>OY757143.1:35732027-38596184 GCA_963583835.1 Drosophila immigrans
ATGTTTCGGGCTCAGTGAATCTTGGCCAGCAACAGAAACAGGCAGCCAGTTCCAATGGCCACTCCAAAATACAAAGGCCTCAACACACAAAAAAAAAAATAGCTGGCAAAATTGTGTATATGAAAAATGAAAAGCCATAAAGAACTTTTTAAATATAATTGCTGTTTCTGATTTTTTTGTAAAACCCCATTAAATTTATAAAGTGCTTAAAAAGTTCTTTTGTTCTTATTGTATTAATGCCAGCTCAGAGCCGGTCTCAATTACGTTCTCTTGATTAATAGTTTTATTGTGTTACATTTTCGCATAAAAAGCAAACTCAATTAGTTGGATTTTGTAAGTGGGTCATCGCTTGGTGCGAAAAATTCATCAATTTAATATATTGTGTCGCCCGCCGCACAATAAGAATTTCATTTAAGCCGCTTTTTTTTTTTTGAAATTTAAAATCAGCTTATGCAAATTAATTAGGCAAATACATTTGATAGGTTTTAGTTCTTAAATTAAATTGCCATGGCATGCAAAACAACAGAATTAATGCGACTGTGCTGACCTCATCGCATAAATACATTTGCGTATACGCTATATACATTTATATTCTTGATAAGCATCAACTGTCGCGACATATCTCGCTGACTGCATGACACTGCAGTTCTGGCAACGGCAGCAATAAAATTGTGCATAGGTCTAATGACATTTGCACTGCTTGAAACGATCGACACGTGTGCGGCAAGCAGTGAACTGCTTACCCTTGTACAACTGCTTTGTTTACTATGCTACGTGCATGGAATTTTCATGAAGGCAAGAAAATGTAAAGATCTAACTTGCTATATACATATATAAGGTAATTCTCTGATCTAATATTTCCAAAAATTTCCAATTATTTCTCACTTCATTTAAAATGAATATGCCCCATTATCGCCACTGTTTACAGGGTGTTACCAAACATATTTCAACACTTTCTTTGTGGGGGCTTATGAGCACCACGTTATAGATGCTGCTGATAAATCAGCTGTCAAACACAAAAAACTATATGAGTCAGCTATAGAAATGGAAAGTTTGTCAATTTCGCAAACTATGCGCTTATCGTGCCCATGAATAATGTCGTCAGCTGACTCTAAGCTCTGTCTACGACGTCCATCGAAGGTCAGCTGTCAGATTAGAACTTATTTATTTATAGGCATGTTTGAGCAGACTTCTTTGTGCTATGCTGTGCGGGGCTTCGAAAAATTTCCAATTGGCAATTTAATCAAATGTCCCAACTTAGTGGGGCCCAATAACAAAATTCGAAATACGAAAAAATACAAACTTTGACCAGGCGTCAAAATGGCTCTAGGGGGAAAAATAGACGAGACCGAAACCTGAACGGAATACTTAAAAACGTTTCGCCATTTTCCATTTTCATAATTTCGCCATTTGGAAAATATCTCACGCATTTGCAATTATGTGCGGATTTCTCATTTCATTTCATTTCATTTGCTCATTTCTTCATTTCATTTCATTTCATTTACGTTGCGGCGGCCTCGCGGCTTTCGACCCATTCAGGGACCAGCTTGTTACACCAACAACAAGAAGGACAAACATTTTTTTGTTTACTTTTTTCTTTTTTTTTTTTTTTGGGGCAGTTGTTTGTTGTTGCACATTTATGCGCAACCGCATTTCCAAAGCAATAAATTCAGCTGCTTTGCACTGAAAGTTGCACCCAGAAACTTTGCTCATTTGCGCGATTTTGATTTTTTTCGCCCAGCGCGAAAGAGAGAGCGTGAGAAAGAGATGAAATAAATTAAGAATTGCACACAACAAAACAACAAATTAAAAGTATAGTAAACTTTTCATTGCTGCAGGAGGAACAGCAGCGCGGGGGAGGGGAACGAGAGACGGGGGAGGGGGGGCAAGTAGTAACGCCCAAGTAAAAACATTCAATATTTTAATAAAAAACTTTTTAGGAAAACATCGCGCATACAATATAAAGTAACTAAGCAGCGACAATTAAAGCTATTCGACTGCCAAAATACCCTGTAAATGATATTTTTGTTTGATGTTTAAATATATGAATGGTATAACAAAAATAGCATTATCGTTTAAAAAGGCTAAATTAAAATTAATATTTTAAAGATTGTGTGAAACATTCCCTGTGAATGTAGAATTAACTATTTCTATCCTTTCTATATATTTTAATATTATTTCTATTTTTGTAATAAGATATTCTAAAGACTGTTTAAAAAATTCAATGTGAAGGTAATAATAACTATTTATATTTTTCTTTGATATTTCAAGATATGAATAGTATCAAAAATTATATTATTATTTTTTTGTATTAATTTTTCTCTTTTTTAATATGATAATTGTTTAAAAGGCATATTCTAAAGGCTTTTAAAAGTCAAAAAACGCTTTAGCAGCTGTTGTTGTTTTACAGGATATTTGCCACGCATTTTTACAATTTCGTTGGTAAAAAATACATAAATATTTCACACGCTTGTTTTTATTGAAAAACAACCCAAAAAATCAACAGAGTCTCGTCTCTCGGAGTTTTTTCTAAGCTCTCGACCCCTTGACAGCTGGAAAGTCGCTGTTTGTTGTCGTTTCAACTTGGCTGCTGTTGATTTGTTCGCATTGAATTCTACAAGCTGTAGTTGTGGAAACAATTTTCATCGCTTGCTGCCGAAAACGAAAATTCCTCTCCGAGTTTTGCCATGAAAATTAATTGCGCATTTATTGTGAGCGAGTTTTTCGGATGTGCGCAAAGGAAAAGACAAGCCAAAGCAGACTTCTTTACAACTCGCTGAGTTTTGTTCCACACTTTGTTATGCGTTTGCTGCTATTCTTTCCCAGTCCCAGTCTATTTCTGCCCCCTCGCTTTTCCTCTTCTGCCCCCTGCTGTTGCTCGATAGTTACGTGCAACTGGAAATAAACGTGCCACCAGCTGTCAACAGACTGCGTCTTTGCGCGTGTTGCACTCAACTGAAAAACTGTTTACAACCATTAGCATGTATGATCGTAATGGCGAACTACATATCTATAATTGTTATGCCATTCAGTCCATCAATAGCATTTGACTGGCATAAAAACCAAGCATTGTTCCTAGACTTATAAGTGCTGAGTAAATCAGCGAAAGAAAGCATAAATTATAATTTACGTATTATTATGAACCTGCCTGAAGGCGACAGTTGCTTTGTACGAAAGAATTTTAATTTAATATGCAAACAATTAATATTTAATATTATTGCGTTTGTCTGCAAACTATCAAAATTTGAAATTAAATAAAAAATGAACATTTAAATTGAATAGAAGCTTAACAGAAAATCAGCGTCGAAGGGTTCGGTTATTTCTCTTAAATAAGCGTTTGTATATATAAATAAGTAGAAGATATCAAAATATACATATATTTTAAATTGGTAAAGTGAGAGTTCAAAATAAGTTCAATGAATAAATGTATCATTAAAATGTTAAAATAAAGACACCAAAATAGAATACAAATTAACAATTTAATAGAATACCACAAAATGAATAGAAAATATCACTGTTGAAGTACGAGGGCGGGCGGATAAGTGATCAAGCTATGAAATGAATACCTTTTTAAATCAATTACATTATATAGAATATACAATATAATTAATATAACTTTTATTTTTATAAATCTTTAATTAAAACCTCAGTTTTAATTATATTTTATACTTTTATTTATCAAGTTGTAAGACACATTTTTAAATTTAATTTTTTTTTTAAAGACTTTGAATCAACAAACGAAAAATGAAATTAACGAATACTGAAAGTCGCATTGAAACACTTTACTCTATATCATAAAGATATGTAAATAAAGTATTGAAGTTCAATGCCAAATATGCAGTTGAAAACACAATGTTATAATTAGCTTGATGTGCTCATAATGAAATACACTTTTTGCAGCACTCGGAACGCATCATCATCATTATGATGATGATCATATCAGAGAGCGGCGTCTGAAAGTCATCGACGTCGTCTCATCGCCATCGAGTCGTGTCATTGTCGGTTCAAGAACATTATTGATACGCAGACGTATTGTTATCGTGACAGCATAGAAACTGAAGCTGCTGCAGGCATTATATGTTAGCTGTTACACAATACGAATTTTTGGACTGTTGCAATTTCGTGTGCGCTTATCACAAGCAGCAAGAGGAGCGCAGCTGATAAGCGAGCAGCAGTGTCAACTGCACAATGCGAATTAGATGTTGCGGCTATTTTGGGACGCTGCTGATATGCTGATATGCGGAGATTGCAGCGACGGTCTTTTGGAACTTTTGGGGTATAAAAAGGCCGGCTGCAGCGGCATTAAGGCAACAGTCTTTAGGTGTTTGAATCTTGAGCAGAAGCAGCCCAAGCAAACCGGAGCAGTCATCATCGATAAAGAAGAAGCAATGAAACTGACAATTGTCCTGCTGGCCCTCGTGGGCTGCGTGGCGGCCTTCAGTGTGCCGACCGCGTCCAAGGTGAAGGTGGCCGATGCCGCCTTCCTCGAGAAGCAGAGGTTCCTCTTCGAGATCGTGCATCGCGTCGAGGATCCCCTGATGTTCGAGGAGCACATCAAGCTGGGCAGCAAACTGATTGTCGACAAGTCGCACTATGAGGTGAGCATCCACAATTTAATGATATCCTTTCCAATTCCTAGAGTGTATCTTCTGCAGACCTACGACTACTACATGGAGAAGTTCTGGGAGTCCTACAAGCTGGGCGCCCTGCTGCCCAAGGGCGAGTTCTTCGGTGCTCTGGTCAAGACGCACCACAAGCAGGCCTGGGGTCTGTTCAACTTCTTCTACTTCGCCAAGGACTACGAGACGTTCAAGCACAACGTGGCCTGGGCCCGCATCCACGTCAACGAGGGCATGTTCGTCTACGCCCTGACTCTGGCCGTCATCCACAAGCCCGAATTCGAGGGCATCACGCTGCCCATGATCTACGAGATCTTCCCGCAGTACTTCTTCAACAGCAAGTTCGTGTACGCCGCCGAGAAGTTCGACTACGATGTGTTCAGCAAGTACGTGCAGTACGAGAAGGAGTACAAGGACATCTTCTACAAGGACTTCAGCAAATACCACGACACGCCCTACTTCTACACCAAGGACTGGAAGACCTGGCAGTGGTGGAAGATGATGGGTCTGGACGAACAGTTCTACCACAACGACAAGTTCTTCGTGCGCGAAAACTACGCCCAGTTCAACAAGGACCCCAAGTACACCGAGATCCTCAAGGGCGTCCAGGCCTTCTACATGCCCGTCGACTACACCCGCGACATTGACTTCTTCAACGCCGAGAGCAAGCTGAGCTACTTCACCGAGGATCTCGGCTGGAACGCCTACTGGTACTACCTCAACATGGACTACGCCTTCTTCCTCGATGGCAAACAGTTCGGTCTGGAGAAGGATCGTCGTGGCGAATTCTGGATCTACAACGTGCAACAGATCCTGGCCCGTTACTATCAGGAGCGTTTGGCCAACGGCTTTGGCGACATTCCCGAATACTTCTGGTACAAACAGGTCGAGTACGGCTACGATCCTCAGCTGATCTACTACAACGGCATCGGCTACAGCTACCGCAAGAACTACTTCGAGTACGAGTCGTACGGCAAATTCGACATGCTCTACCAGATCCAGAACTTCTTCGACCGCATCTACAACGTGCTGGAGACCGGCTACTACAAGACCGCCGACGGCGTCGTCATCGATCTGCACAAGCCCGAGGCCGTCAAGTTCATTGGCAACTATCTGCAGGGCAACGTCGACACCTACGACAAGTACTTCTTCAACTACTACTACGTGCTGTCCCACATGTACTTCGCCGATGTGGACTACTTTGACTACGAGGTGTTCCCCAACGTGTTCCTCAACTTCGAGACCATGCTGCGCGATCCCTTCTTCTACACCTTCTACAAGAAGTTCGCCGATGTCTTCTACAAGTTCAAGTTCTACCTGGCTCCCTACACCCAGAAGGATCTCTTCTACGAGGGCGTCGAGATCAAGCATGTGGAGGTCAGCAAACTCGTCACCTACTTCGACTTCGTGGACTTTGATGCCACCAATCTGCTGAACGACAAGATGACCTTCGTCGATGGCAAGTACGTGTGGGACAAGGCGCTGCTCGCCCGTCAGGCTCGCCTCAACCACAAGCCCTTCAACTTCGAGTTCAACATCGTGTCCGACAAGGTGCAGAAGGGCGTTGTTCGCATCTTCCTGGGCCCCAAGTTCGACGAGTACGGTCGCACCATTCCCCTCAAGTACAACAGCCAGAACTTCATCCAGATCGACAGCTTCGTGTATCCGTTTGTGGCCGGCGAGAACACCATCAAGCGCAGCTCCAAGGAGTTCGCCTGGACCGCCGAGGATCGCATCACCTACACCGAGCTCTACAAGTACGTCATGCTGGCCAGCGAGGGACACTACGAGTTCCCCCTGGACATCAGCGAGCCGCACAACGCCTTCCCCGACCGTCTGGTCCTGCCCCGCGGCTGGGAGTCCGGCATGCCCATGCAGTTCTACTTCTTTGTCTCGCCCTACGCCGAGGAGTACGAGCAGTTCTCCAACTTCGACTACACCTATGCCTCTGGTGTGGGATCCGGCACTCGGTTCGTGGACAGCAAGCCCTTCGGCTATCCCTTCGACCGCTCTGTGGATGAGTACAGCTTCTTCGTGCCCAACGGCTACTTCAAGGACGTCAAGATCTACTACCACGACACCTTCGCCAAGTACTTCGAGAAGAAGTACGCCAACTTCGGCTACTTCGACTACTCCATCGAGTACTAGATGTCGCCTCCTGCGGCTGCGTCTTAGCTCCTAAGTTCCCTTAATGTTTCAATGCAACATCAGAAAATCAAAAAAAAAAAAAAATCAAACGAACTAAATCGAAACGATGAAGACCACAACTTAAAATAAATAATAAAAAAAAATACATTTTTGTTTGCACTGGGGAAATTGGTAACATTTAACAGCAAAAACATTTCTACAATCAAATACAAAAATATGGGAAAATCTTCAGAAATAATTGGCAACAAATTTTATAGAGAAAAAATAGCATTGAATATTAATTAAGGATAAGAATATGAAAACATCATCAGAAACCAAAGCAAAATGACAAGGAATTCCAAAGTGAAAATAATTGAACAAACTTTTTCAGCTAGGGAATAAAAAAAATTTCGAAAAATCTTTAAGAATAATCGATCAAAAGAATCTTGCTACAAGTAAGAACAAAGAAAAGTATCTCAAGATTACAAGTGAAACTATAGTAAATTATAACACAATATAGAATCTGTTTTTAAAAATCCAAGTTAATATTTTGGAATAGTTTATAAATCGGCATCATATGAAATTCCATAAATCAGCCATAACTCAAAAGAATTTATGTTCAGGAAACAACAAGAAACAAAAGCTCAAGACTAAAGCAGAAACTAAAGTGAAGCAATAACTGTATCAAAAATTTAAATTGAATGTTTAAAAAGAAATTCACATATTTTAGACGAAATAACTTTTAAATCGCCATTATTACAAATGCTATCAATGAGGAAAAGCAACACGCAATAAAATTATAAAAAAGAATGAGTTAAATTTGAATTTCACTGTGTTGATAATTATAGAAATTTATTATTGTTATTGAAGTCCAATTTTCAAATCAAATTAGAAGCTATGAAATAATAATTTGGATATAGTGGACAAATATTCATTTGTTAAAATAAACAAATAAAATAAAATCTAGACTAGCTGTAGCTTGCCAAATCAAAATGTAGTTGAGCTATAAAAATGAGTGCAACTTGCGTTGCATTTGATAGACCAGCAGTTGCAGCCAGAAAGCAGTCGCAACGTGCCACAAAAACCAATTGAGAACGCTCTCGCCGAGTGACAAGTCGCATGGTGGCAGCCACATTTCTCTCTCTCTCTATCTCCCTCCCTCTTTGTCACGCTGTCGTTCTGGCTGCCTCACTTGTTGGCTGGATGTTGGTTAATGTGTCATTCGTACCGCAAACTGTGGCAACCTCGTTCTGATTGCATTCGAATTGAAATCAACCGCAAAAACTAATAATAAAGTTCAAATGTTAAATGCGTGAACTGAAGTGAAGTGAAGTGAAGGGGCAACGAAACGCAGTTATTACGCAGCCAAAATGTATTTGCAACTCCCTTCCCACCCCCCCCTGCCCCCTCAATCCACGCTGGCAGAGCGAAGCATCCCCCATTTGGCAGTTCGATAACAATGCGGGCGCGATACTCGATACTCCAACGCTGAGAGGCAATTGCCCATTGCGATTGCGATGCAAATGAAGTTATGCTCTGTGGCTTTGATGTGGCACCCTTCGCCCCCCCTCGTCCTCCTCTTCATCCCCTCTTCTGTTGGCCGCACAACGCAATTAAATCACACAAGACAGAGGCCGCCGCCAGAGCGTTATCTGAGTCGATGTGGCAACCTGATTTGGTAACGATAATTTACAGTTATGCGCCAGCGCTGCCAGCCCGTTTGCCGATGCCTATCGCAGCACTATCCTCCCCCCCCCTCCCTCCCCCCCTCGTTTACGCATTTGCAGTTGCAAAACCAGCAGCTGATTACTGAGATTGCACATTTGGCCTGTGCCACGAGAGTTCGGGTTTCGGTTTCTGTTTTGGGTTTTAGGCCTGCTCCAACTTCTATGTCCTTTCCATCCCCCTCTCTCCACCCCCACCTCATTTGCCTAATGCTGTTTGCTGTGTGTGAAGCGTTGCTTATGTGATTTCGTTACTCGTTTCCACCCGCTGCCCTTTGATGCCGCCCCCTTCGTTACTGACGCCCAATTACAATTCAAGCAGGGCTGCATAAGTTTGCTTTATAACTCTACAAGAGATGTGAAAGCTTGCAACAAAATGGGGCACATTCGTTGCAGCATTTGACTGGGATGCAAAAGCAGCCTAATCAAAGATGCACAAGAGTCACGTCTTGAAACTCGCTTTTAAGCTGCATAATACACAACTGTTGACAACTCATTAGAAATATTCATATTTTCGTTAATGACTTTCGTCATTTCTGTTTTCATTTTTTAGCTGTTTACGTAAGGCTAATCAATAAATGATTACTGCATTACAAATTGTAATATGTTTAATGAACATAAACAAGGGGAACAATGTTCAGCTGTTGACTTCAATTAATTAAATTGCATGATTAGAAAATTGTCAAGAATGAGGTTTAATTTATAAAGCAATAGTTGAAAGAAATGTGAATTTCTTTGAATTTGTATTGAAGAAAAAAGGACAGCTTTTACTGTCTAAAAATGTACGATTTTCGGAATTTTTCAAAATTTGAATTGTATAAATTAAATTTGTTTTTTTTTAACTTAATTTATGTAGAAATAATTGAAAGGTAAATGAGAATTGTTTGGCAACTTTAATTGTCCAAGAACTTTGATTTGCTGACATTTTTTTTATTTGAAATAACATTTTGTTTTATTCTTAAATTTAATATACAACTTTTACCGCATGAAAACTTTATAAATTTGGTAGAAATTGTTGCTCGAATTTATGGGAAATTAACAGAAATACAGTTTTATTTATATTTGATACTTAGTTTTGTGGTATATCACAACAAAGATTCAAATGACATTTTAATTGAAGAAATATGTTGTATTAAAATTAACTATAATTACAAATAGTTTGTGCTTCAAAAACCATACGAAATGCTTTAATTGCATTTTGACAAAACGAAAATTGCCAAAGCAGAGAGAAAATTGCTTTTCTTTAAGGAGCAAATTGTGACCCCAAAATTTCTGGTCTACTTAGCTCGCTGCATAAATGAATTCTATGGAATAGTAATAATATCAATAGCAATTATCTATAGATAAAATTGGGAACCCTGCAAGTCGTCGCATATTGTTAAAGTTACAGCATTTAATTTCCTGCTGGTGAAATGGGAAATGATGGGACCGAAGAAGGCATATTTTATGGCCAGTTTCATTTTCATTTCCCCAGTGTGAGGAGCAGCAGCCTGGCAACGACACTAATCAGAAATAGTTCCCCGATGCACGCTCAGCCAGAGCTTTAGCTGCAGGACACACACAGTCTACTACACTTTGTGTCTACAATTTATTTGCTTCATTTTAATTGATTTCGTCAGAGCAAAGCAGAGCGAGAAAGAGAGTGAGTTGTTGGCTGCTGTTATTTGTAACAATTAATATCCAATATCTGAGCGTTGCCATCATTAGTTTTTAGCAGCCAGCGCCCAACTGTCTGCTGCCTGGATATTTCACTTAAAGAGCCAGCAAGAAACTAGCAAGTAGAAAAAATAAACTGATACCGAGAGAGCAAGGGACAAAGACAGATAAATATATATATAGTATATGTGTGTATCTGTATAGAAAAATGGCAGTCTCGCTGTTGCTGTTGCTGTTGTGTCAGCCATTGATGCTGCATTTGACAGACCATTTATCATCGCACTAATTGTGTATCATTAAAAAAAGGCGGCGCAGCGAGAGCGAAACGCTGCTGATGTTAATCCATTGGAAAAACAGCGAAGCATCGATGAGCAAACTCCAACTCCAACTGTAGAGTGAAAACCCAGACCTTAGCTGACAATGGCAATGCCGTCAGCTTCGGCTTCGGCTTCAGCTTCAGCGACAGCGACAACAGCCAGTGACAGTGATAGAAATCTGTGGCAAGCAGATTAAACGTGTTCGCCAGTCAGCGAAAGGAGGCATTGCCGCCTAATGGCCCTCTACACAGCAACAGCAACAGCAGCAGCTGCACAGTGGGAGAGGAGAGTAGAGGAGAGGGAGAACGTGGGAGGGCAGCAGGAGTGGCTGAAGACTTGTATTTGTCGCTGGCAGCCGGGCATTGTAAAAGTCAGTCATGATTATCGCCACTTTGCCATCCGACAACAGCGAACTCGGCTCTGCCCCCAACTACAATGGACAACAAACTAATTCTTGCGGCCAGAAATGTGAGAAAGGTTTACAGCAAAAAATAGATAATACAAAAATATATATTCGTACTTGTCACTTTAAACTGGGCGGTTAAGTTCGATCAGATACATTTTTTGTTGGTGACATTTAAAATCGACCACTAAAAAATATGTCTGCTACTTTTCTGAATATCTAACAGAAAGACTTTATGCAGCTCAGAAAATAATGCAGTATTTATTTATATTTTTAATAAGCCGGGGACATCGAATACTTTTCTTTGTCATTTAATTAAATAGAATTACTTCTTAATTTCTTATTTCCTTACTCCAATTTAATATTTACTAATTAAATGTACGAACATTTTTAATATTTATTTACATCTGCGTTGTTAATTTGCAAGTTCATAAATAAAGAACACACTCGAACTCAATAAAATTTATAGTTTAAATTAATTGTCAGCAAAGTTTATAATTTTTAGAAATTATCTAAGCTTTCTACAAGTTCTGCCACGTGTTAGACGCTTTTATTTGTTAAATAAACAATTTTCTTTATTTTCCTTTACTTTTTTTGCTCAATGTTTTAATTTAAAAATGATATAACTTTATTTTGTATTTAGTCTTTTAAGTGGTTTGATTTATTAACTACACAATTTGTATTTTCCCTAAACTTTCTTTCCTAAATATTTTATTTCACAAATGTTAGAACTTTAATTTGTAATTAATAACTTAATTCGAATTTTCCATTTTATTTCCGTACTCTATATTTCATTTCTCATGATCTGAAACTTTCATTTTGTAATGTAGTATTTTAATTGTAATTTTTTATGTTTTAAAAAGTTTGTATTGTCACTTTTCATGAATTTTAGAACTTAAATTTATTGATTTAGTTATGTTTTATTAATTCAACGTTAATTTTTCCAAACACAAAGACAAGTTTTTTCTGCCTTGTTGTTTGTTATGTCTCCTGCTTAGCCATAACTATTTAAACTGCCCCCAGCGGAGCGAGTGTCGCAGCTGACACAGAAATGTATCGATAATTTGTTAGCTGTCAGAGCATCTGTCATCTCTATATCCGGCCATCGAGCGAGCGAGCGAAAGAGACGACAGATGAGATGAGTTGAGATGAGAGGACAACACACACTAATGAGAAACGTGCACGATGAGTTGGCGATAAATGGCCTAAGAGAACACAAGCGAAATCGCTGATAACAATACGCGTTTACAGTTATACGGCTCCAACGTTTTAGCTGCCATTGTTGCCGCCTCCACAAAGGCGAGCGAGAGCGAGAGAGAGAGAGAGAGAGAGAGAGAGGGAGATAAAACTGCACATAAACATAATAATAATAAAAATTCAAAGCCTTCCCAACTGGCAATGATGATGGATTACAGGCCGTCAACTGGCGTTCACCTCTTCCCCTCCCCTCCCCCTCTTCTCGCTTCTCTCTTCTCTCTTCCTCACTCTCGCCATCATTTCTCAAATTCTCTGACTCATTCAGTGTGCGCCTGATGAAAATGTTAATGTCGTTGCCAATCACTTTGTTAATCCGTCCAACGTTGGTTACTTGATTTTAGTTTAGCCCCCAACCTTCGTCCACCTTCGACAAAATCGAAAACAATTAAGCACAGCTTTCCACCACAGCACTCTTCCTCTCTTTCCCCTTTTCCCTGCCCCCCGTGTCGTCGTGTTGATGAATCGCTAAATTGCAGAAGCAAATCAAACTGGGACTTGTTTCTTCGTCGTCGCTAACTAAAACGCAAGTTGTCACGTAATACATACTAATTAATATTGATATTTGGCAGAGTTGCCGCGTAATGAGCCCAGCTCTCATTATATTCTAGTTTTGTGCTTAGTAATGACTTTTTGATAGCGTCTCGTTGCCTTAACTTGCGTTGGAGTTAACTTTTACTCTATGTTTTATGCCCGTTATGGAATTGGAGCGCACAAACTGGCCTGGTAATTGAAAGGCGAAGGCAAATTAAGATTTAATGAGCTGAATGACAGTGGTTGAAAGGCTTAATTGATGAGAAATTCATATATATAGGGCCCAACGCAATTATTTTTGATTCCGTAGACAAGGCGTTGGATTTGTTGCGATAATTTCAATCATAATCTGCCATATGGAAATTGTCTACAAAATACAATATTAGTTCTATTGGTTGTTATTAACTGTTCAATTTAAATCATTGCACTTATTGTTGCTAAATTCATATTCTTTTTTTTATTCAATTAAATTGCATTAAAAACAAAGCAATGAATTCGCATCAAATTGTGATTAAAATGTCAAGCTATTGAATTATAGTATTATTTCTTTGCGAGCATTTCAGAATAATCTTCAAAAACATTTAATGCAATGTTGTGCAATGAGAAGCAAAGCAAGAACTAGTATTAAATTAATATATAATAATAACAATCAGTTGTCAACAATTGCATATATTAAAAAAAAGAAAAACATCTCATGCAGTTCTCTTGCAAATTATAGTTCAAAAGTCATCACAAAATATCAAAGCTATCAAATAATATTTGCCAACAACAACTTCGACACATTTTCTGCATTATTTTTAGAAACTTTTCATTCAGTTTTGATGTGAGCAAATCCAAGCAAAGAGAACATCAAATTGTAGTTGAAAAGTCAGCCCAAGATTTTGCAGCTATCAAATAATATTTGCCAACAATAAACTGGCAAAATTTGCCAATAATTTTGTCTGCTCTGGATGTCAATGTACCCATAAATAGCTGTGATTTATCACACAAATGTTTAGACAGCTTCTGCAATTAGTTTGAATCTGTGTCTCTACACTGAGCGAAGCAAGGCTCCGTTTTAATTAGTTATGTTTGAGCATTGGCCATAAACCGAATGGCAGATCAAAAGGAAATTCCAGCCATGTCAGAAGGTCATAATTACATTACTACACGATGTGTGTGTGTGTGTTGCAAGAGTGTTGCAAATTAAAAAGCCCAACACGTTCCAGCATGTTGCTAAAACAAACAAACAACAACAACAACAGCCTGAGAGTGGGGCATAAAATCGAATCGTTCTCGTACGTCTGGAGTTGTAACACGCTCGTAAAATGTTCGAGGGAAATGTGGCGCAGGATGCGTGGTCGGTGTGCGGAATGGCAAATGCATTTGATTGTGGCAACGCCTTCTTGGCCATTGGCCATTGACCATGTCTATGACTGGGTCATGTCATAAAAGCAAAAGGGACAAGCGCAATAAAAGCATGAAATGTGCCGCATCCTTTCGATGCTGTTGGCAAAACAATTTCACAAAAACACTGATAACGCCAAGAGCGGCCACAAATATTTAATGAAATCAGCAGAGCGAGACAGAGAAAGAGAGAGCGAGAGAGAACGAGCATAACAAAATGCAATTGTTGCATTATTAATTTATATTATGCGCAATTGTTGAGCTCACATGCGAGCGTAAGAGCTGAGCTGTTGCCGCTCATGCGGAAAATCGGCAAGGAAATGAATGGGAAAATGTGTGCTGAGGTGGGCAACAACACAACAACAACAGCTCAGATAAGCTGCAGGACGAAGCTGAACGAAGCAGGATGAACGGCAAAGAGCCAACCAATTTTGCCAGCCGCAGAGCACAGCAAAATTCTCTGTCTCTCACTCTGTCTCTGTCTGTCGCAAGGTGAAAGAAATGCGGTAATAAAAACAACAATTGAACACAGTTATGATTGAAGTGGAAGCAGAACACACAGCACACAAAGGACACGCTGAGAGGAGGCAGAACAAAGTGGCAGGCGGCGTCATCAATGCGGAACTATGCTGCAGCAGCAGCATCGCAGGGGGATGAGTTCATGCCCCATGTGACTGGAATTGCGGGATAACCACCACCACCACCGCACCACCAACAGCAACAGCAGCAGCAACGGCAGGACTATCGAAAGGACGAGCAGCATCCCTCGTAAGGGAACTGAAAGCTGCTGACGTTGCTTTTGTAATTTGTATCGATCGATTTTGATGTTTTGCTACTTCATTGAGACTGAGACACGAGACAAAGGACAAAGGACATCGGACAGACAGACAGACGGACAGACGGACAGACGGCGAGTTCAGTTCAACATTCGTACGTGTTACACGCTGAGAAAAACTTGTACTTAAATGTCCTTAGCACTTCGTATCGATTAGCATAACGAATGCGATGGAAGGAGTTTAGTCTGTTTCGCTCATGACATCATTGCCAGCAAAGAGAGCGCTGAAAACTACTTGAGATATTGACTCGCATTATGCAATCAATAACCAGCGTTATGATATTTGTATGGCACATATAAAGATTGCTTATTGGCTGTAAATATTTATGCCATACTTGCTAGATTTGTTTTGCTGCTGTTTGTGCTGCCAAACAGCAATTTTAAATCAGTGATAATCAACATAAAGCTCAGTTTATTAGCAGACTTTTGGAGAGTATTTGTAATAAGCATAAAACTGCAAAATATCTGACAACTCAGCAAAATTACTCGATAGGCAAATATATGAAATTACTGTATAGTTAATATAAGACTGTATTAGACAGGAAGCAAGAGTCTTTTCTAGATTTAAATTATTGTTGATAATGTAAAATGGAATTCACAATTTTAGTTGTTTTGGTTATGCCTTATAGGCCAATTATTATATCTTTAATGTTATAGAGTTTTCAAATAAATGTAATTTAAAATAACTTTCATTTTTGTATAATATATTCCGAAAATAGCATTTTATTCTCTTGCCAACGTGATGTCTAAGCATATTTTGTAAAATTTTTATGGTCGAAGGATTTTTTTTCATGAAATTATTAGCATAATAGAAAGCAGGCAAACTTTCGCTTTACATATTTCATATATAGCTCAGTTTGTAGTATATATTTTTGTATTATATTACAGCTTACTGGTACTGTAAAATGAAGAAGCTTAGAAGTTTATGGAACATTGCCATTCAAGACCCCTTAATGCCCTTCCTACTCTAAAGTTGTTATATTATTATGCATTTTGTTTTTTTTTAACTATTATTAATTTACGAAGAACTGGACTTTAACTCTAAAGTTTTAGTTTCATTTTAATGACATTTTAGATTGAAATTCTTAATGGTAATAAAAGAAAATAAAATATATATATTTTTTATATTTTCACATGTTTTACCATAGAGAAAATTGAATCTAAAATTTTTTCAAAATAAAATTAAATCTTTATAATTAAGTGTCAGTAGCCCATAAATAACATTGAAACAATGGGTTACCTAAAAAATTATTCCTCTACATTTGTCAGTAGTATTTCGCTCAGTGCATGCGCCGATACACACAGGAAATGTAACTTTCCGACAATTATGAGAATGCCTCTCTGTGTGTGTATGCGTGTGTGTGTGTGTGCGTGTGCGTGTGTGTGTGTGTTTCAGATCAAACTAAACGCAGCCCCAGCGCCAACGCCCCCGCACAACGCAACGAAAGAGAAGCGAAAAAGTTTCGGCCTTTGGGGAAAGGCTGTCGAAAATTCGAGGGTTAGCTGAGACTTTGATTATGCTGCCGCTCTGCTGCGGCATTGTTGTTATTGTGCGCTGCACGAGGCGGCTTACAGCAACATTATGCGTACGCATTTTGTGTCCCCTTGACCCCCCCTCTTCACTCCCCCCTTATTGGCCCTCTGTGTCTGTGTGTGTATCTGTGTGCAGTTGGAAACTGAACCTCGAGCTGGGTTTCTGTTTCTGTTTGCACTTGCAACTATAGTTGGCAGCCAAATTGCGGTTTACTATTTCAATGGGACACATCCACATCCACATCATCATCGACATCATCATCATCGATGTCTGTGTGTGGTCAAAATAATTGTTATTGTTACTTGGAGGAGATGCAAACGCGTCGAAGTTGCGTTGCATTCAAACTTCGAGCATTATAACGTTTTGCGGTAATGTGATTAACATGCAGCCAAAGCTCCCTAATGACCACCTCGTCGACTTAACAGCAATGACGTTTCGACTACGCTCCAAAGAGGGGGCGTGGCAACTATTGTGTGCGTTTGCCGGCGGCAGCGCAATAAGCAAAGTTATTAAACTTATGCATGAATATGCCATGCAAGCAGACGTTGTCTATGTGTGTGTGCGCTCATTGATTGGCATTTGCGGCCGATGCATTCGGCATTGGCAGCATGTTTGTGCAACGCCTCGTATGCGTAATATGTTTGCATGCGCATTTTCATTAAAAATAATTTGCCTGCACTTTTGCTCACTTGCCGTCGAGTAATTGCAAATTAAAAATTGCTTATTAAAGCAGAAAGCGACCCTCGCCCACATTTGTCCTCTCGCAATTGGCTTCCCCTCCCTGACTCTCCCTCTCTTCATCTACGTCTGACTTTGCCGTATAATTTCCCCGGATGCGGTTCGAGTTCCGTGTCCGTGTCCGTGTCTCGAGCAGAGTCGCCAGCCCGTCTATGGCCGTATAAAATGGCAGGGCATTTGCTGCTTAATGGCCATTAATTAAAGTTGTAACAATGGCATTTCTTATTAGCCAACCTATTGAAGAGGCCAAGCAGACTTGGCTCATTGTGCGTTTGTGTTGGCTTCTAATTTAATTTCTTACTCAATTTCTGGGGCCCGCCATCGAATTGATTGTGCATTTCGGAATTCATTTGACATTTATTTACACACATACCTGCAACGATAAGAGCATAGTAAATTTGATTAGAATTGCAATTGTTAATAAATTGCGTAGCACAAAACTTAACTTAAGCTTCGCCACGGGCGATTACGAATTAATGAAATGCCCAAATTGTATCGCAAATATATTGAGCATACTATATTTGTTTCGTTTGAGCGGCTTTCCATAAATATTTACATATAATTTAATGTTGTCTTGCCCGGCTGTAATGGCTAATTTTCTGCTCAAATATGACACAAGTAATAAATTTTCAATTGCCATTCAATGGCCGCTCGTCGAATTCGAATTACTTTGATTACTCGCAATCATATTAAGCGGCTTTCAAATGCTTGTTGCCTCAATAATAATAACGCTGGAGTGAGCAGCATTTGTAATTTGTCTGCCGTCTGTTTTCTTGGTATTCTTTTATGCCGCTGAGCTGCTGTCAACGGCAGAATATTATTTACAATTAATTTAAAATGAACTAAGTGCAATTTTAATGAGTAAATATTGAAAAAGAATATCGAAGACGATTTTAAAATATCTAAAGAATTACTTACAGCAACAAACTGTAACAAAGTAACTATCAATAATGTCTTCATTTTCTTAGTATTCTTTGATGCTGCTGTTAAGTTCAGAATATTATTTGAACGACATTTTTAATTAGATTTAAAACAAAATGTAATTTTCTAAAGTAGATATAGAAACACACTTATGATTTTAAAATATCTGTAAGGTTGTTAATTTTAAGATTCTCTCAATACTGGCATTTATAGATTGGTATATTACAAAATAAATGTTTCTCATTTACATTTATTTTGTAATATACAAACCTATAATAATCTTATCACAATATTCATAATACACATTTTATAAATAACAGCATTCCCGTCGAGTAACAATGTTAGTAGTGCATTAACATTGTCGAATAATTTAAATAAACAACAAGATCAATTCCGATATTCAATGTGAATAGACGATTTTTTTTTTACATTCGCCTGGAAACTTTGAACTGAACTTCGTATTCAAGAGAAATTAAAATTGAACGACAAATACAATTCTCAAATATTGTAAAATTCTAAGGTGTACAAAATTAATTAATTAAAATTTTAAATCACATTTAATTGCTAGTACTATGAAAAATTAAATAAAAACAAAATATTCTGCTCTAAATTACTTAAAATAATTTACATTCAACAATCAATATTATGTTAAGCTGCTGGCAACAACATTTTAAATACATCAAGAACACCTCTGTTTTTCCTTATGAAAAAGTTGCAGTTAGAAATTCTTTAAAAAGTGCAATATTAAATATTTTTCTTGAGTTTATTTTTTGTTTTAAGCTGTTGGCAGCAGCGTGTTAATGTCGCTTTCACATTGCTGGCGCTATAAAGCACAATTAGTGCAGTGCTGATGCAAATCCCTCAACAGCAGAGCAGAGCAGAGCCAGAGTCAGAGTCAGAGCTGGAGCCTTTTAGACTTATGAGCATGTCACGAACTGCCAACTGCCAAGAGCCTGCTGAGTTGGCCTCGTTTCCAGTTTAGGGGCGTGGTCGGGGCTCGCTTGTTGGCTCGTTGGCTTGTTGGGCTTTGATTAGGCTGCTTAGCCTGATTTGAAGCGCAAAGAAGCCAAGCTGAGTGCAGCACTGCGATCCTGATGACTAACTGCTGCGGCCAGCTTGCAACATAAACACAACACACACACAGATGCTGCCACAACAGATGCGTTTGGGGCAACTGTGTGCACTTGCAACACTCGCACACACACACACACACACATTGTGAGGCAAGTTAGCTTGGCCAGGCTAACGAGCAGTCGAGGGTCAACATTAATATTTGAACAACGTACGTTGGCTACGCTCGAGTCATTTTTTTTGTGCTGTGCTGTGCTGACTGTCTTGCTGGCTGCTGTTGTTGATTATTCAAGGATCAGCCAAACAAAGCACATGGATGGCGTGGCATCTTCGGTGTGTGTGTATTTGTGTGTGTGCGGCGTATAAATTCAGCTCTGCGGGTCTCACTGGCTTGCAGCTTTTTGGAAAGCTGCCAAATCAGCAAAAAATGCTGAACTCTAAAACAAAAAACATTGGCGCAGCTGCGATGGTGTGATGGGAGGAAGAGGGCGTGGCAAAATATGCGGCGTACGTGTTAAGTGGCAAACGTTTTTCAGCCCCAGCAAACGCAGCGCAGCTTCTCGTCTCTCTCTCACACTCTCTGTCTCAATGTTCAGCCAGTTTGTCAGTGAGTCAAGTCGAGTCGAGTCAAGTCACGGCGTTTTTGCCACGCATTTGTAAACTTTATAAATCAGTTCGTGTCGTTGCTGCAGCAGCTTCGCATTCGCATCCAAAGTTACCACCGAAAATATTTCGAGAGCATTTCCTAAATTGCATACTTTGCGGCATGCCACGCTGATTTGATGGCCAGCGTGTGCCGTTGCATTAAATTCTCGCCACAATACTGCGCTAACAAACCAGATGGGGCAGCAAACATGAGTCTACATAAATATTGCAGGATGACAAGTCGAAATCGAATCATAATCAAAGAGTAGATCGAGGAAAAACTAGTTGCACACAATCTAAAAAACATGGCATGGCATTTTGTTGTGTCTTTTAAAATGCAAAAGTCTCTTACAGCACAAAGTTCGAACAATTACCTTCTGGCTGGGATATAAATGTACATTTTAAATGCTCAACCTTTGGCTGAAAGTGTCGTTTACTTGACGGCCAGACAACTTTCAGCCAACTGCTGTCAACTTATTCAATAACAAATGTATTGCTTCGCCGAACAACAATCTCAATCGCAAAATGACGAACAGCAGAAAGTTTCGCGGCGCTCGAAACGTTGCAAGGACGAGACGAGGCAGGATGCGAGGCAGGATGCCGCCGCAAACACAGAACGCAACTGTTGTGCAATCGTGTCAAATATTAAAACATGAAATAAATATTAAACGTGCTGCGATAGAAACAGAAACAGAAACAGAGAGAAAAACAAGAAATCAACAAGAAACTTGTGCACAATAAGTTGCAAAATATTTACAATATTTTTGCTGTTGCAGATGCGGCAGCAAAACATTCTGAATCACAGAAGTAACTGTGAAAAAAAAAACTAAAGCCAGCAAAAATATATATAGCAAAAAAAAACAGGAAAAAATTACTGCTAGAAAATATAGAAAGACGCAACGATGCGGCAGAGTGTGAGAAATGAGAACAGCAGCAAACTGTAAACTTTTCTTCTACACTTCTTTTTTTTATGCTTTCTAATGGCCAAAGCATAAAATGGCTAACGAAGGAGCTGAGCTGAGCACTGAATGTGTGTGTGTGTGTGTGTGTGTTTGGGTGTGTTTGGGTGTGTGAGTGTGTGTGAGTGTGTGTGCAGTTGGCAACTGTTGGCAGTAAAATAATAAAAACAATACGCTGAATAGTACATGTAGTCTGCTAGAATTGCCACATTTAAGTGACTATATTTAACATTTTTTTGAAATATTTAAAATATAAAGGACAACTTAAAAGTGTGTCGCCTATGATAAAAAATAAATTATCATTGAGTTGCTGATTGAGACGTTTGTTAATATTTAAAATATGAAGAAAATTTAATTCACAAAAATGTAAATTATTCAAAATATAAATAAAATTTTAAGAGTATAAATGTTCTTAAATTGTACTTTTGTCAATTATTTGCTACATTGTCAATTATTTTGTGTTGTTCATCTAATTAAAAATGTTGATAAATATTTTTAGTTTCGACTAAACTTTACAAGAGCATTCAGTATTAATATGTACCACATTGTCAATAATATTGGGTGATTGATTACTGCTTATTAAATTCAAATTATGCAAAATATTTGGGATTTAAAATTAAAATTAAAATATTTTAATTCGGGAAACTCACTCTGTCTATTATTTTGTGTAGTTAAAAGAATCCTTTGTCTAATTAAAATATTTAAAAACACTTTCAATGTAATCGAAATTTTAAAAACATGCTGCTGCTTTTTTCAAATATAAGGCTTTAATTCAGTATTTATTTGTACCAGATTAGTTTTACTTGCCGATTATTTGTGAGGTTGATTTGTTTATGTAATTACATTTTCTTTTTAAATTTAAAGTATAAATACGAATTCTGTAAAACGCTAAGCTTAAATACCGTATTTATTTGTACCAAATGAGTTTCTCTTGCCGATTATTTTGTGTTGTTGATTAGACCGTTTATCCACAGTCAGTTTGCTCCGCACATTGCTAGTTTTCTCACATGAATTTGTATTTTGTGCTGCCATAGATTCAACATTTTTATTATAGCTGAGATGAGCATCTCCGCATCCATTTCTTGCCCCGCCTGCCTCGTGGACGAGGTGGAAACTCTTACTCGGGTTGACTTCAGCTTAGATGTCGGATTTAAGTGTTATTGTGGGCAATTTGATACTTTCGATTGAGCAACAACATTTGCTTGTGCGTTCAACTGAAGCGTGCAACACACACACACAAAATGGCTGCCACAACAAGTCGCAAACACACACACATCAATTGTGTGTGTGTGTGTGTGTGTGTGTGTGCCGTCCTCAAAGTTTTGCAGACGCCTCGAAAACAAGTTGAATATAAATGATGTTGTGTGAATTCAGCGGCAATTCAACCAAAGTGAAGTCTGCCCTGGACCTGCTCTGATAAACACCAAAGCCAAAAGAGCTGTCTTGTCTTTTCCTTTTCCTCGTTCTCCATCTCGGCTGGGGTTATTTATTTGTATGCGTGCCGGCTAAGCGGCTGCATATAAAATACCCAATATAAATGGCTAGGCAAGTTGAACCAATAAAAAATAATGCCCACTTTAGCTAAAAAAAAAAAAACAGAGCGAAATCTCTGTTGACAATTCTGCGGCCGGCTTTTGCGAATAAAAGTTAATGAACGATAATTTCTGATAATCGTGCTACATTTTTGTAAACAAATAAATATAGTTTACTTTAATAATGAATAATGACAGCAACATTATTTCAATAGCTATATATATTTTTTGTTATGGATTAAGCGAATAATTCACGGCTTACATTACAGGCTGTCAAAATTGATTAGCGAAATGTGTAATGCCTGTTTGCGAGTGTAGTGTAAAAATCAAATGGCAAATTGACACAACAGCTGCTTAACGCACATCACGTATACGCACAACCTTCGTCAAGCGAAAAAAGCGATTGGCAGAACTACCCCCGAAAAAGTGCCAGGACAATGATATAGTGCCTAACCTTTTGTGCTCATGCAATATAAAGGAGTTGACCATTAAATAAATTAAAAGCCAAGCAACATCGATTGCACCCCCAAAAAGAGATGCGAAGAAATTGGAAATAAAAGTAAAATATTGATTCAACTTTCACCTAGACAAAGTGGCTGAAAATCCCATTCACCGAACTTCAACTGATGGCTATGCAAATAGTCTGAGTTCGCAAGCGGAAGTTTTATGTTTCGTTTGGAGAATTTCATTAGAAGCTTGCAGCATGCAGCATGCCGCATGCAGCACAGACAGGCGCTGACCGTGGTCATCTATCAAGCTGAGGGTTCGGGTCGCTGGCCAAAAGTCAGCAGAAGTCTGCTTGGGGCATGCATTAGCAATAACTCTCATTATGCCACACACACGCACACACAGAGCCATTCAATCACGCTATCGCGCCCCAGCATTTCTGCCACCGACAAATTGCAAATACGTATGGGGATTTTCAATGAAAGTCCAGCCAGCCAGCCAACTTTTGCTTCTCATAGCTGCTGGGACTTGCGATTGCAGGCGCAACATTATTCGTTGGGCTGCAGCAAAATGGATAAGTGAACAGGGACTCTGGGACACAAAACTTTTCTCTCTCTCTCTCTCTCTCTCTCTGTTTCTCTCTTGCATTGCGTGATGAATGCGCAACTGAAGCTGCAGTCGAAGTTGAAGCCAGCTGCTGCCCAGGTGGCCTCGGTTCAGCAGTCAGAGTCACACCCATGATGCTTTGCGAGTTAGAGCCAGATTAGCTTTGCTTTTTCCCAGCACACATTTTGGCCAAAAAAAAAAAACGAAACCAAAAGCGAGCGAACTTTTTGCGCTGCAGTTCAGCTGTGTGCAAATTTGCAGCTGCAACGTCATACTAAAGTTGAGTGGCATGTGCCACACACACACACACACACCACACACACACACATCACACTTCACACGCTCGCACACTGAAATCGCTAATCAAGTTTTGCTATTTTTCAAAAATGCACTTCTCTCTCTCTCGCTCTCTCTCTGTTACTTTCTCTCTTTCACCCCTAAGGGCAACCAAAAACTGGGTTAGCGTGTAAAACTATTAAAGTTGCTCAGCACTTCTCCCAGCGCAGCGACTTAATTAAGTTTCTGCTATGCAATCAGCATCAACAGCTGCATCGGAATCAGATTTAGCATCGAAATACGATTCGAAATGCGCATTGCCAAAACTTTTTGCCACTTAATTGCATGAACTGCATGGCGTTTATTAGCCGAATCCAACAATAAGTCATGATTAAATATGAACTGCAAACTCAAACTAAAGAGGGAATCAAATAAAGATAAGTAAGTGAAAATGCGCAGCTATCAATCTTAGAGTGGCAATTAAAGAAAACTAATATTGCAGACTAAAGACTAAGATAATAATACAATTAAGTTTGTCATGATTATTATAATTAAGTGAAGAATCTATACTAATATTGCAGACAGAATTTTAACAAACTTATGCAATTAAGTTTGGCATGATTTTTAGAATTTTTATTATATTTATTAAGTGAAGAATCTAAACAGCTAACTTGTACATAGACAACATACTATTGAGCCTATTTTCTCAAAAGGATTATAAGGTTTTCTTAAGGAGAATTTCCAAACAGATTGGTGTCAAAAATATGCAAGACGTACAATTAAATATTATTCCAAATATAAAATATTTTATTATATTATTTAAGTATGGGATTCGGCTCTATTTCTAGTTTCCAATAATGTGTTGCTAAGGTACAATTAGCGGACTCCACACTTAATTAATAAATTCAAATGTATATTTTATACATTTATAAAACAAAATTAAAAATTTGTTGAGCACATTAAAATACTTCCCTCGTTTTTTTAAATTAAATTTGAATATTAGCGAAATCGGACGCTTGCCATAAACTGCTGCCATCTGCATTTGAATGTATGCGATCCGTTCTTGCCGCTCTCCGAATTTCTATGCTGCCACATGCGCCTAAAAGTCTGCAACATATTTGTGTGCCACACACACACACACCTGTATAACGTCTACCTGACTCGCATTCATATCTCGCTCTTATCTCTTTACTCGCTTGCCTCACTTTTTATCTCACTTCTTTTTTTTTTGCTAGCAAGCACTTAAATTTGTTTGGTTTTTGCTCAACGCAGCAACTGAAGCTGAAGTGTTGTGCTTGCCACGCCCCAGCCTCCGCTCCTGTTTCTGCTCCTTCGGCTTCAGCTTTGTTTTCATAAAAAATTTTCCATCGAAATGAGCAGCATGTGTTGTGCATGGCATTTTTTTGTTAAAAACAATTTTATATTTATTTTTCGTTGCTGGCTACTTGACTTTTGTTGCCGGTGAAGTTAAAACTTTTCCTCTACTTCTTTTGCTGCTGCTGCTGCTGCTGCTGGGGCTTTGTTTTTATTTTTGCTGTTGCTGTTGCTTTCGCTCTGTTGGCCTTTTACGAAATCAGCCAAAAGTCGTTGAACGCCGAGCGCAAGGCCCGTCCGACATTTATGCGACGTCGAGTCTGTCGAGACCCCAGACCAGCAACACAACGACAGCAACAAAAAAATGGGCAACGAAGCCAGAGAGGCAGCTGTCAAATATTAGTTCTTGTTAGTGGTTGTGTGTGTGTGTGTGTGGTTGTGTGTGTGTGCCGAGGCCACTTGCTGCCCTCCAACTGTATGTGTGTGTTGTGACCAACATTGTTGGTCAACACTGTGCCCCTGCAACACACGCTTCCTGCCGCCTGTCCTCGCCGTCCATTCATGCCGTTATATCCGCAGCACAGCCGGCTCTGTTGTAATTTTTTCTCTCTCTCTCTCTCTCTCTCTCTTTCCATTTGCCCGCACTTGTTATAATTGTGTTTGCGTTTTTCAGTTGCCGCCTCTCCACGCCACGCCCCCTCTGGACACTCGTCACTTGTTCGCAATGTCATAAAATTTTTGCTTGTTCAGCAGCATTCTTCTGTCCACTCGACATTATGCCACGCTCCTTCTACACTACACTACACTGCACTACACTGTGCTACACTGTTTGTGCTGTCGCTCTTTTAGCTCAACATCTTTGGCATTTGGCTTGCGGTACTTACAGCTCCCCCTGCCCTCGTTGCCCGTTTACTTTACTAGATTGAACACAAACTGCGCACAACGTGGAATGTTTGCTGTAGTTAGCTGCTGGACACATTGTGATAGCCTCTGTCTCGATTCTGGGACGTCGATGTCGATGTCGTTGTCAATGTCGCTGGGGCGGAGTTGACATCGCTGCCAATCGGCCAATACTCCTTGTTTATATCTGCATCTGGTGAGAGCTTTAAGCGGCTAAGGGCAGCAAATATTCCACGCTGTTTGCATAATGAAAGTAGATCTCAGATGTGGCACAGTCAACACTGCTGACCTTAAGCTTGCACTTCGCAATTAAACTTATCAAACTACAGTCAAAGCTTGGCGAATTAGTTTACTCTACTATGTTACTTTACTCTACTAGATTAATATCCCTTTGAAAAAATGTAACTTGCAACCATTTGTTCAAAGGGAGATTGACCATTAAATTTTACCTTTTTTTTTAATTAAAATCTAAATTAAAATAAGTCAGATTTGCAAATATACTAAACTTTATTCTCCTTCTTATTATTTATATTCCACACCATTTTCTTAAGTAATTTGTCAAATTTTAAATTATTGATATTTATATTTAAAAATTGTCGAAAAGAAAATCTGATTTTCAAGAATAATGTATATTATCATCAAAAGGAAAAACTCAATTAAATTTCTATACACATTTGTTTACTTATAAAATCGATAATTGCATCAAAAGTAATAAACCAAACAAGACTAATACGAATTATTAATTTTCAATTTATGAAAACCAAAACAAAACATTCGATCTGATTATTCAAATAAAGTATTTCAAAATAAACATGGGCATTTGCTATTAACTGATTGCTACATTTAAATCTGCCAAGTCGCTTTTCAAGCTTATTGCTGTCCAACAAATTTGATTAGGTTTAGCAAACCAAACTTTACACTCTGCATTATTTACGAGCAAAGCGTTTCCATTCAATATATGTATGTAAGTGTCTAAAATGTCGTTGGCATTAATAAAGCATAAATGTAATATAAATATTTGACATAAATGACCTTAAAACTTGCACAACAATTTCAAAAATGTCAATAATAACAACCACAACTTTTGCAACACAAGGTCAGCAGAGAGCAGGAGGATATTGGGGGGGGGGCACATCTGCGAGGATATCGGCAGGAATGGTCAACACAACGGTGCAAACTTAATACACATTTCATTAGCCATTTCGGCTGGATCACATGCTTTGTGCTCAAACAAATAACTTAATGAACCAAGCAGGCAAGTGGCCCAAACTCACACAACAGCAGACTGAGACCAGAACAAGCCCACATCAAACAGTTAGTGTTATTTTAACCCTTTTTTTTGGGGGGATGAGATGACGATGGCAGCAACAGAGCAACCAGCAAAAAATAAAACACCCTTGTCATGGGCGCTTTAATCAGCAAATGGAAAAATATATGCCGCGTGAACAAACTCGGGGTACAGAAATAAATGCTGCATAATTTCACAAAAAAAAAATAGGAAACATAAAGCGACCCAAGCCATTGAATTGGCAATTCCTTGTGCCAAACTTGGCTAGAAAGCTGGTGAGCGAATGTCCTTCGCTTATCAGCGCTGACACTCATCGTCGTCGCACATTCTGCCTGCGTCCTGTTGTCGCTTAAAAATCTAATTTGAAATAAATGAACTAAATATGCTTAACACGCGCAACGCTCCCACACTCTACCCATCTCCCTTCCACTCTCTCTCTCTCTCTTCCTCTGTGTGTGTGTCTCTTGAGTCGCCCACATTGCAATTGTTGTACGAGTCCTGTGAGCTGGCTTCCTTCCTGCTGCCCTGCGTCGCATATGAAATAACTTTTGGTTAGGTTTTCACTTTTTGCGCAATTCCACCAGCGAAACAATTGTTGCCGCAAACTCAACCCACACACACACACACACACACTCAGCACACACACACATCGTCATCGTCAGTGTCGACGTCGTCGTCGTATCGTGGCTGGGTTGCAAAGTGTTTCAGAATTGTATGGCCGGGCTGATGAGCATGTTGAGGATTTTAGGGCGTGCGCGTGTCCCGGCTCCAAGTGGCCAACATTAAGGGCGGCCAGGGCAGCACAGAGGGGGGGGCGTGGGCGCTGCAGACATACGCCCACTTTGGGTGCGCTGGGCCGCAGGGCCACATAAGCGCATTTGCATGGAATTTTAATAAGGCAACAAATATACCATGTGTATGAATGTATATATTTTCTTTCTTTCTTTTTTTCATTTTTCGCTTGCTTTATTTTTATTTTTATTTCATTTTTTTTTTTTTTTTGAAGCCATGTTTATTTCTTTCTTTATTTTTTTTGTATATGAAGTGAGCGGCAGTAATAACAACAATAAGTGAAATATGAATACTGATGACAGAGCGACCATGCCACAGCGTTGCATAGACAGACAATCAAAGAAATGTAGCCATTCATGCTTAAAGATAAGTACTTTAAAATTGCTCTACTCTGATTCACATGGGCAGCTCCCAAAGCGAGCAATTTACTCGATTAAATAAACTGCCTTATCGCTGAGAATAAACACTAACAAGTGTATTCATAAATAGCATAAAAATAAAACAAAGTTGCAGAAAATTATTGGAAAAATTAGACCAAAAATATCAATTCCCATTGCACAAAAAAAAGGTGTGAGTGAAGTCTACACTAACAGATAAATTCGTAAATAGCATAAGAAGAAAGCAAAGTTTGAGAAAATATTAGCTAAAATTAAACTAAAAATAGCAATGCTAATTTTTTGCGAATTTAATGAGCACATTCGATACCAAAACAGAAAATAATATGATCAAATAACATCTAAAATTGGCCTACATATACATATGTATTTTCATTCTTTTTAAATAAATAAATACTCTGTGATAATCCTTAAAAAACACTTAAAGATATATTCCTCATATAATCGGTGATTCAAATGCCATTTCATAAAACTTTAATGAATATACAAAATATTTAACAAAAATACTGATTTAATCATAAACATAAACACTAACAGAAAAATATATTCCCAAATATTCAAGAAAATGAAATGTAAATTCCCATTTTATACAAATTTAATGAGTGCACTTTATAATACTGAGTTTCCGCACTTCAGTAACAAATTCCCAACTTATGCTCAATTGCAACCACAAAGTTCTGAAAGAGACAATTAATTGGCAATAAATTAAAGTTAATGTTTGTGTGCAAGTTGGCAGTCTAATAAAACTAAACTTAATGTCAATAATGTTGATGGCAGGGAACTATCGTAAGCTCTCCACGAACCGAAACTAACTCCGATAAAGGCCATAAAAGAAAGCAATAGTAAATCAGCCACATTTAAAGCGATTCAAGCGCCATAACACTTGATGCTAATTTATGGGGCACTCATGAATACACTCACACTCAGAGTCACACATGATTGTCACGCTCAAGGCAAACGAGCAAAAAGTCGGCAAAGGCTTTAAAGAATTTTTGTCATCCAAACATTTTTTCGTTCATGCAGCGAGTGAACAATACAAAAGGCATGTAGAAAAGGCGGATAGCAAAAGGCGTAAAAAACAAACCTGAACCTGATTACCAAATGGAAAAACAACAACGACAACGACAACGACAACTGAACAGCAGCGTCAACTGAACAAATATTCAGGCATTGTATTTGCCAGTTAAAGATGGTTTGGGGGCCAAAAAACGTGTTGACAATGGCCAATGGCGAATGGTTTTTCAGCTGGCAAATATTTTCGGTAACAACGCCAGAGATGTCAATTGTTTTTGCCATACCCTGGCACTGTATATATGCCAAAAGCACCGCAATGAAGTTGTGCTCTGACAGCCAGAGACAGCTCTGACAGCTAAAGACTATTTACTATAGTATTGTAGTCAAAAAATATGGTAATTTTTTTACAATTATTTTTAAAGATTTTTCGATACTAATTATTTTAACTACAGGATAAATAATTTCAGACATAAACTGCACATTTCAAGTCATCTAAATGATTTATGTTCATTTAATTCAATCACTCTTTTAATTTGAATGTAAACAACAAGAAATAGTTTCTTTAATTTAAGGCAATTGAAAATTGACATTTTATTTTTTTTTATTTTAAAAAGATTTTCAAACATAAACTGTAAATTTCAAGACGTTTTTATAATTTAAAAGAAATAGTTTTAATTCATTTGATTGAAATAAAATAAATATTTTCTATTCATGTTAGGCAATTCCAAATTTACAGTTGAAATTTATTTATTTTAATAGATTCTTTGACTTTTTTTCACATTAAATAAATAATATTAAACATGTAAATTTCCATCAATCAATTGCAAATATTTATATTGATGCCATTAAAAGCTTCACTATTTTCTATTCATTTACTTTGAGTGTAATAAATTTCAAGTTTATTTTTAATTTTGATAAATCCTTGTGACATTCAGAGGTAAGTTTGCGTCCAGCATAATTTTCTAATTGCAAGGGCGTGGCCTGCTGTTGTTTTGTAATTCGAACAAAACATGAAGCAGAACGCGACAAGCGAACAAAACACAATGAACTGATGCTGCAGGCTCCTCTATATAGGCACTCTCTCTATCTCTTTTCCTATTTCTATCCGCATCTCTGTCAGTATAGTTATTTTCACGTATTTAGGCTCAATACAAAGGGGCTGAGCTCGTTACATTTCCGGCCTGTGGAGCTGGCCAACAACACCACAAAAGCCACTACACAAAAGTCTCGCATGAATATCTGTCAGCTCGGCTGGTTGGTTTGCTGGTTTGCAGGTCTGCTGCTGACCTGTGGATCTGTGGATCTGTGAATCACCTTGCTAAGCCCACTTGCGTGCTCTCCTCCCATCACAGGCATTTTGCAAGTTGTCAGAAATGTCACCCCAAAAAAAAGTATATATAGTATATTCAGATATATGTGGAGAAGAGGCCATAGATTAAGCGCCCAGTTTCAGTCGAGCTGCACACAGACAAATGCAACTAATAGTTTTTCATTCGTATTTATACAAAGTTCTTCTCCGGCATCAGCTTTTGTCTGCAATATTTCAAAATAATTTCCAACCATCTCTCTCACTCGCTGTGTGCCATAAATTGCTCGAAACGGAAATGCTAGCAGAGCAGACAAGAGCACAGAATAGTCATTCAGTCAGTCCGTCAGTCGAGTGGCCAAAGTGGACATAAAGCAGTTGGAACATCAACCGTAATAACCCAATCCCTCTTTTTGGCCATTCTCTAGTCTCGCTCTCTCGGGGCTCTCATAATTTCAAACTTTATTGACGACCATTCAGAGGCTTGGCTGCCTGCTTGTGGCCTGACTGTTGATGCTATCAACAATCCTCGTTCCGAGTGTGTTTACCCTATACTCGTACTATATAGTATGTTCAAGTTCTCTTTTAGTTGACACTTTAATTGTTCAGCATAAGTTAATTCGCATTTTGTAACAAGAGTTATTCAACTTGAACTGGTTTTAATTAATCGCATCCAACCTAAATACTTTGCTGCCACTTCAACTTTTATTTATTTGCTTTTCTATTTTATTAACTTTGATGATATTGTCAACCGATTTACACCCGACACCTGATTCTCACATAATCGACACGCACGTAAATATTTAACTTTTGCTGCCGAGTCGAGAAGTGTTGATGCATTGCAATGATTTTTTAAAGGCCGAATGCCAGCAATGCAAATATTTATTTAACATCAAAATGCAACGCATTAGCAGCGGCTGTTTGAAATGCATCTCGAAGATATTTTACTATTCAAGTTATTTTCGAACTCAATTAAAAAATTGACTAGCTTTTGCATTCTTACGCAAATTGAATAGTTCATCAATCATCCTCCAGACAGACATACCTTCCACACAAAACAAATACCGAATGCAAAAACTGCAAAATTCAAGCACAAAACTTACGAATTTACAAATTTACAAATTTACAAACCTGCAACATTTCTGTGGCTTGCCGTGCGTCTGCAGACAAAAGGCAGCATTGCAATATCCGCAGCCATTTTGCTCATCAATTATATAGAAGCACATCCTAAAACAGAATGCAGCTCCTCCTTTCTTTTGTTTTTTGTGTGTTTGGGGAAGGTGCAAGAATTTAAAGCACAGTTTGACAAATATTAGTTTTTTCTCTTCTTGCGCTCAACTATGTTACGTGGAAAAATTTGAGCACTTTGCATTTTATGCTAGGTGCAACAGCTGTGCAAACAAACTGCAACATTTGCAACACTTGCAACACTCGCACGAATATCTGACACAATAAAAATACATTCCTGCAAAATAGTCATTGCAATTAAAAGTTAGCAGGCCCTAGTTGCATTTGCATTTGCAATTCCCATTCCATTCGTGTCAGCAAATAAAATCTAAACTAAATTCTCTCGAGTTCTCCATTTGAAATTGATTTTTTGCAAATGAAATGTCTGTCTCTAATCGATATGGAAATCCAGATTTCGTTCAAGATATTATTGCATAATATAAGCTGTTAATTACAGGCAAATTCACTCAAAGATGCGTGAACAAAAGAAAGCAATAAATCTCGTAGTAAAGAGAATTCAAAATCACTTTTAATGTTTTGTTAGACACAGTTATGCAACCACTTTGGGAAGGTGATAAATCACTTGTCAACTAGTCAAATGATAAATTTCATAGTCTAATCAATTTTATTGACAGCCAACAACAATTTACGATAGTTGTACTAACTATTAAAATATTATTTACACTATTATTTACAACAGTTAACGCAACTCAATTTGCTGGAATTGTTGTACAAATTATTATTACTATAATAGAATTTTATTGAATTGAATTTTATTATTTAATCAGCACTTTTGGCAACTCAATCTGCTTCAACTTTACTATAATATTAAAAAAATATTTAGAATAATATTCAAAGTATTTCTAAAGTAATCTTATTAAAAACTATTAAAATATAGTTCCCCAAAAGTAATTTTGTTAATAAGCATTTTAGCATTATTGGCAACTCAATCTGCTACTATAATTCTGAAGTTATTAAAATAAAGTTCTTCGAAAGTAATTTTGTTAATAAGCAATTCAGCATTATTGGCAACTCAATCTGATATTATTAGTACTCTGTATTTCAATAACTACTTTGCTACAATTTCTTTGACAGCTTCTCTTTAATTACTGGCTTTTCTGCTACTATTTCGCTACTTTGCCAGTTCACTCACATTACCTGTGTTGTGGTCATTAATTATTAATGAAGCACATGCCACATCGCATGTGTGCACTTCAGGCACAATTAAAGCGTCTTCAAATTTCTTTGCCTCGCCAGCAAATGTTGGCCACAATTAAAAGCCGAATTTCTTAATTGGCAGTGCGTTACGTCTTTCAAAATGAACGTCTAATTGAAGAGGACTTGATAACCACTCTAGCAAGTATGCGCCAACCAGCATCAACTACTAAAATGTAATTTAATTACATAAGAATATATTAAATGAAATTAGAAAATAGGGCTACAGAAAGAGAGAGAGCGAGTCAATTGTGACATGTTGGATAGGAAAAATGAAAAAATGCCCCCGAAAAGCAATTGGTTGAATTGTTGCAGCTGCTGTTGCCACTGCCGCTTGGCGATGTCATGCAAAAACTCAATAAATTTTGCGCAAACGATTTATCATGAGCTTGATTACGAAAATGCAGACACAATCACAAAATGTACAAGCACACACACATACCAACACACACATAGACATAGACTCGTTGCATGCATAAAATAATATGGGGATATTATAATAGACATGGCATACAAAAGCGCCATTGCCATTTTTCACATGTCAGCGCATTGATTTGCAGTTGTTACACAAAATGGCGTCAGGCCAACGAGAGGTACCGTTAGTAACCCACTAATGGATTGTTGCCAGTCATTGTGTGTGCGTGTGTGTGTGTGTGTACTTAATGGATGCTTTTGAGATCACTCGGGATGAACCTACGCTCTGGCTGTTTATGTTGTAACCTCCAGCATCAAAAGGTTACAACAGAATTAACATAAATTGTGGCGTGAAAATTGACAACAGCGCATTCGATACGAATTTGAAATGGCGGCAAGCGGCAGAGCGGGAAGTTTTGAAGTTTCTTGCGCCATCTTAAATGAAGCCATTAACAGCAGCAGCACGTTGAATGCCGACGTCGTCGTCGTTGTCGTTGTCGTGATAACAATTTGAATATAAATTAATTTATTAATATTTTATAATCGAGTTGTGTTACAGTTTCACAGTCCAATCGTAACGCAACGCAGTCGTGATTTGCATATTTAGTTGAGCAGAAATTGATGAAAGCATTTCAACAATCTCCGGCCGTATTATTAACTGCACATTGTCAGGAGCGAGTTACAGCGGCAACAACAACAACGTTCTTCGAAATTTAATTTACTGTGTGCAGCAGACACATTTCCTTTTACCTCACCTCTGACCAGTCAGCTGTCGAGCATGTTGAGTGTAAGCCAGGGCGAGTAAATTAATTAACTTTATTGTCCGCATACTTCAGACGCTGCACAGTTTAATTTGATTAAAGAGCTAACAGCATTTTATACATTTCATTATCAATTTGATAAGAGCATTTATCATTTTTCGGCTGTCACAGCTCCGAGCGGCAAAAAGACTTTTGCATCTGCTCAACACATAATTGAATAGTCTTAAGCTAATGGACTGCAACAATGTCAGACTGCCAGTCAATGTATCGCCGTATAACTAAGTTCAATTATGACATGCAACCGCATATTGCGTATACGCATTGTGTACGCTTCGGGCAATTTGCGGGAAAAGCCTTTTTAATGCACATTTAATGTTAAAGAGTATATAAATTAATGAATGCATGATAATGTTTATCTGGTTTTCATTATCGCAGTTAATACCGATTTCGCACCCACTTAATTGGATGCAAATACTTAGCAGCGCACTATATAGTATAGTGTATATATATTTTGGGATAAAAACGATTCGTGCAGCCATCTCATTTGTATGCACATAAATTGCATTACGAATTGACGCTTTTGCAGGGCGCAAGAAAAAACTAAGGATGAAACGAAAACGTCGCACAAAATAAAATAAATTAAAAAAAAAGAAAAAGAAATGGAAGAAAATGTAAAGCGAATTGCAGCAGCGTCGTGTCGAGTGAAAAAATGCGCTGAGCAACGCGTGTCCTTGCCACAGCTCCTGTCGCAGCAAATAATAACAAAAGGTACATGGAGAGAAATGAATTAAATAAAAAATGCAGCAAAGCAACCGGAGGCCCTCCTGAAGGCGCACCTGAAGCTAACTCGTCCTGATTTTGATGTTGGTAAATTTTTGTGCATTTATCATTTCGCCATCTGCCCACGCTCCCAACCTTTTTCTCTGCCATTTGATTTACTCCATCCGCCTGGTTTTTCTTCTATTTTCTTTTGCTGTCGCTTGATTCTCACGAATTATGTTTATTGCACAGGTATGGGATAAGAAAAGAAACGACAAAACAGGGCAAAAAAACCAAGGTGCAGGAGACGACTGACGACGACGACGACGACGACGACGCCGGAAAATTGAAAAATGCTCCAAGTTCACTTGGCATTCAGTTTGCAAACAAACAGCACGAGGAATTGTCGATACGTTCGGAAAACAGAACAGAACATCCAATTGATGATGAATTGATTTATGTTTGCGTATTCTCTTCGCAGCACTTTGCAACACCTTCCACAACCGCTTCCACTCCCATTTCCACTCCCATTTCCATTTTGCATTCTGCATTCTGCATTTGCAACTTCTACTTCTATTGCGAATTTTTCCACTTTGCTTTTTTTCTTATTCAATTTTACCTTGCATTGATTGCGTGCTGCATTGCAGCGCAGAATTATTTGGAAATTGATTCTCTCACAAATAAGCCAAAACTCAATGCTCTGTTTTCTGCTGAACTCCGCAAAAAGTTGCCGGCACTTTGTGGAACCGAGACGAGTTTCTTCAATGCAGAATTAAATTTGATTAATCCCTAATTGGTTCTAAAGTTTCTTGACGCAAAATTGCATCAACCAATTAGTCGACAACTGACCAGAAACCCATCAATCTCGCTCCGTTTTCTTGGTAATACTATTTACGTCTAAACTGAATTATTTTATTTCCCAAACGGCCATATAAATAATTACAATTTACTTTCATGAATACTGAATACTCTTTAAATAAAATTGAATAAATGTATTAAATATCATCCGAGTCTACTCGATATAATTTATCTTGAATATTTGAAATGTTAAACAAAATCAATAATAAATTGGGTATACCTTCTATAAAAAGTTCAGCTAAACAAACAAATAGGAAATCGTTTTGCTAATGAATTGCTGTCAAGCTGGCAATAATGCTTATGACAGGGGTCAAAGTAGAGAATACTACGGACTGATGATGAAATGGATTTCTTGAATTCCAGCTCGAAGCCAGCACGTTGCACTGGCGAATGCAAATGCAAAAGCCGTGAACAAAAGCTAACTAAGAACTTATGCAAATTTATTTTACGCAGCGCAACGTGTGGCGAGTTGTTAATTGAAAATTTAATAGCGTAGCCGAGAGAACAAGTTTGAGTTCTGAAGAAAAGACTTTGCGAGCTCGAAAGCCAGTTTTAATTCAGGTAATTTTATTTTTTTTTTATTGAATGCAAACGTCATTAAACTGCGAAGCTTATCGCTGGCTGGTGTTTTCCCAACCTGTCGCGCTGCCTCGAAGTGCATGGGAAATTCTAGTTGTAATCTGTAATCTGTTGAGCGTTCAGTGTGCTGTGAGGGTAATTCCCTATGATAATAGTTGCAATTGATAGTTGATGCTTGATAGTCGTCGTCTCTTTGGTATAAAAGCGCAGTGCTCTCAACTCAAAGGCATCAGTTCGACTTCAACAGTTCTGCATCTTGCAAATCAATAACACAAATCAAACAACAAACCAAGCAAAATGAAATTCCTATCGGTCGCTTTCCTGCTCGGTCTCTTGGCTCTGGCCAGCGGTGAGTTTAAACAAAACATAAACACAATGGATTCAAGCAATAATTTACTAAACTACAAATCATATTTCTCGCTTGCAGCCACGCCTCTGAATCCTGGCAATGTGATCATTAACGGCGATTGCCGAGTCTGCAACGTGCATGGTGGCAAATAAGAGACGCATTACATTCAACTATTCAATAACCACACAGGAATACCTAATACACCACTATGTTCAAGATCAACGCAAAACAACTTGTATATATTCACTAACAATTTGATTGATTACTAAATAAAACTCATTATGTAATTTATACTGCAACTCAAAATCAAATTCTACTCTTTCTCTCTTTTTATTCATTGTTCTACAGCTGAGTGCATCCCTGACCTCAATAATTAATGTTGACTTTGTGGCTCAAATGGTATTTGCTTATTAATATCATTTAATATTCAACAGCGCATCTTCTGTATTTAAAATAGCAACAATGCTGCTGACTAACTCGCAGTAAACAATCGATCTATTGATCACGAATAAACAGAATACTCTCCATGAAATGCACTCTGAGAGAACGACTTGAGAATGCTGATAATTATAGCTGAGAAGAAGAGTATTTCAAAGAGAGAGAAAATACTTTGTAGATCAGACAAACAGATTGACACACAAAGGCGGCCTTGGCATTTGATTAATAATCTCAGATGCCATAACTACAACGATGGAAATTGAATTGTTGTTGACTTGTAAATGCACTATCAATTTATTTAGGCAGACAATTGAATTATTAATTTCAGCTAAAAATATTTACAACATTCGATTAGAGAATCGAAGGCGTAGGTGAGAACTCATAAAAAACATTATACAAATAAATAGATAATGTTTAATTTGAGCAAATTCTAAAATAAATCGTATAACATTTCTCATGAACTAAAAGAATAATATTTATACCTAATCTATTCGACCCAAATAAATGTTTTGCTACAGAGGGAATTTCATGCATTTATCGATGCCTTTTAATAAATGAAAATTGACGTATTAAGCTATATTCGGAATGAAAGTGCGCAGTTTGGCTCTTGATAAATGCATTAAGCTCTTGTGCATAACTCGAAAGTGTTATTAACAAGTTTAATTGAAAAGTCGCGCTGTCAGTTGGCCATAACTGACAAGTCAAATGCGGATTCGCATATTCTATTTTAATTCCAATCGATATTCGATATGCGCCAATGCAATATGTATAGCTGATTTGTCTGGCAGTTTACATAGATCTCCCCTGCGGTTCGGAATGCAATTTTATTGTGCGGATTAAAATACATAATGTGCACTTATTACGCCACGGTAATGTCAATGTGCGAGAGTCATTTATGACAATTTTTTGTTCCATTCATTTCAATTCATTTGCGTTGATTTATTAGTCTTTTTTGGGGGGGCTTAATGCTGTCGCCTACTTTTCAAGCAGCTCTCTAGCCGCGCAATTTTGCGACACATTTTAATTATTCCGTTTTCAATATAATATTAATTATATATATTGAATGGCACACACACAGACAGAAAAAAACAAAAATAATTGTAATTTCATTTGCCGCAGAACTGCGAAATTCCAACTTATTTAAGTGCACATAAATCTTAATTTATTTTTGCGGTCGCGACAAATATCAATTGCGTAATGAAATCAAAAAAGGGCGCCAATACTTAATTGCGAGTGGAAATTTGTTAGAATTAAACATTGTGCTTACTTGTAGTTGATAAAGAGAGTGTTTAAAAGTTGTATTTACCTGCAAAGAGAAGAGAGAGAGAGAGAGAAATTTTGTTAGTTTTATTGGTAACTCGAGCTGGCTTTGGCTTCTTTGTGCGGGCCACAGCGTGAAACCGCAAAAGGGTTTGTGCCAAAAAGCGATGAGCAGCCATCCATTGCAAATGGCAACTTGGAAATCCCGAAATTTCAATACCAAAAGAAGCCCAATGCGCATAATTTTGCTGCGGCTGTTGCGGCAGCCCCCTCTAGCGGCCAGTGGCGGAAACTACCCACCACTGCGATTGCATTTCATTTTTAGAGTTGTGCAAAGAAAGCAGCGAAAAAAAAACTGCAATGGCTGCAAACAAAATGGCGGCAGGCAGCCTGTAAAATGTGCTAAAATCTGAAGCAAGAGCGAGAGAGTGAGAGAAAGAGAGAGAGAGGGAGAGCATAGCATAAATTTCATTTTAGCCACGTCGCTTGTCCATTTCTCTGCTGCAGTTCACGTTGTGCTTTATCGCGTAATCTCGACAGCCGCGTTGCCAACTCCGGCTTGCCCATTTTTTATGGCCCGATGATGATGTTAATGATGGACGCGTCGACGGCTGCAAGAGATGCGAGCTGCGTGGCAGCTTTGATGGTGCATGCAATTTGCGCTGCAATTGTTTATGCGACGATGATGTCGATGATGTTGTGTTGCACGCAAAAAGGTTCAAGCCATTTTGGCTGCACTAATTACGGCCTGTATGCGAAAATGCTTTAATGCTTCTTCCCTCAGTTCTCTTTTTTTTTTTGCTGCCGGAAATGCCAGCAGAGGCAGCCACTCGCTTTTGTTGTCTCTTTTAAATGGCGGCGCGTCGCCATTTTGTGCTTAGAATTACAATGGCGTCGCTGCGTTCTGCGGCAACTTTGACGTTGACGCTGCTCGAGAATCGCTTAGTGCCTGCATATGCTTGACTCTCTCTGTCTCTCTACGTTTTCTCCATTGGCTCGTTGTCTGTTTTGTGCACTTCCGCTTTTGCCTGTCGCACACACAGCGCCATAAAGTATGCAATAACATTTTATTGTAACAACTCGTTAAACGTAACGAAACAAAAAGAGAAAAGCAGAAAGCAAAAAGAGCTCTGACGACAGGGGCAGCAAGGCATAAAGTTACTCACACTTTTGCGCCAGCTCAATCCTTTGGGCCTTCCCTTCCTTGCTTGTCCCTGTTTAGCATAAAATTTACTGCACCACGAACATTTGACGTTTACGTTGCCGTCTGCCCGTAAATCCTACTAATCAAATTTATTACCCACACACACACACATGCAAAGAGAGAGAGAGAGAGAGGGAAAGCAACCACAAGCTCATTTCATAGGGTAGGCGACTGACAGGCTCTGGCCGCTGGCAACCTGAACGGACGGCTGGACGGCTGGCCACTTCAAACGCCTCAGCAATATGCATATTAAATTTAATTAGAGCGACGGTAAACATAAATTCAGCCACTGGAGTACAACAACAATAAGAAGCACGTTCATTGCCCGGCAAAATGCAACAGCAGGAAGAACAAGCGAGCACAAAAGCAGAACAAGCACCAGCAACTACACCAAAAGAATAAGAAGATCCAACAGCAGCAGTGTCTGGCACCTTTTCATTTCGTACAACTTGCAGATTGTGTCCTACTCCAGCTGCTGCTGCTCCTCATTCCATTCGTGCTTCACCTTTTCTGCTGCCCAAAGCAATTTTTAGCCAACGCCAAAGCATTTGCCTTTTGGCTTCAAGTGCGCCTCAAGTGTTCAAGCTGGACTTGAGATGGGTTATTTTAGGTTGCGAGTTATGAGTTGCTATTAAAATTTATTGTTGTATCCAAATACTAAATTACATTCAATTTAATTAAAGTCAAGCCTATTTTAAAATAAATTTAAACGCATTTTAAATAAAAGCTTATTTTAAATTAAATTTAAAAAATACAAAATGAAAGCCTAATTTAAATTAAATTGAAATTAATTTCTAATGAAAACATATGCTAATAAAATTTAAATAAACTGCAAATGAAAGCCTTTTTTAAATACATTTAAAGAAACTTCAAACGAAGTAATTAATTTAAATATATAAGATAGAATTCAACACCCGATTTTAGGGAAAACTTGAATTGAGAAGAATACCAATTGAGAACAATGGACTTAAAACATTCACACTTTTTAAATGCAGTTGATTTCGTTTCAATGTAATATTAATTTGATAAGTCTAAAGCAGACGGCAGCTCTGCCCAACTGCTGTTTTATCCTATTAGCAAACTTTGCAGCTACTAAAAATATTTCCAAGCATACATTTCATACCCTAGTTTATCCAATTTTAATATATTTAAAGTCTCGTCTGCAGAGATCATTGCACTGTATTCTGCTCAGCGTTCAAGTATGCACTCCAGTTGATCTGATTTAAGTAATTTGAATAACTTTTTAAATTACTTGAAATGTGCTTTTTGCATTCGAATTAATGACCGTCTGAAAATTGTTATGACACCTCAGAAAACTCTGCACAAATTCCGCATACAGCTTACGTAAATAACCCCAAGAAACAATAAACAATCAAATTAAATGTGCACTCTGCTCCCTCGCCCACATCTCGTAGGGGGAAATGATGTTAATGAAATTAATGCCAAGTTATAGTCAACTTTTTGAGCAGTTGACTTACCTTGCGGATTATGTTTAACTTCTGCTGCAAAATCGAAACTTTTACAGCGATGGACGAGGGGAGTTTGGGGATTTAAATTTCTTTCTTGTTATTATGATCTCTTCAGAAGTGGAAGCCACTTTGCGAGTGGTCACTAGAAGTGAAAGGTATTTCATTTGAGCATAAAGTAATTTTTTAATCCATAGTCGAGTCGAGTCGAGCTCGGGTTGTTGTTGTTTATGACAAGGGTTTGTGAATGAGACAAAAATACAAAAAATGAAACGGATGATGACCTTTCATAACCTCTAAATGAGCAAGCAGTTTAGCATTCAGTCTAAATAACAATTTAATTATGAACATTCTGCTGTGTCGAGGACAATGCGCCAGTTAAATTCAAGGACAAATTATGGCATAAACTTTATGCTGCCCATCGACTCGATGTGTGTGTGCGTCCTGCGCCTGTGGGATAAGCTAAGAGCTCATTAATGTCACATTCATGGCAAAGCCCGTAAAAAGCATAAAGTGAGCCCCAAATTCTATCAGAGCCCAGCCAGCAGCCAGCAGCCAGCAGTAACAGCCCAGGGACCCAAAACGCTCACATACCATTTTAATAGAGTGCATAAAACACAAGCACACACTCAGTGTGTATTGGTGTGTGTGTGTGGCCATGTTGATGGTAATTAACAAAAATCCCCAAAAGCGGCAGTAAAATAATCAAAATTAGCCAAATTTCGCCATTGCCGTTGGGATCATGTTTTGAGGGCCCAAATATGGCTTTCTCTTCTTCCTCTTTCGCATTATTTTGCTCTCTCTCTCTGTTTTACACCACAATTCATTTTAGTGCTGATATGGATTATATATACAGCATACAGGGATTTCATTGAAACGCATTTTAATCTAGCAATATGCCTCTGCATGATGATTATGAATTAACTCGGGGCATTTAGCTGTAGCTGGAGATAATTTTATTTGGCTGTTCAAAATATTTTATATTCATTTTAAAACATTAAAACTTATGTGAATTAAATATGAGAACTGTTAAAATCCCAACGAAGATATAATTAGTTTATGTACAGCTCATTCAATACATTTATTTTCTCTTTATAAACGATCAGTCGGCACAAAGAATTTGACTCACATAGCTACCAAAAAATCAAATTCAAGATCTCTGTATAACTTTTCCAAGCAGATCAACAAAACACGCCTTAATTAATTCTTTTCACACTTCTTGATTTTTTCTCCGAAATCGCAGCTTTTTTTGGAACGTCAAATAAATCACTTCTCATGCCAGTTTTTTTGTTCGAAGGTCTCCCTCAATTTATCAAGCATTTAAAGCATTCCATTTACGAGCACAGGTCGAAGGCACAAATTGTGACCGTTTTGTCATAATTAAGTTGCATTCGAATGCTACAATGGCCAGCATTTCGTTTGTAATTATTGTCAACAAAAACACGATTTTATCTAAATCAATTTAATGAATGCCAAAGCCCAGTGTGCGTTGCATGCAACATGCGGCATGCTGGCGATGCAAACACATCCCGCATCCAGCTAAAAATACCACCCAAAACAACAGAATTCAAAATACGGAATACGAAATACGGAATACGGAATACGGAATACAAACTCTCCCTAAAAGCAAACAGCATACAAAACATTCAAATACACAATGAAGGGGAGACAGACAGACAGACAGAGACAGAGACAGAGAGAGACGAGTCAGAGATAGAGATACGGATGAAGATAAGAGAAACAGAAACTCAAATTAAATTAAAATCTTTCAGTTTCAATTACGAGTTTTTGTGCCACTTCAATTCCAACGTACAAAACACAAATTGCATTCAAAATGCATTAAAAGCAATTTGCACGAAAATTTGCATAAAAGTGAGCGATAAAGAGCGGGGGCAAGCAAAGAGAGAGAGAGAGCTAGAGAACCAACGAACCGACGAACGCAGGAGATTTAGAAATTGGGGAAATGGCATTTTGGTGGAAAGCAACGAAATTATACGCTATCAATTATAATGGCAATGACAAACAGCAAAGGCAACACATTGCGCACCAAGGTGAAGATGAAGAGTTGGCAAATGAAGCTGCCTCCCATGCTGCCCCTCCCATTCCCCCCTGGGAGTTGCTGCAACGGCTGCAACTCTGACAAATTGCATGTTGCATTGAAAATGCGCGCATGTGTTTACAAAAACAGCAAATCGCACCATGTGGCAATGTGGCAAGCTCAACCTAAGATTACCCTGCAGAATCAACAGAAATAATATGAAGTCAACAGACGTTGAAATTAAAATTGACGAAAGGGGAAACATGTTTAATTACATTTTAAACACACTTAAAGAAGGAGTTAATACATTAATATAAATTTATAATACATAATAAATAAAATAGTTAAATAAATAATATGCAATAAATACAATTAATTAATTTAATGAAATAAATAAAACAAATACAAAATATGATAAATTAAATAAATATATGTTAGTAATGAAAATCAATATAAAAAAAGAACAAAACGAAATAAATAAAAATAAGCAAAATTAAAATTAATCAAATAATAAATTATACAAAATTAAAACAGACTTTTTTTATTAATTTATTTTGAGTAACAGATTTTTTAACCTATATAAAAAGGAAATTAAAAATAATTATGTTCACCATAACATATTAATCTCAATCCAAATTTGCAGAACTGTCTGTTAACAGTATGTCAAATATGCGTTCATTCAAACTCCAGTCTCAAGCTGGTAACCTGGCCGAAACTACCAAAGTATTAAACCCATTTTGAACACCACAGAGAATTTATTTCAAGCAGAACAACACAGATAGAGGCTGGTGAGCAAGAAGGGCGAGCTGATCGCTTGCCTTTCAGCTTATGCAATATAAATACAGAGGACACAGATACGTAGATACAGCTACAGATACATGAATGCAGCTACAGATACAGCTGCAGTTGAAGAGAGAAAGAGAGAGAGAGGGAGAGTGTGAGTCCACTTGGGCTTCGGGTTTGGGCCCATCGTCTGTATGCAATGGGCCGGGTTGGATGGCGAACAACAAAGCGTCGCTGTTGGTGGTGCGACACGGACACGCTTCAAAGGTGCAAGCGATTGCACTCAAGGCGTCACCCAGGCGCATATGCCTCCAACTCTAACCCCCAGATGGACAGACAGACGGACGAACAGATAGACGGACGGACGAACGACAGCGCAGACAGATTGCAGTTGCAGTCAGGCGGCGGCGCCATGCCACACCACAATGTGTGTGCGCTTCATTCAGTGGCAAGCTGACAACGGCAACGACAACGACAACGTCGAAGGTGTTTGGATTTTCAGTAATGTGTTGCAAAGACACAGACGCCATTTACGTCTTCACATCCTCATCCTCATCCCTTCGCTTATCTGGCTCGTGCGGCGACTCTTCATACAGCATTGAATTATTGCTTGCTGCATGCTACAAATCAGCTACAAGAGCTTCGCTATTGCAATCGGTTGCAATGCAGCCAATGCGACTGTCTGCTTAAACAAAATGGTGAATGTACTGTATAAATTGCAGACGAGGCTTTAAATTTGCCAACAAAGGAGTTCAGAAATCTCTGATCGTTATGCAAAACATTTTTTTGGCCTATCTCAAAACAATTATTCACTCAATTTAAATTGTAAAGCAATTTACTGCAATTTGTTATAGCAGAAAATTACATTTTATTTGCCACATTAATTTCTATTAATTGGAAAATATATTTAAAGTTTCGAAACCACCTCAAAACAATTTAAATCGGGCAGCAACTTCTAAAATTTATAGCAAAAAATTAAATTTTATTTTAACTCTTAATTCAAAATAATTATTTACTCCATTTGAATTGCTGCCACTTCACAAATGTATATCAGAAGATCAAATGTTATTTGACGCATTAATTTCTATTCATTTCAAAACATTTATTTAAATGTTGCCAATTATTTGGAATAAATGCATCTCTATTACATTAAAGCCTATTTCGTATTTTTCCACCTTTAGATAATAAATTTCGGTATAACATAAACTAGTTTTAAATTACGCCCCTAAAGTCATTCACATAATTGCCAATTAACCCAATTATCCAACTAGAAAATGTTCAATTTCGCATTCATGATTAACACTCACAATAAATGTCATTTAATGTGCACAAAATAAATATTATTTACTATTTCTGCACCTCCCTCCCCACCAGCCCGAAGATATTGCGCAGTGTTCCACGTTAGTTCCTCGGATGGAATGAAAGCAAAACAATTGGATGTGCTCAAGTCTGAGAAACCTTCTTCGCCTTTGTTAAACTTATTTCCTTCTTCTTTGCTCTACCTCGCAAATGCCCCTTGATTTTGTGAGGAGAGAGAATAATCTGTTAATTGGAGCGTGAAATTAGCAATTTTATTGATTCGCTGCAGAAGATTTATTTGTTTCAGGCGGAAAAATACACGCACAGTTGTTTTAACTTTTGTTTTCGTGCATTCAAGTAGTAAAAAGCAAAGTGAAAAGTTTTTGCACTAAACTTTCTGGCCAAAAGCATTTCATCGAGCAAGAGAGAAAAGACTTTTCGATTACCAAAAATTCTGGTATAGTTTGTGGAATGCGGAAGTGCACTCCAATTGATTATCTAATCAGAGCTGATGCATTCATGCATAATTTCTGCATGCAAATAATAAAAAAATAAATAAAAAAGCTTTTTCAATGAATCCACAAAAATGACCAACATATTTTTTTTCACTTTGTTATTCACCCACATAAATCAAAATGCAGTTGCTTCTCTATTCTCATTTTTTTTTTTCATTATTTTAAAAGCGGATTACTAAACAACTCACAGATGTGTGTGAGTGTGTGTGTACGTCCCTTTGCAATTGCCCATCGGGCCTGTCGCTCCGAACAACATGAAAATGCCTTCCAGCGATATTGAATTAAAAAAATAAAACGAAAACAACCCCCAAAAAAAAAAGAAACACACACACGTCGTTCATATTACGTATACGCCACGTAGGTGGTTTGAATTGCCATCTCCCCCGTCCCATTGCCAATATGCAACTCAGCAACAAAATACTGTACAACACACAAGTCTACAACTTTTTGTTGCTAAGTATTATGTATTTCATTTTGGCATTGCCGCAAACACTCCAAATGCATTTGCCATTCCTCCATGGAGCGAGCTGAAGCTGGATGAAAGTGTGTTGCTATTGTGGGCGAGTTGCGGAGTGCAGAGCCGGAAGCGTGGATTTTTAATGTACGCTGCTTGAGAGTTTCGCTTCGCCAATGCGAATTTAGACACATGTTTCTCGCAGCTTGCCACACCCAACTGGCGACTGGCAACGGGTGACTGGGGGCGGGGGGCGTGTTCCACATATCAAACGTCAACATTACCAGAGCTCTGCCATGTTGTATTCATGTAAACGAGTTTTATTGCAATTCTTCTTTCTTCGCTCTTTTCCCCCCACGTTGCACATCTATTTTCAGACTTGTCTTCTAAATTAAAACAAACTGCTACAAACAACGCAACAAGAGAATACTAAGAGTTGCAAGTAAACAAAAGTTGCTGTCGATATTTGAAAAGTAGAGGTGTAAATCGATTCCCTATATATTAAATAAAATACTGTACACATTTTAAATGTATTTCTAAGGAATGCCAATTCAACTGAGGAATATTTAGAAATTAAAATGCGTAATCTTCACAGATTATCGGAATAAAATTGTATTTAAAAGTTGTCGCCAAATTGCTCTTAAATTGATTCACATATTGATATGGCAAATTATTACCACATATTTCGAACTAAAACTAATTCAATGTGGAATATTTGGTAATTCTAATGTTAAGATATTTAAATAGATAATAATAACTGAAACAGATAATATCAATTTTAAACAATAATTTGAAACCTGACACTGAATTTCCCTCAAACAGATTCACAGATATCGCAATAAATGATATAAATGAAATATAATTAACTACATTTCAAATAAACGAAAATTCAAATGAATGAAATTTAGTAACAAAAATAGATAATTACAATTTATGAAATAAACTTTTATTTGAGAAAAGTGGCTTAATTACATTTGAATCTGATCACAGATATCGCATTAAATGTATGCGAAGAAAATCAGTAAATGTTGTGAAAACTAGAGCTTAAAATCATATTCCTAATCTAAAATAAAATACAGCCAACTATCATAAATGTATTCCAAATTAAATGCTTAATAAAACACTCAAATTACATTATTTTATGTTGGCTTCATTTCATATCTGTCGCTAAATTAATCTCACGTATTGCATATTTGGCAAGCTTATCGAGCCAGTAAATTAATGAAACGAAGAAAACAATTAAATTCCCTTTTAACTAGAGAGGTATTGCCAAAATATGTAGTTCATATTCTTCTATTTAAACTTTATTTCAGTCAACTAAATTAAACTCAGCATTGCATATCTTGCAAGCTTATCGAACTATTTAATATTATATGAAATACGGAAAACTAATAGAATATATTCCAAACTTTTTAAATAAAGAAATATTGCTGTATACGTGCATATTCTTTTCCTTTAACTTCATTTCTATCTTGAAAACTTATTAAACAATACTATTTGAAATGCGAAAAACTATTTTAAATTCAATTACCTTTTTAACTAAATAAATATTGCAAAAATACGTAGTGCATATTCTTTTCTATAAACTTCAATTCTGTCGCTAGATTTATCTGAGATATCGTGTATCTCGCTTGCTTATTAGAAGCAGGCGACTTTAGGGCAGAGATGCGCTCCCCTATTTGTGTCTTTGGCGCATTAAATTACATGTGCTTAACATTCCTTAGTCAGAAGGTCGTGCAAGTAAATTAACTTGCGAAAAGTTTCGCCACTTGATTGGCTGCTTCAACTCTGATTTGCAACTGAGTGCGGTAATTGCAACCGTAGAGTCTCGAGTCTCGAGTCAGGTGAAACATGCAACTGTATGCGGCAACTGCCACTCAATTGACACTATTACTCGTGCCACGTTTCATTTCTTTTCTTTGCTCGCTCTCTCTCTCTCTCTCTCTCTCTGAATGTCTTGGATATTTTTGTTTAAATTAAATTCTTTATTTTGCAGAGTGCTGTGTGTGCTGCGTTCATTTGAAAAGTAAATCTGGGATGTGCTGCAGCAGACGCAAAAGCATTTTGCGCAGGAGCGAGCGTGAACTTAATCCCAGCGATGAAGGAATGTCGTGACAAATAGTTTTCCTGCCACGTTGTATGCCTCGCTGCCACTCAGGACGTTGCCACAGACGAACTTCCCGAACATATGTAGCAAAAATTGCAGGCAGCGAGACAAAAGCTTTTGGCACACGTAGCCCAGGCAGCCAGCGCGATTTTGTCGCAAAATGCGAAACAAGATAGAGACAGACAGACAGACGGACAGACAGACAGAGACACGTCGGATGCGTTTGCATCTTCAGTCGCTTTTGTATCTCCTTTAAATGTGGCAGCAACGGCAAAGATCTACCGGTAGGCAGGGCCACAATGCCATTTACATCAGACAGTCAGACAGACAGAGAGTCGGATACGAAATGTATCTGTAGCTGCTACGGGTAGATAACTCTCTGCCTCTGCCTGAGGCTCCCACTGAGTGGCATGCAACAACGCCCCAAAACACTTTTGTGGCGCCACGTGAGTGTGAGCGTGTTTACACTCCAAAAATTCGTTCGTTTTATAGCCATGCGGTCCAGCCCGAGAGGCAACAAGATTGCAGGCACTCATCGTTAAAGTTTTTTAGTAAAAGTGTAATTAGTCTTTTATGCAGTCGGTAGTTTTTGAATAGTTTTGTGAATGCGCTGCGGTTAGCATGTCTGCTTATTAGACGGAATTAAAAACAAATAAAAACAACACTAAGTAAGGGATATTTTAATGGACTGTCAAGAGTTAATGATCGACCAGAAACGCATTGAATTACAGCACACTCAAGCTCAGGTTGTCTGTTTTCGTATCTGAGATATTTTTGTATCTTTTACTTTTACACTCTTCGAGTGGCAATTGTATTCGATTACTTAAACACCAAATTGTGTGTCGAATATAGATATAATTTTTTCCCATTGCAAGCTGCAAAGTTGAACAAAGACAATGGCGTCGAACAATGGCAACAGTGGCAAAGTCAAAGGGCATTTGCAGCTGGCAGAGAAATGCGCTTAAGAAAACTGTCAATAAACTTTTCATATGCGCTTCATTGCACTTGCCAGCGTTATGTATGGATGTATCTGGCAGATAGAAAAGACAGACAGACGCAGGCACATGGTGCCACAAATGGATACACAATGCACACAATATGTGTAACATAAAACTTTGCTGGTAATTATTTATACAGCACATAGCTGAGCTGCATGCACCCGCATGCTATTCCCACATGGGATCCGCCATAAATTGAAATACACTGTGACGGGGGGGGTGGGGCCAAAGGGGGAGGGGGGGAGGACGGTATCTGATGTGAAGTTGGTGTGAAAAATGGAAAGCATCCATAATCTAATTTAATCATTATCACAGTTGTCTGCGCTAAGTGACGTCACATGCGGCATGAGGCATGCAGCGCGAACAAGGCGAAAGAAAGCAGACAAGCGAACTGCAAAGCGAGTGGACTCGACTTCAAGATGCCTTTAAATAAGGTAAGTACATAGACTAGAGAATTATATTTCAAATGTAGAACAGGCAAAAAGACGAATATAATTTACTTTTAGAAGAGTTGATTTTTTGTGAAATTAAGGAAGTAAAAACCATAGCTTAAACAATAAAAAGGTTGAAATGAATATTGTGAAAAATTTGTGCATTTCAAATAGAAGACAGACAGAAAGACGAATATGCAATGGAAATTTAATGTTTGAGGAATGAGAGTTGTTTACATTGAAATTTAATTTGACTAAACAAATTCATAATGGTCAGAAATTTGTACATTTAAAATGCAGAAGAGAGAAATTAAAAAAGTGATTAAAGTGGCAATGAATATTGGAAAATTAAAATTAATTTGAGAATATTGACAAGAAAATTAAAATTAAAATGTAGAGCAGACAGAAAGCCGAATATGGCTATAAAAACTATGAAAGAGTTATTTATATAATTAAATTCATTTATTCAGAAATCAAATAAGTAAAATATATTACCATACAAATATTTATCTCTCTCTCATCTGCAATTTAAATAAAGTGACAATAAATTATATTTTTGGTATATATTTTACTTATTTGATTTCTGCATAAATTAATTTAATTATATAAATAATATATAATAGTAAACACATATGATTGTACAATTTAAAAATGATAATTAATATAAGAATATGCTCGGAAAGTTGGCCTTATAAAAATGCAAGACACAAAATATGATTTCGACTATCAAGAGTACACAAAATGTTGAATAACTTCTGCTTCAAGTTAATGAAATTTACATAACTATCAAGCAGGACAGTTAGAGAGACAACAACAACTTAGCATGCCGTTTGCTAGCACTTGTAAATGCCGGGTATAAAAACCTGTCAGCAAAATAGGAAAAGTGTATTATTGTGTAAGAAAAATCGCCTGGTACTTGACTTTGCCAGCTCCAACTACAGCTGCAACTGCTGCCGCAGGGGGAAGCAGGAATGACGAAGGGGGACGAAGGGAGTAACTGCAGCTATTTCATGCTACTTTCATGCAACTTTTGTTTTTGTCAGCCACACACCATTGCCATGCTTAACTGTTGTCGTTGTCGTCGTTGTTGTTGCCGTTGTCATTGTCGTTGTCCTTGTGCTTATTGTGCCACCATGCACACACAGCTCTCACAGCTCGCAGCTCTCACAGCTCAGAGCTCACAGTGTTCTCGTTGCACGATGCTCGGCTTTCCTGTGTCTGAAGTTAAGTGCAACTCTAACATTGTGCACCAGAGATAGCACAGCTTTTCATTGTTGCGCTGACTGCTCGAAAGACTTAATTCACCGCTCGCTTCCACACAGGCCAATTGCACCCAAACTTCCACCCATTGTCCTCGAATGTCCAACCCCTGACCAAAAATAAAGAAAGCAAAAAAGCGGTGGAAAAGCGCCCTTAGTTCAACTAACCGACTCTATTACGCAGTGTGCTATTTGTTGCTGCCGCATTCAACGCAAATGGCGACAACAACAGTGAGTACAAAAAGTGTGTGCACTCGTACTCCCCAAAAAAACAAAAAAAAATCCTGCCTCGTTGCGAGTCAACTTTTCATGACGTCCCAAAAAGGTTAAGCTGCCACAAAAAGCGTTCGCTACGTGCAACGTCGTGCAATGAAAGATCCCGTCAAACTTTAACTTGATAAGCTCTTGAAATAAATTGCAGCATAAGGTGAAGTTTTCATTCGCTGCAGCAACATCCTCTCGAAGGTCACCTAGGTCCACATATATCCATCTGAAGCGGGGCTTAACTTTTCACCCATGAAATGCAATACGACAGCTAAAACTCAACAGCTTACTAATCGTTGCAAAATCAAACCGGTTGCTGCCTCAATTGAGTCGACGGCAATTTCTTTTGCTAGATCACAAGGGTTGAGTTTGACGAATCGATTCATTTTGTAGGCGAACATTAATTAAACTAAACCCTAATCAAGATATTTTAAATTCTTGGCCAGCCGTAACAAATTCATTATTTACAAGTAATCATGAGAATAAAATACTGTACAAAATATATCTACTTTACCAACGCTTATTTAATCGTCTCAGTTCTTTAGTCGCTTGTACATACCTGTAATTAAAGAAAGGGCAAATAAATAATTAGATAACGTCTTGGCACTTAATAAGCAATTAAGGTATTAGAATTAAAGTAATTTAAGCCAGCGATAAAAAACGCAGCTACTTCAAGTCGTTTTCAAAAATCACAGAGTTAGGCCAATTAAAAGATTCGTTGCCGAGGCAAACGCCCCATTTCCGACGCTCGACACTCGACACCGAGCTCTGCCCCTTTTTGGTCGAGCTAAACCCTATAATTTACCACACAATGGGGTGCACAATAATAAAAAAAGAAAATAAAAGAGCCACAACAAGCAACCGGAGACCGATGAAGTCAATGTAAAATGCTAACAACAATTGTGAGCTATAATTACGAGTAAGTATTCCTCAGCAAGAGGTAAGAAATCAATTATGCACATTGACTGTTTACGCACAACGAGAAATGTTAAAGGGAACATCGTCAAGACATGCAATGACCGAGAGGCGCGTCGTTGACCTCGACCCTAGGATGACCCTAGAATAACCCGACGTCCAACATACGCCTTCACATTAAACGATGGCGTCAATAAAGTGCTGTCTAGTAATTTACGCATCATTAAGCCAGCGAAATTAAAAGAGGAGCAGACTAGAACACAAATGGCATGCACCATTACGACCAATAATAAAACAATAATAACAAAACAACAACAGCGACGGCTGCTGTAATTAGGCTTATGAAAATTACTGAATGTTGGCAAAAAACTACAGCGTCAGCAGACTAATAAAATGTGCCAAAGACAACACAACAGAGACCAGAGACCAGAGACTAGAGACTAGAGAGAGAAGATCCTGGGGAAAGCAACACTTTGCCATGTCGGACACGTGTCCAATTAAACGCCCTTGGTGTCTGGCATCATTGTGAGTGCTGCAGCACTATTTAACTATCGATAAGTTTTTATACCTCTTCTTTACGACCGGGTAGCTTTATTATTCGGCAAGCTTGGACATTAGATTAACAATATCACATTAACAATATCAATTTATGGCCAGCACATGTATAAGCATAGAATTTATGTGCAAAGAAAACTTTTATGCCTTAGATGGTTTCGCAAAGATGTTTTGCAAGATTATTTATAATGCTTCTTGAATAAGCTAAATTTGCTACAATATTTTAAGAATATAATTCTTTAGTTTTTCTTTCTAGCATTAGATTTTAATAAATTATTTAGAACCTAAATTTACTACAATATTTTAAAAATATAATTTTTTCGTTCTTCTTAGTTCATTGTGCCTTTTTAGAGAATCTAAAATAGTTTCTTCAATTAGGTCTTAAAAGATTATTTAGAATGCTTCATGAATAAGCTTGTTCTTTGCACTTTGTATTTCTTGCTATTTTATAATGTAAATAATAGCTAAAATGTACAAAGTATTCAGTTGAAAAGATTTGATTATACTCTGTACAATATTAATTATGGATCATAAGCTTTAAATTAATTAAAACATAATAAGGGACAATAATGATCAAAATAAGTAAATAAAAAGAATAAATTACTACAATGAATAACCCAAATTTACTAAAAATGTTTTAAAATATATATTTTATTTTGTAATATATGCTAAATTTATTGAGATGAGATGAGATGGAAAAGCTCTTAATAAATCAATTGAATATTGACTAACAATCAAGTAGTTTTTAAACAATAGTTCAGCACAATTTCTTCAATACACTATCCAAATTAAAGCCATAACTTATTGACTTGCATAAAATATTCTGTTCCACAGCGCTTTTTTGTGCTGACTCATCGAGAGTAGAGCTGCTCATAGAGTAACTAGAGACAGCTCAATGAACGATTAATGTTATCGCCTTGTCTCACACATGCCACAATTATTCATCCCCTCACACCACGTCCGACTTGTGCTTGTTGTGTGTAAGTCAAATGTTTACTTGCGTAATTATGATTTATTCGGAAAAAACATTTCTTTGGAAAGCCGTCAGCATCCCGGTCGGCTTCTGCACTCTCATTCATTACGATTCATTCACCGAGAGTGTGGGTGTGGTTAATGAAGCGGCTTCCTTGGCAGCATGTATGTAGTAGTAGTAGTGAACAAACGCATGTGGCTGCCACAAAATGTCTTTTGGCCCACTGAGTGGGCTTGGCACGACAAAGGCTAATGTCCCATGCTCGGTCGCCGGCTTCTTGTTTATCTAAGTTAATTACAGCAAAACATTTTTAGGATCGTCGCCCTCTCTTTCTCTCTCTTGCAGGCTGAATAACAACAGCCTTGTTTAAGGGTCCACTAGCTACCACTTTACGCATGTGTGTGTGCACATACATATGTATATGTTAAGGGTGTATATATAAGTGGCATGTGTGTGCGTGTTCTCGTTGGTGTTTACGCATGTTCGGGCGCGGACAGTTCCGCTGATTAATTGCTGCTAAACACACAAAACGCTGCCCATTCGCCGTCCACATACATAAACATGCGTTTGAGAAACAAGTGCGAGTCTACGCGACAGCAAGAGACCCGTCCATAGGCAACAAGTTAAGTACGAGCAATGAGAAGTTTGTTATCACTTGTTGTCCTTGTCGTTAAACTATAATTTTAATTAGCAAATATTTTAATTACTCTCTACTCTTTTTTTTGGATTTGAGAAAAAAGTCAGAGTCTACGCGACTGTGAGAGAGTTTTATATGAACATTAAGAATTTTGTTATCACTTGTTGGCTTTCCCGTTAATTAGCACTAAACTATAATGTAAATAAGCAAATATTTGAATAAGTTTCTAATTTTTAATAGACTCTTAAATTCCTTTGAACTTCTTTCTCAATTTCAAGTCTGCATATAATTTGTAAACTTCTTAGTTCATACTCTATTCCTATTCATTCGAGTAGACAATTTTTCTTGGTATCTACGCAAGTTATTTGACAATTTATTTATGTAGAGGGACTAATTTTCACTTGTTCAATTGTGGTTGATAGTTAGTAAATAACAAAACTTAAAATAGAACTAATCAACGAATAAATAAAGAGACTTGTTAGGTTATTTAACAACACCCTAAGGCGAAACTATTTTTAGAGCATATCCCAATTAATTAGAAACATCAGGAAGACTCGAATGTCGAAGGCAACTCCGCTTTCTGATGACACGAGCGACTGTAATGGATTGGCCGTGAGTGCAAATCAAATTCGATCAATCATCAATCGATCCAAAGGTTACACATTGAACGAACTCCTATCGCTCCAAACATAACAACTGGGAATACCAAAAGAAATCAAACAGCTGCAACTAATATAAATCGGTAGATGGGTGAAAATAAATGTCAAATGGACAAATCAATTGCCACAACGAAAACTCATTGCTTGATTTAATCAAGAAGTAAATTAAATAGTTTGGCTTTAATTGAACGCCAAGTGGCAGCCATTATGATTATTATGTAGCCGTCGGTTGCAAGTGTGGCACGCAGACCTTCTTCGACCACCTTCATCGTCATGCTCGGCGCTTAGTTTGCGACCCTCTGACCTCAGTCTAGAGACCGGCGCCGACTGTCGACAACTTGTCTGGCAGAAAAGCAGAAGCAGAAGAAACTCTGGCTAGAAAAACGGGGCACATTCAAATGCAAGTTGAGGCAACGCCTGAATAGTTTCCGCCTCTCACTCGATGCGGATTGATTGTCGAGTGACGTGGCAAAGTCGCTTCCCAGACGGACAGTTTCTCGCCCGGTTTGGCTTCAATTGTTTGCTAGTTTGTTAGTTGGCTGAGCGATAAGTATCTGGCAACGAGCTGTCGAGTGGAGAGAGGCGAGGGGATCAGGGGGTCTGGGGTCTGGACCTCGGGCATTGGGCATCGCGCAATGGCATCCACAATCCGGCTGTGCTTCCTCAATGAATAAAGAAACAAACAAACAAGAATTTTGTACGCTTGGCTGCATGTTTGCATGAACGAATGAATGAATGAATGAGTGAGTGCGAGTGTGTGGGTGAATGACTGCTTGGCTGCTTGGTGCAAATGGCTGAATGAATTGTCGGTGGGTTGTATAAATCAACTTGGCGTTTATCTCAAAGCAAATAAGTCAACAGTGAAGACGGATAGCGAATGCAACTCGATGTGAATATCGTCGTCATTCTGAATGTGCGATGTGCGGCATCTTGCCACATTCGAAGGGGCAAGCTCAACTCAACGCAACGCAACTGAACTGTGCTCTGCTGTCCGCTTGGCGCTGACATGTGCGATTTAGTTACGCTCTCGTTGCCAACCTCCAAGCCAAGTTTGATTGCAGTGCAGACAGACTGGAGCCGAAATGGCTAACAATGACTAATTCCATACACATGTTACTCGTAAAAAACACAGTGACTGAATTAATTTTTCAGACGCTGCCGAAGTTAAGCAAACAATGCAAATGAACGCGTTACGGTCTGTTGCAAACAAAAAATATTGTCGGCTGCCAAAATACATTAAACGCTGTGCAAAATATTTACTCATCGGGTAAACACATATTTTAAATTGTAGCACATTATTATCAACTTCCACTTCACGCATGGCATTAATTTACAATTTAGAAAATCATATTTACATAGAGAAATTTAAATACAGACTAGTTGAAATTGTTGAGGTATTTGTGGCATTAATTACAGGTATGGCAAGGAGGATCAATTTTTTATAGAATTCTAATATTTTATTTTACAAAATTAGAAAAATTCAATGTAGGTTAATTAGACCTATTATACTTTTGCATTTTAAACTATTTTAAAAAATGTATTTAAGGAGAATAATATTTACCACAACCCCAAAACATTTTCATATTATCCATTTTACTTCAAAAATGTTTTCTAGTCAGCAATAAATTCCGTTTATATTTCAAACTATTTTAAGTATAAATATTTTTTTAGTTGCATTATTCTTCACTCAAAATTTTCTTTTCTAAATTTTCTAAACTCTTTTTTTTTATTTTATTATATAAATACTTTTTTCTCGACTATTAATAATATTAGAAAAATGTTTGAATTTAATTTTATTATCTATTTTGGACTCTATTGATAGGTATGGCAGAATCTTCGATTTTTCAATTATGGTTATAGTTTTTTTTAAATAAATATTGTGTTTAACTTAAAGTTTCGCTTTTACCTCGATTTTCTCACAAATATATCCACATGTATCCAAGACAAGCAAGACTTATCTGTAAGTTTAGAGTTGCCAAAAGCATACAAGTGCAGAATGTTATTTCAGTATACAAATTACGGAAATTTTGCATTTGGGCTTAACCGATATTTGGCTGCGAAATGAGGCGACAGGTGAAATGAGGGAGAAACCAGCAGCTTAAGCAATTGGCAGACGTCTGCTGCACACAGTTAATAAGGAGGTGGGAATATTCTCTATGTGGAGAGATGCGAACAGACAGGATATGGATGCAGAATGTAGCTACAATTATTTGCAACAATTTGACAGCTTATGTTGTATAATTGAAATGTGATGATTCAGGTGCACACAGTTCAGTGTGCTGCTGAGTTGCATCTAGCTGCAGGTTGCAGTAGGATTATGTAGATGGAGGGAGTCTGTGTGTGTTTGGTTTGGTTTCGAAGCAAGACCGCAAAATTCGCTGGCATGTCGACAGCAGATACAGATACGGATGCAGATGCAGATACAGATATAGATACAGATACACAGAGAGTGGCAACCGTAATTCATCAATTAAACTCTGCCCTTATAAAATTACCGATATTGCACACTCACAAGTACTCACAAAATATGCAAATGCTGCCACGTTTTCGAGGTCAGGTGAGGCTTTTAGCTGCTACCTGCAACTGCAACTGGAACTGCAACTAAAACTGATGTTGCGGTGCTTTCGTCAGTTGTTGCCTCCATCGAACTGTAAGTATGCTCGGCTGTGTTGCAGTGTTGCAGTGTTGCAACTGCTGCAAATGTGCGGCTTTGGCAATTTGGCAGCACAAACTAATCGATGGCTCAACATTTGACCAGACACAAAGCGAGCAAACTGCATCCATGTCATAAATGATGCACATTGTATCTCAGAGTATGCATTCTCCAGCATTCCCAACTTTCCTAGCCTTTCTGCCTCCTCCGACTAGACCTCAGTCTTTGCTCATGCCCCTTGCCCCTTGCCCCTTGCCACTTGCCACTTGCTACCATGTCCAGCTATTGCTGTTGCACATGGCCAAACGGCTTACTTTGCGGCCTGTGTTCGTTTGTGCTGCTCTTAATGCGCTTTTGCATTTGCATTTGCATTAAAAGCGGAGCCACAAGCCGGGACCAGGCCTAAAATGATATTACAGTGGCACAAACTCGACCAAAAAGTGGACAGTTTAAAAGCCTACTTCTAGTGAAGTAAACAAAGTTTAAAATAATATAAAATGTATGAAATATTAAATACTCTGTAATCAGCCAAAAAGTAATTACAGGAAACAAAATGATCAAAATTGAATAACAAATAAAATAAATGAATGAAGTAATTATATTAATGAAATAAGAACTATATTGAGAGATAATCAAAAGCAAATTATAAACAGACCTCAGCCAAAATTTAAGACTTGTCATAAATTGTCATAAAAATGGATGAGCAAAAGTATTAAGATAAATATCAAAATTTGTGAAGAAAATGTAGGACAAACAACTCTCACATTAAAAATACAATTAATAATTAAAAGAGAGAATATAATATAATATAATATAAAATATAATGAAAGAAAAATGATAGCTGACTAAAGTTATAATTGAGTACGTAGATTAAAATGTAAAACTATAAAGAGAGGCATCAAAATGTTTTGCAAAAATTTACACAAGCCAAAGAATGATGTTTAATAACTAAAAGGTTATTTTAATTATACAAATAATATGTGTTGCTATTACCCTAAATTCTAAAAGGACAAATTGAGTTGTGAAAAATTCAGAACATGACTAATAAAATATTTCCAAATTGTGTATCCCATTTAAATACCTAAAAACAGCAACAGCTGTGTCTTATCAGCCTAGCCAGAATAAATATTAATTTGTAAATTATGCCCACTGTCATGCAAAGAATCTGACAATTTAGCCCAGACACGCACACACACTCACGCATACGCATAGGCAGGGAAAAGGCGCCTCGGTCTGCACCACATTGCTTATTTAATGAGATTAACGTCGAAAGACAAACGTCATGTGCATGTTAACAGCAGCGGCGGCGCATGGACGAGCGGTCCATAGCTACAGCCACAGCAAAGTATCTTTTGGATACGGAACGTTGCGGTTCGCAATGCTCAAGTCTGAAACTGTCCATGGACAGTTGGCAGCTGCCGTTGCCGTTGCTGTTGTTGTCAATTGTGTGCTGGCCATAAAAGGCAGAAGGCGGCACATTAAAATTCTAAAATGTTTTTGCCTGCCTACCGAACACCGAACACCGAACACTGAAGAGCACAGCGCACCATAAACGGGTCGGGTCACTGCCAGTCGAATCATGGCCAGAACGAGGAACCACAGACAGAAATGTCAGCGCTTTTTATATGCTTCGTTTTTGCTGTTTTTGGGAGACCCATTGAAATGACTTCAAAGCTGGCGAAGGCGAGCGAAGACCATAACGATGCTGCCACGATAATGTCTTTGGAGGATGTCGAGAAAATATCAAGGCAGCAGCATTTGATGCACCGCAACAAAAAAGGAAATATCCGGCGCATCCTTGACCGACGGCGACCGCCTTCAAAGAGGTGAAAAGTGAAAAGCTGTCAGCAGTTCTGCAACTCAGAGCTGCCGTCAAATATATATAGAATATATATTTCTATAAGCATTCATCCATAAAAGCTAACGAGCTGTAAATTATGAAAACGCTTCAAGTTCTTTTTTCGCTGAAATTAAGCAATTTCTGCGCGCTTTTGATTTGTTTTTTTTTTTTTTTTGTTTTACAGCCAGTCTACAAGTTGTTAAGGAATAGGAATATAAGCGAACTAACGAGATGATTTCTCGATTTTAGCTGCGATAAATATGAAATAGTTGGAGAAAAACAGACAGTTATAAAGGTCATGGGAAATGATGTAATTGAAAGAGCTAAAAAAAAAAGAGTCTGTTAGAAAAACGAGGGCAACAATTTCTAAGAGGAAAATATTTTAGATTTTGTCAACAATGATTATTCTGTTAACTAATTTATTTGCAGACAATTCTAAAATTAAAACTAGTTTTTAAATAGTCGATTTAGAAATGATCAGGCTGCGATTTATGACTGTTCAAAATAAAGGAAAAATTGTCATAAAAGTAATTTAAAAAGCTGAAAGAAAATTAATTTGAAACAAGAATTTGAAATTTGCGAATATAAAATTGGTGTTAATTAAATTAATGTTAATACTATCATTAAAATTATTCCAACAATATATATACTAATTTTACGTACAATAATTCACTCCTTACAATATAGTTTTTATTTGCGTATTTGACTGGTATCTTAGCACACAAATTTCGATGTTAAGAGACCTTTTAAAAAGGAAATGAAGCAACATTTAATTTGCATTACACAAGACACGATTAAAGCCGAAATTGAATTGAATTAAGTCGGGCTTTCATATACAGCACGCATTTGGTGAAACGTGTTTTTCAAGTAAATTGAAATGAAATGAAATCGCAATACAGCAAATGAATTAGCCATGTTTCGCAGTTTCAATGGCTCCGGGTGGCTGAGTGTGGAGTTTATATGATGCTGTTGTGGCTGCTGTCGACCCAGTTCGTAACCACAAACAAACAAACTCAATTACTGGAACAACTATTCTTTTTATAATGCCACCCACAAAAGCTTCTGCTTTTGCTTCTGCTTTTGCGCTTTAAGCAGTGCAAATGGCATCCTCTCATTTCCGACGAGCAAATTGTAAAACGTTTTCATGAAGTGCTTTTGCTTTGGGCCCCCACAAGATAGAGGGGCAGCTAAGAGCTTTTCATTAACAGCGGAGCAGGACATAAGCCCGCAAATTAATGTAATGACACAAGCCACCCACACACACACACACACACACACATACACACACACACACAGAGACACACACCCACACGCATGGACAAACACTTGAATGGCAGTGCACATTCTAAGCGGCTTAGGTCAAAACTCGTAAATGACTTTTAAATCTAATCTACTTTAAGGCGAGCGTGTGGGCGTAAGGTGGTCCAAGCCGCATCCCTTCATTCACGAGATGTCCTTTCAGGAATCATCAGTCACACACACACACACTCACACACACACGCACACGCACACACTTGAGCGGCAGCCATATTGAAAAGCTTTGCTGATTTGCCGATTGTCAGTGCGACATGCGTACCAATAATTCATCAAAACAGAAGGCGCCTCCCAGACATCCAGGACATCAGCACTCCAGGACTTTCTGCTCTCCCTCTCCACTCTACTTAGACTGTAAGTGAAAGATTTCGAGACGCGTTAGCTGCCGAGAATATTTTTTGAAGGCCTTCGACGTGGCGGCAAATTGCGTTGCCAACGTCGTAGCTTCCCTTTCGGCCCGTTTCCCTTTCGGCTCGATGGCGCGGTTTCACGTCGTCGCCGCAAAAACAACGCCTGACTGACAATGATGAATAAAAGGCGATAAATCTGGCCCAGAAGAACAACAACAACAAACAGCAAGAAAAATAAACCAGCAACAACTGACTGGCGAAAGACTAAAGAAACTGTGCGACGGATTTGCGCCAAGCCAAAACAGAAGGTACGAAACGGGAACGGAAAGATATGTAGACGATGGGAGGGGGAGGGGAAGGGGAAACGTGCCACAGTTAGTTGCACGACGGAAGTTGGCAAGACGGAAGACATTTGTTTCAAGCCGCGCTATTCGAGGCTTCGCTCGAGATGCGACGCGCTCTCCGTGTTTGTTTTTGGGGCCACATGCCACACAAGGTGGGCGGGGCAACAGGCAGAAGGGAAGGGGCAACGTGGAGCTGCCTGATGACGTGCGCTGATTTGTACAAAGTGAACGCGGCATGCATGGCCTGGCTGCTGTTGCTGCCACTGCTGTTGCTGATGACAGCGATGACGACTTTGACAGCGAGGGTTGGCCCAACAATTCCTTTGTCGCGGCGGCTGCTGCCACAACAATGATGAATGAATCGCGCCACAAAAGACGTTTCAATTACGCACATGTCTCCATACAAAGCGCCGCTAATAACGTCATTCAATACAACACTTTCATCCTAAACAAGTGCGACATTAAGTTCTTTGCAAGCAGCGAAAATTGTTGGCAAATAAAGCCTAAATTTCAAAATATTTTGTTATGGCAAAGTGCAAATGATTACGAAGAATTATTCATTACAATAATTATAATTATTTATCAAACAAATAATACAAGAGAATAACATTTCACAAGTTATAAAAATAGTTAAATATTTTTTAAATTTGTTTGCAATTAATAATATAATATTTGGCATTATTATCAGCGTGATATATTAAAGAGAAATACACAAAGAATTCAGTTAATTTTGATATAAATATAATTTCAATCAACTGATACATTTGGCATTCATTCATACCATATATTCAAGCACACGCAAATATCATTTAAGTTTTTTTTTATTGCAAATATAATTGAAATCAACTGCATAAATTCAAAACGATGTTCGGCGTCAGAATTGATATTTTTATTTCACTAACAACAAGATGATTTTGGTCTAGCGAATTAATAAATTAATGAAGATACCTTTCTGATATATTTATTCTATTCAATTGCCAATTTAATTAATTTATGTTTAAATATAAATCAAAAATATTAATAATTCAATCGTTACCTTTCCGATAATTTTTAATGAATTTATTGGACAATTGTTTCACAATTTCTGAATCGCACCCCTTGAGAACAATCAGCACTTGGTTGGCCACAATTGAAAATGCGAGTCGCAAACGAGCTGCAGATCATCAACAAGAAGACAATCGCCTAATGTCCATCACCGGCACAAATCATTGGTATGCTAGCAATAAACCGACGAAGCCCAACAATCATAGAGAGCGACAACACAATGGCTTTGGATTAGGCCAACGTTGAAACTGCAACAACAACAACATCAGCATCCGCATCAGGTCAACACGTGAAACGACACGACGACGACGACAATTGATGCCACAAGGAGGCAGCTGCCTTCGCCAATAACGTGGGCGCCAATGGCGCAGATCATTAGCGTGGCTGCCACAAGAGCGTGTGGCACAAACCGACAGCAGCCTGGAGCGCAGAGACAAAGTAAAAGTAACCAAAACAGCGACTGCACTTAAAGGAGGAGGCAAAGTTTGTGATACGACTGGAAGTAAGACAAAGCCTGATTTATGTTTTATGGTCACTCAACATTAAAAACGTTATTGCTGTCGCCAAGTGTTTATTATTTTAATGTGCCACAGCGTGGGCAGAGAGCTGATTTCTAAACAACTATAGCACTCGCCTGCAACTTTGCCCCACTGTGCCTCTTAACTGGGCCAACTTGGCAAATGAGACGCGTCGGTGTCAACGATATGCGGCAAGGCAATAAAAAGCAGCCAGCCTCAACTAGCGACCACGGCAATTGAAAGCGTTGCCTGTTATTAACTTCAGTTTAATCTGACCACAACTCACACACACACACACACACACACACACAGTCACACACACTCTCGCACACACACACACTGTGGTATTAATGGGCTCAATTGAGCGACCAATAAAATAGATGACCAAATGTGTGTATAATGCGATTGTTGTTGCTGCCGCTGCTGTGGTGTTTTGCTCTGTGGAATTTATATCGCTCAATTTGTTAGAGCATTACAAATGACGCAGGCCGAATGCCGTTTCAGTGCGTATCTGATGCCACAGCGTCGATACCACAAAATTTACGACACAAAAATGCAGCAGTCCAACATAGTTCTATGCATGAAACATATGCCAGAGATTTCAACATTTTCCCTCAATTGTTTCATGAGCGCTCTAATAGCAGACTTTGATTGCGGGTGAATGGCAGATTTGTCATATAAAGATTAGGAATCAGTAGAAAGCCCTTAAAATATATTTTATACATTCAGCAATTAACTTGAAAAGCTTTCTAAGATATAAAAACTCATTAAATTGAATTGCTGTACTAAATTATTTTATTCTATTCCACAATAATTACTGAAATAGTAAAAGAGTAAAGGAGCATCTCTTTTTAATATAATAAAAATGAATTTCGTTACAATCTGAGTTTATTTTTAAATTATTATGAGTATATCTTCAATAAATTAAATAAGCAGCAAACAATTATTATTTGTTAATTTGTATAGTCGCCGTATTAAACCAGAAATTTAAAGGAAAACTTTGTCAATGATTTGCAACATTTTCACTACAAAATTTACTAATCTTCAACTCTAATTAAGCAGAGTAAACTATGGCGTAATAGACTTAATACCTAATCTGCTCAATGCAGCTAACATTCTGAATGAACATGCTCAATCAATCAATTAGTTTGCAAAATATTTGCAATTTTTTGTACTGCAATCTATCATTATCTGTGGCTGCTGTGATATACTTTAATCCGATTGCAAATGGGAATTAATCCAATTATGGCTTATGGCTAATTGTATGTTTATAAGTTGCACTGCAATTACTTGTGCATACACTTATGCTGATGATGGCCAGAGAGTGAAGGATATACAGACAGAAAGAGAGAGGGAGAGAGAGCGAGCATAGTGAAGGATTTGCCTGTGGCAATTTGAGCTTGTTGCATGTGTGTGCAACAAATGTTGCACCTGCAACAACGACCATAACATTGAGAGCGACAACAAGGACAACTCTTAAGCAACTCATTTTCCTGTTAATTAATTTAATTAGAAGATTCTCCCCAACCTCAACAAGAGTATAGTATATAAATATATACATATAAAAAAAGAGCAAACGTGCCACGCTGCAAGTTGCCACTTAACCCTCGACTAGCAGTCAACGAGGGAGTTGCAACCCAAAAAAAAAACACACGAAAGCAGCGCGGAGTTAAACTTTTTTAATTGCATTCAATGTAGCTGCTGCCAACGATGAGTTGTGGAACTTTGAGAGATGAAAAGAGTGAAGAGAGAAGCAAGGACAACGAAGGATTCGGTTGGTTGTAGGTCTGTTGAATTCCATGCTGTCATTTAATGACATTTTCATCAAGATCTTGCCACCCAACTCAACATTCTTTCACCACTCTCATTATCATTATAATTGTCATGCTGATTTGCCGTGCACAGAGTTCTTGGCCCTGCAACTATTCGCACTCTCTTTGCCCCCCCTCCTCGGCACTTTGTTTTGCAAAGTTTTGGCCAAAGTTCTTGCGTACTATTGTGATTTGTATGCGCGCTGTTCACAATGGCCATAGTTGGTGTCGTCTTCACATGGCTGGCATCTCGAGTAAATATTCCTACGGCGTGACTTCATTTTTAATGAGCAGCAAGCAGCAAGCAGGCAACATCAATGCCGCTCCAATGACTCCAAGTGTAAGTAATAAAAGAGCGCCCAGAGTGCCAAGGAATGTCTGAGTTGATGTACGAATGACATGCATAATTACATTTCAATGCTTAATGGCACTCGAGCGCATCTCTACAAAACACCAGAAACACACATCGCACACATATCAAAAAACAGTCACTTTAACACTTCAAAATTGTCTATTCAAAAGGCATTTCAATCGCAAACACAAACAGCGAGACATTTAATATTATTAAAGTGGAATCAATTAAGTATCGACGTCATATCGATGTAACTAAGAAACAATTAAGCAAATTAATTAAATGAATTATTCGATTGTGGAAAAGTAATTGCTTCAAACAAATGATTGCAAGAAAATACAAATAATTAGCAGTTGAGCTTAATAATTAATTTAGCAAATAATCTGAATACAAAATACAATGTCAAAGCATTTTAAATTGATGGCATTAAATAAAAATATTCAAGCACTTTAATAAATGCAAATGCCAGTAATTTATAGAGAAAAAGAAAAAAAGAATAATTCATATAAGAATTACATGTATACAAAAGACAATATTGATTTGCAACATATTAACAAATGAATATAAATTGAAATAAAATAAAACACCCAATAGCTTTAGAATAAATTGGCAAATGGTTTTAAATTAAAGTTGAACATAAAAACGATTTGAATAAATACAGATACAGACAAATTAAAATAGAATCGACACACCAAGAAACAATTTAAATAAATACCAATAAAAGGAATTTATGAAGAAAATAATTGTCTAAAGAAAATAATGTTAATATAGAATACATTGGCAAATGATTTTAAATTAAAATAAAATAGAAAGCAGCGATTTATACAAATTCAGAATGAGAGGAGAAAAATGTATAAAATAAGTACAAACAGTTGTTTGGGTAGCATTATTAATAAAGTATTTAAATTGAACAGCAACCATGATAATTAAGGGCTGTCCATTGTTGTAATAACACAGAACAATATTCTCAATCAATTCAGTTTAAATACCCAATTGCAACTGCCACAAATTCACATTAGCAACCTCGTTTAAACTCGCTGCAACTAGTCGACATTAAAATGCAAACAACTTTGTTAAATTGCAGTTATCAATAACGCCGCTAACTAGCTGCATATTGACAATCGATGCAACAATTACACTCCAACAACAACAACAACAATGGCAACAAAGTGAAAAGTATAGAGTACCCAACATAAGTTGCACTCTGGCAATTAATTTTTAATTTTGCGAGCTAAAACAAACTTTTGCGCGGCGAGACAATAAGTTTGATATAGTCCTGCGAGTCCCTGTTCTAGTCCTTGTCCCTGTCCCTGTCCATGTCCTTCGTGTTGGGGAAACTAATCAGCAACATAGTGCGGCGCACGTGAAAAGCCAAAAACAAAATGTACAATTATTAAACTTTTAATCAATTTATCAATATTAACTTTTTACTTGTGAGCGCAAAAACTTTGCCACAGCGCACACAAGCTTTTTTGTTTTCAACATCATCTATGAAGGTCTTTAACTTTTTCATTAGAGCAGCAGCGACAAAAAGGGACAGAGAGCACGAGAGAGATAGAGAGAGGGAGATGGATGGAGAAAAATGTGTAAAAATGGAAGGAAATTCGCTTCAATTTTTGTCGTTACGCCATTTCAATTACTGGCCAGGCGCCAAGCCAGGACGATCAGTGGCAAAATTTATAGAGACAAAAAGCTGGAGACGTCGTCGTCGAACCAGAACAAAGAGAATAAGTAAAATGTGTGTGTGTGTGTGTGTGTGTGTGTGTGTGCTTGGACGATGGCGACATGCAACTCATTTGTCGAAAAGGGTGGCGAGGAGGACATCGCTGCTGCACTTGTCGTATTACTAATTTCCCTGGTGACCATGGGGCACGAGCCGTTGCAAGTTGCAAGTTGCCAGCAGGCAGAGCCATTGAACTCAACGTCGTCATCGTCATCGTTAAACGTTCAATCTGCCGAGCATGCGGCAGGTTGCCAGGCTGCAACTGATGTTGCTGCTGCTGCTGCTGCATCAGCAACACTGCAGTTGCAACTTTTTGATTAACGCTATTATGAGCTGATTGTTCAGTTGACCCAGGTTAATGCTCCAACGCCTGCTGCAGTGTCGTATCGTCTTTTTCTCCCTCACACTCACTCGCACACTCGCACACATCACGTCTGAATGTCCTTTGGCTGGAGGACGCCTCGTCGCCGAGAGTCTACCAAATTGCACTCATGTGTGTAATTTATTTTCTCGGCATAAAAACTTCCTAACCGGAAAATGAGCACTCAATTAAGAAAGCCGTTTAATCCATGAAATGCTCCAATTGCACCACGACTCCAAAATCCCAAGCAAACCAGAATCTCTTTCCCATCCCCGATCCTTGTCCTTCACACTGTCCTTTCCGGCCCAACCCAATCCTTCTGCCCTGCTGTGTGCCCGACGACGACGACTGGTCTGTAAAATTGCTGTGTCTGGTAATTGCTAGGGTGCGCCTTTGGATTTATTTAAAGCTCATTGCAGCGATTTGGAATTCCCAGCTCAAATTACATGCCAAATGCTTCAAGTTCTACAAGTATTTTAAACACTAAATACCCTGTGAAAAAGTACCTTAAAAGAGTGTGCAAATTTAACACAATTTACTACATATTATTTGTAGAATTTTCAAGATATTCAAATATTTATTTAATGTAGATTTTGTATTAAAATCATTAGTTAGACAAATTGTATAAAAACTGTATCAACCGTTCAATTAAAATTGATTGAAGTTGATAACAAAGTGAAATTTTCCAAATCTCAGCGGCATATAAATACTTAGTTTTGATAATAAATGATACTCTAGAACTAGACTATTTTAAATAAATCCACAGTTTTATCGGAAAATAAACTGCTTACAATGATTTAAATATTGTTATAAATTTGAATTATGTGAAAATATATTTTGTGTAGCAATAAAAGCTTTTTATTAATTTAATAGAGAAAATTTAATTAAATTTTCTTTTTTTGTTTCAATACAACGACTGCTGGAAATGATTAAAAGTTTTTCTCGTATAAATATACTTATTTTTATTTGAAATCTTATAGAAAAATAATCCCTCAAATTAGACAGATAAATTTGAAATTTGAAGTATACAAACCACTTTAACTGATGAACAAGTTTTCTAAACCTTCACAGTATACAAATAATTTATTTTTTATTGGAAGCTTGCAAGAGATTCTCTCGAAATAGATAAAGAAATTTTAAAGAAATCAAGACTTTCAGCTTAAATGTATACAAATATTTGTTTTATATAGAACGATTCTCTCGAATAAGACATAGTATTTGAATTTAATCAATATAAACAAGTAAGAAAGCTACAGTCGAGAGTGCTCGACCGTATGATACCCGCAACCCATTTCGAGAGAAAACAAAAAACTTAAATGATATTTTAACAAAAAATATACCAAATATACTAAAACTTGTTTTTTTGTATATATTTGAAAATAGCGGGTAAAAATCCACAACACCGTTATGGTCACACTGTCAACTAAACAAACAAAGCGCGGGCAGCTGCAAGTGAATTTTGCATATAAAATTGATTCTTTAATAACTTCCTTGTTTTTCATTCGATCTCAACCAAATTCACAGGAATCATTAAGAATATAATTATTATTATGCATACCAAAATTCAATGCTCTAGGTCCATTATTACGGCTTTTACAGACTTTTGGGGGCGGAAAGGGGCGTGGCATCCAACTTTTGAAATAAACTTGATCTGCGTAGGACCTATAGGAGTACTGTCCCCAAATTTAGTAGCTCTACCTCTTATAGTCTCTGAGATCTAGGTGTTCATACAGACGGACAGACGGACAGACGGACAGTCGGACAGACGGACAGACGGACATGGCTATATCGTCTCGGCTGTTGACGCTGATCAAGAATATATATACTTTATGGGGTCGGAGATGCCTCCTTCTGCCTGTTACATACATTTTCTGTTGGCACTAAGTCATAATACCCTTCTACCCTATGGGTAGCGGGTATAAAAACCTCTACTGATTGGCAATTTTTCCAAGTCTCAACTTAAAGTTCTTCTTTTTACCGCTGCTTAGTTCGCCTGTCATTTCCACGTGAGTTCGCCTGCTTCGCACCTGTTCCCGGAATATCTCTGAAAACTATCACGCATAATTCAACAGGCAATGACACCGACTAGACTACACAATACGACTACAACTGTGATAGTGTGTGTGTGTGTGTGTATTTTAGCCACGTTGCGACACGTAGACGACATCAAAGGGCCGCAAACAGTGGGTGAAATAGGAGAAGCTACTTATATCGATGATCTTCCGCGCAATTTAACTTGAAATTGAGCAAGGTGGAGAATGCGGCATCGACTTGAAATTACGTGAACTTCCGTTGCAGCCAATTAAGCGAGCAAAACGACGCTGGTCAGACCCCCAAAGACCTCCAATAGGGGCGACTACGACCAGAGTTCATGGCGACAATCGCTTCCGCCTGCCCGTTAAGTTGGCCATGGCCCTCGGAATAAAACATCGCTTCTGCTGCGGCGCGTTGGTTTCGAATCTGTAAATGCTCTTTTTGCGTTTTGGCATCGGAGAGTTGTCTAAAAATAGTTTTGCGACGCGGCGACGCCATCATTAAAACTGTCTGCAACGTGTCGGAACAGCAAACATAACTGTTAATTGCCATTTTCTGTGGAGCTGCCATTTCCCACTCTGCCACTCTGCCGCTCTGCCACATTCTGTGTGGCTGCTACTCATTTTCATATTTCGCCGCATGCGCCTCATTACAATTTAATTCACAATGTAATTGCAGTTGTGCGCGAAGAAGCCGAAGAGCCTCTGAAGACTGTGGAACTTTTGTCGTCGTCATCGTCGTCGTCGGCACTTGACACGCGCCTCACATAATTTCCCTCCACATGCGTCTTCTTCTATGTCTTATGTGTGGCATACAGTTTCAGATACTTGTACTTATATGTACCTTCCTTCCCCTACTCTACTCATCCATCCATCATGCCTTCCTTCCGTGAATTTGCATATGCATTTTTGGAAGTCGAAACGATGTCGACATCGTCAGCGGAAATGCGACAACTAAAAATATTACGTCTGACATTGGATTTCTTGGCGCTGTTGTTTCCTCCCTCTCCCAGTCTCTCTTTCTCTGCCCATTTGCATATTACTTTTATTCAAATTATATTAAGTAGGCACAGTTGACTGTTATGGAATGGCATCTTGAGAAAATTGTGAATTCATAATTCCTTTGGCGGCAGCGGAATTTGTAGACTTATGAAAATACAACTCGAGTATGCGCCGCACTCAACTACAATAGAACTATACTATATATACACGTACTTGATAAATATAAGTATATAGTGCTTATAGTTGGCTGCTCCGCACAATTTATACAAGTCCACAAGCATTTTGCAAGTGGCTTTTGCTCAGCAAAATAAAGAGAAAATTAAGTTACAAAAGATCTCAATGTAATATGCAATATGATACATTAAAATTGACAGATCTATTACTGCGTAAGGCATAAAAAGAGTATTAAAAGTCTACTCTAGCAATAGACCTTTAAAGTTTATCTATTTATTATAAAAAAGCCACAAATCTAAAAGTAATTTGCAACTTTAGCTATTAAAACTGACATTTCTTAGCTAGCTTAAAAAAGTACTTGAAGTCTGCATCTTGTGGTATTATTATTGAATTTATTAAAAAAAACATCTTTAAATTGCAAGATATCAAAATACACAATTTTAGATATATTACAAAAAATATAAAAAAACTGATCTTGTAAAAGAACTATTAAATTTATCAAACATCTGAACTATTATATATGTATAACAACTGACAATTCAACTTCAAAAAAAATATTAGAAATCGACTCAATTAAATTTATTTATTTCATATTAATTATTATCTTACTCGCCTGCTTGTTAAAATCAATTTGCAGTTGAATTGAACTATTTTTCCTCTTGGCAGAAGCCGCATTAAGTTTGCATTACATTATGCCAAATTTGGAGTAATTTAGTTGGCCAGCAACATTTGTGAAGCATGTCGCAGCGTTAGCTCAATCAAGGACTCTAATGCAGAGTGGAGTCCTGTGACATTCCCCACTCCATCAAGTCCTGGCATTACCCTAATCGAAGCTGTCTGCATTTTCGGCACGTAGCGAAGGGAAAAAATCAGCATAAGCAGCTCTTAGCGAAATGTCTCCAAAATGAAGTAGCCCAACGAGAGCCCAGAGAGAGCTGCAACCGAAGAAGGAAATTTTGGGTGGCAAATGCAACGCCAAAGTGCCACAAAACGATCAACGCTCAACCGCCCACTTGATAGAAGTAATTTCGGAGTGTAGATGCAGATACTTCGCTTCGCTTCCGCCCGCCTCCCCGCTGTTGGACTGTTTGGCCAAGTGCTGTGCATTTAAATGGTCGTTTTGTTGCTTCGCCTAATGACAACCACTTGCGGCTGTCAAATGCAACTCTGGGGCGTGCCACGCAGCGTTGTAATATTTTATGCGTGTGCGGTTTTAAAGTGGCAGCAAGCAGAAACGAAGTCGCAACTGTGGCAGAGCCTTTTTGTTTTTGTGCGCTGGCCCAACACAATGGCATATGAATGCATTACCAAGACACACATTTCACTCCCACTCCTTGCAGCACTTTCATTTTACTTGGTCACAAATGTCCTTGTCGTCGTCGTCGTCTTGTGGCCCTGGCTTCTGCTTCTTCTGCTCATTTGGCAGCAGCACTGCGTTATTCGCTGTTCACAGTTCGCTGTTATTCTCGTCCTGCTGCCACTCGGCGCATTCATAATTTGCACATTAACCTTATTTTCCTGTTATGCATGAGTGCGAAAAAATTGTCACCAGCCCGAAGGTTTTTACGACTCGCCTCTGATGGATTTTAAATGAACTTTAACACATGCCACGCGCTCTCGCCCCTCTTCCATTTTTTTGTACAACAAAATGGGCGTTGGCTAAGTAATTGGTTTTCTGGGGGCAGTCCTCACAGAGATTACCTTGAGTTGGCTCTGATAAAGCAGCTCAAGGAAACCTTCGCTCACTTAACAAATGCAACTAATCAACAAGCAAACGCGTAAATTCTGCGAGTCCAAATGAAATACTGAAAGAGGATTTTTTAAAACTACTTTTTTAGCAACAACTGATTTAAGGAAAAACTTTACAGCTTAAGGCAAGCATAATGTAGAGGAAAGTAAAACTCCTAATACAAAAATGAAAATCATTAAATATTAATTCACAGCATTTTATGAAGTTCTCTTTAAAAATAGCAAAGTTCAAAATCGTAATCCAAATTGTGATAAAATTAAATTTGTGGTAATAACTTGAACTGCATAATTAAAATGTCAAAAATAGAATTTCTAATTTACAGCCTAATAAAATTCTATAAAAGTCAAAATCTTTAGTTTTGGCAATTTGAATGTGCTGCGATTGCTTTCACCATAAAAGCTTTCTCTTTGCCCATATCCTAAGTGTCTCCTTACATTGGGGCACGTTTTCAGCTTATCTATTGTTGCCAAAAGACTGGCCCACATTACCAATTGTGTCAGAGCCTGAAAGACCAACAGCGACACAAACACAAGAAGGCATTTCCAGTTTTTGGCCATTTGTTGTCTTCGTAGATATGTAGATACATATATATAGTATAGTATCTTGTTATGCATTCATTGGTATCTCTTGCATTTTCTTTATGCATTTCTCTAGCAGTGACACATTCATTTGAATTACTTCCTGCCTGCAATGAGGACCACCCAAAAAAAAAAGAAAGAAAGACGCTTGACTCCATTTCGTTGGCTCATTTATAAGCAGCACATGTGCGCCTGATGTGACTTGTCTAAAAAGGCTCAGCTGAGTTGCCATTACCCAGTCTCAGTTGCCAAGGCGGTAAGGGGGGAGGGGGGAGCAGAGAGGAGAGTTGTGGGTGGGATGTTGTTCACATTTAGTGTGTGCCAAATGCACATTTAATAACGTAATTTCTGAAGCGTGCAAAAGATATTTTTAGAATTTAGTTCTTTTCTTCGTCGGCAACTTTCTGCTTCATCTTCCAGCCAAGCTGCAAACAAAGTCATATATATTGTACACACACATTTATATATATAGACTTATTTATGTGTGTGTGTGTGTGTGAGTGTCGCAGTCGACGTGAGGATGTCGCACAACTTTTTAGCCAAATTTGCATATGCAACTGACGATGATGACGTAGCCCGAAGCAGCAGGAATTACCCGGTGGATGGCAGCAGAAATAGCTGCCAGCCAGCGCTCTCCTCTCCTATAAAAAGCTTCGCCACTTTTATGCAAATAATGTCTTCCAGGAATTTTTGCTATTTATAGTTAAGATACCGAACGTGTGGATGTCGGATATCTGCAAGTGTGCATGTGCATGTGCACTCCTTTACAAGTTATTGCTTCATTTATTCAGCAAGCTCTTCACCTTGCCGCACAGTCGCCTGACTTTGGCAACTATCTATCTGCAAGGTTAGTCATCGTCGTATCCTTCCCCAGTCTAAATTGCATTCTGCAGCAAAACTATTAAAGTTTTTGGCAGTTGATTTCACTCGCTATTTTCTTCTTTTTTTTCACCGTCTGCTCTGCTTGATTAGTCATAATTTAGATTGACATTTCCATTAGACGGAGCTTGGCATTTCTTACCGACTACACTACTATCATAATTTTCAAGTAGCAAATATAAAACTTACCTAATTCCACATAGAGTTTTGGTCGTATATTCTCCTGCCAGGCACTTTGATTACCAATCACGAAGAGTGTCAGTAGTAGGAAGACTTGCATCCATCCGAAACTTTGGCTCAGTGTTTTTGCACTTTGCAGATGCATTTTGTGGCTTATATATTTAGTTTTGTTGATGCTTTTATTGTAGCTATTGCTGCTGTTGCTGTTGTGGTTACTGTTATTTTGCTTGCTCTTATTTGCCGAGTTGTGGAAATGAAACATTTCTATTTTGCATAAATTTACTTAATTTCCTTGTTATAAATATTTTGTAGTTGCGGTTGTTTGTTTGTTTTGCTTGTTTGTTTGTTAGTTAGTGTGTGTATCGTAGGGATTATATTTAATTTATTTACTGCCTCTTATTTACTTACTATTTAAATGCTATTCATTTGTGTCAAATATAATTATGTATTAATTTAATTGTATTTATTTTGTTGTTATCCGTTTCTTATTTAACAAATTTGTTTAACAAAGTCGATAAAAACTGAGCGCGTTTTTTGTTTTGGTTGTATTTTGTTTATTCTTTTTTTTTATTCTGTATAACTTTTAAACAACTGACTGTGGGAGTTTTAAGTCATTTCTGAAAAGAGAAAAATAGAATGACAATTTATTAGTAATTTTAATATTTTTTGTTGAGTAATTTGAATAGAACAAGAAACAAATGATTAGCAGATAATGTAAATACGATTACAACGCATTAAAATATTTTTTTAGAATTTTCGTGTTGCTTAACGTAAGCTGCATTATTGAAAATATATTTATAGAAAAATATTACTAGTACTTAGCATAAAATTAATTTAGCAATATTGTTCAAAGTTTTTTTTTTCGTTGTGAATTAAATTTAAGAACCACTTAAATGTATTTTTTGCATTTATATTTATATAAAACTATTTTTAATTAACAAAAGCAGTATTTATACAATTTAGTTGTAGAATAAAATATGAAAAATAGTTGGACTTGATAACAAGTGCCTAAAACCCATTTAATAAGGTTGATGATTTAAGTGAATGAAAATTCATAATATATTACAATTCAAAAAATCAAAATATTCTGCAAGAATATTCTAAATTTATATAAATTTGTTTTTTAACGTTTCAAATGATACTCAAGTGCTTAAAAGCCATTTAGCAGTACTGTTGAAAGCCTTTTCTGATTGTGAATAAAATTCAAGTCTCAGTGCGAAATCGAGTCTTTGGCTGATTTCCATGTTAAATTCAGCATGCCTACTTTCAGGCACTTTGCCACTAAACCAACAATGCGGCAACAACAAACGTGAAATGAATGCAGCGAACAGCAAGTGGTGAGCCAAGTGGACACTCTACTTTAACACTTGCGTTCCACTTGTCGCTCCCCCCTCCCCCGCTACCCTTTCTAGTTTGCTTCGCATTGTTGACATCATAATTAGAACGCACCTGCCTCAAACACACACACACATACGCAGTTGAGTTGAAAACAAATTGCGCTGCACTTTTGTGCCCTGCTGCACAGATTTATGACACCGCCACAGCATAGCCCCATTTCCTATGCCACAGCAGACCCCAAACTGTTGCACCTCGCCCCCGCTCCCTGCCCCGCTGCGACGTACTATATGTGCTACATTTTTTCATTTCGTGCCACATTTTAATTCGCAGGGGGTGGCGGGGTGCGAATGTTGAAAAACTCATTAACTGTGCACGCTACTTGGCACCTTTTTTTTTTTGCCAGTCTCTCGTTTTTTTTTTCCTTACAATTTGTTCTCACTTTGCCTCATTCACTCGCTTTGTTCGCTTTGCTTGGCTTGTTTTCTTTCTGCGCTTTCCTTTTTAGTATTTTCTGTTTTACTTTTTTTTTTAGCAATTTTCTCTCCACTTCCTCCCCCACTTTTTTTGTGGGCTAAGGTCGACAACTTATCTGCATGGCAGACATTTGTGAGGCAGTCTAAATGCCCCAATGGAGCTGGGTGTGTGCGTGTGTGCGTGTGTGTTTGTGTACACACATGATTGCACAATAAGCCGATTGGTTGCCACATTAAATCGAGCACAAAATTTATGCCAGACAGACACATTGGCATAATGCGAAATGCAATAAAGTTAATTAAAAAAGAATTTCAGGCAACAAATCCCCATAACTGTGCGTACATTATGCAGCACATTTAAATCAATACAAAATCAACAAAAAGACACACAATAGAAATGCAATTAAAAAAATGTGCAAAATTAAATAAAAATGCATATTTTTGTTACACATTTTTATTATTACAATTTTAGCCGGGGCCCCAGCGCGTATTATAAGATTATGCATTGAGTGCAAAGCAACAGGAAAGAAAAAAAAAGGAAATGCAGAAATGCAGCTGGAATTGCGAAAGCATAGCAAACATTTCAGACATGGCATTAAAACGGCGAGCCAGGCATTTAAAATGCTGCTGCAAATAAACCAGCAACAAACAAGCAGACAACAGCTTTCTGCCCCTCCCTCTGCCCCTCTCTGGCTGCACTCTGGTTGCAGTCTGCGGTTCTTTTTGGTCAGCAGCATTGCTATCCGTGTGATGTGCTCTGTTTGCTCTCGCTGTGTGTGGACTTAGTCCTGCTGCTGTGCAAATGGTAACCCAAAATAAATGCAGCAGGAATATGTCAAGTGTGGCAAGCACACACACACACACACTATCGCACACACACATATAGCATTGCTGAGGCTCAGCTCATTGTGGGCAGCAACAATGACAATAACAATAACAATGGCTCGTCGTCAGCGTCTGAGCCCGTGATGCATTGCAGCATATTACTCAAAAATAATGAAAAACAGCTGAAAACTTCGTTGATGGCAGTTTTGTGATTTCAGTTTTATTCGCCCTTCTTGCCACCGCCACCGCCATCGTCACCGCACCCACTGTTAACACTCATCAGCGGCGCCATTTGTTTTGCGGCCGCCATTTTGTTGCAGTTTACAAAATGGCCGCTGCGTCGCTTGTGCCTCATTTCGGCAACTACTTTTTTGGAAGGACTCTGTGCAGAAATCAACTCTTAATACACAAATAAATGCCGCATTTCCATATATAAATACAAGCATGTTTATATCGTTTGTTTTCCGCATTTCCACAGTCGCTCGTCTCGTCTGTCGGCGCTACAAAAATATTTATGTTGCAAATCTTTGCGGCTTTTACTTGCCGTCGTCTCTCTCCCTTGTTCTCTCCATCACTGCCTCTTTTCGGTTTCGGTTTCTGTTTTATTTTTGCTGTTTGTTGGCGCTCGTCGTTTCTCAGTGTTTCGTGACTTGTTTGTCTTGTCTGCATATCCTGCAGCGATTTTAGCCTCGCTCCTCACGCTTTGTTTTCAACTTTGGGCTGCAGTCAACGACGACAAGCAGCGTCTCTCTCTCTCTCTCACGCACACATAAACATTGTATATCCTTGTAAATGGGATTTGTTGCCTGGGCTGTCGCGTAAACTTCTCATTTATTAGCTTTATTTCTCTTTCTCTGTGTGTAAAAATATTTTACAATTTTTATAAGCTGCATATGTGTGTGTGTGTGCGAGATCCTGGCACCAGGACAAACAGATTTATTCGTTTAGAAAACGTTGTTTCCTTATCTGCGCTTGTGTCTTTCTTTGTGTTTGTGTTTTATGTCTCTCTCCTGTTATTTTTTCTTTTACTTTTTTTTACTTTTTTGGTTTGGCAAGGAACAAAAGGGGCTCTGGTACTTGAGTAAATAATCATAATGGAATTTTTAAGGCTTATGACAATTTAACATGTAACCTGTACATGGGTGTATTTGTGTGTGTGTGTGTGTGTGTGTGGGTGGCCCTCGATACGCTTGGCTGCCTAAGGGTTAACAATGAGTTATGTGGTTTTATCAAAACATCATTTCATATGAACTGCAGCCACTTAATTGGAATTTATGTCATAAATAAAGTAAACTCTCTGCTGCTGCTGCTTCTGCCCTCCTTTATACAATCTAAATGGAAATAAATGTCTTGCAGGCTGCACATTCACATTTCTATCTACAATATTCACTCACATCTTAAAGTTTCAGTACATTTCAACGAGTTATCTGCGCACATAAAATTACTCACACAACTTGCGCTGATTGAAGCGAAATGTTCGCTACAATTAAAGAAAACAATAACAGATTACTATGGAATATGTCTTCATTGCAGTGTCATTAACTCAAGATAAACAAATTATTCAGAATTTATGAGCAATTACGACAACTAATAGATATTGCAAATGCTCAAGAAAAGCTTGAGGCTATTAGTAATTATAAGGTTGAAATATTTATCTGAAGATCAGAAGTATAATTTGTCATTTAATTAAATGCAATTTGTCCATAAGAAATATATATTTTTAAAATAGAATGCCTATAAAAAACAGCTTTTATGATTTTGCAAGTTAGCAAATTGATTATGTTTTTTAAGCAATAGATTTTATTGTTTTTATTAACAGGGAATATTGGCATATTTGGTCTTTTAAAATAATATTTTGAAGACAAATTAAAAACCACTATTTAATATCCAATAAAATAGTTTGAAATAAGTAAATATATTTGCAAGATTATATTTTTTTTATGGGCTTTCACTTCAAAAATTGTTCATGTCTCATAAATTTGTTTTCGTTTAAGAATATATTTTTTAGAATATTTTGTTTAACAGCATTTAGCGCCAGAGTGTTTTCTGGTCTGCTACTTCTCAAAAGACAACTTTCTAATCGTGAACATTCTACATATTCCTGCGCATTCCTTGCAGAAACCAAGGGCATCAATGTTGCAAAGAGTGGGAGTTGAAGTTGTGTCAGAGAGAGAGAGAGAGAGGGAAAAAAAAGCGTAAGCAGTTTTCTATTGTGTTGGTAAACCGATTGCAAATGCAAGGCTAGATGCTGCTGGCCATGGTAACAGGGGTTAGAGCCATTTGCTGCAGATTCTCGCCCACTTAACTGAAGTACTTCAATCCAATTTTGTTTATGCAGCTCGATTCGAGTCTGAATTTTGCAGTTTTGCCTGCTGCATGCTGCATGCAACTGCGACTCGCAGTCCAAGTACTACTTGAAGAACAACTTCTTCTTGCAGCAGCCACAGCCAAAGCCAAAGCCAAAGCCAGAGCCCTTTTTCTATTTTTTGTGTATTCTGCTGAAGGGTAAAGAAATAGTTGGTGGCATGGTCTTCAATTTGCATGTTCATAAAGTGTAAATTGGAAATTTGAGCTGTTGCAAGTTGCGCTGTGTGGCGGAATTATTAATGAATTGAGAATCAGCAACAAACTTTGTCATAACAGGGTTGAGCTGAGAGCTGAGAGTTGAGAGAAAGCCTAACAAGCAAATGCATATTGCAGAGTGAAAGAAATAAGGAAAGAACGAGCAGTTGCAATGCGGAAGTTGCGAAATTTATTTACATAACCACAAAAGAAAAGAAATACAAGTAGCTCGGGAACAACATTAACTGCAAACCAGCGGGCGAATGGCAATGACAACGAAAGCACAACAATAAATAGCATTATGCTAATCCGGGCCAAACAGAATGGCGAAGGCAAAGAAAAGACCAATCTCCCCCCTTCGTCCTTGCTGCGCAGGAAGCATTAGCCAGGCAGCAGCTGCCATTTGCCACCGCACAGCCAGCAGGAATAATAATTATGAAGGAAAACAGCAACGAAACGAGGAGGCAACGAATACAAAATAAATAAAACCTCAACTAACTAACTATTATTTACTAAAAATAAGTCACAACAACACATTGTGGAAGGCGAGCGACCAACGCGCAAAGTTTCCTCTGAACTTCTGCGCATCAACAGCAAACAGAAGTCGAGGGAGGGAGGAGGGGAAAGGAGGGGACTTCAAGGACTGCTGCGGCGTGAACGTGACATGGCATAAGAAATATGTAAATCCCCGAACGTTAGTCAGGTTTAAATCTTAAGCCTTCGCCTTGGCTGCAGAGCAAGCAAATTGAGAGTTGAAAAGTATTCAAGATAAATTAGCCAAGTGGATAAATGCTGCTGCCAGTACATTCATTTTCTCATATCATAAAAAAGGCTCTAACAAAGAATGAAAATGGCCAACAAGCAGTTTATTCATGCGGCCAATGAACCAAAGCAACAATTCTTTTATGAACGAAAAATAAATATGGCAAGAAAATATAAAGAGAAGCAAATTGAAGTATTGTTATAAAAGCAAATTTAAATTCAATTTACCAGCAATATTTTAAAGTTTCCACCCAAGCAAATTAAGATACAATAAAAGCATATCGACCTTTTTATTTTACTTTAAATAAACAAATATATGCTCAAAAACATAAATTTAAATACAAAGTGTAAGTAAATATGAAATATTGATTTTAAAGCAGATTCTAATTCAATTTACCAGGAATATTTTAAAGCAAATTCACATGAAAAATTCAGATACAAAAAAGGCATATTTACCTTTCTATTTTACTTTAAATATATAAATATATATTTAAATATTGATTTTAAAGCAGATTATAATGGAATTTACCAGGAATATTTTAAAGTTTGCACCACAGCAAATTCACATGAAAAATTCAGGTACAAAAAAGGCCTTTCTATTTTACTTTAAATATATAAATATATATTTAAATATTGATTTTAAAGCAGATTATAATGGAATTTACCAGGAATATTTAGAAGATTGCACATTAAATATTCAAACGTTTTTACCTTTTTCTTTTACTTTGAATAAATATACTTTCTATGAAAATATAATATCATTTTCTTGTGCCAATTACAACTGTTTGTTTTCTTTGGGAGTTTTGCGTATTAGAAATTTGTAATTCTAATGTCGCCTGGGCATATGTTTGTTTGTTGTGCCACGTCTGCGCATCAACAGATTTTCCTGGCCCCGCCCTCCCTTTCTTTGCTTTTGGTAGCGTCTCGTTTTGTCGCCCTTTCTGCATATTTACTACGTGTTATGCCTCATCCAAAGAGCTTAACGCTTAGTCCGACGTGGCATTTTGATTCCATGATTTATGGGATTCAGGAAACCCTCTCAGCGCCGAGTCGTTGCCTCTTTTGCATTTGATAATCCTTTAAATTTGCGTATGGTCGTCGTCTCTCTAAGCGTGACACAGCTCTGACGGACATTTGACTTTGTTTGGCTTGCATTAAAAAACACATAAATTATGTGGGTCTAAAGCCAGAGCATCCCCGACCCTGCCACACAAAACCATTCACAACAAAAAAAACACTTAATTTTTAAGTAGGGAAAAGAACTTTTAATTGTCTGCTATACTAAACAATACGCAGTCTCAATAGTTTTCTTCTTCACAATAAATAGTCAGGAGACAACGGTTCATTGAAGCTTTTATCTGGCTGCTTTAATCGAATATTTATCAATACACATAAATGTTATGAGTGTCATTAAACAAAGTTGACATTTACAAAGCGTCTGCTAGTGGCAAACGATCAATCAATGAACCTTTCCGGGGAACACGATATGAATTTACAGCGCACGAAAGTTATTAATGAGAGTCACGACGCAAAAAAAAAAAAAAAAAAGAAATAAGACAAGTTTTGAGCTGCGACAAAACTTAAACCAATTGATGCTCAATGCTCGCAACATATGCACAAATTAGTGAACACTTAACCCAGAGCAGAGCTCTGAAGTAGCACTTAAAAATGCCACACGCGTACTAATTCCTTTACGAGTGCCGAAATAAATCAGCGGGAAATGGATACTCAGACATGCAGAGACAAGCATATAGTAAAGCATCAATCAAGCCATCAATTAAATCGAACCCAATCATATTTCAAACCGAAGACGACGACAAGAACCACAAAAACTGAACAAACAAAGTAAACGAGCCGCATAAAAGTAACCAAAGAGCAAACAATTTGTGTGGAGGAAAGAAGGGGAAATTTGATGTGTCGCAACGTGTGACTTTGACAGAAGAAACTCAGAGAACTAGAATATGTTTAGGGTATAGAGTGTAGTGTATGGGGTAGTTGGGTAACATTGTCACATCATAAATGTCACGGACACATTTTGTGCGTTTTAGTGCGACCATAAAAATTGTTTGTTGACGAGTGCAAACAACAAACAATACGACAACGAGAGCTCATGAAATGCCAAGCAAAATGTAGAGCAATATCAATTTTTTGTCGCTTTTTTTTCGGGTTTTTTTCTCTTTTTTGAGCTGGGTCAACAATCCCAAGTGAAGATGAGAAATGAGCGAGCGAGAATCACACTCTGAGGGGCACAATGCTGACCATAAAATGTGGCACGGGGCGTGTGTGGCACGCAAAATACATAGAGGGGGCAAGGTGTGCGCTCTCTCTTGCCACCGGGTGGCGCATCGCCGTCGCGCCGCAGTCAACAGCACAAAAAGCTCATAAATCACTTAATCACATAATTAGAATGTATAAAAATTGATTTACGAGATTTTCAATGCGAATGTTGTTGCTGTTGTTGTTGTTGCAACGTCGCGTGTTTACGATTATTTACTTACCGCCAGCACGATAACGAAGGGGTCGCCACAACAGACGCTGGACAGCGGGACAGACGGACAGACGGACTGTGGCACATGTCCGTGATTGCATAATAGCGATATGGTATATTTTTGGAATGGGATCGTATAATCCATGCAAATAATGCAAATTAAACGGGGGAGAAGGCGCCCCAAAATTTATGCATCTCTCTCGAGTGTATTGACATTCGAGTGGGAGTTTAACTAGCCAAGGGTCTGAGGCACTATCGACATTAATATTAAAGTCAAATGCGGCCCAAGGTGACTTTAAAAGACGCAATCGCACAAGCTGTTGTTCATTTCGCCGAGAGTAAGAGCAAAGTTTACTTAATAAACGAATTTAATGAAGTGATTGTTAGTTTTAAAATTGAGTCGAATTTAATCAGCTGCTTTGCATAGTTTTTCACTAGTTTAATATGAGATTAAAAACATATATTGGTTGTTGGGTAAAATTCTTCTGTATTACTTCCGGATTGTCATTTTAAAAATAGTTTGCCCTTTAATCTTTTTTTTTTGACAGTCTGCGAAAAAGATTGATATTCTAATATAGAGAATTATTTCTTTCAGAGATTTTGTATTAATTTCTGGTATTTATTCCATTTCTATTAAAATATTGATAGATTCAGAACAATTTCTAATAATCAAATTCCATCAAAGGAAGAAGATTGGCAGTCTAATCTAGAAAACTATTTCATTCAATGGGTTTTGTCAATCATTCCATTTATTTCTGATATTTATCCCATTTGTAATTCCGATCTAAATTTATTTCCATTGTAATATTGATGGATTCAGAACAATTCCCCAGCTTATATTCCCTTTGATTGAATTCGATTTAATCTTCGAGTTGGATTTCCTTTGTTTCAGTTCTTGCCTTTGACTAAATGAAAAGAAATAACTAAAGTCAATTGTTTTTCGCCCCTTTCGCGTGCCTGAGAGCTCTCTGAATTTGATTATATATTAGAAGAAATAATGAAAATTTTTGCAAACCAATCAAATTGATGACGCCTTTGCAGTTGTGTCTGGCACGTGCTCGTGAGACGCAGACCGTGAAGAGATACAGAAGCAAATGTTGGAACATGAATTTGCACAACTTTTTCACCATTTTTGTTGTTGTTGTTGTTGTTGTTTTGGGCTGTCAAAAGTCAAAGTAAGCCGACGGCGTATGACAGTTTTTGCCTAAAAGCAGACAGACTCAAGTCTGTACGTGAGCGAGCAGCGCGTGTCTCTTCAGTCCCTACCCGCCCCAAAAAGAACCCTCTAGAAGACACCACAACCCTTAGACCCCTTAGACCCCTCGACTTGTACTGCCATCCCTTTATTATCATTGACGTGCCGGGCTTAGCTAAAAACATTTGACATAGATATTGTTATGAAAGATCATTTACACGCAGGGTGTTGAACCGGTCAGTCGAGTCGAGTCAGATCGCTGAAACTGCCCAGAATGGAGGGTCGTTTGATGTATGGAAATGTTTTTTGTTGGTCTTTACTGCGGCACGCTTTGTCCAATTTTCATTATGCGCGTTTTCTTTAATTCGTTTCCCATTTTCCCAGCAGGCCCATAGCCGAAGCCAACGGCCCCCGAGCAGCCCCGAGGAGTTCAATCCCAAAACAGTGAAACTCAAACTCAAACTCAAACCCAAGCTCAAGTCACGTACCCTTCCAACACGCATGCTGACATTATTTCTCTCTCTCTGTCGGTCTCTGTCGGTCTCTCTCTCTGTCTTGTTCTCGCTCCCTTTTAACACTCTTTTTTTATTGCATCATAAATTTAATATTTTTATGTAATGTTTGTATAACGGTACGCTTTTACTGCCCTTCTTCCTTGTGCCCAGGCAACAGCAAAAAAAAAAAGTCCCTAACATGCACAAGATTCGTGCGTCTTGAGTCCTTGCTGCTCGCTTCCCCCCTTTGAGCATGTCCTGGCAAATTTTTGCTTCTTGGAAGTGTCGCCGCCGCGTGCCAAGGGGATTATTTTTTCCCTACGCTTTCGCTCGAAAATCTGGCCGGGCAGAGCGAGAAGGGAATTGCCAGGAGTAGGAAAATTTCTGTTGTCATTTCTTGAATGCTTGGCTTTTGGGTTTTCGGTTTGCTTATTTCATGCAGACATTTCAAGCCAATAGCTTCTGAGTCTCTGCAATCACACGAAATCATTTCTGATACACACACTCACATTTGTGAATTTCATGAATTTCGTCAGTATTTTTGTGGTCTGTTTTTACCTACTTACAGATTGTACGCATGTGTAATCAATCAGCAGTCTAGTTGAACAAAAAAATATGATAATCAATGTGGGAAAGGGATAACATCTGCCAGCAGTCAGTGTGTGTGGAATGGGAAGGGATGAATGTCTGTGATTCCATGGGGATTTTCTGGAACAGGTCCATATTGAAAATCAAAACCCAGCTGGATATTTGCTGTTCAAGTGAGATATGAGGTGGCTCTAAATAAACTGCTATAAATAATTGTCCTTCTTTTAGAATTGAATAAGAATTCCGTTTGAAATTGATTTAATAATTTCCAAACTTACTCGTCGCACACATATTTCTCCTCATTTGCATAATCAAAGCAGCTTATTTACCTCTAAAGAGCAAAATAAATGTCAGACAAATGTGAAAACAATTCGAATGCTTCAAAATTAAAAATAAAATGCTATTAGACATACTCGTAAAGGGAATGGGCAACGATTTCAATACGACAGACAGCAGCTATTTAATTTGATTTAAGGTGCTTCGAGGCCTACTCGTATTGCAATTTGGCTAATGGCTCACGCAAAACCTTTAAAAAGAAATTACCCATCATATTTACTTAGGATGCGAGGGTAAGCAAATCCATAGACACAGACACACCACCACAGACACAATGTGCATACGAAATTACAAATTCCCACGGCAAATCCATCAGCAGATAACTGAGAACTGAACTGGGAACTGAGCCCAAGTCAGCGTTTGTGTAAATGGTGAAATGGTAAATGTTTCTAGCAGTCGCTAACACACTCATCAATGCCGCAGCATCGACAGAACCTTCCACATCTTCGTCTGACGATGATCCATTCCCAATCGAACCTAACTCAACTCGCTGCCATTAGCGATAAAAAATTGATTCTCTGGCAGCAACAAAAGTGCGAGCAAATCAATAAATCACGTGCCACGCTGCAAAGAGTTCAATAAAAATAAAGAAAACCCGAGCATAAAAAACAAGCATCCAGCCAAATAAAAAACAAGAATAAAATACGAATAATTGCCGAGTGCCCAAATGTGCGTTGTAATAGCAGCGCAATGCAGCTAAAGAAATCGAATAAAATAAGTCGGAATCACGCTATATAACATCGAATATTTTAAAGCCGAAACTCCTTTAATGAAATTTTAGAAAATGTCAAATTTTAATTCATTCAAACTTTAGCAATGCTTTTGGCTGCTCTCAGCTATTTATGATACAAAACTCAGAAGATATCTTAAATAAATACGATATAATAAAATTAATAAATCGAATAAAATAAGTCTGAAAATTGAACTCCAAATCACGCAATATAATATCAAATATTTTAAAACAGAAACTCCTTTTATGACAAGAAATTTATAATTAAGAAATGACAACAATTTGAATTTATCCAAACTGATTTGATGTTTTAACTTCTCTTATGTTACAGCAGAAAGATATTTCAAGAAATGACAAATTTGAATTTATTCAACTTGGTTAAGTTATTTATGATACCCTTATCGGGAATAAATTCGATCCAACAAAACAAAGTAATGCAAATAAAGAAATCGAATACAATATAAAATATTTATATACATATAATATCAAATATTTTAAAAACAAATCTACATTTATGATAAAACATTTATGATTATTCTTCTAATGATATTTCAAGAAATGACACACTTGAATTTATCCAAGCTTTAGCACTTTGCATTTTATGCTTCAACTCGGCTCAGTTATTTATGATACCCTTATCACACAAGTTAGAGGGTATCGGGAATAAATGCTTTCGAACAAAGCAAAGAATTATGTGTGTTATCTGACGTGCAGCCACCGACGTCGTCAATATGAAAATGGGACTCGGCTTTAAGCTCAATCCCAAATCCAGCCACAGCAATGACAATGCCTGCCAACTGGTTTTTGGTCAGCGGTAGCTGGGAGACAAGGGGGAAGCGAAGAAGGCAGCTTATCAGGCGAGCTGGGGACTGTGGCTGGTGCATGGGCAACAACAAAAGCCTCTTAGTATGCAAATCGAGAGTCAGTCGTTAAGTGAATCATGTGAATCATGCAGAGCGGCAGCCGCCGACGCATCTCAAGATGCGGCCCCACGACGCTGACCGAGCTGAGTGTGCACAGATAATTTATGCTGTAATAATTAAGCACCAGAGCAGAGCAACAGACCAACCCAAGAACAAACCAACCAAACCAGCCAGCCAACAATGACAGGCAAATGTCGCTGGGGAACGGAAATTGTGGCCAGACAGACAGACGGACAGACGGACAGACAGACTGATGGAGGCACGCACACATATCAGATGACGAACGCACACACATGACAATTTACTGGCTTGGAGACGCCATGCGGTGCAGCGGTGCAGCGGCGCAGCATCCACTGGGGGCACATCACTTGACCACACAGCTGACAGCTTGCGACTGAAAATTGGTAAGGAGAACGCGACCCCAAAAGGGGTGTGTGCGGGTGGAAGCTGGGAAATGAGAGGGAAACATTTCTAACCACAGCCCACGAACAGGGATGGATGTGGATGTGGATGATTTACACAACTTCTGGCTCAGTTTTCGATTTGAAATTGATGCACGCAATGGAATTGCAAATTAAACAATTGCGACAGCTCAATAGTTTCTTCAACAAAAACATACTTTGCATTACTTTTAATGTGACGGAATTGTAATTGTAATTGAGTCGAGTATATTATGGGAAGTAAAACTAAGTCAGAAAACCCGTCTAAAGCGGAGCTTTCCAATAAAATGTTTTATTTGACCTGATATTGCTCAACTAATTCAATTTAAATTTCAACATTTCATCTTGAGATCCTACAGATCACTCTTGATATATTTTCAGCTGAAGTTTTAAATAAATAAATCAATTTTGCCAACTACATATTATAAATTTAAGCTTAAGAAGAAAACAAACAAAAAATCTAAATACAAAGCCTTTTTATACTAATTTGAATGTGCGATTTAAGATAGTTTGAGTTGGAACACATTTTAGCCTTCTATCTATCGTTTGGACTATACGTTGATAGTTCAGTCTGCCAATCTATATATATAGATTTTACATTTATATGACGACAGTTCACTCTTGATACTTTTACGTATTTTTCACTTTAACTTTATTTATGATATCTGGCAAACATTTATCTTTATGTCTCTGCCATGTCATTGTCTTCTTTTCTGCAAATCTTTCTAATATGCCCCAACCCCTAAGCTGCTTTCATCTGAAATCCCATGCCATATGAACTTTTTCCACACACACACATGACATATAACATAGAGGGGCAATTAGGCAACAAAATGTGAATGTTGCGAAATTTGTAACTAAAGCTTAACAAATTTTGTCTGGCGCCGGCGCCGAGAACAAGTTGTTGTTGATGGGAAATTTTTTGGGTTCAACTTTTGGCATGCAGTTCTCACTGACAGCACACAAAATGAATGAACCAGACTGACTGACTGACTGAATGAATGACTGTGTGACTGACTGACTGAGGACTGATGATGTACGAGAATGTACTGGATGTGACTTGGGTCTGGGCAAAAGTTGACTTGATGTACTTAGTAGTTGCAGTTGTAATTGAAATTTAGCAACAAAACATTGGCAGGGCAAAGGGTCATCAAACGAGTGCTCTCTGGAATGGAATTGAATTGAGTTGAGTTCAGTTGAGTTGAGTGACTGCGTCACTCGCCAGTCGGCAGTCGGCAGTGGGAGTTCTTCTAGTGGGCTATTTGATTGATGAAGACATTTTCCGTTTTACGAAATTTTGCCCCGTCCCGATCACTGAGAGACTTGTCAATGTGAGAGTTGCAGTTGCAGTTGCAGTTTGCCACCACAAGAGTCACAACAAAGCAGTGACAGCAAGTTGCTATCCACAGCTCATTACGGGCGACCAACTCCGGCCGCAGTTCAAATGAATTTAATTGAAATTTCAAAGTTGTCAAGTAGTCGCTGCTACTCGGACTTTGACTCGGACTCTCGGACTCGGACTTCTGCTGTCCGCACCGAAATGAGACAAAACGAAGACACATGGGTCCATTTGCCACTCTCCACTCTCGAGTGCTGTGTGCGAAATGCGAAAAAGACTAAATAAGTTTTGCACAGTTTGCCGCCGGTGCCAGCATTGCACTTTTGACGTTGCAACATCTGGAAAAGCATCGAGCGACCATCTTCATCCATAGTCATTCCTTGTCCATGCCAGAAAAAAGTAAAACTAAAAAAAGGGCCGCAAACAAAAGTGTCATCCAGTGTACGTAACTTTTTAAAAGAAAAGTTTCCTATAAAACTACTCCACTCTCTCTCTCTCTCTCTCTACATCCCAGCAAGTCCAAAAATTTTTCGGACTTTGTATATATTTTGAGTTATTTAATGCGGGTGAAATGCACTCTCCTCCCCCTGCCCCTCGCCACGTTCCTCACTGCCAACAAACAAGAAAAAAAGTCAATGTCTTCTTTGCCAACTGTTTGCGTGGGAGTGTCAAGTGCCTGCAGTGGCTTTAAGCCTTGGCAGTTGACAAGAGCCAAAGCGACAGACTGACAGAGAGAGAGAGAGAGCGCGAGTGGCAGAGGGAGATAAAAAGAGAGCTGTGAAACAGGAAGTTGCCTGGCTGTTGAAGTGAGAGCTCATACGTTGCCACACACACACTCTGAGAACTGCAAAGATTGCAGACTGCATAATTTTTCGAAACTCAATGAACTAGAAAGTTGTCCAAATAACGCTGGATATTTCTTTTTATTATCTGCATTAGATGAGGCAGAGAAATGTTGAAGAACAATCGAAATGATAACTCGAATATATACCACAAAAATAAACATTTAAGATATCTTAAGCTTTTCAAAGAATATGTAAATACAATACTAATTATTTGTTATAAATGATATTGCATTTTATTGTAATGTAACCAGCCTTTCAGGTTCCTTAAGTGGCGACTTAATTTCTGCCCATATTCATAATTGAAGTAACTTCTGTAAATGTCTCCCTCTTGTCATTTAATTCAAATGTTTGACAATATAAATATAATAATTCAAGAATGTAAAAAACAGTAAAAAAATAGTAATCTTTCCCAAGAATATATAAACAAAATATTTATTTGTCATAATAGAAATAACATTTTGTTTTTCTAAAAATAATGTTGTGTTTTATAAGAAATTATACAAATGTTATTGTTGAGTTTACTTAAGTCATTATTTTTAGACCCACAAAAGAGCTGTAGCAACATTTGAACCTTGACATTTTAATACCCATATATTGCAGTTATTAAACCCCACACATAATATGCAATAATACAGGGTATAAGCGTAAGCTGCTTACGCAAACACAGTTAAATATTGTACATCAATATGTTGGCAATCTGTAAAGGAAACAAACAACTCAACAATGCATTGCTAACAAACAAATATATGCTGCACATGTATTTGCTTGCACCAAATAAAAGCAATAAATAAATAAGTTTTGCTATCGATTTTGGCCACGCTCAAAGCCATCTTGAAACAAGTTTTGCGCCCTGTGGCTGCCGTTGTTGCTGCTCTGTCGTCTTATCGATGAAATTAGCACACACAAATATGATAAGTTGACAAGTGTGTCTACGAAATTGGCAAAGCAATTTTCTTTTATTAGTTTTTGGGCAGGCTGCAACAGCAACAGCAACAGCAGTTTGCATTCTCACATGTGCCACACTTTGATCTATTGCCCATTAGGGGAGACTGACTGATGAAAGAAAGCTGTGCACAGGACAACATCTGGTGGCATTTAAGTGTTAATGTGCTCCTCCATTAGCAAAGACAACATATCGCTTGTCCCCCACACGAACGGAAAAAAAGGACACGTTGAATTTGCATTTGCAATTAGAATTAGAATGGAAATTCGATTTGCTGCAAGTTGACATTTGTGCTTATGTTCGCAACTCAATTACGCTCCAATTACTTATGGGTGCAACTGAAGCCCGGGGGCCGCACATGGGTTAAATGCCCGTTCGAGCTTCGTCGTTGCCGGAAGGCTTGAAAATGCTACGCAATTTCCAGTGGCATTGGGTTGATCCATTTTGGCAGCTGTCGCTGTCTCAATTCATCGCCTCACCAGACGACGAGTGCACTTTATTAATCATGTCGACGTTCCACATTTTCGGGGGTTGTTCAACAACGAGCACAAGAACAAGTACAACGAGATGAACAACCAAAAAACCACTATGCAGATATTACAAAAAACTTTTTCGTTTTTTGGGGGTTGCACCCTTTAATGCTTTTTTTTCGGTTCGTTAATGATGCTTCTGGCGAATGCAAAATGTCGAAATTCGCCTCGATTCGTTTCGTTTCGTTTCTGAAGAGCACTACAGCATATCCATTCAGCATTTGCCGTTGATCTTTTCGGGCCAAAATGCCCTTCAGACTGCCACAAAGGGGATAAGTTTTCCCTAATGACTGAACTTGAAACTCGATTTAAGCAATGATCCATGTGGACAATAAAATACATATACAAAAAAAAAAAAAATGGTAAACCAATTTAAACTCATTAACTTGATAAAACATATTAAAACCTTTAATTTGCAACTTGGAAAATATTCTGTTTAATTATGCAGATAAAATCAATGCTAGCTCAAATTTGTTAATCATTCGGAAGTTGATGGTATCACTCAACGAATCTGCAAAAACAAATTGGTCGAATATTGAAAATCCAATTAAAATTGCTGCACTTAAACTAAAATCGCTGAAACCATGGACGCGCATCAATGTGTAATTAAAATATTAATTAAATTATAATTAAAGTTTTTAAAAACAGCTGCAGGAAGTGCATAATGTGCGACTAACAAAGCCGCGTGTGAAGTTAATTGCACAGCAAACAACACTCAAAAGAGCGAATAAACGAATCATCAATTGGAAAAAAATAAAAAACGCAAAAAAACGTGCATTAATAAAAGAACTTGTGTAAAACCTATTTAACAAATTTATTAAATAATATAGTGCTTACATGTAGGAAAGCAGCTGCAAAAAACTATGAGAACACGACTTTTGAATGTCCTGCAGACATAATTTTCTGTTTCAATTGCAATGAATTAAAACTATAAATATATTTCATGTAAGAGTATTAAGAGCAACAACATGAAATATTTATGCACATGGAGTTGCTAATTAAACATGAACAACACAAACTAGGCGGTGAATTAAAATGACAATTTACATAAAAGCGGCCAGAAAATAATCAAGCCATGCGCCACGCCCTCCAGCTGCGCCCCAAGTACTGTTCAAAAATCATTCCAATTCGCCGCAGGCTACAGGTAAGTGAGTGAATGAATGAATGAGTGAGTGAATGAGTGTGAGTGTGGGTAGACGAGAAAAAAGGGATAACGAAATAGAAGAGGAGGCAACAAACCACAGCAGGTTTCGAATTACAATTTGGCCCATGCATTTGTAATGTTGTTTAATTTTATTTGAATGCCCTAATGGAATTTGATTTTGTTGTTAACGTTTGTTATATTTATTTTATGGTTCAACTGATTAACAATTCAACCAAATTGCACATGTACAATGCAAAATATTTCTTTGCGTATAATTGTACAAATATTTAGGCTCAACAAATTAGCAATTTGTTGGCAAACATATTTGCTGATTGCAAAAATTAAAACACAGTGCAAAGTGTGCAAATTTTAAATGTAAATCAATTTCAATTATTTATCGCAATTTATGGCACATTTGAAATGCTAAGAAATGTTGCTAATTCAGCTGAATTCCACATTCGAGTCAATTTTTGCATAGTTTCGCTATCATATTTGAAGCGAAAATAGGTTATCTATTAGGAAACCTCAACAAAAATGTGTTCCTATTTATTTTGAATGCGATTTTCATGGCGCATTCACAGCAGCAAATTGGCCAACAAAAGCAAACTAACGCCATTCAAATGCAGTTTCCCAGTGAGCCGCGAAATATTCATATTTTTCTATAGTAATCAAAATAATAAAATATATATGTATTTGTACAGTTATGCTGAATGATTTCAGCACGAACAATTTAGATTTCATACAATATTTCGCGCACGTATAAATTTTCCATGCTGCAATTTCGTGTAGAAAAATACAAGTGCAATCGCAACTAACAAAAAAATAAAATATATATATATGGGGAAAATATGGGAGGCGCAGATGAAAAGCAGTTAATATTTTGAATGCCGTTGCGGCGGAACGCAGAAAAAGTGCGATAAAAAGCTGGCAAATAAATAAACGCAAATGCACAAATACGCTTAACGCTAACCACATACAAGCGTACAATAAATACGTGCAGAGCTACATAGATATGGCATATATACAACTATATACACATATATGCATAAATATGTATAAAAGAATGAGAAACAAGGGGGCCAGGGAAAACCGTAAAAACCAAAGAACACAAATTTTCAGCAATTAAAAATTCAATGTTTGCAATTTTAACACCCTCTGCATATTTAATATAAACAATTGGGTATAACAAATTGCCAAGAGTCGAAATAAAACATCAGCCGATGTAAACAATTATCCTAAACATCCTAAAGTACATTTTGTATATATTTCATAAATTATACAGTCTTTAATTAAAAGATATATTCTCAAAACAGAATCTTAGCTATATATTCTAGTTGGATCCAGGGTACCAACGATTTCAACTTCATTGCTACTCATTTGATTTTATTACGCTCCACACAAATGTTCATACCATTTGCTTTATGCTGTTATTATTTTTATCCAGCGAATATTTCTCCCATTTATTGATATTATAAATTATGGTTTTCACGAATTATGAACATATTTTCTTTTTGCTGCTATTCTTCTCGCACTTTTGCATATTAACAACAACATGTAGTTTGGATTTTCAAATGGTTGGCATTTTGTTTTGCATTTCATTTAATCGTTTGAAGCATGTAAAATGTGTGTGTTTTTCTCTGGAATTAAACCAGTGCAAATAAAGTGATAAGGGCCACGCATTTTTTTTGTTTTAAAAACAGTATTTCGCAATTCGATTGAATTTAAAGTGCGTTTTTTCGAGAGAGATTTATCGAATGCACTTTATCATGTCGTTTTTTTTGGCTGCCCGCCCCTATCAACTAATGTCATTCGAGTAGAATTTAATTTGAAATTAATTTCAAGTGCTAAAAACTGAAAAGCAATGCTCGAAAAGGGAAAGTGAGTGCAGTAATTAGGTTTCTGGATGTACGCATAAATTTGCCAGCACCCGCACAACACACATGACACCAAAGTGTTTATTGTCCAATTTCAATAGACATCCACAATTTGTTTTTGCGGCATTGTTTGGCTCATTCGTTGCCGTTGCTGCCCCATGAAGCGGGTCACTTGCGTGTTATTTAATGGTTTCTGGCCACGCAAGGACACAGCCAACTTTTTCGCCTAATTGTTTATGGCATAATAAACTGGATCAAAGTGCCCCAAAAACTAGGAAACAACTAGAACAGTCAACAAGAAAAATCGTTGTTTCGTGTGCGTAAAGTTCGTCACATTAATTTCGTGAAATTGTTTAAAGGTCATTTTGGTACATTTCGATTAATAGTTAATGCAGCAGCGAAACAATGAAACTAATATTTACAAAGTCCATATACATCTGTCCCTTTTGGGTGCTTTGATCCCAGCGATTTTCATGCCAGCCACGCTTCGCAGAAACCAAAAAAAAAACCAGAATGTCTCAAGGTCCCAGAGTCGTTGTCTAATCTGAATCTGAGCTGGGCGCGGCTCCTCGTGCAAAGTGTCAATGATAGCCTCATTAAATCAATCATTTTTGGGCAGTCAGCCACTTGCAACTTAATTTGGCCAAACACCGCATGAGCTGAATATTGGCATTTGTCTGTTGGCCCATTGCCTGTTCGTTGGCCATTTTCTTTTGGCTTTTTTTATTGCTTGTTCTTCTTTGTTGTTTACTTTTGCCATTTCGCTGCGCGCTGACAAGTAAAAATGATTATAATTAAACTAATGAAGGTGCCGCCTGTCACTCACACACACACACACCACACAATGCCTTCCACATCGTGTTGGGTCTGAACTGTCTGTAAGTTTAGCCAATAAATTGTGTCTGGATTTGGGATTGGTGCCAATAGGCAAAAGACATTGGCCCGAGGTGTAGATGGAAATTTATGTGCGCTAGCATTTAGCAAAAAAACTTCATGAATTAACCAAAATTTAAGTGGAAATGTGAACTTGAAATCTTACTTCCAACAGAAAGATTTGTGGAAGTCGAAAGACTGTGAGAAACAAAATCTTTAACATATTTTAATGTTCATTTATGTGTGGAAATAGTTTCATAAACTATCCAAAATATATATGGATAAGTGATCTTAAAATCTCACTTCCAAAAGAAAGATTTTAAGAAGTTAAAATTAGACTTTGAGAAACAAAATATTTTACATATTTAAATGCTCATTTATGTGTGGAAACATTTGGAAATAACTTTATGAATTAATTAATTTCTACTAGAAAGATTTTTAGATGATTAAAATTGACAGTGAAAACAATTCTTGTAGACATTTTCATTACTGTAGTAAAAACCATTCAGTTATTAAATTAGTTTAATTACATTAAGACAGATTGGAAATAAAACTTAACTGAATAAATAAATCTTTATACAACGTCGTTGCTGTTGTAAATTTTGTAAAATACTTGCACTCAATTTAAATTGTTTTCCACGTACATTTAAATTTTTTTCATATGCTTCACACACAATTCCATTCCAATAATTATAACCATTAGCTTTTTTTTCCTCAACCAGCATATTTTGAATGCTCTCAGCTTTATGTTCGATATACCATTTAAAATTTGAAAGTGCATTGCCAAGCAAAGGCACTTTTAATTTTTGCTGCCACATCAAACAATTAGATTTGACAAATATCTTATATCAGCAGGAATATGCATCCATAACTCCCACATAAATCTGTGCAAACTACATACAAGTTATTGCCAGCTTTGGAGATGGCAAAATCTCTATCCCAGTGAGTGCAATAATGCTGTTGGACACACCCATTTGGGTAATTGAAATAAAAATGGTTGGAGGCACATAAATCGAATGCTACCTACGAGCAAAATATATATAAAAAGATACACATACTCAGCTCAGCTCGACTCGACTCGAATCGACTCGACTCTTTGGCTATCTCTGTTTTGGCCTTGTGCCTTCTGCTGACTGCAGCAGCAGCAGCATAAACAAATAACAATAATATTTTAGAGCAATCGAAGCGGGGGTCGAGAGTCGTGTATCTTGATTAAAAACGCCCACGAGGCAGAATCGAAAAGAGAGAGAGAGAAAAAAGCAATCGATTCCTTGGTCCAACGGCGACTTCTTGTTGTGACTATAAATTGTGGGATACAAGTCCAAAAACTAACTGTGCTGCTGCGTATTAGTGGGGATTAGAGCAACAATAACAATAACAATGGGCCTCAAATGGAACGGCTTCTAATGGCATGCAAAATAATTCATGAATTTATTGAGAATGTATCTCATGGATGCAGGTTCCACCGAAATTCTTCGTTCTTTTTTTACCCAACTCTTTGTGCTGCAGCCAAGTGGCCAACAAACGGTTGGCCAAAAGACTTTTTGCCAAGATGAAATCGTAGAAATTGAATTGAAGTGAATTGTGTCGACTTCGAGGAGGCGGAGGCAAATGGCAAACGATATGCGTATCAATAGAAAAACAGAGCATCAGCAGACAACTTATACAAATAGCACATAAAAACTAAGACTGCTCGCAGTCGAGGCATGTGCACACACACAGATACACACACACACACACACACACACACATTTGTATATCTTGAGTAGTGATAACTTCTTTCACGACTTTTGCCTCCTACTGGGCACCCGCACACAACGCAGAGCAAAGCGAGCGGCGCAAGTTTAATGTAACTTTTCTTAGCGCTTTTCCTTGCTTTTCATTTCCCTGACGCTCTCGCTCTCGCTCTCGCTCTGTCTCTGTCTCTGTCTGTATTTGTATATCTTAAACGCGTTTCGCTGTATCTACTTAAGGCAGCTTAAATATTTGTGTAACATAATACAAAACATACGGGCTTCTTTGGTTATACTTAGATACATAGCTTAGATACTTGCACTTGGGCAGACTTCCCTCCCGGGCAACAGCTGGAGACGAAGCCAGCTAGAACTGTTGTTGTTGCTGCTTTTACTGTTACCATGTTGCCACTTAAACTGCGACTGTCTGCTTGCCACACAATGCACATTGGGTTTTCCAGCATTCAACATTTATTAGCCAATTATACAAAAAAAAAAGAGACACAACCACACATTTGAGATGCAGATACGCTCAACAGGAAATTTAACAAGAGATCTTTATTTTGAATCCAATTGTAGTTTACTTTTCTGTTTAAAAAGTTCAATTAAATTAGAGATATTTATTTCGAACCCAATTGCACTCAAGATTTATATAAATTATTCAATGCATCTCTTGAAGTCTAATTTACCAAGTGAATAAAATACATATTTATTTGTACTTTGATTCCAGCTTTAATCAATAACTAAAATGTAAAAAATATATGCCTGTTTATAAAGCAAAATTCTGAGGACTAATAAATAATTTCATATTAAAAAAATATACAAACAATAGTAAAACAATATGGAAAAATAAATCAAGCAATTTGTCAGATTTATTTGTGTTCTATTTTTCATTAAAATATAAAAGATATCTCTGCGCTTTAGCACCGTCAAGAATTGTATCTTTATAATTTTGAACAGCCAAAGTTGGAGTGTATCTACAAAACAATATTCCACGAAATTTCAAGCTGATTAAACACACATCCCACAAGAGCAGTTCATATCACATTAAGTAGAAAAAACGCAGAAGCGTAAAAAAAACCTAATGAGGCGACTGGCTTTGAAATTGAAAACAGCAAGAAAATGTGAAAATTCGCCCCAGCTATGGGGATATTTTTAATCGTCTGCAAACATACTTAAATGCATTTACAGCGAAGCCTCATTAATTTAACAACAGCAGGCCGAATAACGTTGCTCATGTGTGGCCACTGTGCAGCAGACCGAAATATTCAGGATATTGGAATTTCAAATGTGACGTCGGACGTGACGTTTTCTATGGCGCTGACGTCCTGCTGATTGTCTCTTTTTTTCTTTTTTGCTTTGCGATGATGTGGTTTTTTTTTTTTTCTTTGCCTTTGCGTCTTGTCAAACGCTAATGCGTTGTACAACAAGCAGATAGAGAGGACCGAGGACCGAGGACCGAGGACAGAGGCAATCTTTATTTGCGGCACGTTATGTCCTTCTTCCGAAAGATAGATGGATAATGGCACTGGCAGTCGTCTCCGATATTTGCCTACTGTCACACGATACGCACGATGGCATTTTGTCTCATTAGAGAGTGCCGAGAGTTAAGTTGTCAGGCGAAATGCATTTTGCAGAGATACCCTAGTGTGGAGTGTGGAGTGTGGAACAGATAGCAGCACAATTTCCATTTGAAATGTAAACAAACAAACAACATGCGGCCCGCACATTTCGGGACAGCACAAAAACACAAGCAAATGCCGCCTGCAAAGCCATTAGAAAAGATGCAGATAGAACCAGTATCTGTATCTGTATCTGTATCTGTATCTGAATCGAGGCACTTCAACAGCGACCCAAGCGACTTGTTCGTCGTATGCTTTGGCTAGTTTCATTCATTATCTATTTAGTGGGTTTTTGATTGCATTTATGTCTAAATTAGTTAACCGATTTCACAGTCCCGAATGCAAATGCAAATGCATTTCAGATACGCCAAGTATCTTGTAGTTTGCCGTTTGACAAACGCTTATTGTCATCGTTGCTGATGTGCCTAATCTTTTAATGGACCTAAGCAGCTCGTGGGCATTAACTGAAGAGTTGTAAATGATTAGCTTCTCTCCATTTTCGTTCTCTCTTTTCCCATCTCTTCTGTGGCTTTATTTCTGAATTCCTTTTGTGTTGTTATGTTAATCCAATGTGGTTATTGATTATGCAGTTTGTGTAGGAAACCGATAAGATCTGAAGTGTTGGACAGACAAGTCTCTTATCTACAGTATCTTGGCTGTTTTGAAAGAACAACTCTAGTTGATATTCACTAAGTGAGCAATTGAAGTATTTAAATAAAAAATGAAATCTTCTAAAAAGAATGGAAGGGAATCTTGAATTTCTTACATGTTAATTTCAGTCCTCTGATATTTTGTGCAAAATTAAAAGTATTTAATGTTTCTTTCTTGATAAATACAGTGCTGTGATTATTTTCCCAGCAATGTTTAACACTGAATTAAATGTGTTTTTTGACTTAAAAATAACAAATTCCCAATTAATTCGGGAATTCTTCAAAACTACGTCAAATCTTTCATGGGAAATCCACAGCTGTCTATAATATCTCTTTTAAGAACTTTTTTTAATAAAATAATTACTGAGGTAGTTTAGAATTCAAAATATATAATATATTATAAGCTATATAAAAATCTTTCAATAATTAGACCTTTCAAATATGGTTTTATTACAAAATAAAACCATTCTATTTATCTTCCATCAATTGTTTTGCAGTTTATAAAATAAATATTGCAATATCGCAAATTTAAATATGATAAAATCCTTTTGTTCCTAACACTTGTTTAACAAAATTTGATTAAATTCAATTGAATAACATTTTCTTCCAACTATTGTTTTGGTTTAAAAAATGTAATAACAAGTTTTCCACACTCACCTTTTAAAGTGTCCAACGAATGTTGATAGCCTTGTGTATTGACGAATTCCCAATGGGATTTTTGTCGTTCGGGGAATCACACAATATTAGCGAAAAAGAAATCAGAAATGTTTCAAGCCGCTAGGCGTTTCCAGCTGCAACTTGTTTTGGCGTCGACGATGAAATATTTGCGATGCGATGAAATATTTGCCATATCGCGCATGAATATCGTGGATAATAATTGTTGATTTTGTTGTTGTTGTTGTTGATTTTGCTTTCTTTTTTGTCTGCCGCTTGATCGCTTGTCGTATTTGAACAAATTATAGACACTGACACGAGACAACACCGAAGAACACAAATGATTTATATTTTTATATTTGATACGAAATGCCGAGCGATAAACAACAACAACAACAATAACGACGACGACGTTGATGATCAGTATCGGGATCAGGATCAGGATAATGACGATGATGGGGACGACAAATATTGTACATATGTACAGCAGAGCAGCATAAAATATACACAAAACACACACACACACGAACACTGACAGAGATATTTTATATATGTATATGCTAGGCGAAGGCGATGGTGGAGACGAAGACGAAGACGGCGAAACAGATAGAGAGAGAGAGTGATTAACGCGAATTGTTGTGGGAGGCGAAATCGGAGAACACAAAAATTTGTAACTGACACACGCGACGCGAAAAGTATGCAACACTTTTTTGCTCAATTGTCGTTGTTGCTATTGTTTTGAACAGCTGCTTTAATTAGCCATCTTGGCTGCTGGACAGGACACTGAAAGAACGATAAGAAAAACACACACATTTTATTAAATATAGCCAGCGAATTTTGTGCTTATTATGAGGAAAACACACGGCAAAAAGTTCAGTTGGCAACGCGCAACGCACGGCCAAAGGACAACGACTGCAGCTCAGCGCAGTCACAAAGAGAGCGATGGCCACAGAGAGAGAGAGAGAGAGAGAGCGGCGCCAGCTACGATGCGAATGGGCGAGCAAAGGCAGAGCACGAAAACACACTGCTCGCTGCAGGGGGGGTAAAAAGAGAGCGAGAGCGAGAGAGAGAGAGAGCGCAAGCAATTTACATAGGGCAGCTGCCGACATTGTGTTGAAACGCGGCGAGAATGAAATGCAGCGAAACGAATGGACAGCACAAAATGTGCGCAACAAAATGGAAACAGGCACTTGAAAATAAACAAAATACAATACGCAAAAGGATAAGCCACACACACACACACACACACACATGCACACAGTGTTTCATTGCCGAAATGTGGCGGCATGACAACGCTCTCTCTCTCGCTCTCGCTCTCCCTCTCGCCAACTCCCCCACCCCACATCGCGCTAGCGCTCTCGCTCACTCACACCAGGGAGGTGAGTGAGCATGTGTGTGTGTGTGTTGTGTGTGTGTGTGGCGCGCCAGTAGAAAAATCAATGAAAAATATCTGGAAAAATTGCCCAAAAAATGTTTGCCGTTTCATTGCCGCTTTCAAGTGGCCTTTAAATTCATTTAATGCACTTCTTTTTATGCACAAATTGAACGCAATTCATGTGCCAATTGATTGCTTCGTTGTTATTATTATTATTGTTTAGCAGACACACACGGGCAAACACAGGCACACACACATGCACATGCGAGAGATGAATTTAAGTTAATTTAAGATTTAACGCACTTTTCACACTTGCTACGCTTTGTTGTTGTTGTTCAGTGCTGCATTGCGGCGGCGGCGGCGGCAACACATCAGAAACGCGACACGCGACGACAAATCATGAAACACACGCGACTCTCTCGACGACGTAACAACAACTCAGGCTGGAGTTTGAAACGGACAACGTTCAATGCCTGCCTGCCTGCCCTGCATGTTTAGACACAATGTTGCTAAGAGAGAGCGAACAAGAGAGAGCACCGCTGCTATCAACCCTCAACTGATAGCCCGAATGTTGAGACTCTTTATTGCTAGCATGTTTGCCCAGCAATGGTTGTTATTGTTTCTCGCTCTCTGGTTGTCTTTGTTGCTGAAGGAAGTGCCGTTTCATTGCCAGCGTTTCGCACGCTCTCTTTGGGGCGGGACGAATTTTCAATGCACTTCGCAATTATTTAAACAAAATAGCAGGGTTAATTAATTTTAAAAAAACCAAAAATAATTTAAATCAATATAACTTATTGAAGTTGCTTGCCAATAAGCCGTTTTGCGAACAGCTGACAACTCTACTCGCTTTGCTTCCCTCTCTTTTGCTCTTTTCGCGCTCTTTTAGCATATTCGCACTTGCTCAATGAACGCCGCTCTCTGTTTTTGCCGGCGGTGCATATGTATTGGTTTATTTATAATTTACAACTTTGTTTGCACAATTTGTTTAATTCACTTTCCACTACGCTATACATTTTGCAGAGAAGCTCCAAAAAAAAATGCGCAAAATGAACTCAGCAAAAAAAACGGAATAGCGGAACTTTTTGCAGCCTTGGTTAGCGAGTTATTTTAATGTATTTAACTTATGCTTGTTACAAATTTACAACTCACTTGTTAACTTATACATATTGCGCCCTGCATTTGCGCATTTTTCATTGATTAATTCACTTTTTAATGCAATTTTACGCGATTTACCGTACGATGAGCAGCGCTTTTAAAAAAACTTTATTCTTATTGGAACACCTGTGTTGCAATGTGACCGACTACTGAATTGCAAAACAAACCGCAATATACCGAAATGCAGCGTAACAAACACACAGCTGGTAACACTTAATGCTAAGTGCCTGTAAAGAGGCGCAAGTATTTGAAATTTTAAACAGTTGTGCAACTGTTGAGTTGCGCGATAATTTCAAAACTAAAGTTGCCATATAAACGAGCTAATTTTATTAGTTAACAACAAGTAATTCAGTCTTTCAGCTGCACAACCACCTTTCCACGCAAATGCCCCTGCTTCATGCGCTCGAACGCCTTTGGTAGCTCCGCAAAATCAAAGCTGCTGTCGATCTGCGGAATCAACTGCAAGAAATGTATTTTTTTAATTTATTCTACCTACTGTAAATTGATTTAGCTTACCTTACGCCGCTCGACGAGACGCTGCAGGACCTGAATGCCATGCGCCGCCGGATAGAAGTAGCCCCACTTGACCAGCCCGCCACGCTGTGTTGCTGCCCGCACATTTGTCTGCAGCAGATCGGAAACGTTTTGGAGAGCACCCAAACAGATGCCCTGCTTATCAATGTTGGCCAGCATGGGCGACGAGAACGTGATGTACTGCCTGAAGTCGAATTTGAGCTCTGCCGCCTGCTGGCCACCTTGGCCCGCACAATCCAGCACAATGTCGTACGGTGCATACTTGGAGAGCTGCTCCAGCTGGGCGGGATTTGTGTAATCCACCACATAATCGGCGCCCAGGCAACGCACCATGTCGACGGCGTTCTCGCTGCAGGTGGCCAGCACCTGAACGCCCTGAGCGTGCAGCATTTGAATGGCCAGCGATCCCACGCCTCCCGAGCCGCCCAAGACCAGGACACGTTTATTTGCCCCACCTCCAGCTGACGTGGTGGCGCCACAAGGTCCTCCGAGAAAGCCGCTGATATACAGACCCGACCAGGCGGTTAAGCCGGCATAGAGCACGCTGGCCGCCTCCTTGTCATCGAGTTCCTTTGGAGCTGCAGCAAGCTGAAGGACGATTAAATAGGGAATATAAAATTTTGATTTCTTCAACGATATTGCTTAATTTGAAGTAATTTTATCCATTATCAAATTATGCCCAAGTCGTAATCCTCTTAATTAAATTAAATTAAATTTATGTATTCTACTCACACAGGATCGAGGCACGACGACGTATTCAGCATGGGCTCCTGAGGTGCTGGAGACGGGAACCACGCCCCAGACTCGGCTGCCCAGCTGCAACTGCTCGTTGCCTGCCACGCCCATGCCCCTTTGGACCAACTCGCCGCAAAACTCGCGTCCCAGCGTCAAGGGGAACTCGATGGAATCGTCGGACTTGCAACGCATTGTGTGCAACAAGGTGGCGCCGTAGCCTTGCAACATGGCGACATCGATGGGATTCACGGCAGTGGCACGAACTCGCACCAAGCACTCGTCGGAGCTGCGTATTTGTGGCAGCTTCAGTTTGTCGGAATATTGCAGTTCATCGATGTCGCCATAACAATGAAATTGCCAACCGCCCATTTTATTGACGGCACGCTTGGGGGGCGTGGTGGGCGGCGTCGGCGTCGCTGCTTGTTGCATCTCTGCTGCGGCAGCAAAGCGGCGGCTGAGCTGCACTGCCAAACGCTTTGACAACAGCATTTTCACCCGATTTTCCAATTAAATTCCACAAGACAAACTCTGTATTAGAAATCAGCTGTCGTGTTTACAAACGTAACTTGCGCAACGTAAAGCTTCGATAACAATGCACGTTATCGATAAATGAAAGCGGTGTAACTTAAAGCTTCAATAACTTAAGTGATTGGCACAACATATAAGTTATTAAGTACAAAAAGGTAGCAGAAAATTTAAATATACAACATATAGAAATATGATTGCGATAAAAATTCGTATTATTTGGAATTTGATCGCAAACAAAGTGTAACCAGACACAAAGCACATGGGGCATATTCGTTAGTAGATTTAGCGACCACATTTGGCAGCTGCACACAACGCAAGCAACGGTCACACTGCACACACACCATCGTAATTCAATTTTGCCGACGCCGGTGCAGTGAAAAATTTGCAAAGTCAGTGAGCGAAGAAAGAAGGAAAAGGAAAAATGGAGCCAAGCCTGGACAAATACAAACTGAGCTGCGAGCTGCTTGGCCACAGTCTCGATGTACGTGCGGTGGCTGTGGGCGCCGAACAAACGCTGATCAGCGGTTCCCGCGACAAAACAACTAAAATCTGGAAGCCAATTGGGTAAAAACAAAAACAACAATAACAACAAACAAAAAACAAACACTGATTAAAAATCGCAATTTGCAGCAACGAATACATTGAGAGCGTCACGCTGAAAGATCACAAGAATTTCATAGCGAGCGTTTGCTACTTGCCTCAGGAGCAATGGATTTGCACCGCCAGCAACGACGCCACAATTTGCATCTATCAGCCGACGGCGTTTGTGCCGCTCCTGACGCTCAAGGGACACGAGTCGACGGTTTGTGCCCTGGCCGGCGGACTGAAGCCACGCAGCTTGGTCAGCGGCAGCTGGGACAAAACTGCGCGCGTCTGGTTGATCAGCGAAACCGGCGACGTGACGCACATGAAGTTGCAAGGACACGAGGCGGCCGTTTGGGCGGTGGCCACGTTGCAGGAGCAACAGAAGTACGTCACAGGTGGCGCCGACAAGTGCATCTACTATTGGAACGCCCAAGGCGAGAAGCTGCGTCTGCTCAAGGGGCACACGGACTGTGTGCGCGGCCTGATCCCGCTGGCTGGGAATTCGCTGTTGTCCTGCGGCAACGATGCCGTGCTGCGCTTCTGGAACGAGGATGGCGAATGTGTGCGCGAGCTGAGCGGCCACACGAACTACATTTATGCCATGGCCCGCAACCAGCAGCTGGGCGAGAACATTGTCGTCTCCTGCGGCGAGGACAGCACGCTGCGCATGTGGAATGTGCAGACGGGGCTGGAACTTGGCGCTCCGCTGCTGCATCCGGCGATCTCCGTGTGGTGTGTCGCCTGTCTGCCCAACGGCGACATTGTCACCGGCTGCAGTGATGGCGTGGTGCGCGTGTTCACCCAGGATCCCCAGCGACAGGCCGAGCAGATGCTACAGCAAATCTTCGACATGGCGGTGTCCACGCACAGATCGCAGCTCACCGAGGAGATTGGCGGCATCAAGAAGACGGAGTAAGTTGGGCAGCATCACAACAAAATCCTTTTAGAAGGAACTATTAATATTTTGAAGATTATGATTTATGTTTTTCTTTGCGAAGATTCTGGGTTTATTATAGACTATTTTTGGAGCAGAAGTATTTTGGATTCTTTTATTTTAGAAATGTAGATTTGTAGAGTAAGCCACACCTTAAATTAGGCATCACTTTCCATATTAGATATGATATTTCTTATTTTTCAATACCAATATCGGGGCTATATTTTTTTGGACTATACTTTTATTATTTTTGAGCAAGCCATACTTTAAATTAGGTACAGAAAATAATCATTTCGAAGTATTTTGTTTTATACTATTTTTTAAGTAATATCTGAGCTTCCATCAAGTAATTTTATGAAATTATAAATCTGTATAACAAATTTATATTGAAATTCGATAGTTACTTAACAGATATCGACTATTCACAGACTTTGATTGTTAATCATAAATAATGTAAATAAAATATAGTACATTTAGGTCAAGCTTATCAACAACTCTGTCTAAAACAATTTGAAATTCGGTTCTTTCCCCTTTTAGCAGCTCATTTTATGAAGATTATAAAATATAGATTTTTGTTTTCTTTTAGATGAGATAAGAGAAAATACGAAAGGGAAATAAAGTAGTATTTTTTTAAAGGAAATAGCCACCCTTAAAATAATGCAATTAAGATCAAATTTAAATTAAATAACTTTGCAGTTTGAACAACTTTTAAACCTATCATTATGACCTATTATAATGTTTAAATTGGTATACATTTTTTATATTCCATATATATTTGTTGTTATTAGTACTAGATCGAATCTACTAATCCCTGCTATTTCTTTTTGTAGTCTGCCTGGCCCGGAGGCTCTGCTCTCGAACGGAACGCGCGAGGGTCAGACGAAAATGGTGCGTGAAGCGGATGGCAGCGTCAAGTGCTATATGTGGGAGCTGGGCAAGTGGAATCTGGTGGGCGATGTCACTGGCGCCACGGGGGGAACTGATGCCAGCTCCGGCAAGAAGCTGTACGATGGCAAGGAATACGATTATGTGTTCAATGTGGACATCTCCGACACGGAGCCGCCCATCAAGCTGCCCTACAATCGCAGCGAAGATCCCTGGAAAGCTGCTCAGGCCTTCATACATCGCAACAATCTGCCGCAGGCTTATCTCGACCAGGTGGCCAACTTTATAGTCAAGAACTCGACTGGAGCGCAGCCAGCAGCGCGGCCAGCGAACAGGTAAGCAAGCTTAAACCTTATTTACACTATTTTTTAGACCCGTTCACTTTCAAAATTAAAATGAAAATGCTGTAATAGCTTTAACAGAATTATAATCACGATCTGATTCACATAGAAGCTGAGCTATCTCAGTGAGAAAGATCCTTTTTACTAATAGAATGGAATTTTAATATTTAATTTCATAATTAAAGACCCATCAATCTTCATTTATATTGTATTCATTATTTAATTAATTTTTGAATAAAAATAGGAAAATTATTAAATATATATATAACAAAATGTAAATTCAAGAAGTTTTCAATAATTTCTTTGAACAGTGAAATAATTTATAATTTTCTAGGAGTGTCTAAAAAAGAATATACACATTTCTGAGATTTTTTTTATTTATATTAATTTTTTTAAATTCATAATTTATGCATATTTCTTTAGTTTTATATTTCTATTTCCTTATAATTTTATATTGAAATTTCCCAATATGCAGAGTACTGATAAATGCTTGCCTTTTCCAGTGGCTACCAGGATCCCTTCACCGGCGGCGCTCGCTACGTGCCCGGCTCCAGCCAGAGCAACGTGCAGGGCGGCGGCAACATGGATCCCTTCACCGGCGCCTCCAGCTACTCCACGGCGACCAGCAAGCAATCGTCTTCGAACGTGGACGTGAAGTTTGTGCGCGGCAGCGATGAACATTTCCCGGTGAGCGACTATCGCACCTTCGACACCTGTGATACCAGCAAAGTGCTCGACAAGATGAAGTGAGTGCTCTGAAAGCAATTCCATTGAATACTTGTTACTAACAACTCCAATCTTGCAGAGAATTCAATGGCAAACTGAGCAGCGCCGAGGGCAAAGTGGGCGATGAATTGCTGCAAGCGGTTATTCGCTTGACGGACCAAGCGACAGTGCTGGATCCCACCACCTTGGAGGCGCTGATGCTGCTGGTCAAGTGGCCGTCGCAGATGCTCTTCCCGGTACTCGACATTCTCCGGCTGGCCGTGCGTCACGAGGGCGTCTTCACGTTGCTGCAGAACAGCTACAACATCTTGAGCCTCATTATGCCGCATCTGAATGGAGCGGCAGCCAATCAATTGATGGTCTGCCGCTGTCTGGCCAATGCTCTGACCCACCCAACGGGCAGACAGCACATCCAAGCGCAGCTGCCCCAGCTGGTGGAGCTTGTGGCCGGGATACGCGCTGGCAGCCCCAATCTGCAGATAGCCATTGCCACCTTCTATCTGAACGTGACCATTGCACAGACACAGGGCGTGACCAGCTCGGAGGTGTGTCAGCTGACCACCACTGGTCTGCTGGAGCTGCTGAAGTGGGCCAAGGATCTGGAGGCGTGGTATCGTGGCATGCAGGCCATTGGCAATCTCACCACAACTTCGAGTGGCCAGGAGACAATTGCCCAGGTTGTCTCTGTGGATTATGTGATGGACAAGTTGCGTGAGCTGTCGAATACACCGCAGGGCGAGAACTTTGCCAAGGTAAATGTGCTGGGACTGGCGCTGCTCGCCGCCTTCTGAGTCCAATCGCTTTAATCTTTAACACATTTATTTGGAAAGTATTTCGTGGAGTGCGTCGCAGGTCTTAATAAATACATTTTTTGCTTATTCTATTTGGGATCTGTTGCCTTGTTAGCTTCGCTTGTTGCAGCCGTCTGCTGGCGCGTCTGAATGCGCTCCAGCAGCTCGTGCTTCCAGCGCTCCTCGGGCACGCCTTTGGCCCAATCGGGCACGGTGACATTCGGTAGCGTTATCTTCGACATGGCTTTGAGTATCTGCAGGGAACGCTTGTAAATTACTGACTAAAGACAACTGGCTTCCTCCCTCACCTGTTCGGTGCGCGTCTTGTCCAGCTCCAGCTGGAGTTCTTGTGGCCTTGGTTCGCTCCACACCTGACGCTCGATCTCCACATCGGCACTCTCGATGGCCGGCATATTGGGATCGCCGTGCGTCACCTCCGCCGTCATCAGATCAATGTCCTCATCAGCTTCCGCCTGCTCAACGGTTTCGGGCGCTGCGCCCGCATCTTCCAGATCCGTGGCCAGCGGTTGATAGCCATCGTAGGCATCGGAGCCATCGCTGTCGTCGCTCGCTTCGCCCACGTGCGGATGCTCTATGGCGGGCGTCACAAAGTGCTGCTCATCTCCTGGATCTGTGGGCAATTCGGGGCCGCCCATCGTTTCTTTTTTCAGCACGCAAAATCGCAGGCAATATAAACAATAACAATTGGTCGATAACTTGTGCTGCGACTATCGGTGACACTGCCGTTACGGTGCGATAACCGAAGGAAGTCAATCGATAAAAACAGCTGTGCGATAACTGCTGATGTTGTGGGCGCCAATTCGACACTTTTAAAAATGTGTTGCAAAACACAATTGGAAATTAAGAAAACCACTTTTACTTGGAAAACTTATTTAATGCATTTAAGTAGTAGTTATAATAATTAATCAATTAGTAGAGGTAACCCGGCGTGCCTGCTGCCGCTGGCGCCGTTGCCGCCGTCGCTGCTGCTGCGCTGCCCTCCGCTGCCGTTGCCTTCTGCAGCGGCACAATCGTCGATTTGATATCCCGATTCGACGTTTTGCGCAACTCGGTGGCCGCATGTTGCAGCTGCAGCGTGCACTCGCCGCTAACGCTGCCATTGAGCGTCAACTGCGCACACTCCTTCTCCAGCAGCAGCGCCAACGCCTCCAGCAGCTCCACAAAGCCCAAGGCCAACGCCGCACGTCGAATGCGATTCAGCTCCTTGTAGAAATGCTGCGTCTTGTCGGGCATTTTCTTGGCATGTCGCAGCACCTTCTGCACATCCGACTGCAGACTCGCCTGCCGTATCCACACGACGCAGCTCTGCGAATACGAACGACGCTCGGCGCGCACCGGAAAGCTGGCAGTCTCGCCCGGCGCCAAGTCCTCGGGGAAACCCAGCAGCTCCAGATCGCCCAGCCAGGGAATAACATGCGAGCCGGGTGGCAGAATATTCAGCATAAAGTTGGACTTCTTCTTGACATCGTTGTAGGCGTACATGAAGCCAAACCACTTGTCGCCCAGCAGCACCAAGGCAGCCATGTTCTCCAGCTTCAAGGCGCCGTGCAGCAGCCCACAGAGCGTGTCCTTTTGCTGCTCCTGCTGCGCAGGCGTTGTGCTATGCGGCTTGACCACCACAACATCCGCATCGTCGCCGCTCTCCTCGGCCGCCTCCTTTGCCGGCTCCTTGGTGTAAAACTCGCGTATATCTTGCTCGAGCTTCTCCAGCTCAAAGTGCGGATTGTTGCCCGTGTCCAGCGTGAGTTTGGGTGACTTGGCAGCTGCTGTCAGGCTGGCCGAGCGTCTGCTGGGCTTCTCGCGCTCCAGCTTGGCCAGCACCCAGTGGCGACTGAACGTGGCCGGCGATCCAATGTCGGACAACGCCAAGAAGCCGCAGACATCGATGCGCTGCTCAATGTGTCGCAGCGTCGGCTCGCCGCCGTAAATGCCCGGCTGCTCGTAGGGCTTGGGAGGAGGCCAGAGCAGCACCTGGCCCTCCAGGCGAAAGTAGTGGCCACACTTCAAAGTGACCTCCGTGGACTTGTAGCTCGCTTCGCAGAGACGCTCGATGAGCTCAAACAACGCTGTGCGTCCCAATTCGCTCTTGTGGCTGATGGCGGCATTGGCATCCCCATTCTCCGCCGTCTTCAGCGGCTTGGGCATGAACAGTTGTCCCTTGAGCCCGGCGTTGTCCAGCAGCTGTTGATGCAACGCGACGCCGCGCGTGAAATGCAAATCTCCGTGCACGCCCAGGCAAATAAAGTTGAGCTGGTAGTGCGCCAAAGCCTTCAGCCAAGCGTACTCCGCCTCCGCCGCCTTGCCCGCATAGTTCTCCAGAAACCCAGCAATTGAGGTGCTGCCAAAGCCGGCGCCGCAATCTGTGAACACAACAAGTTGCAGCAGATTTTGAGTGCCCCAAGCGGCCATCAAGCTGACGCTTGTCTTGAGCATCGTGAGCAGGCACGCCTTGTCCATGGGCTCGACTTTCTTGATTGCCTGTCGTATCTGATCGTAGTCCCGCGTAAAATCCACCTTCAGCTCACAAACTGTGCTGTAGGCAACCAGAGCCAAGTGCTCCAGTTTGCCGGCTGCCGTCAAGTTGTCCAGCAGATGCTGGATGCCCTTCAAGGCGAGCGATTGATAGGTGTGCTCATTGCGTCCGGGCACAGGACGCAGCATCGATAGCGACGCATCCAAGGCAATAATTGTGGGCATTTTTAACGCACAAAAACACAACACAAAACAAATGCCAGCAACAGCTGATTATCGATTGCGCGCAAGTTATCGTTTTAGCTGTTATCGGCAGCCACCACGCGCACTTCACATAATTATGCCATTCACCACGAATGGCGCCAAAATAAATTTTTGAATTATCGCAATGACGCAAAGCGTTCAATTAAAATATTGCATTTCTAATAAAAGTGTTAAATGCATTTAGATTTCAATTCAATTGACTTTATATGCGCCGCTAACTGATGCATTCGATTGATTGCCAGCTGCATTAAATATGAATTGAATAGTTTTGTATTAAAACAAATTGGATTTTAATTCAATTGCGAGACTTTTAGGATGCGGGATCGGCTCTTCACAACGTTTTGTCGGCGCTCTTTTAATGACATTTAATTAGAACCATCTGAGCATCATGCTCTGATGCTCTCTCGGCAGCAGCAGCAGCAGCAGCGCTCTGCAACCAGCATCCGAGCAGAGCCAAAGGCGATTATCAGAATCAGAAAAGAATGCTTCGTAGCAGGCGCCAGCATCTTGTACTCATTCATTATTCGCTGCTCGTGCAGTGAGGACGTTGCTAGCTCTTCAAATAGTTAAAAGTTCCCTTTTAAAATACAATTCGAATAAAGTGTTCTCTTTAATCTGAATGCCGAGATTAATACGCGACGAACGCGAGTGAAACTTGAAACTTTTAAGTCATGTATGTATTATTTCTTATTATATTTGCTTGTTTTTTTTTTGTTTAAATAACACTTGTTTATGTAGTATTATTGAATGTTCTATCGTAGGCGCAGTCACACAATTTATCAACCTTTAACCCAATTAAATTGTGCGATAAGGAAACATTGTTTCGATTTGTTTTAAAAAAAAAAAAAATAATAATACAAATAATTGACATAAAATGCTGTTTATACAATTTCCAGTTATTTTTGCCATTAAAGCATTTCTTTTGCATATTTCTGACCCAATTAATGCAAATGCATTTTACTACCATCCAGCGAGACGAAGAGAAGAGTGTAAAAGATTTACGTCATATGGCGATTTTATAGCTCCAGCTATATATCCGCATATAAGCAGATACATATATATTTATGCATATAGTCGCTCATCATTATAAACAATGGCATTTTGCAAACAAGGAATAAATTGGTGCATTGTTTGATAAATGCCATTCATTCATGCTTCGAGTATAAATTGCATTCACAGGCTGCTGCTGCCATTTGTTTATGGCATCGCGTTATAAACATTGTTCCGCTGCAGTCAGTTTTTAAACAAACATTAAAACTGCACAATTATTAAACAAGCTAATTCCCAACGGCGCCATTGCAATTTACATCTTAATTTGTGTCTACACAGCATATTGATTCAGTTTCCTCCCCAGATCACGCACTCAAATATTAATTGGGATCTGTCTCTAATTGAGGATCAGCGGAAACGTCGATTTGGCACGCACAAAATGGCAACTGCAGTGCAACGATCAATTGCTCTGCTATTCCTAACACTTATTGGTCTGGCTCTACAAATCGAAGCCGCCCCAGTCACGTAAGTAAATCCATATTAAACATATTTGGCTGATTAAGAGGTTGGGAATAAATTAGAGTAATACTTGATCAACTTAAGTGTTGAATTCAAATTAAAAGTATCCTCAAGTTTACTTGGAATCAAGTGATTATGATTTTGATTATGAACTAAATAAATAAATAAGTGAATATAATATTGAATACAAATGAACTAGAAAATTATTTTCATAATATTTTAAAGCAGAAATCAGCTAAAGATAAGTTAAAATTGTTATATTGACCAACAATTAATTATTTTGAATTAAAATTGAAAGTATCTTTAAGCTTACTTGGAATAAATCGATTAACATTAAGAAGTTAATAAAGAAACGATTGTGAAATAAATCAATAAATGAAGCGAATATAATTATGTAGAAAAGAAATTAAAAGCAGATGAGCCTTCAAAATTGTAGAATAAGTTTACTTTGAGTAAAGCACTTGAATTTGGAAATTCCTAAGAAACGATTATGAAATACAAAAATACATTGAATTGAACAGCTTTGAGCACGTAGTAATTTCTGTTAAATATTAATAGAAATTAATTATACGAGCAGATGAACAATAAGCATATATGTATGTTCATGCCTTTTAATAATATTAGTTATTTCAATCGGAATTATGATTCAACTTTACTTTGAATGATTTGTGAAAAGTTAAGAATAACAAGATTAAATTTAATTAAAATAACCACGTTGAAATGATCGTCATATTTAAACTTATAATAATATTCAATAATATTATTACAGAAGGCAAATAATTTTTAAGCAATTTCCCTTTTCAAAATCATATAGTTAAAAGAATGCGTAGATTCTCTATGATTAGATAGATATAGTAGATATACTAGAAGTATAAAAACATTTTTATCACTTGAAAGTAGGGAAAAATTCTCAGTTTAGTTCAGAGATCAAAATCATTCAGACAAAAAATTATTAGAGATTCTCTTTTTTAAATATAAAAGGTTAAAATAATCTTTAATTAATTTCATTGAACAAAATCTTTCAATTAAAACAACTAGGAAATTATCTTTGGTGCTAAGTTTCATTGATCATACATTTGAATGCAAAGATTCTCTTTGATTATTTCGGTACTCAAATCAAAATTCAATAATGCCTTTAAAAAATTTGAATACATCGATTGCCTGAAGTTTGAGCTAAAGCAGACTTCTTCTGATTATTTGGATACTTCTTTTTACGAGCAGCTATAAAAACACTCGGCAACATGTGTAGCAAAAGATAATTCCCCACACTATTCACGACTAGTCGCGGGGTCTTCACTTTGACACATGTCAAACAAGAGTTCACACTTTGCCTCGGATTTCTTTTTTCCCCCTTAATGCCATGTCGAATTTTGAAATATAATGCACTAGAAGTGTGTGTTTGCTTGCAAAAGAGCGGCGCCAGGACGTCAGCGATCTCGACGAGAACTCGACATGCAACACTCAGTGAAAAGTCCCCGACTCCTAGACTCCCTGGCCATATGCTCTGTCAGTTGTGCGATACCGAAACCTCCCCAGAACTGCCAAAACTAATGACTGTTGCCTTCAAAAGAAAAAACAGAGATGTTGTTGCCTCTGTCTGTTCCGCCTGTTTGTTTGTTTATTTTTGGCCCACACTTCATGCCAAATGCAGCATGGGAAAACGTAATGGACTGGGGAAGGGGCAAGTTCAGGGCACACACAAATGCATATGTTGCTGCCCCGCTGCTCTTTATGCGCACTTACAGCCCGACTGCATCTCCATCGGCATCTCCATCTGCATACAAAACATATCTATCATCAATGCATTTCACACACTGAACACTCGGCCATAAACTAAAAGGGTTTCTGACCCTGAGATGAGAGCGTTGAAAATTATTAGCTGTCAGGGTGGGCTACAAATTTGTTTTTCTTTCCCCCCCATTGCAAAGTTTACGAGAATTGATCTCGATCTCTACAAGTCATTCCCTTCCCCCATTGCATTTACGATCCGAGCTGTCGATGGCTGAGCCATAAATGGCCAGTGGTGGTCTCAGTGCCAGTTCCCGGTTCCCTGCCCCCCGATGCTTAATAGAGATAAATCTAATACGCTCAATTCATTCAAATGCCCCAGCACATGATTTATAATTCAGAAAAATTCCACAAGCTTAACAAATACTATTAGAAAAATGATTGTGATGCACTTACCCAAATGTTGTTTGAAAATTTGTTAGAATTTTTCATTATTTTTTGCATTTTTAAATAATTTAATTTTGTTAAATAATCACTTCACTTTAAATATTTCTCTTGTTGCAGACACTGTAAAGTAAAAGAAAAAAAAAACAATATATTAATTAAAAAATAGCAATATATCATTTCAAAAATAATCTAACTGCTTTAATACGCATGATTCTTAAATTTCCATTAAATTAAAACAAAAAAAATAGTTGTGGGGAATTTAAAAATATTGAGTTTTTTCGAAGATATTAGAATATTTACGAATCAACCAGAAAAATGCTTTCAAAATGAAAGGAAAGTCGTATTAATTTTGCTATAATTGCACAAAAAATTAAATATAATTAAAATAAATGAATGAATGAAAAGAATTTCAATAAATAAGAGATATTCAAAATAATAATCTTTCAATTATATAATTAAAAGTATTTATTTCAATGAATTTAATAATTTAAAAAAATTTATTACTTTCAGTAAATGAGATTTTACTAAAAAATAAAATGAATTTCATTTTAAATTAATGCAACTATAAAAATATTTAATTTTTTGAGAGAAATATTATTTTATGTAATTTAAATCTATCGTTTTATTAAAAAACATTGCATCTCGAATCTCTTTAATTGAAGATGTTATATAATTTAAAAGCCAATTTGTATTATATTTTATTTATTTATTTTATTAATTTGCTACTTACCATTTAATGTTGTTTGCTTGCAGCAATGAGGAGCTGAGCGACTCGATAAAGTTGCTGATCTACTCGTACCACCAGCTGGACAACAAGCTGGATCGGCACGAGCATCGCGAACGCGCCGCGGCCGAGATAATGAAGAAGGCGATGCAGGTGCTGCAGAAGGGCCAGAAGAACATGGAGCCCATCAACGGCATCTTCGGACGCTTGGACGAGCGCGTCAGCCAGATCGAGACGATGCTGATCACAGTGAGTACAAATTAAATCGTACTGAAAGCGTTGAATAAATATTGTGACCACTCGCAGCAAGAGGAGAAGTACAACACGCAGTCGGAGAAGTTCAACCAGGCCATCGATCACATGTTCAAATGGATGCGCGAGAACGACGAATGCTTCAAGCGGCCTCCAGTTGCCGCCGCTCCAGCTCCGGCAGCTCCAGCGTTGCCCAATGCGTTTGTCAGCGAACAGCAGCAGATCAACAAGCAGCTGCTCGACGAGCTGAAGAAGCTGTCGGGCACAGTCACGGATTTGCTGGCCAGCAGCAAGGAGGCAGCCAAGCAGGCGGCCACGAACTTTGGACAATTGCCACGCACCGAGGAGTTGATGCAACAGATCGAGGCCAAGCTGCAGCAGCACACGGCGGTTGCTGTGACCACGGTGTCGCCTCCCAAGAACGATGAATTCGAGCAGCAGCTGCTGGAGCGTCTGGGCGCCTTGAGCACGGATGTGGCACAGTTGCGTAGCGTTCCAGCGACGACGCCAGCGCCAGTGGCCAAGGGACTCAACGAGCAGGACAAGTTGTACATGCAAGAGCTGAACAACGAGACGCTCAACGCGTTGGCAGCGCTGAAGACTGAAGCACAGACGTCGCAGCAAGCAGGTAACAAGTTGAAGAAGTCCTTGACTTTCTGCTGTCTTAACTCGCCTTCTTTCCTCTCTTAGTTTTGCGTCAGGCCACCGAGCAGCTGCAGCAGACGGAGGCCAACATCCAGGGCGATCTCAAGCAGCTGACCACAGACGTGGCACAGCTGAATCAGTTCAACAAACAGATCAACGCCAGTCACAACAAACTGAACGACGGCTTCGATGCACTGGGCAAATTCAACAGCATCATGATGACCAATTCCGAGGTGGTGTTGGACACTCAACGTAAAGTCGAGTTCGGCACGCTGCAGATCGTGCAGAAGGTGAGTCTGCTCGTCGAGCAGCAGCTGGCGGAGTTGACCACGCTGGTGAAGTCGCGTTTCAGCGAGCTGGATGCGAATGTGGTGAACACTGCACAGGAGGCGAATCGCAACATCAGCGGACAGCTGGACACGGCGCTGACTCAGGTCTGGCATCGCATTGAGATCATGAACGGCGAGCTGAGCAAGAGCAGGGAAATGCTGATGCTGATGCAGTCCGGGCACGATGGCTATGTGAACAGCACATTTGCCACGATGATGGGGCTGAGCAGCAAGGTGGAGGAGACCAAGAAGCACATGATTGACATGGACGACAATCTGAACTATTTGCTGGGCAAGTTGTCGCTGATGTCCAGTGAGTTTGCCAACATCAAGAAGGGATTGGCCGACTCGCTGATGGATTTGCGCAACTCCTTCCAAATGATCCACGAACGCATGCCCAGCAGCTCGGCATCGCAGCAGCAGCAGCATAACATCGCCAAGAATCAGTATCTGACCGATGTGAATCTGCTGTCCAAGCGTCACGTGCAGCCCGAGCGACAGTAGAGCGAGAGAGCGAGCGATGCTCTTGGAAAATACATAAAATATACATACATAATAATAATAGCTAACAGTAGCGTCTTAAGTGAATCGAACTTACAATTTAAAATACACTCAACACACATATTTATGCTTAACTCTCAGCTTTCCTTGGCCAAATACAGAAATTTCGTTTATGAACAGTTCGTTTTAATCTTGTTTCACACTCTCAGCTTAACGCTTTAGCTAGCTTAACTTAATAAATTACATTTGTATATAAACCTAACCAACTACAAACAGTACGTAGTTGGGAGAACATTGCGCTTTAAATGTAGAATTCTGTTAAGGATTATTTGCCCCATCGCTGCTCGCAGCGTGCATATTTGTACATCAGCTGGGCAAAGCACTTGGCGTCAAAGTGTCGCCCACTCGGATGCGTGTGGAACTCGGTGAAGCGCGCATGCCACGGCAACAGCCCGAAGGTGCACGTCACCGAGGAGAACACAATCCCCAGCTCCGGCTCGGGCACCGGGAAGCCCAGCTGCTGGTTCAGCCGCTCGTTCAGCTTATCGCTAAGCAGCTCGCGCTTCGTCAGCAGCTCCTGCACCTCGGCCGTGCCACGATCCACGTACAGCTCGCGGCACAGTTTGGCAATCAGCGCATGGCAGTCCGTCGCACCGATTTGAAAGACCTGAAAGAACGCACAAGACACAAAATAATTAACTCGTGTGTGAGATAAGCGTGCAAGACGAGCGTGTTATCGACTACGAGATACCCGTTAGCTACAATTGTGAATTATAAAATTGCTGTTATTCGTTTAAGGCAAGTCTAGAAATCAATTTAAATTATTCTTACACAATATTGTATAACTGATTTATTTATTAATAAATAATAGTCTATTTGGTTTTCAAATTATCACAAATAACATCTGTAACTATTTCTTTACGTCTTTTTGTTTTTAGTTTTGCTTTTTTTTAACTCATAACTATTTTTTGGAGACCCTATTAATTGTGCTGTCTTACTGGTAAAGAAAAGAAACTCACAATAACAATTTTGAAGTTTTCTTTAAAGAAAGTTGTCATAATCTTCTGCAATTATTATTTCAAGAACCATTAGACTGAAAATTGGACATCTGGCTTTAAATTTACGCACGCAATGCGGGTTTTAATTAACTGTATTCAATTTGTGAGGGTGCGTTTACCCTATTGGAATAAACGTTACGAAACCTTATAGCTCTAGCTCATTTAGTTAATTCTTTTTAATCCGATGGACAAACGGGAATGGTTAGGTGTATACTATATTCTTCACAGCAATCAGCTATTAATTTAGTATGTAGAATATTTTAAATTTTAATCGTTGGGAAACTAACAATAAATTTGGATGTAGTCATAAAAACTTTAAAGTAAATTAAAAATATTACCAAAAAATTTGTCTATCACATAAATTTATGATAAGCCGAGCTTATATTTTTTAATGGAATTTTTTTGGCTCAAGAAGCAAAATTAAATGACAATAAACAAATATAACATAAAAAAAACATGTAAGAAAGCTACAACCGAGAGCACTCGACTGTGAGATATCCGCAATCCATTTTTAGAGAATTTTTTCATAGGTATTTTAAGAATATAAAGCAGACATGGTTTAACAAAAATTAATTGATTTATACATTTAACAAATAATTCTTGTTCTAAATATCTGTATATTGTGGGCGCACATCCAAACTAAAAAAAAATTGATCAGCGTTGTTAATGCACAAATTAATCCATCAATACCAAAAAATGATTATTTTGAATAACAATATATATTTTAATTAATCGGAACGAGAATCTATCAAACTTTTTAAATTCCCGGAACTGTTTTGCTTGCCACAAACTGATAATAAACCGCTACCTCATCGACTAACGGGTATCGTAATGAATTAAAAAACTTCGAGCGTTGATAACGCACTGTCGTCTTATCAAATCGAGACTATTTCCGCTTCGTGAACTCACCTGCAGTTCTCTGGAAGTCCTGCCATTGGCATTGATAGTTTTACTATAACCATTTTGTTCTTTATGCTCCTTCATCTGTTGCTCTTGTTGCGGTGGCCAGAGATACTGCCTGTTGTTGTTTTTGCTGGACGACTGACAGAACTGCGAGATGTCCACATAACCATATTGGGGACTCCGGGCATCGTACACACTCAGATAGGGTATGCCGAATAGTCGGGCATAGCCGAAGATGCGTTGCAGCTGCGCAGCGTTCACAAAGCGTTCGTCGGCGCCAATGACGAGCACCAAATGTTTCGGCAGCTTTTCCAGCTCACGAATCGCACGCTCGATCAGCAAACGATCAGTTTGCTGCCGCTGATCACATTGCCAGTAGTCATATGACCTGTGAGCGAACGCTTGCAGTCGACGCCACGCTTGCTGCAGCAGGGCGCCGCATGCAACGACCTGCAAGATAAGTTGGCCCAGATATAGGCACAATAACTGCATCAACATTTTGTGGTTGTCGTTCGGTGTGGAATGCGTTTTATTATTCGTCTTTTAGCCGGGCGTCAACGTCGCTGCTCCTGTTGCTTGTTTTGTTGGCGTGTTGTTGCTGCTGCCGTTCCCAACCATAACCTGTAAAATGGTGCCGAGTTTATGCGCCATGTTCGCTGGTAGATGATTGCTGCACTTACGTATGTTAAGCGGCAATTGTTTGATTTGTACTTTGGCTGACAAGCAACATGTTTTGCACTTTAATTTTTCATCATGTTTTTTTTACATGCACATACGTGTTCTTGTCGCGGGTGAATGGCAAATTCCAACAATAAATCGAGCTATCGACCAACCGCCACACTTCGACGCTGTTAGCTAACTATGAGCGCGCTAAACGACAATTTGAAAATGCAAACGATTTACATAAAACATTGAATTCACAAATGAAAAGCATTGTTTTTCTTTTTAACAGTGGACACATTTCACTCGTGTACTAAATTAAAATGAGTTTAATGAAGAAAAGCCACTTATTACGAAATATAAAATGACGCGCACTTCGTTGCAATATACCATTTGCAGTGTAGCCAGCTGGCATTTCAAGTGGTGCCACGATTGGTATATCGCGGTGTTAAAGCGTAAGTTTGCATAACTAGCGTGATGGTCACACTCGCACACAGGTGTCAACGAGAATAGTCGTTCGTTCATTTTATTTTGCTACGGCCAGCCTGCTTCAAAAAAAGGGCTCCGACTGCTGAAAAAATCTTCAATAAAAAACATAATTTCTGACTGTTAAAAAACACTGATGTTCACCGTAACAAATCAATTTTTGAATAATTTTTAAAAACATCATTTAGTGAGGTTTGACAACAAACAAAATCAATTGTGAAAAGAAAAACGTATAGTGTAAATAAAAAGATTACAAATCGCGGCGCTCTTGTTCTTTACAGCGGCAATTGCCGCTAAGCTGCGCGTGTGTCTGTATGTGTGTACGTGTGTGTGTGTGAGTGCTTTCATTTGAAGTTGCAATTTTGCAAGGTTACAGGACGCATCATCAGGCGTCGAGGTCGTCGAAACGTCATCGGCAACTCCCCAAGGAAACCACATACAAGATGTCCACCGCCTTTTTAACACTCATTGCCGTCATTGTGTGCATTCTGTTTCGCATTCTCAATGTGCACAGCCAACCGCTGAAGCCCAGCGTTTGGTGTCTGGATGAACAGTTTCTAGATTGTTTGTACAAAATCGCGCCGGTGCTGCGAGAGCCGTAAGTAGAGCAAACACCCAAAGCCAAGGCATACACATATTACACACACACACACACACACACAAACACACACTCACACATACATAGTATATGAGATTTATCGATATCGATATTCGACTCTCGCCATTTGTTGTGTTTTGGTTTTGCTTCCCACACACACTCATCAAACACACCTACACACACACACATGCATACAGCATCTGTATGTATGCATGTGGGTGTGTTGCGCCTCACGCCATCGCTCAGCTGTTCGTGGATGGCGTGTGGCATCCACATTACAGCCAAACCAAAATGTTAGCTAACAGCGCTTTCATTAAACTAATGAGCAACGTAGTGAAATGACACCGGCTCAATATCTGTTGGAAACTGATATTGAAAAAAGTATTGTTTTTTATAATTTTGAACTCTTTTAAAAGAAATTATCTGTTGAAGAAGAGGATTGACAATAAGATTAATTTTAAAATCCTTTTTAACTAATATTTTGTTGTTTTGAAAGTATTGTAAAAAAAATGATAGGAATTTAAAATGAAATTTTTCTTAGCTTTTCTGTAAATTCACGTTTAAATTAAATGTTTGGCTATTGAATTAAAAGCGTGGTTAATTTTTAACAAAATTTCACCAACTATTTTCATTTAAAATTTCCTATAGTCAAATTATATGGATTGTGTTAAAATAATGGGTAGAGTATAATTTTGCTTTTCTGCTGTTTTACACAATTTCACAATTCAATTTCAGTTTAATTTTAACTGAATGATGCTGATGCTAAGAATGTGGAATTGAATTTTGATGTTAACCCTGCCTTAAAATCTTACTTTTAACAACATTTCAAACATGCTTCATTTTGACTTCCACAATTTTGTTATTTGTCATTATTTTGCTTATTTGCATATAATAAGAAACAGTAACAACCTTTTAGGAATGTGGAATATAATTTGACTTTTCTGCTTTAGTCAAACTGTGAGTTTGTCAGTTTTGACTTTTCAATTTCATTATTCACTTTTGAATACCTAAAAACAGCGGCCGGTGTCATTTTACACGTTCATTGTGTTATGAAATTCGCAATCACATACGAACAGTTTCCAATTGGCATAATTGCAAATTGCTTATCAGTTTACTAGCGAAACGTAATCGCTTACATTGTTAATTTCACACTCAACCACCAACCAAGCGGCAGCGTCACACTTATTTTTTCACATGCACAAAGTTCAAGTAATCATCGAACAGCTGCGTCAACATCAAACACAGATGAATCATTAGCCGCAATTAGTTTTAGCAACCAATCGAACGGCACTAGTACAATTTTGTATAATTATAATTAGCTCTTATTGATTAAACGCTGAACTATCTATCAATATGATCAGCACCTGAGATTTGCATTCAATTTGTCAAATTTGCGAGGCTCACAAACCATAATATTTTGTCATGGGAAACTTTTTATTTGCGCAATATTTATTTACAATTTGTTATCAAGTTGCAAAGTTCCCTATCAGTTGCCTAACTACAAATTCTGTCTGACTATTTTGTTTGCTATCTACGTTCGGAACTGCCAATCGCGAAAGCTAGGGAATTATCAGCAGGAAGAAGAGTCAATAAGCTGCTAAATATAGTAAATACTGGGTTATTGAGTCGAGCGTTCATTTAAGTGCATGTTAAGTACACGCGAAGTTCGCATGCTAATATTTAAACATTTTAAGGGAGCTAAGGGTGATGCTAACATTAACGTTGTTCTAAAATATTTGTATAGTGCTTCAGCGTTTTAATCAGACACCGTGATTATTGAAATATTGTTTACAAAAATTACTTATATTTTGAATTTAAATTATAAATTATCAATAAAAAGATTTAATTTAAAAAAAAAACCATTTTAAATTTTAAAATATCATAATCCATATGAATAATTCGTACAAATTTAATTTGTTCAAATCTTTTCTAAGTGTGGGATTTTACTATTTAAAACAACTAAAACAATCACTGTTTTCGGTCCTTGACTTCAAATTTAAATTAAAATAACAAACTTTAAGTGCTGAGAAATTTCGTAGAAGCAGAATAAATTCTTTGTCAAACAAAGATTAGATTATATATGTATGTGTACAGAAATAAACGAAATAAATCCCTGGTATACAAGGGAATTTAGCAGATAGACCAGACGGATATTGTTAATAAAACTCGTCACAATCTGAAAGTATTTTATATAGTACTCTTTTAGAGATCATAAAATCCGCCAATTATTTCGTGACTAAAGGTTATCAAGAATGCTCAGTGACGTTGTCAAAAGAAACTTGTACTAACATTTTCTCAAGTTCGTATGGACGCGCCTGGAAAATTTTCACCCATTTTTATTACAAAATCCATACATATAAATACTTGTGTGTGTAAATATATGTATATGTATATGTATGGAGTATATTTTGGTTTTGTGGCTTACTTTTTGCAAAATATTTGTGAAATGAATAATCTTCAGCTTTGTTGCCAGCGAGTTTTGTGTTTATTTTATTTTATTGTCTGTGACTGGGTTGCGGGTTTCGCTGTCTGCTCGCCGGTCAAATGGTGATAAGCGAGCGCGGTGCAAAGTGCTAAGCATAATTACGCAGTAAGCAAAGCAAAGCAACTAACGCCTAGCAACCAAGCAACCACTTTCAAGTGGCAGCAGAAGGCACAGTAAAATTATATTTCATACATTGTTGAATGTACAATGTAGAATAATAGAAGTAAGAAAGCCGGTAAAATTAAATAAAAAGCTACAGTCTAGAATGCTCGACTGTGAGATACCCGCTACACGTTTTGAGAGACTGCAAAACTCTTTAGAGTGTATTTAAATATACGAAAAAGTATATTTGGTGTGGAATATACGATTACGTTGAAAATAAACTGACATGGCTATATCGTCTCGGCTGTTGACACTGATCAAGAATATATATAGTTTATGGGGTCGAAGATGCCTTCTTCTGCCTGTTACACACATCTTCTGTTGGCACTAACTTATAATACCCTTCTACCGTTTGGGTAGCGAGTATCAACACTTTGATTGTTAAATGTAGAATAATAAATGCAAGAAAGGCGGCAAAATGAAAAAAAATTGCTTCGCTCTCTTGCGTTCGCACCTTTTATTCAAATGCCAAAGCAGCAGCAGCCGGCTGATGGCTACCTGTTTGTGTTTTGCTTTTTGCTTTGCGCTTTGTTTTGTTTTTGTTTTTGGCGTTTTGCCCGCACTCGTGTTCGTAGCTTTTGTTTGACAACAAAGATTACGTAAGCGCAAAGAGCGCGAACGCTGCTCATCAACAACAGCAGCAGCTGTTGCTCTCCCTCTCTCGCGCAGCTTAAGAAAGTTCTATTTCGTACACGCAACGGGTTCTGCTGCATGAGTCAGCTGCACACTCATGCATTTACACACACACACACACACACACACATACTCGTATGCATGTGTGAATTTGCATTTGCTCTTGAAATTGTAGTGGGAATCGTAGCAGCTGTTAAGCAACTTAAATATTTAATGGCCATTGATCTACACAAACGGACATTAATTAATTATTAATACGCAGCGATTAACAATTGATACGCTTGTGTGTCTGTGCCGCAATTTGTAACAATTTCCCTTTTGTACAAATTTGTCCCCAATCCTGCATTTGATTGATACTAATTGAGCTGATAGAGAAAGTGATAGGCGGAGAGAAAGAGACAAACTGTAAGCGCGCTTTTGTGCACGTTTTTGTACACGCCTGACAACAACAAGAACAACAACAACAACAATTTCGCGCTGATTTTGCAGCTCAATTGATTTCAATTGAATTCTAAAAGTTGCTTTACTCGCCATTCGTTTTACGTTTGCGGCATTGTGCAAAATTTTTGGCATTGCCTTCAGTTCTTTTGTCACAAGCAATTTGTTTAATTCGCTAAAAAACTTGATTGCTATAGTCTATCATTTAAACATATTACTTAGTATATCTTAGCAGCTTCTAACGCTCTGCTGCTCAAGTTCAAGGTTTGCCAAATAATTAATATGCAAAAATATATTTTGTATGGAAATTTAATTTTCGCATTAAAAAAAAGCAAAAAAGTTGTTTTGCATCGGCCGGGAATCGAACCCGGGCCGCCCGCGTGGCAGGCGAGCATTCTACCACTGAACCACCGATGCTTATGCATGCTAGACAGCGATTTGCGTATTTGAACGAGTCGCCCGCTGGAAGCAACAGTTTGCCGCTGTTAATTTGTTAAACTGCTTTGAATTATGCATAAAGTTTTGGTCAATTTTCGTGACTCGAGAAGACAGCTGTCTGGCTCACAAACTAATTATCCGCACGCGATAGAAAATTATTAACAGTTTTTCCAATTTTCTTTTGCAGCTACATTCCACCACGTCTGTGGGGTTTCAGTGGCCATGTGCAGACCGTTCTGCATAGCATTGTGGGTCGTGTGCGTTGTCCCTGGCCGTTGGGTGAACGTGTCTATCTGTCGTTGGGCGATGGCTCCACGTTAACCTACGATTTGTATCAGCCCCTCAAGGAGCAGGAGGGTAAGTCGTTGAACTTCGACTGTCTGAACTCGATTCTCACATAATTATCTATTCTTTAGATGACATTACGGTGGCCATTTGCCCGGGCATTGCGAATAGCTCGGAATCGGTTTATATTCGCACCTTTGTGCACCTGGCCCAGTGCAATGGCTATCGCTGTGCGGTCATGAATCACATTGGAGCACTGCGCACCGTTCAGGTGACCTCGACACGCATCTTTACCTATGGACACACTGAAGATTTCGCTGCCATGGTCGAGAATCTGCATCAGAAGTATCAGCACAGTCGCATGGTGGCCGTTGGCTTCAGTTTGGGTGGCAATCTGGTTACCAAATACATGGGCGAAGAGCAGAAGACCAAGCCGAACAGCGTCATCGGAGGCATCTCCATATGCCAGGGCTACAATGCTGTCGAGTGAGTAATGAACCCTACTTGTCTCCCTATTTGCAGCGCTCTTAATTTAATATGTGTTATTTGCTTTAATTTTAGGGGCACTAAATGGCTGCTCAACTGGCAGAACTTCCGCCGCTTCTATTTGTACATCATGACGGAGAATGTCAAGAGCATAATACTGCGACACCGTCATGTGTTGCTCTCCGACGAGGTGAAGGCACGTCACAACCTCAACGAACGTGAGATTATTGCTGCTGCCACATTGCCGGAACTCGATGAGGCTTACACAAGACGCGTCTACAACTTTGCGTCGACACAGGAGCTCTACAAGTGGAGCTCGTCTCTCTTCTATTTTGATACTATTGAGAAGCCCATGATATTTATTAACGCCAAGGACGATCCCTTGGTGCCCGTTGATCTGCTGCGTCCCATCAAGGAGTTTGCAAGTAAGTAAATTAATCTATTCCATTTGCAGCAGCCTAACATTGTTTTGTTATATTCAACTAACATAACATGTCTGCTGACAACAGCGTAAATTAATATTCTGTTAAGTTAATAACAGAACCAATTGCCTTTCTAACAGAGTAAATTACTATTCTGTTAAGTTTGCAGCTCTGTTAGGCTAACAGACTCTGGTAAACAGCTTAAGTGCGCTCATGGCGTAACTTACCCAACAAGCAGCCGTGGCCGAGCGGTTAAGGCGTCTGACTAGAAATCAGATTCCCTCTGGGAGCGTAGGTTCGAATCCTACCGGCTGCGAAACGGAAAAGTTTCTTTTTTACTTTTTTTAATTTATATAAATATATTTTTAATAATTACCTTTTATTTTGTTTTCATTTCAGCTACCCGCGTTAAGTCCGCATATGTGGAGGTGGCCCACGGCGGACACCTGGGCTTCTATGAGGGCGGATTTCTCTACCCGAATCCAGTTACCTGGCTAGATCGCACACTTGTTGCCATGGTTGGCTCGCTGGTGATGATGCATGCCGGCGGCAGCAAAGTGGCGCCATAAAGAGGCCACTTGGCGCTCTCTATACACATTTTTAATGCCGCAAGACCTACATAGAAAAACGAAACAAATGAAAATGCTTTTTATTTTTGCCAAAATTCCACGTTGCTGTCAAACAAACGAATCTTATACGAATTAGAACACAAAATACATACATATAAACCTCGATATATCACATAAATAATTGATGTACGTACGACGCGAATAGTCCCCATATTCAATTGATGTAAACTTTTTGAAAAGTGCATTTAAAACAGAGCATTGAATTGTGTGTATTTTGCATTACGTTAACAACTATTTGTTCGGTCAACTTACTGCAAAAGGACCTCATGATACCATAGACGTTTAGTTTGTATTCTCTAGTTAGTAACGCACATACCATGTACTTATTTCTAAGATGCAGATTATAATTTAACAATAAATAGTAACAAGAAAACCAGCTTTAAATTAATAAACACCTCACCCACACACACACATTATGTATACACTGTCCGACACAGTTGCCGAGTCATTCATTTATAAGTTAATACATATTCTGAAATTATATATGTCCCTTGGCCGCAAACAGAACAAATGAAAGGAAAAAAAAAACAAATTGCCTTATTGTAGATTTTTTATATGTGTATATGATTTGTAACTCCCGTGTTTTTTTATATAAATATTTATATATATGAATGTATACTATATATATATGTATATGTGTATTTACGATAAAGCATTTCCAAATATCAAATTGCGAAACGAAACAATATTGCCAGCAATGGCCAAATTTTTGTACGTATTAACATTTTTCCGATGTGTTTTTATTAATCGTAATCGAATATCAAAAAGAAAAAGAAAATGAATGAAATGTTGTACCAATGAAATGAAAACTGTTTTGTGTAGCATGTGCTTAAGTGTCCACAGTGTAACACAAATATATACTATGTACATATATGCGTGTTTATATGTAAACTAAATAAAACCATTAACAAAAACTCAAATACATGTATGTTTTCTCTTGCCAATTTCATACTTGGCTGGTCACATATTTATATTATCAGGTGATTAGCAAACGATTATGTTGATAATTCAATTGGGGGCTATAAGTGAATTGTTGAATAGCTGCGATAATTAGTCAGCCTATTAAGTTCGAGTACTCAACATGCATCTTCCGGATTGGATAATTCCCTTGTTGGCTTGCCTCGTTTTGGCCCAAGCAGCCAGCGTGGCAAAGGACGAAAAAGTGCGCTACGATAATCACGCTGTCTACAAGATCAAGTTCAGCAATGCTCTTCAGCGGCAACTACTTCTACAGCTGGCCAAAAGGCATCAGAGTGTAAATATTTGTTGAGTACCATATTAATATAATTTCTAATAAATTAATGTAATCTATCAGTTCAACATTTGGAGTGAATCCCGATCGGAAATCCATCTAATGGTCAGTCCGACTGCTATTCTAGAATTTGAGCAGCAATTAAGCAGAGCAAATGCAACTGCTCAGATCTATATTCCCAACGTGCAAACGTAAGTTCAGTTGTGGTAATTAACAAAATTAATTTTTAATCAATAATTTGAAAATGTGGCTATTCAATTATACAATAATTAAGATAAGCCAGTGCTTTTATTACCAAAGGCTATTAAGTTAATCTATGTTCGCAGTTTAATCGATAATGAGCATACGGAAAACACAAGAGCTGCTGACACATTCAACTGGAAGCGCTACAATAACTTGGCTGAGATCGAGGCATGGCTGGATGAAATACTCGCCAAGTACTCGGATGTTACAGAAGGATTTGTCATAGGAAAATCTTATGAGGGACGCACTATAAGAGGCATAAAGATCTCCTATAAAACCGGTAATCCGGGCGTGTTTATCGAGAGCAATATTCATGCCAGAGAATGGATTTCCTCAGCCACAGCGACTTGGTTGATCAATGAGCTGTTGAGCTCGGAGGATGAGTTGATCAGGGAACTGGCCGAGAATCATGATTGGTACATTGTGCCCGTGCTGAATGTCGATGGATTCGTCTACACACATGAGAAGGCAAGACATTTTAAATACATTTTTGTAACTGATTAATGAGATATACTTTTGTTTATTCTATAGAATCGCATGTGGCGCAAGACTCGTCAGCCTGTCAGCACTTCGAGTTGCATTGGCGCCGATGCCAATCGCAACTTTGATGTGCATTGGATGGAGAATGGCGGCGCTTCCAATGATCCTTGTGAATATGACTATGCAGGAACACATCCCAACTCGGAGCCCGAAATAAAAGGCTTGGCTGAGTATCTGGACGCTGTCAAGGATAAAGTGAATGTGCTGCTCGCCTTCCACTCCTACAGCCAAGTGCTGCTCTCGCCCTATGGCCACACAGACAAAGAGGTTCCGGATAACTTCGACGACTTGTTGCAAGTGGCCAAGGCTTATGCCGATGCTGTGGAAGCTCTGCCCTATGCCACTAACTATCGTTATGGCTCCACAGCCGAATTACTCTGTGAGTATTTGAAACTATTTAATATTCAACATTTACTTAATTGCACACTATTTTAGATATGTCTTCTGGCACCACCATTGATTATGCCTATCAACACGGCATCAAGATCGCCTACACTGTGGAGATGCGGGATCGAGGACCCTTTGGCTTCGTCCTGCCACCTGCATTTATCATCCCAAATGCTGAGGAAACATTAATTGGCATCATGGCTTTGCTGGCGGAGTGCAAAAAACTGGGCTACTTGGCTCTCAAATGAATTTGTCAATAAATTATTTAAGATTGTTGCAGCATAAACTAGTTTTTCATTCAATAACATTGGTCAGCTGATTTGTGAGAAATTTCCTACTTGCATGTTTATCAAAGTTGTTTGTTAGGTTGGTCACTGAGTTTTATAAATATCAATTGATTGGGCTTATATCTTTACAATCCAACTATGATATAAGAGGCTTGATAAATTGCTACGATAATTAGTAGAGCTTTTAATTTCGAGTACTCAACATGTATCTGGACTGGATAATTCCTACTTTGTTGGCTTTCTTGGTCTTGACCCAAGCAGCCAGCGTGGCAAAGGATGAAAAAGTGCGCTACGACAATCACGCTGTCTATAAGATCAAGTACAACAATCCACTGCAAAGACAACTTCTTCTACAGCTGACCAAGAGACATGAGAGTGTACGTATTTATTGTATATCAAATTAAATTCTAAATGTTTTTCTTTTAAACTATCAGTACAACCTGTGGAATGAATCGCCTTCAGAACTCCATCTAATGGTCAGTCCAAATGCCAAATCGGAATTCGAGAAACATTTAAACAACGCAAACGTCACTGCTGACATCTTCATACCCAACGTGCAAGCGTAAGTCAGAGTTTTGTAACAATTTGGAATATTATTAAATTCATCTATTTCTGCAGTTTAATAGATACTGAAAACACAAACACAAGAGCTGCCCAATCATTTGGCTGGACACGCTACAACACCTTGGCTGAGATCGAGGCTTGGCTGGATAAAATACTCGCGAAATACTCGGATGTGACTGAAGAGTTTATAGTAGGAAAATCCTACGAAGGAAGAACTATAAGAGGCATAAAGATATCCTATAAGACTGGCAATCCGGGAGTATTTATTGAGAGCAATATTCATGCCAGAGAATGGATCACTTCGGCCACAGCGACTTGGTTTATAAATGAGCTATTGAGTTCAGAGGATGAGTTGATTAGGGAACTGGCTGAAAGTCATGACTGGTACATTGTGCCTGTGCTGAATGTGGATGGATTTGTTTACTCTCACGAGAAGGTAATTTGCGTTAACTAAATTTTATTGATTAACAATAAATCAATATTGTTTAGGATCGCATGTGGCGCAAGACGCGTCAGCCTGTCAGCACTTCTAGCTGCATTGGAACTGATCTCAATCGCAACTACGACGTGCATTGGATGGAGAATGAAGGCGCCTCGAACGATCCCTGCGAATTTAACTATGCTGGGCCGAATCCATTCTCTGAACCGGAATCGAAAGCAATGTCGGAATATCTGAACAGCGTTAAGAATAAAGTGAATGTGCTGCTCGCCTTTCACTCCTACAGTCAGTTGGTTCTCTCGCCTTATGATTACACAGATGAAGACTTCCCCGACAATTATGATGATCTGCTGCAAGTTGCCAAAGCCTATGCTGATGCAGTCAAAGCTTTGCCCTATGGCACCGTCTATGACTACGGCTCCACAGCGAGTGTGCTCTGTGAGTATTTCTAATAATTGAATTCATAGATTGATTAATATTATTAATTTTTTATATTTAATTTAGATACCGCTTCTGGCACCACCAACGATTATGCCTATCAGCAGGGAATTAAAATATCCTACACTTTGGAGTTCAGGGATCAAGGATTCTTTGGCTTCGTCCTGCCAGCTGCTTTCATTATCCCGAATGCCGAGGAGACATTGGCTGGAATTGTAGCTCTGCTGGCGGAGTGTAAAAAACTGGGGTATTTGGCTCTCAAATAATTTGTCAAATAAATTAATTAAGATTTTCCCATGATAATAAAATTCTTCTTAATTTTTCTATGGTTATTTTGGTCAGTTAATTTGAGATATAATTTCTATATCTGTAATTGTGAAAGAGCGTGCCAATTATTGCTCAGCAAAAAATGGTGTTAAGCTATTTAGTTTATCAATTGCTAAGTTCGATTGGTCACATATCGATTGGCTATTATCTTTACAATCCAGCTTAGGTATAAGCAGCTTGCTAATTGCCAGCGACAAATAGTCGAGTTTTTAATTTCGCACACTCAACATGCGTCTAGACTTGTTAATTGCCCTTTTGGCTTGCCTGATCTTGGCCCAAGCGGCCAGCGTGGCAAACGATGAAAAAGTGCGCTACGACAATCACGCTGTCTACAAGATCAAGTACAACAATTCACTGCAAAGACAACTTTTGCTGCAGCTGGCCAAGCGACATGAGAGTGTAAATATTTGTTGAATAACATTTTTAATGGAAATTCCAATTTAAATATTTCGTCTAGCAGTTCAGCCTGTGGAGTGAAACTGCGTCGGAGCTCCATTTGATGGTCAGTCCGAAAGTAATTCCAGAATTCGAGAAACAAATAAGCAGAGCGAATGTCACAGCTGAGATCTTCATTCCCAATGTGCAAGCGTAAGTCTTTGTTTCATTACAATTCACTTTCTAATCGCCACAATGGAAATTCAGAAAGATAAGCACAAGTTCATTAATATGGCTATTAAATTAATATGCGAGCATTTCCGCAGTTTGATCGACACAGAAAGTGTGGAAAACACAAGAGCTGCCCAATCATTTGGCTGGACACGCTACAACACCTTGGCTGAGATCGAGGCTTGGCTGGATGAGATACTCGCGAAATACTCGGATGTGACTGAGGAAATTATCATTGGAAAATCCTACGAGGGAAGGACTATAAGAGGCATAAAGATATCCTATAAGACTGGCAATCCGGGAGTATTTATTGAGAGCAATATTCATGCCAGAGAATGGATCACTTCGGCTACAGCGACTTGGTTTATTAATGAGCTATTGAGCTCAGAGGATGAGTTGATTAGGGAACTGGCTGAAAGTCATGACTGGTACATTGTGCCTGTGCTGAACGTGGATGGATTCGCATACACACACGAAAAGGTTGACAAAATGTGTTTTCATTAATTAAATATATTTCTTATCATAATATGTCTTCTACAGGATCGTCTCTGGCGCAAGACTCGTCAACCCGTCAGCACTTCGAGTTGCATTGGCGCCGATCCCAATCGCAACTACGATGTGCATTGGATGGAGAATGGAGGCGCCTCTACAGATCCTTGTGCAGAGGACTTTGCTGGACCGAATCCCTTCTCTGAGCCGGAAATCAAGGCCATGTCTGAGTATCTGAACAGCGTTAAGGACAAAGTGAATGTGCTGCTCGCCTTCCACTCCTACAGCCAGCTGCTGCTCTCGCCCTATGGCCACACAGATGTGCAGTATCCCGAGAACTACGCCGATCTCTTGACTGCGGCCATGGCCTATGCCGATGCAGTGGAAGCTCTGCCCTACGGCACTGTCTACGACTATGGCTCAGCAGCGACGATGCTCTGTGGGTGCATTGAACACTTATTTGTTGCATGAATAATTCTATTCTTACAAATTCTTATAGATACTGCTTCCGGCGCCACCAACGATTATGCTTATCAGCTGGGCATCAAGATCGCCTACACTGTGGAGTTCAGGGACAAAGGATTCTTCGGCTTTGTGCTGCCGCCTGCATTTATTATCCCTAATGCTGAAGAAGCATTGATTGGCATAATAGCTTTGCTGGCAAAGTGTAAAACATTGGGCTATCTGGCTCTCAAATATTAATAAAGATTACAATAAATAAAGATTACTTCACGATAAAAGTCTTATTCATATCGGACTTTAACTTATTAAATTGGTTAGCAGCTCAAGATACTGACCAGTTGATTTTAGATATGCGGTGCTTTTGGTTGTTGACTTTTTTTGTGGTCCTGGCAAGTGCCAGGACATCGCAGGACTCTGCGAAAAGACGCTATGATAACTACAGTGTATATCAGTTGAATATCAGCAATAAGATGCAATACAAGTTGATTAACCGGCTCAGTGAAGTGAGTCAAAAGGTGAGAAAACTTCGCATCAAGACATAAATTAACAGCATTAATGTGGATATTTTTTTAAAGTACAACATCTGGAAGTATTACGATGATAAATTGAAGCATATGCATATTATGGTCGATCCAACTGAAGTTCAACGCTTTCAGATGCTTCTTAAACTCTACGGCATCAGTTATGAAGTATTTATTCCTAATGTGCAAAAGTAAGTTATTTATAATATTTAAATGCTGGTTCCCCCCTCATATTTAGAGAATTATAAAATTATTCTTTTACAGCTGAGCGAAAAATTAAAAAGTAATTATATAAACTTTATTTACAAATTATCTTTAACGTAAAGGTTCTGCTATTGCTTTCTTTAAAGATAAAAAATAATTGCATAGAAACCAGTGTATTTTATAATTTTCGACAATCGAGTTCAAGATAAAAACCTGACCAACTTTGATAAGAACAGAATATTGCAACTAAAGTTCACTTATAAATTGGAAAATAAATGTAAAAGGTATTAAGAAAAATATACAGAAATAAATTACGAAAAAGCTATAATCAGAGTTTAGTAGTTATATCTGCCTTGTTCAAACAATAATTTATAGATTGAACTTGTTTTAAATTCATTTTGTCGTATTTCAAATTTAACATTATTTTAAAGGATAGCTTTTAATTTCACAGCTTAATTGACAACGAGACTGAGGCGAATGCGCGATATACAAATACATTCGGCTGGACACGTTACAATAATTTGGCTGAGATCGAAGCTTGGCTTGATGAAATACTCGCAAAATACTCGGATGTTACTGAAGAATTTATCGTAGGAAAATCCTTCGAAGGACGCACTATAAGGGGCATAAAGATATCCTATAAAGATGGCAATCCGGGAGTCATTATTGAATCTAATATTCATGCCAATGAATGGATTACTTCGGCCACTGCGACTTGGTTTATTAATGAGTTACTGAGCTCGCAAGATCAAAAAGTGCGAGATCTGGCGGAGAATCACGACTGGTATATAATACCCGTATTAAATGTAGATGGATTTATCTACAGTCATGCGAAGGTAAGTTTGATTTGAATTTGTATTAGAAAATCTCTTAAATATATTTATTACATTTTTTAGGATCGTCTCTGGCGCAAGACGCGTCAGCCGCATGCCACTTCCAGCTGCGTTGGCGTTGATCCCAATCGAAATTTTGATTTTAATTGGATGGAGAATGAAGGCGCCTCTGATGATCCCTGTTCTCAGGCCTATGCTGGCCCTCACCCCTATTCCGAGCCAGAAATAAAAGCCATGTCTGAGTTTATAGTCAGCCTCAAGGATAAAGTGAATGTCCTGCTGGCTTTTCACTCCTATAGCCAGCTGTTGCTCTCTCCCTATAGCCACTCGGATGAGGAATTTCCCGAGAACTACGACGATCTGTTGCAAGTGGGAAAAGTATTTGCGGATGCAGTGAAAACTCTGCCTTACGGCACTGTTTATGACTATGGCTCAACAGCGACAGTACTTTGTGAGTATTTCCCAGAAACAAATCGTTAATTCATAAAATGATTCATTTTAATTATATCTATATTTAATTTAGATAAAGCTTCTGGCATAACTATCGATTATGCTTATGAGCAGGGCATTAAAATGTCGTTTACTGTGGAGTTCAGGGATCGAGGAAAATTTGGATTTGTCCTGCCACCTGCATTTATTATTCCCAATGCTGAAGAGGCGTTAATTGGCATTATAGCCTTGATGGCTGAGTGTGAAAAATTGGGCTATCTGGCCCTAAAATAAATTGGCTAATAAACTAATAAAGATTGTTTCAAGATAAAAGCGTTTTCTCTTTTTCAAATAATTTAATTATGTTGGGAAGCAGGCCAAGATATTAATCAGTTGATTTTAGATATGCGGTGCTTTTGGTTGTTGGCTTTTCTTGTGGTCCTGGCAAGTGCCAGGACATCGCAGGATTCTGCGAAAAAGCGATATGATAACTTTAGTGTATACCAGTTGAATATTAGCAATAAGATGCAGATCAATTTGATAAATCGACTCAGTGAAGTGAGCCTGAAGGTGTGAGAATTTAGCTTGAGAGCTAAAACAAATCAAATACTAATGTTTTGTAACATTATAGTACAACATCTGGAAGCCTTATGAAAATCGATCAAAGCATATGCATATTATGGTCGATCCAACTGAAATTCAACGCTTTCAGCTACTTCTTAAACTCTATGGGATCAGTTACGAAGTGTTTATTCCAAATGTGCAAGAGTAAGTCATAAAAGTGAATATTTAAGAGTTACAAAAATTAAATGAATTTAAAGAAATTTTATGACTTTAGATTGTCCAACTTTTATATTAAATAACTCCAATCATGAGCTTTTATATTGATTTCTATAAAGATAAAATATTATTGCTCAGAAACATGTGTATTTGATAACATTTTATAATCGAATTCTTGATAAAAAAATCTATAACAATTGATACGAACAGACCATAATTTTATGTTTAATGATGAATGTTTGAATTTACTTTAAACGGAATTTTATTGCAATTTAATTGCTGTGAGTTCTGCACAATGTGTTTGTGGCAACAAATGAATAATATATCTTGTGATATACAAAATAATGAAAGTAACGATGAAAAAACAACGATCAGAATTTTCATGTAGATTTAGTGTTATTATACCCGCTACCCATAGGGTAGAAGGGTATTATGACTTAGTGCCAACAGAAAATGTATGTAACAGGCAGAAGGAGGCATCTCCGACCACATAAACTATATATATTCTTGATCAGTGTCAACAGCCGAGACGATATAGCCATGTCCGTCTGTCCGTCTGTCCGTCTGTCCGTCTGTCCGTCTGTCCGTCTGTATGAACACCTAGATCTCAGAGACTATAAGAGCTAGAGCTACCAAATTTGGGGACAGTACTCTTATATGTCCTACGCAGATCAAGTTTATTTCAAAAGTTGGATGCCACGCCCCTTTCCGCCCCCAAAAGACTGTAAAAGCCGTAATAATAGACCTAGAGCATTGAATTTTGGTATGCATAATAATAATTATATTCTCAATGATTCCTGAGAATTTGGTTGAAATCCAATAAAAAACAAGGAAGTTATTAAAGAATCAATTTTATATGCAAAATTTACTTGCAGCTGCCCGCGCTTTGTTTGTTTAGTTGACAGTGTGACCATAACGGTGTTGCGGTATTTTACCCGCTATTTTCAAATATATACAAAAAAACAAGTTTTAGTATATTTGGTATGTTTTTTGTTTAAATATAATTTAATTTTTTTGTTTTTTCTCGAAATGGGTTGCGGGTATCATACGGTCGAGCACTCTCGACTGTAGCTTTCTTACTTGTTTTTATTTATGACATGATGAATTTATACTGCGAAGTTGTTCCTTAACAACAGATTCTAAAAAATATTGAAAATATTTGTAAATTATATTTGTTATATTGTCCATTTATATACATTTTTAAATTAATTTTTTTATTCAATTTGACAGCTTAATTGACAACGAGACTGAGGCGAATGCGCGATATACAAATACATTCGGCTGGACACGTTACAATAACTTGGCTGAGATCGAAGCTTGGCTGGACGAAATACTCGCAAAATACTCGGATGTTACTGAAGAATTTATAGTAGGAAAATCCTTTGAAGGACGCACTATAAGGGGCATAAAGATATCGTATAAAGATGGCAACCCGGGAGTCATTATTGAATCTAATATTCATGCCAATGAATGGATTACTTCGGCCACAGCGACTTGGTTTATTAATGAGCTGCTGAGCTCGCAAGATAAAGTAGTGCGAGATCTGGCGGAGAATCACGACTGGTATATAGTACCGGTATTAAATGTGGACGGATTTGTCTACAGTCATGAGAAGGCAAGTTTGCGTAAATGTTGAAAGTCTTTTAAAAAACATTATTAATTTTTATAGGATCGCATGTGGCGCAAGACGCGTCAACCGTCGAGCTTCTCGAGCTGCGTTGGCGTTGATCCCAATCGCAATTATGATTCGCATTGGATGCAGAACGAGGGCGCCTCTGAAGATCCCTGCTCTCAGGTTTATGGAGGACCTAAAGCCTACTCAGAGCCAGAAATTAAGGCCATGTCTGAGTTTATACTCGGCATCAAGGACAAAGTGAATGTCTTGCTGGCCTTCCACTCCTATGGTCAGGTGCTACTCTCTCCTTATGGCCACACGGCTGAAGAATTCCCCGAGAACTACGACGACATGATGCAGGTGGCCAAGGCCTATGCAGATGCCGTGGGAACTCTTCCCTATGGCAGCGTGTTTCAGTATGGCTCTGTGGCCAGCGTATTATGTGAGTTGCTCTCTAAATTATTAAAATTATGTTTAATAACATTTTCAATGATATTTCTAGATCAAGCAACGGGCGCCACGAATGATTGGGCTTATGAGCAGGGCATTTTGATTTCGTACACTATCGAGTTTCGGGATAGAGGCAAATTCGGATTTGTGCTTCCGCCTGCTCAAATTCTGCCCAATTGCGAGGAGACTTTGACTGGCATTGTTGCTCTGCTGGGCGAGTGCCAAAAATTGGGCTATCTGGATGCTAAATAAATCAATTGCTCAATAAATTAATTAAGATTGTTTCACGATAAAAACAAAGTCTTATTCTTATTCATTTAGTTATCGAGTTTGCGTGTTTGATTTGGATATAAATCAGTTGATTTTCGCAATGCGTTTGATTTGGTTGTTTGCCTGTTTTGCCGTCTTGGCGAGTGCTGAGACCTCGAAGGACTCTGCGAAGAAACGCTATGATAACTACAGGGTATACGAGCTGACTATCAGCAATAATATTCAACTGAAACTGATTAATAAACTCTCCGAACTGAGTCAGAAGGTGGGTGCAATTAATATTAATATTTCTTGCAGTTGAAATAAATAATTGGTTTGATTTAGTATGAAATCTGGAAGGAATACAATGCGCACACGAAGCAAATGCATATCATGGTGAATCCCAGTGAGGAAACGCGCTTCCAACTCTTTTTGAAACTGTATAATATCAGCAACGAGCTGCTCATTCCCAATTTGCAAAGGTGCGTAAACACGATCTAAATAGATTTATAAATTGTCTTGCATATAGTTATTTCATAACAAAATAGCTCAAATTTATTTAAAAAGTTAAAAACCAACATTAACATTTCGAAAAAAAATGTATAAATATTTATGTTCAAGTTCATAAAATAGTCGTAAATTGAACAAATTTATTTTTGAATATCTATATGTTGAAAAATTTGATTATCTTATAAACTTTCTAGTTAAATACTAAAATTACGATAAGACAATCTCACAGATATTTTTCGTTTGAGATCTTTGAATATTTTTGTTTTAAATATTGCAATTTCTATTCGACAATCTGAGCTCATTTTTAATCTTTACTAACATAAATATTTAACCAAACGTTTGCAATATTACGATTAGTTTTAGTTTTTACTGATAGAAATTCTGAGTGAATGTTAGAAATAATGCTTTCAATTTCTTTATATCGAAAAATGATCAAATCTTTTAAGTTTTCTAATCTTTAACAACTGTAATTAAAAAACTATGATAAAAAACAACCTTTAATTTAAAGGTTAATTGCTTTGCACTTTATGACCATTGATTTCATGTTCGTTATTCATTAACTTTCCAGTCTAATCGATGATGAAAGTGTGGCGAATGCCAGATACACCAACACTTTCGGCTGGACACGCTACAACAGCTTGGCAGAGATTTACAGCTGGCTGGATGGCATTCTCGCCACTTATCCCGATGTGACTGAGGGATCTGTTATAGGCAAATCGTACGAGGGACGCGATATACGTGCCATAAAGATCTCCTATAAGGAGGGCAATCCGGGAATTGTAATCGAATCGAATATACATGGCTGTGAGTGGATCACATCTGCCACAGTCACTTATGTGATCAATGAACTGCTGAGCTCCGAGAACAAGGCAATCAGAGATCTGGCCGAGAATCATGATTGGTATATTGTGCCCGTGCTGAATGTGGATGGCTTTAGCTACAGTCACGAAAAGGTTCCCAGTTTTAAACCAACGATTTGAAATAATTTGTAAATATATTTATCTGGTTTGTAGGATCGCTTGTGGCGCAAGACGCGTCAACCGTCGAGTATTTCGAGCTGCATTGGCGTCGATCCCAATCGCAACTACGATTCCCACTGGAACGAACAGGGCGGCTCCAGTGATCCTTGTGCGCAGAACTACGCAGGACCTCATGCCTACTCCGAGCCCGAAATCAAAGCCATGTCCGACTACATAATTGGCATCAAGGACAAGGTGAATGTGTTCCTCGGCTTTCACTCCTACAGCCAGCTGGTGCTCTCGCCCTACGGCCACACGGATGAAGAGTTCCCGGAGAACTACGACGACATGATGCAGGTGGCCAAGGCCTATGCGGATGCAGTCAAAGCCATGCCCTATGGCAGTAACTTTATCTACGGCTCTTCAGCCACTGTGCTCTGTGAGTTTCTCTTCTTACTTTTTGTATATTTCAAAATTTAAATGAAAATCTTGCAGATTTCACTTCGGGCGGTGCCAAGGAGTGGGCCTACAACGAGATGGACATTAAGCTGTCGTACACCATCGAGTTTAGGGACACGGGACGTTATGGCTTCGTCCTGCCACCCGCACAAATTCTGCCCAACTGTGAGGAGACGATGACGGGTCTGCTGGCCATGATGGCCGAAAGCGACAAGCTGGGCTATCTGAAACCCAAATACCTGCTGTAAATGCCTGGAAAGTTGTCGGAGCAATAAAGCAATTAAGATTGCCGTCACATACAATTGTAAATTGTTATATCTAAGTGCAGAACTTGACCAACTTGTTCAGTTAGTCGTCTGCCGACATGCGTTTCATTTGGTTGCTAGCGTCGTTTGTGGTCCTGGCCACAGCCGGGACAATTAAGGATACGGCAAAATTGCGCTTCGATAACCACAGTGTCTATAAGTTGAATATTAGCAATAAGCTGCAATTGGCCATTGTCAATAGATTGTGTTCGCTAAGCGAAAAGGTGGGTGTGGAGCAGAGTGTGTTGCAGTTTTGGATACCCTTTAATTTGCTTTGATTTAGTACGATATCTGGAAGGAGTACGATGAGTACTCCAAGGAGGTGCACGTCATGGTTAATCCTGCAGAGCTGAAGTACTTTCAGTTCTTCTTGAAACTCTATGACATAGGCAACGAGCTGCTCATTCCCGATGTGCAAAAGTGAGTACAAATGTGTGAATGTGATTTTACATAGCAAAGAGCAGGGATTGAAACTTTCATTACAAAAAATAAAAAATACTTTTTTGGAAAAAAATGTGCATCACAAAAGCTAAAAAAATTGTGAATTAATTAATAACTGAGAATTATTAGTTGAAAAATCGTATATTTCGATTAATAACAAAATTTAAAATATTTGTTAATTTTCAACCATTATATTTTTTTTGATTTTGCTTAAGAGTTTTTAAAAGCAGAAATGTAAAATATTCTGGCAAGCAAACAATTCTAATTGTAAGTGAGCAACGAGCGATAGATGGCGCTAGTGCGGCATAAAAGCTTCTTTGATTGAGAAACTTGTAAATATGTTGGTTAACCAATTATTTTAAAAATAGATAGAGAACACGGTTTAAGGTTGTTATGCAGAAAGTCTTAATGCACAATATTTAATAATAATCAGAGATATCTGGATCAGACGGAGAGACGGGTGTGGAATATATTATAGGAAAATAAAATACGAATTGAAGGCTCGAACAAAAGGTTTGACGGAAGGACAGACCGACAGATAGACAGACAGACAGGCAGACAGAATGACAGGCAGACGGATTGATTGAGTGATAGATAAATAGATGGACATTTGAGTCAAATAAAGTTGCAGCAGCAGGGATACGCGAATGAACTGAGAATAATAGTCCCAATGAATAGGCAGATGGACGGACAGATTAATAATAATAGTTACAAAACGTTATAGAGTCATGAATAAGATATAACTGAGAAGAGTGGAATGTCGATAATTGCATCTAAATTTAATTGCATATTAACAATGATTCCATCGACTAAAACAGCAAAAAACCCAGCAATAGATATTATTTTATAATTCAATTGGACATAGCTGATAATTGTAGCTATTTTTTGTATAAAAGACGTGTGGCAAAAATCGATTATAAAATATATTAAAGGCCGTTCCTAACTACATTAATTTATGCTCCAACAAACCAGAAACTAAATAAAATTATGTTTTTACGATGCAACTATTTAAGACTTGTTGTTATCGACTTTAATGTATTTTGAAATAATTAAATAAACAGTAAACTAGAACTTACCTTCGAGCGCCTGCTAAAAATTCGTGCTGTAAAGCAAATAAAGTTCCTCGGTATGGTTTTTGTTAAGAACAGGAAGTTATATCAGCAGTGCTACTTCCAAGCGTGATAAGATTGTGTTGAGTGCAGTGTGGGGAATGCCAATTGGATATTGTAAATGATGCGATATGGTTAATGACAATGATGGTGTTGTTTAGGCTTATCGATGACGAGCAAGTGCCCACTGGACGAGATAGCGGCGCCTTTGGCTGGACACGCTACTACGAGCTGGAGGAGATCGAAGCCTGGCTCGATGGCATCTTTGCTGCCTATCCCACTGTCACCGAGGAGTTCACAGTGGGACAATCGTACGAGGGACGTCGCATTCGCGGCATCAAGATCTCGCATGGCGCCAACAAGCGCGGCATCTTCATCGAGTCCAATATCCATGCGCGCGAATGGATCACGTCGGCGAGTGCGACGTGGTTCATCAACGAGCTGTTGAGCTCACAGGAAACCGAAGTGCGCAATCTGGCCGAGAGCTACGATTGGTACATTGTGCCCGTCTTCAATGTGGATGGCTTCGAGTACTCGCATCGCAAGGTGAGTGTTGAGTGTGGAGTGTGTGAGTGTAATGAATTGAATTGAATTGATGTGCAACTTGTTGCAGAATCGAATGTGGCGCAAGACGCGTCAGCCGCATCCCACTAACAGCTGCATTGGCGTCGACGGCAATCGCAACTTCGACTCGCATTGGATGGAGAATGGAGGCGCCTCTGCTGAGCCCTGCAGTGAAACTTTTGCCGGCGAATCGCCCTTCTCGGAGCCGGAGATGAAGGCGTTGTCCGAGTACTTGACCAGCATCAAGGACAAGTTCGATGTTTATCTATCTTTTCACTCGTATGGTCAGTGGCTGCTGTCGCCTTACGGCCACACCAAGGATCAAGTTCCCGAGAACTACGACGATCTGCAGGAGATCGGCACCGCCTTCACCGAGGCCATCAAGAACCTGGTCTATGCCACGCCCTATGTGCGAGGATCCACGGCAACCACGCTCTGTAAGTTTAACAATTGAAATGCGCTGCAAGACAAATAATATTTGTGTCTCCTTTGCAGATGTCGCCTCGGGCAGCAGCGTGGACTGGGTCTTCAATGAGCTGGACAAGAAGGTGGGCTACACCATCGAGTTCCGGGACAAGGGACGCTACGGCTTTGTGCTGCCCACTGCGCAAATTCAACCCAACTGCGAGGAGCTGATGGCCGGCATGATCGCCTTGATTAAGAAGACCAACGAGCTGGGTTACATAGCATAGACGACACATTATATTTTGCGATTCTAACGATTAAAGTGACTCAAGTAGGAGGTCAGCAGATCGTCCATTTTGTAGCCTTGATACGTGCTGCACAGCAGCTTCGAGGCGCCAATCATGTTGCCAAAACGTATGTGAAAATGCTGCTTGCCCGCGCTCCAAATGCCGAGCTCCGCGTAGCTGTAGCTCTGCACCAGCTGCTTCGTTTGGGCATCCAGCAGTTGCAAGCCATGTGAGTTGATGGCGATCAACAGCTGCTCGGGCAGAGTTGAATCGTTCAATTGCTTGACGGCAAAGAAAGTGGAGCCGTAGCAAGGCTGCTTGGCCAGCTGCTGCAGCAGCAAAAGCTTCGCCTGATCCTCGTCGAGTTGCACGCTCTGCTCCAGCAGCGGCAGCAACAGTTGCTGCCACTCGGCCAGCGTGCGCTGCGGCAACAAGTCCTCCGGCAGCAACTCCTGCAGCTGCAGCGCCGCATCGCGCTGCTGATCCGCGCTGTAAATTAATTGAGCTAGTTGCAACGCCTGTTGCAAGTCCACGGCGTAGTAGCCTTTCAGATACTTGTGCAACTCCTGCGGATAGCTAAAGATCAAGTCTGCGTTGATGTCCTTGCCCGGTTCGGAGTCCAGCCACAGTTTGCGCATAAAGTGCAGCTGATAATGAGCATCACAGCTCGCTCGAATGATCTTCTGCTGCCGCACAAAGTGCAGCAGCTCCGTGATGTAATCGAACACAAACTCCGTCTCGGGCATGGCATAAACGCGCTCGCCAATCTTCAGAAAGATGCTGTAGCCCAGCTGCGACTTGAGCTCCAGCCGTTGAGCAATGTCCGCAATTAAAGCGGCGCCTCTGGTGTGCGACTCGATCTCGAAGGCTTCGACGGTGTCGTCGGGGAAATAGATCTTGTGGTAGATGTGCATGCAACGCTGTTGAATGCCCTCCACCTCAATCAGATGCGGCGGCTGCTTGCGCTGCCCGTGTTGCAAGCTGCGTTTGAGGCGCTTCAAGCAGGCGTCCGCCAGAGAGTCGGCACGCAGACGCAACAGGAGAATAAGTTCTCGCATAATCAGCACACTGGGCACCATAATCCCGGTGGCCAAATACAACAGATCCCAGCCACGTTGCTCGCTCTCGATGCCTGGGTTGCCGCTGAGCTGCTTCATTAGCTGGCAGAAGAGCTCGTCGCAGAGCAGCGGCTGATGCAGCGCCGCCTGGAAGATTAGATCCGTGTTGACAGCCAGCTGGCCACGCGGTATGTCGCCCATGTACTAAAAGAGTAATATGGAACTTTAAGAGATATTTGTCGAAAGTAAGAGTATTAAATTTGCTTACCTTTTGTACGTGATGGTAGATGACCAGCGCCTGCTGATAGAGCTGCGGCTGCGAGTGCAGCGATTTCAGCAGCGGCGCCTTCAGCGGCTCGGGAGAATAGCGCCACAGGGGAGCCAACTCAGAGCTGTCAAAATAGAGAGAGAGAGAGTGAATAATGTCATCAAGACGATAAATATAACAATAGCACAAGCTAACGTCAAGTTTGGTATATTGCGAGGTTCACAAATTATTTTCATGTAACCGTGTCAGATGAAACTATGACTTAAATAAATTCGAAAATTATAATGGCTATCATAGACAGTATTTAAATTATGTTTATCGTGAAACAACGTTTAGATACTTAAGCTTTAAAATTAATCTTGTAATAAATTTGTTGTAGTTTTTTAATATTTAAATTAATTTGTTGATCATTTTTGAGTTTCATCTTCATGTAACACTAAAAAGTGTGCCGAGCTTGGCAGCTACAATTATTATAGTCTCTAAGTTCAATGTGGCCAATAAAACAGATGCGATCACAATATGATGAGCTGTGCAGAATAATACATAATTTATATGTAAATTTATATTCATAAGTTTATCAGCTGGATGTGGGCGTCGCCAAATTATAAAACGAGTTGCAACAGCAGAACGCTGTCAACAAATTTGGCACTTATAACTTCTATTGTCTTTAAGTTTAAGGTGGACAGACAGTTAGCTGGACAGCAAAATGTGCAATATTGCTACTTTAATTCTTCGACTGTTCTGAAGCCATACATTTTATCTAGCAAATAGTGAATTTCCTTGCTGTCTATAAAACCCTTCAACTTACTGTGTATTGTGTATTAAAGAATCACTAAAGGTTTCTGTACTTATCTACATAAATACAAAGTTATTTCGACTGACTCACTGACTGAACTATCAACGCACAGTCAGAGCCATGAGACTGCAATTTGTACACAACATGATTGGCAACATTTTATCGTTAACAAAGACAGTGGATTTTTCAAATCCTACTCTAACCATATAAAATTATGAATTATTTCGGATTCTCACGTTAAGTTAAGACAACAACTATAGCATGTGTTGCAACCTGCGCTTATCGAAGACACGAACCGGTAAAAAATTTATATGCAAATGAGTAAAGTGATTAAAAAAAACTTACTCCAAGTTCTCTCTGAACTGCTGCTCCGCAAACTGGGCCAAGCTGTGCTGACGCCGCTTGGGCGCAACAGGTTGTCCCAGCTCCTGCTTATTCGACTGCACTTTGGCGCCCGCTGTGTGCTCCTTGAAGACCTGTTGCAACGCCAAACTGGGCTTCGTCAGCGTGGCCAAGACACGTACATTGCCGGCTGCGAATTCACCCGTCTGTCCGTTGGCAGAACCGCGCCAGGGACGCCGCACATCGTCGGCCAACAACTGACCTCCAGTGATGCCCGCCTCGAACTGCACCAAGTCACCAGGTGAGAGCGAAAGCTGCTCCTCCAGCTGCTGTTCGGCCTGACAGCCTTCAATGGCCACCGCGTAACTGGAACGCTCCTGCAGATTGAGCAGCATGTAGTTGATGAGCTCGTCGGCATCCAGAGCTTCGCTGCACTGCAGCACAAAGTTCTCGTGCTGCACGGTGCGCACATGCAACTGATCGGGGGATTCCCATTGCACCTTTACCAGCTCCGCATAGGTGCAGGAGGCGAGCACCTGCTCCGTCTCATCGATGAGCGAGAGTCCTGCGGCATTCACGGCCAGCATGAGTTCATCGCTCTGCAGCTTGGGGCCGGACAGACGCTGCACCTCAAAGAGCCGCGAATGCCGCATGGGCCACGAGAGATGCGCAAACAAACAGATGTCCTCCTTGGCACGCTGTTGCGACAACACATCCTGCCCCTTCTTGACGTAGGCGCTGCGCTCGTAAGTGGCGGCAATGAGGCGACTCCAGTTCTGCACGGCACGCTCTCCCGGAGCCAACAGATCTCGCGGCACAAACTGCGTCAATTGCTGATCGCTCAATTTATTTGGAAGATTTGCGCCATGCTCGATGTAACAGGCCAAGGCACAGACCATGGCAATGTCCTTCTCGGAGCGACAGCGATATTCGCCACACTTCAAGCCGAGCACAATTTGCTTGTAGATCAGATGCGTGGCCTTTGGATCCAGTGCCGGATCGTACCAGGCATCGAACAGCTCCTTGCGCAAATAGAGCTTCCAGGGCGCATCCAACTCCCGCTGCTCGCAACTGGAAATCGCATCCAACACATGCTCTCGTCCTGCGCCCAGCGGCAACAGCTTCTCCTGGAAGGACAACACCAAACCGAAGCCGAAGCTGTCGCTTAAGCCCAGGCCATCGCACAGCTGCTGCACTGCCTCCCTCGCCGTGCTTGCCGCATCCACCTGCAGCTTGCGTGCCTCGCCATCCGTCAGATAAATGGCCAGCTTCAGCGGCTCCTTGCTGCGTATCGCCTGCAGCTCCAGCAGCGACGGCGGCTGCGATCTTGCCCCATTGGCCAGCGTGCGTTCCAGATGCTGCAACGAGGCAGCCGAGTGCAACTTGGCGGTGCCCAGCTTCATGTAGCTGCGCAGATACGGCTCGAAGTTGCTGCTCGGCGGAAAGCAGCTCAGGCAAATCGAGAGCAGCAGCCAGCCACGGGCGTAGGAGCCGCGACTGGGATTCAGGTAGAGCTGCTTGCAGATCTGAGCCAAGATTTCATCCCTGAAAAGGAGAGGCATTCAATTATGAAAATGTTTCGAAATAAAATTGGATATAGTGTAGATAAAAGAAAAACGAAATAAATATACGTAGAAATGTTATTATGAATTTAAATAAAAATATGAATAGCTTATTTAAATAGTTTGGGAATGTGAATATAAATATAGACATAGTACAACAATTTAAATAATATGAAGGTATGTAAATAAAAATAATTTTAGGAATAACTTTTGCAATATATGTATGTATAAATATTTATAGGAATACAAAATAAAAGTAATATGAAATTAAATATACAACACTTAGAAATATAATAAGAAATATGATTGCGAATTATTTTTGGTAGTTTACCTTTCCGTATGCATTGAGATATAATCAAAAAGGGAATAATACGTAATATACCCTAAAATATAAACAAATATAGGTATTATTTTGAGCAATTAGAATTAATTAGAATTATTTTGAATTTGATTAGGATAATATAAATATTAATATGAGCATAATTAGGAGTATATATGGAAATATACATAAAAATTAATTTAATAAATATATGTCATATGGGAATATAAAAAATAAAACATAACAAAATAAATGATTATATAATAATAAATAGGATTATGATGATCGGAATATAACTCAAATTGGGAAACATAAATGTAAATATTGAGTAAAAAATAAAGAATAATGTTATATAAATAATAAAATAAATTATTAAAATTATAAATTAAATGCTAAACTATTTGCTTCTCATAAACTACCTACCTCAAGCTCTCTTTGAGGATGCCGTGACCGATAATAAAATGCAGCTTGTCCAGATGGCTGCTGCCCGCATTTAGCCAGAGCTGATAGAACTCCTCGGCCTCCCGTTGACCGTTGCCCATCAGCTTGGGCTGTCGTCGTGAAGTCTGGCGAATAAATCTACGAGGCTTCGAGCCAAGAATACGAGCCATGTCCTGCATGAGCTGAGGATGGCGAAGCGAGTGATCTCTTGGAATGGGAGCAGCCTCGGGCAGATCCTCCATGAAGCGCAGAATCAACAACCAAATGGCCTAAAATACGGAAGATATCATTAAAGATAAGTATAAATAATTTATGAGCAAACTATTATCCACCTTGGCTGCCATTTGATCAATGGGCAGATCGTGCTTCAATAATGGTTCCTTCAAGGGTTTCCTCTCATGCTGCGAAGTATTGCCGCTGCAGAAATAGGTGGATGCATATTTCTGGAAGCTAAAGTCCGAGGTGTCCACATTGCTGGGAACAGGTTTCGGTAATCGAATGGTGCCCACAGAAGTTATACTGTTCGACTTCTTCAATGTGATCTGGAAGGCAAAGAAAGAGTATTTAGTTATCAATATTATATTTCACGCTCATTTTAAGTACGTTTCTCTTATACGCATCAATTGATACTATTTTTAATTTAGAATTTATTATGCCTGCCTGTAATCTATGTAGCTGGCAGCTATCTGTAGTAAGCTTTTTTCTTTAAGATATGCCATGGCGATAAGACTCGGGGGACTCTGCCGATTATTTACGATCGTATTTTCTGTCATTTATCATTTTGGGAGGCATTTGTGTATTAACTTCCACCGCCTTCCGTTACCGATAACTGAACAGAGCTCTTTGACTAACATTAAACTTATTTCTAACTTAGTCGCTGACAACCGACCGAACCGTGTGCATCACTGGACTCGGACAACGTCTTGGACTTCGATTTGGACTCTGATTCAGTTACAAATATTTATTTTTAATAAAATTGAGTATTGTTGTGTTGTTTGTCGTTTCATTTCAAAAAAGTTTTCATGTGGCTTTTTGTGAATAAATTTAAAGACAAAAAATAGTTTAGGGAATTCAAGACTAACAATTTTCTATATTAAATATATTACATTTTCTTTAGTGATTCATAAAAACTAAATAAATCTGATCTGACGCATAATTTAAAAGGTGTAATAAAATATTCAAACAAATCACAAAGAAATTAAATTAAAATCTCGTTTAGCAGCTCCAAGAAGACTCGGAAAAAAAGAATTAAAAATGAATAAATTATATACATTTCATTAAACGGGTTCTCCCGAAAAGTAAGAGCGTAAAAAAGCTTTCTTGTAAAAATGGGAAAATCTTTGTCATGTTATTTAGAAATTTCAATTTCTAGGAATTAAATTCCTTCTTGGGGTTTCTAGAGCAAAAAATCTTAATTTATTTGCAGCATTAATGATAATAAAATTTAATTTTCACGCTTTACTTGGCCTATTAAAAGAAGGCCAAGCTGAAGGTAAGTTTAGGATAAGATAACCACGCAACAAAATTTCCAAATAAATGTTTAAATAAAATATAAAAATAGCAAATAAAGAGAAGCAATAACTTTATGGATCCGCAATCAAATTTGAAAGATTAAAGTGCTCTAATCAGTTTGCCACTTTATGTAAATATTGCCCAAGTGAACAATTGAAACTCATTATCAATAACTTGAAAAGAATTCGAAATATACGAAATTAAATATGGTCTAATTTCCGTAGTTCGAATTAAATTGCGATCGAAATGATTGAAAAATTACGTCGCGTCGCTAATTTTGGCTGATGATGTTGCTATTCTTGGAGACCTCTGGACTTGCTCAAAGATAGCAATCGAAGATGATATTCAGTTGACATTGATTGGAAAAGCGCCTGCTTAGGGTGACTATATAAATTATTAAATACTACAAATGTGAGATAAGCGCGATGAGAAGAAGCAACAAGAACAAAGAACAGAACAGACAATCAATCCATTGATAACTACACCACAAACCAGAACGAAGAAACGAAAACACAAATGAATTTTGCATATATAGATATATGGTATCTCTAAATAACTTAGCGCGTTTTATTTACAAATATAAAATAAATTAAATTACAAGTACATTAAACTGTAAGAAAAAAACATTATACACAATCACAAGGAACAAAGCTTTGCTTTCTATTATTTTTGTTTTTGTTTTTTTTTTTTTGTGGATATATACAAGCCAACATTTATATAACAAACTGTCCCAATTTTCTTCCTTTGTTTACCCAGTTGACAGCACAACAGCAATTAAAAGAAGAGCTCACTCTTTGAGCTCAGTTTTCAATTGCTGTTTGTAATATCAGTTGACTAATTAATATTCGTTACTGATTATATATACTTAAAGATAGTTTTGGGTTTTTGTTCAGGGCTGTCCCAGCACACGCAACTGCTAGAGACGCGTCTGGTGGACAATTTTGCGCGGCGCCGCCTCATAGTAGTTGACGGGTCGGGACAGCAGCTTGGTGGGAATGTCTTTGCGCAATCGCAACTCGCGCTCGAACAGCAAGGATTTCTCCTTCACATTCGGCCCCAGTGGCCCACTCACATCGGGCTCATCGTTGAGGAAGCCAAACACATCGTCCACGATCTGCTTGGACGCATCGTAGCCCGGCGTCTCCACGGCCAGGCCGTTCACCTTGGCCGCACTGCTGTTGGGACGCGCGGACATCGGCGTGATGACAATGGGCGACATGGGCGGCGGCGGTGGCAAGGACATGCGTGCCTGCAACGTGGGCGCAGGCAGCACCGGCTGCTCTGTCCGCTTGATGGACTTTGTGCGTTTCGGCTGTGCCACGGCAGCCATGGCGGCTGCATTTCTGGCCGCGATCTGCTCCTTGAGACGCTGCTCGGCCGCCAGACGTTGCTGCTGCTCCTGCTCGGCCTGCTGCTGCTTCAGTCGCTGCTGCTGCTCCTGCTCGGCCTTGAGACGCAGCAGCTCCTGCTCCTGCTTGACGCGCTTCACCTCCTTGTGTTGCTGTCGTCGCGTCGTCAGCTCCAGCGCAAAACGCTTTCTGGCCAGGTAGCCGCGACACAGTGCCTGCAATTTAATTGTCCGGCTGCGCACCATCGTGAACTTCGTGGTCAGCTGCTGGGCGGCCAGGCAGGCGCCCAGTCTGTGGAAGCCACGTCGCATGGTCAGATAGCGACGTCGTTGGAGGCGACCGCGCCAATAACGCTGCACCGTGATGATGGCCTGACGGTATCGCTTCAGGTAGCGACGGAAGAGCACGCGACGAATGCCTCGCTGTATGGTCACAATGTACTTGAGCATCACCCGGGAGCGTTCCGCCTCCAGCAGCGCATCGTCCTCGTCGCGCAGGAACAGCTTCGTGCGTCCGAACTGTCGATCCGACCCCGTGGGCAATGCCGCCTCGCAGATCTGTCGCGCCAGCAGCCGGCAATCGCATTGATCCAAGGGGCCGGTGCGCGGCACCAGCAGACGATAGCGTTCCACAAAGGCGCGGTAGGCGTGGCGGATCGGGTAACCCGCCCGGCGTATCCTGGCCGTCTCCATCATGCCCGAGTAGCGCAGCTGACGCACGCACAGCTCCTTGTCGAAGTTCTGCAGAGGAACAGAGGAGCGCATAAGTAAGGCAAGTTGTTAAGGGATGATGATTATGTGTGGTTCCATGTTGATGGTGTGATTAAAGATGAAGTTGAGACTGAAGATGGCGCTGATGAACATTTTTATTTTATTATATCAACAACTGGTGAATTAAATATGAGAGCACGAACTTCGCTGATATGCTCCTCTTTACTATATTCACATGTGGATGATGTTGATGAGTAGAGTTGTGATGAAGTCATGATGAAGAGTAGAGACTGATCGTAGATTTTTGTATATATGAAAACATTTTATAACATCTACGCAATACATATTTTTGAAGCGCGTCTATCTTCGAATTTTCATTTAAATATCCATTGCTTTCAAATTTAGTATAAATAAAAATATTTAACCATTGTAGTATAAATATTTTTATCTGATGATTAGAGTGATTTTAGCACAATAAATCATAAAAATCTTAACTATGAAAACAAACGTTTGTTGATTTGTTGTTGTGATAATTACAAGATTAGGAATTTATGAATTGCTTGATTTGTACATTAAACTCTAATTGAATTTAATGATGAAAATATTGTATTTATGAAATGATGCCGTAAGAATTGCAAGAAGTTCAATTATGATGTGGGTGGATGACGAGTGAGTGCAGAGATTGCTGCTTGTAATTCTCATCTCTTTAATACAATATTTCAATTTAGTTTGGGAAGGCTGAAATTTTGACTTCCATCTCAAATTTGAATGCTTTGGCCGTTCTTCCTTATAATAAAATGATGATAATTAGTGCATAAACTACAAAAGCTTAATTTTACAATTGCTGATAATGGTGTACTTTAAATGTTTACTAAGAAATCTAGTTGTAAAATCAATGACTTCGTAGAAAACAGTCTTATCTAATGCCAAACCGACTGTGCTGTGTTTTTGTGCCTTGACTTAGTTTTGAATTGAAAATATTTAAAGTAAATAAAATATGTATAGAACGAATTAGAGATCGTCTTCATAAAAATCAGCAAAATCAAACTAGACTCCTATCTTCGATTTAATCAAGGAATGCAATAAAGTATATTACTACAATTTTCTGTAGCCTACTGCCACTATAGTTAATCACTTTAACTACAGTAAAACTCAAAAAATCAACAAAATATTCAACGAGCAATATACAAATTAGTGTAGCATACTTTTTAGCGCAGCAAAGAAATTAGAAACTTGTGAGATGCTTAAATTTCAAGTGAAATGAATCGAAGTGAATGAATTGCAAATATGATGCGTCTACTCACATTTGGTTCCTTGTACTCGTTGGGCTTGATGCAGCGTATGAAGTAGGGATGAGCCTGGGACAGAGTGCGCATCAGCATGTCCAGCGAATTGCGGAACTTGACGCTCAACGTGGGCTGCTTCTTGGTCGTGTCCATGGGCAGTTCGTGCGGGAATATATCCACCAGATAGTTGTTGCTGGCACGCTGGACCAAGTTGCGCAAATCGCTGCTGAAGGAGTCGCGATTCTTCTCGAGGAAACCCAGAGGATTGTACATAACGACGCCAGCATAATGCCGAATGCCAAACAGCGAAGTCTGCGTTGTTTTTCCCTTGACATAAATGGATCGATTGCCGTGTTGCACGTGCAACTTGTCCAGCAGCGTGTGATCCGTGCCCTTGGGGAACTTGGATTCCTCGTCGATCAGCGACATAATGTTCACCGGCTTCATGCCAATCAGATCGAGTATGTCCTGATTGTCCTGGAACTCGATGTGCTGCCAGTTGATGTGCTCCAGCTGGTACTCGGCCTGCTCCATCTATTAAGTGTATAAATATTTAATGTGTGCCGAAGCAAAGAAAAAGTTTAGCACTCACTTTGAATATGTGGCCGACAAAGAACTGCTGGAGATTCTCGTTGGCATAGTTGATGCACAGCTGCTCGAAGCTGTTGTTGTCAAAGTTCTCGAAGCCAAAGATGTCCAGCACCCCGATGCTGTTCACCGGCGCCTCTGGCTTCTTGTCGATGGTGTCGTTAATGCGTCGCACGATGCGCACAAAGATGCCGTCGTAAAGCGACTTCACGAACGCGTCGCGTCCCTCGATGGCCGCCTCCTTGGACAGACTGGTCACCACATGCTCGCCATGCACGAAGATGGTGCGCTGCGTCAATGCCGCATTCAGTGGCGCCTCCGGCAGACCCAACAGCTGTGCCACACGCCGCAAATTAACGGCATCATCCACCTCGGCAGCCTCCAGATTGGCCACCTCGATGGCCTTGAATCGCAAATTGCCCAGATGCAAAATGGCCGCTAGCAAACTGAGAATGCACCACAGTTCGTCGGGCTTGAACGAGAGCACTTTGAGTGCGGCCCGTATGTCGGCAAAGTCCTTGGCATCCTGTTTGCCCGGCAGCGTGAAGCAGCCGCCTTGCGCCAGATAATGATACTGGCTGGGCGACTGCTCCTCCAGCTGCAGTCGAGCCCGCTCCTCGCCACTCAAGCCCGCCAGCATGCAGTAGAAAATGTGATAGTTGCGCTCGTCGCGACTCTGGAACACAATGCGCGACTTCTCCAGCAAATACTGCTGGATGCGAGCGCCTTGAATGGCGCCCTCGGGCGTGAAGCGAATGTCGATGTATTTGCCAAAGCGCGACGAGTTGTCGTTGCGCACCGTTTTCGCATTGCCGAAGGCCTCCATAATGGGATTCGATTCGATGATTTGCTGCTCGATCCACGAGTGCTTCCCGCTGATGGCCGCCAGATACTGCAGTATCAGCTTGGTGCTCTCCGTCTTGCCCGCCCCCGACTCGCCGCTGATGACAACGCACTGGTTCTCCTTGTGGCGCTGCAGCCGCTGGAAGGCGTTGTCGCTGACGGCGAAGATGTGCGGCGGCAGCTCGCTCAGCTTCTTGTTGCGGTACAGCTGGATCTCGCGGTGTGTGTAGATGGGCAGTATCTGGTACGGATTAATAGCCACCAGCATGGAGCCTGTGTACGTCTGTGGGAGAAATGATTACACATTAAACCAATTAGTTGAAATTTGATAAAATTGCTAGTATGCCATCGAATAGCATAAGAAAAATAAAAACAATATATAAAATTAATTAAAAATATAATAACGTTGGCAAAATGAAATTAATATACAAAATTAATTGTAAACTAGTAAAATGTAAGTTAAATAAAATAGAAAAAAAATCTAATTATATTCAGATTTTAATTAAACTAAGACTTAAATGCATTTGAATACAATATTAAAATGTAATTTGAATTAAATTTACAACAAATAAAATTCAACTGGTAAACAACAAAATATTAAAATTTCATTTGAAAATATAAAATTGAAGTGAAGTACAAGAAAATATGAATATTTCATTTAAATTCAATTTACATGGCTTTCAGTTTAATATAAAAATTAAAAATGTACTAATATTGTTTCTATTAAAATTGACGAAGCCTCCAGCTAACACTTAAAACTAAACTTTTGTACTATAAAATTAAACTCTTTCTGTTGCTAATCAATAATATAAATAGTCTAAACTCTACTTGCATTCGACCATACAGGAAATTATAAAAATTACAGTGTAGCATAAAACAGCCCAAAAGAGAAGAATAAAGTATGTTAATAATAATAAAAATTATATTTAAAATGTGAGTGAAATAATCGTATACTGAGTTATTTAATCAATCCCAATTAAACATTGAACATATCGAAATTAAAATACAATTTAGTACAAATAAAAAAATGAAAACTAAACAAAACTAAATTTTAAATTTATTTTTTACTTAAAATGTAGCTAATATTTAACTAAGCTATTGGATAAATAACTCTTACTACTCAATTTAGCTAGTTTATCTTTAAGATTACTAATAAATAAATTAATAAATTGAATCTAAATGGTACACAACTTGTATCTTTATTTATTTTCCTTTATTTATTTTTTTTTGCATTATAATGTTTTGTACTTACATAAATCAACTGCTTGGCATAGCGAGTCTGTAGATTGCGCAGAATCGTGTATTCCTGCAGATCGCCGAGTGTGATCATGTCCTCGACATCCTCGTGCGAGGTGAGATGCATCGACTTGAGCACATCGCCAGCTGGCACCCAGAACTGTTTGTTGGCATCGTCGCAGACCAGAGTTTGTGTCTTCTCGGTTCGCACGATGCGTGCCCCAAAGGGCACTGCGAATTCACACGTCGTGTTCTGTGGCTTAACCCACACATATTCGCCCTGCAATTGAAATGAATCGAGATCTTATCGATGTAATAATAATCATCGCGATGTACACGCGCCCTCACTTCACCAGCCCAGCCGAAAGCAAATCGATAAGATATAGAATATATCGAGACAGTCGCATTGAAATATACTTATTTCTCAATGTGAGAAACCGAAAACTGATTAATTTGCAGCCTACTTGTAATGAGTGTTGTAAATGGTATCGTTACTTCGATTGCTATTGCCACAAGCTACCTAAATTATAGACTCCCCAAAAGTTGTAAATTGATAAGGGCAGTATTAAAGTGATCTCACAATAAACTTAGAAATTTATTTGTGTTTATCAGTGGCGACAATATAAAATAAATAATTCCTCCACAAGTTCAAGTTAATCAGCTGCAAAAGTTGTCTATTGTTAATGCCCTTAGAGCGCAGAAGTAATGTCGTCTTTTGCCAGACTTTGCAGACAATGATAATAAATAAGTAGAAAGATAAAGTGTTATATACTACAACCAATTTATTTAATATAAGATCTATACTTTCATTATAATTTGCTCAATATAACAAAGAGATATGGAGTGTATACTTTTTGGAAATTTCTTTAAAATAATATCATTTAATTAAGAGATTATTTCGCAGAAAGAGATACTGATAATGTTCATTCTTTTTTAAAAACCATTTTATTATCAAGAGATTTTTAAAATGGTATCTGTAAATGTTTGTGCACTATATAGCAACACAGAAAGGTGTGTTTCGACCGCAAAATCTTGATAAGAAATCAGCTGAGATGGCCAAACAATTGCTCAATAATTTGTTTATAGATTAATCAAATGCTTGCCAATAATAATAATAAACCGCATGGTTTATTATCGAACTTCCTGGAATAATTATTTTACGGCTCTATTGAGTGTGAGACGATTTTAAATATATATGCCATAAATTTTTAGGTTCCTTCAGAACTCATTTAAATAAAGGAAAGTAAACGGTAGCTGCTATGCAAACAGTTCGTATCACAACTACTGCAATAGTATGTTGGAGCTTATCTTATCAATGGAATGCCGATATACGAAAAGCTCTTATCATCATTTTACAATCAACGACGCCAAATCGAACACAGCAACAAACAGTTAATAATTGCCCCGAAAAAAAAGAGCAAGAGCAATACCGAAAACTATAATTAAAATAGTAAACTATACTACCAAATAAAGGCATCAACTTTGAGTGCATTTTCATCTATATGCTTTCTACTATATATACATATATTTCGGCGTATTTCGACGACCTTGTTTATCTATAATAACATAAGACACACCTGGGCCTAATGCTCAACGCAGTTCGATAAGATTATAACAAATGGCTACTGTTGAAAACAAACTACATGGGGCAAAAGTAAATACACATATAATCCAATAAATAATTTATTAATTTGAATACAATTCCTGGAAATGCATTATGTTTTTTTTTTTTTTTTGTTTTCTTAGCGAATGACTCAAAGATGAGGTCATCGCTTGTGATTTGAACTTTAATCGAACACTGCTGAATTGACTTTTAATTGAAAAATAATTTTTACGATGATCTAATCGTCAGATAGTACAAGTCAAGTCACAATCAAGTGGTCAGCAAATTTTTTGGCTAGTCAAAAATGAAATACAAATTATTTATGCTTTCGACATGACGTAATTATTATCAATTTTAGTCAGTCGAAATGATATTTCAATTTGTTCGCTTTCATGTTGGCTTAATCTAATTGATTCAACGGAATTTTTCTACTACTTCAACCAAAATTACTTAAATGAGTAGATTTCAAGTATATATATTTACATTGATTTTAACTACAAGAAATATATTTGCCATGTATAGAAAAAATCTTATTTTTCTCAGTTTGTTGTGTTGAATTTTCTCTGTTTGACATTATAATAAACTGAAGACTTACGAAGTCCCTACTCTAGGGTATTTGTTTGACGCACAATATGCGCCTACAGCCTGCTTACTTTTGCTGTTTAATATTTGATAAGAAATTGGCAGGCTTTATCACGTGGTATCACAGCTATCAATACAGCTCTGCGGCAAATTGGCATGCTAAAAATTCGTCTAGAAAAGACACATGATACCTGTCTTGGAGCCCCTAAATTCTTCAGGTTTTCAGGGTAAAATTTGGGGGATCGTCGCCCTCTATATATATATATATACATTTTTTGTTATTATGCGGAAGTCTTTGCCGAGTCTTTGTAGTTGAGTTAATTACGATTTGGCGGCACGCGTGGCAGATGATGAGCGACGACAGTTCGGGGCGAAGTTAATAAACCGCAAAACGAAATTCTTCACACTCATTATGTTCGTTATCAGAGCAATGTTGTGTGATAAGCTCGCCTCCAGCGAGATTCCCAATTTGATAACTTACATGTTCGCGCAGAAATTCGGACATGTCTATGGAATTGCTTTGGTTAATTGGCTTTGCGCCGTTATTGCGTTGCGATTTTACACGTTTTATTCAGTCGCGACACACGCGCCGTGAATTCTTATTGATTGTCTTAACAAATATTTGCCCACCAATTGGGGTTTTATTTTCACAGCCGTTTCGCAAATGGTTCTTAACTATTTCTTGTTTTGAATTTTATCAACCGCTGGGTTTCGCTCGGCACGGCGACTATTTCACTTATGAGCGCAGTTGCGGTCTGGAGGCACAGTTGACATTTCATTTCTTATCTTGCGGCGGCGCTGTTGATATTGATAATGAATATTGAATGCTTTTTGGCAGCCGCGTTCCAAGTTATCGTACCCTTCTCCACCCATTGCACCCATATGTTTTTCAATTTCGATCAGGTGTTCAAAATCGCATTCAACTCTCGCTCTCTCTCTTGACCCGACTGTGATTGACTTTTGTCTGTCGTGTGTCACGTCAATACGTCATGTTTAATGTGCATGTCTTGGTTGTAAGCTTATCGATCGCTCTGTTTGCTCTTATCTGACGATGAGCTGTAGCCGAATCGCGCATTATCGTCTCGTATAACTGACCAGCCCCATGAGTCATCAGCCCAATTGTCATCTATTTGTTTTTGTACTTTCGCAATAATCTATAACATGCTGACTTTCGATAAGCCCCGCCAGGCATTGTGTCTCCCAATCGAGGTACATTTTTGCTGGCTTTTTGCATACTAATAACAACTACATATCATGATGAACTGGCTGGCTAGCATGGTATCTCCTAACAACTAGTCGTATGATCGAGAACGAGTACATTTCAAATTAGTTGTTAGCCAGAGAATAGACTTTGTTCATTTCCACTAAAATAGATTGGCAAAACTATATTCTATGATATGATAATACAGGAAATGTTTAATTACTACACTCTTGTTTCCAATCAAATAAATGCTTATGAGTAAAGCTGGAAATAATAATGAATGTCTTCTTGCTTTGTTATTAAAGTTGAATGGAAAATTTAGTTCATTGATAATAATTCAAAACACATGTAATTTATACACTCGTTCTTTGAATAAAATAAATGTTCATGTGCTCAAAATAAATATAACATCTAAAGCCTTTTAAGAGTTTGATAAATGCGAAAAAGTAAAAAACAACTCAATAAACTTCTGAATGTTTACTAAAATTGACTGGTAAAACTATTTTCTTTGAAATGATAACATTGAATTAATTAAATTCGTTTACTGAGAAATAAATGTAGAGTTTGATAAATGGGAAAAATTAGAATCTGTTGAATGATAATAAATAATTAAATTTTGAACAGATTTTAGCTATGACAAGTTCTTTAATGACATTATTAAACTTACTAATATTGGAATAAATGATTTCCACAAAATTTATTAAACACTACTAAACGTCAAGTGGGTACAAATTTTCAATATTTCTTTGCAACATTTTAAAGCCACCGCGAAATACAAATCAATTACCACCCCAAATCGAGGATGATTTATTGAAGAAATGACAACAAGACTAATCAGTGGAGCAAATTTGACAAGCACTTAATTAATAAATTGTTAACTACGCAGTGAGAAGTGTGATTTTTTGAGGCGATACTCAAGATAAGCACTTTCTTTTGTGTCATTACTAATCAATGCCCATAAATGCACTAACATTTCAGCGAATGATATCTTTATAGTTATTGATCGATAGTATTAATGGCAAAATTTCCTCAGCTCACACGCAATGCTTTTTGTTAAGATCGAAATACGATAAAGCATTCAAAGTTCAATGTTGTGAGTTTCGGTTTCATTCGATTTGTCATCCGAGTTCTGCTTCGAATTTGTTATCGAACCCAAATGACATTATCATAATGAGCTTGTAATCTACAAAAGTAGTATTTAAACAGTTTCCTCTCCACACTCTCTTCACACCCATTCATCCAGCTCGATAAATCGTAAACAAATACTACAGGTGCAACAATTATGTTTACTATTGTTGATAGTTACGACTACAATATCTCGTAAGGCCGTAAAGTGCATTCAGGGTGTGAGAACAACTTCCGTTTTTAATAACTCTATGATTAATAACTCTAGACAACAGCAGATAAGCTTCTCAAACATGACATTTAATTGTAATTGCACGCAGTTAAAACTTTGCCAACATGGCGTATAACTAATGCGACATAACAAATATAATTCTCGCTTGGTGGCAATAATGCAATAAATTCGCAGAGAATATAATTTTAAAAACAATACCATTATCAATTGATTCGCAGAAGTCATTACGTATACGCCTTGAAGTTTTCCAGCTAATCGCTCTTTTGCTCCAAATAGTATCTTTAAATTTATTATTGAATTTATTGAGAGGTTTCCTTCGAAATAGGAAGCTTGTTGGTTAGCATTACTTCCTATTTTAGCGGCATTTATTGATCCGGTTTTTGCCAATTAACTCATTATCACAAGTTGCACTTTGTGCTATTATTTTCCAAGACTATTATTGTTGCAAATTTATCACCGAATTAAACGCGTAATTCGAATTTAATTTCGTTGGCTGAAAGCAGCGCTTTTGTCAGTCTTAAACAATGCTTTATTTTATTTTCTCATTGATTTATTATTACTTATTCATGCCAACAGCACAAGTACGACAGCAGTGGCAACAAGATACATTTCTGCAGATGAAGGGCTGGCCCGGAAGGAAGCAAGAAGGAAGCTGGTTGTCGTAAGGCCAGCGTTCATTTTGTTGGCCCGTTTTTATGGCCATTGAGCTTGAGTAAAGTGGCCGTTAGACAACAATTTCATTCATCGTTTCCACATAGATAATTTGGCTGAAAGAGTGCTGGACTGTGCTGGGCTCGGCTGTGTTTGCCATTGGCCAAACAGCAAATTGTTTAGCGATAAGCAGAGGCTAGGGGATTTTCGATTTTCAAGTGGATGAAATGAAATTGTTGGTAGCTGGATTTGAGTAAGTGCGTCTCGAGGGGGCGATTAAATAGCAAACGAACGACTCAACGATGCGTTGGGGTTTGAGTTGGGCTTGCGATGCTTTTTAGCTGCGGGGCCATTGGAATGAATGCACGTGAGCTGAGCAGAGAAAAGTAGAGAGCTTGAGGCAGCCACAGGGCAACGTGCTTTGAAATCCTTGAGGTCCTTGGCGCTGCCTTCTTGCACATTCAGCGAGGCGTCAAACACGCCGACTTGAACAAGCTTTTGCTTTATCCCTTAAGCAAGTCCTTGGCGTAATGCAACGAACTCGCAGCGAATGCGGGGGGCCCTGGGCAGACAAAAGGCGGAGGTATTAAAAGCGCAATTAAGATTATCCTGAAAATGTGCTTAGCTGGAGCAACAATCGTGGGGCCAGCAGCATTTTCAACTTTTGACCCAATTTTGGGGCGAAAAATAACAAAGCAAAATGCAGCTGAAAGAAATGTGTTGTCAGCTGTCGGCGCATAAAATTCAATTACTGCAACACAAAACTGTGACGACGGCGACAAGTCTATGACAAATGCACCAAATATTTGTGAATGCCGACAAGGCCGGCCATAAATTCAGTCATTGATGATAACGGGGCGTATACGCGTTGCGATGCGATGCGATGCGATGCGCTGCGATGTCGTGCAAATTGTTTTTGTGTCCTCTCGCTGCTCCAATGTTGGCGGCCGCAGCTGCGGTAATGTTGGCGGCATCGACAATGACTACAACGACAACGACAACGACAACTACGGCCATCTAAGCAATTCACAATATTTGCACACACAAACAAACACACACACAGTCGTACACACACACATGCAGACAGAGACGAAGACATGACAGAGATGGAGACATGTACACAAAGTGGCATCAGCATCGTTTCCATTGCACTTGACTGCAGCGCAGCACGTTGTTGACCTATATTTGGGCATCAATGAAACTCGGCAGCGCTGCCGAGGCTCTGGCCGAGTAAAAGCTTCGCATAGCCGCCTATTTGTTACTCGACTGGAGCAAAAGCTTCAGCTGCTTTTATACGCGCTCTCCCTCTCTCTCTCTCTCTCTCACTCTCGCACTCTCTCGCAAGCAGCAAAGGCAGTAAAAGCTTGTGAACTGGAAGTGCACAACATTTGAATGTCGTCAGAGTTCTACTTCTCTCTCTCTATCTTATTCTTCATAGGCTGGCATACCGTAAGAATGCCTAACATTTATATACTTATAAAAGTAAACTTCTCACTTACTATGATTTTAAAAACACCCAAATTATATTTACTTTTAATAAAAATTGCATATAAAATAATGCAAGCAATAATTATGAACATCTTTGATAAAGTATTTTTAAATTATCTTCAATACTTAATTTAAACGTATTTTATATTATGTCTTGTCATTTTATAGTACCAAATTTTTTGTTCTTAGCGAATTTTTTATTTTTAAATATTCGAATAATTGTAAATTGTTTCTAAATTATATTATTTTGTAATAAAAAATTCACATAAAATAATGCATTAATTCATAAGAAATATTCAGAAAATATTTGAATTTTAATTATTTATACTATAATAAATAATAATCTTTAATATTTAGTTTTAGAATTTATTTAGAATTTACGAACTCAATAATTATCTTCAATATTTTACATTTATCTTTTTGTATTCTTTAGCATTTTTTTGTATAGCAATAAAATTAACAATACATTTTATAGCAATAAAATTAACAATACATTTTATTGCTATACAAATAGCAATATCAATTTCATATCAAATGTATTCTTTTTACTAATGAAGTAAATATCTTCTATTTATTTTTATTTTAGTAGGATTGAAATTGATTTACTGCAGTTAATTTATACCAAATTTAAAATAAAATTAAATATATTGCACTTTGCTTTCATTAATTTTATTACCGAGTATTTGGAACAATTGGATCATTGAAATGCATGTCAAGATCGCAGTAATGGAAATTAATGTGATCCATAATGTTAAATATCTATAGTTAGCTTTTCAAAAGCACCAACTCTTATACGGCCAGCTCAGCTGTAAAATGCCGAAGCGGAACAGCTGAGTGCGTGAAGCAATGCAAAAGTTTAGCCACAATGTAGAAAGCTACACATGTTGTTATTATTATTGTGCAATCTGGAAAGCGCACGCAAAGGCAATGCAAACAGCTGAAACAGGTGAACGAGCAAGGAAATATCCGTGTGTGTGTGAAAGAGAGAGAGAGAGAGAGAGAGAGTAAGCTTCAGTAAGCTCACAGGTTGTGAGACAAAGTGGAAATGAAACTCGCACGTTGGACAGGCCACATGCAGCACAGAGAAGAGCACAGCACTTGGGGAAAGGGTGTCAATGGAAATACAAACTTTATAGATACGAAACGGAACATGAACATGAACAGACACGACACGACACGACACGACACGAAGCTGTCGGCGGCGGCACTTGAGAAAACTGTGAGAAGAATTTTCCACCAGAGACACAAAAACGCTCTGCAACTCGAGGTTGTCCCAACGCTTTCAATTCAGTTCGAGTCACGCAACGGAGTGGACGTCTTTTGTACTCGCTCTCACTCACACTCTCAATCGTTCACTGTTCGCTCTCGCTCTCGCTCTCTCTCTCAGTTTGACTGTCGCGCGGGCTCAACGTGTCCTGGCGTTAGTTTGTAAGCCAAACAACAACTAAAATAACAACCGAAATGTAAAGTACTCTAAATTGAACATAAAAAATTATAGAACGTGTTCCAAAGTGACTTTTGCGATTATTTTTGCTTGTGTTTATTATTTTCTCGTAAGCTTTCTCTCTACATTGTGTTGCTTGTTGTTGAGAAATGCAATAAATTATTTAAGGCATTTTTGGTTTCGTTTCGTTTCGCTTTCGTTGTTGTTACTACGGCGCTTTCGCTGCGCTCGCACTTGGCCCATTGGCCCAGTATCAGTGCCAGAGCCGAATTGAAATTGTGTTTGCCACTTGCCACTCTTGCCTCCAGCAAAGCAAAACAACAATATTAACCTCACCAAAACCGAATACTGCGAACACCGAGTAACGAACATACATACATATATAGTATAGTATATATAACCCGAAGTGTCCGTTGCACGCGAGCAGAAGCGACCTCATCGAGAAGCGACCCATTCATCAGTCGACAGTCGCGCGAGAGCAACTGACCGCATCTGTCGCTTATCGTTGCTCCTCTCGCCACAGGACCAACAATCAACAATAAAACAATCGACTCTGTGTGTGTGTGTGTGTGAGATAATTGTAGCAAAAGATTCGCGCGAGTTTCTGCAACTGCAATTTAATATCAATTCAATTAACTCAAGTGAGAGAAATCAATGAACAAACAAACTAAAAAACGCCGCTCGCTCTACTCGCCACTTGCCACTTGCCACACGCCACACGCCACCTGTCACTTGCCGCACGCCGCACGCCACACGCGTCGCCTGCCGCTCGCAGCTGTAGTTGAATTTTCCTGTTTGGTTACAGGTGAGTTTTTTTCTCTTCCCCTTCGCATCGTTACTGTTACCGAATTGCAGCGCAATCAGGAGTTCTTGACTCTTGACTAACTCTGACCCAATTGCAACGTGCTTCAAGCCACAAAATCAATTTTCAGGTTGCGGCTTACCCCCTGAAAGTGCTTTGTTCTATAGTCCTATTAAATCACAATGAATATTTAACGCACCTATTTCTATTTTAAAGCACAAAAACAAATAATACAAAGCCGAATCCATAAAAATACAACGTTTTAGTTTGTAGTGCGTAGCAGCTGCTGGCTCAAACTATTTGACCTAAATATAGAATGCGTGTAATCGCTTTGCAGTTTAGGGATTTAGGTTCCAGGAAAAATACAAATATAATTTGGACGTAAGGCTTATGCAAAAGCCATTTTAAATTCCATATTTGGGGTACAAAATAATCAACGAAATTTCAAATCGTTTGTAATGAACTCTGAACTTTGGTTGGCGTAATTGCAAAATTATTGTTGTGAATATTTTAATAGCATCATCAAGTTTACTGAACCTAGTAACAAATAACAAATACAATCCTATTTGTACAATCATTTGTAACCTTCTAATAATATTATTTGTATACAGATTAGCCAATAAAGACAAAGTTTTGTTTCGACTTTTTATTTGTTCGAAATTTACTAATCATTAATATATTTCCTTGTATTATTATTTCATTGGTATATATTTCTTTTGAAATTCGTTTATTGTTTTAAAATATTTATCTATCAATCATTCAGCACTCATTTTTTAATTTCTATATTTTTACTGTTTACATAATTTGTTTAAAAAACTGAAATCTCTCTCATTGTTGCCGCCCAGGAGTTTGTTCCCTTATGTTATATTTTCAGAAATCGGTCAAGTCTGGGCATATTTATTTCTAGCATAGCATAAAAATAAATTCGCTTGGATGAAGCATGTAATTAACTCTCGTCTCGTCTCGACTCGTCTTGTGACATGACAAATTGTATTGCCCTCGGCCAACCGACAATTCAATCACTCGGTAAAATTGCTTATCAAGAGTTGTATAAAGCAAACTTTAATAAAATAATGTGTGCAAGAATGTGTGTTTAATATAATATTTATCAAATTCCCCAGATTATGCTGAAGTTGCACTCCCAGTTCAATTTCTCAGCAAACACACAATGCTCAACTGTTTGCAAAGTATTACGACTGCACATTACGTATACGCCCCGCTGCACACAGCACACGCAGTTGGCAAATGTCATTTGTGCAAGAGTTCAATGTAGTTTAGAGGGCGAAGCACAACTGTGGGACTTGGCAAGAACTGCTCCTCGAATTACGTCTAATGAGACAGTCAAATCGCAATCGTCGAAGGCGCCTGGCAGCTTCGAGTCGATTCCAAGTTCAGAGCCCTTGAGTTTTTGGTGTGCTTGAAATGCTTTGAATGCCATTTGCTGCTGTTACGTTGATGGGAGCAATGCATGACGCCGCCCAAGGACATAAGGACTACAGCTCAGCACCGTCCAGAGACGACGACGACACGCCTCGGTTTTAGCCCGTTGGCCAAAAACATGGAGACAAGCCCTTAGCCAAATGTGCTCTTCGAAATACATTTTAGTTTTTACGCACTTTCCCCGAAGCAGCTTGAAAACTACGCGAATGGGAAAACGGCACGCGGCCAATGACGAAATACAAATTTCATTTTGTTGTTTCGTTGTTTTTTGGGGCCTGGCTTTTGTGCTTCCTGGTCCTTGGTCCTTGGTTAACTTTTTGTTTTGCGTTGCTCGCCATTTTGTTTGCGCAAACACTTTTATTTGATTCCACTTTGGGCATTTTTTTGTTGTTTCATTTGTTGATTTGATTTCCATTTTAATTTCGATGGCAAAGTTGCGCCTAAAGTTGGATCGATATTCCTCTTGTGCTTTTACTTCACTGTTTTTCTCTGTTTTTTTGTTCCTGCTCGAGAGGCGCAAACAAAATAAAAATAAAAAGATGCCGAAAACCAAACCCATTACGACAACACTCAAAGCGTCGTTTTGTTGCGGGTTGGAGCCAAGCAAAGGCACCAGAGTATTTATGACATTTATGCTAATTATGCGAACGCCTAACAATCCCGAGTGGGCGGCACCCAATGCCATAGAGCATTGTTTTAACAACACCAACAACAACACTCATCTCAGTTGGGGTCGTGGGCTTTGAGTTTGAGTGTTGCTCCTTGGCGACGAACGCTGCGTATGCGTAATATTTGGTATTTCGCTTTATTTTTAGACATAAAACAGCAATGTTGTTGTGATTGTTGTCGTTGTCGTCCTCCTGACAGATACATGCTGAATAGAGATTTCTTATCATCAAGAGATTTGCGTGGCGTGAAAATCTAGCTATTGGACAGCTCAACAGCTAAAAATGCGAAATCTTGTAATTGATTTTCTTGCCCCTTGCGAAATCAATATGTTTTCAAAGGGGATTATGACGTAATTATGCAGAATTAATTATGGAATATGTCCAGCCTCCAATCTGCATTGAGCTGAGCTTCGATAACAAATTGTTTGACAGCATACTTGTTGTGTGATTTATTTCGACCCGTCTGGCCTCTTTGCTTTTCGGTGGCACAAAAATTGTTATTTTAGTCTTGGCTTTACTTTGTGGCGGGCACAGGGAATTAGTTCATGTTACAGACTCCGCCCTCGCCTTGGTTTTCAGGGCACGCCCAAGCATTTAGGCGCCAAGACAAACACACACAAGCCTTTAACAACAACAGTCCGTTTTTCTCTGTCGCTCCTCCGTTTTTGCGGCTCCTAACCAAAAAGACCCCGATCAGTGAGGCATTTTGTTTTGCTTTAGAGGCGGCTTTATTTTATGTTTGCTTTAATTTGTTTGTTTATTTCACTTTTTCGCATAGTCACAAAGGTCAAAGTTTTGCCAGCCACATTTTTGCTTTGGCATTCACTTTGGCCTTTTTGCTTTCCCCAACATGTGTGTGGGTGGAGCTGTGTGTGTGTGTGTGTGTTGCTTTCCAAATTTTGTTTATGAACAAAATGAAAATTGAAGGATACAGTTTGTAGAGGACTTTAAGTGTTCGGAAACCAGAAAACATTATTAATTAGAAATTAATATCGATGCGCATATCTTTTAGTTAGTTGGCAAACAAAACTTTCACAAATAGATTATCGACTTGGCTGTCGGCAGAGAAGCTTTTCCTTTTCCATTGGCTGAAAGGTCAAAGTTTCACCTGCTCATAATTACATTTTCCTTTGTAATATGTGCGGCACATTTATCAAAGACTTTGAGAAAAGCGCTGACATTTTACAAATGTCGGTAATAAAATATGAACTTAAATAACGTTTATTGTGCGTATCGAGTTACAGAGCAAAGTTGAAATTTAAGCCACAATAGCAGCGCACAAATGAAACCCAATCAATTTATGCCGACGCATTGATACACTCGCCATGCCATGATTTATGTGTTTGCAAATTAATTGGTTTTGATTTAAGTGCATATCAAGATCCCTGACTTATCGCTGTGATATGTGACAGGATCTGAGTGCGTGTGTGGCTTATTATGACCTCCGAGCTGAAATGCTGTCAACGTGAAAGCCTCGCACACGAATATGCTAATAAATGTGTCAACATATTGACAGAAATGTTTGTGCCATAGGAGAAATAGAATAGAATTGAATGGCAGAGGAAATCTCCCCATCTCTCCTCATTTATAATTTATGCAAACTTTAAAAATGAATGACAATGTCCTGCTTCGACTAACTAACTAATTACTCAACTAAGCTTAGCTGCTGCTACGTTACAAAGTTAATGAGAAAAATTTCCAATAAGTTTTGTTTGCTTTGACAGAAGTGCTTTACATACTTGTTCTGAATGCTACACGAACCCATCGACTGCTTTATTATGTTTGCTGTTCGAAACGAGCTCGAGTGTTGGCGGTTAAATTTGATCGACTGAGGGATACGATGTGTTTAGCTATTATCAAATGCTGAAACGAAAATTGCTTTCAACAGGATACGACTAAAGCATACGATGTGTGTAGACATTATGAGGTAGTACAACAAAAATATCTTTTAACCGAAGTCGTTTTGAGCTAGAGGCTTAGATTCACAATGATAAAATAGTTATTCGTATAATTTAGGCGTTTAACTAGAATTTCGAAATATTACATATAGTAATTCTAATTTTAACTAAAGATGTATAACTTCAATAAAATAAAATGAAATTGATTCAAATTACCTATGTAAAACATATAGAGATTTCAATAAATAAATTTATTAAATTTGCTCAAAGTCAGCTTTTTAAATAAGTAAAACAAAAATGAAGGCGATTTAAGTTATTTTTAAAATGTAAAGATGTTAATATAGTAATTTTATAAAATTTGCTTTGCATAGGAAAGAGAAGCAATTGCAAATTCAAACATCTATTTATTTCAAGTATATTATATTGCAAACTATTTATTGCATACTTTAGTTTTTGTTTGCCAACGGCAAGACATTTGTTTCTACAAAGAGAGACAGCGAGGAGTTGGCTCTAAATATATTGCCAAACAGCGCAGACTTGCTGGAGTCGAATGCTTTATTTTTTGTTGCCACACACGTCTCGCTAAAGTCGTAGTATGAAGCTTTCAAATTTCAACGAGTGCAGAGTATAAAGAGCGGTAAAAAATGCATACATCACTTTTGGCAGATACGTGAAAATGCAGCTAGATTAAATGACGTGCAGTGACAGTGACAAATGACAAAGAAGTTGACTTGGCAAGTTCTCAAGTACAGCACTTTGCTAATGCGAGTAGTTTAAGCTGCAATAAACAGACTTAATATTTAAATAATGCGATTCACAACTCAAATATTTGTATCTTAATTGCCACAATTGATTAACTGACAAGCTCAATAATCGAATCCATCGACTGTGCACTGTGCACTGTGCCCTGGGCTTTAGCAGTTGGAAATTTAATTAATATTTGCATTCATTTGCATAACAAATAAACAAACAAATGGTAAGCACTTAAATATTGATTTAATTATTTATAAAGAGTAATGTTTGCCTGTCGCCCTCTCCCTCTCTGCCTTGCGCTTCAGTTGTTTACAGCTCATGAGTCAATACAATATTAATGAGTATTTTCGAAAGACTTGCGTTGATCGACAAGCGGGCAACTTCCGCTTCCGCTGCTCAAAACTGAAACACAAATTGCATTTCCGCTTCACATTTTGGCAGAAACATGAACAGATTTGCGCAAAATTCACCAGAGGACACCACACAAAATGGCTGCACAATGTATAGTATTTGATTATGAAATTAAACATGGCGTACATGCGAATTGAGCATTTCCGGTTCGACGGTGGAGGGTAGAGGAGAAAAGTTTCATTTATTTATTGGCTGGCCTGCGGACGGCAATCAGCATGACCAGCGCGTAATATTGTTTAGCAACCCGCTGGGAGAACACAGAGAGCAAAACTTTTCGCACTTTTCTCGCGCTGTACCATCAACAGTTGTTGACGGAGCAAAAGGACGATTGGGAGGACAGTAGTGGAGTCCATTAAATGGCTCAGTTTGCAGGTGCACAGTGACGACATTATTAGCTTGTGCGGTTTGCTGTTGTTACTGCTGTGGTCGCCTCTTATTGTTGCTTTCGGCCTGTCGTTTTGGCTTAACAGCTAATGGACTCAAATTGTAGTCGTGGCTTCCGCTTTGCATATTCGGACCTTTTGTTTTTCCTTCTTTAGTTTCATCACCTGCTGGCTTCTGTTCTCTGGTCCGCTTTCCTCTCTGCTTCGCTGGGTCAATCAACGTTTATCGTTTGTTTTGCGATTTTCTTGGATTTTGTTTGGCTTTCACCAAAACATAATTAAAATGGCAGCAGTTCCTGTCCAACAGGTAATACACATTGCGTATACGTAATTTTGTGGTATGAAATATTGCAAGATTAGCTTGCTATAAATGCAGCTGGAAAATTATTCTACATTTTCTGCAAATTGAAATGTTGTTGATACATAACGAGTGAATTAATTCTCATTGCAAGAGGTCAACAAGATTAGTTTGTTGTAGATGCTTTGCGGAAAACAGCTGGTTTTATAGATCAATTTGTATAATTACTCCGAATAATGTCCAACAATGTAGCACGTTGCGTATACGTAATTTATTTGTATGCATTTTTAAACACATTGCGTATACATAATATGATATGTAAATTAGAGTATTTGCAAGAGTAGAGTTAATTTGCGCTGCAAGCTGCGTATACGTAATCTGGCCAAACTCGTAAATGAGAAATTGCAACATTAGCTTGTTAGAGTTGCGGCATTACTGAACTTTCAACTGTCTGCCGCGGCATTTATGGACTTTTCATAACTGGCAGACTCGTCATAAAATAAGCCTCAGGTAGAAATCTGGTTCTGTTACTGGGGCGCTTCAAGGTTGGCCAAGTGAACCACAAACCGCAACTGGGCTCATCCTGCGACGCTAAGTACGAGCTTAATCTGAGAGCCATTCACACAAAGGCATCAAACTGAGCTCCCTGGCTCGCTGGCCACAAAGGCAAACTGGCAACTGGCAACTGGCAAAGCCAAAGGCGACCGGATGCCAGCCAAAGTGCGCACAGTGCATTTAGGCCAAACACACACAGAGATAAAAGATGCAAGAGGAGGAGATGCGGCACATCATAACTGCCTGGCTGAATTGGTCAACGATGCATGGACGGGTCGAGCATTGATATGTGTGTGTGTAGAGAGCTGACCCAGAGGTCAGTTTCAAATACACACACAGAAATAGAGGAAGGCGAATGCGAGTGACATGCATATGCAAATGGCTTTAGGTTATTGTAATTTCTAGCATAATTACTTATACGCAAGATAATAGAAACTGGAGCACACTCGCATCGCATCGCATCGTCTCTTTTCATTTGCATAATCCTGCAACTCTGACTTTGTGTAGTGTGCACGGCAGGATTAGCAGGTGCCGCGTTGCATCTGCAATTGTGCATTTAATTTCGCATTTTTATTTCGCTTTTATGAGCGACCGCCCGCCTCGAGCTTGCCACTTTTATGGCCGGCCATTAAAACGGTTTAAGTCCTCTGGCCATCTGCATAAACAATTCAAATGAATTTAATTGACTTGGCACTCGTAAAAGGCTTAAATGTTGATGGAGTTTGCCCAGTTATTTGCTAATAAATTCAGCTGAGCAATGCCTTGAGTTGTGGTGAAATCAAAACACCGCCGCCCCAGCAAATTAATTGTCTCTGTTGTGGTGCTCCACAGAGTTGTTCTACAACTAGTTCTGATAATATGCTACTATATATCCATTGTGTTTGCATGTGTATAGTACTATATTTTAATTATGCATGCGCCACGTGGCTGAACAATCCATTGCCCTCCCGGCCAATTGAGACGGTCAATCATTAATCATTTACATATGCGACCTTATTAATTGGCCACGTTGCTCACGTGTATCCAACTGAATATCTCTCCAGTCTGTTTATGTACATACATATATATAATAATACTACTATATATACACGAGTGTGTGTGCTGAGTGATTTACGTGCAGCGCTTTGAGCGCTTATCCGGGCACAAATTGAATGCATACACAATCAGCCCTTTAATCATATGTAAATCGTTGTAATTTACGAGTTAGACCTCTGGCATTCCATGAGGTGAAGCCCTTGGCTTCTCTATGCATGTGACGAAAGGAATAATCTCCACAACATATATTTAAAGCTCTTTGTCTGCTCTGCTGTGCTGGCAAGCAAGCTAAATTACTTGCAGCACTCTTCATTTACGACATTAATGAGCTGGAACTTTGATAAATGTCAAGCTAAAGTTCAGAAATAATTGTCTTGCTAACGATTTATGTCCGAAATTGTGCGATATGGAAATAAAATAAAATACATAAATAATAAAACGTTAGAACATAATTTGTTCGATTTGAGGACGAAGAAGAAATCGAATAGCTTAAAATATTTATTTTTTTTACTATAGAGTCAACTGTAAACCATCGACATTAATAAAATAAATATTATTTAATAACAATTAGGAATGATAAGCTATCTTATGTAATTATAAATTACCAAATTAAAAATTCAAAAGAAACCGGAATTTTAGCTAGCATTTATAGATGAACAGATATAGTATGACAAGTCATTAGGTAATTAATACGAATTTAGAATAAATTCCATTTTATGCTAATTTTTAGAAGAATGGTTTAGAGTTAAATCACAGAGCTGCTTTCAAGGCTATTTTAATTGAATATTCTGTATTTTAATTAGTAGTTTTGTGTCATCTGCGAAATTGCATCTTTAACAGCACAAAATTTGTGGAAAATAATACGTTTTCATTTCACAAACATGCTCTCATCATTCGCTTAGTCAGAGCAAATGCCAAGGACACAGCTGTCAGCTAAACAGCAGCTGCAACCAATCACAAGCAAACAAAAAAAAAAAAAAAAAAAGAAAACAGAGGAAAACTGAAAAGGCGCATGGAAATTCGCATTCTGCATTTGCGCGGAAAAGTCTGGGGCAATTTTCACAGTATGTTTGATGATTGATTTCTGCTAATCTTGAAGCCTGAATTGTTGACATGTGAAACAAAAGCGCTGACAACTGTCGACGGCTTTCCACTGACAGTTGCACATAAATAATCACAGTCGCTGCCACGCCCCCGCCCCCATTTCCAGCTGTGTTTGTGCGGTTGACCATAATGGCAAAACGAATGCGAATGCGGCGCGTGTAATTGAGCATTGTCCTGGCAAGTGTGTAGGCTCCAAGTGTCCTGCGGATGCTGTGCGTTGATTGACGTCAGCAGTTTTGTTTAGTTCACTTTACTCACACACACACACTCTCTCTCATCCACCCTCCCTCCGTCCGCTTTCTTACTCTCTCCAGCTAATTAACTGTGCGCGGTCCTGACAGGAAATGTGCTAACTGTCAGCCGGATTCGGGTAATTAATCTCTTTACCGGCTAGGCCCAAGAAAGGCGAGCGCGCGCGTTTTGATGCGAATTTCGCCGGGTTTCCTCAATTTTGTTTCGGGCCTTAGAACAGGCGAAATGTGTGTCAGGGCCGGTTTGTTGCCAGTTGGCAGCGTTGTCCTTGGAGTGCAACACTCGCAAATTAAATAAAAATATATATACTCGTGAATACACATTATTCAAATGCCGGTCGGACAATATTTTTCAGTGGAAATCAAAAGCCGTCGGGCACAAAATATATGCACTAAACATAAAAAAAAAAAATGAAAAAACTGGGGCAACATTTCAAATGCGAAACGAGAGGATAACAAACAGAGCACAGGATGAGCGTAAACATGTGGGCAGCATCCCAAATCAGCAATCCAAGTTTGCATATACCCTGTAAACTTGTTCAAAGTGCTAAAAGAAGTCGCCACTATGCAAGTTCTAAGAAATAAAACCACAAACATTGTTTTCAAAACATCAATAAATTGGTATTTCCCAGAAACCAGTCGCAAACTAGAAAGAAGTACAATAGTTCTTTAGGAGTGAAGTTTTAAATTCTCAGAAGCAGATTTTTGGCTTGCACACATGCCACAAGCAACTTTTCAATTTTGACAATAACAAAATAACACTAAAGTTCGCCGAAGGCTTGGATCAAGCGCAGGAGAAAGGAAGTTGACTGCCAGGAGATTTCTGTTTTTCGCCGTGCTATAAAATAATAAAAATGTGTGAGGCAACTCAAAGAGATTTCTGTTGAATTCAATTTGGTGTGTCGAAAAAAAAAACGAACGAACGAACACACACATCGAAAACCGTCAACAAGGACATGAGGCGCCAAGGCCCAGGACGCAAGACACAGCACAGCAAAGGGACGGCGAAGAACGGGGATTGAGAAGAGGACAACGTTGACAGCACGAAGCTGACATTTTAATAAAAATAAATTTGATCAACACTTTGCTTGGTCTGTGTTTGCATTCGCGCTGTTATCCGATATCCATATGCCACTCGTATTTACTTATTTGTGGCATGAATTCCGTATGTGATATCGAATATAAATATGATTTATTCGACACCCACTCGCCTGCATGAACGGGCAGCCCGAAAATTCAATTCAATTGCATAAAATACAAAGAGATTTTTCAATTAAAATTCGAATAAACATCGCAGATATTTGCGCCCTGGAGACTGCAATTTGTGAAATAAATTACGATAACAACTAATTTGATGTATGCCTAATTTGTCGCTACTTCTTTTTTTCCGATTCTTATTACCAATTTATTCGAATGTATTTAAATTGTAAAACAATATGTTATTTCTACTTTTATTTAATGCAGAAATATCAAAAGAATTTTACTCACACTCCAACTCCAACAGAAATGCTTTTGTTTTTTGATTTATAAAAATGCAATTTGTGAAATGAATTCCGATACCAACAAAGGTTTTATTCCTCATTTTTGGAAAACTTATATTTTTCAGTTTATTGTTGTAATGGAATATTATTTTAGTATAGAACATGGTATAACCTTTCCTTTTTTTACGTTTTTAATTGCAGTAATATCTACAAATTATAATCACACTCTTACATTTCTTTTTGAAATAAAGTTTAAATTTTTAACGGAAATCCTGTTGTAACTTGCTATATTACTGAATACTGCCAGGTGTTTGTTAAGTTTACTTTGAGGCTAAATTTATAAGCTTATCGAAATTCTTTATCTCAGTCTAAAGTGCGTCCTTAAATTATCAGATGTTTAATTTTGAACAAAAATGCTGTTCATTCTTGTTTCATATCTCACCGGTGTCAGCTGCTTGACAGCTAGTTTAATTTTCTTTACAACAATAACACCGTCTGGTTGACAAGTTGGCAACACCTCAGCCACGAGTTGGCAGCTCCCAAACTTGCTTCAAGTTCTTAGTTAAGTTGGGCGCAGCTTTAACAATTCGGCCTTGGCTGTTTTGTTTGTTTTGCCGTTGGCAATATGTAAAGCGTTGACAAGCCAAAAAGCGCACCACACTGCAACCTTCTTCCTTCCTACTCTTCTTTCTGCTGGCAATTATATATGCCACCTGCTATATATAAACACATAGTTGTGCAATCAAACAGACCGTAAATAATCAACAAAAACAGCAAAAAAAAAGAGCTGAAACATCGCGACAGCAGCTGGAGCCAAAAAAAAAAGAAGCGGAACAAGAATTTACGAGTGCCACGTAAAGTATATCGACACAAAGGCAACGACGACGGACGACAGACGACGGACGACAGACAATGGTCAATGGTTCGTTGGAGCGCGGTTCGTCCTTTTCGCTTTCGCTGCTGATGAGTCAGGGGACACGGTTGCCGCCTGCACTTCCGCTGCATGCGATGCCGCTCACCACGCTCCCATCCAGCAACTATGGCGCTTTATTACATCCGGCAGCTGTTGCGGTCTGCGGACACGAACGTTGATGTCACGGCGCTGCGAAAGCGAGTCCTCACACAGACGCTGCTGTGTGTGTGTGTGTGTGTGATTAGCACGTTGCCAGCGCGTTCGACAATAAAATCGTATTCGAAATCGTTCGTTTTATGCGATGTACTCGTCGTTCTTATCGCATGTCGTTTTGGTCAACGAGTGGCCATCTTAACTGGCCACGCCCCCAACGCCCACACACACACACACACACAGACAGGAGAAGAGCTCTTGCCTTGCTCTCGATAACAACATTCTTGACCTGCCCCACACTCGAAGCGATTTCGTTTTCAATTCCGTTTGCGATTCCGCACTCGCAGGAAGCTTAACATCGAGAGCTAGAGTTTGTCTCGAGGCAAAAGAAATGGCATGAAAAGAGAAAGCGAGAAAGTGAGAGAAAGAGGTGGGGAACTGTTATGCATGGGGTCACGAAAGCCAAACACGACACGTGTGCAACTCTAGAAGTTATGGTAATTGAAGTAGTGCTTATCGTAAACACGAACAGATGTTTGCCACCAGCAAAAGAGTAGAGAAAACAGAGCTCTAAGGCAGCCCAGAATTCTCTACTAGGAGCTTAGAGAAGCTGTGTTTTAATTACACCGCTATTATTTTTAATTTGAAGTAATTTTACAAGAAAGTTTAATTACACAATTTTACCTAAATGCTTCCTTAGTATTATTAGAAGAAATGATCACAAAAATAGTATTTTTAATTATAGCAAATTAATTTGAAATAAAATAAGTTATCGCCAAAAAGATAGAAATACAAGACAATTTAGTTTGAAGACTAAATGTTTTTAGAAATTCGCTAGAAATTGCCCAGTTGCAGATATTATTAAAATGATAAGAAGTAGCTAATAAATTTAAAATAAACCAAGTTGATGTTAAAACACAATCTATAGACAAAGTATTATTGGAAGTTCAAGGAAATTTGTTCAATCGAAGTAAATATTATATCACCAAAATAAGTATTATTATTATAGGAAATTCATTTAAAATATTTTAATTGTTGTCATCAAAAAACACAACTAGCATAAAAACTTGTAATGTTTTATTAGAAGTTCACGAACAAGTATTATTATATAAGACAATTAGATTACACTATAAATCATTTGACTCATTTTCTTATTTTCACTATCGTTCAAAGTATCTTTGACTTTGACACGACTCACGAGGCCTCACGACACGCGCTCATCTCTGTCATCTCACTGTGTGGAAACGCATTTGCTTTTGTGTTAGCTGCGTTTGTTTATTTCTCTTTATTTTTGCACCTGCCACATTCAGTGTTTTGAGTGGTGTTTTTTGGTCTTTCGACTCTGGCAGCAATCAATTTTATTGATTGCATTTTCATTTTCAATTTCAATTGCAATTGCATTGCGAGAGCTGCGTTTAAGGAATGTCAGCCATGCATTTCATTAATCTCTGCTTCTGCCATTTGCAATTTGCAATCACATTGAAAAGCCACACACACACACAAACAAACAAAAACACACACACACACATTGGCATTTTTATCACTCTATTTAATTATGGTTTTTGTTGTGCGTAAACAAGAAGAATTTACATACGTTTCTATGGTGATTGCCGGCGTCCATTTTCAGCGCAGACTTGTGCGGAACTGAGCAGCGACTAGCCGAGCTTTATTTATTTCATTTACATTTCACATTATTCTCTCACTGTTCGCACAAAGAATCCAAAAAATCCAAACGCTTCTGGCCGTTTCTATTTCTCTTTGCCATGGCCAATGCCATTGCCATTCTGCTGTCGTTTCCAGCTGGCGGCAAGGCGGAAATGCTCAGAGTTGTCGTCGTCGCATAGAATATCTGTCGACGGTTCGAGCAGAATAGTTCAATATTTGTACTCAATAAGACGAAGTGCACTAATTGTCTGTACAGCATAATATTATCATTTGCTCTGCAAACATTTGATTAGATGCGAAACTAATGCAGCCCCAAGATATCACAACGATAAACAATTCGTAATTGCAATTGCATAACAAATTGCATCATCTCTTACTCCTTGAATTCTAAATTTGTCAACTATATTGCAAACTGCTATAAATAAAATACATTCCGAATTTCAGAGTCTGATTTGTTGTCACTAGTATTCCACATTTGTTGGTTGGAATAGAAAAAATTATCTATGGCATAGAACGCATTTTATGATTAATAGAGATTTCGGTTATGCGAATATAGAAAATCTCATTAAAAAAAATGCAAAGCCCAATTTTAAAGTTTGAGTTTAAATTATAAATATTTTAAAGAATATTTTCTATAAATTTCGATTGATTACAGAAACCAAACTCAAACTACAATAGATACAAAATATGCAGCACTGAAAATTCAATTATTTTCACAAAAATATTTTTAAGAAAATATATACTTTAACTCTTAAATATATCTGTGCTTTGAGATCTCACATTTAGATTTAACAATTCAAACCAAATTACATTTTATAGATTATTTGAAATAAAAACATTTAAATCAATTGCCCGCATTTATTTTATCTTTACTAGTTTAAATGATTGATTACAACAAAACTACAATTCAAATAAATATGCAGCATTTAATATTCTTGATTAGACACAATTATTTATGATTTTAAATAAATCTCTTTTTTGTGTAGCATAATTATGTTAAACTATGTAAGGCACAATCTAATAGCTCATGTTAAATTAGAAATATTTAAAACAATTAGAAGATCGATTACAAAAACCAAACTCAAACCACATTTAAAATGCTTAAGCAGCACTTAAAATATTTGAATAGGTACAATTATTGCAAATGCTTTCACATTTACTTGAGCACAATTCCAATTCCAATTCGAATTCGAATTCGTAATTGGCATCAAATTTCCACTCTTGGCTACAATTCACTTACAGTAAGTGTCATGAAATTTGATGCCCAATAGTCAGAGTCAGTGAAATTTTGATGGGCGTTTATCAGCGCGTTGAGGCAAGTGGGAGCGTTAATTAATGTTATTAACTAATCACTCAAGTGTAATGTCCTTCTAATTTATGTCGAAAATGGCTGGATGGCTGGCTGGCTGGCTGGCAGGCAACGCCCCGCAGCGTGAGCACACGAAATTGAGCGCTTTGTTAGGACAAAAAGTTTTTCGCCACAAAATTATGACCTTACACGCAACGCAACGCAGCGGCAGCAGCGGCAGCTAGAAAGTATGCCACAAAAAAGCGAAAGCGAAAACTTTGAACGCTAGTAAAGCCATCAAAACTATGTAGTATAGACTAGAGTGAAAGTTGATTCGAGTGTCGGAGTTCGGGACAAATCACGCTGACTGGCTCAACATGACAGGCGGTGGTGATAAATTAGGAACACACGACACACAGTTTGTCGGCCAACTGCAATCCAGAATTTCAAGCACATACGCTGCGTATGAGTAATTTACTCGCCTCGCCCGCATCTGCGGTGCGCGTTCTTTGTTTGTGTCGCATTATTGACACTTTTATTGGGCCACTTTTCGCCCATAAAGCAAACTTGTTAATTCGCGCCATATGCGCCACATTTTCAAGGCACACACATTTGGTGTGGTGTGAATAACGGCGCATAACTTGATGCAAATGGCCAACTGGGGAATTATTGTTGTTCTGCTGCTGCTGCTGCTTCTGCTTCTGCTGTTAATATTGTTGTCGGTTCACAATTTGATTACAATTTGGCGTTTGTAATTTTTCGTGTTATGCACGACAATTTGCAATTGCTTCTGCTTCTGTTTTTCTGTTTTGCATTCCATTTCCATGTTAAATTTGCTTAATTGCCGCGCGGCATTTTCATTTGAAAGGAACGCACAAAAGAAAATGTTAATTACTTTATGCTAACTGAAAGTAATTGAAGTGCGATAAGATCAGCTGTCAGGCAGCTGTTTAAATGAAAGCGAATGCATTATTTGTTGGAGTGCTGTTTTTTATGGACGTTAATTAACCAAATGTCATTTAGAACAAGCCAAACCATTTCTAATTAACTTGAAGTTAGTTCCATATTAATTTTTAATGCTTTAAGTAGCGAATTGACACTTAACAACGTTTTGCCATATTCAAAGGTCAAAAGTGTCTATTGAGCAATAAATGTTTTTCTCTAATAAAATCTATTTATTCAATGCCAGAAATTTAGCTCAAGATTCAAATACTATTCATCGTTACTTAAGCCACCAAACCAAATACATTTTTAATTATGTCGAAGTTTATTCTATATTAATTTTTAATTTATTTTCACAAGAATTAATGCGGCAAAGATTGAATTTATTGTTGAACAATAATCTATTTTATGGATTGAATTTATTATTGACACTTAATAACTTTTGGTATTTTTTAAGGTCACAAGTGTTTATTGAGCAATAAATACTTTGCTGAACCAAAATCTCTTTACCATATTCAAGATTCAAATGATATTTATGGACACTTAAGCCGCGAGCTTAGTCTGGTGGAAATAAAATTAATTCTCAGCTCAGATTCTGCACGAAAAGTTAAACGTTAATTCTCTTGAGGGTCGGAAACTATATTTAGTATTTTCATAGAGTGGAAAATTCCGTTGCGATGTCGCAACATGTTTCGTGCTAAATGATAATACCCTTTTTCCTTTTGCGCTGGGCTTAGTCTAGTGGAAATTAAATTAATGCCGAGCTTAACAGGCAATTGACTGATACAATCTTTTTGAGTTTCCTGATGGCCAATTTGCGTTGCGAAAGTTCAAAAAAGGTAGACAATAGTAGAGACTGTAATTCTCTTGTCTCTGCTGCGCTTAAATTATGCGTAAGCTGCCGTGAAATTAATCAAAATAAGTTAAGAAACTTGTCAGGGTTTGGCAGATATCTGCATGCATCCTCAGTGAATTATCTGGCACTCATTGAGGTTGGGTTGGGGTAAAATTTACTGTCAAGACAGCAGCAGCAGCAGCAGCAGCTTCTTCAACGTGTGTCCACTGGCGAAAGTTCAAAGTTCAGGCGCGTGCCGAGCGAGGCGACACGAAACCGAGAACATGACTGGCATTTCCGAGACTAAATCAACAGTTTGCCATTTGCTCATCTCCTGCCCACGTTCTGTAAATGCCAAAAACGAGCAAAAACATTTCAGTAAAAGCTCCCAAAACTTCCCTCTCTGCCCTCAGCATCGATGCTGTCATATTTGCAGTGCGTTGCTTTCATGGCCATAATGATAATTACGCAGCGCAGCAACATTTCGGAACACACTCCATTGAGCAAGTTCTCGTAAATCAAACGCAGTGATTCCCCTTAACCTTAAACCCCAAACTCAAACTCCGCCCCCAAACTTTTCGACCATCGCCCAGAACACATCCAGGACGACGTCCAGCTGAGAGAACTCACCTCTCTCCTCTCTCTCTCTCTCTGTGTGTGGTGCTTGTGCCGGAATTAAGTGCTCTTGAAATTCGATGAGGGAAGCTAATCTGTCGGCTCACTCAATCAACAGGCGGGGGAGAAGAGGCGAGAGCAGAGAGCAACGAACAGCGAACAGTGGAGCAGCATCGAATGTTGACGCCATTGTTTGCATTCTGGCAATTATATTTAGTAAAACAAATCAATGAAATGTAATGACCCGGATATTGATGTACACATTACTCATAACGTAAATAGTTAACGCACTAAGTAAGACATTATGTGTTTGCCAAACTACGTTCCCATTTGCTGGCAATCGCTTGGAAGGGGACCAAATGGGCAGCAGAAATTGCATATTTATTAAACAAAATACCAGATATGAAAAGTATACGTGAGACATCTGATTTTTGTGCAGTCATATAGATATATATTTAAATAAATCAGTTAACTTACCAACTTTTAGTTAGAGGAATATGACACACATTTAATCTGAAATGAACAAGGAAATTGCATTTCATTATGAATATAAATAAATGTAAGAACATTCAGCATATTTTGTTAGTCTTATTTGCATGTTTCCATCTTAAATGTTTATATGAAAATGCTAAATATATTTGCATACTAAATAATAATAAAATAAATTAAAATCTCATTTAAAATTCAGCTGGCAATTACGTTTTATTTTAACTTAAAATTGCATTACACAATTAAATGCAAATTCGAATTTAAAGCACTTATAATAAAAACGATTAGTATATTTTATGGACATAAATTCAACTATCCAGCTAAAAATTTCAAATATGCTTGCGTATTAAAAAAAATTAAATAATAGTGGTGTAAAGAAACTTGTGCTTTCTTTAAACTTACATTTAAATTAAAGAAAACAATTATATTAAAATTCACATCGAAAGCTTTTCTTCTAAAAACGAAAAGTATATATTATAAACAAAAATGCAATGAAATAATATTTCACTATCCAGCATATGCAGCAAGCCTTGTTTGGAAATTTCTTTCTCACATGAAAATGCAAAATAAGCGTGCGTTAAATAAAAAGAGAAACTAAATGGCCTCTCAAAATTTAAAATAAAGTCAATTAATGAAGCATAATTCAATTATATGAAAAATTTAAATGCAAATTCCAAACGAAAGCTAATTTCTTAGTCCACCTGTATTTATTGTATTGATTTATGAAAGTTGTGCAACAAAAATTAAATAAGAAGCCACAATAAAACATTTATCGGGCTTCGACTTGGAGTTTGTTGTTGATGTTTTTCATCAAAAACTTTCTGCTTAATCAAAGTTTGGATTTTCATTCGTGTTTTTCCCCTATTTTTGTGACCTTTGCAGCAGACCCACTGTGACGTGCATAAATGAAAGGAACGTGCGATGCAACTGAATCCAAGCAAACATACTGAAACGCACTACTGGATTGTGAGTATTGCCTTGAACTTTGCATTTTATTTCTTAGTCTCTTAGTTTTTATTATAATATTCACGACGTCGATGGCGACGAATCGGAAAGTTTATTGTTGGGCCCCAACTTTAAGGACTCTTCGCACTCCCCGCAATTATGGTGCCATTAATATTTGAACACAAACGAGAAAAAAAAGAGAGAGAGAAAAAACAAGGAAGGAAAGGAAAGTGAATCGTTGCCAAAAGTGCAGATGGCAGAATGGCAGGATGCAAGCCAGGATCATATAGTCGAAAAAGGCTAACGTTGCATTGTTCGTGGCCCAAAACAGATTGGCAGCCTGCCAGTTTCAGTTCAAGAGAACTTCTCCTCCCAGCAGCAAGCAGCTGCTGTGCAGAAGACAAAAGCCGACTAGCAAAATGGCGATAGAATTTTATTGTGCTGAAATTGTTGGAAAATTACAAATTGCCGAGAACACAAGCTGCAAAACTCCTCCTTCGCCGACATGATGACATCTGCCAGGACAGACCGCCTTTTGATGGTTTCATTTGGCGGCTTTTCACCATGCATTCACAATGCACAAAATCTGTGCTAAGCACAAAAAACATGTACATGACTATAATGGCTATTTTAGAGGCCAATGCACTTAATTAACTGCTTCAAGATTTTTCCGGTTTCCCATTGCAATTTATTACATGACCAGAGCAGAGCAAATAACGTGTGACATGTTTATCTTGTGTGCTGGACTCAATTTAATAAATCATCTGTTTTTGGGGGTCAGTGATGGGACAGATACGAAAAACTGATTTCTATGGCCATGTCACAAGTTGGCCTGGCTTCGATCCAAAATGCCAATGCAATTGACATTTCGGGCTGCAAAATTGATGATGTCCCACTGCCTGCCAGTTTATTCGCAAAAAAGGTTTTCAAACTCACACAATGCCTGGCGTCAAATAGCTAAAGAAACCCTTTAAAAAACTTTGGTGCGTGGGCGTGGCATTACTTGCCAAACTTAATGAACCCAATAACTTTTGGGCATAAAGCTGTTAAGTGATTCAGTGACATTTTCGCTCCAAAGACAATCAATCAAGCGCACACAATTAAATGGGATGGAGTCAATAAAGCGGCTTACAATTAATGGCAAAAGGACGCAAAAAAGTGCATTACAAAAACACGTTAAACTTTTTATTTTACAAGCGATGGAAATTTACAAATACAAATTTATATTTTCCTTTTACTCTCTATTGTTTTTTGCAGACCCTATTTTGGTGTGCCTTGGGAGGTTTAATATTGGGTGGAATCGTTGTCATTTCTTACTGGATACGACGATGCAGGTATGTATATAGTGCCATATAAATTGTTATGCCCCCCAGTTGCAACCTTATCCAATTAGGGGCAGACACGTCTAGTGTTGAATTCTGCGAATTTTACGCATTTTTCCAGGAAATTTTGTTGTAACTACATTTTTGTAGTTATTTGATGTGGTTTGTTTTCGAATCGTCAACGCATTAAGTCTCGCAGCACGTGACCGTCAAAGCCCCCAAGTGACAAAGCACAAAAACGGGGCGCCGACAACGTGCAAGGGAGGGGGAGGGGCAGTGAAGGGTCTTAAGAGGCCTATGACTATGACTACGACTGTATGACAGCGACAATGAGCCCCACGTGAAGCAACCGAGACTTGGACTTGGCTTGTGGTCGGCATTCCAGCAGTGCATTCAAAGGCTGCCAACAGACAGCTGGCGCCAGACAGAGACCGATAGAGCGTTGTGCGAGTGAGAGAGGGAGTGAGAGTGGCATTAGCAAAGACAAAAGCTGCCACTCGGGCGGACAGAAAGCCAACTGAATAATTCAAGTCGGCAATTGGACTGGCTACGAGCAATTAAGTTAATGATGCAAGGTCACTGGAAGTGGTAGCCACAGACCCTCCTCCCATGTCCCCCCCCCTCGGCTTTGTCGCTATCAAAAATAAACAAAAAACGAACAGCAAAAGAAATAGCAAAAAGGAGGAAAGGGGGAGAAAGGGGGAGAAGGGTCTAGAGTACTCGCTTTTGCCGCCACCCAAGAATGACGCAGTTGACATTCCAAGGCGAGGACGGGCGTGGTGACCACTAAGAGCACCGCCGAGGGGCCTATTACGATGGTTGGCGCCAACTCGTCCCTACACACACACACACACACACCCATCAATTTATTAAAGGACAAACGCACAAAAGGACAACTGGCAAATGTAGTGTGCGTTTGTGTTTAGTTTCCCTTCGGCTGCGTTTTATTTCGTTTCGTGTCTTTCACGCGAACCTAAAGGCCAACGCTTCGTATACGTAATATACATATTTACACTATATGTGTGATTGTATTGGTGTGTGTGTGTGTGAAAAACTTTTCCAATTTCCATATGGAACTCACAAATAGGAAACAGCAAACAGTAAGCGAACAAACAAACTGAAATATTTGCATACAAACGAATGTCCTGCGACCAAAATGTGTGCCCAGTGCGCACCCATACATACACACACACACACACACCTACTGGGTTGCAAGTGTGTGTGTGTGAGAACAGGTCGGTAGCATCAAGTAGGGAGTTTTTGGCCGCACGATGAAGGGCAGCAGCAAAGGTAAACAGTCGTTGAGCGGGTCATGATTAATGTGTCACGAAGTGGACATCGCGATTCTTTGCGGCTGACATGGCACAGTGGTCGAAAAGGCTCCAAAACCGTATCCTAAACGATTATTAATTGCTGCAGCTAATGGCTAAATAAGTCGCCAGGAGTGTAGTAAATGTTTAGAGTCTTCTTCAATGCAGAGCACAACAAAACAATCTTAAGGAAATTGGCAGCTGGGCCGGTAGAAATTTGAAGTTTATACAGATAAATGTGTAAATTCAAATAAATTGATATTTGAAAGTAAAAGAATTTAAAAATTCATAATTAAAGCTTCCAAAATACATATAAAGTGGAAGATGGGTTTTCAATTAGTTTTGCTTTTCTGCATATAAAACTAACTCCATATAAATAAATAAATTAACTTAATCATATATAACTTGTTAAACTTGTGTAAGGAATTTTTTATTTATACTTTTAACCGTCAAATACTTTAGAGTTTTCATAACTATAGTTACAAACAAATTCAGTCCTATTAATCAACTAAATATATAAAGTATTCTGAAACGTTTGAAAAATGTTGTTTATTCTAAAATGTTAATAAAAAATCCTTTATTTAATGAAATATATTTTTTAAAGAATTGTAATATTTGATATTTGAAAATAGATTTAATTTATATTTGCAATATTTATGTTTATAATTAAGCAAATATAAATTAAACGGAATATTTACATATTATTTAAATGCATTAAAAATATATTTATTTCTATAAAATGACATTGTAACATAAAATGAAATTGTCAATGGTTTTGGAATACTTTACAATGAATGGGCATTACTGAAACATAAATAGAAATTACGCATAAATGAATTGCGCATTGAATCAATTGGCAAATATTTACATAAGGAAATTGACGCGAGGTTCCCTCGCAGATAACTCCTTCTGCTAATCGATCAACCTGCTAAGCACCGCTGTCCCTTCAACGGCAACCAGTCGTTAACCAGTGCGTTAAACGCTTAAACAAAACTAACATTTGATGGCAAGTTGGCAACATGCATCTATTTATCAATCTATGTATGTATGTGAATCCCACAGAGCACAATGAGAGCGATCGATCAAAACAATTAAATCTGATTAAGCCGCCAGTTCTGCGCCCCTTGCCAAATGATGTGCACCACGGTAAATTGTACATTGTTATCCCATTGTCAAGAGAAACAAGCTGACATGAAAGCCATGTGCTTGCTGTTACAGAAGGGTGTCCGGGTGTCGAGGTGGGGGGTCAGATGAAGACGAGCAAATATAAAATGGAAGGGCAATAACGGCGACAGAGACAGCAGACAGAGAGAACAATATGAGTCAGTTGGAAATTGTCATAAAAATTAAAAATCAATTTTTATAATCCAGTTAGAGTGTGCGACAGAGAGAGAGAGAGAGACGTTGTAGTAGCTGCCTGGCTGATATGAGGCACGCAAACATATCGTAGAAACCACCCACAATAAACACGCACACACATACAGACTGAGAACTGTGAGTAGTCAACGCGGCTAGACACACAGACTTGGTTGGCTGGTCGACGGCTCGGTCGGGACTGGAATAAAGAAATTTCATAGTTTTCGCTTTAACCGAAACGATGTTCGAATTTTACCTTCATTAACAGACGACCCGACGAACCGCGTGGCCGCGTTTTTTGCTCAGTGCTTCAAACGTGCTCCCCAAATAGCTCCAACAAATAATTCTCGTGCGTGTCGTGCGACAACACACAAAAAAGTTGCTGGCAGCCAAAGTGTTAATCCGTTGAGACAGCCAACAAGCTCCCCTGCTGTACTTTTGCGAATACTTTGGCCAACTCTGTGAGCGTTAATTAAAAATTAATTTCGATTTTCGCGTAATTTTCATATGAAATGACTGCTACGCTAATGAAGCGATCGTTAACTGCGCCCATCATCTTTACAACCGCCCTGAAGATGATTACAACGATGATGATGTTGCTGTTGAAGTAAACTCTCTCTCTGTCGGCAGGTGCATGTCTTCAAGTGTCAAGTGGCTTTTTGCCTCCTTTTTGTTTTTTTTTTGGCAACTAATCACCGGTCTGGCAAATAAGCATTTCTAGACGTTGGCTTTCGCTTTCACAACAAAGAAAAACTTCATTATTTTTTATGTGCAATTGAATTTTTGGCCTTTTGGCATTTCGCTGGCACTGAACAAAAAACTTGGCTTGATTAAGCACAGCGCGACTTGTGGCGGCAATGAAAGTTCTTTAAGTGCCTGGCGGGCGTTTCCGGCTAACGTTAAAAAGCGTATAATAAATATTAAAATGAAAGTTTTATGGGACAGCGAGCAGAAAGATTGCAAAGATTTACTAGCTGGCGAAGAACTAAAGTTTCAACACGACTAATTTAGTGACAAACGTAGTTCGAATTTAAAACAAAGTAAACCTCTAGGAGCGCAGTAGAAATTTCATAAAAAGAACTTTTAAGAACCATAACAAATTTTACAAGGTGTTTAAATATGGCCTGACATAAAAAGTTGTAATAGTTAAAAATAAATATTGCGGCTAGAGAAAACTACTTAGTAAACAAAAAGTTATCGTTTGTTGGAATTGATTAGAATTTTGAAGTGCAAATTAAGCAAGAATCAAATTTAAATATTGTTGCAAGTGCATTTAAAATATAAAAAAATTAAGAATTTCAACGGAAAAATATATTTTATAAATTGAATCATATGTATATATATGAAGAACAGATGTACTTTCTATCAGCATTTAATTGAATATTATTTATTTTCGATGTAAAATTTCAATTGATCGTCCGATGAGCAACTTTGCTTTGAAAATATTGCGTTAGGTCTCGAACAAAAGAAACAACCTCAAAGTAAAATCATAACAATGTTTATCACTAAAGTAGACCCGATTTTATCGGACAACTATTGCTATTTATAAAATTGATATATGACTAAGGTCGCTAGTTTATCTAAAGCCTCGCAAAGCCAGGCCAAAGTTAAACACGAAATTTGTTGTGTGTACGTTTCAAATAATCCCGATTAATGCCCAGTGTGTGTGTGTGTGTGGTGTGTGGTGTGTGGTGTGTGTTTAGTAGACTGACATAATGGCGAAAGGCACAAAACGCACAGAACCCAATTGTGAATAATTTGCGATTGGCGATAGCAATCCAGACAAGTGGCAGAGAGCAATAAAAACACACACAGCTGATCAGAAATACTATAGTCAACGATAAAACGGACACGTACGGATTATGAAATATGAAACGCTCGTTAATTTCATGGCTCTATCCATCCAATGTGTGTGTGTGTGTGTGTATGTGGAGCGTTCGTGCCACAAACAAATTGACAATTTAATTTGCAATGGTACAACAAAGTGACAGGATAATGCAATAATCGAAATGGCTATAAACTCGTATATATCCTGACACATTGCCTTTGACTTTCATATATACTATATACTATATATGAGCAATTACAAAAGAAATGATAGCCCCATAGAGGGGTGCAGTCTGCAGCAGGCCTGGAAAAATAGAAATTGATTCGAAAATTTGCTTGCCACACGCCGCACACACCTGAGAACACAACCGAACTTGGCAAATTGGAATGTGAGCAACTCACGACGCACACCTGGCGACCCAAGAGCCAAGCAAAAGAAAGCAAAGACAACACAACAGTAGACAACAAGACACGACAAGACAGTGAAGACAGCACCGAAGGAAAATCAATAAGCCTCAAAAGCAAAATGCCAAAATAATGCAAAGAAAAACAAGTAAGAAAGCTACAGTCGAGAGTGCTCGACCGTATGATACCCGCAACCCATTTCGAGAAAAAACAAAAAAATTAAATTATATTTAAACAAAAAACATACCAAATATACTAAAACTTGTTTTTTTGTATATATTTGAAAATAGCGGGTAAAATACCGCAACACCGTTATGGTCACACTGTCAACTAAACAAACAAAGCGCGGGCAGCTGCAAGTGAATTTTGCATATAAAATTGATTCTTTAATAACTTCCTTGTTTTTTATTGGATTTCAACCAAATTCTCAGGAATCATTGAGAATATAATTATTATTATGCATACCAAAATTCAATGCTCTAGGTCTATTATTACGGCTTTTACAGTCTTTTGGGGGCGGAAAGGGGCGTGGCATCCAACTTTTGAAATAAACTTGATCTGCGTAGGACATATAAGAGTACTGTCCCCAAATTTGGTAGCTCTAGCTCTTATAGTCTCTGAGATCTAGGTGTTCATACAGACGGACAGACGGACAGACGGACAGACGGACAGACGGACAGACGGACATGGCTATATCGTCTCGGCTGTTGACACTGATCAAGAATATATATAGTTTATGTGGTCGGAGATGCCTCCTTCTGCCTGTTACATACATTTTCTGTTGGCACTAAGTCATAATACCCTTCTACCCTATGGGTAGCGGGTATAATAAAGAGAAATAGTAGCGAAAGCATTGCGAATGTCGAGCATTTCGCGCGCCTGATTAGATAAATGTTGTTGGGTGCGGCGAGGGGCGGGAGGCAGCTTGCAACTAAGTAAAAAGCAGAGAGCCAAATACGATTAAATCAACAGACAGCGGCAGCAACAACAACGCTGCGAATAAGCAAGTAAAAAACAAAACAAAAGGAAAATAAAATGTAAAATTAGAATCAGAATTAGACAATTAGACAAATGGCGAAGACGCCTCGGGGCTGAGACACGTGCAAGGCACATGTTGAAGGGCCGTGCCTCGGTCTGGGGCAGGGACAGGGACAGGGGCAGGGGCATATGTGTGTGCGTCTAAGTGTGGCATATAGTGCTCAATGTCACAGCGAAGCAGCAACAAAGGGCGCATGGGGCGGCAAACGGGGCGTATGATTTATTTAAGCGTCCATTAAAGTTCTTGTCATTGTGTGTTGTTGCCGCCATTTTGTAGTTGTTGTCGTTGTTGTTGTTGCTGTGGTTTTTCGTGTGAAGGACATTCGTTGAACTGCACGCGTTGACTTTGTTGCCACAACATTCGAGCCAAAAACTTTGTCAGTATTTTGGTTTCGCCGCGTACTTTTCAATTAACAAACATGCTACTGAAAAATACAAATACAAAGCAAACAAAAACAACAAAAAATAGAAATTTCCCACGCCCACAAAATCGCATAACAATTTTAATTACAAATATTGAATTTGAAGCCCCAGCGTCGACGCTTTAATTGATAAACCAGCGATGTGGCATCTGTTTCGCCATGACACACACACAAATCCCTTTTGTAATTACAGATGCGTGCCTTCTGTTCAATTTATCTATTTTCGAACTAATTGCGAAACCATTTGAAATATCAAATAGTGTTTGGGGTCGTCATTAAGCGATTATTAATTAAACGATATTTGTTTAAACATGTGTTTAAGCTGCGAATTGTGCAGAGACAATCAAAGGGATTATAGCGATTTAAAATTCAGTCGCAATTAAATTAAATATTTGCTTGGGTAAAAATTGGCATTTGATAAATCATTTAAAAGGAATATTGATTTTATTTAAGTATATATTCATTGTCAACGAATTTAAAAGCAATTTGTCCGTTTAATAAAATGGGTAAGGGAATTTTATGATTGGCTTAACTGAGCATTTTCTAATGTCGTTATTTATAAAGATACAAAAAATTAATTATTTAAAACAGTATTACATTTATTTAATATATAACATATTTATTTTCAAATAAACGACATTGAAAATGTATGAATCAAAGCTCACCAGCTGCATGATAGATTTAGGGTATTTTAGGAGCTGGCAAAAGCTTTTATCAAAGGTGCAAACCTTCATAATAATTTAATATATATTTAGATAATAATGTTTAAGGAAAATAAGTGAATTGAGACCCTGAAACCTAAAACGTATTTAAGTGAAATGTGTGCTCATCTTCCCCCTATATTTTATTCCAATTATTAAACTACCCAACTACATACTATATACATCGAATTCGATTAACGAATACTTTGTAATCGAACTTCAGATTTAGGTGTCGCGCATTGGACTGTTGCTTGAGCGATCGGTAGGTAAATTCGCAAAAAAAAAAAACCAAAAAAACAATCTGCTTAAAGCCAAACAAAATGCCAAATGCCAAAGCCAAATGTCAATGAAGCAAATTATTCAGTAAATCACCCAAAACAAATAAATTGAAAAACCAAAAAATAAATAAATCAAAGACAAAAGCAATTTTTCAGTTAATCTCAACACAATTCCAAATAAATTGGCTTTTCACAAATAAACACAAACAACAAAAAGGACACACAGATGAAAGTCTGAATTTTTAATTTGCTTACACGCAATTTTGGATCTTAGCAAAATGCATCAATTTGAAACGCTTTTCTTATAAGTATAAATAAGTATAATATACATACATATATTGGCTGCAATTAGTTTAGTTGAAGAAATTGAATTGCATGTTTTTATTTCCATATCAATCGCTTAACATTTTGTTCACCAAATTTTATTCCAAAGTAATCGAAACGAATTTTGTGAAATTTTCTTTCCACATTTATCATTATTTACTTTGATTTCGGTTTTTCTCAATGGCTGTGGATGCACAGCACGGCACAAGGCATAAATTGAACGAAAAACAAAAAACAAAAAACACAAAATAAAAGAAAAGCCTTCGCAAAATGCTTTTGTGATTGTCGTTCTCTTTCCCATACGTATATCTAGTTGAACGCAAGCAAATGTTTCATTTACGGCAAATTAATTACACACAACCACACACACACACACACACACACAAACGCACACAAACGCACTCGTTATCGATTGCTGTGTGCAATTGAACTGTGCATATTGTGACGTCAGCAAAAACACAAACACAATCAAACGACGACGCCTCGAATTTTAAATGCAACTGCAACTGCAACTGCTACTCGTAACTTGCAACTTGCAACTTTGCAGCAGAAATATTTGATTTTACGTTTCACGAATCGCTTTACTCAGTTCCGTTTATTGTAATTCCCTTTTGTTGCTGTGTTTCATACCCCGCGTGCAATGGACAAAAACTTTTATTAAAACTATTATTGCATATTTCTTTCCATTTCAAAACAAACTCAACTTTTGTTACCAAAAAAAACTACCAACAACAACAACAATCAAATCAAATCAAAATAAAAAAAAAAAAAACAATTACACACGCTCACACTTGTTATCGTTGCCCACGTTGTACTGTTATCGATACCAGGACACTTGCAGCGAAGTCGCCTCGCCAGCGCTCCAAAACCCGGAGCCGGAGCTCATCATCAGCTGCCGTCGGCAACAGCAGCTACAACAGCAACTCATCCAACAGCAGCAGCAGCAGCAGCAGCATCCGCAGCAGCCGAAGCCCATACAGCCCGCAGTACAGAAAGTCATCACCCGATCACAATCATCGACGTCGTCGTCGCCGCATGCTGCAGTGCATCAACTGAAGCAGCAGCAATCCCTGCCCACCCCACTGCCCCAACAGCAACCACAGCCAGGCGGCGAGTCGCATCTGCACTCGCATCCTCACCACCATCACAACCATCCGCACGCCTCCAAGTCCGTCTCGATACTCGTCTACAAAACCCTGAACACGGTCTTCAAGAGCAGCCGCAAGATCATCGTTCGCGTCTGCGAGGTGGCCAGCGCCAAAAAGTCCTTCACCATGTTCAAATTCAACAAAGCTGCCCAGCAGCAGCGGCTCGATAGCCGGGCCAGCGCCGTCACCGGACACGATCCCTTCGTCAGGCCGCCGGTGCCGGAAAAGTGAGTTCACCCAACGATCTACCCACCCAACAGCAGCAGCAAACTCATCTAAAAAAAACTTCTCTACAGCAAATTTAACTAATTGATGCAAGTGTCGAAAGGGCAGAAATTCTATAGAGAATTATAAATTTTTCAATATTATTGAAAACATTCCTTCAGATTGAAATTATCAGAAAATAATATACAAATCACAATTTATATTCCCTTTAGAGTTTTTTATATTTTTCCCAATATTTTTGGAAACATACCTTCAGATTGAAATAATCAGAAAATAATATAAAGAACACATAAATAGAATCAAAAATTGATTTTAAATGTTGATCTAAAAATACAGTTTTTTCCTCCAATAATCAAACCAATTATAAAATTAAAATTTGTTACATGCGAGTTAAATTACTTCAAACGTTTACAAGATATTTTAAGACAAATTGAACTCGTAATAACTTCTGAACTTTCAACTAATTTAAAATTCAAAATAAATTCAAGTATTCGAAATAAATGTCGAGCAGTTGTATAGCCATGTAGTAAAGACTTTAACTGAATATTTTATTAGCCCATTTCGACACTTCAACAATGGTTGTTTTGCTGCAAATCCAAATGTTTGTGTTTTTTGTTGTTATTTCTTGTAAATCACATGACACATTCTCACACATCGTACTCGTATATTCCCCACTTCCAAAAACAAAAACAAAATCAATCTATAATGAATGCAAACACAATAGGAAAGTAAAACACATTATGAAGAAGCTGCACAAGGCGAATGGACTGAAGCGCTCCAATTCGGCGATAGAATTCGATGTCTCAGCGCTGACAGCCGCCAATCGACGCCAAATCTACAGTAGGTGAGTACAACAACTGATGGCACTGACTGTCAGACAAACACACACAAATCACTCTCACACACAAATACTGATACGCAAACAATACGCAAAGTGCAAAGTGCAATGTGCAAAACTGCAAATAGATCAGAGTCCAGAACAACATAATCGATTGCGATGTGGGACGTTCGCACAGCCAAAAAAATAAGAAAAAAAATATGTATGAGAGAACTCTCGTAACGCCACACAGTAAATTGCACAGGTTTCTCATGTGATATTATTATGATTTGGTTAGTTATTTTCGTTTGTTATTCCATTGTTGCTTATTTGGAAAAATTTGTGCAAAAAGAATCGAACATACAAATGAATATATGTGAAATCACAATTTATACTTTAACAACAACAATTTTGTTCTTTATTCCCAAAAAAATCAAAACAATTTGTTTTTCTTCTATTCCAAAACAACAACAACAAACAAAAAACACTTCTTCCACGTTACGTTTTTTTCGCGTCCTTCTATTTGCAGCAACCGGTCGGCCAGCTCGGACCAAGATAACTCTGATCAATCCGAGCACTCGGAGAAATCGCCGCTGGTTAGCGCGAGGTTAGACAATCTTGCTAGGCTCTTTTTTAGCAAATCGATGCCAGCGGAAACCGGAAGTAGAGATACCATAGATTCAGTACTAACAACAAGGTTGCCTTTTCAATTTATGTGTATCAGCTTTCAACTTTATATAATCTCATATATATATATTTTTTATTTCCTAACCTCCTCCCCCAACTAATTTCCGTATTTTTCACTTTACACCAACAAACACTCAAACAAACAAGCACCGAAAACAAAATTGAGACCTTCAGCATTTGTATATCTCATATACTTATATATACTACATAGAATAGAATACATATATATTCACAATCAATTGGCATATTTTTCACATTAGTTTGAAAGTTTCTTTCTCGACTGCGTTTCAAGTGACTTTTTTCTTTTTGGTTCGTTTTTGGCTCAATTTCGATTTGGGTTTCTGTTTCATATAACATTTTTGGGTTCGTTTCAATCGCTTTTTCGTTCTCTAGCCCAAAAAGCACTTTGCATGCTCAATAACTAGCGGCTAATGGCGTTCGCAATGCTTTTTCACGTAGATCTAGATCTAGCGCACAAAAACCACAATTAAAACCACCACAAAATATACTATACTATATAACATATATAAATAAAAAACACTTCACAATTTGAACTTGAAGAGCAAACACGTTGTGAATGCTTCTGCTTTCAAACAGAAACAGCATTTTGAAATTGCCATTTTCAGACTTGATTATCAACCAATAATAATAATATTATTATTTTCCTTTTATGTTATCTTGGGTGAATTTTTTTTTGGCGCCCCCAAGCAAATTAAATGCATACGCAAATAATGTACAAAGAAAAAAAGCCATAAAACTCTTTGGCCGCAATATGAATTATGATCATGAAAAGGGGTAAAAACCACATGGCGCAAAGTGATGACGCGCAAATAAAAAAACCAAAGTCAGCGAAATGGAGACGCAATTTTTTTTTTATACAAATTAAATACGATGATAAAATGCATTGCCAAGTGGACGAGTCGGGGGCGGAAGAGGGGTGAAAAGTTGCCAAGGTGAAATTCTCAAATTAGACGCAAAGCACAAAAATTGCAAATTAAATTATCAACTTGGAAAATTTCACTCGCTCTTGCTCTTGCGAAAAAAAAGGAAACGCTTCCGCGCATTGATGAAAGTCCCAGCTGAATGTTGAATACCTGTGCTCTGAGTGTGTGTGAGTGTTTGTGTGAGTGTTTGCGTGAGTGTGTGTGTGTTTGGCACTCGACTGCCGCGTGCTGAGCCGTGTGATGAATGTGCAAGCGAGCGTAAGTCTCAGTGCCGCGTGTGTCTCCCGGAACGCCATCTATTTGTGTGTTGTGCGCGAATTCGATGCGATGTGTTTTCTGTGTGTGTGTGCGGGTCTCTAACGAGCATCGATACGTATGTGTGTGTGTGTGCGTGCGTACACACACAAACACATGCATACATACCCCTATACCCAAATGCGGCGCTGCTAAGTATGCAATAAAAAATTTCACACTCGAGCACGTTAATTATGGAGCTGAGCTTGCTTACTACAGAGAGAGAAAGCGATAAAAAGAGAAAAAGAGAAGAGCATCTGCTGCTGCTGTTCAGTTACTGTTCACGTATTGCCATAGCAATATATATATGCTCATATTTTTATAGATTCAGCTCATTTTGCGGGGCTGCTCGAACTGTTTTAGAAGGTTGCCGCAGCCAAGGTCGCAAAGCTGCCGACTTTGCTATGGCTTCAGTTGCACTTTTTTCCGGAACGGAAATTTATGAGTTACACATATATCAACAGATAATTTGCCTTTATAATTTGATAATAATTTGTCGATGGCAATTAATTTAAAAAAAATTATTTCCATTAAGCATTTAATTATATGCCACTTATTTCTCTCTCAATTTAGTTTAAATACTATTTAAAAGTGCCTTGTTTTTTTTTACATAATTACTTTAAAATCTTTTGTATTTTTAATCGCACTTTTGCGTGCATTTCTATTTCATTGTTCTGCCAATATTTTGGCTTGCCTAACGAGCCAAGCCTTCTCACACACACACACACAGGCAGTGTAAGTGTGTCGAGTGTTGTGCAAATATTTGTCAAGCAATGTGCTCTTTGGCCCCGCCCTTTCGCTCCCTTTCACGGGGGATAAGCAAAAAACTTTAATGGCTTTCGGCAGCTGCAAAAAAGAGGTTTGCTAAAATTAGCTTAAATAAATACGAGTACAAACTGTTGTATTTATGCGCAAGTTTTTATCGCACATAATATACATACATATATACGATATGTACAACAGTCAAGGTTGAGGCACTTAACGAACAACAATAAACTGTAGAGTGCAAAATGCGGTGGCTGCAGCTGAAAAATAAACCGAGTTGTTACTCATACGCACCGTTGGCCCAAGCGCAAGCGATGCATTTAAAAGGCACATGGGCCAAAAACTGTGTGTCAGGCCTTGCAATGGATTTGCACTCGCATTTTTTTTGCTCGCTCGCTCGGTTGCTCGACTCTGACGCAATAAACTTTCGACCGCACGCCGCATGCCACATGCCGCAGGAATGAAAGCGTAGCTCTGTCTCTTGGCCAACTTTTATGACACACTCAGGCAGACAGACAAAGGCAGCCTAAAGCGTGTTGTTGTTGCTGTTGTTGTTGCTGCCTTATTAAATTTTCAAACACATGCTAAACTTAACCCGAGGATGTGCTTAACCTTCGCTCTGTTTTGATTGAGTGGCCTGTAAGTGTTTGTTCATGAGCCTGCCTCTTCTATGTATGTTTAAGGGTCTACAATGTCTGTGTGTGCGAGTGTGTGTGTTTTTGTTCGTTCTTTCATTTGTCACTTCTTTTTAGCCTCTTTACTACACAATTAAGCCGCAGCAACTCGAGACACTGCAGTTGCTTTCGTTTCGTTTTGACACGCTTTCCCTTTCAGTTTCAGTTTATCCACTTTGCATTTGCATTTCTCGCCCACTTGGCCAACAGAATAAAAACAAAAGTACAAAAATAAAATAACCCCCCCACAACAGACCCTATATTTTTTCTCTCTGCAATCCAGCAACAAAATAAACAAATAATAAATTGTGCACAACACGACAACTGAAAACATGCTAAACTCTTGCTTCCGTTTCCGCTGCGCCATTGTGCAGGCAGGTTTTGTCTTTATCTTCGTCTCCAACTCTCCAAATCTCTGGCCTCCTCCTCCCTGCTGTCGTCGACAACTGAACTCAGTTTTTTTGGCAAGCTTCAGTTTGGTTTTGGCAACTCTATTTGCCAAAACTTTTGCTCTCGACCTTCTCGGCACAACCAGGTGCAGGTCGGTTAAATTTGCGGCTTTCAACCTGCTCTGTGAAAATTATTTTTCAACAAGTTTTTATTATATTTGGGTGTTCAATTTGAATGCGGCTTGCATGTCAATGGCATGCCACATCCCAGATGCTTGCCAACTTGCTTGTTTATGGCCAAAAACTTTCTAAATTGTGCAACAATTGTCGTGTGGCCTGTGACAATGTATGTGGTCAAGTGTAAATGGTTTAGACATGTGTTGTTCATGCTGATAAAGCATCGCCCATTACCATCCACATACGGTTTGTCCCTGACGAATCTACACACCAATTTATGCTTGTGACCTATCGGAATTCCATGTTATTCTCGAATTTCAATTGCAGCAAGTTGTAGTTGACTGAAAGGTTCACCACAATCTAGTTTCGAAATGTAAAGCACAAATTTGTTGTGTCCTATTTACTACATTTACTGAATAAATTCAACAGAGAATTGTGTTCGAAATTGGGATTTTATAATTATGTTTGCATAATCAAACTATACAAAATTCCAATTGAATTCCTTTAATAACAAGCTGAATTATTTATTTATTTGATAGTAGATTATTTTTAGTACTTGAAGGTGGCAAGAAATTCAATAGTATTTGATTTAATAACAAAATATTGGCATCTTGTAAAAATCCATTGTTTGTTGATGACTATGTTGATTATTATATTATTTCTCCAAATTAAATTTAAAAGCATTAAAAAAAGAATTTAAGTAAACACAAATGATTAAAATAAAAATTGATGTGAACAAAAATGATCTATAAATATGATAATTGATCATTTTCCTAGTAATTAATTAATTTAGTCCGCTCAGATATTAACATCTAGTGACCAGAATATAGTCTGATATCCTCCTCTCAGTTTACCCCAATTTGACAACCATAATGTCAAAATCATATTCTTTGAACCAAGTACAATTAAATTAAATTGGATTTGCGACCAACACACAAAACAGGCAAAATGGAGATTTTAAGGGCTTTTTACAATTATGTATGCAGGCATCAGATAATGCATTGCTAAATAAATTAAACAAAAAGGGGGATTGAGCATAAATAAACCAAGCGAACGGGTCAAGAGGAGACATTACAAATTGAAATGCTTTATCTTCGCTTTATTTTGTTGAATTTTTAAGTGCGGTCATTTTATGCAAATTAGTTGACCAATTGAGAAAAACACGATGCGCATTAAACCAAAAACAAAAAAAAAGTAAAGAAAGGGGGGAAAATTTATGTGAAGGTTCATCAAAAACTCATTGAATTTAATGAGCGCTTAAATAATGTACATAAATCATAATAATATTAGTATCATGAATGTGGAAAATGTTTGTTGCAGACATTGACATGATTAGTACAACTTATTTCCTCTTTGAATTTAAATAGTTTGAATTCCTTTCTGTATGCGCTCAACAATATAATCAGAATTAAATCAACTGGCAAATGGGACCAAAACTAATCGCTGCTCAATAATATTGCAGGCCCAACAACATCAAGTATCAATACTCGGCGCTGGACAGCGGCAATGGCATCGTGGAGCGCAGTCCCCGAGAGCGAGCACAACGGGAACGAGCCCTGAATGCCACACAGGAGTGGATACAGAGCGCCAATGGGCGCTACGAGGTGATTGCACATCTGGATGAGATTGGCTCAAGGCACGGCAAGAACTGGTTTCTTGTCAACGATGCATCGGTGAGTTACATATAACATTAAATTAATTCTGAGTTCTCGGTACCATAATCATTATATGTTATGGTCTTCTAAAAATTACACGGTAACACGGACAACGATAATAATTAGTTTTATGCCATTTAAAACTTCTTAAACCATTATTTTTGTGCAAAACAAATTAGGTAAAAAATTAATAAAATTTTATAATATTTTTCTATTCGCTTGAAATTTAACTCAGGTGCAATTAAATAAATGATCATAAAAATGTGTAGGATATAAAATAATGTCGACGAATATTCTAGCACAGAAACAATAATTAATTCTTGAGTTTTATTTGGAGAGAGTTTATGATATTTATATTTAATTTTAAATATCATTTGTTCATTAAAAAACAATTTATGGTTTTTTTTATTTGCTTGAAATTTCTATAATGATGAAATAATTAAAAACATTTATTTATTGTTGAGCTACTTTGTGTAATTTATTTGGTTCGAAGTCTATTCCAAGAATGGGAATGTAACTTATGGGAAACTGCTTCTTTTTTTTTTATTATTATCATTTGGTTCTAAGTTTATGCCATACGTGTGATTTATTTTTGCTGCCTGCTAAATTCCCTGTTAAATATGTTCTCTTTTATCTCAATTTTAGGTCCGCACGGATCGGTTGCTGACGCTGTTGCCGCTGCCCACAGATTGCGTGGCCTTCGAGGATCTGCCGCCCAATGAGAGTGCACGTGATATACTCATGGAGCTGCTGGGCTCCCTGCATCATCCGTACATCTATCCCGTGCTCGACCTGGGCTTCTTGCGCAACAGCTCGCATAACTATGCCTGCCTGGTCACGCCCTTCAACTCGCGCGGCAGTCTCAAGGATCTCATCTTCAAGGTGCGAGTTTCATTCGCGTTTAATTAAGTCTCCCATTTAAAATAGTCTCCTCTCAAATGTTAGGCCCAATGGAACGAGCCGTGGGCGCGCAAATATACACGCAAACCGAACGGGCTGCCCGTGAGCCAAGTGCAGCGTTTGGGCCGCCAGATACTGGAGGCGTTGCTCTTCCTGAAGGAGCGCGGCTTTCCACTTCACGGCCATCTACACAGCGGCAATGTCATACTACAGAACGGCGCTGCCAGGTGAGTTCACAGCAATCACTAGACTGTAAATTAATTTGCCTAATGGGTTGCCACGCAGCAATGCCCAAAAATCGATAACTCATCATTGAGTTTTTTCTTTTTGAACAATGCATTGCAATCAAAATATTGCTATCGAATAGAATGGAACAATGGGACAATAATTTCAAACAGCTGCCCATCAAAAGTGTGTACAATAAATGCCAAATTAAAAGCAATTTAACAAAATCGCTGCCTATTTTCCAGGCATTATAAATGCATCTAAAATTACCTTTCTTTTGTTTTCCGTCCCTCGCAACAAAAATCCCACAGTTTATATGCGATTCAGGGCAGGCGACAAGGCGTATTCAACCCACACACACACAACACCCCACTCGATGTGTGTGTGTAAAAAATAAAATATAAAACCCTTTCAGCATTTTGCCATTTAATATAAATGCTGCAAAATATTCGCTCAACGATGTGGGCGTGTATTTTTGGGCAAATAGAAAAGGAGACTCTGAAAGTCGATTAAAGTTGAAAGTTCAGGCGACCCAATTTACATAGTTGGCATTTAGAAATGACATTTAAATAATCATTTTCCTATGAACTACAATGGCTATCAAAAATGTGGGCCGACATTTCCTAAGGCCATTATACGATTATAGTTTTAGGATAATTGGACAACGCTTCAAAAGCGGAAGCATCCACCGAGTATAATGTTCGTTTAATGCGAGCGTAATGTTCGCTCTTTAGGCTCGACTAAGTAACATTTCGCATACTGCCGCTTTTTATTATTTAATGTCATTGTGCGCCCGGAACGACGTGAGAATTGTAATATATTAACATATTAAGTTTGACGCACAATGGGGCCATGTGACAACAACGCACAGAACAACGAACGAACACATTTTGCGGCTCATAAAAGCTGCCACATGTTGTTGGCCAAAAGAAAAAAAAAAACGGAGAACGTGGCGAATAGTAATGAGCTCCAGATGGAGCGGGGTCAACATTTAATTATGCATTTTCCTTTACCGTTTGCTTATTTGTGTGTGTTTGCGGTTGCAGGTTATCGGGCCTTGAGAACGGCCTGCTGGGCCTGAGTTCGCGCAACAATGCCGTGACGTGGTCGCGTTCCGTAACGGAAATCGAGAATGTCGACATCATTTGCTTCGGCCATCTGCTCTACGAAATGTGCACCGGCCAGGAGCTGACCACACCGAAACCGTCCATGCGGGTGCTCGAAATGGAGCTGCAGCATTATCCACAAATTGGCCAGGTAACACACTACAGCATATAACAATAAAGAGCTGTAATTGACTGGTTGCTCGATTGCAGGTTCTGGACATATTAGGTATTATCTTTGAGCCGCCTAGCGGCGTTTGCCCCTCCGTTGAGGACCTAGTCCTATGCGATCTATTTCGCAGCATCGATCTACGCGAGCTGCGCGGTCCCTGTTTCAGTGTAAGTCAAAATTAATTTGTATAGTTTTGAAAAACTACAATTTTGTATTTCTCACTCTTAATTTCACATTGTAATTTTTTCCATGTCGAATTAAATAAAAATCGTGTATAACTTTCTGATTGATTGCAGACAATCAAGCCGAGCCTCAGCCGTTCTACGCTGAATTTGCTGCACGCTGTTAAGAAGCGACAATGCGCCTCGCTGGGCAACTCGTTCAGTGAGGCAAGTTCACCCTGCACGCCACCCTCGACGCCGCATGATCGACGCACTGGGTAAGTGTCCAACACAGCAAGCGAACGACTTTGTTTGTTCATTCTTTTTTTTCGGTCGTCTCACTGCCATTGCAAAATGCAGCTCACCCACACACAGACACAACACACTCACACTCACACACACACGAGCACAAGTCGCATTCAAATATCTCTTCATAAACACGTTCAACACCCCCAATTAAAAAAACGTTCTCAGCAAATAGTCATCGTCGTACTCTTTGCTAAATGTCTGTGTTCGGGTTTTTTAGTTTTTGGTCAATAAAAAATGTTATGTGTCCTGTCCTCCACTCACCGACTCTCTGAGGTAGCTTTATAGGCAGATAAATCTGGCGTATGGTTATAGTTTAGTGAAATGTCTGCTTTGGAAATTTGCATGCCATTCCTAGAGATGTTCACATGTTTTCCTAGTGCTTTGCTCAGCATAAATTTGCATCAATTTACTTGTAGTTTTTAGTTTAGATAAATTGAGTCTGGACATATTTCAGGGTTTGTTAAGGGTTATTCATTCAGTAAAATGTAAAGAAATTTCCACAAACAAAAATTGTCATTCTTATAAAAACACTTCTTAGGTAAATCATCCTGCTCATAGAAAAGTTTATTTGTTTGGAAATATATCATCAAAATGTATAGAAATTTCTGAAAACAAAGAATTTCATTCTACTAAAATTTAAAGCATCTCTTCCTGTTTATACATTTTCTTTTTAATTGGGGAAAATACAAAAATTTATAGAAACTTCTACAACAAAGAATTGTACGAAAAGTAAAAAACTATCCACAAAAAATAAATTGTAATTCTTCTAAAATTTAAGGACAACTCTTAGGCAATTCATCCTGTCATAGACATTTTTTTCGAGCCTTGCATTGTTTGGAAAGTTATTTAAATTTAAGCTTATAGAAATGCTTACTTTCTGTTTAGAATATAAATACTGTAGGCATAATAGTGTAATTTAATTAATTTAGCCCGCAGAGCGAGAGTTTCACGGAAATTCCTGCTTCTAGAAATGTTTAGAATTGCGCTTTTAGAGAGTTGAAATTGTATGCAAAAAATGGCATTTTTCAAGAGGTCGCCGCCATTGTTTAGATGAGAGCGTCCCTGCAGGTTGCTTAGTGCATTTTCAGGTTAATAAAGAAGCACACTGTGACGCACACACACACACACACACACACTGAAATCCACACTCACACACATCCACAAACAAATGCTGCCCAAATGAGTGTGTAACTTGGAATGATGTGTTGAATAAAAAAACAACAACAGAAAGGTGAACACAAGCGGGCAACTAAAACAAAATGAGAGCACAAAAAAATGGCGTCATAAACTACATAAATGTGTGTGTATGTGTTCTGCATATAAATGTCAGTGTGTGTGTGTGTGTGTCTCGTGCACCTGTCTGTCTGTCTGTCTGTCCGTGTTGTCTGTGTACTTTGCTGTGCGTGCCTGCGGTAATTATGGTAATGCTCTGGCCAGCAATCTCTCTCACGACTCTGAGACAATATGCGAGTGTCTGTGCTGTGCTGTGCTGTCAGTATTAAGTGCTTGAAAATTATGCATACAAGACAGGAATGTAATTAAGTAATAAGCAGGAGGAGGAAGACAGGCAACTACCAAACAATATACAAGTATCTGCATATATATATATATATATGTTTAAATATATGTATATAGAATGCCCAATTCACATCGTCGTTGCTCATGTATATTTTAAGCATCTTTCTCTATCTCTATCTCTCAGTGTAAATTTATCGTTTGCTGCCTCAATCAAACCAATCGCATGTCTTAATATATAATATCATATATACTATATATATATATAAATATAAATAATAACTTCTTTGTAGTAGAGGAATTTTTCAACTAAAGTATATTTTGTATGCAATGTTTACTCTCTCTTTCTCTCTACAAAAACCAATTAAAAAAAAAAAACTCAACTCTACATACTACTACTACTACTTATAAATATGTTTATATATTATATATGTCTTAGTGTTGCGAACCCAACGCAAAAAATAAATAAAATGAACCAGTTGCAGTTACACAAGCCTCATCTATACATCATCGATACATACAGATCAGCTCTTGAATGTCTTTCAACGTTCATTTTTGTTTATCTTACATACGTGTGTGTTTTATTTATGATTTACAAATTGTTGCATTTCTGCATTTGTTTATTTACATAACCCGTTCGAACTAACTACTACAGTGTTCCGCCTGCGCCCTATGAAGTCTTTCGTATGTACTAAACTAACAACCTCAACAACCAAAAAACCAAATCAAAAAACAAAAAAAACTATATGAACAAAAAAAGAGCCCAACCAAAGATGCAAATATAAAATAGAGAAATGAAAAACTCAAACTCACAACAAATCACTCACAATTACCAATTACTAAAGTGTAAAACTCTCGATCAACCAAAAATGACAAATGAAATGAAATACATGAATAAAGCATAAAATTTACCTTATATATATATATACGAACAGCCGTATCAATCACAACAACTTTTTGTACTCAAAATGCAATTTTTGTACCCTTCAAAAAAAAAATGGAAAACAGTCAGAAAAATGCAAATAACACATAAACAAGGCAATCTAATTTGTTGTTGTTGTGTTTTGCAAAACAGAAAAGTAAAATGAACAAAGTGGTAAGTGGCAAATTTTTGTATGCTAAAAACCACCAGCGGCCTCCACACAACACCACCGCCACCGACACCGCCACCGCCACCTCCCACCCACAACCACAACAAAATGCACCACACTTTGCCAGCGAAACCACAAAATACATTCAAATCGAATCCCCAGCTGACATTTCAGAGCCCAGTTCACACACCACCCGCAAGGCCACACGTTTTTTCTCAATTATTTATTTAGTTATTTTTTCGAATATCAATTTGTTAGTTATGCTGCTTAAATGTTTTTATTATTAGTAAATATGCACGTTTGTCTAACACATGAGTGTTTTATTTTACTTAGTCAATAAATGTGCATGCAGGCTTTTAAGATCAATTTTATTTTTAATTTGCATAACTTTTTTGGCGCACACTCTTTACAGTGTGCTCTTTGTTTAATTGTGTATCAAATTGTTAAAATGCTTAACTCACCACATTAACATTGTAAGATACAAAACTCGATGTGTAAAATCCTTGTCAGTGTTGAATCCACGTTGTAAAGTAACTGAAATGTATGAAAATGTGTTGAATATATTAAACAAAGCAATTTCCGGCACTTGAACTTAATCTTACGTGTATTTATTGCTAGTAAACTCATGAAACAAATGGAGCAAGTAATTACATTAAAGTAGAGAAGCCAGCTCATTTAGAGTTCTCAGCAACAGTATTATACTATATATGTATTTACCAGAAGCTCTCTAAGAGTCTAAGGTTAATCAGATTTTAGGAACAAAGCAAATTGCACTGTATACCAGGTATTTGTTATCGCTTCAACTGCATAACACGATGGCAGCTGCTCACGCCCGACTTCATGCATTCATCGACACCCACAAGCATTCACACAAACACTCAGTTACACACACACTCACACCCACTATCATGCATATTCACAGCGCATATGTATTACTATTGAATGGCCTAAACACACACACACGCAGAGAGCAAGAGAGGGAACAATAGAATCAGGTGCCATAGGCATCTAATACGAGTATCGATGCTGATCCCAACCACATCGAACAACGGCATCGTGACCTGCATCGAAGCCGAGACAAGTTTCGTTGGAAGCTACACGGCGAGAAAAAAACGTTCTCAAATCAAGCACAATTCAAAGAATTCAACTGAGAGCACAAAATCTTAAATTAAATTTGTATTTAATTTGAATTTTTAGTTTATTTAGATATTAGATTTTAGTTATTCCTCTTACTATTTTAAATGAATAATTCTTGAATTTATTTGAATTAATTTATTTATTTTTCACAAAATAGAAGAAAATGTAATATTTTTTATTTATTTAGAAGTTTTTTAATTTTTTAATTCTACTATTTTTAAATAAATTTAATTTTTTTATTTCGAAATTGCATTTTACAAATGGGAACTATTTTAAGTCACACTTCTTTTTTAGGTAATTATTGTTTCGATTATTTTTAAATAAAATTGGATTTTTCAAATGGAAGTTATTTTTAGTTACACATTATTTCATAGTAATTATTTCGATTATTTTTAAATAACCGCCACCCTTGGGTTTCTAAGATATTCGCTCTGTCTGGATTGAAAGTTCTTCATTTAAGATGCAAATTCGTATTCCAAGAATTTATATTTTAAAAAGAACTATTTAAATTCAAGAATTGTATGCTTGTTTTTAGAACGCGTAATTTTACTCACTGTGTACAAGTTTCCAGTGCTATAACTTGTCCACTTTATATAGACCTACTATTTTTTTTTTGCTTTGGTTTTCTTGATTGTTATTCTCGCCTTGCACACAGCATCAGCCGAACAATGGACTCATTTGACATATCAAGCGACTCGGAGGAGGGACTGCTCGAAGAGATTGTCGTGGGTGGCAACGGCAACGGCACCGGCACCGGCAGCAGCTGTCATATGAAGCGGCTGCAGCGCTACCAGCAATGGCATTCCGCCTCCGCGTCCTCGTCGTTCACACGCACCCAGCACAGGCAGCAGTATGAGGCCAGTGAGTCGCCCATTCATTACTGCGACCATGCGGCACTCTACTCGGATGACAACAGCACTGGCGGCGGAGTCCAGGAGCTGCACAGCACACAGCCGACGATTCGCTGCAGCACCAGCAGCCAAAGCAATTTGAATGTGCTGCTCGCCGAGGGCAGGGAAGGCAGCGAGGAGGAAGTCGAGGTGGAGGTGGAGGAGCTGCAGGAGGAGGAGCTGCAGTTGACAACGCTGCCGGATGATGCCAGTGTCGTAGTGGCCAGTGGGTCGAGTGGCAACGGACAACGTTTGCAGGCAGCGGCGGCGGCGGCCTCCTTCAATCATCAGCTGACAGCCGACATGTGCAACTACAAGAACTCGAAGAGCCGTCGCCTCGAGTACTCGCTCAAGTGCCTGAAATATGGGCGTAGCAATCCGTCGCAGGACTCGGCGTTTGGCTCGCTGACCGACAATGATTTGTCCATCGGCTCGTCGAGCATTCGTCTCAGCAGCTTTCAGTCCATCTCCTCGCCCATCGACGAGGGTGTCGAGGACATCATCATTGCCACCACGTCGGGTAATGGCAATGAAACCTGCCTGGAACTCGCCACCATACCGCGCAGCATGGTCTCTCAAGACTCTGCAATTTCGTCGCCATGTCGCGAGAGTTCGCCCAGCAATTTTCTGCACATTGACGATGCCATGTCGGGCAGCGGCTCGACATCGTCCGGTTCCGGCTGCGGTTCGCTGGGCAACATGCGACCACAGCACTTTCCCGTCTCCCTCTCCCCCAAAATACTTGTGACCGCCACCAGCAACTCAAGCAACTCCTCCATCGCCTCCACATTGCAGCAACAGCCACAACAGCAGCAGCAACAATTCGATCCGCCCAAAATACTTGTGAATGATCAGAACTCCATCTACACCACATCGCCTTCCAAGCGCTCCAGCATGATTGAGGTCTTCTCGCAAAAGTATCGCGTCAGCTCCTTCGAGGACATGTCGCCCAAGCGCAGCGGCTCCAATCCCGACAAACACCATCTGAAGCACGTGAATCGATTGGCCTTTCGCTCGCTGGAGGAGGAGCGACGCATCGACAACGCCTTCATGCCGATGGCGGATCGCACGCACTCCGACAATCGCGTCAATATGCAGAGCGAGAAGTACAAGAAACTGACGCACGCCTCGTTTCGCATCAGCAAAACGTCGTCGAGCGGCTGCTGCCAGGAGATATCGCCCACAAATCATCCCAGCGCCAGCGGCAGCGGCAGCATGGAGCTGCAGCGCACGAGCAGCGCCGGCGGCGTCGGCTCCAGTCAGCGTCAGACGCTGTGGCGCGATAGCAAATTCTATCGCAAGAATCGCATTGCCAAGAGCAACGATTCGCTGCTCGAGCATTCGCCGAATCATTCGCCGCATTCGTCGCATTCGGCGAATTCGCCGCATTCGCCGCACTCGACGCGACTGTCGCCGAGTTCGCTGCGTGACAATCACTATGAGAGCAGCTGCTGTTTGAGTGTGACCACAAGTTTCTGCGGCTCGGGCTCTGGTCACACGCGTCGCTACTGCAGCTCGAAGAGCGAAGATCTCGGCGAATCTTCCGATTATTTGCGTGTCATGGATGCACGCAAATCGTATTCGGAGCGCCATTTGGTGCGATTAAAGCAGACGGCCATCAATAATACGCATAGCGGCAGCGAGGACGAAATGAGCTTCAATGATGACAATAATAAACAACAGCAACATCAACAGCAGCAGCAACAGCAGCAGCAGCAGCAACATCAATTGCAGCCGCCGAAGCGCAGCAGCAAGCTTAGCTGGAGCAGCTGTTCCATTAACCACCTGAAGACGACCAATATTAAGACCACAACATCCCTGGCCACGCTCGCCTGCCAATCGAATTTAAGCTCCTCCCACAATGCTCCAGCAACTGCCAACAACAACTATCGCACACCCTCCAAATCCCTCGATCAGGCGCTTAACATTAGCAGCAACAGCAACTCTGTTAACACTAACAGCAGCAGTAACAGTAACAGCAGCAGCAGTAGCAGCAGCAGCAGCGGCGGCGGCAGCGCTGCCGCTGAGGATAACAGTTCGTTGGATGAGTCGCCGTCGCGTCGCACGTTGAGCGGCGCTGAATTGTCGCGCATCTTTGTCATGGACATGGACGAGGCGCCGGGTGGCAGCAGCTGCAGCGAGGAGAAGACGCCGCTGCTCGACAGCGTTGAAATGTCGCCCATAAGTCCAACTGAACCGCAAACCAAACTGGACAAGCTGTAAACCTAACCTCACTCTCACCTACACAGCCACAATTGCAGCTCACTTTTAGGCGCGCTGAAAACCCACACACACACACTCACACACAGACACGTATTAAGTAGCCGACAAAATGCAAAGCATGTGATAAGATATGAAATGTAGAGAAAGTATGCTGTATGGCTTACCAACAAGCAGAAGCAGTGCAAATTATTGAATTTTAGGCTTATTATGTCTATCACTTTAATAATTGCAAACGGGAGCGCGGACACCGAACAACTTTCACTTTTTTCACTGCACACACTTTACCAACACTGATCGCCAATCGCGCAAAGCCCGATAGCTGTATGGTTTGCGATCGATACATTTTGGCTGTTTACCAACACACTTTCCTCGAAAATTCAAAAATTTAATTGTTGGTGTCCCAGCTACATTTAATTGGCTATTGGTCGTGGTCGTCTGCCGTTCGCCTTCGCAACAAACCACACTGAAAGCTTTCTTCTGGTAACAATAATAGTTTCTTTATATGTATGTATTGTATTTTACGCTTACAACAAACAACAAAACCAAAAAAACGCTTTTACAGCAATTAAAATCTCTACTCTCTAGACCGCTAAGCAAGAAACCAAATAAATAAATAAAGAACACATCTTTGACACACCAGCATTCTTCTGATGATTTTTTTTAGCATATTCGAGAACAAAGAAAATGCGAAATTATACACATTAATTGTAGCTAATTAAGACTTAAGCTTCGCAGCGAGTATTGAAAATATTTTACTGTAGCCTAAAATCGTTTTACGGCCCAACACATAAATATATATGGTATATATAAATACGAACGAAACCAATAGAGTGTTAACTCAATAAAATACAAAAACGTGGGTCATATTTTAAATACAAACATTAAATTATATGTATATTTAGGGAATAACAAGCCAAAAACCAAAAAACCAATTTAAATTATATATTAATTAAAGTCAAATACAACTAAATGCAATTTAGTATAAAATTAAAGAGCAAAATACAATTCTAATGTTTTAGCAGGGGCTTTATTTTCAGTTTCGATGAAAGCGGAAAGTTTGAATAAATCGAGGATCACATGCTCAGCTGAAAGAGTATACGAAAATATGCTAAAAATAAATAGTAAACCAAACACAAATATTGAAAATAATAAATGAATGGTTAAAACTAAGGTTGATCTTTGTTTATATTAATTTCCTTCGAATCGTACAACAGTGAATGCAACATTCATGCATTAAATGTAAGAATGCACTTGAAAAAAACCAAAGAAATGCCGTTTAAAATACAGATCGGGAAAATTACTCGCTAACGATAACGAAAAATACAATAAAAATGCAATCAAATTTACATATATCACGAGAAGTCACAAAACAAAAAGAAACAATTATATAAATATATATATACAATATTTAGCAGAAATGAAATAAAAATACAAATATAACTATACATTTAGATGCACGCACCTAGCGAAACGCACTTTCATGGAAAGTCCTCCCGCCCCCCCGAAAAGAAAAGAAAATAAAATAAAATACAAACATACCCAGTTCAAGGCTGAACTTGAACGGAGAGCACAGAGTTCCACATTCGTCAAGCATATATAATACATATTGCAAATACAGTCGCTTTTAGTTGTATTCGGATTGATACTAAGTACCATATGTAGGAAATTGATTTGTCAACTCGTAAGAAAATTGCATTACAGAGCTTATGTAAGTTAATTTATTAAGTATTAACGACAACAACAAATCCAAAAAAAAAAGTAAATAAAGTTTCATTATTCTTGTGTGCCCCTTATAAAACGTAACGTGTTGCCCATTGTTGTTCACAAGTGAACGCGGCAAAAGTCGCCCCTCAAAAAAAAAAAAACAAAAAAAAGAAAACAAACAATTTTAAAACTAACAATGTACATTTATTTATAGAATCAGTGATATTAAGTGAATATTTTTATTATTTTAAAGTTTTGAAATAAAGAACTTAAGTCTAGAAAACAAAATGGGCTTTTATTTATACAAGTAATTATTGTACAAGTATTGTTGAATACGTTTTTAAATCAATTTATGTTTTAAATAAAGAATAATGTAGTTTTTACTTAAAAAGTTTGAATTCAGCAAATGCGCGCCAAGTGTAAGTCGACGAACACCGCTCGTGCAATGATTTAGTGATTTTAAGCGATTCAGTATTATTAACTGGATATATAATTATTTATTTTTTTATTATTTTAAAGTATTTTAATAAAGAAGAACATAGTTTTTATTTAATTAAATTTGAGTGCAGCAACTGCGCGCCAACTCATGCGTTTCACAACACTGCTCGTGCGGCGATATATTGTTAAGTGGGTGCGTGATGCGATATATTGCACGAGCATTATTGCGTTGCGTTAGCTGACAGCTGACACGCCAAATTATCGATTGCTGCTCAGGCGATAACTAGTTTATCGAGTCGGCAAACGTAAAAAGCGGCAAATAAAAAAGCAAATTCATGCAGAAATGGCAACTTTTAAGCCGAAATTCCTAAAGCCCGACACCGACGACGCCATCACCGAGACAACCAGCGAACAGGAGCCACAAAACTCAACGTTTGTGTTCAATGCACACCACAATCTGGGTTTAACAGAGCAACGCGAACGTTTGCCCATCCGCAAGTATCGCGATCAAATCCTTTATTGCCTGGAGCAGCATCAGGTGGTGATCCTGGTAGGTGAAACGGGCAGCGGCAAGAGCACCCAAGTCCCCCAGTACCTGTACGAATGGGGCTGGCACAGCAAGGGCTGCATCGCCATCACCGAGCCACGTCGCGTCTCCACCGTGACGCTGGCGAATCGTGTCGCCCAGGAACGCGGCGAACTCGTGGGCGACACTGTGGGCTACGCGGTGCGCTTCCAGGAGCGCCTGTCCAGCGAGACGCGCATCAAATTCCTGACCGAGGGCATACTGCTGAGGGAGCTGCTCGCCGATCCGCTGCTCACGCAATACGGCGTCATCATTGTGGACGAGGCGCATGAGCGGAATATGTTGACGGATCTGCTGCTGGGGCTGCTCAAGAAGATACTACGCAAGCGCAGCCAACTGAAGTTGATCATCTCATCCGCCACCATCGACGCCAGCTTCTTCAGCGAGTTCTTTAGCTGGCCGGGCGACAAGGAAGTCAGCGTCAAACTGAGCATCGAGGGACGCATGCACGCAGTGCATCATTTCTACCTCAACGAACCCTGCGCGGACTATGTTAAAGAGACGGTGTCAACCATTTGGAAGCTGCATCAGAAGGAGCCGCCTGGTGACATCTTGGCTTTTCTCACGGGTCAAGAGGAGGTCTTGGAAGCCTTGGACCTGCTCAAAGAGTACATAGCTACCGAGGAAACGCCGACACTCAAAGCGCTGCCCATGTACGGCAGCATGAGCAGCCAGGATCAGCTGGCGGTGTTCTTTACGCCGCCAAAAGGCGTGCGCAAAGTTGTGCTGGCCACCAACATTGCCGAGACTTCCATCACCATTCCCGGCATCGTCTACGTCATCGACTGTGGCTACGTGAAGGTGAAATGGTTCAATGCGGCCACCAGCAGCGACAGCTTGATGGTTGTGCCCGTTAGCAAGGCGTCGGCCATACAGCGTGCAGGACGTGCAGGTCGCGTGCGTCCTGGCAAAGTCTATCGACTGTATACGAAGCAGGATTACGATGGCTTGGCTCCCAGGCAGCCGCCAGAGCTGCGTCGCAGCGAGCTGAGCGGCGCTGTGCTGCAGCTCAAGGCGCTGGGCATTGGCAACATTCTGCGCTTTGATTTTCCCTCGCCGCCGCCTGCCAAGAATCTGCTGGCAGCTCTTGAAACGCTTTACGCTTTGGATGCCCTGGATGAGCAGGGACAGCTGACGAAGCCGGTCGGATTTCTGCTCGCCGAGCTGCCCTTCACCGCCATGCTCTCCAAGATGCTGCACGTCTCGGGCAAACTGGGCTGCGCCGAGGAAATCATCACCATTATTGCCATGCTGCAGGTGCAGTCGATTTTCTCGCGTCCCGTTTCAGCAGCTGCTCAACAAAGTGGACGCATAGCTCATAGACACTTTGAGGTGGCCGAAGGGGATTTGATAACGCTGCTGAACATCTACACCGCCTTTGTTGAGGAGGGCATGACGAAGGAGTTTTGCGGCCAATACTATTTGATCTATCGCAATCTGAAGCGCGCCTGCGAGCTGCGTGAGCAGTTAATCAACCTGGCTCGCAAGAAGTACGGCATACCGATCTTCTCCTGCAAGGGCGACGTGGAGATGCTCTGCAAATGCATCACGGCTGGTTTCTTTACGCAGGTCGCTTATCTGCATCATTCTGGCGTTTATCGGCAAATTAGCAGCGGCACCGAGCTCGCTATTCATCCCAACTCCACGCTCTACACGTTACCGCAAGCTCAGTACGTGGTTTATGGCGAGCTGCTGCAGACGACGAAGCTGTTCATGAACCATGTGACGGTCATCAAGAAGGAGTGGCTGACGGAGCTGGCGCCACACTATTATCAGCAGACCACAGTGCGGGATTAAGCACGTAAATCAATTACAACCATCTTTGTTTTATTTAACCACATTTATTGCTTCTCTTTTAACACTTAGAACTAACCACATAAAGACTGTAAATGTAAATAAGGACTGCAAGTGGAACTGATGCTTTAGCCAGCGGCAACGCGTCCGCGTCCCTGGAACATCATCATCGACTCGGGACCGCGTATCACACGCGACATCAGCTCCCAGCACATCTTGGCAGGTAACAAACTGCAACCAAGACAAAAAATAAAATAAATTAAAATACTAAAAAAATTGTAAAGAATAATGATTATATGCAGCAATATTTGTTAATAATGTATTTAGTATAATACATGGTCTGATAACAGCTGTTATTGTCAATTTAAAATAATTACTTTTAAACAAAGGCACGCATCTATCTTTAACTGTTTTCAAAATAATCAAACAATCGTTTTAAATAATATGTATTTCGTTTGAAATTTGTATATGAAGAGCGCAAATTACTTATTTAGATAGTTAATGACAGACTTTGCAAAAATCTAATAGTATTTCATAAAAATGTTGTTAAAAATTTAAGTGCTCGTGATTGCTTCATTTGCCAATTTTAAATAACTACTTTCACGCAATGAATTTTCCTTCCTAATTGCATTAACAAAATTTTACAACTTTTTAAACAATCCAATATCGTTTGCGAGGTGTCTAAAACAATAACTTTTATGTGATTTATGCAATGGTTCTGTCATGAACGTTTAGTTAAGCGCTTGTTAAGCTTATTGTCTTTGAATTGAATAATAATGGAAACTTCAAATAGTGTTAGACAAAATTATATATAATTATTTCATTCCTTTTTTATGATATTTGCACTAAAACTAAAACTGCATATAATCGTTACTCACTCTAAATAAATCAATTAAATAATGTAATATATTGCAACCACTCAGAATATATAAATTAAATAATAATATTTTCTCTTACCACTTTAGCGGCGTGAGGAGGCGTATGGAGTTGGGCAGGACGCACCAGACCTCGTTGCGTCGCACGGCGCCTTCGATGCGATCGGCCACGTATTGCGGCTCCAGCATGGGCTGCATGCGAGGCTTCACCCCCGAGAACATGCCCGTGTTGATGTAATAGGGGCAAATCAAGCTCATGTTGATCTGATCGTAACCATGCGCCTTGAGGTCGGTCAACAGGCTCTCGTGGAAGCCAATCGTGGCGTATTTGGTGGCGGCGTAATCGCTGCAACCATAAGTGCCCAGCATGCCCGTAATGGAGCTGACGGTGACAATGTGGCCGCGATTGTGACGCATCATGTAGGGCAGAAAAGCCTTCACAGTCCAGTAGTGCGAGATGATGTTGATGTTGTAGGTGTTTTGGATGACACGATCGTGCAGTTCCCAGAATGGTTTGCAGCACACAATGCCTGCATTGTTAATCAATATGTCGACGTGACCCACTTCTTCAGTAACCTGTGCGGCACGCTGATAGATCTGCTCGCGATCGGAGATGTCCACCACGTAACCCTTGCAATTGTGATGGCCATGCTTGGCCAGCAGATCCACAGTTGTCTTGATGGCTGCAACGGTTGAAACGGTTAGCTAATCAATTTGTAAATGTAACAACAGCTTTCTCCAAGTCGCTGCCGAGAGGGTTCCTTAACCCGTCTTTTTGTTATACTAGTATGTAGTTGCTAATTGGAAATGCTCACGCGCTCTCCGAGTACTTAGCTGGCTGGTGTTAATTGTCCGCAACGAATGGTAACGCAAACCTACCTTCTTGATTGATGTCCCAGATGACAATGCGCGCCTCCAGCTTGGCAAAGTTGAGCGCTATCAATCGACCCACGCCGCCGCCTCCTCCAGTTATCAGCACCACTTGGCCCGATACGTTCTGTGGCATAAACGAAAGTGAAACTCAATTAACAACAGTTGAAACCAGGCACAAAGGTATTGTCCACTTTTTGTATTACGAAATTAGTTTATGGAAATACGATAGGCTTGTGATATAGACTCGGTAGGTTACTCAAAGTGAGATATAAGTCTATTTAAATTAGGTAGATAAGTTGAGCCTGCATAAAATAGTATTTGCTACGCTCAACCAACTTACAAAACGAAATCAAGCTCTGATAAGCACTACGTAAAATAAGAAGATATATAAAACAAGGTATATCATTCAGCTATAATCTATTTAAAAAAAGGGAAATTTCACGAATGTGGATTAAATATTATTTACTACGGTAAACTTATCTATAAAATAAAATCAAGTCAAGTTAAATAAACAAAAATGAAGAAAAAAGTATTATAATACTTTGGAGGTGTTTTTAACAAGTTATTTAATTTTCAAAAGCTTAAATAGGTTAGTTTATTACATATTGAAGCGTACTCTAGGTATTTCATTTGTATAAATAACTCAAGCTTAACTAATGTTTCTGATAGAGTCTATTGGAAGTGGGAAATTGGTTGAGCGTGGATTAATTATTTATACCTACGGTTAAGTTATTTATAAAATAAATTCAATACTGAATTGATTTCATTTATTTGTATGAACGCTAAGTAAAATAAGCAGAAATCAAAAAGTAATTAATAGTAGAGCTTAACTAAAATCCTCAAATAGTTAAACAACTGATTTAACAAATACGGATTAGTAATAAATCTAGTACAAATGAATTTGTACAAGTTTAATTACTTTGCCATTAATCGAGTAAGATTAATTAACATATTAGACGTAATGAAGTATTAGCTTAATCATTCCATTAATTTCAACTTCATCACATTTAAACATATTTACTTAAAGCGTCACGGAAGACTCATTGCTGTTTTGCCAATTCAAATAATTTGTGATCATTTTGTATTGCAAAGAGCTGAGCAATTTATTTATAAAATTAATTTTATTTATATATTTTGTACAAATCAATTTGTACCAAATAGATTACTTTACAGCAGGATTGTAAATATCTCTTTTAGACGTATTGAAGTTTAAGCTTAATCATGCTATAAATCCAAACTTGATAATTTTTAAGACCCACTTAATGCGTCACGCAAAATTGAGCGCTGTTTGGCAATTCAATTATTTGTTCATTAGTTTTGTTTCAACAAAAGGAAATGCATGTTTACACATGCCCCGACAACGTTTAGTTATGCATATTTGAGATAAAAAGGTGCGACGCGCATATTTAATGCTGCCTAACGTTTTGAATAACTCATGAATCAATGAATAGTTTCAGTCCAAGTTTGGTGTGCGAATTGCAACATGCAGCGCGATACGTTTATTCAAATCTTCTGTTTGGCAAGCTGGTTGCCATTTTGACATAGTGTTTATTTAAACAGGGTTCAATCGAGTTTAGACTAGCAGACTACAGTGCGGCACACAAGTTTGTGTACCGCAGTTGGGCATAGGAAAAGCGACTTGTGCTGTTGCAACATTTTGTATTATTTTACATGCTTTTCCTTTTGTGTTTGCGTGCATAATGCCAGGTTGTGCTTTATGCTTGCTGATTGCAAAGCAGCTGCAAGAAATTCACGAAAAATATCAACAATGACAATTACATTGCATTGCATGCCGAAAACCCGTTGGCTGGAAAAGCGTTTCCTCTCGATGTTGAGATTGGTAATGAAGCAAGACAGCCAACTGCGCATCTGCTTCCTTTGTTTTTCTTTGACAACAAAAAACAATTGTCAATTTCAATGTCAGAAACAAAAAGCGTAAAAACGTAAAAACAATCATAAATATTTGCAGATGCTGTGGTAGCTGGCGTTGAATGAGCACTCGTATTATAAGTGACGTCCACGAGCAAATACCAAATCCGCCATCCCATCGAAGAAAGAGAAAAAGACGAATTCATTCATTGAACAAACAGCAAACGTTGAGTCCATTTAACAAATCGCATCGCCGTGTGAACGATTTTAGGTTGATAACATTTATTTTGTATTTTATTTTTTTGGACATGCCAATGGCATCCATTTGGGCATGTCTAAACAACGCCACCGTTTTGTTTGAGATCTTCAAGTGTTTTTTTTTTGCCGAAATGATTTTGTGTTGTTTGAGAGATCTTCAAGTTTGTTGGCCAAAATAAAACTTTACAACTGTAAATGAATTGGAAAGTTTTCAAGCCAAGACATTTTGTTTGGGGAAACTTCAAAAAGCGAAACTACTTGCAAAAAAGTTAAATAATTTATGCAGTACATTTTTAGAACTTCATTTAAATACAAAAAAAAATTCAGACTGGTTTATCACAAGACGAACTTTTTTTGTTTTTTAACTACAAGTTTTTGCAACGGTATTTCATAAGTTGATTAGCTCTCAAACAGTTTAAAGTACAGGCATTGTTTAAACTACTTTAAATATTGTAATGTATCTTGGTCAAGCGTATTTAACCTTCGTCATGAGGTTGGCACGTTTTCCATTTTGTTGCCTAATGAAGTATTTTTTTAATGACAAAAATAAAACTAATAATGAAATGAAAGCAACGCTTTCAAGCTGACTTATAGCTACCCTGTAGGAAATATATATCAAAAGAGCTTTGCCCTTTACTGTCCTACTTTTGCTCAGTGTAATTTTAATTTAAACACATCCCTAATTAGTATAAAATTTATTATGGTTTGCCAAAAAATGTTTAGTGGCATTTTAACTACGTGATGTTGAGCGATCGCAGCTTAATGAATTGTGCAATTTGATGGGGGAAGATGTCAATGTCGTTTCATAATAAAAAACCAACTAATTTTAGAGTCAAGCCAAGTTGACATGAAACTTGCATGCTGACTTTATTTCAAATTAGTTTGTATTCAAATTGATTTTTCCTACCTTTAGCTTTCGAAAGCGGTCGGGTAATATTGTATAATACAGCGATTCCAATATGAAATAAATGGACTTGAGTGTGAATACAATTAAATCCAAGAAAAACTGATAGAAAGCACGCAATGGCTTGTCCATATGCAGCAGGTCAGAGCGCGTCGTTGTTGTCGTCATTATTTCCTTTCTTTAATTTATGTGGTTTTTTTTTCGCACAAAACTTAATGATCAATTGCTTTGGTGAACTCGAGGGGAGGCCTTGTAATAATTATATTCGTAATGTGCTGCCAAACACGTGTGGAGCAAGTCGAATTTATTTTTCTGAATTTTTTTGGGTATGCAAAACGCGTTCGACAGCCGATTGATGAAGCCAGACAATACAAATGTGTGGCTTTATGGCTTTTATATTTGAGCCTAGTGGCTTTGATCACTTTTGCATGCTAATGTAGACGCAACCGATTGAATCGAAATTCAAATTCACTTGAATTTCTCTATTATGTTGGGCGTTTGCGCAGGCGCGAGGCTTTTTATTATTAAAATTCGTTGGCGTTGCGACTGTAATTTTTATCTGATTTTGATATACGATCCACGATCACATCCGTGCCGTCCGTTTGGTCTGAAGTCACAATACAGACTGACTGTGAAAACCTAAAGCCAGCCGGGTGGAATCGTCTGAGCTCAGTTACTTTTTTTTTTCGTCTTTCTTCTATTACGTTTTATGTTTTTTATTTGTGGGCGCCGCAGCTGGCGACTTTGCTGCAAGATTCACAGAAATGCTGTGTCGTGACCGCAGAAATATCAGCGAATAAACAACAACGACAAGCGACAACAACATTCGGCCAGCACTTTCTTAACTTGGCAGTTGATTGGTCACAACGACCGTTAGTTTTTAGTCAAATTGTTTGCTTGAGAAGTTACACAGAACCAGTTTGATTGTCTGTTTTTTATAGTCTCACTTGCGAGTTGTATCAAAACTAAAATTGGTTTCTTTACCGACTTCCGCAGACATTTGAATTCAAATTTGTTGTGAGCCAAACAAAAGAAAGTGACGAGATTTTTCGCTTGTGTTTTTGATCAATTTGGCAATTTGTAGATTTGCGTTTGATATCTGCTCATTAATTCGATTTGGCTAAAGTTATGGCATGCTTTTAGGCAGTGGCTAAAATACATTCAATTTATGATAAATTTCAATTTTATTTTAGTTAACTTGCCTACGCATACATAAATTACTTCAGGCGAAACGCTTTTCTTAGGCAACTCATTTTCTGCTCTAGTTGCAGTTGTGTTTTCTAAATACATTGTTTTTATATTTACTATATATTATTTTATATAAATTATTTAATGATATTAGTAAACTATATACAGCTGATTAAAACGCAAATTCGAATTTCCTTAGTCACTTGTTTGTTCAGTATACAGCGAGCGCATTGCGGGTTCAAATCCCAGTCGTGACTAGTTGCTTATCAACATTTTTTAATTGTTTTAATTTAATATTTTTTAATTTTTTCCAACTTTTTTAAATTATTGTTATGTATTTTACATGCTTTATTTCATTATATTTTAAACATTTTACATACTTTATTTAACTACAAATTTGTTTCATTGCGCCGCGTTTGTCGCGATTCAAGTACCAGCGTTTCTCAATGCAAGCAAATATTAAATATTATATTTTTTAATTGTTTTTCACTTTTTTTAATTCTATTAATATATACCATTTAATTTATTTTAATATCTTCTTATCATTTTAAATTGTTGATTTAACTGAAAGTATTTTTGATTGCAGCGCACTCGAATTAGTTTTTCCTTTCAGCATATCTCTGACTAAGCAATTATTTAACATAGTAAATTTAATATAATTTCATTTTTTTTCACTTTTTTAAATTCTTCGAATATATGCCACATGATTTAATTAAATATATTGCTAACATTTATAATTAATAATTTAACTGAAAATTCTATGCATCGTAGCGCAAATCTCAGCATGTCTCTGACTAAGCAATTATTTAAGTTTTTAAATTTCATACTTTTTAATTTATTTCACTTTTTTAATTTTTTCTAATATACACTACATCATTTATTTAAATATATTGTTGATATTTTAATTATTCTATTAAACTGAAAATATTTTTCATTGCAGCGCGCTTGCATTCGCTTGCGCAGTTCCGCGGCTCAAAGTCCAGCGTGCGTCATGGGTAAGTAATGACTCAATTTCATTTAAACTATATATTTGTTAATACTTTTATAAATGGCATATATTTCCACCTATTTGTGGAATTGTTTAATTTAAAATGTCGTTGCCAGTCTAGACTTGCGCAGTGCGCATTGTAGAGAAACCACCCCGAGTATCAAGCGTTTTTTTTAACCGCTTGCGTTGTAATTCCCAAGTGCTTGTTCGCCGTGTGCACGGTATAAATACGGGCGAGAAAGCAACGTATGTTGGAAGTGTCTTCTGTGATTGTTCTCTGTGCATTGATCGATACATAGATGCCATCTGTTTATCAGATCTGCTCAGTGCCGACCCTCCGTCACACTTTGTTTCCCAGTAATTCTGCCTGGCATTGCTGTGGCAACAGGTTTCGATTGGCTTTCCGCTGCCTTTGCTACCGACGACGGGTCGATTAGCAACAGACGCACGGTCATGCATCAGCATACCCCCGCCGCCCAATCTTTCGCCTCGCGTGCATTTCAATCATCTCGATTTGGTTGCAATGGACAAAAGGTAACGGCTTGGGCGGGAGGGCGCTAGTGTTGAAGCCAACAACAGTTGCCCAAGTCAGCCATTTTCAAAATTTCTTGGTTAAGTAACTTTGTAGCTTAGCTTCGGATTTTCGTAATAAATTTGCTGTTCAGAACACTTCCATGTACGTGGCATTGCCGAGCAATTTGCCCATTCTTTTGCAAAAATTTATCACAAACTGCTTTACTATAAAGAGTATTAACATACTGTTAGACTTCTTCTATACACTCTTTTTAGTCAATTGAAAATTGGCAATTTATTAGTTAGCAAATGCTGTATTGAGTATTATTAACTTAAACATATATTTATTAGACGATTGTCGTGAAATTCTAAGCATCAGCCGAGATTAGTAACTATAGGGGAAACGTAATATCGTTCAGAGCTACGTAGTATTAATAATTAACACATACAGACTGCTACGAATTCTTTATAATACAAGATTATCATACAGTTAATTAAGGCAGACACCAATTAGAAAATTCAGTGGATTCAGGCAATAAATATCAAGCAATTTCCTTACTTATAATAGAACTGATGTTGAAATGAAAATTGATACTGCTTTGAAACACAATTACATGAACTTATATAAAAATGATTGCAGTGTGTACATTTATTATTTCGTGATTGTGAAATAAAAAGGATAATCAGATATCAAATTTAAATAGAAACCAAAAAGAAAATTCTGTGAAAAGGTAATAAATATATATATGTATTTAAAATGAAGGTGATGTTAAAATTATAATTTTTACTACTTCGAAAAAACTGATATAAAATTGTAGAAATGTGATTGCAGTATGTGTATTTATTTTTATATCAAATTTAAATAGACAGCAAAAAGAAAATTCTGTGGAAAAGAAATAAATATATATATTTATTTCAAATAAAGCAGCTGCTGTTGAAATTATAATTTTTACTACTTCGAAAAAAAGTGATATAAAATAGTACAAATGTGATGTGTATTTATTTTTGCTCTATACGATGCAGTTTTGAGGGCAAGCAACCATTTCTCACAGACTTTTGAGGCAGCAGAGTCAGCCACAGCAAGAAAACAACGCGCTTGGCATAAGACTGGACTTTCGTATAGATCTGATCGATGCCATACCACTCGATGATTGGAACAAACGACTGTCTTGAGGTTAGAGCCAAGTCAGGTGCTTGCGGGTTGTGACTGCAATACAGAATTAGTTTATAATCGAATTATGTTATGTTGTGACATTTACACATGAGTATTGTCAAGCTGCTTCACCAACGAGATCATGCTGTGAAGTTGATCTTGCTTTTGGGACAACTCCAGAGCGTGAGCATTTTCCAGCTGTTTCAGCTCATCCTCCACTCGCAGCTTTTCGCGTATCAATTGCTGTGCGTAACGCTGCTCGTTGTCCAGCTGATGTTGGATGTGACGATGCTCCAGCAGAGCAGCCAGCAGCTCATCATTACTCTTGGTGGCCTGTTGCTTCCATTGCTCGCACTACACAAGCTTTGAGGTTATTTAATCTATTTGGACTGCCTTTCATCTCACCTCTTTCCTGCACTCGTCGAGCTGCAGCTCCAGCTGGTTTTTGTCTGCCGTCAGGCTGAGCAGCGATGTGTTCAACATGTCGCATGAGTTGCGCACTTGATTGATGCTCATCGTGGACTTCTTCAGCTCCAGCTGCAGATCCACACATCGCTTCTGCTCCACGCGCATCAGCGAATTGCAAACGTGCAACTCGTTGCGCGTCCGCATGGCCTAAAGTGAATAGTTTTTAGTGGTTGCAAAACATTATTTTCTCTGTATTTACACTTGTCTTGAGACTCTCGACTACGCACTGCAGACGTTGGACGTCGGCGCGTCGTCGTCGCCAGGCTCTCAACATCATTGAGGTGAAGACCTTCATGGTATCACTTGTCACAGCGCCTTGAGGAGCACTCCAATCCTCCTGCTCGATGGCATTGTTGCCAGTGTGTATGATTTGTGTCTTCACAGTGTTCCACGATTGCGTTAGATTGATTTGTGTGGGACACACGGCTGCTCTGCGATTCGAGGAAGATTCCTCTTTGAGTTGGCGTCTCACCAAGTTTAAATCCATGGCGAACAAAATGGAAAAACATATAAAATTCTAACGTACACTTTTCAAACTTTAATTTACAAGAAAATTAATGCCAAACCCAGACGAAAAAGATTAAAGAACAAATACGCTATTTAAAGTCGACTTCCTATTTGATTGTGTGTTTTAAAAAAAATTCCAAAAAACTTGACAAATTTTTCATATCGAACGAAATGTGGCGCAGTTTTGATTTCGAATTAAATATCAGTGCATACTTTGTGCACTGGCATTAAAAGCCTCTTAAACATTGATTAAATCGTTTATTATGCCATATAATTGCTCGAGCTGGTTCGCCATACGCCATACAAAGAAAATACTAGGAATTGGCCAAGGTCCTGGCCAGGTTAACTAGCAAATTGCACGCACACTTCCGAAGGCGGCACAAAGAGCCAGCAAGAAGAAAAAGTCGCGGGACAGTCGACAAGTGAGTTGGGGTATAGACGAAGAGGGAATGTGCTACAGAAATTCAAAATGTATTTATTTTATAGAGTTGTTAAAATTTAGTTGCATAATTTTATAGAAAAATTCTATACTTCCTTTCAATTGATCTTAAAAACAAAATAAATAGAAAATTTCCTTTACTTTTATTTAAACTTCTGTTAATCATAAACTAAATGAAGAATTCAAAGAATTTGATTGTCTGCAGAAACTTCAGAAATTTAATTTATTTAAACTCTTAACAAAAGAGTTCTCTCTGGAATTTCAATGGAAATAATTCCGAAAAATTGTATAAATGCTTCTAACTGTTTTTGTCTTTATTCACACTCAATCCATTTCGTGGCTTATCTGAAGAAACTTCTGGAGCTCAACTCCACACGAAATCACCATCAATTTATTTGAGCTTAGCGTCGTCCAGATATCGCGTCTGTAATCTGCAAGGCTATGCGAACTTTTACAAGGTCCTTCACCGCATTTTCACCTTCACATTGAACGCTGCCAAAGTCTTAGCCTCAACTTTGTTGTACGGTTTGTTTAGCAGGCGTCAAGGCCGCGAGTCGCTGGAAGTTCAAAGAGTTTAAGCCCCCCAGTCGGAAGGAAAATCAATATGTCGTGTATATAAGCGACTTCTAGCACGTGTCAGCTTTATGACTGCTCTCCATCCTACGCTCAGCCCCCTCGAATTGGATATTTAGTCATACCACGCTGTGGAAAACCTGGGCATTAAGTAAACATTGGACGAGTATCGCGTGATTTTGCCGACAAACGATTTCTGATTGGTCGCATTGTTTGGGGGCATGCTATATAAGGCGACTTGGGAGTTGGATGTTTTGTTTGATCGATGTGAGTTGTTGTCGGCCCGGCCGGGTCAGGATATAATTGTTGTTGTTCTTATCACGTTACGAGTATCAAAAGTATTTTACTTTATACATTATATATTCGCATTCATTGAAGGGTCTGTGGAGTCGCGTTGTTGTGAAATTTCAATGCATCAAAGCAAAACATTGACATAATTTCTATTTATTTGGGTTGAGCTCATGCGTTGTGTATGTTTGTTTGGGAAATTTTGGCACTTTTGCGACTGTTGCATGCAACTTGCGTGCGGATCTCACACTCTTCACAAATAAAACAATTTGAACAAAGCTCGACTTTTTATGAAAATCAGTTAAGATAAAGTGAAATATACGTTTTGTCCGTCTACCGAGTTTTTCCCTTAGATTCAATAGTGTGAACATGAAATTTAATGGCTTATTGCAGCACTTAGTAATTCATTTGTCGATCAGATCTGAGGACTTAAATTGATAAATATTTATTTTATTTTCTTAATAATTGTTCTTATTAGCTATGGGAATTTTATTGATGAGCTCTGATGGCGTCTATTATTCAGTTGGTTCTTTAATTATGACATGTTGTTAAGAGTGAGAAATTGAATTTGCTTAGAAACTTTATTTTTGTATGTAGAAAAAATAAAGTTTTATTTATAATCACAAAATATTTATTATCAAATTCCATGAGATATCCGTTTTAATAAATATTTATTTCATTTTTTTTAAGAATTATCATTATCTGTTAGAATTCTATCTGATTGTTTCAATTTTCCAATTGGTGTCAAAAATTTTTTTGTGTTGTGTTAAATGGGAGAAATATAGGTTTTAAAGTTTTTTAATTTAGTTGGGATTAATCTTGATTTATAACTCAAATTATTGTGTTAAGTTATTTATTTTATTTTTCAACAGTTTTACAAAAGTATTCTCATCGGGTATTTTCTGTTTGGTGGCCAGAAAGTTCCCGATTTCATTTTAATATCGACTTAATATTGGCGTGTAGTCCCCAGAGAGATTGCCTACTGAAATTGTGAATAATCCGCAAAATTCTAAGAATTCGACTTGATTTATGAATGGCTGAAGACGGGAGTGTGAATGCAAGACTTATTTTACTACAACCATAAAATACAATAAAATGGATAAAAAACCCAAGTTTTCTTGGCGAATGATAATAAGAAGCGTCGTATCATGTCGCTGCCTTGCTTTTCCCCATCCACGCCAGATGAGTCAGCAAAGGGCAGCTAAATAAATTCGAAACAATTTTCAAAATTCCATGGAAATTGGCATCCTGATATGTCAGAGTTCAGGCGGAAAAGCGAAAGTGTAAAGGCATGCTGCAGGCGGCAGGATGAGTCACGAGGCCAGGCCAGAACCCAGGACATGCTTTGAGAGGGCCACAACAAATGCCGGCACACGATGATGATGATGGTATCCTTTTCCAGGAATCGCAGGCTGAATCAGCCGCTCGCTCAATCGTTGTGGCAGACAAACAAGCGGCAACAAGCCGAAACACCCAAAATCCCACCCACAAGGTCGCCACCACAACACAACATTCGTTTTCATTCATAAAAGCCAAAGCGAAAAAGCTTTTCCTCTGCGCATCGTGACTCACTTCTGCCGGACACTGTGAGAAATTTTCCAACACAAGCGCCGTCGATTGTTTCTGCAACGTGACTCAGCTCAGCTCAACTCAGCTGGGGAGTTGTATCTAGTGACGTAGGCTCTCGCTCTCTCTCCGGCTCTCTTACTGGATCTTACGCTCTTTGAGCTGCGCTTGCACTTGTTGTCGACTGCGTCATGTCTTGTTTTCAGTTTGCAGCTCAACTTTGATCTTTGTTTTTGTGCTATCGAAAGCTCTCTTACGACGCGACGTCGCGCTTTGGCGGCATTTTTAAATGGCGTCGGCGAAGTTACGTTTGTATTTCTTGGCTTTCGGTTTAGTCTTGAATCCGCTGGCGTCGCGATCGGTTCGATTTCGATTCTCCCCCCCCCAACTACTTTGCTAACTTAACTGTGTTTTTTTAACGTCTTTGCGCGCGCGTGAGTGTGTGTGTGTGTGTGCGTGCGTGTGTGATTTTGAAAGCTCTTTTGCGCGCTCTCTCGATCTCGCCGTCGTCTCTCTCTCCCTGTCTAACTCGCGACGGGTGCGTCGCGGTGTCTCGCTCCCTCGCAAGTCAAGAAAACCTGTGTGCATGACAAGTGTAGACAAATTGTAGATAAAAATAAAATGAAAACGTAAAAAAAAAAAGGTGCATACACAAGTTTCACTTGCAAGCTTCACACATTTTGTTAACGAAAACAAAACTAAAAATAAGCCACGCGCTTGACAAACCAGCAAAAAGCAAAAAGCAAAAAAAAAAAAACAACAAATATCAACAAGTTTACAACGAGCCACAGTGCACGTACAATTTGATAATTTGTATTAGAATTCGAATGATTAGATTACGCCACACTCTTCGCACGCATTGCCAAATTCAATATTGTTTGGATCGCAACAACAAGTGCTAATGTATGAGTGTGCGTGTGTGTGTTGGTGTGTGTGTGTATACATATATTGAATTCAAATTAAATCCGCCGCCACCGCCGTGGTTACAAATCAACAACAAGCGCGCTGCTGATGATGATCGCATAAGCATAAAGCCTGGAATTCCCCAAATGACAACGACGTCATTACAAAAGCTCGCTCCTCTCTTTCCACGCGCTCCGCTCTCTTCGACTGGTTCTCTTTATCGCGCCCGTCTCTTCCTAGCTTCATATCACGCTCTCGCTTTCGACGACACTTTGATTTCTTGGCTTTTCATTAGTTTTCAATTTCTGCCTACACAATTTGTATGAAATTCTTTGCTCTCGCTATCGTTGTTGTTCTTGTTACTATTCTTATTATTATTCTTTTGCTGCTTCTCAACTTATTATCACATCGCACTGTTCGTTATTATGTGGCCCGCCTTTTTTTTCGCGCAAAATATAAGCATTGAAAATTATTTATCTATCCAGAAAGATAGATGGCAAAAAAGTATATATTATAAAAATACCGAACCGGTTTCAGTAATAGTTTTTGTGCTTGTAACGCTAAATGTGGCGACTATAAATAATTAAATAAAAGTCACTTACAGGCAATTTACATAACGTCGCCGTGAAAATAAGCCCTTCAATTGTGTGTTTTCTCCACTTTCAGAGCTGAACCTGCATTAAAAATTGCTTTTATTTGGAGTACAGCTAACTTATAGAAACCAAAGAGCAACGCTCAATGCATTTTAAGTTTCCCCCATTCGGCAACACGCATCGCATCGATAAAGGTGAGCTTAAAGCACTTCTTCTTCTTCCTCCACAGACTTCTCTGTTGGGGGGAATTACTTTTGTTGTTAATGAATATGTAGAATATACATACATATATACGTTGATTCGTAGTGAAATCAGTTTCATTAGTTGCTCAAGTATTAATTAGTTATTTATTGCCAGTTCATGACTTGGAAATTATTTAATCTAACGATCATACGCTTTTATATAACGAGACGTGCGACTTATTTATTTATAAGCTGCTCAGGAATGGAGTTTGATGTCTATATAAATGGCAAACAAAGACAAATATTAGCAAACTTTAAATGAACATTCTCGTTTGCCAGCATTTTGGCAAAGTTGTGGAATTGTATATCCTGTTGATAAACAACAAATGTTCATAAGACTCGGAACGGAAATTTTTGTGTAGTAGACATTCTTCAACTGAGTTTTATTGGGAAGAAATTATATTAGTAGTTGAAAAAATGTTATGCACTTTTATTATGCAATTTTCTTTACAATTTGTTTTCATTTCAACTACGCATGGAATATGGGAATTTACATAGGGGTCGATTTACTTGACTGACGATCAGGCATGTGAATAATTTGCAGTCTGCTTCCATTTTGTTTGTAAAGAGAGCTGAGTAAGCTGAGTTTCTCTTCAGCATTATCAGACGCTTTACGCATTATTTATAAAAAAAAAAAGTGTAATGTGTTGTCCAGCTTATCAGTATGCTGTTAAATTGTTTTTATTTTGTTGTGTTCGAATGTCAATGAGCTTGACTAATTGTCCATACAGATGATAACAATATGTTTTTGTAAATAGAAATATATTTTCAGTGTACTTATTACAACCCCTCGCGAAAGCTTTTCACGCAAGCTTCCCTGCTCACACTCTCGTTCTGCTTCATTCGCTTTCACTCGCTCTTGCTCTTTCTCTCTCTCGCTCTGTCTCTCTAGTATTTGGATTAAATAGTCTAGCATAAACGATAAATTGAAACAGCGAAACTAAAACACCTGTGTACATGGCAGCGCAGTCGCTGCTGGCGTCGCCGTCGCTGCCCAGAAAAGCTTCGTCGTCGAATACGTTTCGCTGCATTTCTGTTTGGGCCACATTGAAAACGGCCGGAGAATTTTCAATTGTATTTCATTCTAAGATCGACTCGATGCGTTTGCGGTTGTGTTGAACGGATAAATTTCCAAACGGAAATTCAGAGTTTTGAAAAAATCTTGTAAAAATTGTGCGCGAACCTTTTGAGAAGTTGGACAAGAAAATCAAAAAAAAATTAAAATACAAATTACAAAAACAAACTGAAAGTGAATAAACCTTAAACAAATAATAAACAGCAAATTGTAGTCGTCATGTCTTAAGTCGTCCTTGGCTACCACACTGCAGGTAATAACGGGTGTGATGCTTTTAACTAATTCGACGTAATTTTATATTGCACACATTCACACAACATGCAAAACCGGCTGCTGACTCACATGTGTGTCTGTGAGAGAGGTAAATAAGTGGAAACAGCTACTAACATACAAATATAGCAAGTCATCACGAGTATAGTTATCTCAACTGTGCGATATATACAATGTACAAGCCAAAGCTCGAGTTGAAGCTAAAGCCACGAAGCTAAGTCAATAAACGACATTTCTCGGAACTTTCGCATATGCTAAACCAAGTTTTGATTGATGCCCACGCAGCGCGGGTAAGGCCCGCCATATACTATATATGTGCATACTATACTGTAGCGTCTATACTATATATAGGATCTATACTTTCAATGATCTATCATCAATCATGGCAGATCAAGTGTGGCAAAGACAAAAGGTGTGACATGACTTTAGGCGGGCACTTTGATAAGAGAAATGCCAAATAATAAACGGCCAGCTGATCGACGATCGGATACCCTAAATGTAAATATATTGGGAGGCCTAGCACAACATTTAAAGATTCATATTTGTATTCATTTTAAATCGTGAGGAAGTTAGGAATTTATCTCGAATTTAATTCTTATCAACAGCTTCATGTATTTGTATTTTTATTTTATAGTTTCTGTTTTGAGTTCTATACCATATCTTTAATGGAATTTCCAACACAAATCTCAAAATTATTTGTTTACAGCGAAGGCCTATCAACAATTTATTTGTATTTGTATTTAGCTGATCAATTAATATATAGTTCCAGTTTTAGTTTCAGAATTCCCAACTTAAAACTCGTTCGGAACTAGTTCCAAAAGATTTGTCAACAACGCCAGCCTATCAGTTATTTATTCGTATTTTTTTTTAGCTGATCATTAAATATATAATTTAAGTTTCTTGTTCTATACTTTATCTTAAACAAAATTCCCAACTCAAAACTCGTTCGTTCTGTCTGCGGAACTAGTTCCAGAAGATTTGTCAACACCGCCAGCCTATCAGTTATTTATTTGTATTTTTATTTTAGCTGTAAATCGCTTGACGCCAGCGATCATTAAACATATAGTTACTGTTGTTGTGCTCCAGTGTTTAACTAACTAAAAAAAAACAAAAACGATTTGGCGACGAGTCTCCAGCCGTCTCGCCTGGCCGGACATTCTCCGGCCCTCATAATGCGGTAGTTACCCAACCCAACTAGTTTTGGGTTCTAGTTTTTTTGTTTTTTTTTTGGTTTGGGTTTGGAACCCGATTGAAGAATTCGCTGCTTGCTACTTTGATGTTGATCTTAATCTTAATTTGTTGTGCCTGGCGCCAAAAGTTTTGGATGCTCTCTCGTTTTCTTCAAGAATTGCATAAAATTAGCATATTAACTAATCAACAAATTGTTTGATATTTCCCATTGGCTGAGCGACCATAACTGCCGGATTGGCGCCATATGAAATTCTTTCGATCTAACTGTCTCTCTTTGTCGCACACACTGTTTCGCTCTCTTTCGCGCGTTTCAACGAAAGTCTCTATTTTTTTTGTCGACTATCATTAATCAATTTTATGGTTTTGCAAACTTCTTTATTTGTTATTTGTTATTGTTTTTTTTTTGTGAATCAATTTTTGTTTGGCTTCATTCTATTTTGATCACAGGGACCGGGAATGGGACCGCGACCGGGAATCGTAGTGCCATTAATACCAGACTCGTTTTATATCATCGATTATTTTATTTTTATACTACATGTCGCACGGTATCAGCTCGAGCTGATACCCGGGCCATATCTCAAAGTCGGCAATTCGGTAGCTTATCTCGGGCGAACTCGATTCTCTACTATAAGCGTTACGATGGCCGCGACGGTGTTACAAATAAATTGCCATATAATCATCCGTCACATGGTGCCAGGTGCTCTGGGCCCAAATTAATATGAATAGTGTTTTGATAACATCCGTACTATTGAGTTATAGTCTCTTCATTCATTGCCCTGCTAATTAATTGGGAAAATCGAACTATTATTGGAAGGGAACCTTAGGTAACTGACCTTACATCCGCCCAAATGATATTGCCAAATATTGCCTGCCTGCCTCCATTAATTGTCATCCCCTCACACGAAATGCCAAAACAACACGCGTTTTCTGAATGATTTTCTTGTTTGCGGCCACACGAGCCAAATTCCTAGCATTTTCAAAATTATAGATACAGATACATTTAGCAGATCTGCAATATCTGAACGTAATAATTATCTTTTGCTGCATGATTCACGGCGCGTTTCTTGGAAATTTGCTGAATTTTCAGTGTTAACAGAGCGGGCAACATTTTGTACAATAAGTCGTATTTTGTTTATAATTATCTCATATTTTATAATGCACATGTGCTTGGGCGTCGCAGATACATTTAATGTTTATATTATATTGGGCAACAGCGGCGCCAAGTGACCCAAAAAACAAAACGAATCACAAAAAGTAGAGGCGATTTGTTGACAAGTGTCTTTTGTGGTGGCTACTGAACGGAAATGCCAATAAACCCCATTGCCAGATGTATCTCATATAGCAGCATACCTGAGCAGATTGTTTGTGGCGAACATGAAAGATTCAGAAAGTATCTGTGGCATGCAATTTGCTAAAAAAAAGATACACCTGCATTCTGTGTTATTTTTATTTTGAGAAATATGATTGACAGAACGAGTATAATAAATATTTAGTTCTTATTTTGTTTACTAAATTACTTATTCTTAACTTTATGAGTTAAAACCCCTCGCATGAAGAGTTATGAATAAAGGCACACAAAATAATATAATATTAATAAGCGTGTATATTATTATTAAGAGAATTTAAGAATCGATTTACCTTTAAAGGACATTCTCAAAATTTCTGGCATTTGTTGACAATATTTAATTCGCCTTTTGTTGTTGCCTTTAATGGTCAGCTGCTGCATTTCTCACATAAATAAATAGAGAATCCCGAGCGTTTGGCTTTATTCCGATTAACGAAATTTCAAATGAATTTCATGCTTTATTTATTTGTATATGCACTACATTTATTTTTTTAATTTTCTCAATGAATTCACTGGTTGCTTGGCATTGTGACTCAGTTTTATTGGAATTTAAATATACGTATGAAAGCAAACTTGAATGTATAATATAAGTTTGCTTATTATGCTTATATTATAATTAGTATAATGAAGACGGAATAATTCCTGGAATTGCTGATATACATATTTCCTTAATTGACAACAGATTTTTGCTTGTCTCTTTTCGGCGGCTTATCAATTATTTAACAATTGTAAACAGCTGTAATATCAAAGCAAAATAAAAACAATAATAATTAATACGTCTAATACTCTGTTGACACAAGTGTTACAGGGTTTATTGAGCCCTATTACACACCTCGAATTATTATTATATATAGTAGTTAGTGTGAACGTATATATTCGAAGACATCTCTTGTCTGAAAATGGGACGAATTTTGAAATAAGCAAAACGATGGATTCTACGAAAGCCCAAATGAAAAAAAAAAACAAAAATAAATACAGAGAAGCGAGCAACATTTATTTTAACAATTTAAGAATTTAAAAGACAAAATGAAAACAAAAATAGCAGAAAGCTTCGACAAAATTTATATACTTATATTTCGAAAATATTTGCTCGCTTTTCCTCAGTTTTCTTCACCGTGCTCAGTCTGCAGCCGATGGGCAACAACTCAAGACGTGCGTTTCGAAAACAAATTTCAAAATACTCGTGCACACAAACATAGAACATATTCGTATATACATATATATACATATAGTTGCATATATATTTCTACATATATAGCAAAACTGTGCTAATATTCTGTTGAATTTTCCGGACCTGTGCAAACCGGTCGAAACCGGCTGCAAAAGAAAAACTCAAATCTGTGTGTGTGTTTTGGCCTTTCATAAATTATTGTCAATTTTTGGCTGCCAAAAACAACAACAACAACAACAAATCGGAGCATATCGCATAATAATTGTATTGAACTTTCGGTGAACCAAGCGGAAACTTTGCATCGGGGTCAAGTGAAAGGTGATTGAAAATAACTAATCCAAAATTCAAAAATAAAAAACAAATCAAGTGCTTAAGTTAATTAAATTACAATGTCTGGCTCTCGGCCAATTTTCAGTCTTCATATTTATGACGTAATACCTGTAACATTGTGCGAGTGTGTGCGTGATTGTCGAACTTTATGTGTGATATTAATGTTCCCTCTGCGATCGTTTAATATATCTATATAGTATCGTACATATCGTACATATGTTTTGCTAAAAGCCAAATCGAAAATGACAGGCGCATTTGGTATGACGTGCGAATTGGCTTTGCTTTTTGGCTGTTTCGACTCGGTTCGGTTTCGACTTTTGGCTGTGCTCGAGAGTTTATGTTTTAAAGGTTTATTTTGATTTCCCCCGCCCCCCCCAAAATGCGCATGTTTTGGCTGCCTCCAATTAGATTTATGAGTCTGAAAACTAGATTTTCCAAAAATATATCCTACATTAAAACATCTGTCGCATAGGCCGGTTTCTTTGATAATTTCCCCAATTGATGTTCTCGATGTGAATTGAAAGCTATAACTATATTTCTTTCAAGCATCTGATAATTTGTCTGTTGAGAAAATATTATGTGACACTACTTGAAGCATTAATCTGTCATAAAAGGTCGCTTGATTGTGTGTTTATAGTTTAACTTTATGTTGATTATCGGGACATAGTTGTAATATTGAGGAATGGATATAAATTGTTGAAGAAATTATTGCTTGTTCAAGAAATAGTTGAGAAATTTATATAAAGTGGATATTCATTTTTACAGAAATTATCTCAACATAGTTATAATATTGAGAACAAAATAATAAATTAAATACATGTAAATTGCTTAAGAAATATTATGTCAAAGTTTAAAATTATTTGTGAAAGCAAAGTAAGTGCAAATTTGTATTGAAAAATTAATGGAATATTTAATTAAAATGATTGCGAGGTACATTAAAATCTCATTTATTTGATGATTAATAATAATTAAAATAATGTGCTGCAGTATTTTAGAAAATCCCATGCATATTATCTGTTCGCCACAATTTGTAACAAATGATCTTTGTATATTTAGTTTTAATTAATTATTCAGCGGGTTACAAAATTGGCAACACGTTGACCATTTTATTTGTTTATATACATTTCTATTTCGCTTTATCGAAATTACCCCATGCGGTTGCAGACCAATGGATGGCATTCATTTTTCACTTCTATTGACGTATTCTCTTAATGGCAGACCAATGTCTAGACGCTTGAGCAGTCTGAGGTCATAGAGCTAGTCACTAGTATATACCAGACAAGTGTATATAGTATATAAAGATATATACCGATCTCAGAGCAGCAGCATCATTGATTAACCGCAACATAGTCTCTTTGGAAGCGGCGCATTGGCAGCTGAGAATCTTTGAGGTGGCCAGTCGCATATATCTATATCTGACGTTTATATATATGCCTGCTATATAGACTGACACATGCTCATGGCTGGTATATAGATCGGCAGCTAGTAGAGCATTTTGTGTCGCGCACGCATTACGCAAAATGTTATTTTTAAATGTTAGTCCGATGCTAACTTGCCTCTTGGCCAGACACGTTTAGACCAAATATACATACAGATTTGTGGTCAGCTGCAGTTTTTGCAGTTGTACAAACTGATCATGTCGTTCCAATGTACACAAACGCCCACGTTTCGCATATTTTGAGGTGGACGGAATTGTCTAGACTGCAAAAGCTCGCAGCTCTTGGAAAGATCAGAGAGATTGAACAAGAGTCTAATCATTATGAGTCAAACTAAACCACAGAATGTCCAAAAAGTCCCTTTGAAATTTTATAAACATTTCTTTGTGGGCTTTTGAAAATTAGTCAGATGCATTTTATTTTATTTTGTCCAGATCTGACAGATCTTGGCGTCAAATGTTTACTTTACAGATTAGTCAAAATGAGTCAAACTTTCAGATCTATGGCAATTTTTGCCTTTCAATTGAGTTGCTGCACTTTTAAGAAAAGCGTATAAATTTCCTTGATGACTTGTCAAAATTAATCAGACTAATTATGCTATATAAATGATTGAACTCAGATGACTTTTATTTATGCGCTTAAGAAATCTCACTTGGACTCGAAGTCCACTCAAAATTTATTGAGCATGAGACTTGCTTTTGGTTGAATATTTTGTGTAAAATTTACCACGAAATTGTTTGCGGAAATCGAGCCCAGCAGAATTTGTCTCGGCGACTTATTTTTGGCTTGACGTCGTCATTGTCTTGCCTTGGCCAAAAAGCGGCGTCATTGCTTGCCAAGAAATACGCAGTCTATTGTCTCGATCTTTGTTCAACTGTAGAATAACTCTGATTGCTTCGATTCTTTTGCAGTTAATATTTTGGCCTTGAAATGTTTCCAAATCAAAACAATTTGGTCGCTGCGGGTGCAGCAAACGATGCCCAACAGCAGCAACAGAACCTCAACTACAATGGTCTGCAACAACAGCAGCAGCAGCAACAACAGCAGCAACAACAGCAGCAACAACAAAATCAACAATTGTCACAGACTGCCAAGAATGTGCGCAAGAAACCGTGTGTGAAGATTACGGAACAACCCGCCGGCAAAGCGCTGCGTTTTCGCTATGAGTGCGAGGGTCGCTCGGCGGGTTCGATACCCGGCGTCAACTCGACGGCCGAGAACAAAACCTATCCGACCATCGAGATTATGGGCTACAAGGGACGCGCCGTTGTCGTCGTGTCCTGCGTCACCAAGGATATGCCATATCGGTAAAGTCTTTACAACTGAATTCTCTTGAATCCTTATTAATATCTGCTCTCTTTCTGCAGTCCACATCCGCACAATCTGGTGGGCAAGGAGGGCTGCAAGAAGGGCGTCTGCACGCTGGAGATCAGCAGCGAGACGATGCGCGCCGTGTTCAGCAATCTGGGCATTCAGTGTGTCAAGAAGAAGGACATCGAAGCGGCGCTAAAGGCACGCGAGGAGATACGCGTGGATCCCTTTAAGAGTAAGTAATGAAGCCTGGGGAATATCTAAATCTAGTTTTATGCCCTTAGCTAGTGAAGCAATATATTTTGTTATTACTTCGCTGCTTGAACAGCAAAGATCAACGAGATCGCAAACCCGAATTTACTGATAATATTGTCATTGTATTCACACAGCTTCCGTCTGTTTTGGTCACGCTTATTTGCGCATCTAGAAACAATATGTGTATAAAATATTATTTTAGGATTTACTTACGCTGTTTTAAGGGAAGAATTTTAAATCAATTATTATTGTGGTAAAAATTAGCATTTACTTCAGACAGGTCAACCAAATAGATCTCCTTAAAACGATGACACTAAAGTGTCTAGTTGAAAGAATTAACTGAACTGAACTAAATCTCCTAAATAATGACTTAAGTGAGAGCAAGATGTTTTTTTGGAGGCTGCGTTTGAACGCTGATAACGACAGCTAAAAACATATAGTATTTGTTGATTCTAATCGAAATTTTTGTGAACATTCCCAGCGGGATTTTCACATCGATTCCAGCCGTCGAGCATCGATCTGAATTCGGTGCGCTTGTGCTTTCAAGTCTTCATGGAGAGCGAACAAAAAGGGCGATTCACTTCGCCACTGCCTCCCGTTGTGTCTGAACCGATCTTTGACAAGAAGGCAATGTCCGATCTAGTGATTTGTCGCCTGTGCAGCTGCTCGGCCAGTGTGCTGGGCAACACGCAGATCATATTGCTGTGCGAGAAGGTGGCCAAGGAGGACATCACTGTGCGCTTCTACGAGGAGAAGAACGGCGTGATGGTGTGGGAGGCTTTAGGTGATTTTCAGCACACCGATGTGCACAAGCAGACTGCCATTACGTTTAAGACGCCGCGTTATCATTCGCTCGAGATTACGGAGCCCGCCAAGGTCAGTTTCAAAATGTTTTCCACTTTGTGAACTTCATTTAACGTATTGTGTATTATTTCCGGCAGGTTTTCATACAGTTGCGTCGACCCTCGGACGGCGTCACCAGCGAGCCATTACCCTTCGAATATGTGCCATTGGATTCAGGTAGGCATACGTTCTGGAATCTTCATCGGCATCTCAAGCGGAAGCCCGATGAAGACATCTTTCAGCAAATTCTATCGGTGGACACGAGCTCCGTCGCTCCGGCCAAGCGTCAAGAGCCGCCGCCCACCATCGAGGTGATTGATTTGAACACGCCAGTGCTGGAGCTGGAGCAACCAGTGTTGCCGCCAGTTCTCGACCTGGCGGCCGCCTTGGATGTCACGGATACGGCACCGCAGGACATGGAGGCAGCCGATGCCGCTGCGGAGGCGGAAGCGGAGGCGCAGCGTCTGCGCACCGAGCAGGAGCAGGAAATCGATACGATAATCGATGAGAAGGTGCGCGAATTGGAACAGCTGGAGCTGGAGCAGCAGCTGGCGGGACCGGCGCAAGTGCCGCCGCCACAAGCGGAGCCCGAACCGGAACTTGAGGCGGAGCAGGAATTGGAGGCAGTGCAGCAGTCTGTGGCAGACGCTGAACTGCCTTCGGAGCTGCGTCCGTTGACGGCCAGCGACAAGATCAACGAGTGGATGAAGTCGAATGAGCTGCGCGCCGCAGTTTCCGCGGAGGATGAGGACAGCGATGCCACTGGCGCCACAGGCGAAACGCAGGTGGCTGCCACGGATGAGGACAAGACGCTCAACGATCTGCTCGAGCAGGTGGCCGAGCTGGACGAGATCTACACGGACTTTGTGGTGCAGCGCGACACCTACAACAACACGCTGCAGAACGAGCTGCAGAGCATGGAGCGACCGCCCATGCAGGTGGAGGAGAGCTTCGACGATGCCGCGACCTACACGAGTCTGCAGATTGCCTTCAAGAATCCCGTCATCATCCCCATGGAGGACCTGATGCCACCCACGCCGCCCATGTCGCAGTGTGCGCCCGAGGATGCGCTGCATTACGACGCCGTCGAGGTGAATTCGCAGCAACAACAGCTGCAGCTGCAGCAGCAATTGGCGCAGCACGAACAGCGGCAGCTGGAGCATGACTTGGAGCAGGAGCAGCTGGATCTCGATGCGGCTGCCATGATGCTGGCCGCTGCCGCCGACGACGAGAAATTGCCGCCGCTGCCGCCGAAGCGTCTGCGCAAGCAGGACAGCAATGCCGAGAACCGCTCCATAGAGGCGAACAGCGGCGACGGCGCTGCGCCGCCAGTGCGTGAGAAGGCGCGTCTGCCGCCGCCGATTATACATCCGCGCATGTCCGACTTGCCAGCGGCGCCCACGAAGCGTTTGCCGGAGCCGCCGCAGGCGAAGACGAAGGCAACGAAGACGCCGACGCCAACGAATCCGAACTTCAATACGCTGCCGCGCCAGAAGAAGCCCGGCTTCTTCTCCAAGCTGTTCTCGCGCCGCAAGAGCAAACCGGAGCTGATGCACAGCAACGAGAACTGCTCGCGCCTCGACTCCAAGCACAGCGCGGCAACCAGCAGCGAACCGGCGCTGGACCGCTTTGCGGTGCGTGATCCGCTGCGTGCATCGCAGCGTTCCACGAAGCTGCCGCTGAAGCAGCCGGGCAGCAACGGCGGCTCGGCGGTGGCCCGCAAGGCGGGCAAGACCGGCAAGCCGGTGGGACGCAGCGTGAGCAGCGTGTCGGGCAAGCGACCTGGCTACTTGAATGCCGACGTCGTGCACATACCGCTGAAGGGCGACAGCTCGAGCAGCTTGCAGCAGACGCCGCGCCACGAAGCGTACTCGAATGCCAGTACGATCACAGTGGGCGGGCAGCTGGACAGACGCACTGCGTCGGCGCTGCAGCTGGCCGAGATCCCCATAAGCGAGGGCGGCATGGAGCTGGTGGCGATCGCGGATCGTCAGAGTCTGCACAACTTGGTCAGCTCGATCGAGGCGCACTTCAATGTGCAAATGGATCCCAACTTGGATCTCACCGAGGTCGAGCACTTTGCGCTCTACACCAGCGTGCCGCCCCAGGCGACGGCCAGCGAGTTCGACGAGACATCCGCCTACTATGCTCCAGTCGATGCCGGCGAAATCCTAACGCCCGAGCAGGTGGCCAAACGCTTGGCGCTGGCGAACAGCAACAATTGAAATTGAGCAGCGAATTTCAGCTGGATAATTTTTCTTTCTAGCCCTACGAACAATCAACGACTAAAACACTTTTTGTACACTTGGCAGTGGACGCGATGGCAGCTCCACAAATTTGCATGTGTTTTAGAAATCAACACAAAAATAAATCCCAATTTGTAAGCGATTGCTGTGGAAAACTATGCAATCGAAACTTGTTTTGTGCCGCACCAAAGGATTTTCCCAAGGAAAATCGTGGCTGAATTTGTAATTTTTGTAATGCGTGTGGCGAACTTGTGGCCACGCGATCCGAATTTGTATTTAATAGAACTGTCTAAGTACACACTAAACGTAGTCTAAGCAAGTCCAGGCATTTTGGCGTGGCAAATCAAATCTAAATCAATTTGTCCCACACTCTTTATTGTAGATCCAGCACATTTGAGGCGAAAACGTCAAAAGACTGGCGGTGATCCCATGCACCTGTTGCTCCAGCAACAACAGAAACAACAACAACAACAACAGCATCAGAATGATCATCAGGATGGCAGTAAGTTGCCCCTTTCATACATTTCTATTGGTGTTGGTTTCTGGGGTTGTCTTCAACTTTTTTGATCTGTGGTGTTGGTCTCGTCACTGTACAATGTCCAGTTCTTTTGTCCTTGTTTCTGTCGGATCTAAATCTCGACTGCATTGGAGGCCGATCAAATTTGTGGTCGCAATGCGAAATTGTTTTGGAAATGTTTTTTTGTGAACTCTGCTTTGATTTTCGGCAGCAGTTTATTGTCCTCTCTAGTCAAAGAAGAGAAAATCGGGAAAATCGTCTACTGATCCTACCTATTAAAAGTACTATATGCTCGTACCACAAAGAAAATTATTTTCATATACAAATATTTTTTATTCTCGTATACCAAAGACTTGACAAGTTCTCTGATGTATTAATCGAATAGACTCTTAGAAAATATTACAGTTATGGTAACAATTTAAACCAAAAAACAAAATTACTTCGAAACGATGCGCAACATTAAAAACTATGCAAAAAAAAATATGAAATTATTATTAAATACGTAGTAGAAATTATATATATAATATTAATGTAGCAATATTGTTGTTGAAAATTGAAAATTGTCGCTTTGCTAATCCGAAAATCATTTGATATTTTTATACACCAAAAACACAAAAAATGAATCGAAAGAAAGAAACAAAGAAAAATTACGCAAATTTAACAAGTAATGTTTCAAACTATTTTATAAAATATGTAGATTAATAAAAAAAACAAAAACGAAATGAAAAAAAAAAAAGTTTTTTAATCGAACAAATTACACAAAAACCGAGTAAGTTTTTCAAAGCACGACAATTTTTGCAAGCGCTTCTTTAATTGCTAATTACAATTTGTTTGCATAATTAATTTAACTTTTCTTTTAAACTTGGAACTAAAATATATAAAAATTAAGGTTTTATTTATGTTATCTTAGTCTACGCTTTTTATAATAACATATATAATTTTTTGTACTGTTCTATTGTTCGCCTAGACTTGTTCATGTTGCTAATTTATTTGTAATTTGCTTTTGCGAGTTTTATTTCATTGGCTTATCTATTTTTTAAATTTTTGTTTTTCTATTGTTTGTTTACTTATGTTTGCTTTGAGTACTTTATGCTTTCTGTGTTTATTTTATTTGCTGAGTTGTTGCTAACAATGTTTTTGCACCGCTTTTTAGGACAAAACAACTTAAACTGTTGGAATGCCCAGAATATACCGCCCATTAAAACGGAACCGAGAGGTAAGCACTATAACTTTACTATATTATTTGAAAGTGAAATTAATTGATGATCAATTGCAGATACCTCACCGCAGCCATTTGGTTTGTATCGTGCACCTCCGGAGTTGACGCCGTCGCCGCAGCCGTTGTCGCCGTCGAGCAACTACAACCAGAACAGCACTCCCTCGCCCTACAACATGGCAGCGGCCGGAGCAACTGTGCCCGCCAATGGCCAGCAGCAACAGCTGATGTCGCCCAATCACCACCAACAACAACAGCAGCAGCAGCAACAACAGCAGCAGCAACAGCAATATGCTGGTGGCGGCGCTGGCAACCTGGAGCTGGGCAACAACTACAATCCGTTTGCGCAGCAATTGCTGGCACAACAGCAGCAGCAGCAACATCAGCAGCAGCAACACCAGCAGCAGCAGCAGCAGCATCAACTGCAGTACAATACCAATTCGAATCCTTTTGTGACGGCCGGCAACGCTGCACATTGGGATAACAAATTCTCAGTCGCTGCTGTGGCAGCTGCTGCGGTGTCGACAGCGCCCGCTGTCAGCAACAACAGTAACAATCTAAGCAATCTCAACAATCCCTTCACCATGCACAATCTGCTGACTTCCGGCGCGGGCGCACCCAGCAATCTGCAATGGAATTTGACCCCAAATCACTTGGTAAATCAATTCAATTAATCACAAATTGAATAATTATTAATTTCAAAAAATTACTATTGCAGCAAAATCAGCACACCCTGCAACAACATCAGCAGCAGCAGCAGCAACAGTTGCAGCAGCATGGCGCACAAATGCATCAGCAATACGACAACAATGTCAACAACACCAACAACAACGATAATAGCAACAATAATACAAACAACAACAATGAGAACGGTCCAACGATCAGCAACCTGCTGAACTTTGACAGCGAGCAGCTGGTGCGCATTAATTCCGAGGAGCAGCAAATGCTGCGCCTCAATTCAGAAGATCTGCAAATATCAAATCTATCAATATCTACGTAATACCTTACTAAAATCTACAGTTGTTAGTCATAAATTGCGTGTGTTTGATACAAATGTAAAATGTGTTTTTAGCCTAATGTTTTTTAAATACGAATAAATTAATCGTTTTAGCAATAAGTCTGCAAATGTTTTACAAGTTCTTCAGCGAATTCTTCACCCCTTTGTAAATGCATTTAAATTGTTTTGCGATGTAATTTAAACATTTTAAATTGTAAATTTAATTTAAAAATTGTCAACGATTATTGTAAAAATGTATTTGCATTTTACATTTATAGAATTTGCATATCAATTATCACTACTTTGTCTTTTAAAAGTTAAGATTGCAAACACGGCATTGTAATTAATTTGTTAAATATTATTTTACCTGTTTATTTAAATCAATTGTATTTACTTTTGCAATTTGAAATTATTATTGTTATATCTTCATCCAAAAAGTGATAATTTGCAAACATGTAACATTTATTTTTAAACAAAACTTTTTAAATTTAAACAAATTCTCAAACATTGAAAAAGTAATCGCAAACAATTAACATGCAACTATGAATATAGCATTGTAAGAAGGAAACTACTTAAATTTAGAGTTTATGGCAGAACTTTTGCTGCCGTGTATGATGTCCTGGAGTTCGTTCTCGTCGGTGTTGTGGAAGATGCCTCGCAGACTTTTCACCGCTGCCGGCAGGATGGGCAGAGCAGGCGGCGGCGTGCCAGGCAGCATGCAGTAGGCGAAGAAGTGCATCAGGCGAAAGGTGGCATGCTGATAGGCCTGACCCTGGGCGAGGCAGGTGCGAATGCGCTGCCCCACAGTGGCAGCCAAACAATTCTGCAGCGTGACCAGCTGCTCCTCCTTCTGCTTGAGGTCCTGCTCCAATTGTTCGGCGTGCTTCATCAATTTGCTGTAATGAATAAACGCGTTTAACACTTGCAAATATGGTAATTATGATTGTTGTACCCAATATGAATCTCCATTTCACACTTGTACTCCACCAGATTCGTGCCCGATTGCTGCAGTTGATCCACGACGAGCGTTATGTTCTCTCGCAGCTTGTCCACATACAGCTGCTTCTCAGACAGTTCGGATTTCAGTGCCATCAGCTGTCCAGTGAGCTCCTCGATGTCGAACTTGGCATCCTGGCACTCGAGCTGCACGCGAGTCAACTGCTCCAGCTGCTCACGTTGCAAGGCGTTGGCCTTGAAAAGGTCCTTCTTGGTGGAGCTCAGCAGCTCTTGCAGATCATCGATTTCCTGCTGCTTGTCGACGTTCTCCTGCACCAACTGGACCTTCTCCTTGTTGAGTTGATCCAGCAGCACGTTGAGCTCGTTGTAGGACAACTTGGACTTGGCGCTGTCAATGTACGATTGCTTCAGCTGATCGTTGAGCGTATCGTTGCGACGCTTCTCCACGGCGAAGAGCGTGTTGTACACATGCAGTTGATTGCGATTCTTTACAAACTGCAAAGGAAGAGTTGATAAAGACGCTCTATGGACAGGATTCGAGCTTACATTGCGCTTGTAATCCTCCACCTGCTCGCTGAGATGACGCACTTCTTCGCGTCGACGTCGCCAGGAGCGCAGCATGATGGTATTGAAGACGCGCAAGCTGGCAATGCGCACATCCTGATCCTCGTCGACTACGAAGCGCACGTTGGCCTGCGGCGAATTGCAGAGCTGAGCCGCATCCTGAAACAGCAGCTGAGCCAAGTTCTCATCCTTGATGGTTAGCTGGCTCTCCTGCTTGCCCGGCGACATCAGCGCCTTGGAGCTGACCGGCATATGCGCCACCAGCTGATAGTTGCCGACGCGACGCGCCTCCTTGAAGTCCATCTGCGACACCGATTTGCGTGCACGAAAGTTCAACATGGCTGCAGTCTGCTGACGCTTCAGCGTCAAGTATGGCGGCAGCACAGTAGCAGGAGTCGCAGGAGCTGCCAGTGGCTTCCCCTTGGGTTGCTGCTCCACGGTGCGTCCGGATTCGCTGGAGCTGGACATGCTGGTGCTGATCGAGTGGTCCGAAGAGGACGGTGTCAGAATCATCGGCTTGGGCAGCTTTGTCAGCAGCTGCTGTCTATTCTCGTAGCTATAAGCCTTGGGTTAAAGTTGAATCAATTTGATGTCCTGGAACTCACCTTTGTTGCTTCTTCGGCAAACGCTGACCTGGAGATCGTTTGCCTTTGACCTGGCCGCCCATCAACGCCTTGCTGTACGGCGTTCGTGGCACGTTCTTCTTGGAACGCAGCGAATCATCGCTCTGATCGTAGCTGCGAATACGCGGACTCTTGGGCCACATTATGTCGAAATTCAAATTATTATTGTTAAGGGTACGATTATTTATTTTCTATATGTTGCTTATTATTTTTGTTACTTTGTTATTGCAATACGTTCAGACTGTTCAGGAATTGTATAATGCTTATATTATATTATATTTAGAACATGTAGAACTCTGGCAGTGCCTGCTGGATTGCTTAGGTTTTTAAAGGATTTTACAATTGTGAAATGTTTTACGATTGTAAATAAAAATAAATAGAAGCATTACACTTTTCTTTTCCTTACATGGTAGTTCTATAAGGACATCGAGATTAATGTAATATTCCTTAAGTTATTTATGAAGGAATTTCGGTCGAAGTCCTGTTCATCCTGATTACAAAAATGTGTGTCCTTGCAAGATTCTCAATATTTTGGCAGAGTTATGGCTAAGAAACAAATGTCCTTCTTCGAAAGTAAGCTATATCTCGGCCATTTCTTAACGCATTTTCAAAGGACATGTCTCGCTGGAATCGCAAGGACCAAATCTATCGATCTGCATCAAAAAAACATGGGGTCGTCTAAGGATCAAACACTTGTAATTATTTGGTCCCGAAATCTTAAGGGAACATGCCAAAATCACAAATTCAAGGATATCTCAAGAACTACAAGGACGATTTAAATGTCCTTTGGCAGGATCATAGTCCTTGCAAATCCGCTTCGTTTGACATGCGACTCGATGGGATCAGACTAGATATGGCCGATATATACGCTATTTTCTGTTTGAAAAAAGGTCCTTGTAACTTTTTTGTTTGCAGGATATTCGTCCTTTTTAGGATGTCAATCGGTTTGTATTAATTACAGCTATGTTTGTGCCAAAGGACATTCCGATCGTCCTTTAAATGGCCGAGATACGGCGGATTTTCCGACTTTTTGCCATTTTTCCTATGCAACCCCCTTGCAAAATTTTTAGGCCAATTTTTCAGATAAAATAAGCTATATCTTGGCCATTTATTGACGCATTTTCAAAGGACATGTCTCGTTGGAATCGGAAGGACAAAATCTATCGATCTGCATCAAAAAAATATGGGGTCATCTAAGGATTCAACACTTGTAATTTTTTGGTCCCGAAATCTTAAGGGAACATGCCAAAATCATAAATTCAAGGATATCTCGAGAACTACAAGGACGATTTGAATGTCCTTTGGCAGGATCATAGTCCTTTCAAATCCGCTTCGTTTGACATGCAACTCGAAAGGATCAGACTAGATATGGCCAATATATACGCTATTTTCTGTTTGAAAAAATGTCCTTGTAACTTGGCTCTCCGAAGGGTATTCGTCCTTTTTGTGATGCCAATCGGTTTGTATTGATTACAGCTATGTTTGTGCCAAAGGACATTCCGATCGTCCTTCAAATGGCCGAGATACGGCGGATTTTCCGACTTTTTGCCATTTTTCCTATGCAACCCCCTTGCAAAATTTTTAGGCCAATTTTTCAGATAAAATAAGCTATATCTTGGCCATTTATTGACGCATTTTCAAAGGACATGTCTCGCTGGAATCGCAAGGACCAAATCTATCGATCTGCATCAAAAAAATATGGGGTCATCTAAGGATCCAACACTTGTAATTTTTTGGTCCGGAAATCATTGCGGAACTTGCCGAAATCACAAATTCAAGGATATCTCGAGAACTACAAGGACGATTTGAGTGTCCTTTGCCAGGATCATAGTCCTTGCAAATCCGCTTCGTTTGACATGCGACTCGAAAGGATCAGACTAGATATGGCCGAGATATACGCTATTTTCTGTTTGAAAAAATGTCCTTGTAACTTTTTTGTTTGCAGGATATTCGTCCTTTTTGGGATGCCAATCGGTTTGTATTGATTACAGCTATGTTTGTGCCAAAGGACATTCCGATCGTCCTTCAAATGGCCGAGATACGGCGGATTTTCCGACTTTTTGCCATTTTTCCTATGCAACCCCCTTAGAAAATTTTTAGGCCAATTTTTCAGATAAAATAAGCTATATCTTGGCCATTTATTGACGCATTTTCAAAGGACATGTCTCGTTAGAATCGGAAGGACCAAATCTATCGATCTGCATCAAAAAAACATGGGGTCGTCTAAGGATCAAACACTTGTAATTTTTTGGTCCCGAAATCTTAAGGGAACATGCCAAAATCATAAATTCAAGGATATCTCGAGAACTACAAGGACGATTTGAATGTCCTTTGGCAGGATCATAGTCCTTTCAAATCCGCTTCGTTTGACATGCAACTCGAAAGGATCAGACTAGATATGGCCAATATATACGCTATTTTCTGTTTGAAAAAATGTCCTTGTAACTTGGCTCTCCGAAGGGTATTCGTCCTTTTTGTGATGCCAATCGGTTTGTATTGATTACAGCTATGTTTGTGCCAAAGGACATTCCGATCGTCCTTCAAATGGCCGAGATACGGCGGATTTTCCGACTTTTTGCCATTTTTCCTATGCAACCCCCTTGGAAAATTTTTAGGCCGATTTTTCAGATAAAATAAGCTATATCTTGGCCATTTATTGACGCATTTTCAAAGGAAATGTCTCGCTGGAATCGCAAGGACCAAATCTATCGATCTGCATCAAAAAAACATGGGGTCATCTAAGGATCCAACACTTGTAATTTTTTGGTCCCGAAACCTTAAAGGAACATGCCAAAATCACAAATTCAAGGATATCTTGAGAACTACAAGCACGATTTGAATGTCCTTTGGCAGGATCATAGTCCTTGCAAATCCACTTCGTTTGGCATGCGACTCGAAAGGATATGGCCGAGATATACGCTATTTTCTGTTTGAAAAAATTTCCTTGTAACTTGGCTCCTCGAAGGATATGCGTCCTTTTTGTGATGCTAATCGGTTTGTATTGATTACAGCTATGTTTGTGCCAAAGGACATTCCGATCGTCCTTCAAATGGCCGAGATACGGCGGATTTTCCGACTTTTTGCCATTTTTCCTATGCAACCCCCTTGGAAAATTTTTAGGCCGATTTTTCAGATAAAATAAGCTATATCTTGGCCATTTATTGACGCATTTTCAAAGGAAATGTCTCGCTGGAATCGCAAGGACCAAATCTATCGATCTGCATCAAAAAAACATGGGGTCATCTAAGGATCCAACACTTGTAATTTTTTGGTCCCGAAACCTTAAAGGAACATGCCAAAATCACAAATTCAAGGATATCTTGAGAACTACAAGCACGATTTAAATGTCCTTTGGCAGGATCATAGTCCTTGTATTACTTACCACATTTGATAGAATTTATTTTATGTTATGTGGCTAAATAATCTGGTCAGACAATAAATATTTAAACAAAGGAAACATTTATTTTTAAACGCTATGAACAAATATTTGCAATACAACAATTTTTTAGATGCTTTCCGATCAAGAATCCTGTAACGGATGCATTTGAGAATGACGAACAGCAATACGATCCTGAATATTTAATGGATTTGATTATACAATTTTTGTTTTTTCCCTGTATTATCTTTAAATATAGTGAGATAAGAGACCATAGCTAAAAGCTGAAAAATGTAAAAAAAGTTAAATTAGTAATAATTATTTTTAAAAGTATAAACAACAGTAAAAGGAAATTCAATTCATTTTGCAATAAAATTAAAAATTATTATTTTATTTTATTATTTTCAATTTATGAAATTGTCTTGGATTCGCGCTATCGACATTATTCTAAACGTATATCCTTAAAACGGTAAACTGTTTATTCATGGAAAATTATATTATCATTACAATAAATTTACAACAAAAGACAACTAAATTTTCTTTTCAATTATTTTAGTGTAAATATTGAAATGGTTTCTTTGTTTACTTCCAAATATTTAAAGTAAATTTGTAACAAAAATTTCTAATAAAACATTTTTAAAATTCATCTTTTTATTTGCATAGTTCTATCAGTATTTATATGAGGATAAACATTTGAAACTTTTATAATTTTTAATTAAAATTCGTCCTTTCATCAAGCATATTTCTCAAAGATTGTTGCATTTAATATCTCTGTCTGAAAGACATCAAAAGTCGCATATTGCGATGTCAGCTCTCATTTTCTTTGTATCAATTCACACATCCGACAAATTCCCACAGACACCCCCTAAAACCCTCTCCCACACACTTGTCCATTAGTAACTCAATTTCACATGGTATCCGTTCATTGATTGTGGGTCATTTGCCAATTGCGGGCAGCGTTGGTCGTTGTCCTTTGGCATTTTCCCTTTATCCTGACCCCGTCCCTCAGCGTTCCCTTCCACAACATTGAATGCCAAATGTGCGAGTGTGCTTAACGGTTAACTCGCCTTTTGGCCGATTCAAAAACGTATTTAACCCCAAACACAGAAAACACAGAAATGCAGAGCTTTTCCACATGGCAAATTTCACCACACGATGTCGAAATTCGCGTTTGCGCACTGTGAAAAAGCTTTCGTTTTGAATTCGGTTTGGTCAAAATGTGTGTGTTTGGGCCGCTTTTGTGGCCGACTGTTGGCCGTTTCATTAACGTCGCGACGCTGCTGCTAAACGGTTGATGGCTCGGCGAAATTCGACAGGTGCGACACAAAATAACGAATCGAATTCAATTTCAAATTTGTATAACGAAAATGCAGTTGAATATTTAAAATAGTCGAATATTAAATCTAAGCAATTATATCGCAGCGGGCATTTATTCAATTTGTTTATGTATCTGTGTGTGTGCGTGTTTGTGTGTGTGTGTGCGATTACGAAAATCGAAACGAACATATCTAAAAAACGCACCTTAAATTAATATTGAACACCGCGTGAAATTCTTTTGGGTGAGTTCTGGAGCTATAAATACTGCCTTGTGATTTATGTGCCGATATTGTTCTGGCATTACACCCAACAACCTCTCCTCCAGCATCGAATCAAAACATAGCGATCGTTTATAAATAAATGAGCACTAAGTTATGCAAAATGTTGCCTTTGGTAGCCGCGTAGCCAGCCATGTCTCAATGGAATGGGTTTTTCCATATTCCTCAATTCTAACTGGTCTTAGTCAGCGTCGTCTTCCCCCGTCTACTGGCATTTCTTCTCCCTGTTAGCCCAAAGTCTTGGGGAAAAAGTAATTAAATTAAACGTATAATTGGGACGTCATCTCTGGATTGTCTAACCCAGTTCAGATCGCAAACTGTACGTCATCGATGGGGACCAGTTTACGCTAACGATTTGATTTATAATATAATACGATAAACGGCGTGCGCGAGTTAACAGTTCTCAGAAACTCGTCGTCGCGTCGTGATTATCTAGAAAGTAGCCAAGTTCTTGGAACCGTTAAGAGACGAGACATAGGTTTAAACAGACAGACATTAAAGGATCTGATCTGTTACCATTATTGTCAACTTAACAATTGCATTTTCGACAGGTCAAAACAGTTTAATTTTGTGCATCGTGTGTGGAGTAAGTAAATTTTGTGGTTTTGAAAATCTTACATTCTTTAAGATTGATTCACTGCGTTGTCTAACAACAGTTTAACAGCAACTAATGCAAATTATTGTCTCTATGAAATTAGTATTACATTGAAGTACGTGTGTCACACTTTATGAATACAATATACATATATGTTTAATATATTTCATTAGCAAAGTGCATTTATTGTAAACCGTTTCGTAGAAACATTTAAATGTGGTTAGATACTTGCGGATGTTTGGGTCCAAACTACCACAGATGTTAGCGAAATCGGATAATCATTGTAATAAAGGTAAAATATATCAATATATATATTATGTAGATCCAAACTATTTGTTGAAATCAAATCAAAATTGTAGCTAGTTTGAATTTTATGGGGTTTTAAGTAGTCAGTAATGTTGATAATATTCTAAATTAAACTAATAATGTATATAAAATATCAAACTACATTGGATTGAAATGAAGTAAAATATGTTTTAATTTTCGCCAAAAATTGCATTTAAATATGAGAAATTATGATAAATTTTGTTAAAGTTCCAAATTATTTTCTCAAAAAAATTATTTAGAGCCATGGCAAATATTAATAAGCGAAAAAACTTATAAATATTTAATAAGTTACAGCTAAGCTATGTATAAATCATAGAAAAGATACGTCAGACTTTAACAGTTGCCACTTTCAACTGAAAGCAGCAAGTTAATCAACTAATATAGTACATATAACTAACGAAATGCAACCTCAAAATCCAGTTCTGCGATTCTTACTGACTCGCCCACATTCCCTTTTGAGTTGCTGTTGATGAAGACGAAGACTCTCAGAAAATCGCTGGCGCATTAATTAATTAATAGTCGGATATACTCGAATACTCGTGGCTACACTCGTTTGTACTTACGAATACATTCGAACAGATGCGAGTGTGTGCGAGTTGTCGTTGCGGTCTGCCGTTGTTGTTTCTGTGTGGCGCGAAAACAAAATAAAAGTGTACTTTGATGTGTTTGTCTATAAGTCTGTCTGCTGGATTATGCATGTATTGTTTCTAACAAATACGCAGCATAGAATTGTGAAATTGTATATTAAACACATTGATCCACATCCAGACAACCTTGAGGAACCCAACCAAACAACCAGTTGCCGCTGCTCCCCCAAGAGTGGTCAGTTATTGTATCTTGTATCTGTATCTTGCAGTTTACAGTTTGCAGCCACAGCGAATGTGACGTAACTGAAAAAAGTAACTGGCATGGGAAAGTTATGTATGCACTGCCTGGAAACTGGAAAGCCAAGCGATCATCGACTGCCTGGTTTCCGCATCGACGCATCCACTGCCACTCTCACTCTCAGTCGTAGCGTGTGTATCTCTGAGATACAATTGAGAGCACAAGTAGCGCAATTGGCTCTTGGCTCTCGGCTGATGATTCATAGGCGATTCGGGGAATCCGAAACCAAAACCGAATCCACCAAAGTGCTGCAAGCAGCAGCAAACATCAGGTTGTCGACAGGTTTTTTGTCTTTGGACAGAAACCAAAAGTTGGTCTTTGTATTCGGTATAGAAAACAAAGTCGCTCGATGCTCAGATATGCTTTGCATACAAAGCAGCTCAACATTTGTGTCAGCATCTAAAAATATTTAATTACGTTGTAATATTTCGATGCAGTCAATAATGAGCAGTTTACTCCACTCAACACTGCAGTGCAAATAATTATAAATTAATTGTTGTAATTACAGCAGTCCTAATCCACAGTTAATTTCCTTAATTTATAGACGTTAATCGTATCGGATGAGCCAATACGGTGATTTTTAAGGTTTAGTTAAAATGGATATTTATTAATCAATAATCCATTTTGATGATGAAACACAATCAATATCTGATTTGTAAGGAAAATTGATGCACAAGAAAAAGGTATGTAAAGTCGAGTAAATATTTTTTAAATGTCTTTTCAATGTCAATAGCTAAAAAATTATTTAAAATATTGATTTAATTGCATAAAAATAGCTTAACTAAAAGATAATTTTAAAGACTCTCAGCATTATGTTAGGGGCGTTTGTTAGTCGTCTACTCTGAACTTGTTGAGAATTTCAATAGCTATAAAATTTCTTAAAATATTGATTAAAATATAATGCATAAAATATACCTTAATTAAAATATAATTTTAAAGACTTTCAACGTATTGTTAGGGCTCTAGTTAGTCGTTTACTCCGAACTTGTTGGCAATTCCAATAGCTATAAAATTCCTAAAAATATTGATTAAAATATATTGCAAAATACCTCAATTAAGAGATAATTTGAAATACTCTAAACGTAATGTTAGGGCGTTGGTTAGTCGTCTTCTCTGAACTTGTTGACAATTCCAATAGCTGGGCCAATATGTGAGTTCATTTTCATTTGTAATTTGCTCATCTGGCATGTTTTATCGTGCGCTTCTTTTTGTGTTTTGTATTTTTGGTTATCGATACGCTACGCTCTTCGGGGTCTCAGACTCCGTGGCTCTTGGGGTCTATAGTGCGGCGGTTGGGCTGTTCCGGTGAGTGACTTGAATCTTAATGCCATGCCCAACAACAGAGAGCAAAACAGAGACAGAGAGAGAGAGAGAGTTGAAGTCTTCGACTTGAGGGTGTCGACAACGACCTTTTGTCCGACTCTTTCGCACTGCACGAGGAGAGCCGTGTGTGTGCGTGTGTGTTTGCCATGCTTTAAAAGCCAAATGGCGACAACAACAAGTGGTTGCCCAACTAGCCGCTCAATTGCTACCACATTTTACACTGGTCGAGCTTGGCTCGACTTGACTCGGCTTTGTTTGCGACTCTTAAGCGTGTGACCTTGGGCCACCGCATGTGCCAGAATTGCAGATATTTTGAGGTATTATTTTTGTTTTGTTTCGTTTTTTTATGTGCGATAAGATACGGCAGAGAAATGTGACGTAGCTGTTTCATTGTTTGCTGACGTCACAAAATGACTTAATTGATTTTGCCGTCTTGACCGTCAAATTGATTTGTGGCTATTTTCGGTGAGATTTCGCCGAATGTTTGTGTGTGCGAACATGTTGGCTGGCATGCATTTTGGCTGCCAAATGCATTCGTTGCCCACGCGGCGTATACTTGATTGTTGTTTAAACTTTGTTTTTAGTTGCCACACATAAACAGAGCAGCAAATAAATAGGAAAATGCATGTATTTGCAAATACATATTTCTGCATCGTTTGCTGCCAGAACACGTTATGAGCAACAACAATTTTGGCCAAAATAATTTAGTTTTAGTTCAGTTCATTTGTGTTCAGCTTTTGATATTTTTGCAGTTTGTTTAAATGACTTAAAATCACCGATGATGGAATGGCAGGCGAGAAATTAAGTCAATAACTGATCAGACTCATGACCTTAGAGGCTGTGTCCGCTTCTGGCCAAACACATTTCCAATGTATTTACAGACATATATACATAAATATGGAATTTTTGTGTTTAAATTAGCGTCAGTTTATAGTTGTTCAAATTTACGCTCTTGTCGAGGGTCAGTCAGGCACAGTGACTGCAGAAAACGCCAAAGCCAATGTTCCACACATACTTATTTTACATTTGAAGATGTTATATAGAATGTTGTCTTTTCGTCTATCTGTCCATCGACTGTTGATGCTTTTATCAGCACCAATTGTCGAGTTCTCGGTACACAATATTACACGTCAACTAAGACTATATCAAGAACTTTGACGTATTCAATATACGATTTTTAGAATATATAATTTAATAATTAATTAAACATTCACTACTCACATTTCATACTTATTTTTAACTCATCTTTTAATTGCCTTTAATTAATTTCAATGCACCAAATTTGTATGCTAATTTAATATTAAATGTTTAAAAAATATGGCTATTCAATACGGGCTGATTGGAGAAAACCAATCTTTATATCCAGCCTTTTTCCCAGTGCTGGGAATTAAATCGTATCACAGAACGGGCTGTGCAGAAAATTCTTTCCGGGATTTTTGTAGCATTTACCAATCCATTATATGGGTAGACTATTTGAATCCACATTTCATTCAAACCTACAGACTCGGCCCGGCCACAACCCATCGGATCTAAAACCAGAACAACATTTCAATGTTGCGCTTGTGTCGTCATAAATTACAATGAGAGAAACAAGAAATAAACAAGTACAGCACACGCCGCATATATCAATAAACAAATCGCTATCGAAAACGAAAAAAAAAAGAAAAACAATAAATGAAAACAAAAGTTTGCTGTAAATGAGAGCATGTAATTCAATGGCTGCCGAACGATTGGCGATAACGTTGTCATTACATTACGCTATATCAAGCACATTACTGAGCAATCAAATCGTAGTGCTCTCTGAGCGATAAGTGAGCTGCTTATCGCTGAATTGCTTGTGCAAATTGCACACAAACAATTACTTGGTTACTGAGGTTCTCTTACAAGATTTATCTCATTACAACTTGTCGAATATGGATGTAATTCTGTTACTTGAAAATTGCATTGTGAAATTAAAAAACATACTCTTTGCGGCTGTACCGAGATGACAGCATCTTGATCTTTTAAGCAGCGGCCGTGGCCTTTTTCTGTTTCTATCAGATGATAGTTTTGTTGTAGTTCTATTATTCGAGGTATTTAGAACTGTAATTTTTGATCATTCTGAGCTGCATCTCAAATCTCGAGATGTTTACGCACTTGCTGGCATCAGATGATATTTGGGGAATGAAATCAATTTTTCCCCATATTGGGGTATTTCAAACTTTACTAAGATTTGACCGCTAAGCATCCAAAATCTGCACCAAATAAGATTCTGCACAAAGGTGAGTACCGAGATCGGCCATCCACTATCAGTAAAGAAAACCCCAAGCACACTATAAAAACGAAGGCAGTCTAGTTGATACCCTGTATGGAGAATTACTAATGCTTGAGATTCGATTTTCCAAATGACCAAAATATTGATATTGGTCAAAATAATGATATACTATAACATATATACATATGTGTAATTAAAGAATCTATCAATTCAAATATAAAGTAATAATAATAACAATATTAAAAATTATAATAAAAATAATAATAATTATAATAATAATAATAATAATAATAATAATAATAGTAATAATAATAATAATAATAATAATAATAATAATAATAATAATAATAATAAAAATAAAAATAATAATAATAATAATAATAGTTTTAATAATAATAATAATAATAATAATAATAATAATAATAATAATAATAATAATAATAATAATAATAATAATAATAATAATAATAATAATAATAATAATAATAATAATAATAATAATAATAATAATAATAATAATAATAATAATAATAATAATAATAATAATAATAATAATAATAATAATAATAATAATAATAATAATAATAATAATAATAATAATAATAATAATAATAATAATAATAGTCGTAATAAAAGAAATACACTTTATTCTATGCGAAGTGTGTGATCGATTTATAATTGTGTTCCAGCTGCTAGTCGATAACACCCGATTGGCGCTCTTAGAGGGTTGGGAGTGTTTAAATGAGGCAAAGCTTGCAGCTCCAGCTCTCAGTTGTTAGCGGAAAGCAGTCGAGGACGGTCGAGCGTGTTTTGGTATGGCGTAATTTTGTGGCTGAGATATTTTGCTGTGATCGCACTAAAAGCGGTGATAGTGTCTGTGTGTGTGTGTGCTTGTTAATTATACTCGACACGACAACGACAGCCAGTTAAACTTTTGATACAACAAAAAGTGACTCGTATAAATAATAATAATAATAACTGCAATGCCCGTTGAGCTTCTCTCATCAGTTCGTCGTAAATCTAACGTTTTTACTTTTTGGCGGTTACTTTTGTTGCTGGCCTTTGCCTGTGTTGGACAGGCGATAAGCCGTGCAATCTATGAAAAGTACAACAAAAAGTAATGCGAGCAAATATATGTCAATTTATTAAAAAATATATAAAAAAGTGTCGGAATAAAGACACGTGTCGCAGCAAAGAAAATGCCCTAGAACGGAAAATGAAATCGAATCCAATCGAAATCAACATCGCGTCGTAGAGTAAACACTTCTATATACATGTGTATATGGAAAGCATTGTCTCGCCGCGCCTGGTTATAATCAAGTTTTAAAGCATATACAATAACAACTACAATAACTACAACCCCATAAAGGTTAACAGTAATAAATTAACAAAACAAATTCAAGAAATCTATCGCGCAGTTTTTGTCCCACACGCTGCGCAACTATCTAAAAGCCGGCTTTATTAACTACATTCAGATACATACATAACATATATGTATGTACATTCGTATATATCATCGAGTTGTAGACTGAGAATTCCGCATTTTATCTGTAGTCTCGCTGCTTGTAAATAATGCGATTTTTGAAAACAACTATTACAAAATGCAAATGCTCACAGAAATTTATTTGCAGTCGGAAGTATTCGTAACTGAGTAAATTCTGATAGCATCGTTCTAGAGTTGATTTCTGTAAACTTTTCTATGGGCAGCGCCCAACACACAAAAAACCAAAAATACTATTTTCGGATGACCTATTGCTCGTTATCAGCTTGAGGTTTGTCGAAAACGATTTTGATAATCGCAGCCCTCCCAAGCGAATTGATTTTAAGCTACACAGATGAATTCTAATGAGTTACAATACGATTAGTTTCATTTTGATCGCCATTGCAGGAGCAGGTTCCTAGACTTTTAAGCGCTATTGTAAATTATTGTGTGTGCCGCGTAGTTGTTGTTGATTTAATGTGCTTCGCGTTTTGTATTCCCCTCGACGCATATATTATATAATTATGGCATAAATTGCCAACAAATTGCACGCCAATTTATTTAAACATTGCTCCCTTCAAAGGGTTTGCAAGTTTCGTCGATCGATCGGTTAACTTTGCGGCAAAAAGTGATTTACATTTTCCGAATTTTTGCAGGCAACTTCTGATAAGCGCAACAAACAACCCAAATTGCTGATAACACACAAAGAAACAAAATAATATTCGAAAGAAACAGCACAATCGTGTGTGGTGTGTGTGTGCGGGTGAAGTGTACGGGAAGTGTGCTAAACAGCTAAACAGTCCATAGAGCATTTAACAAGGACTCGGCAACGAGCAGCTAATCAAATCGAATCACAAAAAAACGGAGAAGGAGACGGAATGGCGGAGAACACTGGCAATGATGGTGAGTTCAGCAAAATCATAGCATAATTGTGATTATACAATAAATTTATTCAACTTTGGCTGGGGGTTGGATTACCGCAAACAATTGTTGTTCAAGGCTCCATCGATTGGCCAGACGCAAATATTTAGATAATCAGTTTGTAAATATTTTTACAAATGCAAAAAAAAAAAAACACGAGGAGGGAAAAAAGTTTATAAAAATTGGTTGTGGCATCTGGAACATTTCGATTATTTCATTTGCAATCAAAGCAATTCACGTAATACTTGTACACGCACTGTTCTGTGAGCCAATTGAAATTGAGGGAAAAAAACAATAAGAGAACTAAGGAACCAAATCCAATAAAAGTCTTTAAGGCGCTGCTCGTCGTTGGCCATGGCTAATACACAAAAATAGTGCACGTTTCGTGCTGCCAGTTGCCAGTTGCCAGTTGCGAGTCATGGTCAAAGCAACTCGAATATCGATTTATCTGGCCAATATGGCAGATCAAGCTTGTTGGGGAGCATGAACTCTGCATGGGCAGCAAACGGCATGGAATTGTTTTCAGCAATTGACGAAAGCAAACAAACAAAAACAACACAACATTTCACACCTTTCGCACGCACAACGTGCCTGCCCAAATACATATCGATATATGTACTATATACATAACGGGCAGATCAGTGGAATATATATTTGTGTATAACAGATGTAGCTATGAGGGAGGTGCACGTGTAGAAGAACCCGCTCAGATTTAAATTTAACAAAGTTTCATTTCGGTAATTAAGTAAATGCCAAACAAAAGAACAACAGCTAGAAAAATAAACACGGCCAGAAAAAAGCAGTTAAATCTAGTAGCGAATTGGGCAATATAATGCTAAATAATACCCTGCTATTCCTCAATTAATAAGCAGCAGTTCAAAGGCCAAATTTCAGACTATCAAATTGAATTGAACGAGCATCGTGCTATCAAAAAGCGTGGCTTTGGTTCAATGCTCTTACACATAAAGTTTTCCCAATTATTTGCTGATAAGGCGAGGGTTTTAAATTTAAATTTTTAAAATATATTAAAAGTCCTACCGTCCTTTTTCTAATCAAAAACTTGAGTTTATAATTTTTGTTGATTTGGGCCAACAACAAAACAAAGTTTGTGAAAGCTGCTTTTGCTATTTAATAATTGACTTGCACACGCCACCGGCAAATGTTTCGCAATTTAACTTCAACTTTATATACTATAGTAGATCAATTAAGAGCCACAAAGCAGCAGCAGCAGCAGCAGCAACGGAAAAAAACAAGAAGAAAAACATTTACCGGCGTAAACGGATTTCCAAATTGACTTCTGTGGCCCCAAAATGACCCTTGTTGTGGGTGCAAACTGTTTTCGGTTCCGCCTGGAGCCTGGAGCCTGCAACTTTTTATTATGCGTGGCATTGTCCTTTTTGGCCTTAACTAGGCGAGGAGCCTTGGGAGCGACGCCTCGGCCGATCGGCCGGACGTCATTATGCTCAAGCGAAAAGCACGCATACGCCACGTTGTGCGGCATACCAAAAAATATACATCGCACAGCGGAGAGGGCGCTGTCAAGTTGAATTGATTGAATTGTGAAAAGTTTTATCGCTATACAATCAAATGCTGCGGTTTTGCGGCCATCGCGTGTGAATTTTCCTCAGCCACGAACATTTTTCTAGCCGAGCAAATTTTGTTGTTGTTGGCATATTGGAAATGCTTTCTGCTCTTCGCTCACCTGTAAGGTGTTCAGCTTGGGCACAATTTTCTTTTGATTGCCTGGCAGAGACATGAAAATCGATTTCGTGTTAATTGTATTTGATGTTGTACTCGTATTTTTTTTTTTTTTGGCACCTTTCTCACGGTCGCCTTTGTAGTACATCGCTCATGAAGCCCGAAAAGGCAACTTTTATACTCCAAATTGTATATAGTGCGACTCGAGTCATACGAGCCGTTGAATTAATTGCTTTTTAATTAGTTTCCCCACACAAAATCACACACATTCTGCTCCGTAAACTTTTCACGATATTTGGGCTTCGATAATGCACAAATAAAATACATTTATAGTAGAGAGTTCATGCAGTTATTTATAGCTTCCAGCACCTAGCACCTGTTCTGTTCGGGCCAATTAAGCCCAGCAACTGACTCACAAATACAAATTAGCACATTTCGCATTGGGCTATTCCAAAACCTTTAACCAGTCTGCCGTTGCCGTTTATAGAGCAAGTAATGCCCGTTTTATTTCACGCGGAGATTCCGCAAAAAAAAAAAACGAAAATGTTGGTAGTCTCTGTTATCTCATTAGAAAACCGAATTTATGACTTGCTTGGACACGACGTAATCATTGCTCGAGGCATGTCAAGTATTTGGGTAATCTGTTTATGGGAATTTTGTTGCAACAACTCGACATAAGTGTGTTTGGAGCGCTGTCTGTGCTAATTAAATGTCAATTTGCGACATGGAAATGCTAATGAAATCAATGTACGGCCTTAAGCTCAGCTTCGCATTTTAATATGCAGCACAAATTTCGGAAATTGCTTAACGAATTTAAACAGAATGTGATTTATGTGAGCGGGCAGAATGTGCTTCTAAAAAGTTTTTGCATTAGATTATTTTTGTGTGATCCTGCCAGGCAAACAAATACTTTTAAAACTCTTCTGAGCTTATACAAATATATGTTGAATGCAGAAAGGGAAACTAATAACTGATAAGTTCTCATAACAATATTACATTCAATTTGTCTTCTAATGGATTTGCTGTAAGCGACAGGCTAAAAGCAAACACAAACATAATCTGAAGGCCACCAGAAACTAACCAGCTACGTCATCGATACTCGCCTATATATATACATGTACATATATATATAGTCAGACAAACAATATCATCGGTTGTACAACTATTGATTTTCACACAGACACACGCGTCTAGATGGGCACTTAAAAAAGTCAGCGAATTTCGAGCAATTTTTGTGTTTTTTGTGACAGCAGCCTGTTGGAACTTTTCACGCACAGATTTTGAGTGCTTCAATTTAATTCCTGATCCACATAGAAATATTTGAGTGTATATATTTATGGCATATGCATGAAATGAAGTGGCCATAGCACACACACACACATGCGAGCTTATGACAAACTTTCGCCTAAGCACTTGAGGTGCAAATGGGAATGGCAAGCGTTCTACTTCAGCTCCTGCCCTGTCCTGCCCTGCTCCTGTGAAAATTTCTGCTTCCGCTCCGTGCTCACGCTCATGGCGGGTGTCTGTGTTTGATGTACAGCCTTGTAAAGCGCAACCGGTGTTGGGTGTGATTAGGCCATCATAGAGCCACTCACTGAGAGAGAAGCGAGAAGTGCGAGTTGCCAGTTGCCAGCTGCCAGCTGGCGAGTTGGAATTTTTTTTTGGGGCGCCTCGGGTGTCCAATGCTTTCATTTATATTTTCATTTTCTCTATTTAGCTGTGTTTATTTTCGCTTCAGAACGCGATTTTCCAATCGATTGAACACATGACAACCTACACACACACACACACACACAAAGGTACACAATGTGTGTGTATACACACATATGGCACCGTCTGTAGCCTTCGACCAAATGACATTTTCGCCAAGTAACTCAAAACTCTGCGGTAAAATGGAAACCGTCTTGTTACCATTGGAAATGTCCTGCGTCTCTCTGTCTGTCCGTCTGTCTGCCCTCTGTTCGTGTCTTGCTATTTTTGATCATATTTAATTAACATTTTATTTTCCTTTCATTCTCGTTTTATTTTATATTTTTTTGGTGTGCTCTTTCTTTGTTGTTGGCGGCTTTGCTCGACATCCTTTTTGTTGTTGCTGCCGCTTTCACTGCTCCATTTATTTACGCATCAATTTGTAGCGCTGATTTATGTCGCCGGCGCCCAAAAAGATAGACAAAACCCCAACAGAAAAAACCAAAAAAAACAAACAACTAACTAAGTGAGTCGAAAGCCGAATACTCTCTCTGATAAGCAGCGTAATCAAAGCCCAGAAATTGTGTCATTTCATTGACCTTCTGGGCGAGAGTATTTGAAAACCCGAAAAAAAAAATGGGAAAAGTTGTTGTTTTGCCTAAATGCGAATTAAATTTGTGCCTCTCTCTCTCTCACTCTCTGGCGTCGAGTGCCACGCCGAGGCTGTCTTAAAGTATTAGTAGCTCAGCTCGGTTCCTGTTTTTTTTTCAGGGGAGTGTTCAGGGTGCAGGCCAATGGCCACATTGCCTGGCTGCCTGGCTGGATGAGCTCCGAGCAATTGCGCAATTTTAAAGCGCTTTCCGTTGGGCGTTTAATTAAATATAAAATGTACACTGACTAACACAAAAATTGAGTGCGAGTTGCCTTCAATGGCAATTAGCCAGATGAGCAACTAATCATGCAGCACAAAATACCAGACAAAATCCATGCGATTTGTGGCCAATTGAAACAACTCGCTATTTATAACTAATGGGAATTAAAGTGAATAAAAAGCGGTTGCCTGGATGCGGCTAAGGACCTCGAAATTCGAAGAAGTAAACGATATTGCTGTGCCGTGGTTTCCTGTCTATTTATAGTTCACGGCAAACACAACTGAAACAGGAGTACAATAATTACGAGGAAGTAGGAAGACGCACTTGTCGATATGTGACACAAATATGATAGGTCGACTGAGGAATTACAGCTAAAACTTGTGTCATGTGAGACGAATATCTGGCAACTCAAAGCTCATTTAATGAAGATGGCAACTCAGGCACATCAAAGGGATAATAATGTGAAACAGTCCCTTTAACTATTTCATTATTTAAAACAAATTATCGATTACTACAAAATTATGCTTTCGCTTAAAAAGTATTCAATATTAATTGAGAAAATTATAGCGCCCCAAAATAAATACTTTGAATCACTCTAGATACTTTTTAAGAGCATGAGAAATAAACTAATGAAACTTGTTTATTATTTTGCTTAGAAGGTAAGCCAGGTCAATATTAGATCAAAGGCAAATAGTTGTTGCCTCACATATTGATTGAAAAAAGCAGAGATATTTTGTGTTATACTTTTTATAGCACGGATAAAATTCTGCTGGGAGTCACTCGTAATTTTTAAACAATTGCGAGCTGAATAATTCAATGGCTGCGGCTTAAGTTTATAAATTGTGGGTGTGTGTGTGTGTGTGTGTGTGAGTGCGCCTTTAGTATCGATCTAACAACAAAAGGTGAGGTGAATGGTTTCCTTGACATGCGTAGCAATTTAGCCGCAAACACGTCGCCTGATGTTGCCACACAGCCGGTTGCATAAGCGAAATGCGCGCAGATAATGAGTCGGAAAAAAGGGAAAAAAGGATATGAAGTTAACCCTTTTGGTGGCCCAATATTTTCGTGTGTTATGCAGTGTTATTAGCTGTAAGTGAACAAAGGGCCGACGGTCGACGGCCGACGGCCGAATGCCAGCACATGGATCATCTACTTAAAAGTTCCCGATGTCGTCGTCATCGTCGACCCACATTTCACTCATTACACTGTTCAGATGTTCAGCAGAAAAAAGCAGAGCCGTAAAACGTGTTGTCCGCAAACACACGCCGCCCTCTTTAAAGATATATTTGTATATATACATCTGATGGTGTGAATTGCGAACAGAGATGAGAAGAAAAAGAAAAACGAGTAGAAGACAGCAAGACTTGTGCACAAATTGTTTTTGCAATGTTATAAATGTAAACAAAATTAACATATGCAAATTTTTCATTTGCCCACGTGTGTCCATGTGAATCTGACTCACACACTCACTCTCTGTACGTACGTGTGTGTGTGTGTGTGTGTGTGTGTGTGTGTGTGTGTGTATGTGTGTTATTGGCCTGTCTGAGAGCCGCGTCGCGTGCTGGCTGCGGAGTCGAGAGATTGTTTGATTTGCTGCTGAAAGTGTTCAAGTATGCAGCAGAAAATGCAAATGCAATAATGCCATATGCTGGCTGCAATTTTCCTCTCTCTATATGCTGTCTCTTAATGCTATTCAATATGCATTATTGTACGACAAAAAGTGATAACCTTGATAAGTAACCGGTTACACTTCTACTCGGCACTCTGGAGTATAAATATATTACGTATACGGCAGGTAGAACACTTCTAGCGAAAAACGGAAGTTGTTATTGCCATTTGCATAATATTTTTGCATATTTCTCCAGGTGCCAAGGACTACAGCTAATAAACTAATGCAGCCCCGTTGCAAGCGTTTTACGAGCTTGTCTTTTTAAGTTTATGAAAAATAAGTGTGCGCAGCGAGAAGAAGACATTGAGTTGATTTATGTATTAATCATACAACGCGGCGTATGCGTAATCAGTTTAAAGTGCAAACTCGAAAATCGAAATAATCAATAAACGATGGTATTTGCAATCAATCAGTTCATCTGCTAATTAATACATTTTGCCAACAATAATGTTACAAATAACATACATTGGCCAATCAATATTTATTTACAATAAGTTGTAATCAAAGGCTCTATCAATTGCAAAATCCAAGTTCATCTAATCTAATCACAACAGGCAGACATTGTGGGGTTTCCTATTGTAATATTTTATTGATAACAGTTATTCCAGGTAGTTAATCTTTTTAAAGCACTTGAGTGTCGCTAATTGTTGTCAAACGTTTGAAAAACCCAAAAGCGGGCCAAAATTAAAAGAGATTAAAAGTGGCTACCGATATTTTTGTGGGAATTCTCTTAAACCTAAACACCATAAATAAATGTTTGCTGCGGTTTAAATGTTATCAAGAAGAATTGCACTTTGGCAACAAAATAATTGTTTTCTATATACGGACAATGATAAGAAATTAACAGACTCTATTATTTAATTCCCCAGACATCAATTTGAGTTTAACTTAATGCTGATAATATTCAAAGGCTGATAATGCTAATCCATCATTATTTTAATTTGCAGGCAATCGATCTCCCTCAGTGGACGAGGATGAGGCGACTTCGTCTGAATTGCGTATGTATAATAATGAAACGGGGGCAACTCTTAACAAATACGACTAATTAATAACCAAGCAGAGCAGAGCAGAGCTATGATTATGCCACACACACACACACACGCACTCAGATGTACGGCAATTAACAAGTGAAAAACATGTGGTTTCAGTTATGTGCCATGTAGTTGGGGGGTTGTTCTTGCTGATGAATAATTAGCCACAATAAGTCAATCGTCAGTGAGGTTCATTAGATGTGCAATTTGTTTGGTCAGTTCAGTGTCGGGAATTTTTAGTGGCCACATTAAATGTCGGCTAAAAGCCAATTGTAGTTGTAGTACAAAGAACTGAAATATATGTATGTGCTTGTATCTCAAGATACTCGCGCTGTTTTGACGTCAGACGTTAACATCTGGCCAATGCGGCCTCCAAGCACCACCCCGCGGTTCGTGCCTCTTCTATGTGGAGCATAACAATAGCTTTGATAGATGGCATACCGCAATTTAATACCACACACAGATGCATAATTCATAAATACGACGACGAGTACGACGGCCCGACATGTATCTTATGGATACTCCACTCTACTCTACTTACACGCCACGTACTCGAAAGCTGGCTCGTGCCGCAAATTGTGGCAGCCGCCCGCTGGCTTTTCGCTAAATTGTTTTTGCCATTTAACTCATATTGATTTTCTTGCATATTCACTTGCCTGTAGAGCAAACATTCAATCCGGTGCGATCGTCCGCCTCGGAGCCGGCCATGTCCTCGATGATGCCGCTGCTCAACACCCTTCATCCAAGTGTGCGCATCGTTGTGGAGCCCACGAGAAACATTATACGGTTCCGCTACAAATGCGAGGGTCGCACAGCGGGCTCGATACCCGGCATCAACTCCACAGCCGGGGTTAAAACTTATCCCACCATCGAGATCTTGAACTACAATGGACCCGCTCACGTCATCGTCTCCTGTGTCACGGCCGATGAGCCACATCGCCAGCATCCGCACGAGCTGGTCAGCAAGGACGAGGCTGATAATTGCAAGAATGGCGCGTACATCAAGCGCTTGAGGCCCGGCGAGCAGCGGCTGGAGCTGCAGAGGGTGGGCATTCAGTGCACCAAGAAGACCGAAGTGGCCCAAGCACTCGAGAAGCGGAAGGAGAAGAACATTGATCCGTTCAAAGGTGCGCATAAATTACCTACAACAAAACAAATCAAATTCAAATTATAGTAATTGCATGAGCTTCAAAAATAAATACTTAATCTGCAAAAAATAAATCAGTCGAATAATGGTTTTAAACAAAATATGCAAAACACTCACGAATTTAATTATACGCAAAATAATATTTAATTCGCTCAAAAAATAATGCATAATTTATTTAAAATCGAATCGAATATTAGAATTCAATAACATCTAGTTGAATAATTATTGCATGAGTTGTATGCCATACAAAATAATATTTTATTCGCTCAACAAATAATGCTTAAAATTATTTAACATCGAATCAAATATTAGAATGCAAAAAAAATTTAAAAAAAACTTAAATAATATTTACTTAAAAAGATAATTTAATAACACCTAATTGAATAATTATTGCATGAGTTTTATGCCATACAAAATAATGTTTTATTCGATCAAACAAATGATGCATAATTTATTTCAAATCGAATCAAATATTAGAATGTAAAAAAAAGATGTACTACTTAAGTAATAATTATTTAATATTCAAAATAATATTTTATTCGCTCTAAAAAAAAAGATTATTCACTAACATCTAATTGAGTAATTATCGCATGAGTTTTATGTCATACAAAATAATATTTAATTCGCTCAACAAATAATACATAATTTATTTCAAATCGAATCAAATATTATAATGCACAATAAAATTAAAAAAAAACGTAAATAATAATTACTTAAAAGGATAATTCAATAATTATTGCATGAGTTTTATGTCATACCAAATAATACTTTATTCGATCAAACAAATAATGCATAATTTATTTGAAATCGAATCAAATATTTGAATGTCAAAAAAGGAAGTACTAATTGAATAATAATTATTTAATATTCAATATAATATTTTCTTCATTAAAAAAAAAGAATAATTCATTAACATCTAATTGAATAATTATTGGATGAGTTTTATGCCATACAAATTAACATTAAAAGTGCTCCAAAAATAATGATTAATCGTAGAATGTATTTAAAACTAAATTATTTAGATTATAATAATATTGAATTCGCTCCACATATAACAATAAATATATTTCGTTGAGCGAATTACGTATTATTATCTAGTAATTGTAAGCTTGAAATTAAATTAATTTTATTTTGTTTGCTGGCAGTTGGCTTCGAGCATGGCAGGAATGTGAACACCATCGATTTGACGCATTTGCGGCTCTGCTTCCACGTGTTGGTTGTGGACCAGCAGACCAAAGAGTATATGGCACTTCCGCCCATTGTGTCCACGGTCATCGCTGGCAAGAGCAACGATCTGACCATCACCAGGATGTGCCAATGCTCCTCAAACCCTAGCGGCGGGGATGAAATTATCTTGCTCTGTGAGAAGGTGAACAGCAAAGACATCCATATTCGTTTCTATGAGACAGACGAAGCTCAGAATGTGGTGTGGGAGGATTTTGGCGTATCTCTGTATGTACACAAGCAGACGGCGATTGCGTTCCAGACACCGAGTTATCGCAACAAAAATATCCAAAACCCCGTCGAGGTAAGTGAATAAACCACTAGCACAAAATATTTCTTATTTAAGTTGTTGTCAAAACAAGAATTTAAATAGAAACTGAGATGCAAAAACATTGAGCTTATGATTTTGAGTTTTAATGTTTCATTTTCTTAATGAACTAATTTTTATAGAAGTTAACGCGTAATAAAACAGAATATATCTGAAACACACAAAAAAAAACCCACTTTAAATGTAATGGCACTGGTGTGATAATTTATGTAAATATTATTGCCCCTTTGCTCACGTCATTTGTACTTAATGGCCACACTGCTTTCAAAATTCCCTTAGCAGCAAAAAACCACATTAAAATTTGGTTACTTCACTTAACAAACACTTTTTCAGATCCCAATTACGGCAGTTACATGGAGTTTAAATGCAGTTAGCAGCATATTTTCGCATTCAGTACAAAAAAAAACAGAAAAATTCGGATGTTGTGTTTAAGTCACAATTTGAGGCAATTCAGTATTAAATTCACTATCTAAAAAAAATATAGAAAACACAGAATAGTTCGCTAGCTTCACTTAAGGACAACTTTAAGCCGTTAAATGAGGTACCCACATTTTTTCGCCTAGTGGAATACCAAAATAAATGTTATACAAATGTGAAGAAAAGAGTAAAATTCGGATGTTGCTTTTAAGCCTCAATTTGAGACAATTCAATATTTAAAAAAAAATCATAGGAAACCAAAAGAAGTTTGCTAGCTTCACTTAAGAGCGACTTTAAGCCATTAAGTGAGGTAGATGTGCAACATATTTTTTGCTTAATGTTATAAGAAAATAAATGTTATACAAATGTGATGAAAAGAGAATGAATTGGATGTTGCTTTTAAGGCTTAATTTGATTCAATTCACTATCTAAAAAAAATATAGAAATTAAAGAATAGTTCGCTAGCTTCACTTAAGAGCGACTATAAGCCGTTAAATGAGGTCCCCATATTTTTTCGCCTAGTGGAATACCAAAATACATGTTATACAAATGTGATGAAAAGAGTAAAATTCGGATGTTCAGTTTAAGACTCAAATTGAGACAATTCAATATTTAAAAAAAAATCATAGGAAACTAAAAAAAGTTTGCTAGCTTCACTTAGAGCGACTTTAAGCCGTTAAGGTAGATGGGCAACATATTTTTTGCTTAATGTTATAAGAAAATAAATGTTGCACAAATGTATAGCAGACAATTATAATTGTTAATAATTTGCTATTGATTTTTTTCGATTGCAGGTGCAAGTGCAGCTGGTGCGACGCACGGATGGGGCGACGAGTGCCTCGCTGCCGTTCATCTACAGACCCAACACAGGTATGCTTACATTTTCGCGTCTGCAGCACAAGCTGAAGCGCAAGCAGGAGCTGGACGTGTTCCAGCAGATACTTTCGATAGACAGCGAGACGACGGCCACGAAATACTCGTGTTCGCCGCTCGACAACAATGAGGACGAGAACACGGTGTCGTCGGACGAGCAGCAGAGCTCGGCAACGCTGAATGACTTTGAGATCGCGGTGAAGAAATTGCAGATGCGGCATCGCATCGAATCGGAGGCCAACGAGGCGGAGGCCACGGTCACCGACTACACCGATGGCCTGGACAATGACAATGACAATGACGGCGACCATGGCGATGGCGAGGAGGAGGAGGAGGAGGAGGTGATGGGCATTGAGCTGGAGGTGCCGCAATTGCTGCCGCAGCTGGCCGACGATTGCACGCAGACCTCCACGCCCATGGAGGAGATTCTGCAGCAGCCGCAGCTGCAATCGCGTCCGCTCAGCACCGTCGACAAGATCAACGAGTGGATGAAGAGCAGCGAATTCGAGCGCACCGACAGCCTCACCGTGGAGAACGGCGACACGCCCACGCTCTCGCACAGCACGGCGCAGACGGCGTTCACGAATGTGAGCAGCCTCACCGCCAACACGACCATCACCAATCAGCTGGAGGAGGAGCCCAACGGCGGCTCGCGACGCGACACCCTCGAGAATGCCACGCTCAAGGAGCTGCCAGCTGGCGAGGAGCCGGAGCCGCAGCCAGAGCCACAACCGGAACTGGTTAGCGCCAGCGCTCAGGCCTCGGTGGACATCGATGAGAACTTCGATGAGACGGCCACGTACACGAGCCTGCAGATCGCCTACAATCATCCCGTGGAGATGCCGCAAAAGCCCTATCACGTCTCGAATCCCTTCAGCCAGCTGGACGACGCTGAGCTGGTGGTGCTCACCAATCCGCCAGCGCCTCGCATCAAAGTCAATGCCGCTCAAACGCCAGCCACGCCGCCGTCCTCGCCGCCGCTGCCGTTGCCGCCGCGCTCGCCCTCGCCCTCGCCTGTGGACGGCGAGCATCGTCTGCCGCCGCTGCCGCCCAAGCCACGCCACTCGCAGGATCTGAGTGTCAGCGAGCACAGCGCCTCCAATTCGGTGTCGTTCAGCCGCTCGCGCAACGGCAGCGTCAGCTCCACACGCACCACGCCCTCGCCCATCATCATCATGCGCACTCCCGACCAGAGTCCCACCAAGCGACTGCCGCCCAGCGGCACGGCCAACAGCTCCGCCGCTGCCTCGCCCAAGAAGCGTCAGGGCTTCTTCTCGCGTTTGTTTTCGCGTCGTCGCAGCCGTGCCGAGGATGCGGACGAGACGCCCTCGGTGAATTCGCGCGCCACGACGCCCAGCGGCAGCCGGGAGCCGAGCGTGGCGCATTTCGCACTCGGCGATCCCAATCGCAGCTCCATCCGATCGCTGCAGCCGCCGGGCTTGAGTCCGCAGAACAGCGTGTCGAGGGGCGGGCGACCCGTGGGTCGCAGCTCCAGCAGCGTGTCGGGCAAGCGGCCGGCTCACCTGGACGCGGATGTTATCCACATACCGCTGAAGGGCGGCGACAGCGAGAACAGTTTGCTGCGTCCCGAGTGCTATTCGACGGCCAGCACTTTGTCGTACGGTCGTCCGCTGGACCGCAAGACGCTGAGCACGCTGCAGCTGGCCGATATACCGATCAGTGATGGCAACATGGAGCTGGTGGCGATCGCCGATCGCCAGAGCATCAAGAACCTGTGCGAGGGCGCCTACGGCGTGATGCTCGATCCCAGCGTCGATCTGTCCGAGGCCGAGCACTTTGCGCTCTACACGACCAAATCTCCCGAGCCGGAGCGCGAGCTGGACGGCGTTGGCGGCGGCGGCGGCGGGGGCGAGGCGGAGGCCGGCGATTTCTTGAGCGCCGATGAGATCGCCAGGCGTCTGGCGGAGGCAAATGGATTGCAATAGAAGAGGCAGCAGTCGTCAGGGCTGCAATAGCTTAACAACATCTTGTTTTCAGCCCCGTTTTTAATAGTTAGGCACAAACACTTTGCTAGTCGTCTTTTCTTTCAGTATTATCTATATGGCATACTATATAATCTAGTCTACACACATACACACATACACACAGCTTGATCCTGCTAACCCAACCATCAATTGTCTTTGTAGAAAACTTGAGCGCACAACGTCAGCAAAGAGCGAAAGAATCCACCGAACAAATCAAGCGCAAATTAGCCGGTTTAGCTTCGAGTAACAAGCAGCAACGATTGCAATGTAAGTTCCCCTCAATTTCGATATTCGTCTGGTGTCGGGTCTCTCCATAGTCACACTTCCATAACTCCCCGAAAGTACATAAAATCGTTGCCTACATTTGGGCGACAATTCCTCACACACACACACTCTCACACACACAGTCGCAAGTTTGTCTCTCAGTGTTCTAGTTGAAGAAACTTATTCATATTGTTAGCGTACATAGTATAAACCCCTTGTGGACCAAATCGGTCAGTTCAATGTTGGCCAGTATTGTTATTTGAAATTCGTAGAATTACACAATCGATCGGTATTCTCTTAGACCATTTTGCTGTTGCCTATTACTATATATTATACAAACAAAATGAAACAAATTCTTACAAAAAACATAAAAAAAAAAACAAAATCTGTGTAATTCAATTCGATGAATAAAAGTTTTTGGTAACAAAGCAAACAATTGCTTTCTGCTGGTATTCAAAAAGATTAAATGGTTATTCTAAAGCTAAAAATAAATATAATATTCAATTGTGGAGAATTCTAATAGTTTAATGTTTGTCCGTTTGTCTACTCACAATTTATTAAGTCATTTCAATTTTTTTGCTTTCATTAAAAAACGAAAGAAACTCTTTTAAGCAAAATGTTAATATGTTGAATTAACTTTCATATAGTATTTGTAAGTTTTAGTACTTTTCAACTCCCAATATGTAAGTACAATTTCTCAAAAGATATCGAATAATATGATTACAACAACAACTAAAGGATACAAGTTTTCAATAGTTTTAACAGATACAAAAAATCAGCCAAAGAATTAGAAAATCTGTTGGTATGTAATACACCAGAAATGCGATAATTCAAGTTTTCGACAAAATATTCATCAGCTGTTATCAAACGAAATTTATGCTGCTTATCCAATTTTCCTTCAATTAGTTGAGCACTTTAATCTTTAAATGCAATATTCAATCCAACTCTAAGCTCTTCAGCTAATCTCTTTAGAAATGCCATTGAGCCTCGGTGCGCCGTGGATTGGTTTGTTATCTGCTATCCCCCCATTTAGTTTTTCTTCGAGTTTAGCACAGTCAAAGTGACCTCAGCAGCCCAGTGTGGTAACTAATTGTTGGCCAGTAAGTTATTAAGTATATGATAATGATGTTGTAACCATTGATGTTGTTCTTTTGTTCGTGCTATTTTTTTTTCTTCTTTTTCATTGTTTTTGCTGTGACCTTTTAAGTTCTGTTGAGTTGATTAGCAAGCCTTATTTCTTCTACCATATATGTATGTGTTAATCATGCTTCGTTTCCATAGCGCTCATTAACTCAGCTTGTAAGCGACAAAACTTTTCATGCCATCGACAGTTTCACTAATCAACTTTTGCCAATACTTTGCAGCCAGGAACACACTGGAGACCGGCCAAACAAATCCCTTTTTGCAGTCGAACCAAACGCAGCAAAGTCCGGCGGGCAGCGTATTTGAAATTGGCATGGACCTTGACCTGCCATTAGATCTGGACAACATTCCATCGACGAGCCGCCAAAACTTTTCCATGAATCTTCCCCTGTCGCCCCTCTCTGTCTGCAATTCGCCGGCGCTACAACAGCAGCCACAGCAGCAACTGCAACTGCCACAGCAACAACAGCAGCAGCAGCAACAGCAACAGCAACTTTACCAGGGGAACAGTCCAAGTCCGTCATATGGCTCGGAGATGACATATCAAGTGCCACAAGTTCAAATGAGCAACATTCCCACCACGAGCAACCCAAATATTTGCACGATTTTTCCAATTTCGCCAAGCTATAGCACTGCCGATGGCTATCCTCCAGTTATAACACTGCAACAACAACAACATCAACTGCAACAGCAACAGCAACTCCAGCAGCAGCAACAAATGCAACAGCAGCAACCACTGCAGCAGCAACAGCATCTCCAACAGCAACAGCATCTCCAACAGCAACATCAACTGCCACAACTTCCTTTTCCTGTGCAAAACTGCCCTCACGAGCTGGAGGTGTCAAATGCTCTTGACCACATGACCATGCAGGAGAATTCTTATCCCTCCAATGCCAATGCCGCACAGATCCAGATGCAGGCGTCCAATCCAGCAGCCCCAATGCATACGAAAACCAGTTTCAATGGCGGCAGCTTCTTGCCGACGAATCCACACGAAGCTCAAATGAATAACAACAATAATCCATTTAGTCCCAATTTGAATGCGACGAATATAAATTACTCACCACAATACGAACTGAGTCCGACGCAAATGCAGCCGCAGCCTCTGTCTCCATCACAATTTCCCCAAGCACAATTTGCAGCTTCAACCGAAGTCCAATATCAGCAGCAACAACAGCAGCAGCAACAACAGCAGCAGCAACAACAGCAGCAGCAACAACAGCAGCAGCAACAACAGCAGCAGCAATATCTGCAACAACAACAGCAGCAACAACAACATCAGCAACAACAACAGCAGCAGCAGCAACAGGAACTTGTGCCGGATGAGATGTTAAACGATATCCTTGGGGATCCTAATGTTGAGACTGTCAACTTAACGCATAGTGGTGCGATACGCCTTATGAAGGCCTTGGAAGGCTTTGACACCTTCGAAAAACCACCGACACCATAATCAAATGTGGCTGATGACTTAATGCCAACAGGCAGCAGGAAAAACAAGACGGCAGCAACAAGAAGCTTGGTAATTGTCATGGTAGATACGATATAGACTTTCGATCTATATGGGCAAACCAAATCTCAGAGACTGTAAAAGCTTAAGCCTCAGGCAGTAAATTGCTTAATATTTAAGCTAGAGCTAAGTTGTTGTACACAATCTGATTAGCCTCTGAATGTTTCGGTTCATAAGCCAGAAACTCAGTTGCACTGCAGAGAGAATGTTAACTTCAACAGCTGCTGTTAGCATTTACATAAACTGTTATGTTTAACATAACATTCTGTTCTTAAGATGACTGGAGCAGCATCGGAAACCCAAATATTAAATATATTTTATATATTTACGTAGATAACACATTTAAACAAAAAAAAAAATGTTTAGGACTCAATTTAGTAAAGAAATGAGAAATTTATGAATGATTTAATATATGTAGATGATAATCGAATGTACATAAATATGTTTTATAACTCGAATCTCATCCCATTGTAAATTTCTGTTAATCCCTTTTTTTTAATTAATAAAGAATAAAAAAAACTCTTGTAAATATTGTTATTTCGTGATTATATTTCCTTCGCGAATAGAATTCAATGTAACAAAGAAGCGAGAATCTTGCTTTCATTTAGATGATAGATGAATGAATGTATATAAATATGGTTTATATGTAATTAAATTCTTTGTGGCTAATTAGTTGATACCGTTTGTAGCAAGTAACTCGAATCTCATCTAATTGTAAATTCCAACTGTTTGTTTTTGTTAACATTTTAATAAATGAAATCCAATTCAGATGTTTGTGGTGACTTGTGGGAATGTGTGAAAAACAAAAGAATAGTAATAATAATACTGCATTCAACGGCAAAAGTAGGGCTGTTGGGCTGAGGAGCTATTGTTGGCATTGTTCTCGTCGCGCATGCCGGCAAAGAAACTCCTGATATCCTCCGCGGTGACGACCTTCTTGGTGGCAGCGAACGATTGGAGGTAATCCTTGAGCTTGACCTTCATGCGATTGTATTCGGTGATGGCGTCGATCTGCTGCGAGTGTCCCATGGAGGCCAGGGCACGGATGCCCTGCTCATAGCTGGAGTTCTCCTCGGCACGCTTCATTCCGCGCTCCTCGTACGATTTGGCCGAATCCTCGGCATCCAGCAGAAACTGCACCGACTGCTCCTTGTAGAGATCCAGGCACTTGGCGCACTGGCAAAGCGATTTACGCCAATCGTTGGTCCAGAACGCGGCGCCTGTTAATATATATAGTGTTGTAGTATTGTGCTGAGTAATCCATTTAATATCAATCCAAAGTTTGCTATGAATCGTTGTCAGCTGCTCAACACAATTCAATAGACATTTTGTAGTTACAGCTCTCGGGAATTTCAATTGTATACAATAACATATTTAGTGTGTGCCGGCAGAAACATGAATGTGGAATACTTTTCGGAGGGATTGGAGTGCTTGATGTATTCGGGTCGCAAGTTGTCGCCTGAGCAGCGCATTCTCATTGAGAACTCGTTGATTGTGCTGATGCAGGAGAATCGCTTCTCGGGCATGTATTTTTGGGGTCGCATTACTGCGACCAAGAACGATTATTATATTGCCTTTGGCTATACGAACGATTGTCTCAAGGATCGCAAGTATTTCTACAGCCTGGATCAGTATCAGTGGCAACTGTTGCCCTTTGTGCAGAGTCACAAAATCTTTCAGGCCACCGTGCTGGCAACCGAACCCTTTGTCGGTGATCCCAGTCTGATGAGCTACGTCAAGCTGGTAAGTTGAGGTCTGGGCATTAAGATGTGTGGTTAATTATTGTCTGGGGCAGGATCCAACATTTAATATTGTGGCCAATCAAGTGGTGAGCATTAGTCGACCCGAGGTGGTCAAGTTAAAGGAGGAGGAGCGTCTGGCGGCCATTGTGTTTATCATTAGCGAGGAGTGCGCAATTTGTCCACGCGGCGCACTTTACAAGATGGTGGATGGACGTGTGATGCCCAATCAAATGTTTCGCGGCCTCAACGATCTGCAGATCGACAATCTATCCTACTATCAGCTCTATCGGCTGCCGCGCAACGATCTCAAGACGAATCTCTCGAAGCGCAGCGACTACAACTACGCCATCGACTTCTTGGACACCATCGATGGCGTCATACCTTTGAGTCAGGCATTCTCCTTGAATATGCAGAGCAACGAACGCATTGCTGTGATCAAATCATGTGTCTGGCTGGGAATGACTTTCTTCCACAAGCTCAACTCGCGCAAACACGGTTTTCTCTATCTGGGCGATGGTCGCAAGAATTTCGATTTGCTATTCATGTATTAATACACACCGCTTCAATACACATTTTTGTTTGTGTCAATACTTAAGTGCATAATACAAATATCTGTCCCTCAACATGTTTATTTTTTGCAACGAAATGCGAATTTAAGGAAAGCTTCCACATTGTTGGTGGCATATCAGGTGAGACAGTTAAGCGCATTGTAGGAATAACATGGTTATCCCTTTGGAATTGTAATGTTTTTACGATAATTCATTGGAAGTAATTTAATCTGTCACCCATAATCATTATTTAAACAAAAAATCGAAATCTAAAATGCAGAGTGGTTTTGTGATGTTCTAATATGGCAAAAAATCATAGTTCTCTTTACGGTTAACACATAATTTTTTTGCTCAAAAAAATTATGATGAAATGGCTTAAAGGGATTAAATTCCTTTAAAGTAATTATTATCATTGAAGAAAACGTATTCGACATGGTTTGTTTGCCCAATAAGCGGATGGTGGAAATCATTTGGTTCTAAATCTATTACAAGTTCGACTTGGCCAATTGTCTTGTACTTTACCAATATCCAAATTAGCAAAATAAATTGTATTAAAAAACTAAAACAACTTTGTGCTGCACTTACCTTTGTGCTGCTTCTTCGCTTTGGGGCGACTGCAGTCGTCATTCTCCTGCTTGCTGCGTTTCTGTAGTGGCTCCTCGGTCGCTTCCTCCTCCACTTTGGCATCTTTCTGCTGCTCCTCGCTTCCAACAGCTGCAACTGGCTGCAAGGCCAATCCCGTGTAATCCCTGAGAAACTCATGACGGTCCATGCAGCCGTCGCATATCATTTCACTGCACGCGTCCAGCCACTTCTCGGTGGCAGCCGGCGCCTCCATGTGCGCCAAATGGAACCAATCCTCGCAGATGGCGCACTGCAGCATTATCTCCTCCGTGGTGCGCTCTGGATCGGGATACGGCCGCTTGCATTTGCAGTACAATCCCTGGAAATTCTGATTGTAGAGATTGCCAGCATTCGCAGGCTGCACTTCATCCAGCTGGGCATTCAAAGCACAACGCTTCTCGCTGCCCAAGCGCAGAGTTGGACAATCGCAGCGAAAGTTGCGCTTCGTGTAAAGTTCAATCAATTCGTGATGCTCGTGACAGCGATAGGAGCAAGCGAGACAGACGCCGGCGCTTTTGGAGACATCGTTGCGTGCCTCGGGGCAGCAGGTCAAACAGGAGTAGAGCGCTTGCCGTTGTATGGCGCCCTTGCCATAGGTGCAGGCCTTTTCATCCGAGGCTCCCAAGACTGCAGCGTATTCATCCTCCATTTCTTTTTCCTCCTCCAGCACATCGAGCATTGTAATTGTCGACTGTTCCAATGCATTCGATTCGCCAGTATCGGCTGCAGTTGTAGCGCTGCTTGTGTCGCTCATTGTGTGCCAAATACACTCAATAATTAATTGTAAACTGTGCAATAATTTAGTTTTTTTAGCAGAGAACGCTAGTGTTTGGCGCAAAAAAAAATTGCAATTCAGTGTTGACAGCAGCTGACAGCTGGTTCGATAATTATCGATTACGCGCTGGTTCGTGTCCAAAGTTATTGAAACTGTCAAATCCACTCGGCAATTAATTATGAACTGTGCAATAATTTAGTATTTTTTTTTATAAGAAAACACTATTGTTTGGCGCAACAAAAAAAGAATTGCAATGCACTATTGACAGCAGCTGCCAGCTGGTTCGATAGTTATCGAATGCGTGTTGGTTCGTTTACAAAGTTATCGATACCGTTTGCAGTGTTGGGTAATCAGCTGCTTTGGCGACGCATTTTACAGCACTCAAGCATCGCTTTTTTGTATGTGCGGCATTTTTCACAACATTGCGTGTTTTTTGTAAATATAAATAATAAAGCTGCGAGATGAATGCGCCACCAACATTCGAGTCGTTTCTGCTCTACGAGGGCGAGAAGAAGTATGTCGAATTTCTGAAATAATAATACAAAAAATAAGTAAATAACGCGTGTTGTTTTCAGAATCATTAAGGAGTTGGACACGAAGGTGACAAATGCGGCGATATTCACCATAAACAAGGAAGATCACACGCTGGGCAACATGATTCGAAAGTAAGTGAAATAGTTTTCTTTACATTAACATTAACAGCTACAATAGACAGTGCTCTACTGTGAGATACCCGCTACCTGTTGTAAGAGACGGCAAATCTCTTATACGTGTATTTAAATATACCAAAAAGTATATTTGGTGTGGAATATACTATAACGTTCATTACTTCCATTGTATTCCAATAAAATTGTTTCTTGAATAACTTCATAATCTCCGACAACAAGTATGTACAGACAAACGGACATGGCTATATCGTCAGGGCTGTTGACACTAGTCAATAATATACATATGGGGACGGAGATGTCTCCTACTGCATTTTACATAAGTTATAATAATCGTCTACCCTATGGGTAATATATTCCTTTTGTTTAGCCAACTGCTGAAGGATCCCAATGTGCTGTTTGCCGGCTACAAAGTCCCGCATCCGCTGGAGCACAAGTTCGTCATTCGCATCCAGACGACGGCGGATTATTCGCCCCAAGAAGCATTCATGAACGCCATCACCGATCTGCTGGCCGAACTCTCGCTCTTCGAGGAGCGATTTAAAGTGAGTCTCCATTCACAATACACATACATTAATTACATTTAATTAATTGGCTATTAATTGTTTCGCAGGACGCCATTAAGGAAAAGAAGGAGGGTGGTGATTAAATTTAGTTACTCATTTCTTTTTACATGAAGTTTACGAAAAACAATATAGCATTAATTTCACTATTCATATAAATAAATAATTAAAATAACAATTTAAAAAAGGCCAATCCGCATGATCAGTTAAGACTCTTCCTTGGTCATCGCTGAGGTAAATTTGATGCTATATATCATCCAACTGGCAATCGAAAATATCCGATATATAAATGAGTGTAAAAACAACCAACAAAATCTGTATTTAATCTAGTAGGTCTCATCGTCGGCGCATTCGCTGGTATCGTGTCCAAAGACTGCAATGGAAAAAGTAATTTTTTATTAATTTAATAAGGGAAGAGAATAGCTGATTTAATACCTTCACAGGAATCGCAGTATTTGCGTGGTGCTGGCAGCTTGCGCTCCTTCTTCTCATTGTTGTTGGCCTCTGCGGGTGGCGGCGGGGAATAGTCGCGATCCTCGCTAGCTTGCAGTGGACAATCCTCGGTCTCGTGCTTATCGAACTCATCGCAGATGTCGCAAAAGAGACGCGGCGCCGGCTTCCGTTTGCTCAGCATATCAAAGGCTTGCGGCCTGTCAGTGAAATGAGTTCAATTATTTAGTTGGGAAAAATTTACAAAATATATGTATGTATAGTATATGCTAATTAATGGCAAATATTGTCTCTGGTGAATAAAAGCTTTTGCTGGGTTAAATATTGATATTATGTTTTCATTTTGAAGAAGTTATAAATTTGTTACAGAAATACAAATTTAGTTTGTGGACATTTTTATTATTTGTATTAACAAAAAATTAAAAATATTACCAAATAAAAATAATAAATTAAAGAACATAATATATAGTCACGAACTGGACATTGAAAATTATTTCTGATACTATTATTCTTTGCCACATTAGTAATAATTGCTACTGGAAAGGATATTCAGCTACTCACTTGGTAAAGTCCATGGGAAGCGTCTCTAGAGTCTGCACTTTGGCCTTCAGGGCATCGTTCTTCTGCTGCATGTCAGCAATAATAGAGTTTAGGAAGTTGATTTTGGCCAGACTGGTCTCCGTATCCAGTTGCTGTAAAGGAGCACAATTAAATTAGTGATTAAATAAATTAAATTTTATTGTAAACTAACCTCTTGAGTTTGCGGTTTGCTGGGCGAGGAGCCGTTGGCTCGCAATGACATAATCTCGCGTGCCTCTTCGAGCTCGAGAGCCTGCAGCTGACGAGTTAGTTGTTGGCACTCTAGTTGCACCATTTGCTCCGATTGCTGCGCTTGATGCACCGCTGACTCCAGCTCGGAGATGCGCTTTTGCAGCTGCAACAGTTGCGCAGACTTGGCGCTGGAGGCTTCATCCATTTCATCGATGACCTTTTGATACTCGGCGAGTTGCGCATCGAATTCGTTGCCCTTCAGCAGCTGCTGTTGCTGCTGCTGCAACGTTTGCTGCAGCTGCGCATGCTCAGCTTGCAACTGCAGCAATTGCTGCTCCAGTTGCAATTTCTGGTCTTTTGATTGCTGCTCGCTTTGCTGCAGTTGCTGCAACTGTTGTTGCAACTCTGAGCTGCTGCTTTGCTGCTCAGTCAATTGGCTTTGCTGCAGCTTCAACTGTTGCTCCACATCGTCAAGCTTTGATTGCTTTTCTTGCACTGCTTCTTGCAGCTCGCCGTTGGCCTGTTGCAGCTGACGCAGTTGCTCGGCTGCCTCGACGGCGGTGCCCTGTAAATTCTGTTCTTGCTGTTGCAATTGTTGTAGCTGCTCTTGCAGCAGTTTGGCGCTGCTCTGCTGCAAGTCGAGCGCGCTGTGCGTCTCCTGCAGCTCGAGCTTCATGCCCTGCAGCTTCTCAATCAGTCTTTCGGCATTCATGTCCGCCTCCATCTCGAACAGCTCAAAGATGTGCGCCGTCTCGCTCTTCTCCGCCTGCAGCACCTCGAGCACCGTGGACAGCTCCGCATTTGTGGCAGATATGTTGGCATTGGCCACCTGAATGGCCTCGACGAGCGTCTTCAGGTCCGCGATCTTTTGCGCATCCTCGCGTGCCAGCTGCTCCTTGTGCTGCAGCTCCGTGTTTGTGATCTCCAGTCGCTCTTGCAGCTCCTTCATGGCCACCTCGTTGCCGCTGCTCTGCTGCTGTTGCTGCAACTGCAACTGCTCCAGCTGCTGCTGCAACTTTGCCTCACGCTGTTGGGCTTCTGCTTGCAGCTTCTCCCTCAACGCAGTCTCGCTCAGCTGCGTCTCGCTCATGCTCGCCTGGCTCGCCTGCAGCTGCTGACGCGTCTCCTGCAGCTCACGCTCCAGCTGCAAGCGTTCCTTGCTGCTCGCATCCTGTTGCACGCTCAGCTCTTTTTGTGCCACGTTCAGCTGCTCTGTGAGCTTGCTTAACTTGTCTGTCAGTTCGCTGTGCTCGCCACGCAAGCTGCTCAGCTCCTGCTGCAGCTTCTCCTGCTGCTGTTCGAGCTGCACGCTCTTGCTGCTCGCTGCCTCCAGCTTTCTGCTGGCATCGCTCAGCTCCAGCGTCTGCTTGGCTGCCAGTTCCTGCTCCGCTTTCAGCTTGCTCTGCAGCTCCTGACTGTGCGCCGTGCTGCTCGCCAACTCCTGAGTCAACAGCTCCACCTGCGCACACAAGGCATCCAGACGCTGCTGCCCCGACTGCAGCTGACGCTCCAACGCTGCACGCTCCTCGTTGCCTTTGCTGGAGAGCTGCTCGCTCGCTTGTTGCTGCTCGACCAGCTGTTGCGAGAGCTTCACGAGCTCCGCATTGGAGTCGGTGGAGCTGCTCTGCAGATTAGTGAGTTGCTGTTGCAGCGTCTCGTTCTGTTGCTGCAACGCTTGGCAACGCGCCTGCAGCTGTTCCTGCTGGCGACTCGCATCTCCCAGAGCCAACTCACGCTCTGTGGCCAGCTGCTCCTGCTCGGCGAGCTGCGTCTGCTTGAGCGTCGCCTCCGCTTGCAGCTTGTCGTGCTGCTGCTGCAACTCTTGCAGCTCGCGTTGCAGTCGCGCGTTGGTTTGTTGCAGCAACTCATTGTCGCTGGCCAGCTCCAGTTGTTGGCCGCTGCTCTTGCTCTCCAGCGCAGCGTAGCTCTGCTGCTTGGCCAGCAGCTCCTCATTGAGTTGCTTCAGCGTTGCCTGCAGCTGTGCGACGCTGCCACGTGTGGCAACCAGCTCGGCCTGCAGCGTTTCCTCGTGCTGCTGCAGCGTGTCGCATTTCTGCTGCAGCGCGTCATGCTGGCGTCGCACATCGCCCAGCTGCAGCTCGTCTTGTGCGCGCTGCTCCACGCTCGCTTTAAGCTGCGTCTCCAGTTCAAGTTGTTGCCGCTTGGCTGCCTCCAGTTCAACTGCCTGTTGTTGCAACGTTTCCTGCGTTGATTGCGTCTGCTGCTTGGCTTCGCTTAGTTCCTTTTGACTGGCTTCTAAAGTGCTTTGAGTTTGTTTCTCTTTCGACTGCAGCTCATTGAACTCTGCCTGCAACTTGGCCAACTGCTGAGCGCCCTGCTCCCCGCTCAGGTTCGCCTGCTGCTGCAGTTGCTCCAGCTGCAGTTGCGCTGCCTTCAAACCAGCTTCCAGCTCTGCAGTCCTTGCCTGCTCTTTTGTCAGCTGCTCAGTCTGCTGCAAGCCTTGCTGCTCTGCAGTTTGCTTTAACTCTGCTTGCTTTGCCTTCAGCTCGTCATTAGCTTTACTTGACTCCGCCAGCTGCTGCTGCAGTTGCTGCAGCTGCTCGCGTTCCGCTTGCAACAACGCCTCCTTTTCGGCCAACTCTGTCTTGCTGTCTTCTAGCTGCGCTTGCTGCGTCTGATGGAGCAGGTCGATTTCTTTGCGCAGCGTCACCATCAGCTCTTCCAGCGCCTCCTTCTGCAGCTTGAGCTGCGCATATTCCGCCTGCTGCAGCTCCAGCTGCGTCTTGTGATCGCCACTCGCCAGCTGCTGCTCCTCCGACGCTTGCTGCAAGCTGCTCAGCTGCTGCTCCAGCAACAGCTTGGCTTGCGACAAGCTCTCAAGCGCCGCCTTTACTTCTTTGTTCTCCTTTTCCAGCTGCTCCAATTGTGACTTGCTTGCCACATTGCTTGTCTGCTGCACCTTCAGCATCTCGTCCAGCGCCGAGCTGTCTGCCTTCTGCACATTTAGCTGCGTTGTCAGCTCGTCCAGCTGCTGACTCTGCTCCTTGATCTGCTCGTCTCGCATGCGTATCTCCGTCTGCAATATTTCGCATTCATCCGTGACATTCGCTCGCTCGCTTTCCAGCGAGTCGGAGTTGGATTTCAGCTGCTGCAATTCGTTGCTGACCAGCTTTAGTTGCTCATCTTTAGCTGCCAGTTTCTGCTGGAATTCTGTTGAGGTTTGCTGCGCCTGCTTCTCGTTCTCCTCCTTGAGCAGCGCCAGCTCGCGTCGCAGATTCTCAATGCCGCACTCCGACAGCGAGAACTTCTCCAGACTCTCGTCCTTGCCCACCAGCTCCGTTTGCAGCGTTGCATTCTGACTCTGCAGATACTCAATGTTCTCGCGCAGACGTTTCTCTTCCTCCAGCGATTCCGCTAAACGAGCTTCACTTAGTTTCTCCTGCTCACCCAACTTGTCCTGCAGTTGGGCGACTTGAGTTTGAGCCGCTTCCAGGGCGGCATTATTGTCCTCCACAGCCGGCACGCTCTGTAAACTGGGCGAGGCTGTCAAGAGACAATTAATTTAATTACTTTGTAGAGGATTTTAGTTAATCAACTTCTTACCTGAGACCAGCTGCGTTATCTTCTTCTCCAGATCGTGTATCTTCTCCTTATAGACCTGCGATTGCGCCTGTTGGTGGTGTCAGGGGATAAACACAAGAATTAGTGGGAGTTCACAAGTGGATTTTGGGTGGATTTTAGAGACTGTGCATTGACTTGTTTGCTCTGCTAGTAATTGTATTAAAATACTCAATACTTTAATGGATTAATAGCGGATTATATTCAATTCCTTCACATCTATTCTGATTTTTTTTAAATATTACAAATATTACGGAAAGTTAATAAATCTATCATTTGAGGGCAACCATTGAACATTTTAAATGTGCATTTTTAATGGAATAATCTTGATTACAAAATTATTTGCCTCCAAAAGTTTCAACTCGTTTAAACATATTTTCAGTGCTCTTTGTCATTGTGTAATTAATAATTTGATGAAGAACATTAAATAGTATTGTGGTGGAAACAAATATATTATAAAGCAACTAATATTATTAAACAAAAATGTTATAATAAACTTTGTTCAGTACCTTGGCAACTGGAAACAATAATCGGAACTTCTGATCTTCATAGTTCAGTATTAGTATTTGATAGTTTTACAACATATATTTATTTTATTACCTATCGCTACAACTTGTAGCCTACAAGTATAATAACTTTGAATAATAACAAAATATTTTGTACTTAGCTCGGCTTCAAATATCTTTTGATTTTATACATTTGAGCAGTGCTACTTTAATGTATATAATATATTTTACTTACTGCTGACGTAATAGCAAAATCTATTTTTAAATTTCTGCTAAAGATAAGAAATATTTAATTTCTTTACTGCCTTGAAACGTATTTCTATCAAAATTAAATATATATTTAAACGGAGCATTTGAAATGAAAATCCTCTATCTAACATTTCTACAAGCTTTTTATATTAATTGATTACAATTGTTTGTAATCCCTGAAATGGGTTTAAAGCATTCTGCAAGTCAATGCACATCTCCTAATTATTGAAAAATCGCTCTTACACTCATCTCATCGCCACAGAACTGGGCTTCATCGATGGAGAATTGCAATTCTTCGGATTTCTTGCGTTCATCGCCCAATTGCGACTCCAATTGCAAAACACGTGCCTTCAGCTGAGAGCCAGAATTGAAGTTGGTATAAGAGCCGAGAGCAGGGGAAAGGTAAAGGTAGAGATTAGATACAGATATTCCAGTTGTAAAGAAATAAAACAATATTTGTAGCGCAAATTGCTTTGCATATAATATTTTTATATCGTATATTTTTGATATCGTTAATGTATGTATTTTTGTTTTATCGTAAATAGTTAAGTATTCATTTTTTTTTATCGTAGATCGTACAACTAAACCAACAGCAAGAAAATTCGCTTTCATACAAAATAAATTTATACAGGTTTTTTCCAATTTCCATATTAAGTATATAATATATATATGTATATTCATCAATATAGTATTCATTCATTCATTCCGAATTCCTTCACATCAATGGCCAATAAAAAATTCAACCATTCAAATCTGAAATTCAATTTGGGTTTTGTGGCTCTTTTTTTTTCATTCTTTTCTTTTCCATTTTTTTTTGTTTTTGTGATAGAATCGTAAATATTTTTTGGTTGTTTCAGCATAAAACGCTGTGCAGACTTCCGCTTTAAACATCAAATTCATCTTCATCTTTAGCTTGATCGCGATCTTCATCATCTTGGTTGCCAGGCGAGAATAAAAATCATACAACTTTGAGCACGTATGCAGAGGGGGATCCCATCGGGCAGCATCTATTTGATGCGCAACGGTGTCAGGACACTGTGCAGAATACAGTGCCTCTCATGCTTGCCCGACCAGCCACGGAACTCGCGTCGCAGATCGCTCAGACGAATGCTATGGCGGGCTATCAGCTGCCTCCAGCGATCGGCCTCGATCAGCAGTTGCTATAAAAATGACAGGTAACATGGTACAGTGGTGCGTAAAAGTCGTTGCACGCTAACAACTAGACTAATTTTGTTCGTTTGATTTTGCGTTAAAAAGTTCGAGCCAGGGATTAGAAAAACTGTGAGTGACATGGATGGGCTTTGGTTGGTTTTGCGGATGGGCTTTGGTGATTAAATGTTTTGCCAATTGAGAACGTGTTAAAGAAAACTTACTTAAAGTGCGCACGACATTCACGAAATAAAGATAAGATAATGAGAATAGCACAACTTGAAATTTATTTAAACAGAAGATAAAAACAAAACATAAAAACGCCTCTGACTAAGACTCAGATTTCCCCCCCAAAAAAATAATCAAGCTGTGCAATTGTGCTAAAAATATATGCTGCAAATATTGGTAGAGAACTTCTTGTAGACTTTTGGCACCCAGTGTATAATTTGTGTGTCAATAGAAGAGAGATGAAATCATGGCTACAAATTAATGTTATCTTAAATGCAGTTAGTTTGGAAAGAATGATAATACTTTTGGTTGACGATCAGATCGAATCGATTAACACCATGTCGCTAGTTAATAAGATGAAGAAATTTCTGGTGCTAGTTTTTCAGTTGGTCAATTATCGCTTTGGGGTTAAGATGCTCTGAACCCAAGTGAACCTTGGCCGAGTAAGCAACACAAATAAAAATAGTTAGAGTATTTACTACGCCTAGTTAAACTTATGAAATTTGTACTTGTTTCGCGGTGTGTTTGTGTGTGTGTGTGTGTGGCCAATTGAGTAAATTGGTATGAATCACTTGCAAGCGACTCGAGACCCAAATATTATATTGTATGAAAATAAAAACAGACAACAACAAAAAATGAACGTGCGCAAATTAAGTGTGTAAAATTAACAAAAATCACAACAACAGGAGAGGAGGAGACAGTGTGAGGCAAAAAAACATAATACAACTGAGGAAAATGGTTAAAACACAGACAAAGAAAAAACCAACCAAGTGTGGAGCAGTGTGTGTGTGTGTGTGGTGGGTGTTTTGCATTATTTGCAGTTGCAACAACAGCTGTGGCACATAAATAAAAAATAAAAAAACAAAAAATCGAAAATAAAACCCAAAATTAAAGCAGCCAACTGTGTCTTTTAGCCAACTGGAAATAATTTCTTTTTATCGCAAAACCAAACTTTCTTTGGCTGCTGTTGTCTTGCTGTTGTTGTTGACGTCTTCAATGCGGTTGCTGTTGGCGTTGCTGTGATCGTTGTCGTTGTTGTGATGGGTTTGCTGCTGCTGCTGCTGGTGCTGCTGATGCGGCTGCTGGTGTGATTTGTGGTCCTAAACCGATAGGGCCGACTGCGATCTGCATAGGGCAGCGGCATGTACATTGTGTCGGTGAAGATAATTACCTCATTGATGTTCTTTTGCAGCTGCAGCGCCTGGTTCTGGGCATCCTCGCGATCCAGCTCTCGCTCCACCATCAGCTGCTCCACATGATTCTGCTTCTCGCGCAGCAAGTCCTGTGATCGAGAGAGAGAGAGAGAGAGACAGCATGTGTGTGTGTGGCACAACAGGCGCATGAGTGAAGAGTTGCACAAATAACAAAGAGGCAAGAAAGACAGAGAAAGGCGTGTATGTGTATATAGTATATATATATATATGTACAGTGTGTAGGTGTGTGTGTGGGGGGGGGTGGGAATTCGATTATAATAATAGCAAAAAGCCCAGGTACAATACATATTTCGGGTGCGCATGCGTAACTAGAAACAATAAAAACAATAACACAAAAATAACAACGAAGAAGCGTGCACGATAACGATACAAAAAGGAAATTTGCAACAACTTTTTATTATGCACAAAGCACACGTAAAATCAAAATAACCATAATAAAAAGAGAGCTATGTACACATAAAAAGATACAGAGAGAGATGCCCAAAAAGGTGTATTGTCGTATATTTGCATATAGATATATATAGATTATTTGTACATCAGTTAGGTGGTGTTGTGTGTGTGTGTGTGTTGTGTGCAATGTGGCAGGTTAGTGTTTTGGGTTTTGTGGCAGACTTAGATTAGCTTTTTTTGAGGGGGGGCGGGTTTGTTAGTCAATTTACACAGAGAGATAGTGAATAATAGGATAACGCTGAAGCGACTTTGCGATTTTGATTTGCATACCTGCATGGAAAATTGATTTTTTGGCGTCGTTACAACTGATCTTAGCGGCGTGATCGATTTGCGCTGCATTTGGGGTTGTGGGGGGGAAGGTTTTGGGATTAAAATAGATTTAAACGCGTTAGTACAATTAACAATTAACAGAGCACAAGTAAACGAACGATTAAGAGCAGCTGGTAAGTTAGGTTTAGAAGTGTTTGAACAGTTAACAGATAACTAGCAAAAGTAACGCAAATAACTAAAGTGTAAAGTGTTGTAATTTGTTGCTGCAGATTCTGTCGTTTGTCGTTTGCTGTTTGTTGCTGTTGTTGTTGTTGTTGTTGTCGCTATAATGCGTCTTATACCTGAGCATTCATGCGCATGCGCGACGTGTTCGTGGTCGCAATGCTGTTCATGGTGCCAATCGATGTGAGAGATTCGCGCGATCCCGTGCGCGACAGACGCGTCTTCTTTGTGGATGGCGACAGCGACACCTTCGCGATCGGCACAAAAACGCCATACTTCGGTTTGCACTCAAAATATCTGCAAAAATTGAGGGAAGAGCAATTGATCAACAATTTGATGTGCATAATTATAGTATTCTTATCGCAATAAGAACGCGAAATTGCTCGTGTGATCCTCAATTGTTTGTTTCGCTAATCACAAATGATTACTGTATTAATCTCACTTGCTCAAATATTTCTTTTCAGTAATTACAAAAAATTTTTGAGTTTCTAAAATACTTTCAAACTATTTGATTTATCTAATCAATAAAACTGCTTTTGTGATGCTCAAATAATAAATATAAGATAAATAACCAATTTTACAAATGATTATTGTATAAATCTCAATTGCTCACATATTTTTTGTAGCTATTTGCAAAAATTAATTTTTGATTGCTCTAATTGAAGTAATTTCTCTTATTCTATTCAAATACTTCTTTTTAGCAATTTACTATAGCTATTTTCTAAATCTAATCAAAGAAATCGCTTCTAGGATGCTCAAATATATTTTAAATAAATTTTACAAATTATGTTCGTGTTAATGAAATTTAACTAAATTGTCTTGTTATCCACAACGATTGATTTAATCAAAGTAATTTGACTGTTAAAAATGTAGCAAATTGACTGATCAGTTATAAATATTAATTTACAAACTTCATACTGTTGAGAATATCAATAATCAAAAATATAATAAAATTGCTATTAAAAGTTTAATTCTTTTCATATGAAACAATTTAAGAATGTCAATATTAGAAAATCTGCAAAAATATGAAAATGTATAAACAACATTTTAAACATCTTGTTGTTTGCATTAATACTGAAAATTCAATTAATAGACAAAAGCAAAGTTTGAAAATGTAAAGCAATTTAACTGGGTCTAGACGATTTCTTTTAATAGTCTACACAACTGAAGAGTTATATATATTTGAGTCATTCGACAACTAGCAAAACTGAGCAATTGAAATGGAAAACGTTTCGCACCTAATGCCGTCAACGGCACCGTCATTCTTGCCGCTGGCCTCGTCCAACTCGACGCCGCACCAATTGCCAGGTGCGAACTGTGTTTCGCCCAGATAACGCAAGATGCCCGGTCGGCTGCCAAAGCCCGACGAGACAATGACGCGATCGCCAACTGTCAAGCCATTTTCTGCAAGCAAAACAATTCACATTAAGAGTTGCAATGGAAAGAAAGAATCATATTTTGAATGCACTTACTGCCAATGCCAGGGCTGCGCATCATGGAGCTGCGCACACTGGCCGTGGGGGAGACTGTGCGAGAGCGTTCCGGGGAGTTCTTGGCCAGGGGCGAGGTGGGGGTCATGGCGCCCGACAGCGGATATGTGGTGAGACGTGTGAGGCGCGAGAAAATGCCACGCTTGGGCTCACACTGAAAGTAACGCTTGCCCGAGACGCAGCCATCGTTTTTGCCTGCATGAAATGAAGGTCAAGTTAGCTGAATAGACTTTCAAGCTGTCGGTCATCTGTCACTTACCATTTGGTTCATCGAGCACAATGCCCGCCCAGTCGCCGGGGGCAAAGTGTGTCTCGCCAATGTAGGCTATTTGGCCAGATCGAAGTCCGCCCACCCACACACGTTGGCCAATTATAAACTGCTCTGTGTTGGCTGTCAGCACGGCGCTGTTGTGATCTGTTCACCGAAGGGGGGGGGAAAGAGAGCGTTAAAATGATGATCATCTTGATATGTTTTGGCTGCTATTCTATAGAGTACTCGATCTTTATGATGTCATATGCAATAGTCTCGTAATTGTTCTAGTGCAATTTGCATATGTCTCTCCGTCGCCGTCAATGAAAACCATTCGAAGCTGTCGTATAAAAAATGACTACAACACGAACCCCCGCAACGGATATTGACTATTAAATACCATATGCACTTGACAGATTAACATAAAGATTGTCGGGCTATGATTCTGGTTCTGCTGGCAACGCCTTAAAATAATGGAGAGATTTCGATTAAACACAAATTACTTGTGGTTGCTTGATAAATGAGCATTCACTGGAAAATTGCAAACAAGCCATGAAGTCACAGTTTGTTTTCGCATTTTTGTTATTCTCGCTGCAACAACTTCGCCCACGTATTATATGCTAATAATTCGAAACGAAATTTTCATTTTCGCACAAGTATTAACGTATTAGCCGCCGAGCTACGCAAGACATGTTGCATAAAGGTGTCAAGTTTTTGTGTGTTGCCAAAATAACATACTTATGCATATGCATTAGCCGATTACGTGCATTAGCTTGTTTCTCTGGCCATATCTTTTATCTGATGTTATGTGGGACGCGGGATGAGCTATTATATTTCTAAAATACATTTGCATACATTAAGTTTAACTGCCGACAACTTTGCTGGCAGCGATAAATGTTAAGTGTCATCCCAACTGATTGCTAACTAGAATATTTTCTGCTTATTCCAATTTATTATAATTCGGTGTGCTGTATTTTTTAGTATACAAGACATTGACAATTTAAAATCTTCTCAGCTGCAATGCTTAACAAATTGTTTACGAACACAGCGCAAAGCAAAACTGGCAATAATAATTGCTCAGGAGAGTGCGAATATTGCAAATAAAAATGCGCTCTCTAGATCAATTTTACAATTGCAGCCGCTTTAAAAATATTTGTGGCATAAAAATCAATAGAAATGTTCAAATTGTAGTCTCTGATACAAATAGAGAGTTCAACTCGCACATAAAAATAGTAATAATAAATCACAATGATTTATAGTTCACGTAGTATGTGTTGAAATATTTCTAAATCATTTTTTTGTAACTCCATTAAAGCTCAACTGCCCATTTATTTTGTATATTTCTCACAAAGAGAGACTTTAGTTTTGTAATCTATTAAAGTCTGAACGGCTTTTCTTAATTGCCAATTTAATTGTTATATTATAGAATATCACAACTGCTTTTGCTCAATTGCCTACTCGCATTTTGTATTGCTTAATTATTATGTTACTCTATCAACTTGTAGTTGCACCTCGAGGGTCATTAAATTGTATAAATAGCTTTATTTACACCAGGCTGCCACTTCACACCTGAAAAGCATGTCACAAAGTATGTTTATACGCATTGTGCAGTCAGACAATCGACAAAACGGATCCACAGATTAGCTGCCTCATTATGGGGCTCTCGGCACCTACACATATTGTCATAATAGATGACGGCTCATTAGGTTTTGTTAATTTGACAATATTATATTTTCGGCTGCTGTGTTACAGGTAACGAGCGATCTTTCCCATGGTACTCGACAATCAAAAAAAGAAAAAAAAAAACAAAATCTACATGCGACGCAATCATAAATCGTGCCGTTTAAGGTGCGAGCAACTGACATAGATATAGAAACCACCTGCGCAAATATCGAATGTGTTTTGGCACCTGAATACAATTAAAGATACAGATACAACTCTTGCTCTGCTCTTTTGCCTTTTGCTTACCTGAGCTGCGACGTCGACCTGTGGCCTCTAGATAATAATCGTCTATGGTAAAAACAAAGCACAGTTTACAGTTACATGCAGACAGCGAGGGGGAGGGGGAACAACAGGGGAGGAGGGACTTACAAGATGTGCGACGTCCATTGTCGGAGAGCGTGGGCGTTGCTCGAGATTTAAGCGATCCGCGGCCGGACGAGAAGCGTTCCCAATCGGAGGTGGGGGAGAGCGAGGAGCGCGTAAAGCGCTTTACAGTCTCTTGATAGAGATCTACGAGTATAGACATGTATGGACACGTTTCGTTGCAGTTGCATGCAATTTGCATATGTAAATGTTAATGTTCATTGTTGGTTTTGTTTTGTTGTGGGCGTGTTAACCAAGTTTGTTGCAAGTCGTTTTAGCTGGTTTCTGCTTTTTGATTTCGGTTGTAGTTTTAGTGTTTTGGGTGGAGATCTTTTGTTTACACTCGAGCTTGTTATTAGTTAATCATTAATAATTAGCGAATTTGTGTTAATCACATTCAACGGCTTCCATTTTTCTTTTGCAAACTTATTATTATGTGAAAGTTTCAGTCGTGTGTGATTATTGTTTAATCAGTTAGTTAGCCCGCAAGCCAAGAACGAATATCTGAACTCAACTGAACTGCTGTTAGAAAGGTGCAACCACCAATAAACCTGAAAGCCAGCCAAAGAATGGCCAGAACAGGTGTGTGGAGAAAAGCTGAACAAATCAGCACGAAATGAAACTAAAGAATGTCAGAAGCGAACACAAAATATACTATCTGTAGCTTCAGTTAAGTATCTAGAATGAATTTCGGTTTTATAGAGCTCTTGATAAATGAGCATTTCTTTTGCAGATTTCACACATCAAATGCGATGGTATCTTTCCTCCATTATTTATACCAATTTCATTGCTAATTAAAACCCGAATCAATCAAGAATCACCAGGAAATCATTAAGACAAGTTGCAGATAAAAGAAACTATTTGCTTCTTCGTTTTGTTTTCAATTAACTGGAATAGCAGCTACAGCTATGAAATTTCATAGCCATAGTCATAAACTCAACTCCGTTAGACGGCATTCTCTGTTTCTCGCTCTCTCGCCTCACAGACGAAACAAATTGCAATGTGGCTGCTTTCAAAAATCAATTGTCGTAAATTTTCAAGAGCCAAAATTTGAAAAGCATAAATCAATTAAACCGTCGACAGTTTGGTAACAGCTGCAGCAGCAGGTAAGCACATAAAAAGCAAAAACATTTTCTTCATTTCAATTTCATTTTGCAATTGCATGATTTTTCGTCTTCCGCTTAATTTACAGCTCTAGCCGGATAGTTAATTGTGTTTTTGTCAGCTCAAATTGCCGCTTTTTATTCAATTAATTTCTATTTTTTATTTAGCAAAGATACAGTTGTGTATCTTGAAGATGCACGCCTCGGGCCTATGCTATTGACTGACGCTGCTAATCAAGCCAGGCTGCTGGGCGGCAAACGGTAGCCAAGCGTGACTTGGCCAAAACATGAGCATAACAACAGCAGCTTCAAGGTTCAATTGTTGCTTAAAAGATACACACATTGATCTGCCTCCCATCACTCTGGCTGTCTAACTTGCTTTGCGTGTACGGCTGCTGAACGGTCAAGACAATTTGTTATTATTTGCTATTATATTTCGTGACGCTGGCAATTTTTTAATTATCGCAAAAGGCCGTTGTTGTTGCCTGTCTATCTGTATCTAGCTCTATTTGGCTCCCTTCAATTTTTCTTTTTACACAAACTTTCACTGTGCCCAAGCAGGCGAAACTCACGATTCAATTGGCTTTTAGCCAACATTCAGGCCTCCCTCAAATAGCTGAGCGTCTGTTAAATATTATTGTAATACGTTTTGAAGTAGACAACGTCAATGTCACTGTGAATGCGTGCTAATAGATCGCACTATTGCGATAGAACCTTCACCAGAGCGGCTGGTTATCTGAATTGTTAATTTGAGTTTTTATTTTTATTAGTTTTTGTGTTTTATTTGTTAGCGTTTAACTGTGAAACGTCAGCGAGTGGCTAAAAATACATTTGTGTGTTGACAATTTCCTTGCAGTTGACATTCAGTGTCTACACTAATGAACTCATGTATCTGACAGATACGCAATGAATCATCAAAGCGCTTGCGCCGCAGTTGCAAGCTGCGTGGCGCCTCAAGTCTATGCTGCTGCTGCCTGGCCTATAGCCTATAGCCTAATGTTGTTTTGGCCAAAATGTGGAAAACAAACAAACAAACGCCGACCCACTTTGCGCACGATTCTGTTTCTGGCCAGAATGGATGGACGCGTCCATTTATGGATTCCCGATTCGAATTGCATCGACATCGGGCGTGCGTTTGCTGCCCGATAAATCACTGAATGAGCCACGTCAGTAGCTCATTATCTATTGCAATGATTAAACAACATTTAATTAAACTAAACAGCGTGTGTCCGAGTGTGTGTGTGTCTGTGTGTGTCTGTCGCATAGCGTGTAGGTTGTGGCAAGATACAAAAATGTATCTGCGCTTTGCACGCTCAACGTTCAACGACTCTCGTCCCACAGTCACCGTGTGTTTTTGTTGCCTGGACACACTGTGCATGACTTACATGACTTTTCGGCATGTAAATGCAAATCTTTTTGCTGCGCCGACAGCAGTTGTTGTCGACTGTGGGCAGCATTCAACTCGCCGCTGCAGCACAGTGAAGCTACGCTATGAAGATCCAAGTGCTTGAAATAATTCTGCAAACTTAGAGTCTGAGCTGAAGTCTTCTCTAATCTTTATACCTATTTAATTTAAATTGTGCATAATAACTGAAAAATTAAATGACAGGTCAAAAGAAAATAACAATTTCTCATGTTAATAGTTTCAAATAAATTTCATATAAATCATCAGCTTGACAAAGCACAAAAATTCAACTATTTTGCAGTTTGATAATATCTAATAAATTTATTTATTTGTGGCCATAAAACAGCAATAATTTTTAATACATTTTTTTATCAGGTTGCCATTTTTAAAAACAATAAATCGCTATTACAAAAACTAAAACTGAAATTCAACTCAATATTTTTCAATCTACACTAAGTTTATTTTCAGGCATAAAAATAATAATAAAATGGAACTACATTTAATCTACTAATTTTCCATAAATTTCTCGATAGGTTACTTTTAGTCAATCTCCACGCTACGCTCATCTGAAATGCCATATTTTTTGCATTACAATCGATTTAATTATCTTTATTGGGCACACAATAATTGCATCTTGATGTGCTGCATTGATAATCTTTGATATTTTCAACACCCGCCCAAGCCGAGTGTTTAGAATTTCGCCAAAGGGGAAACTGGTTTCCAATATTATTTTATTTTAGATATTTATTCTGTTGTGGAATACTTGATGGAATTTGGCTGCTTACGTGACGCGGGTGCTGCGTAGTTGTTGGCCAGGTTTTCACAGCACACGGCAACCAAAACTTGCTTAGAAGGCGTCACTTATGAATAACATCTAGTATATCTGAGCCGAGCGACAGCTTCACAACAATAAAGCCCAAAAAATATTGAATATACCGGTATAGAGGAGGAAAAAAAAACCCCGTCCCCTTTCTGTGTCTATGTGTCAAACTGTCGCGTATTTTACATTACAATTTAAATTGTATAATTTCTGTACGCATATGCTTAGAACGTGTTTAGCATTTGAAGCACAACTGGAAAGACCTCAGCTGAGAAGGGCAAACACACAACGAACCTGGTTGCATAGTTTTATATATCTTTTCAATTGTATTTCTCTAAATTTGCTTAATGAAAATCAATTGAAACGCTCACTTTTCAGGGCAATAAGCGATTAAAATTATAGCTAAACGTATAGCTATTTTTATAGTTGCCATAAAAATCGTAAAACGACATTAAACTAGACAAAAGTTTACGACATTTGCTGCATACACAAGTGTAGATGGATCAATGAACTAATTGACTTTAAATATTGCACATAAACTCGCCCAAATTACTGCAGATATCGATCAAATGTTGTCGCTGGTTAAACTTTTATTAATTTGCCAAGTTAAGAATAATGTTGTTTTGAGTGTTACAATAAAACTGCGTTTTATGACATTTCCCCACGTTTTTTTTTTAAGTAGAGTTGTTAAGTAACCCATCATAAGCAGTTAATTTATGGCATGACGTGAATTAAATAAACTCGCAGATGATGATCCACAGATCGAACGATAAAATGCAAATTAAATAAATGGATTACTTACCTGTATACGCTGAATTGATCGAACTCAAATTGTCATCGCTTTCACGACTCATGCTGTTTGTATCTAAATATAAAATCACACATAACGCGTATAACGGAAGCAAAGAAAAGAAAAGAAAAAAATATATATGTTTATAAATGAGAAAAGAAAAATACAACAAATCGGGCATCGCACACAAAAATAACAAATAACAATAACAATAATAACGAGCATGCAAGCCAGCCACCAAATGAGCCGAAATTAAATTAAAATTAAAGCTACTTACGCACAACAAAAGGGCGTCGATACAAATAATATGCAGGGAGGGGGAGGGGGGGAGAAGAACTCACTCAAAGGTTCATTATATTCGGGCCAAAACGGGGGCAGACAACGGGGCAGCTAATTGGCCAAGAAAGCAAACCGAACCGAAGTCGGCACAACAACAAAAAGCGCAAATGTGCAAATAGCAATTAGTTGGCCGGCAAAGTTACGGACTCAACTCGACTCCGACTCGATACAATATATATGCATATATACCATATATCTCTATAGAGCTATCGCTGTCTGTCTGTGTGTGGGCTGGGACAAGCGCAGTTAACAAATTGCACAGTTAAGCGAGTTATATAAACAATGCGCAGCGCTGAGATAACAAGAGCCACCGCCAAAACAGACAGACAGACAGGTGAATGTATCGGCGGGTTACTCACTGCAAAAGATACTTTTCAAGATACTAAACGCGACACGCGCAGCATCTTTAGCCATCATTTTGGCTGGCATAATCCATCAACTGCAGACCTTTAACTATCCAGAGAGAAAAAAACCCGTTTGCAAGCACCTCCCAAACGAAACTAGACACCATTTTAATGACCTATAAACCACGTCAATGCGAATTCTGTAAAATTAACTCAAATCTCAGGCATCAGCTTGCTTGATGACTTCTGACTTTTTGCCGGCAATCGCGTGAGATTTCGTCTGGACTATCGAATATATACAACGAATACGAATACGACTACGAGTATATTCGTGATGGCACTCGAAAAATGCCGGTTGATTGCAAATTGTCTACGTACACACAATTCAAATATACCCAGCACAATTACGAGCCGGCTTAATGAGCAAACAGTGGAGGAATTAACTGATGTGCTGTAATAAGACGTTGCTCTGAAAAGTATCTCAAGGTTTTCCCATCGTATTTTTAGTACAGCAGCGAAGTTCAATATATTTATTATAATTACTGTAGAATTCTAATAAAAGTATCTCAAGGTGTTTTTATCGTATTTTTACCAAAGCAGCAGTGTTCAATATATTTCTTAACTATTGAAAAATTCTAATAAAAAGTATCTTATTAAACGTTCCTCAGAAAACTATCTAAAGGTTCTATCGTATCTATTTCTTAATTATTAGAGAATTTGTTGTATGAAAGTAAGCACAAAATATATTTCGTTTTTTATAATATAACCAATTCAAATATTAGGAGGAATTAACCGAAACTGTATCTCTGAAAAGTATCTCAAGCTCAATGTATTTCTTATTAATTGTAGAATTTTAATAAAAGTCGCTTAATATTTTTCTTTTTTTATTGAAGAATTCCTAACCAATAAATTTCCTGCATCGTTTTTTATAGTTTAGTACCAATTAAAATATAACCAGAATTTATTAAAATTCTGCTTGCTAATCATATTCTGAAAGGTTAATAGTTTAATTATATGTTTCTTGCGACGCATTTTGATTTGCTAAATTTGCGTTTGCAAAAATTTGATAATATTTCCTCGCCATATTTGACAAAAAAAGTTTGTTGTATTAAATTATTCGTATTCAGCAATTAACCAATATCCAAAGAATTTTAATTGAAATCTACTAATTTGTCCAGATGATATTGAATTAATTTGTGACATAAAATGAATGATAATTCTAGACTCCAAGAAGCCATTAATCCCTTGACTACTAAGTGTAGTATTACTTAGTCGATCAGTGCAATCGCCAGCTTTGGGTTTGCTGAATAATTAACAACAAAATGAGACACGACAGATCGCAGAGTAAACAAACGTGCAAGGCAACAGCAACGGCTGAATATAGAATTTAGCATTCTTTTTTGTTGTCATTTCCAGCGAATATTTGTTAGTGTTGTTGTCGATGTTGTCTGCTTAACTGATTGAACATTAATAATATATTTATGTACAACTCAATACGATAGGCAAACAGTTGCCGCGTGTCTCTCCAGATTGAAAATAGCAAAGACGAAAAAAAAAAAACAACTTAATTACTTTTTGCGCTTTATGCCAAAAAATTATGAAAAGAGCCTTCATATATGGCCAAATACAATTAAGAGCTGAAGTAATTTGTTGCTTGTGGCCGCCGCCGGTAGCCATAAATAATACCACAAATATATTATTATATCTATTGTTATTGTTGTTTTCATACTTTAAATATTACTGTAACAAATTATGCAACCCACACGCAATTGAAAGTCGCCGTTTTTGGGGGGCTGGGCTGGGCATTCAATCAATAAACTGTGGGCGATCGCCAAATTGTTTAACTGTTTTCGGAGTAAAATGCAGACAAATCGGGGCATTAATTAGTTGGCCGATTTTAAATGAAATTCCTCGAAATTATTACAGGCCAAAAAGTATCTTTGTCTGCCTTGGGGGGAAGAACACTTGGCAACATGTTGAATGGAACTTTTCAAGTGCCACGTTTAACAATTACAAAGTCAGTCTTTTGTCAGTCCGTCAGTCTGACTGTCGTTGTGTTTGTCTGTTTTAGTACCGGTAAGTGACACGTTAATTTATTTGCCTTTGGCTTAGAACAATATCGCATTCGGAATAATTAAAAGCACTCGAGTGTGCGCACAACACAAAACAAACACAAAAAGCATTTGCGAGTGATTAAAATCGTTGCTTAATTGTTAAGCGTACAAAACTTTTGACGCTTCGTAGGCAGTTGCTAAAGTTTTTCTTTCTCAGAGTCAAAGTCAAAGAGAATCGAGCATTTTGCACGAGTTCTCACTTAATGGTTGGGTGGCCCACATCCTCTCGGCCATAAACATAATGAACTCTGTCATTAGGCGCATATTACAAGCTCAAAAGGTTAATAATTCATTGAGCGAACCGCGCAAACTGGCCAGACAACAATTTCTTGTCGAATCAGCGTACAAAAAAAAAGGGGTAATATAATGGGTTTGTTTACGCTCAAATTGGAAGTCGCCAAGAAGCGGCTTAGAACAATTTTTGTGGGCAACGCAAAGAAAGCAGCGAAGCGTAAAATATATATAGAAATGATAATTCAGGTTATGACTGAAGATGCTAGAGTCCAGAGTTGTGAAATGAAATGGCATTATGCAAAAAGACAAAACAAAACAAAACAACAAAAAGGCGTACCAAACATGGTGGGTCATAAAAATTAATTAACCAAAAGCGGCAACACCTTAACGTGACCGAAAAAGAAACTGTAAGTGAATTGCAGATGCCAAAAACAAAACACAGCAAAAGTAAAAGGCCGGCGGAAAAACTTTACAGACAGAAGAAAAAAGGTGTGTGTGGAAATGCAATTAGCTGGCGATTTGATTGGTTGTCGAAGCAATTAAAGAGTCGTAATAATTTACAGGCAAGCAAATGCAGCATTTGCCGGCTAATGATGCGTATGCGTAACACATCAGCTACAACAACCATAAATTACTCATACGCCACCGACACCCACACGGATGCGCCGCACTCGTGTTCTAGAACAAATATATTACCGAACAAACAGCAACTTTGTGTCGTGTTGAAGCTGAGCTCATTGCGGGCTAAAATGGCCACAAAATAATAATAAACAAATAGGTAAACAAACCGTTCGAAATGACGCCAGAATCTATTGTTAATGCCTGTTTACGAATAACTTAAATAAAAAACTGTCCAAAAAACTGTGCCTTCTTGGCCAAAGCACGCGCTTCAAATGCGTTCAATGGGTTCGCACAAATATGGCAGAAGGCGACGACTTTGCGTCGTAACATTTTGCGCCCACTGCCATTTGGAAAATGTCTAGAACCATATAATAGATACAAAATGTATATATCGAATTGGTTGGATTCAGTTGTGTAAGCGCGGGAGGCGTCGGCGACGACGCCGCCCTCGTCTCCAGCTCCATATGGGAATCCCAATCTGTGTAGTTCTGTAAGTGCTAAAACAGCTTTTGCGTCTTAAAGTTGACTCGAAAGTTAATGCACTTAAAGTGTGTGTTTCGCTAAACTAATTATAACAGCTCCATTTAATGCACTCAGCTGAGACAAATTACTGCGAATCATTTTGGTCTGGAATGCTGAGCGATATTAAAGATCTTGATGACATGAATCACGCACAATAGACCAATTCACAAGCACACAACAAGATAACAACCTTCTAAACAGGTTTACCCAAACATTGTTTATCTTCCGAATTTACATTTTACAACTGCCGCGACCATCTGCCAGTTGTAATTGAAGGTAAAATGCTAAGTATGTTTATCTACCGATTAACGATTTCGATTCGGGGCCGTAGAACTAGTGGATTTTTTGGGCCTGGCAATGCTGGCAATGCTCGTCTGTTTATGCGCTGCTCTTTATCAGTTGTCAAGAGCAGAGCCGGTGCGATAGTAAGTACTATATAGCAAAAACACACAAAAAATTTCATTGTGCTGATAAAATGCCATTAACAATAACAAAATGCCAGAGCAATTGTCTCCGACCAATGTTTATACTTGTACACGAACCAAAATTGCCAAATTGTGCTGTGTTGTATTGTTGTGAATTGTGCTTTGCAATCTGTGGAGAGTCGTCTTCCCTTTCTTTCTAGCGACAAAAAAACATCGCGTCCGGCCGAAAAGAAAGCCCAACAAAAAAACACCGCGCCGTAGAAAGTTTGTCCGATTGTCGGCCGACTAATTTGCATTAAGTATTAGCAAGTAAAACGATTTGGTTATAAGACGTCAATCCGCAGCACATGGCCAAATTAACAATTTACGGCTTTTTGGTTGACAACAAATGCAAAACATTTGCGCAATATGTTAATAACTTTGCAATTCAAAAAGTGCAAAGATTCGCATTAAAGTGTCTGCGAAAGTAAGCTACAATTTTGTACCCTATAATTGTCTGGAAGTGGAAAGAGTTGCGGGCTGCGGGAATGATGACTACAGAACTCAGTATGACGCATTTGGCATTTGAACCGCCCGCATTTGCCCCCATTATGCAATGTGTGACCTTCGCAACAAAAAAAAAACTCGAACTGTGTTGCCATTTTCCCAGTAAACTCTTGATTTTTTTGCAGAGATTGCGCAAAACACACAAAACTGATTCTTTTGTTCAATTACACAGCGAATGTGAAGCGATATATATACATCAGCATATCAACTGTCTAAGAAATATTAGCATGCTGTTTTTTTTCATTGAATTTCGCAATAATTAATCACACGATTTTCTGCAATTGAAACTGTTTTCAAGCTATTTATTTTACTGCATTTTGTCTGTAACTCTAAGACAATAAATTAATTCCTTTCGAAATTTATCAATATTTCTTGCACTCATATTTGATTTATATTTATATATAATAAATGAATTCCTTTTTGAAAATGTTCAGTATTTATTGCACTCGAATTTGATTTTTAGGATATCTGTCTTTCTTGCCAGATTTTCCCTACTAATTTAATTTCATTGCTAGATTTTTCTGCAATTCTTAAGTCAGTTTTTAAGTTATTTATTTTTGCCAATAATTTCTAGGCAGCAAGTTTGTTAAATTGAAAACAACTTGAAATTAATTCTATTTAAAATGCACTCGAATTGGATTTATAGGGTATTCATGTCCCTTGTCAGATTTTCACTACTGTTTCATTTGATGCTTTCAGCCTTTGCATTTCGTTTTCGTGTCTGTTTTGATGCAGTCAAAAGATAAATAAACAATAATACATTTTTATACCTAATTAGCGGTTAACCGCAAATTTCAATATAGCAAAAAATCCGGCTCGTGTTTTGAGCTTTTACTTGAGATGCGGCGACAACTTTGTTGTAGTTTTGAATTTTAGTCGCTGCTACTAAGGTTAGTTATTGTGGTGCATTAATAGATCAGACGATCGATCAATGCCCGAGACAAACTGGAGACAACTCAGTTGGCCTATTTGCAGCAAGAATAACTAAATAACTAAATAATTGCAATCACAGCGATTAGCAAAACAATTCTCAAGTGGTAATAAAAGTCAGACAAACGTGTTTGCAGCATTAACAATCTAACGACTAACAATTAACAATTAAAATCGCTAAAGTCAGGGTTGAAATTAATCAAGACAGAATTGCAAGCTCATAAATGCGGGAAAAACTTCTGATAGGGAATAACCTTACAGTTTAAATAAATAAATAATTAAAATGGAAAGTTTCAGCGCTCGCTCACTGGGCCAAGCCTAAATCTGTGCATGCCCAAAGATAACATAAATAACGCTAAAAATTGATTATAGATAACGGAAACAGTAACTAAGTGTTGCCCATTCACAATTATCTTATCGCTAATGCAATAAAAAAGTTGAACATTTAAAAACTTTGGACAACTTTGTGAAATACAAAAATATATTTAAACAATTAAAAAATAATGTTTAAAAACATAAATGTGGCGTGTCAAGACACAGCTGCAGCAGAAGAATCGTCAACTCGTCAAGGTCAGAAGACTGTGGAAAATCAAGCGAAACAGATACGAGTGACAGGCTGCAGATACGGATACATTTCGGCGATCGATCTTCGAGTAAAAAGTATCTTTACAGCGAACCGGCAGCAAGACAAATTCACAGCACAACTTAGAGAGCACAGAGTTCGCATATCCCATTTAGGGCAACTTTGAGGGACAACAACAACAACAACAGTGTTAACTTCGTCCAAAGGGCCACCACAACTTTTACTTTCAGAGTTTATGTTTAAGAGTTTTTTGTTATTTTTGGATGTCTTTTGTTGCACGCTTATCAAAGAAATTCACCTTTTGAAATTGTTGCGATTGAAACAGTTTAATTTTGATTGTGTTGCTTTGCGTATTCACTATATGGAAGTATATAGCCGTATCGTTCAGTTGGAGCCAGTGCTCGCCAGATCTGTTGCCCGCATCTAATCGAGCTGTTGCCAAATGAAACGCGTCCGTCTCGCGAAAAGTCGTTGAAGTTACTGAAAAGCCAAAGTTTTGCAAACTTGCCAAGAGCACCGACTACACAGCGAGCTTTGCTGAGAGAGCGAGAGAACGCGTAGACTGAGAGCAGTAGAGAAGAGCGAGAGAGCGCTTTGGAACCACGCTTTGTAGCACAGTGTAGCGCTCTCTTTGTCTGTGTGTGTGTGCGTGTGTGTGTGTGGAGCAACGTTGTTTTTATTGAATAAACGACGACACGAAAAACCGTAAACTTATATTTTTTTTATTTAGCTCGTAACACGGACGCGTACTTTAATATTTTTCGCAAACAAAAAGCAGAGCGCAGATCGTCTCTTTATTGCAGGGCAAAGCTCTGCTAGGGTTGCCACACAATACGCTTTTTATACCCAGCAGAAGGGCAGTGAAGATCGGTATACTGAGCAGACTATATAATATATCATACTTTTTATTTTACTAAATTAACTAAGAATCATAAAATGTCTATTTCATTGACAAATGTGAATTCAATAGTTCTTTTAAGAAAACTCTAAAAAATATGGTTCAAATTATATAGTATTTAAACGTTCTATATTCTATTTTGATTATTATTCTATTCTATCATTATTCACCAGCATTTCGAAGCAATAGATTAATTTTCCAGCTACAATATCTGCAATCAAACTATTATATTGAGATCTATTTAATTTATGATTAATAAAGTGAAGCAATAATGTCAATTGAAGCTCATTTCAAAATTGCACAAACAGAACAGATTTCAAAAGGTATATTAATATTAACGACACATTTAAATTGCCAAATGAAAGTCAATATTTCATAATAAAATACGCCAAAAGAAATATGAGTATTCCTTAGTCTATCACGCCCTCAATTCTTTGACCATAGCCAATGGGTGCGTGCACTGATTGGATCGTGGCGCCTATATAATGCCGCCGTCTCGAGTCTCAAGTTGTAGAAACTGAATTGCGTTTGGCTTTTAGCACTTATCGCAGCAAGGCAAAAAGTGAATGTGTCCAAAGAAAGGGATCTCCCGACAACGACAAGGGCAATGCAACATATAGTACGCTATAGGCTATAAACATATCGTATAAATACATGCTGAAATGAGTAGCGTGAATCATGAAAGTTCTTTTGGCATGTCATGATAATTGCGAATGTACAATTAAAGGTCAACATGAGCTGAAGTTGTAAGCGGTTATCCAGTCACCAGATCACGGATGTTTCCACCCATTAGAGGCTTACAGCGATCTCATCTTAAGCCCAAGACAAATGAGCTTTCGGTTTTATGTGTGGCACACACATTTTGCACATTTATAATGTTCGAGAGCACGCTCGTTTCCGATCAAGATCAATAAAATGACATAAGCTCGTCCACGAGCGGCTCAGCTAGAAAGTGAGAGATGAAACTGTGAGAAGGCAACATGTCACCTCTCTGTTTCTATCTCTATCTCTGTTTCTATCTCTGTCTCTGTTTCTGTCAAATGCGCAGTGCAAAAATTGACAAAAATAAGCTACAACAACTTGTGTGTCATCATCGCCTCGCCTGACAGCCAGAATACAGAACACAAATTCAATTATGAGTGCTACATTTTATAGCAGACTTAGTCCCCAGTTCCCCATCCCCATTCCCATCCCCATTCCCACTCTAGAGATCGGGTAAATGATGTGCGCCACTGTGCGGTGATTGAAGATCGGTGATCGTATATAGTTTGCTCGGCTGCGGGTTTGACATTGAGTGCGATGAGAGATAAATGACAGGTACACGCAAGTGTTTCACTTCAAAGTGGCGTTTTTATGCCCTTTTTGGAGCAGATCACTTCATTAGAAAGTCGACGATTTATTGCGACTAGATGCGTGGAGAATGTGTGTCGAAGAACACAGATACTTCAGACATTGCTGCAATTTATGTGGATCACAGAACTTTAATTAAAATTCTATAGAATTTTGTGATAGCTATTTATCAAGTTCACGCGGCAAACATTTTGAAATGTGAGCTATTTGTTAGCAATAATATTTATGAAGAAGTTTCTTCACAAGAGAAGTTTCTATATAAGTGATACTTTATCATTTTTATTAATGGAACACTTTATTTTGATCAATTTGAATATTGCGTGTGCGTGAAATAATATTTAAAAAATGAAACAGTTCAATTAGATATAAATTTAAAATACATAATCAACTTTAAATAAAAGTAATATATTTAAAGAGTATCTCAATCCGTTTCAATTGAATATTCCCCTATTTATTCTCAATTACATTCGCCATAATTGTCTAACAGATTCATCAATCAATTGCGAGGAATAATGATAAATCAAGATCGTTGTAGATCCACACCAAAAACAAAGCTTTCGAGAATCTTAAACAAACAAAAATTGTATCTCCATTAAAAATATAATAATTAATTTTGGAGAGTATACAAAATAAATTTGTTGAAGCTGTCAATTTAAACTCAAAATTGTAATTAGAGATTCAAGTGAATTGTCAGCTCAATATTCCACATGCACTTTAAAATTTTAAGTGATTTTTTCAGACCGATATTCAAATTCAATTTTAAAGAGTATTCGATATTCGCTCGAGAAATGAATGTTGCATTTTTTGGGATTAGAGAGAGCTTACGAATTGGAAACGCGACACTGTCGCGCTTTTTGCGCTTTGCGGTTGCAATGAGCAGCCAATTGAATGGGTCGATGTGGAATGGAAGACGACGCGAGGATTGATCGGGGCGATCGACTAACATAAATAAATACGCATACGAGTCGAGTTGAGTCGAGTCGCGTTGAATATATGGGCTATTAGGTCGATCTACGACGTCGTATCGTACATGGAGCTGCGGTTTGGCACAATTACGTGAATGAAATATATGTGTCTCTAGACGCCTCCATGTGGAGCATGGCTTAATTAAATTGGTAGCCGCATTATTTAATTGGCAGCAAAGTGAACTCGACTCTGCAACCATGATGAGCTAAGCAAAGCTGCGTGGGCGTTAATTGCTCTCAACTGTCAGGCACAGAGACAGGCAGTCTGCCGAGACGAGGTGGTAAACACAATGCAAAGCAGTCTGCGATTTGTGTATTTGTTTGCTTATCATCAGCGAGATTTAATGGGCAAATGAGCGATTCATTTGTTTACAAATAAAACAGTTGAAGTGCCAATTGCTGTTGGTCAACTTTTCAATTGAAATGAAGTCGACGAACGCCGCAGACATGCCTACTGATTTCCTTTTGATTTTTCCCCATAATTGCAAATTGCATTACAATCTCTAGTTTCTAATTTTCTGAGCTGCAAGTTCATTGAAGTCTGGCGTTTTCTTTATGAAAGGGGCGAAAACAATTGCCGCTAAAAGTGTGGGTGCGTCATCGTTTGGATTAGATCGATGCAGTTGCAGCTGTCTAGTGGGTGTTAAAGCTAAAACCAGACTAGCGCAAACCGGAATTACAGGCGACTAGTGACTGAGCACGAGTCGCTAGAGATGGGCAAGGTTGCACCCTTTAAATTAGGATAATCGTTTCCTAAATCTAATTGTAACCAGCTATGGTAGACAATAATTATATCTTATTGATAGGCAATAATTATATCTTATTGTCTATCAAAGCTGGTTACAATTGGACTTCAATTATTTAATGTTTTTTAAACGATTACCGTAATTTAATGGGATACATAAAGATAGCAATAATAAACAGTATTCGAAGTTTTTTAAATATACATATTAGTACGATAGGACAGACAGAAATACGGTCTTTAAGAACCTATTACAACAAATTTGTTTTGGGCGTAGTAAAAATATTTAAATTGACAATAATAATAAAAATACTGTCAAATTCGGTGCTCAAATTTAAACTCAGATTGATTATAGTTGCAGTATTTGTAGTTTTTAACGATAGGACAGGCTGAAATACGGGATTTGAGTGAGTTTCGTTGAGATGAGAAAACTTTGCACACTTAAAATATCAAAATATCCAATTGTAATCATCTCAGATTGACAAAAGGAATTTAAAAATTAATCAGAAATATTCAAATTTGATAGTTTTAGTATTTATAGTTCATAAAATCTACAATTCAGTACGATAAAACCGCCCGTATTGAGATTTGACATCACATATGCTGTTAAAATTCATTGAGAAAAAAAGTTCACCCTATTTTGCAAATGCTTGCACCACCACCAGATTATTCTACCCTTCAACCCTCTATCCATAAATTGTTAAACTGCCAACCTCTCTGCACCACGTGTTAAAATAGATGGAAATAATTTAATGAGTAAACTCACCTCTGGGTGGAGGACCCGATTTGGGTGTTGTGTGTGTACAACAGGGTCGCCCGATTTTCGATATTGAATTTGTCGATCCGAAATTCGAGGGCGGCCGCTGCTTGACGGGAATGCCCGTCAATGACGGAATGCTGGAGCGATTGGGTCCTTTGGGTATTTTCGATGCTGTGCCGTGTTCCGTGTCCGCTGCAACCGGAGTTTCTGGTGTCGGAGTTTCCGGCGATGTTGCAACATCAGCACTCGCTTCATTTGCTGCTGTTTCACTCATTTTGCACTTTTTTAATTTTTTTCAACACTTTTATGACACACGCGTATTAAAAATATAAATCGGTATAAATTTGGGACTTTTGCAATACTGGCAAAATGAACGTAAAAAGAGAATATAAGTAATTTGAATGCTGATCACTTACCTTAAAAAATGTCTAAATATACGAAAATGTTTTCATGCGATGTTCGCTGCACATTGACACACTGTGCGGCCGCTGTTGACGTTTTGGCGCGCACACAGGCTATCTCATTCGCACTCGCGGCGGCTTGCGCTCACACAACAAACAGCTGATTACCAGCTCTTTTTTCTTCTCTTATTTTCTGCAGCTTGAAAATGGAAAAAAAAACACAAACAAATAACCGCTTCTTGGTTTTGATTGGTTTTCGGTGTGACCGCGCTTTAAATAAAATTTGAAAAATGCGGAACTGATGCTGACGCCTTGAATTAATTAATTATGCATATTTGACTCTGGCACAAATCACGCACACAAACGCGCACAATCACTCAATGGCCACTTATTGCATAGAGAATGCGTGTTGTTGTTGTTGTAAGATCACACGAATGCACACCGAGTGTATTGGGAGCAGAACGTTTTTCGTTTTATTGCTTGACACAGTTTCGAACGCGTCCACAACGCTGCTGTTCCTCTGCTACCGTCGTCGTTGTTTCAGCGAATCGTTGTACGTCTGTAAACCGGGTGTAACACGCAAAAGAACTGAATAGAGCGCGTTTACATTAATTTAAACAATTTTCGATTTACTATTAAAATTTTTTGTTGCCTGCGTTGGAATTTTTTGTTGTTGCACTGGTCGGGGTGAAGACCGCAAGCGGGATTTAGACAAAATGCTTAAGGTCGCAAGATATACCAGATATACCACAATGCTATAATTACGAGGCTGGCTACACTTTTTTAGGCTGTGGTGAATTTTCGAAAAAAATCACATATCAATGGCGCGACTTTTTGAGTTGCTTTGAACAGTCGAGCATTTACAATTGTATGTTGTCATTTAAATTGGTTATATTTTCATTAAAAATAATAATTTTATAACATAATGCAAATACAACTAACGACCATATTTTCAATCACTCATAAACGTATAAAAATCTTGTTTGGCAGTTTTAGTATTTTAATACTGCATGCTAGTGGTGGTAGTTGTTCTTTAATCGATAATGTAAATTAAAACATGAACTTACCTTTTTATGCTGAAACAGAAGAGAAAAAATAAATGAATAATTACTCAAAATAACAAAAGTTAATTTTTTAATTAAGGAAAAACACAGCTGATTTAGAAAATACCAAATATCAATGCCTAATAAAATGCACATCATTTTAACGAAAAGTCTGACTGGTCACTCAGTCGGTACGAGCATTTAGTATTTTTTTGATTTCGTGCCGTGCGTTTGCGTTTTTGGTGCTACTCCGCTCGCCCGCTTCTTGGTGTTTTGTGTTTGTGTTTGTGTGCGAGCAGCCGAAGAAAGAAGCCGCAAAGGAAAATCCAATTCTTGGAAATCAATCTATCTATCGTTATCAATGGTCGCTCGCACAGTTGGAAAATGCCAACAACATTAGCGCGTCTCGCACTCGTCTGTGAGCTCTGAAGAATAAAAAAGCCGTTGGGTTTGTTTTGTTGTCGTCTGTCGTTTGTTTGTGTGCGTGACGCGCTGCCGCCAGCGTCGCTGCTACCACGCCCACCCATACACACACACACACGCAGCCAGACACACTCACAAACAGACACAAGCATGGCAGCCATGGTGTATAAACGCCTACAGATAGCCAGCATTGGTGTTGGTGGCGGAGGCGGCGGCAGCGGCGGCTTAACGGTTTCCACCAGCTCGCCCGCCTCGATGGCCGGCTCCTCACCCATGCTGGGGCATTCGCAGCTGACGCGCTCCCTGGAACGCATCCTGGAGGAGGCGCATTTCAGCGGTGAACTGATCCTGACCAATCGCAAGCTGAAGGACTTTCCCAAAATGGGCAGCAAATTCAGTCTAACGGATACCGTCATTGCAGGTGCGTGTGCTAATTAATTTACATGTATCTGCTCTGGTCACACTCAACAGCTGTGGGCGCGGCTGCAATCCTCCCAAAAATCAATAATTTGCAGCAGCCCAGCGCACTGCATGCTCACTGTCGCTCTCTCACTCACTCACTCTCACTCTGCTGCTCTCTCTCTCTCTCGGCGTCTCTCCCTTTTTGCCGGCTGCGAGTTTATTACCGTTTATTGCGTTCGCACGCACTTGCTGTGGCTAGCTGCATCTCGCTCGCACGCTCGCTCTCCCTTTGGCCTGCCAAGGACAGCAATAATTATTTTGCAGCTGTTTTCTGCTTCGCTTTTGCCATTTGCAGTTTGCACTATTTCGTCTGCAGTTGTTGTTTTTTTCTCCTTTTTTTTTGGGTGGGTTTTTCGGTCTGCGTTTTCACTGTGCTTGGCGTGTTTCAAGTTCAGCCAACTTTCGTTTTTGTTGTGCCCGAAAAATGCACTCCACACACACACACACACACACAGAGATAGATAGACACTCACGTATATAATTTATCACCCACACACCCCACCGTTAACCACCCTGCTGACTGAACCATCTGTTTTAATAGACGTGCGGCATCGATTTTCAGCTGTGTTTCCGCCTACCTATCCTTCCTCTTCCTTTTTTAAGCTGCTTTTCATTTTTTTTGTATAGATATTGGAAGTGGATTATAAAAATCTATTTATATTTAAAATGTATCAAACATTATGGGTTTTTTTTTTTCGACCCTCGACTTGAAGAAAATCAGAGTCTTTTAAAAATTGGACGGGGATAATGGGAAAATTTCTCATACGGGTTTTTTTTTTATAAATTTTTACTGCAAGTTGTTAAAATAAATTGCTACTCTTCTATCTATTTAAATACAAAATGAAGAGAATTAAAACAAAATTAGTTGTATATTAATTTTTTTAAGAATTTAAAGCTTTAAGTCCCTGCCATAAATTTATTGAAAGAAATATATCAGCCCATGAGTGTTTATTTGTAAATATAATTTTACCCTCAATATTATGTTTCATTGAATAAATTAAATTAAATTTATTCACCCACACCTTTTCCAATTTACTAAAATATAATGTTCTATATCACCCCATACAATTTATATGTACATTCTGCATTAGCATGTTTTCTTTTCTCTTGCGAACGCAAAATGAAAAAATATATTTAAATTTAGAATTTATCATATTTATGAGCGAACCGCAATGGTTTTTTTTATTATATGGTGTATGGGCAATTCACTTGTGGCCAATAACAATGTCTGATAAGGCGTTGTTAGCTAAGGAATGTAAATTACTAGAAGTTTATCGTTACTTTTTCTAGTTCTTTTTCTGCTTTGTTTGCTTGCTAGTTTTCTTTGTGTATTTGCAGATCCTGTTTAGCTACTTGTTCCACAGCTAAAGTTCGTGAGAAAGTTTTTCGCCACAGTGGCTCTAAATCAATTTGCTATGCGAGCCAATGTGATTGAGCTGAAATCGTGACTTATTTTCTCAGATTCATTTTAGCGCCTCCCCCACAACATTTTGTTTGCTTTTTACTGTTTGCTTCCGACATTTTCCCAATTAAGTTTTGTTTCTGGTTCAATGCGTTTCAGTAGCACTTCAATTGAGTCATCAGCTCTGAAGAGCGCTCAACGAAGGCGTGACTAATTAGCAATTAAAGCCCTCTTTTATTTTTGGTGTGAAGACATCATTAAGATACCATTTATGGATATGACTAAAATATTTGTATGAAAATATTGCACACACAATACAAAACAAGGAAAGTCAAGCTGCAACCCCAAAAATGGGAGAAAATGGCCAAGAGACCAAAAGACCGGGCGGGTTTCAAGTTGCTAAAAGAAATCAATGAGAGCCATAAGGAAGGTAATTTTTTTTCTTTCACTTTGGTTTCTCGGCAAAGCAACCCCCAAGGCAGCTGTTGTTGAAGGTTTGGGGAGCCATTACTTATTTGGCAGACTGTCAACGTTTCCTAAAACCATTTGTTGTTGTGGTCTCCTCGTTCCCTGCGCCGTTGTGGCACGTGATTGGGACGCATGTCACGTTTAGTAAATCAAACACAGCCATGAGAAATGAGAGAAGACTTGCAGTCTTGGCGACGTGCAGGAAACTGTTTAAAATAATTGCAAGTTGCAAACTGGAAGTTAAAAAAATGCAGCTGGCCAATGCAACCTGCAGCAGCAACCGAAATAGTAGCAGCTCAGCCAGTGTTGCTGTGCAGCAGCAATGCCGTTGACAGCTGCGCAGTGATGAACAGTGTTGCCAGATTAGCTTATTTCAGGCTAGATCTAGCGTATTTTAAAACGGAGCATATTCCAAAAAATGTATTTGACATAATCGAAAAAATGTTATGTTTAAAATGTTACAGAGCAAACAATTATCGGAGTAGGAAAACCTGCCACAATAAAAGGATAACTTTTTAAGTGTGCAAGAAGTTTATCAAATTATGATTTCTTAACAAATTTAATTTAAATAATATTAACTTCAGAAACCTACTGATTTTGTTTTGATTTAGGTATAGGTTTTTTTTAGTGAGGTTATTTTTAGTATCACTTATTTTTGTTCAGAATTTAGCTTATTCACCCGGCAACACTGGTGATAAAGCTGCTGTAGTAAAACAGTAGCAGCTGCGCAGAGAAGCTGCTGCTGTCAGTGTTGCCGTGCTGCAGCTAAACTAGGCATTTAGGAGTACTAAAGAGAGTTGGCAAACAAAGCAGCTGAGAGCAGGGAAGGGGAAGGGGGCAACAGAAAGACAACTGTCGTGTTTGTGTTGTGTGTGTGTATCTGTCATAGTTGTTGTTGTTCCCCTTTTCTTAATGTGTAAATCTCAAACGACAGCTTTGTTGTTATTATTTGTTGCTACACCATAAACGCAGGCAGAACGACGCCACGCCGCTCTGCAGCGAGAAAGAGGAAGCGACGCCGTCACGTAGTCTGTCTGTCCAGACAGTGACTGTCAAACTGTGACGGCATGTTTTGCATGCGCAATGAATGCGAGAAGAGCGTCTAGAGATGACACAATTTGAGCATTGATCTTCGCAACTCGTGCGTGACTTTTTTAAATTCAATTTTTCAATTTTTTGCATCGAAATTCCTTTTGTTTGATCGTTTTGTTTATCTCAAGTTAATTGTGCATAATGCGCGATATAATTGTTATATTTAGATAATTTGCGCTGTCTGACGGCATTTCTATCTATAGATAGATAAATGGGCGCATTTCTAAGATTGAGGGCACGATTGCTCGGCTACGAATGCAAACTTGACACACAAAAGAGCACTCATCGAGTCATTTTCATTAATTCATTGCATTGTAAGTGTAAGCAATATTTAATGCCACAGCAGAGTGTGGCAACAAAAAGCGGCAATGCCGAGGCATAAACAATTTATGTAGCTTAATTGCTGAGCATAGCACGCGCACACTAACACACACACACACACACACTCACCCTCACACACACATGCGCGTCTTTGCCACAAAACAATTACGTTCATGCGATGAATATTTTGATTTTTGCAATCAGGTTGGTGAAAGGCTTTTGAGTTGTCTGTTGTAAATTAAATGGGCAATAAATAATAATTTATATCCTTCATTTAACATTTACGATGCACTGTCTAAAGAAAATTATTTTTAACGAATATATAAATGATGAAGTGATAAATAGTAATTATAATTAATTGCTAATAATTCGGATTGAAAAATTGAATTTAATATTAAAGTATTAGAAAATTTATAGTTATAAGCATGATAAATGACAGTAAGAATTATTTAATATGTAAATATTTAATGTGTACATAAATCCAAAACAATACAGTAATTATTTTGTCATAATCATAATAAAAAAAAAAGCAAGAATTATTTAACGTGAAACTTATAAATGTGTAAAAAATCTAAAAGAATTCAAAAGTAAATTTTACTGAATTGCATTAATCTTGAGCTAATTACGTGTTGTTTTCGTGAACCAATTCATCGCATAAACATTAGGAGAGCTCAACGACTTGAGCTACAGCAGCTGGTATCAGCTTACAGCAACTGCAAATAAATTAAGGGCAATAGCCACAACAAAAACAATAACAACAATAATAATAGCAACAGCAACAGCAAAACTAACAACAACAACAAATTAAAAGCGCGCCAGACATTTGCCAGCCGCTCTCTGTGTGTGTGTGTGTGTGTGTTTTGTGTTTTTTGTTTGCCTATGGAAAATTGTAAACTTGGCACAGCTGTTCCAGTTTGGCTGGAAAATGCTGGCTAAGCGGAAAAGCCACTCGGGCCAAAAAGGGAAAATTCATCATCCACAACAGCATTAACAACAACTACAAAAACAATATAAAGCGATTGCTATCGGATATGCCTCAATTGTATAAATATTTACTTTGTTAGTTGTTTAATGTAGGCAAACAAACAGTTGTTGTTGCTGCTTTCGAAGTTTACATTTTGATTAAATGGGAAATATGCGAGAAATTGCAGAGCACCAAATAAACAGAGAGCGTGTTGAGTGGCAGCTAAGTGGAAGCTTGGTCGGCGGGGAGGAGAGAGAATAAAAGGGGCTGGGCCTTCAATTGCACCGATTTCTTTCATGGGAAATCGAATCGGGAATTATTAATGATGTTGTTGTTGTTCATATTGTTGCTGCGATTGAATGAGCGAGTTGTGTTTGAAGACCATATGGAACTCTGTATTCTCAGCTGCGTATTTACAATCCAACTTTACGCTGAGATAAGCAATGAGTCCAAAGCTCTCGCATTGAACATCGACAAGCGCCTGAGAAATCAGTTGTCAGTTGATTTCTTTGTCGAACAGCAAGTATAGATAGTTGAGCTCTAATCTAACTGCAAATGAAATATCATTTATTAATAGCACTATTTTCATTTTGTAATAGTTATAGCTAATTGCAGTAGTTGCTTGATTTAGGTCACTGAACCGTTTTGACATTGATGCTAAACCGGTTCAAGGATAGTTAAAGTTTAATATGCTACTAAACCCATTTGCAATCAACGCAAATTTCTTCCTAGAGCCAAATGGTATTATAAACAAACCGCTGCTGAACCGGTTCGCTGTATGAGCACAACGCTTCGTTGGACCCAATTAACCTAATTTTCATATAAGTTTATGGGGACGTTTTAAATTAATTTGTAATTCTTATTGTATTTTGAAGTTAAGAGTCTTTTCTACATAGAAATTAATTGATGATATATGTATTTTAAATAGTTTAAAAGCTAGTTAAGTACACGCGAAATTGTCTTCTAAATTAGAAATTTCATTATGATGAAAATATATAGTTTGTGAATATTTTAAAATTAATTGTATCTCTACAGAAGTCCTTTTAAATTTGGTATCGACCCACTTTAAATATTATTGAAACTTCAAAAATAATTGTTCAAGTAACTTTAAATGCTTTATAAATATAAACTGAAAGAAATTTCCTCTGCTAAACCGCATTTAGAACTAGGAGTTAATCATTGGGGAACTACAAAGCATTTCTGATGCTTTTTACTACATTGATCTTGAGAGTTCAGTACTCTCATTGCTCACCTATTAGGAACTGCGCTGCCATATTTAGACTAATTGCTGGATGTGACCATATGCATTTCTTGGCCTTATCTATTAGCCAACCCAGTTGGCGAGTGGGCCATAAAAGGCTGGGCTGGCAACGGGAAACTTGGCATGTGGATTGCTGGGCCCTTCTTTATGTTTTTGCTGTTTCTGTTTCTGTTTGCATTTGTATTTGTATTTGTGTGTAGCTTTATGAATCATAATTGGAAGCGTGTCGCGTCGACAGTGAAAAAAAGCAATAAAATTTCGTAAATTAATTTCAATAAATCCATCAATAGCCAGAGCAGCAGCCGGAATTGCCTAATGGTCTCTAGGGGGCCAGAGGCACGGAGTAGTTGGGGGAGTAGTTCCAAATTGAGAGCCCCGTTGCGCCCCATAGCATATAAAGCGATGAGTTGTTGTTTTTCAGTTGAGGGGCACGTGTGTGTGTCGAGTTGAGCTGCGTTGAAGTGAGTGGCGAGGAGTGCGGAATGTGGCGCCATCAGTTTAATTTTGTGTTGCTTCCGTTGACGCCCTTTAAAAGAGTCTCTCCACATTCTTCCTTTGCGTGTGGCATTATCCTGGGCTGCACCCTTGTCTCGTGTGCTGTGTTGTGTTGTGTTGAGTTGAGTAATTCGGGGTAATTGCTGTTTGTCGCTCTGTGGCGACCATGCAATATTTATGAGCTCTGGTGCTGTGCAGGTGTGGTTTGCAGCGATCCAATTCCCAATTTTGTGTGTCGCCTCCGACAGACACTCAAAATAAAAAGTGTACATAAAATTGTGATTTATTTTGCACTTTTATTTTGTGTTTTTTTCTGGTGGCGCATTGCGTCGTTGGCCAGACGCCAACGATGCGCCCTGCCCGGGGACTCACAAAACAAAGTCTGTGGCCCAGTTAGTTGTCGCTCGGATGCTGTGCGAATCCAATTTCCGCAAAAAACAGTCCGTCTGTCTGCCAGCATTGAAACTGATAACCTGCGACTACTAGAGGGCCGATAATGAAGTCATGTGGCAGTCCTTGACACATCCTGTTGCCAGGCAAAAGTTTATTCAACCTGTGGGTGCAGCAGCGAGCGAACAAAAAAGCAACAAGCATTGAGTCAAATGCAGCCATTGCCATCTTAAGCGTTGCCTTTGTCTGACGTTTTCCTTTGTATAATGTTGGGGGGGGAAAGTAAAGGGTGGCAGGGGGGGAGGGGGAGGAAGCGAACTCAACTAATGCGAAGCCATAGCGAGAATCTACCCAAGCCGCACCCCATATGCGACAACTTTTTGTTGCACAGCCGGCAGAAGCATAAAGCAATCTTCACTCCACACTCCACGTAGGTTGAGCAGTCACTGAATGTGTGCGTAAATCCCAACAACAACAACAACAGCAACAACAACAACAATTCACAACAAACACTAAGCGAAATGCCAACGGCTGTCGTCAGCCAGTTTTAATGTTGATGATTTTTCATACCCGCTACCCATAGGGTAAAAGGGTATGATAACTTGGTGGCAACAGTAAATGTATGTAACAAGCCTCTGCGACCCCATGAAATGTATATTTCTTCTTGATAAGTGTCAACAGCAGAGACGATATAGCCATGTCCATCTGTCCGTCCGTATAAACTAAATGTATTTCAGAGACTATAAAAGCTAAAGACACAAAATTTGGTATCAGTACTCGATTATATCCTTTGCAGATCAAGTTTGACTTAGATTTTATCCACGTCCCTTTCCGCCCACTCATATCGAATAAAATAAAAAATTAAGGCACGAGTTTTAGTTGATTTCTGAAAATTTGCTAATGATCGGTTGAACATCAAAGTTACTCAAGAAGCAATTTTAATGGACACAAATCCAATGCAATATGTTTGGTATTTTATGGTTTTTCTTCAAAGTAGTAGTATATTCCACACTAAATATTCTTTGTTTGTATATTTAAATACACGTATTTTGCAGTCTCCTGAAACGGGTAGCGGGTATCTCACTGTCGAGCACTCTCGACTGCAGCTTGCCTACTTGTTTCTTTCTGTTTTCCAGAGTGGAGTTTTGAAGTGGCGACTCGCTGATGGATTGCGATTGTGGGGGTTTTTGAAATACACGCTGTTATTTCTGGTTTCCAGCGAGTTGCGTTGCGTTGCATAAGCTGCGAGTCGAGTGCCTAATGAATATTTGCAATTTGCCACCAAGTGCTTCCATCGAGTGGCATCGCGAACTAGTTCAATTGAACACACACTCTACTCAACTGCTCTATCGAGATACAAATTCCATTTAGTTGCCGAAACACTTTGCTAGATAACATCGTAAACAGAACTTTTAATGTCCAAGTCATGAGTGTGCGGCTGTTTTATAGGCTCTCGACTAGTTTAAAAGGTCGCTTAACAGACACCCAACACTTTTAACTGCTTCAAAAACATGAATAAGGTTGATATTAGAAACTTCAGCTTAGGGTTAACAAGGCTGGTTTCTAAAAGAGTTTTGAAAGATTGAGAATCAAATATTGGAAAAATGCTTAAGAAGAATAGAAAACCTATCTAAAATGTTTCAGCTTTCTTGAATAGAATTAAAATAATATTACTATATTTTATGCTACATTTGATGTATGAAATTGTAGAAATTGTATTTTAGAAATTGAGATGTTAAATTTGAATAACAAAATATAATATAATAATAAATAGCAAATTATACATTTGCAAACTTTCAAAAATAAATTCTGAATCCCACAATTATAAAAACTACAATCAGTTAAATAGTTACCAATTAGTTTCCTGAGTCAATGTCTGCAGTTGGGATTTAAATACTTGGCTTATTTGTTTAAGTAAATTTAAACAATTGCCCTCTCGGCTGGGAACTATAATTAATTGTAGTAGTTGTATTTTTATGCTGCCTTACTTCAGCTTGCCTTCATCATTTCCAACTCAAGCGACCTTTAAAGAATTGTTTGCTAGGCTTAGCTATGACTTCTAATATAATATTATTAAAGCTTGAAGCAAATCCCTGGGCATTCTATGAATATATACACAAAACGGTGCCATAAAAACCTTTTTGCTTCATTGTTTGCTTCCACATTCCACTTGCTCAAATTAGAGCGAGTTTTGCCCACTCGCTTGTTTGTTTTATGGCACTTGAATTACATAATTTTATGATGCTGCACCTAAACACGTAGTTTCCCCATTTTCCCAGTCCCATTTCCATTCGCATTCGCATTCGTATTCGTATTTCTATATTCTCATTCCCACTCTCAGTCCATTCACGCCCCCACTCCAATTGTTTGTACCATAGCAAACTTTACGCACAATTTCGTGTATACAATATATGTATGTATATATTTTGGTTGAGTCTTTGTCTGCTTTGGGGCACACTCTTTACTTCACGTTGTTTGCGCTCATTTTGCATGCAAATTCATTTAGTAAATTAATTGCCCATTCCACGGCGCTTTGCCACTTGTTCTGACTGCCGGGCAATTGCCGGCCGGGCGGCATATTGAGGTCATGCGCTCCAGTGTGCGTGGCAAATGGAACGCCCCAAGGCGGGAGTAAGCCGCTAAAGGAAACCTCACACTCCGTCCTCCCGCTCTCTATCAAAGCAGGGGTGCGTTTGCTGCTGTTCCCAATTAATGTCAATCTTTGCTTTCTTTTTACAGATCTGTCCCGAAATAGATTCTGTGAGCTGCCCGAGGAGATCACAACGTTTGCGTTTCTGGAGACGTTGCTGCTCTATCACAATGCCATACGCAGCATTCCGGAGTCTGTGAAGCAGCTGTCCTCGCTGACGTATCTGGATCTGCGCAGCAATCAGCTCAGCTCTCTGCCACGCGAAATCTGCTTCCTGCCACTGCAAGTGCTGCTCGTCTCGAACAATCGTCTGGCCACGTTGCCCGATGAGCTGGGACGCCTGGATCAAACACTGACCGATCTGGATGCCTCCTACAATCAATTGTCGGCGCTGCCCGTGCGTCTCGGCGAACTGCGGACGCTGCGATCGCTGTCGCTGCGCAGCAATCAGCTGTTGTATCTGCCAAGGGAGATCACCTGCCTCAGTCTGGTGTCGCTGGATGTGAGCAACAATCGGATCGCTAGTCTGCCGCTGGAGATCCGGCACATGAGCACCTTGGTCGAGCTGCAGTTGGAGAACAATCCGTTAACGGCTCCGCCCGCTAGTGTGAGTAACATGGGGTATCAGCCAATATATGCAGCAGAGAATTATGATCACGATCACGGCAATAGTAAATACAGTTTTCGCACTAAGCATTTTTAAAAAATGATTTTTAGCGACTGGTATCTGATACTGATACTATTATATAAAGCCTTCAATTACATATGTCAAAATAAACTATTGCGACGATATATTTCCATTAAAATATTTCTATTTTGAAATATTAGCCACAATAAATCTTGCCACAGTATAAAATTTAGACTACATCCAAGTGAAAGGAAAAGTAAAAAACATGAAAGACTGCTAAAAACTATTATAAAATTTAAAATACTCAATAATTTCTATCACTTTCCTCCATTAAACTTTTTTTTTTAATAACAGCAGTCAAAAATAATTCAAATTTATAATGAAAATACATTGAAAGGCGGCTTGATTTACAATACAACTTGGCTAGCTATGGTAGAAAACAGTCTAGATAACAAATTATAAGTGTTTAGTTATTATAGCTGCTGAGAGCAAAGTCTTTGTACAGACGGACGGCAGGAAAGCAGGACAAAAATAGTCAGGGATATTCATAAATCGAGAGTATAGTAAAAACTGCGCCTTTTAAATATAGATTTATATATTCATAAAAAGAACTCTAATAACTCAATACTTTGGGTGACTTTCAAAAATGACAATTAGCATTTTTAAAATAGAATTCTGAAAATAATCGAAAGATAATAAATCATCAGTGCTTACCGTAATGCACAATTGGAGCTGCAACTAATCCCGATTTATACCGTTTATAGCTGTGCATGCGTGGATTGGTGCACGTGTTCAAGTTTCTGGAGACGCAGGCGACGCGGGATGAGAAGGGCGCCCGTGCTGGCGGCAATTACGATGGCTACACGACGCTGCGACGTGCGCCACGCCACAATTCCAGCGGCAACATGCTGGAGACGACAACGGCAACGAGCCAGCGACATGCGGCACGACATCAGATCGACTCGGGCTACAGCACCAGCGATGGGTTGGACAAGCGCTGGTCTCACGATGCGCCCGGCAAATCCAAGACAGACTCGCCGCTGCACTGCGCCACGCTGCCGCGAGCATTGACCTCCAGCAGCAACAGCAACAATCTGCAGCAGCAGCAGCAGCAACAGTTGCCGCTGAGCGCAGATTTGATGGACGCCTCGTTGACGTCCAGCACCAGCACCATTGTGGATGAGAGTTTGACTCTCAGCGCGGGACTTTCGCCCATGGCATCGCCGTGTAAGCGTGCCTCCTCGGAGCATCTGAGCTATGCGCACTCGAACAGCTCGAGCAACAACAGCAACAGCTCGTCGCCGGATCAGGACGAGGATCTGATGCTGGATCATCAGGAGCGCAGCGTGCACGGCAGCAATGGCAAGCTCAACAAGAGTCTCAACAACATACAGACCTACAAGTGAGTGTTGAGAATATTTAATTTAAATACAATTCCATTTCAATAACTATATTTACTTACCTTGTGCAGGGAGTACAAGGAGGCGCTGAAGCAGCAGCGCAATCAGGAGATTAGCAGCGTCTACAAGCAGAAGCATGCGAATGCCAATCAGAGTCCCAACGACGACGAGCAGCTGCCGCGTCTGAGCAACGGCTCCGGACTCAACACGCTGCCCAAGTCCATTATGAAGCAGCCGAGCGGGAGCAATGGCCACAACGGCAACAGCAATGGCAACAGTCAGACCAATGGCATCGGCAATGGCATCGACGATGTTGTCATACCAAAGAAACCCATACAGAAAGTGATTCCCTCACGCAACGTGGAGCTGATGAAGTCATCGGCATCCTCGCCCACATCCTCGCCAGAAGCCAACAATGCTGCCAATTGTCTGGGCTATGTCAAGCCGCATAGCCCCATGAAGAATGGCCTCACCAACAACAACAGCAACGGCAGCAGCAAGTTCAATTCGTCCAATGGTTCGGCTGCCTCCAGCAGCGTCGTCAAGTCACCTGTGAGCACCACCAGCAAAATGGGCACTGTGAAAACAAATCGCACCGTCACCTGGAATCACGATATTCCTGCTGAGAAGCTGAGCTTCACCATGCGTCGGGAATTCGATCGACAGCGCGAGGAAACCGAACTCATGTCACAGCTGCGCAGCGTAAGTGTTTCAAATGTGATTCAATTCAGCAGTTTGGCATTATTTGTTATCCTTCCTGCTTGCAGATCATTGAGACGCGTCTGAAGATGACGCTGCCCGAGGATATTGCTTCGGCCTTGACCGATGGCGTCATATTGTGCCATTTGGCCAACTATGTGCGGCCTCGCTCCGTGGCCAGCATCCATGTGCCATCGCCGGGTGTGGTGAGTACTCCGCCAGAGCAGGCAAACTGTGGTGCAAGGGACTATAAAAAAAGATTCGAAATTGATCATAAGAAATGTGCAACATGCCAGAAAATAATTAATAATAATTGTTATACAAAAATTGTCTTAGTTGCAAAAGAAAAACCAATTGAAGAGTTTGTCGATTAACGTAATATTATTTTTTTGTTTAGAAGAAAGCACTATTCGTTCTAACTACTTTGTGAAAATATTTTAATGTATTAGCCTGCAATTTATATATTTATTTGTTTTATAACTTTAACTCGCTGCTATCTGCCTAGTAGAATTCGAACCAATGTCAAGGCCTCCATTTCCAATGTTATGTTCCCCAAATAATTTGAGTGTAAAATTAAATAATAACAAATATGTGTTTTGGTTGTCCAAGCATTATTTGTACATTTTCTGCTGCGTTTATAAATTTAAACACATTTAATGTCAATTTACAATTAAAGATAGTTAGAATAGTTGTTTCTCGATAAAGATTCTTAGTGCGCGATAAAGAGTTGGTACCTACGTTGTGTAAATTATAGAGAGCATCGCAATATATGCTGTTGTACTATCAGTGAATGAATGAAAACGAATATTAATACATTTATTTCTTCCTACATTTATTCCTTTGCACCACAACAGTTTGCTCTGCCGCTGTCTATATAATAATTTCAAAACCACATTTTACTAATTTGCTTTCGTTTTTAGAACAAACTGTCGATGGCGCGTTGTCGGCGCAACGTGGACAACTTCTTGGAGGCCTGTCGTCGCATTGGCGTGGATGAGGTGCGTAAACTTGATATTAACCTAAACTTATTTGGTCCCAATGAATCATAAGTCGAGTCTGTTGAGAATTCGTTAAACGGTTGTGGGGTAAATCCAAAATGCTTACGCTTTCCCGCTTTCGCTTGTCGTAAACAGTTTGTTGGCAAATGTAGTTTTAGTTTTTAAGAGTTCCCTCTGCACCCATATTTCCCCCCTCCATTCCATACAACATAAATACATACACTACCTTGATGAATGATGCATAAAAATCTGTTATTGGTGTTGGTTGCAGGAGTTGATTTGCTCCTGTGCAGATGTTGTGCCCCAACAAGGCAGCAGCAGCAACAGCAACAGCGGCAGCAGCGAGCAACAACGCGCTGACGATGACTATGATGCTGATGTGTATGTCAATGATAACGACAGCAGCAGCAGCGGCGACAGCAACAGTAACAGCAACAGTAACAACAACAACAACGTTGATAACAATGCTGGCCAAGTGCCAAATGCGGTGGCCTTGCTGCGCACAGTTGCCGCACTGATTGCCCTCGATGCGAATCCACATCATCAGCATATGCGCTACCTGCAGCAGCAGGAAGAGTTGCAGCTGAAGTTGCAGCAATTGCAATTGCAAGAGCAACAGCAGCAACCCAATTTGCTTGTTGCCCAGCATTTTGAGCCAGAGCAAATACACAAATACAACAACTCCTGCACCAAACAGCCAGAACAGATGCAACCGATGCAGCAGCAAGTAGAAAATGTATTGTATGAGAATTGTGAGTTTATCCATGGCAAGGAAGCGCATATGTCTGATGATGATGCAGCAGCGGCAGCAACAACTACAACTACAACTATTAAGAGCTGGCTCTATGAGCCACAGCAATACCATCAGCAACAGCGACAGCAACAGCAACTGGGCACAGTGGGGCAATTGTTGCGCACAGCGAAGCAAAAGACATTTGAGAAGATCAAACAGAACTTGATTAGTCCACATGGCCAGCATAGTTTTCAATTGAACAACAACACGCATCGCACGCTGCAGACAATCATTGAGCATGAGCACGACGTGGCCGCCGCTGGACCGGCAGGACACTATCAGCTAATAGACGAGAAGCAGCACCAGCAACAACAACAACAACAACAGCAGCAGCAGCAACAACAGGAGACAACATTGGGAGGCGTCAAGCCGCTGGCCAAGCGCATTGAATTCTTCGAACAGAAACCCAAGCTGGAGGTGTTCAGCATCTGTCGCCTCGATGAGCAATCGCAGCAGCAGCCAAAGCTGGAGAAGTTGAAGCAACATGAAGCTGGCACTTTGTTGCTGAAACACGATTCACACACACTGACCATTATATTATCCTGCGTCTTCATTGCCACATTTTTGTGGCTCGTCTTCTTCCCATTGCCCGGCTAGCAATGGCAGCAACAACAATAATCATAGTTCCCACATAGCTTTTACTGCCTTTATTGCCAATAGTTTTCTTTTTGTTGTTAATCGAAGAGTGAATGCAGCTTTTATTGCCGCGCTTATACTAAACACATACATTATTTAACTCTTGTAGTGAGTTCTTGAGGCTGCTATCATTGTATTATACCCTAGGCTTTAGCTGTAGTTTTTTCCCAATTACACAAATTTTGGAGGCATTTATTTGAGCTATACTCTATACAACAAAAAACATACAAACAACCCAAAGACTAAGAAGGGTATTCCCCTATATATTCATACATTCATCATTACCATTAACCCATTTAACAAAACTATTAAGTTACAACGAACTACATACAAACATAACATATATATTGACTTGATTTGAGTTCCATTTTGTGCTAGTGAAACTACGTAGCAAGTAGTGAAAGGAAGGGAAAGATTGAGAGAAAGGAAGGGAAAGTTTACCAGTTACCAGTGAAAGGTTAGTTGTTAAGCAGGTGAGCGGTTTTAACAGAGGCAGGGACACAAACAAAATAGTTCTAGTACCAAGCGTGAAATAGTTATAGCAATTATAGATAACAAATCCAATTCAACTTTTCTTCAATAGCGCACAAAACAATTTTAATAATAAAGTTATTCTCTCAACGCACAAAAACCAATTCACAAAAATAGTGCCTTTGACTCTCGACGCTAGTTGACAGTCCAAATCAGCTATATAATTATATATATAGACAAAAGATAAACACACACATACACAACAGACATACATCTAAAGCAATATTTCTTATATGATTTATACTAATTGAAAAACTGAGTGTGAAACCGAGTGCTTCATTTCCCAATGACTATAAAACAATGTATTATGAAATTAACTGAGAAATTACATTCCTAACATATACATATATCATATTTAATTTGCCTAAGACTATATTACTATACAATATATTAATGTACTTAATGAATTCTCGACGAAAAGCTAATCAAATTTCTAAAAGAAACACACAACACACTCGAAAAACTTGCATACGCATCGTATTTATATTGTACTTAACGAGGAACGAGAAAATTTATAATCATATATATACATATTTATATTTTGTCTAACAAAATTGATAAACAACATTCAGGCAACTATAAGAAATGCATAAAAATATACATACACTTAGTTCATAGATCATTAATTTTTATAAACAACATTTAACTTGAAAGAACAGCTATTTATGCTCTATACTAAGAACTTTTCGACACTGTAAAACGAAATGAAAAACAATCAAAACGAACAAAAATTCAACACCATTATATTGAATCTATTTATGAGCCAAACAACAAGCAAAGTTGCATTTATTGTAAGAAAAGCGCACAAATAATGCTGAAAATTCGACATAGTTGCGGTACAGTGGGGCCCAGTCATTGAAGCCAAAACAAACAAAAAAAAAACTGTTGCATTTATTGTAAGCACAAAGAACAAACAAACACTATATATATGAGAATCAAAGAAATATACGCGTAAATACTATATATATAAAAACCAAAATGCGCTGAAAACGTAATTTTTATTTGCGCACAGTTTGACAGTCACTGTGCTGGGCTAAGTCTCGCCACGCACCCAACAGCGTGCGACAATTACTGTCAAACTGTCGCCAAGCTGTGATTTTTTGCTTGTACTGTGAATTATTAATAATGCTTCTTATCTACTTGGTACACAGAATCTAATTTGCTGCGCTGCCGATGTGCTGGAGGGCAAAGGCGCCGTCCAGGTGTCCATCACGGTGGGTGAACTCTTTCGACTGCATGGCAGTGGTTTGGTCGCCAGCAGCAATGGCAGCGGCAGCGGCAGTGGCAACAGCAGCGGAGCCGCAACGCCAACCAAATCACCGACCAGAACAGCACGTGCCACACTGTCGCCCACACCGCTAGTCTAGATGAGGAGGGAACGCGAACCAAATGGATAACGCTTGCGAAACTACTTATGGATAACAAACAACAAAAGAAGACGAAAAAACTAAAAAACAGAAAAACACATGGGTTTCCTGCACTGAATGTTGTGAACAAGTTGAAAGTTGGCCCCCATTTATTTTGTTGTTACTTTAGCTACGTCATTTGCTTTGTTAAAACTTCATTTAGGCATGTAGTTTATTTATTTATGTAAATACACAAACAACAAACACACAAAATGAAACCAAAACAACACACACACGCAAACACATACACATACATATACCAACGAATTTGAGTTAGAGTCACAAGGAAAACGAAAGAGTATTTATTAAATTTGTCATACTATGAATTTAGATTATTAGTTAATTACATAGACTGGCTTGGCTTGGGGTTGTGCGAGCACTGCATCTCAAACTGTATGTTAACATCCAGCCATTTGTTTCTGTTATAATTGAATTGTACTTTTAGCTACACAATTTGGCCAAAAATTTCGATAGACATCTAACTAAACTGAATATGAAAATACTGTTTTAAGTATGAAACGATCAATCTACATATATATATAAATAGTACATACAACAAACACATTATATACCATTTTGTCATATACATATACGAGTATTTATATAATTGATTATGTAGCTTAGTCCCTAACTATAGCCAGTAGAAAGACTTAAATTTTCTACGCGCCAAACATTTATACGAATACGAAGCGAAATATGCATTAAATATGTAAGTCTTCGATTATATCAAATAAAAATGAAATTGTCATAACGTAAATGCGACTCGTTGTTTTCTTTCATTCAAAAGTTTTTCCGCCAATTTTCCCCAAAATTTGTTGCACATGTGCTAAGAAAAACAAATTTCCGCCCGCTTGCAATTTGTCTCTCATTCTATTTTGTTTTTTTATTTTAAGTAACTAAAAGCCAACATTTTCTTTGGCGACTTTGCCAAGGATTTTCATTTTGTGCCTACGACTTTTTACTTCGGCACCAGCTGCGGATCAAAGCGAAAAAAAAGAAGCAAGAAAAGCCACAGGAAAACAAAAGTTTTGCCTTCACATAGTTTCGAAATTTGCATAATGCGCAACGCAAGCAATTGATGGAATTTATTGTTGCTGCTGGCAAGGACTCGCAAATGCATAACTAAAGGCAAAAATATTAACTAAACACTTCTGGAGAACAGTTCAATAAGTATGGCAACAAATTTGTAAGATTTATCCTTCAAATAAAGCTTATCGCATTGATAATTTATTTCTTGGAAATTGTACCCTTTAATATATTTAGTTTATTTGCAATTTCAATCGAGATACAAACAACAATCTGGCTTACGCTCTCAGTATTCATCAGTTTAATATTGATCATGGCGTAAGCCAACAGAATAAATATTATTGACGTGTAATAAAATATAAACCAGCGGCAACTATAAACAATTTAATTTGCTATCGATTCGATTTCTATAACTCTAATGAATATTTATCGCCAATTTGCGGTTTCACTACAGTTTCACACGTAAAATGTTAAAATAAATTCATTAAGCGTGAATCATTTTTGTTTACATCTAGTTGAAGTGATTTCTACTAAATATATGATTAATTTATTTATAAATGATGTCACGTTTTTAGTTCGCACTAATTATAACTCTCTATAAACAAAGTTCAAAGTCGAAGAAATTGATTTGATGAATAAATCAATTTTCCTAGATTTCTACGCGGGAAAATAAATTATTACAATGGAAATGATTGAACTATGTCAACATATCTATTTTAAGAGATGCAATGATTGACAGATTAATAGTCATTTTGGAATGTCATAACTATATTCTAGAACTTAAATCTGGCGCCAGTGAATTCTAAGAAGTTAGTTCGACTCCAAATGACTTTTGGAGTGCAATTAGAAACAATTACGGTGATCAATAATTCATCACTGCAATTGCGAATATTTCGTGATAATAATTTCTTTTCAAATGACAAAACTTTCTCGATGGTTATGCGCATTGAAACCGCAAAAACACAGTGAATAAATCTCAATTAACTTCTTAGTGGCCACATTTCCGAAGCACGAGAAACCTTAAAGCAATTTCCTGCGCACTTATCGAAAACTTCAATTGAAAGTGATTCGTAATAATTGAAATCGAACACTCACAAAAGTCATTCAAAGAAGAGTCGTTTTCACCCAATGTCCAAGCGAAACCGATCCGTCTGTCTGTCCGTCCGTCCAGTCGACTGGCAGATTTGATTGCGTCAGGTGGCAGAGTTGACTGTCGCCTTCAAGGAAATCCCATTGAGCGAAAGAGAGGAAATCAAGCGAAAAAGAGAAAGCAATAGAGAGAGAGAGAGAGGAAGCACAAAAGACGTCGTCGAAACGTTCATAAAATAGTTGCGAAAAATATTTTCGAATGAAAACAATGCATTCAATTTTTGGTAACAAAAAGAACAGCAACAGGAAAAAACTAAACCAATCAGGAATTCGCATTGAATTTGAATTAATAGGATTAGAGAGCAATGGCGATGGCTCGATGACTTTGCCAACTAAATTAAAGTGCTTTTTACCATAAAATTAAACGCAAATGTTGATTTACCAGAAAAGCCGCAGTGCTGCCTTCTGTGTGTGTTTGCGTGTGTTTGGACGGGTAGAGATTCAAGGACATGTTTAAAGAAAGGTTGGACTTGGTTTTTGAAATAGGAGCAATCTGATTAGTTGAGATATGGCAGCTAAAAAATATTGCCGCATACAGCAGCATTTTAATTATCGCAATTCCCCAGGGCGCTGTTGAACTAATTGCCCTTCACCTAATCCCGCCTCCTGGCATCCCCCCTCATCTCATAAGTTAAGCAGGTCCGACACGCGCTACAATTAAACTATGCCCAAGCAGGAGGACACAGCGACACAAAGGACGAAAAACCACACACACACACAATGCCGCAATGCCAACTGCGAGCCTTATCAGCAGGAATTGCCAAAAGCTGTTGTTTTTCCTAAGGGGGCGGGCAGGAGGCAAGTTACAACAGCCTCCTCTAATAAGAAACCAAGTGCAATTTGTGGCAAGCCAGAAAAAAGAAAAACGAGAAAAAAAACACGAGATTGAAGTGGAGCCCCATCAACTGACAGAAATTACGCATTCCGTGCGAAATGTAGATACGAGATAATCATTTTAATAAATTTCAGTGTGACAAATGAGTCGGTTACACCGTTGTTACCCGGCAACGAGAAGCGTACGAACCGACTTCATGCCCTGCATTATTAATAAGCGATACCATTACCTTTAGGCCAGAGTCAGAGTCAGAGCCAGAGCTGTTGTCTAATTGATGACTGTGACCCCAACAAACTTGTATAGTAAGTAAGTACTAATTGTGCTTAGTTTATGTGTCACCATCGTTTAGTTTATGGCGCGCAAATTGTCCAACGACAATTGTGTCTTTCGTGACTTATGCTAATGAACCGCAAACTGAACTGAGTCACAACTCAAGTTAACAGATAATAATGCCTACAATCTAATTTATTCCCGACTCGAACGCAAAAACAAAATAAAATAATGTGAAGAGTGTGTCCAATGCTAAACTATTTTAAAGGTAAATATCTTTATTGGAATACAATTGTTTAACATTTTAGCATTATGTACCAAAGAAGCCAATTGGCGGTCATAAATTATAAAACCTGATCCGTACAAAATACAGTTTTTTTTCAATATCAATGATGCAATTATTTTAAATGCAATTCTATAGATTATATTTCAATAAAAATGAAATCAAGATAATACTAAATTGCCAAAACATTCTTATTTATTGTTCTTTTCTTTACTTAATTTTTGGATTTTCTAATACATTTTTATAGTTGTCATAATAATAAAGCTCGCAAACTTCGCTACGACTGAAATAAATATTTAAGTTGAGCATTATGAAAAGTGTTAAAAAAATCATAGCAACTTATGAATGTGATGGCAGCATTTATTTTATTTTAAAAATCATAGCAGCTTATCAATGTGGTGGCCACAATTTTATTCTAATGCAAAGCCTGAACATCTGCGTAGTTTCAACTTCCATTTCACATATTCTATTTTATTAATGTATTTTGTTGCTGGCAAAATCCACAAAAATAACGTCTAAAAATATCATATTTTTTTTAGTTGAAATATTCAGATTTAGTTGTTTAATGCAAATGCAATCCCCTCAAGCATGTAGACAATATACTTAAGATAGAGAGCCTTTTAGACAATGCTACGCAAATATTATTCTATTCAAAAAATAGGAAAATTTTATTTAATTTGCCAAGCAGATCCCGGAGCCAAAGCCCGAGCCGTTGTGCAAAATTGCACAGCAAATTCTTTTCCATTGGCTTCATTTTGTTGTTATGCCACCCCCTGAACCCTTAACCCCCAACCCCCTTCCTCATCATTTGGTACGCAGCCAGAGACCCCTTTGAAAAGTTTCTTCCGCTTACTGAAACTCATTTGAATGCATTTTCGTAATGAAGATGAATTTGGAGATTGTGTATTTTTCCAGTTCGCGGCACATTTTTTGGAAAATTGTTTGGCCAAAGTTTGAGTTTGGTGTTTTAACTTCGCTCTGCCTTCCCTAAGGCGATATATACAAAGTCGAGTCAGTTAGTTGGGCAGCTCTTTAATACCAGCATATTTAATATTCAGCAGACATTCTAAAACACGTATCAGATTTCAGATTTCCGACCAGAGACGGAGCACTTTCATTGCGCTAAATGAGTTTCAGCTGCAAAATTAAAAACTTTATCAGTGTGAAGGCAAAAAATACAAAAAAAAGGGGCGTTCGCACGTGTGTTCAGGGGTGTGACCGCATATGTGTGTGCATGACGAGTGTGTGCGTGTGTGTGTGTGTGAAAAAACTTGAAACTTTTTCATGAAGTTAAAGCAAAGTAAAATCAAATTATTGTGGTTGGGCTTGTCGTGGCCCGTTGACTGCCGGGGCTGGCAAAAGGATTACGCGCCGGCGTTCTCTGTTTACAGCTTCTGCTGCTGCTGCTGCCTTCCCAGCTACCTGTAACTTGTCGCCATTGCAGTTGGGGCACAAAAACCGTGCCACAAGCCCGAGACGGCGATGGGGATGGAAAAGGGGGAGGATGGCGACTGGTTGCCGTCGGGTAACAGAACCAGACAGTTAGAACCGCCTGGCTGCCGAGTCGAGCTTGTTCACATGAAGTTGGCGCATTCTAATTGAATTTTCACTTTTTTTTCTCTCTCTCTCTCGCTCACAACCCGTTCACCTCCCCCGCCCTCCTCGGCTTGCCTAGACGCGCACTGGGGAGCTTACACGGCGGCTACGTGATGGCGCGACGCGGCACAAAAATTGCAATAATTATTTTTAATCTTAAGTACGACTTTCGCGTAATGAGATTTGGATTATCTTCACAGAACCCCCGCCACACACACTCACACACACACCTAACGCACACCGCAACCACACACTCACACTCTCACACACAGTTGCCGTCGTCGAAATTTACGTGCATTAAAAACAGCAACTAAAGTTTTGGACTACCAAATTATGCGACTACTGCAAAATGGGGCTAAGGCTTTAATGAGCGGCGGCAGCGTTCTTGTTAAGTCCTCGCTTTATTTTAACTTTAATACTCTACAACTTTACCTAGCAGCTTTAAATATTAGATGCTTAAATTAAAAGTTGTAAAATGCTTAAAATGGCTGATTAAAAGTTTGTGGGAGCCCAGAAACATACTTATCTTTAGTAAATGATAAATAATAATAAAAAAATGAATAATAATATTTAAAAATGATTATTACTTTACTTAACACCTTTAAATATTATTTGCTTAAATAAGGAGTTTCAATGAACAGCTTAAATTGGAAGATTAAAAGTTGGTGGGAAACGAATCTAGAATAAAAAAAATAATAAATAACAATTGCAAAAAATTAAATAGAAAATAAGAATTAAAAAAAGAAATGCATTTACTTAGCAGGTTTTAATATTATATGTGATGGACTAAAAGTTTGGTTTAAGAAAATAATATAATTGATATCATTAATAAAACATTATAATAATTAATAAATTAAATATAAACTATAGAAAATAAATTAGTAATAAAAAAATTAAATAATAAAAAATTATTTGTGTAATGGTCGTTAATGTTTAAAATTGTTGTGTTTTATTTATGCATCCTGTTATAAGACAGATTGCAAATAAAAATAAATGTAATTTTTCTATGCATTTCTCTCTTGATTTTAAATTGATTGTCTTGCATTTTCTTACACTTTTTGGTCTTGGTTCAAGATTAATTTCTTGATCATACAACTTTTTTCTGTCTGTGCAACATTATCATAATTAATTTATATTTATTTTATTTACATTACGCATACGCCGAGTTACACAAATCATAAGAGACATTGCGTAGTGAAATATCTTTTTATATAACAAACCCCAATTTGGGTTTTGTCTGCACTTCCAGTGCACATTTTTTTACTAACAATGTGCTTATAAATGATGTGATTTCATTTCAAATTGAGAATCACAGATGAATTTGAGATGAATGATGTGCTTTGCTTTTAGCTGAGCGACGTTTCAATTACAGAATCAACATAGTTCGGTTTATGCACAATGCATAAATTTGCGTCAGGCTGGCGAAAAGTTTGTTAAAGCAAATATTGCATTTTCATTAAGTTAAAGTTTGATTTTTAGTTTTGCGGTTTTCTGATCCGAGCGGGATTTAAGCCTTGAGCCCCCTTTCTGCACAGCTTCGTCCTGCTGTTGCGCATTTACTTAAAAACTTTTCGGCGTTTTCCTGCCAACTTTTTCATGCCGAACTTTGATGTCTGTCTATCTGCTCTGGCTGTCTAGCTATTTGTATATGTAGATTTGCGTGTGTGTAATAATCATGTGCAGCACAGATTGAGAAGACGATAGCATTGACGACGACGACGACGACGACGAGCGAAAACTTTTGACTGACAGCTGCTTGTGGTACAACAGTTGTCAGTTTCAGCCAACAAATTCCCGGAAATTTATTTGCCATCAACTCAAGGTAACATAATTATGGCCTTTGACATTATAAGTAGATAGTGCATATCGAAAACATTTCACCGAAATTGTCTTTTTTATTGCACTTTCTTCAAACTGCATATTGCATCGAGTGCAATAGAAATTCTCTTTTCGCCGCTTTTTATGAATCATTTTTGGTGGCGATAAAAAGATTAAAGCCAATGGCATAACTTTGAGCCATTTTCACACTTCAACAATTTCATACAATAGCGATTTTGATTGCGTTTTTGGGCAATGGCGATTTTATTGCATTGCGTGAAAACGAAAATGAATAAAATATTAGCTGGCTGACATCACCATGATGCTGGCTGTCGGGTTTTTTAATAAAGTTCGCCATGTCAAAGGCAACTTCATCAAAATCTTTCGTTATCAATGCGCCACAAAAAAAAATTGCTATTGCATTTTCTTTAAACTGTTTTTTTTTTTTTTTTGTGTTATTTAATACTCGTCGTTGACCTGACAGTTGGGAAACAAGCCCAGCAATTGTGCAAGTTTTTGGGGCCAACATTTTAGTTTGAGCATTTTTCTTTTTTGTTTAACAATAAATGAAATGCAATTTGAATGCCACTTCCTTTTTGGCATATTGAATGCATTTTGCGGTCGAATGTGCTGCAAAGGCAATTGATACCAACTTTTACATTGACAACTATCCAAATGAATAAATTATTTACATTTTTTTGCCTCATCTCAGTCGAAGAAAGTTTTGCGCAAAATACTAAACTATTTTTCATGATTTATTTCCATTGTTTGCTGAGGTTCAGCAATGCAGTTGTGCTCCTCTATGTAGAATGCATTTGTTTACTCAATTGCATTTTCTGTTGCATTCATTACTGTTTGACAGCATTCAGCTACTTTGACTAGAAATGCAATTAGTGCGTTGAGCTTTGTTTACTGCATAGTGCAAACCTATTTGCAAAATTTTCTGGTATAAACTTATTAGTGTCAACCAAAGCTAATAACATGAGAAGAATTTTATATATAGTATACAGTAGTATAGTGGTTACAAATAACAAAACATATCCAGACAGCAAAAACATTTAAAAGTAATTAAGTAATTAACCAAGCACTTATAATCTTAAGCCAAGAAAGAAATTCTTAAATTTAGGTTGTTGTATTTAGATATCAATAAAGAAGAAGAATCTCACATGATTAATTTTTGATTTTTGGTTATGTTTATAATTGTTGTATTTTTATTTTCAAGCAGAAGCTGATGACTTATATTACGTATACGTTTTTTTTTAAATATTTAGTAAAAAAAGAATTCGCCTTATTTTTAAATTAAGATTTTTTTTTTTATTTATATATTTTAAAATATGATTGCATTAATTTATATTTGATTTATCTTATTTAAATAGCAATTTAATTGGATAAAATACGTATTTCAATTTTTATTTCTGTATTTAGTCACAAGAGGAATTTGACTTTTATGTTTGTCAGAACTGCTTTCAACTGGTGTCCATCAATTGCCATCTAATGTCGTAAGCTTTCTTTCTTTCCGAGTATCCCATTTCGCATTAGTGTCAAATGATGGAGACTCGCTTTGGTCCAGCTAATTGATAAGTCATCTAAATGGGCAATAAGCTGCTGCTAAGTGACTTATAATCGCCGTTTTCAACAAGTTGTCAGTTATGCTTTTGTCCAACGAACACGCTTGTCTGCATTCATAAGGACATTTGGCATGCTGAGCTGCCGCAGCAATATGTTCGTCTCGCCGTCGTCTCTGCCACATGCCCCTTGCCCCCTGCCACATGCCGCATGCCGCATGCGCCATGCGAGGGCATATTGCTGCTGTTGTTGCGCTTTAATTTATGCCATGCAAGTGGCAGGACGCACAAGGAGCTGCTACTGACAAGAGCAGTCTTTACATGCTCGTTGACTGCCGGGCTGCTGGGCTGCTGGGCTGCTAGCTTGTGGCAGGTGAAGCAAAACCCATTTTCTTTGCAACTGATTGCATTTTATAGCAACTGCCACGCTAACAGCATCAGATTTCCCTTCCCTTCGCCTCGATTTTCCTCGTTTTTCGTTGCTTGTTTGCTTTGTGCTATGCATGAATTTTTCAAAAGGGCTCACAACAGCTAACATAGTTGCTGCTGCATTTCTGTTTCGTTTTTTTTTTTGGCTAAATGCGGGAAATAAAAATAAATAGGAATTTATTTAACTGACTCGCTCTCGGGACAATGTATTGGCACAAATCATAAAAGCAAATGGTGTTGAAAGTGGGCGTGGCAACTGCAATTCATATAAATTAGTCGCGAGTTTTATTTGCATTTCGCTTTCGTTTGGCGCTGTGTCCGCGGGTCCTGCGCTGACACCAATTTTTCCCGAGCACACTTTACGTTTTTATTTGTTTCGCATTTGTTGCATGCCTCCGTGCCGCACTCTCGCTGGCCCGCTGCCTCTTATGCTCTCGCGCTTCGCTGCTGTAACGATGCCCATTATGCAATATAAGTTGCGTTTAATAGTTAATGCAAAGCTTTTAAGCAGCCGCCGGCAGTTGGCAGTTGGCAGTTGGCAGGCGGGCAACGCGTCGTATGCGCAATGCAATGCGCCTGAAACTGGCTGGCAACAAGCTGTTGAATTTCATTTTTAGTTGGCGTAACAAGCACTGCCCGTAATTACATTAGCTTTTATTTCTATTATGCGCCTCACAACATGCGCTCTCACTCTCGCTCACTCTCTTCCATTAAAGCAATTAATGACAGCGAAGAGCGTGAAAAAATGCACAAAACAAACAAAAAGCAACTACCACTTGCCAGTGAGGTACAAGTAATTAAAAACAAGGAAGCAGCATTGACTAAACGAATTCTAAATACCCTTTTCCGCCACAGCTTAATCAGCGATCTTATAGAATGTTTATACCTTCCCAGGGAGTGCATAATTATTGGAAAGTTGTGGCAACATAATGAGCCATCTGAGGGCTGAGAGCTGGTGTCGAGTGTGATGCGTGGGGCAAAACTGAAACACTCTGGTTTATTGGGTCTAGAAGTGGGCGACAGTGATGAATGCTGGCATACACTTATCCTGGTGCCCAGCAACTGGGTCAATCACTTCACTCAACCGGCAGCATTTTCAACTTGCTTATGCAAATGCTGATTAGACGGCCAAGCTCCTTAGCTAGAGGTATTAAACTAAACTTAAAACAAAATTAAAATTGAACAAATGATAATTTACAGAGAACAATATGAATATTTTTAAAAGGGAATACGCAAGAGTTTTTTTACTTTTTAACTTTGGCAGTGCAAACTTAAAAAACTTAAAATGTAGCTTAAGGTAGAATTTAAAATAAATTCTCATCGTAAATAAAAAAAATGATTTTGCAAATGCTGCCTAAAACGGCCAAGCTCCATAACTGCAGGTATTAAACTAAAGTAAATTTAATAAAAATTTTAAATTAAATAAACGATAATAAAATTAATTTAAAGTACATTTCCAGCACATTAAAAGAAATAAATCTCTTGTAGCTGTAATTTAGCTCGCAACTAAAACAGCGTCAATTTCATTTGGAGAAAGTAAATATTAAAAATATATATTTTTCAAACGATTGAATGGAGCTCTCCAACGAAATGGAATTGAAATTGAAAGTGGCTGGCAATTAAATAAAATGCTGCAGAAGTAAATAGCAAACGTTTGATGCGCAAATGAAAATGTAGTCGAGCATGATGTAGAGAGACTGTGAGTTAGATAGTGAGGTTGAAGAGATAATCAAAAAACTAAAATGCTGTTAGCGGACAATTGCATCAAGTTCGATTTAATTGCATTTCAGAGAAACTGAAGGCAAACAAATGGCCAAAAAAGATGTCACTTTAACATAAGCATTTTGAGAGTATTAAATTTATTAAAATTTAAGATTACTTACTTAGTACTTAGTACTAATATGTGTGAGGTAAAATGACACAGCTGCCAAGAAAAGCTCGTAGAGCAGACCATCTATCAATCGAACTGCGGAGCTTGGGCGGCCCGAAAGCAATGTAAATAATTTGCGTAGAAGAAATCACATCAACACGTTGATAGCCTGGACACGGGACAAAAGGGGCCGAGCCATTTATCAGCTCGCAAGTCCCATAAATAAAACAAATAATACAAAAATATGCAAAATAAAAAGTATAAAAAGCATTGAAATATAACAACGGCAACAATATCCATGCAGAGCCAGAAAAAGGGTCCAGGGCCAGAATACATTTGGCCTAATAGATGTGCCGAATGAAATGGGCCTTGCCAGGGACCCGCAGGCCGCCATTTCCTTCTCTGTGTGTGTGTGCGTGTGTGTTGCGTTAAACAAATGGCCGATGACCCATAATAAAAATTATTATGAATGAACAAGAACAAGAAAAACCCATTGGCCCCCATTGCCTAAGCCCTTGAGCGAATGAATTGGGCAGCTTTTCTGTTTTTTTCTTCTTCCGCTAGAGAGTTGGAGGAGGATGGAGAAAGTGGAAGGCAACTAACGACTCCCGCCTTCGGTGTCGGTCGAGTGGTTTGCACCCCTTTGGGAGCACAATTCTATTGGGCTTTGTGCCATGGCACGGCACGTGCATCAAGATTCAATTGAGAGCTAGCGAAAGGGAAATGAAAAATATTTCCACTTACAGTGCAATCTATGTATAAATAGCGAGACGACAAAGTAAACAAGAGTCTGATTGCATCTAAGCACTATATAACATATGTATATAACATAGTTATATATACATATGTAGTTATTATATGTAGTTGAGCATATTTGCAATTAATAATACGCACAGTATTAAACTTGGTCCAGAATATTTGACTGGCTGCCAAGTTCGTCCTCGCTCTAGGAACGAACGCTGGGAGGAACTGTATCAGGACTGCTGGGATCAGGACAATTTAGCCGTGTGGATTGTGAGCTAATTGCCATGCAAAAAGTCAGTGAAGAGTTCCCTATACTCAACAGAGTCAAAAGAGGATACATTTTAAGTACACCAACAATGATAGATGGGAAACTCGCCTGAATGAAACATAGAAACTAAAAGAACCTGTGTTTCTCATATTGTTAAATATATAAAATATAAAAAGGCATGAGTCAAATGCAAATAAATAAGTATAATAAAATAAGCTGAAGTCGACTTTATTTTCTTAGTTTCTGATCGGCACTTCAATGAGGCTATACACGGTGTTATGTGTTCTGTTATTGCTGACGCTGCTCAAAGCGGAGCCGAGTTGTAAAAATTTCACTGATCCAGAGGATTATAAAGCCTGCAGAGAGTTGGTGCGTAAATGGTTTAGCAGCAAGGATATTTACTTTTTGCAATGCTGCAACGCCTTGCTGCCCCAATGCGAACAATGCGAATCGAAGGCACGACAGAAGGCAACCCGATTGATATTCAGAGTGACGATAGACGACAGAAGTTCGTTGACTAATCCCTGCGACAGATATGCGGACAAATCATGTAAAAGGATGACATTTTCGAATAAAGGAGGAGGTTTACTTCGTGAAATTATCAAATTCTTTGGCTAGTGCAAAAAAAAAACCATAAATAAAGCGTAAATGTTTACAAAGTGATAAAGCTATGCGTTCTCATTGCAGAAATAAATTATGCTTCTGTATCACAAAGTCATACATAGTATGTGAACTAATATTATCGGAAAAAAATTTATCGCGAGTGCATGAAAGCAAAAATATATATGTATGCTAATCAGCTGTAACGAAACATACGAGGGTAGCCTGATAAACAATCCGCTTCACTAAGAAAACATATTTTTGTTGATATAAAAATATAGTAATATGATAATAATATATATAATATAATAATATCATAAAAATACAAAAAAATTTAATTTAAATAGCTGAATGGTTTGTTTTTTTACATTTTACCCTTTTTTTAATTGCCGCTCAACTATTTTTAAGTTAGTTAAATTTAAAATTCAATTTATAGTGAAATTCGCAAAATTTCGATCAACCAAATTCGCTAATGAATTTCAGTGTTCAAGAATATTATAATTTATTTATTAAAAAATCACGTATTTCTTGTATTCACCTTATCAACCCACCCTCGTAAGCTTAGAGAGCGAGAGCAAGGCAGTAAATAAAATATTAATAAAATGTGAGTGTTTCTCGGAAATTGAAGTAAATGTTGCGATTGCCAATGTATCATAACAGGACAAAGTTTTCTTTAATATAGCACTGTAACTGGTTGAACACGTTTGTAAAATGTGAAAAAATCCACAAATTTGAAGGTTGAATTGTGCATTATACTGAATAGACTGCGTTCATGCAGTGCACTCAATGCTTTAAATCACATGCCTCATGTGTATGCCATTTGCACATGGATATGTGGGCAAAAGTGGACTAAACGTGACCCTGGACATTCACATCCCTTTGGTCCATTGTCCTTCCTACGTCTGGTTGCATGGATAAAATATGAAAAATATACAATACGAAATATTCTCTAAGCACATTCCATTCGCATCATTGAGTCCTGCAGACACACACACACACACACACACACACACGGACACAAAGAAGTGGCGACTAAATAAATAATAGAAATATTTTTTTCACAGCTATTTTGCATATTTTTATAAACTCGTCGCACTCTTCGTGTGTAAGGTATGGACGTCGGCAAAAATGTTTTTATTGTTGTTCAACAACAGTGTTTGTGCACGGACAACATTTTAAAGTACTAGCGCTAAGTAAAAATAAATAAATAAATATATATACATATAAATAAATATGCGGCGAGGCGAGTGCATTGAGTGAGTAGGCGAATGGATCGAAATCCATTAGCTACTGCTGCTGCTACTCGAGAGCTTCTGCCGTGTCCCAGGAGCAATGATAGCTGGCGAACCTAATAGCCTCGCTTCGACGTGTTGTCCCTTTCAATTATGCCAGACCAGACCAGAGCAGAGCAGAGCAGAGCAGACTAAACCAGGACCACTTCGTCTTCGAGCTGCGGTTTTGGGCTACTCAAGCATTTTTCAATTTTACACGTTTTCCACAAAGCAACAACAAATACCAAAAAAAAAAAATAATATAAGAAAGTAAAGCCATCCACGAGTGCTGCTCATTGTTATTTCGTTGTTGCTGTTGTGTATGTGTGTGTGTGCGATCCCGCGGGCAGCAACAACAGGAGCGAAAGCTCCTCGTCTATTTGGCGCGTGGAATTTATTGGCAATGGAATAATGCCAGGCACGTTCATTTGATTACATTAAAACGAAAGTGGCTAAAAAGGTTGGACGCTCCACAGCAACAGCAACAGCAAGAATCCCCCTCGATGGCTGCTGGATGCAGCATAATTGAGCTGCGGCCAGGCGGCGTTTTTAAATAAATAAATAATGCACGTGGCAATGGGACTCTGCTTATTATGCGCCCGATAATGCGTATACGCCTAGTCCGCTTCTACTTTATATTTTCGTGTGCATGAAAGACAATAGAAAGAACAATAACACACATGCCATGGGTTGGGGTCTAACTTCTATTGTAGTTTGGGGGCGTGGTTGGATTATCAATTGTGCCAGAGATTTTATAGTTCTGACGCAGTCAGATTTTCAAAGAATTTTCGGCCGTTTTAGCTTATTAAATTACGTGCAGCTTTGCGTTGTTGGTGTGTTTTAAAACGCCAAAGTAGAGTTCAGCTTTTGACCAAATTTAAATTGTTAGCAGTTGGTAATATTTTTGGCAAAGGCTAATTGAATCAATGTAATAATTGTTTAGAAACTAAAATTACATTCAAATGCATAATTACAGCATTTGTTTTTGGTCGAAAAACCAAACGTTTAGTTGTAAATAATAGGCTAAAAAAATAATAAACGATTACTCGACTAGCAGTTGCTCTTTAGAGTACTGCAATACAATTGAAAAATATAGTGTATTTTCTAGTTCTATTCTGGTGTTTGGAACTGTATCTAATTACGCACAAATCAAGCACTCGACTTAATTGCATTTAAATGAAATTAGCATTAAATGTTTACACATTTTGTGGGCACATTTGCGTGTGTGTGTGTGTTTGTGTGTGTGTGCGATGAGTCCATTTATTATTGCACTAATTTTTGAATTTCGTGTGTTTGTATTTGTTTGGCTATGCTTTATGCACAAATAATATTATATGATTTTTAAATTGCGGTCTAGCTGGTGCTGTTAATGCTGATATATTAACGCCACGCTGTTTTTCTTTTTTATTTTGGCTTTATTTGTTTGGCTATGCTTTATGCACAAATAATATTATATGATTTTTAAATTGCGGTCTAGCTGGTGCTGTTAATGCTGATATATTAACGCCACGCTGTTTTTCTTTTTTTTTTATTACTCATTTGTAACAAGAGCATTAAAGTAATTCAGCAAAGTGCATAAATTAACAATAAAACAACAATACCAACATGCAGATCAATTTATACAGCACGCCTGCATAAATAATAAATTATGTGATGTCCCATTCCAAAGCCAATCCATGCAGAAGCCCATTACCCATCTGCACATTCTGCTTATTACAATATTATTATTACATGGCCGGTTAATTTATCTATGTGCAGTTACAAAAAAAAAAAAAGAAAAAAAAAACTGGCACGATATGCGAAAAGAATGCAACGCGTAGTAAATTTAATAAATTCATTATCAGCTCATTAACGGCGAGCTCACGGGGCGTATGCGCAATATTGTGCTGCAGCGCAATTAAAGCCAAAAAACTTGCAACGAATGTGGCGCAAAAAATTGCTGACATGACAGCAAAGAGCAAATTAATAATGCGCGTAAGCGAAAAAGTTGTGTGTCGGCCTTGAAGCCAAATAATTTCACGCATAGCCAAAGTGAATGGGCGTGGCAGCAGTGTATAGTAAGCCCACAAGCACGGCCGGCAGTCTAACTGCAAAATAATACACATGGAGAATGGCGTTTGGGTCTTTCATCAATGCCACACACAACGCACAACAGGAAGGCACAACAAAGCAAGTGGCAAAGGAAGGCGTAACTACAAGGAGCGCGTGTTTCGGTTAATTAGTAAACACAGCAACAACACACAACAAACAAAAAAAACAACACCACAAAGCAGAAAAGGCAAGAAACGAAAGGAAGTAAAAGAAAAAGAAACGAGCTACAAAATGGTAAAAGGAGTAACAAACAGAAAATAGCTGGCATTGCATTCCATTCAAATACCCTGCAAACAGAAAGCATGTTGTCGACTAGCTGTCTGCTTTGCTACAGGGTATTTGGGGCAACAACATCGTGGTTGAGAAAACGAGAGTGTTTAGCTTGAACTATACTTAAAGTGCCATTGTATTTGTCTGTGCCTTTGGCCATGTCCGGCAGTCAATGCTTAATTTGTTGGCATAGCTGCTTGCCAAAAACCTTTCATTTCCCACTCATTGTGTCCGCCTGCTGCGGACAATTGAATAACATGTGTGTGTGTGTTCAGCAGTTTTATTAAAGCATTAAGCATTGTATTTTATGCAAGCCTCCGGCTCATTTGCCATTTAGTAACAGCCTTTAAGCTGTTCAACTTTTCGTTGCTGCAAACGCAAAATTCGTTATTTAACAAGAGAAATTACCGAATCTTAAATTTGCATTCGATTTGACAGCTGCACTTGTTCTATTTAACCTTTTCAAATGTAATTCATAATTTCGTTGTCTAACAAGCCATGTTTAATGTTCAATATAACAACATACCTTCTGCATAAATTTCTTAATACTAATCTTAATTATGCCAACAATTTGATGACTTATATTGCACTATTGAATTGAGTAGTCTGCTAGAAAAGTATTTATTATTTATTATTTTATAGATACTCGTATCTATATAATTTTTATGTTGCCATTAATATGAGAAAAAACCTTGCACTATTTAATTGAGTTCATTTCTAGGAATTTCTTTAGTAATTTAAAGCTGTTAAGGTAAGTAATATTTAGCTTCATTTTTAATTAATATTTAATTGTGTTTTATTTAATTGCCTTGCTTTCCAAGAAAAAATGCCATTCTTAATTTCTGTGTAACTTTCTCTATTTAATAGAGTGGAGTTCTAGGAATTTCAGTATTAATTTAATGCCGAAGGAAAAAGTAATGTTTAAATTCATTTGTTGAGTTGTGTTCTTGTTGATTCTATATTAATTTTCAATTATTTATAATCGAAATACTCGCAAAGGAATTACCGAATGCAACTTGTAGCATTGCCACTTCATTGGCCATTCAATCAAGCATCGCGCTGCTCAGCTGCCGTGGCACGAAGATGAGACAGCAATCTGTCTGCAGGATGGACGGCCAATGCACTCATGACAAACTATTTTTTCTCTTTGCTTGCCACACGTATACACGTATCTCTTAATACGCCGCAGCCAACAGTGGCAAAAGAAAAAGTGTGTAACAAATAGGAGAGGAGGCGAATGTGAATGCGAATGAGAATGAGCATACGTAGCGGACATATATGCATAAATTGCGGCCAACGTGGCGTATACACAACGTGCAACGCACAACTCGCACAACTTGCAACTTGCACACCGCATCCACGCTGGCGCATATTTTTCGCCTTATGAATTCGTAGTTTATATGAATTTTGCTTGTTGGGCGTTGCGAGTGTGTGGCGAGAAGTGGATGTTGCCACTGCCTCGCCTCGACTGCGTGGCATGGGTAATTTCAGCAGCGATGCAACACACAGCAATGCATAAAAATGCCATATTTCAAAATGCAAATATATTCTTTTAGCTTTTTTGATAAATGACACCGCGGAGGTCTGATGAAAATGGTGCACAGCAGCATCGCTCTGTAAGCAATATGAAGCGTGCCACCAGCCAAGTGCAAGTTGAAGCCTGGCAGCATCATGTGCAACAAACCTTTTGGAGCTTGCTGCGTTTTGGCATTTTAATTTAATTCGCCCACATTGCAGCCTGCGATTGCGTCAAAGCAAAAAAGGCATTGATAAGGCGCCACAATCCCTGTTATTTTTTGTTGTTTGCCGCCGATTATCTTATTTGTGGCATCAACGCAACAACGAGGCAAGTGTCAAGTGCATGTCCTTTGCATCAAATATTTAAAGAGGGTTTTCAGCAATTTTATCGAAATAAAACTGCATTTTTGTGTGCGGCGTAATCGCAACGTTGATTATAATATTTGATCACATTTCGGTGACGTATACGCAATTTTTTAATTAACCATACGCTTCATATGACACGTTAATTTTTTATTTTTATTTTTTTTCGTGTGTTTTATGAGCTGCCTTTTGTTGGCTTCATTAAGCTTGGTGGCGTCGAGTCTTTTGGCCGCATAGCATTTATTTAATGATTCACCATGCCAACATCAAAGCACCAAAAGCCTCGACGCAGTTTGACATTTTTGACGTGGCTGCAATTGCAGCACGTAACGGTAAAGGAAATTGCGTGGCTCAGCGGAAAAATGGAAAAACAGCAGCGAAAAAAAAAATATACACAAAACGACAGCAACAATAACTGAGCATATGTTAGAAAGTGAGGATTGCGTTTAAATAACAAATAGTTTTAAATATTCGATTTTTTTATTGTTATGAGACATAAAACAGAAAATGATTGAATTGTTTTTGGCAAATATTTTTCTGCGTACATATTATTAATACAGATTTTGTTTTTTTATTTTTCTAACTTTTACTACGCTAGTATCGCTCGATGAGTCTCGGCTTTAATTAGAACTGATTCCAATTCTCACTGCCTCATTGGGGTATTTCTAACTATAATATAACTATATATTAAAACAATATTTATTTTTGCGTTTGCACTTTACATTTTATTGAACAAGTCACTTTATTTTTGCACTAACCAAACCAACTCAAAAACCAATTGTCATGCGAACCCTCTTTTTTCTTCTCCACGGATACTATCTGTTTACGCAGCAAACAATTTCCAAACCCATCCTTTGTGCAAGGAGCACCCAGAATTTTTCTGTAGTCTTCTGTAACTTTAAATTGTAATTGTGTGGCGTCCTGTCGTGCCTTTGATTCGCATTGCTCACAAAGATGTTTCTGGCCATTCTGGATCGAAGCTTCGCAGCATTGCACAAATAATTGATCCTTGTTGATGAACCACTTTCGCACCAATTCTCTGCAGGCTTTATAATCCTCTGGATCAGTGATATTTTTACAACTCGGCTCGGCTTTGAGCTGCGTCAGCGGTAAAAGAACACATAAAACTGTGAATATGTTCATTGCAGTGCCAGGCAGAAACTAAGAGATTTATACTGACTATCGCTCATATTTATATTCAACTGATCGCACTTGACTCATGCCCTGATTTATAAATTTATAGAAAATTTATATATCTGTACATATATCATTGCAAGGAGAATTCCATTTATAGAAAATATTTCTCAGATGGAGGAATAACAATACTTTTCTCGTTTTAAGATTTTCTTCTTTGTTTCTTCTTTCTGGGTTCAATTATGATATTTTTATATTATTATTATGTATTAAGATTTGATTTATGCACGTTTTTTCTCAGTGTGGCAAATTAAAATGATTCTCTCATCTCGCTCTTATACTTTGAGAGTTATTTAATTTTGTACTTATGCTTTTTCTACAGTTAATAACGAAATACAACTATTGTTTTTCCGTGAGCACAAAAATCAAAATAAATAAATTTTATGCTTCTTGTATATTTGAATTAAGTATTATGACCTTTATCTTGATTGAGGTATTAATGTTTTTTGTTCACTTCAGAAAGTTGTTGGTCTTGATTGAAGATTCTATTGATGTATTGTTTTTTTTCCATGCTAATCGAATAGGCTTTCCATGCAAGGATCTCGGAATAGATCCTAATGCGGTTCTCACATTAAGTTCTTCCCGTTTCTGTAAGTCTTCAGTAGCCTGACTTCTGGCTATTAACTCACAGATCTCGCAGCTGCCTTGTGTCTTTTCCCAATGCTCCTGAAATAATTTTTCCACGTGTTCGTTCCAATAACGAATTGAAGTTTTGCAGACAGTCAAATATTTAGGATCATATTGCTCAGAGCTGAGCTCCGATGTAATACACAATACAATGGGCCACAAAAAAGTTCTCATATCGTTGAAAGTCATCACACTACTGAGGTCTTCCCATTATTAATGTTATAATTTCAAAATGCTACGCTCATTTGCTTCGCCTCTCTGGTGTTTTAGTTTTCGCTTCTTAACGAAGACAAAACTAATGTTTACAACAACTGAGAAAGCTAGAGTCGAGAGTGCTCGACTGTGAGATACCCGCTACCCATTTTGAGAATATTTTTGATTGATATTTTTAACAAATATACAAAAAATGAATTAATGTTTAAAATATGCACTAAAATACCATTCATGGTCACAAGTCCAACCAAAGCAACTAGGAGCACTCTAAAAGTGTTTTTTTTAATACCTATTATGTTTTGCGATCCTAACAATAATTTTAGAAATCACTCTGGCTGCAGCTATTATTATACAAAAAAAAATTCGTAACTCTACCTTTAAAATTACGCTCGCTAACAGTTTTTGTCGAACAATACCAAATGCCAATGACACTTATATTTATTATATGTAGTACTATTATATTATTTATATCCCTTGCTGATACTGAGTATTCAATACGAAAGCTGGTTGTACATGAGTCGACTTACATTCTTATCTATCACTTTAGACTTTGCGTATTAATGACTACATACTCAGTGAAAAAAATAAAAGTTTTTAAGTTGAAGAATTTAGCGACATTAAATTTGCTTAAACTAAAGTTTTTAATTCTTTGAATATAACATCAAAATATGCATATTTAAAAAAAATCTCAAATTAAGAAATATTTCTTAAAGCAATATTATTTAAAATATTCGTATTCTTAAATTTGAATCTGCTTCACGAATTGATGTTGTTTTGCGCGTATTTTAAAAATGTCCGTCTTGATTATAGCTTGTATTGTTGATTTTGGAAAACGTTTTACTCTAAGTACAAAATATCTGAATACAAATGAATTTATAGAGTCTAAAAATGTTTTCTGTTCTGTTTCTGTTTACCCTTAAAAATAGTTGGTCTTACGAATTTTAACTCAACTTTTAAACCAAAAAAATGGTTAGCTGCTTTTAAAGGATAAAAAGTTGAAATCCTTTGGCATTCAAAGTCGCTGGGCGAACGTTGACATCTACAACAGCAAGAGCAACAACAAAATGTCATATTTTTGTAGTCAAATAAACTGTCGCCTGTCCATCCCCTCCCCAAACTGGCAGATGATACACGAGCTGAGATTTCTTAGCCAAGAACAAGAACAGGAGCAAGAACAAGACTAAGACCCGACTAAGGCGAAGCCGCAAAAGCAGCCGCATCGCAAATAAAAGCACAAATACAAATTCATGCGAAATGACATAAGTCACCGCAAAAGTAATTTTTCACTAATGAGCTTGCCGCAGCTAGCAAGGTAAACTCCAGCACAGTGGTATAAATAAGCAATAAACTAAGAAAAAGTTTGGTACACTCTCAGAATTAACTGTTATTTAACTTAATAATATAAGATTAATATAGATTAAACTGCAATCGAAAAAGAAAAAAGTACTGAGATGCAAATTGTTTTCCACGTAGATAATTATACTGCTCTTAATTACTATTTAAATATGGCATTAAACTACTTAATTATAGCTTTGTAAACGCTGTATTGTAACCACTGTGCAGTAAGCTGCCGTGGCACGCGTTTCCATACAGACTTTGTCTTTAGTGCGCTGTATCATTCTATTTAATCTAATGATGTATCTCAGGTGTTTGTTTGTGAAATTTATCGTGAAAATTTTATGCGTATTCTTTGGCTTAAGGCGTTTTTCACATCCCCCTCCCCACGCCTTAGACATTGTCTTTTGGGCTTCCGTTTCCGTGTCCGCGATTTATATGCAGCTATTAGTTTGGATAAAAAAAAAAGCAAAACAAAACAACCAAATTTGTTTTATTTTTGCAGGTGGCGAAAATAGAGTGTGGGGAAGTGAATTTCGGTCATTTTTCCGGCTATAATTAGCTGGATGGTTGGCGCATGCAATTACCTAATATCCGCAACAAGGACTCGCTGCTCGCTGCTCTAATTACTGCAGCTGTAGCAACGACAGCCACACACCTAATGCAGAAATTACAAAATGAATATTCATATTTGTGCAGCAGTTGCCGTTGCAGTTGGAGGTGTAGGTGGCATCAACATCAGAGCATGCCGCAATCGTCGCCGCAGCTTATTGCAAATGAAAGCCGGATAGTTTTTCATTATTTCGCATTTGCTTGTTGCTGATGTTGTTGTGCTGCCTCAAAATACAAATCTGCCTGCAACTGCATTTTTTCCAAAAGGTTTTTCGCCTGCATTGTTGTGTTGTCCTGTTGTCTGTTGTTTGTTTATTTGTTTTCGGTGCCTGGACCTCTGTGTCCAGAATGGACTGTTCGGCCCTTTAGCATAGCTTTACAGTGCGCTTAACAATGAAATTTGCGCATAACCACATGCAAATTGCCAACCCACAACATCACAACACACACACACACACACATGGGCAGATTGGAAAATTTACAAATAATAATCTACGCGCCGGGCAAAAGAGTTTTGCCTGGGATTGGAATGTCAAAACGAAATTTGCAGCAAGCCACAGCACAAAAAAAATACATGCATATAAATAAAATAATAAGTACCGACTATATCCGAATAGCAAATGATCTTAAAAAAAATGTAGAATAGCAGCAAACAATTTAAACAGTTTCGAGATAACTAAAAGCCAAACTAAAAGGAAATTAAATAGAAACTATGTTGGGTTGTTTGGTTGCTCGCCTGGGGCACATTTAGTTGAGGTAACATATGGAGATATATATTACATGTCGTGACCACACCAAACATATTGTCTGGCTGGCCGGCGATTAATCGATAAACTGTGTATTATAATTTGCATTACGCATACGCCATGTTATGCGCATATTTGTTTTTGCCTGCATTTCGGGCCTGGCCAATAATTCATATTGCGCCATTTGATATACAACTTTTTGTTTTTGTATTTATCAGTTAATTAGAATTTCGGACAAAGTTAAAGAGTGGAAATGTTGTCCGTCCGGAAATGACCAAAAATTGTTAGCAACATTTTGCACATCCGTTTCAATTTAACTTTCGCTTGATGTGATGCAGAAAGAAAGCAGAGCACTGCAAAAAATAAAAAAAAATGGCAAACAATTCGTAAATGGGCAGATGCAAACCGAACTACAGCTTGTTACTTTTTTGTTAAAAACTCCACACTCACACACACACACACACAGACAGAGACTCACACACAATGTCGCACACACGCTCATAAATTTAAAAAATGTAATATCCCTCTTACGGAAATGACAATTTATTGGTGGTTTTTAGTATTCGCAATTTATTTCAACTCCGCAAGGAAATGCATTGCGGATGTAACGCCCCGACGTCCCCTCAAACCCCACCGCACTTCTCCCTTCACTGCATTGCATACAGTTTGCAGTTTGCCGTGACCATTGCCATTTGCTCGGACTGCCTGAAAGTTGACGCTGCAAACAACAGACGGACGGACGGACGGAATACGGGACGGGACAAGCAAACATGTACGACAGTGTAAATATAAAAATAAAATAAAAATAAATATAAATATCGGCTGCAAAGTGGCCAAGGCAGGAACAGGGGGCAGGGGGGGCAGCAACCACAGCAACCCACAGCTGCTGCCCAACGGACACCGAACGTTGCCCTGAACGCGGCTGAGATTGAAAATCCGTTAAGTCATCGCCACTGCTAACCGCTCCCTTTTTTTACCCTGCTTTTTTTGTTGGCTGTCAATGTACGTTGTATTTGTTTGTACTGTTGCTTTGCTGTTGCTGCTGTTGCCTCTGCTGGCTGTGGCCAAATCCTATGACAAATAAACGCTTCTCCAGCAATTTGTCGTTGCTGCTGCTGCTGCTGCCGTTGCAACTTTGCTTTTAATTTAAGCGCCTCGCATGCCCAGGGGATTTGACGTGGCGGTCATTGAGATGCGCAAATCCTGGCTGGCAATGCACATGATCATGGAAGACACATCAAAAAGGGGGTTCAAGATGAACACAGCAATCAAAAGCTGCAGCTCCAATCACAAGTTAAACAATCACAGTTCGAGAACAACTTCACAAATAGCAAAATTTGCTTTTTAACAACAACAATTTATTTTTAAAAACATTCTTGAAACAAGATTTCGTTTGTAACTTTTCTTTAAAGCAGGCTTCATTCAGAATTGAAATCTTCAAATTGAAGAATTTTTTTCTTGATCTTTCTTTTTAAAGTTAGGTAATTGTTTTTAGCGTATTTTACAAATTGTTTTGTTGTTAAAGCTGTCGGGAATTATTCGAATTTCGGGACTTTCACTTTCTGTGTGTAATTTGATTTAAGAATTTATTGTTGATTGTAGCACGACTTAATCTCTGTGGCGACACGATTAAAATACAAAGATTGCATCCTCCGCATTTATTTATTTATATATTTATCCGCTTATTTATCAATGGGGTATTTCCCACACAAATTCGCACTTTTGGAAATTCCAGATAACTAGAATAATTTATTTCGAAACACACACAAAGCTCAGAGCAGTGAGAGCGCCAATGAGATTAGAAAAAGCTTCAGTTTAAGCGACAGCTCGAAGCTCTGAGCTTGACCGCAGCTGACGAGAACCGCGTAGACAATAATAAAATACAAAAATTACTCGGATCTCGCTTCAGTCGCAAAATAACTCGACTGCCGTCAAGATGAAAACACTCACATTACTCTGTCTCGGATTCTGTGGATTTATGTTGATCACTTGCAGTGCATCGGTTCCAGCATGTGATCGTGTTCCAGCCGAAAAGATGGACGAATGCCGGAGTTTAGTGCGTCGGTGGTACGAGATCAAAGATCAATACTATTTAAAGTGCTGTGAGGCGAGCAAAGTGAATGACTGTCCAGAGTGTGAAGCATCCTCAAAACGTGACGCATCCGCAAAGATAATGGCCGAAAAGAAAGCCGCTATTGATACGAAAGCGAGTCGCTTGAACAGTGAAAATAACATTGGCGATGTAATTGCTCCAGTTGAACTTGAATTTAGAACAGCATTGGGTGTTGGCAGTCGCCGTAACCACAAGTTCCGAAATCGAAGAACTTAAGATTTGAATAATCTTTTAAGAATTAAATACATTAACTATCACTTACTAATATTAGCTGTAAGAAATATAAGCGAAGTAAAATGAAAATCTGTGTAGCAATTGAAAATATTGTATTGGAAAGTCAATAACATCGATAAATAAATATGAAATAAAATAATTTTGTTCAACTGAATAATCTCGTTTTACTGAAACGGTATTCCGATCACTATTTCTGGTTTTATTATTGTAAATCAAAAGAAGAAAATTAAAACGTGCGTCGTGCTCTTCTTTTAATGACGTACTGAATTCTTGTGTTGTTTTTAATCTTCTGTCTGACTCATTCAAATTATATTGAACAGCTTTTGATACTGACCAATGAGTCGCTGTTTTGAGATAAGAGCAGACATAAAAGCAACGAGGAAAGAAATTATAGATGCCTTTGCTGAAATATTTCTAATGGGTTTTCAGATGCTTATTATCAGCTTGCAACAAATGTCAAGGCTATTGCTTCTAAAGTCGCTTGCAAAATTCGAATTCCATTCACTCAACTTGACTGCGCTCAGAGCGGAGCAATCAAAAGCTATAGCTCCAATCACAAGTCAAACAATCGCAACTGATTCATATGCAGCTCTCGCCCAACTTGACACGATTAGAACATTGAGATTACACGCTCCACATATTTTTATTTTTTTTATTTATCAATGGGGTATTCCACCAGAGTGTCGTATTTTTAATTACGTTTTTACACACAAATTTGCATATATGAAAATTCCAGATAACTGAAATAGTCTACACATATCACAGCTTGAGTTTGATCGACAGCTTCAAGCTTTGAGCTTGACCGCAGCTGATGAGAACGGCGTAGATAATAATAAACAAAGATAGAATCAAGACAGCTCGACTTTGAGATATCTGGCGAAAATATAAAGAATATTATATTTTGTGTACGATTAGCATTTTCGAAAACAATCTATAACATGCCAAGAACGGTCACACTGTCAAAAAAAACGGTTCTAGACGCTTGTTAAATTTGTTTCTTGAAAATCTTTATCTCATTATAATTTAGGAATTTTATGCGTAATTTAGCTTTAGAATTTCGCTTGTTATAGTTTTATTACGTTTTAAAGGGGCGGAAAGGGCTTGGCCAAAATAAAAAACAATACTGACCTGCGTAATATATAGAAAAAAATTGTTTACGAAGTTTTGTTTCCCATTTCCTACAATCTCTGAGAGCTTGCTGTTCATAAACACTGACAGGCAGACGGACACGGCCGTATCGTCTCGGCTGCTCAAGAATATGTAAAGTTTATGGGGTCGATCTCCTTATTACATACATTATCTGTTGACACCAAGTTAAAATAAATACAAGAGTAACTCGGATCTCGCATCATTCGCAAAACAAATCGACTGCCGTCAAGATGAAAACACTCACATTACTCTGTCTCGGATTCTGTGGTTTTATGTTGATCACTTGCAGTGCATCGCTTCCAGCATGTGATCGTGTTCCAGCCGAAAAGATGGACGAATGCCGGAGTTTAGTGCGTCGGTGGTACGAGATCAAAGATCAATACTATTTAAAGTGCTGTGAGGCGAGCAAAGTGAATGACTGTCCAGAGTGTGAAGCATCCTCAAAACGTGACGCATCCGCAAAGATAATGGCCGAGAAGAAAGCCGCTGTTGAACTTGAAGATAGAACATCGTTGGGTGTTGGCAATCGCCGTACCAACAAGTTCCGAAATCGAAGCACTTAAGATTTTAATCTCTTAAGAACAAAGTACATTAACAATAACTAACTAACATTACCTGTAAGAAGTACAATGCAAACGTGTGTCGGAATTGAAAATATTGTATTGCAAAATGTCTTGAAACAGGTTATTTAAATAACAAATAAAATAAATTTGTTGAACTGTATATTGTCGTTTAACTGGTAGCCTAGTGAAGAGAGGTGCGAAGCGGGAGTCCGATCACTATTACTGGTTTGGCTTGATGCGAGATATAGAGGCTCTCGAATAGATATTATACATGTATATATATCAAAACAATAAAATTGAAGCGTGCGTCGTGAGCTTCATTTATGACGCGCTGAATTTTTGCGGTTATTTTACAAACTGTCTGCCTGATTCATTCAAATTATATTTAATTCGGTGGCAACGGCTTTTGATACTGAAAAGACGCTCTTCTTGATAAGAGCAAAGAACAAACAAAATAATAGATGCCTCTGCTCAAGTATTTCTAATAGCTTTTATTTCTATGGGAATCTCAAAGCTCAATGAAGTTACGCCTACATATAGGTAAAGCTACGACATTGCCTTTGAGGCGGATTACGGTAAAAATTCGAGGGAGGTCAAGCCTCAAAGTAGTCAAATTTCAGCTAAGCTTGTCAACTTAGAGTCAAATATGAAAGCAGCCAACGTCAAACAGAAACTGATAATAATAAAACAACACATACAATTATTTCTTCAAATCTACCTATGACGAAAGTTGTGAATTAATTATTTACGGTCTGGAATTTGACGTCTAAGCTGAACATTCATGCGTAAACATTTCAGTTTGATTCTTTATCGGTTGTGGATCGGTTGAGTCAGAGAGAATTTCGTTAAAAAGAAACTTGGCGCACGCAATTTAATAACAAGCAATTAGATTAATGGACTCCAAACAGGTTTATCTGGATCTAAATTGTATGCGAAATGTTTGCATTCTACTGGGAACACGGCATGACTGGTGAGCAACACTTTTGAGTATTCCCTGCTCTTTTGATCTTGCTTTACAGCGTTGGTTACAATTTGTTATTGAGTTGTTTTAGTCTGGTGTAAGTACTGCATTTAATTAGTATGTTTTGTTTTGTATTTAGACATTAATCCCAGCTCAGCAACAACCGTTTAAAAATGCAGTCTAATGTGGGAAGCGTGGCGATTCTGATTGTTTGCATTACAAGTACTTCAATTAAATGGCTACTAATAATCTTGCAAAGTGAAATCAAAAACTGACCCAGCATTATACAATTAAATACCAAGACAGAGTAGAGAGAGAGTCTTTGGATGCTATCGAGTGGCAATTAATGGTTTTTTCCCAGCAAATCGCATTTATTTCCCTCGGCGAGAATAAGTCGCTTTTAATTTTTATCTCACTGACCCAATGCAAGGCGGGATATTCAATTCACACATTCGCTGGCAAAAACTTCGAAACAAATCGAATTCACGTCGAATACAACAGGTCTAATAAAAGACTAATTTCTGTGTTGAATATTTATACAACATTTTGTTCGCATCGATCGTCAGTATCAAAACATCAGCGAAACGATGAATACATATCTGAAGCTCTGCATTTGGCTACTCTGTTTTATAATATTCACAACTTTTGGCGATCACCGAAATAAAAAACTGATAAATATATTTCGAACAACGCGGTAAGCAAAACAAAACAGAAAACAAAAACAAATTGAATCTCCATTCTCATTGCCTCTTTCATTCGCAACCAATCTGTTTAAATATACATAATTTTAAAAAGCCTTTGTTTACTTACAGATCACCGAACGCAGATCGTTAAAATGACGTTGCCATAATGTATTATTGACCTGGAGTCAAATGTTAACAAATTATCACCAGTTATTATTGTACTTAATTTTAAAATTTTATGATAAAACTAAAATATAAAAATCAGTTAATAACGCATCAATTATCTATTTTTTTATTTTGGAATAAATTTGCAATTTGCAAATTCAACTTTATGGCTACTGTCAAGGAATTAAATGGCAAGTCTAATGTGTATATTTAATGCCTCGAAACTCTGACATGACCTACAACAAACCTCAATAAATCTCGGTTTTTCAAAATTGCTATATGAAAACAGAGAATGACGTAAATTGAAATCAGTGAAAGTGCCAATTTAAATATGAATGGATTATGACATATCTGCCCACCCATTCATGCTTATCTGTATAATAAAGTTGGAATTTCCGAGAATTGAATATTCTTTGTTAGCAGATTAGTGCAATACAATATATAAGACACTTGCTTGTGGGACCTTCGATTAATACAATAATTCCAAGAATAATGACAGCAATGATTGCTCTATTGATCTTATTAAATATGGACAAATTGCACTGGCGATTGCCTGGAATTTTGTTATCAGCGCAATAAAATAAACGGTTGAATATATGTAGGCGAATATAGAAATTTATAAATAGACAATAGATAGTCTGGCGTATATAGTATTTCATTTTAATTTGTGCAAGTTTGCACTTGATTGAAAATGTTGCTTGCTGATTAACAAGCTTAACGCGATTATTCTTTTTAAAACAAATCAATCGATCAGATGTCTAAATTAAAGCGTGTCTGCCCGATAGTTAATCATTTTTCAGCTCTATCAACTGTTTGCATTACTAGGAGCAAAAGTTGAGGCAACCAATTGGATATTTACCCAACGAAATTGCATTTTCCAATTGACTTGTGGTTGGGCGCAGCAGCAGCCAAAGGAACCACAGCGAACTCGATTAATTGCAAGATGAACTAATTGAATTAGAATAACTTAAATTAGGTAAACACAGTGCACGACAGAGCTGGATGAGGACGAAGGCCTCGAGTCATGCTCTAATGTTATTGACAAGCGATAAAAAAATAAAAAAAAAAACGAAATTGGAAAAAAAAACTGGGTAAAACAAACATATTTTCAAAATCGAATTTGAAATGGCAAATGTCTTTTCCCTTGAGAATTAATTAAGTGCATTAAAACTTATTGAACTGTACGAAAAGCGTTGCGGAATAGAGGATGAGGCAGCCTGCCGACGACAGACAGCGAAGTTGATGGCGGGAGGTGTCAGGAGGAGGGATGAAGAGGAATTGATGGGAGGCAAGAGAAATGGCACAGTGCAAGGGACCAGCACTTTCCAGTTGCATGCAAAATTATTTAACTAGCACACGGGCTTTGCGTCTGTGCCCGTCGGAGCATTTGTGTCGTTCGCTTGGTTGACTGCAGTCAAATGCTAAATGCCGCCACAGAGGCGATGGCAACACTCGCTCACACACGCACACTCTAACACACACACACACACATATGCAACACGGATACACACACATAAAATCCACACTCACGTACGCGGCAGCACAGGAAAAGGAACGTGCCCCAGCGCCAGGGACAGCCAGCAGATACAGCTACAAATACAGCAACAGACACATATGAAAACGAGGGTCGCCTTTGAAGTTGTCACCATAGACAAATAATAGAATTTCGTTTTTTTCGGATCTATTTTAAATTTAAAATATTGCTACAAATTTGATATATTGCTTAATAAATTAATATACATTTATTAATGAGTCGATGGCCTTAGTACTTTAGTTAGCACTTCCTTTCTTTAGTTATTATACTATTTTTTGTATAATAATTAAACATGTAAATATATAAATAAATATTGCGAAATATTTAGTATTTTATGGAAAATCTTTAAATTAAAGATATTTATTTTTTTTTAATTTATTTTGTTTTTTTTTTTTAATATGCCTCGATAGACTTGCGCTTGTTCCAAATATAAGAAATATTACGAATAAAATGGAATCATATTTGTTGTGTTGGAAAACCAAAAATCAATATTTTGCCGTGGGAATTTGGCAATTTGGTATTTTATTTAATTTTGTTGTTTTCTGATTGTTTTCGGAATTTCCCGCAATTGCAAGCTTTAATATATGTCAAATGCGAATTAAATATGTGCATGTCAAATAAATACAATCTCAACTGATTTCAGTGGATGCTCAAAATCAAAATGAGATTTGAAGCGTTAAGAAATGCAAAAAGTGCACGAATTATACTTTCTAATATTTTGATTTAAATTTATTGGAGTGTGTGTGGAATACTTTAGTGACTGCCCTCGCTCTGCATTGCCACTGTGGATGTAATGCGTGATGGAAAAGTTGCTGCTGGCGCGTGATTCCAATCGAGTTATTACAGAAATTAATCATGTTGAACATGCATGGGAATTGCATATATCGTACAGAAAAAGAGACAGAGAGAGAGGGAGTTGGAGAGAGTGAGTGGGAAAGAGGAAGTATATATGTATGTGCATATACATATGCAATCTGCTGCATTTGCATAGCAGAGCGAATGGTTGAGTGTGTGAGTGCGAGTGTGTGTGTGTGTGTGTGTATAAAAAATGGCAACCTGGCAGCTGAATGTGGAAGCAAAACGACCAAAGATTATCATTGTAAGCATTCTTTGAGTGAGTGATTAAAATGCGTGCATGAAAAATGTAAAATTGCGGTACAGCGGAGGTTGAAATACGACTATTGTCATAGCCATGCACTCGCAACAACACTCACAGCTGCACTCACAACGACACTCACAACGACACTCACAGATACAGTTGCACTTTCGCACAGCGGCCATGTGTTAAGTTTAAAGCATTGTCAGAGTTCGAGCTGCGTAATTTGCATTGATTTATGTATGCCGCTATAAGGTGAACTGCAGCCTGGATAACTTGCAACCTGCAACCTGCAAGCTGCAGTGGCAGCTGTAAATGCGAGTGCAACTGCAAGTGCAACTGCAGTGAAACGATGTCAAGGTGCCACACACATGTAGCAGACGGCGATGCACTGTTAATGTGTCTACGGCTACGTTCCGGGGCACGTACATTCAATTAAACGCCCTTGAGTGCCGGCCACGCCCCTGGGCGGCAACCCCTCTCTTTCCCTCTCTCCCGCTCTCTCTCTGTGTGCAAGGGAGTTTATTGGCATGTCAGAGACATTGCCAGCAACAGTGCCCGAACAGTGCCCGAGAGGAGCAATGAGCTAAAGATAAATAACAAGCCATATAACGCATACGCACTGTGTGCCCAAAGTGCAGGCGTGCGTTGCTTATGCAAAAAGGATGCGCCTGATGTGGGCATTCACAGCCCTACACGAGTCTCTCTCTCTGTCCCTCTCTCTGGGTGACACAATCGCTTGCCAAAGCCCCGACAACAGTAAACAAGCACGCAGCGAGATAGAGACTACCACATGGCCTCCATCCTCCATCCCCCATCCCCCATCTCTCGCCTGTCAGCTCGGTCATCCCGTCCAGCGCTTTTGTGCTGTCGTCCTGCTGTGCTTCTTTTTGGGGAGCTTGTTCTGTGCGTGTGCGTGTGCGTGTTGCATGCTTTCAGGCGTTGATTTCCACAACTGCCAAACGCTTGTCTTTTGATCTTACCGTGACCTCGTTGCATGCTGTGTCCCCCCGGCCACATTCTCTCCCCCGCTGGCTCGTTCTCGTTCCAGCAAATGCAATTTCAATTAAATTTTAAATATTTATGCAGCTGCAACATACAAAATTTGTCTGCCCCCCCCCTTCCAAACAACAACAAAAAAATCATCCACTTGCAACAAAACGAAACAATTGCAAAACCAAATGGCTTAATCCGCCTCTGCATTTCTCTCGCTTTTTCTCAGTTCTGTGTATGGATTAGCATATGGTCTGCATATCACACTCTGATCAACCTTTCAGATCCCAAAGAGCTGCTCAGCCACAGCCTTCTGACAAATGGCATAAATTGTAATTGCCAAAGAGTGCTTGCTCATCTCAAATGGTTTTCTTACGCAAACTAATGCTGCGGAGATTTGAGTGAAGTTCTCAAGTACTATTTAAAAATAAAACATCACTTTAAAGAGAAATGTTTTTAAATTTAGCACAGTTTAGATTGTACTGAAGCCATTAAAGTTAGTTTAAGAAAGAAGATTAATTCGTAAGGCGATTTTTACTAATAGAATTCAGGGCAAAGAAACTTATTATACAGCGGATTTCTTGTTCTTTTTTTTTTGTTTGGTTTATTAATGCAGATAATTTAAATGAGTTAAATAAGCCCTAATGAATAAAAAAGGGTGTTAAATATTAGGTTTTCACTAATGCTTTAATATTTTCAGAGTGAAATATTTTTAAATTTAAAGTCAAAATGACACTCAAAAAACAGGGATTAAATTTGAAGAAGACTAATTAGATAATACAAATTTTAGTTTATTTTTAATAAGTCTTGTTTTTAAAGAAAAAAAGTGTTAATAATAACTTAAAATAACCCAAAATAAAAAAAAGGGTATTCATCGTTGATTTCTCCTTATGCTTTTATATATTTTAAGTTTTCTTATACATTCGATTTATGAAGAGATTGAATCTGTACAAGCAATAAAATATATTTTTGAGATGAAATCTAAAGATGACAATGAAAGAAATAAATTGGATCAATTTGAAGAGAACAATTCGTAGACAAATCACCATCGCTTTTAGCCAACAAAAAAATATTATAATATTAATTCCTTGAAAACTTAATTTAGAAATTTTTTAAATATATCAATAGCAATAGTTAAAAAAAACAAGGTGTTAAATTTAAATTCATTTTACGGAAATACAATTAATGTAAATAAAGTTTGTGTATTGAAAAAAATCACATTATTTGAAATCGGGATGTCGAAAATCATTTAAATAATGCAAATTGTGCATAACAAAGTTTGTAAATAAATGCTCAAAAGTTAAGAGAGAATATTAGCACTCACTCTGCCATTTGCGCTGTGAGGTAAGCGAGGAAATGTATTTGGTTTATCGTTGGTTGAGTTCCCCAGGTATTCCTAGCGTTGTGCTAGCTGAAATCAAGACAAATTGATTTCAATTACCTCCAACTGTCTTTTACATTCACTCTTATACCATTTATATTTTCTCACTCTTTCGCTTTCTCTCTATCGCTATCTGGTGTGCTGTTGTTCTTATCAGTCGCACTGAGAATGCTGGCTATGACTTTGAGTTTCCCGGCAAATGTCACAGTGGCCATAATTCACTGTCTCATAAGAGTGTGTGTTTTGTGCGGAGGTAAAGCGTGTAAATCATGCCTGACGCGTGAGTTGCCTTTGCGAGTTACTTAAAAGCAGCAATTGTAGTGCCACGCCCACACCACACACACACACACGCATATCCCAGCTACTTGACGGCCAAATAATGCCACAAATAAATCTAATAACGCCCGCATAATTTGCATAATTCTCGTATTTAATAGACAGCCAACGACGTTGGCGGCAGGTAGCCAAAGCAATTGAAGCTGCCGCAGTCGCGGCAGGTAATCGTCAGGATCTGGTTCCGGCTACAGCTACGCCGTTGCCTGCTTTCCGACTGAGCGCCAACATAAAACACTCAAAGGATATGCTGACAATGAGGCTTAACTCACACACACACACTGCCATAAAGCGGCTGCAATGTGGCATGAGGCAGCGTGGAGCTTATGCCGAGAGTCTTGTGCCACGGTATGCGCCTAAAAGCGCGCTTAAATAAATTCAATTTAACGTGACTAATACCATTTTATCGCATTGTTTAAAGCATGAAGCGCTGCACTGTGCACAGGATACGAGCAGTCAGCTCTTCACTGTTACCCCCCTCCACCCCAATTACCTGCTCTGTCTGCGGGGCAGGCAGCCAACCAGCCAACCAGTCAGACAACCAGCCAACCAGTCAGACAGACAGACAGACAGACAGATTACCTGCCTGCAAGCCTGGCCTCACGTTGTCTTTTTGCCCGTGTGTGTGTGTGTGTGTGTGTGCCAACAATATTGTCAAATTTCATACACAATTCTGTTTCTGTTTATGTGTCTGTCTGTCTGTCGGTCTGTCTGTGTGTTTGTGTTGCTCCTTTGTCTGTATTACTATCTGTATTTATGTTTCACCGTGTGTGTGTGTGTGTGTTTAACTGTTGCGATTTACGGACTAAACGCCAGCCAGGACGACGTCAACGGCAACTTGGTCGGCGGTGCAATGAGGAAATAATAAATACAACATTTGAGGAAATTGAATTGTATGTGCTTATATGTGTATCTTCAAAGTATACACACACACATATATATATATAATACACACACAGGCCTACATGCTGTGTATTTGTGTATTTGTTTAAATATGGCAAAGGCTCGTGCAGCCAACAAAAATGAACGATACCAAATTGATTTCAGCACAAATGAATATAAAAGAGTTATCAATATTTTAGGCATAAATTAGATTACATTAAAAATTAAATGAATGAAAAAATAAATAAATATATATAAATTAATAAATAATACATAAATTTATAAAATGAAATTCATGGAAGAATAAGTATAACTTATAATAGCTTGAAAAAACTATGTATGTTGCCAAGGAACTTTGAGAACTTTGTTTCAGAATGATATACAAAATTATATAAAAGAAAAAATAAATATATTATTTATATATTAATATATTTTTCAAGTAAAAGTTAAAAATTTTGATGAATTGGTGAGGGGTAATAAAAATTATTAATGCTATTCTAAGCAATTTTCATGCAGAATGAAATTAAAATATGGATTTCACAAAGCTTAAAAGAATGAAAAAATATCGAAGATTACAAAAATAAATTTCTAAATAAATTGCTCACATTTAAATAAATAAATACACATTCAAAATTAATTAATAATAATAATGTTAAATATTAAAACATAGGAATACTAAATTATAAAAAAAAAAAAAAAATTATAAAAATGAAATAAGATAATATGTATGTTATTAAAGTTAGCAAAATTGAAAGAAGTGTATTAATAATTGTGCTGTTTGATTTTGGCAAAGAAATTTTTGTCGGTTGACTGAGTTCTTCGCGTTGTGGCGCCTCGATTGTTGTGTTTGTGTATGTGCTTACAGGCCACTTTGCTGTTGCTCTGTTGTGGCTGTAGCTGCAGCCTGTAAATACCCCACTCTTCACTTCCCCTTCAGCATGCCCCTGCCGCCCACCGCTATTTGTATTGAAGTTAATAAAACTGCCTTTTATGGGGCGCTGCTCAATATGTTTTCATGGCCATTTGAGCGCCTGAACGTATGCAGCAATCAAATTAAATGTTATGTACGCTTTTAAAGAGAGAGGCGGAAGTTGAGATGGCGAAAAGAGAGAGAGAGAGAAAAGGGGGCCCATGAAGCTGATACATGTTGGCGTATCGATGCGTTGATGGTCGACTCCCGGGGCCGATCATCGACAATGCCAATTTGGCAATTTGGCAATGCTTACTTATGCCAATCAAGTGCTCAATGAAATCAAAAATTTTGTGTCCGACGGGCAACTCGTCCGCAGAGTTTTTTGTGTGTGTGTCGATAAATGCCAGTGGCAGTGTTGTGATTATGATTATGCAATCATTATGGCCAAATCTTTGCTGCTTCCCCCAAAAATCTTTTATGCGAAATTTGCATTTTGCGTGCATGTATGTGAGCCTTGCTTCTAATTGAGTTAACAGCTTTGCTCTGGGCTGATGCTCTAACGAAGCCCATAACTGGATATTATTTGAATGTTGAATATATAAGTATCTGCAATTTTTGTGATATCTATCACGCACAGTTTTGCATAACAAATTTGCTCGGCTTCCAAATCCGCAAACTCAATTTGCGCTCAGTTTCGTTTTTTATAATACTTTATTTTTTGTGGCCCTGTCACTCGGTGGCCATGAAAAGCAAATGCGAAAGACATGAAAAGTCTGTGTGAAAAATCCATGGAGCATTTGTCAATTTTATTTATGGTCACGTAGCGTTTATATTTTGCTTTAGATTCCCTTCTTTCTTAATGGCTGCAACACAACAAAATACACGGCAACAAGAACAATGCAGATGCCACAACAAGCGGCAGCAATAGCGGGTGTTAAAGGCCACTTAAGTGCTGAAAAATGTTAGCTAGCAGCTGAAGCTTTAGCTAAGTACGCCTTGCCCAGCAACCCACCTGGCATAATTACCTCGCCATGCAACACACCGTGCCATCGTGCCACCATGCACCAGAGTGCAGAAGGTGTCTGGGTTAATGCACAAACAAGTGGCGTCGACCAGAGGAGTCGAGTAAAGTGGCAGCAACATGCTGCAACACTTGCCATTAAATTGCTAAATATTTTCAAGGTTTAATAAAATGCCCAAAGTCAGCGAACTGCACTAAATGCGAGCCAAGAATTTTAAATGGATTAGCTCAGCGGGTGAGCAAAAGCGACAGCAACGGAAACGGCATTATAAATTATGCAGTTTAATACAATTAAAGATTAATGGCAACAATAAATGCACTTAAACAAAGCAAACACCTTCAGCTGGAATTTCCGCTGAATAGCTTCAACTGCTACTGTTTAAAATGCTGCGCAAATTAATTTGAATATTTAAGGAACTTATTAAACTATCAGGATCGATAAAGTTAAATTCAGTAGTAAATGAAAAATAAACTAATGTATTTGTAGCTAGCCCGAATCGTAGCCAATTATTTAATATTATTTTTATATTATTAATTATTTTGAAGCCCTCAGATTTTTTTAAAAATATGTTAAGAATTGGTTAAAATTTTGTAAATTAATTTATATTAATTAAACTACAAAATTTGGAATGAAAAAAAAAACGAACTATAACATTGAATATAATTTTTTTATTTTATAGCTATGCTGTTTATGCAATTTATTTAATTAAAAAAAAATTAAGATTTTATAATATTCACAGAATGTTTGATGCCATATATTTTAGCTTATTTTTATTTTTCCTAAACAGTCCAATAAACTATCAAATCAAGAATTAATCATCTACTTCTGAATTCTACCATGACTTTAATTTATTTTGTTATTCACTGTAATTTTAATTGTGTTTTCTCAATTCAAAATTGTTCTTTTTGATAATTAAGCATTTTGAAAGTCAATTTTTTGACATTGGTCTCAGGCATAACAATGTCAGCAATTTTCAGCCGCAACGCTTAAAGTGTGAACTTGCTTCACACTCTGCCACATTATGCCTTGTTAAAAATGCCCAAAGAGTGAAAGGGCCACAAAAAAACTGTTACAAACTTGTACACAGGTAAGTACTACAGATACATATATATATATATATGTTACTCTGCGTGTGCGTGTGTATGTGTGTGTGGGTTGCGAAGTCTCATCATCATCGTGTTAACAAAAGAGCATACTCAAGTTTCATACGAAATGCAATTCCACTTTTGCGCACTTTATGTCAACATGTTGTACGTAAATCTTTGTGTAAGACTATGCCAAACGCTTTGGCTCTTTTGGGTTCAGAGGGCAGTAGTTCAGGGGGGGGGCGTGGCTGAGGGGAGGGGGGAGAAACGCTGTCACACACGAGGGACACTGTCCTGTGTTCATATCCGTGTGTGCTTTTCTTTTTGGGTGGTATTGGTTACACATATGGCCCACGTTGCGCTGCTTGTAAAAGTGTCAAAAGTGCTTGAAATTTCAGCAGGCTTTACACGACTTCAGCCAGACAGAGACAGGACAGAGAGAGAGAGAGAGAGAGACAGCTGCAGAGCGTGGAAGGGAGATAGACTGCGCGCCTGGAAGTGGGCCAACTGGACAGCCCAACTTTCATTTCTGGGCTCAAATGCAGAAATCACGCTCATATGCTCAGTTGCACGCAAAGTCAAAAGTCTCTTTGACACACACACACACACACACACACACACACGCACATAACTCTTCCCCCTCCCTTTGCCCCACAGACTAGTTTTTCATGCTGGTGGAAAATTTGATATGCGTATTTGTGTTGCGCTTTTCTTTTTGGCTGCCGTCCAAAAAATCTTTTGCTCTTCGCCAAGCACTGTTTAGGCGTCGTAAATAAACAAACATGCCGCTAGACATACACGACCACGCCCCCTCGCCCCCTTACAACAAACACCCTCACGCATCACAGCGAGTGTGTTTGTGTGCAGTTTGCCATGAAATATTTGGCGCTTGTAGCGCTTTTTCACTTTGCGGCGAGACTCACAAGAAAAAGCGGGAGAAAAGCGTTCGTTTGCTTGCCATCAGAACCGGAAGTAGTAGAAGGAAGTTCTCAAGGAAACCAAGCATCTGGCTTGGGTGTTTGTTGTTGCCTGCAACGTTTCTCTCAGCAGAAGTTGAAGTTGAAGTCATCCCTTTTCGGCGGTTCCCTTGTTAGCTGCTGCTTTGCTGCATATGCATGTGAAAATGCCCTGCAAGCTGTGCTTGATGTGCTGATTAATGTGCGAAGAAACAAGGCAACAGCCACGACAAAAACAATGCTAGGAGAGAGAGAGAATTCCTAATATACAGTTTTAAAATAAAAATCATTATTATTCACTTAGAGGTAGGTAAATATTAGGAGAGCTGAAGTATGAAAATATAAATCATTATGATATGAAATAAATTGCATTAGAGTTCAGTAATTGTTTTCGAACTGAAAAAAAATAGAACCAAAAATCTGGTTGAAAGTGCAAAAATGTATCTCCACGAAAAGTAATATATTATATTTCACGCTCTTTAATTTATGTGTAAAAATAAAATAATTATTATTTGCTTTCGCTTTAACCGTTTATATTATTTATTTGTTATTTAAAATAAATTGATTTCAAGAACTAAATAAAATTGTAGAAGCCTACTTCACTATTATATATTAAATTGAAATATACAGAGCTGAAATTTAAGCATACAACTATTCAACAAATAAAAAATAAATATGAAATCTACATTTGTTTAATTCTTGTTATGAAATCTACATTTATTCTTTCTTTATTACCATTTTTATCTCCATCTGCAGCTCTATAGCTTTGACAGTCTTTCATATGTTATATGCAAGTTGTGACTCAACTTTTCACTCAAACCAAATGTGTCTTTATGTTCTAAGCTTCCAAATTCAAATCTGCATTGACATGTGCTTGATAAAACCTTAATTTCATGGCAAATTTTTGCAACTAAACGTTAGATCAAATCGCCATAATATTTATGCATAAATCCTTGGCCATAAAGTGCATGTTCTCTACGTGTGAAATGGCAGCGCATTGTGACACTTCCGCACAGAACCCAATCCATATTTACCACACTGTCTGCCCCGCAACCTCGGCGAACAACAGGAAAGCAGCTCATGTGCATGCACTTGGGTTGTTGGGGGGGGGAGTTGAGAGAGGCGGGCAATATAACTGTTATTGACACGGCATCATATTGAAAATATGCACTTTTTTTTGTGCGCTTTTCACAGTGCAACTGAGCTGACATGGAAAATGGGAAAAGGCGATGCCAGGGCGACGAAGGGGAAGGCAAAGGGGTAGGGGAAGGGGCACATGCAAGTGGTTCCAATGGTTGGGTAAATAAATGCGACAACATGGCGGCGCATACATATATACATACATACATATATCAAAGTGCAGTATCGTGCATATTTTATGTGCCTCACTCCACTGCAAGCAGGACAAAGAGAGAGAGAGAGAGAGAGAGAGGTCGGCACACACACAGGAGACATCATCATCATATTACACAGATAAACGCCTTAGGCAGACGCCTGTCAAATGCAGATAGAGGACGCATCAAGAGAACGAGAGAGCGAGTTTGCTGACAGCTTATGATTTTGTAATTAAATGCTGTTATAAGCAAACATGGCGGCTGCCCGTCCACGCCCCACAATCACGCCCCTATTCCCCAAGGAATCCCCGATACATATATGTATAGCATAACATATATAATTCAGTCCTGTTGCGATCAATCAATCTCCATTGACTCGGCCACGCACACATTCGGAGCGAAGGCCAATGCACTTGTCTATTTATTCGCACTCTAATTAAAATCTATTAATCTTCAAAATACGCACATTATTATACAGCATATTTCACACTCACACACACTCACACACAATTGTTATTGTTGTGTGTGTGTGTGTGTGTGTGCTTGGCATTTATCTAGCATACTTCCTGGCGCTCTGTCAAATTCCTTTCAATATTGCATTGATTAGGTGTAAATTTATGCACAAACTATATAACATATGATGTGTTGTTGTTTTGCAGCTTGTTGCAACTATCTGAGCATAATTTATGCACGTGCCTTAAGCCAAAACTCGGGCTGCGGTTAAGTATTTGATTTGCGATTTTGGTTGCTTTCCTTGCCACTTAAAATGTCTCTCAGCTTGAGGTTAAATCTGCAAATTGTTAAATATGGTTGCCACATTGTTGCAACTGCTCCACAAATTGCATTGCAAATATTTTGGAATCCAGCAAATTTCACATATTTTTTTGAAACATTTAAAACAATTTTCCCATTTAATGAAATGTATTAAAATTGAAGCAAATTAACTGCCAAATTTCACTGAACGACGTAAAATGAAATAAGTTATGACACTTAAAAATACTCTGTAGCTAGCTTAAAAATTCACTTACGGAATTTAAGTTTAAAATTAAATAACAATATGGAAAACACCTAGAATATAACATATTATTTTTGTATATTCTGAAGTTATACTTCCAATTCAAAAATATAATTTAGAAATCATACAAAAATAATAAAATACTTCATTTAAAATTATGTTGTCTATTTGTTGTCAAATTTGACTGATATTAGAAATTAATTTAAAATTATAGTATTTTTTGTTTACTTAGTAACGTTACACTTTTAATTCTAAAATATCATTTAGAGGGCATGCAAAAATGTTAAAATTTTAAATCTCTTTGTGGCTTATTTGTTATTGAATTTTACTAAATTCGTGACTCTAATATTGGAAATAAATTCGCAAATAAAATATTATTTATTTGTCTAGTATAGCTAAATTTCTAATTCGAAAATATTAAGTATTCATACAAAATTACTTAAGTGATCTATTTATTGTCCGATTTCACAGAAACAATTGAAAATAAAATGCCTAACAGGATTAATTTTTAAAGTAGATATTAATTTGATAATACAAAATAACTTAATTATTTTGTAAAGATACATTTCGAAATCATAAATCCCTTTTATGATGACATCATATTTAATATCTCTAGACGCGACTTAATCGAGAAGACCTACAAATTGCAACGTTTAAGATTCGCAAACTTTTGGCTGTTCCCAACGCGCCCACAAAGTTATAATGCCCATTGTGTTAACAATTCAAAGTGGCCAGCTGCATGTCAAATGTAATTGTGCAAAAAGTTGTTGGATTTCGGCGGGGTTTTAAGCACAAGCCACGCTCAATTGCACAGCAAACAGCAACAGTTACTCATAGACTGTGTTTCGACCTACCACAAGAAGGCTTTCCAACTGACTGGCTCCCTCGCTCTCTCTCTCTATATATATGTATATACATAAATCCTTTAGTGACCCAAAAAATATTAACCCCTTTCGGTGGCGCTAGGGACGTGACTGCATAATTTGTCGTTGTCCTTTTTCCGCAGCTCAACTCGACACTGGCAATTTTTGCGTTTTAATTTTCATGTTGCTGCCGCTTTCGGCTCTCGGCTCTCAGCTCTCTGCTGTGGCTCAACTGACAGTCAAATAAATTATTACGCTGTCGTGTAAAAGCCGCAGAGATTAAGCAATTATGTGGCACTTAATGCTGGACCAGGCTCAGCACCCAGCGGCTGGCTGGTAATTTAAGGCAGCCGCCACTTTTCGTTTAACATAAATTTTTGATTGCCAACTATTCGTTCGCTGAATGTTAGTTGCCCAGCCCCATCGTCATCGCCATCGCCATTGCGGATGCTTAGCATCCGCTGGAACTTCCGCATCCGCATCCGCAAGCTGCTCGGTTACGCACGCTTAACCGCAATTTGATTGGCTGCTCGCTGAAAGTTTTGTGCATCAGCTAAATGCAAAACACAAGAAAAGCAGGTGCACGCCAGGAAAATGAAAACGAAAATGAACATTTTCGGCGCCATAAACTCTAAACTGCAAGACAGAGGAGAAGTTGGCTTTTGTTATTGCTGCCGCTCGTTGTTCTTGTTGATGTAGTAGTTGATTCTGTTGCTGTTGGCAAAAGTTTTGTGCGTGCGCGAAACCATAAAACCCAACGATGTGGCAAAAGCCTTTCTGACGTTGCCACAAAATCGTTTTTCAATATTTAGAGACAACAAACATAACGAACGAGAGAAAGAGAGAGAGAGAGTCTGGAATTTAATGCAAAATGCAAGACAACATTTGTGCTATGAATGACACTTTTAAATTGCTTTCGAATGCAATTCTTGTGATAAAAATAACTTGACCCGACGGCAAGTAGATGTTTTAATTTAAATTTTCTAATTTACGTTATTGTTATTACTGGATGTGCAGTCGAACAAAAACAAAAAACATTTACAAAAACTGTCGCATGCAAATCAATCTCAGCTGTCGCCCCGGCCGAGATACAATTTATGCATGCTGGCAAAGCATTCGGGTCGCAATTGTCCTTTCGCCTTGCTTGGCTGCCATCTGGCAATGTTCTCTGTCTGTCTATCTGCTTGCCTGTCTGTCTGTCAGTCCGTCTGTCTGTCAGTTTGTCTGTCTGTCTGTCTGCTGTTATCCACCATGTTTCATTACATTTTTGCAGCTCCTCACCGGTCACTGCAATACTATAGTAATCGCCGCATAACACGATATAGAATGGGAATCTACAGCGAGAGTACTTGCAATGGCCCTTGTCATTTGTCATTAAACACTTATGGAGCAGGCGGCGGCAAGTGGCAAGTGGCACGACGGGCGCACGACAAAGAAACAGCTGTTGACAACGAGCCAAGCTTATGGTTAACATGGCGTATGCGCAATATGTTTGCTTATGCACATCTGTACCGCCTGTGCATTGTAAGCTTTTGGTCATTGTTCCTGTCTCTTGCATTGTTGTTTGTGTGTGCGTTTGTGTGTCTGCTTTGTTTGTCCTGTCTTGTGGTGTGGCACTGAGATTCGGTTTCTCTCCTCTGTCGGCAAACCATAAGTAAAGATTTTAAGCGCATTTTGTGAAATTTCCATGGCAACCAAGCAACAACAACAACAACACCAGCAACCAAAAAGCAAATCTAGCAATCACATAAAAGCCGCACAAACACACACAGAGACAGAGAAAGCGAAACCCCAAAAAAAGATACGAAATCGAAATGCAGAGAAGATATCATCATAAATTGTCATCAGTTCTTAAATTCTTTCATTTCGCATACGATGCTTGACAAATTCCCATCACATTGAATGCCAATGCAGCTGCCTGATTATTTAGAACACACAGAAAGTTGGAACGTTTTCATTACCGTACTGTTCATCAAGGGATTTCGCACTCAATTCACTTACTGCTCCAAAATGATTTTGGCCTCTTGAAAAGCCAAAAATGTGCTCGACCAATTTTACAAATGAAAGGGCCGCAAGCAAATTTCAAATACCAAATACGAAAGCCAATAGCAACAACATTTTCGGGGCAAACTTTCAGTCGACCAGCTGCACAAAAATGTTCGTTGCCACATCTTATGGCAACTAATAAACTTGGCCAAGTAGCTTTAACCCCAGACCAACTACAAATAAATTTCATATTTCTTTTGGCCACAATTCAAATGCACTTTCATCATTGCCTGTTGTCTGTGTGTGTATGGCACATCATGTGTTTGCCCCTTGGTCTGTTTACTATTTTACAACTAAACAATTTTCCAGTCTTTATAGAGCACAACTCCAACCACAACTGTGACGAGTACGACGAGTATCAGTTATTTGACTTTCGGGTTTCATTTAAATTTTATATTACAAGTACATCGCCCGAAGCGGCTTTGTTTTGACGGTTGTCAGTTAGGCGTAGTATTAAAAACATATTCACTTTACTTATATTCAAAATATTTTATATTAAAGTTGAATAATACATTTTAATTAAACACATTTAAATTTCTATTGACTTTTGTTAAACTAAAAATTAAAAAGTGATTCAAATGGAAAATATCTTCGGTTACATTGGAATATTACACCTTTTACCAAATTAAAAATAAATATTCCCTTTATTTATATTCCATATTTAACCAACAACTTTCATTATATATTAAAAAAAACTTTTGATTTTCGGTCTTAAAATTATATGGTGATTTTTTGTTGTGATAAAGTCTCGATTGTCAATCTGATTATTACACCTTTTACCAAATTAAACAAAACAATATTGCCATTGGGAACATAATAATATATTAATTAAATATTTGCACTCTCTCTCTAGCTGACACAAACAATTCGAAAAGGTATTTTATGGCAAGCTCAAGTATTTAATTTAAATATTCGTTGCATAAGCAAGCACAACGCAAAGTTGTTGGCCATTTAAAATGCAGCAAGCAATTTACTTTTGCAAATTGTCGCCCATCTACAACAATTTGCAGCGCCATTCTCGTCCAAAGTAGCATTAAATTCATGTTACCATTTTGAGCAACAAAATAAGCAAAATAACAACAACAGAAAGTAATAAAAATAAAGTCCGTCTCGATGGCAGCGAAAAGTTCAAGTGCAAATGCGGCTGAAAATGCAATTTATTCCAAAATACACACTTTGGCATATTGAATTTGTGATTAGGCAAATAAACTGAATGGAATTACAAGTGGCATACAAGCTAACAGTTTATGGTGGCCCATAAGAGGCACCTGCCACGCCTCTCCACAAGAAGCAGAAGCAGAGAAAAAATTATCATGTGTGTCGCTTAAAGTAAATATTCATTGTCATTACTTAAGCCTAACAACAACATTAAGAGTGACAACAAAAGGGCCAAGCAGTCACATGCCAAATTTCACTTTTGCCAAGTGGCATGTGGCAAGCGGCAAGCGGCAAGTGGCAAGAGGCAAGTGGCAAGAGGCAAGTGTCAAGGTTGGATGCTGGGGGCGGTAAGTAGAAATTGTTGTCCCAAAAGCGAAAAAATCAGCTCAGCATATACAACAAATTCAGCACTGCACATCGAAATAATAAAAAAACGAACACAAAATTGAAGTTGCCAAGCGGGTGGGCGGTTTGAATAAGGGAGATTTTCCAGCTCGAGTTCCCCAAGTTGGGTTTGCAGTTCAGTTGGAGAGTTGGGGGACGGAGGAGTTTGTTCGTAGGTTGCCGTCACACTGTCATTGCCATTGTTGGCGCTTATGTTTTCATAATAAATTCATAGATTCGATTTATTTTTCAATCAAAATAAATATTCGCATTTTTTTTTCTTCTATTTTTGCTCTGCGCTCGTTGAATCAAATTTTGTTGATTTCGTTTGCAAATCCATTTTATTGATTGTTTATAGAGAAAATAACACACATTTTGCGACAGCATAATTTAATTTATTAATCGTTCTAATGCTAATCCCAGTCAACATATGTGCTTCACAGTCATTTGGCTACCGCGTCGAGTGTTCAACTAATTAAAATAATTTGATACGCACAGAAAAAAAAAAAGAATATGATGATGCTGCTGGCAGGTGAATAACTGTGCGCCATGGAAATGAAATGAGAGTAGACCGGGGAGGATGGTAACAAATCTGCATAGCAACAACATAAATTATGCGCAAAAATACCAGCGCCAGTGTTTTATCTTGTCTATCAAGAGTGTTTAGCAAGTTTTTGAAACACTGGAACCATTATGCAAATATGCATACGGCTGCTGGGCTGCTGTGGCAGGGCAGCGAGTTGCGGGGGCACAGCGGGCGGCAGCTTTGGCTGGTAAGTAGTCTGAGAGTACGTACAGCGTATATATGTAATATATGTAAGTGAATATGGTAGTCGCATGTATTCATTTTGTGCCGACTTTTCACATAATTTTTAAATGCATTTCCGCAAGCGTCAAGTGACGCCCACAACTGAAATTGGCTTAAAAAGTTGGCTCTATTAGCAGCCAGCTAGTGTGTGCCGCATAGATAACAGTCGACTGATTGGGTTAACAGTGATAGCAGTGGTTAGCAGACCGATTTAACAGCGACTGCTAACAGCAGCGCTTAAGTCTGAAGCTAACAGCATTGCCTTAGCAGCAGCAGTTAACAGCAGTGTAGCCCACTTAACAGCAGTGCTGTTAAAGTCGGAATACTTCGCGCAGTTTCCAGAAATGAACGCGCTGTTAAGGGTTGCTTCCAGACTGGGGCAAAACTTGCAGTGCGATAACAGTTTGCTGTTAACATTGCAGTTTAACAGCAAAATTTGCTGTAAGTAATTTACACAAATAAAAGGCACAAAACTGCAAAATAAAATGGGGGAAAATGGCAAAGAATAAAAAAAAAGGAGTAGAAGAAATGGAAAAGTGCTGTGTGCATAATGCAAAATAAAATCAACAATTTTGCTTCACTTTGCGCACGGTAATTATGGAAAATGTCAACAAGCCAGAGTTGTTATTGTAGGTTAAGCGTGGCTCGGGCCTTGGCCACTGTTGGTTTTTAATTTCAAACGCGGAAACTGGCAAAAAAGAAATGCCAGTTGGCTTGGCTTATGTCATCAGTGGGCGGCGGTGGCGGTGGCGGTGGTGTTGACGGCTCAAAGGATATACGAGTGCGCACTCAAAGTTGCGTTTTCTGCATTTCATGCCGCGCGCTCGCGAAAGTTGACACCAGTAATTAACATAAGACAAAAGGCAGCGCCAGAGTCCAGTTTTAAGTGTTGCGCGCCCCTCCCACGCTTTCCACTCTGCAGTGATTAAAGTAAATTTACCTGAAACACTCGCACACTCACAGTCACTACGAGTGTACTCACAAGTGTTTGTGAGACTCAGGTTAGCCAAACAAAGCAGCAGCAGCGGTCATTGGGGGTCGGGGTCGATTCTCTGACGAGGTCGCTTCTCAACTTTGCACTAAATTACATTGCTGTCCTTGTGCATGAGTTGTTGTTTGTCATTTCCGCCTGTCGCGCCCAAAAGTATGCAACAGTTAAGTGTCTGCCTTCGTCGCTTGCCACTTGCCACTTGGCAATGCATCAGCGTCAATATTGCCACTGAACTGTCACTCGATTATGCCAAGGGGCTTCCAAAAACCGATATGAGCTTGACTATAAATAAATCTATATTGCTTCGCTGCTGTATGTGTGTAAGTGTGTGGGTGTGTGTGCAAACAGCTGCCAAGAATGTTTGTTAATATCGGTTACTTAGCGGCTACATAAATTGACATTTTGGCTGGGCTGCCGTGAGTTAACTGCCATATTGAAGGCTTGCTTAAAGGTGGGTTAGGGCCAACTTCAAGAAACTGATTGATCCACACAGCAGACCTTTGATGAATAGGAAATTGCCAAAAAATTAGGTAAATTCTATGATGAGACAGACTTTATGGCGATATCACGTTTGTATTTAATTTTAAATATAGCTTATTTATTTAGATGATAAATAAATAAAATAAATTTATATTTTTCCAGTTCTCTAACACTACAAAAAGAAGCTTTATATTTTAGAGTAATATAACAAGAAAAATAGTAATGGTAATTGAAAGGGATATTCACAATTAAATATAATTGTGATATTGAACCAAAGTCTGTATGATTATTCAAATTTGTAGATTGAATTTAAATTGATTAAAAAATATATTTCTGCTATTTTTGGAGACAAATATATTACAGAGAGTCAGCGAGAAAAATCGAAGAAGGAATTAAAGGCTATAGAATTATTACGAAGCTAAAGTTTTACCAAAAGATGCTTACGGTTATGGAAATTGCGGAAGACTACTTTGCAGGACATAAAAATGTATTTATATAATTTCAATTTATTATTGTATTTTTTTAAATTTATTTTTGTACGCAAAAGAAATGGGTATTCCGAATGCAATATATAGTATTCAATTTGAAAATATTTTAAGTACTAAAATAGCTAAGAAAGTAAATTTTGTTGTCAACTCATACTATAGCTGAGCTCGCCTCAAGTTATTTTCGTAGAAACAAGCTCGTTGAATGCACGTTGTTTGTAAAACTTTCACTAACAAATGAGAAAATATAGCAAAAATGTTAATAAATTGGCCGCTGGCTTGTCTTACACTTGCGTGAAATACAATTCAACTTCGGAACTAAATGCTCTTTTCATTTTCATACTGTGCACGATTACAATTGCGAAAGAGAAATGTGGAATTGTGAATGAAAAATTGGGAATAATATCAAAATTAACTGGAAAAAACAAAGTTGAAATGAATCTTTGAACCTTTGACCGTATCAGAAAGTTTTCTACTTTTTTTGTTGTTTTGTTTTTGGGTGGTGTCCTTTTCAATAAACTGTAGTTTATGATTGCTGTATTTTGGTGTTGTTTTCAAGAGTTATTTTCGGGGGCCAAGTTCTCATCGAGAATGGACAATTTCATATTTCAAAGGGCAGCAAAACAAATGCAGTTGACATCTTAACGTCTTTAAACTTTTATTGGTCTTATGTGCGTGCGTGTGTGTGGTTGTGAGTGTGTTTTCGATTTGTTTGCTCCTCACATATGTCAAGCTCCATGTTGCTCCTACTCCAAAACTCCAATCTTCAAGCATGGCAAAACAAAAAAAAAAAAAGGTTGCCCGTTGAACATTTCATAATGGGCAGTGAAAAGGACACTTTAGGCGTTCGAGCAGCTTCAAAGTGACAACAACAATTTCGCTTTTGTTTTATATTTGATCCTACCTGGGAACGTGTAGCGTGTTAGTGTGTGTGTGTGTGTGTGTGGAGAGCCATCGGGCTCGGGTCTGTTATTGTATTGTCTGTGGGTGGCTGTAATTTAATGCCGCTTCAAGCGAGTCTAAAACATCGAAATGGTGCGTAAAACCTGGTTCCCAAATATTTTATTGCAGCTGCAAACAAAAATTGTGTATTTCGTTTCGGGCAATAGAAATTGTGGCGCATAAATTGTGCCATCTTGATTTCGTATGCTAATTTCATGGATTTGACTTTAAGCCATTTTCGAAAAATGCTTAAAAATATTAACAGACACAAATCAAGTACAAAATTGAAGTAAAACAACAAATAAAATATTTAAATAATTGTTGTTATTTTTGCAGTCTATTTTTAGGGCCAGTTTGGCGAAAGGCCTGCGAGCGAAAAATGTGCAAGCGTCTTAAGCGAGGCAGAAGCACATTACGCATACGACAGGTTGCGCACAAGTTAACACGACAATGCCAAAAGCTGTTTGCAGCCATGGCCAAGCAGAGACTTTAGCAACATTGTTGTAGTTTTTAATGGATTTTCATTAAGTAAAATGATAGGGATGCAAAGAACAAAAAACAATGCGCTGAAGAGAATGGAAAGCTCTTAAGAAGTTCATTACAGCGATAGCCCAAGCATAGAGCATAGAGCGCAGAGCCAACTGGCCAAAAGTTTATTTGGCCATTTAGTGGCGCAGGCAGCTGAAGATGTTTTACTTAAGAACCCAAACTGTTTCATGTGATAGCGACTGTGTGTGGGTTGGTTGTGGCCGTGCAGCATTTATCTATCATGTTTGTAATCACTTTTCATTAGGTTTTGTGGCTTTGCAGTCTTGAGGTCCTTGGCTCCGAATTAAGCTCTGATTCTGATACTCATTCTCATGCTCATTGCCATTCTTGTTCTTGCTCTTGTTTGGTACTGCGGACTGTAACTGACTGTTGGCATTGCTGTTTTGCCGAATGGCATTCGCATAAAAGATTTTCGCACATGCTCGAAAATTTTCAAGTGTAGAAAACTTTTTTAATTGGAAAACACATTTAAGTGGATTTTGTTCTGCCAGACTCACGCACACGCCCTTTTTTAGTGTGGGGAAACTTTTAATGCTGTTTATTTTACGGACCCACACCCCCCCCCCCCCCCTACCAGCCAAACCCCTTGAAAAGTATCGCATTTAAAGTGCAAGAGCCCAGCAACAAGAAAAGTTCTGCTGTTGTTGCCTTTGACTTGTGCAATGTGCAATGTGCAATTGCAATTATGAGCCGGATAGTTTTGAGCATTTCCCAGTGCATTACTAACTCATAGTTTATGCATACTGTCGACTCATTTCATTAGTTCCTTTTTACGTTCTAGAACTGCAGCGCATAAATAAATGTGTTCGTTTTGCCTTCTGCCTGGCACGTTTTCCCTACGCTTTGCCTTCCTCTCCTCCCCGATCCTCCTTTTTTTTATTCGCCACACTGGAGATTCCTTGCTGCCAAAGTAGTAAACAACATTTTAATGTTTTTAATATTTCATAACTCCCCCATGTTGCACCGTTCGACCCCCTTCGACTCCGTTCTCCTCTCCGTTGCTGCTGCTGCTCTGTGGCATATTAGCCAAGTTCGAAGGCAGCTGCTGCTGCGTCTGCTTCTGCTGCAGCCTATTACGAGCCAGCGACTCTCCAGTCAACGTAGCTCATTAAAACTTCGTTGCCTTCGCTCGCCTGCCCAGCGGACACTTTCACCAGCCACCGTTCCGCTAACTGCATCTCACACATCCTTCTTCAGCGCCTCCTCCTCCTCGCTTCGTTCTCCTTCCCTGTCTCTGAGCTAGTCATATTTTTTCTGAGCTGGCGTTGGCACATGCCACATGCCACATGGCTGCACACCCAGACTGACAACACACCAACGCCCAGTTTATGCACAATTTGTTGTGGGACATGCATTTCATAGCCAACTATTATGGACGGCTTTGTCCGGGTTGAACAGTACAAGGTAAAAAGGTAATAGCCATTCACAAAGATTCAGCTTTATAAACTTAAGATATAGATTATGGCATAGCTATCAAGTTAGTAGCGTTGAGCGTAAGAAAGAGAATAAAATATTAATATTAATATTAATGTACATATGTGGTAGAAGTAGTATTATTTTGAAATATAGTACATCATTAAAATATGATTATAATACATTTTTTTATATCATTATTACATGTGTACATTTTTTATACTTTCAGCACAAATTTAAAAATTCTTTAAATTACAATTATATAATGTTAAGAATATATTCCTAATTTATTCAATTATTTTAGAGCAAAGTTTAAGACTTTTCTAGAAGATATTGCGTCTTAGCATTTGATCAGAGCTCTTTCCATTTACTCAAAGATTAATCTAAACGCCAAATAAATTTTTTCTTAAAGCAGAAAGTAAATAAATAAATAAGTACATTTTGGCGTGGAGCTCTAATATAAGCTCTAATATAACAAATAAAGTCAAATAAGCAAACGTAGCACAAAAAGATTATCTGCCAGTTAGCTGTCTGCTTATTGAAAAATTCCCAGATTTGTTATAGCTTAAATATTTCAAACTTGCAATTCGATTTAGCACTAAAATGTGCTTTTCACATTAAATTTTCCAAGTCTAAACTTACGCACCCCAATTGCCGCTGTTTCCTCTATGATATATTGTAGGTAAATAAAAGTTAAACATATTTCACATGAGCTTCGGAGGTGAGACGAGACTTTTAACTGCATGTTCAACAACCATTTTTTTTACGTGTGCCGTGAAAAATATTTACCAAAGTTTATGGCCTGCAGCCAGAGCTAGTTTCCCATATGGCAGTAAAACGCTCATACGTCATGTTGGCCAAACGCTGTTGCTGCTGCTGCTTCTGTGGTGGGCGTTTAGACCCGCAGCATAATTGCAACTAGTTGGCCGGCAGTTAACTGCTCTGCTCCAGACAAGATATGTTAATGACACCAGGCAAAAGAAGAGTTTATTTCATTAATTTGCCGATCCAAAAAGGAAGTGCAGAGACACACAAGCAATGGCATTGCTTTAAGAAACGTACCAACAACTTATGGAAAAAGGAAAAAACAAGATTGGGGCAAGGCAAAGGTAAAAAATTATCGCACTGCGTGACTGAGACGCAGCGAAGCAGACAAAACAAACTGCGCAGACAACGAGTAATTCAACATACTGCAGCTGGATAAACAGACGGAAAGAAACGCAGAGAGGGAAGGAGAGAGAGCGTGCCACACATTGTGGCAAGTATATCCTTTGCCGAGCACTGTAGTCAAGTCATTTGTCTGCCTGAATGCGAAGCCGTCTCATCAGTGAGCCGAAAATAAAGAAAAAGACGTGTAAGAAAAGGGTAAGAACGCATAGTTATTTATCATGTTATAAGTTATGATGTCAGCATGCCGGCATTATGTGACTGATAAGCGCCAGAAAATGAGCACAGACACATTTTCACACACACTCACGCACACACTCACACATGTCGCTTCACAAACAACATAAATGGAATGAAAAATCGAGGTGAGAAAAGTTTGTGCAGTGTTGTTTGGCCTGTCATTTGTTCAGTCCGTCTAGGCCGTGTTAACGGCCCCAGCTAACTTTGAGTAATGGACGCTGCTTTGCTGAGCAACAAATAAACACACACACACAGACACGCACACGCACTCACACATGCGCATTTGCATAATAAATGAAATCAAGAAACAGGCAGTTGCAAATTAAAAGTTCATGCCAAGGACATGCAGCGACATGCACACACTTGTCTTTTGAATGCACACTGAAGGACACAGCTGGCAACTGAGAACTCGAGGCTCGGCTTGGCCGCTAAGTGCCGTCTCCAGAGCACATCAAGACATCAAGGCAAGGCCATCAGCTTGGACTTTAAAGGATAATGACAAACTGCTGCTGCTGCTGTTAATTGCATAGCTTGTTTGACAACTGTTCGACAACTGGACAACTTTAAGCAGCCAGTGTGTAGCATTAGAGGGCTGGCCAATTTCTAGATTCCAGTCAATTAGCCAAAACACTTTTTGCCACTGCGCTGCATAATTCATGACGATAGCAGGGGCAGAGAGTTGCTGACTACAAATTAAAAGCATAAATAAATATTTGAGCTACTCATTTTTGGCGCTCTGTAATCTGCCGCACATTTTGGCCACTAATTTCGCCTTGAGACAAATCCGCCTACTTGTTAGTACGACCGACTTCACTTGGCTTGACTCGACTTGACTTAACTTGGCCTAGCCTCTGCTTGACTTGGCCCGACTTCACTTGGCTGGCTGGCTCGTTGGCCCGTTGGCTGGAGGGCTGCAAAAACACAGCCAAAGAGCCTGGCGCGCAATTGAAGTCGGGCACAAAAATGGCGAACGTAATTGAAATATTGGCAGCTGGAAGCGAGTTGGATTCGTAAATTATTCAGGCAAAAATAACTGCGAAGGCAGCAGTCAAGCAGAAGATACCGTGCAAAGTTCAAGGCACCATAAAGCAGTCTAAATATCAATATTAATTAAATTAAATAAATTACTAAAATAATTATTATTTAATATATACAATTAGGAAACTGCATTTTCAAAGATTATTATATTAAAATAAAATAAACATTAATTTTAGTTTTCGGTAATATCGACAATACAAAATGTTGACTATTCATGTACATATTTTATTTAATTTAAATGTTATGGCCAACAAAATTGTGGCAATCGTTATTATTTCTTTTCGAATTATTTTATTGATATACATTGTAAAAATGTATATTTTTATAATTTGAAATATCTGTATTGAATATTTATAAATCTGTTTTTTTTTGTACAGCAAATATGATAAGCGACAAATAAATAATAAGTAAATTGTATTATGCTTAACTTTTGTGTAAATAGAAGTTCATATTTTATGCCAAAATTTTAAAAATGTCAATAATCAAAATATTTTTTGGATATTACCAACAATTTTTTAAAATTCGTTTGGCCTGCAAATTATGACAATCAACACAGTAAGTTGTTTTTAGACTCTGCATACCCAGTTTTGTAATTTAAGCTTCTACAGGGTATGCTACAAAGAATCCATGCCGCACTAACTGCTTAGCAAAGCCGCAATGCACTTTCAAAAATTCACTTTAATTTATAATTTATCAGCTGAGCGCTGAAGTGGCGCTTTGAAGTTGGGCGCATTGTTTGGGGAATTTGCGGCGAAACTTTGATTGTGTTAATTAGCAAATTGGCGCCTGCCTTGGCCTCGCCCAATTCGCCCAATTTCCGTCCCTCTACCTGTGTTGATAGTCTCATCTGCCTGAATTGTCAACAACAATTTGTTGGCAACATAAAATGAAGTGAAAAGGGTGAACCAATTTGGTTCGCTTTTGGCCAAAATACGTTTTGGCCATATAAAATGCACAATGAAATTGCCTATGTGGCAATAGTTTCGTCCGTCTCGCATTCGGCATAAATGTGGTTGTTGTATTCAGCTTTTATTGTTGTTACCTTCGGTGTGTTATGCTTTCTTTTCGGCTCGTTTTATTTGCCGGCTCGTCTTCTTCGTTTTGCTCGTCAGGTATAACGTAAGCTAAGCAAACATTTTGGCCGACATGCAAAAAAGTGTTAGTATGCTCCACGCGGCACTCTGCTATCAAAAAATGTCCTTTTACCACACACACACCAACACGCATACACATGAGAGCACACGCACACATATGTAAAAACTCAGACGTGATGTAAATTTCTATTGAATGCTGAATGGGCAGAAAAAATATTTTTAATGGTCTTTGGGCAGCAGAGCCGTTGACAGTTGCCTGAATTTACGGTACAGAAGACCGAGATAGAGATAGAGGGAAAGAGAGGGGGGGGGGGGGGACAGAGGGAAGAGGAAGCTGTACATATGTAAAATAATGTCATGCGTTTGGTTTAGTAAGCCAACAAATCGTGTGGCTATTTAAAGTCTAGCTGCAGCCGGAAAGTATGCTATCTTTTTTTTAAGTTCGTTTATGGCCAACAAAATGTTCGACATCAAATTGACTAAAGTCGAATAAAGGGTCCCAACTTTGCTCCTAATGCTGTTAACGAAATGCTGTTAAAGTTGAGCGCATTAAAATGCAAAAGAATTTCGGCTCAAAGTTGATGCAAATGAAGCACTGGATACAAAAATAGCTTGGTATCGATACGATAGAATTATACATTTTTAGTTGGAAACAATGACAAAAGTGGCTAAAAAGAAAATGTTGAAAGTTGAAACTGAAAGATCTAATATGAAGTAAAAGTCAATTAATGGATAAAGAAGACTTAAAAATATGCATTTAAATTTAATAGCAACATGATATTTTTATTTCGAATAAAGTCATCGGGAATTAAAACCAATATTCTGTTTATTACTATATGTTTATAATTAAACGAATAGACTAGCAATATAACAAATTACAAATATTTTATTTAATAGTATGTTATAGTTGGCAAGGTAAAAATGTGTTCAACGTTTATCAATGCTTTAATGCTTTTCATCAGCAAACAATAAAAAATACGCCCGTCATTTCGAGGTCGATCTATTTGCACATGTTGCTGTTGCTCAGCCATCAAAAACGATTTGTCAATGTCATAATTACACATTCAAACATCAGTGTAACAATATACAAAACACCCACACACACACACACACAAATTGAGACAGCAAACAGACAGACAAAAACCTTTCAAATCAACAGAATTCATAACAGCAACAATGACCTTGCGTTGAGAGCAGGAATACCAAAAAACTAAATACATGCATAAATATTTTGTATAAAATATACATACATCGAAAATATGTGCATTTATGTAGTGCAAAAATAAAAATAAATAAATATGTGAGTGTGTGTGTGTGTGTAGTTAGATGTCATTATGTTGTTATGACAGGCGAATTGCAAATGCAGCATCGATTGCCTCGATGGCCGCAGGACGCGTCGGCAACACAAATAACATGTCGCATGCAATCAGTGCTGACATTTTTGTCATTTTATAGCCAGATCTATATCTTATTTCTACGTTTATTTCAACTTTTAGCCATTTTGTTATTTGCCACTGTTTTTGAGTGATAGCACAAATTACCATGGTTAGAAAATAGTTCACAAAACTATCAGAGCCAAGAATATCAAATATCTAGCTATTTTTGCTCTGGAAATTCTGGCAGCACTGCAGCCAAATAACTGCATATACAAAGCAAATGTGCTTGTGTGTGTGTTTCTGCAAATATTTGAATATGTATTGTATTTGGAGTTTTTGCATAATTTGGCATGTAAAACATTTACAACAATGCAGCGATTGCATGTAAATATTGCATTCGATGCTTTGGCAAGCGCTGTGCGGCTTTTCATTTTGATTGCAGCTGTTGCAGCTCGTTGCCATTGCACTGTGGGATAATTTAACATCCCATTCTGGCATTTGCATATTTCTAGAAGTGATCAAATTGGTGCAAATTTGTTAACATCAAATTGTTATGCTTGTAACTCGACATGTTAATACTTAACATTCTATGTTATCATAACAGCTGTTAAGTCAGCTGCCGCTAGCGAAAGAATGCGCGTTAAGTTTGAAGACAAGAATATTGATTTCACAGGCTTCTTCTATTCTTAAACAATTGTTTAAGTTGTTAGTGTTAATACTTTTTTTTTCAATGTACAATTGCATATTAAGCAGCATTTTAGAGAACAACTTTCAACTTTAAAAAGGATTTATTTACAACATTAAATGACCATAAAAATGGCGATTTACACCATGGTGCATTGTTGTTGCTTAGGCACAACTCTCTCTATCTCTCCCCACATAATTATATGCTGTAAAATCTGTTGAATAATATATAGATGTATGTATGTGTATGTGTGTTTTCTCACACCCTCTTGCATTGTTTATGGCCCGCTTTTGCTGCTGTTGACAATATTTATATAGACATTTTTTGCTGCTTACCTGTTTATGTTTCGGTGTCAGAGTGGAACATCTTTTTTCTTTTGGTTTTTTTGATTATGCAAATATGGCAAGTTTACTGCTGCAGTCTTGTCTCATTTTCACACTTGTGTATTTCACATTTTTTATCTCAGTTACACGTTTTTGTTTCTATCTTTATCGAACGAATGCTGCGACAAAACTTCTTTGGCGTCGCAGCAGTTTTGTGCATTATTTTTGCACTGTTTGTTTTTGTTTTGTGCATTGAAATTATTATTTATGTTGCTCTTGATTTCACTGTTCACTTGCTGTTATTATTCAAGTTTCTTTCGTTTTCACTTTATTTGGCGCAAAACATATGGAATTCACTCGGTTTCTTTTAACTTTGCACTCTCTTCTTTAAAGCACTCTCTTCATTTATGCACTCTCTTTGCAGCCGTAAGGCGCGCTCTCGCTCTTCGGCTTTGTTGCCTTGATCTTTTGCGTTCCTTCATGGCTCCATTTTGTCTGCGCCTCCAACCAGGGCCACGCTGTCTAGCGCTGCGCCACGCACTCAACTGACCAGGGCTACGATAACTAGGGCTCCGCTGACTGAGACTCCGCTGGCTGAGACTCCGCTGACTTTGATTGCATTGCATATTCAACTTGTTGCTAATATATTTTATATAAATTATATTTCAATTCACTTTATTATACATATATTGTATTTCCACTTTTATGCACTTAGTTTCACTTAAAAAAATATATAAAAAATACTTGTACACTTGCGCTTTTCGTTTTCACTCTTGCTTCACTTTAGGCTATTTATTTATTTAATCCCGATCGCACTTTCACTCTGCCATTGTTATGAAAATAAACAAAACGAACACACTTCAAGTATTAATAGATTAATCGAGCTTTAATACTTAGTAATTATTGCACTTTATTGTGAAATAGCAATCGTAGTAATTGCATCAACTCACTGTAAAATTTGCACTGCTCTTCTTCTTCTCTGTAGCTGTCGTTGACCGCCAAAAATGTCCCTTATCGAAAAGAGTACTTCCATTATTCAGCATACTATGTAACGCATTCGGCAAGCAACTACAGGCGACCCGTGTTCTTTTCATACAACTGTTACGGGAAGAGTATTTACTCTTCGATAGACTGCTCTCATTTGCTGCTTGCGCTCCGCGACACAATTCTAACGGCGTTTTACAGCTGCACTTCCATCTCGCTTTGACTTGTTGGTATTGCAGGGAAATGAAGAGTGCAGCAAATTGAGAAAACCCGCACTTTTTTTTGTAGTTCTTCAGTTCTCAGTTTCTTCAGCTGCGCGCGCGTCGAAAATTGTGCGTTTAAGTGTTTAGCAGTGAAAATATGTGAAATTATTTGTTTTTCGTGAGTTAATATTGTTGATGAGTGGCCGAGCAAGCTGCAAAAGTGTTAAGTAATAGTTGAAAGTCGTTTTATTATTGTTTTTCTGTAGTTTTCGTTTCGCGCGCGTAATAAATATTTTAGCGCGCCGTTTTTTTTTTTTTCAGTGAACATTTGTGCATTTTTTTGTTTGTTTTAAGTGCAAAAAGTGAGTGAATATTATTAATGAAAGTGTGCTCGCAGTGAATTTTATGCTTATTAAAGGTACATATTTGCATATGTTTTATATGTTTTGTAATTTTATTGTTTATTTTAATAAGCAATTCCTAAGCATAAGTCTGGCTGGGAGCTAAAGCAGTAAGCCGATATGTAGGCGTCTCCCTCACTCTTTATGTACTCATCTATGGCCACCTGCTGTAAATGTATGAGTGCGTGTTATGCATGCATGTATTTTATGTGTGCTTCTGTGCATGCCGCGTATATTTGCGGAAAAGGGATAGAGTATCGGCGGGAGAGAGCTCTAGAGAGCAGTGCTGCCCATAAAAGCGTTTTTATTGCTCATTTGACAATATGGACGCTGCATCTCTTGCCTTCCGCAGGGAGATGTTGTTGTTGTTGTTGCTGTTGTGAATTGTGATGTTGCCGGTAAATCTAAATAATTTGGCAATTTTGGGCTGATTTTATTACACACCACAAAGGTACATTAAAAACGCAACTTTTGCATGGCAGCAATGTCGATAAGGCTGGATTACAATTTGGCCCAAAAAAAAACACACACCTTGCTTAAACGAGTACAAAACACTTTTCTTTGTGGCTGTGCAAAAAATTGCTAATTAAGTGACGGCCTCAACCGCAAGAAAAATCTCAAGCGTTTCCACTAAACTTTACTTTTAATTTTCCACACTTTTCATAATTTCTCTTCTTTTTTTTTGTGCAGTCCATTTTGCTTTCTCTGCTGGCCTGTAAAAGTTATGCATTTTATGGCAAGCGTCTGATTAAACTTTTGCAGCTGCACTTTTGGGGGCAGAGGAAACTCGACTGCAACATAAATGTGCTTAACTTCATGTGAATTGCTGCGGGGGCAACTAGCAAGTTTTTAGCTTTAATTTCTTTCATGCCACGTGGCAGCAAATTGTGAGGCAACTGTCAAATTACCTCCTGGCAACTCCAGGCGGACAGAAGAGAGTGTTTAACATTTTTGCTTTCATTTTTTGGTCGAGTGTCCGCGTTTTGGGAATATGATGACAGATTTACATAGCCTCATTCAACTCTTTTCTTTCGCCTATTGCTGGGCGGCTTCGTTTTCAAAGGCATTCTGATATGTCTTAATTTATGTTGAATATTTTTAGGTGCCGAAACATAAGTTACTAACTGAACAACTTTAGAAATTACGCGTGTAAGCTACAGTATAATTAACAGCAGAATAAGTTGACTTTTGTTCTTGGGCAGCAATAAAGAACATTTCATTCAATTTTAATCAATATATATAAAAGTGAAAAAATATTTTAAAATTCGTTTTTGAAAGATTTGGAATTTCTGAGATTTTCTGATATTTAAAATCTGATTCATTTTAAAGTTGAAAAACGGACATCAATTTAATTATAATTTTAAATGAACGATATTTGGAATTTTTTATAGATTAATAGCGAAGTTTCAAAATCTGATTAATTATTTTCAACTTCATTAATTTGTTAATAATTTCAAAACGGGCATTAATTTAATTATATTTATAAATAAGAAATATAACCCTTGAAAAATCAATTCACTTCAATTCAATGCAAATTAACTAAACAAATTTTTGTAAGAATTAATGTAATTTTGGGACCCTAACAGAAGTATTTTTTTAAATTTTAATAATTGCTTTTCTAGGCAATTATTTTGATTACAATATTTTATTTAGAAAACATTATGGAAAAGTCTAACTATTAAAAGGGTTGCTGAGTCAATATCTGATTTCAAAAATTATTTTTATGTTCTCACACTCGAGAATTTTTAAATATTTATTCATGTAATACTATTTTATTGGACACTTTATTGACTATTTTAAATAGACAGTTTATTGGACACTTTGTCAACTTTAAACAGACGTACTTCTGTGTAAAGTACGAAAAGTGCAGCCAAAAATGTACTCAGCAGCCGTTGGTCAACAAGTTTTTAATTATAAAATAACTTTTGACCAGTTTTGCAGAGCACATGTGCAAAAGAATTACGTATGCCACACACACGCACACACAAGAAGAGGAACAACACTGGGCTGGATGGTTGGCTTCAATTGATGGCAATGCTGTGTAATTAGCCACAAATTGTTTAGGCCTAGTTGCACACGCTGCCAGATGTTCGGCTGGCCACCCGAAATCCAAATATGCGCACATCCAAAACCAAAGATGACACAATTTGGGGCATTCGCCAGTGTCTGTGGCTGAGTGTGGGCGAGTGTGTGTGCGAGTGTGTGTGCGAGTGTGAGAGTGTGTGTGCTTAACTGTATTTGGCCAATTAAGTAAGCTGCTCTCGCACACAACACAACACGACACACAACACGACACACAGCTCGCATGTCCACGCAAATTAGAATTAAATTTTTCCTTTTCTGGCAACTTGTCGCAATTGAACTTTTATGTGCGTGGAGTGCGTTGCACGTGTCGTATACGCAATTAGGCGTGGCAACAGCCGTGATACTGCCTATGAAACGGGGTAAATCAAGCCCAGAGTGTTAGCTAAATTTAATTGAATTTGTTGCAACATTTTTATTTACAATAGCTTTCAGCTAGCGCATAAATATTAAATAGAATACAGCGAAAATATGTGTATAATTAATATGCATATATTTTTTTTAGTTAGTTAGTTAGTTGGCATAATATTAGCTTTTCATTTTGGACAGTGTGCTAATAAATTGCATTGCAAATATTGTTGCGCATACGCAACAGCAACAATAAAAGCATTTTTGGCCATTTCAATGCATTTCAAGCAGTTGTTGGCTGCTTGTCGACAACAGATGCGATGCCTTTTGCTTCGGGTCGACTCCTAGACTCCTAGTTATCTTCTCTCGCTCTCTCTCTCTCTCTATCGCTCTCTGTCGCTCTCTCTGCTGAGCTGTCTCCTTTGGCTGTGTAACAGGTGCAGGCATGCAGCAATTCTTTTTTGTTGCTCTTGCTGTTGCCGTTGCTGGCTGCCACAACTCAATTTATTTCAACATGTACTTTTGAAACAATGAATTTCACTTTAGTTGCTAATGGATTTTGTACGAAGCTGGCGAAACGTGTGTGTGTTTGTTTTTGTTTTTGTTTGTTTGTCTGTAAGGTTTACTTGGTTGCTGGGTCGGGTCAGCTGCCAAGAAAGCTGCGTGAGACAAGCCAAGCACTCGTCGAGGACTCGTCGGGAGTCGAGTCGAGTCCTTTGCTTTAATGCATTTTGTTTGCTTTTTCGGGCGACATTTCGCCACACACACAGGCACACACACACACAATGATAAATGAAGGTTGACGTGCAACGCGCACATTATTGAGACAAACGGCTGACGCAAAGACATCGCAGCAAGAGGAAGTTGCAGAGAGGATGACAGATAATTATGCGAATGCAAATGATTGCAGCCAGCTCTGCTGATGCTAACACAATGCAATTAAAAATGCACTCAAATTGCAGCTCAGCTCAGCTCTCTCTCTCTCTCTGAATGCTGAGCGGACACTTAATTAATTTTCTTTTTGCATTACTATTGCCCATTGCCAGTTGGCAGTTGTATCAACATTTTGTGGCAGCCGCAACGCAATTCAATTCATTGTTGACACTAAAAAGTAAATTTTCAGGTAGACACTCTTCTCCGTTTCTCCGGCTCCTGCTTGTCGTCTACGCAAATACTCTAAGCCATTTTGAGACTCTGTCCTGCCACTGTCCTGCCACTGTCCTTGCGGCCATTGTCATTGTTGCCGTTGCCGTTGCCGTTGTTGTTGCTGCGAGACTTTTATGCTGTGTTTATAGTTTTCATGTTATTTTGTGCCTACGGGCCAGACACAATGCCACATAATAAAAGTTGCCTCGTTGCAACCTGCTGCCAGAGTTGCCACCCCTCGCTCCACATTCTCCCCTGTAGGCTTTACATTTACATTACATCTACATGTGTCTGTGATTTAGTTAACAACTCGTATTACACGCCGTGAACTTGTAAGCCCCAATTGCTTTCTGCAACAGATACTTATGTTATTTTTGCCCAGCAACCAGCGCAAAGTTAAAACAGGTTGTATCGATGTGTGTGTGTGTGTGTGTGCGTGTCTGTTTTTAGGACAAGTAATTGGCTGTTTGGCCTGCAGCTTGATGGCCGTAAGTGTAAAGCCAAAATTATAATTAGGTCAATCTGACAGTTAATAATATGATAAGTTTAGTGTTATCATAAATATAAACACACGCATTTTTAATATTTTGTTTACATCAGTTTCATTTATTTCAAGAATTTTATTATATTTCGTATTTTAAATACAAAACAATACAATATTTTTGTTAAGCTTCTTCAAATTAAATTGACAAATTTCTTGTTTACAAAATTTTGTTATAAATACACATTTTTAATGATTTATTATTTATTTATAAAATATTTATTATATTGATACTTCATTTAAAATGATGTTATTTAATTTTCCAATCAAGCTAAGTTTTATAAAATATTTTAGAAGCATATTATATATTATTGCTTTACACATTGAAATATATATTTTAAGTATTAATAAATATATATGCATCATATATTTTTGTTTGTTCGCTTTGGTGTTTTTATTATATCTTTATTAGACATTTTTTTTTATTTTTTCGGCGAAAATTTGTCGTTAGATTTTACATATTATTTAAATATTTAAATATACATTTATAGTATATAGAAAACAAATAAACAATGCTGCTTGCTTTAATTTTTTAAATCCTATTTATATTTAAAATTGTATGTTTTTTATAGTAAATTGAAAAATATGTCGGAGCTGTTCTTAAGATGCGTTTTAATTTTAATTTACAACTTTTATTTAGTTCAATTGATAATTATTCTAGTTACCATCATAAAGTTTTTATTTAGTTCAATATTATAACTATTATACGTACATATATTTATAGTTTGCATTATATCTTTTTCCATTTTCTGTGTTTATTTTTTTAAATTCTATTTTGTGATCTTTAGTTAATTTGAATTGTTTCTCGCATTTTGCTGAAGTTTCGCCTGCAGTGTTATGTTGAATTCTCATGTTCAGCACGTATTAAAAATGTTGGCATATTGACGTGAGGATGTGCAATCAATGGGCTGTGCTCAGCTGCGTGTGTTCTACGACTAGATACAAACACTTTGAGTTTGCGTCGAGGCTTAGTTACCGATGACATGTGTCAGGTGCAATCAAATACGCTTTCAAAGCTTAAACGCTTTTGCGGCACATCGAGTGCGTGTGAGCGGATGAGAAAATGAGTGAAGAGGACAGAGAGAGAGACGAAGAGTTGTTGCCACAGCAACTGGCAACTGGTAACTGGCAACTGGCAGCCAAAAGGAGCAGGATGAGAAATGGGTTTTGGTAGAGAAGCCATCAGGTTACGTGGCCCAAAATTTAGGCTGGCAAGTTGCACACACACATGTGTGCGAGAGTGTGTGTGTGTGTGTTTGGTTATGCTTTTACTTTTGTGGCATTGCTTACTAATTGAATTAATGTACACAATTTCCAAACAAAGTTTCTTGCAGAAAAGCCCCCGGAATGCCAGAGCAGTGTTGGCGGGATGCTTTAGGTGTATTCGTGTTTTTGCCACGGCACATGTGCGCGATTGAAATCAGTTTTGGCAGCGCCAAGCGAATTCAATTTGCAGCCGCTTCTCTCTCTCTCTCTCTCTCTCTCTCTCTCACATTCTCTGTCTCTGTCTAACTGTTGCTCGCAGTGTGTGCAGCAATTTTAAAACAATTTGCTCGTTTAATGCCAAAACATGTAAAGTTTTTTAATTGTCTACAAATTGGCAACATTTGTCGCTGGCAAAACACTCGAGGGAAAACCAAAAAAGGGAGAAAGCTGGCGACTCAAAGCCAAAGACATTGAAAAGTCGTCGCCAAAAGTTGGCGCCGCCTTCTGCCCCAAATTGTTGGCGTCACATGTTGCACTTGGCGCCTGCTTTGCAGCCATTTAATTATATTTAATTGAAATTCGAAACCGCAACAGGCCCGCATTCGTCTTCAGCTTAAATGAGTTTGTGCAGGCTGCCATAAATCTAGTTTATTGCCTGGATTTTTGCATTTAAATCGAGGCAGAAATTTAAAAACTTTAAGATTGACAAGTCTCTTGAAACTCAATTTAATTTAAAGTGATTAGTTTTACCAAAATCTGTCACATTTTCTACTACAAATAACTTGAAAAACGATTGACAAGTGATGACATAAATTTGCTGGTAAACCAATGTAGATTCTTAACCAATTTAAAATGATTATAACGATTGCTTAAATTGCTGAAGAACTTTAAGAGCTTATTGCAGTTGTTACCCAATAATTTATGCTTCACATTTTTCTCCCCCACTCTGCAAGATTGATGTGCATATTTACACAATATTTATATTTAATTTACTAGAAATATTGCCAGAGCATTCTGGAGTTTTTCACAACTCACAGGCAGACTAATTAGCTCTATTTAATTATTAATAATATGCAGGCGAGTATCAGTTTTCGCTTTGTTTGCTCACCAATGACCTTTCGCCGAGGTGTTGTCATTAGAGCCCACAGTCATAGACACGCACTGAAGTGTGAGTAAATGCAAATTTATGTGCCATTTTTATGGTGCAATGAAATTTCAGACAGACTGTGGCACATGCAACTGGAGAGCGACAGTTTTGTAGCGTGCACAAAACTAATTTGCACTTGAAACCGCAACAGCCAAAGTCACTGGGAAAGACAGAGAGTGCGAGAGAGTGCGAGTGAGAGAAAAAGGGGGAGCCGCAGAGGCGACCGCAAAGTGTGGCGTATGCCGCATGCCTCCGGCTCATGTGTCCTTGGCTTGGGTCGGCTGTCCTGCCGAATGAAGTGTAAATGAGATTTTTATGCAACACCAGAACCGACCACAAGATGCAACCAAGTGCTGTTTGCTTTTTGTTAAGTCAGTCAGACAGTTGCCTTACATCGTTTGGCATTGTTGTTGTTTTGTTATTTTATTGCTTAAGTTGCGAGTCATAAAGCTCATTATGGCCAGGAAATTGCATATAACATTACACAACGCACACACACGCACAGCATCATAAACGGGGCAACGTTAGCAAGGCAGCTAAGCAACCGAGGAGCAGAGTGAAGCAGAGCTTAATTAATGTGCTGGTTGGCAGCAAGCAGTTTTGCGGCATGTGGCATGCAGAGCTCGTCTTGCAACTGCAACACTTTTACCGCTGCTGCCTCGGCTGCTGCTGTTGACGTCCGTAAACGAAATAGAAAATGAAAACATGTCAGGCTTCAAAAACATAATTGTGTTAAATTTGCAGCAAATATGTTTTTCTCCATCCACCAGCGCCCATTGTTGTTGCATGCGAAAATATTGCTTTTTGCCATTTACCAGTTGCCATTTTCCCATTTCGTTTGTATGTTACGTTTAGCTGCCTGGCATTTTCTCTAGTTTCCTTCAACTTTTGTGGCTTGACGTATGCGCAACGTGTGTGCATAAGATTAAGCATACGCACGGTTGGCTAACCCCCCCCAAAACTATGAATGTTACACGAATGTCATGCCATCCGTCCACTCACAGCTCTTGTTGGCCACACGTATCTGCATTTTACATTCCAAATACCAAACTGGCAAATGCATTCGCAAAACGCATATAAATTGCCACACATAAGCTCTCAATTTACTCTCTCTCTCTCTCTCGACTGCAGAGCGCAAAGATAACTTACAATTAAAATAACCATAACATGAGTTTGGTCAAAAATTCTTCAAGCATTTTTACAAATTAGACGCAATCAATCAAGTTGCACTGCAAAAAAATTGCAGTTTTCTAAATTAAATTGCAATTGCATACAGATTAAATTTGAGTAGTCTTATTTGTTATTTTCCTGTGTTGTTCAAGTTTATTAGTAGAAATCAACGCTTAATTACAACTGCCTTCAACAGCAGAGACGCGCCGTGGGCGCTTCGACTGACAAACTGACAGCAAACTGCTCAATCAACTCAATCTCGGCAAGTGGGAATTAAGATGTTCAGCTGCTTGAGAACTGATTGTGAGTAATGTGCGATTTGAGTCCCTATATTGCTTAGACAAGTTCAGAGATTAGTTCAGTATATCTTCAAAGAATTTCATTTACATAAATTGCCATTTGAATTCGTGATGTTTGCATAAAATGTTTATTAAACATCTACAGTTTTTATCTAATGTTGAAGCACGTATCGATTTAGTCAAGTTTATATAAAACTGGCATTTAATGTGCTTTTAAACAAATTGATTTGTTTTGGCCATCATGTTTGCCATTATATATTCGAAATTCTCTATAGAAAGCGTATCAAATTCTCTGCCTCTTCCTCTTTGTTGCTGATACCAATTAATTGATATCCGTTGAAACCGTCAACTCAACTCAACACCATGTGTGTGTGTGCGATTAATTAGGTCTGTCATCGTATAAATTTTGCTAAATTATTGTCAAAACTGCAGAGGATTTGTACCGAATGACAGAATAGACATGTACAAATATACTATTTGTGTCGCAACGCGTGGGGGGGGTTAAAGCGGAGGAAAGTCATGTTGATGGGACCAAATTGCAATTGCGATATGACAATAATGCAATCAAACAATCAATCAATAAATGTCTGCCTGAATTAATATTGAATATTATGTATTATCATCAATGTCATCATTAGCACTAAATTCAATTATCTCATAGGCAGCCAGAGTCGTAGAAACAGCCAGGGGAACTCAGAGGCAACTTGACATCGCCGCAACTGATGATTCATCATTGTTAGGCATTTTGCGTTGAGGAAAATGGGGGGCGAGGGGCGGAAGCTCAGTACGCATTGTTTTCAAATTCAAGCAGAATGAAATTTTAATAAAAATTCGTGTGAAAATTAAGCAAGATTCCAGCATGGCGGGCAGCAACTGTGATGCCATAGAAAAACAGACCAGTCCAACGTTATGCATTCGCGACGATTACGTGGAAGTCTACGCCGATGTCTATAATACTGGATTCTTTTCGGTTTGGTGCACAATACTCGCGATCACGGCATTTGTGCTTTTCCATATGTTTCGCTGAAAAGACTATGAAAATGCCGCCATGCTGGTGACCGAATAAATTATCGTATTTCGAACTTTATTAAAGAAATGGTGAGAAATATTTTACGTTCTACCAAGTTTAAATTGGTTTAATTTACCTTTCGAGCAGATGGCATGCCTTAAATCATCAAGTGGAGTTTTGAAAGACATCTTCTTCGCGTTAAATATTTGTATTTAATTAAACAATTTTTTTTTTTTATTTTAAGAAAATGTTCTTATGTATTTGAGAATATACAAATTTTAAGAGCAGAGCTTATCTTTATATCTTCAGACTTTAATACTCCACTATGAAAAACATCTCTGTAATTATTGAAATGTTATTTAGTTATATACATTTTTTTTAAATATATAAGTTTATAAAAATGTTCCTATATATATTTTATAAATTGTAGAAAAATATAAAAGATGAGCCGAGCTTATCTTGAGATTTTCTTGACTAATTGAATAATACTCCAATTTGCCTGGCAGAACAAATCTAAGCTGTCAATCTACTATCATAATATTTTATCATGTGCAGCACATTTTTCTCCTCAATTTATTTAACAAGAAAATCGATAGAAGATGATTTCAAGTTGCAGAGCTTTTCTTGCATATAATAATTGCAGGAAGTTTTACAATCGGATTGAATTTGATTATTTATGCTGCCACTCAGACAATTCTTCACTTTGCGTGAAGCAATCGGTCAATTTTCAGGGTTATCAATTGAGTTTGTTTATCAATCATTTGCATTTGGCATTAAGTCAATACTATAATACATGTGGCAATGCGATCGACAGTTTGTATCTTAATGTTGATTTGTAGGCGTGGCGCTCAACAAACAATAAAAAAAAAAAATGGAGCGGCGTTCAAAGAGGCGTTGCTGGCATCACTCATACGCCGTGTATGGCCGATGTCTCACTCATGCCATTTTCTCGCTTTGTGCGTGTGACATATGCAAATATTTATGCGTCGCTGTGTGTGTGTGTGTACAGTTGTGCATAACATTATGCAAATGCGGTGTCTGTGTGTGTGTGTGTGTGTGTGTGGGAGAAAACAAATACACACGCACGCACACTTACACGGAAACAAAGAGGCAATGCCATAAAAGTTAAGTAAATATATAAACACACAGCGGCTTACGCATGCCTGGCTGTCAGTTGCTTTGCTCCTGTTGTCGCTATAGCTGCATGTTGATGTTGTTATTGATACACACACACACAGACACACACACACAGTCAGACACATGCACAGCATAAATCAAAATGCTTGTAAGTCGAGTAAACATTGAAAATCAGTTATGTTTGCTGCATTATGTATCAAAAAGTCAAACGAGTACGCGAGCATTCGACTATATGAATATGAATATGAATCCATCCACTTACATCCCCCCGTGTTCGATAAATTGCGCGTGAATGATGCATAAATCAAATAAAGTTTAAAAATTATATATACGGCAGCGAGGCATGAGCCTTTGTCGAGGCATTCGACTGTGCGTGAAAAAACTTTGTGTACCGCACTTTTTATGTGGCCCGAACTCACAAATATGCGCACACAGCTAAAGTGTAAAGCAAATTGCATTAAGGTGAATCGTTTGTTGATAAATAAACATAACTTTATTGCATCGCCACACATTTGCGTACACGCAAACGAGTATATTGAATATGCACACAAGAGATTCATGCAGTCAAGGCAGCTTCAATTTCAGCAGCATTTAAATATTTTCAAAAGAATTATTATTATTTTTGGGCAATTTCTACTTGTAGCTTGCAATTTATAGCGTATCTCGACGTCAACTACCCAAATTTTGTTTTATTTCTTTGTTATACCCGGCAATTTCAAAGTGTTTGGCTGGTTTTTTGTATGGCTTACAAATAGCAGGATATTTCATATGACGCTTTACATGTTTTTTACACGTAGCGAGCACCGCAAAATGAACACAATTTAATTACAAGTTTTTGTGTGTGCTTTCTTACAACATTTCGGATTTAAATTGCGATGAACTGCGCTGTTAAATTGAGATGCAATTGGTAAATTTTGTAACTAGTGTAATTTCCTTTTAGAAAGTGATAGATTAAATGCTAAGGTGATGTGAAAGCTTGTTTATAAAAAAAGAAATGAAAGGAAGAATAAGGCGATACAATTTTTTCTGGGTTTTGCTTAAAGAACCAGAGGGTACTATTATTTTAAGTAGTTCAAATTAATCTAGTAATCTTCTTATCAATATTTAACTTAACATTCTTTTAATATATATTTTTTCTATTTTATAATTTAATATCAGTAACTTCTTCAAATTCTGCTAATACTCGAAAATGAAATAAACCAAACTAATAATAAATAAAATAAGGAGTCAATTAATCTCTTGGATATCTCGCAGTCAATCATTCTGCAATGTGTGGCAGCAAAATATTTACACGATGTTGCAAGCATTGCCTAACAGTTGGTTTGGTCTGTTTGGCTGGACTTCAGCTGCAGCGCAGATAGTCAAAGCACTTTGGCTCGTCTTGCTGTGCAGCTTGGCAATTTGCTAAAAGTGTTATCAACATTCATCGATTCGTATTTCGTATTTCGCTTTTGCATATGCAAAAGTCAATCTATACAACTGGTCTCAGGCGTTCTCATTTTCCAATTTCTTTCGTTGGGGTTTTTGTTGTGCTCCTTTTGCCGCTTGCCGCTAACTTTATCTACATTTTTTGCGTCTTTGCTTTTTGTCTTTGGTGGCGTTAAGCAACTAGAGCAGAGGGCGCTACGGTGTGCCACAAATTCAGCATGCTGCGTCAGGGTGGTTGTCAGAGTGTCAAGTTGCTTGGGAGTTTTGGGAGGCGTCGCCGATGTCACAAGAGGAGCAGCCAACTTGAGACAGCAGCCGCAGGATGTCAGCTGCTTTTGCTACTGCCGTTGCTGCTGCTGTCCTCACTAATGAAACAAAAACAGACAAGTTAATGTACAGTTGATGTACATTCTAATGGGCTTGGCCACTGTCCTCGGTTGTCGTTGTCGTTGTCGTTGTTGCTGCCTTTGCCACTCTCTTTTGGCCACAACTGTCTGCAGATTTGCATAGAAAGCAGCATTGGCCCTGCTAATTGAGTGACTAAGCATTCCATCTGGCTAAAGTTTTCGACATTCTAATGCCCATTGTCAAGCTGCTGTTGCCGCTGCTGCTGCTGCTGCCTCAAAAACTAAGTAGTTAACATTTCCGCTGGCACTTCTTACCTGCTGCAGCACAGTTCTCAATTCGCCCATGAATATGGGGCCTTTTATAAATAATTCAAGCGCATGCTGATAACTGCTGCTGCTGCTGCTGCTGCTCTAAGCCTTTTGCTCGGCTCTGTTTCTAGAGCAGCGCAAATTAACAGAGCGCATTGAATGGCCGACCTATACAAAAGACTAAAAGCCAGCCAGCACAAACGGGTCCAAATGTCACGGCAACAACAACAACGAGCACAAAACTTGCGGAAGTTGCTCTTTTGAAATGCAAAACTTACAGGGAATCGTTGGCATTGGGTTTTGGTCGACAATTTTCGGGCATTAAAATCAACTGTGCATGTTTTTTGGAATTATTCTAGCATAATTTCTCAACTGGCAGCAGCTGTGTGTTGAGTATTGACTTCCTTTTTCGGCGCACAAAATTTACTTAATGTGCGCACACAAAAGTGTTGCCTACTTTTCGGGGCAGCACGCGCCATTGCAAATTAACAGCAACAACAACAGCAACAACAACTGTCAGCAAACAAAATAACACAATTTACAGTTAATCTAAATGTTGGTTTTTATTAGCCAGCAGAAGTTTCTGCGGCTGCGACTGCAACTGAACTTGATAAAAGTTAAGCCAGCTCTCCGAGTCGCAGTCGAGTGCTGGGCTGGAGTGCATGATATAGCAACAGCAAAAGTGACTTTATTATAATTTTCAACTTTTGATTTACTGCGCACTTTGAGCGTCTCCTCGCCCCCTCGCCCCACACAGCAGTTGATTATGTCTTTGTGTGTGTGTGCGGCTCAAGATGCCAACGAGGCCAACTCCGAGTCGAATTCGAGTCGACTGGATTCGGCCCTAGGCAGCATCGCACACACAAAAGCCAGCCAACAAAGCCACATACACACACACACACACACACACACACACATACACAAAATGATGCTAATTTTTACAACAACACACAACAACAACAAGTAGCTGAAGCAGAAGCAGAGTAACAATGGCAGCCAGCAGCCAAATTGTTGCCAGAGAGATAACAGCGAGAGCGGCAAGAAAACACAATTGTAAAAGTTTTGCACAAAAAGATTTACAAAATTACAATAATAAAAACAACAATAAAATTAAGCATTGTAATATGGTGACACAAAAATTGTGGAACAATGCTGCAAATCAAATTAATCTTCCAGCAAAACGAATCACAAATACTCTGCGCGATCTGAAACAGATTGAGTGATTAATTGACTGGAAAATGTTGATGAATAACAGATTTATTTGACAAGAGAGTCGGGGAAATGAGAATGAGGTTGAAACCAGCTTAGATTACAAAAACTGACAATATTGTTTTTATGATTTGCGGTATTAAAAGTATTTATTTATTTATTAATTTTGCATATCATATTTATGTGAGGCTTCATTTTATTTTATTTCTGAAACAGGTATTAATCAAGATGTTTTATACATTTTGTATTTGATTTATATTCATGCAGATATTCAACAAATTCGCGGGGTTAAGATTTTCACGCGGGGTTTCGGTTTTTATATTTTAATATATACAAATTATCTCGAAATGCAATTAACAACAAGTTGAATAAATTTGACTTTAAATTATAAAAATTTTTATATAATTTTTACTTTCCATGCAAAAACTTCTTAGGGTTGAAATGCATTGCTTAAATAGGTTAAGTCTTCTTGATACTTTAATTTAAATATATCCTAACTATCTCATGTATATATTAATTAAGATATTTCAAGTTGACAAAATCTTTAATTTTTCTGAGCATAATCAAACTTTAAATTATTCTTATATTTATATTATTTTCTTTACAGATATTAAACGAGTTCTCAGCATTTAAATGAATTCCTCAAATGGGGTAAGTCTCCATTGATTTAAATTCAAATATATACAAGCTGATTCCCAAGTAGCTGTTTATTTTGCCTAGCCAATAACCAAGTATGCAATTTAATTAAAATTCATTTGCACTATTTGGCCACTTGAAACAATTAACTAAATAATTATTGTGCTATCAAAAATGATGTTGACGTCAAGTAGCTCAAAATTGCGCTCTTCAAATGAAATGGTATCCGAGATTAATTTGAGCTTGGTCAAACAGCTTAACTAATGCCATATGCCACTTGGAATACCTCAACATATTTCAAGTTGTGGCCAGTTGTCGTGAAGAGCTTGTTAAATGGATGCTTGAGCTGGAATCGCAAATCGCTTTTAATTTGATGGCGACACGGACACAAAATAAATTGTGCATTCTACAGACGATTTTCGGTTTTATTGCTGATCGAAGAGGCGCGACTTTAAGCGTTCGAACTTGACGAGGTGGCAAATATATATATATATTTATAGAAATTGATGTGTGTAGGTGAGTTTAAAGCGTGCCTGGCACGTGTCATAATTGCAAATCAATGAGCTGCAATACAATGGTCGCTCTGATTATGACGATGCCATAACGATGATTACGCCAATTGTACATGATTGTGTGTGTGTGTGTGTGTGTGTGTGTGTAGTACGTGCATGTGTGTGTGTAGCATTTTAATAAATTACGTGACAAACTGCAGGGCTCTAAGCCTTCCCATGTGGCTGCCACACGGCAGCAAGTCCTGCCCGAAGGAGGCGCCACAGCAGCAGGTGGCTCTAGCGGCGATGCGTGCCCGAATTCCGTTAATGTAGGCTCATTAGTTGGGGCATTAAAGCGGTATTATGTGCAGCACTGCGAGCTGGGATTTGGGAGGCTGCCGCAACGCCTTTGAATCGGTCGTGTTGCATTTGCATTTCGCAGTTTAGTTGCCAGAGCGTCTTGCACATTTGCATGCTCCGATTGTATCTTGTATTCACAGTTGTTTCCCTTTCCTCTCCCCCCTCTTGGTGTCGCCTGTCGCGCTTCGTAGTGTAATTTGCAAAATGAAATGACAAAGTTTTGCACACAGTTAACAATATTAAATCGGATTTCAAAGGCTATGGCGACGGCGACGGCGACGGCGACGGCAACACAGCTCTGACTCCAAATGTAATTACATTTTCTGTTTTGTGTGTTAACAAACCGTATAATTGGCCCGGCGCTTTGTCGCGCTCTCATCGCCCAGCATTCCATGTTATCCACGAAACCAGCACGTTGCCAGTTGCCGTTGCCGGTTGCCTTTGCCTTTAGCCTTGGCCGATAAGCAACAGCTACAGCAACAGTTAGTCGCATTAACACACGCACATTCTGGCCACATCTCATCTGCACCTTCGGGCCCCTGCCTTCCTGCTCTTCACATGGTTAATGGCTTCGGCCAGTGACTTGCATGCAATTAATGTGAAAGCAATGCGTTGCGATTTACCTAATGGATTGCTAGAATTAAATAAATTAGTGCAAGCCCTTGCCGACTCTGAGCTACATGATGCCGTCGCTTGTGCACGCCCTGCTGCGAAATATTAACAGTAACAGGCAAGCAAATGGGTGAGCTCGACATTGAGGCACTGCATTTGGTTAGACTAAAAATGGATTTTGGACTTATGTTAGCAGCTTACTTTAATAAACAATTAAACCTCTTTAAATCGTAGTAAGTTTTTAGCAAAACTTTATAAATAAATTTGTTGGAAATTAACTAATTATATTGCTAGCAGAAAAAAAATGTTTTGTTTTGAAAAAAAAATAGATCTACATAAATTGATGCGAAATTAAAGTACCATCTTGATAAGGTTTGAAAATAAATAGATGTCCGAAACTTTATTAAAAATGCCAAATGCACACATGTAACTACAATAATTTATCATTTCCCAGTTGATGAGGAAATATGTTTTGTTTTATTCGATTGTTAAACGTTTCTCTTTGCAATATGGTTTTTAAATTTCAGTTAAGCCATTCTTAAAAGAAAGTGAATTGAAACACCTTAAAATATTTGTAGAAAATCTAACTTTTATGTAGTATTACGTAATAGTTTAATAAGAATTGCGTAGACTAAAATTGTTCAAGATATTGCATTTGTTTTTCAAAGTTTTTGTCTAAATAATTAATTTCAGCATTGTTTTTCATTTTACATATATATCTTCTATTTTCATTAAATTTCTGTATTTTTAAAATGATTTTTTAATTTAAGAAATTTTCATAAGTATACATTTTTATTTTATCATCATACACAAAATTAAGTTTTGTACGCTGCGAAAACATGTTGAACTTGTTGCAGCAGTTTCTTTTGTTGCATAACCACAACTTTGTAGTTATTAGCTAGCAACTTGGTTAATTGCTGCATTTTATTTTATTAAGCAATGCACAAATTACAAAAAGAAAAAAAAAGTTGCTTTTTGTTCTCAACAAGATGTAAAATTCTCCGCTTCTCTGTGTTGCCGTCGACTCAACAACTGGAATAAAGCCTTGCAATGTGGTTTGACGCTTTTCCAATTACCAACATTTTCGAGTAGGTATGCAAGTGTGAATGTGTGTGTGTGTGTACATGTGTACATGTGTGTGCATGTGTTTGTGTGGCCACCTGCATCATTCCAAAGCAAGAGATAGAGAGAGTAAGAGCGATGCGCTCGTGTGTAAATATGCAGCTGGCATATTACTTGGGTACAATTGCATAGTCCCTTTGTCATATTTTCGGCATGCCATCAAGTAAATTTAATGAAATTGTTGCGGCTTTCCCAGTTGCCAGGGAACAGAGCAAAGTCTGCGGTTCGGATGAGTCGCCGGTCGTCAACGTCAGAGTCATCAGCGCCATCATCGCCGTCATCATCATCATCATCGCCATCCTTGGCACTCGCTTGTTTGCTCAGGCGTTTGCCCAAAAACCCCTTGCCCCTTTCGCCCCCTCCCCCTTGATGTTGCAGCGGGGGCGGGGCTGCTTGAAATGTGGGTCAGTTGCACAGGCAATGCGGCATGAAATTTGAGTTGCTTGGCATGTTAAACAAATTTTGTGGTCAGTTGTCAGCAACAAAAAGCGAAGCAGCCAAATATTTGCTCAACCAGCTCAATATATATACCCCAGGGTGCACCTCATTCCCTCAGCTCAGCTCTGGCCTCTGAGTAGTGTGTTCTTGATCTCATTATAAAAGCGAACTACAAAAATTACCACAACAGAGACTATGCTGTGGCCACACACAGCTCAACTCGCCCTCAAAAGCCAGCAGGATTGGCAGCAGGATGGGTCTGCTGGCCCCAAAATTGATTTGCTCTCTCGGGTCACAGGTTTGTTTGAGTTGCACTTGACACATGCTGAAGCCATGCGTAAATCTTTTAAAACAACTTGAAAAGGAAACAGCACATTAATTGATTTCCAGCACGCTTCAATGAACATTCAAGTTCGCACAAACACACAACTACAACTAGCTGGTGAAATTAAAAGTCGAGCGACGACGCGATGCCCTTTAGAATATTAAATTTTGATAGTCATTAACAATATTAAATATGAAAAAGTTCCATGACATCTGAAAACTGTTCAAATGTTTTTTAAAATTAATTCTGTTGAGAAAATTTCAGAAAATTTAGTAGATTTTTGCATTGTCATTTCAGCAGTTGTGTGAAGAAATTAAAATACATATAGTACATACTTATTTAAGAAAATGATATTGCTGAATTTATAAAATTAGTTTTCATTCGATAATTCGACGTGCAATATATGTATTTTCCTGCACTCAGTTTGGGTTGTAGAATTTTTTCAGTCTGCCATGAACAAAGTAATAAAATTAAACAATAATACAAAAAACGAATGATTAGATTGCAATAATACAATTAATTCGTGTCGTAGAACTTAAGCGGAAAAGACATATCGCTTGTAGACAAAGAAAAACTATTTTTTTTATTTTAAAAATTTATTTTTCTGCAATTATGCAATAGATTTTTCGTTGTAGAATTTATGTTCTTTCGACTTAAATTAAAATTTGCTGAAGTTGGAAAATAAGAATTTTATCTGTCTTCTGTGGACAAATTAAAATAAACCGATGTTGGTTATGGATTAGAAGTTTATCGATTCAACTTTGGGCCAGTCTTTAACTGCCTATTATTGGCACTAAGGCGTTGCAGAGTATTTGCAAAAATGAAGCTGATTTGCGGCGCGGCGAGCAGCCAAAGCCTAGTATGGGATGGAGGAGCAGGAGGACGATGAGGAGGAGTGGGCTAGGACCAGGACGAGGAGCAGTGAAGCGTGACAGGCGCGTGGCCAACTGACAATGGCAGCAACAAAAGCAAAAGGCAGAAAAGCAGAAAAAGCAAAGCAAAAACGACAAGAAAGAGATACGCGCGCAAAAAAAAGAGAAGAAAAGCAAAAGAAACACGAACGAGCGAACGAAATGTTAAAATGATTTTGCTTTGCATGCCAAGCGGCGCAGTGTGCCAATTTTTCAGTTAAAAGGCCGGGGAATGGAAAACAGCACGAACAAAAAAAAAAAAATGGCGCAAAAGCAATGTAATAAATGCGTCTGCTTTGTGTGGCAGCCAAACTGATGAACAGCCGCAGAGCAAAACAGCCCAAAATGAAACAGCATCAACGGCATGCGGCCGATAGAAGCACGAACCGAAACTTGAACTGTAACTGAAGCCCGCCTTTTGCTCCATAAACACGCTGCCGTTCCTCCTCCCTTCCCCCTTCCCCCCTCTTGCCCCTCGTCAGGCTGCTTTGCTGCGTGCTTGCAACAAATTTTCACATTTTGTGTGTGTGTGTATAGTCACATCAATGCATTCTGTCAGTGTTTTTACCTGTCGCTGGAATTTTTATGTGGCACACTTTAAGGCGCATAAAAATGGCCATTGCCATTTGGGCCGCTTTATCTTTTAGCCGTTTTATGTCGCATTTGCGTAGCTCGTTTTATTGTAATAAATTTAAAACATTTTGCACTCATACACATTTTATGAATCTTCAAGATGCCAACGGAATAAAGTGCAGCTGAGAGCTAAGCTGCCGTTTTGTCGTTCGCTTCTCGCCGAGTACAGATATTTTATTTGGCCATTGAGACACACGGGCGCATGGCAAAGTGCACTGCAATTGGGATTTATGCAAATGGTGATATATATGTTATATATTCTATATATGACCCTCCCATCTCCGACTTGCCTTCGCTCGCTCGCAGTTTTGCACACAGCAAAACTTTCAACATAGATTAAAAAATGTCAGCGGAATTTATGCGAAATTATGCAACAGCAGCAACAACAACAGCAGCAACAACAACTCGAAGTCTCTTGCATGCATATGCAAAGTTGATATTACGTATACGCCACATACGCCAAAAAGTTGTCGAGTTGCTTTCAATGCCACCACATACAAAACATACACGCTGCTAACAATGCACCTACTCGTCATCGTCATCGTAGTTGCTGCTGCGTTTTTAATAATACTGCCAAATACATATTTTACGATAGCACAAATCGTTGGCAGCTGCGCGATAAATCAACATGCATTTTAATAACTTGAACTGTAACTGGAATTGCAGCAGCAGCAGCAGCAGCAGCAAAAGTCACAATCGCAACGGCATCAGCAGTAAAATCAACAAGAAAATGAAGCTTCATTATGGCAGCCAGCAAAATTGTTATGAAAATTGACTTTTTAGCCGCAAGCTAAACTAATTTTGTGCGGCGCTCTCTCTCTCTCTCTTTCGGTTGGTTCGCTGCCTGGCATAAAAGTCAATTGGCAACGGCATTGACTTTGGCTTTGACTGTCTGCTTATTTGTGGGGGGCAGCAGCAGCGGCAGTTATCGATACGGCAGTTATCGTTATCATTTGACTGGCCATTTGCTGCTTATCAAAGCTGATTGCAATGCCCCAAGCTCAATGTAGCTGCTCCTCTTCAGCTACAGCTACAGCTTCAGCTTCAGCTTCTGGTTCGCTTTCACTTGCAGCAGTAAAATCTCTCTGCATACTTATTGCACGCTGTCTGACTTCTCCTATTTCATGGCTGTCTTTTCGATTGGATTCTCAGCTCTCGCTCTCTTGCCAATGTTATTGCATGGAAACTTTATAAATCTTTTGCTCGCTTAAACTTTTGCAATCGAGTTATGGATACAAATTAACTCGACTTGCTGCTCAAAAACTTTTGACTAAAAAACAACAATAATAACAAACAACTCGCTGCATTTGAGCTCAGCAACAATAATATTTACAAATAGTACTCGTATATCTTGAGCTTAGCAACTTTTTGCAGTGCTCTGCGGTTAGACTTGAAAGGCAGCGAGGATATTAATTTAACCCAGAACTCATGGTTACGTTGCTAGGTAAAAAATAGTGGAAGGGAGGCAGCAACATATTGCAAATAATAATTGCGATTATTGCAAAGAGTATTGTTTGAGAATTCCCTAAAAAGGCACTTGCACTTAAGTAAATAAATTTTCACTCAATCCTTGGAATACTTTAATAAATATTCCAATAGTCTGCTCACTCAGCTTGAAAGTCCGCCAAGATCCGATTTAAATGCGCAAATATTCAATGGAAAATTGGGTCAAATTGAAAAATAAATTTCATTTTGATTAGAATTTCAACTTGATTAAAACTAACTCAACACACAAATGGCATGCAGTCCATTTAAATATGGGGTTCGTTGGGCCCTAAAAATAACTTTTTTTTGGGGGGGAAGCATCCTTCAAATGTAGGCTCAGCAGCCATTTAGAAATTGACTTTTGCTGCTGCTTTTTATTCGGTCTTTGTCTGTCTTTGCACAAATATTTCTCATTATTCTGTCCATCATTCCCCCCTTTATTTTTTTTTTGGTCAACTTTTAGCCGTTGTGGTTGTGCGGAAAGTTGTCGTCGGTCGGAAATGGGCAGCGTATGGAGCGGGATCCGTGATGGGCCCGCGTTTCAGTCCGCATCCGTGTCCAAGTCGGCGTCCTGGTCGCGAGTGACTCGATTTCCACTTGAGTAAACATTAACGTGCCGGACGCCCCATTGAAATTCAAGCGTGCAATTCATTTCCACTTAATTTTCAACGCTGCCGCTGAGTTTTTCTTGTGTTTCCATTGTGATTCCCTTTCCTCCATTTTTTTTTTGTCGTTGACACAAGTTTTGTGCAGTGATTTTTTGTGATTTTTGTCATTTCCTTTCTTCGCCATGATACCCTGTAGAGTGTAATTAATAAAAGGAATACAGTAGTAGTAACACATACATTTTTTGTTTAAATAACATATTTTGTAAATTTATCTATATTATTTATTGATTCTTTTTATTTACGGCATAAGGTCAGTAATTGAACCTTATTGGTTATAAAATTGTATATGCGTTAAAGAATTCAGTTTATTTATTCTAAATGTTTTAACTTAAATCTACTGCAGCTATTTGAATATTTTCTGCTATTACACCATTTTGGGTACATCAGATTTATTACTTTGTTTACAAATTTAATAACAACACATAAAAACGTTAAATGCCAATATTTATAATTGCTGTGGCTGCCAAATAATATTTTGCATCACTTTAAAATAAAAATAGACCCCAAAATATTAGTATATTAATAGTAAGTTGAAGTTATCGATATTAATCAGATATTTTATTTATTTTATTCTAAAGGGTATTTTATAGCCGCATACATTAATTTTGTATTTACATTTATATCGTTTGGTATTTAAATATATTTCTTGTGTTTCAAGTTGGTAAATGCAAATTAGTCGCAAGTGTCTCAATTCGTACTTGCAACGCGTCACAAAGTCAATTTGAGGCAAATTTATGAAAATGATAAGCTGAAAAAAAAGAAAAAAGGAAAGTTAAGGAAGGAGAAAGTGTAAACAGAACTGTGGTTCTGTGGCACTTTGCGGTCACTCCCACTGACTTGCTGGTCGTGTAATTTGTGGCACTTTGAGTGTCTAAATTGAAAGCAATTAAGTGTGGCACGTGGCACAGTGGCAGTGGCAATGCGGCTGTGTGGCACTGTGTGTGCTGGTGATTTGATTAGCCGCTTGGGCCTTATTGGAATTGATGGAGCGTGTGTTAGTTTTGGAGGCAAGTGTTTGTTTTCCACATTTCACATTGAGAGCCCAAGAATATTGCCTGCGAATATAACATTAATTTTGATTGCCTGCTGAAATTTATTGATTTGTTTGCTCGACCGTTTACAAATTGTATCTACAGCAGCAGCGGCAGCAGCGGCGGCACTTTGTTTATGTTCAATGTTGAACATAATCATTAGCATTAGCATCACTCTGGCAAAGTACTTGAGTTGATGCTGATGCTGCTTGTGTCTGTCTCCATTTAGCTGTCACTCGACTAGGTTCCGGCTCTTCATTTGCTTATAATTTGTTTTGTTTTCCTGCCTATTTAGCGTTGATTTCATTTCCCGCCAGCCTAATTGTGAGGCGGCACAAAACTTAATTAGATTGCGGCATTCGCCACCTCAGGTAATGCTGGGACTCAGTTCTCAGCTCTTTACCTACAACAATTGTCACCTTTACCAGCCTCAGTCTTAGAGTCGGTCTCCCACGCATTTCAGACATGGCTCTTTGGCTGGTTAGAGTGGCTGTGTTGAGTGGCTGCCACATTTTGTTGTAAATTGATTAACTGACTGACATAGTGAACGAGTGTAACTGACTCGCAGCCCCATTGGCGTTTTGCTGTTTGTTTTAATTAAATTTCCATTTTCCATTAACTATATAATTATCTTATTTCGTTATGCTCCAAATTGTATAACACTAATTGAATTCTTCAATTCTATAAACACAGCTGCTCGACTTCTATCGCAGGCAATCAATTGATTTATGGAAAAGTCAGTTCAGTCAGATATTAGCAGTCTAACAGAATTAGAAACAGAGCGAGAGAGAGCTTCTTGGTAGAGAAATGGAAAATTCTGAGATGAAATAAATTATAAATAAATATAAATATAATCATTGTTAAATAAGTTACTGGTTCAAAAAGTAAGAAGAAGAATATTTTAGTGGCAGCTGGTTTAAAATGAATTTTGTTATCGGTAGTATTATATAGTTTCGTAATATTGCTGGAAGTAAAGTATGGTTACAATAGCTTTACTTTTATTTTTTCGCTGGAATTATGTATTCCTATGTACATAATAAGGCTATAAAAACTAGAGTAAGTGAAATATATTAACTTACCGATTTTAAAAAACTTTGTCTCACAAGATTTCAATCTTAAAATTATTTATTGAAATGAAGACATCTATCTAACCTGCACTCTGTCTAGTAAAAATTAAGATTCTTAATCAACTGTAGAAAAATAAACAAGTATTTATCTTAATCAAAATATTATAGTTGGAGTTTCAATCAATAAAAACGGAATACAACAAAATTTCAAGTCATTTATTATTGCCTTTCTATAGCCAACTTCTCAGTCATGACAACCATGACACTTTAACTTGACTGCAACTCTATTGTTAATTGAGTTGTTGTGAACAAATTAAAGTTGTGGTCAAAGTGATATTCACTTAAGTTCAAATGTTTTACAAAACTGCCAGACAGAATGTCGTTATTTTTTTTTTTTTTTGGGGTGGCATTAAAAGTGTCTGGGATTATGCGCTCTCTAAAACATATTTGCTGTGCGCCCACAACACGGAGAAACCTGTGTTCAAGTTAAAGTTTATTACTTAATTTTTACTGGCTGCCAATTTCAGGCGACAATTTGTTGTCGCTGGAACGAGGCAACCACGCAGACCAGACGCCAATGAACTTCGGCATCCGGAGTTTGAAGTCCGGAACTCGAACTTCGACTCCCGGTTTCGTCTGCGTCTGCAGATCATCCTGCTTATGCGGGCTGTGAGCTGTGAGCTGTGCACTTGTTACGCACCCGCAGCAGGACAACGAGTACATTTACGGGTTACATTATAGCCAACCGTTGCCCTAATCCTGTCCAGGCATGTCCTCCTCAGTCCCCCTCCCCTCTCCACGTGCATTGTCCGGCTTTTATGGCACGTTGTAAACACTGCGCATAAACTTTGCACTAAAGTGTTGTCGTATAAATTGTATTATGGCAGCTCCCAGGCCGCCCATTTTATGTGTGTGCAGAGAGCAGCAACGATTGCGAGGGCCGAAGAACGAAGGACGAAGGACGAACCGTGTCCTGTTTGGTAGATTGTGTGAAAAGTAACAAACAGCTCAACGTCCAGACAAAGCGCACAAAAACGCAAAAGTAAAAGTACAAGTTTTTGTTACACTTTTTGCCAAGATATTTATCATTTTGGTTAGCGTTGCTTTTAATTACAATTGTTGTGGCAAGCGTGCTGCTTTTTCTTCTTCCACTTTTTGTTGTTGTTGTTTGCTGCACTTGCCCTTAAACAAAGTCCACCAGCAAGTTCCGTTGATCCTTATCCCCCGCCAAACAGTCCCATCCACTATACAACGGCCCAGCCGGAGCCCAGTAAATTGCATTTTCACGCCCAACTGCATGGCAGACACAAACGCATCCCATGGCATCCATTCTCTCCCCAACATCACATCGCATTCAACATTTACAGTTTCTGGCAACGGCTCGTCAGCATTCTCATCATCGTCATCGTCGTCATTCTTGTGCTGCATCATCATCATAATCTTTATCATTGGCACTGACTGGCCAATTTTTTTTTTTTTTTTTTTTTGGTCTGTTAGCCGCTTTTGCTACCCAGACTTTGGTAGCTTTGACTCGCTGTCTGTTCGGCTGGTCGGTGGACAGTGAATTGCCCTGATTCGTTTTCATTTCATGACCATTATTTCGACTATACTACGACTACGACTATGGCACAGAGGACCCGGAGAATTCGAACTGGCGCTGACATGCTCCAAGGTTGGGCATTTTCGGCCTCACATTTCTGCATTTCTGTGCCTAAACTCATTTGCATGATTTCGGCTGCGCTTCCCAATTTTTTTTCTTTATACACTCTATCATTACACTTGCCCACAAAATACCAGAAGAAAAAAAAAAATAGCAGTCATAATCCAAACAGTCGATGGTTTTTGCCTTTCTATGCGGGGAATTCGCTAATCCTAAATGATTTATAGATCGCTGTCGTCTAACAGACTTAAATGACTTTAAAATGGTTTTAGTTGTATGCAGTCAATATTAAGAAGAACTATAAGAACTTTAGAGTTTAGACATAGAACTGATTTAAATCTAATCGAGTTTTTTTGAATTTAAAATAAATGTAAATTAATGAAATGAATGAATTGAAACAATTAATGAAATAATGAAAATAGTTTAAGATTTCTGCAGTCGATGTTATAAAGAAGTATAAATACTGTAAAGCTTTAAATGGAATTTTTTGGGGAGTTTGGCATCGTAATTAGCTAAAACAAAACAAAACGAATTATGATTTAAATATTAGAGAATATTAAAATATGGTATCAGTTTTTTAAAATCTTGTCGATCGAATTAAGCGACTGTGTATTTTATGGAATTAGAAATTATTTAATTGTATTCCTTTATTTGATTGCTTATGTCTTGCCATTTATGTATCTTTTTGATTTATTAATTTGATATATTTTACATTTAAGTACTTATTTTTTTTAATTTTTGAAATTGTTATGTTTCTGTTAATTATTAATTCGCTTATTTAGTTATTGATGTATTTTATTTTTCATATTTTCCATTTTACTATTTACAAGCTGAACCATATTAATTATGACGACTACTCACTAATATTTCGAGCTATTAGAATTAAATAATATTGTGTAGTCTTTCCTATATTCATAAATATATTTTCATTATTATTTCACAGATTTTTGCTCCTAATTCAGTTCTTAATTTCCTCTACCCTATTTTGTTGTAGTTGTAGCTTAGCTAGATTGCTGATCTTTTGCAATCTCGATTCTCGTGTCCTTGCGGTTATTCAATAATTTAATTGACGGTATTGCTGCACCTTGTGGCAACTTTCTATTGCCACTTCCTGTGCGGCGGGGCCATAAATCATTGTTAACTTTACCGCCATTCTGAATTTTTTTTTGAACGTTTTTTGCGTCTATTGTTGAGCCTACGGCAGCTGTCGCTTGACTGTCAGTTTTGAAGGGCAACACGCGCGTATCGACCACAGAGTTGGCCACACAGCGACCAAAAACTCCCACGGCCACACACAGACAATTGATGGGTGTGGACTAGGAGGCGCAGCAGCCGCAGTCGACGGGGGGCGTGGCATTTATATTGCAGCGATGACTACAAATTGGTCGCATTTTCCTTGTGCAAAGTTGCCGAGCTGAGCGCAGGATGTGAGTGTGTGATTGCGAACCTGGGAGAGACGATGATTCAGCCTCTGGCTGGCATAATTTTTCCTTGAAACACAATTTTTTTTCCTTGCCGTTTTATATATTAAGTGTGTTTTTTTTTTGTTGCGTTGTCTTTATTCGCTGCAATTTGAGTTTTAGTTTTTGTGTTTGCTGCATTTGACATTTTGTGACTTTTGCTGGCGCTCGCGTAATTTATGTGAGTTTTGCACTGTGAAGTTTGCTTTGGCTGGGGGGACATAAAAAAAAGAATATAGAGAACAGAGGAGGCAACTTTAACAACGAGTGACATTATGTGAAAAGACTGTTGCAGAGTGCAGACAATAACAACAACAAATGGCCCAACTTGCCGCATAAGTTTGTTGCCATTCGCAGTCCCGCTCCTCTTGCCCCACATAAGTGGGTAAGTACTCGTAAGTAAGTAAGTAAGTAGTTTGTTCGCATCCGGTTGCCCTCTCTCTCTCTCTCTCTTTTTGTCTCTTTCTGTGACTGTCCCTCCAGCTGTCTGTCTGTCCGCTCGTGTCTGTCTTAAGTTTTTGTTTATTTTGTTTGTTGTCAAGTTGTGCGCTTGTCGCGAATGTCGTTGTCTGTCGCTGGCCTCATATGAGTTGCTTGTTATTCATATTCATTAGCACTCCATTGTGTGCCATGAATTTGCAATAGGACTCCAAATTATGCCACCAATTAAATGCATACAAAATGCACAAATACGTGCAGCTGTGCCACAGCGTCGAGTGCGAAAAACTAAAGTGAATGTTGACCAATAAATCAAAACAACTTGCCTTTAGAATTGCCATTGGAGTTTGGAAATTGTTCGCAAAGTTAAGAATTTTCAAATACATAGTTTTGTATAACAGCATGAAGATAAAATCTATAAATACATAAAGTTAGCCTAGAGAATATCATCACATATTCCTTCTTAGAGCTCAACTCTCTATAAAGTCTCATTCTTACTTTTGTATTCCAACTAGCAACATCTAAATTTATTTTTGTTGTCTTAAATTGTATTGGGTTTTGGGTAAGAAAATAATACAATAAAAAAATACGTTATCGGGAAAATATAATTGAGAATCTGTGTAGAGCATCTAAAGGATCAATCATGTGCTGTGGACCTTGCGGTAGCTGCTGTGGACCATGTGGAAGCTATGGCTATGGCTGCTTTGGTCCTAACGTGTGTGGACCGTGTTATGCAACAGGACCCTGTTTCGGCTGCTGCGGCGGTCCTTGTTGTGGACCTTGTGGCGGTTGTTGCAGTAGTTGTGGCCCTTCTTGCTAACGATGTTCAGAGACCCCATGATTTTAATGTAAAATTTACGGTTTAAGACGCAAATCAATTTGCATCATTGGTTGCAACAATAAATGACTCGTAAGAATAGACTTTGTTTTTACATTTTTAATAAATTGAGGGGCAAGCTTAAAAATAAATTTAAAATTAATTATATTTTATAACTAAATAAATGAATTATCGTATGTTACAAAAATAAAAAAGTTACAGTAGGGTTTTCTTTGAATGAATTTGGATATTGATTAAAATTTAGGGAGAGCAACAATATTTACCATCGTATAATTTTCATATAATTTTCCTGGGCGATATTATATTAAAGGATTTTTTATTGGACTTTCAATAACAAATTCATTTCTAATGTATTTTTCTTTACAAAATTTGGTAATTTTAATTAATATACTTTTCCAATTTGTGTTGTATTGTATTATTTCGTATTCTTATTTTATTCTATTTGTTTCGAATTTATTTTAGTGTAAAATTTAAAATAAATTTCTTAAATAGATTATATAATTTTTTGGTCTAGTTCACAAGAAATAATATTACAACATTTTTTGACAAAGATAAGGCAACTGATTTCTAAAACACTTAGGTATTCTAATATATTTAATTTTTTTTATTATATAATTATTTTGAAGCATTCATTTTTATGTTCACAGCGTATTTATTTCATAAATGTGTTTTTGTTTGCATTTGTGGTGGAGTTTTTAAAACATTTTGTGTATTTATTTCATACTGATTGACTGTTTTTCGAATTGTTCATTAAACTAAACTGTTGTTTACACGCTTTTAATTACATTTTTGTTTAGCCGCAAGTAATAACCACAACAAACTTATTAAATTGACAAAATATAATTATTTTTGGCATATTTATAGAGTCAAGCTGCGATGCAGCTGACACTCAAACAGATTTGCCAACACTCTTTTAAATTCAATATCAAAATCTTCATCAGATTTGCCAATACGCTGTTGAATTAATATCACGATCGTAATGGGAAGATTCCTAATTGAGCAAGTCATGTTGCTGTGCAGCGAAAGCAAGTGACTTGTTTGTAACGTGTGTGAGTCTGGGAAGCGGAGAGTTGCAAACATTGCGATAAAGCTGAAATCCTCAACTTTGGGGTATAAGTCGTGTGTGCATCAGGCTGTCGTGAAGGGATAACAGTCACCCAACCACAAAGCGGGAGTGCTGCCAACTCTATTTAACTGTTTGCCAAGCTGTCAAGCGCTAGCTAACTGCCACAGTGCCACACGCTAGCCACACACACACACACACACACACTCACACACACAGACACAGCAGGGTGGAGTTGTCGGTTGAGCTTGTAGTGGTCCTTGTCCCGGTTGCGAGTACTGTGTAAAAGCCAAAAAGGAAACGCGCTACATTTGCGCTCAACGTGTTTGCCTTTTGCGAGGCTGCTGAGCTTCAACGTTTTACGCTTCGATTGCACTGCGAAGCCACCTGAGAGACAGAGACAGAGACAGCGAATGGTGTGTGTGTGTGTGTGTGCACAGTTGTTGGCTGTTGCAGAAATGCGCATCGCACAACGGCACACATATTTTAATCTAGCTGCAGAAAAATTGTATACACCCACAGAGTAACACACACGGCATCAAGTATACGCGCTGTGGCACCGAAATTAAATTTTAAATATTTATAAAGCTGGGGCCAATAAAAGGAATTTGCAATTGGCCTGATTGGCTTTTAATCGCAGCAGACAGTTTTTAATAAATATGCATAACGAGAGACCGAGAGACAGAGAGCGAGTGAGAGAGAGAGAGAGATAGAGCGATTGTGGCAGGTTGATTGCAATGAAATTGCAACCGGCACAAAAGCCGGACACGCCCTAAAGCCTCAACGGCTAATATCAATAACGTCGAGTTCGAGTCGCAAGCGGGTGGCAATAGCAGTAAAGTGCAGCAGAAGGCGAGAAAGATAGCTAGCATCTTACGGATACTTGCAACGGATGCAGCATTGTGTTGCGTAAAAATTGCGGAAAAGCCAAAATCAAGTGAAATTTATGATTGCCATAAAATTGCGTGGATATGTGTGGCAAACAGTTCCTGAACGGAACCAGCCAGCAAGCTATCAAAAGCTGTTACTTATGCGCATAGCACGTCGCACGTGTACAGCTCGAGAGTATCTCGTAGATACACATTGTTGCCAGACTAGGCTAGTCTGTGCAGTACATAAGAAATGCAATCGGGCAAACTGCAATTTCGTAAATCGAACAAAACTGTTAGCCTGCAGGCAGCTGCATTTTGCTTGGTTGCTCTGAATGCTGCATTCTGCTGCACTCTGCATAAAGCAAGCAATCAAAGTGGTCCAGCTTCAAAACTTCTGCTCATCATCATCATCATCGTCATGGTCGTCATCATCGTGGCGCTTGTCGCATTGGCTGAGCTGATAAGCAGCGTAGAGTGTTTGGTTCCGGCCTTGCCTGCCACTCGACTCCCCGTTTATTTGCTAGCAAAATTGTGAAATAATGTGCTGCAATCAATTCGCAATACACGAACTCTCGACTCAACTCTATTCCCCGGCCGCCAGACACTCGTGCCACATTCACGTTGCAGCGCAAAAATATGTGCACTCAAGTGTTTTGAAAGCGGCAGCTGCCGCAGCAACAAACACTTCGCGCTCTCTCTCTCTCTCTCTCTCTCTGGCATGTTGTGATGAATATGTTTACATCAATAACAAAAACTCGGGTCAATAATGAAGCGTCTGCAGGCAAACTTGCTGCAAGAACCGCAGCAGCGGTATGTGTGGCAGCTGCCGCTGATGAACACGTCAAAATGAGTTTACTTTGTGGTTTGATAGCAGCGATTGCAGCAGCCATTGACTCGCAGTCGAAGCGGCAGCGAAACATTCCTCAACATTGCTCCTGCTGTGCTTGACATCAGCACAGCACAGCACAGCACAACAAGGATTAGTCTTGCCTCTCACAAATAGAGCGATAAAAGCACTCGCAACTTTGAAGTAGACTCCCGAAAGGGCTCTTTGCGGCAGTGCAATTGTGCTACAAATCTGGTTTTGTGTTTTTATCTACAGTCATAAAGTGGTGTCTTAATTAGCTACTTCTGTTAACTCTCCCGTTTCACTCCTACTCCGTAAATGTTTCTATACTGCCACTCTCTGTGATTAGCTTTAAACTAAACAGCTAATAAATTATCACAGTTTTTTGTAAGCAACACTCGAGTTTGCCAATTCAGCTTTGTTATATAATCCTTTTTGTCCAATTTAAAAATTTAAAAAGGGTTTACTCGTATGATTAAAAACTAAATTTAATTCTTAAGGCAAAAAATAGCACATATATATTATGCAAAACAAGTGTTTTTCAGATTCAAGTTTATAATAAGTAGTTAATAATAGTTAATAATAGTTACAGTAAAATGGATTCTATTAATATATCAAGAAAATATAATTACATGTGGAGAATCTGTTGAAAAAAATCTAAATTAAATTCTTTCCTGCAATTATTTCAAATGTTTTGTTTAATGGGAAAATTTGAACTTATTTATTTTTTATGTTTTAAGTAGACAAGTGCTTTTTAGTATTTTAAGAAATAATTGTATTGCAACTAATTTTAAAACAAACAAGAGACGTGTTTGTAAACTACGAATTTAGTTCTTAAAACAATTAATAATATTTTGTAATGCAAAACATGTGATTTTAAGATTTGATAGTTTTATGTTAAAAGTTAGTTTTTACCTGTTAATAACATTTGCAATTAAAATGGTTTCTATGAATTAATCATATTAATATAATAATGTATTATTAAGAATATATATTTAGTAGTAGTAAATCAGTTTATGCACTAAAGTAAACTATTCAGATTATTGTTCAATTTGTTTTCTAGTCAGCTTTAGCTTTTCTTTGTTAATAATATTTCCATTTCAAAGAAATGTCAAGTAAAAACAAAAGCTTGCGAGTAAGAAATGTGTTTGTAAACGAAATTTAATTTTTCAGGCACTGAACAAATTTCAGCATCGACACGTAAAACAAAAAAGCATTGAAAGTCATGTTAACCTTTACAGTAAAATGGACAATCATGCCATAAATATTTATTAAACTAAAGTAGCCAATTGCTTAGCTGCCATTGTGACTGTGACGAGCAGGCGAGTTGAGGCTCTTTCGACTGCTGAGCGACAGTGTTTTGTAAAATCTATCAAATGTGCAATAGCATTCTAAATTCTGCATTTATATTTTCGATTGCAGAGCGGAATTAAAGTGTGAGTGATGGACGCAGACGACGTGAAGGGTATTTTAAAGGTCAAGGACGAGCCGAGCGCAATGTTCAAAACGGCCAAGTTCGACGAGTTAAATGTGTTGGCCACCTTCCATCCGGCCAACAAGGACTACGGTCACATGATCATCGATGAGCCAAAGACACCGTTTGTGTTTGAAAGCGATTTGCCACGCGATCTCGACACCGATGCGCTGATGGAGAAGCTGCGTTTCGCTGCCCAGTCGCAGACGCCATCGTTTGGCATCGACAACGATTCGGATGATTCTTCCGATGACGACGACTTCCCCGAGTCGCTGGATGAGAAGGTGCATCGCCTGGAGTTCGAGCGTCGTCGCAAGCTCCACTACAAGGAGTATTTCTCGGTGCCATTGGCGCGTCGTCTCATCGCCGAGGAGTTTGGCGACAAGACCAGCGAGGAGCCCTCAATTAACCACGAGCACTATGACCATTTGACCGAGAGCTGCTCGATGGTGGAGTGCACGGTGGCCAGTGAGCATGGCAGCAATGAGACTCATGCTAGCGAAAAGACGACGACAGCATCGATGCTCGACAGCAAGTTGAGTGGGGATTACGAGCCGCCTCCGGTTGAGATTGAGCCGGGCTTTGATCCCAAGCATCGTTGCTATCAGAAGTTGACCGCAGACCACGCTCCACGTGATGCGGTGCCATCAATTCACTCCCCATCGGAAGTCGATTCGAATATTACACAGAATGTTGACCAAAAAGCTGGAGGATTTAATTAGCATGTTGCGTACATTCGTCGGTACTTTATGTTGTTGTCTATTAAAATTGTTACGTTCAAGTAAAAGGCAGAATCCGGAAACTCGCCCAAAATGTCTCTGCATCTGTCTGGGCAATTGTTATTGTCGTCGTTAAGATTAGCCATCTTCAGTATTGTGCTCTGCCCTGGCCATTTTCCTGTCCAAGCTCATTTAGCTGTTGAATATTTAATTAAGCCTTCTCTTCGGTCAGTTTCCTGTCGTTGTTGCTGTTGCTCGACTGTCTGGCTTTGTGCATTGACTGTCGTAGCAAAACTTTGTTTAATAACTAATTTGGGCATTTTGTTTTGTGTGGAATTGAGAATTCCTTTCGGCCAACTTCCTACTACATAGAAGCAGCAAAATGTGCAATATAAATTAATTTTGATTTATTATTGCAGCCGCAGCAAACGCAGGCAAACGACGCCATTTAAATAGAATTTCTGGTCAGAACGAGCTTGGCATCGTTAACGTGTTTGCTCAGTTTATCTATCAGCAAATGGCCATTTAAAATCATTGCGCATAATGTTTAATTTTTGCATACGCATTTCGAAAGCAGCAGCACGAATTGCATTAAGATAGCACTAATCTGTGGCGAATTATTAAATTTAATTAGCTAAATAAATAGCTCAACTATGTGGCATAATCGTAAGCAGCAGCAGCAATTAATATTAATTACGAGCAGTTTATTTAAGCCAGCTTATTTCAAGCGGAAAACACTTAAAATGTGCAGAGAATCTTTTTTCTTTTTTTGTTGTTCTTGTTGCTGCAATCGGCAGACAAAGCCTTTAATACGAATATGCTGGCAGCGCAACATGTGCGAAATGAAATTTAAGTTGGCCCAATTTATAGCCTGGCTAAGAGCCAGAAGCAGCAACAGTACGAGAAACAGAAGCAAAGCCGCAGACACTGCCATCTTTATATCCGGCTCCGGGGATCCAGATCCTTCTTCGGTTGTTGCCGACAATTGCCGTGTACATTTCATTAAGTGCATAAGCCGTCGCCTGTCAGCGTTGCGTGTGCTGCGTTTTAAGCTGCAAAATTATTTTTAATGCTATTTACAGGCACAAATGAAAATGCAAGCGTAAATAAAACAGCGGCAGTCACGAACTGAACCAGCGAAACCGATGGCAAAAAGCCGTATAAAACTTAAAGCAAATGCTGCAACAACAACTGCAATCAAATAGGGCCAAGAAGTGGGCCAAGAAGCGGGCCAAGAAGAAGATGGCCAACTACTGTTCGGGGATTTGAAGCACACGCGCGCGCGTGTCACGACAAGTGCAGCTAAATATTTGCCAAAGCATTTTTGGTATTTACGACGGCATTTCGTGAGGCATGCGGCCACTTGGTCACAAGGGATTCACTCGCCTCCCTCCCCCTTCATCCCTTTCCCCCTTTCCGCCTCCCCTCTCGAAGGTGCAGCAGCCGTGTGGAGCTCCGCTTTTGCCTTTGCTGCGCGCTCCGTTGCACGATTGGAGCGCGTGGAATGCGGGGCACATTGGAAGACAGCGACAAATACTTGTACACTCTCGGCTCTCGAGCACATCAATTTTCATTTTGATAAATTATAAAATGGCCAAGACTGCCAGTTGCAGCTTAATGGATTGCCTCATTCGCTAACTTAACCCAAAGGTGACATTAAAATGCATCGCAAATATTCTCGAATAGATTCGAAAAAACCGACTTGAAAATGGAATTAAATGCAGTAATGCTGAAATATATTACATTAAATGAAATTGAATTTTTTCGATGAGATATTAACTTAAAAAACGTGTAAAAGCAATATTGTTTGGTGTAGAGCTTATTTAAGTAAAGTTTACAATTTACTTAATTTATTTTGTCAACATATTTGGAAATCCATTTTTGTTTGACTATCAACTTATGATGAATTATCCAAAACAATAATTTACAAATATCCCTTATAGAACTGATCAATAGAAAACCACCAAAAATACATCTCTAATATAAAGTTTTTTTTTTTACTATTTATAAATCAACATTTTTGTTTGGATATCAACTTAAAATGAATTCTTTAAAATAATAATTTTCACATTGTTCTTATATATGTTTCACCATGAAAAACTGAACAACTTTTTTAAAAGAACATAATCCATTATAGATAGAATTTTTTTTGAATTGCAGTAAAGAACTGCCGAGTTTATTTAAACCCATTTCACCTATTGACCCGTCGCAAATTTAAAGTTCAAGTTTCCGAATTAATTTATTGTCCTTTCCGCGTCGTTACTTGCTATAGTATGTATTAAAAAAATTGTGTTCAGCTTCTCTGGAATTTAAGGAGACGGATATTTAATGGGTTAATTAAATGCATCAATGATGCGTTCAGCTAAGTTTGACTTTTGCTCATGAGAAGCAGAACTAATTCTCTAGTTAGTTGATTAAATAGAGAAGCAGAGTAAGCTATAGATAGATGGATAAAACGACAGACAGAACGAGACGAGAAAGAGACAGAGAGTGAGTGCGAGAGAGAGAGAGAGAGAGAGCGACATAAACCGAGCACTGAAGGAGATGCAAGTGATTGTTGTCTGCAGCTTAAGCCTCATTAGAAAGCTGTGCACTTGTCGCTGTGAGTCCTTGATCCTTGGTCCTTGGTCCCTGGTCCAAAGTCCTTTGCTTGTTGAGTGCATTGCTTAGCAGCTTAGTGGAAGCCAGAGCGTCATGTAAATTGTAGAACAAGTGACATTGTCTAATTAATTGACGTTACGCTCGGTGGCTCCCAATGCTGCTGGCTCCCAAATGAACCTAATAAAGATTTGTACGGAACGTGAGTTTGTTGATTTTTCGAAGTGCAGCCACGAAACAATTGCACCTGGTCAAACAATTGTTTTTTTGGGGGTAGGTCCGTGTTTTTTTGTAACATGTGCGCTCGTGCCCAGGGGTCAGGGTCAAAGAGGTCACCCCTTTATGACGTTTATTTTTTCCTCTATTGCCTAAGTCAATATTTGGCGAGCACGTAACCAACTCTCGCGCTCGCTGTGTTTATTTGTAATCAATTATCAGCTAGAAAAGGACAGCTGTCACGGTCTCTGACAAGTTTGGGCAACCTCGCAGCTGCCTCGGCGAGATGGCGAGAGAGAGAGAGAGTGCATAAATTGTATTATTAACAACAAAAAGTCGAACAACAGCGAGCATAATTATGACACAACACGCAATTGTTTGCATAATTTATGCAAATTGTTGGCAATTTTTAAATGTTTGCATTCTCTAGAGTCATAAATCTAAAATACGGCTAGACTCATTTCAATTGTTCTGCAAATATGCAATAATTAACAAGGTATATAATAAACTAAAATTTGCTTTTAATTAAATTGTTATTAGATGACAACTAGATTATAATTATACGACTTTATCTCTCCCCACAACTTTTGTGCGGAGATTGTGAAAGCTAAAGCCGTGGATATCTGTGCGAGATTCCTTACGTGGGGCCGTAAATTATTTCCGCAGAATGCATGCAGTCACGATTTATAACAAATGAAACAAAGTTTGCAATGTTGCTTGTGTGGCTGCCTCGCTGGCTGTGCATCTTTATGCGCATATGTAAACACTTCCACATCCGGCTCGACTTGGACTCAAGTGTAAAAAATCCATGGCTAAACTTGGCTTCACACACAAAGTTTTGCGGCAAACTTGCTATCCATACAATAGCGTTATAATTTTCAACTAAGGCCCAAAAACTTTCCGCCTGATGGACTGAAAATTAAATAACGAAAAAGCGCCAAAGCGCCAAAGCGAACAGACTGCCTTTGACATCGAGAGCATTGATCAAATTGAATGCCCATACTTATGCATACACTTGTTTCCAAATGTTTTTTAAATTTTTTTGCTCTTTTTGTGTGCAGTGGGGATTGTTTAAAATCCAGACAAAGCTTTGCATTTCACTTGCTTTTGTTTTGATAGTGTGAATATTTCATAAAATGGCAAAGAGCCTTGCCAGCGAAATAGTGTTTGCAACAACAAATACTTTCGATTTCCAATTTGCACATTATTTTAGAGCCATTTTGGGCCGATACACTGATGCTGTGATGTGCAACCGAGATTCACCAGAATTCTCATATTGGATTTGCCAAATGTTGTTAAAGGCCAACACAACCGGTCAGCCAGGGTTTGTTGACACAGCTCTCGGTTTAGTTTAGTTTTAATGAAAATTCAAAGGAAAATAGCAAAATAAATATATTACACATGCATGTGTGGCATAGAGTATAATAATATTAAATGGCTCAATGACAAAGGCCTTGTCCATTTAAAAGTTGCCAGCAGCAACAAAAACCTATAGATATATATATATATATATGTGTTTTTTTTTTGAGTTGACTTCCAAAAATGTATGCGCGAAATGTAAAATAAATATGCTGTTATTTGTTTTTAGCTGCACCATAAATATTTTCATTGATTTTATGGCAAACGAATTTTAATTTTACCTGCCCCAAAAGGTTGACTACGATTTTCATATTTTGCCAAAGTTCGCACTGGAAAATATTTTTCAAATTTATTGCACACAGCCAAAGCCAGTTGACACACTTTTCCATTAAAGCACTTTAAAGCCAGCTGTGAATAGCGCAAAAAATGTGATCAATATCCAAACGTGACTAGTTGATACACTGTAGGGGAATTCAAGCAAAGCTGGCGAATAGAAAAATACTCTTTTATTTGATAAATATTTTAGACAAATAAATATATTCTATTTCCAATGTTGTATTCACATCATTTTTCTTTCTTCAGCTCGACTGATTAGTAAATAGTTTATTACTCTTTTCATTTAAGTTAAATTTGTTATGTAAATAATTAATTAATATTCGCTTATTTTATTTCAGATTTATCGTAATTCAGCTCTACTCAATAGTGCTATCGAAATAAGTAAGTTTATATTTGCATTACAAAATGTTTATATTAAATTATAATGGCGCATTTATGAGGATTTTTTACATTTGTATAATTGTTGATTATGCAAATAGTCGCATTTATGATACGCAACTAAATATAGCTATTATTAAATGAATAATTTACTTGCTTTATTAAATTTCGGAATCATATATGCAAACGTTTAATGAGTTACATAATAAATCTAGTCAAAGCGCTGACAAGTTGGGCCATATGGCAAAACGTTGTTGGTGGAAAAATCTAAAGCCAAAGCGTCCGCAAAATGGTCGGCTGGCCACACGCATCAGTAGAATGCGTATTCTGACTGTGATGTCCGAGGGCGACTTAACAGCTCTACAGCTTGCCGTGTCTATATATGTACTATACTATATATATACATTTTAGGGAGACTATATGTGTGTGTGTGTGTCGTTTAGATTTAGTGGCGCTTGTTACGTTTTGATGCTGCGCCATTTATAAACGTCGCGACGGACGTTGGCCGCTGTCCATAACGCGACAACAAATGCAAACTGACGTTTTTGCATGGGCCACAACTTTGAACCTTAACACGACAGACCACAGCAATAGCAACAACAACGGCAGCAACCATGAATAATGTGGAACTTTAAGTGTTTGGCACTTAAAGCGGAGTTGTGTGCCCACTGCGTATACGTCACGTATATGTCGCTGCTTCAGCTTGACTGCGACTGCCGACTACAATTCGATGAAGATAAAGCATATGGGAGAGGAGTTGAGAGGGGGTGAGGGGGAACGTACAAATTGCCATACCAGCTGAGTAATTTACGCACAATAATGCGCTTCGTTGAACTCTGCTTCTGCAGAGTTCTGCTCGCAGCCAGATGATTGATGTATGGACGTGTTAATTAGGTCTACTCCTGGCACATTTGCGCACATCTAACAAAAGCCAGGCCAGAGAAAAAGTCCAATAAAATTGTAGACATTCGTTGGGGGGGGGGGGGGGGTTTCAACAAAAAACTTGAGCAATTGATTGATTTCTGGGGGGCCACTAACACATTAATCAGCATTGCGCTTGTCTGATTGCTGGCGCTTCAAGTTGGCCGGCCAACGAAATTAGGCAGACGCTGGCAAAAGTTTTGGCGAGGCTTTGATTACCGCTAACTGTCAAGTGGCCAGTGTTGGACATGCACTTTTGCAATAGGCCGACAAATTCAATTTATTTCAAGTTTACGCCAACAGCCAGCAAAACCGGCAAAAACAACATCAGCCAAAAGTGCAAGCTGTTCACTAAATCAAAAACAGATTTTGGCAACAAATTCGTTATGCACGTGACATGTCCAAAAGCCAACACTCTCCCACACACACACACTCACACACACTTCAAAGAGTCTACTCACACTCAGGCATTGTGTGTGTCTGTGTGTGTGTGTGCATGGGCACCTAAAAGAAATTTGAATAAGTGAATTTAAAAAGCGTTGGCGGCGACCAAAAGCTACACCCAAAAAAAAGCATAGAAAAAAAGAGGCAAAATCAGGAAAATAGCAGCTCATGCTAAAGCCAAGGACACTTTTCATGAAATGCAATTTCGCACTTGTAAACTTTTATGGCTGCAATGGCCAGCAGTGCTGCGCAGTTGGCAGTTTTACAGCTAATAATTATGGCATCACAACTTCAAAAGAAATTCAATATTAATTCTTTAATTGCTTTCGCAATCTAATCAATTATTTTAGCTTTCTAGTTACTTAGATATTTTTTTTAAGTTATTATTTTGTGCAAAAATTACATGCAATGTAATTTAATTTTTCTCATAATTTTTTTAATTATAATTGTAGGAACAATTTTGAATTTTTTAGGTTTTTTCTTAGATATAATAAATTGAATCAAATTATTCTGTTGCAAATCGTATTGATTTGATTTGCTCAAGATTTAAGTATAGTAAGCTTTTTATTAAAGCTATAAAATTCATATTCATTGGTACTTTAAATTGTCTATTAAATTGTTTAGAATACAATTTGTGGAGCATAAATTAAATAAAATTGTGTTTTAATACAAAATCCTCTTTCTTTTGGTTATTTTATTTATTTGTAATTGAAAGTGTAATTCTTTTATATTTTAAATATTCATTTGAATTTTGCATAGTTTGTAGATTAAATAAATATAATTCAATTATTCTGTTATATTGCCTTGCTATTAATTGATTATACAAGTTTTATAAATGCCTTTTAGAGCTATAATAATCCTAGTACTCGTACTAAATTGTTCGCTGATCATTCTATTTTGCATACAAAATGATCTATTCAATTATGCTTACTTTAATTTTGAACGAATTAAAATTATCGTATTGAAGCTTGATTCTAAATGATTGCCCAGTAAAGCGTAGTAAGTAAGGTTGTTAAGTTATTGTGCATCGCTTGAGTCCATCTTTTCGGCACCTTTCGTGGTCAACACTGATTTGCTGGTGTTGAGGCAAAAGCGAGCGACTCCAGTGGGCAGCTGCAATATGTGAGCAGCTGGACGGAACTCCGAACCACAGCCACATGCACAGAACTCCACTTCACTTCACTGCACAGAGTGAAGTAGACGGAGTCGTATACACTACGAGTTTGTGTGAAGCACTTTCCACTTTGAGCCTCCCCCCGACACCCGAATTTTGATCAGTAACATGCAAATCTGCTGGGCGTTTGACTGTTGATGGCACATTTGCTACAGCTGCTTTCGTTACAGGCTTTTCTTGTTTATTTTTTTGTATAGTATACTTTTGCTATTTCTATTGCTATTTCAACATGTTTTCTTTGCTTTGTGTGTGAATGTGTAAGTTGTTTATTTGCATGTTGTCGTTGCTTTCATTTGCTTGGCTAGGCTCAAAAACCAAAAACCAAAAAAAAAAACGAAGAAAAGGCAGTTGGTTGGTTGGTCCTTCTTTTATTTGCACACTTTGACTAATGGATTTTTTTTGGTTTTCACTTTGCGGTTGCACACGACGGCGTATGCTTAATATTTGAGAAGCCGCTTGAAATTATGTTTTATGTGTTTTACCCTCATCCGCCTCATTTGCTTTGCATTGACTTGCTCGCTCACTGGGCCCCTTGGTTGCCATTTCGGCGACTTAATTGAAAATTCAATTAGACCTGTGCAAATATTTTGGGCAAAAGGAGCGGCGACGGCGCACAAATTGAGTTACAGCTGTTTATCTAAATAAAAAGTGCAGCTCTCAGCTCGGCGTTCTGTTGCCATGTTGCCACAGCGAACCGTTGGCGTTGCATTTTAATTACAACTTAAATATCTCAGTGCGCGGTCGGCAGCAGCAAATTACAACTTCAGTGAACCGCAAAATGAAAGTTGTTTATTTTAGTTTTTCGCCACGGCATTCCAGCTCCGGCTGCCAACTAAATCAATTTTGATGAAGCCCCCAAGTTAATTGCATGCGCTCCCAGTTTATTAAATAATTCACCCACTTTCACTGACCCATCGCCCCACTCGCCTCGTTTCTCTTACTTAAAAACTGAACAATATTTATTCAGACATTGTTTTGCGCTTTAACTTCTGCCAAAGCCCCAGCTTTCGCCTTCTCTCCCTGTTGTGGGTGGCCTTTGCTTTCAGTTTCGCATTGTTCCCGCTGCAGCACGTGACTTGATTGTCAGTTGCAATTTAAGAATTTGATAGTTTGACAATGCATTTTGCCCCGTTTCTACTCCTCGATTTCGAGCGTTCAGAGAGTTTAGGTCGTATATCGATGCTCGACTTTCGACATTCGACATTTCGATGTTGGCCATGGCTTGCTGCTCAAACATTAAAATGCGGCATAAATAATCGTGCATTTTGGCTAAGAGTCGTCAAAGGAATTTCAAATAGCATGAAAATGGTACGACTTGCAATTTAAACAGCATTAAATAAAATAAAGTAAACCACCAAGCAGACTTTTTCGAAATATATTCTATAGATTAAATAATCGAAATTATTTCTTTACTGCATTTAGAAATAAATAATGTAGATTTAATAATCGAAATTGTTTCTTTATTATTTTTAACAGAGTGTCTGCAATATGCTTCTCGGACTTATTCCGAATACAAATATAATTTGTAAAATACTTTCATAGCATTGATATAATAGAAAATACTTTTTTTCTTCATTCAATTTAAACTGCAACATTTATTCATATTCAAAATATTGGCTGCAACATAACTTTCTTTTATGCATTCCCACAGCCAGAAACACATTGCTCACCACTCAATTAAAACAATTTGATTGCAGCGGAATTATTAGCCTGTTTCGGGATCATTTACAGCCACATTGATTGGCCTGTTGCAAAAGCAGTTAAGCTACTTATGGCACATATATTCAAGAGGAGTACGAGAGGGGAGAAGAAGGATTCACTCAATGCTCTGCATATTGGCATTGGCAGCCATGTGGCAAAGCATTTTCCGCCTTTTTAATACGCTTTTCCCACTTTTTTTTGCGATATGTTTTATACTTTTGCCTTGATTTTATTTTGTTGCTGTTGCTGTTGCGGAGTTTAAGCCATTCATGTGCAAAACTCTTTCAATGGCAGCTCGAGCTAACCCCAATCCCAACTGCAACTGCACAACCAGGACAACAGCAGCAGCAACAACCACAGTTCATTTGAGCGTGTAAAAACATAAATCAAAAAGCATGGCCTAATAGCAGCCAGTCTGTCTGGCCATACAGCTTGCTATCTCTCTCTCTATCTCTATCTCAGTCTCTTTCTCTATCTATCTGACTCGCTTTCGCTTTCGTTCTGTCTCTTTTTGCTGCTGGCCAACAGGCGACGGCCATATAAAGGACATGAAGTGTATATAAATTGCCTACTTGCATTTTAATTAAACTGACTAAAAACCAAGCCAATGTCAAATGCTCCTCCCCCGATTGCACCCTCAGGACCAACTTCAACTCCCCTCCCCTCCCCCTCTGCCGTTGCTGTGGCTGCTGCTGCCAATGGCTGGCGGCTATAATAACACACAATGGCAGTCATGTGGAAATTTGCTTTAAATTGACCAACTGACCGCAGCAACCTTTAAACAAATTAGAAAAACTTGTGTTCCATTGTTGTGGCTGCCAGCCTGTTAGCCTGCCTATTTTCTGCTCTTCCTGTTCCTGTTCTTGTTCTTGTTGCAGTTTGGGGCACAGTTAGACGCTTTTTTTTTATTGGCCCAGTGATTAGCGTTGGCTTCCCCTAAGAAGCCAGCCGCAGCTGTGCCGCCTTTGATGTGCATAATTTTGCTAAATATTTTTTTACTGTTGTTGCTGTTGTTTTGTTTCGCGGCACCTTCATTAAATTTACATTTTGCAGTTAAAAAAGTCGCCAGCTTAAATAAGAGCGGGAGCAGAAGCCTGCGACAATTTGGACAACCGGCAGCAGCGGCCAGTTGACAACATATGGCACCTCAGCCTGCCAGAGGGAGAGGCGAGCAGTGGCAGAGTGGTAGAGGGGGGAGGGGCGCGTGACCAGGTAATGGACTGTAATTATGCTAAATAAGCCATGAGAAAATGTAGATGTGTGTGTCACGCTACACACAGAAAAACCAGAGTGAAAGGCAGAACGGCTAAATAGGCAGCTGAGGAAGGGGAGAGTTCAACATACATGCTGAAGAAAGAAGCACAAAGGGAGGGTCGGGGAAGCACAATATAATGTTTGATTCGAACGTACAAACGGATAATGACAAAATGAGAAAATTCATTCAACTCGAATAGGACTTTAATGGAGTGTAAGTAGTAAAAGGGAAAATGACACGAGTATCTGAACTGAGCTCAATTAAGAATGTTTATGTAAACAATTTATATCAAGAGATATTTATACACATATCATTTAAAGACATTAAATGTTTATATTAAACATTAAATTAACAGAGAATAAACAATAAGACGTTTTTAGTTTACATTCAAAAATTCAATAAATTCATTAAATATTATTAATATATTGTTACTCGTAATAGTAAGAAAATTATATTGTTATTTATAATCGATTAATTAGGAGATAATAAATAGTAAAACATTTTAATACTGACCATCTTTTGCGAAATGTTTTATATCACAAAAATTAAATTATATAGCAAGTTTTTCTTGTTTTTTTTTTCAAATTATCCAACTTACATATATACAAAATTTTTTACCCATCGAAATATACATATAAATAATTTTACTAGAGGATAAAGAAGTAGCTTCATTTTAATCATGCATCAAAATATTTATTCAAAATGTATGTTAAGTGTCATACGACAATTTCGCAAAACTTTATATTAAATTCTTTTTCTTGGCTTACTTTAGTTTTTTTCACAACAAAGTTAATCCCATTTAATAGCACAATAATACATGATTGCTCAAAATTCGAACATTTATTATTTAAATTATAAATTAAAATTGATTTGAGAGTAAACCCTTTTGAGTGTGGAGTTAAGTTAATACACAAACCATAGCATGGATATCAACCAGTGCTTAGCGCAGACAAAAACTAGTTGTAACTCATGTATGTCAAACTGGCTTGACTAAGTACAAAAATAGAAATCATGTGCTAAACATTAGTTGCATATTACATATTACATTTGAAATAGTATTAGAGGAGTATATAAAATATTAAACAAAAAGAACTACCATCTTACCCACTCAATCATTCATTCGTTCTGCATGATTGAGTGCCTGATTGACTGGCTGCTCTGCAATGCTTCGTTTAACGCCTACAATTGTCGCCCACAACTTAGACTTGAGTTATTTTTAAACTGTCCCATTCTCACTTGCCCTAATCATTTCGTCAGTGACTGTGCAAATCGAACAAGAAAATAGAGTAGAGTGAAAGAACTCCTTCAGACGACTGGTGCAACGAGAAAGTGAAAGTCTTCTTGGCACTGTCAGTTTTAAATGTTATTCGCTTCAATCACCCAAGATGCGTTGCCTACACATACGCCCACAAAAACATTTTAATGTGGGTTAAAGTAATGACAATTGATTTTCTACAGGACAAAGTCAGACACTTTGACAAAACCCGAGCTGGCATTTTAAGTTCTCTTAGCTCAATTAAATCTGCAAATTAAGGACATTTTGGCTTTTAAAGCTGCACCTTTGTGAATGCATGAGTGTGTCTGCTTTTTAATTTCTTAACTCGCACAAAATGATTGAATGAACTTGCTTAAGATATATATATGTATGTATATATGCTCTGTCACAGGCTGCGTCTCAGTCCCTGTTGCGTCTGTCAAATTGAAAACTTTGGAAGAGGTCTGAATTGTGGATGTATATGTAGAATTGCCAAGCAATTTACAGTTTTACGCCGCAGTCAACTTTATAAATAATTTGCGTGCCTTTTGCTTGCTCATCCATCTGTCCTTTTTTTTTTTGTGCTGTGTCTATCGCTATCTTCTCCATTGCTTGTCCTCCTCGCCACTCTTCATCTCTCCTCGCTGGCCACCCACACAAGGGTCTTACATTTATGATTAATGAGCCTTAACTTTTGCACTTTTGCCTGGCAATTTATGCGGCATGGTGGCATGCGACATGGTTTTTGTCTGGCCAAGTTCGCAGCGAGCTTGCGATATCTGCTTGCTTGCCACTGCGTGTTGTAAGTTAAGACAGGCAACAATTGTAAATGTTTGTTGTGCAATTAAAAGGCAGGCAAATGTTGGCATTCGCATTCGCCGTTCGCCGTTCTCCGTTCGCCTTTTTGTCATTTTTGCGTAATTTGATTTACTTTGCCCGCCCACCCGCAACGAGACGGCAAACAAGCTTCCATTCTTGCCACAAATTGTCAATAAACATATCAATATGCAACACGAAATTGGTTTAATGTCAATCAACAGACAGACAGACAGCCAGACAGACAGACAGTCGGGCGAACCAAACCAGACCAGACCAGACCAGGCAGTCAGGCGGCTTATCATGGCCACAGTCATCCATCAGGAATATTCAACAGAAATACAAAAATAAAAATATTGAAAAAACTGTAAAATATTTACACAAATTCAATAAAAGAGTCGGGGCCTCACATGCAAGTGTTAAAGTGTGGCGAGGGGAATTTGTCAAAGCGGAGGTGTTGCTGTGAAGCTGGTAATGTGAATAAATTGTGTAATATCAACTTGTACATAAACACTTTGATCAATTTACATTTCCATGTTTTTGCAACGGCTTTGCAAACAAACGGGCGGTTCGAGCAATTTATTTAAATACGCCTACTTTCAATATATACATATATGAATTTGTTAAATTTGCATGATGATATCATAAAACCTCAGATTTTATTCGAAATAGTTGAATTAGTTTAGAATACATCATTTTATTTATTCCAATTTATGGATGAGTTTTATGATGATGTCATAAAAACTCAGATTTTATTCGAAATTGTTGAAAATTAATTTTATTAAATTTGAATTTACAGATGAGTTTGTTGATTTTTTAATATGATAACCTGAAGCCCAAAAGAATATATTACCAGCACTTTATATATATACTCCGAGATTGTTTGAAATTGTAGGAAATAAATAATATAGTCTATTTAATTATTTTAGTTTCAAGCTTAGAATGGATACACCATTAGGAAGTATAGTCAGAGCATTAAAGCATTGTTGCATATATGATTAAAACTCAATTGAAATATTATAATTATTTAGGACACATAATAATTCTACAAGTTTTTATTACATTCACTTTAAAACAAATTCTACAAGTTCTTTTCGAATTCTTATCACTTAAAACGTTTCAGCCAAAAGTGAGATGAAAAATTACATTCTACAGACATGAATAAAATTCTTAAGCATGAGAATATTTCGATTTTAAAAAATGTATAATTCAAGAATTTTTTAGAATTATTATCAACAAATGGAAGTTAATTTGACTCTTGTTTAAAATAATTCATAATTTTAAAGTCATTGGAAAATGTTGTAAGAAAATCAATAAAAATATCAATGCTTCAATTAATTAGTAAACTACTAAAAACTTTGCTCACTTAAAACTCATCTATCCAACCTCGCTGTATGCCACAATTTATTGCCTTTTCATAGACAAAAACATTTAGCCGATTGGCGACTTAGTCGCTGCTTTTATTGGGGCAGTAGTCGAGGGGGGGGCAGCTCGTAAAAGTGTCGCGTGAATCACGCTAACGTGCTAATTTCCTGCTCTAATTTACGCCCCGCCAAAAAGGGGCGCATGCAGCCACGCCCCCCGCGAGCGGACAATACATACATTTGGTGGCCGCCTCGCATGATTTGCAGATTCTGATGCGATTTGTATGATTTTTTCTCCTCATGCGCTACTTTTGTTTGCTTTTTTCGTTTATTTTTTTCTGTACCGCGTCTAATTAGCCCCCCAGCTAATGGGGCGACCGTCGCGCAGACTCAGCTGCAAGTCACGAAATGGCTATTTAGCGCTTATGGCCGCCCTGAGTTGGCATTTTGTGCTGCTTTTTGCCCCAAGCTCATAATTTCATCCAAATGTTAGATTTGCATGAAATGCGATACCAAAAGTAATGGAACGGCACAGAGAAAAATACGAAAGTAAAACCAAACAAAGAAAACGATAATAATAATAAAGAGATTCTGCGGTTGATTTGCGACTTGAGTGAGGAAGTGAGGAAATTTGCAATGCGTCTGCATTTCTATGTAGTGCAAGTTGAAATTGCATTTTTATTAATTAATGCACTTAATGCACTTTTAATGCCTGCCAAATGTGAAATAATTCATGCGCTTATCAGCACTGATAATGATTAATTTTTTTCCTCTTCTTTTTGCTGTTGTTGCTGTTGCATGTTGTCGCTATCTCCCTTTGTCGCTGCTTCCGCACAGTCAAACTCATCGCAGCCTTCAATTATTTTAAATTATGCGGCCATTGCAATTGCATGTAACGGCAAATAAGGCAATATACATAAGAAGAGTGGCTCTAAATTTTAAGATATTAACAATAAGATACTCTGTAGAATTTCAATTCAGAAACTTAAAGCAATACATTTAATTTACGATTTTATGCAATTTTTAGAAGATTAATTAATGACATTTGGCAATTTACATTCATATATTTTGTCAGATTAAATAATTATATTTTCAGAATATCATATATCCGAAATATTTGAGTTAAAAAAGCTGACAACAATATTTAATTAACAATTTTTATACAATTTTTAAAAGTTAAATAATGATGAGTGGTAAAATTCTTAAAAATTAAATTGGGCTTAGTAAATTAATTTAAAATTTACAATTGCAAAAAGAAATTAATATTTCATTTATTATTTTCATAAAGTTTTTAGAATCAATGACATTTTTTCTGTCAAATTCAATAATTCACGTGTATACATTTTTTGTTTAATAACCTCTTTTATATTGAGCATACCCTCGCTGTTCGATTGTTTTTAGCTTGTTGTAAAAACACTCGTATCGTGTGTATACATAAAATATATATAAAATATTACATGAAAAATTATTGGCGCTTATTTATGAAAGTGACAAATGAAAGGATTCGCATATGCAAATATGATTTTGTAATTGCAATTGCCATGCATATTTAAAAAGCAGGTCATCGAGTGTTGTTGGGCAGAGGGGGCGGGGCGGTGTCGGCATTAATGATTGATGCCAGGAATCGGTCTTAGTGAGGTAAATGATCCAAAATTTGTTATTATAATGTTCAAATATTAATTACTATTAATATGCTGGCAAATATCGATAATAATAGCTTATTGTTGTTACATATTAAAATTTGTTATTTCATCATGTCAAATTAATCCACATAATTAGTATGCATTAATCATTGCATAATTATCAAATCAGCAGGAATTAATGTTGGTTAGGGAATATATATATTAAAGGAATATATATTCCTGATATTTCAACGATTTAAGTTGAGACACAAGCTGAGCTCGTTTTATAACTGCCAGAAAATGCAACGTAAAATCAAATGACATTTCAGACGCCAGACGCTTTACTGCTCTCACATTAGTGTAGAGTTTCAGGAAAATGCGATAGCAAGAGATGGCTAGATAAGCAGAGACAGAGAGGGGGGGGGAGAATAAATACGCTCTGGACAGTGACTGGACAAGCACTCGAAAGCTTTACACTGAGTGCAATTAATTAAGCAAAGCTGAAAGTCATGCACACCAACGAGCATCCTTCTTGCCTCTCTCGCACACACACACACACACACGCACAAACAAATTTAATTGCTTACAAGTTGGAAACATGGCAAAGAACAGCAACAACTACAACAACTACAACAATTGAAGCAACAATTGTAATAAAGCGTCAAGAGCAAAGCAAGAAAAATTGCAACAAATGTTGAACTAAACCATAAAGTGTGATTAATTGAATATTTCTTATGCTGCACGTAGCTCCCTCCTTCTATTCACTTAGGACTTTTGCCCTCAGCGCTCAGCAGTGAGAGTACTTTGGCCAGTTGGCCAATTTTGTGTGCTGCTGGAGGAAAACTCTTCCGCCACTTCAGCAGACCCCTTTTGACCCCTGCCGTCCCCCTGCCGTCCCTCGCATTCACTGGACGCAGCACGGTAGCTGGTGGCAATAAATTTAAATAAATATACGATTACGCGTGCGTATTAAGTTGCCCCAACCGAGACTGTGCCCCATGCCCCGCCAGCATCCAGCTGGCAGAGTCAACAATGCCGCCTAGAACAATGGCCCGATTCTGGCTGCTTCTCCGGTTGCCGTTCGTCGGCTTTGCCGCTCCCTGCGGTCGCCTCGTGGCTCGTTATCTGCTGACTTCTAATTCAGCCACAATAAATCAATGCAACGTGCTGCAACGCCAGTAGCAACATTTTGTGGCGCAAATGTGTAAGTGAACTTGATGAGTGTTTCGCTGGCCAGCCTCTGTTGCCCCCATTTTCCCCATGCCCCATGCCTCTTGTGCCGCATGACAAACACAAATTTTCTCGCCCGCTTGCCTAATCGAAATTTGTTGGCCATTTGTGCTCATTTCTTATATATATTCTATACATTTTGTTGCTGCCTCTTTTTTTTTTTTTTGTTGTTGTTGTTGTAATTTCTATGGAATTTATTTATGTATTTTTGGCAATGGGCCTTGTGTGCGTGTCTTTGTTGTTATTTTTATTCGCTTTTAATTGGCCATAATACAAATTTATTGGCCCAACTTGTTAATGGCTCGTTAATGTTTTAAGTTTTGCTCTGATTTTGCGCTTCGCTTAAGCAGCCCTCAAAAAATTCAGCCCTCTTTCCCTCTTCCCCAAACTCAATCAGGCCCAGCGGCTTTGGTCCTGTGAGGTTTCTAAATTAATTATAAATAAAATAAAACAACTTTAGTTGAGATATTTTTGAATACTCTACAAAATACATTTATTTAGTGGAAGTCCGTTTAATACTTAAATTAATAATGACAATGCAGAGCTCTGTCTGTGAATGAATGAAAATTGATTTATTTAGCACAATACTTTTCATTGATTACAGGTGTCAATTAAAGAAGCCAACGCCCACAAATTGATAAGAGTTTCAAGAAACTCGCCGTTACATTTATTATAATGCAGTTAATGTTCTTGTTTGAGGCATTTTAATTAATTGAAAACTGTTGCAGCAATTGCATAGAATTGCATAATTAGTTTGCGGATTAATATTTGCTATTTTTGCCATAATTTGTATTATTATTTTTTCAACAAACAAGCCAAACATGAAACGCACAACAAACAAACAAAAAACAGTTGTTGTAAAAAATTGCATAATAATGCTGGACAGTTGGCTATCAAATGATATGTCAATCTCTGTAATATGATAAGCATATATGTATATAATTACACATCGATCCGTATTATTGCGCATAATAATCTGTTAACTCACATTTGGGTGTTATGAATATAAATCACAAAAATTAAACGAAATGCATTCTGATTAATTTACTGGCTTTTTATGCGCGCCAATTGCCAATTGCATTTCCACAGGCTAATTTACTGAAAATATATTATTAATTTTACAATTTTTAACAGTAAATTGATTGTATAATGTCGGTTTGTGTGAACTGCCATGATTTGCATTAAGTTTTGTTGTATTATTTGCAACATTATATCATTAATTTATGCGAAACTAAAGCGAAAAACTTACCAACTATTTTTTAGGTAAATGTTTGCAAAGTTTATATTATTTGTTTTTTATAGAACGGGGGTGAAACGCTTAGAGTTATTTGTAGTATTTAAATTTCTTCAGAATATTACAAAACATAATAAAATGAATGCAGAAGGCATTTCAAGAAGGGATTACAACAAGAACCTTTCAGTCTCTTTTGAAATGTACTTGCATAAAGACCAGAAGCCTTTCGTTTTTAAATACTTCCTACAATTTAACTTTCCCTCTTTGAACTTTAAAACTCTGGCATAATCTTTATGATACTGATGTGTTGAAACTGAGCTGCTTATATTGCACAACATGTGCTAAAATAAAAAGAGGAAGGCGTGTTCGCAAAAAGTGCAATTTAACATAGTTAGTTAAAGGTCTGACAGAGCAAAGGTGTTTCGTTTAGCTGGTCACATGGTCACCTGGTCTGCTGGTCACTGCAGCAGCTGCCACTGAAATTAAATCCTCCAATCAATTTAAACACGCCGAAGGAGAGCGCTTAAAATCCACATTGCAACCGGTTGTCATGCAAAGCAGCTTGCAGAGACACAAGCCAGACAGACAGACAGACAACGGAACCCAGTTCCCAAGTCTCGCAGAGTCTCTTAGTATCGAATTGCAGCCCTCGTCCCTCGCGTTTGTTGTCTACCTGAATCGAGGACTGTCGGCATCTTTGGCTGGGCACGCTCTGCAGAAGGCGTTCGTGTTTAAACGCGACGACAACAACAATAAAAGCAATCAAGTATAACAATAACAACAGGCAAAGACACAGACACAGATCTTTGTGGCAGAGGCAAGGGGAAGCAAGACCTTGAGGCATGTGGCAGACAGACCTTTGCAGCGTGCACCTGATCTGGAAGTCGAAGACGCGTGCCAAATGTGACAATAAGGGATTTCGAATGGATACAAATCGAACCCTTTATTTGTTCTCTCCACTTGCCACTTGCCGCATTTTGTTGCGTGTTGCGTTGTGTGGCGAAAAGTCAACGCAAGTTAAATATTTGATGCATTTCATTGCCATGAATCATTATTATGCATGTATTTATGAATGACATTTGCAGCTTATTTTTTTCGCGTGTCCAAATTAATTAAGACTGCACCCAGTTGTCGCTGCCCCTGTCGGCACGTCATATGCTGCAAATGCTGAACAGCCGTTGCGTTTTTCATCTTTTTATGTGGAAACGCTCTTTAAATTTTGAGTTATTTTTCATTTTTTTTTATCACTTTCGCTGCCGCCCTCGCGCTGCAAATCGCATGACCCTGGCAACAACAACAATTGCAACAACCCGTAGAAACTTCAATTACGAATGCATGTTTTAAGTATTTATTTGAATTCTTTGTTATAGTCGCCGGTTTGTTGAACCCTCGAGCTGCAGACAGCCAGAGAGCGACTTGCAACTCACGTGAATGCTGCTGAGTCATTTGTGTCGCGTGCTGTCCATGTGCGGGTCGCCGTGTCCTTTGGGCGTGTCTGCGGCGTGGATTCCTTTCCTCCTTTCCTCCTATTTTTTGGGCTAGTCCAGCCACGTGTGTGTCCTTGAGGGCAAAAAGCAAAAGTTTAATTTTTTGAACGTACTTGGACATGAGTATAATGCGACTAGCCATAATGCAATTCACAATGATTGTGTGGGGAACCGAAGCTTGCTGCCATGACTCTTCAGATTACCAAATATGACACAAGTATTTAGGAGGAGCATGGACGAAAAAAAAATAAACTTTATTTGATTTCCTTTATTGTGTGTGTATGCCATCGAGAAAGTGGTTTCCCATAAAGTACTTATCAGTGGGCGATTGAGCGAGTCGTCCAGAGTAATTGCTTGTCTGCCATTCTGCTTTGTGTTGCATTCGTAAACGTTTTCCGCTCACCTTCCCTATTGCAAGTCTTTTGTGTTTGAGCATCTTGCATAGCTTCATCTTCACTCATTGAGGAAATGATTGAACATTTCAAGTTATTTCGGTTATTACTTTGGTTTGGTCTATTATTATATATTTTGTTGTTTGCTTCGTAAACACGAATTTAATTAAAATTGAATTCAAAGAATTTAAATCAGAAAAGAAATTGCAAAAATATGAAAAAATTTGAAGACATTAACAGAAAAATAAATATTTGTTTTTGTTATTATTATTATTCTTATTTTTATTTCTTTTTCTCATATAAAATTAATTTGTACTGAGTTAAGCAATTGCTTATACACTAAAACATTAATAAATAACATTATAGTTGGCAAGGAAATAAAAGCTTTAAAGAAAGAAAAATACATTTAACAAAGTGATTTTTTGCTTGCTTTGTAAGTTCGTATTTAATTTCCCTACTAAAATACATTTATTTTAAAATTAAAAAATGTTGTTATTTCTTGTATGTTATAATGAAAATAATCATTTTTACTGTCCCTGTTGTTTCCTTAACAATTTTGCTCTTCGTTTCATTAGTAAATGGTTTAACTTAGCCGCAGTAAACAATTTTATAAGCTAAAAATTAAGCTATTCATCGCAAATTCCTTGTATTGAAACCATTTAGATTTATTTAATCGACACAGCTGCTTGAAAAGGCCATTAATAATAAAACAAACTGAGTGGAAACATTCGCAATGGAAACACTTTTGCATAACAATGCCATCAATAGCTTTTAGTGATTGTTTAGCCAGCAAATACGTTTGTTGTTTGATGTCTTTATTTGTTTTGGCACTTGGCCACATTAAATGTCATAAGAGCCTTAATCAACAATAATGAAATAATCCACGTAAACAGCACAAATAAAATGCTGGCAGACCAAATCGGACCGAAATCCGAATCCACAAATACCCGAAACATTCACATTTTGCCACTCGAAGGCAAATGCGGAAAACACTCGAGCAAAAAGCACTCGTCAGATGAATGTCAACGAGTGTTTACACACACACATAGTTATGAGTGTGTTTGTGTGTGTGTGCTTAGTTTTGCATAAGCCTTTTAATCAAGTTTATTAATATTAATAAGCATAACAACTGTCGGGGCAACAAGCCCGAGGACGACAACAACAACAGCAACAACAATAATAAGCGGCAGGCAACAATTATACAATTACGACTGTTGGCAAAAGGCCCAAGGGGCAAATCCATTGAACGGGGCAGCCACAAAAAAAAGGGGGGGGGGGAGATTTTGCGACAGTACTTAATGGTAATTCAGTTAAATAATCATTAGTCAACATTTCTGTTTTTTATGCCTCTCAACCCTTTTGAGCCGTCGTCCTTTTGTCCTCTCATGGGACTGTTTTTCTACCTTGATAACTTAAGAACCCGGCAACCGCAAAAAAAAAAAACCGAACACAAAAAACACCGCCAAAAATACAACAGAAATAATTTACGAGTATTTTTATTTATAGCTATTTCTGGCTTGAATTTGACTCACAGCTCAGCTTGATTACAGCCTTGTTCAAAGGGAGGGGAGAAGAGAGTATGAAGAGTAGGCATTTCAATTGAAATTCAAGTGCGCACTTCATTTCCACTTAATTTTGTGACGCTGTGACGCGTTGCCGCAACAACAAGAACAACAGCAAACAAACTTCCCACCACATTCTTGGCAGCTCAAAGGGGCAACCTTTGAGTGTATTTATTATTGCAACATTATTCTTATTTTAGCATTCGACAAATCAGCTCAAAAACGTCGACATACTCCTGCTTGTTTATTTAAAACCCGCGTTAATTATTTAAGCATGCTCAAAATCGGTTGCCACAACGACTCCAGAAATTACTCGAATAGAGGATTATACTCCTTAACAGTTGAAGTCAAAAAATTATTAAAAAATGTATATACGAGGAATGATCGGAACATGTGAAAATAGTACCGAAGAATTTAAATCAGAATAGCAAAGAATGCTACATTAAAATATTAAATAATTTCAGAAACAAATACATTTTGAAATCTGCTAAAATATGAGAAAAGAGAAGGACATTGTAGGGAAAATAAATGCTATTTTTATTAATATTATTTATTTGAGCTTTGTTTTTCCCTTAAATGTATTTTTCATGCTTATTTACAATTATTTTCTATTAAGTTTAGCAATTCCTTTTAGGCTAAAACATTAATAAATTAAATTTTACAAAATAAACAACATTTTAATTAATAAGAAAAGCAAAGCTTTTTTGAAATATTTATTTTGAAAGAAAATCTTTAGGGAAATGAATATAAATTTAAATAAAAGTGATATATTTGAGGCAGAGAGTAGCTTACTTAAATGCCAAATTAAAGTAACAAATTTATGCCATCAATTCATTTATAGACATACTGTTTATAATTAACTAGAAAAGAAACACTTTAAAGAAATAACAATACATTTAAAAAATTGATATATTTGAAAGAAAAGTACTAATGAAATAAATATAAATATAATAAAGCTGATGTGTTTGAGGCAGAGAATGGAATAAATGCCAAATAAAAATAACAAATTGATGCCACAATTAACTGATGCCACAATTAAAAGAGTTTCTTGAATATATTGCCTGCAATTATCTACTCTTTATTGAATACATAAAAAATAACTAATTTTTACTCTACTTGTAGAAATCTTTGTGATAAAAAACTGCTCAGACTTCGCATAGATAAGATGTCGTGTGTTGTTAGACTCATAAGTTGATTCAGTTATCGAGGTGCCAGTTGGCTTGTTGTACACGTATTTTCATTGCTCACGAGACCTTGAAGCCTAATTGTTTTCATGGGCGTGGCAGCTACGTGCTGGGCGTTTCAATTGGCCAAAAAGGATGCGGCATATCAGAGTGTTGGCAATGCTGACAATGCCATTTGTTTCCACTGCCAGTCAAGGATCGCGCTTATCACTCAAAGCCAAAGCAACCGCAAAATAAAAATTAAAACACGTTTGAGCACAGAGAGACGGAACGAAACTCATGCCAGTAAAATATATATACATATATATTCTACATATGTCGAGCTGTCAATGTTTATCTATTTGAAGGTGCTTTTGTGAGTGTGAGAGTTGGGCCGAAGGATTACGGTGTTGCTGTTGATTTATGGGCGCACAAATACCAATGTGTTTCAAATGTGATTGAAAACTGATAAGCAAGGACTCGAGCCGCAGGATGTCGAGACCCTGGTTGTTTAGGTTGCTGTTGTTGCTGTTGCTCCTGGCATCTACCAATGCCGACTTTGCCCTGCTCCGTTATTAGTGTAACTGTCAGCTGGCCAAAGTGTTGAGTGCGCGTCTGTCAAATGCGGTTGAGGTTTCCCAATTGGGCTTTGCGGACTGTACCTCAAAATTTAAACAGCTGCAGCGCAATTGATGGCTTAATTTGCCACTAATTTGCGCTTATCGCCAGCAAAGCCACCAACCAACGTCTTTCAGCCCCCTGTCCAGCAGTCTGTCACATGCTTCGCTGCGACTGCGTTTTGTGTCTCGCTCAGCAGCGCGGCTCATAAAGTTGCAGTCTGCGAAGCCGACAAGCGTGCAAATTGCTTTCGAAATGCCCGTTTATGGGAAATGGTTCCAGAAGCTACCTGGGCTTAAACCATTCACTGCCGACAAAGCGTTCGGGCCTTAAACTTCCGCAGATATTGCGAAAAGGTTTGCGGTGAGCACTTTGAAAACAAAGTTATTTCAAAAATTACACAGAAGGCAAGGGTTCGCATGCAAATATCTGATTGAGATGGATGATGCTCTCAACACAATATTACAAATTAGTGTTTAGCATTAATATTTTATTGTTGAGACTTCATGTGAGCTGGATATAAATAGAAGACTTTTTAAATTATATTGTTTATCTATTAAAAGTATTACATTAATATTTGATGTTGGCAGCAGAAATTGTTAATTTTAGCCAAATATCAAAGTACTTTTTTGTATGTTGAAATTGAATTTATTTTTATTTAGCTTCTCCAACAAATAATATTATATAGTGTAATTTTTCATATGAGGTAAAGAGAATCATATTTACTAATTCTTTTAAAATAAAAATGAAATTCTCAAATTTAAAGTGTACTCGGAGAATTAAATTACTAAATTCAATTTATTTATTTCAAATCGAAAATTATTTTCGATACATTGTTTTTGATATTCTGTGTGTAAGCATGTTATTTATAGTAATCATCAACAATATTGAAGGAGTAGAATGGATTTTTTGGTTTGTCAAATATTTTATAATAATACATTTACATTGACTACTTGTTTAGAGTCAAAAGTTGATCCACAATGTTACCTTTTAGTTTATGATTTCTAGGATAACATTCTAAAGATAGTCGTTAATGATTTTTATTAGTTTTTGCATTATTTCAATTACTAAAGAGGATGCCTAAGCTTAATTCGGTTTTTTCATTATTTTTCTGTTTGTCAAATATAAAATATTGATTTAGATTTTAGTCGTTTTAATATGTTATCATTAGTTATATGAAATTTAAATTTGTTTGTGGGTCTGTGATTGATCAATGATATATGGTAAACAAGTCGATCGTAGACATTATTTGTTTAGCTTAATTATAATTTGTTTTATTGACCAAATATAATTTTATATTATTTTTTTTGTAATTATTGAAACTAATTGCTTGATTATTTGTTTGCAGATACAAATGGATTGCCAAAGCAACTGTCGCCAGCTGCTCAGCAAAAAATAGTGGCCAAGGACCAAAAAGTGATGTGATGACGCTGGAGCGTTGCCAATTGGCAACACAAAACAACAACAAGAACGGCTCAAAGAGGAGCTGCCGACATGAGAAGAGCCTTGTGCCTTTGGGCCAGCATAAACAACATGCTGGCCAGGCCAGAACAGGCCCATTGAAGCCAGTCGAGCTCATAATAAAGCAATAAAAAACGAGCCAGGTAAATGCCAAACTAAAGAGCCGCAAAGGCTGCTCATAAAGCAAGAGGGAGAGAGGGAGAGAGTTAGAGAGAGAGAGAGAGAGAGTGAGGGAATGCTTGTGTGCTCTTTATAACGTTTTTTCTCGTCCTGTTCGGTTTTGTTAGGTGCATTTGGCCAGGTCTAATTTATCATCAAACAGCAGACACAAAAGAAGAAGAACAACAACAGGACGAAAGTGCCGTGTGCTGTGGTCAGAGAACAGCTGGCTTCCTGGCTCGACACAGCGTTTAACTGCGGGCTGTGTTAATAGTTTATGACTAAATTGAAACAGGTTGATGCAGGCACATCACACAGGACACAGGACACAGTCCACAGGAAGTCGCTCTCTCTCTCTTCTATCCGTCTTTGGTTGTGACTTTTTCCAGCGAAAGCAGCGCCTGCAACGTCCTGTCAATTTGTCAATCAATCGTCGTGCATTCAGTTGAGGCCTGCTTCAAGTATCTATTTACACCAAAAAGACGTGCGCTCTCTCTTTTTGTTTTTTTAAGTAGATCAAAGGGTCCACTTGAGAGTGCTTATCCTTGTTCCTGCAGCCGGGGGGCTTATCTCACTTACAAATAATTGTAATATTATCCCTAATAAGCAAAAGATTGATAGCATTCCAGGGAAAACAATCAACGACCCAAGCGGAGCCCTCAAAATTATTCGAGTCCTTGACTCGCCTCAAATCTCAGCCGCACTCGACACCAGCCAAAAGGACACACGCATCCTTCTCGCTGCTCATCATCACTTGAGTAAACAATGTCATAAAATCATCAATCAACCACGTCGCCTTCGTCCTGGACTCGTCCTGCGATCTCAGTCTCAGTCTCGTCCATTGTCTTGCGCTATTTGTTTGTCCGCCCGACTGTTAACTGTTAAAGCAAACACACTTCCTTCCCCCCCAGCGTTTCGGTAGCCCTTGACCTGAGATTGGGCCTCGTTTTCGGCCTGTTAATACAATTAAGTGTTATATTTGTTGTCTTGGGTTTTTATGCGACTAGCAAATTGTTTTATGGGCGTGCCGCCTATCACAACACACACAGCAAAGAAGGAAAGCAGAAAGCGAGTTGCAGTCGGTTATCAATGGAGGCAACTCTGATTGATGCCCGCTGTGCGTATTATCGCCTGGAGACTGATAAGCGTCTTTCCAGCAGTTGTTTGTGTGCCAAGAGATATTAGAGGACATTACGTAAGCGAAGCAGCTCAAATGATCGGCAATATTATCGACAAAATAACAAACCAACTAATGCTAAAAAGAATTTTAGAATGCACTTGAAAATAGGATAATCTTTGAGAAATCAAGCTGAACAAAATTAGTATTATTAGCATAAAACATTTTTTCAGTTCGAGAACCAACTCGATTTTTTATTTTTTTAATATGTTCCCTAAAGAAATTGCATTTCTCACGACTAACTTAATTATTATTTATTACTTGTTTTATTTTTAAAAATAATGCTTTGGATTTGAATCAGGATAATCGCGAAATTTTCAGAATTTCAATTAAAATTAAAATTAAATTAAATTAAAATATTTTAAATATTATATATAAAATATTCACGGCTTCTTCCTGGAAATTACAAATATTATTTATTTACATTTTAGTTGGTATTTCTCACGTTTAAATTTAGTTTTGGTCTTTTTAATTTAATTTTTACTACTAATACTTGGTTAATCGTCATGAAATTTTCAGAATATATAGAGAATATGTCAACGAAAGATTCCTCAATTAAATTGATAATAATAATTGTGCGAAATTTAACTTCTAATAAAATGAATTTAGTTTGTAATCTAAGTAATTCAGGGGATATAGTTTGTCGTCATTAATTTCCAAGATAGATTTACAGTCTGCATGTTGCAGTATAATATTTATGATATCGTTTAGTCGACTAAACGAATTAGCATCCATATTTTACTAAATATCCTTTTAAATAATTACATCTTGGCTTTGGGTAAATGTGTGTGTATTAGTGCAGTTGTTGTTGTTGCTGTATCCTGGCTGCTCTACTTCTTGTTGTGGCTGCATCTAGACCAGAAATTAATTACAACCAACAATCCAGGATGAGTTTTTGCGTTAACAGCGGCCATCTGTAGTTTCCCCTCTTCGAACCAGCGCAGGTTGTAGGCACAACAGAGCTGCGCTCTGTTAAACGCGCGTTAACAGCGTATAAGAGTGTAGTGCGTAGGCAGTTGCGATAGATGGCGCCACCTCGCTCGCCAGACTGCCGTTACATTCGGCACTGTTGTTGTTGGCCGCAGCATAAAACGCCGCTGCAATGCGTTCGTGTGGACGCCTCGTTTATCCAGCCGAACGCTTCGTGCGCCGTGCCGAATGCACTTCGTGTGCTGCTGCCGCTCTGCTCGCCCTATGCTTATACTTGTATGATTCAGTCTGATTCAGTCTTTCACGACGCGTACATCGCAACGCAACGTCAGTCACGGACAAGCACAAAAACAACGCTCACTGTATTATCAGTCGCAGTCTCAGTCGCAGTCGCAGTCACAGTCGCAGTCGCAGTGCGTTCGCTATTACTACTGTTCTTCCATCTGCGGCAGCAGCCCAAAATTTACAGTTGTGCGTTGGCTTCGGCTCAGCTTCGTCGCAATCGTAATCGTCATCGTGATGCTGAGCAGCAGCAGTGTGTGTGTGTGCGTGTGTTGTGTGTCCGTTTGACGGTTCGATTTGAATTTCGAAAATATGTATTAATCAAAGATGCTGCCGATCGGAAAAGCGCAACGACAACAACAACAACAACAACCGTATAACCAAATGAAACACATTTGTTGATAAATGAACTGAGATTAAAACGAGACAAAAATCGTTCACAATTTGTTTGCTCGCTCTCGCTCTCTCTCTCTCTCTCTCTCTCTTGAGCGCCGTGCATTGTGTATGTGAGTGTGAGTGTGAGTGTGTGTGTGCGTGTCTATTTGTATATGATTGTGTGCCTAACAATTAATTAGCATTTAAATCGCTCATTTATCAGTTGCGGCCCAATCAAAAGCCAAACAGAAGAACCCCAAAACAGAACAAAATTTCTTCAACTTACAAGAAAAGGAAAAATACAAAAAAAGAGTTTTTAAGGTAAGATTTTGTCCCCACCTGCGAAATTTGCATAAGTAAATTATTAAGCAAATTAAATTAAACACAAAGAGCGTTAAATCCGCGAATATTGTTCTTCCCAAAGCATGTGGGTGTTACGCAGCAACAACAACAACAACAAAGCAAATTTTCTGGAAATTTACATTCTTTACAAGAACCCAAAAAAAAAAAAAAAAAACCTTGGCCGCTGCCATTCAAAAATAAACAAATATTTGCATTAAAATAAACACGGCTCAAAAAAAGAAAGCGAAAAAAAAATCGTATCCACAATGTTGTCCCTTTTGTTTCTCTATTTTCTTTTTTTTTCGCTTCTCTGTATTTTTTTGGCCGGTCATTTGTCTTTTTGGGTCAGCAAATGCGTCCAATTTTTCCGCGCGAGATTTTCAACAGTTGTATATTTGTTTTTCAGCTTCGGCTGTTTTCCACAAGTTTTTCACGATTATTTACACATTTCGCAAGCGAACCGAATTTTCTAGCCAAGATTTTTAAACCCTTTTCTCTCTGTTTACGACGCTTGCTGCTTTGTAAAACAACAGGCATTAAAACGAACAGAAAAATATACAACAATAGATTGGCCATTAAAAGTTTGATCTGATTTCATTAAACATTCGCCTAGAAATGTCTCCATTAAGTAAACGATCCTAAGCTGAGATTTCAATTAGATTAAAAGGTGTTGAATGTGTGACGAACAGCTGGAAAATTAGCGCTTAAAAAGGTATTATCTGTAGATAAGCTGCATAAACAAGAGCCTATTTGAATAGCCTATTGATAATGTAAAAATGCATCGGAAATTTAGACCAGAATAGTTTAAAGAAGAGAAAGAAAGAAAATAAAAGAAGTGAATATTTTTTACTCTAAATTATATTTTTAAATTAAAGAAAATAAAATAAAAATCGCCAGATATTATTATAAATTAATAGACTATTTTGAGAATATTACATAAGATTTTAAGTATTTAAATATTTAAAAAAAAAATGTTTTCAATAAATTCATAGATTGGAAGATTTTCTGAATATCTTCTGTAAAAATTAATATAAAAATTTGTCTTTATAAAATATATCTTCAATGATCGACAGTCAATAGACTTGTAAAATTGTTAATCTTTATACGTTTTTATTTAAAGTGTTATATAATTTATCTTATCTGCTTCCACGCTCATTTTCAAAGAACTGAGAGTTTATCTTAAATGCTTTATCACTACAGTTTTCTGAAATAAAATGTTTTATCTGCTGTCAGAAGTGATCTTCCAAAGCCAATACATTTCTTAACTGCAAATATATATTTGTAAAAGAACTGTAAAAAGTATTTTCCGTATCTATTGTGTTCCGCTTTGATCTTTTACCTCCGCTGCAAAGTGGAACGTTTTAGAGCTCTTTCTCTCGCTCTCTAATTGACTTGACCCAATATGCGGCACCGATGAGCTTGACCTTCTCAAGACCCGCCCATATAGCCCATGTAATGCTAATGCTCATGAGTTGCGCATTAAACAAAGCCCTTGACTTATGCACACAGACACACAATCAGTTCAGAGTGCTTGCCACACTCATAAAATAAAAAGCCAATAACAACAGATTGGAGAAGATCTCGTTCTCAGTTCGAGCCAAATTGATGCCAATTGTCAACGATTTAACACAACTGTGTCGATCAGACTCGACCGTCGTTTTTGGCTATTAGGCTCACAGCAAATTAACCTGATGGCCAAGACGAGCACGTCGCTATCTGCGGGTTGCTTGTGCCATAAATCTTTGGCAACAGCCGCAGTGCAAATGAAAATAGCGCATTTCCAAAATATTTTCATTAAAATTGAGAAGAAAAAAAAAAAAAACCAATATATGTATATATAGTGTTGGAGGGCTGAAATAACAGGGAGCGGTCGGTCGAAAAGGCAGCATAAACATTCATCAATCTGTCAGTGGGGCCTGTCAGCTGTTTTAAGCACCCACAAAGTGCTGTTGAGGCAACAACAACAACAACAACAACAACACACAGTCACCGCATTTCAATAAAAATTGAAGCGCAGATGAGAAGAGCCAAAAACGGACCGAAACCCCAAGCGAAAAATTGAAAATATAAATGCTAAAAGGAAAGCAAATGCATTCCTGTCTATCTTCTAGGTGCCAGCTCAGACCCATAAACACAAAAGGAAAATTCAAGTAAATATTTTATACTTGGCTTTTTTCTCTTGGCTCTCTGTCTCGCCACGCGCAAAACGTGCGCCAATCAATTGGCCCAAAAACGAAGACGAACCAAAAAAAAAATGCCAGACGCAAAAAAAAAGGCGTGTGAAACTTTTCGACTCCCACGGCAGAGACAAATTAAAGTGAAACAAAGGGCGGGCGACGAGCGTTGTCTTAAAATTAGAGAGACGCAGCCAATTTGTCTTTGGCAATTGTTCCAGATACATCTGCCACGAAAATTGTATCTGCCAGATACATTTGATGCCGATGTTTCCCCTTCCTCAGTTCTTCTTCGTATTAAGCGCGTGTGTTGATTGATTTTTATTTGACTACATTTCCATTGCGGTTTTCCACAATTTTCGAAGATGCTCTTGAGCCAAAGTCAGCTGCTAAATCAATCGACACTCGAGCTGCATTTTTCGGCTGCCTTCCCTCTTTATTAATTACTCACAAACGCGGTCCTGAAGTGTAACTCATTGGGGCGTGTGAACGTTTCTCTCTCTCTTTCTCTCTCTGTTACTTTCTCCAGCTCTTTGTACTTTTCTCAACACTCTGGTAAATAGATTTCAGTGTCGCTGTGCACTTAGACGTTGCTGTTGTTGTTGCTGTTGCTTTGCCATACAAATTGATTGATTTTATTTGCACTCCCCCACATACGACTTCTCCACTTGCCTTCGTCCCTCTCAAGACCCCCACAAATTGCTGTGCGTGTCTGTGGCTTTTAGGCGGGGGCCTTGAGGTGCACTAGTTGAACACTGACATTTTGCGGTTAACTCATTTACACAGTTGAAGCACAACGTCATCGTCGTCTTTACCCTTTCGCCCCCTCATTCCTGTTTGCTGTTGATGGACATGGCGGTTATGCCCGACAGCAACCGCTCAATATTCGATTAGTTTTGCAGCGCCAATGGGGAATTATGTCGAGCAGACAGTTGCAAGCATCACGACTTTTTTATGCGTCATCAAATGCAGTTTTCTGCGAGCTTTAATGAGTTTGCGAAGCTCCAGAAATAAGACTGCAGTAATGTAATTAATTTTCGCGGATAATCTTTTTATTTATTTTGATTTGATATTTGGAAATTACATTTCTTTTATGACCTACAAAACTCTTGCATTCCTTATGAAATAATATCTATAATATATAATTGGACAAGATTAAATATTTGATATTTGAATATTAAGTTCGTATTATGAAAATAATTTATATATCTTAATCTAATTACTTAAGACAATTGCAAAAACTTATTGCAACGATTATTTCTGACCTACAAAACTCATGCATTCCTTATGAAAAAATATTTACCTATATATTATTTTGAGCTATCATAAATTGATATTTTTGTCAGTTGTCACAATGGCAGCAAAAATCGAATTTAATACATTTAAAAATTGTTTTTTATAAAATCGAGTTATATGTTTATAGGATAAATGATATTTTCGACCTTTGCCTTTATCAGAAAAATGAATTAGCAGTTACAATAATTTTGAAATGTTACTTAAGGCTGCAACTTGAAGTTGCACATTTTCAGTCACTATCATTGCAGCATTATAAATATTTTCGCTCATTTTATTTTCCCATCTCTTTGTTGCCCAATTTGACTTTGAGGTCTAGTTAGTGGGAGCAAAAACACTGCATTATGCATAGCTGCAGTTGTCTGGTAAAAATAATTTTCACTTTTATTGCGTTTTCCTTCAATTTGTGGCGTACACGAAAATTTGTAATTGCATTATTGATGGCCTGGCATCGACGATGCTGATGATATCCATGTTCGTGTGGAGCTCATAATAATAGAGCAAAAAACAATGCATACAGAAAAGCTAAAAGCACGTCGACAACAATGGGCTGCACTCCTGAGATGCCAGGGTTGTCATGCATAATTGATGCCCGTTTCTATGACTAAAACACAGTCAGAGAGAGAAAGAGAGAAATCTCGACGAAATTTATGGCATATTCCCAATTGTCTAGGCCCTCGACGGCTCTGCTCTGCTCTCTGCTCTGGCAATTCATTAAAAATACTTACTCGCCAGGCTGAAAATCATAAAATGAAAGACAAATATCGTGCAGGCAATTAAGTTGAACTTGCCCTATGCACACACGCACACTCGGATGTGTGTGTTACACCCACACATGGGCTATAAAAATATGTGGCAAATGTGTATATTGAAAAATGCATGCATTAAGTGCTGCATTCAGTCGAAATTTATTTTAGTCGAGTTTTGTTTTTCGTTTGCTAAATTATTTCATGTATTTCAATTTTCCCAGCGTGTGTGTGCATTTATAAAATATTAACATAGTTTTAATTAAACAAATTTTCATTTGCCATAGTTCATTCTCAACACATTCCCCGCTTTTTTCGCACTCCACTTTTGTATTCAAGTGGCCCTGGCACTCAAGGGCAACCTTTAGGCATGTTCAATAAATAGTAAACACGAGTACTTACATCTCATCACAAGTGGCTGAAAATTGTGAGAGATCGTTTGGGTCTAAATTCATTTGAGCAGCCAAAAAGTGGAGGGTCTAGAGGGGAAGCATTTTAGTATATTAGATACACTAAATTATTCAGACTGAGTTTGTCACAAGAATAACAAATTTCGTAATCAAAATAATTTGTGTATGATTTTTTTATTATTTGTATTACTATTCAAATACTATGAATCATATTCAAACAAATTGTTATAAAGTAAAAACAATGTTTCTTGCAATTTTATTTGAACAAATTAAATAACAATTTTAATATTTTGACGCAAGAATTTCTTTATCACAATCATTTTTATTTTCTATATTTCCTATTCTTTTGTTTAAGCTCAAGTAATAAACTAGCACAAATATTAAAACAAATGGTGATAAAGAGTTTAGCTAAAACTCTTCTTTCAATTTCATTCGAATTACCATTTTAATATTTTTGATACACTGAATTATTCAAACTTTGCTTGTCGCAAGAATTTCAAACGTGAATTTCGTAATCAAAATTATTTTGTATTTTTAAATAATAAAAGTACAAATAGTTACACTCTTGTAAAAAGTTTGCTTTAAATTATTTTCCCAGTTACAATTGAGGTCTATGTGAATATAGTAATTTTTTCAGCCGTCACAGATTAAAAGTAGGTTGTTGGAAATCACAATTCCTCTGGCAGTTGGCTCAACATAAACATTCGTCTATTTATATATATTATAGCTGACACAGTTAAACAATCAATGCATTTGCATTCATATGAATTCAGCTATTGTGTCTAATCCCGCGAACTGTAAAAAATATGTTGGCAAACAAGTCGATTTATGCATAAACAGAATTAAAATGCATGTTGCGAATTATCATGCATAACACATGAGAATTAAACACGCTACGGCAAACAACCTAAAATATCAAATAATAATGGAGAAAAAAGCAACAGCAAAAAAGCGAAAAAAGAGGGCAATAAACAAATGGGGACAAAATGATGAAGAAGCGATGGAAAAATGCAGCGTTTCCATTGATTGACAGTCAAATTAGCGGCAATCAAACGGAGGTCTGAATGCCTCGCCTCATATGCCAGATAATTTATAAAATTATTGTATGATAGGCCAAAGCTGAAAGCGCCCAGCTGAAAAGCCATATCAATCAAATAAATTATGAAGCGATGTGGGGAGGCCGAATCAATCGTACGAATGCAAATCAATATGGGCAAACAGTCAGTTTGTCAGTTGGGGCCTAAAAGCGGCATAGACACAGCCTCAAGTGGCTCTAATGTGCATAAACAGGGGCCGAGAGGAGGCAACTACGTTTGATTTGTTGACGTTTTGGAGCCTTTGAATGGGGCGCCACCGCCAACTGGCAACTGGCAACTGGCAACTGCAACCTAATTTCGAATCCAGCAAGTGGCGCTACATCAGCCATCAGAAATCATATGCTGTGAGTACTCTTCTGGCAGCTGGGGAATGTTTACACAGTGCCTAGGCGCAGGCATCATCACTCATACGTCACGTTGCCTGACTACATATCAATTTGGCACGCCAAACTCTGCGAGTGTGTTGGATGATTTGTAATAAAATACTATGGCCGGGCAACACCAAAAACTCAATTGCATTGACGTTTGCATAAATATTCTTCTACAGCAGCATTTTCCAATTTTCCCCCAGTTTATAAATTTTCTAATTCCCCTCGCAGCGCACAGTGGCTGCTGTTGATTTTTTATGGCACTCACTGTAGCTTCGTTCTTGTTGTTGTTATTTCTTGCTGTGCATTTAGCACAAAATAAACAAATTAGAGAGTGTATAACAAAAAAAAATACGTTGCACACTCTCGACAATCGAACGAGTTTGTTTATAAATTTCGCCTTCGCCTCTTGTTAGTTTATTAGCTGAGATTTTTTATGCGCCCCTTATTTTTATGGTCTCCGTCCCATTTGCGAGGCCTTCCTTCTTCTTCCTCCTCATCATCATCGCCATCGTCATTGCCCTTTTTTTTGTTATGCTGGTTTGTTTATGTATGAGTAGTTTTGAAATCGATTTGGCAACGCAGCAAGTTTTGTTTTCCTCAATGCAAAGAAAATATGTTAAGCTTTAATTTATTGCGCGTTTGATTTATTAATTGCAGTGGCTCATTTTAAGCACACCCAAGTATGAGCAGCAGTTAATGAAAGCTGAGTGAATTAAAAGCTAAAGTTGAGTTCATTAAATGCGTCAACTTCCAGATATTTGTCATACTCTCCACTATTATTAGCAACATAATAATGCAATTGAATTTCACAATTTGGTTGCGTCAAGAGTTTTTTGTTGCTTTGTTACTTTTACTTTTAATATAACATTTTTACATTCTGTTTTATATTTGATAAACTCACTTAACATTTATACATTTTTAATTGGCTTTTTTGTCACATTTTGAAACCTTTTTTTGCATTTATGTGTTGTTTCATCGATGGTGCAAAATGGTCGTAATCGAAAAATTCTTGGACGGCAGTCAATATTAATTTGTTGAATTAGCGCGTGCTTGGAAAAGTTTTCTTCACAACATTTTTTACTTTTTGAGAATTTTATTGATTTTAAAAATTTGCTGCACGTTTTGTAGCGATCAGCACGTTGTGAAAATTCCTGCCGAATCTTAGTAGACATGCAGGTAAAGTCCTTGGATACAATTAAAATATCTGCATCTTCAAATGCAGTACAGTGCTGTGTAATCCAAAGCAGCCAAGCTAGAACGAGTAATCCCTTCATCTCGACGGTTGTAGAGGAACTGAGCAATGTACTCGTGGTTAATCATAAGAATTCCACTTACTCATCAGCGATTAATCGATAATTTATTTATAAGAAATGAGGGAATTTTTTTTTCAATTATTTATCTTGAATTTCAACTCATAATTTATATATATATTTGTTCTGGATTTGTTGATATTTAAAGCAATACACGACAGTTGCGATGTATCTTGAATTTTCCGACATTTCGAAATGAAAAACCAAATTCAATTACGGCCACAAATGGTAATCTGAGCCAGCATCTGAAGCTGTAGAAGCTTTTACAGCAAATGAACTAAATATATATGATACACTATATTGTGTTTGGCCATTGTTTTTGGCAACATTTTGTAACTTGCCAACTGAATAGCCATAGAAACGCATTCCTGCCACTCGAGCCAATGAAGCAAACTGTAAAAGTAACTTGACATTGTTATGCTAGCACATTTTTATTAACACGGTCAAGAAAGGTTGACAATACTGTCGGCCTGGCCTGGCCCCCTTGGGCTGCACTCACTTGCCTGGCTTCCAATTGGACTTGGCTTAAATTACATTTGAGACTCGTTTCGTTTACAATTTGTTTTGTTTCCATTTTTGATGAGCAGTTGCGTCGGAAGTTTGTTGTGTTACATTCTAATTACAGTTAGGGCCATAAAAATAGCTGGCACCTTAGGTGCCTATCTGCTCATTCGATTACATTTTGCCGCCACTTAACGGCCATATTATGCAAATTAGCCAAGACACGCGAACAGCGCGAGTTTCCCTTCCCTCCCCCCTGCACTCTTATCAGTCAATTGCATTTGCTTTGAAATTAGAAAGAGAGTCGTGTGTGTGTGTGTTGTGCACCTGTCGGCCTAAAAGAACCCCCGAAAAAATCGAGACAAAATACGAGGGAAATGCGACACACCCCAGCGGCAGGGTAACCATGGCAAATGCCAAGCCAACAACAACAGTTTTACCTTTATCTGTTGGCTGTAGCCATGTATCTGTCAGCTACACAACAAGCCGAAGCGATAGATAGATAGATAGATAGATAGACAGCGACATGTGTATTGCAAGTCATTGGGGCATTTAGGGGCTAGTTTTAACTTCTTCTCGGTTCGTTCGGTTTGTTCGAATTTTGTGATGATCTCAGTTTCCAGCTGTATTATAATAATTATACATCAGTTTGCAAATTCGTTACTCATCGACAATCAAATTGACCAGCTATTAGTTAGGCATCTAATTTAGACAAACAGTCCGGTTGAAGAAGCCCCCCCACAAATTGGAAACGGAAATAAGTCATGGCTTCCAGGGAAACCAAAAGCAAAGACAAACTGAGAGAGCTCAAAAGGTAGAAGTGCAAGAAGATAAATGACCAACAATTAGTCACACCTACGATGACAATCATTGAATGATTTTCAAATGAAATGAAAAGCCTCTCGGGGCGTTGTTCGATGCCCGATGTTCGATTTGAAGTCGGATTCAGTGTGATTCACAATTTCGGACAATGGGGTAAACTAATGAAAGTTCTTATTGTTTTCGGGCATGTGGGCGTGGCATCATTTGCAGCGCCTAATTGCACACAAGGAGTGTGGGGCAAGCACGATGGAGCACATGTGCCACATGTCGCAAGAGCCCATGTGTGTCTGTGTGTGTCTGTGTGTGTTTTCCGTTTTGATTAGCGGCATGCCATGTCAAACAACAATTTGTAAGAGCGAATGACATTTGAATGATGACATCGACGGCGACATCGACATCGACATCGACACAGGTGGCGCTTCCGCTTGACACTTGTTTTCGGCAACGCAAAGCTGCCTCAATTCCGGGCGTAATGTCTCTATTATGGCGTGCTAAACAAGCGACAAATTGCATGTGTCTGCCACAACAGCAGCAGCAGCAGCGGGGGGGCAGAAAGGCGTCTAGTCTTTGGGGCGTGGCCGACAAAAAAACAATTATTATGCATATCGTTGATTCCACTTCTGTTTCTGACGCTACTTTTGTTTTCGAATCTTTGCAGATCGCACGAGTCAAAATGTTTGCCTGCTTCCATTTAGCCGCCGTGCTGCTCGTCATTGGCACATTCAGAGGTAAGTGAGTACATTCAAAATGCATTCATATTTCATGGCGGTGGTCAGCTTCATTTGTCGCCAGCGCAAAACGACGTCATTCAATATGAAATTTCACACTTTGGCTGACATTTCAAATGGCCAAATGGTTAGAGAGCAAAACATAACCCTTGTGGCACAGCGCGGCGCCGTTGACGCCGCATGCCTCATAAATTAATTTACACTTGAAACTCTGCGGCGCTCGCTGCAACCAGAAACAGTAACAACAACCACAACAATAATGCTTAAAAGCTTAAAATCAAATGCAACTGAATCTGGTCGCCACCCATGGCGATTGGCAATGCAAAAGTCTGCGGTGCTTTGGGCCAAGTGCAGTTCGTTATGGCCACATTAAGGATTGAACTCCATTCGCCGTTGCTCGCCTGACACTCTGCACCGTGGGTGCAACGAGCGAAACCATAATTGAAAAAATAAATTCAATTTGAACAACTTCGGCGGCAGCCTCTTCATTTAAGTCAACTGCTTTAAGCGGTTTATTGCATAATGAATTAATCATTATTCGTTTAATTGCGCAAGCATTTCGATGCTCATCACCGAAATGGCAATTGTTCATTTAATTAAACAATTGCTGCAAGACATCTTCAGCCATTTAAAAGTTGTGTCAATAATTTGCAATTAAGTTATTAATTATTAAATACTTGTCACACATTTCGAATTTTCTATGATGTAATTTGAGAGCATTTAATAAGCACAAAACTATTTTCATTTATTTGGCAAAAAACTGCTGCATAAAGTTCTAAAATTTCCACTTAATGAATAGTAGTTAGTTTTAGTTTTAGTTTTATTGCAAAATTTGAACTAAAATAATAATATTTTGTTTATAGTTTTCATTATGAAACAATATTCAGCGTGAAATTCTAAAATATGCATAGAATAGCAAAATTAGCATTAGATTAAATGCAAACATTTTATCTCTAATAATAATGCTATGGTTAACGTTTTCATTATGAAAATTTGAGCTGATTTGTGAGAAAAATATTTAATTAAAGTGCAAGTTTGTACAAATTAATTTAAAATAGCGCTTAAAAATATTGCAATGAGGGTTATGTGAAGCGACGAGTTTTCGCTTTTGTTGATTAACCTTTGAGAGCTGACTGCGTATCGTGCCCTCATTGCCTTTTGTACTTTGCAACTATCATTGTGCGGCACCCTCAGCTGGAAAATTGTGAAAATTTCGATTTTCCGCCATGTTGGTAAGCAAGTGTTCCATGCAGAGTCCATAGTTGGCCAACCGCTGCCACAGTTTGAACCGCTTAGTTGCAAGTTGGGCGCGAGTTTTGACGCAGTGGCGTCTGCGGCAAGATAACAAAACATACACACACACACATCACGGGGGGGCTAAACAACATCAACATCATCATCATAATCATAAGCAATCATAATGACGATGACGATGACGATGATCATTGGCAGCGGGCCACGCGTCTGTTTAATTGAAATTGACGCTTACTGCGTTTGGTTTCTTCGCGCTGAGAATTTGTTTATGAACAATACGAAGAGGCGACCCGACGCGGCGATGTTGCATGCAACAAATAAAGTACACACACACTCGCATAAATTGCTGCGGTGGGGCGAAATAACGGCACTTTGTCGCCTGTCGTAATAATTCTGCTGCAATTGAAATAAATTAAATTGCATGCGGAGCCCATTGCCAACGATACCAATGGAGGCGCCTCCGTTCGCTGCTCCCTGCCAGTTTTTCGTTGTTTGTCAACTGGAATTCAGTGAGTCCATGTGTGTGTGTGTGTCCCGAATGCCGAAAACCGAGAGTCGCTCCCATTTGCAGCTTCACGCTGATCCCTGCCCCGTTGTGGGGCATGCAGATGCATAACCGCAAACGGCATTGCACTCAGCAATACGCCAAACGCCAGTCATCATCCTGATGTGAACATGTCACTGCGGCATTTGTTTAATTAACAAAAACCCTGGGCTGCCATTCTGGCCCATTCTCATGCGGATGTGGATGTGGATGTGGATGTGTGTGGAATGTGGATACTAAGTGGTGGCAAGTGTGAGAGGCTGACGTTGCAGCAACAGCTTTGCTTGGCGTTACTGCCGTTGCTGCTGCTGCTGCCGCTGGCCGTGTCAGTCATCGTTTGTCTTTGTAATTTGTGCGTTGATGAGTTATACTTTTGTTTGGATGCCCCGACTGATTAATGGGCTGTGGATCATATGCTGTGCATGCGGGTGCGTTTGTTACACCAGTCAACACAAATTGTTTGGCATACTTGCTGCGAGCGTGCTTTAAAATGCAACGAATTCTATTGCAACATTGTGCTGCGGTCAAAAGTCAAGTAAATGATTTCAATTTGACTTTAGAAAGCGTGTGGATGGTGTGTGGAGTGCAAAGTTTTACTGCAACGCGGTGGGGTTTGTCTATAAAGCTTCTAAAATAAACAAAATTAATATTTTAACACCAAAAATTGCATAAATTTAATTGTGGAACTCAAGTTGACTGTATGTGGATTGTATGCAAATCCAAAAAAGTAGCTCAAATATCACCACATATGCATTTGACTATAATTTTAAGCAAAATTGCAATGTGGAACGTATGTGGATTCCATGTGGATTGTGTGTTAATCTCAATAAGTTGATCAAATAGCACTCAATTTGTACTTGGTTACCATTTGAAACAAATTTTCATTGTGGAACCTATGTGGATTTCATGTGGAACTTGTGGATGCCAAGTTTAAAGTTTGCGTTTAGAATTTTATACAAAACTTAAGTTTATTTTCGCCAAACAAGTCAATTTGCGCCGCTGTCCCACACAGAAATGGAATCCAATGCTCGGCTCGTGGCACTTGTTGACTGTCGTGGCGAATTTCATATTCAAAATATGTAAAATATGATTTTGCCGCCTCCAATTGCCAGCACAGACAGCAGCAGTTTGCTATAGAAGCAGCAGCAAATCAGCAGAGCGTTAAGAGCCACAAAAGTCGCCCGCAAAACTTTCTCAATAAAATGCTCAACAATTTGATTCAAATACAAACACCAACAACAAGAACATCAACAACACCAACGACAAGAGGGAAAAATGAATAAAAATAACAAGCAGAAGCAAAACATTTGAACTGTGAAAAAACTGTTGCTGACATTTTCGTAGAATCAGCAGAAAACGAGGAAAAACGACAGAGGAAAAACCAGCAACATTAATCATTTAATTTGATAAGCAATAAACGAAGTTCTGATAATCTTTTTACGTTCAGAGGGAAGCTTCAATTTTAGAAACGGGGCTGCAAACCACAAGCCAAAACTAATGGAACTGCGATAGTGAAGTGAAACACACTGGCAGCTTGGACTTTCTCATCCATTTTGGCTTTGACTTTGGCGTGCTGATGACGCATTGCATGCAATTTCAATTGATTATGCTGCGCTCGAAAGGGTTTCACAGTGTGCGAAAAAAGATGAAAGACAGCTCCAAAGAAAAACTACTTTTGGCTTTCACTTGCACACAGCCAAAGCAGCGAGAGAGGGAGAGGGAGACCAGCAAACAGCAGCACTTGGTCCATGAGGGTTGGCCAAACTTGTCGCATGAAAATGCAATTCAATTGATTTATGTGCTCAATGCAATTACCCGAAAAGCGAAAGAGACTGGGGAGGGCGGGGAGATTGGTTCTTGGAGTGGATTGCCAGGGGCTGCGTGCTTGCTGCCAATAAAAATCAAGCAGGGTTGCATTTGACAGCCGCATAAATTGCTCCCCCCTCACACACACACTCCAACAGACACCTTGTCAGGAGGTGTGAAAATGGCTGCCAAGTCAGCACAGAGCCGGAGATGAAGCAGGGAGACGACACAAAAGCGTAGAGAATGGGGGGGGGGGGCAGCAAGAAGGACAAAGCGAAGGAGCAAGGGGCGAACGTAAGCCAACAAAAGTCAGAAAAGGAGGCGTCACATTTTAGGGGCGTCATTGCGGCCAATTAAATTTATTGCCCCGCTCTCTGGGTGCCTGCAAAATTGTTTTTAATTGTCCCGGCAATTAAAAACACGCCCAGCAGCTCTGTCTTTGAGTCGGCCGTGTGCCGAGACAAACAACAACAACACGAACAATGCCAAAAACAACAATATTAAAGTGTGCAAAGTTTTTTGGGTTACAAATTTATTGGTCCAAGGGTTGCACACGCTGCCAAAATGATATACTCGCAGATATTGCAGTTGAATAGGAAATTATATGGCAAAAGGTTGAACTTTTATGTGCTCTCGGTCGCCCAGGTGCAAGAGACGTAAAACCCTTTGACAAATAATGACTCCGATGGGAGTACTTTGTGGAGATCTAAACAGACTGTTGAAAAGTTGTGCAAATTAAAAGTGGCAGACTTCATTTGAATATCACGGCTGATGGGGGGATCTTCAATCTGTTAAAAATACAATTTTTATTTAACTCGCAAAAATAAATTGCAAACTAAAGTCTTTAAAGAAATTAAAGTTATTTTGTATAATAATTAAATTGATTAATATTATTAAAATGTCGAACAAACTTAAGATTTATTTTAAATTAATCTGCAAAAATCTATATCAAATTAATGCTTCCAACTTCACCTAGAAATTATTATTTTTAGAAATATCAAAATTAGTTTTATCCAAAAGGGTCTTTTTAGAATATTTTCTTTAAGCCAAAGAATTTATTCAAATGTCTCGCCAAAGATTCTCGAAATTTTGACAAGCCTAATTTGTGGTTAGCTGCACATAAATTCGAGTCTCTCATTCTTCATTTAACTAAATATTCATTGCGATTTGAGGAGCACCTGCTTCTGCCGACAGCCTGCAGCTTAAACCAATAAAAGTCTTTTAAATTCTGCTTGTTTGTCCTACCAAGCTGCTCAGCAAAAAAACAGCTCATCTATGTTATGCAAAAATGAGAGCAAAAAAATAAAACCCAAGAAGACAAAAAACTTTTTATGGACTGTCGACCAATGTTGGCATTTCTCATAGCTTCAGGGAGACTAAGAAGGAGTCGTGAGGTTTCTCAGCTTAAGCCACTTGCAAGCGAGCAGCTTCGACTATTTATTTCTATTTTCCAGTCCCCCTCAATCTTTTTATTTTTATGCTCTCGCTGAACGCAGAGTCTGTTTTTGCATTAAGCTGCTGAGCAGATGATGAGAAATCCACAAAATCGACATAATGCAATTTTAGCTATGGTATTTTTTCATCATTTCCTCCCTTGGCTGTTTGTCGCTTTATATTTCCAACCAGCTTGCAGGACTTCAAGACCTTATCCTGGCTGGCATCTGGCTGTTTGCTGGCTGCTGTTCATTTCAGCGAGGACTGCACAAAAATCCGTCGTCAAATGCTGCGTCATTTTGTTGCACTTTTTTGTGTGTAAATATTTTCGCTTGATGCGTTTTTCGCAGATTAAGTCGCCAGCCGTTGTCCGCCTGCAACGGCAGCTAAGTAAATTCGCAGGCATAAATCAAAACGCCATGCCACAAAATGTTGCAGTAGCAGTTGTTGTTGTCAAGCTGGGCCAAAAATCAACAGTGCGCAAAATGCAACGTGTTGCTTGCGACAACACGACGAAGCCGTCATAACTTTTCATTCTCCAACTTTCGCTCGCTAAAACAAGCAAACAAATCGTCAAATCGCGTTTTTAGCACCTGGTATTCATAAAGTGCAAGAGTAATATAAGTTGGTGGCAAAGAAAATTTATTCAGTATGAATAAAATTAAATTAAATTTATTAAGATGCAAAAACAGTATTTTGTAATTATTACAAATTTATAAAATGCATCCATTAGTCCATCATGCTTTCTAAATGTTTTACTTGCTGTAATTATTTTGAATGAAAGTGCGTAACAAGTCATTATAATGAATTACATGTTATCGTTCAGACAATGTGTAAAATTACTTTATAATAATTGCATTCCAAAATGTATTTTATTGACTGCGAAAAAAGCATTTTCATTTTACTACAAATTAACAGCGAGTATCCTGAAGTCTATCACACTTTGTAAATGACTTAGTTGCTGTATTTGTTTTGATTTAAATTCCATGCGTCGTTTACACAGCGTGCGCTGTTTATTTGCTACCGACCATGATTATTATTTCGCTTGTCAGACGCAACCCGGATATTTTAGTCCGCCTGGCAATTGATTAACATTTAAATTGCTTGCAATGTGGCATAGAAAATGAAGCCATATTGACCAAAAAAAAAAATAAAAATGAGAAATGGGAAATGGAATGGAAAGAAAACTCACATGTGGCTGACTGCTGACTAAACAGATGCCGCCAGCGCTGCATGTCGCTGTTGCTGCTGTTGCTGTTGCTGTTGCAGTTGTTGCTGTTGTGTCACAGTTGCAAACCCCATTTGCTGGCAGCAATGAATTGCAAATAACGCATTGACCGCACTGCACCTTTGGTGCCACCTTTTGCGGACAACTAAGGCGAAGCCCAACCTCCCTCCCCCTATAGCATTCATGCGCGATATCTGTCGGTCTATATGCATGTTGCTGCCCGCGAGCAACATAAATGCCAGCAGCAGCAACAACAACGGCGGCGGCAACATGCAATGCGTTTGCCGCCAAAAACAGAAAACCAAACAAAAGCAACGAAACTACAAAAAAAAAAAAAAAAAAACACACAGAAAAACTGCAAAACACGAGCGTAAAATTTTTCATGAATTTGTAATTTATGTGCTAAAATGTTATCGTTGTTATCGTTCCTTTTGTGTGCAACCCGCAATAACAACAGCAACAACAACATGAGCAATTGTTGTTGCTGTGTCGTTGTCGTTGTCGTTGTAAAACAGCCGAGCACTTTTGGCTTGCCCCATTATGAGGAAAGTTAAGGGAGCCACAGCAAAAGGTTGCAACTGCATTCGAGCTGCCTCTGTTGCTGCTGTTGTTCTTCTTGGAGGCAAATACGAGTACTTGTTCGTATGAATAATAGTTTTGCGAGAAGTTTATTTCATTGCAATGAAAACAACAATTCGATTGCCACACATAAATTACACGCACTCGAAAAGAAATACATTTATGCAAGTAATCGCATTAGATTTATTTGCATGTTTGTGTAAATAAGTGAAATTTCTTGTTGAAAACAGTGAAAGTTACAGGCAAACGATTTGTTTTAGTTCTCGTGTCAGAAATGAAAAATTCAATTATAACTTGTGTAAAGAAAGTTTAAAATTTAAATGTCATTTCAATTGATAAATGCAGAACAACAAAATAATAAATATTTCATATTGATTCCAACACGTTAATTGTTAAATATAAATTACTGCTCTATTTTATATTAGGAATATTATGTACATTTTGATATTTAAATATTATATAAATTGCTAAATGCTTTAATATTAATTATTGAATAATTAGGTAAATGCAAAATTGTATAATTTATATTTAAGTTGGCTATTACACCAAGAGCTTTTTCAACTGATATTTAAATATAATTTAAATTAATGACTGGCACAATATTCATTATTAAATGTTCGATTCTTGTTATCCAGTTATTTTTCAACTTTAATATTCCAATATCATATCAATTGATAAATACAACAATATTTACAAAAATTCTCGTTAAAATAAAATCGTATTAGTGATATTTTAGCTGGCTATGCCTAGTTCATTTTCATTAATTTCCGTGAATGCCACACTTTAAAGGCGTGCCTGCTTCTGTGCCAACTCATGACATCATTTGCAACAATAATCCCATATTGAAATCAAAGACCAATTAAACGGCGAAAGAGATCTCGAGTTCTGCACAGCTGCTATGGCTCATGCTTAATGTGACAGCAACAATAACCATTCAATTTCGCCACTGTGCAGTTAAAGTTCTCTGTGTCTCTCTCCCTCTCGATTGCTGTTCGCTGGCTTGTCGCTGTGGTTATGACAAAACCACGGACACGGACACGAACACGAACACGGACGTGGACGTGGAGAAGCGTTGCCGGACTGCCCACAGGCTGGAGTCGCCACGAGCTGAAGTTGGACTCAGCTGACTTTGTCGATGAGCAGCCAGTTGGTCAGCCACAATATTCAATTAAATGGGGAAAAAACGCTCAAAGGCGCAGCAGAGATGCGGGCGCCACACACACACACTTAAACACACACTCACTCACACATATTTAAGTGGTCAAATGGACAGCGAGTGTCTCACTTCAGGGGACAATGAGTCGTGAGTCCGAGTCGAAGTCGATGCTCAGACGAGTCAGTCACAAAGGTCACCACAAAAGACCTTTTCTCTCATTCACATAAACAGCGCATGTCGCCGGCTGCTAAAGTAAACCGATCTGCGACGCATCGCATAAAGCTTGATAATGAAATTGAAAAAATGCCACGCAAAATAACCAAAAAAGGCAAAATGATGAAGTCAGCATTAACGAAGCTTTAATACGCTGCCAAGGAGAACTCAATTGAAAATAATAAATAATAAAATGAAACATAGAACAATATATAAATTGACTATTAAACTTAATGAAAATTAAGTACATTTTAAAACACATTTAATCTAAACTGCATTAAATGATATAGTATATTTTAATTGGTATTGACAATTAATGTATGAAGGTGCAAATAAATTGCCATACAAAATTTAAATACAATGACAATGGAAATTTATATGTTAAGCACTTTATTATTTAGCTTAATAACAAAACAATCAATTTATTTTAATTTTCGAATAGAATTTTATAACTTTTTATAGAATTCGTAAATATACAAATTAACTATTTGAGGAAGATATAAAGGAAATTAATTAATTAAAAAATATTTTTACTAAAACAGACTATTAAATTTACTGCGTAAATTCATATTTAATATTGAATTTATCACAGAATAAATACATTTCAATAACAAATTAAATTGCAAAGACAGGGAAAATTGTTCAGTATTAAATTGTATATCAATTTTTTGGAGAAAGAAAATATGCGAATTTTAAATCAATTCTCTATTTCGTTTTTAAAAAATATTTTTACTAAAACAGTCTATTAAATTTACTGCGTAAATTCAAATTTAATATTGAATTTATCACAAAACAAATTAATTTCAATAACAAATTAAATTTCAATGACAGGGAACATTGTTCAGTATTAAGTTGTATATCAATTTTGTTGGAGAAAGAAAATATGCGAATTTTAAATCAATTTTCTATTTCGTTCTTTCTAACAAAAAATAGAAAACCCTCTCAGTAATTGATTGATTTGAAGCCATGAGAGTAAGAACTCTCTTTTGAAAGCAAACGCCATCAATCTTGGCTGCTTCAATGCGTTGTTGCAAACGCACTCACACAGCTAATGGAGCATTGGAGCAGGGTACAACAAAGCAATATACATATAGATATAGACGCTCCATTTGTGCGTGCCGCGACGTTGTAGTTGCTCTTGTTGTTATTTGTTATTTGTTGCTGCAGCATATCCATATCCATATCCATATCCATTAAGCTGCCGGCAGCTATTCATGTGTTCACGCTCATGTCCAGACGTCGCCGTCGCCGTCGTCGTCGTCGTCGTCGTTGTCGCTTAATGCAACGCCAGTTGACTCAAGCGCATGCAAAGTCGCCTCTGATTCTCCCTCTCTTTCGCTCTCGCTCCGTCTCACGAAAACATCATAAAACTCGCTTTAACGTCCAGTCTTTGTTGGACTCTCTTCAGCTTTTTTTTCTTCTGTTCTCTTTTGTTTTGGGTCGCTACGTTGTTTGGTGCCGGCAATCGTAAAACATTTTTATAATGCGCCAATGTCGTCTCCACATTGTAGCTGTATCTGCATCTGCATCTGACAGTCTGTTGGATTCCATTTGGGAGCGTTTGCATTTTTCGTAGGTGGCTCAATTTGCCGCGTGGCCCCATCAAATATTGAGCGGATTGAAGTGACACTTTACATGCGCATTTACACGTGGAAATTCACCTAGATTTTCCCACCATGCCACTTTATGAGTCAGCGAATGCTTTTAGCTTAGTAGCCACACAAAAGTTTTACTCGATCGTAAAATGCAACACCGTCGCTATACTCGACAATATGTATTTCCATTCATTTTATGTGCCCCCATTCTCGATGCCGACACCGTCTCCCTGGACCATTGATTTGTTGGCATTTCTTGATGAGAAACTGCCGACTTGATTGACTAATTTTATGAGCCGTCTTTTTCGACCCGAACCCGTTTCACTTGCCACCTTACAATTTTACAATTTTACAATTTTGTATTGTTTAGTTTGCAGCTCTTAGTGTTTATCTTAGAATTGGCTGGTCTTTGATCTTAACTCTGTGTGGCAAACTAATTAGCCTGTTGTGCTTGGCTATTGTACAATTTGTTCCGGTTTCAACAGCCACCAAAAAAAAAAACAGAATTCAAAGTTGTTTGCGGCTGCCGAAAGCGGCTTTCGACAGCATCCCACAGCGGAAACGGAAAGGGCTTTGTGTTCTGGTGTCGTTGTCGTTGTCGGTGTTGCGCTTAAAAGTTGTTGTCAGTGTTGCTGGCGCCTGTCAAGCTGCGTGAAATGCGATAAAAATCGTTGCTGTTGCATTTGCCACCTCCATTTTTGCACGAAAGTATTCTCAGCATTTCCGCACTGACGTGTTGACAATGCGGGCTCTGCTCTGCATACTTTGAGGCGAATAAAGCTCTCGCACCCACAAAAGTAAATATGTATTTAGATAAGTGGCGCTTATCGCTGCCAAAAGTGTCTCTCTCCCTTACTCTTTGGAGTACTTCAAACTGCCTGACTGCCGCACACGCAATTAATTCTTTTAATTGAAATTGCTGTCGCTACCCGCCTAATTGGTAGTTACTCTTCACTGTGGCCCAGTCTTTCTTTCCTTCTCCATTGTCGTTGGCGTCTTGGGGCTGCAACTGAGCTGAAGGCCGGAGGCTGGAGGCTGGAGACTCTGGCATATCAGTTGCATGCGCAAGTGGCGTCCAAATGAATGCAACGGGCAGACTCCACAATGAAAAGTGGAAAAAGAAATATATGAATGAATTTCCAAAGGCATTCGCACACTGATACCAAACCTCTAGAATTTACTTTTAATAGCCCAAAGCATAGAGAGTCATAAAAATTAAATTCCAGTTTATGATTTTGTTCGCCGCTCGACAATAAAATGTATTCCACGCACAGATACAGATAGACACAGAGTTTTACATAATTATATGATTTTCCAGAGGTAGATAGTGTCTGAGTGTGCTTTATGAACTGTTTCTGGGTTTTTATTACTCTTCAACCCATAAACTATTAACTGATGATATACGCAGCAAGCATTTCAGTTTATTTAGATTTAATGTGAAAATATTATAAATTCATAACAATAGAAATTGTCGAAATTCCTTGTTGTGAACATTAATTAATTTATTCAAATGCGACAGTTGCCAAACAATATTAAATATAGATTTCTGATTGCAATAAACGCTAATAAAGAATGCCTACGAAATTTTAAAGTGCTTAGAAGAGTCATAAAAATTAATTGGCTTGAAAAGTTATGTCACAAAAAGCTGAAGTATGAAATGAGTATATTTAATACATTTTGTAAAATGGCTTTTCATAAAGACAAACATAAATAATAATTTATATTAATAAAAATACAAAAAGCTGCTTAAAATAGATTTATTAGAGGACATACATTGTTCAATTTTTTGTACCTATTGCAATTTCTATTCATTATTAATATATATAAATAATTATTATTCCGATTGTAATTACTTTCAATATCGCCATGCTATTTAGTATTCATAAAATGTCTTGAATAAAATTGGTTTTAAGTATGTGTGCTTTGGCCTCACTGTGCAGCCGGGTGGCAAATGAATGAATACATGAATTCCATGGCAATTGGGCAGCAGCAAAAGGAGAGTGTAGTTGAGAGAGAGCGAGAAATGCAGTAACTGGAAAATTGCGCGACAATTAAAGATTTTGCTCGCCGTCAACTGCGACGTCGCCGTCGCCGTCAACCCAAATGTAAGTCAAGTGAGGCGTGAAGTGCGTGGAGGCAGCGTGTAGGGAATGAATGGAGGAGACGAGAGCATCGTCCGGGAGCCTGTTAACTGGGGGGGCGGCGGCTGAACGTTGTCGCGTTGCCCTAGTCAACTTGTTGCCGAGCACACTGAGAAGCGAATGTGACAACTTGGCTGACAAAATGCTAACAAGATGATGTCTCTGTGACATGGTCGTGGTCGTGGTCGCTGTGCTGCGTTGGCGTCCCTTTCACTTTAGTTCTTTGCTTTTTTCGTGGGACACTGTTTGCAATTTGCAGCAACAGCCAGCGTGGTGGCAAACAAATGACCAAATGTCTGGCAAGTGTCAGGCAGGCAGGCAGGCAGGACCACCCAGGCCTCGGTTTTGTGAGAGTTTGTGAATTTGGCTAGTTGCAATCCTTTCTGCTCGACAGCCAACTTCCAGTTATTTGCATCAAACGCTTTGGCTGTGCGTGAAAATTTATGAGCCATTTTTTTTTTTTGGTTTTTGCCTTTGTAGTGGCAAACGTCGCGTATGCGCAATTTTCCATTTTGGGCCGTAAATCATGCGGCCAATGCTTGACTTTTGTTTTCGGCCCCGCCAGCCAACTTCAGTCGTTGTCTCTCGCATGTGTGTGTGTGTGTGTGGGTGTCAACGCCTTCTTTTTGCACGCTGCCTGTGGGCGTGTGTGTGTGTGTGTATTTGTGCGTTAATCTTCAGTGCAGTTGCCGCTGTCTCCAGTTGCTGCTGCCACTGACAGGCAGCGGCATTTAGTTTTAATTTATGGCGCATTTCCACGTCTTTTTTCATTTCTTTTCTTTGTGCCAGCGGGCAAAAGGGCCGTGTCTCGGACTCAGTCTCAAGTGCACAACTCATTTGGCATTTGGCAGCTTCCATTCTCCGCCCATTGATGCGAAATGCTTGCCCTCAAGTCAGGCCATTATCGAGTCGGGACGGGTGCCAAAATGACCCAAGCGTTGACAGCCAGCTCGACGAGAGCGAGAACGAAGCTGAGACATCGTGACATGGAGCCATCACGATGATCTCCTCCTCGTCGTCGTCGTCGTGGTCAATGTCCAGCGTTGCACGTCGTCCACATTGTGATAATTGCGCCTAATAACTTTTGATGGCTGTAATTAATTCCCATAAGCGCTGCCCGTCGCCTGATGCATGTGTGTGGACAGGCCAAGAAGTGGCAGCAACGGCAACTCATGCAACAACACGAACAACAACAACGTAGCTATGGCTACGACAACGGCATTTCAAACGGTTTGTCAGCCATGAAATTGACACGTCTTTGGTATTAAGTGGCACATTGAATTGTGCAAATTAATACTGATGCTACACGTCTCCATTGCTGTTGCTGCCGCCTCAATTGTGTGCGTTGCCCTGGCAGCAACTTAATTTCGCAAAAGCAACATTTTTTTGACTTGCAAAGTCAAGCAAAGTTCGCTTCGCAGTAAATACCTCAACAGTCGCCGCTTCCTCGAATTCCTCGATTCACAACTTTTCCCAAATTTGCCCAATTTTCGTGAGCGTCAAACTTTTTTTTCTCGATTGTTATGTCATCAAATTTTTGGGATGCCCCTTTCTTAATTCGCTATGAAATAATGTAAATGCTTTTCTTAGAATTTCAATTATCATACTTTGAGACAAGTGGATTTGATTGCTTGGAAAATGTAGCGACTTTTTTTGGTTGCTTTTGATAAGCTAACGATGATTGAATTTAAATACTAATAAGGAAATAAGATGCCTTGAATTTGGGATCAATTTAATGAAAGTCCACAGAATATATAATCTGATTTAAAAAGCTAGAGTATTTTGTATATAGCATTTTTTTTGTTAATTTGAAATGTATTTCAATTAAAATTCTTTAAATTGCTGACAGTTTGCAAATAAATTCAAAAACTAATTTGTGGTTTATTAGATAGTTGTGTAAATCGTTTTAGAATGTATTTAAAAATAATGTCTTTATATCAAACCAATTATATATTATTTTGTAAATGATTTTTTTATTTTAATACCAAACTTCATACATATTAAATTTCTCTAAATTGGCCACGAATTTGACCAATATTAATTAATTTTAAATTAAAAACTTCATTTTTGTAACTAATAATTATTGCAAGGTTTGACTTAATATATCTAAAATTTGTATATATTTCATTTCTTGCACGATTTGTTTTGTATTGAACTTTAAAACTATATAACTTTGGTTTTAATTTTCAATTGCATTCTTTTATAACAAATTTCTCTGATTTTGTGTCAAATTTGAAGCAAACAATGTTTAATTTTTCTAACAAATATTTGAGGGAATATTCGTATTAATGTCCGGAATGCCGCAATGTTTTGCGATTTCAAATTTCCAATCAATTTTAAGTGAATTGCGGCTGGCTGCAAATCTCGTATAACGCAACCCCAAAAAGCGAATTACGCATACGATTGAAAACTGCGACTCGCGCCCTCGTGTGCAACCCTAATGAGATTCATTTAACGAATAATCGAAAATTGCGAATTGTGTGTGCGTCGAACAAAGCTGAGTGTGTTTAAATAAAGTTACAACCGCCCCAAACACACACAACGCACAACCACAAAGCCGATTTGCACACTCACCGTTGGTGTGATGTAATTTTCGGCAATGCGAAATCTCCCATAATTTGGCGAATCTTTCAAATTGTCGCCGCATTTGTAATTACAGCAAAAACTTGAATGCTGACGACGCGATTCGCTTCAAACGATTCTATTAAACACAAACACGGAACAAACACAAAAACTTCTCCCCCCCCCGCCACTGATCTCCTTCTGCGCTCCAAAAGAGTGCTAAAACAATTAGAAACAGCCGCGCTGCGTCGCATGCTTGGCTGTTGCTGATGTCCATGGCATCGTTGTCATTAACGCCAGCTCCTCACTTCTCACACTCTCAAACAGCACATAATTTGTAATTTTTGGGTGCAATTTTCGTGGCAATTTTCGCAAAAGTTCAACAAAATTGTGTGCAATAAACGCAGACGGGCAACTGGCCGTGAAGTGGGCGTGGCATATTGAAAACATTTGCTGCTTGCGGCCCCCTTCACACAAAACTTCAAGAACATATTTTTAAAACTTTTGGCCTCACTTGCTTTATAGCTAGCAGGTCGTCTGTCCGTCCAGCTGTTAAAACCAACAAAAGCGGCGACAAAACTGCGGCGACGTGTTGATTGAAGCAATTAGCAGTTGTCGCTGTGTTTGTGTGTGTGTGTGTGAGGGTTGCAGCTTGCAGCTGGCCTCGACCACGGGCAAATGTTTGTCTAATTACTTTGCACAGCTTTCAGCAAGCAAGCATATGTCTTCATTCTGTCACATTACAACAACAGCAGCAACATCGCTCACTGTTTGTTTGTGCTTGTCAAACTGCAGCCAAGGCGGCAGCAACATCCCGACAGGCACGCCAGCAACATTCACGACACGCCAGCAACATCGACAGCCATCTTCAGTAAACAGCACAAAAAACTAAAATAAAACTAGTAAACGCTGCGGAAATTAATGTGGCCTCCCAATTCCAACCTCCCTCTGGCCGTTCGTGCAACTTGCGGCAACTTCCTTGTGCGTTTGTTTGCTGCTTTTGACATTTTTCGCTAAAGAGTTTGAAGGCGCCCTTTGCAGCTTGGTTGCGGTTTCTCCATGTGCCATAAACTGGCGTTTTATAGCGTGTGCCAGTGTTATAAATAAGTGAAATGGGGGGAGCCCAAGGGGGCGTGGCACTTGCAGCGAGGTCGCCACTCCATAATTGTCAATGTGTGTTTGCGCGCAGCCGTCGCGCTGAATGGTTCTAGGAAGCTGACAAATTGATTGATGATCTGCTATAAAATGTCTCGTTTGTTGTAAATGTAACGCATCATAAATTCGCAAAATTATGGCAAAACTGGAGCAGCCCGTAGAGAGTGGCAACCAGACTGAAGCCCAGACAGCGACTGAGAAGTGCGAGCCGGCATCCAACGCATGTAGTTATAATTAAAAACATATGTGCCGGAACCAAGAGGTCGGGTGCGAAGGCGAAAAGCAGTCGATGGATCAGGCTAAAGCAAAAAGCCAATGAGCTCAGCCAACAATGGCAGCTGAGTCAGCAAAGCCAAAGGCAGGACGAGGACGAGGGGAAGCTAAAACCAGTATGGGTTAATTAGACGAGTGTTGAAGGGTTAAACGCCAGCTGCTGCCGCTGCGCCAAACGACATTGGGGGCGTCTGTCCTCCACTCGCTTCCTCTCACTTCTCCATCTCCCTCTCTCTCGCTTTGTCATTCTGAAGTGTATAAAAAAAGAAAAGTTTGCAATTGCCAGCACATTGAGTGCAGCAGCATGGCCAAGGTCGAATTCCCAGACAAGCTGCAAATTTTATAATTGGCAAAACTTTGCAGCAGCAACAACATGATTTATAATTCAACAATAATTATGAAATATTCGAAACTCAAATTTCTATTATTATTCGGAGATATTTACACTCGAAATTCGCATAAGAAAAACTGAAATTAAAATTTGATAATGACTTTAGCCATTATTAATGAACTTTAGCTGGTAGCCCTAGATTGAAGAAAGATGATACAAAAATATATGGTTAGAGCATCTTAAATTTTAGTTTGAATTTAATAAATTATTAAAATATTTTAAGGTTTTTATTATTGCCAATAAACATGAATTTTTAATATATCGAATTTATCAAAAGCTATGCTTTAAATTACTTTTTATGAAGCAATTCGTTATATAATACCAACTATATTCACCAATAAAATTGACTTAAAGATTTAATTCTCAGAATTTGCCTAAAATTGTAAGCTTAAAAATTGGGAGTAATGGTGATGGAAAAAATACTTTAAAAAATCTAAAAATTTTATTGACAACAATTATGTATAGATAAATTATGCTACATACTTTTATAAATTCACCGAGTTTGCCTAAAAATGTCAGCTGTTAAATTGACAGTAATATTTATGAAAAAGAAAACTCTTAAACTATCTCAAAATTTTATAGTTTAACAATTATCTATGGATCAATTATGTTGCATATTAAATTTACCGAGTTTGCCCAAAAATGTCAGCTTTCCATCAAACTTCTCACACTCTCGACTAGAAAGATTCGCCGTCTTTGGTGATGGAAACTCGTGTTCGTAAAGCCTTACACATGTCTATCATGTTTTGGTTATTTCTCAACAGCAAAAACAACAGAAAATCGATGCTCCGCATGCTGAAAACTTATTCAGTTTTCCGGCTGTCTTATCAATGTGCTGCTTTCTCAGCAGGGATATAAAACAAGCGCCATTGACAGTCATGCAAGGCAGGAAGCCCTTTTTTCTTAACATTTCTTTTTATTCGCCTGTATGTAAGGGAAAGCACAAGTTTGCACATGAGAACGAGGAATGAGGAACGAGGAACGAGTACTCGTAATTCACATTTTTCACACGCCATTCGTTTTCAATAACTTGAGACACACACACACACACATACAGTGGGCGCGAAATTAGCACAACGGAAGATGCCAAACCATATTCCTTACACAAATATATGTATATCTGGGGCAACTGAATAGTCATGCTGACTGTCTCGCAGCGTCATCAATGCCACCATTACCAGAGGGCCTGCGAGCGAATGAAATGCCAAAGTTTATGTAAGGCGACGCGTAAATTTTCAGTCAGTGTGAATATATTCTGCCGCCTTCGCCTTCGCCACCTCCAACAGCTTGTTAACGAATTGAACTACGGCTCCACCTTTTTCGCGTTGGATTTTGGTCGTAAGCAATGCTCAGGAGGAAGCTGAAGCTGAAGCTGAAGCTGAGGCAGCCTCAACAGATTGGCATAGCTTGCCGTGACGCTGCCAAAAAGGATCAGGCAAATGTGAAAAGCAAAGTAAAGGAAATCAGAGCGAAAGTATTCCCATATAAGCAAACATGCGATGTACTACTATACGCCCCCTTCACTTCCCTTCCCATCCCTTCCCTGTCTTCTAGCTGGCAGTTGCTATAAAAATTACTTTGTTTGCTTCATGCAATTTTATTGAGCTTGAAGCGCACACGCGCTGCCAAAAGTTTTCACACAGCTCGCGAATCTCAGCAACTGTAATGGACAGAGAGAGGGAGAGTCAGGAAAGATTTCTCAGTTGTATTGCGCTAGTTTTCAAGCCAGCAGCAGTAATAACAACAACAACAACAACAACAACAACGAGGGCAACGCCAACTATTGCAAATACGAGCAGATTCTTTTTTATTGCTATATAAACCAAAATCGTAAAAGTGATTTTGCGACGATTCAGCAAATTCCGCAAAGGTGCGCGACGCTGGGAAAAAAAAAAAAAACATTTGTTCTTTTGCCTTCCGCCAATAGCTGAACTTTTTCATGGCTGATTCGGTGGGGAAGGGGAAGGCGCAGGTTGGCTTATGGTATAATGAAAAGGATGCGCGAGAAGAGAAATTGTATTGGGACCACAATAAATGTGAATGTGAGCAAATAACTTGCGTCATTTACAGATGTACCTGGAATTGGCTCAGCTGCTTTAATGCGTTGCCCCAAAATCGAATACATATCGAAATTATACCGATAATACGGAAAGACTAATCAAAATATATTGATCTATACTTAAGACTGCATCTATCTTTGTTTCAATATAAATATCATATGTATTTATCTACAACAATATTAATCTAAACTTCTATCTTCTCATTCTCTGCTAAGAGTTCTCTTAAATATTTATTTATATTCAAGCCTTTCGACATCGATCTATCAATCAATGGGTTCTATTTTCCTAGTTCCATATTAAATTAAATTTAAAGCTACATTTATCTATATCCATAGAATTCTGACTTGTTGTTCTCAGTATTTTTTTAAAGAGTTCTCTTAAAAAGTTCTCTGTTAAATTAAATTTCCATACGGACTTCAATTTTGTCTATGTCTCATCGAGTTTTTAAAAGTTATGTTAATTTTAATCAAACTATATTGACCGCTTCGAAAAGTTAATTGTAGCTGCATATCAAAATAATCTAAATCCGTATCCATATTGCTCTTTCCTGTAGGTGTATCAACTTGGTTTTAAGCGTTCATTGAATATTAAATTAAATACAAATATATTTCTCTCTCTATATACAAAGTTTGCTTTCTACTCATTTATCTAAAGTGTTCCCTTAAATATTAAATCAAATTTAAATATAGAAATCCATTTTGTCGTTATCTCTTCTTTCTTTTAAATATTCATTGAATACTAAAATTAATAAAAATATTGTCAATAGATTTCTTGTAGTTCTTGTATATCAATTTATATTATTCAATATTGTCGTTGTTTCTTCTTTCTTTTAAGTGTTCCTATTAAAAGCCATTCCATAAGTTTATCTTTGCTCATTTTTGCCAACTGCTTTTCCCTTTTTGTTATTATATGTGGATTAAGTGTGGCATCAGGCATCCCTTAAACAGACTTTGCCCCAATTTAGGTGACACTTGCCGCAGCAAACTAATTATCAGTAGTCCAATTACTTATATGTGACAATCACATCGGGAGTGAACTCAACTCAACTCAACTCAACTCAAGTTCTAATCCCAAGCCCAATCCGAAACAGTTTTGGGGCCAAAACGCTCCTGTTGCAGCAACAGCAACAACAACTGTTCAACTGATAACTGGCAACTGGAAACTTTGCAACAGGATGACTCAAATTAGGTTCCCAAAATTAGCAAACTATTCTCATGTTATGCGCACGGCCGGAGTCGGAGCAACAACAACAACAAGGGCAACAGCTTGTGGCAACGGCTTGTGGCACAGGGACAGTTGCCGGAAATCTTTTAGCCGAAAATATTTAGGCAAATTCAAACTGTTGCGCCGGCCAAACAACGAGACGACGACGCCCCACAGGCGGCTCACTTCAAGCCCAAGGCAGACCGGAAGGCAGCACCAAAAGGCAGAGGGGAGGGGAAGACAACTTGGCAGGCATATATGCTGTGGAGCTGGGGGGGAAATTTGTGCCCAAAATGTTGCCACTCTCAAGTGTGAATTTAGCAAAGGAAGTGAGCAGCTGAGTGGCAGGACGCTGTTGCCAGTTGGCGGCTGCCACAGAGAGAGAGAGAGAGAGAGCGCGACAGTCCACTTGTTGCAGCTTCACGGCTTGTCGGCTTTTGCAAACGTTGCAATTTTTTAGCGAATATTATTGGCAAGAACGGCAAAAATTGCCAAGATTCTGCACTGACAATGGCGGCAACGGCGGCGACGCCAGTTGCCTCAAGTGTGTGTCTGAGCTTAACATCCCATGGAGTGGATGTTAAGAGTGAGACATGGCCGGATGAGGCAAGCTGAAGCTGAAGTAGCTGCCACTGTTTGTGCCACACTTTAAATGCACTCCAAAGTGTTTGCTTATAGCACTTCATACTCCACACACACACACACACAGAGACTCTCTCACTCTGTGACATGCCTTTTAGTTGGGCGTTCGCTCTTTTTATGCTGCCCGCCTTTAACCGGTTTGCCGGCTTCTCTTTTTACATATATGTTGTTTTTTTTGTTGTATACATTTTTATTTCAGTTTATTTTATTCTCTCGCCGTCGCCCTCTTCTTCGCTTGCCTCGCCTTGCATTTTAAGTGCATTTCGGCGCAACGCCGCACACATTTCACTCTATGTTGCAACATCTGTATGCAGCTGGCTGTGCACCTTTTGCAGAGCCATTTTTAAGTGACTTGCCGACGACATTTGCCACCATCGCGACTCCCGTTCCTCAGTCCCCAATCCCCTCGTCGTTGCTTGCCACGTTTTTGTGTTGCATACTTGCGAGCGCTCGTTGGCAGCCATAAATCATATGTGAGTGCCATAGTGTGGCAGTCTTAAAGTGTTAACTCAGCACAAAACGGCAACAGACGGCAATAAAACTGCACAAATGTGCGAGCCGTCGTCTTGCCCCCGCCCCGCCCCTTTTTGTACCCCCCGACAAGCATCCAAATCACATTATATGCTAACGAGTATGAAATATATATATTTGCTGCCAGGCGTGTTAAGTTTAGGTCGCCAGACTTATCAAGCGATTGTCACGACAAGCGAAACGGCGACGCTTATAATTTTTCGATTATTTGCACAAGACTGCTTAAATTATTACTTTGTTTAGCTGAATATTTGAATTTTTAGAGAATATAAATGTTGCTGATTAGTTGAGCATACTTGTTACTTATTTAGTGGTTAGATATTTCATTACTCGTTCTGTTGTTATTTTGGTAATATTAAAAGTTACGGTTCCAAGACTCACGTACTATTTATGTATATATTATATTAACTCGTTAGATTTTATTTCTTGGTTTGTGTATCAAATTAATGATGTTTCACATACTAAGAAAACTGGTCGTTTATTAAAGTTTTTATCTCAACATGTTTTAAAGAGTATAATTATTTATCTTAGTCTTTTAATTTCTACAATTTATTTTGGTCGAAAATTTAAATAATTTTGTAATTTTGTACATTTAGTATAAATATTGAATATGACGTTAATATGGCATGATAATAATATGTCACATTATTTCCGTATTTAATATTCAGAATTAATGTTCATATTTCTCTTAAAAGTATAAATTTTATTACTGCTCTAACTCTTAAGTCTGCACTTCAGATTTGTGTGATTATTTGTGGAAATAAAATTTAAACATTCCAAGCTAATCTAGTAGTGAGATTAATGCTATGAATTAAGTTACTAGTAAGCTGTCTTACTTGTCTTCTTAGCTAGAGTTACTTCTCGATATTTAACTGAATAACAAAACTAGCTTTCCAACGAAGTTCAGTTCAAAACATATTCAAGTGTTTTTTTAAGTTTTATGCTGTTCACAATATATTTAATATTTTTTTTTATTGATTTATTGGATAGTAATATTCATAATAAAATTATATGCTACTCGTTCAGTTATTTTTAACGTCTAGCTTTTTTTCTGAGTCTAGGTTTTTCACTTTAACTTCGGTCATTAACATAAGTCTGAGCTTTTTGCTATTTGTGGTCAGGATTGATGTATGGCCACTTGGGCGGCAAATGGCGAGTAAATGTGACTGCTTACGAGTATAATTAAATTGCGATATGTATTCGCTCAGTGAACTCAGTTGCCCACGCTCCATTGGCAATCTGATAATGTTAATGCTAATGCTAATGCTAATGCTAATGCTCTTTCTCTATGCCGGCTTGCCGGCTTGGGCAAAAATGTCAACACACTCGTAAGCATGCGATTATGTTCAGCATTGTTGTTGTTGTTGCTACTTGTGTTGCTGCTGATGCCAGATGTTTTGTCGCAGCAGGCGAAACGAAAGAAGGGCGCCTAATAATCTGTACGTTTTGCTGCAAAGATTTATTATCGTTTTATGCGGATAAAAGATTTACGCATATCAAGAGACGAGCGGGGTGAACTTTATCTTCATCTTCATCTTCATCTACATCTACATCATCATCGTCATCTTCATCTCCATCTGCAGCTTGGTCTCAGTTGTGTTCTATGTGTGTATTATGTTTATGGATATATGGAATATGTCTCGAGTTTTTTGTCGTTGAAGGGGGGCGCTGCAATGAAATGAAGTCATTTCGGTCGCTGATTTGGTTATTTATCATTATTCCCTTATGATGCCAGCATGTGATACAATATTTATTGCGCCGCCCTGAGTTATGGCAGCCATCTGACATTGACATAGTTGCATAAATCAGCCCCCAATAAGATGTGCGCCGCTGCTTGCAAACCCTTTAACAATTACCCGGCTAATGTGGCCAGAACGAAATCCAAGTCTATTACGGCTGTCAATTTGGGCCGGGCCAATAAACGAAACGATGGCCGGCAATCAAATGTAATCCGAAACTGAGGGATCAGTTAACATTAAGTCCGGGTTTATTCGAGCTGAAACTTCTAATGCCAATTGATTTAAATGTGCGACAAATTTCCAGGACCCAACAACAACAACGACAACAACAAAGCGGCATTAGACAGATTGGCAAATCCGTCGAGTTCTCCTTCCCCCAGTCCGAGAAAACTATTAGCATATGTAAGGAGAGAGAGAAGCGAGCGCCCAAGGCATGCAAAAACTTTCAGCCAAGTTAATCATTTGTGGGATATTATCAATCCATTTTTGGGTTTTACCCGCAGCGCACAGCGAGCATGTGTCTGTGTGTGTAAGTGTGTGTGTGTGAGTGTGTGTGGGATTTAAGCACATCATTACATAAAATTCCCCAAAGTGAGGCGAGCAAGCAACGCTTCAGACGGCAGGTCGTTGGGTCGTCGGATCTGCTGGTTACCATAATAAAGCTTATAACACTTTGCATTACACTAATGCAAATACAATAGCAGTGTGTGTGTGTGTGTGTGTGTGTGTGTTGTTGTTGTTGTTGGGGTAGTTGGTGCTCGTTCGCCTCTGCTTCAATTATGCCATATGTCTGGACGCTTGGGTTGACTTGGCCTAAACAAAATTTGTTTAAGCTCCAGCCTGGGATTAAAATTGCTCGGCTCAGCTAAGCCGCAACCTGGGCAAAACCCTCCACCCCAACCCTCTCGCCAACCCCAACCCGAACCCTCTCCCAAGGGCTGACCGTAGATAGGCAACATTTGGCTCTAGTGTGGTCTCAAGTTTGCTGCTGTTGCTGCTGTGGTTGTTGCTGCTGTCGTTGTGGCTGCGGCTTGCCTTCTATTGCCATCACTTAGAAACGCACTCACACCGAGGCAGGAATGGCTTTTACATATACATAGATTACCTGGACACGAAGCGTCTGCCTCATTATGCGTACGTGGCAAGGTATTTGCTGCATATGCATACCATATGCAGCTGCAATATTGGTTATTGGCTTATTGTTCCACTTGGCTGAGGCGCCTCGACAATTCACACAGCTTTGGCTCAGTGGGGGAATACTATATAGGCAGGAGCAGGGGACGACTTTGGCAGTTGATCAGGATATTGGCCGAAATTTACGTTATTCATTTAGGCATAAGTCGATTGTCAGCTCAGTCTCGGCAGATGAAAATAATACACACATACTCTTGCTAAATAATTCAATGCGATTGCGTTTCTTCAAGCCGGTCGGATTGAGTTCGAATTGGCAATTTCAACAAAGCAATACCATTATTTTCTAAAAGCTATAGAAATACTTTAAAGCGTGGTCATTATTATTATAATATTTAATGTACACTAATTTAATTAGAGAATCTTAAAGTTCAATCATAGAAAAAAAATTAATATTTTACAACTAGCTAGCTACTTAAAGCTTTAAAGCATTACTAATGAAATCAAAATTTTATTAAATGACATCTGCTTAAAAAGTACAACTCAAAATCGCTTGGCTTCCCTTAACTTAAACCATTGAAAGGTCATCAAAGCGTGGTATAATAATAATAAAAACAAGATTATTTTCTTTGCTAGCTTACATTATTGATTCATTTTTGTTGTTTGATATTTGGTTAACAAATTTTAATGTTGACAGCAGTTTCACCCAAGGGAAAAGCCATAATCATTTTTATTAATTTTGAGCAAAACATAAAACTCATAAAATAATCATTATTTTATAATTGTGATAATGTTGCAAAACCAAAACAAATAATTTTGTATAAAACTCATAATTATTATTTTTTAATTTTTATTAAAAAAATGTTAATTATTCAAGTCACCGCTTTAAAGCTTTTGCATGATGTGGAAACGCAAATGATTTTCTCTGTATGCTGCTCTTGCTAGCCAGCATTCTTTGGGGTATGCGCAAATTAATCAAAACAGATAACAAAATGAGATGAGCAGGGAGTCATCATCGTCCTTTTTGTGCTTCTCCGCTCACAAATCGCATTAAACGTTGGGCAAACTAAAACGGCGAGTCCCCTTTAACACTTAATTACGAGCCATATGTCAGCTAACCGCGCGCTCCGACAGCAATCAAAAAGTTAAGAGCCAAACGACAATTCGACCACAAACTAATTTATTAATCCCGTTGCCCGTTTCTCATCCAGCACACACAGAGAGAGAGAGACGGATAGAGAGACGGACTGAGAGTGACAGTGACCCAAACTTTAAAAGTCAAGCCAAGTTGTAACCACGCTTGTCCTTCCACATTGCTCTCTTTGCTGCTCTGCTCCACTTGCTGCGTGCTTTATCCTTTTCGGTTATCCTCATCTCGGTTGCCTTCCATTCGTCTGTTGCCGCCAAACCGCTTTTTGGACATGGCTAAAATATGCAAAACTAACATAAATCTCAATTTAGAGATTTATGAAAAAACACACACACACACCCACACCCTTGCACACATCACACACACAAGCTGGAAACTGAAAAAACCCGCAAAAGTAATAAAAAAATTGTTGTAATTCCAATTCAGTAAACGCCAAAGCCAAAAAAAAAAAAAGTAGAAAAAATGAAACGAAAACTGAACACAAAAGTTGCTCAACGCCAAATATCACCAAAATACCACAAACGGCGTAACAATATAACAAAAACCAAAAACGTATGAGTGCAAAAAATGGCAAAAGCAAAAAAAAAATATAGAAAACAAAGTTTAAAGTTCAGACAGCAATGCAGAAAAAAATGCTTTAAAAATCAGCGCAAAGCCATTGCCCACAAATGCCCAACATGCAAGAGATTGCAATGGCAATTGAAAGTGGACAGCTGAGAATGCACGACTAGTTGATACTCTTGCAGAAAAAAGAGATTAAAATAAAATAATCAAATATTACAAATTACAATTTATTAAAACAATTGTATAAATATTTTTGGTATCAACGAAAATTCATTTTTGTTCTCTAAACGTTTTTAAAATAAAATTCTCGGTCATATTTTTGTAAGCTGTCAATAGTTGAATACCGCAATTTGATAGCTTTAAAGTTGGCAAGGCATTCGTGAAATTCACCGGATGAAAGGGATCTAATAACTGCGGCTAAACGGTTTTTGCCGCGGCGAATGCAAATTTGTTTGGCAAATTGAAAATCGTGTATAGATTTCAATGTTGGCGCCTGCTGCGAATTTTGTCAACAAAAATTGTGCAGCCAAAAATTGAAAACACAACGAAATGAATTTAAAATGAATTAAAGTGGAAGCAAACAAAAAGCAGACCAAGTACCAAGTACAGCATCAAGATAAATGACTTAATGTAAGTTGGCGTCGAGGCTGCCGGTGCACAACATGAAAAATGCAGTCGAAAAAAAATGGAATGATCCCGCAGACGAAGGCAGCAAAACTGTGTTCAAGGAGTGCCAAAAAATGTCAAGGCGCCATGACTAAACAGACAGCAGGAGTGAGAGTAAGAGCGAGAGAGAGCATGGAAAAGGGTTTCGCGCTAGCCCCATTTTTTATGGAGAGAACCCCTTCGGTCTCTGCCCCTTGTTGCGTGCGTAGGGGAAATCTGTCGCTGCCTCGGCTTCAATTATTTTTTACACAATTTTCTTGTCTCTTTCGAGGCGACACTCATTTTTTTGTTGGTGCTTGTGTGTGCCGACGATCTTCCATCTCTCTTTTGTCGTCTGCATTTGTGTTTTTTTCTTTTTGGTTTCTTTCATTTTTTCTCCTTACACATTTTTGGTGCTGCTCATAAATTTGGAGCCGTCGTCCGTCGTCGTTTTTTTGTAGAGGGGCTTCGTAAAGAATCACTGCTGTTATTCTAATTTTATGGAAATTCCTACACTTTTTCTTGCCTTTTCTTTTCAGCGCACGGATTTGCGTTTGAGAAAAATCTGTTTGTCATCCGCTTCGTTGCGCCTCATTTTGCAAAAAACCAAACCAAAAAAAAAAAAACAGACGGGAGGCCGACAAAAATATTGTTGTTGCCATTGAGTGGCTCGTAGTTCGCAGCTGGCCGATGGCTGCTGCTTTTGCTGCCACCCACCGAAAAGACCGACAACAAGAAAGAAAGAACTTTTCACAACGCATAAATTTACTGCATTAGTTTTGCGCCACATAATTCTTGCAGTGGAAACATATGGAAGCACAAATTTGATTTTAAAGCAGCGCAAAGAAGTGAATTTTGATTAGACAAATGCGAACAAGAACTTCAAATGTTTTGGGGATTGCAGTTCCGAAGTTAACAGCATTTTACTAGTTTAATTTAACGCCTGAACAAAAGCAAACTGAGGCATAAAGAAAGCATACATACTTAGTTATAAGCCTGAAGAGCGCCATTGCGAGATAGGTTAGCGTTTTTTATTGGGATCTGCATAGTTTATTGTCAGTTTTATGAGTCAAGTCGCCCCCGCTGCAGTTTTAAATGCTCGACGATCAGTGTTAATGCCACAGCCAGAGAGGAAAGCCCCCTCATTAAGTGGAGCAGCAACAATAATAAAAGTAACAACAACACTTTTCACTTTTCTCACCTATTCCCCGTTTCATTTGTCTGTGTCTCTCCGATTCTCATTTCTGTTTTTGGGGTCATGCCCAGGGCCTATTAACTTTTTGTGGTCGGCGACATCCGTCGAGTGTTGACAAAATTAGAAGCGCGTTGGCGTTGCGAGGCATGATTGAGGGGGACGTGTGGAGCGATGGCTGGCAATTTCTTTTTACACACTTCTCTCTACCCTCGGTCAGCAAATTAATTAATATCATAAAAATGTCAAAGCTTAATTAACATAAATAGAGAAATGACAACAAATATTACACGCATCATTTGTTTCAAACTCTGAAAAGTGCGAAAAAAAATCGTTTTCGTTTTCATTTTTGGGTTGTTTTTTTTTTTTATAGTCGTATCATTAGTTAAGGACCGAACTGACACTAATTTGTTTTCATGTCAATTAATATATTAAATTATCGTTGGCATGAATTCAAATTAATTTGTGCTCATTTTCTGGATTCCATTTGGTTTCTTGATGATGTGTGGAGAGCATAAATTAGCCACATTGTTATAGTTTCGATAGCCAGCTGCAAAATATATAAATTGTTAATGGCTTTTCACTGTATTTGCCGGCTACTTGAAAAACCAATTGCATTGATTGCACTGATTGAGCCGACTGGCAATGCCAATGTCAACTGCAAACCACTTCTGCAATCACACAAAAATGTTTCAAACAAACTGCACTGAACTGTTGAGTTATTTTGGTGTACACAAAATCGATTGTTGTGTTCACCCCACAACAAAACACACACTCCGACGCACACACACTCTTGACACATGTCAAAAATAAGTACGAGGAAAGAAATCCGTTTCGAAAAAATATAATAAAATAAAAGTGTCTGCAACTTCGAGACAGAGTCAAACTTCAGCTGCAGATGGAAAAGAGCGGAGCTGACAAATAAAACTGTCAGTTTTAATAACTAAACACAGCAGCCAACAACAAGTGCACTTCACTTGCAGCGCTTCCTACGAAGTTGTTGTTGCTGCCACAGCATTCATCAATGGGCAGAGAGCACTTGCATTGTCTGTCTGTCCCCGACTCCGACTCCGACTGAGACTCCTACTCTTCATCTTTGCCCCTAACTGCTTGGCTGTGTCCCGCTGACAGATTACAGCTGCGATAAAGCGCCAGGGTTGGAGTCTTTCAACTAAATAATAATATTCCAACTCTTGTCTTTTCTTGTTGTGGAAAAAAACACATGAACTCTTTTTGGGGGCATTCGACTTGAATTTTTAATTAAAAGTAAAGCAAAGAGTTGAATGCATCGCAACGCTGATAACTCTTTGTGTGTCTCGTTTTCAAAGTCTTTATGCTTTAATCTAAGCACAAAGCGAACGAGAGTCCGAGATGAAGACAGCTCCTCTGATGAGCTCATAAATATATCAAATTTTATTTTTATTTTCGTACATCATTTTGAATGGAGTCGAGAGCGATGTCGAGCTCACTTGATTAGGGGTCGCTCGCCTTATTGATAATCTCTGGCAATTAGGTTTAAAGAAATTTATGTTTCTATGCAGCGTGCTGATAGTGACGGGGACATTGAAAATAGAAAATAAAATTAAAACTGAAACTGAAACAGAAACAGAAACTGAAACTGAAACTTTAATGCAATTTTGTCTCTCTTCTTTCTCGTTGCAGGTAAGTTTGCTGTACAAAAGTTGGAATAACAAAAACAATGAGCCAAACACTCAAGTTGCACGAGTCTGCGGTGGCTGCTGCTCGGCTTCGGCTGCTTGCCACAATTGTGTCAACGCTGGCGTGAAAATCCATTAGAACTAAACTATGTCAATCGATTGAAACAAACGAAATGCGGAATGTGTGAAAGGGGAACGAGCCGAACACAAACAAACCACACACAAATTTCCCAACGCATAAAGAAGCGCATAAAAATGCAAGCAGACCCAAATACCCACACAAACATATATACATATATATATATATATATATTCTTATGCTGCTACATATATGTAGATACATTATCGATGCTGCTTTGAGGCCGTGTGGCAGACATGAATTATTTAGCTGCCAGCTCCAGCTCCAGCCCAAATGCATTCCTAATGTTTGTCCGTCTCCCTCTCGGCGCACAAAAGTGCAAATGAAATTTGCTTTCGGTTTTCAGCTCTAACTTAGTTAGAATTCACCCATGCCATTCATCCACATCGGACAACCCCAATTTAATTAAGTGTCCGTTTGCCAATGTACTCCACATTTCTCTCTCTCTCTCTTCCAGTTTCAGGTGGCCAAAAAGTCATGTGACGCACGTGCAACTTTTTAGGTGTGTGGGGCAAGCGGGGCAAACACATTGATTTACTACCGCCCTTTTGTTTGGCCAAAGCCCTAAGTGCCTTTGCCTTTGCCTTTGGCTTTGCCTTTGCTTCAAGCTCACTCTCAGTCTTACAGTTCAAGTCTCACAAAAACGAAACAATAACAACATTAAATTAATTTCAATTGAATTTAATTGACATACATAAAGTAGACACAAACATGAATCGAACTCACCGACTGACCCACTGAAACTCGAGTTTGGCTACTCGAAATTAAAGTGGAGCAAAATAGATAGCATTGCTTTCCAAATGTCAAACTTAATGGATTAATATATTAATCTTAAAGCACAATGTTGAATAAAATTCAAACCAACAAAAATAGTTAATGGGGGTGAAACAGGGCAGAATGAGTAGGAGAAATATCGCAGTTGATTGTTTCGATTATGTTTCAATTAATACAAGAACATAGGAATTTTGGTAAAATCAAAATCATTAATTATCCATACTTATTTTTTTAATTATTTCGTCATTTTGATTACGACCTATTTTGAAAGTCTGAACAAAAGTTGAAAGGAAACTACGAAACCAAAATGAAGTTTATTATTAAATTGTTACATTAAGATACGAAATACTTATAAATTTGTATATTTTTAATTGCTTAAAGTTGAAGTTATTGTCTTAGAGAAGACTGTTTTCTTATTTTCAATCGAATTTAAAATTGATGCTCGTCGTTTTGACGAGGAATGATATTACAAGGTTAAAAACAAAGGCAACTTTTAATACTTTGATTTTTGGGTAAACACAAATGCTGCACCAAACTAATAATTATTAGTAGTTAATGGATGTTTGATCTTTCCTTTATTTTGTTTACGAAAATTTTGGAAAATAATGTTGTATCATTCAATAGCTACATTATTTTCAAATCCAAATTTGACTGTCCAGTTTTCCTTAAATTTGAAAATATAGTCGATAGATCGCATTTATTTAATTCAACGCTCCAAACTATCGTTAGGCCTTGAAGTCCAGTTTGTCGCTGATACACGACACAAACACTGCAATGCAAACTGAGCCTATTTAAGCAGCTTGTCGTCGGTATTCTCTCTGTGTAGCATCTAAGTAGTTATTGTTTGCGTAGAGCTAATGTATCTGTTAGATACTTAGTTGTAGTTGCATTGCCAATCAGTTGGCAAACAATCGAGTTGTCTCATCAGCAGCAACAGCACGATGAAGCCAACGACACGGCAAATGTGGCACTTTTGATTGATGCCATGGTGACAGCAGCAAACCTTCTTCCCTCTCGCTCACTCTCACTCGCACTCTATCTCTCTCCTTCTCGCTCTGTTGTATTGTGTGTCAGGCAGCTGTTATTATCAAATAACCGCGCATATCAAATAACAGAACAGACTTTTGCGAGCGTTGCAAAATTTGCGAGAGAAGGCAGGAGACAGGAGAGATGTTTAGTAGCTTCAACTGCTTTGCTGTCTGTGGCTTTGCTCTATGCACAAATAGACTTAAATGATGTTTACGAAGCCGCAGAGATGCTGACGTCGACGTCGCCGTCGACATCGACTTCGATGTCGGAGGTGACTGCAACGGTTGCCAGTTTAGTTCAGTCGAGTTGCAGTTGCCATTTCAGTTTCCCCCTCCCTCTCTGTCTGGCTTGTGTTTGCACATTTGTTTGTATCTGGCAGATATTTGTGTATCTTTTTCCGCATGGCAATTGTCTGTCTGTAACTCAGCATGTGTGTGTGTGTGTGTGTGTGTTGGGGTGTGTAGAAAAGTGCAATTTGATATTATTGCCAAATAGCAAATACTGTTAGCGCCACATGAAACAGTTTGTCTGCAACCGGTCGGGATTCTCAACCTGAGTATCTACAAGTATCTATGTATCCGAAGTAGCTGTGTTGCTGTGTATCTTGTGTGTGGAAAATATTGCCATTTTGTCACATTTACTTAACTGCTACATCGAGGGCGAGGAGCAGAAACAGGAGCCAAGGCAGCTGTGATATCTGTGGCATGCGGCTGCTGAGGTTTTCACTTCTTGTATTGTTCAAATTGTGGCTGTGGTTTTAACTCCTTTCGCCATTTGCCTTGATCCTGCCGGCATCCTGCTTGCTCGTTTTGCGCTTTTCATTCCCCACGCTAAATATGATTAAATATTTCGTAATGAGGCTGCGGTTTCGTGACGTTGACATTGTTCCTTAGTTGGGGCAAAAACCGAAACGCGTCAGCTGAAAGGCTGAACAACGACAACACGACAGACTGTCAGACAAAGCAGCAGACAGCAGCGTAGGCTGGCTAATTGACAGCGCTCAGCTGTTGTGGCTTTGCTCAGTGTTGGATAATGCCGAAAATGGGGTTATTCTAAGGTGGCATAACTGTTAAGCAAAGCCTGAAATAATGAAAATATGTTAGGGCTTGCAGTGTTTACTTAGATCAGATAATTTTAGTCTGAATTTTGCAGTTGGCAAAAGTAAAAATTTCCATCAGATGTGATATATTTAGGAGTGCCGACTTCAACTATTCCCCGTAAATAAAAAAAAGAATCTGAAATTCTCCCTCCTATTATTATTGTCTATAGATTGTAATTGAAAGTTGCATACATAAAAATATATAATATTTTCAGTTTATATCGAAAGTCAAATAACAAATTCTTCCCCTAGTCCCTTCACTTTATATCGTAATTTTACGCAGTCTGAAACATGACTTAATTTAGCTTACATCATCTCAGGATCCCCTTGCTGATATTGTTATCAGAAAAAAGTGCTGACACAAATGAAACTGGTACACTCAAGAAATGTCTGGAATTTCTAAAAATAAATCGCCCTTTACTCGAGGGAATTCTCAGGATTCAGAGTATTCCGAAGACGAAGATCCCAAAATGTCAAACCCACGGATTTTACTAGGAATTCACTCTGAATTTATTTAAATGCGTAAATTTGGCTCGCTTGAGGTAGACCTACCTCAATGCGCAAAAGGCTCCAAGGAACTCTCATTCATTGGCCTTGACAAGGTCATAAATACACACACACTCACACACACACACACGTCGTTTGGGGTTTCCATTTTCAGGGACAATGTTTCGGTTGAACCGATTAAATTGTTTTTCGTATAAATTTCAAATTAACAAGCACTCGGCTCTGAAAGTTTACTGATTTATTTTGGATTTATATTACTTGGCTGCGGCACACGAATGAGTTGACAACGAGAACGTGGCGAGGGGGGGGGGTGGGGAAACAGCAACAATCAGGACATATGAAACCCTTTTGCTCTGTTAGCCTTTGCCTTTCTCTCACTCTATGTCGCTTCCGTTGCCTCTATCTCCAACCTACGAAAATACAAAAAAATATTGGAGCGCCACACTTTTTATGTGCTCTGCCTTGATTTTCTCTTCTCGTTTCACATTCTTTTTTTTTTTCTCCATTTTTGCTACCGAGGCGACCCTTTTTCTGCATCGGATCAAAGGATTACGAAAAGTTTGGTGATGCGTAAAATGAGTTTGATGTTGATATAAACATGTTGATGATGTTTTAATGTAAATAAAACTGCAGAGCAGTCAGGCCAACGAATTGAGCCCACACAACCAGACTCAAACTCTGTGGGCTCTGGGCTCTGGGCTTTTGGGATGTGGGCTCTGAACCGCAACCCTGTAATGATGTGTAATCGTCTGCGGCTAAATTTGCTGTACACTGTTCTCTATATACATACGTGCGAAACTACAATATATGGCTTATAAAATGCATACACACATTTTGGTCGACAAGTCTATTTAAAAAAAGTAGAGTGTGAGCGACTAAACGTTGCCCTGTAGTTGAAGAATACTTTTAGAAAATAACAAATCATAATAAATAAATTAAAAGAGAATTTATTTCAATACTTTACATCAACAAAATATTTCAACAAATTTTTTATATTTATTTTACTTTTTTGTTATGTATTAAACTAGCTCAATGTACAAGTTTCAAGTCTCAGAAATAATTGAAAGTTCTTTAAATTGGTTCTGTAATTAGAGAAAATTTTCAGATAATATTTTATATTTCAGCCTTTCTCTCTATTTTGATTTTGTGTTGACTTTTATTTTCTATGATATTTTATGCGATTAATGCTAAGCATCAAAATATGGATGCGTAAAAACAACTTGAAATTTTTGTGTGGCTTTTAGTTTGTTATTAGAGCATATTTTTATTTTAACTTATTGTGTATTTAGAGTGCCTTCTTAAAAGTTCAATGCACTATTAATTGTGGAGCTGAAACATTTAAAATAAGTCGATAATATTAAACAAAAAATCATTGATTTTTATTACTTGCTTGCAATCTATTTAGATAAAAGAAGTACATTTTATGGGGGACAGAGTATGACTTGCAAAGTAACTGTAGAAAAGACATTCCACCTTTCATATTTAAAAGTTTCAACTCTTCAATCAGTTGTCAACAGTTTTCGATATTGAAAAGGTGTAAGCTCTAAGAACTGTTGAAGAGCTTTTGGCAGGTGAAATGACAGGCGATGTTGATTACAGATCTCAATGCTTTGGAGTATTTGCAAGTATTTAAATGCCAAGTTGTTGAATGGCAAAATTGAAATGTCAGAGTCAGCAACGGCAACCAGCAAACAAACACTTTATTAAGTGAGTGTGTGTGTGAGGGAGAGAGAGTTAAAGAGTGTGTGTGCGCTGTCCTTTTCACGCATGCTTGAGCAAACTGCTGAGTGTGTTTGGTCCTTGATCTGGATGTGTGGAGCTGGAAGTGTAACTGGGCACATGCGAAATTGATGCGTGACCGCAGCACGTACGAGTTTTTGGCTATAAATTCTCAACACTCTGCCAAAAAAGTGTTTTAAAAATGTTTATAATTTTTGAGTGGCATGCAACGCGGTAAGAGCAACAGCAGTTGGTTGTCTGCGCCACGTCTGCACCTTTGCGCCATTGGGTCGCGTGGCTCCTTTTGGCCTCGGCACGCGCCAAGGCAACATTCCCTTCCTCCTTCTGTCCTTCAGTTCCCAAAAAATAGTAGGGTTCAATGTCCCCAAGGCGTCGTCGTCGTCGTCGTCGTCGTTGTCGTCGTCCTCGTCTCAATAACGTACTGTGTGGCCTGAGCACTTCTCATGTGCTTGCTGCTGGGGAAACGTGCGTAGTTTTCTGTATGAATTGTCGCACAGATACTTCCACACACACACTCTCACATACATATTAGCTGCTGTCTCATAATGCGCTTATTACGATGGCACATAAAATAACAATTTATCTGAGCATTACAAATTTGCCCCCAACGCGGCCCTTTTATGTCAGCTCTTGACAGCAGCTCTCGGCTCTTAGCTCACAGCTCACAGCTCACAGCTCAGTCAGCTGTTCCTTCGTCTAACATCGCTATTGCCTAATGCTGTCATTATGCTAATAGTTTTATTGCCTCAGCCGCTGCACTTGCTGCTCTCTCTCCTTCCCTCCCTCTCTCTCCACATGAATGTTTAATGAATTTATTAGCACGTGCTGTCGGGCTTCGTCCTGGCCAGCGTCCTTTTGGCCATATTGATGTTTGTATTGATTAGTTGAGCCTGCTACCTACCTGTGTGTGTGTGTTTGCTTACCTTTCCAGCTCTGGCAGCAGCTGCTGCTGCACCTTCCCTTTTGGCCCTCGCTGTCTGACGCACAGCTGCTAAACTAAATATAATACTAATAAATGCGACTATTTTTATATCAAGCTGAGCTCAATTGGATGTTACATTATCAGGCGGCGGAGACACGTTGCTATAAATAGCACAGACGGTTTATTTGTTTCCTAATTGATGCTTAATAAACCCAATTTTAGGACTACGACAGCGCTCATAAAAAATATCGGGAAATTAGTCACAAAAATAGCGATAAATTAAAGAAGTTATGCCTTAATTGATGCATGTTCTTTAACTTTGATACTAAAGTTCATTTTTATAGATTTTTATTTATTTAATTACATTACAAATTTAGTATAGCAAAATACTTAAATTGTACTGTAATTTATCTACAAAAGATGGTTATACATTTTTATTTTATTCGGTTTAGTTTGCAAACAATATTATAATATTTCTATGTTGGGAAATTAGTGACAATAATACAAATTAATTATATGAATTGATGAATTGAAGAAAACGCCAACTTTATTTTTTATTTTATTTATTCTCTTATACATATAATCACAAAAATGGCGATTGATTGTTAAACGAATTATTTGATGTAATAAAAGTAATAATGTGTACTCTACATAAAGTCTGTTTAACATAATTTTAATTAATTCAATTAATTGTGCTCGTAAAATCACATTATCACATTTAATCAAATCGTTTATTTAAAGAATGTGTTTATTAGTGCTGCTTTATTTATTTTTACTAAATATTAAAGCATTATTTTAAATATTTATCGTTTTAAGAATTTGCTTAAACCTAATATTCTCGGAATTCAAATGCTATAGTTCTGATATTTTTTTTTATAAATACGAAAGCATTATTTTAAATATTTATCGTTTTGGGAATTTGCTTAAATCTTTTATTCTCGGAACTCAAATGATTTTTCAGCTGTAATCAGACTTGGGCGCTTGACTTTCAGTTTTTAGAAAAATACCTAAATTTTATTTTTTTTGAAATGCTTGTTGATCCAATTCCTATTTGCAGAATCGTTAATGCTATTATTAGGCGCCCAACAACGTAACATATTTGACTTACAGCTGAACACAACAATTCATTTAGCATTTTTTTTGTGTGTGCCATTCGTCTGCGAACATCCCTAAAACCTGCTGCCACAGAAACATCTGTTGTAAGCGCATTAAAGGCTCTCGTCAGAGGCAGAGGCAGAGGCAGCAGTAGAAGCAGTCAATGTCCTGCTGCGGAGAGGTCAGACGAGGGGTCGCAGAGGGTTATTTGCGCTGAAGATGACACAATTTAGAGCGGGCCATTGGTCAACAATCAGATGCGACGAAGCCACCCCCGTGAATCTTATGGCTATTTATTAAGCCTTCAGCACATGCCACATTCATCAGCCTCGCTCGGCCCCCGCATTAATTGCTGACCTTCTGTGCCAGCCTGACCTTTGGCCAGGAGTTCCGCTTGAGTGCGTTTCAGCTTTTTGGGTCGCCGCCATCATCTCAGTCGGGTGTCTGGTCAGCTGGTCAACCCCTTAATTTTTTTCGTCAGCTTATTTCGACCACCCACTCGACGCTGCTGGCTGCTCTCGTAATTCAATTATAAAATGCTCATGGTCAATACGCTTTAATTGCAGTTTTTATTTGGGCGCGTGTGGATTAGGTTTTGTGTCACAAGAAATGAGAACTGCCAGCGAAGCGTATAATGCGCTGAGCACTGCAAATGGGAACTACTTTTGTCTGCTGTTTTTTGGGGTAGTTGTTGTTTGTGTTGTTTGGGGTTGTTGTTGTTGTTGCTGTCAGTCGCACCGAAACTCATTTAAGGCTCGAAAATGGTGTCCCCATGGAGCATTTTCGGGCTGTGTGTGTGTGTTGTGTTGTGTTGTCAGGCACGCGTTCCATGTCCTGGCACTTCCTGGCGCTGGCACGCACTCTTTGCTCCTGCAACCGACATTTCCATTTACCGCAATTTCCTACGCCCAGTCCCAGCCCCAGCCCCGCCCCCTCTCTCGCCTCGAGCCCGACAAATAAAGTCAGAAGCCCTTTGGGCTGGTCTATTAAATCGAAAAACGATTACAAACTATAATGTGCAGTGTATTTGTTTTGTTTGCGTTTGTTTCAGCAGCCCGTCAACGTCGTGCCGTCTCGCTGCAATTATTGACTTTGTCTGGTCAACGCATCTGGCCAAAGCGGCATCGCATTTTCCCCATTTTAGCGTAAATGTCAATTCTCTATGTCTGCATTCAACTTTTGTTAGTTTTCCCCGTCCATCCGTCTGTCCGTCCGTCTGTCCGTCCGTCTGTCCGTCCGTCTGTCCGTCCGTCTGTCTGGTTGGCATGGCTTTTGTGGTCATGTCATTGTTTCATTTTCACACGCAACTACCAACTACTGAACGTGGCCCACGGCCACTTCCCCTTGTGGGCTACCAACCCAGTTTTCCTCCCTCACGCCTCCTCTTTCACTGCTGGCACATCTGTTAAACTGCGTTCATTTTTATGTGCAATTTCTGTTTTATTTGTATTTGATTGTGATTTTATCAATATGTTTTGTTGCCCGGCTCAGGCTCGTCCTTAATTGAAATGTTCAGCGGGCGTAATATTGCCAGAAAGTCGCTTCGCTTCGCTTCGCCTCGCCTCAGTTTGGTCACATAATTCCCCCAATGACTAACACACACACACACATTCACATACACATACATTTGTCTTAACCCTTATGCAGCCCCCAGTCAATTAATAATAAATTATGATTTTCATTGGAAATGAGAATATTATACAACACAGTTGTGGGCGGCATTACTCGTTGTTGTTGTTGCTGCTGCTGCTGCTGATGTTGTGTCTATGATTAGATTCTTTGCTACAAATTAGCTGAGCTCAACTCAAGTGTAGACCACAAGTTAAGTTTATGTGTGAGTTAATTAAACTCAACTCACAATAACCGACGGAATCAAAGGAATTTCAAATTCACTTACAATTTTCTGCTGGTTATTTCCCTTTCATCAGTAATTGAACTTCGGCTTAGACATTATGGAATTTAATGTGCGAGTTTGAGTTGAATTCACATTTGCGATATCTGATGTACATATGTGGATTATATGGAATGTATACAATAATATTGAAGCTTAATATGTATTAGCAGCAAGTTGTTTCCTTTATAATTGTACATTTTCATGTTGTCTAAATATTTTGAAAACTTAATTTGTGAAGTATGCGTATTTATTGTGTGATATAAAGAATTATTGTAATTTTGAAATACAAGCTTAATATGTAATATTTAATTATTGTTCTTAAGTGCTATATATTTTTGAAAATTTCACATTTATATGTTGTCTAAATATTCAGAAAATTATACAACATTTTTCATTTAAATTTATTGTGCAGTATATAAAACTTGCTACTATTATAAGCTTAATATGTATTGGCAGCAGGGTATTTATATCTTCTATTTTTAAGTGATATATTGCTTTAAACTATACTTTATTCTTCTCCATATAAAAAATGTATACTCTCAGAAATTAAATAGTTAAAAGAATATAACTTAGTCTTAAGCCTCTTCATATTCATCACTTTAATAATGCAGCTGCATTTAATAAGCTTCCAAGTTGTTTTTTTAGTGGATGCAACATAAAGAATAATTGCAAATTTAAAACTGTAAGGGAGCAAAAGTAAATATTTCAATGATTTAATTTGCAAGACTGTCGCTTAATTAGTAAATGATTTTTATCTGGCGGACACATTTTGAACTCCCGCTCGCGTTGTGTCTTGTGCTCGAGCTTGAGCTGTTTGCTCAATGGCGAGAATATGTGTTTAATAAGATAAAAATCATTTGCAGCGTTGTTTTTTGTGCAGCGACTAATTCCAGAAATTGCCTGACAGCCAGCAAGGCAGCAGCAAGAGTTTGGCGGATGGGGAGCAAAAAGTGTCAACTAGTTGACCTCATCGCAAGTAGCCAGAACAAGCGTAGAGACTGTCAGGTCAGTGCACAGTGGAAGCGACATCAAAATGATGTTGCACGAACGAGAAAATAGAGGACAATGCGCAGCGCAAACAAAACAACAAAAAAATGTGGGGATGCAACGAAACGAGGCAGTGCAAATGAAGTTGCTAAAGCTGCTCCCAGGCTCAGACAACCTCACTTCTAGTTGCTGTTGTTGTTCCTGTTGTTGTTGTTGTGGGCAATTACAGTGCAAGCGTTTGGGTCGCTGGCTCGAATTGAAACTGTGTTGTGCAGTCACGAGATAAACAAGTTGGCAGCCCTGCAAGTGGCACGACTCCGACTACGGCAACGTCTGAATCTCCGGGACAACTCTCGTTCCTCCCTCTTCCCGCCTGTCATTTCGAGCTTTACGCTCATTTTCGCCTGCCTTTCCTCCTGCGAAATGTGCGCTTTTTTGCTCGAATTGCATTGTTACGGCTCACGGCAAATGCCCAGGGAATGACATTCAGCATTTCGGGTGTATGTGTGTGCTAAGTATCCGTGTGTATGTGTGACTTGCGGTTCGACAAGCATAAGACATTTTCAATTACAGTTTTGCCAGCAGTCCCCAATCTCGATTTCAGTTCTCTGCCATGTCCAGTCTCCGTCTCAATCCCTGTTGCAGTTGCAGCTTAGCTGCGGCATTTTGGCGTCTCGATAGCGAATCAAGTTGCACGCATGTTGCATTGTCTGTCGGTCATGAAATGCGTCAATTAGTCAAAAGTAACTGTGGAATCCTCATCACTTTCGTTGCCCCAGGCAAATTCATGCCACATAAATTCTTGTCTCTTGTTGCGCCACAAAACTTTTATGAGTGTTAATTTGTGTTGTCAACAAAGTTCGCAAGCATTGCAGACTTTGTCTATAAATTAATTTACTCAGCTAGTATTTACTTATGTCAGTTTTGCAAGAATCTCCACTTCAATTTCATTGAATTTTTAAAGCAATCAAAGTGCTGAATGTGTGTCATTAATTTAAATTGTTTTTAGGTATTTGTTTTGTCTCTGCAGTGAAATCTTGCGCATATTTGTTGATGCAAAAAATGTACATTTTATTGATGTAGTTTGGCATTAGCTTGATTGTTTTTGCCAACGCTCTGTCAACAATCCGATTGCACAATTATGCATTTTTTACACTTGCCTAAAGCGTTCACATTTTTTGTGCAAATATTTAACATATTTATGCATTTTTAGCTGGCAAACAAAGTTGATTGATTAAAATTAATGCTTGCAGGGGACTCGGCTCAAGTGCAATCAAATATGCATAAGCTTAAAGCAGTTTTCAATAAATGTTTTCATTTAATGAAGTTAATCGATTTAACTTGAAGGGCTTCCACAATCATTTAGTATTGTCCATCTAAGTTAATAGTATAGAAAATAAATAAAATTAATTGTTGCTCTTTGACAATTCATCGTTTGTTGAATACTTTTGACTTTTCTCAGACAATTTCTTTGTCTACATCTCACTCGATATTCATCAATTAAATTTATTATTAAAAATGTGGGTGTTGCCAGCACTAGACAGTTGAGTGTTCCATTTATTAGACTGTAGTTCTTCAACTTCTCCCTCCGCCCGCACCTCTTATCAGCACGTTGCACTCTTCGGTGTGCCGTTAAGTTTACAACTGATCGGCCGCACTTAGGGTGCTATAACTGCTGGTGCATTAGTGGCCTCACCTCTGTTAAGTATCAACACCCGACAGCGTTTCAAGTGCAATTAGGAGTGCAACTTTATGAGTCACTCTCGAGCCACAGCAACCTCCCATGACCGCGACCCCAACCACAAGGCAGAGGCGCGACCGCGATCGGGGAAGACAGCGAGAAAGGGAATGAGAGACGACGCCTGTCAATCAATCGCCGGGGCAGTGGCATTTGGGCACTTGGGGGCATGCCACGCAAGTGGATTGCAGCCAAAAACACTTTAGTCATAAATCAATTAAAATTGATTTGCGGTCGTTCCTTTTCCGCTTCCCCTTCTCTGCAGCTGACAGAACGCAGTGCAAATTACGAGTGTATTCTCTACATATTTTCTCTCTGTGCTCTCTCTCTTCATTTTCCAGCATTTTCTTTAGCTTGCAATTTCAGTAATGAATCGCAGCTCGCTGGAAATTATCTAGCATCAGCAGAGACAGAGACAGAAAGAGAGAGAGAGAGAGAAAAAACTGGTGCTGTCTGTCTGGTTTATGCCACTCTTCATTTCTTGCCACTTGGACTCGTTTGAGCGATTTATTTGAAAGAGCCAAAGTTGCCTTACTCCATTTACCCATGCGGCATGCAGCATGCGGCATGCAGCATTCAATTGCTATCTGCAGCATCTTTCAGCTGGCTGCCACTGGATGCTTCTTATCTGCCGGAGACAGCGTGCGTTGCAACGAAGCGTGCCCAGTCAGGGTCGCAGTTGCAAGCATGACTTGCGCTCTCTCTCTCTGTCTCTCTCTCTCGTTTTTTTCGCTCTGTCTGCTTAACATTTATTTTAAATATTGACAGCTATTTGCGAATTGCTGCAGCTACCTCAAAGGGTTGCATCGTCGTCTCTGTTGGCCGCTGTCATAATTTTGTTTTTTGTTTTTTGTTTTGCTGCCTGCGCCTGTCCTTGCCACTTGCTGCTAACTCTTTTCGGGCCATAAATAAGATTGTTTTCATTTCTTATGCTGCCAGGCAACAGCTGCGACACACACTCGAGAGTCCTGCCATTATTATCATGTGTACTATACATATTGCCTTGCATATGCATATAAATCGTGATGCACACTGCCCGATAGCAGTCTTCTCTCTCTCTCTCTGCACAATTTTCATAAATATTTCATTTAGCGTAACTTATGCACTTACCGAGAGAACTTTGCGCTCTTCTCTGCTGGCATTTTTGCTCAGCTTATCTTTGGTTGTGCATCTTTCACTTTGTGCCATTGTGCAGCTTGTTGCTTTTTTGCTACTTGTCATAAATTGGCCAAAAGGAAAATGCACAAAAGAGCTGCGCATTTTTCTTGACATTTTCTCTTGTATTTGCATTTGCATTTTCATTTTCATTTTCATTGCAGTAGAATGAAAGTAGCAAAGCCTGAATTGATTAGAATGTGCGCAGTAATCGCTCTAATAACCTTGCTCGGCATTAACACAAGTGCAACTATCGTTTGTTAATGGCCAATTGGGCGTTGTATGTGCACAGACTGAAACTCAGCTTCAAGCACCTGCTAATTGAATCTAGAATGCGACTTAATATCCTCTGAAATATGTCTTTATTTCGAGCAGGCAACAACTGGAGTTGAAGCCACTGCTTCAAGTGAATGGCATTGCTCGTTTTGGGCCAATTGCAGTGAGTTACGAGTTACGAGTTACGAGCTGCCAGCTCAGGGACATGGCTAAGGGATAATGGCTCGCTTAGCATACATTAAAATACTAATTTCCATGAAAGTAGCAAAAAGCGGTAAAGCAGCTGCCCCCGCTGTCGATGAGGCTGCCGCGTCGCGTCGCGTCGCTCCGTCTGGCTGTCTGGCAGGCGTTGCCTTTTAATAGAGCCACACTAATTACATGCCGTTAGAGTGAACGCCTGAGAAGTCAGTTCGTTCTCTCGCTCTCGCAGGACGGACACTGACTGCTCTTCATGTGGGTGGCTCAATGAGTATCTCCCTCTCTCCCTCTCTCTCTCTGTCTCTCTGTCTCTCTGTGTGTTGTTGGCAGCATAACGACATGGCATTTGCTGTTATTCCTGACGGGCTGTTGGCGCTTTGCCCAGCCAAGTCAAATTTGTAATTAAAGCAACGGAATTTATGAAACGTAACATTTTGTAGACACACACCCCAACACACACACACACACATTAAGTTTATGCGTTGCCAATACGTGATCTTTGCCTAATTACCATTCTGTTCAATCCGACTTTGCAGCAATTCAACTCATTTGATATGCGCTTTATCAAAATTCAATATTAAGCATGCAGAGCGCTTTAGAAATTAATTATACCCGCTACCCATAGGGTAGAAGGGTATTATGACTTAGTGCCAACAGGAAATGTATGTAACAGGCAGAAGGAGGCATCTCCGACCCCATAAAGTATATATATTCTTGATCAGCATCAACAGCCGAGACGATATAGCCATGTCCGTCTGTCCGTCTGTCCGTCTGTCCGTCTGTCTGTCTGTATGAACACCTGGATCTCAGAGACTATAAGACATAGAGACACCAAATTTGGCAAAAATGTTCCTTCATACCCTACGCAGATCAAGTTTATTTCAAAAGTTGGATGCCACGCCCCCTTCGCCCACAATAAGCATTAATCTAGAAAAAGTCAAGTTTTTTTTTATGTAAATCGCGTATAACTCCAAAAGTTCTTTGTGTAATGATGTGTAATTTGGTAAGCCATCTATGCTTGACACTCTTAATATACCCTGTAATTTTGGTAAAAATCGGATAAGTAGAACAAAAGTTATTCGCGAAATTATTTATCAAAATTTGTGTTCCCAATGCATATGGACGTTTTAAGTGTGTGATTGACCTAGAGATATCAAATTTGGTGACAGTATTCGTGTAGGTCTTACGCAGATCAAGTTTATTTTAGATTTTTGCCACGCCCCTTTCCGCCCCCGAAAACTGTAAATAATGAACCTAGAGCATTGAATTTTGGTATGCATAATAATAATTATATTTTCAATGATTCCTGTGAATTTGGTTGAGATCGAATGAAAAACAAGGAAGTTATTAATGAATCAATTTTATATGCAAAATTCACTTGCAGCTGCTCGCGCTTTGTTTGTTTAGTTGACAGTGTGACCATGTCGGTGTTGTGGATTTCTTCCCGCTATTTTCAAATATATACAAAACACAAGTTTCAGTATATTTTTGGTATATTTGTTGTTAAAATATAATTAAAATTTTTTTTGTTCTCTCGAAATGGGTTGCGGGTATCATACGGTCGAGCACTCTCGACTGTAGCTTTCTTACTTGTTTATAATGTTTTTGTGCTGCATTTCAATTTAAAATAGCTTAAATCCATTTAGAGAAATTAATGATTTAGCCATGATTATGATTCTGCATGGTTATGAATTATTTGAATATAAAATCTCTGCAAGTTATATTTATAAATTATTTCAACATATTTCGCAAAATAATAATTCCCAATAGATTCACACATTATTGCAGTTGAATATAAAATATCAGTAATTTTTGTCAATGATTTATTTCATTATATTTTTCAAAAAATTACGCAAATTTATTCTTACGTGGTGATTTGAAAAAAATATTTGCTTTTAATTGTATGCTATATTTTATATTTTGCGAAGTCTATACAAAATTTATTTTAATTATCCGGAAACTATCAAGGCTCTAAATGAATAAATTTGAATATGACTTAATGTTTTGCGGTGTTTAGGTTTCAAATGTATTTTTCCCTGTATCTTAGATTTAAATTCGCTATGGTTAGATTTATAAATCGAGAATTCAATATTTTTTGTAAAATATTGCTCAGAATTCTTTATGCTCAAATTGCACTTTTATTTGAATGTTGGCTCCTCCAATCCAGTATACTTTAAGTCATTTGCTTTATCGTTAACTGCGAGCTTATCGCAATTAAGACAACTGCATAAACCTAATTAGGTGCTCTGTGTCTGCTGCTGATGTGGTTGTTGTTGTTGTTGCTGTTGCTGTGTTGTGCTCATTTGGTTGCAAGTGCATTTCATGTTGCCTCCCCCTTTGTGTGTGCGCAAGTTAATTTGGCGCACCGCTTTTTTGTGTCGTTTTCGTTGTGTGTTGTGTGTTGTGCAGTGTAAAAGCTCAAAAGGGAAACTGTTGTTGCAGCAGCAGCAACGTCTTTTATTTTTTTACTTGTGCAGTATCTATTTTCCTTTTGAATGGCTGGCTGGCAGTGTATTTACTATATGCGGCATGCTTGTGTCTAGCATTTATCCTTGCATCCTTTGCGTGCACATGCTGAAAGCGAGAGCTCCTCAAATTTTATGACCACATAAGCGGCCGCATTACCATCGCCATGGCCATCAGCAGCTTCAATTCTAGGCGATTCAGCGGCAAAATTATGCCACTCCACACAGTTTCACAGTTGCCACAGTTGCTTCAATGAGTCCTGCTTCGGCTGCTGCTCCTTATGGTCAATGGACAGCGGTCAGAGTGGGCAGCAATATATAAAATTTATTAGCAGAAATTATGATTATTTCGTTGCTCTTTGCCGCGTGTATTTTTAATATCCATTTCGCATTTTCTCTCCCACTCTCTCTCGCTGCTCCTTTTGGTCCTTTGGCTCCTTCTGTGCATTTTAATGGCCACTGCGTCTGTCTTTTGCCAGCTGCATCAATTCCACAGACTCCCCTTTGTTGCTACAACTTTTTTCTTCTCTCTCCCATATAATTTTTTTTTGAGTGGCGCTCGTTAAGTTCGCTTTAATTTTTACTTGAGACCATAATTTCTGCTGCTGGCAGCCAAAGTGTTTTTTATGTGGCACATAATTTGCGTGCTTTTAATTGTGGCTCACAAATGGAGCTGGCTGACGTTTCATTTTGGCCCAGACTGTTGCCAAATTGCTGCAGCCTCAATATGTGCAAAAGCTCTGCCAATCTTTCACTCGATTTGTGGGCAAATCAAATCTAAAGCTGCCACATAAAATGCGTAATTCAATCAAGCGCACAAGGTGCATAAAATGCAGCAACATTTCAATTGCTTAATTAATTTGCGCGCATTTTGTTTAATTTTTCAATTTGCGCTCTGACGCTTAATCAAAAGCACTCAGCACAAAAAAGTGATGTTATTAAGCGATTAATAAAAACATTAAGCAAACGCGCAAATTAAGCTGACGGGACTTAAAATAAATTTTAACTTAATTCAATTAAGTATATTAAAGCTAAAAATCAGAGAGAGAGAGGTTTAAATGCGGCACATTTGCCATAACAATATTTAATTTTGCCCATATGCAGTCAGTGTCTGCCATTTGTAAGCTAACCAGAGTTGCCCTGCTGCCTGCCCTCGAGTGCCTAGAGAACCCAATAAAAAAAGACAAATGATCCATTAAACGCAAAACTTGTGCACTTTCATTGCAAAAAAAACGAGGAGACGCAAATGCAAACGGCAAAAGCAAAATATTGCCCCGCAGCAAAGACAACAAACTCTTGATTTTTATAGCAGCAGAAATACCTGCTACGACTGCTGCAGCGGCAGCTCCTTCGGGGCAGGGTTGAAAAGGATAACGGGGCATAAAACGCTAAGATATGCGCAAGGCTTCACGCAGCGTCTATTTTTCACTTGGTCGGACGGCGGACGACGGACGGAGGCGGAGGGTTTGTCTTAGGATTTGTTGTGCTTATGAAAGCATTAAACTTTCCTCATTTAAGGCAGCGCACTTGAGTTGCCTTTTTTACTGCAATTTCGTCCTTCAGCTGCCGTTGGCGCAGGCAACTCACTCTCCACGCTCCCATCGCTCCCCCCCCCGAGCTCAACCCGACACGCCCCTCTCGTTGTCGTTGTCGTTGTCGTTGTCGTTGTCGCAGTCTCCGTTGCTGTCGTTTGCGTTGTCGTCTGATTATGGCGCACAGCTCAGAGCACTGCCTTCTTGGCTACCCTGTAAAGAAAGCCAAACTATGGGTAGTTCTGCAAGCAACTTATTTGATTGAGTGGTCAGACAATTCAGAGCAAAAGTTGGCGAAACAAAAATTAAATTAAAAAATTGTTTTTTATAAATATTAAGTGGAAAATATTTACTATGATATTCTCGTTGTTTATTTTGACAGCTTGATGTGCATTTTATTTAATTTACTTTATTTAAAGGTCGTCTATGAATAGTCGACATTGGAATATGTAATAAAAGTAAATTGGGATATATAAATGTTAAATTTTACAAATTTCTTAACAATAGTTAGTTATAAATTTAGAAAACTATTAATTTGCGAATCAAAATTTTGTTTTAATATGTACAAAATTAAATAAATTTAAAATTAAAAAAGTTTTAAACAGCCATGTAAAAAATCTAAATTGGAATTTTTTAAAGCTGTTTAATATACATATAAACAATTTATTTGAAATTTACTAAATCAAATAAATCAAAAATTAAAAAAGTTTTAGTCAGACAATCAATCAAAATAATAGTTGTTTAAGCTGCTTTAGGGGCATTAAAACTTACACAGCATTAATTAGATAAAGTATACGACAGGGCTGACACATAATAATTAAAACTTAAAATAAACGCTAAAAGTCACGCTTTGTTCACAGCTTAGTGTTAATTAAATAACAAATAAAGTAGTAACTTTAGAATATTTTGCGATTTAGTACAATAAACATTTTAGCACATTTTACTTTTATATTCAAAGAGTATCTCTTAATGTTGCACTCGTCTCAAGTTCTAACTATTGTCTTTGCTTAACCCGATATGCGACACTCAGATCTATGTGTTTGCTTGTGTGTGTGTGTGTGTGTGTGTGTGTGGGTGTGTGTTGAAAAATATTATGCAATTTCTACACTTAGACAATCTACACGCTTCTCCGGCATTTTTGATGGCGCCCCGCAGCGCTTTGGGAACGCTGAGGCTTTGCCATTTTTTTGCTTCTTGTTTTTTGGGCGCCATCAAAAGTGAGCTCAAGAGGGGGGGAAGGGAAGAGAAGGGAAGGGAAGTTGATGAGCTGACAGTGACTCCCATACACATGCGTCTCTCTAGCAATTGTAATAAATGAATTTTGAAACATGGCGCGTTGTTTGTTGTCAGCATGTGGGCGTGGCAGCTTACTGTTTTTTTTTTTTTTCTTCTGCACTTCTGTTTTTTCTTTGTTTTTTTTGGTATTTTGCAGCATTATAATGCTTTTTGGTTTCGCTGCTGCCGTTGTTGTTTGTGTAGCCCTTTGTGCCAACGACTTCGTTGAGGGATTTCAGTTTGTGCCACGTCTGCTGTTCAGCTGTTTGCCTTTGTCGCTGTCGCTGCTGCTGCTGCTGCTGCTGCCTCTGCCCACAAGCTTTTGCTTCCCCTTTTGTTTGCATTCTGTAATGTAAGAGCGAAAATAGCGCTCAAGCAAACAAATAAGAGTCTAGGACTAAGAACTGTGACGACTGTTGAACTTTGCCGAGAGGACTCTGGGGTGCAGAATGCGTGCAACTGCAACGCCAGCTGCAACTGCAACGCCATCGAGCTAAGCCGCTTTGGCTTACCTTTGGCAACAGGATCAACGTCGCAGTCGACAAGTCAGCGCGTGTCTTAAATACATTTCATGTGCAACAGCCAACAGACACAACAAAAGACACAGCTGAGGAAGCAGCCAAGACCACTGCCACGGCTTTTTCTCCAAAAAAAAAATACCAGAGAGAGAGAAAACAAAAAAATATATGTGTATGTGTATGTAAAGAAAGTAGAAGAAGTAACAACATATTTAGCTCACGGCGCGACGCTCATATTTGCTTTGTAAAGGCAGCGGCAACAATAATAATAATAAAAAAACAAAAGGGAATAAAACAACAGCCGGGCAGAGAGGCAGCAGTGACGATGACGATGACGTTGACGTTGAGTGCCTGCGAGGCGAGCCGAAGAAATAATAATAACAAAAAGCAAACAGGCAACGGCAATGGCAACGGCAACGCGTCCCCCTTGGAGACTCCTCCCCTCAACGGTTGCTCCACGTGTGGGAATTTTCATACGGCGCGTAGCAATTTTACACATTTACATAGTTAAACACACACAAACACACACTCGCACACACACACATGGTTGCTGTGGAGTAGCAAAAGTGTCGTCGCATAGCGGAAGTGAAAGAAGTTGTTGCTCCGCCGTATCCTTCTGCCCTCCACCCGCAGCTCGTCGCCGTTGTCAGGGACGTAAAAAAGGCGCAAATTATATTCCGTTGTAAGGCGAAGGCAAACACAAACACAAACACAGGCACAACAACAACAACAACAATTGGATACATGAGAGACTTGTGTTTGTTGCTTTTATTACAAATAAACAAACAAACGCAACTCGAGCACAAATGAAATAATACAACGGACATTGTGCGCCTCAAAATAGATTTCACATCAAATAATTAAAGTTCAACAATTGCATAAAAGTGCAATTAAATATGTATTGCATTTACTTTAATATTTTCCAGAAATATATTTCTCAAAATTATGCGAAGATACGCATTTTTTATTTATTTTTGACATACTATGAGTAGATCAAAATTGTTTAATTTTATTTCGAGTAAGCAAACAATCGCAGCTCGAGCACAAATTTAATAATGCAGCGGACATTGTGCGTCAATATAGATTTCACATCAAATAACTAAAGTTCCACAATTGCATAAATGTGCAAATAAATATTTATTGCAATTGTATTGCATTTACTTTAATACTTTTCACTTGTTTTTGGCAGAAATATATTTTACAAAAAAATACGAAAGTACGATATTTTAACATATTATGCATATAAAAAAACGTGTATTTGTTTTATTACAAAGAAACAAACTCGATCATAATTGAAATAATATCAATTGTCATTGTGTCCGTGTGTTTGCCACAAAATAGATTTTACATTTCATAATTAAAGTTTAACAATTGCTAGACTTTGCAATTTCATATTTATTGCATTAAATGTAATATTTTTAATATTAAATTAAAGAAAAACACTTGAGCACTATGTGGAAACTCATCATAGCATAACGACTCCAAACTTATAAATAATTATTACACTTTTAAATATTCAAATGTTGCGTACTTAATACAACATATATTAATTAAATTGACTAAAATGAATATATTTTAATAATATGGGAATGCTTTTAATTTATCTTCAACAGTCCAAATATTAATATTAAAATCTAGTCTTAAAATATCAACTTTTAATTTATACCAAATACAAATTGTGAACTTGCCCACAGTGCACTGTATTCGCTGCCCTCGAAAGTGCGCTACGTTCTTGTTGCACAGTGGGGCAACATCGGGCTGTCGACTGTCGAGACATGCGTCGCATAGAAACATAATTCACGCTGTGCACAAATGCCATTAATGCTCGCGTGGGTTTCGCCTGCTGCCCACATGACGTATGAGTGACTTTTATGTTTTAATTGCGCTCCGGTTTAAAGCGCGTTGGGCGCAGCTGAGCTAGCCAAGACGCTAGCTCTAATTGACAGTAGAAAGGCGCAGCTTAAACGCAAATACACGCATATATATATTTTATAAGCCAATAAAAAAGCAATTTTATATATTGAAGCTCACGCCCCCATTCCCTTTTGTTGTTGCCCATTAAAACGTCCATAAAGATTTGCATAATTAATTGCATTTGGAGTCATATTAGATAAATTATATTTGGCGGATGCGAAAAATAAAACTACTGTGTATTAATGTCACACAATTTATGACAAATTGTTTTTACATTATAATTAAAATGTGTGTATGTGTGTGTGTGTGTTGTTTTGTGTAATTCAATGCGCCAACAAAAACAGTAAAGTAGGTGAAATAAAATTTAAATTGGATACCTGGAACTGGGTGTTGAGGAAGCTCAGCAAGGCAAAGCTTTAAAATAAATGACCCGCAGCGGGCAATTTTCTGACATAGGCAAAAGGCAAAGGGCTTCAGGCGATGGGCGACCCACAGAAACAGAAACAGAGACAAGATACACACACACACACACACACACACGCAGACACAAATTAATTAAATAAGAAAAAAGGTAAACCAAGAAGTTAAATAAGAAACAGGAAAGACAAACCGTGCACAGTAAGTGAAACTTGAAATTGAATAAAGCCCTGAGACGACGTCGCGGCGGCTGCGTCGGAAGTGAAACCAAGACAAAGGAAAAATAAAATAATGTAAAACAATGCCAAAGTGAACGCAAAATCAACGGCCGTGCGACCGTCGAGGTGGCTTCTCATCCTCCTCGCTGTCCAGTCCACATAGTCCACATGTAGTACTTCTTTAGAGTGCTCAGTGCAGTCGGGGAGCCAGGCTACTGCACTTTGGCACTGGACTGGGACGCCCACATGATTAAGGTTTCACAATTTATCTAATACAATTAGTCAAAAGGCAAAGTCCCTGCTCGACTGGCGCTCCTTGCTTGGTAATCGTAGACGCTTGCCGTGGTACTTACCTTACATTAATGTCAGCCACTTCAGAATGTCGGAGGTGTTTTCTGTGCCTTTCCGACTGTCAAAAGGTGCGACGACTTTTGAACTTTTGACGCCACAGAATGCAAATGGAGGGCGGCTTCCCAGGGCGTGCCCATCCAACCCAGCAAAGCCACAAAGTTTAATGAATGCCAAAAAAAAAAAACACAAAAAAAAAGGTAGCTGTTTGGTAATTTGGTTTTATGTGCAGTTTGGCTTCGCCTTAAACTCATATTGCTCCTGGATGGCCTGGCACGCTGGGGGCATTGCTAATTGGGGGCTGGACACGCCCAGTGGCAAAAATATCACTCAGCCCAAGCATGACTAATTCCATTAATGCTTTTATCGACTGCATCACAGAGAGAGAGAGAGAATGTGAACAGAAATGTGGCAAGGTCCATGTTGAACATTCAAATGCACTCGAACACTTGCAAACAAAAGTTTCAGCTGCTGGAAATGCAAATAGAAAAGCGTTTTCAAGCAACATTTGTGAAGCATTCTCGATTTTTGGAGTAGAATTCGCTCTTTCTCTTTGTGCTCTTGCAGCTGAGCAGTTGTTGCCATAAACACAAATAAAAGTACGTTGTTCGAGCACAGGTGCTTGGTTAAAAAGTACTTGAATGTTGTGGGAAATAAGTGGCAAATTACCTGAAAGAAAACAACATTACATAGGGACTTAAGCTAAAAACATTTCATTCAACAAAAAGATATTACATTATATAGACCAAGTTATCCAAATAATAGATAAAGTTCAAAATAGTAAATCACTATCAGTGATTGATTAATTGAAATTAATTTTAGTTAATTAATACAATAATTTCAATGGTATCTATAAATAAAATATTAATTTTTTTTTTTTTTTTTTTTTATTTTATTATAGTTATCAAAAAGTTAAATAAATTGTGATTCATTGTATCAATGAATTGCAAATACTTCATAAAATATTTTTGCTTTTTATTCAATAACTTTATTGATTATTTTTTTTTATATACATATATTATTAGTAATTTTTTTTATTTGCTTTTTAATTTATTGCCTATATATAATTTCCTTTATTTAGTTTTAATTATCTCCATATATTTATTGTTAAATATTCCTTAGACAATATTTGCCGTTTTATTTTTTTTCTTACAAAAAATTAATTTAGTTTGGCTGAATTGAAAACTCTTGGGAATATATTCCATCAAAATGGATACATATTTTGCATACATTTTTGATTAAACGCTTAGTCTCTTAAGTGCCCTCAATCCATTTTTATGCGAGTTGATTTAAAAATATTTTCGTCCCTTCAGACTATTGTTTAATAGACACACCCACTTGTACATACACACGCACACAGCTGCAGAATCTGAGCCATAAAAGTGACCCGCACAACTTGTCCATTAAAAAGTGGCCAATGCATTCAGTTGTCAACTGTTTTTCTATTTGTTGGCCGCAAACCGCAAAAAGCCAGCAAACTTTGTTCGCCCAGCTTGCACGCCAGCTTGTTGTTGTTTATGGAGGGGGCAATGTTGGCAACAACTCCCACAACTCAATGCACTCAATCAATGCACACAAACCGCTGCAGCAACAGGAACAGCCGCCTTTTGTTCCAAACACTCAACACAAAAAGCTCTCATCAAAAAATAACAACAACAAACAAACAACAACAAACTGTGGACACTAAAAAAGCAGAAACAAAACAACAGCAGCAACAATTTATAGTGCTGCAGATAAGTTTGTGGCGCAAAGTGAAACGCCAAAATGGAAATGGTCAAATCAACAAACAATTTTTGCACAAACAACAGCGCAAGCCAAACAAAAAATGAAAAGCACTGAGCAAGCAATCAAAGTACAATAAAAACTGCACTCGAATGGTGAGTGAGTATCTGTAAGATACATTCGCAATCCCAAGTATATGTATATGTATATGGCTGAGTGTTTACTTAGTTATTTTGTGTCTTCTAGCATGCCCCAAAGTTTTGTTAACAGATTGATTTCGAAAATGATAATGTGCTTTAGCCAGCTCGTTGCCAAAGCCGCAAAGCCCCCAGAAACAAGTAGCAACAACAACAACAACAACAACATCGTTGGCAACTGCCAACATTCACAGACCATTTGGCGGCTTAAGGTTCGCATTGGGGTTATCGCCTAATCGCATCGCTTGCCTCAACTCCAGTCTCCAGCAAGCGGCTTTCTCATCTCGGTATCGGTTTCCTTGTCTTTGGTTTGTTTTTATACTTGTGCTATATATAAATTTTATGCTGTCTGTTTGGTTCTCTCTCCCCACTCTCCACTCCGCGCTGTGGTACAATCATTTTTCAATAAACAAACAATTTCATGGGCGGCTTGTCTTTTGCCAAATCGGATCTAAGCCTCAATAAGCAGGCAGCGACAAGACGCACTTCCTGCCCTCGCTCTGGTCACAGCCGCATTTTCAGCTGATGGCTATCGGTTCGTCCCAAAGACTGTTGCTTTTGCCTTTCAGCCTATCTGATTACACTGAACAACCTCATCAAGGTATCTGTAACAAATTAAAATTTGTGCGTTTAAGGCGATTTGAATTGCGACTTGAACCTGCTGTTCATTTAATTAAATCAATTTATTGTAGTTATGCAATTTGTGCGTGTTGAGTGTTTGTTGCTTAGTGTAACTGATTGATTTGGGGGCGGCTCAATTGATTGATAATTGTTTTGTGGCAGATACGTGACTGTAGTTTGCCCTGGCAACAAGGCAATATCCTGACAAATTTCAAGTCAAACAAATGGCTAAAACGAGATCCGAGAAGTAATTACAGACCCAAAAGGCACACACATAAAGAATGAACTTAGACTTCAAGCGAAAGAAAGATAGCACACCAAAGAGTGTATTTGTATCCGTGTATCTTTGTATCTGTGTGCTTGTCTGCTGACAAATGAAAAATTAAACAATTTCCTAGTTGCCGCTCCGACTCTGGCAACGAATTGCTAAATTTAACTGAAACATTTATTCTACGGAGAGCACTAAATTATTCCAACTGCAGTTGGCTTGCCAAAAAAAGTAGAAAATATATAGAGAGAGCGAGCGAAAGATACAAAATCCTGGTACAATTGCGAATTCTTTTACGTTAACGTTTACGTTTACAAAAACCAATTGTGAATAGATGCTGCTGCCGAGGGAACTCAACAGTGTAGCTTAGTTTCCTTTTTTTTTTTTTGTCTGTTTGTATTCATGTGGCAAATCGGCGACATTATCGTCATCCGCATCTTCATCAGCATCAACAGCTGCCGCTGTCGTTGCCATTGCCATTGCGACTTTGACTCGTGCCAAAAGTCATAAAAAAAAAAAAAACAGAGAGAGACTGAAACCCAAGAGAAAGCCAGAAAAATACAAGCGGAAGCTGTCTTTATCCTCGCACTCGACTTGGCGCCTTTCATTAATATGCGCAAATTATAACGAGCAGATGAAAACAACGATACGAAAATCACAAAACTTTAAACCCAAATGCAGCACCCAAAGATACCCAATAAAAATAAAATAATATGCATGTTCATGAAGTAGCCAAGTGTTAATGACAGCTTTTTGAAGCAGTAAAAAAACAGAGTAAAAGTGCCCTCAACAAAGAGAAGATTAAACCTAAAAAAGAGTGCTGCTTTAATAAATAATAAATAAAATGAATTTATATTTTTGTTATAATGTAATTGTTGAAGATTAAACCAAAAAAAGAGTGCTGCTTTAATGAATAATAAATAAAATGTATTTACATTTTTGTTATAATGTAATTGTTCGTCCTGTAAATGTTTGATCCCTGTGATTTTTTTGGCTATTCCTTTTCTTGTATTTAATATATATTATATATGTCACAACGGTAACATGAAACCGGTTTTTAAATATAGATATTTTATAAATAAATAAAAAGATAAATAGAAATTGAATTTTATAAATGTAGTTCAAGTTGAACAAATGAAGTAATTCAAGTTAAAAAGAAATGATGAATAATTTGAATTGTGATCGCTTGCAATTGCAGTGCAGCTGCTGAGCATACCCTTTTTGCCTATTGTTGCAGGGTATGCAGAAAGCAACTACTGAACTGTCAACCGTCGCTCTGTCTGTGAGTGTGTGCGTATAATGGTGTTTGTGTTTGTGTGAGTGGTGAAAGACAACTTCATTTACTTGGCTTGCTGGCATTGTGTGTGCATTCGTTTTATTCGTTATTCGTTTCATTCGTTACATTCGTTTTCATTGTCGTTTGCCGTTTTTCGGGTTCACTTTTCGTTTGCGTTTTCGTTTTCGCCAACGTAAGCGCTTTTAATTTTCAGCTTGCATGCACAAAAGTATGCAATATGTTTTTGCTGCCCCTCCCCCGCACCTCCGCCCCCGCACTCACACTAACACACACACGCTCAGTAACAGACGATGCAATTGCACTTATGCATGCATGACATCCAGCTGTCCTTCTCTCTCGCTCTCACTCTCCTTCTCGCTTTCGCATTGTGCGGCTGACAATGGCTTACATAAATTTTAAGCTCCATTAGCAAAATGTTGCAGCTACCGCACCCGAGGCGACGTGTGTGTCTCAGTGTGTGTGTGTGCACACTCTCTTTTTGTGTGTGTGTGTGTGTGTGTGTGTGTGTGGGTGCAAAGTTCAAGTGCAACAAAAGTTGGTTATTGTGCTCGGTCTGCTCTATTATAATATGAAATGCATATTACAGCCATGGCAAATTTTGGACATTGAAGAAAACTTTTTGCTTACCTAAGGCGAACCCAGGCTAATTTCTACATAAATTAGAAGACATGCTCCGTTGCCCTTGTGCAGTTACCTTAAGGTAATTTATGCAATCCAGATTGGAAGTGGACCAACTTAAATATATTTCACAATTTATTCAAGGGTTAGTTTTCGACAAAAATATATTTCTCTTTACCATTTCCCATTAAGAAAATATTTCATCGAGTATTCGGCAACTTTTAGCATATCTCAAGAGTCGACCAATTTAATTGTGTTGTAATTAGCTTTAGCATTGTGCTCTTCACATAGTTCAGTTAACATTAGTTTAGAATACTTGTAATTTATTTATACGCCTTGACTCTTTACATAGATTCGCAATCCGTAGTTTGTTCGCTGCGAGTTCTGATGAAGCTCAGTTCGCAGAGTGCAAAATAGAAGCGAAAAGAGAGCTCAACTAATTGCAAATAAATTAACTTGGCTTTTAATGGCTTAGGCCGTGCACAGCAACAGCAACAGCAATAGCAACAGCTATTGGCCGACAGCTTGGTGGCGAAATAAAGAAAGGAAAATAATTATTTTGTGCTTAAATACGCAAAAGTTGAAGCCGTGTGGCCAACATGTGGCATGCGGCATGCGGCATGTGGCGGCATCAAAATCAATTCGACAAACAAGCAAATGAGTTGCGGAAACTATAACTTACGAGTCAGCGCTAGCTGCAGGATCAGCCACAAGCACAGCGAACTCCTTGGCCGAAATTGGCCGAAGCAACAAGAGTGGAGAAGGGAAAGAGGGGAGAGAGGGGAGCTTGGTAACATGAGCCTGGGCGCACAATGAATACAAATTGCTTGGTAAATAAACAACATCTCAATAAGGAGCAAATTACTGACGCCATCCAGCGAAAAAATAAACACACACACACACACGCACACTATGTACATGTACATGTGCATACATATAAATATAATCACACGACAAGCAGATAGGCAGAGAGGAGCGAGGGAGGGAGAAAGGACGAAGGGCGAAGGGCAAGTCGCGCACTGCATAACAATAGCAACAATTTGGTTTTGAGCGTTTGCTTTTGTCTGTGTTGGTGTGTGTGTGTGTGTGTGTGCTGGTGTGTGTGTGTGTGTGTGTGTGTGTGTGTGTGTGTGGGCGCTAATGAATATAATGGCGTTACATAAATGGCGGCATGGCCGCTGTTTGGAGAGCTAGCAACGATTCTAGTTGCTGATGTGTGGCAAATTTTATATATACGAGCAATTGCAAATAGTCTGCAAACAGAGTGAAAGAGAGAGAGAGAGAGAGAGATCGAAAAATCAAGGGAGAAAGTATGAGAAAGTTGGTGTAATTGTGAGTGTGTGTGTGTGTGTGTGTGTGTGTGCGGGAGAATAGCAAATAATGAGCGTAAATCATGGTTTAACGATAAACACAATACACAATACTTGTTCGTGTACAGCGCAAAGAAGGGCAAACGATATATGGACAGACACATTGAAATTCATGCAGAAGTGCGCCACAAATTCATGCTGCTCTCTGGTCCCCAAAAGGAGTGAGCGAAAATTAATTAAGGTGCTGTGAAAACGGTTTTGATAGCAACAAATATTAGATGGCAATAGCACACTTCATTTGGGTTGCCACAACAACACAATCGAAACTCTAATTAAATATTAAATGGCACGGTTATCATGCCAAATTCTAAAATGTTGCAACGCCTTAAATTTCTGCTAGTTCCTTATATAAATTTAATTGTAAGCGAGCGCATAAGAAAGATTTCCAAAATATTGTTTGAAGTTTGCGAATTATGAAATACTTTTTATCAGCTTAATACATTAATTTTGTTACTTAAATATAGACTGAAATAGTTAAATACTTAATTAAATACATTCCAATATTAAAATATTAAATTAATAATTATTTAATATTTGTACCCTTTTTCACTACAAAAATTAACAGATTACATGTAGTTTCAAAACATAATAAATAATTTCAATGAACAAAATATTATCGAAAAGTAATATGTGAAATTTATTTATTATGATAATTTTAATCTGTTTTACAATCGTCACTCAAATTCAGGCTTAGTTAAAGATTTAAATAATTAGTTTGAAATATTTAAATATCAATACAGATATGCGAATTATAAAAGACTAATTATTATTTTTCTCTTTCTCAATGAATATAAAATGTGTTAGTTCAATAGCTTCAGTTACAAAAATATTTTCTCAAATTAAAGTACATAATAGCTACTTCAGGATAATAAATGATAAATTTATGATTATTGAAATACATAAATTAATAATTTCATATAATTAAATATTATTTGGTATTTAAGATTATAATTTTGTAACTCATAATGCCCCTTGAGAGCACTAAATATTCAAATTAAAAAGCAGTTAGCAATAAGCTCTCACGTGTCCCCGCTAAATTTAAACTATCAAAAAGCTCGGAGCTTTTCAAAGCTATTCATTCATTCGCTTTAGCACAAACCCTTCCTGGCTTATTTATGGACGTTTCAGCTGGTGTCATTGTGTATTTGAATGCAGAAGTCAACACCCTCTGCTGTAGTTAATTCCCCTTTGTCCTTGCCCAATCACAATTATTTGATAGCCTCATCTAATTAGGCCAACAATTGTCTTATCTGGCCAACGAACGGCGAACCAATTAAATATTAATGCAGTGCAGTTTTTCAAGCCAGCACAGCAGACAGCAGGATGCGAAAACTAAAGGACCAAGCGACGATGCCTAGCTTAACCTCCAGTTGAACTCACAGGCCCAGCGGCCACTACTTAAAGGCGCTGCGTTTCTCCCCTCCTCTGCTCTCCTCGCCATTGCTCATACGCCATGTTGTCTGTTTTCTTTTCATTTTCTATACAGTCGCCGTTGTTGCGCGCTTATTTTCCATTTCCCCATTTTTTTTTCGCTTCCTTCTTGTTTTTTTCGTTTTGATGTTACCCTGGGGAGCGCTGAAGTAATTGTTGCGCTTGCCACGCCCTGCGGCCGAGCCGGGCACAGCGCACATTAAAGTCACGCCGGGGCCAGCGTCGGAGTCCCAGTCACAGTTCCAATCCCAATCCCAATCCCAGAACCATTCTCATTCCCATCGCCATTCGCATCGCCATTCGCATTCGCATTGCCATTTCGATGCGAGTGAAAAGCGTGAAAAACTCGGGCATATTTTCTCATTTCGCTGGCCAGAGGAGAGAGAGAACGCGAGAATTCTCGAGCACGCCGCGAACTCGTAATACTAGTCAAATATTTTTTCATTTTCTCTTCCACATTTTTTTTTGTTGCCTCTCGTATTTTTGTGGCAATAAAAGTTGTGCAATTTTATTGAGGCTACTGATTTGAAAGGCAGCAGCAGCAGCAGCAGCAGCAACAACAATAACAAGAGCATGTTGCTGGCTGCTAACTTGCTGAATCAATTTCAATTGTGCAGGATATTTTCAATTTGCCATTGGTATGCATAGTTTGGCTTATTAAATTTCATCAATTCGATCGCTGAAAGATGCAGGCTGCAATAGTTTATGCTGCCGTTGTTGCTGGTCTCCCCTGCTGCCAGCCAGGACATCTTATGAACTTTTACGTCTCCATTATATGCAAATGATGAAAGCAAGAAAACAAATATTGCTACCTCGGGCAATGGCCACAACGCCACACACACACACACACACACACAACACACAACACACAACGCACAACAACATGAACACATGAAAGGCATTGTTTGGCTGCTGGCAGCGCAGGACATTGTGCAGGGATGGGGGGCGGGGGGATGGGCAACAGGATGCGGTGCGAGGCTCATGTGCAGACATTTACATAAGCAAACAGCTTCTGCTTTTATGTGGCAGCTCGACGCAGTCCCAGCAGACGACGCTGCCGTGCTGGCATCCTGGCATCCTGACGTCCTGCTGTCCTCCACTGTGCTCGGAGTGTGTGTGTGTCCTGTGCACGAACTACTAATAAACCAGCAACAACAGCAGCAGCAGCAGCAGCAACAATGGCAACGGATATTAAGCTGAAACTGCCCCGAGGACAACGGAGGAAAAAAAAAGTTGAGATGAAGTCAAGTCGAGAGGACGACGCCAAGTTGGCCAAAAGAGCAAAAGAGTGACCGACATTAAGGACAACGGACCGCCAATAGGCTCTTTGCATGCTTATCAACTGATAGCGCCCCGGGTTGCCCCGCCCCCTTTTCCTCCTCCGCCTCGACTTTACAGACTAGTTCTGGCCTCAGCAACAGTTTGAATCGACAGTTTTTGGGGGCAACGCTGCGAGCTGTCGAAAAGGGTAAATTGCCATTGCGAAAGTTGCCGGCAAATGATTTGTCGTCCTGTCGTCCTGTCGTGCTGTCAGAAGTTGCTCTCATCATAATCAGCATAATCAAATTGTGCGGCACCCAAAAATGTGTGCTACATAAAGTTTTTGGCAGCAATTATGCGGCCCACAACGACGTCGACGACGACGACGACGACGACGACACATGTGTCTTCAACTTTTCCGTTTTCCTTTTCGCTTTCCCTTTTTTTTTTGGTGTTGTGCTGTGCAAATTTAATCACTTAACCCCAATGAAGAATAAAAGCGGAGCGAATGGCGAAAAACTTTTGGCGAAGCGGCGCAAAGTTGTCACCGAAGTAAAAGCGCAAAGAAATGTGACTGTTGGAAAACGGGGGGTGGGGGGGAAATTGATTTTTCACTTGGACGAGGTCGCAGCATGAGCATATTAATTCTGCCACGCCCAGTTCAGCAGCCCAATTTCCTGCCTGCCTTCCCGAGTTTCACATTGTGCTGCTCTTTGTGCGTTGACATTCCTCTGCTTTACTGCAAGTTTGTATGTGCCACATGTGTGTGAGTGTGCGTGTGTGTGTGTGTGGCAACCAAATGACAAAGTTACTTAAATTACCAGGCAAAACTTTAGTTGCGCTTACTTTGCCGTTGCCGTCGCCGTTGCTGACTCTTAAGCAGAATTAATGAGTGGAGAGTTGGTTTTCCTTACACATTTTCTTTGTTTTTGCTTTTGCTGTTGCTGCTGCTTTTGCTGTGTGTGTGTGTGTGTGTGTGTGTGGCAAAAGTCAAAAGATGCCACTGCAGCAAGCATTTTGCTTGGGCGCCCCCACGAGTCATGCAACCCCAATTCACTTTAAAACCCAAAAACTCCGAGTGAAAGTTTCTATATGTTTGCTATATGTGTATTGCACATGCTGAAAACTTTTTATTATTGCAAGCCTGCAAGTGTGTGTGTGCGAGTGTGTGCGAGTGTGTGTGTGTGTATATCCTGACAGCAGTTTCCTCCACACACAGGCTCGGTTTCTTTTTAAAGTTGCATCGACTCATGAATGTCTTTCACTTGCACTTGATACTCAAGTTGTTGTTGCTGCTCTCGTTGCTGCTGCTGATGTTGTTACTGTCATTGTTGATGTTACTGAAAGCACTTCCGGGCTTCCCAGCTTGTTGTTTTTGTGAGCGCTTCTCTGCACTCCGTCTCTCCTGTCCATCTATCTGGTCTGTCTGCATCTGCTGCCAGATCAACGCCTTTGACGCATCTCTCTGAAATGTACGCAAACATGCGTTTACAACATTCAACTGGAACACGAGCAATTTTCAATTATTGCTGCAAAAATATATTGCCACAATATTTGCACAATTATTTCCATATTTGTGCCGAACATATTTCAATGGAATTTCTAAATGAAATTCATGAATTGGCAGCCAATCAGTTTATAAATTGCATTTCCAATTTAATTGCTGATGCTCACTAATTTCGTCGATACATCTGGCAAAATATGTTTATGGTATAAACTTTGTACGATTTCAAATTGCAACCAAATTGTTTCGACTCTTCGCTAAATAAAATTAATGCACTAAGCTCTAATTAGGTATTCGGCTGCAATGGCCAAAAATTAATTTTATTTGCAATTGCATTATTTTTGATGAAAATTTACGATCAAGTTTGTACATTTATTTCTTTTAGTAATTTATTTATAAAGAAACACTTTCAACTTTTGCAAATTAAATTCATTAATTAATTTTTTTAGATATTTCCAAAATTAAATTTAGTTTTCTTATGAAATTCTAATTATTATTTTCTAACTAAATACAGTATTTTCCACTAATGTACTTTTTTAATAATTTTGTGTTTATCAAACAATTATTTGAAATTATAGTCAAATATTTTTTTTGTTGTTAGAAAAAACACATTCACGAAGTCATCATTTTAAATTAAATTCTTGCTTATATTTTCCAAATTAGAATACAATATTCCCTTAATTTAGGATGTTTTTTAGTAGTTCGCTCTTTATCAATAGATTTTTGATTAAATTCGCAAAATTTTTGTCCAACATTTAAACATTATTTTCCATTTATATAATTATTATTTTAATTGCTGATTTATTGTTGATAGTCCAAACAATTAATTTAAATTATAGCCAAATAGTTTATACTTTTCGTCTGGTGAAAAGAATTCTCTAAGTAATTTATTTAAATTAAATTCTTACTTTTATTTTCTAACCATTTCCGAAAATATGTTTTTGAGTAGTTTTCTCTTTATCGCAAATTTCTTTCAAGTTGATTTAATTACTTTTGTTTCTGTGGTGTGTGTGTTAGTTGTGTTCATATATTTTACTTGTCATTTGCTGTTGGCTCTTAAGCTGTCATCGAACCCCTAAAGAACATGACATTGCACTCCGCCTCTCACTCTGTTTGTTGTACAACAAGAAATGCAATGAATTCCGTCTTCTTGTTGTTGGACATGCTGAAGAATGCCCTTTTGCAGAGCCACCATTTGCTGGCAGCTGAAGTGTCTCTGTCTCCTCATACTCTCTGCTGCTGCTGCTGATGCTGCCAGCACAATAATATCCTTTCACATTTTATTACACTTGTAATGTGCAACGATTGGTTGCTCTTATGAGTGGGGGAAACGGAGCAGGAGCCGATGCTGATGCTGATGCTGATGCTGAGCAGCAAAAGGTCCTCTCGAATCCTGGCTGAGAGTGAGCAGTCAGGCTGAGCACCAGTTGAGGATGTTGTGTAGTTGTAGTCGTATGCTATGTATGCCATGTTTGTCTGCCCAAGGCTCTCAAATAATATAATACACGCACAATGACCTACATGTGCCACTAGGTGGCAGTTCTCTATCTGTGAGCTCGTGTGTGTATCATTGTCAATATTGACAATAAACAAGTTTGCCATAAAACGTTACACGAGACGAGATGAGTCGACTCGACTCGAGTGGAGTGGAGTGGAGTGGAGGGGAGTCAAGGAGATGCCAAGTGGCAGCCAGGACAACAAGTTTAATGCGCAGCCCAAAGAGGGCACATAAATCAGGCACTCAATCAAGCTGAAGGCCAGAGCTGAAGCCCCCAATCTCCGCCTCGCATGTCATCGCGTTGACTTATTAATCGGGAATATGCTCGCTCTATAGATTATATATATCACACATTATACATCATATATGCGAGTCGATTTGTGTCCTTTTATGCAGCTGTGCACTTTTGCAAATTAAAAACAGAAACACACAAAATAAAGGAAAACAGAAAAAACAAAATGCCAGCAAATATAAATAAAATAAAATGGCCTCGACTCGACTCGACTCGATGATAAAATGTTATTATAAATTATATTAAATATACATAAATTGTGTGTTGAATTTATAGGAGCAAAAGGGCTATGGCGAAGGCAATCAGTCATTTGGCCGTTGGCCGATGGGTTGACATTTATGCAGCAGCCAAACACAAACTTTTATAATTAATTAACATTAAAATTACAAGCCAGGGTCGTTCAGCCAACCAACCGGCCAGCCAGCCAGGCAATTTGTTTAAGCATAAATCAATCATGACTAACAGCATTAAAAATTTAAACAAACGCAAAAAAAGGGATTCAAAATGGCAACCCAAACTAACTATTTGAGTATTCTTTTGGTTTTTTCGCAGATTTCACCAGCGGACTGCGTCTGGTCGAGGTGCGCATTCCAAATTATGTGATTAAAGGAGCCGCAGCGCAGCTGGAATGCCTCTACGATCTGGACGGAGAGGCTCTGTATTCGGTCAAATGGTACAAGGATGGCAATGAGTTTTATCGCTATGTGCCCAGGGATAATCCGCCGGCGCAAACGTTTCGTCTGCCAGGTGTTGCCGTTGATGTGAGTATTTTTTCCGTTACCCTTAAAAAGCAAAAACAAAAACAAGAACATAAAAGAGGGGATATAAAAGGTAACTGTGGCCTGAATGGTTGTCATTGTGTGTGTGTGTGTGTGTGTGTGCTCTAGAACTAAACATTAAAACAACATTGCATACTTTGCGGCGTTGCCAGACAATGCCAAACTGCTGCTATACCTGTCTCTCTCTCGCACACTCCACACTCTGCTCTGCGGTCTGTGGCTGTACTTAAAATGAACTGCAAGCACAACAAATGTTTATCACTGCGTCGAATGTACTTCAACCCAGCAGACAATGCGCCACCTTGGACTCGCGACCCTCTCGGTATTGCTCTCTCCCTCTCTCTCACTCTCCCTGTCTCTGTCTGGTCTGCATGTGAGTGCGAGTTGCAACTACGAGTACTTAATGCCCAAGCGGCAGACAAAGACTGTTGTGATACGGAACACTAGCACTTCAAGCTGTTGTTTTTAAGCAGATAGACTCGAAAGTTTTGGGGCAAGTTTCTCCAAGAGTACGCAAATTTTGTTGCAAGCAGAATGCGGATCAATGTCAAGGAATTTCAAATAGATTGAAAGGCAATAAAGCCAGGTTGACGTTAGCATATTAAATGTTAATCTATATACAATTTTAGTATGTTATATTACAACATGAACTTAAACAGTTTAACGTATGTTAAAAGAATAAAGATTAATTTCTTAGTAATATAGAGGCATAACGCGCAGACAAATATGTAGAAAGAAATTCATGCTTTTTGAATATACATTTTAAATTAGTATGTATTATTAAATATAAACTTCACATAAACTGGCACATAAAAACGGAGAGTTTGCTTGGTTTGGCATACTGTTTTTGAAAATGAACATATTTTTGTATGTTAACATAATGTGTTCTTACTGCGGTCGATTACTTATCAGCCCATCCTCGACTTGCATACATTCCCTGTGCTATTTATTTTAATTATTATTTATGCATTTTTTAAGTTAGTAAGTAAATAAGCAAAGAGCTAAGTTTAAATTATTTGTAAATAAACTCTTCTTTAATTTTGAAGCATTGCATGTTGAGTGGATTTAAAGAATATCTTTAGCTTAATATCCTTTTCTAATTTTATCTAGTGTTTTATTGTTTGAGGTATTGGATTTATCAACTCAATGTTAATTGACTCTAATCAGAATAAATATTTTGTAGTACAATAATTCGCGTATTAAGTAGATAATTTTGTTTATGTGTACAAAAATATGCATATCTCCAATAACAATAAATATATTTATCATTACCAACTTAAAACTAAAACCATTTTGCAACTTAGTTAAAATTACCATTTGCAAAGTCTAACAGTATCATTTTCAAACTGATAAAAACTTTCGCACTGATTGAGTGCTAGTTTTAATTTGTTGGCACAAAAATAAATGGATATATTTATTTCCTTCTAAATACTGTTCAACAGCACTTCCGTTCAAGCAGCTCGCTGCTCGCGCAGTTAAATTTGAAATGAAAACAGCCATCAGTTAACGTTTAGTGTCGTGTTTGAATGTACACAAAATCCACACGCCAAACGAATCGCACAATGATCATTGAGCAAACTGAATGGACTGACAAGACACCAGACTCCCGACTCCCGATTCCCCCAAACAACAATTGGCAGTATAGGTGAACATAGAGAGGAGGTTTGCGAGCAGAAGTGGCGCACTTAAATGCCATTGCTCCATTATTTTTGCCACTAAAACTTTTGCACGTAAAATGCGCTGCACGTTACCCTTTGGTTGGCTTGCCAAAAAAGAGGCGAACGCATACTGTGAACACGTTCAGAGTGCCAACGGCTGCAGAACAACGAGTAGCTGTGGCTTCCACTTCCACCTTCCATCTCCGCCTCACTGAGCTCGAGATAAGCACGTGAGCAGAGCAGAGAGAGAGTGGGTAGAAAGTTGGCTATATCTATATATAGTATATGTATATACAAACTAGCAGCTCAGACTAATCGTGTGCCGAAAAAGTGAAACTGCTTGGCATGCATGTCCTACAGTCGCCTCTATCGTTGCTCATCCTGTTTAGTTCCTGCTCCTTCGGCTCCACACATGTGTTGCGAGTTCGAGTGCAATAAATTGTTCAAGTTGCGCTTTTCACTAGTGACTGCCGGCGTTTGTTGGGCGTATCCCGAACGTGTCTATAATGCGCGTTATAGCCACACACACACACACACGCATTGCGGCCGGCGGTCTTGGCAACTTTGATGTTGGGCCGCCGATAAGCGGCGAAACATGTTGCCAGAGAGATAACCGACTTGGCTTTGCCTTTAGCTTCGGCTAGCCAATGCTAATGGTTATATCCAACTCCATTCATTGGCGGATATTGTTTTAGCATAATCGATTCAAGTGACTGACGTCGCTCGGGCCAACAACTTTTTGGCTATTGTTGTTCTGCTGGTGTTTGGATTTCGTTTTGTTTTATTGCAGTTGCAAATTGTTGGTTGCTTAGACGTGAGCTTTACCTAAGGGTCAGAACTGTGTGTATGTTTGTGTGTGTTTGTGTGTGTGCTAGGTAAACTATAAATTAGGTTAAAACAACAACAGCAGCTGAAGAAGCAGCAGCAACAGCAACAGCAGCACAATGAGCACAAACGGATAAAAAATGCGCAATAAAAGATAACAAAGTGCACTTTTTGTTGGCCAGATAAACAAAACCCATTCGACGGACCAACAACAACAGCAGCAGCAGCAACCAAAACAGTTAACAGTCCGCTGCCGTGGCTTAATGGCTTAAAGTTCAAGTGAAATATTTGCCTAACATTTACGTTTTGAGGCCTGACCCTTAAAGTGGCCGGCGAACAACACTTTAAAAGCTGCACTCACAAAAAAAAAAAAAAGATGGTAAAGGAAAACATTGAAAAAGCATTTTGAAAAACGTTGGCCAAAAACAATTACGTTACATTAACGTCCAAAGTGGCTGCTGTTCTCGCCTGTCGACGTCGTCGACGTCGTCGTCGAGGGGGCTATTGAAACTGCCAACAGGCAACAACATCGGGCAACATCATGAGGCAACATCGAACGATCCTTCGACACGGATGTCGACGACAACATTCTTTACTCTTTTTGGCCTTACAACTTTTGCCACTTTTCTGGCTGCCACATTTCGTTTTTTTTTTGTTCTTTGCCGTATTATTTTTTGAGCTCCACTCATTGAACAATTTTTAATTGCAGTTACACAACTCGAGCGATGCGATTGTTAACCTCCACAACGTCAATCTGCAGTCGGCCGGCCGCTTCCGCTGCGAGGTATCCGGCGAGGCGCCGTCCTTCCAAACGGTCACCGAGCATGGCGATATGATTGTAGTGTGTAAGTATCCTCATATATAGTAGTTTCACTGATTTCTTATGTGCAAAGTCAAGCGAAAACTTGTAATTATAATTGGAAATTACAAATTACAAAATTGCCACCACACAAAGTTCAGCTGCAAATTGAGAATTGCGTCTGATGCACTAGAGTGTAAAGTTCTTTGCAGTCAAGGCTGAGTTAAAATTTATTTAAAGATAATCCAATAATTAAAATGGATTTTACTAAGTTGGATGCTTTAGAAGGGAAAACTTAATTTTTGCAAACCGTATGTACTTGCGATTACTTTTGCAATCAAGATTTTGATTATCATCTAGTAAGATTATAAACATACATATTGGTATGTGCTTGTAAATTACGATAGGTAAATATTGAGGTTTATATAAAATTTGGGTACATTCATTAAGGAAAAAATCAAGGGAGACCATACTCTTATAAAATTTAAATTTTGTAATAGATACACGATTGTTTCGGGAAAAAGGCGTCGATATCAGTTTAAATAGAAGATATTTGGTCATTTTTTTAAGCAAATAACTTGTGACGATTTGCTTAATTCCTCTAACACTAAATAAGCTTTTAAGAAAAGGATTTTAATTTCGGCCTTCAAAGGCAATATCCATTTTAGATTTCAAACCATACAAAATTGTACACATGAAATTAAAAATTACACTGACAATTTAAAAGAGTTTCTTTCAACAATTTTTTTAGATATTCTGTATATTGTATTTTCATACAATTGTTTATTTTTTATTGTTGAGTGCTTTGTGGCTGCGTTTTTTACAATATTGTTTAAAATATTGTATTATTTTGAATCAGAGTTCAAAGATCATAGTTCTCCCACTGTGAATTTCATAATTCGTAATATGAATATACTAAGTGGCTTCTCCAACTGCATTTCAACTCCCCCCAAAACAATAGCTTGCCATGGACTGAGGGCACGTAACTATATTGCATTACAATTGATAATTGTCTTATTGAAATCAGTAAGATGAGAACAATAATCGCCCATAGCAATTAAGCAGCAGCAGAAGCAGATCAGATGCATAAACACACACACACACACACACACACACACACACACACACTTGCCACACATACAGACATACATTTGTAAATCATTTAGACACATATCGATGACCAGTTGATTACCAGTCGATTACTTTGTCTATGCCTTGCAGTTCAGCATAAATTATTTAAAGCTATACAAAATATAAATTTCATTTATTTATTAAATATTCAATATACAAATTATAATTTTTTATTTATTTATTTAATATAAATAATTTAATTTTGTTCAGTGCAGTAATATGTTGCACTCTTTTATTTTTGCTGAAAATAAGCTTAGACTGCATACAAAGAAAAGCCTGTCTTCCACTATTTGTTTTAATGACTTAAATATTAGTTCGAGATTTTCAACTCATTAGCTCTAAAGATAGCGTGGAATCAGTTGTGTTAATTGAAACTGCCTTTTGTCGGTGATTTTTAAGCAGACAAAGCTTGTGGCCTTTGTTCTTCGTTTAATTTGAGAGAACAGAGCGTTGAGAGTGTCGTTCAGGTTAATTCGGTCCATTTGATCTGGGCAATTGAATCGCTCATTTGGCTGCTCAACTGTTTAACTGCATTTGACAGGCTTCATTTGATTTCATGTTTATAATAAGCTTAGGCAAACTCAACTGAACTCAACTGAACTGAACTGCGCTGTCCCCCCAAGGTCCATGTAGCCCTCTGAATGTTGTTCCTTTCAGTATCCTTAACCTGCCAGAGCTTAGCATCTAACTCAATTTTGCAACTGTCTGTCTTGTTCAACAATTTCCTGAGGGCGCAACAGCAACAGCAACAGCAACAACAAAAACATTATTTTGAAGACGCTGCGACAAACTCGAAATGCAAACAAAACAAAATTTTGCAGCTGCTTTAAGTGGATGGACAGGAAAGGAACTACGAAAGGAACTCAGCAGACTGTGTGTGTGTGTGTGTGTGGGAGGAGAAGTGTAGGACTTGTTCTATCCGGGGCAGGATGCGATGCTTATTGCCACGGACAACGACTCACACGTGGGCCAGGCAACCGGAACGCTTTGAGCTGGCGTTGACATTTCGTTTGTTCAATTATAAACTTTTGCGTGGGCGTCTCTCTCCCTCTCTCTCTCTCTCTCTCTCTCTCTCTATCTAGCTTGCTATCTCTCTTGTTTATTACAAGCTTTGCTGTCCCACTCACATGTGTGTGTGTGTGTGTTGTGTGTGCTTTGTCTTTGGCTTTGTTCTAACGCGCTTTTGTTGTGCTTGGTGTTTTTTTTTTTATTTTGGTTTTTGTTTTTTTTTGGCTTTTTGCTGCTCATATTGTGCTGCCTGGCTGTTTGGCTTTCAATCAAAGTTTTTAAAAGCTTCAACAACAAACTGCTCGTCGGATATGCCACAGCTCTCTGTGCCAAAAACTCCCAGTACTCGGCACTCGGCACTCGGCTCTCAGAGCGCTCAGCTCTCGGCGCCCACAGATGCCGTCAGTCCACACAGGCAGCTGCAAAAACAAAGCTGCAAAAAATCCCATTTCCGTTTCCGTTCGCATAGTTTTGCTCAGCAAACGATTTATAGTCTTCGGGCGGGTATTAGAACTTTGTCATGAGACACACGCACTCAACACGACAGGAAGTATAAAGATCAGCTCTGTCTCTGCTATGATCGATGGACAAACTTTGGCAGAGAAACCATTAGCAAGTATAGCGAGAATTTGTGGCATTTAGCACTCGCCTTAAAATATCTGCTCAGTTTGCTAATAGCATAACTTTTATTTAGATGCGAAGTGAAAGGTGAAATGTTGGATATTTCATTTTACAAAATAAATTCCAAATTTATTTCAAATGTTTGTTACAGTTAAATTTGCAATACTTTTTTTTTAATTTATTATTTACAAGGATAAAAATTCAAACTTAAATAATAAAATGTGAAAATTTCGTGATGCATTTTCAATTAAGCGTTTCTTTAACGAATTTTAAATTTAAAACCTAAATTGCTGTGTAAGGCCAAAAATTCATCAATTAATTCAGCTTTTCTTACTCTTTTTGAAAGGAATTATTTTCAAAACCAACGATTACAGATTTTACTATAATACTAAAAAGTGACAATTATTGTTATCCATTTTCAAGTTATCTTTTGGTAATCATCCAGAAAGCATTTGCTGATTCTGACTCAAAAACATTGTCATAAAGTAATTCGAATTTTTAATACAATCAACAAATGGTGATAAGAATATTTGCTTATAATAAACTAAAGTGCTGGATGTTTTCCTTTTCATTGCATTTTCTTCTTCGCCTTTGTGAGTGTATTAACAAGCTCAAGTGTCGATTTCCCCATCACGTCATTTTTATTTTGTTTCTTATTTTTTTCTTTTACTTTTTGCTTGTTATTTTTTGTGCAATTTTATCAGCAGTCTGTCAGTGCATCAGCGGCTGGAACTTTTATTGAATTTCCGGCTGGACGCCGGCGATTTTTGCTGTTGCCGGGCTCGCCGATGTTTTTGTTGGGGTTTCGGGTGTTGGTTTTTGGTTTATTACGGCATTTCAACAGTGTTTGCGGGCTGGGCATTGAAGTCAGCCCCTCATCCAGTCAGTCAGTCAGTTAGTCAGTCAGCTGTCTAGCTGTCCATCGCTTCAGCCGAGCTGCAACTAGCCGTAAATTAAATTGCGCACAGCTTGAATTCACGAACTAACCGACTGCACGTATTCTTGGCACTCTTTGCAGCTCTGCCGGATCAGGGACCGCCGAAAATAAGTGGAGGACGTCCGCGATACCAGATCGGAGACTGGGTGCGCATCAACTGCACCGCCGGCCGCTCCAAGCCGGCTGTCAATCTGTCCTGGTTCATCAACGGCGAACCCGCCGAGCCGCAAAAGCTGCGCAAATACGACACCATCGTCTCGGGTCGCGAGGGTCTCGAGACCTCGGTGCTGGGGCTGCAGTTCCGCGTGGAGCAGCAGCATTTCCGCAACGGCGACATGAAGTTGAAGGTGAGTTGATATACAATAATGTATGCTTAATGAATACTAAATTGATGGCCTTTGTGTTGCAGTGTGTGGCCTCGTTGTCGACCTTCTACTGGCGCAGCAACGAGGAGTCCGTTGAGGGCGATCGGCCGCAGAAGGCGCCGGTTCTCGAGTCGCGTGAGAGCGAAGGCGCCTTCGCCAGTAATTCGCGCGCCGATCCGGTGCAAGGTATGTCATACCGGGAATTATTTGTTACACAATTCTTATCGCTTTTCCTTCAACCAAATGCAGCCAGCAAAACGGACTCGCTCCTATTGGCCCGTGCACCGAGTGCGCTGCTGTTGCTCGCGCTGGCCACCGCGGCGACCTTGGCCGGCGTCGGCTGTGGCGGCATCTGCAGTTGCAGCTGGCCAGCGACGTTGCACAGCAGCAAGGCCGGGGCCAGATCGATACGAGAGTCGATGCATAATAATGTTCTTGCTAATGCTAATGACCCCAAAGATAAGGTTAAGGACAAAAAGAAACAAATCAATCTTGACAAATCCATAAAGAAAGTCAAGAAGGTTGTGGTTGTTGAGCTGCTCAAGCGGTTCGTGCGGCAGCTGCGAAGCTCGTTGCTCAGTGAGGCAGCCACAGCGACGCAGCAGCAGCAGCCAAAGCAGCAGCAGCTGGGGCAAGTCATGTTGTCTGCGCGGTAGCTGCATTAAGTCCGCCTCTGCTCGCCCGCCCATGCATTTCAGCCCCGCCCACAAAAAACAAATTTCCACTGAATTTCCGTCTTCGCTTCGCAAAAAAAAATGAGAAAAAAAAACACAAAACAAAAAAACATTGCAGAAAATAAAACCGAAAAACTGAAGAGAAACCGATAATTTATTTATGTCGTTAACAAAAGCTTTCTTGAATTTAATTTGTATAAACAAAAACGTAATGATATGCATATAATTAACTACATTTAAACAAATGCGACTCGCACATTGTGCAGCGCAACCAAACTGTTTTTAGCTGCCACAAAAAACAACAAAATAACGAAAAAAAAAAAAAGAATTAAAATCAAAATACAAGAAGAAAACAAAATTGTTAAGCGTATTAAAATTGAAAAACTGTATATAGTTAATATTTAATGTATGTATTGTATGTTATTAATTCATAAGTATTTCCACACAAAGAGATAAAGCGGCGCTGCACTAACTAATATGTAAAACAATACAATAAAATAACAAAACACATGAAATTAAATCTGAATAACTGGCAACAAAAGATACGGCTCAAAGAATCAAACAATTTCAATGTAGTGCATTGCAAACAAAAAGAGTTTAAACCAATATACATATATATAGATACATATATATTTATTAATATATATATAGCAAATAGTTGTAAGCATTCTCTAGCTAAATAATAATATTAAATTAAGCATAGAAACTTCAATGGAATATTAAATACGAGTAACGAGTGAATGTAATCGAATATGCATGAGTGCAAAAATATTATTACAGAATTCAATTGATTCAAGCACATTTTCATTACTTATTTAGGCTACAAATTCGTTTGTAAAATCTCTCGATATTTTATTTGTTTAATATTAAGAGTATTGCACTCGATGAAAGTGAAAATAATAACAAAAATGGGAGAGAAGCAAGCACACGATTTATATTTAAATTAAAAAATGATAAAATGAAAAATGAAAACTGATAATGATGATGAAAACTCGAATGGAATATAATCAAACGTAGCATCTAAAAGCTGGTGACGGTTGACAAGTCTTAAAACTAACAAAAACATATCGTAAATTTATAAATTGCCAAAGTTTTTATGTATATGTATGTATGTGTGAACTCAATTACGTATGAATACTGAATGCATACGAATACGAATACTAATCGATATACGAAGCATTATAATGGAACTATTTACTAATTAAGTAATACCATGTTCAATCCGTTCTCTGTCCGTACATTAGCACACACACGCAAATATGTTTATTTGTTCTTAGATTAAAACACACAAAACAAATAACAAACAAAAGAAGGAGGGAAAGTGAAAAGAGTTTAACTACTAATAACATTCCATGTTATTTTGCTGTCATCTGTCATCCATTTAAAAAAAAACGTGAGAGAGAGAGTGCGCTATCAATTGACAAATTGTTGAAATGTTAACAGTTTAGTTAGCCAATTTTAGAAACAATAGCAAAAGTCAAAATCGATTATGGAAAACCAAAACAATAGCGAAATGATTGTGATTAAGCCTTAATGAAGAGTTTAAATTAATTCATACACAATGAAATATATTATGTAAATAGTCCGAGAGAAAGCAGCGCCACATAAAATCCTTTGTCCATTACGGTAACAATTACAATTACAATAACGATTATTAATGCAATTTCCATGCACGAATTATGTCTATCAATTGTATATACAAAATACTTTTTTAATGCATCTATTTTGATTTCCCATTGCTGATTTCGATTGCAATTAAAAACAAAATATTTGTCATAAATATGCGCGTTTTATGTGTAAATATTTCTATTTAATGCTAACTAAATTAGTATTAAGATGTCAGCTAACAAAAGCAGAGTGCAAAAGAAAATAATGCGCCAATTTTAATGATAAGCGAATCGATTGTTTCGGCTAGCCGAATACCATAAACCCTTGCGGAAAGATGAACTAAAATGTGCAACTTCCACTCAATCTAAGTAAATGTAAATTCTACAAGCATCAAATTCGTTGAGAAAATAAGCATACCCGCTGCAAGGGTATAATCGAGAGTGTATGAGTGCATGTGTGTGTGAATGAGCAGTTAGACTTAATCGTAGCCCGATATATATTTATATAATATATATACAACTTTAATAAAAATACGTGTGCATTGTTGTAAACTGTAAACTGTTTTTAAGTCTCACTTAACGTCAACGCTATAAACTACAATTAACATTACAAAATATTAACGATAAAAAAGAGAAAAACAAAAACCCATAATAGAACCCATTTAGGTCGTGATAAACGATCAAGTAAAAAAAAGAGATAACTGTGTGCTAATTGTAAGTGTAAATTATTTGTGTATTTAAAAATCAATTTTTAGATGTATAAACAAAGTAAGATAAAAATGCATTCGCATATATACGAGTACGATAAAAAAAATATATAAAAAAAAAACAAAAACAAAAAAAAAACACTGAGCTGCATACTAAAAATACAAAGAAAAGAACAGCAGAAAAAAAAAGAATAAACAAATGCCATAAAGTAATTTAACTTGAATTTAACAACAGCTACAGCAAACTGAAAACAAACTCTGTAAATATCTTTAAGCATAATTCTATGTACGATACGAGTATCTGACACAGACACAAATCAAACAAAAACAACAACAACAAAAACAAAAATTATGAAAGAAAACATCTTGAAGACGAATTAATAAAAAACAAAAATAATATTTGTTTCAAAATCAAGCCGGACTTTTTTGCTTGCACACAATATCAACACTCGCATCGCATTCGCATTTCGCAGCTTGCATTAAGCCCACTTTATGTACCCAAGTATACGAGTGTGTCTTTCTGGCCAAATTGTTACACACATTTTTTTAAGAGGCAACGCCGAAAATTGGGTAATTTTGGAAAATATTTCAAAGACGTGAAAATGTGCGGCAGGAACGTGACAACAGGACTCCAACGACTGTCCGGCAATAATACCGGAAAAAAGGACAACGCAAAACGTTTAGCAGTAACAAAAAATGAGAAAGGAGCAGCCATAGGTGAAAGAGACTGTCGCTGATCAACGTGAAGTTCGAGTAACACTGAAGTTAAGTAAGTAAATAGCTGAAGTTTCCTTGATATCTCTACAACAATGTCGCCATAATATTGTATAAGTCGCATTTATGTCCGTCTTATCCGCAAGTCGCATTTCGGCTGCGTAGCTGCGGCTAATAAGCTGCCAAAAATAAGCACATTTGATAAATAGATGACAAAGCCAAACAAATTATAAGCGCCAGCACATTTATTAGCCAACAAAATGAGCTGGCTGCCGGATGGCCAGGTGGACCTGGCTTGACCTGAAACGACAAAGAAAAGCTCCCCCAATCTGTGGTGGTGTGCTGGCGACTATGAGAGCTATCAAATGTCACATAAATCAGATTTGTCATTTAATTACAACAACAACGAGAACAATGCGTGTTCGTAAATTCGTTAAGGAAAAACCTTGTCTCCAAATAGAGCTTAAGCCTGAGCCTAAGCTGCTATTAGACAGACGCTCTATAAACATTCCGCTTGCCACTTAAGCTCCTTCAGCTCGAACATGTAACAAAAAATAAATATATGTATAGTACGCATGCGAGTCCTTTAGCATATTGTCCTTTAGCTCAATTGTCGGCAGCTTAAAAGTTTCTTGTTTGATTTCGCACAGATAAGACGGCATAAATTGCCGCACAGGTAAAGTTTTGATTGCATTAATGATAACTTAAACTGTGGCACAAGTGGCAATCAGCGTCTTGTCAATTCTGATATCGACTCCTCCCAGCCTTAAATGCATTCAAGATATTCGCACTTCAAGACGAACACATATTCAGGGCTCATTTAATTTGATGCTTTTGTTCAATTCTCAATTGTCACGCAGTTTTTCCGCAACCAGTTGCCTTTTGTTTGCACTCTCCGACATTGTTCCCATCGTCATAACCTTCCCCCACTTTCATCAATTTCCATGCAACACATTGTCATGTCTGCTTGCAGCTCGTTTCGCCCCATTTTCCTCTGTGTGTTGTCTTTTGTTTTGTTCTGTGCTGTGCTGTGCTGTTGTTATTATCATTTGCAGCATTTGAAATGATTTGCAATAAAAGTGTCTGTTGCTGTCCATTGGCCACACCCCATTGGCAAATTACGTGCTGCTCTCTCAGCTGTTCCCTTCCTCCGCTCGACACCATTGCCAACACCATTGTCATTGTCATTGTCATAGTCCTTGTCAGCGTCACGTAATTTCATTGTCTTTGTTTATTTATTTTTCGTCTATATCTATTTGCCTTAATTTTTGCTCACACGGATTGCGGGTTAAACAGCGCCTCACAATATTTAATATAATTGCAATTGTTTCGAATTGGAATTTATAATTATGCGGATTCGTTTAACACCTTTGTTGAAGCTGAGCTCAATTTGTCAATTTCAAATATATATTTTGAGCTAAATAATAAAATATGTATTTATTCTTCTTGAGATGCTTATTCCATTTGTAATTGTTTAGATTTTGAATTAATATTTCACTATAACAATATTCTTAAAGCTCATTTAAATATAATTTTAACTGAAAGATGCATTTTATATTTCGTTTAATTTATATGCTTATTCCATTTGTAAGTGTTTAGATTTTGAATTAATATTTATGTTCATTCCTTTAAATATATTTTTAAATCTGTCAATATTAAATAAATTTGTAACTGACAGATGCTTATTTTTTTCTTCCTATTTAATCCATAATATTTATCCCTAAAACTCAATTTAGTTTGTCAGCTTCCAAAGTCCTCAGCGCCCAAAGTCGAGTACACTCCTGCATAAATGTTGCGAAGGAGCTGCGCAAAAACAAAGCATAAATAAACAGCGCACCAGAGAGAGAGAGAGAGAAAACAATGCAAGAAAATAGAACATTCGCAGATACAATCATAATTTTTGTAATGCAATAAAAAATGCGTGGCCAAAATAAAAATGCTCATAAAATGCTGGCTGCCAATTTCTGTCTGCGGAGACAGACAGACAGATTGTGAGACAAGCTCGTCTGCAATTGCAGGCACATAATTTGGCATTGGCTGTTGCCATAAATTATATAGATTTTGGCCGGCACGAGGACTAGACTCGAACTGTGTACTGTTCTGAATTCGGGATTGGATGGCATTGGGAGTGTGTTGGACTGGTTGTCGCAGTGCCAGCAGCTCGGCTCGCATGTTGGGCCATTAAATGGCATTTTAGGCCTGGTAATGGAAATGGAAATGATTTCATGTCATTGCAGTTACGTGATGCGAAGTGTCACGGCAATTTTGCCAGAGAATTCCAGCTTAAAGTTGCTGCCACTAAAGCCGCTTTGCCCGGTTGCCATTGAAGTATCCCTGAATTTGCAGCCAAGTCGAGCGGAAAAGTCAATGAGCTGCAGCTCCCAAAAAAAAACTACTCGACTTGCAGTTGTTGAAAATTGTTAAGCCCTTTTGCACTACTGACAGCTAATCGATGACAAAGTTTGAAGAGGTAGCAAAAGCAGCTGAAGTAAACTGTTTCCCAAAAGTAGTTTCTATTTTTGTTGTTTTTCGGCAACACTTTCATTTCTCTGCCAGCATGCCATAAGTTCAGACCAACTTTCAATAAGTTGATGATACTTTGCAGCATTTTGCCAATTACTTGTACTTGCCACTTGCCTGAGTAGCTTTTGCTTTTGCTCTTGCTTTTGTGCCAACTTTATTAATAAAGTATTCCAGGGTTAGAACAAATGTTAAACACACAATTTACATATTATCTCGATACTTTTTGCATATATCCCTTTTCGCTGGCATCCCTTTTCTTGGGACCTGTCTGGCGTGGCGCGTGGGCCTCATTATTGTTTGCCAGTTTTATTAGCTTCTAAAGATTTTCGGGCTGGCCTGGCCACACATATCTTTTGCTGATTTCATCAGTAAACGCCAGTAAAACGCATTTCGTTACCTTGATTTTTTATGACCCACCCCCTTTTCGAGCACACACTTATCTCCACAGCCGAGGAGTATTTGTGTGTGTGTAAGTTACAAGTCAAACACTCTTTTTTTTTTTTTTCCTTGCCTTTCTTATCTGCCACAAGGTTCATTTCATTCGATTTCAAACTCAAACTCAAACCCAACGGTCGCTGAGCCTGAGTGGCTGCTGTCCATTTGTTGCCTACGCAATGGAAACTCAACCGATATTTGATTTTTTATGACTCGGCTACTTTTCTTTATTTGGTTTGGCTCGCTTCGGTTTTGCTTTGTACCTTAACCTTTTCCCCCCAGCTCATTGGCTCAGCCTTGGCTGGCTTTGTTGGTTGCAGCGATTTCCTTTTCGCTTAAAATAACAATTTCAAATGGATTTTATTGCCTTGGGGTTAGATTTGTGCTTGGCTTGTCATGCTTTTATATGGATATGTCGCCGCCTCCTTGACTCCACGACTCCTCGATTCGTCGACTTTTATCGTTTTGCATAAGCGCCTTTTACCAATTTTCTGTGCTTGGCCTCGCTCTGGACACAAACATGTGCCTTTAATCCTGCCCTTAAAGTCCCGACCACGACGACGACGACGACGACGACGAGAGTCAAGTGCATTACAAACACTGCACTCAGCGGCAAACAGCTAAAAACATCATAAAAAACGAGAACGCTCCAAACTTTTCCCAACAGACAATAATTGAAAATGCTGTGGCGGTGGTCCAACTTTGTGCTGCCATAAAATTTATGTTAATTGAAATTTATGTGCAACCAGAATAAGCCAAAAATAAGCCAAACATGCGAAAAACAAACCCAAACTTTGTGGCAGACGCATCAAAACTTATTTTGGCTTATGCGTCTGTTGTCCAAACTTGTTGATAAGCATTAATATTATTTTTTCTGCTGTTGCTTACAATAGTAACTTGCAACTAAACAAATATCAATGGTTAATTTAATAGAAGAAGAACCCAAATGTATAGCTGAAGATAATATGTAAATTTAATATGCAAACCGAAAGGAAATAGTTTCATATGCCAAGCGGAATGGCATAAAAAATAAAGTCGATCTTCAGTTTCTTTTTACGATAATGCAAATTCGCAATGGCATCGGCGTTGTCATAAAACGTTTTCCGCTGCAGCCTTCGATTGCATTTCGGAAACGATTTCCCGCACATTATTGACACATGTGGAAGCATTATGCAAAAATTTATGGCGGAAGCATTTAGGCAATGAACATTTATGGCGCCGTCCCTTAAAAGTGCAGTAAACGCAACGGACGTGGCTTAAATTAGTTAATTTTATGTCGCCCGCCCTTCCTCCTTCTCCCCAAAGGCCAAACCAAAACATTTTAACATTAAGCACCCGGCTCGCATGTGTTCGAGTTTTTTTTTCCTCTGATAATTACGAGCGCTCTTTATGGGCTGTTGGCAAAATATATATAAGTACTTGTATATACAAGTATGTGCATGTGTGTGTGTGTGTTAGCCTGTTTACCATAATTACCTGTTTATAATTAATTAAAATGCAATAAGCGTAAATTTGATAAAAACGGCACGCACATGCTTTACATACTTTCTCCCTGTGTGTGTGCGTGTCAGCAGTTTTTGCAGGCACTGTGTTTGGGTGGCCAAATTAAATGAAATTGATAAACTAAATTACAATCGAATAGATAAAGCGTAATAATGCGTTGCAGAAATTAATTCAGAAATTATTCAGTGAGCAGCTGAAAAGTAGGCAATACTTTTTTTACTCTCACATTTTACATTCTCTATTTATTGCTGTTCAATTTTCTGCATTTTCGGCCTCAATTGCAAAAACCTAATTTGGCTGCCGAACCATTGAACCTCACAATCAGTTAAGTTATGCTGGCATTCCTTGCTCCCTCTCAAAATTGCAAAATAAACACATTGGCAATGACTTCGACAACAAAATTACGCAGCGCAGTTGTTGTTGTTATTTAATTTGCATTGCTTTTTGCTTTATGGCCACATCACATGCAGGTCCTGCGCTTATTGACCATGAATAACCAACGGAAATGCAATACCCGCCGCGGTTCTGTTTCCTGTCTGCTCCACACCAAAGCTCTGTTGATGAATCATATTGTGTGTGTTTGCGAAGGTGAACGGGTGTGAGCGTGGGTGTGTGTGTCTGATGGTGTGCACTTTAATTGCGGCGACGTTTTAATTTATGACTAAGCGTTAATTAAATGACGTATCGTGCACATGGGGAATAGTCCTGTTGATATCAATTTACTTTTATAATCTAAATACTTACGACTATTACGCATTACTTCCATAACCTAATGCCAAAAACAATAATAAATATATATTTTTCTTCAGTTTTAATAATACCAACAAGTTAAAAAAAGTGTAACTCCAATGATGTATGTTAATGATAAATTCTTTTTTTCTTTACTTTTTGACAAAAAAAACACAAATTTATTTTCAATCTAAATAATAAAATTCTAATTTGGCATATAGTGAACAGAAAAAGCAGCTCATAAAGTCGCTCTCTCCACTTTCTTCTCGCCGATCATCAGAGCAGAAGCTCAGAGTATCCATAAAACAAGTGACAAAGAGCAAACTAATGACAGCAAGGATAACTTGTTTTGACGCCTCATATTTTAGTACAAGTACTGTAAATAAAAAAAGTAAATCATATAAACATTGTGAATCTTTCAATTGCGTTTTAATGGTTTTATCAGATAGTTGATCGAAATAAATTACTTAAAGGTCTATGGAATGAAGTAAGTAATGTAAGTATATTAAAAATATTAAAAGGCTTGGACATTTCATATTGTACATTAAAAGGACATACATTTTGAAATCATAAAAAAACTTAAATAAAATAATAAATATATTTAATAAATGATATAAAATTCTTAAAAATTTACAACTCAGCAATAACCCGACGTATTCGTGCATGTATCGAGATAATTTAAATCGTCCAGTGTTTCTAAAATTATTCTGAAACATTTGAATTGCACAAAAAATTACAAGTGTTGGATCCTTAGATGACCCCATGTTTTTTTAATGCAGATCGATAGATTTGGTCCTTGCGATTCCAACGAGACATGTCCGTTGAAAATGCGTTAAGAAATGGCCGAGATATAGCTTATTTTATCTGCAAAATCGGCCTAAAAATTTTCTAAGGGGGTTGCATAGGAAAACTGGCCAAAAGTCGGAAAATCCGCCGTATCTCGGCCATTTGAAGGACGATCGGAATGTCCTTTGGCACAAACATAGCTGTAATCATTACAAACTGATTGGCATCACAAAAAGGACGAATATCCTTCGGAGAGCCAAGTTACAAGGACATTTTTTCAAACAGAAAATAGCGTATATATCGGCCATATCCTGTCTGATCCTTACGAGTCGCATGTCAAACGAAGCGGATTTGAAAGGACTATTATCCTGCCAAAGGACATTCAAATCGTCCTTGTAGTTCTCGAGATATCCTTGAACTTGTGATTTTGACATGTTCCCTTAAGATTTCCGGACCAAAAAATTACAAGTGTTGGATCCTTAGATGACCCCATGTTTTTTTGATGCAGATCGATAGATTTGGTCCTTGCGATTCCAGCGAGACATGTCCTTTGAAAATGCGTCAAGAAACGGCCAAGATATAGCTTATTTTATCTGCAAAATCGGCCTAAAAATTTTCTAAGGGGGTTGCATAGGAAAAATGGCAAAAAGTCGGAAAATCCGCCGTATCTCGGCCATTTGAAGGACGATCGGAATGTCCTTTGGCACAAACATAGCTGTAAACAATACAAACCGATTGGCATCCCAAAAAGGACGAATATCCTGCAAACAAACAAGTTACAAGGACATTTTTTCAAACAGAAAATAGCGTATATCTCGGCCATATCCTGTCGGATCCTTACGAGTCGCATGTCAAACGAAGCGGATTTGCAAGGACTATGATCCTGCCAAAGGACATTCAAATCGTCCTTGCAGTTGCCGAGATATCCTTGATTTTGTGATTTAAGCATGTTTCACTTAGATTTCCTGACCAAAAAATTACAAGTGTTTGATCCTTAGATGACCCCATGTTTTTTTAATGCAGATCGATAGATTTGGTCCTTGCGATTCCAACGAGACATGTCCTTTGAAAATGCTTTAAGAAATGGCCAAGATATAGCTTATTTTATCTGAAAAATCGGCCTACAAATTTTCTAAGGGGGTTGCATAGGAAAACTGGCCAAAAGTCGGAAAATCCGCCGTATCTCGGCCATTTGAAAGACGATCGGGATGTCCTTTGGCACAAACATAGCTGGAATCAATACAAACCGATTGGCATCCCAAAAAGGACGAATATCCTGCAAACAAACAAGTTACAAGGACATTTTTTCAAACAGAAAATAGCGTATATCTCGGCCATATCCTTTCGGATCCTTACGAGTCGCATGTCAAACGAAGCGGATTTGCAAGGACTATGATCCTGCCAAAGGACATTCAAATCGTCCTTGCAGTTGCCGAGATATCCTTGATTTTGTGATTTAAGCATGTTTCACTAAGATTTCCTGACCAAAAAATTACAAGTGTTTGATCCTTAGATGACCCCATGTTTTTTTAATGCAGATCGATAGATTTGGTCCTTGCGATTCCAACGAGACATGTCCTTTGAAAATGCATTAAGAAATGGCCAAGATATAGCTTATTTTATCTGAAAAATCGGCCTACAAATTTTCTAAGGGGGTTGCATAGGAAAAATGGCAAAAAGTCGGAAAATCCGCCGTATCTCGGCCATTTGAAGGACGATCAGGATGTCCTTTGGCACAAACATAGCTGTAATCATTACAAACCGATTGGCATCCCAAAAAGGACGAATATCCTGCAAACAAACAAGTTACAAGGACATTTTTTCAAACAGAAAATAGCGTATATCTCCGCCATATCCTGTCGGATCCTTTCGAGTCGCATGTCAAACGAAGCGGATTTGAAATGACTATTATCCTGCCAAAGGACATTCAAATCGTTCTTGTAGTTTTCGATATATCCTTGAAATTGTGATTTTGGCATGTTCCCTTAAGATTTCCGGACCAAAAAATTACAAGTGTTGGATCCTTAGATGACCCCATGTTTTTTTGATGCAGATCGATAGATTTGCTCCTTGCAATTCCAACGAGACATGTCCGTTGAAAATGCGTTAAGAAATGGCCGAGATATAGCTTATTTTATCTGCAAAATCGGCCTAAAAATTTTCTAAGGGGGTTGCATAGGAAAAATGACAAAAAGTCGGAAAATCCGCCGTATCTCGGCCATTTGAAGGACGATCAGGATGTCCTTTGGCACAAACATAGCTGTAATCATTACAAACCGATTGGCATCACAAAAAGGACGAATATCCTTCGGAGAGCCAAGTTACAAGGACATTTTTTCAAACAGAAAATAGCGTATATCTCGGCCATATCCTGTCGGATCCTTTCGAGTCGCATGTCAAACGAAGTGGATTTGCAAGGACTATTATCCTGCCAAAGGACATTCAAATCGTCCTTGTAGTTTTCGAGATATCCTTGAATTTGTGATTTTGGCATGTTCCCTTAAGATTTCCGAACCAAAAAATTACAAGTGTTGGATCCTTAGATGACCCCATGTTTTTTTGATGCAGATCGATAGATTTGGTCCTTGCGATTTCAACGAGTCATGTCTTTTAAAAATGCGACTGGATATGGCCGATATATAGCTAATTTTCGAAAAAGGATATTCGGTTTTAAGCCCTTAATTTAAAAAATTAAATTAAAACAAGAGACAAAACATAAGGAAATAATTAAAATGTAATATTATAATAGTTGAACTTAATTAAAGAAATGTCTGCTTGTTTTGATTTATTTGGTTTTCACTTTACAAACTAATCTTAAACATTTTACTGTCGCTTATACAAAATCAATTAAACATAACAGTTAAAGTTTGAACAGAACTTTTGATGAGCCCAAAGAATGCGTAGAGGAAGTGAATTAATCTCGGTTTTCTGTAATCTCATTTTCAGTTTCTTTTGTTAATTTACAACACGCACAATTTTTAGCTTAGATTTAATGGAGAATATGTCAAGGAGCTGCTGCTGCTTACCCTTCTTTACGAGTAGTTCTTATTGACTAGGGAAACGCTATGGCATTTCGTTTACATTTTGCATTTATTTACAAGAACATGTATTTTCGTTTGGCTACCATTCACCTCAATCTGCCAGTTAAGTTATCATTATCATTATCCAATATCAATTGCAATGCCAAGCTGCATGCGTCCGTCCGGACTATTTGGACGGCTAATGCGAAAATACGAGTGTGATAAGACCAAACAGAAAGCAGACGGGGGGAAAGTGGTTTTGCGTGCTTTGCAATTGTTGTTCCACTTGGCTACAATCGAACGCCTTTGTATGCAAATGAGCTGCATGGCTCACAACAACTTCTGCATGCCACCTTCCCGGTGCATTGCATTTCTCACGTGCCACAGTCGCAGCTGTCAGGCCGGGTTGCGGGTCGAGCCTGTGGCATGCTAAGGCTTTAGCCTTATGAGTCATTTGGGCCCAAACCACTTTGGCCTTATTTGTTTGTCTTGCATTTTGCGGTTTGCTGCACACCTTCGTGTTGCCGCTTGTTTTGTTTTTTGTTTTTTCCTGCTTATTTCTTTTGTCAATTTCCATTTTTGGACTTTGTTTCGTTTTCGGTTTCAGTTTCTGGTACAAATTGTTTCGCAGGCTCAAAGTGGGTGTGATATGTTGTTGGTTTTCGTCGGCCTTTGTGACTCAAGCTTAAAAAATTAACATAAGCAAATGATTGTTATCTTAGCTTAGGGCATAAGTCGCGAAAAGTCAAATGATTTATGGTTAACAAAGTGCATGATTCAGATATAAATATTGTTGGCATTAGTAATTTCTGAACTAAACATAGTATCATTAAGTGATTTGACATTTGCAGCAGTTAAAGGATAAATGCATATCAATAATTTAAGATGGAAATGATTTATCGAATCGATTTCATTTAACTTGTCATTTGTTTCTTCATATCGTGGGTTGGACTGACAACTTGCAACTTGACATTGATTGGATTTTACTCAAATGTACACTTAAATAATCATTTTAACTGGATTTTTCCCCAGTGAGTTTTGCTCTATAATGATAACTGTTCGTTCATTGGCTATGTACAGCTTTACTTTGGGGGAAATTGTTTTGCTTTTCCTATGCGGTTCTGCTGCTTTGTTGTTTTCATTTGGGATTTGCTAATTGGGCAGGCTTTACAATTTTCTTACGGCTTAACTTATGGCCTCCTTAACATATGACTATTTTGGGGTGCATTCTTAATCCTATTAGGTTTTAATTATATTTAAAGTTTAGTTTCAAATATGTAGATCGAAGTTTGTGTGTGCGTTTTATACAATTGAAATGTTTAAATTTGATATGCACCAAATGCGAATAAATATCTAGTGAGATGAGATAGTAATACAATTTAGAAAACAAATAATACAAATTCGAGTAAGAATTCACCTAGAAATATGAATAAATGATAACATTTTACTAGAATTTACTCATGTTGTCATATGCCGAATTCATTAAATTTGATTTAAACATTAAAAAAATATATTTTACAGCTTTTAACTAATCGATTATTTGTACACTAAATGAAAATTAAATTTTCATAACTTCTTTGAATTTTAATACAATCATATCATATCATATCGTTCGGATTTTGTTTTCCTCTCATTTTCTATTTCGGGTTTTGTGTTAACACTTAATATTTACAAGTTCTTATGATTTACTTAAATGCTCAAATTGAGTAGTTCTGTCTCATGTAAATATTTAAATAGTTACATAGTTTTATAGTATTTTTATGTGTGTTTTTTTTTTAGTTTTTTTTTAATTTTGAAAGATTTTGTTTGCATTTTTGCCTGCATATATTTAATATTCATACACATCAATGGAATTTAATATATATGTATATTTAATTTTAGCGCAACGTACTCGATAAGTGTATGTAGATTTTTCTATGAAATTTGGCATAGGATATGTTTGCTTTTACACTTTAATTTTCATTTTCTTTGAGATATGACAGAGAGCTCCCTCTAGTTTGTGCAACATTCTAATGCATTTGATTGCACATTTACAATCCGTTCACTTGCTACACGAAAAGGGCGTTCAGCTTAAGCTCGAGCTGAGGAAACCAGTTAACTGCCAGCGCCTTCGGGGGGCCAGCGCCAGGATCCAGCGGCGCCAAGAAGCAGCAGCAATGCCGGCAGCAGCGAGATGAGATGCGAGGGTTGTCTCGAAGCAGCAGCACCTGCAACAAAATTTACTCGTTAGTCATTTGCTCTATTGTAAGTTAATAGTAATTTATAGTAGTTTATAAAGCTTTCAGTTTTACCAATTGTGCTGGATTTGGCAGCCACCGTTTCACGCGATTCCAAGGCCGGCGCACGCTGCTGACGATCGCTCTCCACGCTCTCCTCGTTGCTCTGCCAGTAGAGCGAACTGATCTTTGCCACGCACTGCCAAGTATTAAGAAGCAATGTTAAATATTTGTTTAGTCTCTTTACGGCAGCTACTCACCTTGAGCTTCATGTCGCCGTGCTTGAAGTGATAGCCACGCACCCGGAACTCCAGCCCCAGGCGGGACATCTCGAGGCCATCGCGATTGACGACCACTTTGTCGTACTGCTTGAGGTGCTGCTTCTGCGCTGGCTCCCCGTTGATCAGCCAGCTCAGGTGGCAAGCGGGCTTGGACGGTGATGAGGTGCAGTTGACGCGCACAGTGTCGCCGATCTGATAGCGTGGCTGTCCGCCTGTTATCCTGGGGCCATGATTAGGAGTCACTGCAAGTGGAAGACCATTTATTAAATTAAAATGAAATTAAAGTAAGCAAACTATTCGTTTAGGGTATCAGTAGAAGAGTGGGAGAGACAGAGTCAAACTGAAAGAAAAAGATGTTTGTAGCTATAAATATTTTGTGATTTCCGATATATTGACTTTAATCCCCACATATAGCATACCAAATCATTTTTTAGTTAATCTTATGATTGAGCTTAATATGTGTATAGCTTGAGGGAAAGGAATTTTGTGGGCTTGAAGAAAATTGACTACAAAATACACAAGAATCTCTACCTATTGATGGTATCAAACAAATTAATGTCAACAATTATTTGTAAATAAATGATTAATTTGTTTGCAAGTAGCAGTTAATATTAGCTAATCGCTTAGGGTACCTTAATAGTAAAGAGCGTAAAGGCAGAGTTAGCATTTAAATTTGTTTAATGAACAAATATTGCTGAGAGTTTTCTGATTTAGAAATATTGACTTTTGTCCCAATAAATAAATTTGAATTATGTAAATTATTTCTTAATTTAGATTTACTACACCAATTTTCTTAGAAGACATAGAGTCAAATGATTTTACGTAAGTAAAAGTTAAACTATAAAATCCAATAGTATCTCTATTAACTGTCTATAATGAAATAATTATATTCTATTCCTGGCAGAACTATTAATAAATCAATCATTAAGTTTTCCCCATTATCGAAATTCTTACAAAGTTAGGTAGTTGAAACTTTTCTTTGTTAATACTCGAAATTAAGTCTCGAAACTAAAATACTTTTACAAATAGTTAATGATATTTTGTGTTGAGTAAATGGAAAAGTTCACACAAGAAATAATGCCAGAAATGTACGCTTTGAAGAGTGCCCTGAAATTGGGTTGAGTTGCTGCTGATGTCTGCTTGAACTATTTTCAATCGCTTTATTTAATAAACCCTTGTAATTAGTTTATTTTCAATTTGCTCGCATATTTACCCTACTTCCAGGGCGAATAAATAGAACAATACATTGTTGCCTCTGCTCTGTGCGTTCTAAACGCAGTTATTTCATTTTAATGAGCCAAGAAAATTGAATATTTTGTTGTTGGAGTATAGTTGGCGCTGCTGCCTTGGCCAGATGGCAGTTTACTTGAGTTCCGTTTGTTTTATTATTTTATATGCAGCTTCGCATACGAGTATTTGGCTTACTTTTGTGCCCATTTCGTTGCCATAATGAAAGCCATGTGTGTGGAGTATCTTGTGCTGTGTGCTTTGGGGGTGCTGCGAATGAGAATGAGACTTGGACTTGGAGCTGGAGCTGGAGCTGGATGTGGAGCTGGGGCATACTTAAGATTTATGTTGAGATTTGTGCCAGTAAAATACAAAACACGGCACACAGACCCACAGAGGGGAGCGCACATTTTATACGCATACGAAATGCTTATTCAAAGTTTATTTTAGCGTGTGTATCTCAGACTCAGTCTCAGTCTCAGTCCTGCTCGGCGTGGGCGTGTTGCTGTTGGTGTTAAGGCATCTGGATATGGATAGGACTTACGCCCACGACCACTTGGCCACACGCTCGCCTCGCTCATTGCTTGGCGCTTTTGGGCATGCACGAAGAACAACAGCAACCAAAGTGGAATGAAAGAAAGGAATCAAGTCAAGTGTGGCGCCCCCTGGCGTCCAGTTAACGCCCACTGTGAGGCAGCCCCGACGCAGTCGAGTGTTTGTATGCATTATAAATATACTATGCCAAAACCAAAGATACACACACAGACACACACTCGCACACTCGCAGTGGCTGCAATAAAAACTGGCGTCGGATTTCTTGTTTCATTTTGAGCCAAGCTCACATTTTCATAACATTCACAGCTGCCCCTTTCATCCATATGTATGTGTGTGTGTGTGTGTGTGTGTGTGCCTTGGCTCTGCCATAAAATAAAATTAATTTTTAATGGTTTTCAAAAAAAATTAATTTTCTTTAGAAGTTGCCGGAGTTTTTGTTGTGGCTTCTCCGGCTCAGTTCAGCCAGCCATTGGCCGCACAGCAGCAGCAGACCCAAAACCAGATATATCCACTTTCCCATATAGGTTATATATGTCCGCTCAGCTCACAGCTCAGCGCCAGTTGTAGGTCAAAGCGAGGTTCCAGGTTCTCGTTGCTTATTTGTAATTTATAAAGTGAAGTTTACTTTACTTTGCTTGCTCACTTTTTTTTCCCTTTTCGTTTTTTTTTTCGTCCAGAATTTCAATTTAGTGCAGCCGCCTCTTGTGTGGGCGTGGACACATGGCCATATGGATAATATGAAGCTTTATAAAATATGACTACACATGTTTTGTGTAGTTATATGAAAATGGTACTCAGTGCGAGGCAGGCTGCCTGCGTACATATTAAATGCCAAATGGCAAATGGCAATTGCATTTGGCTTGTAAATTGCATTTCTGTTTGACTACGGTTGAATTAGGCTTGCATTTGTAAAAATGTACAAATTAAATTCACCGAGAATTGATTGCTATTTTTACCAAAGCAAGAAGGCATCGTATTAAGTGCAATGAGATTACAAATGAAAATGAAAAATGTAAAAGCCAATTTTCTCAATATCTGCAACTAAACAAAAGCCGACAGCCAATTGAGTTTCGGTTTCAACAAATTGGCTTCGATTATTATGCATATGTGAGAGTTTGCTTAAAAATTATTGTATTCGGGTAAATCAATTTCATGTGTCAGTTTTTAAACAAATTGCAATTATTGTGAAAGAAGCTCATATCTAAAATTCATACAATGCGAATAATTTTGTCAATTTCATTAAAAGTTTGCTTCAGAAACTTGATACAATTTGCAGCAAAATTACATCAATAAATTTCTAGTCGCATGAATTGAACTCAATTAAATGTTACCAATTGACAGATTTAATAAACAGATCAAATAGTATCGAATTTAATTTGGCAAAGAATATGTATTTTAAGCATTTGGCTAAAACTATTATAGAAATTTATTGGCCAAGTGCCGGAGACTTTAAATGTTTGGCAGTTAAGATCAAAGAGCCTTTATTTGTCTTTTTGTTCTTAGCTCTTTTCAGCAAAATTACAAAATAAATTTCAATTAAAATTTACCATTTGACATATTTAATATATAATTCAAATAGTATCAAATTTAATTAGGCTTCTTTTAGGTAAAATTACATCAATAAATTTTAATTCAATTTCACCATTTGACAGATACAAATTAAATAATTTTAAATTAAATTGGGTTAATATGTTTTTGGCTAAAACTATTAAAGAAATTTATTGGCCAAGTGCCGGAAACTTTAAATAGTTAAGATCAAATGGCCTTTTTGATTTTTTTTCTTTGCTCTTTTAAGTAAAATTACTTTAATAAATTTCAATTAAAGTATACCACTTGACACATATAATATACAAATGAAATAATGTCGAATATAATTATGCTAAGAATATGTTTTTGGCTAAAACTATTACTTCAATTTATTGGCCAATTTCCGAGCACTTTAAATGTCTGGCAGTTAAGATCAAAGGCGCCTTTTCACACACCTCCAGGCAGCTTCTGATAATTGTTTTCATATTATATGGCTGTTTTTTAAGCCAACGCCATATTGTCGCACTTTAGTTTTATTTGTGGCATAAATCTAAAGGCGCCCCGCAGCACACACACACACAGACACATGTGGTCACACATAAGTGTGTGAGTGTGTTGCGAGTGTGTTTACAATTTATTCTGGCAAAAAACTTTGCACGCAACGACAACACCAACAAAATTATTCGGACCTGCGGCGACCGCAGACATAGGGGGAGGTGGCATCGAGGAGAGGGGGGAAAGAGGGAGGGATATGGGGCAGCTGCAATAAGTTGAATGCTGTTGTTGAATGTGTGGCAACAGGGAAGGAACATGGCTCAAGCATTTTCCTATGACTAAGCAGTTTGGGCATCGCATTTTGGCTGCTCGTTTGCTACCTTTTGTGCAGCCAAAAGGAAAACGTGAACGAGGAGCAGAAAAAACACACACACACACAGTATGAGGAAAATCATGGCGAAAAGGTGAAAAAGCAGCCCAGCTGCCTGCAGGCGGCCAAATGCCAGCGACAAGCACAACAACTGGGAGCATTTTAAGTGGCAAAACGAGCAGGAGAGACGGAGGGGGAAACTGCTTTCAAGCTGCGCATCTAGTCAACACAGCTGGGGGTGCCTTTTAATATGCTGCGGTATGTTTTCTCCAGCCAGCCCTTTTCCCCCCATATTATTTCTTTTCCTTTTTTTTTGGCAGGTAAGCGCACTTTGCAGCTGCTGTGGAGCAGGCGATAAGCTGGGTCAGGAGAGGGCAGAAGAGACATAGAGAGACAGAGAAGGACTAGCACTTGATCTATATGCAAAGCCTGTGTCTATGTGTGCGTTTGGATTATGCACATGTTGAGTCGCCTTGAGTCGCAAATTCTCCGACTCTCGTTGTTAAGTGTTCTGCGTAAAAAATGTTAATAAACATTTGCGACCATGAATTATGTGCAGCGCAAAAGCCGAGCGCTCACCTCGAATATAAATATGGCAATAAATTAGGCAAACTGGCAAAACAGTTAGCACTTTAAGTTAACGGCCACTCGTTTAGTGGGCATTTCAACTATAAGTTTGTGACCTTTGGCCTGTAACATTTAAAAGTTTACAGCTCATTAGCGGGGGGTCAAACGGCAGCAGCAGCAGAGACAACTATAAATATGAGGCTGTAAGTGCTGCTCGGCCACTCAAAGCTCATAAAAATCACATTTACTTTACTTTTCATCTTGCTTTTTTTTTTAAATATATATATTTTATTTCCTCATTCTGTCGTAGAGTGGGAGAGGAAGGCTGTTTTTATGCAGGCAATTGCTTTTTATATTGTAAAATCGATAAGCGATCACATTATGTGTGCATGTGGAACGTGTGCGCGAAAGAAGAAACTCAGCAGGAAGCAGCCAAGTGAGTTATATGTATGTTTGTCCTTTAAAGTGCACTTAACCATAAATTCGCACACACACACACATACACATGGGGGACAGGACATATGCAGCTGGATGCCCTTCTACGGCTTCGGCAGCCTTGCGTGCTCATTAATTATAAAACAACGCGTGTTACTTTTATTTCTGGCGCGGCGCAGCGTCAGATACAGATACGGCAAGGACCTCCGGACGAGGACGCGGACGCGGACACGGACAAGGAAGCGAAAGGAAAAGAGGACGAGGACGAGAAGCAAGTCCTCGTGCTATGGAATAGCAGTAACTGTAACAGTAACTGGTTACAGTAATGTTTTCTTAACTCAAACATGCCCTCAACGACGACAACGCGACGCGTATCGCACATTAAAAATCGTTGCCATATGTAAAAGCAAAGATAACAAACGGACGCGCTCGCTCTGGGAGTGCCAAGGGGGCGAGGGACGGAGGGAGGGCGAGGAGGGAGGCATATGTGGTGGATGCCAGGCACTGAGCTAAAGAACAACTGTCGCGATTTTTGCTCGTTCAATGTTGCCTTTACTTTAAGTTGTCGCCAATGCTCCCGCAGAGCCGCAACTTCAGCCGGCCACCGTGGCGTATGAGTAATGGATGCCACAATGCACAGAGCGAAAGCCGAACGCAGCGCGACATATTTTGACCGCAGCAGCAACGAGCTGGCGACCAGCATAATGTAAATTCCAATTGGCTGGTGCCTCGCAACGAATTCCGACAGGAGTTGGGTTAACCAGGGGAAATGCCAAAGGACTGCCAGCCAGCATGCACATGGCAAGGAAATGCCAATTAGAGGCGAGGTGAAAATCAAAGATGGGTAAATGCATTTTAAGCGCAGCGAACTCAAGTTAAGACAACGAATTCTTCAAGATTTCAATTTTTACAACGCAAATTTATTCAGACTTTTTTCAGAAGACACGCCAAGTTAATAAAATAAAATATTACAGACAAATCAGAGATATAGATCATTAAAACACAAATTATTATCGATTGCTTTGAATTGAATTATTACAGACAAATCAAAGACGCGTAAATGCATTTAAGCGACGAATTCTTCAAGATTTAAATCCGTGCATGGCAAATTTATTCAGATTTCTTTCAGAGAACACGTGAAATTAATCAAATTAATTATTACAGACAAATCATAGATGGATTAATTTAAATGCACAAAGAACTCAAGTTAATTCTTCAATATTAAAATCCTTACAACGCAAATTTAAATTTTAATAAAAAGAAATGCAGATACTAAAATATAAAAATTAATAATTATGGACGAAGAAATTAATGAGCCTGTGATAATTCTGTGCCTGCAGATTCAAATTAAATTAAAAATGTCAAGATCAAAACATTAATTTTCTAGTTATTCAAATTAACTTCAACATAAACTAGTAATGAATAAAAATAAAATATAAATCAGATGTGAAATATTACAGATAATTAAATATTTTCGCTATTTATAAGTGCTGCCCATGCAGTTAAAAATATAATGATAACTTTAAGATTTCTTCAAACATAAACTTTGTAAATTACACATTGAGATCCACTGTAAATTTGTACAAATATATATTTGCTTGCAGGTATAATATTATAAACATAAAAATAAATGGTCTGCACGAAACTGATTCGACTGCACTATAAATAAAATAAATGCAATAAAGAGATGAGTTTTGATTAGAGCTAAACTATAAATAAAAGTCACCCCAAAAAGATGAGCTGGGAGTCTGGCAAAACTATAACAATAAATTGCACTCTAATTCTTTATCGCAATTTGGCTGTGCGTTTTTTGCACTCCGATATTAAGTTTTATGCCCACTGTGCTGTAGCTCCATAGCATAGCAGTAGCTATGGATATTGCCATTGCCGCTATGGCAATGGGGCTGTGGGACACTCCAAGTAAACGCACTAAAGCATATTTTATGGCTCACTTGCAGCAGCAGCAGCAGAGCTGAGGGGCAAAATGGGGAGGCAACGAGGACAAGAATGATGATGATGATGGTGATGATGATGATGAGTCAGTTGGTCGAGCTATTGCCCCTTTTTCGGTTCGATTTGCAACGCCCACAGCTCTTCGGGGGCTGTGGGAATAGAAGCAGCCTTTTCTTTTCACCCACTCTCTAGTCTTTTTTTTTTTGTGGCTTGGAGCATGTCGCCCAATTGGCAGCCGGGCACATTGTTTAATATGCAAAACCATTTCCGCAGCATAGCAATGCGTCTGAGTCTCAGTCGCAGACTAAGTTGGAGTCGCAGTTCTTTTGGGGCAGTGTTGAAAGTGTGTCAGTAGCATGAGGAATCGCCAAAGGCTGCCAAATCAGCATGAAATGTGCTTAGAGTGGGCGTTCTATCTGTGTGTATTTGTGTGTGTGTTGATCATCATAATGAAGTAGCGATGATGAGGCGCCCCAGGGACTCTGTGTGTGGCTGTGAATTGGGGTTGCGGCTGCGGCTGCTGCACATATTGATAACTGTTTGATTTTTTATGAGTTTATAAATTTGTGATTAACTCGCGCGCGATTCTGGCTTTTGATTGAGTTGCTTTCAGCCCTAAGCTGCGTGCTGCTGCGCCCTGTGGTTTCTGCCCATAAAATTGTAAGCTCGCACTCTTCACACGCCTGCATGGAAATGAAAGTGCCGCAGCACACAAAAGAAAGAAGAGTTCTGGGGAGTATTTGCCAGTTGGGGCCTGATGGCGCTTTTGTCTTAACCCATTTTTATACTCAACTAAATCGCACGACATGAAAACATAATTTTAGCTCAAATTGCAATGACAGTTGCAGCAGCCACGCCCACACACTTGCTTTTATCCCCACACGCACACACTCGCACACACACACACACACACAGCTGCAGTTAAAGACTCACATTCATATGTGAGTGCGCTGCTGCCTTTTGTTGAAGCGACGACGACGATGACGACGACAAAAATTCCATTTCAATTGTTTGCTTAGATTATGCAGTTGTATTAAGCAAAAAGCAGAACAACTGCCGCATAAAAACAGGCAAGTAAACTGGTGAAGAGTGTGCTCAACTATAAAATACCCGATATACAAAGTTTTAAAAGATGCCAAGTTATTCTAATTCTAGCTTGCTTTGTCTTTAATTATATGATATATTATGAACAACGAATTATCAATATTTATGACTATAATTGGCGTTAAAGTTCATTTAACAGACTTCTCATAAATTAGTATTCAACTATTTTATTTTCAGTTCTATCTATCTATATTTCCCATTTTAATATTTATAATTTTTTAAATATAATGGAAGTTCCTACTAGTTTGTATGCTAAAATAAATTTAATATTGTCGTTATTTAAATGTTAACCCTATTCTTGATCGAAATTGGTGTTGGGATTAATTTACTTGCGCAAAGTAACTGTCCAACAACTTTTACCTAATGGTAAATATTAGAATATAGAAAGAAATAGAAATATATTTTGTATTGCCGATACTAAAACATAAAATTTATAAATTATCTAAAATACTTTTAATAAAGTTGGTAGACCAATATTGTGCTATAACTGTAGAAAATGTGGTCAACAACATTTAAAGGCATTAACTTTCAGTCACAAAGATACGCTTTTAATGCGAACGGACAGATAGATAGACGGACAGTTCTATATCGACTTGGCTGTTGGTGCTAATTAAGAGCAAGCAAGAGCAAACAATGTAATTTATAGGTGTCCGACTACTTGGGCAACACATTCTCACATTTCAAGCTATCACAAACTTGTTATACCCCTTTTCTTTAATGTGCATCAGGTATTAAAAATGCTGAAAAAACGATGTTTAAAGCCAGGCGGACAGCTGGAGTCTGAGGCTGAGGCCAAGGCAAGGCAGCAGGGGTTAAGAATGCATTCCATTGTGTGACAAGGTCTCAACAGCAGCCGACGCCTGGCCCAGAAATAATTAAGATATTTGCCTCAAGTTGCCCAGAGTTGCCACCTGCATATTTCGCTCTTCATTCCGGCCGTGTGTCTCTGGGCAGTTAAAGTTGATCTCCAGGTACTCTGAGCTGCATGTAATATCCTGTAAATCTCTCTCGCCATCTCTCGTCCTCCGCCTGTCATTTGTCCTTTCAACTTATGTCAGCTTTTTGCCGCCCGCACAATTATGTTGCATTGCATCTTCTGCATTGCTCGCTGTGACACGCCCCCTCCCCCAAAGTGTTGACGCCCACATCAGCAGTCCACTTGGCGCTGTCATTCAACAACATTGTCGACTGCTCCTCCGAACTATTAGCATTTTAATTAAATTTCGTACACACATTCTTTCGCTCTTGCTCTCTCTCTCTCTCTGTCTCTTGGTTTTTTCTCTTTGTTTGTTATTGCACTTTTTGCCATTGGGAAAATTCCATTAACAAGAGAAATCTTCGACTTACCCACAACCGTCATTGTCTCCGACTCGGAGACGGTATTGAAGGCGGGCGCCTCCCCCGACACTTCGCATCGATAGAGTCCAGAACTTTGGAGTGTTACGCGCTTCAGCACCACCTGTGTGTCCGACGAGTTGCGTAGCTGCAAATGGAAATGGAAACGAAACGAAACGATGGTCATGGAAATGGAAAAGCCAAAATGTTGCTTCAATATTTGCAAGTCGAAAATTCAAATAAATTACAATGACATGACTCGACACTCGCCCATCGCCCAACGCCCATCGCCCGTCGCAATGAGGGCAATTAGATTTACAGATTTTCACATTTTGGATTTTCAGATTTGCCCCAAAATTTGCGGGTGCAAAATGAAGATTGATGATGATTTGTGTTGCTAGCAAAGACGCCCCTCTCTCTCTCTGAGCACGCTTTAGTTTATTTATTATTAGTTTAAGCTTTCGCTAGAGCGTGGCCCAAAAATGTAATTTGGTCAAGAGCAAAAGCACAAGTCATATGAAGAGGGCAGAACGTTAAGTTGAGTTGAGTTGAGGAGCGTAGAAATGCTGCCATGAAACATCCAGAAACAATCGCACAATTTCCAAACACCAAGTGGCAAAATACGTACGCAACTCTGTAGCTGAAGAATGCATGAGAATGTGTAGAAAAAGTGGCAGAGGAGGAGAAGGGAGCAGGGAGTGGCTGTTGTAAAAGTCACTCAACATCTTTGCCAGAAACAATTGCAGTCAAGTTCTTTAAGTTGCAGTTTTATTATCACACACACACACACACACACTCACATACACCCACACACTCGTAAGAGCTGGGAAAAGTTTTCATTTCTTTCCATTTTACTTGACGGCGCTACCCGAAAAACTTGTCGAGCAAATTTTTATGAAAATTCTTTTGCTCCTCCTCCAGTTTTATCTTTCTCTGTCTCTGTCTCTCTTTCTCTGTCTCTATCTCGCTTTCGCTGTTGCTCTGCGCAAACAATCACAAAAGTCACGTTCAACATTATTTTTGGTTTGTAGCTTGTTGCCCGCATCCCTCCTCAGCCTCTTGGCCTCCTCCTTCTCCTACTTGGAGGTCCTTTCACTGCCTGGTTACTGCCATTACCCCGTTACAATGACTGCGAACTGGCTTTTGTTTGTGTCTTTCTAGTGCTTAAGCCGATTCCCCCTCCGACAGGCAGGCGAAGAGAGCGGGGGCCAATTTCTATGAACGCTCAAGTTGTCAGCGTGTCCGCTGTACAAACAGCAAGTTGCAACAACAAGACTCGCCTCACCACAATTCAAATTGTAGACGTCTTTTAGACACAGCGAGAGGGCGACGGGGGCGAGGGGAGGGCGGACTTCTTGCCTCTGGCCGCTTTTATTGCATTCCCTTGTTACGTGCGAGCGCCATTTTGTTTATGACGGCTGCAACAAAATGCAATTCACACAATTTATTGTGATTCCCAATGCGTTCCGACAGCGCTCCGACAGTTCAACTAGACTGTGGATAGGTGGAAATGCAGTTCACTTTCAGACAGACAAAGCTCAAGTCAAACGAAAATCAGGCCGTTAATATTCCATAGACACATTAAGTAACCCCAATAGCCTTTGAGAGCGATTGTACATTTAGAAAGTCAATGGTTGGTGGTAAAAGTTTCTTAAATATTACCAAGAATTATGCGAAATAACATTAGGGTAAACACAATGTCTGTAATTCTGTAAAAACCACGATTTGTCAATTACTTTAGTAGTATAATTTGTTTTAATTCTGGATAAGTAATCTCCATTATTACAAAACTAAAGTAAATATTTTTATAAAAATACTCTGCATATTTCAATGAATAACTAGCACTGTAAGTCATTTACATATTTTTTTTGTATATTAAAATAATTGCATTACTGCAAAAGTTCTAAAATATTTCCAAAAATTATGAGAAATTAAGTGCTTTACTAATATTACAACATTGTGGTAAACACAATGTCTGTAATTCTGTAAAAAACACAATTTGTTAGTTACTTGACTCGTATAACTTCTTTTAATTCTGGAAAAGTAATATCTTTTGCTTAAAACTTGCTACACATAATGCATAAAATCAAAAATGTCTAAAAATTCTCATTGTTGTCGCATAGTTACATTTATTATTCATTATAGTTATTCATAATGTGTAAAATTCTAAGATATTCTTAGAGCGACCTAAAGCTAAAGATTATCAAATTGCCAGCAGCTTTATTTACAAACTATTTTCAGTTCTGCATATTCATATAACTAAAATGTTTTGCTGTCACAATTTAATCCGCTACTAATCCGACAAAGTTCGTCTGAAACGTATTCATATTTATTACTATCTCAAAATCGTCTACTTCTAATTAGACTCAAACATTCCAGTTAGTCCCATTAGTTTAATCAGCGGTTAGTCTGTCTTAGAGTCAATAAAAGTCACGCACATGCCGCTTTTGTCTAGTCTGACTAATGGACAGCCAAGTCTGCCACTTCAAACCCTTTGCACAAACTGAACAGCTAGAAAGACTAAGACAAATATAACAACAGTATAATATCGATAACTGCAAAACAAAATTTTATGAACAGTCGATTGAGAAAGCAATCATTAATATAATCTCAAGATTAGCTAAGTTTGACAATTCAAATTATAGATTGCAAATATGAATAAAGTATTAATATAAAATTAAGAAAGGATACTGTATTTCTGCAATGTGAAATCGAATTAAATTCTTTAAGATTTGTTATTATTCTAATTTATGCAATTAAATGTACATAAATTTATCGACGTTATTAATATTATTTCCAATTATAGATTGCAAATTTGAATAAATTGGTAACATATAAAATAAAAGAAATTACTAATAATTATCTGCAATGTGAAATTGAATTAAATCCTTTAAAGATTTGATATTATTTTATTATTTTAATTTATGCAATTAAGTGTACTTGAATTTATTTTATTAAAATTATTTCAAATTGTAGATAGGAAATCTGAATAAAGTATTAATGTAAAATTGAAACAAAAAGTTATTATCTGCAATGTGAAATCGACTTTAATCCTTTTGAAATTTGTTATTATTTGAATCTTTGCAATCAAATGTAGTTTCAGTTATCGACATTACACAGTTCACGCAGTAGTTGAAGCGCTACAATGTTTTCGCTTGTTTATGTCCCAAAAGCCAGTAGTTTGCCATTGAAATGCATACTGTATGGGCTTAAATATCCATAAAGCGCCAGCAATTATCTCGACAACAAAAGCACAATCAATGCCACTTGAGTGCGTTGCCACCCAGACTGCTCAGCTCTGCTCTGCTTTGGCATTGTTTCGATCACGCAGTGTTGTGTCCATAATTATCTGTGAGAAAATGGGGCAACTCTTTCATGTCTAAATGCAGACATTTACGCCTACAGAGGCGACTAGCAAAGTACTACGCATAGAAGGGGCAGAAGGATGCGGTAGACTTGAATGTGGCACGCACAGGTCATAAAAGTCGCGTTGTGTCCCGGCATTGCTCATACGCAGCGTTGGCCGTACGTCAATTGCGGACTTTGCTTTATTTGCCTTCGTCTGGCAGAAAGTGGGGGGGGGGGGGGGAGTTCGGATGGACTCGACTATTGGCGACGCGCCTGTCAACAAAATGCCACACAAAGTAGACGCACTTAAGTGCTTTAGCAAATTATTATTATTAGAGTTCGGCTCCTCGGCACCGACCAGCAGCAAATCCCAAGCGTTGAGCTGCAGTCCGCCTTGAGTGGCGGAGGATTGGCAGCTTTAAGTGATTTTGGTTGTGGCAACCTTTTCAATCGCAATCGCAATTGAAACACGGAGTGACGTGAACATCGAGTGGGTGGGGGGGGAAAGGAAAGCGGATGAGACCGCAACGTGACCTAAGCTAACCCCGGCGCACAAACAGTTGGCAGGCGAGCATTTTTATGGCCAACAAAAAATTACATCAACATTAAATTAAAGTTAAATGGCAAAACTACGTGGCAGCAATTTCATTTTGCGACGACGTAATCAGCACAGCAAACAAACATTGCTAACATTGCTATTGTTGCTGTGCTGCTTCGGCAATTACATGCTTTAAAAATAATCATTATGATAAGGTCATAACACTAAATCCCACAACCCCACAACCCTTGTAAATTGCAATAAAATTCTAAATTAAATTTAGCCAAGTGCTGAAGCACCTGTTGCCGTTTCTATAGATTATACATTGTTGCTGTTTGTTGTACTCACATCGATGTTGACGCCGGGCAGCGGAAACGCCTGTCCGGGCGGCTTGTCCCGCGGCACATAGCGGTAGATCTCGTGTCCATCCTTGTACCATTTGACCGAGTACAAGGACTCGCCATCGAGGGCATAGCGACAGCCCAGCTGGGCGCTCTTTAGCCGCATTATGTGATTGGGTATCTTCACCTCGGTCATTGTCAGCGCGCTGGTAATGTCTGCAATTAGTGCGAAAAGAAAACAGGCGAGAGATTTTTAATGCAGCCACATTTAGTTTTAGTTTTCGCAACCCAACTTCATTGCTCCATCCTCTGCTATCTGTAGGTAACGTAACGTTGCCTCACATTTATGCTCCATATATTTGGTGTTTTTTGTGTGTTTGGCAAGCGTTAACTTTTAGTGCTGACCATGCTCGCTGCATGCATTAGATATGCCACATGCCGCACTACAGTGAGAACGTGGCACACATTTCGCTCTCGCTTCGGCGGGGGTGGCAAAATGTCCATATATCACATGCCATAATCATAAGGATTTAGGAACATGTGTGCCAGCCAGCGTTCTTTGACGGAATGTGAATATGCTAATGCCAGCGGCAGAGCCAACAGTTGAGCTAGAGCCATGCTAAGAGCTGACGATCGATATTCAATTCTCTGTTTGCTCATAATTGGGCGCGAATAAAGTAGGCTAATGTTTGGGCTCCTATATTAAGCTTCTACATAGCAAATAGTTGCCTGTTGTTGAAATTAATAAATGTTTGTGAGCAATAAAGTAAAAGCAAAGTAAAGCTTTAATAGCTGGAAAATAGTCTAAACCATAACAATTAAATAAATAAAAAAATAAATAAAAACGTATATCCATAATATACAAATAAGGAAATAATCAATTAATTGATTAATAAATACATAATAATAAAATAAATAAATAAATAGCTCATACATTACAAATAAATCAATGTTGAATTAAATTTAAAAACTATTCAATAAATGCCAATCGACATTGCATTTTGATTTAAGTCTGATAACGACTATTCTGAAATTTTGATTTAGGTTGTAAATAATACAACATTTTTGAAATAAATAAACTAAAGTTTCTATTGAGTATTTTGTAATACAAAAGAAATAAATGTCTGCTTCAGATAAAAAGAGGTAAACTTATTAAATTTTATCTAATTCAGAAGATCTGGAAATAGTTAAAAATAGTCGCATTTTAAAGCTTGTAATAATTCAATTGAAAAGAATTCACAAAAATAACTGACCATAATTGTTACTACTCAAATACATTTAATAATAGGTATTTCTTTAAAAGTCACATTGCTTAAGAGAATACGCTTTTAATGAAATTTAGCATGCCATGAAAAAAAAGATAGATTTGGCTGAAGGAAGCAGAGCGCACTGACCGGATTAACGTAAACATTCCATACATGAAGCTAAAAGCCGTTCCAGAGAATTTCGCAGTCCGCCTAGAAATTGTATCATTGGTGATTTGCAATCCGCGGCCGAGCCAAATGCAAAAAGCAACAAACGGGAATTTATCTACCAGTGTTTTTTTTTTCTGTTGTTGTTGCTGGTGGTTTGAATTTATGCCGAGTGACCAGTGTGACCAGTTGACCATATTTTGCATGTAAAATAGAAAGTGCAGTCGAGCGGCACAGCCGGCAAGAGAGAGAGAGCGAGCAAAAAGCTCTGCCGACTGTCACATGAATTATGCTCGCACCGTTGCATATTCCCATATACATATATAGTATATTCTATATGGATATGCAGAGCAGAGAGGAAACTTGCAGGCATTGCTGTCGGCTTGAAGCAGCCATTATTACAAATCGGTTGAGCCACCAAAAAATGGCCTAGAGACGAAAAGCCGTTGACTGTTGACTGTGGACTGTCGACTGTGGATGATAGCAGCGCCGTTGGCAATAGACGGCAGTCAGTCAATGCAGCTGCAGTCCACAATTCACAACGTCAGTTTGTTGACCAGGCCAAGAGATAGCAGCGAACGAACGAACGGACGTGAGCAGCAAAAACGTCAATAGCCAAAGCGTTTAAATCACAAAAAAATGCGCTCATATTTGCTTTGACGACATTTTGGCGCGTTGACCGTTTGCAGCCGTTTTATGATTGCACGGCAATTGCAGCCAGTTTTGTGGCAGTAGCATGTGGCATGCGGCATGCGGCAAGCACAGCAATTGCCAGTTGCCAGTTGCCAGTTGGCAGTTGGCATTGCCATGACATGGACACACCTACTTATTTAATATACTGTTACACTTTTCATTTTTCAAACTTCGCTCAAAGGTGAAAAAAGGCGCACAAAAGAAATACACACACACACACACACACACACACGACGACGCGACGTCTGATGGCTGAACGGGGCAACGTTACGGTTACGGTAACGGTAACGGTTACGTATACGCCGCGTGCGCCACGGCCACCCGTTGAATTTATCACATTCACATGCAAATTGCGCCAAACGACCTTATTATGCAAATTGCCAACTGCAAATGGAGAACGAAATTGATTTTCCTGCATTTCCACAACAATAACAACAGCAGCAGCCAAGACGACGAAGGCGAAGGAGTTGCGACTTGAAAGCGCCCACATGTGAATGCTCCCAGTGTGTCTCTGTGTGCGGCGCTCAACAGTTTTGCAACATGGGGCAGCCACACAGCACCTTGCTCCTCTGTGGGCGCGAACGACGGCGACAAATGGCGAATATATTGAGCTGTCACACGCCCAACTTCCAGCCACGCACACACATGCCTTTAATATTGAACAATGTGCACACAAATCGACTGAGGAGAGGCCAAAACTCATCGGATAGCAGGCGAGCAAACGAGAGAAATAGCAGTGGCAAAAGAGACAGAGAGAAATGGCAAACGAGAGACAGAGACAGTCACAACTACACAGATAAAAAGGTGGCAACCACAAAATGAGTTAGTTGTTTGCCAGTTCAGTTCAGTGTGTCGCGTCTTTTTGGGCCACAATTTTATGGCAGGCATCATCAGCTGAGCCACCAACAAATATTCAACGCCGAAAAAACGCCAGCAAAAAGGATAAGCACAAAAGACAGCGAATGCATTATAAATTCATTTCCGTTTATGTATTTTGCGAGCAGGTTTTGCGTTTGACTTGGCTTCGTTTGATTTCATGATTCGCCTTTTGTTCGGCTGACAACAAACGGGTTAAAGTAGGCAATAAAATGTGCTAATAAGCACAAGATTTGTGTCACACACAAAAAGCGACTCTTCACAATTGTCTGTGCCTCGTTTGCATATTTAATATATATTTGAATTATTTATTTGCATTTCAGCACAATATATTCGCTTATATATATTTGCCTTTGTTATGTGATCCATTTGCGATTTAAAGTCTATTTTCATAGGAATTTTTGCTCGAGTCAAGAGCCGTTTTTTTGCTCCTTCTGCTAAATGCGCCTTAATTGCAGTTACTGACATTTGACTTTATAAATTGGCTGGGCTGTCAGCCCCTTCTCTTTTTTTTTCTCTGCTCTCTTTTCGCAGGCAATGCGGGCTGCGTAACAGGCTGCGTGTGTCCTTCTGCAGCTACCGCCACACTGTCTTTTGGCCTCGAGTGCGGCTAAGAAAAAAGAAACGCGTCAAGTCGAGGGGGCAAGAACAACTGACTGCACATTAAAAATTAAAAAAGCCAACGACGACGACGTTGAGTCGCCTTCGAAGAAGCGGCAAAGACAAAAAGCTAAAGGCAGCGTAAGGGAAACGGGATGGGGAAAAGGAAGTGGCAAAGCCAAAGCTAACGAAAAAGTTGAAGCAGCAGAAGTTTGCGAGCAGCAGCAGCAAACAACAGCAACAGCAACATAAAAAAGAAGCAAAGTAATTTCATGCATCGTTTAATTTTCATTCGGGTTTAATTTGTGCAACGCCGCCGCCCCCCCTCGCAACCCCCTCTATTCGGCTGCCTGCCACACTTGACAACGGCAGCAAACACCAGCTCTCCATATCCATATGATGGCTGTGCTTATTGTTGTTCTTCGTCGTGTTGCTGCCTCCACAATGTTGTAATACCCCATTTAGACCTAATACCCAACAGCCACTTCCAGCGGCAAACTCACAATTGAAACGGCAAATAAAATAAATGCCAACAGACGCCAACTAAACAAAACTCTCACACACACACACACACACACACACACAGAGCTGAAATTGACGCCAAAAATTTTGAGACAAATAAAATTAAATGAAGCGCACCCGAAAAATGCTCATCCCTTTGACTTGACTCGGCTGTCGGGCAACCCTTTTGCGATGTTTCCACTTGCCAGCGTCCGCAGGCGGAAGCGGCATCAGCTGCGACTGATTTGAGGTGATTTGCCATAGCCAAAAGGTGGGCGGAATTATTTATTTAAAATGGTCTTTTATAACTAAGGAATTTGGCAGGTGACTATCAAAAATAATGCGAATAATTGCATTTATAAAATGTGCACAAAAACAACTAAAGAGAGGAAAATTATTTACTAATTATTTGGGAATATGTTAGAAAATAAACTATTAAAATTGAATTTGAGAGTTTTATATAAATAGTAATTGGAATAATTGGATTTATGAATTGTAGACAAGAACAAATATTAAGAGAAAATGTATGTATTAATTATTTATTTCGAATTGAAATTAATTTTAATTTATATAACAAACACAGGCAAAACTGTGAGGAGGAAATTGAAATTTTTGTTAAAAAAACATTTTAATTCGAATTGGATTTAATTTCGTTGTTGACTTTAAAATAAATTCGAATAATTCGATTTATAAAATATACAGAAGACAATATATATGCAAGATAATGGATATTCAATAATTTGAACAAGAAATTATTCAATTTGAATTAATCAATCAAAAACAATTCAAATAATTCGAACAGAAAAACTATCAAGAGAAACTATATTAAATTAATTGTTTTATGCCCTAAAATAATTTTTTATTTGTTTATGTATCTTTTGCAATATTTCATCCATTTACTTCATTCAAATAATTCTAAATATATTAATTCAACTAAAAAGACTCAAATACTGAAACAATCTAAATAAATAATTAGAATAGTTTAGCTGTGAAAGATTCAACTAATTTGAATTTGGAAAATGCTTTTAAAACTTCAGTGCGTTAGTTTAACATCTCCAAAAACTTTACCCGCGCTTATCGCTTAAGATCTCTGAGAATTTGGCATAATGAAAGCAGTCTGCTTAGCCGCTCAGTGGAAACACTGCATTAGCGTTGGCGTCTTCTCACTTTGTGTTGGCATTTTATACTTGTCATTCTCACACGTCTTCTGCTGCTTTTCTCTAAATTCTTTTGAAATTTAATGAAGTCAATTTGAGTGCGCCTTCCCCGCACTTCTTCTCCTTCTCCTCCTAATGCTGCTGCTGCCTGCGTTGCCATGTAATTGAAATTTTTATAGTTGTCGCCGTCTCGGGGGCGAAACTTTTATCAGCGCTTGGCGCACTCTTAAAAACAATTTTTAGTGTCGCCTTCCAGTGACTTCGGTTGCTGGCGGGCACAGAGAACCCGTTGAATGAATTTTACTCCGGCAACAAATTAATCCCTTTATTTGCATAATTGAAAAACATCAAGTGACGCTGCCAGACAAATATCAAAATGGCAACTTCTCTAGCCATGTAAAATGGCCGCTGGCAACTCGCTTCCAACTCTGCTGTCCTCAACAATGGCTAGAAGCAGCAGCAGAGGGGGAGCAGCAGAGGGGGAAGTGAGGTGAGGTGGAATGAGCCAACTGTCGCCACATTTTAATGTCGCGCTGCCTCCAGGGAGCTATTTAACATTTTTCCAACACTTTGATAATCGCACTTTGCGGCCAGATTAATTATTTACGAGCCTGCGCTACCTGTGCGACGTCGCGTCGTTTAACCCGCAGACCGACACTCGACACAAACACACACAGGACTCTCTCTCTCACTTCGTCTCTCTCTGAGACAAAGACAGCTATAGAGAGAGAGAGAGAGAGAGCAAGCGGCTGGAAGTTGTTGTTAAATCTTGGTAATGCCCAAAGCCGAGTCGGGGGCCACGGCGCTCAAGTATATTTGTCGCCGGTCTTAAGAGATTGCGGCGCACAATTTCCGCGCCTCCGCCACGCCCCCAGCACACCTTCCACCTCAACCCAATTCCACTCCAATTGCGACGACGACGACGACATCAAAGCGCGCGCAGAGTCACAAGCCAAAAGGCAAAGTAACAAATGCCATTGCGACACGGCTCGCTGGCTGTCGTGCTGTAAAGCTGCGGGCAGCAAGAAAGGGGGCGGGGGGCATGGCAGCAGGGGAACTCAGGGGCCCAGGAGTTAACTTGGCTACCTTGTCGTTTAAATGGGCGACAGTTATCAAACGTAATATTTCAATTGTGGCGCTTCAAGTGGCGCTAAATTGAAAAGAAACAAACGGCTCACACACACACACACATATATAATCAGTGTGTAGCATCTTTAAGCCGTGGCAAAATCTGTGGGCGTGGCACAACTGCAGTTGACGGCTTAGAGCCACGTTAAGCCATACACTGACTGCGTACAATTAAAAAGGACAGCCAAAGCCAAAGCGTCAAGAATTGCTTTTTTTGAGGCAAACTTATAAAGCAAATCCAGTTTGTGGGTGAAATTAATACGCTTAATGCAATTTGCGGCTCAAAAGCGCGGCTCAAAGCGAACCCACAGCCAAGGCTGAGGCCGAGGCTGAGGCTGAGGCTGCCTTTGACTTGGTCGCAGTTCTTTCGTCCTTTGGCTTTGCCAAGCAAGCAGTTAACAATTCTAGCAATAAGTGCGCGGATTATGCTCGAGAGATGCGAAGACTAAGAGCGACTTAAACGTGTTTCTCGTTCTCTTGCCACTGAATAGTCATGTTAAAAGCGGCTTAAATTTTCAGCTACAGCCACTAAAAGCGAGTCGCTTAAATATTTAATGAGTAGCAAACGTAGCCAAAGCAAAAGCTAATGATAACTTAAACGACTTACTAGCGTCGAGGGAAGCCGCTCACAAAAAGGTTTTCTCTGCAGTTGTGGGGTTAATTAGAAATAATTATATGCGTGAATTGATAAATAAAATTAATAATAGATTTGCTATATAAATAAATGACTTATTGAAAAAGAAAAATAAATGCGTAAACAAACCGAAAAGTAAATAATTAAAAATAAGCAAAATAACTAAATATTAAAACGAAACAAATATGAAATGCGTAAACAAATCGAGTAGTAAATAATTCACAAAATAATAAACGTTATTATTTGAAGCCATACATATAAATAATATAAAATATATGCTTAATAAATTGAGAGAACAATAAAATAAAATAGCTAATCAAGAAATGAAACAAATGCAAACTGCGTAGATAAACATATGAGTAAAATAAATGCTAAAAGCGCAGATTAACCTATTGGAAAATAATTCAAAAAAAATTTATAAATTGCAAAATACAAATTAAAAAGTGATTAACGATTTTAAACATAAATGCAAACAATATATAATACAATCATGCATATGGATAAATTATAAAAGCGCAGATTAACATAAAATAACATAATTAAACATAAAAAGAAGTATGTAAAGAGTTTAAGCATAAATGCAAGTAATAAATTATGAGTAGTATTAAATCTCAGATCGCTTTTATTATTGCTTGGTTAACTTTAATCATTTGCCTTCAAGGTCTCAATCTGTTTAACAGCTCCATTTTAATCCACAATTGGACGCCATTTGAATTGCGCTGCAAACCTTGTGGTAATTTCTAAATGGCGCACACGTGCGAGGCAGCTCTGTTGGAATTTCAATTAAAATTTCATAGAAGTATTAAAATTAAGCATTTTATTGCAAATCTGCTCAGCCTGCAGAAACTATACGGCCTGGCGCTATGTGCTGGTTGGCCAAAAGCAAATCCTTGTATTTGTAATTTGAAAGAACTCTCAATGCCCACAGTCAAGTTACCTAATTGAGGTGTAGCCTATTTTAAATATAAATAGATGTGTGTCAGTGTGCGGTTGAGCATGTGTGTGTGCGAGAGTTTGCCCAAATTTACCAGTTAAAATAAAGGCCGAAGCGAGCTGGCTAAGCTGACATTCTCGTTTTTTTGGATACTGCTGCTAACGAAAAGTGCTACCGGCATAATTTGCAGCACTTCCTTCTATTCAAGTTTGCCTGGCCAGAAAAAAAAAGGAGGCGGACTGTACACATTACCAGGCTCATGCCCATGCCGTGTTTGGGTCCGTGTCCGTGTCCCCGGCCGGGCGATGTTCATGTCCATGTCCGAGTATGTATATTACGTATACGTAGCGTGTATAGGCACTTGTGCATTTCTTTGGCCGAGTGTGCTGCTGTGTGTATAAATAATTCAGTGGGCCAAGTCTGCTCGGGGCGCTTTAATGAGGCCAAAATGAATGAAGATTGGCAGCCCGGCCATCCGAAGTTTAAACAATTTATGTAACTTTCATAAGTTGAACAATTTGAAATTTATGAAAATTTAACAGACACAGACAAATGGACACAAATTTAGAGAGACAGACGGGCAGACAAAATGCGGAATGCGACCGGGGGAAAACATGGGACAAGATGGACACGCAAATCACTTCAAGTCCCTGGGCTTTCACTTTTCGCTCTTTTGCTTCTCTCACCGGCAAGAGTTGAAGTTTGAAATCGTTAGCGCTGCCTGCCGAGGACCGCCCCGAAAGGTAAATACACACAGCATGCAAATGTTCAATGGCAGCGGCAGAAGCAGAGGAAGTGCTAGAGACGGGGACGAGGGGCAGGCATATCCTGAATGTCTGGCGGAAGTGTCGGAACGAGAGCGGAGCCCGCAATGCAGAAGAGAAAATCAATTTCATATAAAAATTCAAGCAAATTTTATGCGAACCTTTTGCTGGAGCAAAAGTTATTGCCAATATGTCTGGGACACCGTGTGAAAGGATGTCTAAAGGTGTGCGTGGCTTAAAATGTATGTAAACTAGACGTGTGTGTGTGTGAACTTAATGATTATGCAAATTGTTGTATAAATCGATTGGCAATCGCCAGCAACGCCACAAATTGTTGTTAGTTCGACACCGGCGACAGTTTCTCGACCACGAGCACAGAATGCGACCTGAAGCTGCAGCAACCGCTGTGTGTGGGCATAATAACTCATGGCCCAAAGTCGTGCCCCTAATGGCTGGCAAGCTCGTCAACGCACTATAAAAATGTCATTATCAGTGCAAAACTTTTGCCCATACTCGACTCGTATCAAGCATCAAGTGTAACAAAAAAATTTGCATATTTCACAAGACACACTGCGGACAACAGAGGACTCAAAAAGAATAAGGACCCAAGAGACCCACGGGCGACGAAGACATAACGCCGTCTGTTGGCGCTGAAGTTGAAGTTGAAAAATGAAAGGAACACACACACACAAATTGAATTGCCAACTGGTCGGTTCTTGGTCGGGTCGTCGTCCACTGATAACAGTCGCCGCTTATCATTAAATTCAAATATCAATCAATTTATCATAAACCCAAAGCCAGCTCCAAAGTGACAAGCAGCCGCAGGACGATAACTAGCCAGCAGGAGTAACCACTGCCTTCGTCCTTGTAACTGTCTCTCTGTCTGTGTGTGTGTGGCAAGCTGACTCAGTCAACAGTTGCAGCAGTTGACGTTGCAGTTTGCCGTTTGCAGCTAATGATAATGCTAATGCTAATGCAATTGACAGTTGAGCTGGCTAACGAGCTTATTACCCTAATGCCGAATGCCCGACAGAGTCGCAAAGGTGACAAGGCTGGAGTATTGGGAATTTGGAGGAAGACAAAGGCAAGTATGTGCAATAAAAATTTTAAATTTAAACAGGAATGAGCATGGAAATATATTTTAACATGTAATTGCATATTTGACTTCATAATAAATAAATAATATAAGCATGTCAACATAATTAAATTTGAATTCTACTTACTAAAATATTAATAGAACTATGACAACAGCAATAGCAATTATCTTAGTCAAAAGAGTCTGATAATATAACATATATAATTATTATATTATAAGATGCAAAACAACAGTCGTTGTAGGTAAATAATTTACAATTTCTTTACTACAAAATAGTCAAAATAAAATTTGAAGAGAATAATTAAATGTATTCCCTCAAATGGGGAACAGAAGTTAGAATACAATGAAATTGATGAAAATACTTTAGCAAATATTCTTACAGCTTCAAATACTCAAATAAATAATAATATTCGAGCTCTTAAGTTGGTTGATAAAATCCAGACAATTCGAAGAGAAAATCTATAATTTCCACAATTGTCTGCTAAAATGGAAAGAAAATAGACAATTGGAGTGTGTTGAAATCGTTAGATTTAAAAATCAATTCTGACACTTTGCTTTCAAATGTAACCATAGACAATAATGGCAAGATATAAGCATTTTATTTATGTTTATCATCCATTTGGCGCATAATTAAAATATAAAGAAGCATAAAATCAACAAATATGCGAAAAGCATAAAAACAATAACAAAAGTAATCAAAAACTGGCCCACTTTACGTTGCCTGTTGTTTGGTTTGCCGATGTTGCCCCTAGCTTCATTTCTGTCCCGTCTTGGCTGTTGCTTCTGATGATTTGCTCCAGAATTTTGAGGGCCAAAGGGGATGGGAAGGGAAGCAGCTGTTTTTATAGCTCATAAATTCGTAAGATGCTGTTTGCGAATTGGCAAAAGGCACTGCCAGAGTCAAGACATCAGAATTCATTGCCTTTTGCCAACTTCTATATACGTATACGTAATATATATATATACAACACACATATATATATGTACGTATTTATCCTTTCGCTGCGAATGGGGTTCTTGGCAGGGAGTCAGCGTTGAATCAATACAAAATTGATGAATACAAATGATCATAAAAAACAATAAAAAGCAATGCCAAAAAGCATCTGGAGTTTTTGGCAAGAGAGAAAACAATGCGCCAAAATTTTGGGGCCACAGCCACAAGTCCTGATTTGGTTATAAAAATCCCAACCACGTATTTTCTTTTGTTTTTCCAACTCTGTATGTGTGTGAATGCGATTTAGGATTGGGCATCTTAAAGACTAGACAACACCAGCAGAAAACCAGTCTTAAAAAACGCGGAATTTTGTTTGTTGCTTTTGAGTTTTCCAGGCAAATGCATTTCATTTATTATTCATATGAATCCTCATTTTCGGCGACGGCATCAGTCACTCATTTGAAATTAATTTCGCGGAATAAAGCAGCGGGACACAAGACTTGTCGCTTGTCTGCTCATGGCAGCTCCTCGCTTCATAAGTCAGAGGGAAATGTGAGGAGGAGAGACAGACAAGACTCTAGCTTGATTTCAAGCGTATCGTCGTTTATCGGCACAATCTAAACCCACATACAGCGCATGAATGAAATGAAGTTTAAGTAAATATGCATAGACAAATAGACACACACACACAGACACCATCGAATGCCTTTGACGGGAAATTGATTTCAATCAATCAAATGTTGTGATTACTTTACTGGAGTGCCACATCTTGGCACCGTTCCGTTTCATTCCGTTCGCTTTCTGTCTGTCTGTCTGTCTGTCTGGTTGTTGAGTATCTCGACTGTCGACTGACGACTGTGGGAAGATCTTCCTGTGTTGCTCTGCGTCGTCGTCTTCAGTCGCCTGTGCTTTTCTTGTGGCTGTTTGCAAGCCATTAGCCATAATTTACTTAAAGGCTTAAGTGAAATTTAAGACCCAATGGCACTTAATAGCACGATTTACCGAGTTTTCTGTTTGATATACGAATATATACTAGCTAAACATTGACCTTCCTCGAAACTCACCAGCAATGTCAACTAATGAAAGCATTTCATGAAATTTCGCAAGTGTTCGACAAAAGTTGGCAAACGATAGCAGCTGCGAAAATAGTTTTAGCTTTAACCGCTTTATGAGTTTGTTTTCAATGCGATTAATGGTTTAATCAGCCGAGCTGAGGAACATTAGTTTATAAATTATTTGCCAAACTCGAAGTTTTCCCAACAGTTTGCATTAAAGTGCTGAGGTTATTTAAATTATTATTTTCTCCTCTGCATATTTGATGGCTTTCCAATTAAATGCGCATTTCTTTTAATGCAATAATTATAGCAAACATTTTCGTTTTCGTTTGCGACCTTCCATGATGTGTGCGGCTTGTTGCGCTCTCGTCGAAAAGAAGTCAAAGCCAATTCGCAGTTAATGAAATTTACTTAATTTATTAAGTGATGCGCGCAAATATTATTGATAATTAACTTTTCGCAGACGAAGGCATGCAAAAAGTACAACTAAAGGCGAAAAAAGTCAATTTGTGCGTTTCGGGCAAAAGTCAGATAATGATAAATCAACAGACAGTCACAGTTTCAATCGTATGCAATGTTAAATATTTAATTAAGCTGCGCGCGCATATTAAAATTGCATTAAAAATGCCGTGCCTCCCTCGGCCATGTCGAATATAATCCATAAAATTAAAAATAAATATATATAAAACAAAAAAAAAAATGGCAAGCGCAGCCGCATTAAAAATGGAATATGTTGCAAGTGCAGCGTGGGTGAATGTGAATGTGAATGTGAATGAATATCTGCATAACTGAATAAGTTGCAATGGGGTCGCCGCATATATATATATAGTACTATATATATGCGATATAATGTAAAGCCGAAAAGTAGTTGTCACTGGATGAGCTCGACTCTTTGACAGGCGGCGTCCAACGTGGCGTATGAGTGTCGCATTGGCCTCATAAAGTGCTTGTCGTCCGCTGAGGGGTTTGCATATTACAAGCGACACTGTCAAAGCTATTGACAACTGTAAAGTTTGTCTCTGCATCATTTCAGTTGCCTCTCTCCCTCTCTCTATCTGTCTCTCTCTGGCAAATACGCATAATAAAATGCAAAAATTCAATTAAAATTTCACAAAGCGACTGTCTCTGGTCGTAAGTTCGTCCAGCTGACTGAGCTCAGAGGCCAAAGGGGGCGTGGGCGAAAGCTGAAAAACAAAACCAAAAATCATGCCACACACACACACACACACCCACACACACACACACACTTACAGAGAGAAAGCGCAACTCATAAAAATGGCAGAAGGCAGCGCATAAAAGTCGCGACAAATGCGCATAGTCCAAATGTTCGGCCTGAAATTGTCGACTCGCATAGTCCCATAATGAAAGCAGCTGCATAGCAGGCCAAGGCACACACACACACCCTCACACACACACACACATGTATGCGGGTACTCGCATACTCATACATATGTAGTTGCTGGCAATTGGCAGTTCTGTGGTGGCACCAACTGCACACAAGTGCTGCGCATTTGGCAGTAAAATAAAGCATACCCTGTAACTGAAAGGGGTATGCTTGGATTTGTGTTACAGCTTGTCACAAGAGCCACAATTAGACTACATAATACTGATAGAAACACACATAAAAAATTGAATTAAAATATATATCAAAAGACAACTACAATATTTTACTATTGCTGAAATACTAATAAAATTAAATAATTTAATTCATATATTACAATCATTACTTAATTTAGTCGCAAATAATTCCAAGAAGTTTTTCCTAATTATTACTGCTTATTACTGTAACAAAAAAAATCAGCTCTCTTCCTTGCCCCATATTTATACTATACTAAAACATTTTCTCAAAACTTGATGCAATTAATATATAGTTATTGAAATTGAAATAATGTTTCTAAAAAATTAACTTTTGTTTTACAATTCCTGGCTAAACTATTCAACTATAGAATTCAGAATTAATTCTGAGCTGAAATTATAATAATTAAAAATTTTTCAATTATGCATATTTATATATCAGTTCTACTCAAATATTTCTTTTTTCTTTTTATTTTGTTTCAGTTCTACTCAAATATTTTTTTGTTGTTTAATAAACAAATAATTATCTATCTTTTCCATTCATTTGCTTTAGCTACACAATATTTTCTGTCGTTAGAGCATCTGCTCGTTACATTTGGTGTGATATCAAATTGTAGCTTGCCATTTTATTATAATAATTTCAGACTTTTTCGCATTTTGCATAATTTGCGCCACAATTTTAGTGCTGAGCTTTGCTTTTTGTCAGATCACAACAAAAAGCGAATATGGAATGGAGACTGGGCGGGATAATGTTGAAAAAAAAAGGGAATATAACACTTTAAATGATGGTCATAATTTAGCTAAAAATTTGTTTTGTTATTGTTGCCGTTGTCGTTGGCGTTGCTGATGCTATTGTTGCTGGGGCAGCTGCTAATGCTGCTTTATTGTTATGGATACTTCTGGATGGCCGCAGGCTGTGGCACATTATTCGCACATATGATGCAAGCACTTGAATGAATACAACAGCGACTGCGAGTGAGTGAGTGTGAGTGTGAGTACTTGTACGAGTGGCAGTCATATATGCATATGCAAATGCTGATGTTAACAGCATGTTTGGAATGCTAATGCTCAGCATGTTGTCATAAATCCTCGCCACAAATCGCCCATCTGCAGTGACCTTTCAACTGCCACCCATAAAACTGCCGCTCCGGCTACTTTACAGCATCAAGAGCCAGCGATTTTTTCTCTCTCCTTATTTTTTCGTTGGCCGCGATAAGACTGAATATGCTGCACCTAGCAGAGTTGTTGGCTTAACCCAGGCGCCACGTACACGTTCTATATACTCTATATATCACCATCAACGCTGGCAACCGGACAGCGGCCCATTGATTACCACTTACCAAATAAATTACTCGACAAACGCCGAATGGAAAACGGACAGCAGCAGCAGCAACTCTTTCCTCTCCTTCTTCCCTGCCTCTCTCAACTGTCCGTTGCAACAAACTTTCTCTAGAACTTTCACTGGCCCAGTCCCAGTTACAGTTTCAGTTTCAGTCCTGCTCTCATTTCAAGGCAGCTTCACGGACAGCGACAGCCAGAGGCGCAATTTTTCTGCTCTATTTGCGCTCGTCTATTGCCAAATTCACTGCAAGCACCTAAAACTAACATCGAGATGCCATTTGCCATTGCCAGCACTTGCCAGCCGCGCTTGAGTGCGTCTCGAGCACCAGATAGTGTTGGGCGCGGCATTCCTTCTGGCCCATTTCGTCCATTGTCGACAGTCTTCCGCCGACTTCTCTCGCCTCTCGCCATTTCACGCGATGCCATTATCAGCCAGCGCTGCTCACGTGACATGCCCAGAATCGTGCACAAGTTGCTCAGCAAAATTAGAGAAAAGAATCACCAAATAATCACATTCCATTGATATTTTAAATATTCAGAAATATTTCAACTTTCAATGTTATATGCTAACATGTTCATATTCCACATAAATATTCAATACACAAATTAAATAAATATATTTGAGCAGCTATTCTTTAGTGATTTCATTGCATTTGTTTATTGACAATATGCCATGAAATAAATAAGAAATTGTTGTACACCATTTTGGCTTTTATTATAATCAACCCACAAATTTGCTTGAAGCTCAGATGATATTTATTTAGTAATCAAGAAGCTATTCTGTAGTTATTTCATTTCATTTGTTTATTGAAAATATTCGAAACTGTTTGTGAAATAAATTAGAAATTGTTGCACACGAGTTTAGCTTTTTTTGCTGATATTTGTTGTGTAGTACAAGTTGTAAAGAACAAAAATGAAACAACTTTGTCCAATGCTGCGATAATATATTTTATAAATAAAGAAGGTATTCTAAAGAAATTTAATTGAACTTGTTTATTGCAAATATTCGAAACTACTTTCAAAATATATTAATATGGGTTTATGTACTGATATTTCTTCCCCAAATTGTTAAAAATTATTTTTAAAAATGCTCTAATTACAACTTTGCCCAAAGCTAAGTTATTATTATTTTTGTAAATCAAGAAACTCTTCTGTATTACTCTCATTGAATTTTATTATTGCACATATTTTAAACTATTGCTGATATTTGTTGTACAAATTGTAGAAATTAATTTCAAAAATGTATTTAGTTTTATTTTTTTTATATCTGACAATCTTTTCATATTTGTCAAATATGCTATTATTCTTTGGCTATCTAGGCTTGCCTATGAACTGTTTAGTTTAATTAAAAAGTATATAAGATATGTGTGAATTTTGTAGTTTGCTCTGCGAGTCACGCTGCCATCTCGCATAGCGAGAGCAAAGTTTTCAGTTGCCGCTTGCCGGAAAAGTATGCTTCATTTTCTTTGACTTGTGTGTTAACATATTTGCGAGCGGCTGTCGCTTTTTTGTTTGAATCCAAGGAATGTGTTCGAGGAAATGACAAAAGTGAAAATATTTCAAGCAGTTGCGCATCGCTCTCTCTTTGTAAGCTGCCTCCCACACACACACACACACTCGCACATACACAATCGATTGAATTGTCTTTTACGCTTTTGTGGGTTTTGGGCCAAGCGTTGAGTTCGCCAGCTTCTACTCAAACTATTTGCTTAGTTTGCGATTGATTATGTCGAAGCGATTGCTTAGCAAAATATTTAAAATTATTCAAGTGTTTGGTTTTCGACACAAGTGCAAATTTCAAAATCATTTGGCATTCGATAGGAGGGGAAATCAAATCAATTTGGCAGTCGGCAGTCGGCATTCGGGGTCGCCCCGCATGACCTGAAAAGCCTTTTAGCCGTAACATTTGCCCTTTCTGGAGCATTTCTGGTGGCGACTGGCTGATTATTTTATGCCTGCCACTTGCTGCCGCAGTTCGCCTCCAGAAGCCCTTGTATTTTTGATAAATTTACCATATCGTTAGCGACCCTTGGGCTGATGTTCACTACGCTTTAAAGGTCTGCCTTCCTGTCCCTGTCTTTGCCTTTGCTGTGTTCATTTTCAGCTCTTTTTCTACATGTTTGTTCATTTTATTTTATTTTCTTTTTGGGTTCGTGTTTTTTTTTGGTTGCACAAATTGTTGTAATACAATATTTTTGCCATTAGGCAGCCAAATGGGCAAATGCGGCCAGTTACTTTGTTTGCCTCGCAATGTTTGTGTTTGTGGAAACCAGTCGAGAGCAGGGGAAACTTTTCGGTATAAGGTGTTGCTCTGCTGTTGGTTTCGTTTACACTTTGAACCTTTTCAAATGCCACCCACTCAAATGAAAAAAGAGGGGGTGCCGCTTTACAGGGTATGGGCTAGTCGTGCAGCTCATTAATCACCGTGCTAGTTGCATATCCTGTCGGCTAGTTGCGAGAGACATGGCTAAAAAGTCGGAATCCGAATGGCTTCCTTCACTTTTTGGCCTGTTGAAATATTCGTGCTTAATGGTACGGAAAGTCTGCATGATTAATAGGCGTCAGTCGCTCGTTTGTTTGCTCGTCAGACATTAATGCCAGCCCCTTCTCGACTCTTCCACTCTTCGACAGCGTCTCCTGCTTTATGCCTGTTTTATTTTTCGGCTGCGCTCTAATGATTTCAATACAAATCGAAAAAAGTCAAGCTCACGCACACACACCTACACAGAATACCTATAGAATGTGTTTCAGTTTGTTTCAATTTGCTTAGCACGCTTTTTGGGGCGTTGTCCGGTCAGACTGTCAGGCTGTCCAGGACCTTAACCTCTACACCTCCCTTCCACTGTTTGTCTTGGCGCGTTTCATTTCCACAGATACATATATATATTTTTGTGGCTTTTAGCTAAAGCTATCATTTTTAATTGAAATGTTACAATTTCGGGAACGACGCATATCAATTTACCCCTCTAAAAGAAAATTAAGTGTCTGTCCTTTTTGTTTTTGACTCTTTTTTTTTGTTTTTGAAAATCTCAATCACAAAGCACACACACACGTTTATGTGCAGCTTAATGGCACAAATTGCGGTCAGTCTGGGCTCTAATGATAGTGTAAAAGTGTCTCTGGTGTATTGAAACTATTTTCCCCACAGCTTTTCAATAATTATTGTCGTCCCATTCAAAGGGAAAACTCGTATAAATTATGGTTGTCGGTTAATGATACAATTGAAAAATTTGTGCCAAGACCTTGACTTGAAAGCGAGCAGCTGCTTTTGTGGAGTTTCAATTCATGTGGTAAACTCATTGTAAATGCTAATTAGTTGGGAAATCGATAGATATTAAATAGGTTTGTAGTTGTCGAACAATATCAGCATCTAAATAGACTATTCAGATATATGCAAATTACTAATGGAATACATTTGTCTTGGGCAGCTTTAATGTAAGACTGCGCTTATCTAATGACATTTATTTTCGTGTCCAGTGACATTTATTTGCTGCAGCCTCGGCAATTTGATAACATATTTGACAGATCATGGCAGCATTTTGCTGGAATCAAATACACGCTGTCACTTAAGGCCACATTATGTTAGATGAAGTTTGATGGATTCGCTTAGTGGCGGCCTTAGAGAGACAGCAGCAATTTATGAGTATTTAAGCTACCTGCTGGCAACATCAAAGTCAATTGCAAAGCAACAACAATAACGTCAAGAACATATGCAATAAAAAAATAACAAAAAACGAGCAGACGAAGCGGGCGAAAAAGAAACGGGAACAATGACAAGAGCCAAGTTAACATCATTTGGCAAATGCAAAAGATAAACTTCAACAATAGCTTAGTTGGCTCAAATGTTTTTTATGTGTCACACAGACAGCGCGCGTGTATGTGTATGTGTGTGAGTGTGTGTGTGTGTGCACATATCTCGCAATCAGACAGCTATCATCATCTATTGGCGCAGCGTCTGTGTGTGTGTGTGTGTGTGGATAATCAAAACAAAAACACTTGCGTCGTGTCATTGAAGCGACACAGTTTTATTTAAACAAAAGCCCACTTGAGCTTTTGCTCAGTTCGCAGTAACATTTTAATGCGATAGTGTGCGACGAACACAAAAGTGTAGCACACTTTTAAGCGTCGCATACCCAGCATTATTAGCGGGCAAGTGAAGAGGTAAACTGCATTAAAGACAACTGTGGAATAAAAATATTTAAGTGGTTGGAAATAAAATATATTTTAAATGCATAAACAGAATTTATATTAATTCTCGTGGTATTTAAAAATACTCGACAAGTCAGTTTAAAGATTTCAATATGTGAGTGAAAAGAGTTGTTTTTAAATTTATTCATTGAGAGATTCAATTAAATTAAATCGATACTAGCAATATTACTCTTAAAACCCTTTCGAGACAATAATTAAGCAGAACCAAACCACAACCTTAAATCATTGGAGATCGATCTGACAATTGCTAAGAGTGGTTTTTATTTTCTAAATATGCAGCATACCCTTTTGCATAATTTGAGAGAGCATGCAATACACATGTTTTGCCATTTGACGAGCTTAGGCTAATCCTCTGCACTTGCAATCGGAATGCTGTATTTTACGAGCAAAGCTTTACTGCTTGTGCCTTTGTTTGTTACAGGGTATAGTGATGATATTTATAACTAATTTGGCATCAGCGAAAGGTATATAAAATACGTTATATAGTTGTAATACCATAAAGAAAAATAAACTATATTCAACTACAATTTGCAACATTTATTGCATTCACAATTTGATCTATTTTGATAAAAGAAAAAAGAATATTTAATTAAATTGTAATTTGTAAAAGATTATTTAATTAAATTGTAATTTATAAATTGAAATATTTCATAAATATGTATTTAATTATTTGAGAGAAGATTATTTCTACACAAGCATATATTCTTGTGTATAGTGAAGTGGAAATGCTAAAAGGAAACATATCATTAACTTAATTCATAATTTAAGTGTCTGCCATTTGTCTTTATAGGGTATTTGCTAAGTCGCATCTGAGGACTTTTATGAACTTTTATGATGCATATTAAAGACTTGAGCTGCCTGCTGTGGCCTGGCTGGAAATTAGCCCGCTGTGGCATATAGATGAGCAGCTGCCAAGCCGCAGCGAGTTGAGCTGCTCAGCTGTTGGCCAAGTTAGTAAGTCAAGGGCAGGGCCTGATTAATGGCCCCGGTCTAATGAGAATGGGCCGCAATTTTATGAGTTGGCTTTTTGCATTTCGCTGAAATTCATATTTAAGTCAGTCAATCTGTGAATGTGCTGCTACAAGGGGACAAAGACAGAGTCAGAATAAGAGAGAGATGGGGAGTGGAGAGGCTGTCAGAAGCAATCAGGCTGCAGGCGAAATGCGTGGCAATATCAAAGAGCGTATTTACATGCAAAGCAGGAATCGCAACTCGCCCCAAACTGCTCCGACTGCTGCCGTTGCCACTAAGTTGACTTGCCACAGACGGGGCGCAACATAAAAAAAAAAAAAACCAGCGAGAGAAAAAATTGAAAACCATTAGGATTAATGTTTAGTTGAAAGATTTGCGCGTTAAGCCATTTTTACATGGCCGCAATGCCGTCGAGACTGGCTCTGTTTTGGCCCACAGTCAACTGTGTGTCCTTCGTCCTGCCGCCTCCTGCGCTGCTTGACTGGCAGCAATTGCTAATGTAGTTTATGTGTAACAGGCTGGGTGGGAACGGAGGGACGACTTCTTAACGTTAACTGACGGGCTGCCTTTGGCTTAGGGCGAGAGACGCACAAACGGCATGTAAAATGTGACATTTTAATGTATGCAAATGAGACGTTGAATTAAGCTCACATACCCACACACACACACAGTTACACCCTCTCACACACAGTGGGTGCAAACATCAGTTGGTTTCATATCCGTTTCCGTTGGCAGCGTTCGCTTGCTGGGTGATATGATTTAAAAATAATGAAAGCCAACGCTCTCCAATGGCTTTAATGTTTGTCCTCCCCGAGCATCACCGCCAAACGTGACTTGCGTTTTCCCTTCTATCTATCTATGTGTGTGTGTGTGTGTGTGCGGAAATGTCAACTTAACTTTTTTGCTTGCGACACATCAACAACAGCAAAGTTAAGCTGCAAAATGTCTGTTTTGTCAAACCCCTCGAGAGTCGTCCCCGCTCCCCTCCCTGCACCACTCTTCAGTCTCTGGCGCGTCCAGCAACAGGCAATTTATTAATTTCTATGCAGCGTGCGTATCGTAATTTGTTGCGTTGTTTGCTTTTTCTTAGCCAGAAAATTACTTAAGTACCAGTTGCCGGTTCGATTGTTTGAACTTTGCTTTCAATTTGTTGATTGTTTTTTATCGCTTCTGTGGAGGGTTTAGTTTTCTTGATTTCGTTTTTGGCAGCGCGTGTTTCCTTCGCAAGTGGAAATTCTATTAAAAGCCAATCAATTCGCTATTTCATTTGCAGCTTGAATTAAAGCAATAATTTCCAATGAGTTTTTTGTTTATAAATAATTCAATATGAATTAATATCAAGTACCATGTCAGGGCTTCCTTTTGTGAGTGCGAGCTGAATGAGGATTACACATTTCAGGGAATTCATTTCATTTGCGCTCAGCAATGAGATAAAGAAATATATGAAATGGCCCTCAATTATCTAAAGCACTTTGAAGTATCGTCGGTGGAGCTTTCATTAAGCGTATTTGTTTAAGGGCCAACTTGGCATTTTTAAGGCATTTCATTCTTTATGTTTCGTCAATATTTGCATAGAAATCTGCCTTAGTCAAAGGACGTTGTAATAAATATTTGCATATATTTCAATTCACTTGTGCTCTCACATTCATTCTAAAGAATCAAGCTTAAATTAAATGGGTTTTAATTGCTATTTAACCGATTGAATTTCAACTCAAGTAGGGCACACCTTTTTATAAAACAAAGGGCATTTTAAATGCTGGTATTAAGTGTCATTATCGCATTAGTCGAAAGCAACTTGAATTATATTTATAATCTCTCGAATAAACCGATTGATTGATTAACTCTTTGTTCAACAACAAATAATAGCTGTTAATTTTTAGTTAAGTGGTGCTGAAAAAAAACCCAATCGATTTAAGCTCAAAAAATAAAATGTTCAAAGTGCTTCTCAATTATTTAAAAAATGCGTATGTATTAATAATTAATTTGGTGGAATTTGCATTGTTAATTTGAAGCCCACGTTTGTAAATCTGCTTTAGATCATCTTCATTTCAATTGGAATTAATTATACGTTTGCACACTTTACTTAAATGGACAAACATTTGCATCTCCATTTGCGCAAATATTTGGCAAACTTTTTGTGTAATTTGAGCAGAAGGTCAAATTAATTGCGGGCTATTTAAAATAATTATAAAAAGCAAGTTTGGGACTCACCGATTAGCACTAATATCACATGTAGAATATACCAAAGCTGCAGATGTGTTGTTGTTGTTGTTGTCCTCTTGGCCAGGCCAACACTTTGAGCCGCCTGTTGCTGCTGCTGCTGTTGGTGATAATGTCGGTGGTGGCTTCGATTGTGTCTGCCTCTGCCTCTGTCTCTGTGTCGGTGTGTGTGCGTGTGTGTGTAAGGCTCCAGCGCACACATTCTGGCAGTTAAACACTTTCACTTTCACGTAGAACAATCTCTGTTTATTTATGCGTCCAACTCGCCCACGAGACTTTTTCCTTTGCCTCACACATACACTGATGTCTTTATTAATTTCTGTTGTATACGTGTGTGTGTTTGTATGTGTGTTGGTAAAAGAGAAAATTCACTTATTTAATTTAGACATTAAGTTGCTGTTGCTGTTGCCGTTGCGGTTCTCCTATTTGTTGCTGTTGCCCCTTTTGCTGGGACGCGCAATTAATCACTTTTAATCGGGCCACGCGAAATGCAACAACAAAAAAAAAACGAGAAAAGGGGCAAAGAAAAGAGGAAAACTATTAAACGGTCCCAAAGCGCCGACACGAGCCAAGTTAAAGACATAAATTTTGCAGCATTTTGGGCAAAGATTAATTACAGCAGCGCAGACTGCAACGGCGACGACGACGGCGACTATTGAGGGGCATGCAACATAAATTCAAAATCCCCTGCAACTTCTTCTTGGTGTGTGCTGCGCCCCAGTCATTTGATTTACGGCTAACTGGCAACGCTTACAGCCAGGCAATTGAGGCTGTTGTCGTTGTCGTTGTCGTTGTCGCAGTCAATGCTTCGTTGGAATAATAATGCCACACGCTCCGCTGACCCACATGAGCCACAATGCAGCACTAACAACATTGCCCAAGTGCCCATCAAACTTGATTAGCGGCAACAGCCCATCTGTCTGTCTGTCTGTCCGTCCGTCTGTCCGTCTGTCTGTCCTCCAAAAAGCAGCTGCCAATTCCCATTTACAAATTCGCACAGTTCTGCATAAATCGTTGCGGCGCAGTTTAGTTCGACATTATTTAATTTAATTAAATGGCCAAAATTAAACCACACATGCCATTGTCTAAACTATGTCAATAAAAAAATGTGACATGCCATAAAACGAGTATTTAATACATATTTTAGAAATGATTAATTTTTAGAATGATTGCAAATTCTTGAAATAATAATAAACATATTGCATAATTGATGCATTTGCAATGTTTGCTTTAATCGATGGCAAGAAATTAACTAAATACAGCTGCCACAACAGTTTGGTAAATAATTAAAGCAGTGAAACTTTCGACAGCAATTATAATAACCGTTGGGTTAGGTCAGGGTTGGCATTAAATATTTATGTTAGTCAATTGCCATTGTTGAATGTTAACAACAATGACAGCAACAACAATTGAACGACATAAACATAAATAAAATGCAAATCTTGACAAATTTTTTACGCACATTTCGCACACAAAAAAGCAATTTAAGCGATTTTTTGTTGTCAATTTGTTTGCACAACAATGGAAGAAACAACAACAACAATAGCTAACAAGTCGAGCAGAGATAATAAAGCAACAGCAGCAATAATAACAAGCGACAACAAACAACAAGGGCTAGCAGACAAGTACTGTTATTACAAAAACAACAACAAAAAAAACGCGGCATCATTGTTTCGAGCGCGCGCCTAAAATTATGCAGCACAATATTTATGAACGCGAGCCACCAGGCAAAAGTGGACTGGACACGACGGAGCGAAGACTCAAACCACAACTTTAATAATGGGATTGCAAGTGGACGGAGGAGGAGGAGGAGTGGGAATCGACAGGAGGCAGAGCAGAGCAGAGCACAGTGGGCAACTTAATTAGGTTAAATTAGACAGAAAAAAATAACAACAAAACCCAATAAACGAACAAAACAAAATATGGTCAAAAAATGCGCGGCAATTATGCGGCGGCGACATAAAAATAATTAAAATTATAATAAGCCCAAATGAACTAAATGCAAAAAAAAAAAAAAAACAGCAAGAGAGTAAAATGTGAATATAAAATACAATTATGCCTGCTGCTTTCAATTCGTTTTTTTTTGCCGCTGACATTTTTAGGCATTTTTTGAAGGTTCTATTTTAATTAACCGCAACCGCAGCGGCTGAAGCTCTGAAGTTCCTAACTCAACAGCGGAACCAACAACAGCAACAACAGCAACGAGAATAACAACAGCAATAATACAAAATGCTTGACAAATGTTTGAAGCACGCAAAGCGCTTCTATTTTTATGCCTAAAACACATATTTTATTTTTACATTTGCTTCTTGTTTTTTACAATTTATTCAAGCACTAAAAACTCTTGCACTTGGTTTTTTGCTTCTCTTTATTTGTTTTGTTTTGTTTTTTTTTTCTCCTCTTGTTGTTGCTCTCCTTTGTTATGGAACGTACAAAACTAACACGAAATAACTTTTAGTGCCCGCACACGACACTTGTCCAGCCATAAGTATGTGTGTGCGTGCGTGTGTGTGTGTGAGTGTGGCAGTCGTTTGGTTTTTTGGTTTCGGTTTCGGTTTTGGTTCTGGTTCAGTTTGGACCGCGCGCGCGACAAAAACGACGTGCGTTCGTTTCGGAGTGCAAATCATAACTAAAAAAAATTTCCACTTCTTGTGCGATTTGCTGGCGCGCCATCCAGTGGCGAATGCTGGAACTACGCCTACAACGCCACCCAAAGCGCAGGCTCGAGCATTGCACAGCAGCGAAACAACTGCACTACGCACTTCGGCTGCTGAGAGCGCCGCCGAACGCCGCTCTCTCTCTCTGTCACGCTCTCGCTCTCTGCGCCACCCACTCGCCTGCAGCTGTTTCGTTGCATCGTTCCGCGCTGTTAATTAACAGCGCAGGCTCAAAGCTTTTACGACTGCTGTTAAAATACTGGGAATTTAGTTGGCGCCGAATTTTGCAAGTGGCTGTTTATTTAAAGCCAATTAATTAATATCTTAAAATGAATTTAAACTTTTTTCAAAATAATAATACCCTGCAAAACATTTGCTTAGCCAAACAACAATTGTTTTAGGTGTCAAATTAATCATACGCAGCGTTGAACAGCACACAAATCATTTGCATGTGTGCAAAATTTGTTGACCTTTGTGCTTACTTATTAAGCGCACAATTAATTGCTATTCAGTGGGCAGGCGACGAAATCGCTCGCATTGCACACAACAACAAAAAAGAAATGTAAATTTTACTGTCAGTGCGAAAACCACTTGAAAATAAATACATATGCGAAATTATCACAATATTTAATGAACCAACAAACCGAAAAGCCAACTGTAACAGCGGCAGCAGCAACAACTACGACTGTAACCCGCATTAAATATAATGCATGATATATGACTTTATCTATTGGATGCACACGGCGTCAACTGCGCCGCCGGCTCTGGACAACTGCATAGGGAAAAGTGTCAGAATGACAATGTGAAAGCTGTTCGAAATTGGTTAAAAATGCCATAATTAAATGTTGTATAGAGCGCAATTAATATTTAAATTTCATGCAATGAAGGAAAGAACGTGAAATTAAGTGGAATTATAGAAAATGCAATACAATAAAATTGTAAATTGTAAATTGTATTGGGGCGTTAATTAATAGTCGCGGCATTTGAAAGTGTTTAAAAGCGGTATTTTTATAAATTGTATTGCTGCAATTTATTATCCTTCAGCTTGCAAAAGTGTCGTCTCAAATCCACTTCGAGCCATACATATGCAAATTGGCAATAGGAAAAAGGAATGCAAAAAACTCGGCGCTAACCAAAAGCATCCCGGACAAACAGCTGTGCGCTGTGGGTCAATGGCATTTAACTTAATTTTGCAGACTTGGCTAATAGTCGTGGCCACTGCAGAACCAGGAGCATTGTGTGCTCGCATAATGGACAGACAGGAAGAGGATGAGGCTAAGCTTGGCTGCTGCAAGTTGCAATGAAATATTGAGCGAAATAAGGTCGACAAAAAAATGAATTATAGTTGCTAGAATTTATTAGTTGGCTAAGCTTTGCATCATATTTAATTAGACGGCAGCGTTTTGAAGTCTCTGCGCCATAGATCACAACAAGTTGTCGGCTTCAACGCAATTTAGAATTCAGTTTCGGTTGCGGCATCTCAATCAGGTGCGGCAGCATTAACAGCGAATGCCCAAAAGGCCCATAATATAAAGCAACTTTGACTTGTCCCAACTTTGCAGCTGTCATAAAAATGCGCCACGGTCTGTTGGGGATACAAAGTGCGAGAGGCGCAATGGGCGTGGCGCAGCCTCTCCAAATGGCACATAAATTAATAGAAGCTGTTGCTGCAAACTTCGTTTTTTTTTTGTGTTGTGTTCTTTGTGCCGCATACTTAAATAAAAATAAAATATATACGCAACAAAGTTGTGCAGCACTTCGTTTTGGTCTGCAGTCGCGACGGCATGATTTTTATTGATTTATAGCGTTAATATTTTTGCTTTAATGCGTCAAATAAATTAAATTGTCTTACGCACCTTTCAGACACAAACAACTCGCAAAGGGCAAAAACTTTCGATGCCCTTAAAGGGGCGAGCAAAGTAGACGCTGAAAGGGCAGCCACCGCTGAAGAGGCAACAAATGCATAACTTCGATTTCAACAGCAAATAAATATTCATAAAAAAATATTTTTGCACTCTCAAAAGCACTTTGCGGATCTTTAGCCGCCGCAGCAAAGGCGCCAGCGACCAGAGGGAGAACCGAGGCGCTGCCAAGACACTGAATTATAAATATTCATTTATGCTAAGCGCCAACGCGTGAGCGTTTGCAGGTGTCTGTGTGGGCGTGGCACGCCTCTGCCCCCCGCTCTCTCCTTCTGCGTCCTCATCCTTAGTCAAGTTGCGATTCTTCAGCTGCTGCTGTTGTGCGCTTTGCTGCCACCACAGGGCGTATGATTGATTTAATTACCGCGCAGTGCCAGTTGTCAAACATCCTCAGACCCCTCCCCAAAAAGCAGCTCGCCGCTGCCATTGAATTTACAGCGAATTTTCATATTTTCGTATTTTTTATTTATTCGTTTTTTTGTTTGTCGCCCACGCGACCTTTGCCCTTTCCAGCTGAGCGGCGCATATAAATAGTCTGGGTATGAAAATTATTGGAATGCTCCCTGGCAAGCAAAATAACTGCGCACATTTCTCATCTATATGTATTAATTTTCAGCTGACATTTTATCCCCACGAACAGCGACAAAATAATATTAAAACATACTTTGATTATATCCAAGTTACCCCAACATATTAATAAATTCAATCTTGGCACTCCCAGTTATTAATCTTACAGTGGCTGATGTGGAGATTAAGTATAAAAATCTAACCAACAGATCTAAGTCATGAATGTAAAGAAATTAATAAATAATTAAATTCAAATAAATGTAATAATAAATAATAATTACTGAGACTGCAAATTATCTGGTCAATATTATATAAGTTCTTAATAAAATATCAAAACTCAGTAAATAAAAATAATAAAATGTTAAAGCATGTAAATAAATAAAAGTGTAATCATAAATAAGAATTACTAAGACTGCAAATTATCTGATCAATATTATTTCAGTTGTTAATAAAATCTAAAAAATCAGTAATAAAAATAATAAAATGTTAATGCATGTAAAAAGTGTAATCATAAATAAGAATTACTAAGACTGCAAATTATCCTATTAATTTTATTTTATTTAATAAAAACTCTAAGATCAATAAATAAAAATAGATAATAATTAAATTATTAATAACACAAAATTTATAAAAAAAATAATGAAATACATATTTACGTAAGTTAAATTACAAAATTCAACATTTAAATGCTCACAATTAAATCAGAACAATTTCTATTAGCAACTTTGGCAACTCTTGAAATTGGCATTGCATTCAATGTGCATTAAGATTGTTGTTTTCTCTGCAAAAATGTGTTTTGCACGTGTTTCATTATTGCGCTATTTGCAATTGGACTTGCATGAGAAATTCAAAAATTGATTAAGCTTTCCACAGTCTATTTGTCTAATTTGAGCTGCACTTTAGTTGCCGTTTGTGTTTACTTTTTATCAAGCAATTTCAGACGCATAATGCTGTAGAAATGTTTCTATTTAATGCTGAGAAACGTTTGCTGCAAATGCGCTTTATTGTTTGCGAATTATCAGCATGTGTGCTTTTGAGTTTTTCGAAATTGTTTATCGCCCGTTCGCCTCATTGTCGCAGTTAATTGTGAGCCAAGTTGTTCTGGTTATAAAACGCAAACGCTTGCAAATCTTATCGTGAATGGTTCAAAATTTATGCGCCAGCTACAGTTGCGATTGTTCCTGTTCCAGTTCCAGTTGTTGCTTTTGCTGATGTCCTTGTTGTTGTTGTCCTTGTTGTTGTTGTTGGTGGCTCCTCAGCTAAGCGCTAACGCCCGCATTCACATAATTTCCGTTTTCCTTTGTAGCGCCCACAGCAGCGGCAAACAAACAAGCGGCAGTCGTACTTCATGTAATCAACATTTTAATTGCGGAAACGGAACTCACACACGCACACCCACACACCCACAAACACAAACACACATGTGCGACGACAGAGACGAAGAGAGAGAGAGAAAGCAAGCATATCTGTTACACATTACGCATACGCAGTGTGTAACATGTTTATTTTTTTGCGCTGCAGGTGTTGCATCAATAGATGGAGAGCAATCGTTGCTGGTTGTCTGCATTAGTGAAAACATTTCTCAGCGGCGACAGCACGTCACGAATTCATTCCAATATATACGAAAGTTGTAGGCAATTTGCCAGAAATGCACAAAAAGCAGGACACGAGCACAATATAAAAACGAAAACGAAAACGGAAACGAATACGACCGAAATTCATTCCCCAAGTGTTTGCTGCAGCTTGTAACGAGCTCTCGACTGCATTCAGGCAGCCCGAAATCTACTTAGCCAAAAACCTGAACTTAAACGAATTTGCAGCATCGTCAGCATCGTCGCCAGGTGAGACGAACCCCAAAAAAGAAAGAATGAAAAAGAAAACATGTGCACAGAAGCAGCTACATATAGATAGATTTCTCTCTGCGGAAGAGCAGCGAAACACTTGAGCGACAATGGCAGCCCCCAAATTCGTTCGAGGGCACACACATACTATTCCTTTTCCTTCTTCTTCTCATTTTTATTATCCTTCTTCTCGGTGCCGCAGCAGACATGATAAATTCTCTTTAGTATGCGGCATACATGAGTGATGATATTAACCAACAACAGAGCAGCAACGGCAGCCGAGCAGGGACTGCAAGTCGAGCAGATATTGCCCAAAACGACAAGTCAGTCAGCCAGCGAGCCCACAAAAACAAAAAGCACAGAGAAGAGACTCGAGTGTGCTCTACTTGGCAATACCCTGCATTTAAGATGCAGTTTTCTTAAACACAAATAACCGATGAAGAGCGCTGCATAATATGACTTTAATCGGTATATAAGCTTTTCAAAAATAACTCCACAATACTCGAATAATTTTGGAAAACATAGAGTCAGCTCTGAGTAAATTTTATGGACACGATTGCAAATAATCGAACAGTTGCATATATCGAAATAATTCCAGTTGTATTTCCACACAAATTAGATTGACTTCGATCTAAACTTCATCTGCACAGAGATTAGTTAAATCAATTACAAATATTGCATTCAAATATTGTTGATGTTTAAAATTGTATCGAAGATAATCGTCCTGAATTCGCCAAATAAACAATTGCAAATAAATAAAAACTAGACACTACCCAATTGCCTCTGCTTTTTATACATATTTCGATTAACTTATTATAAAAACCTTTGTAATTATCCCAAGAAGTTTCTATTGGTTTCAAGAGGCTCAAGGAAAATAATTAAATACAAACAACAACGCAACTGAACTCCAATAATTTTAAGCCCATCCCAGTAACTTTTTGAATAACTGTTGGAAATTCACATTGAGTTTCGATGATGTTCTGCTTTGATTAATTCATTACACTTTTTGTTTGATTGTTAGCACTTTAATTTTGTTTGTTCGTTTTTCGTTTTGTTCGCAATTGATACGCAAAAAACAGCTTAAACCATGAGTGACCCCAAGCGTAAGCGCTCAACGAAGAGTTCCAAGCTGACCCCAAGGAAAGGAACTGGTGCTACTCTAGAATCGATCGACTCGAATTATTCAGAACTTGCGAGAAAGTATACCAAAAAGTATGATAAGCTGTTGAAGCTGGAGGATTTCACCACTTTGCATCAATCAAATGATAACTTAACTTCCAAATCTGCGCACGCGTTAAAATCAGTTGAGCCTGTGACAAAAGATACTAAAGAAAAACGCAAACCTCGATCAAAGAGTAAAGATAGAAAATCAAAAAAGGAAATTAGGAAGAGCAAAGCGAGAAAAGAAAGTAAAGCGAGTGAAGTGGGTAAAGTGAGTAGAGAAAGTGCAGTGAGTAAAGCGCGTTCGGCGAGTAGAGGACCCAAAGAGGGTAGTTATAGCAAGGGGAGTATATATAGTAATGAGAGCAAGAGGAGTAAAAATAGTGACGACATCAACGACTTTAGAGGTAGCAAAGTGAGTATAGAGAGCAAAACTAGTAAGAAGAGCCAGGGAAGCGAGGGGAGTGAAGGGACGAGAAGCAGAAGTCCAGTGACGTCTTTGGAAAGTAGAGCGAGTAAAATGCACAGAGAAAGCGTATTGAGTAAAGAAAGTTCCAGAAGTGTTACCACACAATCTTCCCTATTGTCCAACAAGCAGAGGAAAGCCAGGTCAAGTCCACTATATCCAAAACTAAAATCCAGCAGCGACATCAGCAGAACCTCACTAATAACTAAAACAAGTTTTCGCCGTCCTATCCGCCGGATACAATCAAACATAACAAAAAACGTCGTCGACAAACCTTTTTTCATTTGGAAAGCTAAGAAACACCAAGTTTTAGAAGAGCCAAATGTAGAAATAATACCTGTCGAGGAAACAGAAGAAGACTACATTATGGACTTTGATGAAGGATCGGAAGCGTCGGACACGTCACTTGAGACTATCTCGGAAGTCGATGAAGATGTTCAACATTTTAATTTGCGCAAACAAATACTAAAAACGCTATCAACGATACCCGATATTAACGATTTGTCTGAAACGAGTTTGTCCCCAACGCCAAGACAGCAACCTCAACAACTAGATGAACAACAACAACAACAGGAGCAGCAACAACGAATTATAAAATCCATGGAAGATATAGAAGTAGAGGGAGAAGCCGTTGAAGAATCTGGTGGGGAATGGAGCATCGAATCGGGCAGCGATAGCCCGCTGAGTATGCTCTATCTCTCCAGCCTGACCTCAACGGAAAATGAGCTCTTCATGATCCCGACTCCCGAGCAAGATTCGATTTACTCGAATATTGCTCACACGATGACTTCCGTCAAGATTCGCGGCAGTCAAGTGGATTTCATCGAAGCCACCAAAGTGGACAATCGAAAAGGCATCAAGAGTATTTGCATGCAATTTATGGAGGAGGCCATTGCACGCACTGTCGACGTGTGTGAGGAACCCGCCAGGAAATTGCTGCAACGACTTGATAAGCTAAAATTATGGAAAAAGTTGCAAAAGTTGTTTATTCATTACAACGATGAGGCTAATCTGCACAACAGACTCATGAGTAAGACAACCGATCACTTTTTACGCAAGAAACGTTTTGTTTTCATTCGACAAACGAAGAAATACGATGAGATCAATCATCAGCGATTTAATTCCGCCATAATTGAACTCGATAGGATGCTGGAAATCGAGAACAACACAAATGATAAGGCTGAGTTTCAAATACGGCAATCTCAACAACAATTTGAGCAGAAACGAAAATTCTGTAACGAACAACAAAACAACTTTGAGAAAACTGTGCGAGAAACTTTGTTACAAAACGATAATTTCACGCATCTCAAGAACTCGGTGGATAATATGCTGTCGATCATGAACCGGGTTCGCAACGAAATCTCCGATATGCGAATGGCATTGCTATTTACCCAGCATCGATTTGCCGAGATGTTAAGCGTAAGTATCTAGGAATTTTAAAACAGCTATTGACAACTAATGAGAAACATTCATATATTTGAATGTCATTGTTTTTTTAATATTAATAGTTATTTGTTTTTGTTAAAACTGTATGATTCATAGAAAGCTTTAAGCTGAAAAAAATGTCTACCCATTTCCAGAGAATACAAAGCTCATATATATTTTTAAAGTATGTAAGAAGTATATATAGTATTCATAATATATAAATACAAGGTCACATTGTCAATAAAAAAGAGCTTCACATGATTTTTGTCTTATAAAATTGTTAATATAATTTTCATCCAAACACAACAAAATTTTTAGAAAGCATTTGGAATAAAGATTTTATTATGTGTACCAACAATCGAGACGGTAACTTTAATATCGTAAATCACTGATTTCAATTTGCTATTGGGACTAATCCAATATATGTTAATACTTTTAACTTTTAATGGCAATCATTTTATGTTTTTCAGCAATCGGAAAAGCTGGAAGATCTGGGAGAAGGTCTGCGAATGCGAGAGTTTCTCCTTCGACAGGCCGATGTTCAAGTGCTCACCATGAAAATTGCAGGTTTGTGAATTAAAAATGAATCTAATCATTATTACAAGTTGTTTGCATATAGAACGGAATAGTGATCTCAATCGCTTCAAAGCAAAAATCAACTTTGATGTCCATGCTCTGGCCCATTGGAAGAACAAACAGCACATGAGCCACGTGACTCATCAGACCAATAAACAACAGCTTCGTACGTCGATCCAATGCCAAACGCGATTACGCAAGCAGATTTATCAGGGCAAACTCACGCACAACGACATCAGTCGAGAGATCGACAAACTAAAGTTCGAAGGCGGTCTGCTAAATTATCCTCTGCTACTCGACGACTTCGATAAGACCGACGATAATGTGCGAGCGAAACGAGAATCGGTCGAGAAGCTTCGAAAGACCTACAACAAACTGATTCGTCGCATTCGCGTCAGCGAGAAAATCCGTGAGTCGACGCTGAAAGGGAGCACATCATCTATGGGGAGTCTTGGAAAATCATCCACGGTGGACTCTGATCTTAGTAGCCAATTGCGTATCTCTTCAATTAAATAAAGTTCTTCTATTTTCTATAATTACTGTTTCCTGCTTATTATTTTTAATTGGAGTCCGTTTGAAGATACTCTATTTAATTTTGTAGATAGTAATAGTTCAAAAAATTAAAATACCCAATAGAAATCAATCAGAATAGATAATCGATTAAAAAACTATATAAAATAAAACTTATAATTATTTATATATCATCTTTTAATTTTGAATATTTAAATGGGGTCATACATTTTTGGATTCAGCATTTTATTTAATAGATCTGCAAGGAGATTAATTAATTGTTGATGGTTCAAATTGAAGCCTTTCATTCAAATATGGCACATAAGATAATCGTGTTTGGCAGTCGACAATTGCTGATCGCAAATTAAAATACTAGAGAGTATGTCCTAGAATATATCCTTGAAGACACTCGAAGAAAGAATTTTCGATTTATATCCATGGCTTTTCGATAATCAAATACATAATCACAACTTCACCCCAATACTTTGAAACTACATAACTAATCAAAGCAACTTTTTGGATATTCATATTGAGTTTCGAACAATCTCTGCTTTGATTAATTCATTACACTTTTTGTTTGATTGTTAACACGTTGATTTATTTTATTTGTCTTCGTTTTTTTTTTGCAACAGCTAAAACATGAGCACCGAGAAGCATAAGCGTGTAGTTAAGGGGCAGAAGAAAAGCGTAAGGAAATCAAATCGTTCGCACGATACGATAGACTCGAATTATTCAGAGCTTGCCAGGGACTATGCCAAAAAGTATGAACAGCTGACGAAACTGGAGGATTTTTCCGCTTTGCAGCAATTGGAGTCTTCCACAATTGAGAACTCGAGAAAAGCAGTTGAGAATATGATAAAAAACACCAATAAAAATCGTAAGGCTGGATCACAGAGTAAGCAGAGAAAAGTAAATAGAAAAGAAGGAACTATTAAGTTAAGGTTGAGAAAAGTAAGTGAAGCGAGTAAAGTGAGCAGAGAAAGTAACGCGAGTAAAGCGAGTTCAGTGATCAGAGAAAGTAACGTGAGTAAAGCGAGTGGAGAAGTCAGTAAATTGAGTAAACAGAGTTTAGTAAGTAAAGCGAGTGCGGCGAGTAAACAGAGCAAGATAAGTATCGCCAGTGTAGAAAAGACCGAAAGTAGATATAGCAAAGGGACTGCAACTGATAACATCAGTAGAGTTAGCATAGGCAGCAAAGACAGCAAAGCTAGTAAAAGGAGTGTAGGTAGTAAAAGGAGTGGATCGAGCATGGCGAGTGTCCGCATGAGAAGCAGTCGAATGTCACAAGGGAGCATGGCGACTTTGATTGCTAGAGCAAGTCAAATTAGCTTGTCGAGCAAAGAGAGTTTTCAAAGTTTCATAGAAAGATCTTCCGTGTTGTCCAAACAGTATGCTAAAAGCATGGCAAGCGAACGTCATTCAAAAAACCGACGCCACAGCGAAAGGAGATCAATATCGCCACCCAAAAAAAATAAATCCTCTCTGATTTACGGCCTAATTCAAGCACCAACAGTGGTCGACAAAACTTTTTATCTACGGAAAGCTAAGAAATCCCAAAAAGTTGAAGAAGAGCCAAAGAAAGAAGAAGTCCATTTCGAGGAATTCGATGAAGACGATATAATGCAGTTTGATGAAACATCGGAGGAGTCATTTGAGACTACGGCGGAAATCTATGAAATTGCTGAAGAATTTGACATACGCAGAGAAATGTTAAAAACGTTATCAACGATACCCGATATTAACGATTTGTCCGACACGAGTTTGCCTCCAACACCGAAACAGCAACCTCAACAACTAGATGAACAACAACAGCAGCAGCAACAACAGCGAATTATAGAATCCATAGAAGACATGGAAGATACCGAGGGAGAAGCTGTTGAAGAATTTAGTAGAGAATCGAGCATCGAATCGGGCAGCGATAGCCCGCTGAGTATGCTCTATCTCTCCAGCCTGACCTCAACTGAAAACGAGCTCTTCACGATCCGAACTCCCGAGCAAGATTCGATTTACTCGAACATTGCTCACACGATGACTTCCGTCAAGATTCGCGGCAGTCAGGTGGATTTCATCGATCCAAACGCATTGGAGAATCGCAACCGCAAACGCATCAAAAGTATTTGCATGCAATTTATGGAGGAGGCCATTGCACGCACTGTCGACGTGTGTGAGGAACCCGCCAGGAAATTGCTGCAACGACTTGACAAGCTTAAATTGTGGGAAAAGCTGCAAAAGTTGTTTGTTCATTATAGCGATGAGGCTAATTTGCGCAACAGACTCATGAGTAAGACAACAGAGCACTTTTTACGCAAGAAGCGCTTTGTTTTCATTCGACCAGCAACGACATTCGATGAGATCAATCATCAGCGATATCAGAATGCCCTCAATGAATTCGATAGACAGCTGTATATCGAGAACAACACAAGGGATAAGGTTGAGTTTCAAATACGGCAATCTAAACAACAATTTGAGCAGAAACGAAAATTCTGCATCGAGCAACAAATCAACTTGGAGCGAACTGTGCGAGAAACTTTGGTAAAAAATGATCATTTCACGCATCTCAAGAGCTCGCTGGATAATGTGCTGGCGACCATGAACCGGGTGCGCAATGAAATCTCCGATATACGCATGGAAGTGCTTTATGCTCAGCACAATTTCACTGAGATGATAAACGTAAGTGTCTAGGAATTTTTTGGTTTTGTATGAATTTACTCAATGTTCTTTTCATTTAATCGAATGTACCTATGATAATTTTTGCGTATATTATATTGCTGCAAGATTGTTTTTATCATTAAATATAAGAACCATGCTCCCTTAAAATAAACTTAATATTTTGTAATATTCGATTATTGCAGAAATCAGAGGCGTTGGAAGATATTGGAGGTGATGTGCAAATGCGAGAGTTTCTGCTTCGACAGGCCGATGTCCAAGTGCTCACCATGAAAATTACAGGTTTGTGCATTCAAATTGAAATTAATCATTATTTAAAATTGTTTGCAAATAGAACGGAATAGTGATCTCCTACGCTTGCAAACAAAAATCAACTTTGATGTCCATGCGCTGGCGCATTTGAAGAACAAATTGCACATGCACCGCATAACACATCAGCGCAATGAACAAAATCTTTGGATGCTAATCGGTTGCCAAAAACAATTACGCGAGCAGATTTACGAGGGCAAACTTAGACACAACGCGATGAGTCGCGAGGTCGACAAACTGAAAACCGAAGGCGGCCTGCTGCATTATCCTCTGCTGCTCGACGACTTTGATAAGACCGACGATGAGTTGCATGCCAAACGCAAATCGGTTGCGAAGCTTCGAAAGACCTGCGATAATCTGACGCGACGCGTTCGCATCAGAGAGGAACTCAGTGAGTCGACGCGACGAAAAAACAGCATATCATCATATCTGAAGAATCCCAATGAGGCATCTATGCTGGACACTGAACTTAATAGCTTTTTGCGTATCTCGTCAATTTAATTATATTTTTACCTTTACTTTCTATAATTCTCATCTTATGCTGTGATTTTTCAATTATAATATGTTTTGTTTCAACGTGATATCGCCAAGCATTTTCATTTGTATTCATTCCGAACAATGTAGTTTTCTAGATGGAATAAAAACCTTTTTTTTATAAATTATTTAAAATACTAATTTGAAAGTCGAATATGAAGAGTTGACAGTGAACAATTAACAATAATAGATTATGAAAAATATTAAATGAGTGAAATTATATTCCACAATTAAAATCATTTAGCCATCTTTAAAAGTATTTGAAATTATTATTATTATTATTTTAATCTATTTTATTTGTGTTTATCTTAGTCCGTTTGATATGGAGCTTTACCTTTATCGTCTTTGGCTAGTAATATCGCTGCAGAGCACTGCAATTTCCTGCCCATTCTCAGCCCAATATCATAATAAGTGCCACTCTACTAAATACATAATAACAACGATAGCAAAAGCTGTCATGGCCATTGCTAGCACGCTTCCTGTTCTCTCTCTCTCTCGCTGTCTGTCTCTCTTCCGCACAGACTCTCCCTCTCTCTCTCACTCTGTGTGTGTGTAGATGGCAACCGCACAGCGGGACATGTTCTGCCTGCTCCCATATAGAAAAGTCATGTTTTGCATCTTTTGGCAGCTGCCATATATCTTCGTAGGGAGCCAAACAAGACTAGCAAACATGGGATACATAGTCAACTGCACGCACACTCACACACACACACACACACACACGCACACTCACACACGCACACACATGCCTACACAGGTGGCAGCACACTGTCAGTGTATTAGTCTGTGGCCAGCACTAACGACAGCTACAAAAACAACAGAGCTGAGAGCACAAGGAGTTGCCAGAGTTAGGCTGGTTGCCACCTCAGTGGCAGCTGCATGCAGATGAGTCAAAAAGAGAGGGAGAGAGGGAGGAGAGAGAGAGAGAGAGGAGAGAGAGAGGTGCAGACCAACGACGTGGACGTCTCCTTGGTATGCACAATTCATGTTGCACTTAAGCAACAAGAACAACAACGACGACAACGGCAACAACAAAAGACGAGTTTAGCTGCAGGAACAAGAAGTGGCGAAAACTAATAGCAAAGAAGCTGTGCCGCCAACGGTGGCATGCAACCAGCCAGTGTGTGGCAGCCACAGCCACAGTCACAGCCACATCCACTGCAGGGTTAATGGCAAAGGTGCTGATGCTGCTGCTGCTGCTGCTGCCCCTTTAACCCCCTGCCGTCGTGACCTGACGTCGTCTGCACTCTTTTTTTTTATCCTGTTCTCAGCTCGTTTTATTTTTTCTGTTTTTGTTTCTGGAGCGTCGTTCACGTGTGTTTGGCACGCATGTTGCAAGCGCTTATCGCCTTCGTCGCAACGCTTGAAAGGGGCAGCAGGCAAACCACTCACCATCGAGTGGCAAGCGACAGGGAGGAGGCACATTTGGTTTTACTTCAGTTTGGCTGCTAAGACGAAATGCCGTTAGCTACGAGTAAATTCGATTTTGCACTTGAGCCGCTTGCAGCAACAGCGGCTAATGCAGCCAACGACCTGCCACATCAGCCAAACGGCCACGACCACGCCCCAAAGGCAGCTCACTCCCCCCTTCACCTTCACCCACACCTGACAGCACATTTCCATGTATGTGCTATATGGGTGTGCTGTGTGCTGTGTGTGCTGGCTGGCCAAGTGGAAGAGGTTTGCTGCAAAAAATGCTTAAGCTAAAACTAAAACTAAAGGCTAAAGCTAATGTGCTCTGCATACCACAGCGAGGGCAGCCCTAAGCATTTTCTATCACTCAAATAAACCAAGTGACAAATGTTTCAAATAGAATACGAGTAATTTCTTATTTCTTCGCGTTATTTCTATACTCAAATTCTTCTAAACAAAATGGTCTCGAAATTAAAATAATTGCGATTGCAGATTTAAACTTAAAAATTCGTGAAGTACAGCCCACATTAATATTTGGTCTACCCAGAATATATTAACTCATTTGAAAGCAAATTGAACACAACAATAATTTTTGAATGCATATAAAAAAATTGAGAACTCTACTAGTTGGTTAAAAGGTTAGCCAAAACTCTCTTGAAAATACTCTTCAAAATTCAAACAAACTTTCGATCCAAAGTAGCTCAATGACTAGTAGTTCTTTCATAACAATTAAATAAATTTTGCATTATTATACAATATGACCAGCCAACAAATTAAACAATAAACTCTGTTAATTATTTACTAAATCAGCAGCTGGCATTTAAAACTAGTTTTAATTCAGAGAGTAGAATAGACAGTATTGACACAAAAAGATTAAATATCACAATTAAAAAGTTTATAAATAGAGTTTATTAAAATTCCTTGGATAATTGTTTATAAATAGAGCAATTCAAATTATTTGAATTAAATATTTATGTCCGCCTTCTTTAAGACTAAGTGGAAATACAATTTTAAATTCGATTTAAATTTTTGTTAATTCCATAAACGATTTCCATGTTTTGGCAGGTCAAATTCTAAGCTTATTAAATGGGAAAAGTTGCCAAACCGTCGATTGGCCCCTCGTCCAGCCAGCGGGTATTTGGGCTTGGGGCGTCATTCGCAAGTAAAAGCAATTTCAGGTACTCAGGACGACAAACAATTTGCATATGCAATGCACGTTCGTTCTATTCCGTTCTGTTCGCATCTTCAATTTACAATTTGGATGCGACTAAATACGTATCTATGCGATCTATCTATAAACCAATTTCCGTAGCTAAAGCAAAAACATATCCGATTGCTGTTGTTGTCTCGTCGCGCACAATTAACACAGTGGCATTTTGGCGCATTTCCTTTTCATGCGCCATTTTGATGATGACGTTGCATAAGTGTTTCCGCCATTTTGCAAATATCATAACCCAGCCAAGCGTAGATTTACATGCAATTTGATTAAGCTCAGCACAATTTCGTATATTTTAAATATTTATAAATAAATGCAACTATTTGACTGCATGGCGTCAACGCTCCCCCCTCCCCCCCACCTCTAACCAAACATCCAACTAGTCATCCAACCGACAAACCAACCAACCAACCAGGCAACCAAACAACCAAGCAACCAACCAACTAGGACGTCATCCGTTCCCGTTAGCGACGCTGCACGCCACTTAAAGCGAGTCGCAGTTTCCACATACACCCAAGTGTGTGTGCATTTTGAGTAATAAACTCATTTCATATGCTGACTGCTTTTTCATTTCAAACTTTTTTGCCAGTGTTTGGCTGTTGTGTTTCTTGTTAGCCAAGCCGAAGCCGGCAAGGGGTCAGAGAACGGCCCCAAATGATATACGAGTTCAGCTCTGTTGTGTAGTGTAGTTTCTAGTTAACCCTTTTTTTTGTGTTTAGCCTGTATTGTATTGTGTATCATACGCTATGTATTATGTTTTGTTTCCCGCTCTCGCATTGCCGGCCGGCTTGCGGGTTTCCACTTTTTTGTTGCAGGCAACACAACAAATTATTAAATACGTATGTATGAAATGCATTCGGGCTGGAGAGCAAAGTACATTTGTATGTCTGTATGAGCAGTGTTAAATGTAGGTGAAACCAGCTGTCAAAATGGCTGACACAACGATAATGAAATTTGCAGAGGCCACGTCGGCAACATCCCCCGTAACTAAACACGTTGAGTGACATCTTAATAAAGTGCTCACTCGTTCAATTAAATGCCCTCCAGCTGCATGCCTTCCGCCTTATAAAAATGCAAAATAGACACTCACATGCTCATTCAGTCACTCAGTCAGTCAGTCACTCAGTCAGTCGGTCGTTCAGTCAGCTAGTTAGTTATTTAGTCAGTCAGTCAGTCAGTCAGTCATTTAGTTAGTTAGTTTGTGTCTGGCTGTCTGCAAGACACTTTCCCCCTTTTGCCATTTAAGTGTTGTTCGGCATTCAACGATTGGCAGTTGGCAAGAACGTACTCGTATGTTATGTAATAAAGTATCACTTGAATTGCATTGCTGCTGAGGGTTCAGAATTTGTCAAACATAAATATTAAATAAGCATTAAGGGTTTTAGTTTCTAAGATGCAGTTTTATTTGCCTAAGAACTGCAATTTTATTTAAATTGATGAAATTATATCTAAGCGTTTCATGATGTTTATTGGATTGGACGTATTTCTAAGCATAATTTAATATTGTATTTTGTTCAAAATACACTGTTCATAGTCGCCCTAAAAATAGGTAAAATAAATAAAGAAACACAGTAAATTTATTTTATTGCCATTTACTTTTCTTTAATATTTCACATTTTTATAATTGAAATTATTTATCTCTTTGAAAGTGAGCAGGCTGACATTTAATTATATACGCTCGCGATAAAGCATATCAGAAGTAATTAATAATACGACAGCTCTTTGAGTATTTTATGCGAAAAAACAAATCCTAGATTTTGAAGACAGAGCAAACTGATTGTAAAGCAATTACAGCAAGGGTATTTGGTCTTTGGCAGTCCAACTCAGTTCTTTAATGTAATTAAATAATTTATGGCGAATTTTTGCAAAGTGCAGAACATAAGTTGTGGTATCGTGCACCTGATGGTTACCTATAACAGATTATTTAATTTATTGCGTTTTATTGAATTATTTTGAGTTGGCTACTGAGTGTTTGGGCTGGCTTTGGTTTGCTTGTTTGGGGCTTGGTACGATGTTTGTGATGTTTATCGTTTGCGACAGCGTAGAACTCAATTATCGCTAATTGAATTCGGCTTTGTTGTGTGGCAAATTGAATCATTTAAGGTAAATCTGCTTTATTATTTGCGCCGTTCTTCTCGGTTCCGCTACTTGTTTATTTTTTGTTGTACTTATATTTTTTTTTATTTTTATTTTATTGTTGCGGAATTACGGGAGAAACTTTGGCAGACGTCAGAGCGGAGCAGCAGAGCTGCGCTTCAACTGAGTAAAGTGCAAAAGTTGGCTTAACAAAACTTTGTCATGGCTGCAGCCAAATAATAAAAATGAGCAGCAGTCGCATAAAGTGCAGCAAATGCAAAAACTTCTGCCACTCGCTGGACAGCAGCAGCAGCATCACAACAACAATAGCAGCAACTAACAACTGTCATTGCTACTTGAGCTTAAGTTGAGCATTGGAGTCCCAACAGCGAGTCCCCAACTTGAAGCAATAAACAATAAAACACTAAATCAAGCGTATTGTCTAAGTGTATTGTAGGTGGAGGTATCTATGTGTCTCTGCCACAGAGAGTCAACTATGAAAATTGGCACATCAAGCGTTTTAAGCGCAACTCGTTTATCTTGGACCGGGGTAAACGATACGCCTGCATTATCCAGGCGACAAACAATTGAATCGCATTACAAGCCAAATAAATTTCACGGCAACCTCACGAGCAGCTGCTTCAGCTTCTCAGTTGCCCCAATAGCTTGAGCTTTAGCTTCAGCTTGAGCTACGTTTAGATATATAGCAAATAAATTTTCCTATACTTGTACAAACAATGAGACATTCTTTAGGAGGGGGGTCTCAATGTCTCGATTGTTTGTTTGTGTCTGCTTGTGCCTCGAGGGGTTAACTAATAGTTTGAGTTGAATTCGAAATCAATTGACTCAATGGCCAAAGAGGTATACAATTTGGCAGACAGTGGAATAAGACGTATTGTTGAAAATATAATTATAATATAAAAGATAGTTGGACTTTAATATAAAGGCAGGCGAAAACGATTTGTTTTCAGGGCGAACGAACGAGAAGCCAAAGCTTAGGCGGGTGGCAAGTGGCAAGTGGCAACTTTGCCGGTGTTGCCTACTTTGCGGCGCATATTCTAATCACTCGAGTCACGCAAATGTCAATGTTGCTGTCAAAGTGTCAATGAAATGTTCAATGAAAATAAAACGCGCAAGAAATAAGAGCCCAACGATAGATTGGGGTGCGGCCTGACTTCGTATAGGTGTCTGTGTGTGTATCTGTGTGTGTGCGTTTGTGTGGCAAGTAGCAGCAGCTGAAACAAACTTGTGGCAGAGCCAAAGACTTGCGGAAAGCAACAACTTTGCACAAGTTGCCGCTGGCGGCGTTTGTTATTGAAAATGCGGCTTATATGGAAATGCCGTGGCTAAATATTTTCCTTTCACTCTGCTTCGCTTTTCTTTTCTTTTCCTTTCTGTTCGTTTCCATTGCGTTGCGTTTGCGTTCGCTTCTTTTCTTTGCCATTTTCTATTTTATTTTATTTATTTATTTTTTGTTGTATTTGTTTTATTAATAAGGCGCAAAAGCGGCAAGCAAGTGCTGCGTCGTTGTGCAATAAACTGTCTCTCGATCTATTTAAATGTCTGTCTTTTTCTATACAGATATCCTTCTCCTTCTCCCCCCGACTGCGTTTCTATGCGTGCGGAAGTTGTCTGGTATGTGGCAGTTTATTTCTATTTCCATTTCTATTTTCTATTCAGTTTTTTGCTTCGCTTGAGTCTCAATTAAATTTTATAGGCGACGCCGGAGTCTTTGTTGTCCTCAATACCAGGCAAGTAGTGCTTTAGTCCTGGCCCCCAAGACAATGGACAACAAAAATTAATAGAGCAAAAAAATGCAAACTCACTTTACTACCCGGCAATTGGTTTGAAGCCGCCCCACAATAATAATGAGTTCGCTTTAAAAAACAAAACTATTACTATTGCAGAGTGCTTACTCAGAGTGTGGTTTAGATGAAGTTTATTCCTCGACTGTTATTTACTGCGATGACAACTTGTTTCTGCTTTGTAAGTCATTTGTAATTGCAGATTAATGTTTGGTATTTTATTCTACTATTTGAAGTTGCTACATTATAGTAATTCACTTTAATCTATTTTCAATTATTTGGATTCATGTATTTAATACTCAGCCAACATTTTTAAATAAATTCGATTTATAGTAGCGGATTGATGATTAGTATTTTATTTTACTATTTGAAAATGCTACATTAAAGTTATTAATTTATTTACACATAAGTATTTAATATTCAGCCAACATTTTTAATTAATCCGAATTATAATTGAAGATTGATGTTGAGTATTTTATTTTATTTGAAATAGCTTCATTAGAATTTCTCACATAATTCTACATTCAATTATTCAGGTCTATGAATATTTGTAAGTATTCAGCCAACATTTTTTATTAATCCAATTTGAAATTGCAGATTGATTTTAAAGTTATTAATTTGAGATTACTTTCAATTATTTTAATTGACATATTGTATTTGTATTTAATATTCTGCCAACATTTTTCATTATTCCGATCTGGGATAATCATTGAAGAATTCTTACATTTGAGTATATTTAAATACAGTTTTCAATTCGCATATATCCTAGACTAATTCCAGTTATCTTCCCTGCTATTGATTCGGGTTAGATGCCAGAGTGTTGCTGCTTGCTTCACACTAGCTTATGCTAATTGCCCTAAAGATCCACAACGACAACGCTTTTGCTCCTCTACACGTGCCTAATCCTCCGACTCCTGCTCATTGATATCCTGTGCATGTCTCCAGCACACACACACACACTCACACACACACATTCGATAATGCTTGGCAGGAAAACTGACGATGGAAATGTGCCAGAATTTATACAGGTAGCGACGCTGGCAAAATTTGACGCCTGATCAATAATATTGGCTGAGAGCTGCTAGAAACAGTTTGTTCCCCGCAGCAGCAAGATATCGAACAAAGCAGCGAGAGCGAAGGGAGAAGGTGGAAGAGCAAAGGGAAACGGCATTTGCATGCAGTCGAGCTGCGACAGGTAGAATGATGACGAAATTAAAGCAATACAACGTGCAGTCATAGATATATGTATGTAGATACAGAGCTACATATCGAAATAGCTGTAGATACCGATACAGAGAAATAGACGCCGCATTGGGCCAAAGGTAAACGCTTCATTGGCCCCACGAGTGTGCGAGTGTGTGTGTGAGAGTGAGTGTGTGTGTGTGGTGTATTGGCTGGTTGACTGACTGCAGAATTTGGCAAATTTTGGACAAAATATATTCAGGCACACGTAGGAAATTACAAACGGATGTACATACATCAATTCCAAATGAAGAGCATGTGCATTCAATAGTATCAAAAGCATGGAGGCAGGGGGTTGTGGGCGTGGGCGTGGCACACGGCATTGAGATGCCGCTGAATGCATGGCAAACTTGCAACCAAATCAAATAGTTCAATAAACCCAGGCAAACAATTTAATATGCGTGGCCAGGTCGTCACACACTGACAACTTGTCTCCTCACATTTAACGAGTTGGTTGTTAGTTGTTCGCATGATGCTGACAAGCATCGATTGCAGTTAATTGGCAATGTCTAGCGGACAAAATTAACACATTCACCTTCAATTGGCTATTTGCAGCTGAAGCTGCTCGTAGAACAAATTGAAACCAATCGCCACTTGGCAACTCTATCGGCTGACTTGGCAATTCGACAACTCTGGCGAAACTACGGCACTCTGCACTTCAAGTGCCGGCAATTTGCATGCCAAGTGCTTCGGTGAAGAACTTGCCAGAAATGCTCGAAGGCTATTTCAAAATATTTCCTTTTTTTTCGCCTGTAAGAATTATGAATTTATGGGCTAAGCGAAAGTTCGACAGATGTAAGAGCCAACTGACAGACGGTCGAAGATCAAGTGAAGCGTGATTGCCAAGAGCAAATTTAAATTGATTTAAGGTATGCAATATTTTAAATATTTTTAAGATGGATAGATAAATATATTTTTAAAAGATTGAATATGAATTCAAAATGATTTGTTAATAAAGTTTAGATTCGATTTTAAATTAAAATAATAAATTTTAATCACAACAAACATTGAAATTTATTTAATGCTTTTATTTTATATTAAAATGTGAATGAACAATTTTTAAAATTGTCATCTTTTCAAAAATAGAATAAAACGTAAATGTTTTTTCATTTGGAAAAATTACCTTACAACTGTATTGGTAAGTAAAAATTGTCATTGATTGAAGGTAAGCAATTTTGTATATATTTCAAGATTGATAAATGAAAATATATTAAAAAGATTGAATATGGTATCAAAATGCTCAATTAATACAATTTATGATTGATGATTTTCAATAAGAAAGGGATTTTTATATTACAATAAATTGGGAAATAAACTTAAAACTTTTATTTTAAATTAAAAAGAGAAAAGAAATGTTAATGTTGCAATCTTTTTATAAAAACAATGAAACGTAAATGTTTCTTTGTCTAGAAAAATTATGTTGCAATTGAATTGCCGATGGAAAATGTTATTTTTGTTTATTTATAATTTATTTAATTTGAAAAATAATGAATGTGAAAAGAAATTTAATGTTTTATATGTTTTTACACAAACAAGAAAATGGGAGAAAATCATGTTAAATAAGTAATATTTGAGTACTTTTACAGGATATTTTCCACAACCAAGAACTATTATATGGCGTATAGAAATTTCAGTTGACCAAATCCACACACCCTAGACACACACACACAGAACACACACCCCCAGAGCTCAAATAGTTGCTGCTAAGCTACGCATATGCAAGTAGAAATTAAAAATAATATAAATAAATGGCTAGAAAAATAACGCGTAACGTTTTAATTAGTGCAAATTAATTATGCAAATCGCTGAGGCAACTGAATCGCCGCGAAGTCTGCGAGTCTAGAGGAAGGTGCCAGCAACTTGGGTAATCACTTCGATAAATAAGCGAGCGAATGCGCTGCATGAGTCGGGCTGACTTATTTGCACTTATTTATTCATTTGGATGGCAATTAAAGCATACAAAATTAAATACAAAACCATTTGGCTTCATTTCAAGCAGAATAAAATAACACAAAACTTTAATTTGTATGAACGCGCGTCAGTCGGCGGAACATTTTTCTTAGTTTCTCTCATTTTTTTTTCTCCTCATTTTGCCTATTTGTATTTTAGTTTGGCGCTGCATTTAAATCAAAGTGCGACTCTGGGACGGCAGCCATAAGTGCATAGCATAGAGCGAAAAAAAGAGGCGGCGATGCTGGATGGTTAGAGGGGGGAGAGAGGTGGAGGGTGAGGGATGCAGTCCATTCCATTTCCAACTAAATAAATAAAAAGTGAATTTTTAATTAAAAGTTAAGTGGCAACTCATTTAAATTAATGTTGACTCAAGCGTCATAGCAAAACATTTGGCGAGCAATGGCGAACGGAGAGCAGAAAAATTCAACTGCAAACGCTGGCAACGAGCTGGTGGAGCGGGGGGAGTCGGGGGGAAGTTAGTTCGCAGCAGGCACTGCAGCCCCTTGCCACCGTCCGCTTGCGTGCATGTGGCAGAGGGACAACCCTTAATAAGCATAATGCACTGCAGGACTCCATCTACGACTGCGAGCCTCGTAATGGAGCCACGCTCATAGAAGTAGCTTGGAAAACGCTCGTCATGTAATTAGAACACATTATGGCAGTAATACAACCAAGATGACAATGTCGTGCGTAAGCTATTTCAGGGCAATACTCGTTGAAAGCGCCATAACGCATAAGCGGGCAATAACACACTTTGCAGCGAGTGAAGGAAATGTAGCGAGTACAGCGGAAGGGTCAAGTACATTGAAAGCGAAAGGGAGCAATATACAAATACATATATATATGTTAGAAGGAGAACTTGTAGAAGGAACAAATGCTGAAACGAGTTTGTGGATTACAAAATTAAACAAAAGTAACGACCAAGATAGAGAGAGAGCCACAGTTTAATCCTAAGCGACTAGTAATAGTTAATAGCGAGAGGAGGTGGAAAGAAAATGTAACAATTACAATTGAATTTCAAAATTAAACATAAGAAATAGAGAAAGAGAACGTAAAAGTGAAAAGAGATCAACAAAAAATGGTTGTAAAGATCAACGAGTGCAGAAAAGTAAAAATCTTTGCTGGAACGACTTGTGAATAACAAAATCTACCAAAAGTAATGAGAAGGTATAAAAAAATAGCTTCAATGAGCTAGTGAATTACAAAATTAAACAAAACCAAGAAGCAAGCATGAGCGAGAGAAAGTGAAAGTAAAGTGAATTTAACAAGATCACTAATTTGATCCTAAGCGACGAGTGAAGTTAGTTAAAAATTAATTCTGGAGCGGGTTTGTGAATAAAAAAGTTAACAAGCAGGCATGAGCTTTGGAAAACAGATCGCCAAGACCATTTATTTGAACGAGTAAATCGCTCTTAGCGCCTTAGAGCTCATTCAAAAATCAAAAACAGTAACGAGCATAATGCAAACAATAAAATATTCAATTCCACGAAATGTTAAATTAGCATTACAGTAACAATAGTGCAGCTGGCGAATGTACAATGGGCTTAGAGCCACTTGAAATGCTAACTGAAAAGCAATCAAAGTTGGCTCTTGAATAGTTGTACTAAGCAGACAGCTCGGAAATATCATTGCTCAGTAGCATTTATAGCATAATTGAAAGTAGTAAGCAGATTACAAAATTATTACACAATGGATCCGACAAGTGATTCCAGCTGCTCAGGACTGAACGTCGCAGACACCGACAGTGATCAACAGATTCCAATGGACACCGATGTGAATGATGCAGCGCAGCCAATGGACACCGATGTGGATGTGGATATGGATGGCCAGCCAATGTGTAGTGCCAACTGTCAGCAAAGGGGCAAAAAGCGATTTACGGTCAAGAAGTGGAACGCGGTGGCCATGTGGGGTTGGGGTAAGAATTCACAGAAAGTAGCTAAAAATCAGCTTATTTCGGCTGACTTCCATCTCACAGATATAACCGTTGACACTTGCGCCATTTGCCGGAACTCCATCATGGATCTGTGCATCGAGTGTCAAGCGGATCCCAATGAGAACTCCTCCAAGGAGTGCACAGTGGCCTGGGGTGCTTGCAACCACGCCTATCACTTCCACTGCATCTCGCGCTGGCTCAAATCTCGCTCCGTCTGCCCGCTGGACAACCGCGAGTGGGAGTTCCAGAAGCTGGGTCGTTGATGTAGTCCAGTCTGTTCTTTTGGTTTGGGGCTGCGGGTGGTTGGTTGCTGCTCAAGTAATAAGAAATCGTTGTGCTGACTCAGCGTCCTGAACTTTATCATTATTTTGTGTTAATTATGCATCTTTCGCCGGCTGACGCAAGTGCGCTTCGGTGTGGTGTGGTGAGACGGTGCGGCTCAATGCCCAATTATCATTTGTGTGCTCGCAACTTTTGCGGCACTTAATAAACGAGCCGGGAGCAGACTTAGACCCAGAGACGCGGACGCGGAGCAACTCAAAGTTTATCCGTAGTTTTGAGTGCTGGCAACGGGGCGGATTATCAATTTTGCAGCTCGCCTTTCACGATGGCAACCTTTGAACTTGGCGCAATAAGTTGGCCTGGCTGCGGAGCCTGCCAGGCTGTGCACTTTTAGCCGCATCTCGAGTTGTGCTCAGTTTTAACAATTAGCTCATAGATTTTATGAAGTGCGCTTTTCGCCGTTCTCTCTCGGCTGTCAATTAACCGTACTTCTTACTACTACTCCAGCTCAACGGCACATAATTAAATAGAATTACTGTTTAATTGTTGCCCGAATCACATTAACACGCCAGTCAGCCCTAAATTCTCCCTCCCCGCCCCTCTGCAGTATCGCCTTGATTGTTTGCCTGCCGTCGACGTCGACGTCGTCGCCTGTCAGACGCTTCGCCAGACACACTGCAAAGCACACTAAATTATTTTGCGCACAACAAATTGGCAGCCTTCCATTCAACTTGTCTAAAACGGTACTCTGTCCATAGTCTCCCCTCTTTCCCTTCTCATCATCATCCCACTGCGCTCGTTTGGTAAGTTTCTTTTAATTTTTGCACGAAAATTAAGTTTGTTTTCCATTAAGTTAAATAATTACAAAATTATCCGGCACTCAAAGGCTTTGAGTGTGTGTGTTTGTGTGTGTGTGTGGCTGACTGTGTGTGCGTTTCAGTGCGTGTTTATTTTGCTAGAGTGGCAACTCTGGTGAGACGACATTTAACACCCTGCCAAACAGGGTTGAGTTGCGTTGCGTTGAGCTGAGCTGAGCAGCAGCTGCAGTTTTCCGTGTAACTGACAATGATAGCCGCTTGCTTGACTGACTTACTATCAGGCCAGGGCTGCACGAAATCCAAGCGAATAAATTAATTATAGGTATAGCTTGAAGTATTCTCGATTTTATAATTATTCCCACACAATAAACTTTGATTCAAGGTGATTCGCATCAACATTATTTGCTTTTGAACTTAAATTTAAATTGAAATTCATTCAATAAATTGTTGTTGAGCAAAGAAACTAATTTTATAAATAAATGGGTTATCCTCGGCGTCGATCTAACAAAAATTAAGTCACTTCCATTAAATGGATTTATAATAGAAATATGTGTAAAATATATTGATAAATATCTTGAAAATCTACTAAAAAGTGATCAATATTTATTTGATATTGATTTGACATAAAAAATGTGGGTAACACATATTGAAAAATATGCAAACAATTTACTTATAAGTGATCACATTTATTTAATGTTTATTCATTTATTTAATAAAACATGTGGGCAAAATGTATTGAGAAATTTACGGAAAATGTACTAATAAATTACCAAATTTATTACTGTTGTTGCCAAACAAATCAACTATTTAAGAATTTACATTTAATTCAAAAATAAATAATCAAAATTTATTTGTATTTAAAAACAGTCTACATTTAAAATTGTCACTTAATTTATCTAATTTGTATACTTTAAAATAATTCAAATTGAAATAAGTAAAATTCGATTTTATTTTGGATATTTTTGCTGATTTTGAGTTACAAATTAATTTGTTTTGCTTTGTAGCCCTGGTTTTGCTCGCCTGTTGGTTTTGACAAAAGTTTTGCTTAAACGCTGCTTTTGGCCCAAACTAAGGCTCATTATCTTTTCATTCGGTTTTCTTATTCGCTTTTTTTTTTGTTTGCATTTGTCTGTGCGCTGCGCCGTTTCTTTTCTTTAACGCTCCGCTAATCAAATTCAACATTTTTCCGTTTTAATTTGACAATTGGAAAACAGGCTGGCAAGGGGAAGTGCAAGAGAGAGAGAGGGATAGAGAGAGTGGGAGCGAGTGAGAGGGGAAGATCTGACAACAGCTGTGCGCGTTGTCAATTGGAAAATGATAAAGTGACGTTCGTCGTAATGAAAATGGAAATTGGCATAGGAAGTGAAACAGATAACTGTAAATGGCGTTGACAACCCCAAGGGATGTGACGCCCCCTCTCGCCCCTCTCTTCCCGTTGCTAAGCTTGTTAGTTTCTCATTTTTTTCGTCGCGCACTTGGCACTTCTTTAAGCTGCCGCTCAAGGTGACCTGCAATGCACAGTGTGCCACACTAAATGCATTACAATTAGCGCAAATTATCCGTGTCCAGTTGCAACAATTGTCACTGGGTTTGTGCTTGGGGGCGACTTGATTGAATTTACTTGCTGGGCGCGTGACTTGCGACCAGGCGACGTGCATTGGATGACATATCACGTATACGCACTGTCACCCAAGCATTTAGGTCTCAGTTGCCCAAAATGAGTTCATTACTGGCCCACACTTTAAATCTCCATCACAGTCTGTTTTTTTTTTTGTTTTTGAAGTGCAAACGAGTCTGAATTTAAAGTTTCGCTTCAAGCATATTTTGTTTTAATAATTACGAGTCGGTTTTTTTTTGACTTGGCTTTTGTTATAATTTATGCATGACTCTGCTGGCCTTTCATATGTGCCATCCATCTGCCAGCCCCTCCCGCCCACTCTTTGCTCGCCTCGTTTTGGCTGAGCTGTTGTCAAAGCTTAGCGCACTTATCAGCAGCATTGCAGGCGACTTGCAGCGCTGCTCTCTCAGATGTCAATATAATTTAGGCAAATTTATGCAACTTTATATAGAATATATATATATCTACTCTACTCTACAGATATATATTGTGTGTGTGTTTGTGTGTGTGTGTGTGACTCATTTAACTTTGGCAATTTTTAATCACAAAAGTTTGTCGTAGTCGCAGTCAACTCTCAGTCTCGATGGCTGTCTCGTCGCTTCGACGCCAACGCATTTGCATATTTCTAATTCCAAAGTTGTAATTAGTATAATTTTACAGCTCTAATTGGATGATGATTTGAGCAACTTCATTTGGGCCCACAACCGTATGAGTATCTGTGCACCATCAAATATGCATATGCATGAGAAGGCCAAGCCGTAACCTTCATTTAGCAGCAGGCCAAACAAGAGTCAAGAGTCGAGAGCGAGTGTGTAGAGAGTGAAAGTCATTAACATAAGTTTGTAATTACAGAGACCACCGAAATGAACTAATATGTCATGTTTGTATCTACATCTCCAGCAAACGCTCTAGTTGTATCTGCATCCGAGTCTCTGGCACACAGCTTCAATTTTATCGCCACTCCAGACAGACAAACAGTCAGAGAGACAGAAGTCTGACCTAGCTTATGTGATAACGCGAAGCGAGAGTTCAGCATGAGGCAGAGGGACTTGAGAGCTGCACCTTGAGGGGCTCAAATGAAGAGTTTTGCAACCAAGAAACCATTCGCAAATTATGCAGCGACTTCCACTAGAAGCCATATGAATTTAAGACATGTTAAGAATTAAATTATGTTGAATTTCGAAATGTACACAATTTGAATCATATTCAGAATTAATTTTAATTGAAATTCTTTTCACTGAACAATTCAGTTTTTATCGTTCAAATGATCCACCTTGCAGGGCTTTAATGATGAGTTTCTCAACCAAGAAAACATTCAGAAATTATGCAAACATGAGCAGCGACTTCCAGTAAAAGCCATATGAAATTAATTTTAAATTTTACAAGTTAATTTCTGTTGCATTTCGAAATGTAAAACAATTTTATTTTCCTCTTGTTTAACCAAGAAAATAGTAATAAGTTATGCATATGCAATTTAAATCATATTCAAAATTAATATAAATTGAAATTATTTTCACTTAATTGTATAGTTTTTATCGTTCAAGTGCCGCATCTTGAGAAATATTTCTTCAAGATAACATTCGAAAATTATGCAAATGTGAGCAATGAGCTTTCCATATATATTTTTAATCATGTTAAAAGTGCATTGCAATTGAGTTTCTGTTCACTTTAAATATACAATAATTTGTATATTTTATTTGAGTAGTATTTGCCTTGCATTGTCTAGTTTTAAAGCGTCGAAGCAAATAAACATGTCCTCGATCCTTCTGCAAGCATCGCTCGCAAAAATCATGTGAAACGACCAAATGCAAAACCCAAAAATAAATACGACAACAACTCAATGCACACACTCACATTGGGAGGGGCTGAGGGGAAAAAAGAGGGGACAGAACAGAGACAGGACGACAATGGGCATTGAGCTGAGTTTTCAAGTCATTTTGAATGTTTTTGATTTCACTGATTTGTTTATTTATGCATAAAGCATGCAATTTTTGCGCTTTATGCGAACATCAGCAGAATGCCGACGACTGCTCCTCTGATAAGCAAAGCAACGCAACCATTTTGACTCTTCCTTTATTCCCCATTTTTTTTCTTTTTTGTTGTCGTTGTTGTTGAGTGTGCAGAACTTTTAGCTGGGCTAGAAAACTTAGATATTCCAGGCGAATGCATTTTCGCACGCAATGTGCAGTGCTCTCGATGGCTATGCGAGTGAGTTTCGCAAACAAATCAAAATCAAAATCGTGTGTGAATGTGACTCTCAGTCGTAAACAGCAACAGCAACGGAAACGGAAGTTGTACAAAACGATTTCATTTGCGCCGAATAACTTTTGATATATGCACTACTTGCCAGCCAGCCAGCCAGCCAGCGGCTTCTTTCAGCCCTTCTGTCTGTCTGGCTTTCATTGTTTGCATTGACACGGATCCTAGAGCTCTTGCAACACATGACTTGCAGCCTCGTGGGCAACTTAATGCGCTTTAAGGTGGCGCGTTTTCCAATTTTAGATATATAAGATATACACGCTTTCAAGTGGCTCGTCTTGCAAGAATTGCTAATAACCAATTTCGATTCAATTCAAGTGTCAGCCGCACAAGACGACATCGCTGATAGGAGGCAAGGCAAGGCAAGGCAAGGCAAGGACTCTGAGTTCGACCACAATCCGCACGGGAAGCACAGCCAATTGAGTATTAATGGTCAGACTGCCGGCTGCTGATGCCAGCAAGTTTCCTGCTTAGAATTATGGCAGACAGACAGACAACCACACACAAGCACAAGCTGCGGGGGTGCGTCCTGTTCTGTCCCGTCCTGTTCTGTTCGCCATGTCCTGGCCATATTTGAAAGTAAAATCATACATATTAGAAAGCAAAAAAACATGGAATGTTCGAACCAACAGACGTTCCACGTTCTTGGCAGGACCTTTCTCCCCCCCACCTCAGCTTGGCAGCTGGCCGAGTGCCAGATCAACGATGATATATGAGATTAGCTCAAGTGGCTCTGGAGGTTTGCGATGCTGGCTTGCGATGGCAGCACGCCAAGGCGACACTCCTCTGCTATACATACAAACTGTCGGATTTTATATTAATGATAAATTAAATTGTTCATTGACTTGAATAATTTTGTGCGTTGTCGTTTTGGGGTCGCAACGCAATAGTTTTCCCTCGTCTCCCATTTTTCTTCATATTTATTTTTCTCGCATGATGAATTGATGTATTCTGTGTGGAAAACTGTCAACGATTTGTTAAATTATATAACTCTATTATCTACGCATTACTTAATAATTGATGGCTAGGTGCGAGAGCGAAACAGAAACAGAGACACAGACTTGAAAGATTACTCCGCAAAGGGAACAAAATATTTAAAGGTGAAAAAGATTATAAATTACACATTTCCTTAACGCTCACAAATCACAACTTCAGAAGTTTGGAGCTGAGTTATTTCCGCAGCAGATAAACAGATGAGGGGCAAAAGCTGTGCACATTTTTACAGTTCAATTATTTAATTTCATAGTTTGTGTGGCAATATTTTGCTGGTGGCAAAACTATGTTGAGACCGAGACGGACTCGGAGACGGAGACAACAAAACAATTTACTGATTTTAACAAAAATTTTAATTAAACAAATTTTGCGTGAAAGGAAGTTGCTGTAATGTGCCTCTGCGAACAGCAACAGAAACTTTTCGCACGGTCTGCGACTTCCTTTCTGTGCTTGGTAGTAGGAAGTTGGCACGAGCAACTCGAGGCTGCCGCCCAATTCACTTTTTGCACCATAAGTTGTGCCCAAAATAGCAGAAAAGTTGCCCCCGATAATGTAAAAATGAAGCAACAAAATAATAAAGCAACCCCCTCAAAATATTCGTTCTGTAGGAAATGTGCAAAAGTTTTGTGTCCCCAAAACTATGCGACAAGCCCGAATGCTGCTTGACCCTGCACAAACTGGGAACAGGGAACTGGGAACTGAAAACTGAAGTAGCAGCAAAGACTGATTTTGGGCCAGTTGGCATAAATCTCTGCACAGGCAGCCAAAGCATTTGAATGTCACCATTTGAGTCGACTCCAGTGACAGTCTCACCAGACGACGCAGCGCCCGTCTAGACTGCAAGGCTTGCGTTTAGCTTATAAAGTTGTCTTATGCGCCCCTAAAACCAATGTCTGACTGCCACTTAAGCGAGCTAAACATATAAATCTTGCAATGGTTGGTATTTTACAGCAACAGCAACAATGCACAATTTTATTGCGAAACCTCAGACATTGCGTATACGTAACGTAAGCCAAGCTGCCGCCATCGCTGCTGCCACAAATACTACAGCTGCCATGCATTGTGGCCTGAAGGGGCAGTAAAGCTGAAGCTGACGCTGACGCCAAAGCCAAGGATCTAGCTGAAAATGTTTCCTCTTTCGTCCTCTGATTTGACTTTGAGTAACAATTTGGCCAAGCAATTTTGACTTTAAGTTCGGTCACATGCACAGCGCAGAACAACAACTCGGCAGCTTGGCGACATTCGCCTCAAATTCCTAGCAAACTTTTGCCAACAATTTCAGTTATTCAGCTTGGCTGTAGTCGAAAGTATTGCTGCGTTCAATATGTTTATTTTGCTCATGTGTAAAAGATTTGCTTCTATTTATGTAATGGAAAAATAAAACATTTTTCGCTGGCAATGATTTTTTTTTAAGTAATGCGGAATTCAACTTTAATGCAAATTTGAATTGCTCAACAAAATTATTAGACACATAAAAAGATTGCCATTTATTTATCTTTAACTATTGACAAAGAATAAATAGCCTATTTTTTTAAATTCGCTTGTAAATAATGTTAATAATCCGAATTTATTCCAATAGCGAACTGTGCAAAGCATTTTAGATTTTCATACAAAAATCCTTTGCCAAATTCCCACTTATCCTGTGGATTTGACAAAAAATGCGCAATTTCACTTTTACATAACAATAAAGGCTGTTTGGAGTCAACAAATTGTCGCACCTTTATTTAGCTACAAATATGTGAATTTGCAGTCCCTGTTCAACAATTGTCTTTGGTATTTGGAGCGTCTCGCTGGGGACAAAATAACGAGTCGAAATGAAAAGTGAAAAATATATTTCCACTTGCCACAAAGCCGCAAATAGCAGCAGCAGCTAGTACACTGAGAAAAAACAATGCTCTATTATATGTGGAATAAAATCGAAGAAAACAATCAAAATAAACCAACTTATTTTCAAATTGAAGACTACATTTAAAAAGGGTCTGGATAGCTAATGCATAAAATTAGATACAAACATGAAAAACATTTGCAATTTATGAATATTTGCTTTTAATAATAGTAAAAAATAAAATTGTTATATTTAGTTTGCTTCATTGACGACCTTGCATTTTTTTTATAATTGCAATTTATTTGGTTACACTTTATTTTATAATATTACATGCCATTTTCAAATCATTTTAAATTCTTGTTCAAGACCAAAAATTCTTATTGTTCCAGAATTTAGTTCTTGTTTTGGCCACTTAATTGTTTGCCTCTGTGTAGTTTGTAAATCCGTTGTAAATAACAACCACTTGGCTATTATTTATGTTAATTGTTCAAGCTAAGGCTGAGACTGAAGCCTAATATATTTAAAAATGCAAATTATATTGTTACACCTTCTCTATTAATATACATAACTTACAATTTACAATTCAATTGATTGAAAATCTTTGTTCTATAACGAAAATGCTTATTTCAAGAACTGTTCCACAATTTTATTCTTATGTTCAGTACTTTATTTTTTGCCTCTGTGTAGTTGCTACCTTTGTAAACAAAAACCACTTGGATATTATATATGTTAATTGTTTAAGCTAAGGCTGAGACTGAAGCCTAATATATTTAAAAATGCAAATTATATTGTTACACCTTCTCTATTAAAATACATAACTTACAATTTACAATTCAATTGATTGAAAATCTTTGTTGTCTGGCGAAAATTCTTACAGTTCTTGTTTTAAGTACTTTATTTTTTGCCTCTGTGTAGTTGCTACCTTTGTAAACAACAACCACTTGGCTATTATTTATGTTAATTGTTCAAGCTGAGGCTGAGGCTGAGACTGAGACTGAGGCGACGTTCATCATGTTGACTGTTTGTCATTGTTGTTGTGGCGGGACACAGCTCAAAAACGCAACTCAGACGAGACACAACTGTGATGTGTGTGTGTGTGTGTGTTTGTGTTGTTGCGTGGCGTTATTAGGCTAATGGCTGCCCCGTGGGCATTCAATGCTTTTGTCTAGCACAAATGCTTTTGTTCCCAGCGCTGCCAGTGCCACAGCTGTCGCTGCCCCCTCTCAACTATCTATCTGCTGCTGTTGCAAATATGCAGTGGCAGGCTTGTGGGTTAACTGCCAAAGCCACGCACAAAACGCATTGAGACGCCATAATTGCAGCCAGTTGCCACTGGTCTCTACTTTCTCTCCCTCTCCCACTCTCTCTCTCTCTCTCTCTCTCTCTGTGTGTCGCATGTGTGTGTGTGTGTGTTTGTGTGCGTGGGCGCAAGTGCGTTAAGTGCAATAACAGCAATGACAGCAATTGCGTTGACAGGCGAAGAAGAGAGGCGAAAGCAAAGGCAAAATGGAACACACTCTGCAGTGTGCCCAGACTCTGAAGAGCAGTTTATATTTAGATGCTGCCACAATGACTGCCTGAGTAACTGTCTCTCCTCCCGCCCCCCGCCACGCCCTGACACTGACTTGACTACCCAACAGCAATCGATCTGTGGACATCATAGTTGCTGGACAGCGGAAATGGATTGTTATTGTAAACAGTAATCATTATACGTTTTAAAAAATTTACAAAACAATAATTATTTCATGAAATAATGATTATTATTATTAGTAAAATTAAATATTCGTCATCTTAGACTATAAATTAATATGATTTGAGTCCCTATTCCTAAAGGATAAATAACATAAAAAACGCTACAAAAAAACTCAAATATTAATCATAATTTCGGAATTTGTATCTTTCAAGTATAGCTCAAAGAATAACAATTATTCTTCAATTTGGAAAATATTAATTATAGCTCCGCAAATTATGGTGAATTTCCAAAATATAACCTTAAAGAAGAAGAATGGAATAGCTACTAAAAGTTAATGATTTCTTCTGTTTTAAAATCATGAGATAATCAGCTTCTTTTGAACTTCTCGCAGGGTTTGCTGAATTACCGAATGGTTTAATCCATTAGTCACATTTTCATAGGAGAATTACGCTACGATGTCCGTTAGATAGCATAAACAGTCGATGCCATGTGCGCTTACTGACATTTCAACTAACATGTCCTGCTGGAATTCCACACAGTTCGTGTCTTGCACTACAATTGGGTTCTTGCACTGAAGTTGAGCTTGTCTCGCCTCTGGCTGTTGCTGGCTGTTACAAATAAATTTCACTTGAGCTGACTTGACATGCTGTCAATTGGGTCCGCGCCTGTCTCGCATTGCATTGCCATTGTAAACAGGGTCAATTTGAGAGCGAGCCAAGCTGCGAGCTGCGAGTGCTAGCCTCCCCCTCCCCTCCCCTCCCCTCCCCTTTCATCCCATTTCACTACTCCGCAGCTCAAGAGCTGGGCAAGTGCCTCCACTTGCTGCTGACAAAGCCCGAGGCTGCACACAAAACTTGTGCTCAGCATAAGAATACAACTAATGATATTTGAATAGATTCATATAAGTGTAAGCTCAAAGTTCTAAATATTTTTAGGAAACTTTAAACAGCTCTATTTAGAAATCTCAATTGAAATAAGCACAAAATATTAATTGAAACAAAAAAGTTTCTTGTAGGTTAGAAAATGTTATGATTAATCGCCATAGTATTGCTAAAAATAACACTTGAAAACGCGTAACAAAATTAAATTTTTACGATTCTTCCTGTTTTGCAAACAATTAATTAACAAACTGCATGTGTGACGTCACAATATTTGCAGCCTACAAATTAAACATAAAAAGCAATTATGTTAGCTGCTTAACAGAATGTAAAGCTTTACAGCGTAAGAGCAGAAGTTGCGACTGAAAAAGGAGAGCGAAGGAGAGAGCACGATCTCTTCATTGAACTGCAGCACGTCTATGCATGTAAATTCGTCAGCTGCTTTAAATAATTTCAAGGTCAGCTACCAAATGAAGAAGAACAACAAAGAAAATGGAGCAACTAAATCTAAAAGCTAGTGTAACCGACAAGGCATATTTGTACACGCACTTCTTCCCTCACTAGTATTAAACATAAACAAAGCTATTAATTTATATGAACAATAAAAAATATGACGTCACTAAATATCAACTCATATCAGCATAAATCAAATACGTTAAATTATAAATAAATATTAAAATTAATTTAAATTAAGTACATTTCATAAATGAAGTCATTTGGCTAAATCACTTCAATTTAAATAGCGTAAATCAATTCTGTCGTAAGCGAAATTCATTCATAACTGTAAAGCGAATAAAGTCGCGACTGCAAAGTGCACACAATAAGAATTGATGGCGAGAGAGAGAGAGACAGCAATAGAGATCCCAATTTATATGTGCATCTGTGTGAGTAAAGGTGCCAGTGCACTTTCAAGGGCAACGCACAAACGAAGAATAGCAACAAGAAAGAAGAGCAACGAACTCTTTGGCTGAGTATAGACGACGGCCAATTCACTATGTGCAATTTATATATATATAGATGCTTATAACTTATTACTCACTTTGATTAATTTTTTGAGCATCCAATGTTAAAGCCTTCGATATTTTGTGTACCACAAAATGAAACAATTTTATTTATTACACTTGCGCCAAACTCCATTACGTAAGGTGCTTATTTATTGTATACACTTTCCAACAGTAAAATTTTCACTTTGACACTTTTGGCTGAGCTCGAATTTGAGCTCATCAATACTTTTTCACACTCCTTTCAGCATTATTTTAGCAAGTTGTATTTAGATCACATTGCAACGATATATTTGTGCACTTTATTATCCGGTTAATTAAAAAAACAATTCAGCAAATCATTTTTTCATCTGCTTTCACGACTCGCGACTTTTTGCGTTTCACTTTCCAGGCTCACACTTTTTGGCACTAATGGAAGAAAAAGTGCGGTATAAAGTGCAAAGTCTGGTATATTGTGGTAATTTTGCAGGTCCAGACGGTCACTCTGTTCGTTTAGTTGGAGGATCGTTCTCGATAAAAAGTTGCAAATCATTTTCGCTGCTGGTTTTATTGGTTTATCGTGTTTAATTTGTCAATAATAAAACAGAGCATTGTTTAAACTATTTGTAAATGTGTAAATGTTAAATATTGAACGAAAGTGATCCGCAATAAAAAACCAGATTGTTTTTTCTATTGGAATAAAATGTGCAGCAAAGTGAAAATGTTGTTGTGTTAATATTTGCATATATCAAATGTAGTAAATTGTTTTATATTTTATTTAAGTCAATGTTTAGTGTGTGTAGCACAAACAAACAAAGTCGTAAAGTGCGTAAATTGTTGAATTCCTTAAAAGTCTCAAAGTGTTAGAAAAATCGTCAGCGAAGACGAGCTTAAAGAGCAGAGCGGGAGAGCGCGTGAATATCCCGTTGGCAAAGTGCAGTGCAAAATAAGGAAAGTGGGAGTGAAATCGCAATATGTGTATAATGTGTTTGTTTTGTTGTTGTGTTTTATTTGTTTTTTTTTTGGTTTAGCAATTGCTAAAATGCAGCACGGGAAAAAGAGTGAAGTGCGAGTGAAATGAAAATATGCATTTAATGTGTTTGTTATTTTTGCTTTATTTTGTTTTTGTTTCTGTGCCAAGAATATCAATGAGCATTTAGTGTTGTGATTTTTGTTTTGCTATTGTCTTTGCAAAGTCAATACTCTGAATTTTTGATGGCAGATTCTGAAAGCAGTGAACAAAGTAAGTGTACAAAAAAGTCTTTAAAATCGTTGCTTTAAATTAATATAATGTAACACTAATTAAACAATTTAATACGTATTATAATTAAAGGATATTTACGAATTTATGGGAAATGTACTATATTTTAAAGAAGGCTAGCTTAAAGTTTATATAAATTTAAATCGTCATAAGTGTTAATACTGACACTAAAAATATTAATTTGTTTGGATAATTGGGACTAAGCTTAACATTATTTGTGTTTATCTTTGCCTTCGTTCTAATGTAAAGTTTACATAAGCTTTAACATAAATCTGTTAAGGTCATTTAACAGATGCTGAAATGGCTTAACATTATTTTAAACGATCATTTGCTGCTAGCATTTCTTTCTGACTGTAAACTTCACTTAAACCTTTACATAAATCTGTTATCGTCATTTAACAGATAATTTGAGCTTAACAGTATTTCGAACAATTATTTTCCGTTAACATTTTCAGTTAGAATTCGAAATATTTTAGACTGTTCATTTTAAAAGTAGTATACTTTCTTGATTTTATCCTTCAACTGCAATTGGATTTGGAGCTGATTTTCCTGGTGAATGAGGTGTAAAAATGGCTGTAGCAAGTTCAACAATTATGAAAAATTCTGTCTGTCAGCTGCGGCAACATTTGAAGCAAAAGGTGGCTGGAGGTTTCAGCTTCGTTGTTTGGCTGTGATTTATGTGGCCTCAACTTAACACCGCAAAAATCTGTGCTGAGCTTTGTTGCTTCGGCTGCTGGGCTGCTGTGTCAATTTGTTTTGCGTGTTGGGGGCGCTAAGAAAAAGGCAAAGCGATGCGACGCACGCAGCTGGCTGTTTAAAGTGGACCAAGTGAATAATTAAGCGGTTTATAAACATTTGTCTCAGCCACCAAGAAGACGACGGCTGGGCAAACAGAGTTTCTCAGGAGCTATCAGCTTAGAACCAAGGCGAGTTGAGTTTCAGCTCCAGTTCGAGTTGAGGCTACGCATTATTTATGCCAGCTGCTGTTGGGCCAAGTTAACTATGTTTGCTGTGCAAACTGGCAGGCGGGCAGGCCAACTTTAACGTTAACGCTAATTTGCGGGGCCGCCCTTTAAGTTGTTGCTGCTGTTGTGGGGGCCTCACAAACTGCAACTATTTATTTTTAATCGCATGCTCCAATTGCAAAAACAATTTAAAATCAACTCGCTCGTTGAAGTGAAGCGGCAGCAGGCTTCAAAAGGAGGCAAAGAGGCAGCCAGGACATTGGCTGCACTTGCTTCCGTTGCTGCTGCTGCCGCTGCTGCTGCTGCTGCATTTTCGACAAGTGCTTTTAACATTAAATATTCATTTACAGCATTAAGGGCACTCGAAGTCACGCGTTAACGGGCCAAAAAATGCTGGCTGAGGGGAGGCGGGTAGGAAAACTGCAGGCAACTGAGAACGTGGCGCATCAAGCAAAACGGACACGGGAGCGCATTAAGTGAATATATTTGGTGTATACAGTATGCAGCATGTACTCTATATATATTCCTGGCCCGCAACCGACATGCCAAAAGGAAAACAACAATTTAAGGTGCACATTGCAGTTGGCCAAAAACAGCAGGTGCTGCCCAACAAATGTGTAGTTGTTGTTTCTTGGCTTTGGTTTTGTTTCACTGCCGTCGTTTCATTGCCAAAAAGCTTTGCGACCACAAAACGAGAGCCAGCTCAAAGAGAGAGAGAGAGCGCCGCATAGGCATAGGAGAGCGCACTCACAAAGAGAGCGAGAGACAGAGAGGCAGAGAGAGAGAAAGTGTCAGAGAGCGTTTGGCATTTCTTAGCCGGGCTAAGTCTCTCAACGCTTCGCTAGCGTTTCTCTATTTCTCCACTTCCACCTTGGCTTTGGCTTTGGGCCGCGTTGACTTAATGCGGCTTTTAGTGTCAAATGCCCGCTGATTCCATCCACACTTCAACGTGTTGGCCAAGTCAGCAATCGCCTCGAAAAATGTCACTTTATCCTTCTGCCTTTTATACAAGACAAAAAACTTTTTATTATCTGCTTGAAAATGTAGCCTCATTTTATATTGAATTAGAATTATATTTAGGGGGTAAAATATAATCACACATGAATTTAAAGAAATTAATTCAGCAACTTTAGAAATGCTTTCTAAAAGATTAATAATAAAGTAAAAAAGAAAAATATTTTAATATACTTTTCACAATTTTCGAATTCCAAATGAAATTCATTTTCATTGTATTTAAATATATCAAAATTAATAATAGAATATTCAGAAATATTATAATTGTAATTTTAAAAATATTTTCCAAATTTTAATATTCTAAATGAAATGCTTAATTATTTAATTTAAAGATACAAATAAATAAAAATTAAAATATTTCGAAATTTTATTTATGTAATTTGAACATTCTTTTCACAATTTGAAAATTCGAAAATATCTACAAGATGAAGTTGTATAGTAAAAAATTCTCATATATGACAAATTTAATTTCGTTATAAAGTTATTTGCAATATTTAAATGTGCGAAATTAAAATTATACTCAATATTTGAAGTTGAACTCGAGCTTTAACATTTTCAAATTAACTATTTCCATAAATATTATGTAAATTTGTTATTTTTTGTCTTATTCAAAATTATTTTGTTACATAAAACGTAAGCAACATTTGCGACAGCTGATATCAATATGGATGTTTTATTGAATTCTATGAATTACAGAGTGTATTTAATATATTTTTCTTATCTAATAAATCATGTATTCAGAGTGCATTCGATATATCGTACGTAATTCATGGAAATGTCAGTGCTTTTAGCTTGTTTCTTTTTGATTGACATCAAACAGAGCTTGACATTTATATTGAGCTATATTTGAGTATTGCTCTACAAGTTCATCAGAGTATAAGTTCATCTATATCAATTGCAGTGTCAATTAATGGTACTATATGTTCGATTAACTTGTAGTTAATTTCTTGAGAAGTTGTCCGAAAAAGTTAACTATCATTTTGTGTATATTTGGTGAGTTGAGTTATTTAAGTACATGCTACTTATAGCGGTCGCATTAACGCGTCTTGATCTATTTCGATGGCCATCAAAGGTCGTTGGCAACTATTAGATGCACTTATGCGCAATTAAACACACAAAATAAATTATTATTTTTTATGTACTTTCGGGTCGAACGCTTCGTCGAGGACAATTATGCGGCCAAAATTTGTACACGAGCAGCGCAGCTTTTGTGTAATGATTAATGAATGTGTGTGTGTGCGTGTGTGGGAGGAAAACACTCGCTTACAGTTGACTTCACAGTTGACATCATAATGCGGCTATTGCCGGCAGGACGACGCCGACAGCTGGAGGCAGATTCTGACCACAGGATCGACCCCCCGTCCAACACAACACAACGAAAAAAAAGGTCAAAAAGGCTTCAGGTCTGGCAGTCTGGCAATCAGAGCGCTCTCACATGCTCACATTAATTAAGCAAATTTAATTAAGCGCCATGTACGATGCGGAGCTGAAATCAATGTGGCAACGCTGCCAAATGCTAAAAAAAAGAGCTGAGCTCAAGTAATCCGAGCAAAACTGCGAGTCACTTGGAAATTTATATGCAGGCCGCATGTTGCCACCGCGTGTGGCACATGTTGCCAAACATTTGACTCGACAAGCAACTCGACTCTCAGAGAGAGAGAGAGAGAGGGGAAGGGGAACAGAAACAGAGACTACGACAGGCCTTTCGGGTGTGCATTTATGGCCAAGGCCCGACACATTGGCAAACATAAAATTTAAACATGCATAGGCCAAATATACAACACAGAATACAATACAAACACATAAAGTACAAGTGGCGTAAAGAAAATCAAAAGCGTCACTAGACGAATAATGTATGCACTGCAAATTGGTGAAAACATTTGCAAAACTTTTCTTGTCAAATTAAAATTATAATAAATTTTATTTACAAACATTGAAATTTGTATGTAAAAATGAAGCAACGATTTGTAAGATGTAAATTTAATGAATTAAAAATAATTTATTTGTTATGTGGAATGAAAAGTTTGGCAAAGTATTTGCATCTCTCGAATACTCTGCAGTTTTTTATTAGCTACTGAAATTAATATAAGAAAAGCAGACGCGTCGCTATTTTAAGCCGCCTCATTGTGTTTATCCAGCCGCATTTATGAACGGATCGATTGGCGGCTGTGACCTTAGGGTATTGCCAGCAGTTGTTTGCTTAGCTGCTAAGCAGCTTAAGTAGCAGCTCACACACACACACACACACACGCACATACTTATAGACATGGCCAACATACACACATATGTCTTCATGCATACACGAGAAGTATTTGCATATTTGCGTGTCGCTTAAAATATTTACGCTCTTGGTGCGCCTGATTATGGCGCTTAAAGAAACACTTAAAAAGCCAACCAGATACAACAACAACAACAACAACATCGAGTCATAACAATAACAAAAACAAAACAGAAACAAAAGCAAAAACTCAAGTTGAATTGGGGTTAATATCCTTGCACGAAAATATCCGAAAGAGCGAAATAAACGCGGGACGGGAAGACGAAGCGCATTTTTTGAATTATTTATGGTTAAGTTTATGGCAACATTTTTGACTTGCTTAGAAATTCTTTCACTCTTGTGTGTTTTGTTTTTGGCTTTCTTTGCTTTGCACTGTCATGAAAAATACGCAAAAATTAATAAAAAGCTGTTGCATAATAAGCAGTTACCAGGCTTCAGTGTCGACTGCCGACTGCCGACGCTCGCGTGCCGGCCAAATTAAAAGCCAACAATGTCTGCCAAAACAGGCAGCAAATGAAGCAAAACTACGACTACGACGTGCTGCTATTTGTACTCAGAGCAGTCGCAGTCACATTCACACAGAATATCCCAGAGATTTTTGTCGCCTTGCGCCAAGGGCCATAAATTCGCTCAGGTTGGCGCATTTTTTCGCCAACCCCTCCAAAAACACACAACACAACAGATAGATAGTCACAGTGTGTGTGTGCACATTGACATTTACAAAGTGAGAATTTAATTAAACTTAATGAAAGTGCATGAGCCTGGCAGCAGGCCAGAAAATGGCGAACTGACTTTACTAGCACTCGGCGAAACACTTTTCGGCCATGGTTGTTGCCGCCTGTTTACGGCCTGTTGTGTTGAGCGAGTTGGCCATTAAGGCGCAGTGGCCATCAAAGCCCATTGATGATGAGTAGCCACCTCCACCCACACTGCCTCACTTCATTCGCTTGCTCGCGGCCCACGCTGCGTATGCTTAACAAACAACGCCAGAATGCAAAACGGCCACGCAACTGAAATCGAAGCGCTCGCCGACTGACCCAAATTCACACTTACCAATTGCTGCACTGCATTGCATTCGTGCTCTCCACTCAGTTAGCTATTATACAGCTTGTTGGCGCACACTGCGTATGATTAATTTAAGCAGCAGCCAGCAGCAGCCGGCAGTCGAATCGAAGGGCCGAAGGTGCTTCGCTGCTGTGTGCGGCATTTTCTGGTCGATAAATTTAATTTACACAAATTAGTCGCGCGTAGTCGTAAAAACGCAATCGAAACGCCGGACACAAAGCACAGGACAAAAGTTCAGCATTAAAACAAAAAGCTAATTAATTAAAACACCTCGCCAGCAGCGTTCCCTCTCGGCCACCACTGTGTGTGTAGAGCGGTGTGTGTGTGGGTGTTGTGTTGTGTTCTATGCCAGGGAGTGCCAGACTGACTCAAATATACCCTACAGCAATTAAAAGCGAGCGCTGAAGTAGCACAACTCGACTAAGCAAAAAGTAGTGCTAAATTAATTATTGAAAAAAAAGTACTTTACTACAGGCAAAAATAATTAAAAATAATTTTAAATTTACAAATAGTCATTCAAGTAAATTGAAATTAATTCGAAAATGTATTTATAATATTTACTAAATATAAAATGAAGTAAATAAAATTAAAAAACTTGAATTTGTAGTCGACAAAACTGAAGTTACCACAACTAACGTTAACAATAATACAAATTACATTTTTATCATAAAAATGCAACTTACATAAAACCAACAAGTATTTTAAAATGGCCATAAAATATTTTTAAATAAAATAATTGAAATTAATGATTTTAAAACTGCAGTAAAATATTACGATAGCCTAAACTGCCAATAACAATTGATTGCATTTACAAATGTGAACATTATGAATTTAAAATGCATTGCTAGATTTTAACAGGTTTTATTTTGAATTTATAAATCTAATCTATGCATTAAAATTGTAGACAATTAAATGAATTGGTATTTGAAAGTAAATGTGTTTTAATAAACACAACTCACAGAGTTGATAACCATTCTAAAATTGTATGTTTTCGCGAACATTTACGGATCAATAATTGCCTTTCAATTACAGTATTTATATCCGAAAAATGCAGTTTCCAAATAATTATTTGATTTGTTAAACTGTTTCAAACGCAGCTACAGCAATACATTGTCGAAATAGTTAATTAAATTATACAAAGCAATTGATTATGCTTGGCATTTGTAGAGTATTAAGACAGGGCGTGGTTGCCGTCGGCATTGCTAATTATTTGACCATAAATCTTTGCACTGACTGTAGTTTTTGTTGCTGCTGCTTCTGCTGCTGCTGCTGCTGCTGGTCCCATGTCAATGTCAACGACTCGACATTCTTTGGGTGTCTCTTAAGTTCTTTGACTGGGCTTGGGCTTGAAGTTCGCAGCAATTTGTTGGGCCCCATTTTCGTATTGCTTTTTTTTTTTGGGGCGTCGTCGTCGTCGGTCGGCAGCGACTTTCATCAATCTTTCAATAATTTTATTGCGGGCAAAAGGCTTTCCGCTTTTCTTGTGCTGATTGAAAGAGCAAATAAAATATGCGAGTCCACGATCGCCCCGACGAAAATTCAAAGCGCAAATTTGCGAGCATTTCCGCAGCACGCACGTATCGAGCATGAATCGAAGGACGAATCGAGCCTTCCTGACCCACTTACCACAACCAAAACTTTGGCTGTCAAGCGTGCGCGTTTTCATTTCATTTCGCTGACTCTCCAATAGCAGCTCGAACTCCCAACTTCCATTCTTAAGATGCGCTCGAGCATTCTGAGCGGTAATTTATGGCTACGCATTTGGTTTACTAATAATAATGCTCGAGCTCATCGACAACATCCTCGGAGCGGCCGCAGGACTTCGATTTTCGGCTCCTTTGTTTACCTAAGCAATAACAATAAATTAATCGACGCTCGCCCAGACGGCCATTAGTCTTTGTATTACGCTTTATGCTTTGTATTTTTAATTATGTGTCTAATTTTTTTGCTCACACTCGCCTCAGTCGCCAGCATGCATACGAAATATTACGTATACGTTCGGTATATTGCGTATACGCAGCATGGCAAAATGTGGCGTGTCGAGCTGTTAATTGCCTCTATCAATGCGGCTTCCTGTTCGCTTTACATGTGTTTATAGATATCTCGATGGCCATTGTTGCCGTTGTTGCCTAATTGTGTGTAATGGTCATGTGGAAAAATTAATATACAATTTTCGTGCTGCGCTGTGTTGCGGGTTATATAAAGGGTATAATTGGTTAGATATACAATCGACAGGCATAAAGTTTACGCTAAATATATATTTATTGAAATGCAGTGAAATCATTGTTTGATCTTGGCATTTAATTCAAGCGAACACGCAACGTGACCACAAAATTCTGCCCTAATCCGAAGCAGCCGAAGAGTCACGTGTCGCGGCAAATCATAACTCAATGTCGAGCCGAAAATGAGTTTACACTTGCACTCCGATGGGGCAAGTTGTCTGTCGGTGTTGCATTCGTGTTCATGCATAAACAAAATGCCTGCTGCAACAAGCGGAAACTGACGGCAAACGACATTTGCGATATGCATCATGTGCCGCACATCTCCCGCACTTTGCATCGATGTCACAACGGTGCAACGTGAAGTCAGCTACTTGCCACATTTTTCTGCGCTGTCTCGTTTTTTTTTTCTGCCAGCATCTGTTAGCCTTGCAGGTGCAATTATGACGCAGAGAGAGAGAGAGAGAGAGAGGAGCGAGGCAAGTCTGACAGTGTCAGCGACACATAAACATTACATCATCAGCAACTTTTTGTAGCTGTCATAAAATGGTGCAACAACAGCGACAACAGCGAAAATGGGCACAAGATGCATGCACAGCAAAAGCACAACAACAAGGACAACAAATGAATGTTATCCTGCTGCATTTCCGGCTGCCGCTAAGCCGGCATGCTAAATCCTTTTCTTTTTTCGCCACGCCCCCTTGTCACAGCTCTAATGAGCTGTGTGTGTGTGTGTGTTGTGCTGCATTGTTGTTGACATTTCTGCTGGCATATGATGCTTGTTAGTGACTTTTTTGTTTCTTGCCTGCTGCCTGCTGTATGTTTTATGTGCTGCTCGCTTCGCTCTTGCAGCTGCCTCTTCTGGCATTCTTCCTGCAGCGGCAGTTCGCTTGTCGCTGTTGTGAAATATTTTCATGAGTTTTGACAGTAATGTGTCGCAATGTTTGTCCATGCTTTTTTGCCAGCCAGCCAGACAACAGACAGACGGACGGACGGACGGACTTACAACCAACCATCCTGCCAGCCAGATCCATTCAGCCATTGTCTGCGGCTGGGCAAGAAGAGCGACATGTTTGTCTCGTTGTCTCGTTGTTGCGAGTGTTTAAGCGTTGATTACACTTTCGTGTTTGCTGCTGCTTGTCACTATCTGTTGTAGTTGTTCTCGCTGCTGTAGTTGTAGTTGTTGTTGTGACTGGTATTGTTAATATGGAGCAGCTGCCTGTTTGCTCATAAGCTTCACACATTCCTCTTCTATTTGTGGCATGCGAATGAATGCGAGTTTTTATTAAATATTCCGCTTCCTTTTGCATATATGATGTGTACATCAGAAAGTCATAAATAATATTGCATGCACTTTCATCGAATTAAGCAAAACATGTTTTTAAAGCGTCCCAAATTATTTGCAGAATTAATACAGCAATTTATTTGAGTATGCAAAATAAATTCCTCGTAGCTAAAGTAAAAACATCTCAGCTTTTTTTTTGATATTCGTGTAAGTTAAGTCAACAAAATCACTTTTGTCATTTCATAAATTCCGCAAAGTATCTGCAAACACTAAAAACTTATTTTTATCTATAAAAAAAGTATTAGAAATGATAATCTTCATTGACACAAACAAAACCACGTTTCTTAAAATATTTGCCATCATCGAAAAATATTCATTTCATTGCAAATATTTTTCAACAATAAAGAAAACCTACAGTAACAACATTTTATTATTTTTGGCTGTAAAATTATTTCAATAATTTCTTTTAAAGATGAGAACTGTTTAATCACATTCACACAAACAAAATCACAATAAAATCTCTAAAATATTCCATACCATTAGAAAATTGTTAATTAATTAAAGCGAAACGCGCATTTTAATTAGCGCTCAGCTTACGGCAGGCGCATAAAATTGTCTGGCAATTAATGCGGAATATTTGATAAGTATAATTAATTTTCATTGATGTGTTTTATTAATTGATGCATTTGTCTGTGGCTGATCTAAAGGATTGAAGCCAAACAGTGTCATTAATTGCGATGGCGTGTGTTCAGTAATGTTTTTTTTTGTTGCCGTGCGGTGCGCGTAAATTAATAAAAATATATATTTGTATGTAGTGTGTGATATATAAATAATTACGTTGGGCAGCATGCGAAATGGAAAACAAAATGCTGTCATAATTTTTAAGGCCATGTCAAATGTTTGGGCATTAAGTTTTTAACAGGCGGATGAACTGACCGACTGAATGACGGACAAAATGGTCACATAACTTGCGTCAACTTCTGGTGTTGATTGCCACAATGGGCCCAGAGAGAGAGAGAGAGCGAGAGAGAGTGGGAGTGGGAGTGTGGGAGAGAGAAATACAAACACTTGCTGGCTGTAGTCGTAACAAGCGATATTTCATGTACATGCCATATATCAATGTCACTTTACTTTGGCAAACAGTTTCAGTTAATACACAATCAATGTACCAATGTGTTATCAATAATAAATTGCCGGCGATTTATCAGCCAATGCGGCCAACAACAACAACAGCAACAACAACTACAAAGTCTCTGCGCACAGTCTTAACTTACTTGCCAACAACAAGAACAGCAAATAGCAATAGCTCTACGACTCCGACTCTGACTGCGACTCTGACTGCGACTCTGAATGTGGCAATAGCAAGCAGCAGGCGACAGCATCAAACAGGAATTCTCCAGTTGAGACTTTTAGCCTGCTGCCCACGCGCTTTGGGGAGACTTTTAAATCCACCCAAACCGCCAGCCACATGCGAAAGTCAAACATAAATCGCTCCCACAGTTGCTGTCTCCCTCTGTGCCTGTGTGTGTAAAAATTACGACCCAACATGTGTGTGTGTGTGTGAGAGCAAGTTATGCGCAGCATGCAAAACTATGCACGTGCCGGTTGAAGTGTATAAATGTGCTGGTGGCGGCCCCTGGCGAGAGGTAGCTGCAACAGCAGAGCACAGCCCAGGCAGCAGTTACTCCGAGAAGAGACGACCGACAATGCGAGTCATGCGGTGGAGTCATATCGGATGACAATTAGGCCCTGGTCATCAATTCCAAGTGCACAAGCGATAAATCTTTGGTAATTGTATGCGAGAGAGACAGAGAGAGAGAAAGAGAGAGAGACAGCTGCAGTGAGCTGTGGCTGGTTAAATGCTGGCTTCGTTTTTTGACCAAAACCAAAACGGAAATATTCGCTCGTTGGCGGTCTCATTGAATGCAGTTTGAATAACTGATTCGATTGAACTCAGCTTAATCAAAATTTCTATTGCTCTGCATTTCTGATCTGACTTCTGTTTAAGGCAGGCTAAAACTTAACAGGCGTATGCAATAAAACGAGTATTTTATAGATTAAAAATGAAAAACGTATGCTAAGTTTTTATTCGAGCAAGTTTCTGAAATTTAATGGAGCTGCTCTCAAATATTTTATGTAGCAATTTAAGAATATGAAAAAGTGTGTTATTAAAGTTGGCCGATTTAGCAATATTTATTTTGCTAAGCATTGTTAATGTGACTTCTGTTTAAGGGGGAATAAAACTTAACAAATGAGGCATTAAAAAATATAGAGAATATAGTATAAACTAAATAGTATAATAAAGTTTCGTGGAGTTATTTTTGAATAATTTATTTATACATTTTAGAATACAGAAAATATTAATATGATGATTGATGCACTTCTGTTTGAGGAGGGATTCATAGAAAACTTAAAAAAAAAAGTATCTAGAGGTGTATTCAATAGATACAACATAATTCGTTTTTGTTAAACAATTGAAAAATGATTCGAGTAAGCTTCGAAAATTGCATCAAGTAATTCTTGAATAGCTTTGTGCCGATTTAAGAAAGCAAATTTAATCACTTTAAGCATTATTTGTATTGCTTTGCATTGTTGATGAACTCTGGTTTTAAGATAATTAATGTGACAAAACTATTTGCCATTCATTTGCAATTATACATTTTTTTCTACGACTGCTGCTTTTAATTTATGCGCTTCAAATAAATTTAATTAATTAAGCAGTTATTTAAATGCCTGTAAATCGCATATCATTTGAAATTCTTTTGACAAGGGTCATTCGCAATGTCAGTCGAAACATGTTTCGAATGGACTCAACCCTTGAATTTTGCATAAGTCGACAGCAACAACAATTCACGTTTTCCGAAAACTGAAACCCGCAAAGTGCAAAATGTAAAAACAAACAGCAGCAGCAGCAACAACAACAGCAGCAGCTGCGGCAGCAGAAGGTCCTGTGAGTAGCTAATTAGTTTTTGGAAATGCCGCAGGATACTTCAATGTGCAAACGCAAAACATGTGTTAAATTACATGCCCATTTGTGTGTGTGTGTGTGTGTGTGAGTGCATATTATTTATGCTAAATAATTGAAAATATTATTTACCAAGTTAAATGTGTCACATTTCCTGTTGACTTTAATTGTTGTCAAGCCTGGCAGGCAGACGACGACAGCGAGGAAGGGCGAGGCGCGCATTGCAGGTTGCACTGGAGTACGGTGCGTATGCGTAACTTATCTTACCGTTGACATAAATGACATTTTAAGGGCAATAAGTTATTTCGCATTATGTCTTTGTGGCTCTGGCCAGGAGGAAGGGTTTGTGTGCGTACAAGCCGAGCGACAAGCGGTCGGACAGACAGGCGGACGGACGGACGGACAGACAGACAAGCTGACTCTGCCTGCCGCTCGAGTTGTTAACAACTATGAGACTATGGCACAAACTTTATGAATGCACTGCGAACGAGTGTGCGTGTGTGTTGCAAGTGTTTGCACCGCATGCGGAAGTCACATGTTTGCATTATGTGTCCTTTGGCATGTCCTTGCTGAGCTGAGCTCCCTGACTGCCTGACTGGCTTCTGCCTGCCGCTTGTTTACACTACACTACGTACTGCCTGCATTCCCTCCGCCTGCATAAATTTTATATTTTGGCAGGAGAGTGTGCGGTGTGTGTGTGTGTGTGTGTGTGTGTGTGGGTGTTGGCAACATAAATTTTAACTGCTGTGAAAATATTTGTTTAATGAGAAACTTTTAGCTGCTGTTGCCTGCATCCGTCTTGGCTGCTTTCGCCTCCTCCGCTCTTTTGCTCTGTAATTTATTAATTATTTAAATTAAGCCTAGCACAATAATTATTGTGCAAGCCAGTGTGCAAATAGATACAATACACAATTGTGCACAATGCACAACTATTTGTCACATTTGCCTGCACTAAGCTCGCCAAATTCTGTCATGTTGACAATTCAGAGACGTTCATTTAAGACCAAGGCACAACTCTGTCAGTTTTGCAATTTAATTTATTATTCATGCCCTTTTGTCTAAGTAGCAACAATTGGATTTACCCAAAACTTAAACGCAAACATGCCGCCAATCTTCTTTAATGCCAAAAACATAGACAGCTGACATTTTAATATCGTTTAATTTATGATCGACTTGTGAAACTCTAAAAATACAATTGAATTTAATGGACAGTTGCTTTTTAAATTTTTATATCAGTTTTAAAACACTACAAAATATATCTATTTTTAAATTAAATTTTCGTTCAACTGCGAATTAAAATATGACTTTTTTACAGTCAGCTTGAGCAGAGTCATCAAAGATATTTCAATTTCCTATAACTTATGATATGCACATTTAAAGCCCTAAAAAGTATTTCTTATTTTAAAATTGTAGGCAATTGTCTATTAAATTGCATTTAAAATTTGGACAAAGTAAAATTGCCAGCAAAAATATTTTAATTTCGCTTTGAGAATTTACTACAATAAAAATAATATTTTATTTCATTAAAATGTAAGCAGCGCTTATAAATATGGATTCTTTGCGTCAAAGAGCTCAATTGAGAAAAGTTAAATTGTCAGCAAAGACAGAAAGGCTTGTAAAAACAATATTTTATGTAATTTGCATGAACTTTTGAAAAATAAAATAAAGGCTTACGCACAGCTTAGTGCAATACACAGAGCTGCAGAAATTATGCAAAATGTGTAAAATAATATTGTGCAATCATTTTTATGCCAGGTGGTGGTTGCAAGGTGTGAATTGTGTGTACGACAAACGAATTTATTTTATTTTACTTTCACTCTCGTTGGCTGCACTTTTCCCTTTCACTTTCGCTTTCAATTCGAATTTTCATATTGATTTATTTGCGTGCAAACGAAAAGCCGCTGGCTGCACTTGCCGTATAATTTTCCATTGAGTGGCCGGCTGCTGCTGCTGGCTCGATGGCAAAAAATATTTAATTGGGTCGACTTTATGTTACTTTCCCTTGCCGTCGGCCACTTCCCCCGCAACATTGATTGCGCTCGCGATTCCAATTGCAATTGCAATTGCGATTGCAATTAATTTGGCGCTTAAATGACGCGACAAGAGGATGGCAGCGAAAAGAACTCCTTGAGCGACACACCTGCTGTCAACACTCGGAGGTCAGACAGCATGAGCTTCATTTCCATTCATGTACATGCGTGATAAAATATAAAAATAAATCAGTTATACGATCTGCAGCTAATGGTGACTCTTCGCTTGTCTGCCAGCTAAGCGAACGCCCCCCGATTGTCTAGACATTGTGGGTTGCACGAACCCATTTCGATTGCTGCACCCCGAAAAAAAAAATGAAACTCGAAACTCGGCAAACATAAAAATTCAAAGGCTGCCACTTAAAGCCACATTGTATGTCGTATGGCAGGTAATTAATGTAACTCTAACTACAACGACAACGACAACGACAACTTCAACTCGAACTCAAACTGAACTGCTTTGTGCAAAGGGGCCGAGTCATGGTTCCTAATCGTCGAGTGGCTTCCAAGTGCTGTGCAAGTCACGCTGATAATGTCGAACTGATTAAGTGTGTCCTTGTTTGTTGCCGTCGCCAGAATGCAGCCACAAGGACTGCACTGCACTGCACTGAGCAAACTTCGGCCATCAGCGCAGCATAATTCATTAATCCTAATTGATGATATGGCTGTAATGCTCTTATTTCGTCATGAATAGAGGCGACCACGATGTGAGGCCAATCGGCAGTTGAACTCGGCTTTGATCTATTATAATAAATATATGTATTTGATATTGGACCACCTTCAAACATGTTTTCACTACTCTTTATAGACTTCAAAAGAAGTGACTTGCAAACCACAAGTATTTGCTGGCAGCCAGACAATGCCAGCTTGTATTTATAATTTCTCAGGCCATTAAACAAGCAAAAGCAAGTCCCGAACAATGTGAAGACAATGTTTAATAGATATAGTAAGTTGACGGCTCCAACTATCAAAATTCGAATTCAACAGCTGCAAATGGGCGCAAAAACGCATAAAGAAACAATCTCGTGTGTTTGTATTTTGCTTGGATGGAGTCTCGTATTTATGTGTGTGCTAATGTGTACGCAAGTTGCTTGTTGTTTTCACTTGAATGGACTTTAGCTATTGCTGTAGTTGTTCTAGTTGTTGTTGGCCAAAATCCACATCTGCATGGCCTACAAGTTGATTGTTATTAATATAGTTGCTTTGCCTAGGCCAACGATGTTGTATGTGTTTCAACTGTTTGCTTAGTGCGAGAAAAACACGGCCAAATTGCTGCACATAGACAGACAGACAATACACTTGATTAAGACACAGCACAGCACAGGACGAATGGAGCAAGGACTCGGACTCGGACTCGGACTCGGACATGGGCGACAGTAACACGGTTGAGCGGACAAAGGCAACGCTTTGTGATTGCGATTGTGATCAAGATTAAGTTGCGGGTCAAGCAGCAACGTCGAACAACAACGCAAAACAACTTATTCATCAATTTGTGCGCAATTCCGTAAATAGTCAACCGAAATAATGGCACAACTGCCTATGTGTGTGTGTGTGTGTGTGTGTGTGTGGGCGTCTATCCGTGTGGTATTTGTAGTCCAGTAGTTGAAGGTCAGCTGCTGAGCAAGCACAAAAACAACATGATGGCGCAATAATACAAAACACAAACACAGACTAGCACTTGTTCTAACCTTCTCTTTATTACACCAAATCTCTGTCGCTGTGTGCGTGTGTGCGCGTGTGTGTGTGTGTGTATGTGTGTGTGTGTGTGTATTAATTGTGCGACGAAGCGCGCAAAAGTATGCTATGATTTTTATACTCTCAGCCAAAGGCGTAAGATGCCTGCGAAACTTTACCGAGATTCAGGATTCCTGCAACACGGCATGGAATGCCAAGTGCGGAATTAATAGAAAAATGTAGGCTATGAAATAATGAAATTAACTTTGAACGCAAAGGATTTCTTGAAATATAGCAACATAAAAATGGAATATTTATTTTCAAAGTTAATTATAGTTGAACTAAAATGTTTTCATTATATACATTTTTATAAAACATGCATATTTTGCAATATTGCATTTAAATGTATTTCCAATATGTCTGAAAACAAAAAATGTATGATTTAAGCCATTAAAATGGTTGAATAATAAAGCTTTGCAATGGTTTATCTTATTTTGTACATATCTTCTTTTGGTTTATCAATATGATATTTACTTTCCAATATAATTGCAGTTGAACTCAATAGACTTAGAAACACCGTGTTTTTTTTCAATGCAGGGAAATGACTAAATAATAAAGATTTGATGAAAGAAATGTTTTGTTTTATTTAAATAATTTTCCCGGAAAATTCACTAAACATTGTATCTATAATTATGCTCAATAATAGTTATTTTCAAATTGCATTGTCGATATTGTCGATATAACCATTTTTATTTAACAAATTTTTGCTCGTACTTTTGATTATATTATTCAAGTGAACTAATTTGTGCTCGATATTGCAATGTTTATTTAAAATATATATTATTACGGTTATTTAATGTTTATTTGATAATTAAATCGAAATGTTTGCTATTCGAAATTGCAGTATTAATTAAGTATCATTGAAATTTAATTTCACACAGTTTTCGTTTATTATTTGAATGCGATGTTATAAGTGAATAACACTCATATTAAAGAACTTGTCTTTTATGAGCATCAACGAATATCAGTTTGAATCTTGACTGCATTTGCATGAGTGTTGCCACACATCCCACATAAACTGTGATTAAAGTTTGCTTGGCAACCCTGAAAATCAAGAGCAATCAAAGCAACTGGCTGTTTGGCTGTTTGGCTGCTGTCTTCGACCGCACAATCATTGGGCAACAATTGTTGCCACTATAAACACACACACACAGATAAAGATTATGTGTACACACACACACACACGTGGCAGATGTGTGTGTGAATGTGTTGCGTGTGACATTCAAAAGGATAACTAAGTATGGAACAACGATAATGGCAACGTCTACACACATAACGGGTTGGCTATTATGGCTCTCTGCCACTCGACGGCTTTGCTTCTCTGTGTGTCTGTGTGTGTGTGTGTGTGGAATATGTGTTGAAATTGTTTCAAAAAGCTGACGCTTAACATTATCGCCTTTTGCGTCATCTTCAATGAGTAGGAGAATCTTTGGGCTTTGTGTGTGCGTGTTTCCCTACGACAACTCATGCATAACTACACATACAGTGGGGAGCAAAAGTGATTCCATGTTCAGCATATGCATGTTCAACCACATATAAAACGGAAACCAATGAACCAAATGAAACAAACTTTTTTTTTCTCGATTACTTATTCAATTTGTAAGAAATAGACTTAAATACTACAACAATACAAGAAAAAATGTAAGAGATAGAAAAAAAAAACAAAAACAGAAGGCATGTACTCAGTTTTGCACCTTTTATGAAAAAATCCAAAAAAATACTAAATTAATATTTGGTCCAAAGACCCTTATTGTCTATAACATTTTTTATGCGCTTCGGCATACTCTTAACTAAGTTCTCAATAATTTCTTTCGGAATTTGGTTCCATTCAATTTCCACGCGTCTCCAGAGATCGTCAAGGTTGCTTGGGGCCGATTGATATTGCCCGAGCCGTCGCTTCACAATTGACCATAAGTTTTCAATTGGATTGAGGTCGGGGCTTTGAGCTGGCCACTCCATGACCTTAAAATTTTGTTTAGACAACCATTCTTTAACAATTTTTGCAGTGTGCTTAGGATCCCCATCCTGTTGGAAAGTGATTTCACCTTCAGGATAGGCACACTTATCGATGAAATTGTGAAGACGGGTCTTTAAAATGTTTAAATAGTCCTCTTTTCGCATTATTCCATCAATTTTGTGCAACGGCCCAACGTGCCACCATGTGAAGCACCCCCAAGCCATTACATTTCCTCCTCCATGCTTTACGGTTTGCTTTACATGATGTCTCTGAAGCTTGTCACCGGGCCTATGCCAATAATACTGCTTGCCATCCGACTGGAAACGGTTAAACTTGGATTCATCCGACCAGATAACACGTTTCCAGTCTTCTATAGTCCAGTTTTTGTGTGTCTTTGCAAATCGTAACCGAGCCTTAACATTTTTCTCGGATAGAGCTGGTTTATTTTTTTTAACAGAGGCGACATATCCAATTCTAGCCAGTGCTCTTCTAGCTGTCCATCGACTTACGGTTTTATTTAACTCCGTAGAAGCATTTAGTGGTGTTAAAAGCTTATCCTTCCTCATGCTGGACATCATAAGTCGAGCGTCAGAGTCCGTTAGAAGACGGGGGCGACCATTCACCACACTTTCGGAACAAACGTTTTGTCTTTTTTTCACCTTGACCACCACTGACTGACTAATTTTCAGCTTTTCAGCAATTGTGCGTGTCGAACAGCCACTTTTAGTCATGACAACAATACTATTTTCGGTATCCGCTGATAGCTTCTTCATTTTACAAATATGAGTTGGCGACTAATTTCATAATTCATTAAAATTTACTTTGAACTATAAGAAATGTGCGACTTTCTGAATTATGACAACGAATAATGCATGAAAAATGCATAAAACAGTAAATCTGCAAGAATTTTGGTGATAAGAAATCAGGGAGAACAAAAACAAGTGAGAATAACGGAAGGTGCAAAACTGAGTACATGCCTTCTGTTTTTGTTTTTTTTTTCTATCTCTTACATTTTTTCTTGTATTGTTGTAGTATTTAAGTCTATTTCTTACAAATTGAATAAGTAATCGAGAAAAAAAAAGTTTGTTTCATTTGGTTCATTGGTTTCCGTTTTATATGTGGTTGAACATGCATATGCTGAACATGGAATCACTTTTGCTCCCCACTGTATGTGTTCAGTCTTCCTCCTTCTCCACTCTACTGTGTGTGTGCGTGAGTTCATCAGCATGATATGCATTCGTATGTTGTAAGCTACAACTCGCTACTCGTGAATGGCAAAGGGAGTGGGAGATGTCTGGTAGCGGAAATGTCAACAGTGGCCATCGGCAAGCTCTGGCAATAAAGGCACAAGAAATGCGTCCTGTCCTGTCCTGGCACACACAATAAGTGCGTATAATGGATTGATGGCGACGCAGACGGACTGAAGAGCAAACTGAGAAAATGCTGGGGCTTCCAGACGGACAAATATTCGAGCAGTACATAGAACTTTATTACAACTAAGCTTAGAGTATTTTTTTGTTTTTGTTTTTTTCGGGGGAGTTGTAAAATTGGTTTCTTGTGCCGGTTATTAAATATTTAAGCGTCGTCAATGTCCTTTTGGCGTACATGTTTTATCATTTGCCACCATCATTCAATTCCATAATTTGATGCTCAATTTCGTTTTGGGCTTAAACCCTTCATCATTGGGTCTGGGTTAAATGCTTGACCTTGTGCCGCTTGTCAACAAAAGCGACCCAATCTCTCACTTTTCCCCGTCCCCGCTCCGCTTATCGCATTTCTTTCGATGCGAAATTTGTTTGCCAAGTTGTCAGCACAATGTTTTGCGATGCTGGCTCAGATTTCGTTTCGTTTCGTTGTCCTTCTTTTCGGCTTGGCTATTCAAGGCAAACACAAAACACACACAAAAAAATGTGCTGCATATTTATGTGGGCCAGCTCACGACCCTCATTTAATTTCTGTCACACGGCGTTATTTATGTTTGCCTCACATGCATGGCGACGGCGGCGGCATTGTCTAGCTATCGATATGTGTCTGAGTCGAAATGCAAATAAATAGGACGGCGAATAAATTGTCAGGTTTGGCCACGTTGTATTTTGTGAATTTAATTGGTTTTGCAGCTGCAAGTTTTTTGGCCACGCCAGCCACTCTAAGCCAAATTGAGCCATTGAAACGTGACATTTGGCAACCGCACACACACACACACATACACACACACCCACACACTCGCAGACAAAAAGCGCAGCTGCATTTTGACGGTTTGCGGCTAAGACGAGCAACTTGCAACTTGCAACTCGCGACTTCGCGACTCTCGTCTTATGCATAATTAAATTCTGTGTTTTGCACTCTTCCCAGTCTCCGCTGTGGATTGCGTAAGATTCGCATCCTACCACTTGACCCAAATACGTTCGCTTCCACTCCATCTCTCCCCTCTCTTTAGGATTTCTGGCTCCATTCAGACAGCCGCAGCAACAGCAGGCGAACAGTCTGTTGTCGGTAGTCAGCCAACATAGAAATAAAATGTTTATTTTGCATTTTATTTTGGCGCATGGCAAGCGCTAAAATTATTTACGCAGCATCAGGCGTGTCATTTGCATGCGCCACGCCCCCTCCGCCGCCCCCAAGCCAAGCATGCCAGAAACCAAATGACAGCAATGGGAACAACAACCAATGAAACCCACAAAAATACGCTAAAAGTATTTACATTTGACTCGCAAAAAATTATACATTTCCGTGCAAATAAAAAACCAAAGCAGCCAACAACAAAATCGAGCTGAAGAAGAGTGGCAGTCGAGCTGCTTGCGAGTAAAGTAAAATCAGCCAAAGGAAAACTCGGCTTCTAAATTATTGACGAATATGAAATGCACTAAGTTAAGTACGTTTAGGGGAAAAACAAAATGCAAAAGCAGCAAAGTTGGATAAAGCATTTGCTTGAGATACTCTAAACCAAAAAGAAAGAGCTCAAAAAAATTGTTTTGAATTAGACAAGAATTTAAAACACTTTCAGTACTAGAAAAATCATGTTTTTTGAAGATTTGAAATCTGAAAAGTATGCAACAAGTAATTTTTCACGCAACAATTATGCTTAAAGAACAGGTTTCTGAGAATTCAGAAAGTTGAAGCAATAAATTTGAAGCAAAGTCAATACTATTAGTACAACGTTTGCAATCTTGATCTCCTTGGGGAATTAATTTTTGTTGTTGCTGCCGTTGGTCAAATGCGAGGCGAGGCGAGGTCATCTAAGGCCTTATCTGGAAATCTGGCATTTCTGTGTAACATTCAGCTGCACAAATGTGCTATGCCCCCCTTTAAAAAGAGATGAAATAAATGAAAAAAAAAAAAAAAACCGAAGCGACAACAAAATGCGTTGGGAAAGCGGAAAAAGCGTCAAATCCGCAAACAAACACTGTGACAGCAACAATGGGGGGCGTGACAAGGGAGGGGGCGGGATTGGCAATGGAAATGGGATTGAGGATGGGTGTTTGGTTGCAAAGGATGAGACAACAGGCAACGGCAGCAGCACCAACTGAATGAAATGTACTCTCTATTGACATTTGATTCAGAGAAAAAAAAAAAAGAAATGGCGGCAGCACAACAAAAAAAAAAAAAAAAACAAGGAAAGGAAAATGTAGAAGAAAGGGAAAACAAATGCGCCGCTTTCCCAGCGCTTATCCCGCCACGATGGCCGATGAGGAGTCGGTCACCAGCAGCTCCCTTTGTGACTCGGCGAGTTGAGTTGCGATCTGGTTGCCAAAAGCTTTTGCTCAGATTTCGCAGAGCATCATCATCGGTTCGGGATTCACTTTGTTTGTTTGTCGGTTTTCGTTTCATTTCACTGTTTCGGTTGCTGTCTCTCTCTATCGCTCCGTCTGTTTGTCTGCGGATTGTGTTTCCTGTTACACAGCGACGTTCCATTCTCTCCCAGTCCGTCTGTCTGTCTGTTGTCTTGACGCATAAATTTGCCTTAATTTGTTGCAAAATAATTTCATTCATTTACGTGCTGCCATTTGCCATTGCGATATTCCGTTGATAACTTATTTAAGCGTCGTTGTCGTTGTCGTTGTCGTTGTTGTCTGCGACGTCGCCGTCGCCGTAGAGCAACAAATTTGAACAAAATAAATTATCAAACTGTCACATTGACGTATCGCCCAAACCATGGTGAAGGGAGGTAGATAGCAAGGAGCAAGTCGTGAAAGCATAATCTAGAGCATCATGTTGCTCGTTTAAAGGATGTCAAAGGTTGGCCATATATCAGGAAGGCATCAAACGCAGGCGAAGCTGCTGCTGTAGCCCGTTAACAATTTCATGTAACAAATTCTTTGTGCTGGACATGCGACACACACACACACACACAGTCACACAGGCACATGTTTATATAGATACGGATACTGGGATATCCAGGGACATTCGAGCTGTTTCAGATTTCCAATAAATATGCCTAGGGTGGCCTAGCCAACTTTGCCGCTGCTGCCGCTGCTGCTTCTCGATCTCTGTTGCTGTTGTTGCCGGCTCTCTGTCGCTTATTTGACATTCTGACAGTTTCGACAGTTTGGTTCTCGTTTCACTCTACGACAAAGTGCGTGAGGGCTGCGAGTCCTGGCCCAGGACAACCAGCAACCAGCAAAACCGGCAACTCGCAACTGGCAACTGGAACATGGCTACAGTAGCTTGTTTATTTATATGGCCCGCTGTGTGTGTGTGTGTGTGTGTGTGTATACCTTTCTGCGGTCGCCCTGCCCTCTGCCCTCTATACAAACACCCCCTTCCTCCCTCCTCTCCGCTTCAGTCTCTTCTGTCATGCATTATGCCGTAAACGTTGCTTTGTTGCGCAGAAAACACAGACGAGTCTGCAAAAAATCGCTCAAAGTATCGAAAACCGAATAGCGCAGCATGTGACAGCTCCCCCTCCATCCTCCCTCCGCCCCATCGCATCGACGGCCGCTGGATTTATGAGGGAGTGAGCAGTAAGCCGGGCTGCGTAGCTGGATTTGCTTTAGAGCACGGAACAGCCACTAACAAGCGGCTGAAATGTGTCACTTACAAACACTGCGAACAGTGGCAACAAATGTTTCAATTTGTGGCATGCCAACTTGTGGCAAAAACTATGCACATAAAAGCGTATTGTTAAAAGAAAGGCACTTCAAAAGTCACCCTCGATTGGAGCAGTGCAAAATTATAATATGCACAAACTATTCAAATACATTTTTTAACCTCCTTACAAAAAATTGTTTTGTGATGGCTGCAATTTTTAAAAGAGCACACAAAATATTATTTTACAAAGCAATTTAATTTGAAATGTTGAAAATAGACGGTTTTTTTTAATAAAATTTTTTATAACGTTTCTTTATAAACTATAATATAAAATATATATAAAAAAGAAGCAAATATTTGTAATATTATAAATTTATGTATGAATATAAAACTATTATTCGATCGAAGTACAAAAATCGCATAATCCTGAAATTCGATTTTAATGTTTGGGACTTTTAATTTAAAAATACTGAATTGAAATATAGCAGATAATAAATAATAGAAAACTTTACTTTAGCCCAAACCGATTTTATTTCAAAATAATTTGGTTTATATTTCTGGGACTTTTAAATAATCGTTTTAACAGAAAATATTGAAAATCGGTTAAGAAAATATTATATATACCAAGAAACGATTTGATATAAATTAAAAAATATAGAATTCAAATGTAGTAGCTAATAAATAATAGAAAACTTTACTTAAGCTCAAATCAATTTTATTTCAAATAATAGAGTCTTTGAACAGTTTAATTTTAAAAGAAAATATTGAAGATCGGCTAAGAAAATGTTATATAGCAAGAAACGATTTGACATAAATTAAAAATTAGAGAATTTAAATGTTGTTGCTAATAAATAATCGTAGATTTTACTTTAGCTCAAACCGTTTTTATTTCAAAATAATGCGATTGAAAAACTGCCGCCCATGGTGCGTTGTTGGGTTGAAGTTTTTAAAGTCGATGCATGACAGAGTTTTTAGCTGAAACTAACTTAGCAGATTTGATGGCGCCGATAGACAGGGACAGCAGCAGTCAAAGGGCGCCGAGTGAGCGAGCGAGTGAGACAGCCAGAGAATTGAGCGCGTTTAAGTTTGATGCGCTTAGCAGCGGGCGAAAGTCGTGACAGCAGCTATAGGAGAAATGTGATAACGTGCCAGAGGATCAATCGGGGCATATGGAGAGCGAATGAAGCTTTCGCATTCAGATTCAGCTTCGCATATAGATTCCCATTCGCATTCGCTACTGGCTGCATAAGAGTATTTGGCATTTTTGTTTGCAATTATGCCGCAGTTGAAAGCTGCTTTGTTTTGCCAAAGCGAGAGAGATGGATAGATAAAGATGCATGAAGTTCGGTTCGACAGAGAGCGAGGGAGAGCGGAGAGCGGCGAGCGGAGGGACTGCAACGTCCTTCATTGTGAGTTCTGGTCTTGTTGATTTTGTCGATTTTGCTACAGGCCAACAGGACTAACGGACAGACGGACAGCCGAGCATTGCTGGCAAACAGGCAGGCAGGCAGGCAGACAACGGACAGCTGTTTGCTTCATTGGCTGCCACAAAATATCAACAAGCATTTTGTTTATTTGCTTAGCGTCGACAACTACCAAATACAAAGAGCCATTAGATTGTTGTTGCCAGCAACTGTTCCCTCCAAGAAGAGGCGAGGGGTCGAGGGTAGCCGGGTTTTTTAAGTGCATGTTGTTTCAGCGTTTGTGGCATGCAACTGCCAACAATAAGAGTCGAAGCTGCAGCTCTGCTGCTCTGCTGCTGGCCAACAAAATGCTCAAATTTATGCAACAGCAATGCCAATAATCTATTGTTTTTAGCCTCCCAGTACTACGCTCTCTCTCTCTGTGGGTGTGGGTGTGTGTGTGTGTGTGTGTATTTGTGGACATCAGGGCGACATGTGTAAATTGTGTGAGTGAAAGCTGTCTCTTGAAATGTGTTTGAGTGCTGCAAATGTTAAAGTGCGCATATCGAGTGGGACTCTCAGTGCAAATTGGAAAAGGAAAAATGTTTTTCAAATCTGCATTTGTGCAAATATTTATTTATTCATTACAAAATTAGCTTTATACATTTCAAAAGTATTTTGTAACTTGACCAAAGGGAAACATTTGGCCACAACATTCTCACAACTTCAAAATGTCATAGTTTTAAGTCAAGCAAATCTCTAGACTGCCATTTGAGAGACACACAAATAATTTGTGGGCCAATTGTGGAAGTAAATTTACTTTAAAATATGGTTTTAGTTGGATTAGTTAGAAATCTCTCTGTTTTTGTAGTGAGGCTGATTTATTTTATAGATTTTATTTGTGCAAAGAATTTACAAGAAGCAAGAGATAATTGTCTTCAAAAGAAAATTTGTAAAAAGTAATGTAAACAGAATTGAAATTATTATCTGAATTAGTATATTTAATTTAGAATAATGTGTTGTTAAGATACAAATTAGCTGCATAAATTCATAAATAAATAATTATAATTTGTAGTTAAATGAAAACATGGAAAAGAAAGCAAAGAGATGGTTGCAAAAAAAATGTATTGAAGCTAAATTAAAAGGCATTGTCGGTAATCAACTAATTTGCTTAGCAAAGATTATATTAAAAATAGTCTCGAGACAAGATTTTCATCTTAACACAAGATATTTCAATCATAAAACGATTTTAATCAAATTTAATTTAAAATGTAAGTTTTTTAATATAGAAATTTTGTTTCACGATCAAAAAGTAACTTAATAGATTTTAGAACTGAAATCTTCTATTCACCTAGAATATTCTATTTCTTTCAATTATTGTTGGTTTGTTTTTGAGCCAGGGTAAATGGAAATCGCTAATGCAAAACTAAACCTAGCTTTTGAGCAGAAAGTTACCCTCTTGAGGTTATTAATGGCAACAGTAAAATTACAAAGTATTTGCAACATATTTTGCTCTTGCTGCTGAGCTAAAAATAGCAGATAGAAATGGAATTTTAAAGTATGCTTGAGAGCAAAGCATGTAATCCGTATATTAAAGGGAAAATCCTGTGCTTTTCCTTTACATGCATTTTTGCTGTATAATTTGTATTCAAAGTGCAGCGTTTGTAGCGTTTGTGTAGAGGACAAGTTAACCCCCTAAGCAGCCGTTGTTGTTATCGATTGTTGTGACAGTTACCCCCAAAATGCAGCTGACGTCGTTGCTTTGTTTTACTTGACATCATTTTTGCAAATTTCTGTGAATTTATGCACTCCTTACATGCTCCGTGCCATGGCTATGGCTCCGACTAAGGCTATAGCTCTGATCAATGCCATGGCCGTTGGCCATGTCAATGGATAACCATGAGAGGAGAGGAGCTGCAATTTAAATATTGCATGTGTGCTGCGATAGCCATTTGTGGACACGGATACGGATACGTGCAGGATGCAGTTAAAGGAGTGCTGCTCGAGGTCGAAGTCCAGCTGCAGGTGCAGGTTCAGGTCGAGCAGCAGGTCCAGCAGTTAGTCTGATATCGTTTTGAGCCACACACACACACACACACACACACACTCGCACACACTTCCATGTGACTGGCGTATTAAGCATAAAATTGTGTGCCAAACAAGGATGAGAAATTGGGCGATGTGAAAAATGGGCAAAGGCAACAAAAAAAAAAAACAAAAAAATACTTGTATGCCAAGCCAGAAGGGGGCGTTGCATTATAATTTATGCGCATGCAAGCCACGGAGTCTGCCACTTAATCCGTGTTTAATAACACGAAACGAACGGAGCGGGGGCACAACAGGAAGCAGGATCTGAGGGGGGGACCAGACAACCGCTCTCAGTCAATAGCTGGCGCATATTTCCAATTGCTTTAAGCACTTTGTGGGCCTCGGCACTTTGGGCAACACTTTTCGAAAATGTGCTTTAAATTCTCGTCGCTCTTGTGCATTGTTCAGCCAAAGGTATGCTTTTTATCAGCCAAAGGTCTTAGCACGCACACACACACTCGCACACACACACATAACTTGTTTGTGTAGCTGTGGGAAGGAGAAGCGTCTGCGGGTTAAAAGCGAAACCTTATCGAAAACGTTTAAACGCACGCAAATTCCACGTGGGCAAGATAAAACATGCATAAGCCAGGTGGAAAATGGTCAAGGGGCGTGGCAGACAGAGCAGCCAAACGGTGCGAGTGTGTGTGTGAGTGTGTGTGAAAAATATGCCAATGTTAAATATTTGCCAGGCGTTGTCGCCGTCGCCCCTCAGATAAAGCGTTAACTACAGTCTCAAACAGACAGAGAGAGAGCAACATGCGTGCCTGCATTGGTATGTGTAATCTTTTGCGTGCTTTACGCATTACCCACACACACACACACACACACTCACACACACAGCAGGACAATGTTGCAGGACACTTTGAATTATTCATTTACACGTCTTTTTTTTTTGTTGAACGTTGCCTGGACAGCTGGGGAATGCGTTGACTCTAGATTGGGATTGGGCGGGGAGGTTAAGGGGCCACGCCTAGTAGGCGTTTGTAGCAACAACTGTATTTACTTTTTATCGCTGATAAAGCGCATAATTTATGGGTTGTTCAAAAATTTAAATGCCCCCGAGAATGCGAGGAGACAAAGAGCCAAGGAATTTCTCTCGGGGATGGCAGCTAAAACGGTGGGTCAGTTCCCGCTGGGTGTGAATTATATGTGGTGTCGTCTCACTCCCTCTCGTTCCCTCTCGCTTCCACTCTGCTGAAGTGCGTGCTATCATTGTCATTCCGATTCAAAGCAATGCTCGAATGTTTTCCATATTTAACGATGAGCTCGAGCTAATTTTACCACAAAATATGTGCGCATTTTATTAGAATTAAAATCATATATCGTCAGTTAATTAACCATATTTCTTTTAAATAAATAAACAGCAGAGTTTATCTCTTTTCAAATAATAATTGAAGCAACATACAATTTGTTAAATAAAAAAGTGAAATGTAAATAATACTTGTTATTTTATTATCGTTTGATGGAAAAAAAAATATTTTAAATCAATTAAATGCATAAATGAATTTAAATAATAAGGATAATTTATTACAAACAATTTTTAAAATTTCTTTGCAATGAATTCAATGTTAACGAATAAGAATTCAAGTATCATCGAATACGTGCGCATTTTATTAGAATTTAAATATTATTGCATCAATTGATTAGCAAAATCAATAAAATCTAATTATTATTTGCAATTTTCGCATCAAAAAAATATAAAATAACCATGCAAATGCGAACAACCATAATTTATAACTAATATTTCCAAACGTTTTACCACTTTAATTTGACCTGAAATCGAAATATTATTTTCAATTTTCCCAGCAGCAATATAACAATAAAAATTTAAATTTGTTTGCCTTAATTGTTGCTCAAATAAAAGATAAATATTTAGAGTAAATTAAATTGTTTATTGCAACAAAATATGAAATAATTTGCATTATTATCTGTTTAAATAAAAGGAAAATATTTAGAGTAAATTAAATGCATATGCAAATAAAAACGATGAATTATTTGTAATAATATTCATAGGTATTATCACTACAATTAGAAATGAATTGAATGTTAGCGTAAAGGAAATCAAGTAGACTAATTGTTTATTAACTTGAAGATAAATCAAATTAGTACACATTTATTTACAGATTTAAATGGTAATTGAATATATTGAATTTGCGCACAAAGCGCTTAACTTGTTGAACCCCAGCGAATTGAAGGCGTGGCAAAGCGATAACAATTACGAACGCCCTCAGGACATGGTTCAATGATTTAAAGCCACTGCACAATCGAATGCATAAACACACACACACACACGCACACAGCAAATAATTGTGGTTTAATAGATGATTAGAATGGAAAAAAGCATTGCAAAGCATTTTGGGGTAAGGCTGGGCTCAATAAAGGTTTTATGCATGTTTTGTGGCGCTGGGCGTCAAAGCAAAATGCAAATTGAAATGCAATGCGATGTGATGAATGTGCAAATGTAAAATATGTGGCGTTAAATTTCAGTGCGAATAAAAATAAAACACGAATAATAATATGTATATACCACAAAACAAAGCACAGCCCGACAACGAAGTCGAGGCAAAAGCGAAACAATTTCTGGGAAATGAGGTCGGGCCAAAAGACGTTGTCGGCATGCCAAAAAGGGCAAAAAGAAAGATGGAGAGCCAGAGAGGAGATTGTGGAAATGAAACTGGAACTGGGCATAAAGCAAAATTTATGACTATTAAGCTGAAAGTATGTGGCTTTTGTTGCTATTTTCGCCGTCAGCGTTTCAAGTTATGCGAAAGCGCTAAAAATATGCAAAGCAATCGTAATTTTATGCTCTGCTAGACTTTTCTTTTCGGTTCCTTTCCATTGTGCAGTTGAAATGCAAATGACCTGGCAAGCTGTTGTTATCAACATAGATGAATCAAATTAAATGAAAAGTACATTAAGAGTCGCTTAATTGAAAGCCGTCGACTGCTGACAGGAGAACTCCCCATGTCAGTGTCGCTGCTCGCTGCTCGTTTGCCTCGATTTCAATTGCGAACGCGATGCTCCCAAAGCAATCAACCTAATTTGTCATATGCAGCCGGCTCACCTGCCTTCACCCGCCCACCTGTCTGTCTCTGTCTGTCTGTCTGGCTGTCAGTCAAACACTTTTGTCCAGTCAGCCAGTCAATATTTATAATGAAAGCTAATGAGCGACTGCGAGTCCTGGCCTAGGCATTGCTCTGCCTCAAACTGCAGTCACTATCCATATACATATATTTCTCTCTCCTCGTTTGTTTGTTTTTTCCTTTATTTTTTCGCTACTGCATTTCTGAAGTGGTCATCTTTTGTTCCCATTTTCGCGCTCTGTCTCGTTTCTGTCTGTTTTATAAATGCGACGCTTAAAAATTGAATGCAACTGTGTGTGTCGCGGTAAAATAAATTGAAAGTACTTGTCCATTGTTTGATTAATGTGTCAATAATGGCAACGACCCGCGACCAGAGACCATCGACCGACGACCGAGTTCACAAATAAAAATCCTCTCAAAGTGTATTGCCGCTTTAGGGAATTGCTCGTTGATAAAATGCCTTAGGTAGTTGCACTTTAACAGCAGCCGAATAGATTGCTTTAATTTGAATATATATTATATATTTCAGTAGAAGAAGTTATCTGAATTTAGAAGTAAAGTTTCTTACTTAATTGCAGCCCAATCCAAGTACGAATACAACTTTAAAGGACTGTTTCATATACATATTTTTATCAAACAAAACAAATTTAGAAAAATCTATTACATATACCAAACAAAATTATTTGGTAAAATAAGATCCCAAATAAGCATTATTTACTAATAAAATGTTTTCCAGAAATTTCCATTTTTGAGCAATTAGAATTATCTTAAATCAAATTTGCATACATTTTTTAGTCATTGAATACTTTATTCAACATTGGTGCAGTCAATAAACCATTAAGTGTGTATTTAATGCGGAAATCATTAAATTTTCAAACGCTGTTTAATTAAAACGAACTAGTCCAAAAAAAAGAAATTCACATTAACAATTAATGCAAATTAATAATATATATGGCCATCATGCAAACAAATGGAAAATCAACATTTTCATTAAACATAAATATCGTTTCTATGCTCGACTATTTATGGGCATTAACTTGTTCCATTGCAAGTCTTATTTGCTTCAATTAGCAGTGAGACACACACATAAAGCCAAGTTAGGTTCTAGCAGCAAATGGCTTGTTATTCAAAATACTCGTTTTGTAGCAGGCAAGGAATCACAGTGCGTTCAAGTGCGTTGTCTGCTGCTCAAAGAACCCTTCGTCAGGAGCACGACGTTCAAAAAGAAATCCAATTTAATGACTGCAATGGCGATGAAGTTCTCGGACCCAACTCAAACGCCGCTGCTCTTCATGGTTTTGCTTCACTTTCGCCTGTGGGCGATGACTTGTGCTTGGCCCGCGTCTTTGTTTTCATTGCGGCTGTCACTTTGGGCGCACGGAACGTTAATGGCAAGTGTAAAATGCTTTAAGCCCGCAACACGACGAGCAAGAGTAAATGCCGTAAGAAGACAGTCGGAGCTGGGAATACAAAGAGCACAAAAAAAAGGTTGGAAAGGGACGAGGGGACGAGGGGGAAGTGAAGAGTTTAATTAACACGAAAATGGTTTCAATTACATCAAATTACATTTCTTTGCAGTACCGAGAGCGACGCCATTGTAGTTTGTAGTTGTCTGTGTCTCTGTGTCTGAATGAAGACGGCTCCTGTGGCCTGCAAGGAGACTGGGGTTCTGTGGGTTGTGGGTGTGGCACTTGCACAGTTGATTTGCGCACAGAGATTTATTGGGCGTCAGTTGAGCAAATTAGTTGAAATTGTCAGTTAAAATAGTCAACGCAAGACTAAAGACTTCTGCTCGTGTTTGCCAGTCTTTAAATTGCCTCTTCCACGACTGCCCATCAACTCTTAATCTCTACGATAATTTGACAGCATCCCGAAACTCACACCTGCAACAATTTGATAAACAGTTTTGTGTGGAACGTGATTGGGTGTGCATACAGTTAGGCGAGAAAAACACAAATGGTAAATGTTGATCAAGTCACGCGTTCAACTCTGTTTTGTAGACACTTGAATTTGCTGAGTAAATCTCTTTAATTAAATTTACTCTCGCAACTGCTTTTTGTTTTTGGCCACATGAATAATGTTGGCCCTGCTTTTGCGCATATGCAAATAATGCCATAAACAAAATGAGTGTGTGACCTTTTTGGCATTTGATACCCTATGAAATGCTAACGCACATAAATCGCAATTTTTGTAGATTGAAGAGCAATATTTATTATATTTTAATACATTTAATTCATAATTATTTAACAGAAGTTACTAAGTTGATAGAGTCTAATACATATTTTTATAATTTTTACATCAGATATTTTCATTCATTTTTCAATTAATGTATTTTCATTTTAAAATTGTTGAAAACTCTTTTTTTTATTTTAATAAATATTTGCTTTTAGGTATGTAGCTTTTGCTTTTTCTTTTAGTTTTTATAAAAACCTGTTTGTGCACAACATTAAAAATATTTAACAGAAGTTGCAAGATCAATAGAGTTTTTTATAGTACATGCCTTAATACAATTAATTGAAAATAGTTGATAATTGTTTATAAATAAATTGTTTTTAATTAGGTGTGAAGGATAATTAGAATTCATTTCTTGTTGTTTTTAATTTTTTTCTGATTATAATTTTATTTTTCTTATTCTATATTTATTTATATGTGTTTAGTTATGCATTCAAAATTCGTAAAAAAAATTATGTTAAGTTCATTCCTTTTTCTTGAGCTGTTCTACAGGGTAGCTGAGTGTATTGCATAGTTCTCATTTTAATTTGCTTGTTGTTTTTGCATGTGCTGTTTTTTGTTGTTGTTTTTGTTTTTGTTTTTTTTGGAGCTGTTGCTCTGTGGCTGTGGCTTGTGTCATTCATTTGGCTTTTGTTGGCCTGACAGTCGTTGCCATTGTGCCGAGCCTCATTTATTTTACTTACACGCATGTGGAGGCGTCTCCTTCGTCGTCAGCGTCAGCGTCAGCGTCGCTGCCGCGTCATTTATGACACCTTGACAGAAAAATGAGCACACACCAAGAGCGCGCAAAAAACGAAAAAAAAAAAAAAAAGAAAATACAAAAATACAGAAAGAAAAGGAAAAACAGCAAGCGGTGCCAGGTGAGCAGCGGAGCAGCAGGCCTGATGGTGTCTGGGGTGCGGTTGTGCCAACGCACATTCATAATTTCATTTTCCCGCGGCGCCACGAAGGTGGTACAACAAGCGCACCAGAGAGGATCGGGGCGTGGCAGGCCACAGGAGGAGGAGGAGGAGGAGGAGGGGGAATGTGAGTCAAGCGGCAACGACTTTGTGCCGCTTATTATGCGACAGAAATTGAAAAACTTTGTTTGCCGGCGCGCTGGGGTTAACAAATAGGCAGCCTGACTGACTGGCTGCCTTGGGTGCTTGCCACAACCTACAAATATATATATACATATATACACACATTTATATATCTGCTTTTGTGGAGTGGGCGAACCATTTAAGCGCAACACCCCAAGTGCCTCACATAATTTGATGCCTTTTATGGCTTTTAATTTGTTGGCAGCGCGCTCAGGTCATAGGTCGCATGTCGCATGTCGCACGTTGTGTCTTGGCTTTTTATTTGAATGCCTGCTGTCATTTTTTGTTTTTCTAATGAATTCGACAACGCTTCGCCGGGCTAATGAGATTGCTACCGGCTGTGGCGCCACTTCCTTCCCCATGTGGCACGTGAGCAGCCAACAGGTGAGCATCCAGCTGCCCAACCGATTGCAAATCACTCAAATCACTCAACTGCGCTGTCCAGTATCGATAAACTGCCTTCGTTGTTGTCGTTCCATTAACACACAAAAAATTGATTTCACTCCTGTTTATGGTTTTTTGTACGAAAATTGTTTGTTATTGTTTCGTTGAGCTCTGCGTGTTCGTGTTGTCTGCAGACTGCAGTCGACGTCGTTGTCTTGTGCGGCAAATTGATTTTCTAAGGCATTTCAACTATTGCATAACAACACGACACACTCACATGCTTGAGCAGCTGCACGTGTCTTACGTAAGCTCAGCTTAGCTGGGCATTTACTTTGTTATCACTTGTGTAAGTCTTTCACTCTCATTTTTGCCATTCTCTATCGCCATCGCCATCGCCATCTCTTTCTCTATTTTCTTCTCTTTTTTTGACTGCTGCTGCTGCAAGTTGCACTCACAGATTAAAATTCTTTTCTATGCCCCAAACAAATGCCAATAAATTTCTTATGCTGCATTTCAATTCCTGTTGCTGGCTTCCGTTTATGGCGCACATCCTGTCGCATACTCCATAAACTGCGTCAATTTCTTTTGCAAATGTTGCTCAGCAATGAAACAATTGCCCCAAGGCTGAACAGTTTCATTTTATAGTTGTTATTTGCTGGAAAATATGCCTCCATTTTTTATGTGAGCATGAGAGGAATTTGCTTTATTATAAGTAAAGATTTTAGATATTGTAAGTGGGCTCAGCAGCCATCTACATTTAACTTGATACTTTTAGGTTTCATTGCCTCAGGTCGAGTAGACTTTAGGTGCTCTGGAAGTGATTTACAAATTAATCTGGTCATGTTTTTATAAAAAATAAAAATAATTTGTGCAGGAGTTAAGCCAAAAATACGAATTGATAGTTTTTAAGTGCAATTCAGATATCAATTTTAAATGTTAGGCAAAGTTTAACAACTCTTTCATCGGGTAATGATTTAACCGAGCTACTTAACATTTAGTAAAGATAATGAAATAAAAATATAATCCGAAAGTTTGTCATATTACAATTAAAATGTTGGATAAAGTTTAATAACTTTTTTATCGGAAAATAATTTTATCTGATACAATTAATAATAAGATTTAGCAGGCGCAAATTTTGTGCACATAATTAATATAAATAAATTCTGCAAGTTGGTCAGATTAAAATTATAATAAATAGTTAAAGTTGAACAACACTTTCTTCGGAAAATAAAGTAATTTAGGTTGATTCAAATAGAATGCAAAATAAGATTCAGCTGGAACTGATTATGATCTATCCAATTAGTGGCATAAATGTTGGATAAAATTATGCAGTTCTTCTGCAGAGTAGTTTCCAAGACATCCGAGTTGAGGAGCAACTGAAGCTTTGGTACTTCACTTGCTGTATTTATGGCTGCTTCTAGCCAAGACAATTGCGGCGCCTTTCTTTATTTGTTTTCTTGATTCGGGCGTCTTCACGTCACGTCCTGCATATATCCATCAAGTATGTATGCATTCCTTATGCGCTCTGCACATTTACGAGTATAAATTATGAAATTTGCACTAAAAAGTTGCAGCTGCTTTCACGTCTTTGTTGCGCCCCCTTTTCGCCCTTCCGTTTTAGCCTTTGTTTGTGCTTTTAATAAACAACCCGACTGAATTATGTATATGGAGATGTATGTACTCTCCTGCCTCCCCGCACATACTACCATGCCACATATGCATATGCATTTTGATTCACATATTCAGCTGCATTTGTTGTTGCATGCACCTGTTTGCATTTACCTCGGGCCCCTAGCTCTGCTGTTTGCTGTTAGCCATTTGCTTTTTGTTAAATTGTTCCTTTGTTTTAACGTGCAAATTTTGGAATTTTCATTTTCTATGTTGTTGTTGTTGTTGTTGCTTTTTTCTGCGCTCTTTCTGCTGGTTTTGTTGGCCACCTTTTGTGGCATGCAGCTGGCTGGCTCGCTGCCTAGTTTATTCAGTGCATTTGTTTGCATATCAAAATGCGTGAAATGTGTGGTAAGTGAAGTGGGCGGCTGAGAGAGGGAGGGATGGAGGGAGGGTGTGGCCTCGACCAAGGCGAGCGCCTTTGTTACGTTCGAGCCAACTTATTAGCGGCGCTTGGCTCAGCGCATTTTCTATGCATAAAAATGTAAACGCTTCCAGCCGAGTTGGGCTGCCCGGGCTCTCAATTTATGTGCGCTCTCGTATAAATATACATGCATCCAGCCAAGCAGAACTAAAGCCAGTTTTTAGTGCTCGCTGGCTGGCTGGATTTTCTTATGTGCCCCTTACGAGTGTGTCAGGCAGCGATCCATCCATCCACATACTGCTCGTATTTGGCTTAGCAAAAACACGAAATTAACTTGGCCCGCAGCAAGAAGCCACTGCACAAAGCAACAGAATTAATATGGAAACGAGAAATGCTAACTAATTCAATAGTTAAATACATATGCTTGCTCACGAGGTGTGCTCTAAATGTTCTACTTCATTCAGCATGTGAACTTTAGACTGCGTAATAAATACAGAAACTTGTTTGCTCTTGTCCATTTAAATGCAAACGACTTTAAGTTTAATTTTGGTAAGGTTTCTTATCTTAAAGTGATTAAAGTGTTATTGAATTGAGTAATTTTTTGGCATACTAACTCAAAAATGTAATAAGATTGATGTGATTGAAGGCTATAATTTCTCTGGCTATAATTTGTACTATAATAATAATTTGTCATAATAATAATAAAATAAATTAAAAGGAATAAATAACAAAATTATAGATACTAAAAATTAACAAGCAAATAGTCAAAAATAAATTACAAATAATAATATAAATTAAATAATAAGAAAAAATAAATAAAAAATATAAATGCACTATAATACTGTAGCTTAAATATATATTTAGCTTAAAAAAATAACAAAATAAATAAAACGTAGATATGTTAAATAAATTATGAATATATTCAGCATAAGTTTTATGCCACAGAAAATATAGAACTTCTTAGCAAATTTTATTGCATTCTCAAATGGGATTAAAAAGTGTTTTTTTCCCACATTTTTCAACTAAATGTTTGCTAACTAATTTGACGTGATAACAGTGATAAATTATTTTAAAACTAGCTTAGCTGTAACTTTTTCCATGATCCACTGATCTGCACAACTTGTAGGCTCCTCTCCCATTTCAGTGTGGCGAAAGTTGATATCCTGTGGCAGCAGCAGCAACAACTTTTATTTAAACCTTATGGCATTTGGCCTCAGACATAAGTAAGTCTGTCAGCATGTGTGTTCTGAGCCCCCCAACTTGGCTGCCCTTCCAGGCGCACCCTCCTCTCATCCCGTGTCCATGGGGGGATTATGCGACAAAAGGCAAAAGCGGCAACAAAGCTATGTGGTCAGCAGGTACCACACCAAATGAGTCCTGCTGGGTCCTACCTTTGTGTGTCTCTGTGTGTGTGTTTGGCTTAACTACGCGTTCAACTAAATGCATGCGATCTGCGTGTGTGTGTGTCAGCTAATACCTTTTTATGAGCGTCATATGTTAATGTAGCTTCATTAACATTTTAATGTCCCCCAGCCCCAATTGTAGCAACACCGTCAACTGTCTCTGCTCTTCTGCTTTCCTCGCATTCATTTAATTAAAAACTGCAATTAAATAAAGAAAAATAAACCTTTAAATATTAAAACCAAATAACATCATTTGCTAGCGTACTTTTTTTTATAGTGAGCAAAAAAATTGAATACCTTTTTAAATAGAAGTTTATGCTCGTATGCAATAACATATTTTTATTATTTTATATCAGTTTAAGCCGAACTAAATTTATTAAATGAAATTAACTTATGATCAGAGCTTAAGGTCGTTGCTGTGCCATAAGTATGATAAATTAATGCTCTATTGAGATCACTTCTCCACTAAGCACAACTTTGGCTAATTCTAATTTCTGCCTTTCTGCCTGCTACTTCAATTTATTCAAGTTTAAAGCTGTTTTATCTTTGCAGAAGGCAACGAAAACAAAGACGACAACAATGGCACATCCAGTGGCAGCAGCTCAAACAAATTTTTCTCTGACCCAACGGCTAGCAAGGACGCTGCAACAACATGCGGGGCATGCCACAATATCACGGTGAGTGCTGGCAAGCGCGTAAAGAGTTTGACGAAAAAGTAATTTTAAGCATCGTTTAATTTTCATTTTGCGTTACAAATTTTTTTCCTTTGCTTCGTCGTTTTTTGTATTTTTTTTTTGTGCTGTGTGTAACTTTTTTGCTTTTTGCCGCTGCCTTTTTGCTCAATGGACATTTGAGCAGAAAAATCTCACAAAAGTGCGTACTTTTTAACAAAGTTAATTTTTACGCTTCGCTTTCTGCTGCTTTGCCAGTTGCCAGTTGCCAGTTGCTTCGGCATTTCTCCGCCTCGCCGACTGGACTGCAGTCTAAAAAACAAATATATATGTATATAAAAATTGTTGAACAAGTCGAAAAGGGGTGTGTTTTTTTAGGCTGTCGAAAGGCAAAAGCTCTTTAATTATACTCGAGAAGGTCAAGTGAGCGACCCGCGTTTGACTCGCGGGGGCTTCAAACTAATTGTTTAAAATGTAAGCGATGCAGGCAACGTGGCGTATACGCAATTATTGACACTTAACTTTGACCTGGCCACCGAATTGGCCGACTCTTAAGATTTCAATACTTGATTCAGTTTAATTCCCGTAATTCTATTTATGTTTGTTTTGCGCGGCCTTGAGTCCACTTGAGAAACTTGCTTGGCACTAATTCATTTCGCCTCGACAGCAATGCACCACAAAATGTCAGATGTCAAACGAAATAAGAAGCAAAAACAATAACAAGATACACGTGTAGTTGAGCCTGAGTCCCCGAAGACAAACACGTCGTATTCCCACACGTTAATCTCTGTTATGAGTCCCCCAACAATCTCTCTCACACACAGCAGCTGTGATTTGTCATTCGGCGTGACTTTTGGCACACGCACACAGGAGCACAAACAACGCCTTGCCCTTGCAGTGGTCAAGCATCAGTGGCGTCCGTGTCCCAGCCTTGATCTCACCTGTGTGTGTGTGTGTGTGTTGCAGCGCAAATGCAATTTGCATATGCATGAGACTGTGGCCGACATTTTTGCAGCTGTAAGAGGTGCAAATGACAGTAACCAGGGAGCGCGCAATGATTGCGCCACGCAAACATCAAGACATGGGGGGGAAAGAAAAAAGTGTAGCATACTTTTCAGCGCGCGTTTTTAAAGTCAAGTTTTAAAGCGCCTCGAGGGGCGAATGGAAAATGACGCTGCGTTGATTCGCAGTGCGTTATGTAATGCTGCTGCTGACTAACTGCCACGCCCACTACAGTTTTTAATTAGTCATTTGCGTTGAAAGGAAACGGCGAGCGAGATGAATATGCAAACGCACCTGTTTCGTGTTCGCGTTCTCTAATTTGCACAGCCTGCGCTTGCTTTTACTCCTGGGTCCTGGCTCAACTTGGACTCGGAGTTGGACTAAGACTCTTGGTGCTGGCTGCTGGCTGCTGGTCGCACCCATTTTGTGTTATTGTTTTTAATTTGAAATTCTTGAGAAGTTGTAAATTCATTACTTATTCACTTGACGGGCGCACAAAAAATAAATTAAAAATGTAAATTAAATTAGTAACTTCAGTGCGTCTGTCAAGTGTTGCTGATTTATTTGCTAGTGGGCAGCAGCAAAAGCAGCAGCCTGACTCAATGCCGCTCCTTCGTCCGTCCTCTCTCTCCTCCTTGCATACAATTAAAACTCAAGGCGTTCGGCTGCCTTGGCTCAACTTGACCTTCAAACAGCCTGCCAGCAAAACTTATGTGTGCACTTACCGAGCTCAGCCATCTGCTCAAGAGTCGCACATACACTTCGACACATATATATACTTATATATATATTTGGCTTGGCAGCTAACTTTATTGCATAAATTTTTAAATGTCTGCTGCGAGTGAAGAGCGAACGAGCGAAGAAGCGCAGCCAGCAGATATAAATGTCACTAAAAATATTGCACGACACTCGGCAACGTCCCGCATTGCGATTCTCCCGCTGCGTGGCTGCAATCAGCCAAACTTGGCTGCGTCTGCGTCAAGATAAATGCACAAGTTCATTTTCGGCACCATAATATGCTCTATGCAGCCATAAGAGCTGCCAAATTGTGCTACTTAGCTAATCTAATCGAGTTGTGGCTCTCCAGAGACGCCAAACAGCATGCAATTAATCATCGCACCAACAAGACCGTAGAGTGTAGACAGTTTATGCATTTTTAAATAATCTTTAGAATTTTTATTTGCACATATGTAGTTGAAATACGTGATATTTAAATAAATCAACTAAGTCTAATTTTTCATTTCAAATCAGTTGAATTAAAGTCTTTTGAAGTCTTTTTATGCATTCAATATCTTGCTACATTATATTTAAATTTATAAAGTTTTAAATTTTATATTATGTGGACAAAAAATGTTAAATAAAATGTTTATTTATCTTGGTGCTTTTTTATGTAGTATAAATATTTACCTAAAATGGCATTACAACATATTTACTATTATAATAATTATTTGTGCTTCGCATGCATAAAAAGCAACGCTTGAAATATTTAATAATATAAATATGCCGCAGAATTATTGACTTACAATCTACAATTCACAGTTAATCATTTAAAATTTTGAACTGTAAGATGTTACTTAAAAGTTTATTTATGTTTTTATGTCAATATATTTTTCCTTAAATTTCTTCGAATTCATTTATTTTTACATTTTATTAATGTGTTAACTTTGTTTTGGTTTATATATTTATTTTAACCACAGTTTAGTTACCATCAATTTATAATTTATTTTTGTCCATTTCAATAAATTTGAGGTTCGCAGAGTATTCGGCATTCGTCTGTTTGTTTCGCGCTTCAATTCCCTATTGGTATTTCGTGAGTGGCCAAAACTGAGGAAAAAGAATGTTGTTGATGTTTGCCGCATGCCACGAGCTTTGCGAGCGTCTTGCATATTTGCCCTAAACTTTTGCGGCACCAGCAGCATACACGCTGACGCCGACGCCGAGGCAGACAGACGGACAGACAGACGGACAGATAGTGGAGGAGAGTCAGAGACAGACGGAGACGGCGTAGAGATATTCAGAGAGACAGCGTATAACACACAGTGACTCGCAGTCAGACAAACAGACATGCAAAAGTTGTGACACACCCCACAAACAAACGCACTTTCGCACACACACACGCACACATACCAACACCTATTGTGGAAGTTGTTGTTGTTGTTGTTGTTGTGTTGCATCACAGACAAAGTTTTTGCTACTTGCCAGCAAACTTGATTATGCTTTGTGTGTGTTTACTTTGCAGGCTGGGGAAACTTTTGTGCCATTGAGCAGAGAGATTCATTTCACTTGTCACAGCACAAAAAAAACACACACATAAATGAAAGCAAAGGAAAGGGGGCAGAGAAAGGAGAAAAGTGCGAGAAGAAAACTATTTGTGTTGCACATGCTCGAGAGCAAACAATTTCCCTTTAATTAACATTAAATCAATCTTTGATTTAAACATGGCTCACGAAAATTTATGCGTCAATTTCCATTGTGTGCCAAACAATTGATTTATATGCCAGCGTGTGTCGTCTCATCGCATCGCTTTAATTATCGAAATGCTTCAAAAATTAGCAAATATTTTGCGTACGTTGTGCAAATGGCGCTGCGCGTGCCAAATATTTACAGTGCGTATGCGTAATTTTTAATTGATTTGGCCGCAGCGCAAACAATAGCACTCAATGCCAACGGGTCACGTGCCAATGTGTGTGTGAGAGGGTGTGTGTGTGAGAGTGTGTCTGTGGTGTCTGTCTCAATGCGCCCATTAGACGCCCCAATATGTGTGTTTATTGTATAAATTAAAGCCCATTGCGAGCATATTTGTTTATTTAGTGGCCCACACACACACACACGGAGTCCTGTGCTTGTGTGTGTTGGGCTCGAACGTGCTGCGTTCTGTGCAATTGAATACAGTTGTGGCAGAGTCACTTCTTTGTCACTTAATTACCATGCATAAAATGCAATTTCGCATACAAGATGAGCGCGAGCGTATGCTGCAATTTTGATTTAATTACAATAACAAGGCACGCCTAACATAGCTATCTAGTTAATTCGGTTGAATAACTGTACAGCCATATCGATAGACGGGGCGGGGCAGCTGGCTGGCAGTTCCGTCAATTGTCAAGTTGATTGAGCCGAACACAGCGGCAACTTTATCCTACAAGTGCGGCCATATTTTCCATGTGTGTTAAAATTCCGTCAAAGTTGACGTGTGTCGATTAGCACAGCATCAGTTGAACTTCCCCCTTCCCTCGCTCCCTGTCAATATTTACCTATAAAAATTGTTTAAGCATTTTATGTTTGCACAGCAGTTGCCAGGGCAAACAAAAAAAAAAAAAAAAAAACACCAAAGCAGAGAGGCACAGCATTTTTTTGCGACGCGAAATTAAATTAAACATTTTTTATGTCTGCCCCCCGCACCAGCACAAGCAGCCTGATAGCGAGTGTGGAGCGAGGAGAGTCTGACAGCAAATAAATTTTGTATCGTTGCGTGTATCGCATGACATATGCATCAAAGCGGTGGCCGGGCGACCGGGCGATGGGCGGTGGGCGGTGGGCGTGTCACATGCCTGTCGCAGCTGTCAATAAGTGCGCAGTGAGCTGACGTTAAAAATCAGCCATTAAAATATGCTGTTAAAAATGCAGATCCCCGGCGACGCCTGTTTGTTAATGCGCTTGCATAAGCCACAGTTGCCACAGCTGCCGCAGCTGCTGACGGCAAGCGCCAGCTGCATGTGGCAAGCAAAATGGAATGCGCAACAAAGCAACTTTTCATCGAATTTAGGCAACCTTGTTGCAAATTTAATATTAAATCGATCTTTGCAATACATGAAATAAAAACTTATGTTAATAAATACATTTCGTTGGCTGATTTCTAATTGATATTGGCAGAATATCGAAGAGTCTAAATATTTCTTAGTTCTGATGTGGCAAGCAAAATGGAATGTGCAACAAAGCAACTTTTCATCGAATTTAGTCAACCTTGTTGCAAAGTTAATATTAAATCGATCCTTGAAATAAATACTTATGTTAATAAATACATTTCATTGGCTGATTTCTAATTGATATTGGCAGAAAATCGAAGAGTCTAAATATTTCTTTATTCTAATGAGGCAAGCAAAATGGAATGCGCAACAAAGCAACTTTTCATCAAATTTAGGTTACCTTGTTGCAAATTTAATATTAAATCGATCCTTGAAATAAATATTTATGTTATTAAATACATTTCGTTGGCTGATTTCTAATTGATATTGACAGGAAATCGAAGAGTCTAAATATTTCTTTATTCTAATGAGGCAAGCAAAATGGAATGCGCAACAAAGCAACTTTTCATCAAATTTAGGTTACCTTGTTGCAAATTTAATATTAAATCGATCCTTGAAATAAATACTTATGTTAATAATTACATTTCGTTGGCTGATTTCTAATTGATATTGACAGGAAATCGAAGAGTCTAAATATTTCTTTATTCTAATGTGGCAAGCAGAATGGAATGTGCAACAAATTTAGGCAGCTTTGTTACAAATTTAATATTAAATCGATCAGGGGAACCTGATATATATTTGCAATATATGAAATGAATATTTATGTATTATTTATGCTAATAAATACATTTCGTTGGCTGATTTCTAATTGATGTTGGCAGGAAATCGAAGAGTCTAAATATTTCTTAATTGGTTTTTTTTTCTTGTCTCGTTACTGCATTCGAGCTGGCCACGTTTGAGGCGCTGTGCGCAAGTTGATTTGCAGCAAAAGTTTTAAATTGTTGCCGAAACTGCAAAAGCGCTTTCCACATCGACATTGGCCAGCAAAAGGATTTACAAGAGTTGCGTTGAGTTGAGTCGATTTCGATTTGTGAAAAGTACACAAGAACTTTTATGAAAGAAAATGAAATGAAAATCCCCCAAAGCCAGCGGAGCAAAGTAAGCAAATGCAAGAAACTGTGTATCCAAGGCATGTGTGTGTGTGCGAGTGTGTGTGTCTGTGAGTGTGTGTGTGTTGCTGGAACTTTGTGGCAACAATTAAATGCATTTGATAAAGCCAAAGACTAATGCGTCCAGATTTACCAAACGAAACGAAACCAAAGCAAAGTAAAGCAAACTTCAGCCAACCTTCGAAGCAAGCAATTAGAAATTGCACTCTAACGCTGACTATTGACCACAACACACACTCACACACACACACACACACACACCCTCGCACACAACACACACAGCGAGTGTAGTTTTCCACTCTTAAATATTTATAGTCGACAGCAGCATCGAGGCATTAGACCACGCACCAACACTCGCCTTCGCTCTGCCGCCAGTTAATAGCCAAACTAATAAAATAATAATTAAATGTGTCAAAGTTTTCGAACAGTAATTAATTATATATATATCTCTCAATACACACACCCACACACACAACACTCGAGGCAAAAACAACACACATGCCAGAGCAAAGCACAACCTCCGACTGCTGACTAAGCGCAAAACTTTCCTATTGGCTGGCACATTAAATGTTTAATGGGCGTCGCTGACCAACTACCTGAACAACAGCAAAAGTAGTCGAATATATATCGAAAGAGAGATACACAAACAAATACTAGACGATTCTACGGAAATGAAAGCGATAGGCAAAGTTTAAGAGCACTCAAAATGCTCTTTGCAGGCGTAGAGATCATAATGAAATAAACAATAATGTGTGCTACTATATTTAATATTAAAAAATTGGTTCTTAGGGAGCAAATTATCTGTATGAACTTAATAAATATCAAATTACATTTATTTATTCAGCAATTAATCTTCTGTCGAACTTGGAATATTTAGAAATGAATAGTTCAATGAGACTTGAAATAATTGTTTCTTTAAAAACAAGTCAATGATTTTTTTGTTTTATTAAAATATATATGATATTAAAATGCTTTCAGTTTCCGTAATATCAACTTAACCTAGTTGTACTTATATACAAAAATGAATAACAAAAAAGATCGCAGATTAAAATGTACAAATTCAATTTTTAACAATTATGTATTTATATTTTAAAACTTATTGTAGCTATAATTAGTAGGTTGCAATCTACATCGAAATGATATGTTAATTTGTAATTCTTTTTCGATTTTCACTAATCAAAAATGAAGTAAAAGTCGGCAACCGAAAAATATATTAGTAAGAAACTTTATTTCTTTACAACGAAAGGTAAATCAATGAATTGCAGGCAATTTACGCGAAGCAGTCAAGCTGCCATATTTTAGAGTATAACGCGCACATGGTCAACACAAAAAAAAAACGAAAGGAAAAAGGTCAGTTGGGCAAAATTGTGTTGGCCCAAAGTTTTGTTAAGGTTACACCCAATCCATCAGTTAATAAATGTGACAAAATTGCGGTGGCAGCTAAGTAGAGCAAAGGCTTAAGCCATCCTGCAGAGCACATTGAAAAATAATAAATCATAAGAAATTGTTGTCCTTGTTGTTGTTGTTGTTGTTGTTGTTGTCGGTGTCGGTGTGTGTGGCAAAAAGCAATTTCATGAGAACAGCGATGGCGATGGCAAAAGTTGAAGTCAACCATAAAGCGCACCTGTTCATGTGTGGCGAGCACACAAACACACACAAAGGCCACACACAGATACACACACAGATACACACACAGATACACACACAGATTCACACACTGACGTGAAGAGCACATGGCAACAATTTGCTACGTGCTGAATGCGTTGCTGTAAACTATTTTGCTGCCAAATTTATTACAACTGCGCGCACAGGCGAAAGATACGGAACAAGAAGCATTTTTACATGGCTACATGAATAGTTCAAGAGACTGAAAGAACAAACAAAAGTGTCAGAGAGAGAGACAGAGAAAGAGAGAGGGAGACACTTTGGTGGCAAATGAGTTTAATCACCTTGCGAAAGTGCCGAGAAACATGTCGACAAATTGAGATGCACATCCTGGCGGCAGTTGACATAGTTTTTAAGACGCTCTAATTGAAGTGTTGCTTAAACAAAAGCAAAACTTAAATTGCTGTGAAATTGTCTGTAAGCATTCCCCTCTCGTCAGCAACTTGCTCTGCGTCTTTGGCACTCAGCTCGAATGCTCGAAAGATGCACACACACACACACACACACAAAGTGCAAAAGAACGAGATGAAAATGGCAACGTTTGCCACTTTCCCGCCATGCTTAAACACTTTGCGGCGACGCGACGGCAACGCCAACTTGCAACATTTATGGCATCGGCAACGCTGCTTAACTGCTTGGAGAGCACTTGGCGTGCAACGCTTTTGACCAAGAGCCGGGTGACAAGCCAGGCGCTTTGTGGCTGTCAAGTGGCCTTCTCTCTACTTCACGCTACTTCATGTTTCTTTTTCGGCTGCGACTTCGACTCCGCACACACACACACACTGAAGTGCACTTCGCAGTCGCCCATTTTGAAAGGCAGTGCAACAATGTGCGCTTAAAGTGCGATCGAAAATAGCAATATAATGCAATGCAATGAGTGAGGAATTTAAGCAAATCATTTATTTATTTTTAATTTAAGCTGCCTGCGAGCCAAAGCCGGATTTAAGAGCTCGTCGAAGGCCATGGCACAAATTGTTGTGCTCACATTTTAAACGAATTAAAATTTGCGAGAATCGGATATGCTTACAGCGAGTATCAAAAGGTTTAACTTGGCTGCCAGCAGCAACAGTAACAGAGACTGTGGTAAAAGTTGCATCACACACACTCTCGCTTATTCGCCTGCCACTCTCTAAACTGCTTAAAATATTTTGCTGAAGCTGAGCAGAAACAAAACCAATGAAAACCTAAAAGTTAACCCGGCTTCCCCGCCCACACACACACATGAGCTCCGTTGTGATGGCGGCTGGCGCTTCAAACGATTTATAAAAAAACGAGCAAACGAGAGTATCGCTTTCATATGGCAACAACTCCCACACACACACTGCAACTGTGTGTGTGTGTGTGTGTGTGTGTCGATGTATCTTTCACTTTCCTGCATGCGGCAATGAACCGTGAAACCGTAAAATGTTATGTCCTGAAAATCTGAAATTTTTAGCGCGCTTCAAAGCGTTGTGTTCGTTATACGCCGCCTCCATCGTCACCAACGCCATCCTCGACTCCTGATGCTGCTGTTGTTGGGGATGTTGCTCCTGTTTCTGCTGCTGTTGCTGCTGCTGTTGCTGCTGGTTGCCAATAATGCTGCAGTAGCTGGAATCGGCTGCTGTCTTGATGTGTGGCAACATCCATGTCCCACCACGACGACAGGTAAATTGTTGTCTATGTTGCTGCATGGCAGCTCCATTGGGTCTCTTGCTCGCTCGATTGGCTGCATATAGATCATAAGAGCGTGTCAGCGAAATTAACGTGTTGATAAAGTAGAGCCAATAAATCGAAAACAACAATATTATTAGTCACGGACAAGAAACGTGTTGCATATCAAAATTAATATGAGCAATTTCATTATAATAATAAATACAAATAATACAAATTTATAATTTACGAACAATAAAAACGATTCACGATTTTTAATATATAAAAATAATGAATTCCAAATAATATTTCATATTATGCGTTCCTATATATTAATAAATAATAAAAAATTAATGGTTGCCTTTAATAACACTAATAAATTGGAATTAAATATTTATTATTATATTTAATTTTACATATTCTGGCTGATAAATAAATAAATAATAATGGTAATTAGTGGTTTGCTAATAAAAATAAAAAGAAATAAATATTCATGCACATTTAACAATACCTAAAACTAAAATAAAAACAATTATTAATTTACTTTAAATTAAATTAAATGAATAAATTTATTAAAATACAAACAAATGAAACAACTTTACAATTTACTAAAATTACTAAAGAATTTAATTAAAAAACACTTCCAATAATGATTAAAAAAACATTACCAACTTTAATTCAAATACACATTAAAATGCGCTGAGAAGTAAAACATTTAAAAGCAATTATTATTTTAATTATTTATGCAAATCACTATGAAAACTTCTAGGCACATTCCCATAATAAATCCCATTTACAAATTTACAAATTTCGGTACAATAAAAGTGAAACTCCTTAAACATTTTGATCTGAATTGTACTGCCTAACTCGCACTCTCGACAGCTTGCCAATTCGGGTCTAAATGGTTTTTACTTTGGTTTTTAACAGGGTATTTTACATGCTTAGCCGCACTAACTTTTAACTTCTCTTCAGCTTCAGTTGGCGAAAGTTAACTTAAAGCTATTAGCTCTGCTCGAGTCGAGTCGAGTCGAGTCGAGTTGAGTCGAGTCGAGTCGAGTCGAGTACTATAGAGCTAAGCTCACTTGTGAAGCTTTCGGCTTATGTATTGAATAACATTGCCTATCTCGCTTCCTTTTCCCCCCTTTTTTCACCCTCTCCCTCTGTCGCTCTCTCTAGCTTTATCTAGTGCTGTTACATTTACTTGCATGCCGAGCATTCGGTCATGCAATTTAGCTCTTATCATTGCTTTATTACCATAGCATGCTCACGTGTGCCGAGTTGAATGGACTTTAAGTTTATTTGCAGCACACACAGAGTTTTACAGAAAGTTGTATTTATAAATGGCGCTGGATAAATTTGTGGCTATTGATAGGCAGGCAGCACTTAGGCCTTATACATTTATAATGCGGCGATTGAAAGGTATTTCGAATAACGAAATGTATTCCCAGCCTCTTAAAGACATGACACGCAGCAGTCGGGGAGTTCTGGCGAATGAAGATGCACTCGAACGCGAGAGCAAATCCCTTTGAGTGGAAAGAACCGCAGGACAAGTTAGTTGGTTGCCTGAGCCGGGGTGTTTTGTTGGCCAAGTTTTGCAGAAAGCAACAGCCAGCACTTAATTTACGAATAAACGCGCATAATTTTATATCTATACAAGACTTTCAGACTCGCTCGCCCGCTGACGTCGTTGTCTAAGTTTTTGGCATATGAAAAGGTTGCCAACGTGGCGCGTTATAATAATTTTTCAAACTACATGTGTGTCTGTGTGTGTGTTGGTGTGTGTTGCGGGTAGTTGAGAAGTTTTTAACCAATGTCTACTTGTGGCAGCCGCACAAAACTCCTCAAGGTGTGCGTGGCACGCAGCAGCAGCAGCAACATCGGGGGCATCGGGGGCAACCGAGCGTTGAACGCCTCCTGTCTGACTGCTGGTCTTTTGTGGAAGTTTCGCCAGCGCCTTGGCTGTATGCTAAAACTTAAGCTAAACTCGCTACACACCTGCACACACACACACATCTACACCTGAAATTGGCTGCAGCTGCACGCATGCGAAACCCTTTTTCGCATGTGCAAAAGTTTTTGGCAAAGTTTTCGTTCCGAAATTGTTGATGATGAAAATGCGCGCGAGAAGCGCGAAACGCGAAGCGCAAAAGGCGGAGGCAAAGTGCGCGTTGAACCGCAGCCAAGTAAAGCGCGAAAAGCACAAACAACTACAACTACAACAACACCAACAACAACAGCGCTAATAGCCAGGGAAAAAAACGACGACATCGAAATGAAAAATGCAACAAAAACTGAGAACGAACATAATAATAAAAACCTGGCTAACCATGGCATACTCTTAAGAACTGATTATGTGCCGCCAAGATTTATGCGCCGATAGACGCCTAAAGCATGGCAAAAAGTTGTTAATTAAACAGATAAATTCAGCATGAAATTCATCAAGATATTTGTTCACATTTTTTAATTACTTATTAGTGCAAAGGGTTCAGCTTTCTTTTTACAAATTTCTTTATAAACTTGCAAACTTCATTTTCTTTGTTGCATTTCAGCTTGACCTTAAGGGTTGGGGCGACTGTGTTGATTTAAATAAGTATTTATCTCAGTAGTTGCTCAGACATCTCTTCTTCAATAAGAATATTGGCTACAAGTAAGGAGAAAGCTTTGCATTTTCTAAAAGCATTGCACTTGTAAATGTCTGAGCCGAAGGCCTGCTCGCTAGCGCTCTTTTAATTAACTAAGCTTAATTATTCTATTGTATTATAGCAAACTTTTGTAAAATAAAATACAAAAAAAATTTCAGAGCTGCTGCAAGCATTTTATTAAAAAATTTAAAATATTTGCGATTGAATTATATACATTTTACAAATTGAAAATCCAGAATTTTGTAGTGATTGCACTTCCTTAAAATAAATTGCTTCAATTAATTTAAATAAGAAAAACAAATGAACTGCAATTGTATTTTAGTCTAGAATTTATAAAATTTTCTTTTTGATTAAAAATGATTGTGATGTTTTGAATATGTTGGTAAATATTTGTCACTGTATTTTCAGGAATATCTTAGTAAAAATTTGTTAATGCAGTTGGAGTGCACTTATATTCTATGTATTTCCATTCGAATCAATTTGGTAGATTATAGCGAATATTTTGAAGCTGCTGCAAAAAAAATAAAGAATATTGAATAAAATGTATCTAAATACGCTGCAAAATATTCTAAAATAATTTCTTAACATATTTTAATACTACTTTTCAAAATTTCACGTTGCTGCAGAGTATTTGCAATTCGTTGGCGTCTCAAACTTTACACCTTGACTTAGTCACACTTGAGTGTGCGCTGAGGCGCTGTTGCCATTTCCCTGCGGAAGAGTCAAAGACGCTTGATACTTGACTGATAGACTTGTTGGATGTGTTGACAGCCTTGGCGGCCCAAAAGCCACGTAATTTTCGCGAAACTCAAACTATTCACAGAGAGGCGTAGAAAAAACGGCAATTGGCAGCTGAGTCGAGTTTATGGCACATGGTCGTATCAATATCAATTTGATTACAGCCATCGCTCAATTAAAAGCATTATGCAAAGCACATAAACCAAACTGACATGCTGTGGGACTTCGTTCTGTGGCCGGCTTCTCAGCCGCTTTCCCACTGGACCAATCAGGCAGCTGTCAGCAGTGACAGCGAGATGTGTGTGAACGAGAGAGAGATTAAAATAGCCGATGGGGCGCAGGAATAAGAAAACAAGACAAGAATCAGGAAGAAAGACTCATTGGACATGTGTCAAGCCCAGCAGCAGCAGCAGCGGCAGCTGAAAGTAGTTTCAACGTCAATTAGATGATGTTTACTGCATTTGCCACAAATTGACAAACTCGTCGCTGGCATAAAGGGAACTCGGGGACTTGCCACAAACAGCCCACACAGACACAGGCACAGACACACTGACAAAACAAAATGTATAAAAATATGTAGAGCAAATAAAAATTCAAAGCAAAGAAATATGCCAAACGTTGTCGTTGCCATTGTCGTTGTTGCTGGTTTGCGGCTGTGTTCAATGCTGTTGACGTTATCAAAAGTTGTGGGCAACCCACACAACACAACAGCGCAGAGCAGAGCAGCAAAAGAAAAGTCAAGAAAGCAGCACAGCACAAAAAAAAAAAAAGTATAAAGAAGAAATCAAGCGAGTCATGAAAAAGGATACAAGTAATTTGCTGGAGGCAACGTGGGCTGGAGCGGAAGTTAACATTGAAAAGGATTACCGCGAGGCAGCTCACCTCAGTGCCACGCCCCTTCCCCCCCCCTTGGCTGCCCACACACAGACTGTCTCTCTCTGTGCCTGAGTGTGTGTGTTGAGTGTGTCCTGGTTCGGGGACATTCAATGTGGCCCTGGGGTCCAACGCTGACTGCGTTTTCATGATTATTTTCTTCTTTTTTTTTTTGTGTGAGTGTGGCCAGGTAAAAAGTCAAAGATTTTTAGTTGACTGAATTTTGCGATTTCACCTCATTTTCTGTCTCGCTCGGTTCTTTTCACTGTTGTTTTTCGCTCTTTGTCTTTTGCTTCAGCAGTTGGCAAATTGAAATTTGCATTTTGATTAGCTTCGGCTACAGTTTCAGGACTCTGGCCAATAAATGTGTGAGGCCCTCTGAGGTGCGCTTCCATTTGCATTTACGACCACCGCACAATGTGCTAGTGTGTGTGCGTGTGTGTATGTGGGTGTGTATAATGACTTAATAATCCTGTGCACAAAGTCCTTTTGCAAATTATGACATTTACGTACTAATTTCCTTCCTAAATGCGTTTGGCGACAATCAGGCTCTCTCTGTCCCTCTCTCTCTCTCGTAGTCTCTCTCAGCCTCAGCCTCTTCCACAACATCTAACGGGCATAAGTTGTTAACTTAAGCTTTTTTGCCACATACATAAAGTTTTACACACACCCACAGCCCGCTCTCGTCTTTGCTGTGGCTCTGTGGCAGCGTGTGTGCGCTTCCTGTTACAATTTTGCGTTCTGGGCTCTGGGCTCTGGGCTCTCGGTTCTGGTTGAAGTCCAGGCGGAAGGAAATGAGAAATTTTAAGTGAACTAGATTTTTGGTCTGTTTGCTGGCTTTGTTTGCCAGCGCCATTAACAACAACAGCAACTGCCAACACATGTTAGAGTGTACTCTGTGTGTGGGGCATGTGTCTCGATTTCTGTTTGCGGCTGCTTGCCCAGGTTACGTATACGCCACACTCGGCCATCAGAGAGATACCTCAAAAACGCACCCCTCCTCCACCTGGCCAGCCTTGCATTACTTTGACTTGCAAGTGGCAACTGGGCGACTGCCTGACGTCGAGTGTCTGACGGGCAAGCCGAGTGCTGGATTAACCTTGCCCAGTGTGTTCTGTGTTCTGCGGCGTGCCCAAAATCGTTTGGCCAAAGCCAAAAGCTAAGCTCGTAAAACGCAGCTGCTTCTCTGGTCGAAAAATTGGGGCAGGCTTATTAACTGAAGCGTGCTGCAGTGGCAACTCGCAATGCACATGCGGCATGCCTGAAAAGAACTTCAAAACTGCTTAGATTTTGACCGATTTCAGCAATTCAACTCAACACTCTAATTGCATTTACTTGCACAAAAGGGCGTTTATCTCATATAATATTATTTAATTACTATAATAGTTTTTTATTAAGATACAAAAGTGCCAACAACAAAATGTTTATTACTTCTTTTATTATAGAGATCTTAAAGACTTCAAAATCTAGGTATTGGTGCACGCGGATCAAGTTTATTTTTCGAAGATTAGGCAATATGTTTTGCATTCTATTAAAACAGGAAGCATTAATCTCAAAGTCGAGCACTCTCCATCAAAATGGTTGATTCTTTAATATTTAAATTTGAATTTCGAAATAAAAATAATTAATGATTTATATTTATTAACAACAAATTATGGTTAGTCGAGAATGTAAATATTTGAGTCTGATTTTAAATTCTAAATATAGTTAAAAATTGTCTGTAAATATTTCTTAACCATTTAGAATTTGTTCAAATCTCTTGAATGTTGACTTTAAAATGAATAATTAATAAATTTTAATATTATATTTTCATATTTATTTTTTTTTTTAATTTAATTTACTCCAATCACCAAACACATATTTTACTTTTTAATATTTAAATATTGGCGTTTAATTTTTTTAAATTTAATTTCTTTATATTTATGTATATGTCAGACTCGTTATAAATATTGTAGTATTTTAAAAGGATCCTTTTAGTTTCCGTTGTTATCAAACAATTTGAATTTTAACCCTTCACCTAAAAACTTCATTACTTTGTTATAAAGCTCTTTGTTTTAATAATACCCTGTAAGCGAGCTTAGCGCTCAAAATTGTGCTCATTACCGACCATTTAGCACTGAGTATTGAAGTGCAAATATTTGCTTAGCCTCCAATTAGCCCTGGCAGCAAAGTTATGAATTCAGTTCAACAAATTTCGACCACGATATCCAGAGTGAGACAGAGAGAGAGAGTGTGTGAGAGAGAGAGAGAGCAGCGGCATCAGATTCAGAATTTGGCACGCAATTTTAAGGGTTTGCCTACGAGGATTCGTATTTGTTTGTATTTATAAATTTATTTGCTTTTATTTACTGCGGCTGCTGCTGCTCATTAATTTGGCAATTTGTATGCAAAATGCACACACAGCACACAAAACAGCCACGCCCCCGTGCTGGCGCCCACTCACTGTCATTGCCATTGTCTGATGTAATTAGAAGCATGTTAATGAATTTCATTTGTCGACGCTTTTGCTTTTCCATTCCATTTTCTCTCTCTCCATCTACTTTCGCCTTCGTTGCGTATGCGTAATATATATGTATATATTTTTTGTATTTTCTTTTTTATTCATTTATTTAGCCAACGGCTGCATGTATCTTTTGATGGACAGTCCACACGCTCAATAGATAGTTATTTAATTTTTAATTACTTATGAGGCCAATGTGGAGTGTTTGAATAGCCCAATGAGCGAATGAATGAATGCATTTAAATTGTGCATTCAAATGCGAAATTAAATTTGTTGCCCTTGTCAATGATTAAGTTTATTCCGTCACATGTATTTATGCGTGTATATATTATATTTAATTTTGTGTGTGTTTTTTTTTTTTATTTTTGTTATTACATTTTTTATTGTCGCAGTACTTGTCTTTGGCAATTAATTGTTTAATTTGGTTATTTGTGAATTAATGATGTGTTTTTCATATGTCATTGCACAGTTGCGCTCGTTGCGGTACCCTGTAAATGGCAGATGAAGTGGTAGCTAAGACTTTTATAATTTTAATACTGATGGAAATAAATTCAAATAAATAGTTTAGTTACTGATGAAAATAAATTGTTGAATTCAATATATTGATACAAATCTAATCGATATATTTTTGTTTTCTATGGTAACTTCAAGTCGTGATCTTCCATCTTTTGTGACTTCTGTTAATTTCGTATTTTAAATTACAAATACCGTTAAGCATTCATTTCAATTATGCAGATAAGCGCAAATGTAATGAAAGTTGAACAAGCGGATTAATGCAAAAAACTGGCTTAAAGTCAATTTAATGAGTTATAAAATGCGAAAGTTGTGTGACAGTTAGCCTCAATTTGATGGCCCAATAACATGGCACATATAAAGAACTGAACCGTTAAGCCGCTGCAACGGACTTGCAACGTTAATACCGATTATTGTTGCCAAACATAAGCCGCAAATGAAATAATTATTTACTGCACTGAAACTGTTCACAGTTGCCTAGATAATGCGATCTAGTTGCCAACTTTGAGTTTGTGTGCGGTTGTCAGGCAAATTTATTGTGCCTTCGTATTAATATTGCGAATCTCGAACCAACAAAAAATACTATCCACAGAGGGGGAGAGAGAAAATCTCTTGGAGCTCTTGCAGCGAACAGTAATTACATTTTACTTATTGCATTTCTTTTCGCTTACGCTCGTTTCTTGCAAACTGATATGGGGAACGCACAGAGCTGAGCAAACAGCATGTGGCAAGAAGGAGACGATTGAGATGGTCGATGGGGCTTGAGGGAGGGGGGGGGAGGTAAGCAGTCGCGTCCCCTTCAGAGCAGCTCAGCGTTTACCCCATTGTTTGTTTGTTTTTACAGCTGTGATTGAGGTGAAATTGCATATTTCTGTGCGTTTCTTTCATTTCATTTCATTGCATTGCATTGCATTTCACTCCCAGTGTGCGAGTGTGCGAGCGTGTTCCCATAATAATAGCAAACGTTTTATTGAATGTCCTTAGCGTTGTCGTCTTCGAGTTGACTGCACTTGACCGAGTTGTTTGCTTGGCCTGTTCCTCCTCCTGCACGTTTATTGTGCAAATATATATACTTATACACTCGGAGAAAAATCACGTACTGCGAAAGAAGAATAAAATTCGCCGATTAGAACATGTTTAGATTTAAAAAAAAATCTTGAAACCTGATTCAATTCCTCTTGATTCAATATTAAAATCGTATTTCAAGAATTTTTTAAGTTCGAAAAACTCTCAAATTTGTTTTTGATTTTCTTGTCGTCTACTAAGAAATGTATTCAAGCTGAAAACTGGTGTTGTCGCTGGGTTCGAAATCCATTCGATTCCGGATATAAAATATTTGGTTTTAAAAATAATAAGTAGTAATATAAAAAGAAAGAAAACTAAATGTAAATTATTTGTAATAAAAACATGAAATGAAAATAAAAACATTTTTCTCTTTTGGTTTAAGTTTTAGAAAACAGTAACTAAATATAAGTAATTATTAATTAATATAAATATAAAATGAAAGTAAAATATATTATATATCGTTGTTGATTCAAGAATTTACTTTATGGATGCAATTTTCATTTTTCTTGAATTGATAATGCTTCTCAACTTCTTAAAAGCTTCGAACAATACTTTTTGTCCAATCCAGAAGTGTTCAAGAAGTTCGTTTTTGATTTATGAATTCAATTTGGATATAATTTCAATAATTTTAGAATGTTTTTTTCTCTGTGTATGCTTGTCAAGCTGCCTAGCAATTTAAGATCTGGCAAAACTATTTGTTCAATCCGTATTTAAATAAATGTGTATCGACAACTCTCCGCTGAGCAGGCTGGATGCAAACACTCACGTGAGTGAGAGCACAATTATTATTACTCGCTTGATATCGTAGCAGTCAACAAACTGTGGCTTTCAACCCGCCTGCCCCATCCGCCCCATAGAAACGTATCATCGAGTTTTGTCAACCATGCAGAATTTGATCCAGTGTCGTGCTGCATATGCAAAAACCGGCAAGCCGCTGCCCAAGATGCTGCGTCTGTTGAGCGACAGTGAGAGCGAAAGCGACAGCGAGGAGACTGCTCTAAAGAAAACAACAATTGCAACAGGAACAACTGAAGCTCGTCGTCTGCTCAATGTGAATGCCTGCGAGTTTGTGCCGCGTGCCAAGGAGGACAACGATCCTTCGTCCGATTTGAATTTGGGCAGTCGCAAAACGGAGCCAAAGCTGCTGCTGCCCTGGAAGGGATTCCCCAAACTGCCGCGTCCCGAGCGTGCTTGTAAGTATGCCAATCTTCAGACTCTAGACATTCACTCAACACCGTCTCCAGTCAAGAGCCATGAACAGAAGCTGCTGCCAACGACAGGCCAAGAACCCAAAGCCAGCGTGAGCTTGAAGCGCGGCCAATCCGACAGGGAGACAATGGCGCTGAATGCCGAAATTGTGGGCAAAAAGCCGCTGAAAGAGAAAGTGCTGATCAAGGAGACGCCAGCCGATGTGAAGCGACGTGAGCAGGAGCGCAAGGTGGCCTTGGAGGCGCTGAAGCTGGTCGAGCAGCGTCGACTGCGCGACGAGCTGGAGGAGAAGCAGCAGCCCGAGGTCATAGTGCATCTGTCGCGCGAAGCCGTCAACTTCACGGCCGAGGAGCGAGTGCGTGTGGACAAGCTGCGAGCCATCAAGCGAGAGCAAATTGAGCGCGTGCTGCGCGAGATGCGCCAGGAGATGGAGCAGCAATACGATGCGCAGCTGGAGCAGAAGCTCGATCAGAAGCTGGCTTTTAAGCCGGAGCAGAAGCAGCCGCGAACGACGCAGCGTCTGCCGACTGTGGGACGCTACGTGGCGCTGCAGAGGGCGGTGAAGAAGGAGCCCGAGGAGGTCAAAGTGGAGGCCACAGTGGAGCCAAAGTCGCAGTTGTTGCCAGAAGATAAGCTGGAGCCGCCTCGACGCTACATTCCCACTGTGAAGCAGTGGGATGAGCGCTGCAAGGCCAAGGCCAGCGCCAACAAGGAGAACTACATGACGCGCAAGCCTTTGGCCGCCAGCGACGAGCAGTTGCCGCTGCAACGCGCCATGGCGCCTTCAAGCATCGGCAATATTATGCCCAGCATTGTCAAGGAAGCGCTGCCCAAGAGCAACAAGGATCAGGGACTGTTTGTGCCGCGCTATTGGCCTCCAGCTCCCAAGGTGGCCAGCGGCGAGAAGCGTCGCGGCAATCTCATTCATGCCCGCAACATCTCACGTGCCTTCGCCAACTGCGGCCTCCTGCCCACGCCCTCCATTCCGGGCGTCACACTCGCCCCCGAGCCGACTGAAGAGTACTCCGAGCTGGCCGTTGATGCTGTCGAGTCTGGCGTGAAGCGCTATGATATCAAGCGGCTGCTGGAACTCGAACCTCAACCGGAGCAGCTGCAGACTCCATGCATCCGCTTGGATTTGCGCCAGCTGGGAATTTTGGGCGATTAGTCTGTTGTATATTCCAAATAGTTTTGTTGTAGTTTGTTTCCCATTTCCCTAATTTGATGTTCAACCCGTTGCGAGCTTCGTCTTTCTTCATTAGTTTGTTATTGCATTGCGAGCTTTTGTGAAATTGCATTAATAATATTCAGTAATAAAATCAAATTGCAGCAAAGAGGTAACAATTAATTGCCGATGGAATAGTCTCAAAATATTTGATACTTTTAGTCTTCGAGTGCATATATATAGTATATTTGCTGCTTAATAATGGTTATAATTATTGGCATTTAATATTTCATTCAGTTTTATTCAGTACTAAAATCAAATTGCAGCAAAAAAGTAAATTGAGAAATTATAGTTAATTGCCGATGGAATAGTCTCAAAATATTTTTTTTCTTTCTTTTATTTGATGCTTAATAATGGTAATAATTATTGGCATTTAATATTTCGTGAAATATTCAGTACTAGAATCAAATTGCAGCAAAAAAGATAATAGAGAATTTGTAATTGCCTTTGAATGGTCTTAAAACATTTTTTGTATTTCCATTTCTTTTTAAAGCACATTAATTATGTGGACTATTCACAAAATTATTCAAAATCTAAAATCTAATTATTGTACTCTCCTATGCAAAAACTATAAAATGTGAACAAGTTTATTCAATATTTTACCGTAGTAAAATCAAATTATAATAGCATTTTTATTTTTAAAGCAACTATGAAAAAGTCTCAAAATATTGTATATTTTTTTATAAACTATTAGCTGTGTTCAATACCCAAAATGTAATTACTATAATTATAGGAATTTTAGTAACCGCTATAATTAAATTTTATAACTGCCTATTAATTGTATGATTACAGCAAAAGTATAAAATACAATCAATTTAGAACAAATTATTTCCACATTATTCAGCAACAACATCAAATTGCATCAAAAAAGTAACAATAAATGTCATATTTAACTGCCCAAGAAATAGCCTCAAAATATGGTGAATTAGTAATTTATTCAACAGCAAAAAACTGCACAAAATAATTGCATGATTTAAGCAAGTATTTTATTGCTGTTTTATTTCCGTATTTGTTGTGTTATCGCATGCTTAAGTACAAAAATAATGACTAATTTCTTTTCAACTTTTTATTATCATAAAAAAAAGGAAATTAATGTTATTTCGACTAAATATATGTCAATGACAAATTACACAATTGTTTCCATTAAATAGTTAATTGGCTGCAAATGTATAAATATTCTATTATTTTATAAATACTCGCTTGTCATAAAAAAGGGATAACAGCGCTAATTTTTTGTAAGTTTCATATGTTTGCAATTAACACAAAGCAAATCAATTAGTTGCTAAAGGAAATGAGATAGAAATTTAATTAAAATCGAAACTGGAGTGAAATTAATTAAGCCACTGCCAGAGTCTGCAGTGGAAGTGCAATCTGTAGTCGACAGTCTCTAAGGATCAACCTGACGTCTCAATGCCACTCACTTGTCCCAGCCAACAGGATCTTTTGCACTCGCCGGCTGGTTGCTCCTTTCTCATTTTTCTTCGTTTTGTGTGTACGAGTATATTTTTATAGGAGGTTTCATTAAATGGATGTCGAGCAGTTGATGCCACTGAGCCACTCAGTCGCCAGCTGGCGGCAAATGGCGGGAAGGAAGCGTGAAGTGATGACGCAATGTTGAAGCCATAACTTAAAAGGAGCCAGCCAATGCATCCTGACGCGTTGGCAACAATTAACAGCATAAATTTAAATATGCAATTAACGCAACAGCTTGAGGCTGAAAAACAAACCAAAGTCCAATGTAGTAAGTGAGTGATGGCCTAAAAAATACCCTGTATTAAACAAAGGTTGAACAGAAAGTTTCCTAAGAAATTATGTTTAAATTAAAAGAAACTATTTCTAGTATAGTTTTTATATATTATAATTAAAAAAGTTGTATTTAATTATATAGTGTTAAAGTTGAAGTAGTTTATTGTACTAAAAAAATCTATTATTTGTAATACAGTATAACTGTATTTCAAAATACGATAAAAAGAATAATGCAGCTTACTAAATATAAAAATTTGTCTTGTCATTTCAAATAAACATAAAAATTTTTCCAATTTTTTTTTTATTTAATTAACATTATTGCGTAAAACGTTCTTCCTTTATTTTTATTATAATATATATATATATTTTATTACAATATATTTTTTATTATAATTTATATATATTACTTTATGTTATTATTGTATATTTCATTTAATTAAAATATGCTTAAATTATGCACTTTATTGCTGCATTTTTTGCGGGGTATGCAAACGTTGGCCGTTGCTTTTGCTGCGACGACGACACGGAAAGCTAAAGGTCACTTTCACACATACACAACCACATGCACATAACCACACACACACGCACACACTTACACATGTACGTGTGTGTTATATGTACGCACAGTGAAATGCATTTGATTGTTTGTGTTTTCCATTTTTAAAAGACACACAACAAACAATGCGCGAAAAATAAAACACAATTTTACGCTTTATTTGCGCGACTTCGTCGCCGTCGTCGTCGTCGTCGTCGTCGACGGTGGCCAACAACAATGCTGGCCATGGCTGGACATGGCCTGCGGGCAGGAGGAGCAGTTGGGGGAGAAGCTGCAGCAGATGTCAATATTTTAACGCTGTGCCACAAGGGACTCTGGGGACGCAGTCATATTTTTGCTGCCGTTTGTTGCTCGCTTTGCCGCCAATTGAAGTCGCAGTTGGAGCCATTGTGGCGTTATTGATGTGCAAAGTGAATGCACTTGTTTCATAAAATTAAAACACAAATTTAATATTGCACTCTGTGCTGTGCGCTGATTTCGTGCATTATTAACACGCAACAGCGAAAATATCAATAATAATAATAATAAAAACCAAAAAAAAGGGCAATAATAATAATAATATTGCCAGCGCAGCATGTTGACTTTTGGCTGCAATTTATGGTTCATGCAACTGTCAACTGGCTCATTATCAGTTGGCAGTTAAGTCGAGTTAGTTAACGTTCCCCCCCCCCAAAAAAAAGTGCTTTACTTTTACAGCCACAAACGGGAAACTTTTTATTAGCGTTGTCGTTGCACGTTGCACGTTGCAATTGCCGGCGCTGCTCCTTTGCTTGCTGACTCCTGCACGCTTCCTTTCTATAATCATAACATGGCAATTTTATTCAATTTCCTGGCTTTTGTGTGTGCCACAAGCAGCCGCGCCGCTGTGCTGAGAGAAAGAGTTTGAGGCGGCTGCAAAGCGAAACAGCAGGAGGTGCTTCAGCAGGGCTTTGCTTCACTTCAAGATGCCCTCTAATTAAACTGGCAATTTATTGTTTAATTGTCATCATTTTTGTGTCATTTTTTCTGTCGATTTAAGTTGCCTTTTAAATGTTTATGCTGTGAACTCTAACAAGCTTACAAAATTTCACAACTGTCAAATACCTTCAAATAACCAAAAAAGGCATTATTTTGCTTTTATTTGTTGGGATAAAAGACTGCAAAAATTTTTGTCATATTTTCGAAGCAAGTTTTAAAACAATTGCAGTAATGACAACCAAAAATACCCTTTAAAATACTTTACATAGTTGCATATTCGACAAGCTTACAAAATATAATAATTATAATTAATATATGTTATTGGTTATTCCTAATTATTTTCTCAAATGGGTTGTTATAGTACTATTGCTTGTACCAATTAAATTTCTTAATAAATATATAAAAAATATTATAATTATAATTTGCCAAACTGCTGACAACATTTATTTATATACTGTTTATATTTAGCATTGAAAATAAAATTATGTGTTTGGGGAAAATTTAACTTAGATGAAAACCCCTAATAATTCAAATATTATAATTTTATCAGCATGTTTTTATTTAAATTTATTTAAAAATACATTTTTTCTTTCTTTTAGATATGAGCTGTACAATTCGAGTGTCAATGGAATTCAAGGTAAATAATCTTTATATATAAATATACCTGAAGCATATACCTTGCTCCCATTACATTTGAAGGGGTATTGAAATATAAAAATGGAGTTAAGCAAAACTATGTGGGCCACTTTGTGGCAGAGGTGGCCTCAAAGAGCACAGCAGCAGCAGCATCAGCAGTCAATGGCCAGAACAAAGCGGCTTAAGCAGTGTGCAGAAGAGAAGAGAGCAGAACAGGTGCTCGACAGGTAACTGGCAACTGGCGACTGACACAATGTGCTGCTGTAAGCTGATTAAAGACCACAAGTTTGCACAATGCGACTGTGAATGCTCAAAAGTGAAGCTCAATTGGCAAACACTTTTGTCGCACTAATTAAGCCACTTAATAATTTGTGTGCGAGTGTGTGCCGCGCAATGGCAACGTGTCGTATGCGCTATAAATAATGAATGTGCATTGCCCCAAAAGATAATTCGCTAGCACTCTCTCTCTCTCTCCGTCTCTCCGTCTCTCTGTCTTTGGGCCAAAGTTTTGCATTAGGCATTCCTTTTAACGTGGCCTTTACGTGCGCATTACAAGTTGCCATCTGGCACTTGGCACTTGGCACTTGAATTCAGGACGCGGACGTGACTCTTGGCCTTTGAGAGGTGCACCTTGAATAGGGCTTCATTATCGTTTCCGTTTGACAGCGATTACAGCCAATGCAAAGCAATTCATCAGTTGCAACTCGCGAATAAATTGTAATGAGAGCGCAATAATATTTTTGTTAATATTGTGTATACGCCTTGTTAGCCGAGCTGCAGCTGTTGAACGTGTTGCGGCTGCTCTAGTTATTGTTAGGCAGGCTGCCATCAACAACATCATTGTCGGCACCATCAACGTTGATGGCCTGTTAAATTGCCTGTTTCGTGTTTGCTGTCTCCGCGTTTGTGCCACGCTTGCCACTGTCTGTGAGCTGATGTGCAGGTGTGCGTGTCGCTTACATTATGCACATTAGCGCACATTATGATGAGCCCTTTGCCAACGAAGAGGGAGAAAAAAAAACTGGCAGCTGGACACTGAGCCACTTCGTGACCCGTTTGGCAAGCAGCCAAAAGTGATGGACACGAAATGATTTTTGACTCAAATTAGTCGCTTCACAGTGCAGGCAAATGTGTCGTCGTCGTCGTCGACTGAAAACTTAACTGAATCAACTGCTGAGTACAAGTGTGTGTTGGCCAGGTGTGAGTTGCTGGCTAAGTGTTTACGTGTAGCACATGTCTAATGCAGGCGTCGCTGCGGGCGCTTTGAGCCAGAAAATTCACTCTCTCTCAGTGCCTCAAAGGACGACAAAGTGCAGCTGCAGTAAGAGTTTAAACTCGACACGATTATCATTAATGCAGTGAGTGCGCGCTTGTGGGAAAAAGTAATTTATCAAATGGAGTCTTATGGTCCACAATACGCACGCATTATTTATGTGCGACAATACTTTATGGCAATAATATTTACGAGTGTGTCGCGAGTCTGGCGGCGATCTTTTGTGGACAATCGAGTTGCCAAGTTAATGACAAAATGTTGCTGGTTCGCTCTCATTGTAATGCATTTATTAAATATAATTTTCACGCATAAATTTCAACACCAACTGTCGTTATTGTTGTTGTTGCTGCTGCTGGCAATTAAAATTCATTGTTATGTGCGGCTCATTTCGACTTTTTGTTGTGCGTTCGTTGTTAACTCCACATCGGCTCAATTTTCAGTCGCATAATTATAAATACTCGCACTCGCCGATAGACCTCAATATCTGCATAGCCATGTTAAGCTTAATGGAGAGCCACATTTAAATATATTTAAGTAGCATTTACCGACCCTTCCGCTCTCTCTCCCGTTGGCCCTTTTGTTGCAACTGTTGATTGGCGCTTTTGAAGAGCGGCAGCTTAATAAGCGATAATTACATGTCAAGTGCTCGGCAACAGGCCAAACGCACAATGCCGTGCATGCGAACTGAATACACTCAAATGCACTCACTCACACACGCTAGTCAAGGGAACACAAAAAGAGTTTCTTCTCAATTAATTTTGAGTTGCATTAATCCTGTTGATGTCGCTTTCAAATTATATTAAATTGCAACAACATTCAATGTTTATTCGCTGCATCGATCAACAATGGCTGCGGCTGACCATCTATGGATGGATTATAATTAGCACTCTAACATGACTATTCACGACTGCTGAGCATTATCTATGGCAGCAGTTTTAAAAGCGCCATTTATCGTGTGCATTGAGCAGGGGCGAAAGCCACTAATGCATTTTGTGGCCAACTGGAAATTGCTCTGCAACTAACACACACACACACACAGCTCTGACAGCATTTTAATAATAAAATTGTTAACAGAATTGTGCTGTGCTTTGGCCACAGAAACATGTGTTAGCCTTGTTAGGGAGTATACAAAATGCGAGGCCTCTCAGCGACCTTAATGTTTTTGTTATACTTTCAGTTGCTTTCGTTGCTGTTGTTGTTGTCGTTTGGCTTTGTTGCGCAATCTAAATAAAATGGGCGACGTGTGTACGCACAACTTTTGCCATATTTAATCGTATTTGCAACGCCAACAACACAGCTCACAGAGAGGGAGCGAGGGAGATTGGCTGCTGGACAGGGAGCGAGCTTGGTTTTAGTGCCAATTGTAGCCATGCGGCTGAAAGTTTTTGGCTTTTGGGCATTTGCTTATTATTGTTAAACTTTTTGCGCCCACAACAGGACGCAGCGCACAGAGGACAAACACAACAAGAACGAGAACGAGAACGAGAAGCAACAGAAACAGCACGTGTTGCCCTCTCTGGGTCGCTGCATATGCAAGAATTTTTAGCAATAGTGTAGCACGAAATTACCTAAGCGCATGCAGCTGCAACTGGCTAGAGATGACAGCGTGACACGCCAAGAAATAGCAAACAAAATTCATAGCATACTTTTAAGCGCTGACCTCAAATATAAATTTCTTGCATTACTTTTATTTAAAATTTTAGTTTGATTTTCATGGTTCAATCTCTACAGAGTCTGAATAAAATATTTTATAATATATTGTTATTATTTTTTTAATTATTTAGACCTAATATTTGTGCTATTTAGGAAGGCAGTTTGAGCTGAGAGACACAAGACGAATTTCTACTATTAAAGATAAAACATTTGTTGAGATTCTGCTTGAGAAACTGAAATTGACTGAAGAACTAATGATAATATTCAAAAGTATTGTCAAAAATTGCATAGAAATTCAATAAAAATTCTAATTTATACTCGCTACAAATAGGAAAAATAAGGAGATAATTTCTATCTTAAAAAAAATTTTTTTTTTCAAGATTTTAATCTTTAAAAAGTTGTTAAAAGATTGTTTATCTTAATTTCTGTTGAGGTTAAAAATATATAGTTGAAATCCTATTTCATGAAAATCGGAAACTCTTGAATTAAAAAGTTTTAGTTTAGATTTTCTTTGAAACATTAAGTGGAACGAATCTAGGTTTTCTCTTCTTTATCTAATAATCGATTATAACTTAAAGTCTGGTATTGTCGCTGTTAGTTGACATGAAAACGATTAAAATTCTATGGTTTATACTTGACATTATGAGAAATACAATTTGAACTATTAAAATGCACTTCCTAGTTCATTGTGTTTGTCGCTCGACACGATCTTCTTGAGTTGTTGGCCATCTCGAAGCACAATTACAGCATTTGCTTACATTTGTGTCGCTCTGCCATTTCCATAGCCAGATTCAACGTTCTGTGTTCTAACGTTTTGGGGTTTTAAGCTTGTTTGCGGCTCTGTGGGATTGCTTAGAACGTGCAGCTCAAACTTTTACCTGTAAGTTTTAAGGAACAAATTTATGCGACACACAGACACCGAGAACATGTGTGCACATGGAAAGTGATTAAAAATTGGGTCAAGTGGCATATGCGTGTGTATGTGTGTGTGAGTGTGTGTGTGTGTGTGTGTGTGGGAGGATTAAGCAATTTGGCAACGCAACGCAAGGCACACAAATCAAAAGATTTGTGCATTTTTATGGGCCTATTTAGAGAGCAGTCGAACTGCAGTTAACTGACTGCCAAGCTAACAAAGTGAAAGCCAGGCTCAGTGAGTACAATAAAGAATTCCACTTAATTAGGAAACGAGACCACAGAAAATAAGCAACAATGTCAAGCCAACTCTGGACTCTGACTTTGCTCCCGCCAGCTGTAACAAGTTAACTGCTGGCCAAATCAGAGGCGAGCCAGACGGCCAGAAAGGCAGCCGATGGCAATGCCAAACCTCAACGCTCGCTTTTGGCCAAATTCAAATGCAAATGCCATTGGGCAGGTCCGGCATTTGCCGGCTCAAACCGATGCCAACACCAATACCAACATGTGTGTGCCCAAGAATCTACGGGCACACACTCTGTATGACTGTGTGTGTGGGTGTGTGTATGAGGGTGTCATTGGTTTGTTTTGGCTGCGGTGGCAGCTGCGATGTCATCAACACAACAACAACGAGAACACGGCGCAAACAACATCGACAGCATCACTCGATGCATCGACTTGTGCACTCGATAAACGCAGTGTTTCCACCGAACTAAAACTTATGTTGTCAAACTATTGTATACCCTGTATTCTGGATAAATCAACAACTGTTTAACACTATTTAAATTGCTTAATTTCAAATCAATTGCAAATGTATTTAATTGCGTTTATGACAGACAAGCAGCATATTAATTATTTTTGGTAGTAAAACTGACTGAAAATCTTAAGTGAATTAAGTAGCTAGAGGCTAATCTACTAATAGACAAACAGGTGTAGCTCACATTAAATAGACAATTATGAAAATGCTTGAGAAGAATATAAATGCATTTAATTTGCAAACTGGACAGAAATGCAATGCAGAAAATTATTTGTCGACAAAGATGAACAATTTACTAATAGACAAATAAAGTGTTAAAATGTGTGCACAGTATTAAATTATGTTCATACTTTCATTTAATTAGATAATTTCGAAGAATATTAATTCATTTAACTGGTTAAGCTGACTGAACATTTAACCAGATAAATAATGAGCGCCTTAATTGCTGCAGGAGAATAATTCTTTAATAGAAAAAATAGTGTTTTAGTGGTTGTGATTTTATTCGCATTTAATAATCGATTAAGTTTGCAGAATGATAGAGTAGAATATTAATTCATTTAATTAGTAAATAATGAATGTTCGAGCTAGGAAATTAATGCATACTTTGAATGTTTACCGGAGAATGTTTAATCAATCGACAAAGTTTTAGAAAAAGTGTTTTAAATTACGTTTAAATTTAATTTATTAGTAATAGTCAATTTGCAAGACGATTAAGAAGAATGTTGAACAATTTGATATAGTGCTAGAAAAATCTAAAGATTATATTAAAGCTACCTTTAAATCTTGCTAGAATAATATCAATTTACAAAAAAACATTATTTAAAAATATTTGGAGAGTCTCTCGAGCATATTTTAGTTGATCTTGCATTGATTTAATAAAAAAAGAATTGCGGAATCTCTTTGAATAAAACGAATTCGCAAATAAATAATGATTTTAGTCAAGAATTTCTAGTTGCCAAACAAGTTGTAATTTGGTAGAATCCTGTATTTTTGGTATAAATTGCTTGAAGTTTATTATTGACTGCAAACATTTTTGTTTTTTAAATACTTGTATAACAAAATTATTACTTAAAGCTCATCATTGTCTGCTAGGCATTTGAAATGCAATTTTTAGCCATAAACAATCGCAAGACGATAAACTAATGATTGCCTAATAAATTTTCAGCATTCATAATGTGTATTTGTTTAAAGGCTGCAGTTTTTATTGCCTACAGTCGATCACTTCCTGCTACGAATTTCCACAAAATTTTTAGCTGTGAGTTGATGCTGATGCTGATGCTGATGCTGTCCAGTGGAAACGCAGGCGGACGCATTAGAGGACTGCAAACAAGCTTGTGTGTCGTGCACTTGCATATTTTATGGCTACAGGTCCACGGGTATACATAAGTGTGATAGTAGTAGTAGTGCTCTGTGTGTGTGTGTGTGTGTGTGTATAAGTGTGTGTGTGTCGAACTGAGACCGAGTATGAACTAGGCAGCTGACCACAGAGTGTACAGAGTCGTGTCTCTGGGGCTGTAATGGTTGCTTTAGTTGTTATTCTTGTGCTTTGTTGTTGTTACAGGCAATGCTTTGATTTGAGCCCGAGTTTATGTATATGTTTGTGTGTGCGTGTGTGTGAGTGTGTTTAACGTGCCTTAAATCACATTTGGGCTGTAATCAAGCTAAGCAAATATGGGTTTCGGGTGTCCGTCGCAAGTGCCAATGTGCCAAGTTTTCGTTACGTTTGGTAAATTTAAAGTTTGCCAGCTTGCGGATAAGCTGCAGCACCTATCCTTCAACTGCACATTATCAAAGCAGCATAAGTGTGTGTGTCTCTGTGTGTGTGTGGTTAACTGGGTCAATTGCTGCGCTAAACTCGGCTATAAACTAGACGACAGACAGAGACAGAGTGAGTGACAGACATGGCCACAGATACTATATCTAGCTGAAAGTGTGTCACTGCGGACAGCAAACTATCTACAACATGCCCATCATCATCATTATCGCTGTCATCATCATCATCAGCAGCGACTTCATTATGAGCCTGCATAAACTAGTCGTAAATACATATGTCTGCGCTAACGTCAACTATGATTGAAAAATCGCCATAAATCGCCGTCAAATCAATTAGCATAAATCGCTTGATTGATGGCTGACAAATGCTAAACAGACAGAGCGCCAGAACTCAAGTAATTGACGCATAATTCGCCTCGATAACGATTGCGATTACGATTACGATTATACGATTACAGCTTTGCTCTGCCAAGTTTTACATTTGACTGGAAATTAGGCGCAAATAATTTTTTAATTCCCGCTCTGACAGCCAACTCCAGCTCCATTAATCATGCATTGTTGTGACGGACGGACAGACGGTTCGTTGGCCAACTTACTGACTCATTCAGTCAATCAGTCAGTCAGTCAATCAAACAATTGAATACATTTCAATCATTTATGCAGCCCACGCAACAACACAAGTGACCGCTCGCAACTCGACTCGGCTCAGCGACTGACACAATTTGATTTGACTTGAGTTGGGTCCAACTTTGGCTTCATCCTCCGTCCTCTTCGACGCCGTGTCCTTCTCTGATTTCCTTGTGTGTGCGTCCTTGGAGGCGAACTGAAGTGCTGCTAACGACAGACATTTCAAAACGTGAGCAGCAAATTATGATTCCAACGATTTGGTTTATTTAAGGCGGATAAAAGTAATTGAGGCAGCAAATATTAATAGAAATATTTATGAGACCCACTTCTTGCACAATTCTTATAAACAGATGGCAAATTAAATGTGCTTACATATTATATTTAAAATGTATTACAAGTTTATAAATCGAACGTCAGCAAATAAGTTGCGAATTCACGTTAAAACTAATCTTACTTTTTGTTCGATTGCTTAAAATAATTTTGAAAGTTATTTAAAGCTAAAAATTCACATGAAAAATAATTTTACTTGGTTTGCATTTTCTATTCAATTCTTAGAATTATATTTCGAGTTTGTATAAATAAGTTACAATTCGAATGAAAAATAATATTTTTTATTCAATCCTTTGAATAATATTTATGGGTACAAATTATGTCGAAAATTAACATAAAAATTAATTTTTTTCTTCATGTATTTTTAGTCTATTTGCATGAATGATAAGTTCAAAATTCACTTGTAAATTAATATTTCTTTATTTAGATTGTGTATTCAATCGCATGAATGATATTTATTATACTATATAATTATACTAAAATTCAGTTGCTGTTATTTAATGAATATTTTGCACGATTTTTAACATTAACTCTACGCAATTAGTTGGCTTAAAATGCGAAAACGATTTGGCTATTGAGCGGTCGTGTTATCGATAGCAACTCGTATTAAATGTGCATTATGGCTCGATGCTTGTTGCATTTCCCATTTGGTATTTGGTATTTGGTATTTGGCATTGCATAAATTAATTTCAATAAGTTCATTTCTGCACGTAAACAGCACAAATTATTTATGACCTCTGAAAGATCGTTAATTTGCAAAACATTTTGACTGCAGAATAGCAGAGTGGACAGATGCAGAGAGGGCAAAAGGACAGCGTCCTTTGTGAAGGGGTGCAAATTTATGCAAACTGCGAATTGCAAACTGCAAATGTGTTGCAATTGTCGTGTATATAAAATATCCAGTATCTAATATATGAAATGACTGTGAAATGGGGGCGGGGCAAAGCATTGACAGTGGCAATTAGTAATTAGCATTGCATTAGTTCGTGTAATTATTGTGTCGATTTAACGCAAGGAAACGCCTCCGTTCGAGTGTCTTTTGTCGACCCGCAGTCGAAGAAATTTGCATAGTCAAGAGTAATTTTTAGGAATCGTTGGCAATCCTGGCAGCAGACGACGACAACCCTTTCAATCAGCCATCGAGTCGCATTTCGACTTGTGTTTTTCTTGCCCTTTCACGCTAATTTCCTGTGCGCTCTTTTGTCAAATTAAAAAGCTCGTGGAATAAGTTTTTCTTTGCTTTTCTTTTCGCTTGTTTGTTGTTGGTTCATTTATCATGATTTGTTTGTCGAACTTGTCATCGCACACACATGTGTGTGTGTGTGTGTGTGTGGGTGTGTGATAGGCGGCAAAATGTTTGTCTTGTTGTTGCCATTGTTATGCCGAATGCCAGCAGCAAATGGCAGCTGTTGATGGCATCCCACGACACCAGGACACCAGGACATCCAAGGATATGCCGCCATCCCTGCAACCCTACAAATAGATCCTGCTTTTGTTCTTTGTGTCAGCCAATTTCTTGGCGCACTTTTTGTTTGTCTTTGCGAAAATTGCAAAGTGATTACTTTTGATTAGTTGTAAAAAGAAGCGTAATTTGTTTAACGCGTTCCCATTGTTCGTGTTGTTGTTTCCACTGCATGTTTGTCTTTGATAAATGTAATTTAGCCCAACTTGCTGATTAGAGACATTGAACTTCTATAATAAACAGAAACCAACAACAACAAAAAAAAAAGGAGAACTGTCTAACGAGCTGAGGCACAAAATGCGTATTCAATCAAAGGAGTTGATGTTGCTTTTATGGCGAATTTGGGCATCAAAGATCTTGATTTCCTTTATGGTAATTCAATGCGAGGGCATTTGAGACGTCGCTTAAGTCGAATTAAATGCAAAGAGACACGGAAAAGCAACTCAAGCTTAGGCAGATCCACATCCCATCCAGATCCTTGGAAGCGACTTCATTCAACTTGACTGTGCTTACATTTTGAAGCAGCTGTCGCTGCCTGCATGCAAAATTATTACTTAAAGCGCAGCTGGGGCCAACTCACAAAAACAGAGAGGGGGCGAGAAATAGACAGAGAGAGAGAGAGTTGCATACATCACGTTGGCAACAAAAGGATAACATTGGAGTAAGTTATTCATTGTGCACGCAAACATTACGGAAGTCATATGTTAAAAGCAGAGAGCTCAGGTAGCAAAACCAGCAGGCAGGCAGGCAGGCTTACTGCCAAACAGCTGTGGAGGGGCGAGGAACGCGGTTGGGGCTGGAGGGGAACTGGGGCCAAGTTTTGCTGGAGCTCAACGAAAAAAATATGAAATATGACTCCAAGTCGAATTGTGAAAACTTGCAGAAAGGTACGAATAAGCATATCTGGATCATAAATAAAACAGAGAGCAGGGAAATTAAATTTTCGACTAGGCACACACCACATCACACACACTCGCACACACGCATTGCCTTAACCTCAGTGCGGAATATCTTCGCATGTGTGTGGGTATGAGTGTGTGGGTGTGGGTGTGAGTGTGAGTGTATTGAAATGAGTGCAGATTGCTAATATACGCAACGCGCTGCTAACTTTGATTTGAGAATAAATTATTTTGTGCCTTTTGCCGGCAATTCTGGCAAAGGTAACACGGCGCCAACGCGTCCTAAATTTGCAATACTTTTGCATACCCTGTAAACAAGAAGCAGCCGAGAAAGGGTGTAATACATTTTGAAGAAATATATGACGGGCTATATTAGATTGAAATCGCTTAGACTTTGTTGAATGCGATTGTTGTTATAAATAAATAATAACTGATTATTGAACGGACTGGTAACATATTTTGAAAAAATTGATAAATAAATTTAAAAATTTTGTTATAAATAGAATTAAATATAAATATTGTATTAATAGCAATAGTTTACATACATAATTGCATTTTCTACACAAGTGGGAAATACTTCCAAACAATAATATAGAACTGACAATGGGAATAAACGAAAAAGTAAACACAATATGTTTGTAACAAGCCATAGTAAAAAAAAATGTTGTTGACTGTAAGTAAGTATAAATTAACAACAAAAAATTAAATTTTTTAGTATAATTCAAATATAATATAATATTTATATTTTTAACAGCAACAGTTTACATACGTAATTGCATTATTATCAAAAGCAAACATCTACTGATTTTATTGAGGCAAGTTTACATTGATAATAACATTATTTACCAAACATATTTCTAAGCGTAAAATAATTCAAAGCTAACTTATTATTTTTTTTTATTAATTTTTTATTATTATCAAGAAGAGAATATTTTGCATGCATTGAAAGATTTTTCAAACATTAATGTGCAATAAAAAGTGGACTAGATTTTATTATCTACGCATTTTCTCAGCTTGAAATATTTGTAAAATTTGTAAACTGCATTGAATAATGGTTTTTAAATATTTGTTTATAGAACTTATTCTTTACATGCACTTATTTATTTTATTTACTATTTTTGTTAAGTGTTCTGCTACCTTAGGGACTTAAGTATGTTGCAGTCCGACATTCCTCACTGGCAGTTGCTTGTTTTGATGTAGGAGTAGCGACAGAAGTCCGATGGTTGAAGGGTGGGGGCGAGGGGTGCAGGATGAGCGCCTATGGGTGTGGAGTTTAGCTCCCATCGCCTTGCATCTGCTCGTGCTCTCCTTCACTCTGCCGGGCTGCCTACACACTTTGTGGAGGCCCTTTGCCTGGCGGCGGGCTAACCAGAAAGTTAACTTGAACTTAAAATAAAAGTTTTGCCTTTTTCTCTGGGCAAGGCGAAAGGGGGCGGAGGAAGGGAGTTTCTCGGAGGGAGGGAGGGCGAGGGATTTTTGCGTTGTACAAAGTCAAACATCATAAAGTTCGCTACGCCTTTTTGCATATTTTATTTGCGCTCATTTTCGAAAAACAAGAAAAAAAATAACACACCCAATAAGCGAGAGCGAGAGAGAGGAGAGATGGGGATGAGTGAAAGGGAAGCTGGGAAAAGTTTTGCTCTGGTTTTATGCCATTGCGTTCGTTCTCTGCTGCTGCTGCTGCTGCTGTCAAGGTTTTTGGGTTCGCGTCTCTTTTGCAACAATTAAATTATTCAACCGAAATTTGTTGGAGTCTCCAAAAGTCACGCGCACTTGACGGCCAACAAAAAAACGAAAAACAGCGGAGAAAAAAGCGAGCAAAAAAAAACACTAAGTTTGTCGTCAGCCATGTTGTTATTGTTGCTAATGTTAGTGTTCCAGTTGTTGTTGTTGCCGTTGTTGTTGTTGTTGCCGTTGCTTTGCCTTAGTGTCTTTTATACTCGGTTCAGGTTTTATTTTCCAAATGAAATGAGTTTGAAGTGCATTTGGCGGCGTCCGTGGCAGCGCTTATTCTTCTTGTTGTTGTTCTAGTTGTGCGACGTGCGCCTTGTTTTAGAAGTGGGCGTGGCTGCAACTTTGGCACTGGCTACGCCTGCAGCAGCTCTCTCTCCTCTCTCTCTTATCCCTCTCTCCACTGGCTTTTTTTTGCCGAGCTCCTGTTGCTTTTGTTGTATTAAGCATTTTAATGGAAAAGTTTTGCAGTTGAAGGCGCTTTTCCAAATGATATTTTAAAAGCTTTCGCCAAAGCCAAAATGCAAATAAATACAATAAAAAAAAAACGCAAATAAATAAAATGAAATGAAATAAAATAAAAGTTGCAAAACCAATTAAACAATTTGTGAGTTTTTATGGCAAATAAAATGATTTTCGCATATTTATTTTGATCTGCGTCAGGGCCAAAACTTATTGCCATGAATTTTGATTATGGCATTTCACTCGAAAAGTTGTGAATTATCACAACAACAACAACAAAAACGAACGAAAATATAAATCAGAAAGTACCGAAATTAGCCAATTGAATAATTTGGAGTGCATCAAATACGCATAATTTGTAAATCACTTTAACAGAGTTGAGCTTTAAAGAGTTCAGATTTGTAAAGGAATTCTCAGCTGCTTTAAAGGTTCTATTGCTTTTGTCTCTCGTGCTCTCAGCTGGTTGTCTACAGGACTCAGCAGGTGTCACTCCATTCCAATTGGTTGCACGCATCTCCTGCAACAGCACTTTACACACACACACACACACTGCTTCGTCCTTGCACTCTCGAATCCTGCATTTTGTGCACCTTCAAGCGATTCTGCATTTTGCTCATTGACTGGCAAATGAAATTAACTTTATTTGCACATTTTATTTATGCGCTTCATTAAAACTTTAAGTCCGCTTTATTTATATGGGAGCCGGCGACATTAATATTAATATTAATATTGTTATGCATTCACAATAAATTGGCATTGCTGTTGTTGTTGTTATTATTATGTGAGTGAGCAGCCAGACAATTGGCCCCAGCTGCGGGTCTTTGGTCAGCGACTGTCGGCGTCTGTTATCGTATAAATCGCACTCAATAAACCATATACAAGGCATAAATTATGTTTTTATATTTTGTTGTGTTGTGCATTTTTATTGAACGTTAACAGAAGTGCGACAAAGAGCGAGAGAGGGCGAATTAAATCGACTCGCAAATTAAAGCACTTGAAACTTTAATGCCCACTTCTAGCATTTTTACAAGCTATCGAAAACTAGCTGGCACAACAACAATTCGCATTCGCAGTCGGCATTCAAGAGTCAAAAGTCCAAGTCCAAAAAATTAATGAGCGCAATAAACATTTTAAGTGGAATTGTTTGTGAAGTTGTTAATTTTTAGTGCAATTTATTTTGGCAAGTGTAATAAAATTGTTTGAAATTGGCCAAAGGCAAAGACACAGTCACAGTCACAGAGACGGGAGTTAAGTGAGCTAGTTAGATGTACGTATATATTTTGACAGCCCTTTCGCGCCGCCCGTTTTGGCTGGCATCATAAATAATCTGTTTACAAGTAAGTTGCGCAGTTAATTTCTTTGCGCCTCCTGTTGCCGTTGCCGTTGCCGCTGCCGTCGCCCTTTTAAACTAATTTCCCAAAGGATGCTCTACCCAGAAGTCGCTGGCATTGTCCTCCATCGCATCGTCCCAGGCACGCAGCCGATGCGTTGCCTTATTGTGTAAGCCGAGCACGACACCTGCCCAGCCATTTTTGGTTTGTTGGTCTAGTTTTGTGCACAAAATTATTAATATTTGATGCCTCGCACTCTCATGACCTCGTCGCTTTCGCTGACCCCGCCAGCGTTCTATTTGCGCTGCATACTTGATGGCGCTTTCATCTCGTTAAGTGCTTAAAGCCTTTCCCGCTGATCCAATCTGGCTGGCGTTTATGACATTAGCGGAGATGTAAAGGCAACGCCAATTGTTATCAAGTATACGACGCGGACAACATATGGCGGCTATTTGACACCCAGCATGGGGCATCATTGTTTTGACTACTGAGCACGCAACGCAATGTACACAAAATATGCGTTAGTTTTGCCTCTTTTAATTTCTCTGCAGCGCCTCACACGCAATCGCCAGCTCGTTAAGCAAGTTGAGCTGGCTGCCAAACAGAAACACCTGACGCAACGGCTTTAGCCTTGGTATTAACACTTTGTCATGTTTGCTAAATGCTTTCTGAGCCGATCCAGCGAGCCGGACAGCGTTGTGTGTGCGTGCTCAAAGCGCCAGCAATTAGTGCAGAGAGAGAGCAAAAGAGATTTTGATATTGCTTAACATGGTCTTTGATTTTGAGCGGCTGATGGATTTGTACTCTATTTATACGGCAGGCAATCGATAGGTGGAAGGACAGCAGCCGGCAGTAGGCCAAGAATAAATAAGGCTTAATTGTGTGTGTAAGCCCCAACGTAACTCCCGAAAAGTTGGCATGGAAATGGGGCATCGCCTTGCTTTATGGCTAGCGAAATGCGGGCAAAACCATTTAAAGGTTATCCATGGCATTATTTTATCAAAGGGAATTAACACGCATAAACAACAGTAGCAGCAGCAGCAGCAGCGGCAACAACTTTACCGCTGATTCCCTTATCGTACGTTGCAGCAGTTAAACGCACGCACGCGCCCGCATTGCGTGTTCTGTGTGTTTTCACTGTGTTTTCTGTGTGCAACAGCAACAGCAGCAGCCACATCACGCATACGCCGTGTGAGCGCTAAGCTTTGGTCTGCAATAAAAGCGCAAATAAATATTTGAGCTCCGCTCGCACCTGCCTCAAGAGCTTTGTCTACAGTTTAACCCACTTATCGAACCCACCGAACAATATGCACAATTCTCTGTAATTAAGTGAATGGAATTTTACTTCTCCCCTAAGACATATGCTAATCAGCGCACATACTGCTGCAGCTAAGCTCACATAATTTATCACTAAAATAGTGAGCGACCTTTTTTTTTTTTTTGCTGGTTGGTTTTTAGTTTGTCATAAGCAGACGTCGCCTGCCAGTTGCGGGTGGGCGTGGCAATCAAGGCCACAAATTGATCATAATCTGTGCGCCATTTATCTTATGAGCGAGAGTCTCAGTCGCAGACACCGAGCGGCCAGACATCGACTGGTCGGTGGCATTAGATGAATGGCCACGGAACCTCGCACGATTGGGCAGCCCCATGAATGACACGCTCTGAATGGATGGCTTTGTTTGAATAGATGAATTGCCTTGGCCCGCAGCCGCCAGCCAAGCAACAAACCCAACAGATCTGTTTTCGCTTCTCTTCTCTTTTTTTTTCTTTGCTTTTTTTCGTCGCCTCTGTGTGGCGTTTTTATCTGCTTTTTGGGGGCGATGTGCTAATTTGGCAATTTGTTTATCGATTTTGTTGCTTAGGCCGTGGTCCGAGCGGTTGAGGAGTGTTTAGGTCTTGGGTGCGTTAAGTGACCAATAAAAATCACTTAAGCTTAAGTGCTTGTGGAACAGAAAACTGTTGAGCCGTAAGTTTTCGCAGCGTCATCGTTCAAAAAACTTGTGCTCATAATAATTGAAGGTCCTTTAGATTTCATGCTCAATCGATTCGAGTCCAGCCAAAAAGGCAAATTAAATCAAAGCACAAGCCACGTGGCAATCGATTTCAAGTGTTGAAAAAATACAAATTTTTATACGAATATTTGCCACAAAATAAATTGAAAATAAACAACAACTAGATTTGTTCGCAAAAATTTGCTTATCGCTTATCGAAAAGCAATTCAAGCACTTCACATACACAACGCTCGTGTGTAATATATATAATAAAGTCATTATTCCACTACATTTATCGCACTTGCTGCTGCTGCTGTTGCTGCTGCCAGCTTGTGTTTATGCGTGAAGGGTTGAAATTGAAAGGTTGAGAGCTCGAAGACGTGGCTCAGTTTCGCAATTTGCCACTTTAAGCAGCCTCTTGACCCAAACCAAACCCGGCGATTTGCCGCAACATTTGTGTGACACAAATTTAGCTGAAGAAAACAAAGTAATACACAAGAATAGAGCGGGGCGATGGGGGCGACATTTTATGAGCACGCTATGCACATATTGATCAAGTGACGGGCTGAGTGACAAACAAACTGGCAACTGGCAACTGGCAACTGGAAAATGGCAAATCGACAATCGGCAACTGTGCTGGGCCTGTGCTGTGCTTATTATGCAAATATGCAGGGCAAATTGATTCGGTCGGCAGGCGCAACTGTGTCAGCAAAGTTGAAAACAAAACGCGGCGTATGCGCAATTTCAACAAAAGCCACCGCAAATGTATGCAAATATAACGCGCATACGCCACGTAAACAACATACATAACAAAAACGAACCAAAAAAAAAAAAAAAAGGCGCAAAAATGTGAAAGAATCTCGCCGAGCTCTCTAGGCGAAAATTGAAAAGAAATTCGAAAAGAAAATAAAAGTCGGAGCAAGAGCAAGAGCGCGGAGTCCTTTTGCCGTAAGCCAAAATGGCAAGATGAAATTGAAGGAAGGCTCACCGCCGTCAATTGGCCAACAAATCGACAGCAACTGCCGCCCCAGTCGAGTGCCTATTGAAATCTCGGCTTAAACTAATTTCTTGCTTGTTGCATTGCGGTTGTGGCTGGCCCACAGTGTAGTTGTGGCTCCCATTGTCGTTGTTGTTGTCCTCGTTGTCGTTGTTGTTGGCAGGTAACTGAAGTTGCTTTTGAATATTTAATAAGCCACGAAAGCCAAAAAACGCGAGAAAACTGACTAAGAACGAAGGCAACCAAAATAAAAGCAAATTTAATTCTCAGCACCAGTGGAAAAAAGCGAATGCCCAAATACACTGCAAAGAGCAGCCAAAGATTAAACGTAAATGCATTTGAGTTAGCTGCGAAATAATTATTAATTAATAAAAATATACGTAGATGTAAAAGGAGAGAAAAATATTAACTGAATTATTTAGTAGCGTATTTATTTTAGAAATCTTAAAATAGTTTATAGAAATATTATTATTTAATAGAACAATTAGTTTAAATAGCAGACACAGTTTTTAAAGTAACTATTTTAAAGTAAAGAAATGTATGTGAAAGAATTGTTTATGTGCAATAATAGCTTCAACTTAAATGATCTTACTAAGAGATGAAATCATGTAAAATAATTTTAGTTTAACCAAAAATCAAAAAGTACTAAAATACATCTTAAATTTTGGTAGATATTTCAAAAATAATTGCTAAATAGCTTCATACATTTTAAAAGTTGAAAAATAATTTGAAATATTTAATAATATTTCCAAATATTCTCTCATTTGTTTAGAATTATTTTCTATTTATTTTATTATTAATAAAAATAAATTTGAAAGATATTTTAAATGGTTTATTTCAAGTTGTGAAAACGTTTTAATAAAGCGTGGTAAATTATTAAAGCTAGTTAATTTTCTTTCTTTTGAATATTTTCCACTTTATCAGAACTTGTTTCTTGTTACTTTAATATTAAAGTTATCTCAAATTTGTTGTATTAAAGTGTGAAAAGCGTGATAAATAATCGTGACGTTTGCAGACATTCTTTAAGTGCAGTAACACCCCATTTAGCAAGGGCAAAGCGACAACAAAGCGTTCCGTAAAACTTGTAACTCCAGCACTCACACACACATACACACACATACAGGCACACACACTGACACACAATTGTCCTGGGGGAAATATGAATGAACGCGCAGCTTGGCACAAAAGCCAAGCAGGTGAAACTTGTGGTCCTGCCATTGTCCTCGCTGTCCTCGCTGGCTGGCTTTGGCGCCCTCAGAGCTTGCTCGCGTGAACAAGTGTGCGTGCGAGTGTGTGTGTGTGTGCGGTGTGTGTGTGTGGTGTGTGTGCATTGGCAATGCGTGCTGTGGCTGGCTTTTTCATGGCCGTAAAGGGACGCGTCGTTGGCCAAAAATTTGTACACAAATTATTGAACGCAAATAAATATATGAGCAAAGTTTGCAGCAAGGGGCGCGACACATAAATAAAATTGCGACAAAATAATTATAAAAAACAAAGCAAAAATAAATACAAACAAAAAACAACAAGTGCGAAACGAAACGAAATGAAACGAAATAATACAAAAAAATCCAGGAGCTGCATTCAGTTCAGTTTTTCGATTACAACTTTTCGTGCGCTGCGAAATAGAAATGAAATTGGCAGCAAATGCCACGCCCAGGCACCTGCCTCCCCTCCGTCCCCCCCCCCCCCCCCCCCTGCCACGTACACAAATAAATATACAAGTGTGTGTGTGTGTGTGCGATGTTTCTGACCACCTACACAATTTCAACTTAATGACACAACAATCACAAATGCCATAAAACATTTTATATATCCCCACGAATACACGCTGCTGTCTCTCTCTGCGTGTGTGTGCGTGTGTGTGTGCGTGTGTATTTTATTTTGCAAAACTATTTTTGGTTGAACGAACGCTGCATATTTTGGCTGTTGCTTTTTGGCCAGCTCGACCACATTGTTATTGCCATTTGGCTTCTGGCTATTTTCAGTGCAAAGTTTTTCTATTATATTCAAATTAAACTTTTCGTGCCCCACCTCGTCGATGCGAATCAAGAAATTGTTGCTCCCGGCAAACACACATACATACTATATATCCATGTGTGTGTGTGTGTGTGTGTGCCACATTAGATTGTGACGGAAACTGTGGCACGTTTCATCATTCAACAACCGCCTGACGCTTCCAGCTCCGCCATTAATAGATCGTTTCTTTTTCCCTTATTTATTTTTTACCATTTCCATTTGCCGTTTTAAAATAATAAATTCGCAGAAATAAAGAAATGGGAAATGGAAAAGTCTGTAAACGAATAAAACGACTATAGCAAAATAACAGTCTTGTGCAAAGTGGAAAGTGGAAAGTGGAAAGCCGGCGCATTTAGTCAGTTATCAAGAACTTGACTGTAATTCTATTTATTGCCGCATTTGCCATTAAGCTGGCTACGTTCCTGGCCCAAATGCGCTGCTGTTGCAGTCAACTTGGCTCGCCAGTGCGATTGCAAACTTTTGCAAAACACAGTTGTCTCCTTAGGATAATGCGAACTGGTTTATTATTATTGAAAACGGTTCCAGAACCAAATATATAATATATTTGCTTTGCTTGGGAACTAAATGGGGACTTTTTGTCTGAGTACCTAGTTAAACTTCGATTTTTCTTGACGCACAAAAATACATTTATTTTATGATTATTTTGTAATAATAATTTAATTTTATTTAATTTAAAATTCATTCAGTTTCTTCAACTATTTCTTGATATTCTATTAAATATTTTTTAATATTTAAAAATTATTTTAAAATAACACTTTTTATGCAGTTTCTAAAAAATCTTTTAAAATACTCCGTTTAAAATGTTTAATGTTTTAAAATTATCTGACAACATTAATCAAACACTTTCTAAACTACAAGTATTTTGTATTTATATTAATCAAAAAAACATTGCCGTTTTTTGAAAACAATTTTAAATGATACCGAAAATTATACAGTTTTTAATATTATATTAAATAAAAATTTAAATAACACTTTAGATTTTTATTTAATTTATATTATGGAAATTTTAGAATACCCCGCCTAAAATGTTAAATGTTTGCCAAAGTGTTAAAGTCAAATATATTTTAGCGGCATTTGCAATGCAGTTTCATGGCTATTGGGCTGGGCCATTCGTCGTTTAATCCACTCTAAACTTTATTGCTACTTGAAGGCAGCTGGCTGAATTGTGGCTCATTCGCTGTGTCTGCCCGAACATCAAGTTGGCCCAATGGCATGGCCAAGGCTGGCAACAATTACTGCAGAAAGCAGGACATAGGACGCTGCTTGTTGTCGTTGTCGTTGCAATTTTAACTGCCGTTTTTCTCTAATTTCTGTGCATTTCTGTGCAGCCTTGGCTGTTGGCCATTTTAGCACTTGCGCTTTTCTTTAACTACCGCCAGGCGACGACGACTCAGCTTCAGCCTCAGCCTTAGAAGTTTATTTAGTTGGGCGAGCAATACTTCTTTATACACACACACACACAGACACACACGGAGAGATAGATATAGAGAGGCGCAGGGAGGAACTTACACTGACAGCCGTCGTCCATATTTCTTATTGATTTATCTGTTAATTAAAATTCTTAGCACGTAACTGGGTGTGCATGGAGTGAATGGTAACATGGAAATGGCCATGAAGCGACGAGGGGTGGGAAACTGACACTCGAGATGGTGATGGAAATGGAGATACATACGGTATGAAGTGCTTGTTGTCGTTTGTTGTTGCTGCCACATGGAACAGGCAGGCAACATGAAATGCATTTCAGCTGCAACTGTCTTCGAATCGCAATGCCAATGTGTCTACGCACATGGGAGCGAGGGAGTGTGCCACACAAATACATATACTATATGGCTAAAGATACTCTGGCTGCCTTTTAATTTGATCAAATGGCAGAGCGAGAGACAGAGAGAGAGAGATGGTGAGAGACGACACCGCATTTGATTGATTTCCATGCAAAAAGCGTAAACACACACACAGAGAAAACCCAACGCAATAATAAATAACATGCTGAAAACTTTCAACTGCTGACAAAGCAAATTTGCGCACATGCCAAATCCCCCTCTCAAACCCTCTCCCGACCCCCTCCGCAGTAACTATCCATGGCCAGATATGTAGTCGTGAGGCGATGTATCAGTGAGCGCTCGTTCCCCATTCGCATTGCCATTTTGATAGCCGTATCTGCAGACAGGCAAACAGACAGAGACATAAGCATATTACAATATTACGCTGTCACCGGAAGTAGCAAAAGAAAATGAAAAGAAAATGGAGAAAGCTGGCGGAAAAAGAAAGCAAGCAGATTGTATGCGACAAATGGCTGATAATGTTGCTGGTAGCGAGGGGAACTTGGGATCTGGGACTGTGAGTTGCGACCAGGGACATGAGATTTGCAGAAGGTTGCGGCAGCATGCGGCAAGCGGCATGCGGCATGATGAGCATGTGGCATGCCCCAAGGCCCCCACAGCAGGCAGGCAGGCGGGCAGGCTAGCGTGTTGTTGATGCGGGCGCTGCCCAAATAAAGACGGCCTGTCTATGACTGTGGCATTATTTTAACATTTTATGCTGGCACAACGCAAAATCTGACAGTTGACTAGCGCACAAAATATGCTACACAACGAGAGCGAGAGAGAGCGAGTGAGTGTGTTGGTGTGTGTGTGGGTGAGTGTTAGTGTGTGTATGTGTGTGTGTGTGTGAGAGTCTTAGTGTTTTTCTGCTAGTGTTGGCCTTTGTGTGCTGCCGTTGATATTCAATCAGCGACACTCATCATATTCATCAAGCTACCCACACTCGCCATCATCATCGCCATCATCATCATCATCATCATCATCATCATTGTCATCATCATCATCGTGATCATCATCATTGTCATCAGTCGCGCTGTGCTTGCACCTTTTGCTCTAATAATTGGCCAACCAGCTCACGTACTGAATCAGTGATGAATGTGTTTTTATGCTTATTGTTGAGTTCACTGAGCGAAATGAGTTGTTTGTCTACCAATTCCCACTCCCCCGCCCTGGCTTAACCTGCAGCCCTCGTTGTGTTTGTGTGTGTGTGCTGTTTGAGCACACATTTGTGTCAATGTGTGGGCATTAAGCGTCGAGCTACCTGACGACCCGAGGCAGCTCGGGGCAAAGGTTGAGCTTGGGCCCCGGCAACAAACACTAATGCAACATTTCAGCAAAATAATTTAATAAACATTTCCGTAATATTTTCAAATTTTTGGAGAACTTTACAACTTACTATGTCATGGATACAAACATATTTGCAATTTATTTTGGCACTATTTACGTGGTGCATTGAGCGAGAGAATGAATCAAATGGATAAATGTTAGATGTAGAGCAATTGCAATTCTCAAACTGTTTTATGTATTTAGATGTACAAAATTAGCTAAATTAATAATTTCATTATTAATTCATACTTATTTATCCAATTAATAAAATAGAGTAATTCTTAAACTATTTTTAAACTTTTTATTCTAAATTATTATTTTAGAATATATGTCAAATAAATTGGCAATTATTAGTCAGTAATTCTTAAACAATATTTATATACTTTTCTAGCATTCTATAATTCATTCTGGTTGGATTTTTTTATTATTTATATAATATTTATTTATTTATTGAAATTATATATAGAATAATTCTCTAACCATTTTTAATTGGTTTTGTTTTAGTACATTTATAAATTAGCAGACATCATTTGAAATTAATTTATTATTTATATAATTGTGTATATATTTAAATAATAATCATCAGAGTCGGTGCCTGTTTTAATAATAATTCCATAAATATTTTGTACTCTATGGAAATTATTTCAATAGAATAGTTAAACAATGTTGTTTTTCCATATTAAATATATCAAAATTATGCTAGTTTTCTGCAGTAAATTATGCAATTTATTTAGAATGTGCGCTACATTAAATTGTGGGGCGACAGAAATAAATTTGCAAATATCACGCATACGCCACCCCATGCAGCACTCGAAAATATTGCTAATTGTCATTACGATCGACTGGGGGCGTTGCTTATGGGCTTCAAGTGGCAGCGCCGAGCCAATGGAGCCCAATAGAAGGCCCGACCGCAACAGTTTGTGGCATGCACACAGGTGCTCAGGTGAGCAGGTGGGCTGCAATTGCAATTTGGAATTATGTGTTAGCATTCATGTTGCCAGATTGTGGCAATTGATGGGCGTGATAGAGAAGGCAGCAGCAGCAGCAGCAGCGACGTAATAATAAATTAGGTTGATTGCCGTGAGGCAGTTGCAGTTCCACAATTGTGTTTTTTCTCCCAATTTTCTTTCTATTTTTTTTGTTTTTAATATATTTTGACTGCCACAAAAGTCACAAAGCAAATGGAAAATGGAGAACGGTTTGTTTTGCGGGCAATGCGAAATTGCTCAAAAAGCGAGTCAACTCTTTCAGAATTTGATTACCGAGGCTCGTCGCTTTGCCCATCATCAATTATTCAAGCGTCATCAACGAGTTGGCTGAGGACGCGACCGCCAGGATTGTGGATTGCGGCCCGGGGGCAACAATTGCAATAATTAGCGCATGATTTAAAACCGTCAGTAATCATCATTACCGTTGTCGTCGTTGTCGTCGACGTTCGAGTTGTCGTCGTCGTCGTCGTCGTCGTCGTTCTAGTCGCAGTCAGAGCCGGCATCATTAACAAAGGCTACAGAACCGCGCTGAATGACCGCAGGCATTTCATTTCAGCCTCGTGAAAATTTCAAGTGAAAATTCGCTGCGGTGCCCTGCTAATGACGATAAATTGCGACGCGTCGTTCGGCCAACTATAAATAAGTTGCGCTTGGCTTACAGAGCTTCCCAGTTCATCCTGCATTTCTCTCGTCTCTCCTCTCCTTTTGGCCAGCAGGACACAGATTTTGGACAACCGAATGACCCGCTCTGTGCGACACTCGAATGCATTCGTAAGCGGCTTAAAAATGCTGCGCCATGCATTTTCTAACACAACGCGTGCTGTTAGATGCTGCGGGCATTTGCACAAAATTGTTTTGCTGCAACAAATCAATCATGGCACTTTAATCACGAGAAATGCGTTTAATAATTAACAGCGATTTGTTGCACTTGATTTCTTCAGTTTAATTTTATAGATAGCAGCAACATAAAATTGATACGCTTAAGTCTATTAGCTGGACACCATCGTCATCATCATTGTCGACATCATCAGACCTTACACGTTCTGCCATAAATCGTTGAGGCAAAGGCAAAAGAAAAGGCGACGGCAAAAGGGAAGCCAACTTTATTTAGCTACTCAATCAGGGCCGCAAACAACACTTCAGATGCCGGCATTTGGTCTGTTGACCAGTTGGCAAATGGCAAACGGCAAATGGCAACGGCAATGGCAACGGCAAAGTAAATAAATGAAGGCGAGTTTCGCACTTTTGTCACAGCTCCGGCGTCTGTGTGGAGCGTCGAGAGTTGAGAGTCGAGTCACCGTCACCGTCACCGTCACCCACTTGGTCAGTCACTTGTGCTGCACATTCAAGTGTCACTGATTTGAGGATAAGCACTTCACAGGCAACTTAATAGCCCTGCTGAATGAGCCCACTCACAGGACAGTCAGTCACCCAAGTTAGTCAGTCTCTCAGTCAGTCAGTCTGTCAGTCAGTTGCCTGGTTGGTCAGTCAGCCGTAGTTGAAAAATATCGCAGTAGAGTAGTGGCAGCTTTTATTCGAGTGGCACTCGTGCAAAACGAACTAATTTGAATATATAAAATCAACAACAGCAGCAGCAACAGCAGCAACAAATACCCCAGCTAAGAAGCCCCACAACAGACAGCCAAAGGACCCAGACAGACAGACAGACGACACTGAGACTGAGACTGAGACTGCGAGACTGCAAAGCAGAATTGATGAAAACAAAAGCAGTTTTTATTCTCGAGTGTCTTTTGTGCTCCTGTGAATGGGTCAGTTTAATTGCTTCAAGTTAAACAGTTTACACACACACACACACTCACATTCACACTGCATAGCTCAGTTCATTAAGTTTAAGCTCAACTTTAACCATAATTCTGTTTGAATTTGTCGCTTCAATTTGTGTTACACTTCCAGCTAATTCTGATTAGTGCACAGAGAGAACAAAAGTTCTAAAATAAATAAGAAAACCTTGAAACAAGCTCAAACCATTTCAATATTTAACCCAGGACATTTTTAATACAATTTATTAAATTTTAATTGAATAATTTATTGATTTTTAATACAAAATGTATACATATAATATACTTTAAAGTGTCTTATTTCTTAATCTTAGTTTAGATTTTAAAAATTTGTTTAGTTTCGACTTTCTCAAATTAAGAATAGAATATGTTCATTTTTAAATTTATATTTATTATAAAATGTATGCTATTAGATTGTTCAAAGTTTTATATATACTTATATTAGTTTGGCATAAGTAATTTTTTCAATGTCGAGTGTTCATAGTAATTCATAGAAATAATAATAATTAAGTGTTTATTATTTTTTCAATTTTACGTTTCTTTAGTTTTTTATAAAATATTTTTTAAAAATCTGATATAAAGGCTTTTTTAATTAAAAAGGTTTCCAAGACGTCTTTTTAAATATCTATAAGTTTAATATTTTCATTATTGTTTCTTAATCGTAATTTTTATCTCGCTGTACGAATTCCAAAATGCCAACTAAAATATGCGAAACTAATGCTTTGACTTAATTAAATAATTACATGCGGTAATTATCTCACATTTAATTGATTCAAAACTCTTTAAATGCGTATTATTCATTTGGCAATAAACCACAGCAATAGACCAATATTTTTTCAACCATATTTCATGGCAACGACAAACGCAAATAACGCTGATAGTCAATAAATAAGCACAAGTAATTAGTGCAATTAACAAAAAACATATATGCTAAATAGGAAAAAGTAGAGCCGGCTTCCAGCTCTTTGGGATAACGCGAACAGTTTGTAATTTATAATTCTCACAGAGTCGCGCACATGCAAATTAGCCGAATAAATGCAAATATTGAAGTGGCGAGTGTCGAATGTTGAGAGTGGGAATTAAGCCGATGCTGGGAGAGCTCATAAAGAGCCCAAAATGAGTTTGAGTTGAGTTCTCGGCTTGGATAATGCTCTCACTCTGGCTCGACTACAACGACAACTACTCTCTATGTGGCACTTTGTGGTGCGCTGTGGCAACAACTGTTGACAAAATGAAATCAATAAATTCAGCGCAAATCAATTAAAATACACGATAAGTACGTGTGTGTCTGTGTGTGTGTGTGTGAGTAGAAGTTTGTGTGTCGTGTTTGTGTTTGTTATGCAAATTAAAATATTTGTCAATTTGTGGTTTTGACAAAATTAAATTTGTCACACCCACACACACACACACAAGCACACTCCCAGAGAGAAAAAGAGAAAGAGATGGAGAGAATTCCAAGTGTCAGGCATAGTTTGCCATTTGGATGCCAGCAGTTGTGTTATTTATTTTAATTTATTTATATGGCTTATTAAAATGGCTGTAAGTGTATTATTTAATTAAATTTTTGTCAAATTTGATTTAGTCAAATAAATCGCCCCGGCTGACACCTGAATGCTAACGAGTTGCCACAAATTTGACTGCAAAATGCCAAACAAAAGTCAATGTCATGTTGCATATTTAAATATTGCCTTGACGTGTTGGACTAAGAAAATGTAAAACGGATTAAGTCGAGATTGATTTAGACAGTACAGTCCTGAGTTCATGTTATTAACTTCGTAAGAGCATATGTATTATAAGTAATTATTTAATTTTTATGGTATTTTTCTAATACAAAATAAATCAAGTTGTAAATAGCGACAAAATAAAAAAATAAACAAAAAATTTAAATAGAGCATATAAAATGAATAAATCAAAAATATTTAATAAAAGAATAAATTCAATTTAACTATTATTTTATTGTCAATATTTTATTAAGTTGTTGTAAATTGACCAAATAATAAAATAAAGTATATGAAATAAATAAATAAAATATGTATTAATAGAATAAATTCAACTTAACATTTATTTTAGTATATTAATTGTATTAAGTTGTAAATTACTGCAGAATGATTAAATAAAATAATTAAATACAGCAATTAAAATAAATAAATTAATTAAAAAATATAACTAAATAAATATACAATTATTTGATTGTATAAATAAAATAATTAAATAAAGCATATGCAATAAATTAATGGAATAATGAAATGAATTTCAAAAATAACCGATTTTCTTTGCGGTGTTGCACAAACTTGTGCTGCCCTTTTCCGCTATGCGTGGCGGGTATAAAAAGTGTAGCATACTTTTTGACTAAGTGCAGTTGGCAACAGCTTGGAAGGGCGCTCAATTCGCAGTTAGCGCAGCAGGTCGCCAACTGTGCTGCGCAGCTGATGGCTTAAGTTGAGTCCGAGGATTGGGGTCGGAAAGATGTGTGCAGAAGTGTGCGTGTTCATTATAATATAAATCTCGACTTTGTGCATAATTAGCCAACGCGATACAGCCGCTGCTACCTGGGCAAGCAACTAACTAATTTACCCGCGGCACACACTCACACACACACACACAAACACACCACCGCACACTCCTCTTTGGGGCAGCTGCCTCGTTGACCTCGTCTAATTGAAAAGCCATTAAAAAGCTTTCAGCTGCTCATTATACATTTAAATATTTGTGTGTTTTTATTTCTCAATGCTCCGCGTCGCGAACACGCCCAACGCCATCCCAGCCCCGCCCCCCTCTCGAGGTGGTTTTCGCTCATTTTATTTACATTTCATGTGTGGCGCATAAAAAACTTCTATACACCGAAAATAAGAAAACAACTTGGAATGCATTTATGCAGCGCTATCTGCATTTCCACTGCTCACTTTGGAAAGCATTTCTGAAAGCGAAAAAAGAAACCGACAACCGCTTTGGTGAATTAACTAATTTAAGCTGTTATCGCTAAAGTTTTAAATGAAATAAACTTAATAGATGCATATCTTTTCTATACTTGCAGCAAAGTTTCTACACTGCCAAACACATCACGCAGCAAACAAGAAGTAAGTAGAATCCATTTATATATAAGGTCTTGAGAGACGGATAGTTTTTGGACATTAGGAATTTATGAGCACAAGAGAGAGCAGAGAAAATGCTTAAATTCGAATTGAGGCGCGACTCTTCGCTGCTCTTCTGGTTTTCTGCTCGTCGAGAGTCGTTGGCATTTCGGTATTGTCTAAGTGCGGTTTGGCAGCAGCGCCTTAATGCCAAGCAATTTGCGTTAAATGCGCAAGAGATTAAAACAATGTTGCATTTCTAATTGTTTTAAGCAGGCAAAAACCAGCGACGATGATGATGACGATGGTGGCAATAGGAATGTTGCGACTAAGCCACCAGACACATGGCATACATGGCGTATACGTATTCAGTGGCAGCTGCAGCTTTTCGCAATTGCAATTTAAGTATTTTCTATTTATTGCACAAAAAGTCGAGTGTACAAAACTAAAACACATATGCAGCCATGCTGCTCGCAGCTGCTTCAAACAATCCCAAATCCAACTCAAGACTCAATTTGCGCAGCTTAAGTTTCATAGTTGCAATTATGAGATTATTAAACGCACTGTGCATCTTCAGTCTCCATCTCTCTCTGCATCTCTCCTATCTCTATCTCTATCACTTTCTCGGTTTTCTCTGCGCACAGTTTGCTGTGGTTTTCAGAGCAACACACAAATTGCATTTTGATAGTAATACAACTCGAGAGCTGTGCTCCGTGTCTCTCCTTCTTGACTGCTACAATCTAATTGAAATAATTGCAATGTGCATAAAAAACTCAGTGAGCAAAGGTTCTAATTTAAATTGAAAGAATCACTAATTGACCAGCAACAGCAGTTTGTAATGAAGTTTGTAATTTGATTCGAAAACGTGTCTTTAATAACGATCAAATGTCATATTGCCCACACGTTGCACACACTCTCTCAGCGATGCTTGAGCGGCAACCGCAGCATTTGGAATATGGTCGATAACATTTTGCCGCAAAATTTATGAATAGCTTTGGTTTTTGGTCTATGCGGCTCTCTCTGCAGCGTGTGCAACTAATGAATAAGCCGAATTAATTGAAGCAATTTATGTTTTAAGGTGCGTTGTCAAAGCAAATCAACATAAATGAGCTAATTACAGCGCCAGATACAAATACATTTATCTCACAATCTATGTGTGTATGTGTGTGTGTTTGTATCTTTGATTGACTCGAATACAATCACAAATTTTGCCAACCATCGATATGCGGTTTGGCGTTGACAGTGTGAGTGTCGAGTGTTGCAAGTGCAGTTGACAAGCAAATAGAATTGTTCTCCAGACATTTTAATTAAGCAAACCGCCAGTCAGCCCAGTCTACATTATGTTCTTAAGCCAGTCAGATAAAGCCGCCTTCAAGGCGACGTCTCAATGCTCTAACAAGCATTAACATTTTGTGCTCAAAGATCTGTGCAAGATGGTGGCAAGTAAATTAAATAGTCGAGTGTAATTAAGCGCACACTTTGCATTGACATTTTGTGCTTAATCTAGTGAGATTTTAATTATGCATATTTAATATGCAGTTTGGCCAAAAAACAAAGTCGGAAATGAGCAATTTGTTCATGTGCACATCCGTCAATTAGCAATTGTTAATAATGTAGATGAAGATTTGGCTGTAATTTTGCTGCTGCTGGTATTCAGGCCAGTTGTTGAATGCATTCAGACGTGTAATGAATTGAATTTTGCATGACCGGCAAGGACAAGACACAGCCAGAAATGAAGCTGGCGCAAAAACATGTTTTGCAAACCAAAATAATGCGGTTTTGTGGCCAAAAATCAAAATCAATCTACCAAAAGATCACACAGATTGCATGTGTATATATAATATTTGTTGTTCTTGCATATTTTGTTGTTAAAGCGAAATGTATTTAGTTTTTGAAGCATAAAATAATGTGGCCAGCAACAAACTTGCGGCAAATTGTGCAAACCTCAGAACTTATTGCGTAGTAGTTTTGCCCAAAACATCTTTTGGCCTGAAATCTGTCTGAAGCAACGGCAGCCAAAGCAGCTAATAGACAAGGCAAATTAAATTGCGGCGCTTGACTCAACACATTGAAATTTCTCTCCATCTCTCTCCATCTCTATCTCCCGTAAGCAGTTTCAATCGAAAAAGAAAACTTCTTTACAAGCCAGAATGTACAACGAAAAACAGACTTGCCACAACTTTCATTTCAGAGACACAGAAATGGAGAGAAACGGAAAACTTGAGCCGAAAGAGATACAAATTTGCGGCAACGCAATGTTATTAGCATAGTCCTTTAAGTAAGCATTCTTTTATGCTCGCCACTCGTATTGAAATAAAGTTTTGAATACATTTGCGAACGAGTGAAAGTGCAATGAAAACTGAAGCACAGAGCAGCCAAGCTGCTGCCAATAGATTCATTATGTCTTGAATCAACTTTCTCACAGCATGAAATTAAGACTGGATAATGAAAGAATTGTAGTGGCCAGAGAAGTTGGTAAATTAATCTCAGCTAAGGTACCTTTAGAATTCTAAAGTAATGAATATTACTTAGCAATGTAAGAAGTAAATTTAGAGGTTTCAAATGCCATTATTGAATTTACAATTAAAAGGTTGATTTATTTAAATTATATGTACTCGTAAATTACTAAGTATAAAAATTTGTTTGTTGGCAATGCTCATTGTTTCAAATACAATTATTATTCGCGTTGTGTCACTAAAGATGTAATTAATGTTAACGTATTTGAAAATTAAAATTAATTGTGGTATTTTTAAACATTTCGTCTTAGCAAGTCAGACTCTATAATTCAAATTCAATTTAAGACCAAAATTTTTTTTTAATTATTTGATTCACTTCAATTTTTTGCTGAGGTTGCTTTAGAATTCTCACAGATTTAAACTTCCAAAACATCTTAGTTTTCAAATGCATTTATTAAATGTAAAAAACTAATATAAATTTTGTGTTTGCTTTCCACTTAAAATAATAGAATTAATTAAAGCGACTGCATTGTCAGCTGCTGCTGCATTCTGGGTATGCTTTGTCCCTCTGGAATAGCAGCGACAAGCTGCATAATTTTATTAGCCACACGGATGACAATAACCTGCAAATTGTATTAAATAACTACCCTGACAATGCTGACAACACGAGCACCTCGAGCAATTAGAATATTAACAGAATGCTTCATCGTGGGCCGGGCTCTTGAGCCGCAGCCATTCATTGGGCAATTGACAGAGCTGCAATTGCGATTGCAATTGGAATCGCAATTGCCAGCTGTCGGTCGGGGCTGGCATAATTTGCATAAGGTTAATTGGCTTTAATTTAAAGGGCAACGGAAATAAAGAAAAGGAGAAATTATAATTGCTCGGAAAACACACACTTATTCGCATATCGTCGTGCCTCACATGTGGTGGCAAGTTTCATTGGTGCCACTTTGGCATTATTGACTGGCCGACTGGCCGCCTGGAAGCCTGGCCGTGTATCCTTGCATCCTGGCATCTCTCTTCATTCTTGGGTCTGCAGCGAGCAGGCGATGAGCGCGAAATTGAGGCTGACATTGCTGACAATGCTGTCGACACCGTGGCTGACGGTTGAAGGATGCCGTTGTTATTGTTCTCGTTTCTCGTTGCTCGCTTCTCTTTGTTGTTGCTGCTGCCGCTGCTGTCGATTATCATGTAGGGATTTAATAATCTGGCCGATTTTCCTTGTCGGTCCGTGGCGCCTGACAATTTGAATGCCTTTTTCATTCTGTTGATTTACATTTGCTTATTGTTTTTGCTCCTCCTCGACCCTTTTCTTTGTGCGCTGAGCCAACAACGGAAACGACATGAATTCAGTTTAAATGATTTATTAACGCTGCCAAGGACAAATTACGCTCGCTGACAAATTACCCAAACGAAGGTAAAAAAATCAACCAAGTGCATATGTTTAACATCATAAAAAATGCATGTCCAATAATTGACATGTGTCATTGAGCAAAGGGACTCGTCAATGTCGAATTTGCAGCAATATCGAGCCCATCTCCACTGTCCTGCGAATCGTCCTTGATGCCGAGTTAGAGGCATTAAATGCCAGTTTTATACTCGTTGGCTGATGGGATTAAACGAGATTTGATTTAGTTTTAGTTATCTGCATGTCGAATGCCGCTGCTACATTTATTGAGTTATGCATTTAACACAGCGAATTGTTTTGTATGCAGAATAGAATTTTCCAGGATAAACGCGGTAGTTTTAATAGCGCTTTCAATTGTGTATGGTATAGTTTTATAGAGATTTTTTGAATTAAAATGGTTGGCTGCCGATTTGAAAATAGAACACAATTTAAGATTAATTTCGCATTTGAGTGTCAATTTTATTTATGTTAGAATGCATTTGAAATTAAGTTAATTTTATAAAATTGGAAATGTATCTCAACGACCTTACTCAATCTTTTTTATTGAGTTCCAAAGCATTTAAATATGTGCTAAGTATCAAATTGCATAAAAGTTTACAAAAAACATTGGACTTTATCTAATATAGACACAATAAGTAAATATTTTTTTAAAATAATGATAGAAAAACAAACTTATATATTCGAATTTTAAAATAAATTCATCATCTTATTGTGTGCATTTTATGTATGAAGGTTTGCTTCTAAAAATAAGAATATTCAATTTGTATATTGTAATGTGAGGAAATGCTCTCATTTCCCATTTTTTAAATTGTATATTTAAATATGAAATCAAGCTAATTATTTAATTATGTGAAAGTGGTACATAAAATATTTAAAGTAATTACTTGGAGCGCTCTCTTTGATGCAATCATAATTCTGAAATTAAGTACATCAATTATTTAAAAATTATAGCTGTGTAGCAGATTGCATTAAAGTATTTTCCAACTTTAAATTAAACTAAAAGGGATCATATACCGAGCTTTTTGTACAAGCTATATTCTAAAATTGAGTAAATAATTAAATAAAATAGTTCCAGAAAAACAGACCGTTTTGAAAGCTTATTAACACATTAAATTGAATTTAAAGTCTACTTGAATTGTTTTCTAAATGCACAAAATTGCTTAAAAGATTGCCAGCAACTTAAACGCAGCTTTAAAAGCACATTAAATGCACTTTTGCAATTTGCCCGTCAATAAACTGTCAGTGTCATTGACACTGATGATACAATGCAGCCAAAGCAGTGGTGAATATTTTAAATGTGCGAGCCATTAGCAGGCCAAGTCTCTCGCCGGCCAAAACATGCGAGTAACTAACGGCTTTGCGTTCGATTTGGCCGGAAATTGCAGTGCACTCCCGAGCATTGCAGCCGTGCATTGCGATGGCCAAAACTGCAGCGAGCAACCGGCAACTGGCAACCTGCGAATGCCGAAACGCAATTCCGAATGCTTCGGATTTGGCTTTGGCTCTGGCTTTAATATGGGCCGCTGGGCGCTGAGCGTTCGAGGCGATCCCAGAGCGACAATGCGGCGTATACGCAACAAATTGACTTGTAGCGCGATTGAATGTAAGCATTTCGTGTATATATAGATTTAGGGATTGTTGGGATATCTCAATTCGCACTGAATGCCAAGAGTGCCACAGAGTTTTGTGGTCACAACCAGAGAGAAGAGGCGGCGACGAGTTTAACTTATTGTTGCAAAAAAGTTTACAGTCACTTCTGACAGTTTCGCAGCTTAGTTTTTCGGGTGCCAGGCGTTGTTGTGGTCCCTTCTCCCTCACTAAGTTTTCGCTCTTGAGTGGTGGAATTGAGGCGCCAATATAAATGTTGATTCAGTGGATGGCGCTGACACATGGCTGGCGAAAAGTTATAACTTGGTCAGATATCACATCGTGGCGAACCGACTTGACTTCCAGTTGCAACTGCACTCGATATCGATTGTCTATTATTATCTGGGAGCTATGTGTGTCTCTTGAAGTCGCAATCAGTGGCAATTACAATCAATTTGCGAGCATTTTAAAGCGGAACGTCAGACAGTCAGAACAGAAAGGACACAAGGACACACGTTTATAGTGAGGCCAATTTGATGGCAATTTATTTTAATTAAAATTTCACTAGCCCGCCAGGCGCATTTGCGTGATTAAAAAGTTTAAAAGCCAACACCAGAAACAACAACAAACAACTGCTTCCGTTTCAATGTCATAAAAATAGCTCACGTGTCACGCCCATAAAAGTCACACATAAAACAACAACCAAAGTAACTATAAACACAACAAACAACAGCAACAACACAAAGGCCAAAAGCAAATTTAATTACAAACAAGCAAAACATTAAAATTTGTAATTCCATCATAAAATGTTGTGCTTGTTTTTTTTCCCCGCTTTTATTTATTTGTGTTTTTGCCGAGCAGCTGAAGCGGCACCTGCTCAGGATCAGACATGCTCATTTGCCACCCGCCTCCCCCGCACACTCACATTTCCATCTACATTCACATTTACATTCACATTTACCTACTTGTGTTTCCTCAATAAAAACGCTACAGATTAGCCAATTGCCTTTCGGAGATTCTGTTGGATTTGAAATTGCGGTTTTTAATTACTTTATTTTATTGCGCAAGTTTTTGGCTTGAAGATTTCACAGTACATAAAATCTATGCGGTGTGAACCGGACAGCGCAGAACCAACAACAGCGCTGAGCATTGCGTTAAAACTCCACTTGCCATTGTGTCCTGCGAATGCCTGCCTCTTCTTCTTGTTGTTGGTATCCTTGGTCTTAACAGTCCAACTGGACTGGCAGCAACGTGAATTTGAGTTGTCCATTGTCCAGTGCTTTGTTTTGTTCTGTTCTGTTCTGTTCTGTTCCAAGCGCAGTTCATTTCACGCTGCTTCATTCGCAGCACTCGCAAAACATGCGTTGGCATTTCTTCTGTCTCTCTCTCTGCTCCCAAGTCCTCCTCTGACAGCGACTCTGACTGCGACTCGAACTGGGAGTCAGACTGCCGGAGCAGTGGTTGCAATGCCACATGACATGTGTCACTCGATGATGTTGCACCACAAGTTGCCCCGCCCTCTGCTCGCTGCGAATCTCTCTAACTTTGCACAACAAATTTGTTAACAAAAGGGTTGAAGCGCATTCTTGACAATGGGATAAATTGATCTAGATGATAGATAAAGTGGGTAGCTTTTTTTTAAATATTTAAGTGTAGTTTCGGTTAGGTTTTCATCACTTCTGATGATACTTTGAATATACCATAAAATAAGCAAGTTCATTGATTTATTAAATTAAGTGTACATCCTTTTGTGCGCTGCTGTAAATATTTAATATAAATTTATTAATAAAATGAAAATTAGTATTTATATATATATATTTTCTTTTAAATTATTGAGCTAAAAAATTTCGGATTTCAAAAAACATAAAATTAAATAAAATGAAATGGTTCAATTTCAACATTAAATTTATAATTTTCTGCATTATAAAATATAAAAAAAAATTTATATAATCAAGATTTAAACTCAATTTAAATGATTCACTTTCTATGCATTATGGCATTTAATATTTACCCTGAAGTTTAACTAAAATGAAGCGAAAAAGCAAGATATAAATTAAAATAAAATTATTCACTGCTGATGTTAAGTTAATATTTGTGCCGATGTTTAAATAAAATCAACAGACAAATTTCCCATAGAAAAATTCATGTCGTTACATTGGATATTCCATAAATATTTATATTACGACATTTACATTTATATTAATTAAATATTTTCTGTACCTTTTTTACAAAAACTAATATCTCCATATTTGTATTTCCTAAGAAGAAATATATATGCCTTTAAATAGTTTTAATTTTTTTGTTTTTGTCTTTTTTTATTTTTTTTCTTTTAAAAAGCTGATGTCTGCATATTTTTATTTCCTAAGAAGAAATATACAATTTTGAACCTTTTTTATGTTTTCTTTTTGTATAATTTCTTGTTCTCTTATTTTATTTTACTATTTTTTATTTAATTTTTTGTGTATTTACTTACTGTACTTGCTTTCGTCGTATGTAGGACAAAGCGTGGCCAACAAAATGTGAATACTGCACACATCTTCAGTTTTTATGGGAAGGCTTTGCTGATGGGAGACGAAGGCTTGGCGTAATTGGCAGCTGTCAGTGCAAACTAATGCAGAACTTGGGCCAGCCAGCAGCTCAGACAAAGTATTTGTCAATTAACGCTTATTGTCTGTTCTTCTGCTTTTAATTGTTGTTTGCCAAAATTTCATATATGAGCTGACCTTATCATGAGTTTCGGAAAGAGCAACTGCTAGTGGTTTTGAATTTACAAACTGCAACTGCAACGTTGCATTTCAAATTTCAATTTACCGACAACTGTTTCGATTGTTTACATTGATTTATTTACGTTGTTGTTTATGCGGTTTTTCACAATAAAGAGAGAAAGAGAGAGAGAGAGCAGAGCAGAGAATGGTGGGGAAGCCTTTGTGTTCTCTCTAATCCACTAATACTCCAACTGTGTCGACTCGGATTCGGATTGGGATTCGCAGCGTTTCATATCGATTTCGAACTGCTTTCATTTTTTACTCATTGCCTTCCTCTCTCTCCCTCTCCCTCTCCCTCTCGCACGCTGTTGTTGTTTCGCTTGCACTGGTATTGAAATGGATTTATTTGGTTTGGCAAAATATTTGGCAAGTCCTGACGCACGGCATTTTTATGCTGTGTTTTGGGCAATGGTTTTACATGCAATATATACAATAGTTGCTGTTTACATTAGTGCCAGCTGCCAGCTGGGCGTTGGCTGGTGGGCGTGACAGCTGCCAACAACAGCAGCTCAAATAGCACAAAAGCATTAAAACTTGTGCATTGTGCATTCATAGTTTTTTTTCCCCAAATACGTATACGAATATTTTCAGAGGCCGACAAAAGAATATTATTTAGCACACAATTTCGTAAATATAATTTCACATGGCACAAATTGTACAGATTGCCATGGCAAACTTGCAATCGAGAAAAATCGAGCGAATCTATCGAACATCATGCTTGGAGCTGTCAACAAAATAATTTCTGAAACTGAAACTGTCACAAAACATTGAATTTCTCTCTGGATCAACAACATTTTATACGCAAACGATAACGATTGCAATTCGTTCTAAAGAGCAGCAGAATGGTCAACGACAGCAAGACTCAGGGAATCGATGTGTCCACGGCCACCGACGCCACCGACGACAGCTCCGAGCTGGACAATCTGGAGCGGCAGGCCGTGGAGGCAGCTGCGGCCTCAACGCTGCCCAGCGGCAGCCGCACCTGGGACCGACGTCTCAATCCCGACGCTCCGGACTTTGTGCCGGGCTTGGGCGCCGCAACGCTGCTGGCCGTCAAAATTGTCAACGAGCGTAAGTCGACTGCATTTTCGAGAGTGCAACCTGCTTGCTGGTATTAACATCTACGCTGTCAGTAGCGGACTATCCACGCTGGAGCAATGCCGCCAGCGAGCTGGACGCCTATGGACCGCGCTACGACAGCATTTGGCGCGAGAGTTGCCTGCGTGCTCAGGTGGAAGAGGCATCGAATGAGGCGGCGGCAAATCGCGTCGAGGTTGTGGGCGATGGCGAACAGTCGCCGGCACAGTCGGTGGACAAGAGATTGAAGGCGGCCAGCGACATGGAGACGGCATCAACAACAACAACAGCAGCAACAACAGCAACAACAACGGGACGCTGCTGCGGCAATTGTGCGCTGATGTAAACTATATACTCTATATATTCTATGTAATTTGAGTTACCAATTGTGTGCTTATTAAAGCATTGTCGCGCTGACTGTTTAAGAGGAGGAAAGACAGTTTGGCATAAATTTGTGCAGCAGCAGCCGCCAGCTACTTTGCGCTGACTTTCTAATGATGTTGAATATGCAACGAAAGTTGTGCCTTGTGCGAAAATTGCATCCTCACTTCCTTGCTCACCTGCAACGACAATTTCTTGCTCGGCGCTCGTTTTTGGGCTGTCCATAAGTGGCTTAAACTCGCTGTGTGTGTGTGTGTGTGGGCCATAATGAGAAAAGTTTCATGTGCTTTCATGTCTCATTTAGCGCTGAAAGCAATGTTGCACAAGTTGCTTAAATGGCATTGCAACAAGACGCCAGCGACAAGACAAGACAGCGAAGTGGACGCAGCTGATGGTCGGCTGACTTTTGAATGATTAAAATGGCGATGCGACGCGGCTCGAGATGCAGCATTTGGCGGAAACAATTACCAACTTGTATGCAAAAGTGCAAATTGCCAGCAATGTCACAAACACAGCCCAATGAGCCACCTGTGTCGATGTGTCCTCGCTGCTCGTGTGTGTCCTTCCTGTCTCTCCGCCTGTCTCTCTGTCTGTCTGTTGTTGGCAATTTCGTGCAGTTTTGCCTGCTGTTTGTTTATGAAACAAGTCACGTAAATGTCGTTGCCTCGCCCGCTCGCTCGCTCGCTGCGGGGGCGTTGAACCGACGCCACACGGTCTACAGTCTGGGGGGTCTAGGGTCTTGGGTCTAAATGGGCGTGCCGACACCTTCTCATCGCCGCCTTTTGCCACTTTTCGGCAAATCGAAAACGAAAACGTAGCAATTGTCAAGTGGCACGTCACCTGCCAGGCAATTGGCCATGGAGAATTTCCCTTCTCCATCTCCATCTCAGTATTTTGTTTTGTTTTGTTTCGCTTTGTTTTCTAGGCCAAAAAGTTGGCGATCTTTTGATTGTTGACATTTGTTACTGTTTCGGTTGTTGTTTGTTTCGTTGTTTCAACTTGTCGTCGCCATCTGCATATTCATGCTTCTGCAATTGCCTATCAAACATTTTTCGCAACCACACAGCGAAATAAATAGAAACACCAATGGCCGAAAAACATAAATATAAATATGTATAAACACAAATTGAAATAGAAATAAACAAACTGCCGCCGGCCAACCGACAATGATACTATTTATTATTTATGCATCGATTTGAAAATCACAAAAACCTCGCCAACGAAATGCACAAAATGACTAATGCAATAGTTGATACATAAATAAAAATAGTGCATTTATTTATACGCGCATTTATTCAGAGAGTTCGTGATATATATCATGGCTCATCGTTCAAATGACAACTAAACCAAAATGGTCAGTTCAATAACCAACAACTTTCGGTTTGTTCGCCACGCCAAGCAAACGTTTGACTAGTAGCAACTATTAAAAGTGCTCACTCACATTCAATAAATTTAAATTAAATAATAACATTTCGAAAATCAATTAAGAAATAAATATTACAAAATACAAAAATATATTGATAGAAAATATAAAAATATAATGAGAGTTATAAATATACGAATAAAATACAAAATTCCATTGGATTGAACACCCAATGGTATATATAATAAAATAAAAAAATATAAAAAGAGTTAAACATGTAATAAAATAGAAAAATATAAAGGGAGCTATAAATATATAAATAAAATACAGAATTGTATTAAGTGTCCAATGTAATAAAATAGAAAAATACATTGGTAGTTTAATATAATAGAATACACAAACATATTGAGCGATAAATATAATAACATACAAAAATATATTGACGGTAATAAAATACAAAAATATAATGAAAGTTAAATATATAAATAAAATACATAAAATATAATAAAATACAAAAATATATTGAATATTCAATGAAGTAATATATAATATAAGTGCCACAATTTCATACAACTCTAGTTAATACATAAACGTTGTCTTAAAGAATACTATTATATTTTTGTTGCTTTTTCGAGGGTATCTCTGCGTCGTCTCGAAGTCGTTACATCAACTGGCTGTTCAATGTTTTTTGTCGACAGACAGACAACGATGGCAGCCAGCACTTTTAGTTAAATTGAGCAACAAACACGTTTGGCAATAAAACTGATTTCTTCTACCCCTTCTATCCCTTCCCTTCCCTCGCACCCTTCTGTCGTTTGCCACCCTTATTTGGTGGCTGGCGTCATCTACAGTTAGGAGCGGAACCCCCCAAAAAATGTTCGAAGCTACCCGCAATGCGCTGGCGGAGTTTTGCACATTCTAACAGATTTATTTCACTCGAAATAGTTTCATTTCAGTTGCATTATTGTTATTGTTGTTCGTGTTGCTTTTGCCTGTTTGCCAGAGCGACTGCAAAAAGTTTTTCTATTATTTTCAAATTTAACTTTGCCATTTGTTTGAATTTCATGTGAGTGGGCAAGCAAAAGACTAACAGCATATCGAATGGGCCCGAATGTAAAATGTGAAACGAGACAGAATAGGGTTGCAAAATACTTTGATATCAGTTTGTTTTCATACATATATGTGTATATGAATTAAACTTGAACATCGATATGCAAAACTTTTGCCCAAAATGTCCTCAAATGCTGTACGTAATCAGCAAATAATGGAAATGTATTTGCGGCTTAAAAGCTTTTCAAAATGCCTTTAATTTCCACACTTTTTTAACCGATTCAGTTGGCTGAATTTGATGGCCAGCTCTAAAGGCTGACGAAGTCCTTTGGCTGCCGCCTCGTTGCGTTCGTTTGACGCCCCCAAAACAAACACGGCGACAAGGTGACCAAATTACTGTCGTTGTTGTTGCAGCGGGTGTCAGTGTTGCCACCTTGTTGTAGAGAGCAAAAGAGAGAGACTAGAAAAAACGCGAAAGAGTAGCGAATGTGCAGGAAGACAGCAACATGGCCGCACAAACAATTGCAAATGTTGCACTTGCATGCATGGCCAGACGCTGCCAGTGGCCTCGACTGCTGTTACCCCTGCCCCCCCCTCGTTGCCCGCGGCTTGTTGCACAGGTGAACGCCGCTGCTATTTAGACAAGTGACATATGTGCCACACACACACACACACACACACATAAACATGGACTCATCCGCACTCTCCGTTCATGCAACATGCAAAATGGTGTGTCAAAAAGGAAAGCAACATCGCTATCGCTGCTGGCAGCCAGATACCAGTCGACTTCGACGTCGTTGCGACAACACCTGCGGCGTCGCTGCTGCTGCTGCTGCTGAGCTTTGGAGGAAGCGTTGGCTGCGCGCAAATTGCAGGAAGCAAACGGGCAACGAAAGGCGAACGACGAGCGGCAAACAGGCGAGCAAACAAACAGTCAGCGAGCAAACTAAACAACAAACGATGCTCAGTCTTTTTGCATACCCTGTAATGCATGGCATGGAAATGTGCATGATACCCTGTTGTAATAGAGTGTAGGAAAAGCGCAAACAACACTGTGAAAATAGAGTGAAAGCAAAAAGTTAAAATCAAGCTGAGTTAAGCAAATAAAATTGATTGTTGCGTATACGCCATGTAAACAAAGAAGAAGGTTATTTAAAAAAGCATATAAACAACGAATCAACTTAATTTTATTGTTATTATTCGCTCTGGGGTAGAAAGGATTAATAGTTTAAAAAATAAAATAACAATAAGGAAATAAAATCAATTAATAAATAATTTATTATTATTCGGAACATAGAATTAAATTCTGGGGTCAAAATATAGCCAGGTTAACTTAGGCCTTCAAACTGCAAGCATGCAATTTCTTCAACTAATATTGAATCTATTACAAATGTTATTTATTATTACAGAAATAATTGCAACTATGATGAGCGCATTTAAGTTCATTTCATAATATTAAAGCCAAAGTAGCTAATGCCTTCAGGGTGCATTAAAGTAAATATTACTCATATTATTATATTTTTCATAATTATTATTATTTACATTTATTTGTTATTAAATTAAATATGGCAGCAACGTTGTGTGCTATTAGCTTCATGTATTATTTTATTGTTTTCTGTTTTTCTAATGGAGAATTAATACGTAAATATTATATTTCAATTGACTTTTCATAAGTAAAATAAGTTCAATATTTGCGAAGAACTAAATAATCAAACAGGATATTTTAACGATAACTCTTAAATTGCACCAAATACTTCTCAATATCAAGCAAACAAATTTACGTTTGTTGTAATTGCATCCATGATTTACAGCCTACCTTGCCCCACAGGACTACAGGGTATAAAATTGCTAGTCACATTTGAAGCTCGTTGACTTTGTCCCATTCCACTGACGCGTTGTCCCTTATGTTTTGACACAGTTCACAGAACTTGCAAGCGCAATTTTTTGTTTGCTTGTGTTTTGTTTTAGAGCTGCCGTTTTTTTTTTTGTGTTGTTGCAGTAGTTGTTTTTGCCTGTTTTTAGTTGCAATTAAACATGGAACTGCCGCATGGAAGGGTGCAGAAATACAACTGCCCCGACAACGAAGGACGAAAAAAGACAGACACGCATCCGACATCACAGCTCATCACAGCACAGTCCAATTTGCATGCAGAGAAGGGGAGCGAATGCGTTTGTAGAGTTGGCTTTACATCCCAAAAAAAGTTTGAATGAAAAATGAAAGAATTGTAAGAAAATGTTTGGTTGGATGCAATTGAATTAGAGCCAAACTCGCTGATGAGAACCAGAGAGTTGAATAAAAGTGTGTTAAAGTAATTTGAGTCGCTTTAACTTGCAACTAATACTGCCAGATTAATCAGCAGCCCTTTGCTGCACTAATAATAGTAAATAAAAATCAAATTGCAATCGCATCGAGTTGCATAATCAATCACACATTTGTGCGTTGCATGTTTGACTTTGCAACACAATGCCTGTCCTTTGTAATCAGTCAATGGTCGGTCAATAAATTAATATAAATTTGTATAAATATGCTCTTGTGCAGAACGAGATGGCCGCAAAACAAATTGATATAAATAATGATGATGGAGCATCGAACCTCAGATGGAGAGAGCGGTGAGAGGAGAGTGCGTGTCAACATTTGTCAGTCAACAATGTTGCCATTTGACACATTTCAATTAGTGCTATTATGTGTCTACAAATAAACTCGATGCTCGATGCTCGATGCTCGATGCTCGGTAATTCTTATATATTACGGTTGTATTATATTTCAATTAAATCTACCATTCACTTCAACAAAAACTCAATCAAAGTGCAATTACATTCGAAGCAAAAGGAGAAAGACCTGTCACAGCACATATTCATAAATAAATGGATTCGCATTTGCTGTTGCTCGACTAACAGTTGCTCTGTATATATAGTAAATTGCTGCTACCTTAGAGCGTATTGATAAAGTGCATGAATTATTCAGAGAAAAGAAATCAAGCTGGCAAATGCAAATGTGTGTGTGTGTGTGTGTGTGTGTGCAAAGGGTGTCGAAAGCGACAGGACTTTTAAATATTTCTGTGCTATTTACTCGACTGTGGCTGCTGGCCAATTTATAGAGCAGCCTGCCAGACAGCTGGCTTGTGTTTGTGTGTTGAACCTTTATAAATATAAATAAATATTTCAGCTGGCTTGTCCGACCTTTGTTACTAATTAATTTATATCAACATTTCAATGCTAAGCCCAACAAAACAATCAGCTTAATGTCAGACAGCACAGCACACACACACATATAGCAGAATCTTTGTTTTTCCCACTACGCCAAACGTGGGTGTAAGCAAGGAGGTTGCTCTTAGAGTTTGTGATAAACAACAGCGCTGTTAACTCGCTGTTATTAACAGCGTGATATTAAAATATCACTGTTAAGTTTTAGTTTTGTTGATTCTTTCACTTGTCACTTTCAGCAATTGGGGGGAAGAAAACTTGTGCATGTTTTATTTATAAAGTTGTCTTGTAAATTGTTTCGATTTCTTGGAGCTGCCTCCTTTTGTTTGACTTGGCTGTGATTGTATTTAAAGGATTAACAGCCTCAAGGCTGCGGCTTTGGCTACTTTCACACGACTCTAGGATTAGCTTGGCGGACGCCAAAGACGCTCAACGACGATGCCTTCTGTGTTTATCTTTGGCAAGAAACGTTCGCTGTCTCTCTCTCTGTCTCTCTGTCTTAGTCCTTTGTTGTTGGATGTTTGCTTGTTTGCTTTTGGTTGACTGTTTAAGTTGGCGCTTTGTCTAGGCACAGGCCGCAAAAACTTTGGTCACACATGACGCCCCTGGTGTGATTTAAAGTTTCGTTCTCAAAATCCGGTCTCTCCCGCTCCCAGAAAATCACAAATTAAATTATAGTCTTCTGTGTGCACACAAATCGATCATAAAATACTAATTACCAACTAGCTGCAAACTAAGCGCGTTAACACGCGCCAGACAGCAGGACGGACGGACACGAAGAGCGATTAAAAGCTTAATTATCCCATTGCGACACTTCATTAGTTTTGGGGCGTGCAAGGATCTTCTACTCCTGCCGTTGCCGATGCCATTGCCTTTGCCGTTGCTCCTTCTCACCACATTTATTGCAATTAATTTTCTTGAGTTTCAGTTTTCAGTTTTTGGTTTTAGTTCTTGTTGCAAGTGCCTTGACTTCTGGTCAACTGCGATCCATTGCTCATGTGGCCAGCCACATTTGCTGTCATTGCTCAATTAAATTTGGCAACACTCAATGCATCAGTTGTGGCTTTTGTTGGGGCATTTCTTTAATTTTGTTTCTCTTCTTCGTTTTTTGGGTATCGTTGCTAAGCGTAGCTAATGGAAATTTCCTGTGGCCGAAGCGAAATGAGAAAAAATAAGAAAAGCAACTTTAGCTTATTTTCTTTGCGCGCTGCTTTCAACAGATTCAATTTGAAACGCTACATTGAATTAAATTACGTGAGCGAAGGGGCAGCATCAGTATCAGAATGAGAACGAGCACGAGACTGGGAATGAGAATGAGAATGAGAATGAAAAGATGCCAAGTGATGGCATTGAAGCGTGGGTAACGGCCAACCGTAACAATAATATGGCCCACAAAATCGCATAACAATGAAAATGGCTAAATAAAAGCCAAACAATAATAGTAAAAACTCGCTAGCAAAAAGCGAGCAACAACTTTTGCTGCCCGCAACACTTTTCCAAAACGAATAGCTAATACACTGCGAATCATAAGTAAACAACATAATTATAACAATTCTAAACAAAGCTAAAATAAATTAAAATTTATACAAATTCTTTAAACTAGGTAAACATATAAAATAAATGGAAGCTTAGAATATTTCGAGCGTAATCGACACATAGTATATTAAAAATGAAAATTATGCATATTCTTTTTTTAGTTACCGAAAAATATGAATTGAAGACTTCAAAATACATTCAAAAACCAATTCAATATGAATTTTCAATTACCGAAACACAAATAATAATCTTAATGTAATGAAGTGTATATTGATATATTGCCTATTTCAATATACTTGGAAATTAGAATTCAAAATTTATTTTTAAGTCATTAAACAAGTCTATTTATTTTGAAAATAAAAATTAATTTATATTTGCAGAAACACTAGAAAAATTCAGCTTTGATAATTTTAATGTACCAAATTAAATTGCAAAATATCTTTCAGTTTTAGCTTCAGAAATAGTAGGAATTGAAGGAATATTGGGAATATTTGTTTATAAAATATTAAATTCGTTAATTTCAGTTCAATATTGAGGCTTGTGGCAAGTTATACTTGATAGAGTATGTCGTCGAAGGCCTAGAGCAAAAGGGTCACCGGCTATTGTCAGCCTATGGGGCTGTTTTTGGGCTGCTCGAGAGGAAATAGGCTAATGTGCTTAGACTCTCAAATTGGCAGCAAAGAATCAGTCAATTAGGCGCAGTACGTTTCAGCTTCAGTCCATTGGGAGTTGTGTTGTTGTTGTTGTTGTTGTTGCTGCTGTTGCCTTGAGATGCTTTTTGGTGGATGGCCGCAAGCCATCAGAAAAATCGACATAAATTATGTGTTTTATGTCTTGGCCAGTTGACTTTTTGCATTAAACTCGCTGCATAAATCACCAATGCTAGCTAAACTGCCACACACAGACATAGACGGAGAGAGAGGTTGCAATTTCAACTCGCACGTAGCTCGTTGCAGCCAACAACTGCTGCTGCACGTTTTTTGAGGCGCCACCGCGCTGCAGGCGGCACAATTTGGCACGTGTGATAAACTCAAAATTGTTGCAGCCAACTGCAGCCTCAGCTTCTGCGACCTGCCAGTGTCAGCAGAGCACAGCAAAGCAGAATAAAAAAAACTTTGGCAGATTTTTCGGTTATCTGGCGCACATGTAGAATGCAGTTGACCTTTTGGGCGTTCGCAAAGTTCGCCACGCTTAAAAACTATTAGCTGCGGGCTTTCAATATTTAAACACAACAGCTGTCCAACGTTTTAGAAAACTTTTGATGAATAGCATAAGTAACTATGCGAGAACTTTGCAAAGCCATATCAGAGAATTCTTTGTTGTCAGTTCAGTTGAGCAGAGAGACTGAGACTGAGAGCTGTGTTGGGCTGTGACTTCATGTAGCTGTCAATGAAGTCAGCGTCAGCGAGACATTTTACTGGCCCTCAGAGTAGGACTATTAAATGGCAGCATGCGCCGCCAGCGCTTCAATGCATAAACAAAACATGTCGCCTCGAGTGAAGTGGACTGAATTCGGACATGACTCGCACATCGGCCCTTAGGTGTGCTCGTACTTAGGCCAATTACAGTTGGCCAGGCCCAGCGGAGGAGGCGAGTGATAACCCTTTGACACCAGGCGGGAGGCAACGCGACGTTGCCGCTGCGTTTGTTTGCCTGCTGCGGTCAACGCGACTAATTAAAGGCCGCGCACGTACAGCCGAGGGAGGGGAAAAGCAGCCAGAGCTGTGGAGGGATCAGCAGGGGGGGGGAGCAGGAGAGAAGCTGAGGAAACAGCGTAGATTTCATTTTTGGCGACGACTAATGGCTGCACTTTGACCGCAGCTGCCACATGAGTGGAGGCAACATTATGCGAGTAACACGAGTGCAATATACACTCTTTTTCTACCCGCTTCACATTTTGGCTTAAAGTGGTATAATGACTTAGTCTGTCCGTCTGTCCGTGGGTAGAAATACCTAGATCTTGGATACCATAAAAGCCAGGGAAACCAAACGGGGTGGAAATACTTGTGCAGTTAAATTTACTTTTAGAATTTTGTCAGTGATTTGGTTTTCCCTTTGTGACGCAAAACCTTAGCTATTAAAAATGAATGTTAGATGAATTTTTGAGCTATTTAATTTATATTTAACAACATCATGAACCACATTTTAAATGCAAATAATTTGTTTGCTCAACATATCAATTCACAATGTGTACTCATTTTTAGTTGATAGAAAAATTAAAATGTAGTAAAATTGTTTCTAATTGAAGATCTAATATCGGTATAATTTAGGCAGTTGAAGAACAAATTTCAAAATGCGTATAAGAGAGAGTCTTAACTAATTGTTGATGCATCAAAAGTCGTACATATGTATATATAACAAGTCAATAAATTTGAAACATTAATAATTTAAAAAAAAAGAAATAGAATTATATCAGGAACCTTAAACCATGATTGTAACGATTTCCGAATTTAATTGGTTTACTTTAAATATGATTCATTTAAAGTGTTTATATTAAAGTCATTCTAAATTCTTTCTATTCGAGCTGAAAAATTAAATATCGAAAATACTGATTATTTATAAATTTTATTTTTTTTCGCTTAAAATCATACTCACTTCCAACTTTATAACATACATTTATATTTTATTTTAGTTTATTGTCAAATTTCTGTTGTACTTTTTATACCTCATTTATAGTATATGGTTTGCATACTTTTAATATATTTATTTATGGGGTGCTTGGCTAGCGCGTAACTCGCAGTCGAGCACACTTGCTCACTTGTTTTTGGCTGAGTTCTGTGGAGACTGGGCGGACGACATGCTGCTGTAATTTGCAACTTAAAACTGTTGTCCAGCGATGAGTGGTGGGCGCTAATGCCAAGTGCTGATGCAGCAGCCAGCAACGCGCTATTTGAATGTGATTTAATGTGAAAACCAGCGGAGTTCTACGCTCTACACTCTACACTCAGCAGCCAGCTCTCCCCTACCCCCGCACACAGAATGGTCATGTGAAATGAGTCATTACAGATATGCAATCAGGCAGCGAATGTTGTCCGCGCACTCATTGTTGTTGTCTGTGCAGTTGTCGTTGTTGTTGTTGCTGGTGTCGGGTCTAACCCGCAGCGTTGGCAAGGCGCCGACCACATCGAGTCATTTGTTAACAACCAGCGCGCGGTTTTGTTACACCAAATGCGCGGAAGTGTGTAGTCGGATGTGGTTAAGCATACGCCATGTTGCCCATCAAAATGGCCTTTTTGCCATCGAGCGAGCTTCTTTTTTCTGTATGTGTCTGTGTGTGTGTGTGTGTGTGTATTTTAGCCATTTACTGTTTGTTTTTTCCAGTTGTTCTTCGGCTGGCGCTGCTTTTTTATTAACCGAAATGCATGAAAATCTATGCACGGATACGCGCGCAATAATGCCAAATTTATGGCACACAAAACGTGACACACCCTCATGCATTCAGCACTCAGCAGCTGTCTGGCGACCCTCTCTCCACTTCTCCACAGCGGATGCTGCTCATTTTGTATTTGACTGGGTTTGAATTTGAATTTGGTTTGTAGATTTAAATTTAGTTGCAGATTCGAGCGCAACATTCGCTCAGCGTGCAGTTTTAATTGGTATGTTAAATGTGCGAGCGTCGCGTCGAGAGTGAATTCTCAGTTTGTGTATCGCAAATTACGCAGAGTTTATGGCATTTAATTTCGCCAACAACGAATTTGTTGAATTTGTCGCACTCGAATGCCAACAAATAAACAATCCCAAATGGATGTCGGACTTTTTTTGCCTTCTTTGTTTGCATTACATGGTTTTTGTTTGCTATTGCTTTTTGCTAGGGGTATTATAATTTAAACAACCAGCATGCAACAGTTTTTTAGTCAGTTATCTTTCCATTTGTATTGAAGCGTATCTTCTGTTCGACTTCGAAACAATTGTGTTTTTTATCCCACTTTCGGCGCTCAATTTTCATTTGTTTAATGCAATTGAGGTTGTTTCCCAAATGGCATTTGACTTGTTGTATTATTACTAAATGTAAAATAGTTGGCTTTTATTTTTTGCCTCGTTTTCAATTCAACATTGGAGCTCGATAAAAGCGTGTTGCACATTCTAGTTAAATAAACAAAATAAAATAGCAAAAAATAACACAACAGAAGTCAAAATGTCAAAGTGGCATGAGGAGATCATCACGATTGAGCAGCTCAACTATCGCGTGCTCATTAGCAAGAAAACGCATATTCTACGCGATCGCTGGCAGGATCTATTTGGCTGGTATCCCAAAGATCAGAAGGAGCACTATCGGCAATATGCCCAGATCTATAAGGACAGTCTCGATCAGTTTGGCGAAGAGCAGTTTAAGAAGTATTCGAACCTTCGTTCATTGCGTGCCATTCACACAGCTGCCATCGACGAACCCAAGCTGGCTAGTTTAAAGGTGGTCGGGACATATCCCATGACGCACATGAAGAACTACAATTACTCAGTGACCACGAATGGAGAGTACGGACTTGTGTTGCCCGGACGTCATCACATCTGTTAGCTTGCAAATAGTTTCGATCGAAGGCAGTGTTCAGTTGAATTTTCGATTTAACAATTATTTGAGGAGTCTAGGTTTAACTGGATATTGTTTTTAGGGCAACAAAATTGCAGAATGTGTCGGGGTATTAAATAAAAATGTTATGTTTAATGTGTGTTTCATGGTAGCAATTCTGTTGAAAACTATGAGAATAAAACATGTTAAATAAACTTGGAGTTTTCTTCAAGAATGGATGCAATAATTTGATATTTGTTTTATAGAGATATGTATATTCTATCTTAAATTATTGCCATTTTTATTTTAAATGTATTCCAAATATGCTAAGTGCGTAAGTTTCGTAATTTTCAATTACTTTCAATGACTTTCTTATTTTTATTTAATTTCAGCTGAACTGTGTTGCTGCGGTTCCCCAAAGGTGAGTTTTGTATGATAAAGAAATTAAATGTTAATAGGCATAGTCATTGAATTATGATGAAACTGAACATCTGAGTAAGCGCGAACAATTAATAAAGGTTTCTGTAGTGTAAGTGTCGTTATAATTTGTGTGTGTTTTCGGTTAGAAGAAGCTGTAGCTAAATCCAGAAAATTTAATTTGCACATTTTTATTATGAATTGACACAGCTCGCTTTCTATTTCACATAAACATTGTCCACAACCTTGTCTCGTTTTTTAGTTGGAATTTGTTTAAATTTATTAAATATTTATTTTTTAATTTATTAATTTTAAATCTTATATTTATTTCACTTTTTTACTGTTGTAATATTAAAGCTTCATATTGCTTTCAAATTTTGTAGATATTTTATTTGGTTTCATATTTGGATTATATTATTTAGACAACATTTTCTTCTGATTTGCATAGATATTTTATTTACAAAAAATCTGTATTCAGTCTGCAGGGTATTTTGCTGTTTTGAAATTCCAGTTTCCCTGCATGTTAATTATTTTTGGCGATGACCGTTGGCCACATGCAGACTTTTCAACATTTTTCAAACTTGTTTTTCCCGCTTTTGCTTTTATTTAATTTGCGTTTGCATTTTTCAACTCTGATTTTTTGTTGAGTGTGTGGTGAAGAGGGGGCGAGACTCACTTGTCAGTAAGTTGCAAATGCTTAGTGCGTTTTCCATTTTCATTAAGCAACAAGTTTTTGCCAGCGGCTGCTAATGCAACGAAGAGCTGCAGCAAACAATCGCCAAACACTTTGCTGGCATGCAATTTCTGCTTTTAGTCCACGGAAAGCAACAGCAACGGCAGCGAGTTGCCTGTCGCAAACTTTTTAATCTTGTTACGTTGAAAAATAATAAAATTAAAGCTGGCTGCCAGAGCAGCAGCAGCGGCAGGTGAAATGTTTTGCGTATTTCAATAAGCCATTTAAACTGATAATTGTTTCGCATAAATCATTTGGCCAGCCTCCGTTGCTTTAACTCCTACTGAAATGACCTTTGCCACAACACCGAAAGTTAATTAAAAAATTGTGGCCATTGCGCGGCCAGCTTTTGTATAAGTATGCCCGACCAAATAAACTGCAATTCAATTAGGGACGTGGCCATAAATAAGCCACACTCACACTCACACACACACACACTTGTATTTAAAAGGACAAAGAAGGAAGAGCTGAGCTTGAGTTTGAGTTTGAGCTGTAGGCTCATTTAGGTAAATATTATTAAAATTTTTGCTTTTATCGTGGCTTTTTTCTGCGGTTTAATCTTTTATAAATAACAAATGGCTCAACTTGCTTTTTGCTCTTCAACTTCTCCCTGTGTGTGGGGCAAGTTTAGACAGCAAAAAAAAACAGGCGGCCAGACAGACAGACTCTCGACTATACAAATACCTACAAATACATGCACTGTGCCAACTTTGGCTAAAGTAATTATTTTTAATAATTGACTCTCTGTTGTTTGGTTTTTTCTTCATTTTTTTTTTGGTTGTAGCTGTTGTTGCTGCTTCTGCTGCTGGTCGTGGTGTTGCCCCAAATTTGAACTTTGAACTAATTTGGCAAAGTTTTTGGTCTGCAGACTGCGTGTGGCGCTGGCAGCTGCTTTGGCTAGTACAGCGGCAACCAAACCACAGCGCGTTACTTAAACTAATTAAATTTATTGGTCGGCAAAACGATTTGCAAGAATTTTTAACAACGCACATTTCAGCTATTTTTGCGCAAACAATATTTAAATTAAATTAAATGAGCTTCAATCTGCGCGCTGCATAAATGCATATTTATCTCTATTCTAGATTAACTTCCGTTTGCATTTGCTTCCAATTAAATAGCTTGAACAAATAGCGCACAATATTAATTAGCATTTTGCAGCGTTTTAGTTAATCGCACACAATAACTAGCTAACGTTGCTTGACTGGCAAATATTTGGCAATTATTTTGTTGCACAAAAATCATGAATATTAATTTTATTCTATTGATGGCGAGAGTGGAGCGTGCGTTTAATTATTGCAGCGATTTATCGCCATACATTTTTGGCTGGCATTTAACTGCAGCTCTTCTTGGCCAGGCCAATGAACTGCGGACTGAAGTCAAGAGGCAACTTAACCAATACTTTAATACGGCGCTTTGGCCCCTTTGACCCGCTTGACACACGCGACCAAAATAAATTAGTTGGCTTCGAGTCAAGTCAAGGCATTTAACTGATCGCCATAAGCGACATCATTTACAACCACAAGACCGCGAGGCTGTCTCTGTATGTGTGTGTGTGTCAGAGTGTGTGTGTGTGTGTGAGCATGTGTCGTGTACCAAATTGCTCTTTTGGGTTTTTGTCAAATTTTTTACCACCGCTTGTTGCTGCTTTTGCTGCTGCTGCCATATTTGACTTTTGCAACTCTTTTGGGGGGCTGCTCGCCACGAGCCGCATGCCACGTGCCACGAATTAAAGTGAAAGTCTTATTAAACTTTCAGACTGCAAAAACCACTTGACAGCGACTCGCTGTCGCAGTCGGAGTCGCAGTCGCAGTCGACGGAGCAACATGTTATATTTACTGTTACTTTTATTTACTTAAAATGCGACAGCCCTTCACGACAACAGGAAATATAAAACAAAATAAATACAAATTAAATAAACAACGCATCGACGAGGCAATACTCTTGCTTAACCCCATTTTCTGATATTTGACTAAAAAGATTATTTCAAACAAATTTTTAAATTCTTCATAAAAACTAAAATCTCTTCATATATTTTTATGAAACACCTAAAATTAGCTTTGAATGACTTTAAAATGTATTCATATGATTTTTGTATTCACTAATTATCTAATTGTTGCCTTATCGCAATGCTTCATTAAATCTAAAATCAATTTTAGATAGTCGTAGAAAATTTAAATTAATTTTGTATAAGTTCATGTTGATATTATTTTGTGTAAATGCTTTTTTTATTGTATTTATTTCTGGGACACTTTTGCATTAATATGTTACACAATTTGTTTTTTTAAAATTTCGTTTTCTAAATTATTTCCAAGAGGTAACTGCGAATAAAAGAATACGCTTAAATTAAATACGAATTCAGCTTTAATTCATTTAATTTAATATTATTCATTTTATTTATACCTTTTTTTTGAGAATTATATTTTGTGAATGTTTTCTTTTTTAGTTCATGTTTTCTTTTTATACCATTAATTTATGTGACACTTTTGTATGGATTAATACACCATTACAATGGCCATTAACTGCAATGTTTACAGAAGGATATTAACAAATTTCACAAACAAAAGAGTTGTCGTTTTTGTTTTAATATCTGTTATTATCGCTTGCTCAGACGGTTTATGCTCTTTGCCAAATTCGCAGAACTCTGTGTGGCAAAGCATATCAAAAATGTCTCAGCGCAGCCCACAACAAAATATTTACATTACTCATCCGCCGCTTGGGCCGCTTGCTCGCTGGCATTTGCCTGACGGCGCCAAAGGCTGATCCGGCAAAGGCACAAGCAGTGCGTATGTGAGTGTGTGTGTGCGAGTGTGCGAGTGTGTGTGTGAGTGAGTGTGTGTGTGTGCGTGTGTGTGTGTGGGCGACACACGCGCGCCTGACTGCGATTTAGTGTAATTTCCGCAATCATTTCCTACAGCATTTTATTCCGCCGCGCGCATTGATACGATACCCAAGTCCGCGTCTTGCTCAACGGCAACTGTGTGAAAGAGAGGGCGAGTGTATAATAGAGTGAGAGAGAAGACCGGCTAACTGACTGGTTGACTGTTGGACTGTTTGACTGACGCTCTTTAACCTTGGCAGCAGCTGGTTGATTTCACATTTTATTTTTCCTACAAAATTTCAAACGAATTGCAGAAATGCCTCACGCCTCCCTTCCTCTCCATGCCACGCCACGCCCCCTTTTTGCCGGTTAGCAGATACAAATTTCTGGGCTTAACGCTAGTTTCGGTCATTTTAGGCCGACTGTCGACTGTCGAGAGTCGAGAGTCGACTTTCGGTTTCGTTTCTCTTTGTGTGCGAGTGTGAGTTTGGCATTTAGCGAAAATTGCTTGAAATTGAATTATGGCATTCAGTGCATATTCCGTCGGCTCGTCGTTGTCTCAGTCAAATGCCTTTGCATTAAATTTATAGCGCGCAATAAACTTTTGCGGTCGCTGGCAAAACTTCAGCGCGCGCCAAATACCGCAGGGCAATTACTAGAGCACAAAAGGGACCCCCCAAAAAATACTGGACGCAGCCAGGAGAGGGATGGAGAAAACCAAAAATCTACATGCATAAATATGTTGTGAGGGCCGCAGGGCGGAAGCGTTCAGTGGCCAGTTCAGTACACAGGATTCAGGATTCAGGATATACTCTTGTGCATCGGCATCATCATCTAAATGATTTGCTTACATTCACGTATTCTCTTTAAAGAGCAGAAAGCAGAGAGCATGGCCGAAGAATGCGGCGTGGAGAAGAGAGTTTTATGAATAATATCCTGAAGGCATTAATTTTCAAATTGGTTATTTTGGCCATTTGGCAGTCGGTGAGCATGTAAACAAGAGCACACCACATAACATGTATAGTACAGAGCAGCATAGATGTTATACTATATACAACATCAATGCCTGGCAGCCTTATTGGGGTAACAGACCGTAAAGAGCGAAATATGTGTAATATGATTAAATTTTATCAACAACAAAGCAAAAACAAGTCCAAGCCGAAGCATAACCCCAGCTCAAGTGCTGTTGCAAGCAACCCCCAGAAGCAACATGAGGCACGTTCAACAGCTTCGACGACATCTATAAATGTATTTATATACGATAGACGTTCGCTCGTTCCTTGGCTCATATGTGAGCATTTCCTCATCTTCATCTTCATCGTCATCGCCATCGTCATCGACGTCATGTTCTTTGCTTTTGATTCTCTCCTTTCTGGTTGATGTTTTTTTATATTCCGAGCTGCCTTGTGGCAGCTTTACATGTGGCAATGTGTTATTTATTGCTCATTTATGATTTGGACGCGCTTCATCTTTGTGCGACACATTGTCAACTGACAACATATCGAAATCAGATGGCAAGCAAAGCAAAGCAAAGGACACGCTTCCTTAACGCTCTCCTTGTGTGATGTGCTGTGATGTCAGTGTGTGTTTTCCGCTGTCGCTCACTAAATAAGACTCAGCAACGTATTTATCAGACAGACGTGTAATTCCGAAAGCAACTCGTCTGAACTTTGCATATTTACACAATTTTCATAATAACATATTGATGTGAAAATATCAAATTTTAATTATAATTATTAGATGGTGGAATTTGGCTGATTTAACATAAAATGTATCTAAATAATTTGCATAATTCTGCAAATATATTTCGGCTGACAAACTAGAAACTCTTATGAACTAGGCATATCTAAATATCTACTTAACTATGATTTATAATTTCTATGCATTTCATAGCTATTTTTCGTCAGCATTCGATTAATAATATAGTCTGCGCAGTCCCTATTTATAATTACATCAGTTTAGGCTTTAGTTTATAATTATTAGCAAGTTGAATTTCATGAAAATTGTTGCCTGACTTACGAGAAAATTTGTATTATTCATTCGCCTAACTCAGCAATGTATTGATCAAATATATATATTTTATGTCCCTCAATAGTAACTGAAAATATTTTACATTTTTTAAGTCTCAGCGCTTCTTTTTTATTTTTTAATAATTATTATTATTGGATAGATTCTATTGATCTCATTTATTGGCTGATTGAACTAACAATTTGTGTTAAAAAATTTAAAAATGCGTATTCATTTTAATTGGTTAGCTGACTTATTAAGAAACAAGTTGTTCACAGCAGCTGACAACAATATATTTTGAATCAAATATTATATTATTATTTTTATCATATTATTTAAAGAGTACTGAAAATATATTATTCAAATATTTGTATTTATTATTGTTTGTTAGCTGCAATCGATGTCAATTGTTGGCTGATTTAACAAACAATTTACTGACTACAAAGCATTTTGAATCAAATAATATATTGTTATTTTATCATATTATTTATATTTGCCTTTATAGGGTACTGAAAATATATTATTAAAATAATTGTATTTATTATTGTTTGTTAGCTGCAATCGATGTCATTTGGTGGCTGACTTCGCCAACAATTTATATTAATAATTCACATAACTTTCACAGCTGTCAGGCGGCAAGGAACACACGACTCTGGAGTCTGCCACAAATGCCGCAATTGCAACGCGCAGGCAGCGCCAAAGTTTGCTTGTTGTGCACTCATTACAAGTTGCAACATGCGGCTGTCATGTTGCGCGTATAATCAACCCACACTGCTGTCAATGCTGCTGATGCTGCTGCTGCTGTTGCGTCAGTTTGTCTGGCTGCTTTGCATATTGCATATTGCGTATACGCAGCGTAGTTTCGCATTATGCGTCGCATTAAATTGACAACTGTTGCTGTCTGATTGAATTTTGATTGTTGCCTGGCATTTTTGCATAAATTGCAATGCAACAATGCCAAACAACTCCACGGCAATTACGGTGACAACTTGACTTCCTCCCCCCGCTCTTCTTTCCCCTCCCCATCTCTCTCTCCCTGTTGTCGTGTGCAACTTCATTTTGCCGCGTTTGATAAATCTAATAAGTGTCGCGGCCGTCATGCAATATTAAACCGCGTTGCTGTCGCTGCTGCTGCTGCTGACACGCCCACTTCTGCCTGCCCACATTCCAAACCAAGCGAGCTTACCTTTAAGGTTAACGCTACGCAAAAGTTTGCAACTTGTCGGCGGCAAAAGTTGCACTTAAATTCTGACATTACTTTATTTATTTTTTTCGCCGCGCTTTTCGCGTTTTTTTTTACATCATCAGCCGCTGTCGCTTCTGCTCTTCATCCAGGCAACAATGCACATTGCAACTTTTTATTATTGTATTAGCAAAAGTTTTTTACGCTTTTACTTTGCCTGCCACATGGCTTTCAGTTCTTATCCAGTTAGCGCTTTAAAAACTACGCTGCAAAAAAATACCTTTGCCATTTATGAGGTACATAAACTTGACCAAAAAAAAAAAGATATTGATTGCAAGAATGCCTAATTAAACCCCTGAATTGCCTATGAATGCAGTCGAGTACTCAATTACAGCTGCAAGTTGTTGCCCGGCAACTCAAGTGCCTCGAGTGCCTTGTTCTCGATCTATGGCCAATTCAGTGAAACAGTTGCAGCTCAATGTGTGCTGCAGCTTTTTTTTAGTTAATTTTTTAATGCCCAACTCACAGAACAGAATTTCCATTAATTCTGTGTGCAGCTCAGCTGAAACGTAAATGAACAAAGCAACGGCGCCTTCAGGTAACGAAGTTTCCCATTGATAAAATGTGCCCAGCGGGAGAGAGAGAGGAGGCAGGGTGGAAACTACAGAGGCAGCTATCAGCGGCATCATCGGGTGTTGATTGTGCTAAATAACTGCACAACAATGGGGCCTAAGTACGTTGATAGAAAAGTAATGAAAGCCAGTCGAGCTGAGCTGGAAGCTGGAAGCTGCAGGCAGCCTGATTGGTAGCGCCAACAAAGGCTAATTCGTTGGCTCTGGCTGAGTGGCTGCCCGGGCTCCTTGCCTCGTCCTGCCTGCCTGCTTGGCACACAATAATTGGTAAAAGTCGAAGTCGAAGGCAGGCGATGGGGGAGAGAAAAAAGAAATATAAAGCCAAAACAACATGAAGCAAATCGAAAAACAAAAGACGAAAATTGTGTAAAGTGGTTTTATGGAGCAACAAAATAGAAAAATAGGATTTACCACACTCACACAGAACCATGTATGTGGCGTTGGGCACTTGGGATGTGGCCAAGAGATGGAGAATGCCTTAAGGTTAAAGTAAAGATTGCAGCAGCGGCGGCTCAAATGGATTTACGTGTTGCGAATTTTAATTAAACGATAAAAAAGGGCAACAGACATTGCTCAGCTCTCAGCTCTCAGCTCTGAGCTCAGCCATCGTCGAGCTGCCGGCAATGAATGACCAGCGCACTGCGTGTGCTTAGCGCAAATTTATGGGCCAGTCGAGAAGGCCTGAGGCAGAAGCAGAAGCAGAAGCTGCAACACAAGATGTGGCAGCATCATTTGGCGTTGACTTTTTGCTATTCATTGCGCCAGCCGGTGTAAAATTTAATTTACGAGCTTGTATTTTCAATATGGCCACAAAGCAGACGGCACCGCATTTCGCTGGCCAGGTGGTTCTTAAAAGTGATTAACATTAAATCATATACAAGGCAGAGGCCATATCTTTGTCGGCCACCTGACCACACACACCGGTCATCCGCCGCAGATTCAGCGATCCAGCGATCCAGATCCATTCGACGCCGCAAACAATTACATTTTCCGCACGCGCCCTTCATTCATTTTCACGCACGTACGATTTTTCGCACACAATTTTCACCTTGCGGCCAGCCTAGAAGACAACAACACTGCAGTGGAGAGGAGCAAAAAAATAAAAGCATTTACAGCTACGCATTTTGTTTGCTAATTTCAACAGAGGCGACGGCTTATCAACGAGCCGCCATTAGCCTGAGACACAAGACGCCAGAGGAGAGAGAGAGAGCGAGTATTTTCCTCTTCGCTTCCATCTCTCCCCTCAATTGACAGCAGACAGGCTCCCCTCTCTGGTCCCTCTGAACTTTTAGCAATTTGTTTGATTTTGTGCTTATTGGACTTGCGTTTTGCATAAGCAATAAACATAAATTATCGACAGCGTCCAGCAGCGATGCTGACATTTATTTATGCCCATAACTCATTGAAATCGAGAGTGCCAGCGCCCAGAAGTATGCTATGATATTTTATACGCTGTTGCCTCGCCTTTCCTTGCCTTGATTTTGCCCTGGCTTTATGGCCTCTCCAAGAATGGCTTTCAGAGCTGCCTGCTGGCGAGCCAATACAACGCTGACCGTTAGGGTCAAGCTTTGTTCTCGGCGTGCACAACGGTATGGAAAGTGTTCGAGTTGAGGCCATCTGAAACGTAGAGGCCATTAGGGTAATTGTGGAGCTTGATATGCCATTATATATTGATCAGATGCAACTGATTTTATGCTGATATTCTTTAGAGCTCTCAATTGGCATTGCTTTAACGATGCGGTAAATTTTCCTCGTATTCTACTATACCCCTCAAATAACAAATACAAAATAATATACGATTTTCAGTTAGAAAAACTTTATTTTAAAATTCTTTCTTTATTTAATACCCAGCATAAACTAGAGACTACTGTTGCAGCACCAAATAATATATTATTTAAATAATTTTCTGTTAACAATTGACATTAAATAAACACATTAATAATCATATATTATTTTCATGAGAAATAATTTGATAACTTCAAAATTCTATTCATTTTGATCGCCATTATTTTAATGGGCTTCTGTTTTTAGTGGCAGTAATTAACTTGAAATGCAAAATAGAATATTATTTTTAGATAGATTGTGGTTATAACTTAAATATTATTATCCAACAATAATAATATATTGTTTAATTTTAATTTTTTCCAGTTTATGTCACAAGATCAAACAATTGTAAATGCAATTATTTTACTTTATGACTTTCAGAAAATATATAAAAAATAATATATTATAATTATATCGCTTTTGAAGGCAATATATATCATTTTCATAGCAACATTTAAATATGGATAAACAAAATATTTAATTTTATTTTGTAGACAAATACTTAAATGATTATTTTAGACTTGGGTCACAATAATTGATGCTGAATAAATTAAAAAATATATTCCTTTCATGTAGAGTAGTTATTCGATGATATTAGTTTGACTATTAATATTAGCGCCAATAATGCCAGTTTAAATGAATAAACAATGTGCAATTGTTAATACAGAATCTGCTTTACTTCCCTTTAAAGATTACAATAAATCTATGGAAATGGGAAATTAATACAGAGAGTCGACAGAATCGCAAGACAACTTAATTTATATTTCATTAACTGTTAAGTTTGCGCCCAGCTTGGAACAGAATAAATGCTTGGCAATTTCTATTTAGCTGAGCAGCAAAGAGTGTCCTTCTACAGCCCGGCATTATGGAGCTTGTGCATTTTGTTGGCTATCGAATGGCGGCATCTTCAATTCTTTGATTACTTTCTATTTTGTTGCAACACTCTCTGCAGCTTTGCCACATCTCCTTTGCCACTTGTTGATTACTTTTAAATGAGTTTTGCTCGAGGCGTTTCTTGGCTCATTTGCCGTTGTCCGCCACACTTTGCTCAGACTCCGACTCTGTCTGCTCGACGCGTTGATTGATATTTACGCGCGTCTGATTGAAGTGTAATCAGCAGTCAGTCAGTCAGTCAGCAGAGGAGAAGGCGAAGGCGAAGGAGTGGCAAACATGTTAGTGGGAGTATTAGCAGCAAAATGAAATGTAAGTGAGCAGATCGTAATTAAAATGGCGCCAAGCGCAAAAACAACGCAACAAATTGCGCTTCGGGGCACAAACAATATGCATTAGACGAGGAAAGGGTCAAAGCACTCAGCAAGGACTCCCATTAGGACTCTGACTCTGACTCTGACTCGACTGCTGACTGCTGACTGATGGCAATGACGCTGCAGTTGCAGATGCAGCTGCTAATGAAAATGGTTGTTGCATAAACAAGCGCAGCGAGCACACATAATGAACAGCATAAGCAGACAAAAGGAGACGCCCCCAACAAATGGCACAAAAGATGAAAGCCGAGCGCTGGCACTCATAAATACGTTGACAAAAACGAACAAACAAACAGCAAGACAAACAGGCAAACAAACAAACAAATAGGCAAATACAAAAAATGAAATACACAACTGCCAAGCACTTGTGTGTGACAGAGATAGAGAGAGCACTCTCTCTCTCGCTCGTCCCTTTGTCTGTCTGTTTCGCTCTATGCTTTTCAAGCACTCAGACGCCTGGGCGTAAATCAAAGTGAAAAGCGTGCTAATTGCATTAAAAGCATATAAACAAAATGCAATGCAAGTGGCTGTGATAAATAAAAACCCAACAGCCTCCACACACTCCCTCTCTGTCTCTCTCTCTCTCTCTCTCTCTCTGTCTCTCTCCTTCCAGTCGCTACACATTGCCTTGGGGCTGTGCCTGCTGCTGATGTCCTTTTGTGCATACGCGCGCTGTGAAATTAAGCAAATAAGCACGAGCATGAGCTCATACTCACACACAAGTCCTGGCAACTTTGTAGCCGGAATCCTTGTGCCTCGCTCGCCTCACGCTTTTCATAATTTTTAATTGCTACAACAACTTTAAAAGCGCCGCAAAGTTGTCCAGATTTAACCGCTGTGACAAGATGTCCTACAACTTTAAGCAGTCTTCAAAAAATTAGAGCAAAAGTTTCAGCCAAATATCATTTAGTATAATTTGATTTAGTCATTTATTTATTGAGTATGTAGTCTAACGATTTTCCTATTATAATTAAAGTTATAACTTACTTTGCAAAAACTTTCAATTGCTGAAACAGTTTTCGATGTACCACAAAGTTTTCCAGATTTAGCTGCTGTGACAAAATGTCCTACAACTTTAAACATTCTTCAGAAATTAGAAAAAAAGTTTCAGCCGAATTAAATTTAATATAATTTGATTTAGCCATTTATTAATTAAACATATACACAATCGATTTTCCTATTATTATTAATATTGAATATATCACAAGGTGTTCAGATTTAACTGCTGTGACAAGATTTCCTGCATCTTGAAGCAGACTACAAAATGTAGAGCAAAAATGTAAGTCAAATATAATTTAATATAATTTGATTTATGCATTTATTCATTGAGTAGATACTAAATCGATTCACCAATTATAATTAATATTAAAACTTACTTTGCAATACTTACTTCCAATTGCCAAAACAATTTTAAGCCGGCTTAAACTTTCAGCAGATTTTGCAATATTAAGCTTAAAGATTCGGAATCATATTTTACGTAATATGATTTAATTTATCCATTTATTTAATTCATTCTTTATTGCGATTAATATTTAATATAATACACTGAGAGTCCTAATAATTTTTCTAATCATTTTCAATTGCTAGTTTGACAATTTAAAGCAAAACGTTTCCATTGAATATCATTTGATTTATGCATTTATTTATTGAGTTGGCAGACAATCGATACTGCCATCGCAATTAATATTAGATATTACTGTGTTACGCAAACTATACGCACACATATCGGTGAAGATCCGATATAAATCTGTTGTCGGAACACACATCAAATGGCCATTGAACTCGAACCACGACTCGCATCGCTTTCGCACTTGCTTTCGTAGATATTTCCCGCTGTTTGCCGTTTTATTGCAGGCAATCACGAGCTCGCAGCATTGCCGAAATTCAATCGTACAATGTGTTGATATATGACACGTAATCAAATGTTTTAAGTGCATGGCACACGCAGCACCGACCCTGGCCCCATAAGTGCACCTCTCTCTGCCTCTCTGCCTCCCCTCCGCCGCCCCCGCCTGGGGTCTTCCACCCCCCCACTCGACGGCGCATAAGTCAAAATAAATATGGCGCATTAAAAGCGAAAGCGTAGCAAAAAGAAATGAGACGGCGGCAGGCTGAAGCGAAACCCCGCAAATCCGACAAGTAAATATAATAACAATAAAACGAAGCAGCGACATGAATACAGCCAAGGCGAGATATTATGGCAGCGCCCCGGCAACAATAAAAAACATACAACGCAGCGACAACAACAACGCAGCAGTAACGACAAGAACAAGAACAACAATGACGGACAAGGACAATTGGTTTGACAGCAGCAACGACAGAGACAACAACAACGACAACAACGACGATAGCGCAGTTTGAGCTCGCCTCAAGTGCAACGCACTATGGGCCGAATGACAATTTTTAATGCCCTTTTTTGACAACTATATAACAAGAAGAAATCCATCGATAAAGCCTGTAAAGTCAACCACAAATTGGACAATTTTTTTGTATGTCTTCGTTTGTAATTTAAACAAGCGAAAAATATTAATGTCAGAGAATGCTACACAAATTGTTTAAAAAATATATAGCCACAAGTTCAACGCACTATGGGCAGAATGACAATTTCGATACTTAAATGACAAAAAGAAATCTTTCTATAAAGCCTGTAAAGTCAACCACAAATTGCATCATTTTTTTGTATGCAATTTTCACATGCAAAAAATTTAAATGTAATATAATTTTAATAATTTTTTTAAAAAAATATATTGCTTTAGGTGTAACGCACTATGGGAAGAATAAGTATATTTGTTGTAGTATTTGCAATACCCATTCAATCAATCTACAAAAGTCTGTAAAGTCAACCACAAATTGCATAATTTTTTGTTGCGAATCATACGTTTGTATGTAATATTAACAAACGAAAAACTTTAAATGTAAACGAATATTAAAAAAATTATGAAAAATATATAGTAGCGTCCAACAATATTAATAAAATTGTTGCGCCATGCTTTAACATTGGTAAAGAGACCTGGCAAAAAAGGATTTTTTTTATGAAAACCAAAAGAATACAAAAAAATAACCAACCGATAACACTTTTTAAATTAATTCAACTTTTCAAACATGTTTTAAATGACATTCACATTTCTAAAAAAAAAGTGAATATTACGAGGAGACACTCACCAGCTTTTGTAGTCAACGTTTTTACGTTTATTTAATTTTTTTTCTTTTTAAATGTTGTTCCATAGTGCAACACAAAAAACACTGCCTACTTTTCAGCGACAACTTGGTATCAATTTTCATTGCAGTTTATTTAAAGACTTAATAACATTCATTATTACATAATCATTTACATCGCTACACATGTGGATTCGCTTGCGCTTTAAACTAGTCTTTAAAATATGCATCGTTTTTATATTTTCTTTTCATTTAGGTTCTGATAAATATGTTTTTCTTACTCGGGCTTACGCTAAACATTCAACAACAGTTGCATTCCATTCATGATATTTCTGCCTTCGAGATATGCACTAGACATTTTGCACAATTCCGTGCTAATATGTGTGTGTATTGATGTGTGTGTGTGTGTGTTAGTTGTGGAAATGCATTAAATATTTGTACAATTAATATAGTTAGTGCCTAGATTACGAGTAGCTTATGCTGTGGAAATATACAGACGCCCCTCTCCGCTCTCCGCTCTAAAAAGTAACTATTTTAATGAAATTGCTGTTAATTAGCTTTAACTGGAAATGTTTTAAATTCATTACGAACTATGCGAATATTTATGCGCGTACTTAAACGTATTTCGAAGCCCAAATCTTCTAGTTGTGTTTGGCTGTCGATTTGCTAAGGTATCAACAATTATCTAATAAGAGTTATTCAATTTACGCTATATTGTATAATACACGAAATGTGATTTTATTATTTTGATTAATAATGAGAAGACTCCAGGCCGAGCATTGAACTGCAGCTCAGCTCAGCTTTTGTGGCGGTAACAGGACTCGTTTGATTGCGCTTACAACTAGACTTGTACAGATTTGGCTATATAGTATTATGATTTAATATTATTTTATTCAGCTTAACTCACATCACTATCAGTAGACTGGTTGAGCAATTTCTTAGCCTGCATTAAAAAGCCCGAGAGGAACAACGACATGCTAAAACTAACTGTCTGCAGAGTTGTGTTCGATTATTTCTGTATGTACATTAGCTAAGCAGCGTATACTTAATGTATTTTACTCTGGTTATTTATTTTTGCCAGTGCGGCAAAGTTGAAATATTTACAGAGATTTAATGAGTTTGGCGTCGTCCATGCATCTTCGTTAATTGTTATCTGCTCGGCGTGGCGTCGTCGCTTAATTGGGCCAACAGGCGGCGGTCATGTTCCTCCTTCTCCTCCAGCTGTCGCCTGTTGCTTGTGGGCGTGGCCAGCGTACACAGAAATGCTATTAAGACGGGCAACGCGTAGAGCGATCTGCACGTCGACGTCGCTAATATGCGTGACCAGCTTATGGACACGACGCATGTGGCAGCGGCACTCGACGCTGCCGCCGCGGCTGCAGATGTGGCAGCCGCAGGACGACGACTCTTCTTGAGTTGCTTGTCTAGTTTTTGGTTTTCGGTTTTTGGTTTGGGGAGCGAGAAACACAAGAGTTACTGCACTGTCCGACAACTGTTGCACACTGCGAATGATTGATGTTGTGCTGCTACTCACCTTCCGCTGATTTGTCCAGCTGCCGCACCGTCTCCCTGGACTCGAGCACCGGAATGCGCTGATGCTTGTCGCTCTCCACGCTCTCCTCGTTGCTCTGCCAGTACACAGACGAGATTTTGGCGACGCACTGCAAAGAGAATGAACGAGCACAGAGTATGGGAGACAAATGTGTTGGCGCCGTAAAAGTTTTATGCTTTCATTAACTGACACACGCCATGAGCTCAGCTCAGCTGATAACCCAAAATGGCGCCGCATATGGAAATGGCAGCGTGTGTGGCAAGTGTGGCAAGTGCGGCCCAGCTGGGCAGTAGTCGCATCATAAAAGTGCTGTCCGCGCTCCCATGAAATTTTGTGGCCTTTACGACACACATTTGCACTCGGCGGAGCTGCTGTCCAGCTCACAGATTGTAATCAACATACACGCTGTAATGTTGTGTCGCAAATTGAATCAAAATGTTGTGCTTGTAATGTATCAATTTCGGACGCAACATCTCCGCTCTATGTACTATAAATGTAATCAGCTTAAAGGTTTAAGGCTCACCTTCAACTTCATGTCGCCGTGCTTGAAATGTCATCCGCGCACCCGAAACTCCAGCCCAAGGCGGGCCACCTCGAGACCCTCGCGTCCCACAACCTTGGGCTCGTAGGGCCGCAGCAGCGAACGGTTCGCGTGCATCCCGTTAATCAGCCAGCTGAGGTGGCAGACGGGCTTCGATGCCGCCGAAGTGCAGTTGACGCGCACCATGTCGCCAATTTGGTATCGAGGCTGACCGCCGGTGATTTGTGGTCCATGCTTGGGCGTAACTGCCATCGAGACAGCGAGAGAGGGGCGAGAGAGAGCGGAGAGAAGTGATTGTGAGTGGTGAATGTGGCCACAACGATTAGTCATCGCACAATGCGAACAGCTTGAGCTGCAACATGGCGTATACGCAACGACTTTATTTAAAGCAGCGACTTAAGAAGACCATATTTCTAAATCTAGATATGCATTTAAGTGCAGAAAGCTGAAACTTATTAATAAATAATTTAAAGCAGCGACTTAAGAAGACCGTATGTATTAAGCTAAATTTTTCCATGTGCTGCAAGCTAAAATTATTTATTAAATAAATAAAATAAAATGAAATTGAATAAAATAAAATTTAAATTAAATAAAATTTAATTAAATAACATAAAATTAAATTTAATTTAATCATGTAGTTATATATTTAATGTATACCCAAGAGCGGAGAGAAGTGATTGTGAGTGGTGAATGTGGCCACAACGATTAGTCATCGTATAATGTAAACAGCTTGAGCTGCAACATGGCGTATACGAAACGACTTTATTTAAAGCAGCGACTTAAGAAGACCTTATGTATTAATCTATATTTATCCATCTACTGCAATCTAAAACTATTTATTAAATAAATAAAATAAAATGGAATTGAATAGAATAAAATTTAAATTACATTAAATGACATAAAATTAAATTAAATTGAATCATGTAGTTATATTTAATGTATACCAAGAGAGGGGAGAGAACTGCTTGTGAGTGGTGAAAGTGGCCACAACGATTAGTAATCGTAAAATGTTAACAGCTTAAGCTGCAACATGGCGTATACCCAACGACTTTATTTAAAGCAGCAACTCAAGTAGTCCTTATTTATTAATTTTGTTTTTCTAGTGCTACAAGCCAAAACTTAATAATAGAATAGAATAGAATGAATTGAATAAAATTAAATTAAAAAATATAAAATTAAGTTAAGTTAAATCATGTAGCTATGTATATATTTAATATATACATCTTTATTAATCTTGTTACTAACCATAAATAAAATTAATTGAAATCAAGTAAAAATAAAGAAAATCAAACGAAATTTATATAAATTACTTAACATTAAATTGAATAAAATAAAATTAAATAAAGTTAATCTATTTAATATAAAATTCAATTAAATTATATTTAATAACGTATGCGTAATATGCATTGCTTATGTATATATTTATATATTTAAAGTATTCATTTAAACATGTGCGTCTGCAATAAGCTAACCAACTCGTTATGGCGAAAATTGCCCAATAAGTTCTTGAGCAAGAGAGACAGGGAGCTAAAGAGTGAGTGAGAGGGCGGTCCGTTCTGGCCAAATAGCCGTGCACAATTGCAACAACAATTGCCGTAAAGTTCGTGTGCAATTCTGGCACGTCGTCGACGTCGTCGTCGTCGTCGTCGTGTCTGGCTCTGACCTGGATGTTTGCCAATTGGGTCAGGCAATGGACGGCAGTCAGAGAGTCAGGACATGCAGACGGACGAAGCTATTCAGACATTCAGCTTGAATTGAAAATGCGAAAAATGAATCTAAATATATCGAATGCAACCCACACACACACACACACACACACATCGCATTCTTTGCATACAGAAATCCTTTCGCCTTTTTTGCTGCTGTCTCTTTTTGCTCTTCCGTTCGCATTAATAATGATAATCATTTTGATTGCTCTTGTATTAATATTTGCTGCCATTCTTTCTTAATAATGGCAAAAGGCAACCAAAGAAAAAGCAGCAGCACAAAAAAAGGGATACACTTTTTCTTCTGTTTCTCTTTCGCGTTCTCTTTACTTATTATTGTTTGTTTCTCATTGTTCGAGTCTACTCAACTGCATAAATTATTATTTTGAGTCTTTTATGGGCCGCGACTATTTTTACGCTCTGCTCTGACATTGATTGAGCTGTTGATACTTTCTTTCCTCTTTCATTTATTTTCGCTGTGCGCTCTGTTAGTATTATTTTTATTATTCTTGTTTTTTTGTTTTATCGTTGTCATTAAGTGTAGTCCCCTCACCTTTCCCCTTTCCCTTTGACGGTGTCCTGCTTCGTTTTTTTGCTGACCATTTGTTTTGGTCGAAATAATTGCTGGACAATTTGATGTAGGGGCAAAAATGGCTTTCTATTGTAAATCCGAAATGAGCCAACAGAAATCAATGAATTTGTTTTTTTTCGACTTTAATTCGGTTTGCTATCTTCGTTTTTTTAGTTGGTCGATGATATTTTCCGCTTCTGTTTTTCAATTTCCGTGCCTGCACTTCAATTATCCCTTTTGGGGGGAGGGGCGGGGCAGGCATCAAAGCCAACTGAGCCCCACTAACTGGGTCAAATGTATATTTCGCCTCGTCATTTAGCTGCGCTGTGCGCCAGTAATCACATTCAATTATTTCAGCCACAACGCACATATAGGCTTATATACTGCCGCATTAATTTCAATATTCCGGTAATTTAAATACACACACATATATATTTTTTTGTTGCCGCTGCTGAGCAAACGACCTTTTTTTCTTGCTGCTGCAGCAGCTGCCATTAACAGGTGATTCATTAACTTTATAGATCTGCAGTCGTAATCCGCTTATGCTCGACTAGAAGTGGGGAAATCGGGGGCTGCTTTGATTGTGATACCGATTCTGATTCCGATTCCGATTCCGATTCAGATCGTCGGGCGAAACATTAAAGTCGAGCATAATTAAGTAATTCCCGTAGCACAACGGAAGCGTGCAGCTTTGATTGCCGCCTGCTCCTGCTTCCCATAAACTAGCATGCGAGTCTAAGCCCAGTTAGTTAGTTAGCCTAATTATGCGATATACACATTCTGATACTGCTCTCCCTCCCCTCCCACCCTCTCCGCCATTTCAGGCGGAAATGAACACGAAATTGCCTGGGGACCAACAATTGAGCGCCAATGCCGATGTCAATGATAATCATAATGATGTTGCTGTTGCCAGCTAACGTTCAACGATACTGCAGGTAAGTCTGACTACAAACAAGCAAATGAATATTTGAATCAACTCGACTCGTGAAGTACGTTTGCTATATAAACAAATCTACTAAGCGAGTAGAGTATACTTTCAGCAAGAAATATCTCTTTCCTATTTTTAAAATGCGAGTCAGGTGTAAATATATATTTTGGGTACATTAAACAATGTTTAATATCAGTTTTTTGAATAGTCCGCATATTAACTTATACCTAATTTATTTGTTTGCTTTTCTATATCTCATTCTGTATAATTTCTATAATGTGGGTTTATATTTAAATGTATCTATTAGTTAATATTTTTAGCCAGAAATTATCTCATTGTTTATTATTTTAATAATATCTACATTTATTTATTTGCTTTAGCTTTTTTTGCATTTAATTTAATTGTATTTAGAACCACAAATATGTGTATCATTTCAATAAACAAATGTGGTTGAATATTTAAATAATATCCATATTAATTTAGAATTATTTTATTTGAGTATGCCTTTTTATTTGTTTAATTTCATTATATTTCTAGTCAGAAATATTTCTAAACAAAAATGTGTCTTTATATTTTAAAATAGTTACTTTGATATATTTAGACTTTTGATGCACTTTTTCTTTTATAATCAAATCTAGCAACACTGTATGCAGCAAATTTAATATATTTTCATATTACGCTGATCGTTTCAAATAGCTCTTTTAATGAAAGTCTGCATTTAAACGGTTTTTTCCATTTTAGATTGTTGTTTAAGCTCCCTTAAAATTAGAGTACACGCAGTTCGTTGTGGGCTTTGGCTTTAACTTATTCATTTATGTGTTAAGCACCAAGTTTGCAATAACTGTGCGAAATGCGAAATATAGCGAAAAGCAACTGGGATTTATCGTGATGCCATTTGCCATAAACGACAGAGAGAGAGAGAGACCAAGAGACCTAAAGAGAGAGAGGGAGAAACTTCAACGGCCGTTGCGGCTGTTATTAAACACGTTTATTCTAAGTTTTCCCCAAAGCACTTTTTCATATTGCGTTTTGCCATATTTTCGCCATGTTTTGTTGGATTGCGCAAAAATTTCAAATTAAGTTGCTGCACAGCCCGTCAGCAGAAGCAGAAGCTGATGCTACAGTTCCCCGGCGTGGACTGAAGCTAAAGCCGTAGCTCTAGACGGAGTCGATGCCGTACTCGTTGCCGTTGCCGTTGCCGTAGTCAGGTCTGGAGCTGTAAGTGAGCAACAGAATTGCATCACGTACATGGGCAATTTGCCAGCAGAATAATACAAAACACACTCTCGCACACACAGACAATGTCTGCACATCTGTCTGCATGTGTGTGTTCGTGTGTGTGAAGGTTGTTGAACGCTGCCCAACTGGCCAAGTGCCTTCTATATAGTCAGTTTTATATCTTTTTGCTTTTCGTTTTCATTTTACTTTATTTTTATGCTACATCTTTTTGTTGTATTTATTTGCGGGTTTTTTGTTTTATTTTTTTGTTGTTTTTTGGCACAGGTTTCATGCTTGAGAATTTGTAAATCGCAGCGAGAAACAATGCCGGAGCATAAACTAAATAAATGCGAAATATTTTGTAGGTATGCGTTTGAATGTGTGTGTGTGTGTGTGTGTGTTTGTGAGTACTTCTGTGTGTGTCTGTATTTGTGAGCATTCTCTAGACAAAGAAACAGATTACTTTTCATCGCTTAGTCCGTGCTGAGCAATTAATCTTGCTTGGCGTTCACTTCTTTCCTCTCTCTCTCTCGCTCTCTCTCTCTCTCTCTCTCTCTCTCTCTCTCTCTCTCTCTCGCTTGCTTGCTTGCTCTGTTCACTTACCCACAACAATCATGTCCTCATGACCGGAAACTGTCTGGAACGAAGGCGCCTCGCCGGACACTTCGCACCGATAACGACCCGTCGACTGTAGGCTCACGGAGCGCAGGACGACGGCAATGTCCGTTGAGTTTTGCAACTGCAACAATAAAAAACATGAGAAAATAAAATAAATACATATTAAAAAAAGGCATATACATATCTGTATATAGTGTAGTGAGTGAAAGTCAGAGCTTCGTATGTAGGCCAAATTTCATGTATACTTTGTCTGGTTGCATAATTCATGCACTAAGCGCTTGGAGTCGTCATAAATATTGAATATTAACCCACTATGCCATCAACTTAAATATTTATAAATAACATTGCAACAAGTAGAATCAAAATACAAAAATAAAAGACGTAAACTATATTGTTAATGCAAGTGCAAGCTTCGTAAATAGGCCAAAGTGCATTATAAGAAATTGTAATAGGCATTTTGTCTGCACTCCCAATCTCCCAATCAACTGAAGTAAAATTTAAAATAATATATTAAATTAAAATAAAAATTTAAAAGAAAGCTTCGCAGGTAGACTTAATGGTAAATCATTTTGCCTGCTTGCATTTCTGAAAGTTCTGATCAGCATAGAATATTTTATTGCTAAATAGGCTATCAACAGCAGTAAAAACTTTACAAATCTCATATAATATTGAAACAATTAAGTTAACAATAAATTCTAAAATAAAATCTAGGCTATATAGGTAGCCGGAAATTGTAGTTATAATTGCTTGCATAATTAATGCATTTAAAATTCCTTACAAACTATACAATATTTCTTTACTATCAACTGATAATTATTAATATTGCAATCCAAAGTTTGCACTTTGCCACAACCACAAGCTGTTGCGGCCTGGCTAAACATTAAGCTTCAATATAAAACTTCGCTGCATTCTTTAGTCTGATTAGTTTTAATTTCAACAATAATAATTTGCAACTATTCCCCACAACATGGAATAAAAAGTTTAACTAGCGCAGTGCACTCGAAAGTGCCTTCGAATGGACTCAGATTGTTTTCTGATTCAGATGATAGCGTTCTACAGAGTCTGGGTTCAGCTTTTCATTAGCTACAGGCTTCGCCTTCTGCTCAGCCTCGTCCTCCTCCTCCTCATAATCTTCATCGTCATCATCATCGTACTCGTCATCGTCGTCCTCCCCATCATCATCATCGTCGTCGACGTCGTCATCGTCGTCGTCGGCTTCCATCAGCGATACAGACGCCTCGACCAGTTCAGTCAATTCCTTATCGCTGACTGGAAACACATTGTCCAGTTGTTCCGGCGTGGCATCGAAATGTTCCATGGCCGCATGCAGCTTCAATCGGCTCTCCACATGCATAATGCTCTGGTCCTTGTCGATCCTGCCGAGTCGCAGCCCGGCCTCGATGGGATTACTCTTTGGCTGGCGCACCATTTGGACCATCATTTCGGCGGCATCGTCCTGATTCAGGGGCGGCACCGACTCCTCCAGCGTCTGCAGCACTTTCGATTTGTTCTTGGAGTACATTACACTGAGTTCCGAAAATGTTAACGAACCTGTTACTAGACTCTATTTCCTGTCTGCTGCTGCCCTGTTCTAGTAATTGACATACACCAAACCAAAAAAAAAAAACACTGCCTACTCAAATCGACTCGTCTCGCAATTGAATTGAATCAGGTTTAGTTGATGTTCCAGTTGCAAGTTGCTGATTCGTTCACTTACCTCGACGTCGACGCCGGGCAGCGGAAACACCTGTCCGGGCGGCATATCACGTGGCACATAGCGATAGAACTCGAAGCCATCCTTGTACCATTTGACCGAGTACAAGGACTCGCCGTCCAAATCAAACTTGCAGCCCAGCACGGCATCTTCATGCCGCATGATGTGCTTCGGTATGCGAATCTCAGTCATTGTCAGGCCCTCCACAGATGGAGCTGTAAAGAGTTGGCGATATTAGTTATTTAAAGCCAGCTGAGTTGATGATGACTTCGCTTTAATAGGCGAATTAGAACAATGACGTGGCAAAGTCGCTGCAGCCTGGCACCATAAATAACTTGCAGCAAGTGCATAAAAGTCAAGGAAATCGAAAGAAATTCGCTGGCGAGCCAAAACAATGCGCTTTTGTTTTGCCAACACAATGCCAACCAGCTAGAGAATGAAAGCATTCAACTTGAGGCGTGTGAAACGTGACTGCTGGGACTTTCCTCTCTCCCTCTCTCTCCCTCTCTCTCTCTCTCTTTGTCTCCCGATTGTTCGCTATCTCACTCAATAGGGGGGGGGGGGCGAGAAAGACTCTCTGTTGTGTGCACTTGAGACACAACGAGACAACGAAACGAAAAGTTGCCGACTTTTAAACGCACACAAAAGCCGACGAGGTAGGCTTAGACAATTTAGGTCAAAGCTATGACACGAAAATCAAGATATGAAATTAATATTGCAGCTGAAATGAGCAACTGCATTGAAAGCAGAAAGCTGAAAGCTGAAAGCCAGAAGAAAGCAAGAGAAAGCCATGGTATTAGGGGTGGCCTGCATAAAGAAAGCAAATGACTTTTAAATAACCAAGAATTTAACGAAAATGCCAGAGGGAGGAAAATTGTTTTTAAATATAACTACAATATTCGTAAATATTTCTTTTAAAATACGTTTGTTATTCGCCACTTCTGACAGCATTTATGTGTATCAATTTTATTAAAATATTGTTTTTAAAATAAACTGCGAGAAACAGCTTGATTTCCCCTTTTTGTATTAGAAAAGTCGAAAATTGGGGGAGAATCAAATGCAGCTTACAATAATATTTACTGCCTCAATTAAATGCCAATAAGAGACAATAATATTTTTGTAGTTTAGTATTTAATAACATACAATAAATGAAAGAAATCCATTTAAGTAAAATTGGTTGAATTCAACTGCAATAAGCAATAAATGAAATGCCTTTTTTTTGGCTTTTTCCCTGCAGACTTTCCGTCAAATTAGTTAATGCAGCTATTACACTAACGAAATTAGTTAATGGAGGAATGTGTGGCTTGGCAGCATAATGAATTTAACATATATCACTTATATATATAGACGTAATCCCAATGCTGCTGATGTTTGTGCTATAAATACGACACAATGCTTCCTGCAAGCTTGTTTGCCCGCCTGCTTGCTTATTGTGTGATGTGATGTTTGTTGTGCGTTGGCATTTCGCTAAAAATAAAAGCTCATTTTCATTACGCCACAGGAAGCGGCAGCATTAAAGGCATTTGACCGACCAACCAACCAACCAAAGAGCCAAACGACAGCCTTTGGCGGCAAAATAAACAAGCACAAAGAACGTGCGCCGAGCTGAGCACAATGCACAAAGGCAAACAGTCGCCATTGAAGCGGCGACGACGCCGGCCAAAAGCGGAGCGAGTATCCGAATCAGGAGCAGGAGCAAAAGGAGCAGAAGGAGCAGGAGGAGAAGGCAACCAGGCAGAGAGCTTGAGCGCCTTTTGAGTGCAGTTCCGTTTGGCGGCGTCAGTCGCCGTTTGTTTTTCCTGATTTTCCGGTGCGTGGGCTATTGATGTGCGGCTTTATTTTCTTGTGAGTCGAGTATTTATGACACAAAGTATGATTTAGCATTCAAACGCAGCTCTCAAAGTGAAAATGCATTTTCAACGATGCATTTTCTATCGCTCACTTCTTTCTCAGTGACTCTGGCTTGAACTCTAAGCTTTGATCTATTTAAGTTTAATTTCAGGCAACACACAATTCAAAAAGTGACACATGAAAGCCACATCACTTCATTCAGCTCATTCAATTCTCGGCCTTCGGGCTATTTTTCCCATGAAAAAGCCTCTTCACATGAGTTCAGCTGAGAGCTATTTCTATGAATTGTTTACCTTGTTGAGAGGTTTTGCTATGCTCGCAAATAATAATCATTTATTCAAATGGTACAAAACACTCGACTTGCCTCAGATATAAATAACTGACCTAGACAGATGACGTCATTGAAAAGCGGCGTCAACAATGAGGCAGGAAATGACAATTCAGTTCCCAAAATAAATGGCATAAAGTGTGGGCGCATCTTGACGGCAAGCTATCAACAGAAATGTAAACCCGGCTAATTATTTGAAACTTGTATCGTTCCAATGCTGCTTAATTGGGATAAACTTTCAAAAGGGCAGACCTTGAAAGTTTCGCATTTGATGTCGTGTAAATCCAAATAGTTTGCCACTTAATTATGGTTGATTTTTAAATGATTTGTGTCGCTCGAGGCGACACACCAAAGCCAACTGAACTGTCAAATGCAGAGCAAATGCGACTAGTTTAATTACAGTTCTAAACAATGTCGACCGAAGAATTGTGATGCAGTCGAGATGTTGATTTATGCAGGGGCAATGGGGTTCAGTTAGACCGGATGTCGAGCCGAGCCTAGAGCAAATAAAGATGAAGATGTTTTTGCATGTTTCGCAAACGCCAAGAGTCGGCAGCATCAATACGCATCAATTGCGTCCTCTTCACAGCCAAAGGACGAGGCATTCGAGACAGGCGAGACAGACGAGACAGGCGAGACAGACGAGCCTGGAACGTGCTTAATCTGCAATCACAAGCGGAAGTTTGTCTCATACTCAGTCTCAGTCTCAGTCTCATGTCCCTGTCTCGTATCCCTGTCTGCGGCAGACTCGTTTTCTTTTCGGCGATGAGTGCGTTCCCTTTTTTGCCCAATCCATTGTTGCTGGTGTAAATGGAGCACGTTCCTCGCTCCTTTGCTTTGCTGCATTGCAGGCGCACTTGCATTTGCATATTGTGGAGTGGAGTGCAGCATAAAAAAACTCAAACTCGCAACTTGCAACTCGAAAAGTTTGTGTTCGGTTTGGCAGGCTGTGCATAGAAATGCAAATGACACCGAATTAATCTTGGCTACAAAGTGAAAACTATGTCGCGTGTTTATGTTGCAAATTTGTTTATTTGCTTTGCAGCCGAAACTTTGGCCTACTCCTTCGACCCTCAGTGCTTATGCGCCATAATTAATAGTAAATTATTACAGCAGAATTCAATTGAGAAATGTGCAACAAAATTGTGTGGCTAAACATTGGCGAGGTGGAAGAAAATAAATCAAACCAGCTGTGACAATGTACAAATTGTCATTGTCAAATTGTCTGGGGCCAAATACAACAGCACCTATTTTCTTTAATTAGGATATCAATTAGTGCACACACACACACAGCACGTACGTGTATGTGTGTAATATAATTAAAATTCATTTCGGCTTGTAAATTGGCTGGCGGCAAAAAGTGCTTGCTTGCATCAAACCGAACTGAATCATAACAATGGCAATGTATGTGAAATCGATTAATTCAATTAAATTGAAAACATCAATTTTGCGTTTTATGATTAATTACACGCACACACACACGCACACACACACACACTCTGACAGCTGAATGGAAATTATGGTTGCATGCTTTTAGGCGCTACATTTAATTCGCTAGCTCGAAAGTTATTTAAAAAGCGATTGCACGTGAAATGATGAAGGCAACTTAGTTGCGAATTAAGTAGCATTATTACAAATAATTGATTTCGCCATATTTGCAGGGCGCATTTCAATCAGTTTGCTTTAATAAACCCGCATTCTAGGGCGTGAGTTGGCTACTTTTCATTAACTGGCTGGCAGCTGTTCTCTATGGCTCTGTTCGTCTGCGTGTCGGTTAACATTAGTTTCATGTACTGTCAATAAATATGTACTTCCTTCTGGCTGCTTTTCTCTATTTTTTTGCCTGGCTTTCGCTCGGTTACATTTGGCCAAGTGTGCGCCACGTTTGCTTAATTTCATTATTGTTGCTCACTTTTCGTACGCGCCGGAATTTATTTTCCCCTCTCCCTCTGCCGACCCTCGTCTCTCCTCTATGTCGCCTGTGACATGCGTACGTGACCTCATAATAACAAAGTAAGATTTTTATCTATAATTCAGTGACGCGCTTTCCGAGCGAATTAAGTGCCGCAACGAACACAGGCAACGGAGCAGTTATAACAATCATTTTGCTGCTTTCATGCGGCCTGTCTAGACGAAATTGTATTTGTCAGTAATTATTTGCCTCCAATTGGGCAAATTATCCACATAAAAGCACTGAAACTCAACTCTCCGGCCTGCTTAAATAGTAAACAGAAAAAACTTTCGCTTTGACAACTTGCAGCATCAATTTGGTAGCATTGAGCAAAAAAAACTCCATGTTACAGTGAAGAACAGGAAAAAACTTGTGCATGTTTATTTATTTAATTAAATGCGACGCGGTGAAACTTTGCTTTGGCCACTCGAAAACTAGCGCATCCATTACGAGGCTAAGCAATCAACTTAATTAAATGACGCCAAAAGGAAGCGCAACAAAAAAGAAAAACGCTGCTCGCCAAACATTTAATTTGCCAACTAATGAATGGAGATGTTAACACCATGCAGGCATATTAATTGATTTAAAAAAAATACTATACCATCTTTGTATCGAGAAGAAAACTCATCGCATTGTTGGCATTATAAAATAATAATCTCCATTTAACCGCAAAAAGTTTTTGAGTTGGGTTTGGCAATCACATTGCGTATACGCAGCGTTGGCTCCTCGCAAAGCAATATTGTCTTGTTCGCTCGGCTCGAAATGAGTTTGCCACAGCGACAAGGCGCCAGTTAATTTTGTTTATATTGTCAAGTAGTTTGATGAACTTAATTAAAAATAAGGCAAACTTATTATTAATGCGTCAAGCCGGGAATAAAAAGGGAATAAAAAGGGAGGATGGAATACGAAGGTCGTGCAGAGGTTTAAACATGCCACAAAGTTTGTCAAGTCAGCTGAGATTTGCGCCATTTTCGGTAATGGATTCAAAGGTTTCCTCCGACTGACTTCCCGACTGTCTCACTGTCTCACAGCCTGACGTTGACTTTGGCAACTGTCAAAGTTGTTTGGCATCTCGTAAAAGCTCTGCACGGCCTTAAATCGATTAAGTACTCGTAATCGAAGTATCCGAGTGTGCCACATGGCCCTGTTGGCTGCTGTTGCTGCTGCTGCTGCAAGGGCGACAAAATGTGGCTCAAACTTTCAGCCACACACTCTCTCTCTCTCTCTTGCTGGCTGTGGCAACTAATATTGTTGGCTAAAATATGTGAAGGCGAAAAAAAAACAGCAAACTTTTTTGGCCAATTTCTGCGGGGCTCGTTTGGCGCTGCCTTTGCCAAAGTTGCTAATAAATTAAATAAACATTCAAACCCATCTCCACAACCCGCCCGTAAACTACTCACCACCGGAGAGCAGGATTGCCAGCGCCAGTTGAAGCAGCAGGTTCCAGAGCATGAACGTGAACGTGAACGTGCAACATGGGGCAGGGGCAGGGGCAAGAGCAGTGGCGCTCTGGCCACGGCCACGGCGTCGTCTATTCAAAGTTGCACCCATTTTGTTGCATTAATGTGTTCCCTTTTGCCTCGTCTGCGCTGTGTACTTATTTTGGTTTCTCTTTCTCTCTGTTTGCAACACTTTTGCTGCTTTTCTTGCCCAACTTTCTTTCGTCTTTCGTCGCTTGGTGTTGGTAAAACTTTAATTTTTCAATTTGTTTCGGAATTTCGGGTTATTTTTCTTTTGCTACAATTTGGGGCACGCAGCGTGTTTTTTTTTCTTCCCTCTGCTGCTCTCTGGTTTATTTTCCTTTTTGCAGCTGTTTGCCTTGCGTTTTAGTTTGCCTCGTCTTGTTGTTGTCTCATTTGTGCAATGCAATAAATTTCACTTGACCGCCAACGAGGGAACGCGTCACCCACCAGCAAACTGATGTGCCTTCCTCTTCCGTCTCCTCCGAGTCTCCTCCGAGTCTCCTCCGAGTCGCCTTGTTGCTTTTAGTTGTGGCCTGCGTTTTGTCGTTTGCTATTTATTTTTATTTTCCATGCGCTCTCTGCTGTTTGCTCTTCTTATTATGAGCTCGCCACACACACACACACACCTAGTTACACCCACTATTGTTGTAAAGGGAAGTGTATTCACAGTTACATTTACATGCGTCCTGCTGCTGCTGCTGCTCGTGTTTGTTCAGCAATTTGTGTTTGTCCATTTGCCCGCGTTTGTCTTTGCTTCCCTTTCATTCTTATGCTCAAGCTCGTTTTCATTGGTATTTCCATTTCCATCGCCATTTCAGTTTCAGTTTTGTCTCCTTTTCTGCTGGTTGTTATTATTGCTTTTGTTCCTCTTCGCTTAACATGTGCACAAATTAATTGAAACATCAGCAAAATGTCAGCCAGCGAGCGCATATGTCCAGCATCGCAGCATCAACAGCATTTAATCCCAGTCCAAATGGCTCAACTGCAAAGCACAAAAACACACAGAAATTAGGATTAATAAATCAAGATTTATGCAACAAAAAAAAATATATTCTCACAAATGAGGACGAAGGAATTGATTTTCAAAACAACCAAATTAAATTAATTTAATTTATGCCTGATATTCAATATGTTTAATTCGAAATTTGCAATCATTTAATATTCTTAAATGTCTGCATAATAAATTGTATTTAACATACTTGAAAGTCTTTCTGAAAGTCTTTCTTGTATTTATGTGGAAATTTACGATTATTAAGACAAAAGCTTAAGCTACGAAATTTCATTAAACTCCAGCTAATTGGATATTCAATATGATTCTGTTAAAAATAATTACAGCACTTGTCTGAGCTTTGCAGGTGCAGAAATTCCATAGCCTTTATTTACACTACTTTTCACTAAAATAGTTGTAATTCGATAACAATGCACAGCTACGAGGCTTAATTAATTAATCACACACGATGGTCAATGTGCATTGCTTGAATAATTGCGAGTGAAATGAAGCGAAGGCTGCAAGTTTTGCTATTTAATATGTTGAGTATCCTTGACGATGAGGCGGCTCAAGTGCGCCACATAATAAACTCAATTTGGCAGCTCAAAAACCGAATGACAAACATAAGTAAGTGCATAAATTAATAATGCAAAAGGATAGAAGGACAAAATATGACGATAGCTCAATTTGTGTGTGTGTCGATGAGGGATAAATTAAATTTACATAAAATCAATTAAACACACACTCGGCCTCTGGCTGTCGTTGTTTTTGTCTGTCGTCTGTTGGGTCTATACAATACAAAGTCATGGACCCAAATCCCAAACAGATGGAGATAGATAGACAGAGATTGACAGAGATCCACAAGAACTGTAACCGAAGAAAGTTTTCAAATGAAAATCATGTTGCGTAATTAGAAGCCATGAATAATTTTAGCACCTTGTTGTCAGTTATTTAAAACGAAACTCACCGACTGAACGACAGACTGACGCACATGCCACGCCCCCGCCCCCGCCCACGCCCATTGCCAGCCCATTGAGTGGCTTATGCAAAATAGTTGGACCACAGTGCGTATACTTGATGGCAAGTGAAAACATGGCCCGGCGCAGAGCAGACGCAGATTTACATAGCCAAGCTATCTCTCTGCTTCTCACAGCCTTTTGCATAATTAATTATGTGACTAGAATCGCGTCGCCTTGTTAAATATGCAAATATCCCAAACGCAGCGCAGGACTTCTTCAGCAGTGGCCCCGAAGGACGCCTCTTAAAGGTCACTCACATGCCAGCAGTTTATAAGATTCTCTCTCTCTCTCGTTGACAGCCTGGCTTAATGAAATTAAATTGCGCATACGCCATGTGCTCGCCGCAGCATCGCTTTAAAGTTCACCTCGAAACCTCTACCGCAAAAACAGGTATTTCTATTGCGCTGTTCAATGGCCTGCAATACAAAGCGCACACACACAGAGAGAGACAGAGACTAAGCCTAAGCGCGTGCTGTTATGTGGGGCAAACTCAATGGCAAAAAAAATGAGTGAATGCCAGCATAGACTGAATGACTGACTGACTGAATGACTGAGTGACTGACAACCCTGGCAGTGTGCAGCCGGGCATTTGTTTTTTGTCTGCTAGGGCCAGGGCCAAACACAAACATAACAGTGTCCCTTTGCTAGGCAAGTGATTGCCTTAAATTTAAGCCATGACTGCAGCAGAAAGCACACAAAAGAATTTCAAGAGATTTCGAGAAAAGTAAATGAAAATGGGCATTTAAATAATTTAATATGAAATACAGACATGATGTGTTATTACAAACAAAACAAAACACTCTAATAATTGATGTGACAATAAAAGCAAACTGAAAGTTGTTCTTAAATCGATTGCCAGCATAACGAATTTAATTTCGATGAAGCATAATCAACGTAATGGGCACGTGTAACTTATGTACTTGTTAATGAAATGCTTTAGTTAACCTAATTAACAACATGTGCCCGGCTATTTGAACACATAAATTGGATGGCCGCGAAACGAAGAAGAACAACAACCAAAATATGGTAGCAATTATGCTGAACATAATTTGATTCTGCTGCCAATTACCAAATTGGCCCCGCATGAAATATCGTTATCGGGTATCGTTCTAAATATGGCTACTATAAGGGGGGGTACCAAGCAAAAAAAGAAAAACAAATGAATGGGCATTATTCTGGGTCATTTTATAGCTAGAATTTCATAATTATTATAAATTATGTTGACACCTGAGGCGCGTGTGCAAATTGGGCCGCAGGACGAGCAAAAAGTTCTGCCGAAATGCTGTGTGTGTGTGTGTATGTGTGTGTGTGCAGCGCCATTACCCCGACAGGACAATGTGCAGGACAGAAGCCGACGAGCCAATCCCTCAGGGGAAATATGGCTTAAATTGTGCGACTCATTGTAATACTCACTTTTCTCCAAGTCCCTTCGCTCCTCGCCCTCGCTCTCCCTTGTTGAGGCAAGGTCTTAATATGCTTTGCGGCCAGGAAGTTGACGATGTTGGCAATGAAAAGGCAGCTTTGGCTAAGACCTCCTGTTGTTGTTGTTGTTGTTGTTATTGTTGCCGGCAATTGGCATATTTTTTGTTGTTGTTCTCCAGCTAAATGGGGAAGGAAACTCTTGGCCTTGTCTGAGCCAGTTTAAGCTGATATTGAAGTTGATGTTGATTCGAGTTTGAGTTTGAGTTTGAGTCTGAGTTCGAGTTTGAAGTTACACGGGGTGCGAACTTGTATTTCGAGCTGGCCACGTGCATTATAATAATAACAAATTATTAGTTGTCACGCACGTAACGGTACTTTCGTTCATAATTTATGCATTTTAATTTGTCAAGCGAAATGTGGCACTCACAAACACACACAAACACACTCAAGCACTCTCGTTCTCGCTCGCTCTCCCTCTCAGGGAGAGTGTAAGCAAAGGCATCTCCTTATGAATACGAGTATATTAGTATGAATGTGAGTCGCACATATGAATATGAATATGAATCGTATTCGCTTAGTCTTTGCCTTAAAGTTTTGCGCTGCAATCCACTTATGGTTGTTGCGCTCTTGTTAGCGTTATTGTTGTGTATTATAGTTGCTATTTTGCCTTTGTCTCGCACACACTCAGATATTCATAATTTAGCCTTTTCACTGCTGATTCACTGACACACTCACACACTCACGAATCGTCGCACTCGTTGTCGTTGTCGTCGTCGTCGTCGTGGTTGTCGTTTGCGTTGTCGTTGTTGTCGCTGTCTCGGCCTTTCGGAGCCGTTGTCGTCGTCTCAACCACACAGCACCAATAACCGACCAAGACTAAAAGCTTTGCTCTCCTCATTACCTGGTTTTCACTTGGACCCCAAAAAATACGAGTCGTCGTTGTCGTTGTCGTTGTCGTCGCTGGCCAGGAGCAGCCGAATGACGCATCATGCCAATGCTGGCTGCCAACGACCGGATATCAGGATAAGAAAAGCCGAGCTAACTTGGCCAAAAAGGAAATACGCTCGCACAAACCCGTTTCACGTTGTCTGAGGTTACGAATTCGCCACGCGCCACTTGCGAGAGCCTCATCCACAAGAGAGCGCTCCCAACAGAGAGAGAACAAGAGAGCGAGAGAGAGAGTCTGGTCTTGAGAGCGCACTCGTGCACGAAGTGAAGGCCGTTCGTGGGGAGTGTGTGGGTGGAGGCGTCTCTGGCAGCGAACTCACGCCTGTTTCAGTTCCATTTCGAGAAGCAGCTTTTGCTGCCGCTGCGACGGTTACAATTTGAATAATACTGGGAAATTTATTCAGTGGAACAGCTGAACAATCTGTGAATAAAACAAACAAATTATTAAAAGTAGATTCGTGAAATTATCTACAAAGTTATAATTACATGTTGATCAAATTATTCTAATTTTAAAGTCAATTTTATTTATATTTCATCTTCTCAGTTTATTATGTTTTGTTTTTTATTTGAATTTTGTTTTTATTCATTAATTTTTTTAATTACAAAATTATAATTTAGCTTTCTTATTTTTATTTAAAATACTTTTTATCTACTACTCAACTTGCTTGTTTATTTGAAATTAATAATTTAAATAACATTTTAATATTTTATTTCAATACTAAAATTTTGGAAAATTAGTGCAGTTTAAAAATGTTCATAATAAATTAAAATGATTTTAAATGTAAATTTATTATCATGAAACTATTTAATTGAATGAAATTATTTTTTGAAAACCTTTTCAATTTTATTACATCATGACTACACATATTTTATTAAATTTACTTTATTACAAATATCAATGAATTGGTATTTAATATATCAACAATATTTTTAATCACTACATTTATTTAAAAATTTTTACAATTATTATTTAAGTATACACATGTTATATATTTATTGTAATATTCTTTTGCAACTATATTTTTCCAAAACGCATTTACATTTTATAAAAGCTATTCAATTGGTTTTTAATTCTGCTAATATAAAATTAAATTCGTTTTTTTCATATATTGTTCAACTGGTATGTAATTTTTTTAAATGAAATTGAAATTCCAAATTTATTTCAAACAGGTTGCAATTCTATTTTATTTCTTTTAATATTATTTTGGAGCTCTCTATTTATTCAATAAGTGAATTGACTTTAAATGTGCTAGCTGCTTAACCCAGTTGCCCGAGCAAACACTCTTCGCTTGCATCAATAGCACATTCATTGATGTGAATGGCAAGAACAACAAGCACACACACACACTCGTACACACTCACACACACATGGGTGCACACACCCGCATCAGCTAAAGGCTGCGCGCATCATTAGCCCAAAAAGAAAAAAGTGCTGACTGCTGCATATTGGCAGAGACTGGATTCAAACTTGGCCCGAAGGATGGCCCAACGGGCAAGGCGGGCAAAAGTTGTTGTTCAAGCAAGTTGAAGTTGAGGCAGGCAACGATGCCCAGCTCATTGACAGTCATAACGCTGAAACGCGCCTCAACTTGAGCTAATTTGAGCGCAATTTGCGAGTGCCAACAGAAAGAGAGAGAAGTGTAGATAGAGAGAGAGAGAAAAGTGTAGACAGAGAGGAGTTAAGAATTTGCACTTTTACTTAATCGCAAAACTTTACTTTTGCAGGTTGCAATGCACGCTAATTCAGCCAGCTCTCTTTCTCAGCGAATGTGTCGAAAGAAACAGAGATGGAGATAGAGATAGAGAGAAAGAGTGAGAGAGAGAGGGAGAATAGGGCTGGCAAATGAACTGAAATTGATTGCGTCAACTTTTTCGATACGCAGTCTGTCGACTGTCGACCGTGTCCCTGTGTTTTGTTTCAAGTTTCCTCATTCTTGTTTGCAAATTGCATAAATTTGATTATCGAATTTCGAACTCGTTTCTTCATCTCGAGGTGCTCCTTTGGAGCAGCCGAGTCCTTTTGCCAGTCGCTGAGATAGCTAAAATTCGTTTAAATCTACGCAATTCTGCCTAATTGGCGTCTGTATGCCGTATTCATGAACTGATTGAATCTCTCTTACACTCCACAGCCTTTATTATTTAACGTTTCAATTAGAAGGCAGCCAGAGGCCAAGTCTGAGACTGATACAGCTACAGAGTCGATTACTGCCTTTGCAGCTACTCAGGCTACTGCGACACAAGGCAAAACGACCAAGAACTGACAGTTCAAAATCAAATTTGTACTCTCGGCTTAGATCAGACAATGGCCTCAACTCTGACTCTCCTCGAGTCCAAGGACTTCCACTCTGTGAGTGCGTAGTCATCAACGGCTTTAGTCAGTTGCAGCTATTTAGCATGTAAATGTGAGGCAGTGCCAAATAGTGTCTCTCCCTCTTTGTCTCCCTCTCTGTCTGTCGACCATCTATTTTGCATACAAATTACTTTTCTTTATGTTTTCGTTGTGCACAGCCGAGCGGCAGCCTACAAAATAATTTAAATGTTTCATTTGATTACAAACTGTGCTTTATGCAAAGCGAGTCCTTGTTTAATTGTGCTCCCCAAAGACAAAATATGCATTTTGCTAGATCGCAAAACTTACTGTCTCTTTTTTTTTATTGCAATCAGAATGCTGCACTTTGAGCTCATTTCATTGTGTGGCTGCCTTAAATTGTAGTTTCACACTCACACCTCCTCAAAACACACACTCACTCACAACAAAGAAGTTGGTCACTGGGTTCGTCTGCTGCAAAAATAAAAAAGGAAAATAACACGCACAGTAACACACATCAAACTCTGTCCGACACACATCACGCTCTCTCACTCACTCTCAAGTGTGGTGCAGGCGACAAAAAAAACTACTTCGATTGCGAATTGATGCTGCAAAATGTGAATAAAATCGGTTCGATGGCAAAGAAAATTCCAAGCAGGTTTATGCAAAGTTGCATCAAAGTGAAATTAGTTTCAAGTCGAAATTGAAACTTTTGTCGGTATGCAAGGTAACGAGTGTGCTGACGTATAATGATTACAGGCATATTATTACTTGACACACACACACACACACACGACTTCAAGTTGCCAAGGGATGGAAACAATGCTGGAATTTTCTATTTTTCACTGCAATTATCGTCGCCTCCACATGCAGAGCACTTATTACTTCCCTCTGACGGGTTGCGAGTTGCGAGTTGCGCGTTGAGTGCACATAAAATTGCCATAAAAATAACATTAGATGCCCCGCGGGATTCGCTGCTCATCAGACAAGCACATCCCTTTACCCTCTGCCCGACATCCTTTCAGGCCATTCATTTGTTTGGCGACTCTTCAGCGTATTCAGTGTGTGTTATGATTGTTTGTTTGATTCTGCAGCTCATTGTCTGCCATTGTCTGGGCATCTGGGCATTTATTACACTCGAGCGCTCTAATCAATGTGTCCCACTGATTAATGTCGAGCACTGCACGGGCTTTTTGGGTTACAGTTCGACTTGGCTTGGGGCTGGCATTCCACTGCATGGCCTGCAATGAATAATTAAGCGGTTTGCACGCATTCATCAGCGAACCGCAGCCCCCGAAAACCACAGCGTCTTTAATTTGAGCTCCAAGTCGTTGCGGGCTCTTGTATTAATTTTTCACGTGTGTCGTTGCGTATACGAGGCATTAGCCAGCAAAGCCATCTAATTTATAGAACGCTGCGCATATTTCTCGAAGCGGAACACAAACACACACACATTTCGTCACGTTTCGCTAAAATGTAGACATAAAATAAAAAGACAGCAGAGGAAGGTGGGCGAAATAGCGCAAAGAGCATCAATATTTTTCGTTTACCTTCTCTGCTGTTTGCGTGTATTTTTAATTTATTTGCATTTGCTCATTGAAATGCTGCACAAATACACACGCCCTTAGCCATGGCCACGCCCACTCCCACTCCCACACCCACTCAAACTGCCACAAGACCCCCGAAATAAATGACAATTTATGTGCCCTGTTCAACGCACGCCTGTCATTTTTATATGCGATATTTTCGGCACCCGACAAAATACTACTACAACAAAAACATCAACAACAACAACAACAACTGAGCAAAAAAGAAAAGCGATGTGAAGTGAAGGAAATGAAAATGAAAATAAAAATATTAAACGAATTTTAACATGCAATTTTTACCTTCACGTAAACCCAAACTCAAACGCTGTCTGTCATAAATTCTCGTTATACAATTTAAAACATTTGCTAAACACGCATTTCCTGCATGGCGATGGCATAAATTTACTTTTTGGGTTGCCCAACGGTCGCCTCCAAGGGCTGGACATCGCTCTGGCCAGGGGGAAGGGAAGTGGTCAGCATTCACATTCACATTCACATTCGCAATCGCACAGATAAAATTGTCAAATATTTGATGAATGCGTATCGAAATATAAATACAAACGCATAAACGACAACGACGACGACAACGGCGACGAAAACGAAAATGAAAATATATTTGCGCAGTCATTTTTTTTTTGGGTGTTTTTGTTTTTATTTCCTAATACGGCAAAAGGCCGCAACAAAATGCACATTCACAATTTCATAAATATATCAAAATGCGTTTATTTGCGTATGCGAAAAACGTTTTAAGTTAATTTGCCATGAAGTTTGAAGCGATATCCAGTCACTTTAGTTTTTATCTTTATTGTCGCTTAACTCGTTTACCCCTATTAGGGTTTAAAGGCATTTTAAATGAATGCTTTTCAATAAATTCAGCAATGGGAAACTGTTTCTCGAATTTCTGGAATTCTACCAGAAAATATATACGTATTTTTTATTTTATTAATACAGATGTAATATCATATATGAAAACTACTAGAGGGAAATTATAGTTTATTTCTCTGCTTTTCAAATTTAAGTTATTCGATTATAATTTGGTTGTTTGAGATAAATTTTAAGTTATATTCTCAATTTGATGTTATTCATGTACATGAATTTCATTAGCAAATATATGCATATTTTTTATTAATATAAAATTTAAAAAACAACTAAAACACAATTTGTTCTTTAACTCTATCCGTTTAAGAATTTTGAGTTAGAAGATTTTAATTTAATTTTTTTAATATCAATTTAAAGTAACGTTTTCAATACGAAACTATACTGTACTGGAATTTCACTAGACTTTACATTTAATACCTAGATATAATAAATAATATCCAGAGACAGTGCTAGCAATTTATTAGTTTTTCTTCTGTATTATATGGTTTAAGAATGATTTTAGTTTGAATTATTAATATGTTTTCTTAGAACTTTTTCTAGTATTTTTAATTTCCTGGCTTGTTTCTAAAAACGTCTTTTAATTTCCTTTGCTATTCTCTGAATTTTTAGCAACTTGTGCCTTTCGTTCTGCTTCTCTCGATCAGCTCTCGCTTCAGCAGACTTCTCATTTCTTTAGCTCTTCTAAGCCATCAATCGCTTATGTCAGCTCGAGGGAATAACTTACTTGCTGCCAGTCAACTCCGACTCCGACTCCGCCTCCAATTTCATTCGCATGCCAGGCCAGGCCAGGCATTCACATTGACAAGCGACTGACTGACTGACAGTCAATCCTAACAACTGGCCAACTGTTCACACCTCGGCTCAAGTAAATCCTCACGCTTCAGCTCGGCTTTTGGGTCTCGTCTGAGGGAGGGCTGCAATTCGGTAGTGTGCTCATTGAACCACAAAATTAGTGTGAGTTAATTTGCAGCCATCATCAACATGGCGCACAGAACACTCGAAAACACGTGTCAGCTTTCACGTATAGAAGAGAGCAGGGGGGGAGGGGGAGGGAAGTGGGGGGCAAACGGACAACGTGCCGCGCCGTGAGCCTTGAAAATTTATTAACACATGCCAATCATAAAAAACACGAGAAATGGCAATTTCATTCAAACAAAAGACGCAACTCAAAAGCGTGTTCCCAAAAACGCTAAAAACACACTGCAAATTTATGAATAAAATTGGCAAAAACCCCTAAAATAAATCATTTGGCAAGCTAAAAGCAATAGCGAAATGTGGTTGAAAAAAGCGGTGAAAATCGTATTGAGAACTGTTTTTGCTGGCCAATTTTTGGTCTAGGCTCAATATTACAGTCACGTTTTCGATTATGAAAAATTTTATTTCCGTTCTTTGTTGCCGTTGATTATGCATATATTATTATTTATTATTTGTTATTTATAGCCCGCAGACAGCGGTAAAAAAACACAACAAAACAAGAAAATAGCAAGTTGTCCGAGGCTGCACTTTGAACGCGGCACAACGCGGCGTATGCGTAACGAAAAGATAAAGGCACAAAGAAAGACACTCTGCGTGCGGTTTAGTTGGTTTAAACTGTTAATTGATTTTGTCTTTGACTTGCAGGCGAGAAGAGCGCTCTCCAATTCTGTGGCTTTTGTGCAACAGAGCGCGGTATTAGCTAAGCTGGACATTGAAACTGCTTAACTTTCATGCAATTTACAGCCAAAGTAAACTACTTTCGATCCCCCCCTTCGGCCGTCTGCATAAATCCAAGGCGAGCGGCGAGCATTTTGCTCAACGTACAAACGACAAACAATTTTATTGTGCAGCACACACACACACACACACACATACATACATACAGGCATGCACAATGCGATATGAGTGAGGTTAGTGGCCAGCAACAACGAAAATTGCAAAAGGATATGACTTTGCCACAGAGTGTGAGAGAGAGGGAGAGACACACATGCCATGCGGTTGCAGTTTTATGCGTTGGCATTGCTGCCCCGCCCACTAAACGACCTGACACCACAACGCCCACTGTCACAGCAGAGTCTATACAGATATAGAGGGAGAGAGAGAGAGAGAGAGGGAGAGCGAGAGTCCTGGCTGTGCAGCGAGCACAGCTTGATCCTTTTTTATCTTCTATTTGATTTTCATTTTTAATACGAAAATAAGTTTAGCTTAAAATTGAATTATTTGATTTATTTTGCTGGCAAGAGAACGCAGTTCCTCCCTCCCCCTCCCTTCCTCCTCTCTATAAGTATTTGTGTGTGTGTGTGTGTGTGTGTGTGTGTCTCTGCCAAAAAGTTTTCTTATTTGCTGCAGTACACCGAAAAGTGCTTCCTACATTTTTGCTGGCCATTTTGTCTGCGCTTTTGACTTTGAGCATAATTTAATCGGATATTTGCTGCTGCTCCCATTTTATTATTTAAGTTTATTTTTGCCCAGCTATATATACTATATGTATATACACAACGATTTTTACAGTTGCCATTTGAAGGCGAAGCAAACGAACCGACAAATAAATAGATTCAATTTGAAATGCAATTTTCTTAGGCCCCAAACTCCATTTGTTGTATTGCCAATTTCCACACACAACCGAAAACAAAAGATTTTAATCATCTTAATTAGTTTACGGTTGTGTTTACAACTCCAAATCAAAAACAACGAGTGCCCAAAAATGTGAATGTGCAAAACATTCAAACTACGAGTAGCATGAAAAATTGCCCTGCCAAACAATTGTGCACATGGCTGCAATTGCTTTTTGTTACATACTTGCTGTGTGTGTGTGTATGAGTGTGTGTTTATGTGTGTGTGCAACGTGTTTGTTAGCCAAATTGAATTTATGACCTGTGGCGTTGCTCTGACACACACACACACCCAGAGACTCTCTCACACACACACTTGGAGACAAGCTGAGCTGCTTGACTTGCGACATTGTTAAATTTTTGCCTTCTAATGGCCAAAAGGTGTTGCAAGTGCGTCTGTCCGTCCATCTGTCCGCCTGTCACTTGCCCCAAATGGTTGCACGACTCTTTTAATATGCAGTCTAATGGAGTTTCTACTCCACACACACAATGAACAAAAGACATCTCTACAAATTGCATTGGCCCTCAGATTTATAATCTGCTCGGATAAATCACTCGCATAGTTGTTTTTACTTTACACCGAGCGAGCAAAATTAATTTACACAAAACATATAGAACACAAAAGTAATTGAAACCGAACTCGATCTGAGTTTCGCCATAAACTAAATGCTGTTTATGCCAAGCCATAAACTTGCCCAACTATTTCACTATCTTCGTAAATATTGTGCTCGAACGTTAAATAACTTCCGTTGATAAACAAAGAAATAAATAAATATTTTCGTTGTTACCATGAACCCGAATTAATTATTTTTGATATTTTACGTTAATTTGGAATGGTATCGTGCGTGTTCAATCTGCAGATAAGTCATTACGGATGTCAGGCCCCTCGACGCGTGTTTTTGCTTGGTCACAAATCTTTCTTATCAATTCTTAATTAAAATAACAGTTCCACACTATTAATATTATTACTACTCGAAGCAGCAACGGATGCAAAAAGGGGGCACAGCACTTTCTTTAAATATAACCAAATCTAATTTTATTATAACAGGATGTAAGTAAATCGAATGGAACAGGAAGCAACTATCAGATAATTAAAACAGGTCGCTAAACAAGCGACTTCCCGAGACCCAGTAAATCTAAGAGACTTATATAGACAGACACATATATTTAAAATTAATTATATTCGCACATTCCATTAATCAGAGTATACCCTCGGATTTATTTGAATACTGGGTCGGATATAGTGTTTATAAACAGAAAGCGAAGCTGATAAGCCACTTCCGACTTCAAGTACGTTTAGTCTGCCCCATCGATAGATAATTTCGTCTACTGTCAGTGACAATAACTGATATATAGGTATAATACATTCCACAGTACACATGCTAGCCTATGATAAAAGTGTCTACATCTGGGGACAGGCGAACTTCTGTAACTTGAACTTGTTTTTTTTCTCTTCAAATACTTTTTTGTCATGTTGATTGGATGATAAGATTAAGCTGTTTTTTTTTATTAGTTGCCATGTGTCAAGAAGACAAAATGCTTTAATCGAAATTCAAGTGAAGTGCTGAGATGATAAAAAAACTGCCCAACATCGCATTGAGTACTTTGTTTATTTCTTCAATGAATATGCTCAATGAAAAGGGTTCAAAGAATAAAGTTATTGTTACCAAAGCTCTGCTGTAGTTGGCTCTGTGATTAGTCAGCGCGTGGCGCGATTCAGCAGAATATGGATAATCACGATTGTATTAAATGCTATCGTCCGATATGCAAACCGCAATGGACTTTAATCTGATCGATACATATGCGGAACAGGGCAAGCGAAAAAAAGAACTGCTGGAAACTAATTAAAAATATTGATTAAACGCACCGAAGAACAGGAAAAGCTGATAGCCCCACTTCGTATATAAGGTTGCGAGAAATCGCTAATCCTCAGCACAGTGCCAGCCATCGTTAAGTCTGCAAGTCGTTCGATCACTCAGAATAATGCCTTTCCAGCCAGAAGTCAACTACAATGCCGATCAGAAGGTGTGGAGTGGCGTCGACGAGGATGCCATCTACAATCCCAATCTCTCGCTGGGCGAGATCACCTTCAACGAGATGCGTCGCCATCCGCAGCTGATCGCCCAGATCTCGGCCACAGAGAACACGACGCTGACGCGGGAGGAACTCTTCCTCAACTCGCAGAGTGTGGCCAGCTATCTGCGCAACCTGCAGCTGCATCAAACGGATATCATTGGCATCATCGCCAGAAATACGACGCACGTCTCCGCCGTCGTCTATGGCTGCCTCTTCAACGGCCTGGCCTTCCACTGTGTCAACATCAATCACACCCCGGCGACCATCGAGAAGCTCTACGGCATCACAAAGCCTCGTGTGATCTTCTGCGACGGCGACGAGTTCGAGAAGATCAGCAATGGCACCAAGAAGCTGGACGTCAAGATTGTCACGATGCGCAAACATCAGCCCGGCTCAATTCCCATCGACGACCTGCTCATCACGCCCATCAAGCCCGACTTCCAGCCCTACAAGCTGGAGCGGGGCAACGACCAGACACTGGCCATCATCTGCTCCTCGGGCACCACCGGAGTGCCCAAGGCCGTGACGAACGCCTACAGCCACAAGTTCTTCATGACCAGCAAGTGAGTAAAGCACAAAGTATACTTATTCTTGATCAACCGAGGCGATAAAGCCATGTCCGTCTGTCTGTCTGATTTTCTGTACACCACAAACTCAGAGACTATAAAAGCTAAAGGTGCCAAACAGTTATTTTTAAAATGATTGCTAAAAATGTATCATGAAGAACAGAAGTTATTTAGTATATTCACTTCAACACAAAGGTATATTCCCATGCCAATATACTTTTTGGTATATTTTAGTATATTTCATGGTATGTTACTTAAGAATATGTATTTTTGCATAGTTCTAAATTTATTTCTTGTTGGAAAGTTAGTTTATTATGTATATAGCGAAATTGATGTTTAGTATCTCTAGCTTTTTGAATTGTTTTTTTTTTTTTTTTTGTAAATTTTGTAAATTAATTTTGAATGCTGAATTTATAGACAAGTTAGCAAGCATGGAACCTCCAATTAACTTTTTAATTTCTGTACAAATTAAATTTGAATTTTCTCCAATTACTAATCTATCAATTCCTTCCTCTGTTTAGATATCTGACCACAGCTGATGTGCAGTATTGCCACAGCACCCTTGATTGGGTCACCGGCCTCACCACCTACATTTCCAGCGGCATTCACAGCACCACTCGCGTGATTTGCGACGGCGCCTTCGATCCTGCGCTCGTGCTGAGCCTGATTGAGAAGCACAAGATCACCTGGTGGCTGGGACCACCATCGATGATGGCCTTGATGGCCAACTGCCCCAACTTCGAGACCACCAAGATCGACAGTCTGAAGCACATGTTGTACGGCGGCATGTGCGCTTCCATCGAGGTGCAAGATCGTTTCCGCAAGCGTCTCAATCCTGGAGCATTGCAGTTTGCCTTCGGCTTCTCGGAGCTGGGCTCAACGAACTGCACGCTGAACAAACACTATGAGGAGAAGCCGAACGCTTGTGGTCGCGTCCTGCCGGGCATCAAGATGAAGATTGTGAACCCAGAGAACGAGGCTTTGGAGCCCAATAAGCTGGGCGAGATCTGCATTCATCCGGGACAGTTCTGGGCTGGTTACTACAACGATCCCGAGGAGTCGCGTATGATGCAGGACCGCGAGGGCTGGCTCTACACTGGCGACACCGGCTACGTCGATGAGGACGGCTTCCTGTACATTTCGGGCCGCATCAAGGACATGATCAAGTACAACGGCATCATGTACTATCCCAGCGAAGTCGAGGACGTCATCAGCCAGATGCCGGGCATCGCCGAGGTCTGCGTCTTCGGCATGCACCACGACACCACCTGGATGCAGTCCGCTGCTGCCGTGGTGCTCAAGCGAGGCGCCCAGGTCACTGGCGAGGATGTGGTGAAGTTCGTCAAGGAGCACGTCGACTCCGACTATCTGGAGATTCATGCTGGCTGCATTATTGTGAATGACATCAAGCGTCTGCCCAACGGCAAGACGAATCGCAACGCCATGAAGGACTACTTCGTGGCCAACTTTAATAAGTAGACTTAGCATCTAGGCGCACTTTTGTTACTTATGTTATAACAATCCGGAATACTAATGTTAAACTATTATCCATATTAATAAATACTATTTTCTACAAAAAAAAACTGTTTTTTATTGTAATAGTTATACTTGTCGATAAGTTGAGTTCTGACTGCATTTACTTTTAATAAGAATTAAGAAAAAAATACCACTTTAGAAATATTTTTGTTACTCTTGTTATACAATAATTCAAATTAATAAATACTTTTTTCATCCAACAATTAGAACTGAATCGTTTAATTAATAGTTTTTAATGGCTTTAAACGGAACTTTCTACTTAGAACTGTCCTCATATCCATTCAATGGTGAATAAAAATATGTAGAGAAGGCGTCTAGTATTGTCAAGCAATAATCTATAATTACAAATACTACAATAATTTTAGATATATATTTTAATTAAAAGTTCAAGGATAAGAAAAAGTGCTGTCCGCATTTCCTTTGAATGACTAACAGATATAAATGTGGTGGCTACAACTCATTTGTTAATATTGTTAAACAATAATACATTATGATAAATAATTTTGTATTTTTTTTTCGTTTTACTTGTCTTTATTGAATTCCACAATTTATCAGAGGAAAACAATTCGAATTTCCTTTAAACACTCCATATTAATTAATAAACTCTCTTCTGCTCGCTGCCTTTTGTTACTATTCCAAAACAATAAATCCTCAAAATATATAATTTATTCCACCTTATTAATTGGTAGAGTTGCCTTTAAACAGAGAGCATCCAATTTTTAATTATATATATTTTTTGTTGATATTGTTAAACAATATTATTTACGTATCTTGAACTATAATTTTCTTTAATTATTTTTTTAATTTCTCTGCAAACGAAATCCTTCAATTATTCAGAACAAATGGCTCAGTTCAGTTCCTTTAAGTTGTCAATAGAAATGTACAACAATTTGTTACCTTCTCAAACAAAATATATAATATAAAACCTTTGCTATTTTTGTATGTAACACAAAAAAGCTTAAACCTAATATACACTTAATTACTAGTTATAGTTGTCCTTAAGCGAAGTCCCGCAATCGATCAGTGTGCAGTGCTGGGCGCACTTCCTTCAAATGGCTTGCAAAGCGAGTCGAACTCTTTCCGTTTCCGGTTGTTGGCTTAATTAAGACAAACCCTAGTTGCTCCCCATCTCCCCTGATCTCCAACCTCCTGCCCTTCTGCAGAGACAGCTCTTGTTATATTTGCACAAAGGGCAGCCGCTTGGGGGCAACTTTCCGAGTCAAGTTGTCGACTGGAGCTGCCTGCTGTTGGTTGTTGTTCGATGTTGGTTGCTGGTGTCAACTAGCTGCATCAATATGTTGTCCACACCCAAAGTATCCATTGCTGGGATCTGCCATATTGTCAATGTGCATAATTTCACATCAGCAGCAGCAGCGGCAGCAGCAGCGGCAGGACGAGGACAACAATAAGGAGCTGGGTTGAGGCTCAGCATGCGAGAACGCGCTGCAGCTGCAGCCAAGCCATTTATATGCATTTGCCCAACTGAGCCCCGGCTGAGCACGTATTGCAGTCTTTGTCTTGGCAGCAGCAGCAGCAGCAGCAACCAGAGAGGCTGCCAAAGGAAGGACTCGAGCTGGCGTCTCTTTGCCCGCTGTGGGTGCTGTGTTTTGGGCTCATTGTTGATTTCAACACAATTTAGTGTCTTATGCCATGTGTAGAATGTTGTTGTTGTCGTTGTTGCTGCTGCTGTTGCTGTTGCAGGCAACGAGCTGGAGCTGCTGCTAAATACCTGCACATGGGCTACAACAGCAGTCGCCTGACATAACCTCGAACACACAGCCAGCCTAAGCAAACAGGGCACAACATATGCACACACACACACACACTAAAGCAACACACACACATGCATGTGTGCAGAGTAGATGTATGGAAAACAAAATGAGTTGCATGTTGATTAAGTCACCTGTACACACTTTTGAGCAGGCAAGCGAGCGAAAGAGTGGGAGAGCGAGAAGTGCAGAGAGAGAGACAGAGAGAGGAAGAGAGAGAGAGAGAGAGAGCAGGCTTTACGGCTTTGGCAGGAAGTTGAGTTGTTGCTTTTTATGCAGTTGCTGCTGCTGCTGTTGCTGCCATCGGCGATGTCGGCGGCGTCTCCCGTTGCTCTAGTTGCTCTAGTTGCTGCTGCTGCTAAAAATTGCTTCATTAAGTGTTTCTTGTTAGCTCTCTGGAGCTGTGTGTATTAGTAACGCTTTTATGCTAATGTCCTTCGACTGTCCCACAGTCCTGCGATACCAGCAGAGAGTTGAGCCCCCGCCCTAGTCCGAGAGAGAGAGACAACCAGACCAATTTGACACTCGCTCTCAACAAAATATGCGTGTTTCTGAGCCAGCTTATGCATGTTCTGAATGCCATTACGCTCACAATGTCCCACAGTATGCGTGTGTGTGTGTGTGTGTGTGTGTGTGTGTGTGTGAGTGAATGTGAATGCAATTTTTTGGCAAATTAACTGCCAACTCTTGAGTGGCACTTGGGTTAAGACATTCAGTACTGCAGTCGAAGTCAACGTCGAGTTCTTCTGGGTTGTGCGTGCACAAAATGTTAAGATTCGCCATCTAAATTGGCAACAAATCCCAAATCTAAATTGCAGCACCAAAAAAACTTGTCTTCTAAGCTAATTGAATTGTTTAATTGCAAACAGCACAACAATTCTGAAATTATATTAACACTATCTAATTTATGTTAAAAATTTTAGCTAAGACTCTGTAATTGAATCGAATTTAGTTTGGTTTGAAGTAAAGTTTTTAACAGTAGTGTGTAATTTGTGGTAATCTTTTTTTATTAGAAATTCTTGCTAAAGCTTAGCTACAACTCTGCAATCGATTTTATTTTTAAATAGAAAAATGTTTTGAAATGATTAAATTCTGCTTATTTTATATGTTGGTATGATTTTTCAATATTAACATATTTTTAGGTGCAACTTCAACTCTTTGTTTTATTGAATACTAAAAAGAAAAAATTATTAAGAGTAATATATGTAATAAGTGAAATTTAATATTTGTATTTTTCCCTTCTAGTGTGTAAATTATATTCAACTTTTTTTATTTTTTTAGCTCAAAATTGGAACACAATATCTCAGCAGCACCTTCAATTGAAGACATTGGCAATGAAATGTAATCAAATAATTATCAGCTGGTATGTAATCAATTATTGTTTTTTTAATTATTTAAATAACACTATCCATAACCAAAATTCACGTTATTATTTTAATTGAAATGAATAATTTAATGAGCTGTCAATCGATTTGCACTTAGAAAATAGTGATTGCAATAGCAATTATTGCCCTGACTCGATTGTGACAATTACTGCAACATGTTCGACAGTGTACACTTGTCAATGCGCTGGCAAGTCGTCTGTTTATTCGAGCGACAACTGCAACATCTACTTGTCAGCTAGTTAATTTGGAGGCAAACTCGGCACTCAACACACATATGCCTGAGCAGGCAAGTGAAATGAAATGAAATGAAATGTAAATTGAAAAATATGCAAGCGCTGGCAATCAAGTTGCTCATGTTGTTGTTGTTGTCGAGTACAGTGTTGTTGTTGTTGTTGTTGTTGTGAAGGACGACTTGTCGCTTGTTGGCTCTAATTGTCTCAATTTAAGCAGCCGCATAGTTTCAATTAGGCGCCTGGCGTTGCCCTCCCTCCGCTCCTCCCCTTTTGGTAATTTTAAATGTCAGCCCACATATGTGTGTAAGTGTGTGTGTGTGTGTGTGTTGTTTGTGTGTTTGTATTTGTGTATATGCAAATTTTTAAGCTGTTTGCCTGCAAATTATGCCGTCACCGCGCACAGCTAATAAAACGCGCTGCAAACTACGCGACGCTTGACTGATGAGGCAGCCGAGCGTTGGCCGTAATTTATGTTGCGGCAAACCAACCGCCCCCCCTTCGCCCTCTCTGCCTCTCTGCCACCCTACAATCAGTGGGTTACCTTTTCAGCAGCCTCGACTGTTTATATTGCTTATTTAATATGTGCACGGTTGCCTGGATATCAGCCTGGCAGCCAACCAGCGAACCAACGAGCGAACAGTCTGCACTCTGTGTGCTGCGTCAACAATGCCTTTTATTGAGTTATGCCGCTCATTTGGAGGCGCCGCCATAACAATGAGCTCATTGCGCCGGCATTAAATAGTGGCGCGTGTCAATTTGGCGCAGGTTTGAGGCATTAGCTTTACCTGCCAGCCACGTTAGCTGCTTTGCCAGCTCGCAATTCATAACTGGCAACTGGCGACTGCAACAACAGTTGCCCGCCACGCCCCCCTCAGGCAGACCAACAACTATATTAAATTTCACGCCTCGGCTGCCAGTTTTTACGTATGCGTTTGTGTGTGGCTGTGTATCTGCTTGTTTTGGCTGGTTTTGTAAACCAAACCAAACACAACGCTATAGAAACACAACAAAAAATCAAATTATAAATTACAAATTATAAATTGAATACAAACTCGAAAGGAATTCAGAGCAGACAATTGTACGAGTAGTAGTGGAAATATGATTAAAAGTTTGAAATGTCAGCTAAAGATAGCAAAAATGTAAAGGACTGCACATTAGTAATTTAATATTGTGTATTTTGAAACAGTCTAAACATTTCATAATCGAAAAGATGCAAAAATGCAAATGTTTAAAAGAAGGATTAGACAAAATTAATAGACAATAATGAGGTGTATTTATAAACAGTTTAAACATAAAAACAATATTTCAATATTGAAGTAATCATTCAGAATGATGACGAATAATAAAGAGTAATGTCAGATAATTGATACATAAACATCTACAGGTATAAGAAGCATGCTTTTTTAAAATAAATATACAAAATAGTATAATTGTGTTGAAGACTAATATACATCAGCGAAATCATAAAGTTTTTTTTAAGTTCTTAGAATAAATTAATAATTCAATAATGTATAAACATACACTATATTAGCATACATTACTAGATTATTAATTCCCTATTCAACAAAATTAAATCAAGTCAAGTATTTTTATTTCAATATTTTCAGTCTAACAAAAATCATTTAAAAAGTATTTAAATCAATGCAATAAATATATAAATGCAATATATTTAAATTAATGCAATAAAATTAGAAGAAACATATTTTTAAAGACAGTCAATACATTGAAAACTAGAGTCATAAACCCGCGATAAAACCAAAGAGCAACATGATTAAAAAGCCGTCATCAAAGCTGAAGAGTAGTTGAATTTAGCAGACAGTGCATTAATAAATAAATAAAACGTGCTTACAGACTGTCAATAAATATTTGACTGCCCGAAAAGTGGGTAAAGAGTGGAAGCCACCACGTAATACACGAGGAGAGCATTATGCTGGCGCTTTGTGTACGCAACTTGTGCAGAACCATCAATAGCTGCTTCTTATCAAACATTTACAGGCACTTGGCCAGTCAGTTAGCGCACTACGCTGCGTATACGTTACGTTTGGCGTTCGCCGTTTGGCGTTTCGTTCTGGCCATGTGCAATGACTGCGCAAAACGCAGCCTAACTGGCTGCCAACGACACTTGCCAAGCAGTTTTGGGGTTCAGTTCATTTTTCATGCATTCAATGGCCACACAAAGCAACGCGCCAGACACTGGGCAGCAACATCAACGGCAGCAGCAGCAACTGTAGAAGCTGTTGAGGCAGCAACAGCAATGCAGCTGCTTGGCGCTTGGTTCCCTTTGTGCACTCCAGGGACCAGAAGGAGGCAAGGCAGAAGCTGGAGGCTGCTTTTCATATAACAACAATATTTTATGCTCAACTGTCTGGCTTTTTATGCATTTGTGCCGCCTCAGTCGCCGCTGCAGTCGCAGTCGCTGATGCTGCTGCTGTTGCTGCTGCCTATGTGAAAAATTATACAAAAAGCCAAGAGAACTAAAGAGGCAGACAGAGAGAGAGAGAGAGGGAGGGAGGAGGGGAGAAGGCCAAGCCAAGTGTTTGCCATGCACTTGACTGTGTTATTTTTACGTCCCGGCCTGCTGCATAAATCAAGTCCGAGCGCAGCGCCTGGGATAACTATTAAAGCGATGCTTAAAGATGCAGCTTAGTCAGTGCGCCAGCAAAGGGCAATTTGGAGCGACAAATTCGATTGAGCAAAAGTTGCGACGAAGCAATAGAAATGTATTTAAGGTTGACTGACTTGGACACGGACATTTGCATGCATGCCGAAGGCGTAACTGATGCCGGACAAAATCAAGTCAGGCCGAACTGAAGGCAAACAGAGCACAAATCAAAGATCAAAATGCAATTGCAATTGACTAACGCAGCAGCAACGACAGCAACAGCAACAACAACATCGTCCAACAGAGGCAAGAGTCCGATTTCAAGCAGTAAAACAAACTTTGGCAGTGCACTTTTTATATTGCTGTCACAGTCAACGGAAATGGCAACGGAAACCGAAACGGAAACGGAAACCAGACTGCCCGCAGCATGCCGCCCTCTGCAGTACACGACTCTCCGCCTCCGCATCTCCGTCGCTCCCTCGACTTTGGACAGGACAGTGCAACTTGGTAACGTTGTGCTTCATATTTATTACACACACAAAACTTTTGCACATTAAAAAAGTCAAGTTTTCTTTCTTCGCTGCCACCGAACGTTGTTGCTTTGATAGCTCCACGTTTATCTTTCCAGCTGTAGAGCTACACGAAATGGGTTTGGTTTAATTAGCCAACAAAACAAACGGCCAAAATGTCTAAAAGAGCCACACAGCGAGCGCTTCGTGAGTACGCTCAAGACAACGAACCAACGAAACGCCACAATTTGCTGATAAGCACATAAATTCTACCCAATATCATATTAAGTTGTGTGCTCATCCTAAACTGCGCATACCCTGCTAACAACATGCCAATGGGGCATGTTGTTACAAGCACAAGTTTGGCAGAACGATTCATTATTTATTTAACAAAATGCAAATTTTACTTTGGGAATAATCTATGCTACTAATCAGAAGAAAATGATTTAATAATAATTTTGCAAATATAAGAAAACATTTTATTTTATTAACTAGTTGTGGTTGTGCATAAAGAAGTTTCGTTTTCATTTTATTATTGCAAGAAATATAGTTTCTATATTTTCCAATAGGCGACTGTTACTATGATTAATAATTTATATTATAGGGAAGATGCAAATATCTGTATTACATATTATTAACATTGCTTAAATATGTAATAAGGTAAAAAGCGTATATAAAGAATAGATCACAGTGATCAAACACATACAAGACAAATAATTACATTTTATACTAAATTTATTTTTAATTTAATATTAATTATTATCTAAGAACACAAAGGAAAACAATAGATAAGAATTTACATTAATTATTTAACAATAGTAAATGATTTTTTGTATTTTTTGTGACACTTCTGTCTTCATCTGACTTGATTTCTGAATGCTAAACGCATGTGGAATGTCGAAGCAATTAGAAAGGTCTCACAATACGTATACTTGATGCAGTGTAAAATTTCTTGTAGCACACTTTCGAGGGCCTGCTTTATAATGGTAACTCTAAATAAATCATGGCAGTTACCAACACAACTCTGGCTACGTTGGGTGCTCTGCTTTTTTAATGGAGCGTGCAAAACTTTGGCTTAGATAAAACTAAAAAGAGACGCAGTTGATGTGACGGGTTCAGTTTGTCGCCCAGGTATTCAGTTGCCTCCCTCGTTCTCGTTACTCCCTCGCTTCTGTGCTATTTTTTGCCGCTCGTCAGGGTTACGGCAAACACTTGACGAAATTTGATGATAATTACCGAGCGGTAAGCAGCTATAATGGTATGTACAACTCGTTATTTGCTTAATGCGGCAATTACGGTCGGTTGGGTTGTGCTTTGTCCTAGTGTAAGTCTATCTGCGGGTCGTCCAGGGCAACCTGGCAACCCGACAAACCCGACAACCCCAAAACCAAACCCAATCCAACTCCAGTCTGTGTGGGCAGCCCACACACATCGAGCAGAATGCGAGCACTGTCATTGGAGTGATTTTTATGCTCACAGAAACTGCAGCCATTTCTTTTGATAATGATTACCAACATGTTGTGCTCGTTTCACAGTTTCTAGCCATCTCCATCTGTCTTTCCCCGTAGCTTCATCTCGTTCTTGCTAAATTTGCATATTTGCTTTTGCGCTCTTTACAGCATTTTTAATGACACATGAAATTTAATGCGCGAATGTGGAAAGTTGAGTTACACATGACCTTGAGCTGGATGAAAATGTTTCGCGATAGAAGATGATAAACTACATTTATGAAGATTGCAGCGTAGCTAAAATATCCAAGTAGAGATGGAGATAGAGATACAGGGAGGTAAGCGATAGTGGAATTTAATGAACACATTCTCTTAAAATTGTAGTGCGCAAGTTACGAGCATCAATTAGTTTTTATTTGAAAGTAAATTATTTTAATTATATTGCTGGTAAATGGTTTAAAGGGATAAGTGTGTTTGTTTATTAGCTGTATGTATTTTTAGCACATATTCGAAGTGCTCCAATCGCTGCTGCCATTTATCTCTCGGTTTCAAATTCAGCAACATTTTGTTGGCCACTTTGTGGTTGCTGCTGCTCGGCAACAAATTCGAGTGGCAATTGCTGAGCTGCCACTTGTTTAATTTCTGTTTAACATTACGCTTAATGCATTTACACAATAACCATGCGTTGTAGCACATCTGCCCCAGCCCCGCCCTGACCGCCCACTGTCCCACTATAAAGCATTGCTAATGGCCTTATAATTACTGTCCACATTCTGCGCGCAGCCACAACAAAATAATTGCCAAGTTTCGCAAATGGAGGGCAACAAAAAATATAGAAAAAAAAAGTAAAACAGACAACATTGCTAAGAAAATACGAGTACATAAAAATGCAGCAAGTTTCATTAACTAACCCAAGATGCTGGCAAGTTCTCCAATGGCGACCCAAAAAGTCGACGCAGGGCAGCAGCGAGCTGCGAAGGCCAAAGAAAACAAGTGGCATCAGCAGACGCATCCTTGGCATTTTAAGCGACAGCTCAGCACTTAGCATCCAACATTAAAAAATATTTAAAATGAGTTTAATATGTACGATACAGTAGAACGCAGATGTACTATTCATTCAAATTATATGCTGAAATTAAAAAATTGCATTTAGGAAATAAAATTAGTTACTCAATAGTTAAACTATAAGCTTGTTCGTAGTTTTCTGAAAAAATTGCTTTACACAACAAATCATTTAATTTTATTATCTATATTTGTATTTATATTAAAAGTATGCAAATTCTAATAAACAAATTATTTTCCTCTTTATATATTTTAGCTCGAACTCGATCTTATGAATGCTCCCCTAAGTACTGCTAGCCACATGAAGCGAAATGAAAACAGAAGATATCAAAACCAAAACAACATTAAATGGGTTACAACTTGCCTGTATCGAATATTTAACAAATGCAAAACATATTATTAATTTGATTTTATTTTTAAGTATTTCAAAGTATGCAATAAAATGTATAAAACTAGCATCCTAAAAGTGTGCAATAAAATTTATTAAAATAGCATCCTAAAAGTATGCAACACGTTTTATCAAACTTTTTTTATTTAACGCCCTAAAAGTATGCTGCAATTATTTCGTTCTTAATATATTGCAAATTTTTGAGTCCCTCCTAAAAGTATGCTATATGAAAAATCCCTTTAATTCCATTGAGGATAACGCGAAATTCAAAAATTCAAGGATATCTCTAGAACTACAAGGACGATTTGAATGTCCTTTGGCAGGATCATAGTCCTTGCAAATCTGCTTCGTTTGACATGCGACTCGAAAGGATCCGACAGGACATGGCCGAGATATACGCTATTTTCTGTTTGGAAAAATGTCCTTGTAACTTTGTTGTTGGCAGGATATTCGTGGTTTTTCTGATGCCAATCGGTTTGTTTTGTTTACAGCTATGGTTGTGCCAAAGGACATTCCGATCGTCCTTCAAATGGCCGAGATACGGCGGATTTTCCGACTTTTTGCCATTTTTCCTATGCAACCCCCTTAGAAAATTTTTAGGCCGATTTTGCAGATAAAATAAGCTATATCTCGGCCATTTCTTGACGCATTTTCAAAGGACATGTCTCGCTGGAATCGCAAGGACCAAATCTATCGATCTGCATCAAAAAAACATGGGGTCATCTAAGGATCCAACACTTGTAATTTTTTGGTCCGGAAATCATAAGGGAACATGCCAAAATCACAAATTCAAGGATATCTCGAAAACTACAATTACGATTTGAATGTCCTTTGCCAGGATCATAGTCCTTGCAAATCCGCTTCGTTTGACATGCGACCCGAAAGGATCCGACAGGATATGGCCGAGATATACGCTATTTTCTGTTTGAAAAAATGTCCTTGTAACTTGGCTCTCCGAAGGATATTCGTCCTTTTTGTGATGCCAATCGGTTTGTTTTGTTTACAGCTATGGTTGTGCCAAAGGACATTCCGATCGTCCTTCAAATGGCCGAGATACGGCGGATTTTCCGACTTTTTGCCATTTTTCCTATGCAACCCCCTTAGAAAATTTTTAGGCCGATTTTGCAGATAAAATAAGCTATATCTCGGCCATTTCTTGACGCATTTTCAAAGGACATGTCTCGCTGGAATCGCAAGGACCAAATCTATCGATCTGCATCAAAAAAACATGGGGTCATCTAAGGATCCAACACTTGTAATTTTTTGGTCCGGAAATCATAAGGGAACATGCCAAAATCACAAATTCAAGGATATCTCGAAAACTACAATTACGATTTGAATGTCCTTTGCCAGGATCATAGTCCTTGCAAATCCGCTTCGTTTGACATGCGACCCGAAAGGATCCGACAGGATATGGCCGAGATATACGCTATTTTCTGTTTGAAAAAATGTCCTTGTAACTTGGCTCTCCGAAGGATATTCGTCCTTTTTGTGATGCCAATCGGTTTGTTTTGTTTACAGCTATGGTTGTGCCAAAGGACATTCCGATCGTCCTTCAAATGGCCGAGATACGGCGGATTTTCCGACTTTTTGCCATTTTTCCTATGCAACCCCCTTAGAAAATTTTTAGGCCGATTTTGCAGATAAAATAAGCTATATCTCGGCCATTTCTTAACGCATTTTCAAAGGACATGTCTCGCTGGAATCGCAAGGACCAAATCTATCGATCTGCATCAAAAAAACATGGGGTCATCTAAGGATCCAACACTTGTAATTTTTTAGTTCGGAAATCATAAGGGAACATGCCAAAATCACAAATTCAAGGACATCTCGAAAACTACAAGGACGATTTGAATGTCCTTTGACAGGATCATAGTCCTTGCAAATCCGCTTCGTTTGACATGCGACCCGAAAGGATCCGACGGGATATGGCCGAGATATACGCTATTTTCTGTTTGAAAAAATGTCCTTGTAACTTGGCTCTCCGAAGGATATTCGTCCTTTTTGTAATGCCAATCGGTTTGTTTTGTTTACAGCTATGTTTGTGCCAAAGGACATTCCGATCGTCCTTCAAATGGCCGAGATACGGCGGATTTTCCGACTTTTTGCCATTTTTCCTATGCAACCCCCTTAGAAAATTTGTACGCCGATTTTGCAGATAAAATAAGCTACATCTCGGCCATTTCTTGACGCATTTTCAAAGGACATGTCTCGCTGGAATCGCAAGGACCAAATCTATCGATCTGCATCAAAAAAACATGGGGTCATCTAAGGATCCAACACTTGTAATTTTTTAGTTCGGAAATCATAAGAGAACATGCCAAAATCACAAATTCAAGGATATCTCGAAAACTACAAGGACGATTTGAATGTCCTTTGACAGGATCATAGTCCTTGCAAATCCGCTTCGTTTGACATGCGACCCGAAAGGATCCGACGGGATATGGCCGAGATATACGCTATTTTCTGTTTGAAAAAATGTCCTTGTAACTTGGCTCTCCGAAGGATATTCGTCCTTTTTGTAATGCCAATCGGTTTGTTTTGTTTACAGCTATGTTTGTGCCGAAGGACATTCCGATCGTCCTTCAAATGGCCGAGATACGGCGGATTTTCCGACTTTTTGCCATTTTTCCTATGCAACCCCCTTAGAAAATTTTTAGGCCGATTTTGCAGATAAAATAAGCTACATCTCGGCCATTTCTTGACGCATTTTCAAAGGACATGTCTCGCTGGAATCGCAAGGACCAAATCTATCGATCTGCATCAAAAAAACATGGGGTCATCTAAGGATCCAACACTTGTAATTTTTTGGTCCGGAAATCATAAGAGAACATGCCAAAATCACAAATTCAAGGATATCTCGAAAACTACAAGGACGATTTGAATGTCCTTTGACAGGATCATAGTCCTTGCAAATCCGCTTCGTTTGACATGCGACCCGAAAGGATCCGACGGGATATGGCCGAGATATACGCTATTTTCTGTTTGAAAAAATGTCCTTGTAACTTGGCTCTCCGAAGGATATTCGTCCTTTTTGTAATGCCAATCGGTTTGTTTTGTTTACAGCTATGTTTGTGCCAAAGGACATTCCGATCGTCCTTCAAATGGCCGAGATACGGCGGATTTTCCGACTTTTTGCCATTTTTCCTATGCAACCCCCTTAGAAAATTTGTACGCCGATTTTGCAGATAAAATAAGCTACATCTCGGCCATTTCTTGACGCATTTTCAAAGGACATGTCTCGCTGGAATCGCAAGGACCAAATCTATCGATCTGCATCAAAAAAACATGGAGTCATCTAAGGATCCAACACTTGTAATTTTTTAGTTCGGAAATCATAAGGGAACATGCCAAAATCACAAATTCAAGGACATCTCGAAAACTACAAGGACGATTTGAATGTCCTTTGACAGGATCATAGTCCTTGCAAATCCGCTTCGTTTGACATGCGACCCGAAAGGATCCGACGGGATATGGCCGAGATATACGCTATTTTCTGTTTGAAAAAATGTCCTTGTAACTTGGCTCTCCGAAGGATATTCGTCCTTTTTGTAATGCCAATCGGTTTGTTTTGTTTACAGCTATGTTTGTGCCAAAGGACATTCCGATCGTCCTTCAAATGGCCGAGATACGGCGGATTTTCCGACTTTTTGCCATTTTTCCTATGCAACCCCCTTAGAAAATTTGTACGCCGATTTTGCAGATAAAATAAGCTACATCTCGGCCATTTCTTGACGCATTTTCAAAGGACATGTCTCGCTGGAATCGCAAGGACCAAATCTATCGATCTGCATCAAAAAAACATGGGGTCATCTAAGGATCCAACACTTGTAATTTTTTAGTTCGGAAATCATAAGAGAACATGCCAAAATCACAAATTCAAGGATATCTCGAAAACTACAAGGACGATTTGAATGTCCTTTGACAGGATCATAGTCCTTGCAAATCCGCTTCGTTTGACATGCGACCCGAAAGGATCCGCAAGGATATGGCCGAGATATACGCTATTTTCTGTTTGAAAAAATGTCCTTGTAACTTGGCTCTCCGAAGGATATTCGTCCTTTTTGTGATGCCAATCGGTTTGTTTTGTTTACAGCTATGTTTGTGCCAAAGGACATTCCGATCGTCCTTCAAATGGCCGAGATACGGCGGATTTTCCGACTCTTAGCCATTTTTCCTATGCAACCCCCTTAGAAAATTTTTAGGCCGATTTTGCAGATAAAATAAGCTATATCTCGGCCATTTCTTGACGCATTTTCAAAGGACATGTCTCGCTGGAATCGCAAGGACCAAATCTATCGATCTGCATCAAAAAAACATGGGGTCATCTAAGGATCCAACACTTGTAATTTTTTGGTCCGGAAATCATAAGAGAACATGCCAAAATCACAAATTCAAGGATATCTCGAAAACTACAAGGACGATTTGAATGTCCTTTGACAGGATCATAGTCCTTGCAAATCCGCTTCGTTTGACATGCGACCCGAAAGGATCCGACGGGATATGGCCGAGATATACGCTATTTTCTGTTTGAAACAATGTCCTTGTAACTTGGCTCTCCGAAGGATATTCGTCCTTTTTGTAATGCCAATCGGTTTGTTTTGTTTACAGCTATGTTTGTGCCGAAGGACATTCCGATCGTCCTTCAAATGGCCGAGATACGGCGGATTTTCCGACTTTTAGCCATTTTTCCTATGCAACCCCCTTAGAAAATTTTTAGGCCGATTTTGCAGATAAAATAAGCTATATCTCGGCCATTTCTTGACGCATTTTCAAAGGACATGTCTCGCTGGAATCGCAAGGACCAAATCTATCGATCTGCATCAAAAAAACATGGGGTCATCTAAGGATCCAACACTTGTAATTTTTTGGTCCGGAAATCATAAGAGAACATGCCAAAATCACAAATTCAAGGATATCTCGAAAACTACAAGGACGATTTGAATGTCCTTTGACAGGATCATAGTCCTTGCAAATCCGCTTCGTTTGACATGCGACCCGAAAGGATCCGACTTGATATGGCCGAGATATACGCTATTTTCTGTTTGAAAAAATGTCCTTGTAACTTGGCTCTCCGAAGGATATTCGTCCTTTTTGTGATGCCAATCGGTTTGTTTTGTTTACAGCTATGTTTGTGCCAAAGGACATTCCGATCGTCCTTCAAATGGCCGAGATACGGCGGATTTTCCGACTTTTTGTCATTTTTCCTATGCAACCCCCTTAGAAAATTTTTAGGCCGATTTTGCAGATAAAATAAGCTATATCTTGGCCGTTTCTTGACGCATTTTCAAAGGACATGTCTCGCTGGAATCGCAAGGACCAAATCTATCGATCTGCATCAAAAAAACATGGGGTCATCTAAGGATCCAACACTTGTCATTTTTTGGTCCGGAAATCTTAAGGGAACATGCCAAAATCACAAATTCAAGGATATCTCAAAAACTACAAGGACGATTTGAATGTCCTTTGGCAGGATCATAGTCCTTTCAAATCCGCTTCGTTTGACATACGACTTGAAAGGATCCGCAAGGATATGGCCGAGATATACGCTATTTTCTATTTGCAAAAATGTCCTTGTAACATGGCTCCTCGAAGGATATTCGTCCTTTTTGTGATGCCAATCGGTTTGTAATGATTACAGCTATGTTTGTGCCAAAGGACATTCCGATCGTCCTTCAAATGGCCGAGATACGGCGGATTTTCCGACTTTTTGCCATTTTTCCTATGCAACCCCCTTAGAAAATTTTTAGGCCGATTTTGCAGATAAAATAAGCTATATCTTGGCCGTTTCTTGACGCATTTTCAAAGGACATATCTCGCTGGAATCGCAAGGACCAAATCTATCGATCTGCATCAAAAAAACATGGGGTCATCTAAGGATCCAACACTTGTCATTTTTTGGTCCGGAAATCTTAAGGGAACATGACGAAATCACAACATTCCGATCGTCCTTCAAATGTCCCGAAAATCGTATCTGCATTGATATAAAATATGTATGTCCTTGAGCGATCCTTAAACTTCTACATCCTGTCGCATTTTTAAAGAGCTTAAATATAAATAAATACTTACTTTACTTACCTTTCCATTGTGCGTGTGTTGATAATAAGTGATCAAGTAAAAACAACGATTTTGTTGGGTTTGTTTCATTGTTTATTTAGAGAAAATATTAGTGACAAGTAACTAAAAATAGGAATGATAAACAATTTGTTATGTAAAGTTATGTTCTACTGTCTTGAAAAGGACTTGAAGGATAACGACCTAAAAAATACTTTCAGTAAATTAGTGCAGATCTCTTTAGGATTACAAGCAGCTAGAAGTTAATACTACAAACAAACGGAAATGATGATTTCTTAATCTAAAAGCAGAACTAGCTACAGTTAACAAAAATAATGCAAAGAAAAAGGATACTAAGAAACATGTAAAGAACTTGCCACGGTCTCCAGTCATGAGTAGTTTTTTGTAGACGCTGCTTTGGCTGCTGCTGTTGCTGGTTCCGCCTGTAAATGGTTAGTTAGAGCAGCGCCATTTTGAATTTGTAACAACATGCGCACTCACGACAATTTGCATTTCCGGTTTCCAATGGGTGGATTGCCTCGTTGGCTGGCTTGCATTCTTTTATACCAAGGATTGCAGCGCAGCGCAGCACAGCAGTTTTTAGTTATCTGCGCTTGGGGGACTTCAATTCACTTTGTGCTTGGCGAGGGTTTCGCTTTAAAGACAGCACAAACGGCAGCAGACAAACTAAATGCAAAATAATGCACTGAAGCTGAACAGGGCAACAATCGACTAAAGCAAACAACAACATTTGCTGGCAGTTTATAATTGAACTGTGTGCCGCTCGAGCGGATCGAATGGTTCCGTTTGCCGTCTGTCTGCCTGCCTTCCAAAATAACAAAAATTCAACTTAATTTCAAGCAGAATGCAGCATGCAGTGGACAGACGACAGACAAGAGAGCAGGACATACGAGTATCAACTACATGCATTAACAACAACACCCTCCAGCCAACACTGACAATTGCGTCAATTTCAGCTGCAGTCTGAGCCTGGGCTCAGTCCCATGTTCTCATAACTTTGGCTGTGACTCTGACTCTGCCTCTGAGTCGCAAACGGACTCAGGCTGCAGCTCGGCCTCAGAGGCATCAATAAAATGTAGCTGTAAAGGCTTTCAACCGGCCCACAGAGATCTCTGGCCATAAACTTACCCACACTGCGTATGCTTGATATGTGCTAGGTGTTTTCTCGCTCCCACTCTCACTTTACCCAACAATGCCTTGTCTGTTTGATACACCCTGCAAATAGAGTAGACATAGTAGTCATATTATTTTCATGTACTATTAAGTTACTTATAATATAAAAAATAAGGGACGGTATTAATAAATATAATATTTTGATTAATTTTAAGTAACTTAAAACATTTCAGTCATTAATTATAACCAAAGAAAAAAAGTAAGTAATTATAAAAACAAAAAAATAATAATATCTTTGGTTTGTTTAAAATGTCGGACTAATAAAATAAATTATGGATTCTCTGAATTAATTCTATATCATTGTTCAATTATATTTTTAAGAGTTAGTTTCAAAAACAACTAAAATTGATAAATGTTCAATTATTGGTGTGAAAGGAATGCAGTTTGTTTATTTTTGTATCAATTTAGCTCTGCTGCCTCGCTGATATAATTAAATTTTGTAGCGTATCCTTTAGTCACATTTACAGCCTTTGAGCTGGCTTTTGTCACTGTATTGTGCACAATGGACACTAACTAACTGCAGACTCTGATTTGAATGTAATGGCTTTGGTTTTTCAGCCTCCAAGCCCCGCCCTCTCCACCGCTCTCCTGCTCTCCAGTCCCTTGTGTCGCCACAGTGGCACTTTTCGCTTTGACCGACTCCAATTGATGCCCAAAATAACAATTTGTGGCTTGCACACAGACAGACAGACACACATGCGTAGTCATCGAATGGAATCAGACCTCAATCAGTTTTTCTTGCTTTGACTTTGGGTTCTCTGTACACGCAACACAACACAACACCAACACAACACTCGATCCCAATCCCAATCGCACTCGCTTTTAACTGTTTCCAGTTGCTGTGGCCTTTATGGCTGCTTATTGGTTTCTGCTTCTGCAGGTGAACACAAGCTTTATGAGCTTGTTATTGTTGCTGTAGTTGTCGTTGTCGCTGCTGTTGTCGTTGCTGTTGTCGTCGTGGACACGACACGCCTTTTGTGCTGCCATAAACATTTTTTTTTATTATTCTTGCTGCTCGTTATAGCAGCACTACTTGCTCCAAGGAAAAGAAAGCGAAAGAGCGAACTTCTAATTGGAAGTTCTAAATTTCATTGTTTGGCTTTTAAGCTTCAATTGTTTGCGGTTAAAATGGCCATAAATATTGAGTGCCGCCCATCCACGAGGTGTATTTATTTGGCTGCCCCAATCAATAGGCGAACACGGTCAGCGGCATTATAAAAACCCGTTTACGAGCTCTTTCGCCCGTTGACACAACGAGTCCCTGGGGAGGCTCAGGCATTAAGTGTTTGGGAGGAAATTGGCCAGTACTTTAATGATAAGCAAAAAAGGATCAAGCTTTGCAAATATATGAGCTGGCATTTCCTCCCAGCACTGGCTTTAAATCGATTGCAAATGCATCGTTGTAGAGATATTTTCAGAGACCAAAAAAAGATTTATGAGTTTCAAAAATTAAATTAAATACTCCGGGAAGCAATAAAAAACATGCATGCATCACAAACTTTAAATTCGAATTAACAAACTACTATTTTCATAATCTAATATATATCAGAAAACTAAAAGTATGTTAAAAGGTTTGATGAGACATGAAAGACATTTTGATACGCGTACTTATTATGTTGACCAGTAGTGTATATGGATTTTAAGTGGCAAATTCAGATACATAATATACATTTTGTTGACATATTTTTTGTATAATTATATCCTCATTGAAATTCCAAAATATATTTTAAAGATTTTATTCAAAAATGGAACATAAATATATTTTATTTTATTTGTGCGACATGTTAACCGACAATCAGCAAATGGAGTCGAGATTTCCGACCGCAACAGCAGTTAACAAATTTGAAACGTTCAGCGTTGGCAAATGTAAATCATTGACCTCTTATTAAAAACTTTGTGGACCCCACAAATTATCTCTCGAGTGCGAACTTCGCAAACTTTCAGTGAACCACAATGGCCCTGAGTCTGGCCAGCCGGCTAGGCACGCTTTTAGCTATTAGCGTACAAAAGTCAACATTTAATTCACACACACACACAGTGACAGAGAGAGAGAGAGAGAGGTCCAATTCAGCGAACACTTCAAACAAAACCAAATAATCCGAGAAGCAAGAAAACTTTTCAATTTGTAGGCTGCGCCCCAAAGAAACTTGCCACGGACTGAGCTTCGACCTCGGTCCGGAATCCGGATGTTGCGTTTGATTTCTTGCGTTGCGAGCTAAAAAATTTACACAGCCACTTGGACTTCCGCCTGGCAGTCGCAGCACATTCAAATGCAGCACCGCAGACAAATTCTGTTTGCCCAAGTGTAATTTCTTAAGTAAAAGGTAAACACTTTTAGCGGCTACGTTTGCCGCAGCCGCAGCAACTGTAAATGTAACCAGAGCTGCCAACTTGAGCGCAATGCAAATGACAGTGGTTGGCAGTCCCCTCTCCTTGGTCCTTGGTCCTTGCTCCTTCCTCCTCTCGAGTGGCAGCTAAGCCACATCAGCAGCAGCCTACGCTTTCTTCTGCGACTCCTGCTAACAACAACAATCGAACACACTCGAAAACTCACTCTCTCTCAATCTCCGTGTATATTTGCAGTTCAATTTGTGCTCTGCTTCGGAAATGGCAAATAAAAAGAACACATTTTTGCAGATTTACAGATTTTCAGTGCGAATTGTGAAATGTGAAATGCGAATCGCATTTCAAGACTGCATTTTTGTGGGGGCTCTCAACACTTAACATAGCACAATGTATGCCAGAATGTGTCGTAATCTGCAATCCCATCGATAACCACAACACATTGCACGCAACACTCTGCGTATACGTAATACGCGAACATTAACGATGCCTCTCTACTGCCAGAACTTCAGAAATAAACTTTAAGGCAGCTGCTGAAACGTTAACGATTGTGAAGGCAATTGTGGCACTAAATGTACTCGATGAATTCATCAAACAGGAGATTGACATTAACCAAAACTACAGAGTACTATTCTGGGTAGAGAAATAAGAGTTGTTAACTTAATTATTACTGCTTATTTGATGACATTATTTCAACCGTAAATGTATTTTCTATGATATACAAATTTTTTAGAAATAGTCTTGCTGCTTCCTTCATAAATATGCAATTATTTTTACGTCAGTTTTACTCTCAAACTTGATGAAATTAATATTATCTTTCTAAAGGGGAAATTTGTTTTCCATCACTCAACACTGTCTTCAACTATTCAATTAATTCATAATTGAATCACTGCCTAAATAAATATAAAATTTTTTATATAATTCAAAAGCTATTTTAAAATAATCTGGCTATCTTCAAATATTCAATCAATTTATGTTTAAATCACTTCCAAATAAATATGTAATTAAATACTGACAAAATCCTCATAATCTTAACTGTCTTTATCTATTTTAGAACATTTGCGCTACATAAATAGCAAACATGATTTACTTAAATACGCTTAATATAATATTTAAATAAATATGCTGCGTACACTTATTACGTGTAAGAAAATGTTGTTTGAAGCCGTTGTAAATTTCATGACAATCTCTACTAATTTATTCAGTTGCAGTTTTTCAGGTGTCTCTTTCTGGCCGAGCTATTTATGCTCTGATCAGAAATGTTTACATTGTAAGCCGAACTGCAAACAGCAATGATGACAACAACAATAACAACAAATGGGCTTAAAGTCAAAACGAGAGCGAGAGAGTGATTTTAGACTTGTATTGTTGTCGCACTCGTGCGTAGAGGTTTATTTTGTGTGCCTTACTTAAATATACAACATTCAATGAATTTTCAATTAACTTTGATTGGCACTTTTCCTTACACACTTCACTGGCTATCTGTCTGTCTGTCCTTCTGTCTGTCTGTCTGTCTCTGAGAGCTGTCTCTATAAATGGCCCGACTGCGGTTCTTCAGTCTCCGTTTGGGACATGTTTCAAATGATAGACTTTGGCTCCTGGGACTTTATGCTAAAATCGAATGAGCAGACGGAAGCCAAACAACAAATCTCTCGCTCGGAAATTTAAACAGGCCAAAAACAACAATTTCGGATTTATTATTTCAGCTGGTGAATCAACAGCAACATGTCAAGGCAAAGGCAACGTCAAGTCGTCACACGAAAGAGTAAGAGAGAGGACGATGTCTGGCAGCAAAAATGTAGCAATAAATCAGATTACATATCAAAAATTAATACGACAATATCAGGTAACGGCATCAGGCAAATAATGACTTTTCTGCAACGCATACGAGTGCAAATTGTAAACACAGACAACAACTATTTACAATGCAATACAATTTTGCAATATTTTACTGGAAATTCCTCAACATACCCTGTACTCGACTCTGAGTGTTGATTAAGGCTTTTCGTTGCGAAAATCAGCAATCAATTTATTGAGCTTATATGATTTGGCTCCAAATCAGACTTTAATTATTTGATTGATTGATTTAGCTTAGAATGTCATGAGAATAACGTAACTAAAATCAAACTAAAGAAAAGAGAAGTATTTAATATGCGATATCACTTATGGGTAGGCTATCTATTATTTCTTTATTGAATGATATAATTGGACCCAAAAATAGCGCTCATAAAATCGAATTATAGAAAAACAATATTTAATTAATATGTATTCATTTAATTTATTTTGAGCTTAAATGATTTAGCTCCAAATCAGACTATTATTACTTGTTTGATTGATTGATTTATTTAGCCTAGAATGCCCAAAAATGAAAGTAACTAAAATCGAACTAAAGGAATGCATATTTTGTAATAATAATATTTATTTAATTTTTTCAAGCGCACAAAAGCCAATGCAGCCTTGATGCCATTTGCATTCGCTCGAATATTTTACGCTTCAAGTTCAGCGCATGAAATATATAAAAAAAAAAGTCGCGCACAAATGCCAACAATCAAAATGCAAAGCTGTTAATAGAAAAACATATATATGAGAGAGAATGTGCGGGGAGAGAGAAGTGGGGGAGGAGAATACGAAAAGCAGGGCAAAAGGCGGGCACAAAGCGACAACCGAAACAACAACAAGAAGCGCGGCAAAAAGGCTTATTAAAAGCGCATAAAAGAAAACGGCACGTTTACAAAGCAGACGCACACACACACACACACACATATGGAGGCCAAAACAAACTAGTACACATACTCACACACTCACACTCACACACACACACACACCTACGTGGTCACACACATGACCCTTAATACTCCCCCTAAGCCCCGCAGGCAGCTTTGCATGGAGCACTCGGGCGCATAAATCCGCGCTAAATGAGTTTAACACTTGGCTTAATAGTTTGGTTTTATGAAAAGCAAAAAAAGAGGCGAAAGAGAAGCAGAAGAACAACAAAAATATGGAAAGCTGTGGTGAGAATGAGAGAGAAAAAGAAAACGAGAATGTTGAGCGAAAACGTCATGGGAAAAAATGTTCCATAGCATACTTTTATGCGCAATAGAAAACTTGCAAATCGCTTTTTGTTTTCATTGCAGCAAGCAAGCGAGAGAGAGAGAGAGAAGAGAAGAGAGAGAGAGAGATGGCAGGCAGTCGAAGCCTTTGAGCATTTAGCTTGGCTTAGTTTGTGTGCAGTTTTGTTTTTATTTCTATTAGCAAACCAGTTGGCCGACAGGCTAAATGAAAAACTGCAGCGAAATGCGGCAGCAGCAGCATCGATGTGGCCAGGGAAAAGGGACGGGGAAACGAGGACGGGAAAATGGGGAGGGGAAAATGGTTTTCAATAAGCGGGCAGAGAGGCGGCAAATTTGCTGCGGCCAAGGCAAATCGCTGTTAGTTAAATGTTACAACAGCGGCAAACTCATTTTAAATATTAAATTTCAGCGTGTGGCGGCTTGCAGCATGTGGCATGCAGCAGTTAATATTTCACAAGCATTTTACTTTCAACATAATTACAGGTGCAAGACAGTCCACAGCCCAACCACTTTGAAAAACTATTTGCGCATAGACACACACACACACACACGCACATACATAATTTAGTGCAGCACTTGGACAACATTAATGTGTTGTTGTTGCTGGCGCTGAGTGCTGCGGCTACTAGACCAAAAAGCGGATGCACCTCACGAGCACACAGACAGACACTAACACATACACTCTCACACACACTCACTAACACTCTCTCACACACACACGCCTGGATGGCAGTCAGCAGCTTGTGGCACCTGCTGTGCATATTTTTCAGCTAATACATATATAATTTTTCACCGCTTTTACACACACATTTTTCCTTCCCCGTATTTTATTGCCGCTCTGCACTGTGTGTGTGTGTGTGTGATATTTATGTGTGCTTGTGTGTGTGTGAGCTTGTTGCTTGGTCGCTCAGCGTGTTTGTTTTTAATATTGTTTGCCTCAGCTACTTTATGGCTAAGTGCAGCTGCAATTCCCATTCTTAAACACAACTCGAAACCCAACCGATGACAGCCTCCAAAATGTTCATTGTTTTTCTTAAGGCTTACTGCCTGCCCTCTCTCTCTCTCTCACTCTCTCTCTCCATCTCTCTCTGCTGTTTCGTTGCACTTTTTTGTGCTCTTTTGGCTATCACAAATATTATTCATACAAAGAGCGCAGGCAAAGCTTTCGTTTTTTGTGCCAGCCATAAAGCAGCTTATGCAGCTGAAAACATAAAACTCTTATAAATGTCCACAAATATTATGTGGCATGCTAAGCATATGAATTAAGTGTCATTTTCGATGGAAAATAACAAAATGCTTAGAATTTCAATTACTAAACCAAAAGAAATGCAATCAATTCATTTATAAAGCTAGAGATCAATAGATGCTGCTCTTGTGGCCTCAATGTAACTTTAGTTATTTAGTTATGAATCATATTCGATTCGTATCGAATTTAATGTTTATTTGCTTTTGCAAGTAAATGGTAGAAATATGCAGTTCTTTGCTTTGGAGAAATGTCACTGTAAAGTTTTTCATTGGTTGTGTATTCTAACAAGTGGAAAAGCACCATAAAGTTTCTCATCTGCCGCGAGGCATTAAAAATTCAGCAACAACAAACTGCACGGCATATAAAAGAAGAGTTCTGCGCTACTAAAAAGCTATAATTTCCCAGAAATAAAATTTATAATATTTTGCCAAATAAAAGACGACTTAAGTGGATAATCTATGTGAATAAAAGTTTCAATAAACTTAAAGTCATGTTAAAAATAATCCAATTAGAATAAGATTGAGATTATTTAATCTTACACAGAATGGGATGAAAAAGCTAGTTTATTTAAATACCCAAGAAAGTAAAAAATATTTAAATTAAAAATGCCATAAATGTTTACGAATTCTTTCCAATTTTTATACTATTTAAAATAAATATGCTTTTGAAAATATTTCAATACAATGCAATGCAAATCGATTGCAATTTTGATTTCGGGAACAACCCAAATATTTGACTGTCTCCTTGTCTCTATTTTTTGCCAATGCTCGTATGTGTTTGTTTATATTTGCCATGTGTGTGTGTGTGTGTGTGTTAAATCTTAACAGCTAACAATTAAGTCGCATCATAACGAACGTTTTGCGTAAATTTAAAAACTTTTTAATGCCACACACTTGCGGGCTTTTTGAACTTCGCTTCACTGCCAGATAAGCGGCTTCAAAAGTTTCTCCATATACAAACTACGACCACGAATGCGAATACGAATACGAACTGCAATAACTACAACCATAAATGGAAGGCAAACGAAGGGCAAAGGCGAATCGGAGGCGAATGGGAACGAGTCGAAGCAGCCAAACTACAGATGCAATTAATTTCTGGCCAACATTTTGTGGCCCATTCTGGTTGGCTGTAATCGGCGAACAGAAGAGCATAAAACGTGCCTTGCTGCTATCATTATGGCTCATCTTGTGCCATTTAAATAATCACAACTAACCAACTAAACATTGAGCCTTGCATGCCACTCAGTTATGCAGTCTTGACTCTGCCTGCAGGCAGCTCGAATAAACATTTTGCAAAATTATATTTCACAATGAGACAAATATTAAACTCTTTATCTGTCTCCATTGCTGCCTTGGGCTGTCAATTCGTCTTGCTTTAGCATTTGCCTTCTAATAGTTAATTGTTGTATGATCTTGCTCTATCTTAATCACTTTATTATTTCCAGCCAACAACACAACGACAAGCTGCTCAATTGCCAGCAATAATAAGTAATGATCTGCTAGCTGAAGGCATTACGTATACGACACAGGTAACAGCTGTATTAATAACTATTTGTCATGCTAACAGTTAAGATAGAAATGATTTCATTTGAAACTTACCGAATTATCACGTATACGCCAAGTAGAGTTTCAGTCAAATTCAAAAAAATTTAAATTGTTGTGTTATACATGAATGCTGAAAAGAATGTAAAATTACTCGATTACTCCTCTTTTTACATATAAAGTATACGTCTCGTTGTACATATAATGTATTTATAAGCTAATGTTAAATATTGTAAATTGATATGAAGAATGAATTTCTAAAATGAATATTGTATTAAATAAAACTCATTAAAAGAAATAAACGTTGTGCTCTACCTAACATATATTAATGCTGTAAAGTATATAAATTTACTTAATTATTTCGAACCTTCCACTTTAAAATATCAAGTATACGTCTAGTTGTATCTTTGCTGTATTCATTTCCCCTTCTTGCATAATCTGAAATGCTATCGATTTATTTACAAAATTGATGGAAACGAATGCAAATAATAGCAGCTGTCTCTGCTGACAGTATTAGTTTCCCATACAACGAAATTCTAGAAATATTCATGTCAACGCAGCATCAAAAGTGGCAAATTTCACGAGGTAATAGGATCTTGCTATAGAGTATTTACTATTCAGTTCAGGCATTTTGTACGCGATTGTTTTTTGGTTTTTCACAAAGCCCTGTGCAATATTTTAATACCAAATTGACAGGTCCGCACAAAAGTGTTGCACGCAGAACGCGATGCCGCAGCTTTTAGTGTTTGTTATTGTTGCTTTGTTGTGTTGTTGTTGATGTATTTGTTTCGGTAGATGTCAAACGAGAGATGTGTTGCCGCTGCTGCTGTTGCTGCTGCTGTTGATGTTGCTGCTGTTGATGTTGCTGGCTGGAGCCAATTAATCACGCAGCTTGCCCCAATAGATTTAAATTGTCACATCGTTTATCAAGCGAAACAACGTGGCAAGAGGCAACGACGGCAATAAAAAAATGCAGCATAAAGAATATTAAATATTAAATAATTATCTGCGATAGATTTGTAATTAGACAGGTCGATGGCGAGCAAACAAATTGGCGGAGTTGAGCTAATAACGCGATAAACTCCAACAGTAAATTATTAATAATCCGCTTAAAAGCAGTCGGAAAACAACAACAACAAAAAACTGCTGGCAAATACCATTAATAAAATGTAGTCGACTAATCGGAGCAAATTCAATTGCTATTAATGGTGAAATAAAATAATAAAATAATTTATGCGGCTGACCGAAGAGCAAACGAGAGAAGCACAGCAGAAATAGAAATGTATTTGAAATGCGAATGCAAACAAAATGCCAACCGAGAGAAGAGAGCTTTGGCCAGAGAAAATGTGTACTGGAAATTAAAAGATAAAATAGCAATTAGTGAATCTTATCTACAGTTTTCTATCTTCTATCTTCGCTCTAAGCGCTGTTTGCTAATTGAAAAACAAACTACATTTGCGGCAATTTATGCCAGAGACACGTTCGCAGCTTAGCTGGAGCACATTGAAAAGCTTAGCAACTGGCATAAAAATATTTATTGTGTTTAAATTATGAATATGATATGAATGCTCGCAGCATTCGAGAGTGTCATGCCAACAGGCCAAACAAGGCAATGCAATCAGCAACAAGAAGTGTTAAGCAAGCATTGTGTTTGACACTATCGGCCGTTGCCACGCCCCTCCGCCTCCTCCTCCCTACGCCCCCACACACACACACACACACACTCCGTCTGTCAGCGGAAACGGAAGTGTGCCACAAATGCAAGCTGCATTTTAGCCTCTTCCTTTGATATGTGCGAATATCCAGCAGCTCAATGCAAATAAACCCACATCTCACATGAATATACTCACACACTCAATCACACACACCCACACACACTCACACGCACACTCACAGATGCTTGCACACACTTGCATATTTATTTATATTTCTAAACAATTTTTCCTTTCTTATTTTATTTGAACACGCCTGGTAAATATTTCAATATACTCGTGTTTGCTGAAATGACGTCGAAATGGAAAATGGAAATATTTGCGAGGCCACAACGAATGGAAAATACGCTTAAATAATTTAGATGTAAATTAAATTCGACATAAAATAAAATATAAATATTATTTAATAATCTAATTATTATTAAATTGAAAATAATATTTATATATTTATTTACTCCAGGTTTAATAATAACTAAATAAACAAATATTATTTTTAATTTAATGAATTCGGTGATGTTTGTATTTGAAATAATATTTATTTATTTATTTTCTTCAACTTTAATAATAAATAAACAAATAAATATTCTTTCTAATTTAATTAATTAATTAATGCTTGTATTGAATGCATTAATATTTGACTTGAATAATTCTGTTGTATCTAAATATATTTTCTTAGATATTTTCTATGACACAACATCTGCAACATGCCCCAATAAATAGTGAAGACTTTGACAACTTCTAGTTAGATTTCTGGGAGCGTTGGCTTCCCCAGCTCATGTTCTGTGCTCTATCTATTGACTTCCAGTTGAAAAGCAGCTAAAACGAATGCAGAGCAACGGAGTTATGCAATGTGTCAGCAGCAAATGGAAAAGGACAGCACGTAAACAGAAATCAACTTGCAAGGATATTTGGCCGAAGTCAAGGATATCGAAGCAATTGCATGCGGCATACGCAGCGTATGCGCAATTAATTACATAGTTATTAATGTGAGGGCAAGTAAACAAAAAGAAATTGTCCACTTGGTTGGGTCCATCATTTTAAGTGGCCATATTGCAACATGATTAAGACTTAAGCTGCAAAGACACACAGTTAATGGTCAAGCAGCGATAGACGGAGAGAGAAAGAGAGAGGGAATGAGAGAGAGAGGGAATGAGAGAGAGAGGGAATGAGAGCTGAAATATTGAAGTGAACCGCGAAATATGTGCAATAAAAATGTTTTAAATAAACGACACTCGACTTTACAGAAAGCGGATCCGAGCACTTGCCATAAATGTTTTGTGCACACATCGAAAACAGACTGAAACACTGAAAGCCAATACACTTACACACACACAGCCATAAGAGTGTGTGTGTGTGTGTGTGTGTGTGAGTGTGTGTGGAGACAGTTATGGGTTGGAGGCAGTGTTTGATGGGGTCACAGCAGGCTTTCAGAAAGGATGATAAATGAGCATAAGAGTTAAATGCCAGCGCAACTAAAGGCGGCAGAAACAGACGGAGACGGAGACGGAGTTGAAGTTGGAGACAGAGATAGGAAGAGCGGGAGAGAGGGAGACGGAGATGCATGCCAAACGACCGTCATTAAAGCTGTTTTATGGTCAACAAAAGCAGCTCAAATAAAAACTCAAAGCGACTGCGACATGCTTAATTGAGCCGACCATCGACCAATGACCATTCAGCATTCAGCATTCAGCATCGAGCATTCAGTATTGCACATTGAGCTGGCGTCGTCCTTCGTCTTCGTGCTTGTACCGAGTAATTGACATTTTAAATGCGAGCATTTGCTCGCTCACATGGCGTATGATTGATGTGAACTCAGCTCGACACAGCAGCATATGCCACATGGTCGTCTCCAGTCTCCGGTCGCCATCTCCAGCGTTGTCGTTGTCGACTAAGCAGCTTACAGCTGGCAGTATGCATAAGTAGCCGAAATTAAATTTGGTAAGCGCAACAAGCGTTCGTTGCTCCATATATGTACATCTACTCTGAAGGAGCAGGACTCCTCGCTCTCCGCGCTATCAGTCCTTTGGCTGCTGGGCGCAACGCATGTTTATGAAAAATTACTTAAGCTGCAGCAACATGAAAATGAATTTTTCAACAGCGCTCAGTCTGCGTCTGACCTGCTGTCTTAAGCTGTCTTAAGCAGCCAGGATAACAAACAAAATACACACTCACACACTCCTCTCCTCCCTCCCCCTCTCCCTCTGTCTTAGTGGGGCACGCGTAAGTGGAGAGCGTGGCAGCTTCTGCAGGAATCGCAGCCACAACAGAAGCTAATAAATAATTGTCTGGTTAGCAAAGACAAAGCATAGGCGCTACTACAAAGGGACGAAGGACCTTCGACGCCGTCGGCGACGGCGACGGGTTGAAAAATTCCCTCAGCAATGGCAACATAAATAAGCATATATAAATCATGCATGCCTTGCTCCTGCTCCTGCTCCTGCTCCTGCTCCTTACTTATGCCGCATAAATATATATGGGCAACAGTCAGTGTTAGAAATTAACGTCTGTGGCCAAGCAGCCAGCAGAAGTCGTAGACACATTATTTATGGACAAGAACCAAAAGGGCTTTACGTTTGCGAGTAGTTAATCTCATTAAAAACTACACTACACTGCTCTTCCAGATTATTGCTTGCTTTTCAGCTCTTGCAGACCATCGCTGTAGTATTCAATATTTAAGTTAAGAATCAAAGCAACTAGTTACTTGAAAGCAAAGAATTTTATGGCATATAATTATTTATATAGGCATGCAATAAAATGGTAGAAACCATTAATTAATTGGAGTAATTTTACTACTTTGAGTATAGCAATTACATTATTTTGCAATATGTATCAAAATTCTATATCACAATTTAGTTCAAGTTTTTAATAGTTAAATATCAGTAAAATTGATTACTAATATTTTTACTTGAAATAAAACAGCTGTTGAATGAAATATTGAACTACGGTATTATTTCATAGTTAGTATTTCAGTTACGAGTATTGCAATTCAAATAATAAATTAACCTTTAGGTTATTATTGTTCAAGTTTTATACTGTGAGTATAAAATAGGTTCAAAAGAAATTGTCAAATGATATACAAATGCTGCTTTCAATATTTTAAAAGTCATTTAAATTCATATTAAAGATGGAACCAAATAGTATTGCAATTAAATAAATATTGCCGACTCTTAGTGAAATATTGTTGAAGCTTTTAAATCTAATATTCAAATTCATATTTGATATTACAAACTTATCAATTAAATTGGATTTTAGTTAATTATTGTTTATGTTTTTATAGCTAAAAAGATATTCAATACATGAGATGTTAGTGTCGCAAATTAGAGAAGTCTTTAATTTCTCCAATTTAAACTAATTAACAAATTATACCCTTACTACAACTAGATTGAGAGCGAAATCGTTTGATAATGAGATCCTGGCAACATGATTGCACTATCAAGGCCAAGCATCATTAAAATGTAGGCAAAGATTATTGCAGAGATTGCGTTGTCGGTACACAAAAGTAGTTAAATTGGTTATAGGAATGCCTTCATTAATATTTAAGCGGGCTGGCTGGCGAGCGCAAACATTTAATGCCCAGTGTATTATTTGGCATAGCAACTTTTAATTAATTCCAAACCATTTAACTGTAAACAAAGACGGGACGGCATAAAACGTGCCCACTTAAACGGGACAGACAGACTTATCTAATATTTTACAACCCATTTGAAAATGATATGCCAACGGAATGACTTTAAGAGACGCCCTCAAATAATTAGCGCCAATTGTTGGTCGTAACTCAAGTTGTTTCTGGCCAAGCACAACAAAGGGTTAATTAAGCAGTCCGATTCTGTTTTGTCCCCTCCAAATTCATATGCAAAGCAAGACAGTTGGCAAATAAAAATGCCGGCGATTAACTTGTGAATTATTCAAGGTGAGTTAGGGTTAGTTTTTATTGGCATTCCAATTCCGGTCGGGTTGGCGATATTAAAGCCCAACTACACTTAAAGTTGACCGCACAAATTGAACCTCAATCTCGGCGCACATAAAGTACTCTTGTTGCTGGCGACTGGAGCCAAAGCCCACAAGCGATTTATAACTAAACAGTAACAATACTTAATTAGATACTTTATCCGGGCATTAACCGAAACACCTATGAGAACAACACAGCACTGGGCAACGTTAAGAAGTTATGGCAGCCAAGCCCACATGTTGTCTCTGGTTGTGTGTGTTTTTAGCAAATTAGGTTAGCCAACTAATAGATACACACATACACAGAGAGAGTGAGCATTTTGGTAAGAGTTGCAAGGGGAGGAGGGGCGACTACAACTACAACTTCATTAGCTAATTCAATGCGGCCGTTACGTGAGGCGATGTTTCAGGCCGCAATGAGCCTCGCCTCGTATGCCAATAAACACAATTTTACGCTAATTGGGTAACAAATATAATTGCCAAGAGCAGCGCAATAAACCACACACAAACAGTCAATACACACACACTCGCACACACACTCGCACACACACTCGCCATGCAAGTGCATAAATATGAGGGAATTGTAGTGAGCATTTTGGGGCAAGCAACTCGATGCTGCCTGTTGCCCGTTGATGTGGCGGAAACGGGGAACCAATCAGATGCCAACCTGGCATCCATTTAGTGGAGATCAACCTCAACAGGTTCATTAGGCGGAGTAGCTGGTAGTCCTGACGACAACGACAAGGACTGCATCCATTGTAATTAGCCCAAAGTGAAGAGCGGCAAACGCTTATGCCGCATGCCTCATGCCGCATGCCGCACGCCTCTTACCTGCCAGAGCGCGCTGTTTGCTGCCGCGTAATGAGTTTCTCAATTCATTATTAATTAAAGCCTAAACAAACTCCGATGCTAAATTATTTGCAATTCAACAGGCAAACAGCCGAAACAAGTTCCCTTCTCCTCGCTCCTCTGCGGTCCTTTGCTGCAACTACAAAGCGAGAAAAATTTGCGAGAAAACTCAACTCGAGCTGAAGCTGAAGCTGAAGCTCAAGTCAAACGTTTGCTGTTTGGTTTTTGTTTGCCTAATGCCTTGGCTCGATTTATTTGCATTTGCTTAATTGAAATAATTGTCCTTAATTTGTTTGTGCCTTCGAGCAGCAGTCCTTCTCCCTACCCCTCACTTCTTTCGAGTCTTTCGCAATTGATTGTCTGCGATTTGTGCCGCTAATGGCGTACAAATCAATTATTTGCAAGCACTTCGGCCTCTGCTTCGACGCACAACAAAAAATTGATTAAAATTGATTTGCCGCAACCGCCGAAGAAGACAACGCAACACTCAAAAGGCAGACAACGCCACTGCATATTTAATTTTATTAAATTATTTGCGGTTTTTCTGCACATCCCACCGACAGTTCCTAGGAATTTGTGGCTATATCTTAAGCGCGTATTATATTTGCAGTGCCCGCTAAAATTAGCTAAAAACCTCAAAATAAAACATTTATGTTGCAATTTATATTCCGCCCTAGACAGGTAATTTGTTAATGATATTCATCGTTTTGATGGTATGCTTTTAGCTGATTCCTGCGAATAATGCAAAGGGCTTTTAAATGAAATTTCATTTTTGCTACAATCTATGCGAAAGAAAGAAGACTTAGAAATTGAATATAAGGAAAGATTCTTAACAGCGGAACTAAAATAGAATATTCTGACTAAATTAAGATGTTGTTGTAAAGGAAAGAAAGATTGAGAAATGGGATTCTGAGAAAGATTCTTTTTTACAGAACTAAAATACAATATTCTGCATAAATTAAAGATTTCAATGTAAAAGAAAGACTAAGAAATGGGATTTGGAGAATGACTTTTAACAGAAGAAACTAAAATAGAATGTAAATCAATTAATTGTTGACTTTGATGCTTGGCTAACTTTAAAAAAACATTATTTTTGTATTTGACACTTTAAGAATTTTTTAGCAAATTATGATATGAAATAAATAAATAATTGAGTTGGCATTCAAGTTGTAATAAAAAAAGAAAAGCTTATTGCATACAGACTTTTGTAAACTAATATTTTCCTAACCTGTCCTATTGTTTTGTATCAATTAACTACATTAAACCAATAATTAACTATTTTAAAACATGTTTTTAAGAAAACCTTAAAATAAATTTAATTGCTTACGGCCTTTTTTAATTAGTATTTCCCAAAGCTTCTTTTCTTATTTTATCCTGGCAACTAATCTGCATTAAAACATTATTTTGATCAAAGCTTTCTTGTATGTTTTTTGACGGAAGCAGTAGCCCAAAGCCCATCGACCTGTTAAGCAGCCTGTGTGCATTATTAGCTAATATGGCAAACACCAAAAATTCATTTGAATTTATGTCAATTCAAATATGCAATGCACACACACACTCACACACTCGCATACACACTCTTCCACACACACTCGTGTGTTATGTCTAATGCCATCGCATGCAATTCAGTTAGATTATGGGGGATGTGATCTGCGAATTTACATCGATGAGCTAATGCGCCGACATCAAAGCTAAAGAGCAGCGAAACCAAACCGCTAAGCAGCCACCGCGCACCGCAACCGCAAAAAGAATAACACATCACGCATACGACATGTAAGCCGCATTATGAATATTTTGTTAGCTAAGCGCTCTCGACTGCAATTTGGCTGGCATCGCTTTTCATCCGCTCATCCGCGCCCCTCGCCAAAAATATCAAAAATACTCGTAATCAACATGCAGCGAAAACATTGAAAACGCATTTCAGTTCATTTGATTTATGAATACAGCGCGACAGTTGACATTGCAATATTTTTTTGGTTCAGCGGGGGGAATTTCGGGGTGTTCAATATTCGAGCTAATGCATCAATTAAATCCCTTGGCGCTTCGGTTGTCGTGTGCATTAAAATGCAGCATGCAACATGCTTGCAACATTAGTGCATCAATACAAATACAAATAGAAATAGAAATAACTCCCCCACTTTGCGGCTATTACACTTTAATTGCTGAATATTATTATTATTATTATTATTGATTTTGCCGATGTGCGCAACACGAAATGCATTCAATTGCAATTTCAATTGCATTTCTGCCTATTTTTTGGTGGGTTCTGCTAAACCGCAAATGCTTTTATACCCAGCTAAAGCAGCCAAGAGGTAATGATGTGCTAAGTAATGTCTGGCAGTAAAACCCTTTCTGTAGGGTATCTACAAATCGAGCATTTACTTTTGGAAAATGTTTTGGGTGTTTGCGTCGTCAAGTTTATTGTGCGTAAGCCGCCAAATGGAAATGGAAATGCAAATGCAAATGCAAATGCCAATTGTAGAATCAGCCAAATCAGCGCAATTTAACGAACCGAATTTTCAAGTTTATGGCAATTGATTTGGGCGATCTGAATGGGCCGATTATTACCGCTATTAATGGTGCTTAATGGGACCCTCGGCTCAGTGTCGGCTAATTGAATGTCGGCTGTAACTATAAACTCGAATGTTTCTATGCGACATAACTTTAAAGGCGAATGAAGAAAACAATATTCAGTTTTATCGGCTTCAATACATGCCAAGTGAGCTGCATAATGGACTGCCATAGTCTTATCACTGCACTGCCATCGCCCCACAACCAACAACAACTACAACGGTGTGTGTGTGTGTGTGTGTGAGTGTGTGTGTGAGCCAAGCCAAGTAGAAAATCGTAGCATACTTTTGGGCTGCACGAAAAATACTTTTTTTTTTTAATATATTATTTATTAAGTGTAGAACCTGTACAAACATAAACTGTACCTTAACAACACATGGATGGAAAGTTAAAATGGACCAAACCTCATAACCGAGTATGAGGATTATTGTTTAGTTAGGATATTCTATTGTGTTAATGTCTTGGCAAAACCTAGCCGTTTAAGGCGCCTTAGAGGTCGAGCAGGCAGTAGTCGTCTGGCAAGTAGGCTGCGGTGTCTCAGCAATCTTTCGCTGTATCGGCTCGTGTGTCTACCAATCTGCTCTTCCACAGAATATAGCTTGAGGTCCCTATGGAGTGTGGAACCTTGCACGTACCAGGGACAGTCAGTTATGTTGCGAAGTATCCTATTCTGCAGCACTTGGATACGCTTATAGTTAGATTTGGCTGCGATCCCCCAGATTTGGATTCCATAAAGCCATATGGGCACAACGCAATGGGCATACACCGCCCTCTTGCATCTCAACGTCAAGGTGCTCTTTCTACTGACGAGCCAACGCAGTTGCTGTATCCTCATGTTGCATTTTTTTACCGTAGCCTTAAGGTGTGGGCCAAAGGTAAGACGCTTGTCCAGAGTTATACCAAGATATTTCGCTTGCGACGGCTGGTCCAGAGTAACTCCTTCTAGCTGGATTTCAGGAGTGTTCATTATGAGTCTTTTTAACGTAAAGCAGGGATTCGTTGTTTTTAGAGGATTGATCTTCATATTCCATCGTTTACACCAAGCTGCAAGAGTCACAAGATACCCCTGTAGTCCAATAGCTGCTTCTCTGCGACAGCTGGAATTGTATATGACTGCGATGTCATCTGCATATGTCGCAATAAGTGCCTTGGAAGGAGCTACCATATGATGACGGTTTGGGCTGGGTATATCGGCAGTATACAACGAATAGAGCAGCGGTCCAAGAACACTGCCCTGTGGAACTCCTGCTCTCATTGTGTAAGTGTTGGAGTATGTGTCACTTACTTTGACCTTAAACTCTCGTTCTTCAATATATGACCTTAAAAGACCATAGTAGGGTGCAGGCAAGAGATGCTTAATTTTGCACAGCAGGCCATCATGCCATACCTTATCGAAGGCTTGCTGCATATCAATGAAGACTGCGTTGGAATACTCCAGGTCATCAAAAGCTTGCAAGATGTGCTGAACCAATCTGTGGACTTGTTCTACAGTGCCGTGACCCTCTCGGAAGCCAAATTGATGATCAGGCAATATGCTGCTTTGACGAATAAAAACGGTAATCCGATTGGCAATGAGTCTCTCCCACAATTTAGCCAGGGATGGTAATAGGCTTATTGGACGATATGACTCAGGCTCATTCTCTGGTTTTCCTGGTTTGTGGATCATCAGAATCGCAGCTATTTTCCATTGCTTTGGGAACACTTGCACCCTTACAATAGCATTGAAAATCAATGTTATGTACAGTATCGCTCTGATTGGCAAGGCTTTTAACGTAGCATAACAAATTCTGTCAATGCCCGGTGCTTTATTTTTCGGCAATAGCTTTATGGCTTCAGATATTTCCTCAGTCTTTAAAGGTTTAATAGGTAATGACATCTGCAATGGAGCTTGTAACTTCTGTTGAGTCATTTGAATTTGTTCTCTTGAAGCAAAGTCAAAAGAAGTGAAGCGATCCTCTAAATGAAGACCGAAAGCATTGGCCTGCTCAGCTTCGTTTTTTGCAAATTCACCTCCAGGACATCTGACAGGAACTTGTCTGAACGGTTGTCTTTTAAGCGATTTTGTGCACTTCCAGAGAGAGAAGTTCGAGTCAACAGTGTAGTCCATGGAAGACAATTTTTGTTCAAAGAAGTCGCTTCTAAGTTCCCTTAAAAGGGTTCGTAGTTGTCGAGCTGTCTGGTTCCACAGATTCCGGTCCTGAGGATCTTGAGAGCGTATTGCTCTTCTTCGTAGCTGTCTTTTTCTTCTGATTAGATCTCTGGCCTCCCTTGTAAGAACTATGCCATAACTTATATTTCGAAATTCTGGAGCAGGTGGCGTAGAAGCAGTGGCAGCACTATATATATTATCCGTTAGAATATCAACTGCGTTCTCAATGTCTTCTCTTGAGTCCAGAGCCGAATTCAACTGGAAGGAGCTCTCAAAATGCTGTCTAAAAGCGGTCAGGTCGGTATATCGTGTGATTAATCGAGGACTTGGTCTGTCATTTACACCATTTGTTTGCAATTCAACAACAAGGGCAATATGATCAGAGTCTAAATCCCAGTTTTGGTAGATTTTAGCTTGAGAGTCCAATATCCCATGATATAATGCAAAATCTATACAGGTCGCTGTGTGGCTTGATATATATGGGTATCTAGTTGGTGAGCCAGTAGCAAGAATTTTAGCCCCTCTGACTGAGATGGCGTCAACTAGTTCTCGCCCTCTTGGTGAATTATATGTGTCTCCCCACAAGCAATGTCTGGCATTCCAGTCACCTCCAACCAGATATCTTTGACCGCAAGAAGCGAGTATGTCAGTGAATTGCCTTTCTTCGATTCTATTACTTGGAGAACAGTAGATGGCGCTAACTACCATGTCTCCCAAACCTGTGGCAACTTTAATGGAAGACATCTGAATGTTTTTTGTTTCGATAACTCTTTGTGGGAAGTGACAGAGAGAACTCCTTACCAATACCGCCGCACCTCCGTTGCCGTGATTATGCTGTGATGGTTTATACGCTGGATAAAAGGTATATCCATATATTTTGACTTTTTCTCCTCGGTTGAGTCTAATCTCATTCAAGAGAAGGATGTCAACGCTGTTGTTGTGCGCGAAAAGCTCAACTTCTCTGGCTTTACCTGAAATGCCATTGACATTCCAGATTAGGATCTTGAGTGTATTCATTTTGAGGCTGCAGCGTGGTTATGGAGTTGGAGAGCTGATTTGTCTCCAGCCCATTGCTTGATCAAGTTGGCCATTTCGAAAACCATATTTTCAAGCCGTTCAAGTCGTTGGCTGTTCTGTTTGTATTGCTGTTGTTGTTCTTGTTGCTGCTGCTTAAGCCACAACAGGAATTGCTGCTGCTGCTGTTGCTGGAGTTGTTGTTGCCAATTCATGAATTGCTGTTGCTGTTGATTCAATATTGACTGGACATCAAGCGCGTTTTGTAGCTGTACACTATTTTCCCTTGTTTTCGGTACTTGTAGTTGTGCTTGGACATTATCTAAACGGCGCTGGGCAGATCCATTTCCATGTCTTGCTATTGAGGCGTAGGATATGCCTTCCCTATTACCTGCAGAAGTGTTAGGCATTTGCTGTGCTTTTTGCTGACGAGGCGGCTGATGCTGACGATGATTTTGTTGCGATTGTTGCCGCATTGGTTGCTTTTTTGACGAGCCCATAGATCTTCGAAGGTATTCCTGATACCACTGGCAGCCCTTGTAGCTTGCCGCATGATTTCCTCCACAATGTATACAGGTAGGTTGTTGATCTTGGGAACGCACGCATTGCTTTGTGAAATGATTTTCACCACATCTAGCACAATTAGGATGCCGGCGGCAGTATTTGGCTGTGTGGCCATATTCTTGGCATCGTGCACATTGGGCGATTTCCGTTGTTTTGCGCATCCGTTCGATCCTAACTCGTTGCCGGCAAAGTGTTGTGATATCATAAATATCATTAATTTTTGAACATGGCTTAATATTAATGAAAAATATATTAAGCTTATCATCTCGGTTGGTCCTAGATCTTGGATTATGTACCTGAAGCGCATCAAAGCCAAAAGCTTTAAAATTGGCAATTATTTCGTTGGTTAATGTGCTGTGATGAAGCCCTTTAACAACAACTCTGTGTGGCTTCTCTTCCTTCATTTGATATGTATGGAATTCGATTTCCATTTTATCAAAATAGTCAACAATAGCTCTGTAAGTATTGGAGTCTTTGGGAAAAATTCTAGCTGTTACTCCTTGATTAACTTTAACTGATACGTTATCTAGACTAGTTACCTCCGAAATGAGTTCAAATAGATCGTTAAGATTAGAAATACTTATAACTATTTGCGGTGGTTTGGAATTATCATTTAGCTTATTATTAGCATTAGATACATTCTTTTGTGGACTGTTATCTGAGTCATTTGTATTTATTTTATCATTATGAACATTTAGTTGAGAAGCTGCATAAGAGCTAGTACTAGCTACATTTGTATCTTTTGAAGTTTCCTCAGCATGGCTGCCACTGTTTAAGTCCATATCCATTTCTAGAATGGCAAATCTGTTGCTGGGGATTGCCTTGCTGGTTGATGCTGATGATGATTGAAACATCAATTCTCTATTCGCCCTTTTGGCAGTAACAGTGGGTGATAATGGTTTCTTTCTCTTAATTATATGTTTTTGATCACTCTTCAGTCTTGTAGCAGCATCACTGAGTGAGGATGGCGAAACTGTAGCTGTTCCACTATGTATTGGAGGGGCATTAGCCGCAGCTCCGCTGAGTGTTGAAGAAGCAATGTTAGATGAGCATTGCGTGAAAGAGGCGTTCTGGTAATCCATGCTCTCACTAGAGCACACGCTACTAATACCGGCATACGTCGTATTTGCCGTGGTGAATACTGTATTACTAGTAGCACTAGTAAATGTTAGCGTTGTAGTGATGGTACTGGTGTTATGAGTATCAGAGCACAGAGTGCGTTGAGAACTAATGACTTCTGACCTGATCTCTAAAGGTGATTTTCCAGCTACTGAGTGCATTTTTTCGTAATCAATCTGCTTATTGCTAAGCTGAGAGTTAGAAAAACGATTCGCATCCATTTCCAAATAGTAGTAATAAATAACTTACAAGTTTAGTTAATGGTTCCAAACAACAAAGTTATTTTGTTAACTTCTGCAAAGTGAAATGCAAGACAGATCACTAACAGATAAGAGCTGGTTTTATTGCCCCACTTGTGCGGCTGCGCGCCGAGTGAGGGGGACAGCGCTGCCCTGACGGGCCGAAAATGCAGTTATTTCACTACACTTGTATGTTGTTGTTGTTGTCCAGCTGCCGACGCTGCACTAGCCAGCGTCCGAAAGAGTATGATTTGTGCTATTTTTAGCACACGAAGGTTGCTCAAAAGAGTAAAACGTAAAACGTAATTCTTTGTTTGTCCGCGACACAACCGATCTCGTCGAGAGCAGATTAGCGACTCACGAAAAATACTACGAAATAAATACGTTGCATTGCAATTCCCTTTTTCCTGCCTCGCTGTTGTTATTGTTATTACATATATGCACTCTCTCTGTACATATATATATATATATATATAGCTTACTTTGCATTGTTGTAATTTCTTGGCTCTGCCGCATATTGCGCAATCACAAAAAAACATCAGCCGCAATCGTGAAATTTCAGGTGCGCCACAGCAGGCAACCCCAAACAATACAATACAATACAAAATAAAAAAGAGTAAAAGCGAAACTTGTGTGCAGCATATTTGCTTACCTACATAGCACTATATATATACATATATATATATATATATAGTATATATAGTATTCACTGTAGCTGAGTGCAAATGGAATACGGCATCATTGCTTTGCATTGTTTATATTTTGGCGTTCACTTGTTGTCACTGCTCATACAATTGTTATTGTTTATTGTCGCCGCTGTAGTTTGCAGTTGTTATTGTTCTATCCAAAATAAATTGATATATTTTATTGTGGAAGCTAATAAATAAGAGCTTTAATCAAATAAAACCGGTTATTTATTGTCAAATGTTTAGACTCAGCCCCTTGATGGACTTTTAAGCTGATAAAATGCAAATGAAATATATGTTTGCTTGACAATGGTTTAAATAAGTTTAGATATAAGTCTTTTCTTTATATCGAAATTCAATCGAAACTGATTTAACAATTTGAAATTAATTAAGTACTTTGGTATTTGCATTTAATTTATAGAAAATTTAAATTTGTTTGTGAAGTGTTGACTCATATTCCTGCCTGTGACTTATACAATAATAAAACTAAAATTAATTATTCCTTACACAAGATTTAAAAGTGAATTACTTTCATATTTGCATTTAATTTATGTTAAATACCAATTCCTAAATAAATTGTGTGCTACTCCATTTATGATTACAAATACTGATTGTAATTTGTGCCTTACACAATACAAAATCGACTCAACGAACACACTGTGGGAAGACGGGGCGTATGCTTAATGTGCCGGCTGCTAAGTCAAATGCAAATACGATTACGCAGCTGCTTCAAAATTAATTAACTGCCAGAGGGAAACTCACTTAAGTACCAACTGTTTTTGGCCAACATTTTTCCGGCAGCAGCCCAAAAATTGAATACTTTTGCCACAAGTCGGAAAAATACTTGTAACTGGTAGCTGCTAGAACTGGTTACTCGTTACAGCTAACAGGTAACTGTAAAGCTATGGCTCAACTCAAGTACAAGGCAAAATCCAAAAACCAAAGGCAAAGTCTGCAATGCCACAAAAATTCGGTTTTACCAATCGCACGTTGAGTTGAGTTTGGATTAACGTAAAGTTGCCCAACTTGAACACACACACAAAGCTACATAGAGAGCGAAAGAGAGAGAGAGAAAGGGAGGAGTGTGAGAGAGAGAGAGAGAGAGAGATACAGTTACAGATACGAACGGCATCGAGCTGAGGGTAAATCAGTTTTAATTGATATTTACCAAAGTACTTCATGTAAGCAAACACTTTCAATTTGCGTCTAAAGCAAATTTCATTGCCAGAGCATTCGCAACGCCCAAAACTGAAAGTATAGAATTCTTTTCCACATTTTTTTTTTCCAGTTTTGCCGTTTGTGGCTTTTTGTAAACTGCCAGAAAAATATGCAATATAATATGTATTGCAACTGCATTTTATTATCGTTTGTCGGCATGTGTTGCAAATGAATTTTGCAACAATTTCCATTTCACATTTCAGAATTTCCATTGCGAGCATTCTCGGCCTGTTATTGAAACAATAAACCGCGATGTTCGCTCTCTGCTCTCGCAGTGTTCGGTGTTCAGTGTTCAGAGTTCGGTGTTGACAAGTGCTCGCCGGGAAATTAACGTTTCACCGCAAAACTGTTCGCCTGGCCAGCGTCCAGCGTCCAGCGACGTTCCACATTCCAATTGCACTGTCAACACTGCAGTCCACAAAATTGTTAACCGAAAAACTGCAGCAGCTGAGTGGTTGTCAGTGGTTGGCGCTATACTCTCTATCCCTGTCTCCCTCTGTGTCTGTGTCTCTGTCTCTGTCTCTGTCTATGTGGCTTTTGCGGTATTGCCTTTGCACACACATTCAACGTTAATTGATCCAACAGCAAGCAGCAATAAAGGATTTGATTTTCAGCATGACAAAAGGCAATCCCAGTCCGATGCCGGCTCTATCATTTGCTTTGCTCAGTCAGTCAGTCAGTCAGTCAATCACGCAGTCAGTCAATCAGTCAGTCAGTCATGCAGTCACGCAGTCACGCAGTTAGTCAGTTAGCCTCGCAATCAACTTGTGAGCCATTGCCTTGTAATTGAATTTTAAACTTTATTTACTGTTTGCGCACGGTGCGCTCTGCATTTGCCTAACGCTAGACAATCGCTTCCTCGGGCTCAGCTCGAAGTGGGCGTTTCTCTGCCCCAATCTCTCGCACACTAACACAAAAGTACTTACAGTTCAATTACCCAAAAAGAGAAGCGCCAAAACTCCAAGCGGAACAAAAAATATCCCCAGTCAGCGGCGGCATTACATGTTTTCTACTACACTCCAAAAAATACAACACTTGGCAGTTTTTCTGGCCGCCGTTTTTCGCTGCTCGTTGTTGCCTGTCAATCAAAAGAGCGCACACCAGACAACACTCTGAAGATGACGACGACGACGAGGGGGCTGGGAACGGGGGCAGCTCGAGTGAGTTATGGTTATCTGTACAGGGCGCAGCGGGGGGAGGGGGCGAGAAGCGCACAGTGGTTGCAGTCAGTAAATGCCCAAGGGCTTAGGCTTCACATCTGCCTAACTGCTCTGCATATGCTTCGCCAATTGCCGCACAAAATGCTGCACAAAGTTAATCGCAGAGTTTGGCTTTTAAGAAGGCAGTCTTAGGAGGAGCAGCCAATCGGAAAATGACGGAAATACAATGGGGAATTTAATTGGAATTATTTACGAAAACTGCAATTCGATAAGTAAATGCGGAAGAAAGAAAACAATGAATTATAGAAACATTTTCCTAAGCAGTAAAAGTTTGAATTCTAAAAACCAGTTCTTAATCACTGTAAGTTTGATGTCATACCAGATAATAGATCATAATGTTTACAATCTATGTAAGTAAATTTAGAGAGTCTCAAAGAATTCAACAACTTTGAAAATAACTCAACAATTAATAAACAAAGATTTTCAATGCCTAGCCTAATATTCAATGTAAAAACATATTTTGGAAATAGATTAACAATGCTAAGCTGCTGCTGACATCATTAATTTAGAGTCTGAGTTGACTAGAAGATTTGATTAATAATAGAAAAACAGAATCCCTTTAACAAATAATGTAAATTAATAATGTAATAAAAATGCTAAGCTAAGTAGTAATAATTTAAAGCATTTCCTATTCGAACTTAGCGGATCTACAAAAATAATACAAACTCCCAGATTTTCTTTGATGTAACAAGTTGTCTGCTTGAAGCTAATAATCATGAGCGCAATGCATGAAATATTTTAATGTCGTTTAAGGCAAATTGAGACTACTGTCGGAGAAGACATGCAGTTGGTGGCGAAGCTTTTTGGCTTTGCGCCGCCCGAACATAATAATTTTGTGCTGACTTATTGTTGAAATTTGTAAATTTGTGCTGAGCTAGGCTAGACATGTCAGCCAGACAGACAAACAGACAGACAGACAGACAGAGAGGGAGACAAGCATACAGAGAAGTAATTCAGATAATCACAAAATCATTGACAGTTGAGATTTGAACAAAAAGCTATAATAATAAATGGCAATAGACGTAGCCAAAAATACAAATAATGAAGCGAGTACGTGTGTGAAGCCGATTGTCTAACAGACAGACTAACTATATACGATGGATAAACGAGTGTATTCATTGGCATATCCATGAGTATTCGCATTCGTTTGTTGGCTGTGGGGTAAATTGTGAAGTGTAGCAAGTCAGCAGAAAAATGCATTATTAATAAGCTGTTAAATTTGCCGAGCAAACACAACACGACGCATAAATAATTCGGAGGGGCGCACAGTGGGGCAACATGTGCCATTTTGCATTTGCACAAATCGAAGTGGAAATTATGCACATGGAATGCTGCATTTTGCAGCAGAGCTTCAATTCAGTTCGCAGTTCGATTCGCAGTTCGGATCGCACTTTTTGCAGTTCAACGTTTACAATATTTTGAATATTTAATGCCGCAAGCGCTGATAGCGTGTGACAGACAGACGAGCAGATACCCTGCATTCATGTTGCCAGCCCGTCAACGCCTGTCGCTGTCAGCTGCCTCGTCTGCGCTGCAATGTTGCACGTTGTCAACGTGTTTTTCCCATTCCCAACTCGGCTTCGAAGGCATTCAATGTGCGCAGCTGGCAGCTGGAATAATACCAAACTGTGTTTATGCATTTCCAATGCTGCAGCTTTTGCTGCTGCTGCTGCTGCTTCGTCTTCTTCGCTCGAATGCCCAGATGTATGCAACTTGGCTGTGCAGCTTCTTTTTTTTATTAAAAATTCATTTTTCTGCGTGTTGTTTACATTGACATTTCATTTATGTTTGCTTATGCAGCTGCACACACACACTGCCAAAGTCCTTTCGGGGTTTGCCTCGATTCGATAAGTAATTGATACGGTTTTCAGGTTCGTTGCTCCTGCAGCAGCTGCTCCTTAGCCAAAGGCAACTTGTAACTTGCAACTTGCAACTCGCAACTTGCTACTTGCAGCTGGGCAACTTGGCAACTTATGGCTGAGCACAAGCATAAATATTGCAGTGAATGTGGCCTTTGCTTTAACCTGCTTCGACTTTAAGACAACTGATTTGTCAGGCAAAATTTGCAACGAGCGGCCAACAAAGAAGTGCTGGCCAAGTGTCAATTACGCCCTAATGGCCAAAGGATAGCCCAAAAGGCCGCAGCAAAGTGTGGCATGGTTAGACTGCGGCATTGGTTTTCCACTTTTTTCGCCTCTGCAGCGAAAGTGTGAAGAGCGAGAGTGAACGCGTGGTCAGACGATGATATTATGGAGCTTTGAAGTGGCCTCCAACATCATGATGACAATGACGCTGACAATGGCAGCAACTGTTGCAACTGCGACAACGGAAGCCAACAAAAAGGGAAGCAGGAAATGTCGCAAACACTAAATCAGTGAAGTGCATTAAAGCAGTCAGAGTGTGTGTGTGTGTGTGTGTAAATATTTGTGCCATTATGGCAAATGAAATGAAAGATCTGATCGAGCGACAGGCATTATTGCGACGGCAGTCGAGCTCATAAATCACTTGTCAGCATCGCATTTCAATTTCAATCCATCGGCTGCTCCTCCAACTTAAAGGCGCCATCAAAATTAGCAAGCTACGAGAGGGGGAGAGATAGGGGAGAGGGGGAGAAGAGTCCGTACTACATGTGGCATGCAAAATGCGGCTGATTACGTGAGCGAGCGGCAGCAATGCGTTCGTGCAACAATGGGAAACAACGCCCAGCGCCAATGTCAAAATTACCCGCAGACAACGCGCGTTTTGCTATTGTTGACAATTTCCTGTCGTTGTCATCATGTGCATGTGTGTGTGTGTGTGTGGCTGCGGGGCGTGGCAGTTGCCCTCATTGTCATGCGGCTCATCAGCGAGTTGCAATAAAGCAGAAAGGAAACCAGCGCTGGCGACCGCTGCCAAAACAAAGCTGCATCTCCATATACAGCAGTCTAAGTGTGTGTGTGTGTGTGTGTGTAGGCGTGTGTGTGTGTGTGTGGGCGTGGCCTGCGACTTTGAAGTCTTGAAGACAATTTGAGAACATCAAAAGGCAACTTGAGCGACTCAACTTTGCTGTAATCAACTGCCTAAAGCTTCATCACTCCACAACTCTCTCTCTCCATCTCACTCACTCGCTTATCTTGCCTCTCTCTCTCTCGCTGTTTGGCTGCCCAAATTTAGTGCACGCCTCGCATATTTAGTGAGTGTCCTTTTAAGCCGCTTCCGGGCAGTCAAAAAGAGAATCAGCCCATTAATTTGTTCGCTTCCCTTTTCGAATTTTTGTTGAATTCTTTTTTTTTTTTTGCTGCGCACTTTTTGCCGCTTTGTATTTTGTCATTCTCTGTGGCCAAATAGAAGCCGCGTGCGAAGCCGCTAAGTAATCACTTGCTTACGCAGAGAGTTGCCAAAAAAAAAAAAGCAAACAAAAATAGCGAACAAAGTTTGGCGAGAAACTTGCGACGAAACGAATTGCAGTGTGCAGCATTAAAAATACAAAAACCCCCAAAAGGCAAGCCAAAAGGGAATGCAAAATCAAAGTATGATGGCGCCAGGTGCTCGCGTCTACCTGCCCTGCAGGACATAAGCTGGGCAGGACATCAGGCAGCATGGCAGGCAGGATGGCAGCATGGCAGCATGGCCGCAATGCGGTCGCAACAAGAGGCACAACCCAGAACCAGAACCAGAACCAGGGCAGGCGCAGTCCATTAAACGTGTCAAAAGACGTAACGCCCGAGGGATACAGCTTCTATATATATAGTTTATATGCACACAGCTCGGGGGAAGGACGAACGACGTGCCACAAAACAAACGAAGTCAAGTTGCATTCACCTCCCTCGTGTTGTGTGTGTGTGTGTGTGTGTGTGTCTGCACTTTTGCGGTTATCGCTGCTCAAGTGCCCTTTTCTTTTGGCCAACGAGGCGAAAGAGGCAAAAGAGGCGAACGAGGCGTGGCTGCTGGCCAACAAAAAGCTGCTGCAGCGAACTGCAAACTGTAGCGTTCAGTGACACTTTGGTCCAAGTCAGTTTGCTGGCTGCGCTTCTCTGGCGACAATGTCTCAATTATTGAGCCAATTCGCTGACAGTCGCCACGATAACTAAATAAACAGAGCAGCAAGCGAAACATACGCAGCAATAACAACAATTATTTTACTTTTAAGTTTAAACATTTACAAATTTTAAATCATTTTCTATTCCCATTCAACAGTCCTCTTATTCACCCTATCTAGGTTTGAGCATTATTCATTTTTAGTTTATTAATTTTGTTGTACTTAATAAAGTAAAGCATAAATGTATACTAATCTGATCTGTCAAACAGATCTGTAAAATCATTTTTTGTTCTCCTAATTTTCGCATAGCTATTTATATTATTTAATGCCCCAAATATATTCATAACTGATCACTTCCCAAACTGATGTTTTTAATCATCTTCTATTTCCCTATTTATCCCTTTTTAATTTCAACTTTTTCAAATACCTTGCCAAAAAAAAGATTAAAAATAAAGTTTGACTAAAATATAAAAATTAGCCACACAATTATTTTCAATCAAATCATATCAGCGTAAATATTTATATATTTCGTTGTAATTTTGAGCTTCAATATAAGTTATTATATTATCAGCAGACTACAAAAAAATATACGTATTCACTTTATTACTTTCCCAAACAACAAAATAAAATTCTATTATTCCAATCCAAATTCATCGCCATCTATAGAAAATACATCAATTAGAAAGCATTGCCCTAAAAAGTATGCTATGAAATGTTGTCTACCTGCAGTGTTTTATTTTGGAAGCGGAAACAATTGTTAACAAGCTTGCTACCTTCAGTGTGGAATAAGTATCGAATACAATAAATTGTAATTGCGCATAAAATTCAAGTGGCTGCCATGGAAGCTGTGGGAATCGAATAAATTAGCGATCCGTTGGGCGATGACTTTTTAATTTGAACTTTGCTGCTGCTTAATTGCAACAATATCTGATTCTTTTTTTCCACCCCTTTTTTTTACTGTTGTGTTAACTGTGATTGCCTGTCATATGGGCTGCTGAAGTGAAGCTGAAGCTGGAGCCGAAGCATTTTGCGCTCGACTGCGGACCAAACAGCAATTTTATTGACCATTTCGAAAAGGGCCAGAGGACACAAAAGTGCCCAGGCGAAAAAACAAAAGGCATATCACACAGTTAACAAACGCGTGTAATGATGCCGAGCAACAAACACGCAGGGAGAGAGCAATAACAATGCGAACGAAACGACTGGACAACTATGTGGAACAAATGCATAACTAAGATTTCCTATTTCAGTTAACAATTTGATAACAACAGCAACTGGTTTTTGTGTCAACAGTCGACAGACGAACGAAACGAGAATTTCTCTAGATTTTCAGCTGCCTCTCTCTCTGTTCTCTCTGTGTTCTCTGTGCGTTTCCCAATTCCCCGGTGCACTGAGCCATGAGACAAACAATGGCTAACAATATGCCATAAAAATGGAGCAGACACAACACACACACACAGTTGCAGAAAGGACAAACAAATAGACAAAGTTCTTGCTTGCTAACTGCAATTTTTGGTTTATTATACCCTGCAAGTGCATAGAAAAGGGAGCAAAGAGTCGACACAAAGAGTAGATAAATGTGTGCTGGGTATCTGACAGTCGGGCACAGAGTTTTGCTCGTTTTTACCGAGTGCAGTCAGCAGGCAAAGAGCTAAACTCAAAGCATTCAAACGAATTCATTTGAGAAATTGATATTAGAAAGCAATTAGTAACATTGCAAAACTTCGACTGCGACCCCGACTCATTTACCAAGTTCATTTGATGCCTGGGAACCGTCGAGCCGAGCCGAGCCGAGGCTCATACAAGCAATTGCAATTAACGCCTGACAGTTGCTGCTCCTCGAGGGCAGGGGGAGGGACTGGGAGGGGAGGGGAGGGGAGGGTTCGTTAAGTCTTAAATTTATGCCCGTACACAGTTTACTTATTTCTGATTCGCATTTCTTTTTCGCCTTCCACTTTTTTGCGACTGCTCGCCGTGTTGTTGTACTTCTGCTTACACGCAATTGTCATTTATCACTTTTTATTGATTGCCGTGAATTTATCAATATCCGCTTTTACCGAGCACCGAGCACCGAGCACAACAACGGTAACCGCCCACGGTGCCCACTTGCCGTATACGTAACAATTTTTAATGCCTCTCGAATGGGTCGCCTTTTTTTTTCGGTATTTTGTGCGTTCTCATTCCCATTCCCATTCCAGTGCAGAGTATTTTTGTTCAAGGCATGAAATTGATGCGCTTTATATGTAGGCTTTCCTCTGTGGGCGCGTGTGCAAAACTGGGCGTGCTTAATGTGATTATTTAAAACATTTCTGCAGAGAAAGGCGCCAGCAGCAGCCGCCAATTGAATTCAGCAGGAAGGGGAAAAGGTGAATTTATTAAGAAAATTAAACCAGCAAAGTCGACGCAGAATCCAAACAATTTGTCTAGCGCGATCAAATGCCAAATGTCAGACAAATGCCACTTAGACAAATATTACATAAATAATTGAAGTGCTTGCCGCAAAAATGCTGCATCATAAAATGCGCAGACAATTTGCTTTGTAGCTGATTAAAAAAAAAACCTTCGCAAGCTCTAAATGTAATTAAACCTAAAACAAATTAGCAGACACCGTTTTTCTATTTCAACAATTTCTCCAACGCAATGAAATAACTCCTAGATAAATATGACTGAATGACTCGAAATAATTGAAGAGAGAAATAGTTACAAAATACTATTAGAAAGCTTTGAATATAATAAATCATTGTATAGTAAAATTATTTCTAGTGCGATCAACTATTATTTAGAATATTATGAATTAAATGATGTAATTCTAGAAAATTTATCATTTTTTTAAATGTGTAGAAAAATATCTTTGTATACTATCAAAAAATGTTTCAGAAAGCTTCAAATGGCATCTTATTTCCATTTAAAAAAAATATGACAACATATGAAAATTACCGCAGAAAGAAGTGAAAAGAAAAATATTTTTAGAAAGTTCTACATATAATAACTAATTTCATGGCAATTATTTTTCTAACCAGATCAAATAGCTCTTAAGCAAATAATTGAAATGCTTGCAAAAATAAATGTTACGTTTTTTAAATACTTTGTATGTGATTAAAAAAAACATTTGGAAACCTCTAAATACGATTATTTTCAAGGCATTGTTTTTTATCACACACAAAACTCTGGGCACAATAAAACTGTGTTGAAACGATAATGATAATGTCCAAGCACATTACTCGCACCTAAGCTCCGACATATTAGATCTCAACTCGAGCACACAACTTGCCCTCCCCAGGCTGATCTCCTGCCCATCCTTGGGGCATAAGCATTCGCTACCCTTTCGCTCTGATGTCCCCCAATCGAGGCGGCTTCCCTGGCTGCTTGGCTGCTGGGATGCCTGGGATGCCTGGGATGGCAGCTTAAGTCAGTGGAAATCCGAGGACTTTGCGTTAAGACCGACTCGCATGCAATTTAGCCGAAATGTATTACATTCAATTTGAATACTAAGCCGCTTACCAACACTAAAAGTTTGATGTGCACACAATAAACAGGATTTCTGGCTACAATTAGCATGTAAGCTGCAAGCAGAGGACACAACACCAGACTAAAGCTCATGCATAAAAAATGGCAAAAGGTCAAACTGGAACCAACTTGGCGAGAGAGAGAAAAGAGGAGGTATGGATGGGAAGGCGTTCATGAAGCTCGAAATTGGCATTGTGCTTGTGAAGTGAACAACCGCAAAACTGGCAGTCAAAGTCGCACTAACCAGCGCAATTAACACACAAAGGCCATATCAAGGAGGAGGCGGGTGGGGGAGCAGGATACGAGTATATCCTGCGAGTGCAAGGACGCAGAAAGCAGCGAAAAGAAACGGATACTTATTTAAAATTTATGTAGCGTAATTACAAGCGATTTAACCCATTGCTTTGGGGTCCCCACTTCTCGATTCGCCCACTTTCCCACTTTCCCACCTTCCCCGCCCCATGGCGGCCATCAAGGAAAGCGAGCGGCTCAAGCAGCCCCAAATTGTAGGCAATCCTTTCGAATTAAAAAACTCAAATACAAATGGAAATGGCAACGGCAACGGCAATGGAAATGGAAATGAAAATGAAAATGGAAAAGTATTTGCTTCTTTTTTTCACTCTCTCGATGCGGCAGCTGGGTTCGCCTGTTAAGCATCTAAATGACGGAAAACGGGTGGGAGAAGGGTTCTGGGGATGGGTGCGGGGGAAGGGAAAGGGAAAGGGGTATGCGGCCTACCGCACTTTCAAATACTAGTCTATAATTTTTATCGAAAACAATCTCGTGCCCGAAAAACCACAAAAGTCATTTGCCTTTGGCTCTAGCTTTAATTAGTTCAACGGTGTTTATTCTGCCCTACACACAAAAGAGAAAAAAAACATCAAAGGGCATGTTTATAAAATAAAGCAACGCAACTGACAGATCGAAGCGGAAGCTAAGGAAAATCTATAAGCAAAAGATCTGCAACTAAACAAAGTTGTTGCCATTAAACAAAAAATGAAGAAACAGTAAGACTACATGAAGAATTTATAAAACTGACTTGAGGCCAAAAACAATTTATCAGAATGAAACAGAATATTTCTAAATAGCAATTAACGTAACACAACTAAAAAATCTTGCGTTTCAATTGGTTGAATAAAATATGTTGTGTTGTGCAAACATGCAAAATACTAATTAAAAACTTCAGAACAAGTTCTGACTGTCGTGGTAATTTAGCATTTTAAGACAGGGTATTTGCCAGTCGAGCACACTCACTCAGCTAGCGAATCATTCACTATTTCTTCTTAGAAGAGGACAACGTGGTTGAGCCCATTGCACATTGTGCTGATAATGAACTTAAATTATTTATACACGACGCAACAACAACAGCCAGGGAACCAGGATCAAATTTATTGCATTAGGCGCGTTTTAATTACACCTGCGGCAGCACACAGAGATATAGGAGGATATAGGAGCGAGGGGGAGGGGGGAGGGCAGATCTGTTCAGTCAAGTGCGGGCTGCTTGTTGTGCGTATAATTTAATTAGTGGCACCAACAAATGCAGCAACAACAACAACACAAGCCGAACTCATGCAGGGGCAACAGTTTGTGCCACGCCCATGCCGCTCTTGTCCTAATGATTTTCATGCCTTCGCATACTAATTTTCGTCCAGGTAGCCCAGGGAAGTGTCCTGTCCCAGCTCTGTCCTTCCCCCCCGGTAAGTAATGATGGCATATTACACCATCGACAGCGACATCGACATCGACATCGCTTCGTATCGCATAGCAAAAAAGAAAATTACTCACCATTTGATGCTTAAATTTATTGCGTGTGGTTGCTGTGGGCGACCGTTGAGGTCGAGTGTGGGAGTGTGGGTCGAGATCCGTTGGCAGTTGATTGTGGCGCTGCTGCCTTCCTGATAATGAGATTCAAATCGCATGCTGATTAATGCGTCACACAAATTGAAACTGAACCAGACTCAAATTGTATTGTATTACTTTTGGGCTCTCTCCTCCTCGTCCTCCTGCCCTTTGCCGACTGCTTTGCCAAATTGCTGCAACATTCCGATTCCGACTCTACAATGATGAAATAATACCTATTAAATGATACTAAAATAAATATACTCTTGTACTTACTTCCACAATCGCACTCGCGTCCTCTGACTCGCATCTAGCAGTCATGAGTGTAATTTGATTGCTGCGCATTCATTCGGTTTCACTTTGAGTGTACTGCGAATGCCTTCGCTCTGAGGTGGGTGTATTCGACGTATTTCAAGCTGGGACTGAATTACCTGGTCAGAGTAAGAGCTTCAGCTCAAGCAGATCACTATAAGAAACTGAAAGTAATAAATTACAAAATTAATTTTCCAAATATTTTTACTGCAACATTACTTGCATATTAAATTGTTATTTCATTAAGAAGAATATTATACATTATAAAATAGCTAGCAATTTAAAGAACCTCTTCTCTTCAACTGTCTGTGCAAAAGTTAAAACGCAAAATATTTATATTTTCCCGCATTTTCCTCGGCGTTTTTTCTGCTCTTTGCTGAGTGGGAAAAAGCGAAGAGGAAATGCCGCAGTCACTTTGTGCTAATCATCATATAAATGGTTTGTAAAATATTAGATAAGAGCCAGAAACTGTTAAATGTTTTGGAATTAAATGCGTGATTTACCCCGTTGCTGGCGTTGTTGGGCAACAGCTCCTGCTGTCAGAGCTGGGACAAGGACACCAAGCGATTTTCCATTAAATCCTTGAACAGCTAACGCGCTTAGCTGTCGCAACCACAGCCAAGGCATCGCACCCCAGCATGGCTGGAACTGAAACTGGAGCTAAACATGAAGCTGAACCTCGACACGGAGTTGAAGGTGAGGAGATGTGGAGCTGCGGACGAAGAACCATTGCCAGAGCTTATGCAAAAATTTTGTTTTATAAAATTTTCAAGTCAAGCGCCTAATCCCAACACTTATTCTTATACACTTCAATGTCGTGCACTAGCAGTGAGCGAGTGCCTCACAACGGGGGGGTTCAGGGAGGACGCATTGAAAAGTTTTTCTTTTCTTACCAGACAATATTTTATGACAAGTGCTGCGAGGAAGCCGCTGAAGTGAGCAGGGAGGCGGGCTGCGGTTGGGCGTGGCAACACATTGGCACATTGCCGGATTATGCCACTGAAAAATTCATTCATTTGCTGCCTTCCACGACGTCGTCGACGAGGACAAAACACAACCCCAACCATCGAAAGAACCCAAGCGAGCAGCTCGTCGTCGTAGCCACAACACTTTGTAATATATAATTAAGATTACAAGCTCCTTTGGTTTAAGTATTTTGAGGCTGGCAGGGCAAACAGGCTTATACTTTATGTACGTATATCTTAACTTGACTGATAACCGAGCTGCCAAAATTTATTCATGGCCTGGCGGTTGCCCCTCTCCCTCTCTCCCTCTCTCCCACTCTCCTTCTCTCTCTCTCTCGGCACGCGGCCGTTTTCCAGCTTATTTGCTTGTTTATGTCAAGCTGCGACCCTTTTCGCTTCCCCCCCCCCCTCCTCACCGCACTGCCACTGCATTTCAGTTTCAAAATTTAATTTATCCAATGCGCGATTATTAAATCTTAAGTGTGAACTTTGACCGACAGCTCTTCGCGGAATTAACCAAAAGCCTTGACGAAATGCCCTAATGCAAAAACCAATTCAATCAGCTGATGATGCTTATCGCAATTTCCCAGAACGCAAATGACACTCAATAGATTAACTTGAATTTTTGAGAGATTAATTAAATGGATTGATCACATTTGTTAACTTTCTATATTGCTATAAATTATCTTTCTCAATTTTCATTAATTCAAATAAAAATAATCAGTAGTATATGTAGACGAATCATAGCAGGAAGAAATTAAATGAATTTATAGAAATTAATAGATATTTATATTATTATATTTTTTATAAATTATCTTTCTCAATTTGCATTAATTCAAATAAAAGCCAGTATTTGTAGATGAATTATTTTGGGAAGTAATTAAATAAATTTATAGAATTTGATAGATATTAATATTATTATTTTCTAGCTTTTATATATTTTTATAAATTATTAATTTCCTTTAACTCAAATGATAGTCAGATGATTGTATATGAACTTTTGCAGAGATTAATTTAGTGAGTTGATCAAATTTGATAATAGTACTTTAAGTGAACATTCTAAATTTGTATATAAATTTTTAAAAATTAGTTTCTTGTCTTACCTTCTAACTAGAGTTGAATTCCTGATTATTTGATCACAGTTTACGTTATTTTACAGCTGACAAGCATTAATACTATATTTTAATTTCGATTTCACAATCTTTTGGTCGCAAATGACTTTAAGTTCTGTTCGCTGCTGTTTTGCGCATAATCCACGAAATTGGTTTAAATAATTACACACTTTGCACTCCGCAGCGGATGTCAACCGGCCATGCAAATTAAGTGAAAAATTACAAGGCAAAAATAATTACACACTTTGTATGCACTTCACAGTGTGTGTGTGTGTGTCTGTGAGTGTGTATTAGTGTGTGTGCAGGGAGGTCACACAATGCCATTTGCGCTTGCATAATTATAAAATTACTTGCCGCCAAGTGGCAAACAACGCGCACTTCCTTACTTCATTCTTTTGTGGTTCGCACTCTATTCCTTGGCGAAAATATAAGTAAAGACTGTATATAAGGAATAGCATATAATACGATATATGTAAAGTACATTGTAGTATTTATTCTATTCTTACAGCTGCGTTTCCTGTGAAGAACTTGGAGTGCGTAAAGCTTGACTTGAAATGGCCATGAGGAAGATGTTTAAATTATGAGAGGGTCAGAAACTATTGCAGAGATTATCACTTCAAGATATACTAAAACTTTGTAATAATAATTACTAATATATTAATATTAAAAATGATTGTAAATCAGAAATTAAAATTCTGTTAGTTATGTGTAATTCATATACACGTAATTATTTGCATTAATTATGATCAACTTTTATTAGTAAATACTTTGTAATGAGTGAAAGCAAAACTGGCCAGCAAGTTATATTTATACCACGCTATATTTTAATCAAGTTCATCAATTTAATATGATTAATTATGCTGAGTACAGCAGCAGCTAACTCACTTGCTGAGCTTCAACCCTCTCGCATTATCGTGAATCTCATTCGATTTAATTGCTCAATAATTCCCCTTAAGTATTCACACTGCAAATCCCCTTCTATAATTTTCGAGGCCCTCGCGAACTGTTGAGCAGACAAAAAGCAACCTTGAAGCGGGCAGATTAATTAGCCAGAAGTAGTATCTACAGCACAACTGGGCGGACAGCATGTTGCATGTTGCACGTTGCATGTTTACCACTTACTTATGTGTAAGAACTTCCCTTGTTTTTTATCGTTCCGTTTGTTACGTGTGAAGTTCATTAACAGACGTCAGGCGATCACCTGCGTTGCATCATTTTTCAATGCTGCGTCCTGCTGAGTCCCACACACACACAAACACACACACACACCTTTCTACACACACTCAATGTGGGGGGAATTGCCATTATGGCCTGCCACTTGCCACTTGGCCAACGACAATACCCAATGCCGGCGGCTGGATTTTCTTATTCGACTGCAGCGAGCCATAAAATTATTATGCAAATACCGAGGGGAAGGTGTGTTCGACATGGAGTCGGCTTTAGAGAATGGCCACCGCGGTGGCATTCGAGGGAGGGTGAAGGAGGGAAGGACGAAGTGTGCACATTAGACGCACAAGCCGTTAATATGCAAATGCACGAGGCTCATTCATAAAAAGCAGCAGAAAAAATGGGGAAAATGGCAGCACAATTTTTGCACTTACAGTCTGGCGTCTGTGTGAGCTGGCCATTCATCTAAGAGAAAGGGTGACAGAGGATGGGGATCAGGCTACAAAGCTGCAACTGGGCAGCGGAAAAGGAGCACACAATGGAGGCCACAGTGTTCCTGTTTCTGTTCTCCGCAGTGGGGGCGTGGCCACAACGAGCATGTGCATAGTTTGTAAGACTAATGAGCAGTCAGAAGTGGCAATGGAGGAGAGGCCAGAAGGCCGTTAAGATGTTGCATTGTGCGAGAAAAAAATGACGGGGGGAAGCACGGCTTTATGGAAAAGCTTCTTCTGACTGCAAACTAGCAACAATTTTATTCGCAGGCGGCAGAGTTTTAATTGATTTTGTGCGAGGCGAGCACTTGGATCCGTTGATAAGCATTAATTGTTTAAATATCTTCACAAAGTGGCGGCACAGCCAAAGAGATTTTGTCTAAGCTTTAAAGTTCATTTAATTAACTTAAACTTCACAGTGCTTAGCTAAGGTTACTTTTTAAAGCAGAATACGAATTTGTTAGCACTGCATTTTGACAACTTATGAATGCAGTTCACATACACAAAGATTAATACTGCTCTCAGCTCTTTGCTTATTTTGTCACTATACATTTATGTGTAGTTAACTCTAAAATTTACAAATAAATTATTCACCGATTCTCATTTGCAATTACTTTCATTTGCAATTGTTTTTATGTGCGCACTCAACTAATATTGATTGTGTGAATTTCCAATCTTGCAGCAATCAAATTGCATTTAAAAATAAATAGACAACTCACAATAAATTAACAATTTGCATTTAAAGCTGAGCTCATTAAACGGAATGCTGTCATTAATTTAAAATAATTATCAACAGTTGATGCTTTTTTTCTCTGCTTAGAGCCAAAGCAACTCCCCTGAGCTGGCCACAGTGGAGCATCATTAAAGTTGACAATGTCCCAGTTGTTGAGTGCTTTTTATGGACCACTTGATTATATGCGACTTGGAGAGGGGCGAGACAGGAGAGTGGAGTGCGGAGTGTGGAGTGCGGAGTGTCTGGCGAGGGTGACACACATTTACATAATTATTAGAAACAGTTAAATGTCCACAAATTGTAATCGCACTTGAGGCAGAGGCCAAGCTCACGGGGGAGTCGTTATTTTGGCCAGTCGACTGACTCAACTGTCCAATGGGGACAGATCTGGGCCACATTATTCAAAGTATGCGGCGTCAATGTCTCAGCGCCGTTTGTTGTTGTTGCTGCTGCCCACGCAATCTAAAAGGACGAAAATATCTTTGGCGTAATTTGTGAGCTGGCCAAGACTTCAATAGCCTGTCGACTCAAGACTGTCGACTCTCGCCTGTTGATGTGCGTGCCTTTGACTATGCATTTAAAAATGTTGTCTCTTCACAGCAGCAACAACAAGGAGAACAACATCGAGCTGAACTGCCACACAACACACAGAGAAATAAAATAAAATGTAATTTTTATTATGCTCAGTGGTTTTTATTGCCTGCTTTATCGTTCTACAAGTTCTTCTTCGTATTGCCCTTGTCTTGTCTTGTCTTGTCTGATATTTGTCTATGGCATGTCGCCTTCATGTGGCATGTGGGGCATGCCACAATGGCCACACACACATACACACACATAAACACAGATAGACAAATAGACTTGGACATGGACAGGCGCCTTGAGTTGGCCTTTGGCTATATATTTTTGCTTTTTATGGCTTTTTTATTGACTTGATTATTATGTTGCTGCTTGTTTTCGACCAAGCGAAAAGTTTTCTTAGGCTCCCCTCCGACCCACAGAGAAATTAAAAAATAATTTAGCGCCCCATTCCTCCATGTCCCCTGCCCTCGAGGGTTGCTGCATAAATTTCCAGGAATGTCTGCTTGACTGGCGCAGGCTGCGTCTGATTGCCTTGCGGGTTTGCAACATAAATAAAAAGCCCATCGGCCAAGTTAGCAGTTAGCAATTCTCTTAGCAGCAGCTTCTAATGACGCATTTTGCAATTTATGGATGTGTGTGAGCTGCAATTGTTATGACAGCGTCGAACTCATATTTCACAAGAATTTCCAGAATCTGTAAACCAAAACCAGCTACGTTTCCAATACGCAGTGTGGCTCTCACATGCCACTGAGCAAATCAAATTTGCCAAGTGCGTACGCAATAAATTGTCAAATTTTGAAGTTTTCTCTTTTTTTTGTTTGTTTGCTTGTTTGTTGTTCGTTGGCACATTTAATTGAAAAATGTTCCGTTGCCAGACAACAGACAACAGACATCAGGCGCTGGCTGGCAATTTATGAACTCGAATGGAAATGTGAGAACTCGTCTCTGCAACTTGCCGATGGCCAAAATGGCCAATAGCCAATTCACAGTAAAAACTAATAAAACTGTGTCGGACTACACCAAATACACATATATATTGTATATTTGGTATGGTGAGTATTCCGTATTGTTTGACCAAATATCCATTAGTGGCATCAAATGTCCACTGAAGTGACACGCTTTGGGCAACGAAATCCGAGAAATCAAATGCCCTGCAGTTTGCACTGGGCCACAGTGCGTATGTGTTATTTAAATAACAGAAAACAAAAAACAGAGAGAAGCCAGACAGAAAATGATTTCGAATGAAAAACTCATCTTAAGGCGTAAATACAAAGCAACAAATTGCGTTTACTTAAACTTTTCATCGAAAATAAAGCTGAACTTTCGATATAAAATTCGGCTTTTCCCAGTGTCAGTTTGGATTAATTGCAGCCGCTTTGTAGCCCCATTTTAGTTAACTTAAAATTAAGCTAATCTCTTCTTTTGGCTTGTGTTTTTTAAAAAGCCATTTCATAAGCCAGCATGTTGACTGCCTGCGGCTCTGGGCCAAAATGACAAAAATTAACTGCCACAACGTCAAGATGCAGAATATAAAACCGACACAAAAAATGTAAGAAAAACAAAACACAAAGACTGAACAACTGAACGAATGAACGAATGAACGACTGAAAGAGCAGAGCATAGCGACGAGGGCGAGCCCACAACGAGAAACCAAGTCTCATAATTAAAAATTAAGCCATTCGCCTATTAGTTTTAACCCTCATTAACTTTAGATAAACTAATCTCCAAAGTAAACCACTCGCATTCATGGCCTTTTGTGTGTGTGCTCGCGACCCTGCCCGAGGGGTGGTGGCCCCAAAACGGCCACGCCCACTCACCCACTCGCCCACCGTGCCCTGCACAGTAAGTTGACTCTCTCGACTTGACTCGCAGTTGTTAGTCCGCGCCTACAGTGCGTGAAAAGCTCATCAAATGGAAGCGAGCGTTCTTAGAAAAGCCAACGAGTTTTTTCTTATTCGCCTTTTTTATCCGCAGCCTTCTTTCTTCAGCTGTACAAAATGATGTAGAAACAGGCCGAACCTAATAGTATGCTAAGCAAAGGCAGCGGCAACGGCAACGGCAGCGCGCACAAAAAAAAAAACACAACTCGAAGCACAAAAAGCGGAATGAACTCGGCGCAACAAGAGAAAGGAAAAATAATTAAAAACGCAACCTTGATGAAAATGAAATGTTTACAAAGACACAAGCGCACAAAATAAAGAACTGTGACAAGGAAAAAAAAATCTTGAAATTGTTGAAAGGCTAAAAAATAACACGAAAAAAAAACCGAAACTGAAACTGAGAAAAAAAACACTCACACACACAGAGACAGAGAAAAACACAAGCTACATTTGCGCTGCTCAAGCAGCGTCACAAAACGAAAACAAAAACGGATACACGCAACGGATGCAAAGTTTACTCAAGCAAACGAGACGAAGCGAGGGGGCGTGGACGGGGGCGGGCTCGCTGGAGGGGCCCAAGTAGGGACGGTCATGGGGTGGTAGAGGGGGGAAGGCAGCTCTAAGGCGAATCGCAGAATGCAAAGTCAGGCAAAAATTAACTAGAAATTTTCTTTTTAGCCAAGCAAATGGCAGTCGCTATTCAAACTGCCAACTGCCAACCATATGCTGCCCTCCCATCACCTCCCCACCCCTCTCCTCCTTCCGTCCAAATCAAATCCCTCCAATTCTTGGCAACTATAAAGACTTTTCTTAAGCTCAATCCATAACCCGCAGCACAGCTCAGCTTGCGCTGTCAGCAGTCAAAACTTAATGGACCCCAACAATCTTGTCCAAATAAATGCGCAAGAATATTTAAAAAAGCGTTAAGATATCGTAAAAGGATATGCATAACGATATGAGATGGTAAAATAATATTTATAAAAGTTATGGATATATGATAGAATTCAATTAAAACTTAATGAAATCAATTTGTTGTTCATCTAAATTTTAAAATTAAAAAAAAAATGTAAACAAACTTAATTATTATCCACGCCAACACTGTTGTAAAAATTAATGTGGAAGCAGAAAATAGAATCTGAAATACATATAATATCATAGTATAAAGTATAATACTATATAGGTATCAATAAATGATTTTTTAAATGATTAGTTAAAAAGTTAAAAGAAAATAATTAAATATTGATAGACGGTTATATTTATGTACATATGTTAAGTAAACATATTTAGAGTTGGTCAAATATTTCTAACAAACTAATTTATTCCCATTCCCAAGTATCCTTCAACAAAAAAATTGTTCGTTTATGGTAAGTATGCACTTTGAAAAGTTCACTTTATTTATTAATATCTATTTAGAAACTTACACAGTTTGCTGCTTGCATATGTATAGTGTGTATATCAATTAGAGCTACTTATAGTTTAAACATTGGCTTTGCTCATGGGGTTGCACAATCTCTCTCTGTTTACAAACGAAATAATAATAATAGTAATAATAATTACAAAGCGCTAAAAATTGAGCAAATTACATGAAGCACTTGACTTTACATTTAAATATTTGAACAATGCGATACAACATTCTTTACATTCATTCGTTTAAAAGAGAAGAACGCGAGCAAAACAATTACAAATTTACAATTACAATTACCATTACAATTACAACGAAGCTGCCGAATTGGCTAATAATCATATTAATACGAGTATCTTGACTAATTAATAAAACATTCTCACAAGTAATTGAATCGAATCGAAAGTTACGCAATTAATAAATTACACGAAATGTCGCTATACAATTGCTGATTACAACTAATTAATAAACACATTCAAATCCATCAACTCGTCTCTTTCTCTCTCAACTGTCAATTGTCAATTGCCAGTTGTCAATTGTCATTGGTAAACTGCTCTCTAATTTGCCGAGGGTCGATGATTCTGATTCTGTTGCTGCTGCTTGGCATTGCCAGGATCCGATTTGTTCTCACGCACCATCAGCAGCAGTTGCAGCATGATGAGCGCCTCCACCTTGTCCAGTGGATCCATGAAGCCGCGCTGCAGCCACTTGGGAATCGTGGTGCGTGCATGGCTGAAGCCCAGCTTGTTCAGAATGTAATCCACGCCGTAGGGTTCGATGGACTTGCCGGCCCAGGAAAGCAGACGCACCGTCGGCTCCAGATGCCAGGTCTGGCACTCAAAGTGTCGCCAATCCCTCACAAATGATTCGATATCAAAGCTGGGCAGCTGCGCGGTTCCATCGGCTCCCAGCTTGGCCTGTGCTCCGCCATCCTTGACATCGCCTGTGCTCGCATTTGCCGAGCTCGTTGACGCCGTTGCTGCCGTCGTTGTGGTCGCCGATGTTGTCGTTGTTGTCGTTGCATTTGCTGTCGTCATGGTTGTCGTTGTCGCATTGCCTGTCGCGCTATTCGTCGCGTTCGCTAAGCTCGTATGGCTGCCCTGCAGCGGCTCCAGGCTGCTCTTGCTGCCACTCAGCTGCTTGGCCTGCACCGTCAGGTTCGTGTTGGAGGCACTCTTCTTCTCCTTCAGTAGGTCGTCCGTCAAGTAGGGCTTGAGGTTCGTCTTCTGCGATAGATTGGGCGACGCGGCACGGGCCGACTGCGCGCCCAGCTGCAATAATTCATTGGATTCAAGGTTGAGTATTTATTATCTTTTATTGTCCTATATCCGTTTGAAGTGAGCAGGAAAATGTGTTGAATTTCGGTATGAGATGTGAATGTGTGTAGATGGAAGTGCAAGGCATCTTGGGGTGAAGTATGATTAAACTCTGGTCATTACAAATTTTATTTAATTGTCCGACACTGTTTAAGCATCAAAATGAGACACTGCTTAGGCATCAAAATGAGATTTCAATCTGGCTTTTATAATGGCATGATGGTTTGTAGTGTTTTTGAATGGTATTTAGAATTTCTTCCACAAATGCAAGATTATTTGTTGGTCTGATGATAACTGTGCTCCAAATAGTTATTGAATATTTTGTGAATGCTTGTTGAATTTAGCTTCTTTCGGTGAAGGTGAAGTAGAAGATTCCTCAAAAACAACTTTTTATAAGTCGGTGCACTAGAGAATTTCTCCTCAATAAAAATAGCATTGCTGCTGTTAAATCTCATTTTGGATACACAACTTAATAGTGAACTATACATACTGATTTATGTATAAAATATTTAAAATGTACATTTAATATTGTATGTACTTAAAACAATATAAATCGTGTTTTACATAAAAATGTAAATAGTTTAAATACAATTTTAAATTGTAATAAAGAAAGGAAATATTTGAAAATTTCATGTGATCATCATTTGATTTAGGACTGAGCTCAGGGTATTAAATAGTCGATAATATTATTTTCTGCTCGATTTCAATGTTTCAATGTTTTGAATATGTGAATTTTGTAGACTCACCACTTTCTCCTTCTCAGTGACATAGGAGGTGATCAGATCATGCAGAAAGAAGAACGCGTCCGCATCGACGGTGACAAATATGTGATCGTCAAATTCGGTAATAAAACTGCACAACACTTCGGGCTTTGATTCTGTTTGTGAAGAGGAAAGTAAGTAAACTACATTTTGTAATATATATAATGATGTTTTACCACTAGGTTCTGGGGTAGTTGGTCCTTGTTTGTGCTCCGTCTTGAAGTGTAGCTGCAGACTGGGCAGAGCGAAGATGACCTCACGATTGTGATTGTGTTCCTGCGATTTGGCGGCGCTGCTGCTGCCCGAGGCCCGAGTTCGCTCTATGGAATTGGAGGCAATCTCACGTTCACACTCCAGCATGGGGAAGCGATCGACAGCTGCAAGGAAAAGAGAAGACATTAACAACGTACAGTTTTATTCAACTATAACCAATAAAATAAGAGTTATATGCAACTTTTGTTATAATCAAAAAATGACTACTTTTTTTTCTCTTTATACACAAAACGATTAATATTAATAATAATAAACAAAAACAATTTTTTTAACGAAAATAGTAAATAAAAATACAATCCAATAAACCGGCATATTCATATTATGACATTTAAATGTTTACTACCAAGTTTGATAATGACTGTTTTGATATCAAAATGGAATCCAAATAATCGTTAGATAAATGTTGTCAATGTTCATAGTTAAAATTCAAAATTAGATTTATCTTTTGCCAATTTCTCTAATGAATTCAAAATGTATAATTTACAAAGATCTCCATCCAAAAAATAAATTTATAAATTTTACTTATTGTCCCTGGCAATATTATTAAGATGAACAACTCTTATTTGGCTATTATTTGTATATGGAATTGTACTCACCGTCGATCTCGCTGTTGGCGAAGGCGTAATGGAACCACTCGTTGAGTGTCTTGAACTGTGGCGGAAAGATGATGTTGCGCGTGATGCGACTGACGATGGCCATCGAGTGATTCTGCTGCTGCTGCACCTCCGTGGTCTGGCCCAGACACGAGGTCAGAGTCTGGGTTACGAGCACCTCGCTGCTGTCCTCCAGCTGGCGCGCCTCGGTGGCAAAGTTGATCGACGGCGACTTCAGGCTGAACAGCGCCCACGCCTTGGACTTGAAGTTGATGCCGTGGAAGCAGGCGAGCGAGATGTTCTGGCCCCGCAGCTCCACGGTGCCGCCGAGCACGTTGCCATGCCGCGGCAGGCGAGTGACCAGCGACGGCACCACCAGACCTATGGCCTGAGCCAGCGGCTTTTGCCAGTGGCGATGATGCCGAGCATCCGTGTTGTCCACGCCATTGTAGTTGCTGCCCAACGTGGCGCCCGTTGCAGCAGCTGCAGCGCCAGCAGCTGAGGGCAGTTCGCCGTTGGGCTTCTTCTTGAGCTGCTGGCGTCGCTTGATGCTGGCCGTGCGATCCTGCAGACGCGGCTCGAGGCTGGAGAAGACGCGCTTCGACGACTTGAACTGCTGCGTGAAGAACTCCTCGAGTTTGAAGTACATTTTCATGAGATCCGCCGTCGTCGACTTGGATATCATGATCTGCAGCTGATCCCAGCTGAGATCGCCGTGTATAAAGATCAGCGCACGTGGCTGATCCTTGCCACAGGCAGCAGCTTGTGCCGCAGTCCGCCACTCATCCTTCATCGCAGCCGCAAAGGTGCTGATGCGCGTCATCAGCACTGAGGTGCCCATGTAATCCAGTCGCAGCTCCAGCGCCATGAAGCTCAAGCCGAGAGTGTGATACGGTTCCATGCCCGCTTCCTCTTTGATGTGGAAACGTTTGTTGATCTTGTTCACCTCGAAGCTGCCGCCCACAATGCCACCCTTGGCATCCAGCGCCGAGCCGCCCAAGTAGATGCCCGCGTACATGTTCTTGTAGCCGGTGCTGCCGATCGAGAGGCGGCCATCGGAGCGAAAATCTTTCGTTAGCCAGACGACATTGCCACAAACGTTGCCAATGTTCATCTGCACATTCAGCTTGGTGAAGTTGACGGCAAAGATGACGAGCGTCTCCCAGGCGGTTATCTGATTTTTCTCCGACGGCGGCGTGCCCGAGGACTCGGCACTCGACGATTTCCCCAGCGACTTCAGCTTACGCACGGCGCCATAGTGTCCCAGCGGTTGCAGCGCTGCCGCCGCCGCTGTCGTCGTCGTCGTCGTCGTCTGCGGCTGATTGTCAAAGTCGAGACGCAGCTTGTCCTTGCTGCGTCCCTCGCTGGGCGTGGGCGTCGCAGGCGGCGCAGTTGTGGGCGTCTCACAGCCCGCCTGCTGCTGCTGCTGTTGCTGCTGATGCACGCTTAGATCGCCCAAAAAGAGACGCCGCACAATGCGCCTGCGATACCAGGCCTTGGGGAAGGCCAGGATCTCGGTGAGGCGACGCATGTCGTACTTGAAGCTGGCGCTGCCAATGTCCACAATGGTGGAGAAGCGAATGACAGCGCGCGACTGATCCAGCGCACGCTTGGAGCTGGGCAGCGGTTCGATGTAGACCTTGCGACAGCGCGTGATGTGGAACTTGACGAACTCCACGTTGATGCTGAGCGAATCCTTGCGCTCGCTGTCACTCAGCGGCGAGAACTGCGTCTCCTTGGAGGTCTTCTTGCCGCCATACGGATGGAAGATGTACACATTAAAGTCGGCCAGGCATCCGGTGACGCTCAGGCCGCCCGTCGGCAGCGGCTGCTCGGCATGCGAGGATGAATTGTGAGCCTGCTGCTGCTGCTGCTGCTGCTCCTCGTCGCCACTGCGCTTGGAGCTGAAGACAATGTCCAGGCTGGGCAGCTGCAGCATGCACTCGACGCGCGACACTGGCAGGCAGCTGAAGCGGAACGTCGAGGGCTGCATGTGGAAGTACACGATGACGTCCACTGGGAACGAGGCGTAAGTGGCGTAGTTGGCTGGCAGAATGTCCAGATTGACGGCAGCCTGATGCGACGGCGTCACCGGCACGGTGTTGTTATTCGCCTGTCGCGTGGGAATCGGCTCCAGGGTCTGCTCGAGAAACTCGAGGATGTGCGGCGATATGATGGTCTCCTCGGGTATGCTCTGCAGCGTCATCCAGGCGCTCAGCGTGGCGCGCTTGTTGCCCAACCTGCGCAGATGCCCAAAGGACGTGGCAGCTGTCGTCGAGGGCGTCTGCTGCAGCTCCACCGGCTCGGGCAGCGTGCGCGACTGATAGTGCAGCTTGACGTCGAGTCCGGGTATGTGGAAGATCGTCAGATCCGCCAGCAGCGCATTGTTGTGGCAATTGGCATTGTAGCGCAGCTTGCTCTTGTCGCGCTGCCGCCTCGAAGGCGTCGGGCTGCCCCAATCGTTGCCAATGCTCCGCTCGCGCTTGTGCGACTTCACGCTCGAGGCAGCTGCGCCGGCTGCCGTGTAGCCAGCGCGCTCCTCGCCGCTGTTGTTCTCCTTGGTGTGCAGCACGCACTTGCCGGAATTCACCAGCACCTTCACATCCAGCTCAAAGTCAATGTTCGGCTCTGGCTGCTGCTTCTGGCCATGCGCGTGCTTGCGTCGCATCTCCACCGAGGTGCCGTCCACATCGATCTCGCTGGGCGTGCAGTCGCCATGGCCACCGCCAGCTGCACGCCAGTCCAGCTCGTTGTCCGCCGTCTCGGTGTCCGTATCGGCATTGGGCAGCGAAGTCTGTCGCATGGCATCCGTGAACGTGACTCTGCCCACTCCTGTTTTCAGCGAAGCGCTGCGCGAGTGACACGACGCCGGCGTGCTCTGCAGACTCGAGATCTCGTCGTTGGAGGCGATCGTGTCGAGACGTCGCCCCGCATAGCCGTGGCTGCCATTGTCCAGCGGCAGCTCGCGCGCTGTCATGCCCACGGCGACGCCCGAGACGCCAGCAACGCCGCCGCTGCCAATGTACGAATGGGAGCGACTGTAGTTCTTCAGCGAACGTCGGAGCGAGGGACGCTTCCACTTCTGGATCATGTCGCGTCGGAAGTATTTGTAGCACACTGCTTGCAGCTCCTGCAGACGACGCTCCTCGTGCGCCACCGTGTTGTGAGAGGCGCCCAAAGTGCGCAGATCGTTGATGATCTTCAGCTGCTCGGCCATTTCCTTCTCCATCATGAACGAACGCTTCTTCGAGTCGATTGTCGGATCGAAAACGAACGCTGGCAGATTGTCAAACTCGCCACGTCGTCGCACATAAGTCTCGCGACAGCTCTGATCTCCTTCGTCGCTATCGGGCGACTCCATTTGTGTTTCGTCCTCCTCGAAACCTGTCAGCATGGTGAGCGTGTGTCCCAGCGAGGACAACTGCTTGCCAATGTTCACATCCAGATGGATGTCGACGCCCTCCATCTGCCACTTCACATTCAGCAGCCACTTGGCGTTCTCGCCCTTCTTGGCCGCCGTGGTGCGCGAGCAGACCTCAAAGGTGCCCTCGGAGACGACGCACACGTTCATGATGGGCTCCACGCAGCTGGGCTTCCAGTCGTCCAGATTCGTCTCGAAGTCGTCGGCGAAGCGCAGGCACAAGCCCTGGAACTTGCCCTTGGACACCAACGAACCCGAGTTGCAGGCCGAGATGATGGTGTTCTCCAGCGTAATGACCACGGCGCCCTTGGCGTCAAAGTCCTGATGATACGAACGCGAGCCATAGTTCTGCCAAGTAGAATGGTTCAATTAGAGTGGGAAAACAGAATGATGATAAAGTAATGAAGGCAGCGCAATTTAATTATACTGTTTACTTAAGGGAATTGCGAGGCGCTAAGAGGCTTGATCGACTTCTACAAAATAATTTTCAAACATAGCAGCATAGTGATGAAATGCGTAAACTCTAGTTATTAATGTAAGCGAGATACATGTGTTATAGGAGGCAGACAGACAGACAGACAGAAAGATATTACTGGCTCTGTGTGGCTCTCTACAATCAATTAAATCGATAAAGTCTTGCGGCATTGGATTATAAGGCAGGAGTTTGTGGATCGGAGCAGGTATTGAGAATAAGAACATTTTACTATTTATAAAAGCAATTGTGAGGCGTTAGGGGTCGTATCACACTTCTAAAAATCCATATTAAGCGTAGGAGCATAGTGGCTCTACGACGCATAGTCGTAGCTCTAGCTATTATAGTAACTATGATAAATGTGTTTAAATAGACAGGCAGACGGACAAATAATCCCGAATCGATCTATTAACAATACAAAAAACAGTAAATTAGTTAAGTAGGAGACTCTATGGAATCTAAAACAAGCATATTAATAATTAGCAACTATTAAGCTTTACTTTTAAAGAGGGATAACTTCTTATACGCACCACAGTATTGACCTGCTTGAGGGGCAAACAAATGCCCATGTCCTCCACGGTCAACTGCAGGAAGAGCGTCGATAGATTGGAGCTGGCAATCTGGCCAAAGGCAACGCGATCAAACACCTGCTGTGTGGTGTGGGGCGTGTGATCATAGCAAAGATTGGCACGCTTCTCGGCCCAATATTCGTAGGCGTTCTTGTAGTTCAGCCAGACCAATATGGCCTTGTCCACGGCTATCGGCTGTACGTAGACCAGGGGACGCTTCAACGTCAGCAATATGAGCTCCTTGTCTTCGTTGAGCAGCTCATCCTGGAAGGCATTACGCAGACCGATGGTCGTGTGGAAAAAGGCATATTGCTGGAACTCCGGCTCGGCCTCATCAAAGATCACATTGCGTATGATTTGGCCCAGCGACAGATTGAAATCGATGTGCGCCTTGAAGAACAGCTTACGATTGCTCAAATCGCCCAGATTCTTCACCCGATTCGACAGCTGCAACTCCAGCGTGCCCGTCTCAAAGCGCACAGCCGACGAACAGGGCGTTGTGGCTGTCAGCTGAATGCGCTTCATGGATATGTTGATGGAGAAGAGAATGCGCTTCAAAGTCGACTCCTGCACGCTGGCACTGTCGCCACTCTCCTCCGTCCAGAGCGGCACAGGCTTCTCGCCGCCATAGACCTTCTGCAGCACCTCGTTTATCTCGCGCATGAAAACCTTCTGCACAAAGACCAAGTGATTCAGCAGATCGGTGGTCAGACAGCGCTCGAATTCTCCAATCTCGGCGCTGGCATTCACATAGCCACCTTGGCGCAGCACAATGCCCTCAATGGTCTCCGTATGCTCCTGTCGATTGTCCGGGATATATTCGGCCAGCACGTGCACAGGCGGCAGGCCAATGCAGGCCTCTGAGGGCAGGTTCATTTCATTCTGTAAAAGAAAAGGTTTTAATAAAGATACTTGTACTTGAGCTAGGGATCGTAATCATTATAAATTGTTCATCAATTTTCGATCATAATCATTATTTTTGAAATATTTATAAGATTCAAAAATGTTGACGGCTTAAATAAAAATCATGTTTCCAGCTGGGTGCTATTTAGTGATATCTAAGGATATCTTCTATATTAACAAAATTGTTTGTCCTGACTATCAAAGCACAGCGCCAAAAAATTCCTACACTTGCAATGTATGAAAAGCAGTTCAAAAACAACCTCATAAAAATCAAAATCGCGAAAAGCGAAAATAAAAAACACTAACACAGTAATTTATACCTTTTCTTTTGATTTCTTCTGAGTGAAAAATAAAATGAATCATAATTATTATTATTTTTGGTCACTGGCTTGAACAACTCCTTGACTCACCTGTATCTTGGTGTTGAAGCTCAGCGTGTGCGTGGGCAGATCGATGACGAACTTGGCGCGCTGCCCTGTGACGCCCATGGAGCTGACGTGATTCATGCGATACTGCGCCTGCAGCGAAGGCAACAGCGCCGCATTGATGGACAGACTCTGCAGCAGCACATTGAACTGCATCACCAGCGGCTGCAGCAGACCATTCTGATGCGCTGCCGCCGGCTTGGACTGCGCAAGGCGCGCAGCTCTCCTCGCTGCCATCTGAGGCTGTTGCTGTGCTCCGCCAGAAACGGTGCGTTCCCGCATCTCGCTGGCGGTGCCGACGCCGCTGCCTGCGCCGCCAGAGTTGCGCGCATGGAACGGCGACTCGGGCTCCTCGGCTGTGTGCGAACGCAACGTGGAACGTCCTGAATTGCGCTTCACGCGCAGTTCCTGCAGCGTGGAAGACAGCTGCTTGGAACTGCGCGTCATCATGCCGTGCAATGCGACTGGATGTTGGGGTATATCGATGTTGACAGCGCCTATGGACAGCAGGCCGCTGTTCTTGTCCTTGCCGCGCTTCGAGAGACTCGAATAAAGCGTCTGACTCTTGCCCACGGTAACCTTCACAACAGTTCTGCAAAAGGAAAATGCCAATTAAATAGCTGCTTCATAAATGAGGAAGTTTTTTAAGCTTACTGTTGACTGGGCGCCACGCCCTCGAGCAGCACAATCATGGCACGTCCCACTTGGCCGGTGAGCGAGCATTCCAGCGACACGGGACGCGCCTTTTTGCGCCACGTCGCCGTGCTGTTCAGCGTGGTAATCTCCGACTCCAGCTTCAGACCAGACAACGTGGCCAGCAGTCGCGTCTTGTGTATCTTGGCCACGCCAAAGACAATCAGTCGCGTGCGCTCCTGCGGCACACCGTCCAGCAAATGCATATCACGATGCTGCGGCAACGGAGTCGGCGCACTCGTCAAGTCGTCGTCATCGTTGTTGCCGAACGTCGTTGCTGGTTTCTTGTGCTCGTTTAGCGAGCTGCGCTGCACCACAGTCTTTGTCTCGGGCATTGTGCCGTAGAGTTCGAGCAGATGATAGATGGTCTTCCAGCAGTTGGGCGTCTCCAGCAGCGGCGGCATTGGCGCCATGCCCGACTTGGTCAGCGTGTTGTTGTAGTCGCCACTCATGCTCGTCGCACAGCCGCCGTTCAGCGATGCCTTCGACTCCGTGGACATCTTGAGTATGTTCTGGTCGTGCAGCGAGAGCGTGGGACTGTCGCGCAGTGGCGACGAACTCGATTCATTCAGATTTGTGTAGCCCAACTTGCCCTTGACCGACTTGCCCGTGGAGCGCAGTTTCTGCGCAAAGCTCTGCGGTCTATTCTTGGCATTGGGCGAGGGCGTCAGTTGAATTATGGGCGCCAAGCCGCTGCCGCGACCGCGAGTTGCAGGCATCGTTGGCATCGTCTCGTTGAACTTGTCGTAGCGCTCATCCGAGAAGCTTTCGCCATGTCCGAAGCGCTCCGCCACCGAAGAGAACGGCAGCAGATCCGTGGGCTCCGAAGCTGTGGGAAATAAAAACAATTAGCATAAAGGAGATTCAATTCATACATTTAATTTACTCACCCAAACTGCACTCATCCTTCGTCTGACTCTTCTTGCTCAGCTCGGGCTGCTCGTGGAACTCGTTTTGCGCATCCTTCACATTCTGATACATGTTGCAGATCTGGTGCAACAGACGCAGCAGCGGCATGTTCACCTGCTGCGAAATGAAGCGCACATTCAGGCTGAAATTGACCACGGTGCTTGTGTGTTTCTTCAGCTGACGCCGCGACATGTAGATGACATTCTGTCGCGCCTGATCCACCATGCCGTCGGACATCTTCAGCACCTCCAGCTCGACGCCAACGCGTTCGCAGAGAAACAGTGGCGTGTCCATCATAATCGATGCACGTCCTCCATTGGATTTCTTGTTCAGCTTGGCAGGCTTTGTATTTGTGTTGTTCTTCTTGTCGCCCGCCTCGCTGACCACAATATCGACGCGTATCGAATCGAAGGTGCCAATCAGCGAGAGGTTCGTGCCAAAGTTCTCCAGCGACGAGATGTCTGCATTCGAGAACTTGTTAATCATCTGCTGTGGCATCACGCCGAGACAAGTCAGCAGCGGCTCAAAGATCAGATGAGCGTCCAGCAGCTTGATGGAGTCCTGCATGATTGCGCTGCGCGTTGGCGGCTGGCCAGGAATTTTTGGAGGCAGAGGACGTGCGCTCTCCTTCTCGGCAGCGTGCTCCTTCTTTTTGTTGTTGTCCTGCTGCTTGGCCATCCAAAAGTACAAGTCCTCCTTGTGATTCTCGGCGCCCAGCCAGAACTTGTTCACCGAATTCGTGGAGCTCAACGAACCCTCCTGCAATGCGCCGTATTCTAAAGCAAGAAATAATTTATTTATTAGTAATCAGTATTTATTTAATTGAATTTGTTGGCTTACCAAACTCGGGCATCTGCTTCTCCACCAGATTCGAGATGATGGGCAACATTTGGATGCTAGAACGAGATGAATTGCCATGTGAATAATTCGATGCTTTGCTGTGCACTTTGCTCAGACTTGATTAACAAATTGGTAGCGACGACATTTTGTGATGTAATGGAAAGGGTTTTATGAAAAGAAAAACACAACACAGGCAAATGGCATTAATAATATATTAGGCAGATACGCAACATGCACAAGCTTAAAGCAGAGCTTCAGTAAATCACATCTCGAACTTACCCACGACGAGTGTGATGAATGTTGGGCGATGTGGAAGTCGATCGCTGCGATGCGGGACCTTGATGAGCTGCTTCATGGGCATAGGACATGCCTCCATATTGGGAGTTGTCTAAAGTTCGATAGGAATTTCAGAATATTTAAGTATTTGTACATTTATAAGAAGTGTATAAAATTGCATATCAATTGTGCGCTCTTTGTGGAGTTATAGACAACAAATTGATATAACATTTGTGCTGTGTGCGCAGCAATCACTGTGAGAAAAATATTAAATAATTTAAAGAATACAATTGCTGCACACACATCACTTGGTTTCTAGAATATATAAACTACAATTTTGGAAAGATAGTATAGCCAGAAGTAGAAGAACTCTGAGTAACATTCAATAATGCAAACGCAAGGCATCAAACAATATGAAGTCATGAACACTTAAAGCGTTTTCGTATAGGAAACATGTGAGAATAAAAGGAAATAAGGAAAGTTAGGGCAGATTGGAGAGTAGCACAGAAAGAGTAGAACATCAAGGGGCTGTCTTTAACGTAGTATATAGACAGCTCCTCAATACACAGATATAACAACAGAGTACATGCATAAAAGAAACGAGAACAATAACAATAACGACAACAACGGGAACAATCTATAGCTATATACATATCATAAAGGTTATAACAATAGGAGAGATAACTGCACGCCAGTTTAGGGCGTGTCAGTTGAGCAGCGTTAATCAAAGGAATACCAATGTGAGTTCGATGATGCTGTGTTTGCCCAAGTAATAAAGCATTCTCACTCTCTTCCGGATGCTCGCCGACGCCAGCATAGCCAGCGCCCATTTCAACATCACCTTCACACTCATCCGCCTCGCACTCCTCCTCGTTCTGCGGGAACGAGAATGTCACATTGATGGGTCTGGCCAGCTTGTTCTTGTACTGATGCTCGAACAGAATGGGATTGTACAACGTGTTCTTCCACTGCCGACTCAGCACAATGATGCCCTGAAGAAAAGTGCTCAGAATTAGCTGCAATTTATATTTAGTGTTTTATTAACTCACCTGTCGCAGCGTATTCAGATGCGGCACTTCGCCGTGCTTGAAGATCTGTTCGGTGCGCTGCACGCCCTCGTCCAGCACCAGCTTCTGCATGATGTAGCACAGCTGACAGCTTGGATCCTCTTGCAGCGTCTTAGACAGCAGCGTGTAGTTGTTCGCATAGCGACTCTGTCAAAGTCAAATTATCAATCAATTATTAAATGAATTTACAATTTATGTTGCTACCAACCTTCTTAATCTTTGGATTACGCTTGATCTTCTCGTTCTCCATGGCATCGGCCATGAGGCAAGCTGCCACCGCTGTTTGCCGCGTGTGCAACGCCTTGAGCAGCGCCACAATTTTGATGGCCAAACGATTGCTGGGATTCATCCAGGCTGTGATTGCAGGCGACGCTGTGCTCAGCAGATTCCAATCGAGTCGCGTCAAATCGATCTTGCGCGTGATGGGCACGCAAGGAGGCGCCGCAAAGTTGAACCACACCGATTTCAGCTCAATCACACAGGAGGAAGTCTTGTCGGTGCCTTTAACATTCGACAGCGCCTTGTCGTAGCCATCCTTGGCATCCTTGCTGGGCTTCTGTGCACCAGTGTTTTGCCCAGCGGAGCTTCCACCTTTCTCCACATCCTCATCGGGAAGTGGCTTCGCGGCAGCTGCTGCAGCGCCATCGGCCAGCTCTGGAGTGTGCTGGAATTTCTCTTTGGGTGTCTTGGGTGTTGGTGGCTTCTTGGTGATCAGGCGCCAGGCAGCTTCTGCCTTCGATGTGGCACCTGTGCCATCTGTTGAGGCAGCAGCTTCGTTGCCCGCATTACCCGATGCCACAACCAGTTCGGTGAGATTAAAGCCACCGCCAGCTGCTGTGACGCCTTCAGCACCCGCTGTCATCTCGGCCAGCTCCTCCTTGCTGTTCTCCGACTTCTCAAAGTGCGAACGCTTTACGATCTTCATGCCCACGCCCTCCAGGCCGCACTCGAACATGATGTAGCCAATGCTCTCGATGCCCGTGCTCTCGGGCATCTTAAGGCACTCGAAGAGCACTTTGCTCTTGTGCTCCGGAATGGCAGTGACAATCACAGGCGTCTCTGGCGCACACGATTGTCCCTCGGTTTTCAGGCGCCGCAGCTGCGCATGTGCTCGTCCAATGTCCAGAGTGATGACGAGTTCTTCCAGCTGCTTCTCGGACGTCTCAATGAGTATGGGTTCGCCTTGCACGTTGTCGGGTCTCGTCTGCGAAGAGAGATGCGCCAGCAAGGCACGTGTGCCCTTCATGATGCCGCCCTTCTTGTGGCTGCTGCCCGATTGCACCGCCTGCTGAATGTAGACGTTGTGCATGGAGGCACGCGTGGTTTTGCCCAGATGGAACTTTGTGGAGATGCCCTCCATGTAGAACGTCAGCAGCGAGACGCAGCTTAAATCCTGTGCGACAGATTTGCATTAGTATTGAATTCAAATTAATTAGCGACTTTCGCTTACCTGCACATTGTCCAGCGCTGCCACAGAGATAATCTCCTCCACAATCGATGACTGCAGCATGGTTATGCTCACCTTGGGCAGCACAATCAGTCCTTGGGTCTTGGTCGAAATACTCTCCTCGTACACATCGCTCAAGAACGAATCGCCAGGTCCTTGCAGATGGCGTTCAGTCGTCGATCGCTTGGAATTCGAGTGTACTTGCGACCAATAGCTAAGACTCTGATCCCGCTTCAGTATGTTGTCGTTCTTCACCTTGGCTATGCAGGAGGCGTGTATGAAGTTGACCACCGAGAGCAGATGCATCGACTGTATGGTCGGAATAGCTGCCTCTACCATTCTGTAAATGAAAAGTAGATTGCATTTTAGTGAGGGAGATTAATAGGAACAGGATATCTTTATATATAATATATGCATTCAACGCAGTATAGAAATAAAATAAAATATGCAAGTAAAATCATTAATTAAATATTGAATTACTCGGTTCACCCTTAAATATAATTTTCTTCCCATAATTTCTTATCCACTTTGTTGCTATGAAATGAGTCTAAAATAATTCGAATTTCTTTCTAAGTTCACAGAATTTATTTCAAACCAAAGTCACCTGCTGAAACTAACAAACATTGTCGTTTGATTGTACTGAAGAAACATACAAATTTAAGTAGCGAAAGTATTAAAAAATGTTGCTATTTCGGTTAAGTCTGCTGTTGTCCTTAATAAGCTTCTTGGCAGCATATCCTGTGGTAGGTGAATTATATTAATAATAATTATCAATTAATCGCATAATCCAATTAGGAGGCGCCAGTGAAGCAAGAAGCACAAGAGAATCGTGTTCCTGTGGATCCAGCTGATTATCCTGATTTAACCAACGGTCTGAGCGATGCTGAAGTGGAGTCAACTCTCAACGGACTTTCGCTTGAGGATCTGAATGCACTCAACAAGTTGTTGGATGATGCCAACAATGGACCCATCGATCTAGAGGGTGTGTATGCGAAATAATAAATATCAATAATGTCTATAACATTCTGCTTTCAAAGCAAGCGAGTCTAAGGGGACAACATAGGCAGGCCAAGAAACAGCACTACGAAGAGCTGGAGAATGGCGATGATGAATTGGACGGTGCGTTGAACTCGGACAAACAATCGGCCGACGATAATTGCCACGATGAGGACGACTTGGACAAAGAGAAGGATTTGTGCACCATGCGACCCAAGTGCCACAAGCAACCCACTTGCCCTACCACAAAGCGTTGCACTTCGACCAGAAAATGCTTCACCTCATCCTGCAAGTCCTTGGACGGGTTGCTGAACATTAATGCCGAAGGCGGACGCAGCAATAAAAATTATTACAGAAAACTAAAGTTGAGGCCTCAAGAGGAATGCGATCCAGAGGATGTGATGTGCCTCCAACGCAATCGCGATAAGGCCAAACAGCAATCCAACTTGCAGGACTTCTCTGAGCTTGCAATGGATCAGGATCAGGGCAACATTGACAGCCTCGAGAAGCTGGCAGCGGAAGCGCATCAGGATCAATCGATGAAACTGCACAAGGACCTCGATTCCTGGCAGTCCAAAGACGAGTCTTCCTCGGACATTTTCAACTTGGATCCCTACAAAGTGCCTAATGCGGATAACACTGGCAATGCGAATGAGTTGAAAGAGTTGCCCAAGCTGACGGGCGACTGGGCACAAGGCAAGATTGCCGAGGACGAAGGACAACCCTCCCAGACCGAGGAGGAAGTCAAGGCAGGCGATAGCGAGTTAACCTACGAGCGTCATCAACTTGCACGCGTGGCACACGAACAATCGCGCCAAGATAAGCTAAAAGCAGATGAGGAGCAACAGCCCGAGGAGGTGGAGGAGAATGGGCAGCTGAATTCAGCATCGGCGCTGTCTCAAGAGAGCCGCAACGATGAACTCGAGGCCGAGGGAGGCGAGCCTGCTCTGCTGGCCAGCAACAACATGGCAGCCAACGAAGGCGACAGGTTGGCGCCCTAAATACACATAAAAGTCAGAAGAAAGCCACTCACACAACACAACACAACACAACACACTGTTGCAATCCTGCTTGCAGTTTCATTGCCAAAAATGCACAAGAACCGCTGCGATATGTCATCCAAACCGACGATGGCCTCATCTCGAGCGAGAATGAGCAGGGAGAGCACAGACTGCGCACCGACAAAGAACACAGCGAAATGCTCAACTATGCCACCTATCAACTGTCCAAGGAGGCCAAGCCACAGCTGGAATTCAAACGTTACAAGCGCGACAGCAAAAAGACAGACGATGCACCCGAAGTAGGTTTGAGTCAACTAACTAACTACAAATAATTTACAATGTAAACTTTATAGAACTCGAATGAGAGCTATCTGAAGAAGCTGATGGACTCGTTTCCACGTGACCAGGTCAGCCAGAGCAATCTGAAGATTGCCATTAGGGAGGCGAAACGCGCTCACTTGCGCGTAAAGCGTTGTTAACTTTTAATTGATTAAGCTGTTAAATTTATGTGATTTATATTTTTTATAAACTGGCAAACGAATTGGAGTTCAATAAAAATAATAAAAAACTCATAAGGAATAAATAATAAACAATAAATAGGAATAAGTATAAAATAATACTACAGAATCAAATCTAAATCAAACTGCTCGTAAATAAAAAATAAAATAACACATAATACGTAATAAAATAAAATAATAGATAATTATAAAATCAAATAGCAAATCAGTAATAATTAATGCAAAATAAATGATCAAATTATAAACGAAATAATATCGGAAAATAAATTTAGAAAAACAACTCCACTTACCGTTGCAATCCCTCGAGAAGCAGCGGGGTGAGGAAGACATTCATCTGCCCCTTGAGGCGGGCCACCACAGAGGTGCAGGCGGCGCCTCCCTCTGCCTGCAGACTCATGAATTCGCCATCATCGAAGCCATTTGTGGTCTTGTCCGACTCCTCCTCCTTGAGCAGCACACTGGGATCCCAGGGATGCGACTTGGGGCCACCCATAAATGTGGCCGAGCTGTTGCTGCCCGTGCTGTTCTCGTAGCGTGGCACCACTTTGATCTCTCGCCAACACGAGTAGAGGTCAAAGTGCGGCAACATTTTGCTGCCAATGTACGTGAGTCCGCCATCCTCGTTCTCATGGAAGAGCGGCGTGGAGAAGACATCTGGACCCAGTGGGAACGAGCAGCCGTTCCAGTTGAAGCACTTCACCTGGGACAGGTGATTTAGGTAGCTGGCCATGAGCAGCGGCGAATCGATGATGGGTCGATTGACCTGTTGATGCAGATTGACCAAGGCCACATCCTCTTGCGACGACATGGCCGAAATGAAGGAGTTGGAAGACAACGACGGTGTGCCTGAGGACGAACCACGTGAATCCGCCTGTGAAATGCAGAGCAGAGATTGCAAATTAATTGAGGGAATAAATTAAATACGTAAATGCGGTTGCTACAACAAAAATAATTATTCAGACCAAGTGGCACAAGCACAAGTTGCGGGTGGATGAAAAAGAGTGCAGCTAAATGGTGTTAATCCAGATGGTAACAATACGCTTAAACCTAAACTAGAAATGAATTCAACTTAGACTAGTTCCAAGGACATGCACGGTTTTAGGACATGCGATCAATTTAAACACGATTTCAATATCCTCGCAGGGCAGAATTTTAGAGAACTTTGCAATAGGTAATAATGCACCAACCAGCTGGATAATTATTTTCTTTTGAATGTCTCCTGAATTCATCACTCTGTAAAGCTATTAAAACTTAACTTATTTGGTTTATAATAAAAACTAGAGTCAAAAACAATTGCAGTTGACTGAACATTAAGATTGTTTGTTGCTAACAAAAAGATTGAATTTAAATTGCGCTACGTGGTTAGTTAAGAGAGTTATTTAGTTTAGTTGTTGGCTTTTTACGATTTTGTTTTTTTTTTTTATTGTTTGTTGCTGTTACTAAAAACTACTCACATCGTGAACAAAATGTCGGTACTCGGGTCGTGATGATATATTTGTTATTTTTCTTATTGGTGTGGCAAGACCGTGTATGCGTCTCGCGTCTTCGTTCTGGATGAGTTTTTGTTTTTGTTAGTTTGTTTTATTATTTTTGTTTTTAATTATTTTTAGATGAACCGAGAGTTTGAGTTTGTGGAGAGGAATAGAATTTAGGTGTGGATTTTTTATATATATTATACAGTTATAGAGAGATGTAGATAGATAGAGAGAGAGAACTTAAAGATACTTAAGAGAAACATGCACAAATACGATTATAGTATAAGTCGTCATAAGTTCAAGTTCCAAGACGATTGGATAGTTGTGTGAAAGTGAATTAGAAACTTGGCCTCAAAAGCAGCAAAGCTAAACGCCGTAGGTGTATATGGTATATACTATATATAGTTGTAAAATATGATATATATAAATACGTAAAGACCTAACATAGAGATACATAAAGAGTATAGCCTAAACTTGACTATGTTTACCAGTTCTGTGGTGCTCTGAGGACGCTTTGGCAGCGTTTTATTGCTCTCCGGTGCATGAATCTCCAGATCGCTGCGATATGTGGGCAGCGTGTGGCTGCCATTCTCATTCTGAGCGCCAATGCTAAAAGATTGATATACTTTTTAGTCTGTTGCTGCTCGAGAAATCTCTTAAACACTTACCTTAAGTCCGAGGAGAAGCGCTTCTTGCCCGACAATATGATGGAGCCGTTGCCGCTGCGCTGCTTCATCGAGCCACGCTGTGACAACACATTCGAGATGTCCTCCTCGGCGGAGAAGAACATCTCTGATGGATTCTCAGAGGTCAGTGATATGGTCCGCTGCACCTCTCTAGGCAACTGATCGCCAGCATGCAGCGCAATGTCCGCGATTTCGAATTCAAGCGGATGCGAATGCGGAGCCGAGTGCGACATTTCATCGGGCATCTAACAGAGCATATATATTAATAAGAAATGATTATCGAATTGGGCTTCTAACTGACGCACCTCATGATCGTCATCGATGGCCACCTCGCCCGTCAGTCTTGAGTCCGAAATGCTTGTCTTGGGCGGCGATACGCGCAATCTATGCGAATCCGATCCCCGTCTGTGGCTGCTCGCATTGCCGCCATCCACGGAATCATGCTGCAACTGCAGCTTCTTGGATGGGCTGTCCAGCAGGCGGGCATATGGCACCTCCACCGAGGTCTGCCTGGTGCAAGTGTAACGCTTGCTGCGTCGCTCCAGCGTATTGGGCGAGCCAATGCTCTCACGCGACTTGTTGCGACTGACGCTCAGCTCTGGTTTCTCCACAACGCCGCCGCCAATCTTGAACTTGGTGCCGTCGGGCAGCGCACAGAGCTCGGATTTCTTTAGGCTGCCATTGCGCAGCTCCACAGCGGGTCGATACAGCTTGCCCTTACCATTAAAGTCCGCTGAGTCGTAGAGCGACACGCAGTGCAGGCTGTAGGGCGGTGTGTGGAAGACCAGCTGACCCTGATGCAGTATGCTCTCGCCAAAGCCAAAGTCCTTGCTGTTGTTGATGATGCTGTGGAGTTAGAGATAAAGTTGTAATTAAAATACGCCTATTTTAATTTAGTTTGTCCCGCAGATTCACCCACTCTGCATTTCACTGAAGTTATTTAACTAAATGTAAATTTATTGTATGAAACAATTCTAACAATTATTACCGTTTAACTTAAAATCATTATTATTAAAATCAATATTCCATTTTTTTTTTTTTTTTAAATTATAACCATTTTAATTACGCCATTTATCAGTTTACTAGCTGAATATTGATTGTTCAGTTTTGTTTTACTAATTTAATTTTACAAGAAAATTAAAATAGTTAGAATAGGCAGTTTGAGAAGCTGTCAATTGTTACGATCAATAGTATGAAACTAAGATGTGTACAAATTGTAGTCTTCTAGCATTTACGGATTGTGCGCAGTGGGTTCAATCAATCAGTCGGGACAAATATTTATTTATATATAGATTCGATACTCACAAATAACGAGCAATGTTGTAGTTGTCGTTGACATCCTGTGCCGTGGGCTTGAAGAACTTTTGGCCATTGCGATTGCTGCCAAAGAAGACGCAGCCGCCGATGCAGCCACAGCGCGAGATTTCCGTCCCCGAGCTGAGCGCGCTGCCATTGTTGGACCACAGAAACCACAACCGCTTGAACTTGGCATCGTGTTCGCGCAGGAAACTAAGCAGAAATTTCAAATGAATTACAATTATAATAAAGGAAGTAAGGCCCACTCACTTGTGCTGCACGAGATGCAGCTCGTGGTCGGGTATGGGCAGCGCAGAGGCACCTTCGAGCAGTATGGGACCCAGCGAGGTGCAGCCCACCTCCACCCAGTTCTCGCTGAGCTCAGCCACCTCTGGCGTGCGCTTTGCGGCCAGTGCTTCATCACGCAACTTGCTGCGTGCGCCTTCCTCGCGTGAATCGCGACGCTGCGAGAACGAGTTGGAGCTGCGTTTGCTTGTTGGTTTGTGAGCAAAGTGAGAGCTGCTTGGCGCATCCTGTGACTTGAGCGAATCCTGATCGGCGCGTCGCAGCTTGCCAGAGCGATTGCTGCCCGTGGTGTTGGTGTTGTAGCTGCTGTTGGGCGCATTGCCAGCGTGCAGCATGAAGAGACGCAGCAGAATGGAGGGCAGCAGGCCCGAGATGCCCGACTTGACGCGTTGTCCATGCAGATTGCAGTTGGCCAGTCGAATGGGCGAGATCCAGGCATGCAACGCTGTGCCGCTCTCTATTAAATACACGTCCACCGCGTCCACAGAGACGCGCGTCATCTTGTACTTGATGTCCTCGGACGAAGGACATTTGTATTTGTTCTCCTCTTTGGTTTGGGGGCACAAATTGCTTGGCACGCCGTGATGGCAGTTACGCACGGTTTTCGGTGATTTCAGGCAGTTCTCCGGATCGATGGCCAGGAGGATGAGCGTCTCGAGGCCCGTGACCACATTCACCAGCTGCGGCAGCGTCAATTTGCCCGTCAGCTTGCCCAGCTGCACCTCCACCAGCCACGAATACTCCAGCGTATCCTCGTCGAGCGCACATCCCTCGTTGCTGAACATGGCGTGGCCTCGCACCTGAACAGCCGACAACAGCAGATGACCCTGTTGTATGTGTTGTTCCCTCCGCTGTCTTTGTATCGTATCCGAAGTCAGCAGGTACGCGGGACTGACGAGCACCTGGAGCGTTGTCTCATGGTAGCGCTTGTTCATCTCGAAGCCGAAGCGTTCGATGAGCACCACGGGACAGGGCGGATCATCTGGATTGCAGTTCTTCATCACATGCGCCTGAATGTCGTGCACAATGACCGAGACCATCACCTCTAACGGCCGATAGAGACGCGGATCGAAGGGTTTGCGCTTCTCCTCGGGCGTTGTCGTTTCCGATATGGATTTGTTGGCCAACTCCTTCTCCTTGGCCAGCAGTTGATCCTTGGGATTTGGCGTGGCATTTGGTTCCTTCAAATTCACATTCGATTGCTCCATATCCGTGAAGCTCTGATCCTCGCCAAAGATGTTCTCCTTGAGGCTGATAAAGTTGCGCAACACATTGCCGTAGGCCATCAGCACCGAGCTGCCAATCTCCAGCTCCACGGTAACATGATCCGCTGGCAGTGTGCCCGGATCGAACTTGATGTGCTGCTCCGGCAGCGATTGCTGCCAATTGTTGCTCACTGGCGATTTGCGTACCTTGGGTATGCGCATCGGACTGAGCAGTATTTCCTCCTTCTCGGGCGTAGTGATGTCCGCCTGTGGATCTGGTCCGAGCGGCGGCACCGGATGATACACGTATTGAATGGATAGCGCCAATATGGGCACCGCCCAGCAATCGATCCAGCCGGCGCTGCGCTGGCATTGCTTGCGCCACTTTTTCGTATACAACTCGGGACGTCGTATCAGTTTGCCCTCGCGGGTCAGCAGTCTTGCGTTCTCGTCTATGGCTAGCACAATGGGACGCACCGAGGAGACCTCGGGCACATACAGACTCAAGTCGAGACCCTCGCCATGGATCCAGAACTTGAGCGTCACAGTCTTGGGCAGGAAATCATCGAACGGCAGCGCAAAGCTCATCTCAAAGACATCGCCGCAGAAGGCCAGATGATTGTTCTCCTGGTTGGCGCTGCTGCAGTCGATCCAATTGTATTCATTGCACAGCATGAGTATCTCGAACTCATGCAGTCGTATATTAAAATTGCACGTGTATGGCACAAAGCTGAGTATATCGGGGCGCGCCTTGTTCGCCCAATCCTCGATGAGATCCTGGAAGAAGCACTTGTGTTTGTACACGATAAAAGCGCTCGTCTTGCAGCCGGCCAGCGAAATGTTCCAATCCTGCGGTGCATTCCATTTGGTTGGATAATGTATGCGCACCTTGTACTCCAGCGACTCGAACTCGGCCAAGCTGCGAAACTGCAGCGATGTCGTGGCCTCCACATGGAACAGTTGGCCCTGGATTTTGGACGTATAGCCATCGGCCAGCGTTACCCAGGGTATTGTGACCTCCACATACGAGGCGGGTCCCACATTGATGTGCATCGCGTTCGTTTCCTTCTCCTTGGAGAAGAGTATGTCGATGGTGGCCTCGTTCAGCACGCAGAGCGTCACATCGAACGATTGATAGCTGCGCAGCTCGCCAGGCTGTGGCGTGGGCGTCACTTCGGCCTCCTTCCAGTCGGATGGATAAAAGTATCTGTACAAATGATCGCGCTGTCTGTCCGCCCAAGGACCGTAGCTGAAGTCCGTGCCCTTCAAGCAGTGCGCATTGATGCCCCACACGGGTGGCGAGGGTTCCACAACGTCGCCATTGGCCAGAACTATTTGCACGGGCACATCGGGCACCACGCCCGGCTCATCCATGTAAAAGTAGAGGTCCATTTGATTGGACATCATGACCACAAAGCCTTCGCCCATGTAACGCGGCGGCTCATCTATCAGTCCCGTGTACTTGGGACTGGGACAGAACAGCACCTTGGCATTCTCCACGCGCGCCTTCACGAAATGCATAAAGTGATCCAGCTGGCAGACAGCTGGCTTCGTGCTGTACGTGCAGTGAGCCTCCTCCACGGAAATGGAGAGTGTTGTGGGCGTGAGGCGATTGCCAAAGACAAAGCGACCCGAGCTGATGTCGATCTTAATCACAGGTATCAGATCTCGCCAGGTTGTCGCCTGCATGGCCTCCGAATTCTTTACGGCATTCACTCGCTGACTTTGGCGCGCATTCTCCATGTTCATGTTGTGCTCGCGCAGTTTGTTGCGCTCCTCGTGGCTCAGCACATCGTTGGGTATGAGCAGCGAGGGCTCCAGGCCAAAGGTCTTCTCCAGCTTGTCGTAGAGATCGGAACGATTGTAAATGTGCAGTTCATAGCCATTCAACTGCACCGACAAACGCGTGTCCGAGTGCGAGAGATCTGCAAATGGATAAATTATTAATTTATGTATGGATTGGCATAATTTTGACTATACCTTCAGAGACATCCTTGGGCACGTAGGAACGCCACCAGCGGAAGATAAAGTAGCCATCCTGCACACGCATCGTGTAGTCGAAGGTGATGTACACAAAGTCCCGGAACATTATTTTCCCTGCCAGTGGATTGAGGGCCACCGAACCGATCTTGAAGTAGGCGCCCTTGATGAACCAACGATTCGCAATCTTTGTGATCAGCATGCCCACGAGCCGGGAGTTGTAAAAGTTGTTGTAGGTGACCCAGGTGATGGTGGTGAGCAAAGAGCAGATCAGCCATATCTGTGGAAAGTAGGAGCAAAGGTAAAATAGCATTTCATTCAATTAAAATTTAATGTTTAATGCCCAGCACACAAAACACAACAAGAGCGCGAACAAAAACGCAGTAATAAAACTCAGCGTACATTTTACGAGCTGTGTGTCATTACTCATTGCTAAAAAGTAATGCCATTAGTCAGAAATCTTGAGTAACTGAGCTGTATAAAAGCTCTGGATATAATTAGAAATTCGAGAAGGAAGAAGGTATCGCAATACCAATAAACTCTCCTTTAAGCTTTAATCGAGTCTTTCTAGCGATAATTACACGATGAATTCTTATGAGTTGGGCTGTGTACAAATTTTTGTTACGATTATAACCGCTTTAGGGAGTCAGTCAGTGAGAAGTAAAAAAGACATATTGCATTTTAGAAAACTTTGATTCAATAATCAATTAATCTTAGCTATGTAAATTTGAGTTGGGACAAAGAATTATATAATTCATAATTAAGCATATTAAAACCATTACAAAGTTGTAGTTATGTTGTACTATTCTTTAGAGAAAAAATTTCCATATTTCCAAATGCAATGCATTTAAAGTGGAATTTAAGAACATTTTTATTTCATTACAAGATTAATTCTTAAGATTTTGCTGTCTTCTTTTATAAAACAATTAATTTTATCGGCCCGCATTGTAAATAGCAGGGACCGTAAATATGGATTAATTTTATATTATTTCCATTTAAAAATGCAATAAATTACTAAATATGAGTTTAATCCATAATTGAATATTTAGGAAACCGAACATATAAATCGAAAATAATGATGAGCTATATTCTGTTCTTCAAAAATAATTATTATGCTCAAATATAACTCATAAAATACATAATATAATACTATTGTGGTCTCGGTAATTCACTTAGAAAAACAAAAAAGTCAGCTGCGTATATTAAAATCTTGCTCTCTGCAATTGTATTTTATTTTGTCACACACGTTTTGGTAGGCACTTCAAATGGTTTTGGAGGACATAGACACAACAGGTTGAACGAATGCAAAGCTAATCTTAGTCGAAGTATTTGACGGGAACATCACTGAAAATGGCACCGGCAAAGGTGCATTTCTTTGCCTCCTTGATGACTGTGCAACCATTAACATTCTTGAATCGCATATTGTGACCCAGCGAAAGAGCGGCTGCCTCATTAATAGACAGCTTACGTCGGGCAGTGGGTTGAAAATATGCACGACCCGTAAATGGATTGACAAAGTCAGACCAGAAGCCATCCTGCATGAATTCCGTTGAATATTGCGATGCGATGAGCACAAACGATTTAATGGCACTATTCACATCACTGTCGAAGTATAGATTAAAGATGCTAAAGTTCATAGGTTCGGCGAGCTTCTCACAGGGAATGATGAACAGTCGTTTCATGTGGGTCAGCAGCAGCTTAGGACAACGGACCACCTGGGCACGAATTGGTCTGACACCGGGCCAGTCCAAGGAATTGTAATATTTAGTCAAATCAAATTGATCGGCGGTGGTCACCAAGTCCTGATACGCTGGACCCACCCTCTGAGGCATATAGAAGAGATCGGTGTAACGGCTATCCAGCAGCGTATACTGTGAATTTGTCTGCAAATTTGCCTCATCAGCCTCCACATCTTCCTGTTCGTCCATGCCCACCAGTATGGGATTGGGAAGACTGCTGCTGCTGGTGTATCGAAAGATCGGCTTGATCAGCAGTCTCTCCTTAATGCAGCGACTTAAAACTCTCAATGATTGCATTGTGAACTAGGCAGGGATACCAAAATTTTTAAAAGCTAGCAGCAAACAAAAGGATTCTCAGAGTCCCCAGTCAAGTTTCCAGCGATATCGAACTCACAGATAGTAAAAGGAAAGCTCTGACTTATTGTATTAATTTTGAATATATTGTCTTCTAAGTAAAAACAAAAGCTGCCTAATAAACACACAGTTATTTCGTTCGTCTACTATATTTTGGATTTTGTTAGTCAGTGTGAAGTTGTATAAAAATTGCACTAGATTTAAATAATTCTTTAGTTGGTTAATACACAGTACGCTTTTAACTTGTTCTTTAAAGTTCCTGGGTTTCTATATAACATACAAAAAAATATGAAAGGCATTTAATTTTTAATCAACAGTCATTTTAAGTTTAAATTTAAAATGGATAATTTAATTACAATTTAATAAACTAGACGATCCTGGCTATAATCGATCACTATCGCATTATCGACAGTTTCCGAATTTCATTTACTCTTCAAGTGAAAAGCTTTCACTAAACTCGTCTTTAACGAAGTCTTGTATATATAAATTAAAAAGAAAACAACAGCAATTCAATTCATCTTTCATTGAATGAACTCAAACTTGCAATAATCGATAATTATCGCACAGTAATCGAGAGCTGCTTCCGAGTTTCATTCACCCGCCAATCACAGCTCTTGAAGTGTAGTTGAATGTAAATGTGTCAATGACCAAAGCACATTAAGTGATAAGGGCAGCAACTGCTGCGACGTCTATTAAAGTGGACACAGAAGCAAAAGCGTTCGACGTTCGACGCTCGACATGCCATGTCGATGATAAAGCCCCGTCCTCGGCTGATTCTGATTCGGATTCTGATTCATGCTGTCTCAGCGAGCGTATTAATCAAACTGCACACACACACATGCATAACTACATGTGTGCGTTGTGTTTGTGTGCGTGTGCGTGTACTCACCATGGGTGCATCGATTTTCATGTTCTCCAGCGGAACATTGTGTGTGCGATTCCAGTTGCCGACATCTGGGAAACCCAAAGGGAATCCATTGTCGCTAGTCTCTTCCACTTCATCCATTTTCTGTTATTTAGCCACTGGTTAGCACTGATGTGCAACAGGGGGGAGGATGTGGTGTAATTTGGTTGGTCGTTGATTGAATTATCGATTATTGTTGCGTGGCCACACTTTACACATTTTTGCAGCAATATATTACTATATATTGGCAGCTTTGCACATTTGCTTTTCCTTACTTATTTAAACACACTCGCACACACGCACACACACACGCAGCGTATACAAAGTTCGATTTTTCCCACTTTGTGTTTGGAGGTCGCGTTGTTGTAGCAAAAAAATTTTCGTTTGCGGTTTTCGGCAGCTTTCGTCGCAGGTACGCTATGGCGAAAATGGTATTTCGATGCGCACACTAATTTGCACGCGTTTGGAAGTGTTTTTTGGACAATTAATTGCAACTATTTAGCGCGAACAAAAAATAAGAAAATAATGTTGCACTAGAAACGAAAACACTCCCATCTTGTGCTGCTTCTTCTTCTAACTGAACAGCTGACAGCTGTTGCCCATCGATAACACAGCAATCAACTTGTTTGATTTCGATAAGTTTCGTGTCGATTATTTTCGAACAGCTGTTCCTCAACTGTTCCCACTCGAGAAAAACATATGTTACTATTAATGTTATTGTTTTGTTTTTATTTTACGCTACAAATTTAAAACTAGACAAAATATTGCGGTTTACGCATGGTGATGCCGTGGTCAGCCAACGCAGGCACCAAGTCCTCCATGGCCAGCGTGTACTTGCGATCCTTGGGATTCTTTTTATCCTGCTAAAAATAAATGAATTAATTCTAGAAGTTTCTTTTAGCCATATGGTTTGAAGTGCTTACCTTGTTGGAACTGTGACCGCTGGAATGCTGAATGTTTGTGGTGCGAGTTTTGCAATGCTGCAACGCATCGTTGGCAATGTCCGCAATAAACTTCTGCGCCGACACCGAAATCAAACGCACAATACGCGGATCAACGCTGTTAAAGCCAGACTGCAAGTAAATACAATCAATTATTACAATTTAAAGGCACCTAATAAACCTCTTATTCAACTTACGCTCTTTAGGATGCGTAGGGTTAACGCATCCGGCATGGTGGGCGTGTAGTCCTCAAGCTGTCCCAACAATTCCTCCATCTTCGCGTCTTCTTCTGAAGCGGGAACAGCTTCGACTTCCACTGCTTCTTCTTCTTCGTCTGTTTCGGTTGTCGAAAGATTCACATCGAAGTCCTTTGATTCAGTGTCGGTCTCCGCTGCCGAAACTTCACTCTCCGTCGACGTTAAAACCATATCTTCGCCATCAGAAGCCATTGTTTCAATTTATTTTACTTTTATTTACGTTTATTTACGCTTTATTTTTTATTTGTTACGCGTTTGTTATCTTTTCACTCAGAAGAATGCGACAGTGTGACAGTAATTGGGCAAGCCAACAAATACCAAAGTTGCCATCGATACAAGTGTGGCAGCAGCTTGGTATAAAAAATATACCAGTGTTGGAATATCGATATATGGCTGCCTGTCAGCTGTCGACAATCGGTGTAAATATTGATTTTGCTTACATGCAGCTGCCTAGGTGGTGTGATGTGAATTGTTTGGCACCTCGTAAACGGCATTCGAATACTCAAAATTAAGCAGCGCCATGACTGTGATTCCCAAAGAAGTGCTCAGCGACTACAAAGAGCTGTTCGAGCAGGCCAACAACCTGGTTGAGGACGAGAGCAAATCGGATCCGCCCACCGATCCCTATCGCTCACATTACAAGGCGCGCGATGTGCTGTTGACGCTCAAGAAGCTGCTCGACGACCAGCTGCTGTCGCTGCAGGCCAGCGAAGCGGATGGCGGCCAAGAGGAGCTTGTCTACAAGGCCATGCTGGGCTACGTGCAACGCGACCTGGGACGCATTCACATTTTCACGGAGGAGTGCTCGGAAGGCGAAAAGTATTTGCTGCACTGCGTGAAGCTGCTGGAGCCGCACAAGCAGCGTGCCGAGTGCATCATTGCCTACATGGGCGCCATCAACGAACTCAGCATAGTGCTCGGCTCTAGGCAGGAGTACAAAACAGCTGCTGAGCTGCTGCTCAAAGCGGAGCAGATCTATCAGCAGTTTAAGCAGAGTGGAGAGACGCCTTTAGCCTTAAAGGATTTGTACAGTCCCGGCGAGGAACTGCAGGAGAAGGCAGCCGCCGAGCTGGAGAACTTCTATACGCTGTGCGGTTTCTACTTGGCCCAGATGTATGGCCACATTGGGGAGCCCGAGAAGTCGGCGCAATGCTGTCATCGCACTTTGTACCGCCAGCTGCAGTACAAGACCTACGATCCCATTGACTTTGCGCTGAACACGGCCACCCTGTCGCAGTATTACATTGGCCAGGAGCGCTTCGAGGAGGCGCGTCATCACTTGGCTGCCGCCACCATCATCATGTCAGAGCACGAGGCGACGATGCTGAAGCCCGAGATGACCGAACAACAGCGTGCGGATTACGCGGAGACGTTCAAGCATCGCTATGCGGATGTGGCGCGCTGTTGGGCCAAGTATGGGCTGAGTTTGCTGCAGGTGTCCAGGGAGCGGCTGCTGGCCGATGATGACGAGGAGGAGGAGGCGAATAAACAGCTTAACAAAGCCACCGCTAAGCTGGCTTTGACCGAGCAGGATTATCGCTTTGTGGACCTCGATTTGGCTGCTTACGAGAGTCGCGTTAGCAGCGACTTTTGTCTGACCTTCGACGATGCCAAACTGGTCTTTCACTTTGTCAACGAGTGGCTGGACGTGGCCAAGGATTACTACAAGGCCGAGACCGAGGCCACTGAGTATGCCAAGATTATGCAAGACTTTGCCGAGGCCTACGAGGACATTGCCTTCTTCGAGGACAACCCCGAGAATCAGGCGAAGATGCAAAAGCGTCGCGCCAAGTATTTGGAAGATCTGCTCGAGCTGCTCGATCCCGTGTTCTATTTGAAGATCTGTCGCGAATGCTGGTATGTGGCAGGCACAGCGCACGCGGCCGTGACGGACATACGCCTGGACAGCATGAAGGCGCAGCAGTCGCCCACGCCCGACGAAGTCAAGAAGGTGAATCAGAGCTGCATGAAGGCCATCAAGCATTTCGAGAGCTATGTGAAGTCGTATACGGTTGAGAATTCCGATAAATGGCGCAACAACATAGATCAGTCCGAGCAGCGTCTGATGCTCTTTGCGCACTTCCACATTGGACGTCTCTACTACAAGCTGATTGCCGCACATCCGCAGCAGCAGCTAGAGCAACTGAATCACTGTCTGCACTACTACAAACGCTTCAGCGAGGCGTGTGGCGAGTACAAGGAGGCGTCGCAGCCGATGCACGGCGAGATTGGCGTGGTGCGCGAAATGCTGGAGCTGCTGCCGCTGAAGATGGCGACGGTGAGGCGGCGATTGCAGTAAACTCAGTCAGGCTTTTACTTTCTATATATGTATATTGTTTAAATATAGTCCATGCAATAAATTCGTTCCAAGGCTAGAAAGGCAATCCCGTCTTGTTGACTGGCTTCTTGCTGGCGATGCGCACAGACAACGGCGATGAGCAGTTGGGTGATTTGTACTGGCGACGCTTGAGCAGCGCCTTCTGTATCTTGCTGCCCACCTGGGCCAACGGCATCGCTGTCACGCTGTCCAGCAGATTCTCCTGCGCATGCTTCAACGTGCTGGACACCAGCTCGTCCACGTTGATGGCACGCGGATCAGCCATGGGTTCGCGCTCCAGCACATCGACAATCATGCGCAGCGTTTCGTCTGCTTGGAACTCCTCCAGCGGCAACACTTCGGCCAGCTCCTTGAACATGTGCAGCACAATGAACTGCGTCCGATTGACAACTTCGCAAATGCCCTTGGCGCACAGCGCATCCTTGGCATGCTCAAAGATCCCCGAGATCAGCTCCTCGGTGTTCACATCCGAGCGTTCGTAGTCAAAGATGGCGACGACCTCTTGGAACATTTTGCGCATCTCCTCGCCGCTCATGTGTATCAGATACTTCTTGGGCACTATGCTCTCCAGATGCTCGGTGATGCACTCGGCAATGCGATCCGTGTAGCGGCCCTGGAAGCTGTACGCCGCCTGGCACAAGTACAGCGAGGAACGCTGCGCAAAGCGACGCACATTCTCCGGCGTGGTGTGGCGGCCAAAGAACTGATTGAAGGTCTTCTGCACCAGCGTGTGCACGCGGTCCATGATGAAGTCGTCGGGCATGGGCGGCAGCATGTAAGCCTCAACATTGAGTATGGCCGGGCAGATCTCTGGCTCGGTTGGCATGGGAGTCAGCTCGGTGAGCACAGGCTGCTCCTGCTGCTGTGGCATTGGCCCCAGCTCGTTGATCTGCAGCGGCTTCGCCTTGAGACGCAGCGTGCAGATCTCACGTTCCAGGCACTATTGGAAAATATCTACATTATTTAAGTGGCAGTAAAGTCAACTTTCATATGCACCTCAATCTGCTGGAGCAGCCCGTTCTCTATCCCCATCAGCTTCTCGATGTCGTAGTTCAGATTGAGGCCATGCGGCTTGGCCCACTTGGCGTAGTTGCGATCCTGCACGTCCAGTATGTTGTCCATCACATTCTTCTGCTCCAGCAGCACCGTCTGCATATTCAGCTTCTCCGTGTTCGTCTGTGTCTCCTGCACCAGCTGCTCCTCGCAGCGGGAGAGCTCAATCTAAGGAACATAAACTCGTTACTATATTGCAAGCACTCAAATGTGTTTCAACTAGTTCATGTCTTCGATAAGCACTGCTTGACATATGTACGTGCTGTGGTTTGTGTCTTAGCTAAATCTCAATTCACTAACCAAAGAATTCTTCGGTTAGTGATCAAAGACACAGACACAGCCAGAGACATTTCAGATGCTCTCTCTTACCTTGCGCTCCTGCAGCTCCTTCTCGAGTGCTCTCATCTCCTCCTCCGCTGTGGTTTCCAGCTCAAAGACGTAGCGTCGCAACACCTCCTCCTCCAGCTCATCCAGATTGATAATGAGGCCAAAGCGCTTCATCTGTGCCTGCTTAATCTCCTCCTCCAAGCGCGTAATCTCGAAGCGCATGAATTTGATGTCGCGATTCATGCGTCGCAAATGCACAAAGTTGATGCGATGCCAACGCTTCGTGGCCAGCGTCTCCTCGTGCAGCTTCTCGGCGCGACGACGCAGATCCACCAGCATGTCCGCATCGAAGAGAATCGCCTGCGAGACGTCACGGAAGTCGTGACCCTCGTGGAAATGCTGCAGCTGATCCATGCGCAGCACCGTGCTCACCTGCACCTTGTTGATCTCTTGCTGCCTGTTGCGCTGTAAGTAACCAAATGTTATTTCAAGCTTAACCCACAAATTGCTACTGCAACTCACCCTAAACTCGAGCAACGTGTTCTTCTCGCGCTGATAGACCTCCTCGTGGTACTTCATCTTGGTCTGCATCTCGGCAATCTCGCGTCGCTTGCGCTCCACATCGCGATGGCTGTCGGCGAGAGTGCGCTCCAGGGCATGACGATCGGCGCGCATGGCAAACGACCATTCGTAGAGCTGGCGATCCAAGCCGGAGGGGCAAGTGCTCTCGTCCAGCCGTATGGTGGTCATGTCTAGGGAGTCAACGCTCTGGGCATCAGCGCCCTCGTCCTCGCTGGACGAGGACGATGATGACGAGGACGAAGACTCGTCGTCGTCGCCATGCACACGCTTCGGCGGACGCCACTTCTTCTTGAAGATGCGACGCAGAAAGTCGTAGAACTTGTGCCCCTTGATGGCGCTCATGAAGATCACCTGCAAGCCGAGAATCTGCTCGTTGATCTTGTCGATGATTTTGCGCAGCTCGTCCAGCTGTCGATTGGTGGCATTGATGATGACCTGCAGCTCGTTGCGCGTGCCCATCGCATGCTTGGCATTCTGCAGCAGCTGCGATTCGATCTCCTCGCTGTCCCGCAGAATATACAGCTCCTGGTTCAAGCTGATCATGAAGGCGGTCAGAAACTCGGAGTTCAGTTTGGTGTGAAAGCGCGCCACATCCAACTTCTCCATCTGCAGATCAAAGAGCCGCACCTGCTCCTCGACCTGGGCAATGATGTGGATCTGTTCGACGGTCAGCAGACGCAGCCAGCGATGGCGCATCTCCTGGGCAAACGGCGCATTGCCCTCCTCGTCCAGCTCATAATAGGCCAGCTCGCTGGCCGGTGGCAGTTTCTGAACGAGTGCGATGAGTTCATCGCCCAGTACCGTGCTGCTCAGCTTGGAGATTTGCAGGGCCTTGAACTTGGTCACCTCCTGCAGATCTGGATTGTCCAGGGCGGCCATCTCGTACAGACTGATGTTGTCCAGCGTGCGTGTGGGCTTCTTGGAGGCGATTATCTCTTGGACCGTTGCGTCCAGGTAGAGAATGTCGTCCACATTGACGCCACAGCCGGGCAGGGCGTGCTCAACGAGATTCAGCTCAGGATACTCCATCTCCAGGTCGATCTCATTGATCGTCATCAGCTGTATGCGATTCGCCTCGGGCAGATATGCATGGATGCGCTCCAAGCGTTCGCGACGCTTCTGTATCAGTTCGATGAGATCCTTCTTCTGGTCGCGCATCACTATCACACGCTGATTGAAGGAGTCCAGCATCTCAAAGTATTGCTCACGGCATTCCACAATCTCAATATACTTCGCCGTCAGTGTCTCTGAGGTCTTCGGTTCGTAGTCGGCATTGATTTTCAACTTGTAGTCACCCAGATTGCGTTGAGCTTCGGCGATTTTGGCCTCGTCGTCGGGATGATTGCGATTGGGATCGGGTTTTTGGCGCTCCAGCTTGTCCCAGTCAAAGATGCGGCGCGACTCAAACAACTGTCGGTTGCGATAGCGTTGCAGCAGTCGCATCATCTTCCGGCTGAACCTCGGGGTTATGCTCTTCGGATCACGGCCAAAGAAGAAGGTCTCCGGTGGCGGACCGCTTATGGAGGACTCCTTCTCCTCGTAGGCTATCACTTCTGTTAAGCTAAAGATATAGATTAGTGACAGGACTACTGAAAGCAATGCAGAATTCAAATAAACTCAAAGTATCTACTGCTTAAAGGGAGAATAAGTATCTTATACTGACTACCCTGAAAAGTAGGCAACAGAAAATATTACGAGTGAGCAAACGATCTAGGACAATTAATAAACTAGCTACCCTACAAAATAAAGTAATAACTAATTTTACAATCGAGCAAGGGATTGAAAATTGGAAGAATATCGAGATCAATTTGGAGAACACAAAAGATATTAAATGGGTTTACAACAGAATGCAGTTAAATAAAATTAAATTAGTCATAGGGATAAGAAAAAGTTCTTCAGACAACAAATATTAAATAAAATTCAAAAAAGATTCAACTACGAAAACATTATAATAAAACAAAATATTATGAAGAATTTTTGATGATGTAGCAATCACATTAAATATGATTAAGTGAAACAGGTTTAAAAATTGTTAAAATTGAGACTTCCTAAATTTCGATTTTAGTTTAAGAGTGATTAAATCAATAAATGAACAATATGAAAAAAATCTCTTCCACCAAATAATATCGGTATAGAAAAATAAGAAAAGTACCACAATAGATTCTAATAAAAATTGTGCCAACAAAAACTAATAATTCTTGAATTAGAACTTCTTATAAAATCAGTTAAAATTAGAAAAATATCTAGCTATTCTTACACTTCCGGCTGATCAGGCACACGATCTTCAATGCTTCTGCTGCTTGTTGCGATAATCAAATATGTAGCATTTTTGTAGTGTTGTGGGGAAAACAATGGAACCAAGCAAACAATTCAATGAGCAGACTTACCGCATGTCTTGCTCTTTTTTGAGACGCTCCTCGATGTCGAGCTTCATTTGCTGGAACTCCTCGCCCAGGGTCTCCAGGCGGAACGTGGAAATGGGTTCAATGTTGGCACTATCAAAGATAAACTAAATTGAAAAGGACAACCAAATTTCAAGACAATTTGCGACTTACCAAAGCGGCGTTATGGTGAATGGCACATGATCTAGTTTCTTGAGGAAGTGATTGTAGAGCTTGGAGTGCCCGACCTGGGCAAACTCCAGATCGTAAGCAAGATCCTCGCGCACATCATCGAGCTCTGCTTGGAGTTCGTCGCGTATTTGCTGCGTGATGCGCGGATCGAGCAGCAGATCCTTGTCGGGCACACGCAAATCCGGCGGCAACTCATCATTCCTGCGTACAATCTCAAAGTAGACGCTCTGCAGAGCGCCGATCTTGGCCAGCACATCGCGATCGTGCGCCTCGGCTGCCTCCTGTTGACGCTTCAGCTCCGCATTGATTTTCTCCTGCTCCAGCGAAGGCGTCTCCGGATCAAGTATATCTTCAACGTGCCCAATGCTGGGCATTTTTGGCAACGATTTTCTCAGAGAATTGCGAACCACTTTCGGACCATTCCAGTTGTATAAGAACACGTTGCCATCGTAGCCCACGGAGACGAGATAGTTGCCATCGTAGCTGCTCATGATGCAGGGAATGACGCCCTTGAGTGCATCGTGCGTCGGATAGCTGCGATAGTCGTTGAGATCCGTAAAGTCCTCGGGATTAAAGTGATTGATGCGCAGACTGCCATTCATCATGCCAAACAGGATAAACTGATCCCTGAGGGAAAAGTGTATTATTTATATATTTAAGAACATGTAATAATAATTAGATATCTATTAAGAATAGTGTATAAAATTGTAGAAGAAAAAAGTGTGTTATATTAAAAATAAAGTAAAAAAGCTGAAGAAATATGAAAAATAAATGACTCGCGAACTTACACTATGTGGTAGCAGTGAATCTCGATGTCGTCCGCATCCGCGATGAGTGTGCAGTAAGTGGGCTCTGGGGCGTCGAACTCCAGCTCGTAGATGTAGCCGGCATCGTAGCCGGCCATGGATACCCAGATGGTGTTGCGGTCCGTGTAGCGCAGCCAGTGGATGCGATTGGGGACGGGGGGAATGTGCAGCGGCTCCTCCTCCTCGTCTGGCTCGGAGTCGGCGAGCGCCGACTCCATGTCGATCTGCAGACCAGGATTCGCCTTCTTCAGCTTCTCAATCTCACGCAGCTTGCGCTCACGTTTCTTTTCCTTGCGCTTCTTAATCTTCTCCCGGCGCAACTCGCGGCGAATGCGACTCTTCACCGAGACGAAGCGTGTGCTGCGCATGCGTGTGCTTTCTGTGATGTTGTAGGACAAATAGGTCTCCTCCTCGGTGACATTGGTGCGAATGTTGTACTCGTAAACCTCGCCGGACTTGCTGCCAATGAGCACAACGGCATCCTGGTCGTTGTGCCAGCAGAAGCAGTTGGGCACGGCGCTGAACTCCACGAAGCCCAGCGGCTGCAGCTGCACCAGGGAGGAGGAGGAGGCGTTGACACCCAAGGTGTAGATGAACATGCTCTTGTCCGCGGAGCCCGTCAGCAGCAGCGAGCTGGACCGATTGATTGTTAGCCGTGTGATGGGAGCTGTGTGCGCCTTGAAAGCGGCGACCAAATGCATCGCAGCCTTTTTGGGATTGCTCAAGTCGAGGAATATGTGCCGCAATATGCCATCCTCGAAGCCGGCAACCAGCTCGGTGCCCAGATGGGAGATCTGTGTGTCCAGCCACAAGATGTCCACGCCATTCGCCGCAAACTGTTTCTCCAGCAGCAGACGCTTCTTCTCGTAGTCGTAGACAAAGATCTTCCCGGTCTCGGAGAGCGCCAGCATATGCGGCGACACTGGCGACATTTGGGCAGCGAGAACGCGTCCGCCCACGCAGGAATAGAGCCGCTTGGGCGGACGCGGCACATCGTAGGTGTTGATGTCACAAAACCAAATGCCGCCACCGCCATCTTGAGCATAGTAACCAAAGTCCATCTCCTCAAAGGGTTTGATCTTTTGCATGGCGCGTAATTCGACATTAGAGATTTTAAACTCATAGATCGGATCGATTTCGACGAACAAATCGTCCTCTGGCGGATCGGCGATGTCCACAGTCTCCCAGAACCAAACGCGCACATAGCCATCCATGCCCACCGTCGTCACCTCGCCGTTCTTCATGGTAATCCGTGTGATGGGCTTCGAATGACAAGGCTTGCGACCTTTGCGGCAGATCTCGAACTTAATCAGGCCCGCCTCCCACAGCAGCATGTTGCCCCAGTCGCAACCAGAGATGACGTTCTCATCGGGCAGCATGTACATCGCATAGATGTCACTGAAATCCGTCTTGCCAAAGCGTCCCAAGTCGCCCTTGAGTTTCAGGCCCGTGAACGTGTTTGCCATCTTCCAGAACTTGATGTGACTGAGGCCCGAGGAGCAGAGCAAGATCGGATTGTACTCGGAGAAGTGCACAAAGAGTATGTTGCTCTGAAACGATTTGGCACGCAGCACAACCTCGGCAGTCTCCCAGCGCCAAATGGTGATGATAAAGTCCGGATAACCGGCCTGGCTGGCAAACAACTCGCCACTCGCATTGTAGGAGCCGGCGGTGAAGCAGCTTTTGGCCGCACCCGTCAGCTTGATGCGCACATCGTGCGAGGGATACTCGTAGATGAAGATGGTCGGGTTGGGGCCGTTCTCGCCCACAGTGAACAGATTCTTGTACTGCGGCTGCTCGTTCTTGGTGATGAAGCCGATGCCGCAGCCGAAAACAGTCTCGCGAAAGGTGACTTCGCGTCGCGAGATGCTGAAGTAGTGCAGAAAGTTGCCGGACACAAAGATGAGCGTGTCGTCGTCCAGCATGACCAGATTGAAGAGCCGCTTGCAGTCATAGCCAAAGGAGTGCCTGCAAATAAGAGTTTGTTATTAACTAAAAATGCATGGATTGCTTGCACTTACTTCAGCTCGAGGATCTGTTGGGTGAACGAGGCGCCATAATCGTCCAATTCCTCCTCCTCCTCGCCCATAAGTTCCACATTGTCGCCCTGTGAGGAGTCCATGTCTTGACTTATTTACTATATATCTCGCTTGACTTTAGAGTCAATACGAATTGTGCACACGACTGTTTATTATTCGACTTGTTGCCAGGGACACTGTCAAGCAGCCAGCAAACAGGACGAATTGGACGCGGAGCATGCGCTGTAAGCGCTTGAAATTACCAATTACATGGACAAGTTTTTTTTACAACTAAACTAAATTACTAACAGCATTGAATTTATTTCTATAATTACATAAATCGAAATCAACAATCAGCACACCAAATCCTTGAAAGCATCATCATCGTCTTCATCGAAAAATGCCGCAATATCCTGCGCGGTATCCACATTATTGTTTGCCTCATTTTTGGCTGCCGGCGCTGGCGAAAAGTATTGTTTCAATGTGCCAGCTGCTGATTTGGCGGGCGAGAAATACTCCTCCATTTTGTGGGACTACAACGAGTACAAAATATTTAATAGTTATTATTAAAAGGCCAAGTTTAACTCTTACATTTGTTGGCGCTGTTGTGGCCGTTGCCTGCTGCAGATTCTCCGCAAAGATGCCCACTTTGCTGAGCACCTCCTGCTTGTTCTTCAGCATCCTCCAGATGGTGTCGTCTGCTGTCTGAGTGGCCATTAAATAGCGACACATTACCGGCTTGGTTTGCCCAATGCGATGCGCTCGACTCTCCGCCTGCGCCAACGTCTGCAAACCAAAATGTACCTAAGTAACAATTACATATTCATTTATTCAAGTGCCTCACACTTGGATTCCAGTCCAGTTCGGCGAACACAATCATCTCGGCGGCTGTCAGCGTGATGCCCGAGTTGCAGGCCTTTAGCGATAGCACCGCCACCATGCAGTTGCTTTGCTTTTGGAACTTGTCCACATAATCAGCTCGCAGATCGCTGCGCGTTTGCCCATCGATACGAATGTAATTGACTTTTAGGCCAGTAAGGCAATCACTGATGGCATCCAGCATCACACGATGATGCGCAAAGATTATAAACTTCACTTTCTCCTTAATCAATGTCTTTAGATACGCGCTGCAATTAAATAATGTGTTGATTAGTTGGCTACGACTATTTTGAATTGACTTCTAGATTTACCAGACAGCGCGTGTTTTGACTTCCGCAGTGCGCGCATAGAAACGCAGCAGGACTTCCTCGCGAGACCTGCCCTTGGCCGACTGCAGCTCCGAATTCAGATCCTTGCAGGTGATTTGGGCATTCGCATCCGACCAAACCAGCACAGGATCAAGCACAACTGATTCACTGCAAGTGAAGTAATTTCATTTAATAAAAAAAGGAATAATTAAGTAAAGTTCACTACAAGGATTACTTATTTTTTAACCTAGCATTGTACGATCAAGAATACATTTTTATTTGCATTATTTAAAAAAAAAAAAATTAAACTCTCGTTCAGTAAAGCGAAATTTAAATTTTTATAAATCCTTCTCATATGAAAAAGTCAATAAGTCAATCATTACATTCTAATTTAGTTTTTAATTAATATCTAAAACTTGCTTATTAACAATAAAACAAAAATGAAATATTAGTATAAGAACTATCAGCTAATTTGCAATAAGTGAATTAAAGCAATTATGTAAACAAATATATATTTAAAAAATGTCAAGTAACAATATAGTGTTCAATAGGCGTTAATTGAGCAATAGTAAACATACAAAATTTAATATATTTATATTTATAAGATGGTGAACTAAATTATAAAGAATTAATAATGAAAAACCAGATACTTTTAGGCTGAATTAAAAATAATTTCACAACATCACGTATCAATTTCTTTACTCACCGATTCTTCTCTGCCAGCTGCGGCAAGACTTCTGCTTTGGTGCGCCTCAGCATATATTTGAGCAGCAATATCATCTTGAGTTCATCCAAATTCGACTGGCCATTCGCATCCCAGCCAAAGTTGGTCTGCTTGCCATCGCAATAGCGAGAGGCTGCAAGTTAAATATATAATTAAATTAAATTAAACAAAGAAAAGTCTAGGCCACTTACTAAATTCCATAAAGTTCATGAAGCGACTGTCCACCAGCTGCAGCTGTGTGAAGAGCTCAAGAGGACGCGACAGAGCTGGCGTGCCAGACAATAAGATGACCCTCTTGGCCTTCTCCGCCAGCCTCTTGGCCACCGTGGTGCACTTGGCTTTGCTGTTCTTGAGCGTGTGCGATTCATCGTAGACGACAATGCCGAACTTGCGCTGCATCAGCCTGTCCATGTGCCGCTCCATCATGTTGTAGCTGGCAATCAGCACCTGGGCATCGCCCACATACGACTGATTGTTGGCCAGCACCTGGACATAGTGCAGCGGCACCGCCGGCAACAGCTCCGCGATGTGGCGAGCCCAAGCATCCCGTGTGCTGGCCGTGGTGCAGATGAGTAGTGGCCAATCGTCCTTAAAATAATCAGCCACGGCCAGCGCTTGATACGTCTTCCCCAAGCCCATTTCATCACAGATCATGACACGACCTTGCTGCGCAATAGCAAAGCTGCAATGGTGAGAACATAAATAGAAATAGTTTTGAGGGAAAAGTGAAGTCCACTCACCAGACGCCCTCCTCCTGAAAGGGCATCAGCTTGTCGGCCAGCGTGGGCGCTATGGAGGCCAGAACGCTGCGTTCCAGCGGCTTTGGAGTCTGCTGGCATAGATCAATGACTTTCTTTGGTATGCTGCCGATCACAACGTGCGGCTTCATGTCGCCCACATGTTGCTGCAGCGCCTGATAATCCTTGAGATCGAAGTTCCAGATGCGAGTTTGGCTGTCATACGATTTGCTGGGCATCTGCTTGAACACCTGGATGAGTTTCTCGTGGTAAGCCGAAGGTTCCACGGCAAATCTGCTCGCGCTGATCAAGTAGATGCGGCAGGTAATCGACTTGACAAACACGGGCGCCAAGTTCCCAGTTGTTGGCTGCTGTTTCTCTGGACTAAGGCCCAAAGTGGGCTTCTGTGGTCCATTGGGACGCTGATAGGGATGCGCTGCAGCGCGACTCAGTTCCCGGCTGCTAGAGGCTTGGATGGCTTTCAGTGCATTCAGGAAAGTCGAGCTCTTATTAGTGTTCAGACTGTTGGTACTTGTTGCTGGTTTGTTATTGTTGCTCTGTGGCGGGGAGTTGTAGAACTTTGACGCTGCCTTGGCGCTCAACTGTTCGCTGGAATTTGCACTCGTATTGGACGTTGGAACTGTCGCCTTTTTGGCCTGCAATTTGGCTATGGCCAAGCGTCGCTTTTCTGCTATTTCCGCAGAACTGCAAACCGACATATTTGTGAAATATTTCCAAATTTATTTGACTGCCGCGAGAAATTCGCAGTTGAACTGCAAAAGAGCGGAAACTTGTGCGGAGTATCGATAAGCGATTATCATGAGTAGGTTGCGTTGTGTTTGTGACGTCACATGGAGAAATTCATCGAAATAGATCTTTAACTATCGATTAAAAAGTAAGGCCTTCTAATTAGTTTAATTGATTAGGTAAACTATTAAACTAATTTGAAAATAAAAATGTACTTTGCAGCAGCTTCATACCAATTAATTTACTTACAGCACACTTGTTATCGACGTGGTGAATAGCTCGCGCGATAAATACGACAATCTTGTATTGTTGTGGCGCTTGCGTAAATCAGCTGTTCGATTGTAAACAACATTCATTCGCTGGCCTCTGACTGACTAACTGCGTATAAAACACATTAAAAAAGCTAAAACTAGTGCAGAAATCACGTTAAGTATCACGCAGTCAGCATGTGCACGCTGCACATTGAGGAGGAGACACATTTAGCTGTCATGGGCAGCCGTATGACACGCACTCCCAGTCCCATGTTAATGCGAAGGCCACACGACGCGGATTTCACGCTGTTCGACATTAGCTGGGAGGATGTGCTCATTCCACACATGTGCAGCCTGCTGTCGCTCAAGGATCTCTTCAATTTGCGCAGTTGTTCGCGCAACGCTCGCCGCTTTGCCGAGGCAGCGCTGGAACGACGCGTCGAGCTACAACTCTCTGGGAATAACACAAGCAATATCGAGCTGGCTTTTAAGGTGCTCGCACGCTGCTGTCGTCGACTGGAGCAGCTGCATTTGGCCCGCTGCAAGTGGCTGACCGATGAGCTGCTGCTCCCGCTACTGAACAACAACAAGCAGCGTCTGAGCGCCGTCAATCTGAACGAGTGCATGAACATCACGGCGCTCTCGCTGCAGCCCATCATTGTGCAGTGCAAGGAGCTGCGTGTGCTGAAGCTATCGAAGTGCCAGTGGCTGACCACGGGCGCTGTCGATGCGCTGACGCTGCACCAGAGCAAGCTGGTGGAGTTCGACATCTCGCATTGCGGTGCGATTGGCGAACGTTGCCTGATCATCTTCTTTCGCAAGCTCAACAAGTTGACGATTCTGTCGCTGGCCAATACGCCGAGTGTCACGGATCAGGTGCTCATACAGATAGGCAACTATTGTCGGGAGCTGGAGCACATCAATCTGATTGGTTGCGCCTCCATCTCGGACTATGGCGTTCAGTAAGTATCACGCAATGCTTGTGAGTGGCACATTCTCTGCATCCTTTGGCCAATCTCTTTCAGCGCACTCGGCGTGCACTGCAAGCGGCTGCAGTCGCTGCTCATTCAACGCTGCCATCGCATCACGGAGCGCGCCTTGGCGCCTCTGCGTCAACAGCGGGTGCACATTGATCGGCCGCGTCCTCGTGACGTCAACTTGAACTTTAACTTCAACGATTTCTACCCCAGTGATTTTCTTATTTACTAGATTCCCAACAACATCTTTTTCCCTCTTCTCTCTCTCTCTCCTCCTCTTGACTCACTGAACTCTTCTCCGCCTGTCCACTTATCGACCATCTGCAGCGCTCTGACCCGCAGCTGTCCCCAGCTCCAATCGCTTATGGTCCAGCGTTGTCCTCTGGTCACGGAACGCGTCCTGGCGCCGCTGCGTGGACGCCTTCACATCGATCGACCCAGCATGGGCTACAATCTGCCCGCGATGCAGCATCGTCTCTATCTGCAGGTCTGAGCCGGGAGAGCGGGCAACTGGAGGCTAGCATCTGTAAATATGTTTAATGTACAGGCAGCTGGATGGGAGCCAAATTAATTAATCACTTTAAGTTAATTATAAATATTTTTATTATATTTTAAAAGTTTCCTTCGCCATAAGTAATATAAATCTTAGACCATTATAATTACTTTTGAATTTACTAAAAATTAATCATTATCGCTGAACAAAAATTCAATTAATTTATGTTTATATGATTTCTATTTATTTCTGTTATGAATTTATAAAATTGAATAAAATGTGTTAATTTTGTTCTAAGTCTATTTTAATTTATTTCTTTTTATTTATCCCATTAATCAAATTTTGTAGTTAACATTAAATAAAATGTATCTTTATCAATGGTCAATTCGTCAAGCAACACGATTAACAATTGTCATAAGTCATTGGAAAAGCAATGCATAACTTTATAATATGTAATTAATTGCTGTTATCCGGCTGTGTCCGCATTGTTATAAAACTTTACTCATATTTGATAAACACTATTATTTTAAGAAAAAAATATATTTCATTTATACTCCAAATTAAATGTATTTTTTGTTTTCACAAGCAGGCAATTGAGAAACATCGCTACAAACATAAAACATAAAACGAAACGTCCTTTTAAAAAGTTCTCAGTCAGCATTTAACTCAAATATTGGCTTTGAGTGTAATCCCTATGAAGCGATCACTCAGCTCAGATTGATGCTCATTTCACTCAATGAGTTTCAGCTCAATGCTCACAATTGTCACTCAAATCCATTTTAGCTGCGCGCCAAATGAAGTTTTGCAGCCTGCTGCTGATTTCTGTTTGCCTGTTACTTCCCCTGGTGAATTTGAGGTTTTGCACCGGCTGTTGACGTTCGACGAGTCGCACACACACACACATTTTTATTGTAGTAGTGGTTGTTGTAGTTTTTAATGTATTAGTTGTTGTTGTAGTATGTAGTATATTTGTCAAGCAGTGAAAGTTGTTCTTGTAACATTAATAGTATTAAATATATAGTTAATAACTAAAGTTGTTGTTGTTCTTGTATTCCGAGTGGGCGTGGCACACCACAATGTGTGTGTAAGTGTGTGTGTGCGCGACTTGAGAAAAGCCAGCAACAGGTGTAAAACGTCAAATTCACCAGCCGAAGTAACAGGCGCGCAGAAATCAGCAGCAGGCTGCAAAACTTAGTTTGGCGCGCAATTCAAATGCATTTAAGTGATAAAATGTTGCCGCACTTGAAGTGATCGTTAAATTTGAATTTTTTTTCGCTTCCCCCCAATGAAAATGCGTGCGTTAAATTGGAATTTTGGCTTGTTTTAATTTAAATATTTTGCGCGTTTCATTCTTAAAATTCTAGTCTTATTGCGTAACATGTTTAATGTTCATTTGCTAAGCTGGTCTGCGTCTCTGCCGTTCATAATTGTACAATAACAATTTAAGACTATGAAAAGACGGACAATGAAAGCCGGTGGGCAAATAATGGCAATTCTCCAGCATTCTTTTGTATCGATACATATAATTCAGTTAAAAATCCCACGCTCTCGTCACACAACAACAAATGCCAACTAATTTACAGATGATAAAAATGTTCAAAAAGCGTTATAGCAAAAAATACTTATTATAAGCGTACAATTAGTTTAGTTAGTTTTGCATATTAACAAACATTTTCCCATCATTGTGCTGATATTAGAGGCGAACTCGAGGTAGTCTTCTGCGTTGCTGTTGCATCTCCGCCGCCGCCGTCGATGCTCAGATGGCTGAGACTCTTGTTGGCCCGCCAATGCTCATGCAACTGCTGCAGATGTGCATGGGCAGCCATCGAGAAGTTCAGGCTGGGCATGACGGCGCTGAGACCCGGCTCCCCGGTGAAGGCGAGACCACAGAGGCCGAGGTACGTGTGAAATGGATCTGGCGTCGCCTGCGGCCACTTGGCAAATCCGCCAATCAGTTTGTCCTGTGTGCTCATTATGTACTCCCGATTCGCGGCATAGTCCGTCAACTCGAAGCCATTCAGTATGCGCAGCGAAGCGCCAATCCAAAACGAATAGCACGTGTCCACGGGCTTGTTGGGACGACCCTGAAAGCCATCCATCTGCCGGAAGACAAGCCAGCGTTTAATGCGCTCCACAGTCGTCGCGTCCAGTCGGTCGAGTTGACCGCTTAATTCGAGTGCGGCCAGCGCACAATATGTGGTGCCGCCGTGGGCTTCACCCTCCAGCTCCTGGCTGAAGCCGTAGTCGTAGCGCAGACTGCGCATAATGAACTGAAACATGGACTCCTTGTTGACGTCGCCCCAATAGTCGAGCATGTGGCAAATGGTGGCAGCACAGTAGACGAAGCGCATGTCGTCCTCGCTGCCATTGACGCAGGCACTGAAGCTGCCGTCGGGACGCTGCACCTCGGCCACGCCATCCACGATGCTCTTGCGGTCAAGCCGGGAGAGATCATCCCCCAGCGTCACCAGCACTGCGATGCTGGTGTAGGTCATGGCCAGGTGACCCCATTGATACTGGCGCATACACTCCAGCACCTCAGCATCGTCTGTTAGTGGCAGCATCGCACGACAGCCCTGCGAGCAACAAGAGACTTAATTAATAGGAATCGATAGTATTAAGAATAAATTATGGGTTCTATGTTAAGTATTTTCGCTGATATTATTTCATATCCTTATAAAGGGTTTTTTAATATACTTTTGATTATTGGTTTCTTTAATTTGTTTTTAAATAGTTGAATAGGTTTTTCAAAAGTTAAACATTATAATTTTTTGTAATGAAACTTGTAATAATTGCAGCGGTTGGTCATTAATTTGATTGATGGAGATAAAGAATGAGGGAGAGAGAGATATTGTGCAAGGCAAATGTAAGTTAGGTATTCCCAGCGAAGTGGTTATGCATGTTGCTGCTGCTGATAAACCCATGGCGTGATAAGAGACGACAGCGTCTCTGTCTGTGGTTGCTGCGCAAATACAACTCAAGGTAATAATTATGCATAAGAATTGTTGTTCCAGTAAGTAAATGAAGCAATCGGAGCAGGTTCCGGTTTTGCAGTTAACTCTCTTCGAGTTGGCATAAATCGAGAATTCATTTATCAAGAGTGGGAACATTAAATTTTAATATGCGCTGAAGCTGTGTAAATCAGTTGAAGATCGCGTCGACTGTCGCAGCGGCTGCTGCAGCGCCACGTAAAAAGATAAAGTCAGCTTCTATTTGTTTGCCAGCTGTTCAGTTTGTTTGTTGTTTGTCTATCGTATCTGCTGTGAAGGGAATAAAGTGTATGACCATTATTTATGCTCACCATAAAGCCACCGCATCGCTTCTCATCCGCGCGTGGCTCGACCAGACCACCGTATGTCCAGTTGATGATATCCTCGCGCATCTGTGGCGTCACCAGGTTCAGCGAGTTGAGCACGTCGAGTCCACAGATGGCGAAGAACACAATGGTGCTCCTGGCGGGGAGAAAAATCCAATTAATGACGAGTAAGAAAGCAACAGTCGAGTGTGCTCGACTACGAGATACCTTCCTTTAAAATAATTATTAACTATAACTGATTCCCATAAACAATTTAAAATATTATTATATACAGCTCACAACAAAGAAAGCTAGAGTATATTCGACTTTTAATAAATTTCCAGAAACCATATGGAATTGGACAATTGATATGCGCAGCAATCTTCTCATCTTCTGCTTTACAATTAAACTCTAAACTTGTTGATTTACGGAGGCGCAGTAAATCGTTAACTTTTAAAGCAAACTTAAGCAGAGTTATAGCAACATTGCCGGCAACTTTTGTAGCTCTAGGTGTAATGACCTGTTAAATTGTGTTCTTTATAAGGGCGGACAAACAGACGAAAATTATTTACATAAATTTATTGACTCAATAATAATATTGTACGATCGTTGCACATTCCAAATATTTGAATCATTTTTGTGTAACTATTGGTTTCATAGTCATTACTCTATTTGCATTAACTTTAAGAAGTCAACTCCCTATAATACCCAGTAGATAACGGGTATAAACCCTTCGATAAGTTGCCTTGTTGCTGCTTACCTGGTGCTATCGTGGGAGGACATGCGGGCTGGCAACAAGTGGAGGAAGCGCAGCAGGTTCTTGGCGTGCTTGGAGAGCAGCACGGGCTCGGGCTCAGGCTCGTTGGCATCCGTCATATCTACAATGTGGTACGAGGACATGGTTGGTTCTGTTTACTTATCACACACACACAAACACAAGCACAGCTCGCTTTCAATTGTTTATCTTTTATCAGTGTATTGGTTATGACTAAGCGACGTCGTAATTTCTTTGCATTTGTGGTGCTCGCGCTTCGATTGTAGGCAACCTAATGACCGTGCACTGGGCACGTGTGTACAGTTAAATAGTCGAACATTACCTTTTTGTTATTATAAGCCGGTTTTTTGCATCGCTCTCCCGTAATTTCAGAAAAAAATATAGATAGCAGCGGACAAGCAAAGATGCTGCTGCTTCTTCACGTTCTCTATGTGTATGTGTGTCGGATGCTTGCTGCAGCCCTGGTAATGCGCTGCAACAGCTGATTTGCTTAAAATATTTTTGTTATTACTTAAATAGCAATTACAATTTTACGGCCAACAAATTCGACTTTTTGATATTTATTTGAATTTAAGAAACAGAAATAAAAGTGTTTTCAAGCAAAACAAACAATAGTCGATTTATCGATAATTATCGTTTACAGGTGAACTTGTCGGCGTTGCACTAGGAATGCCAAACAGCTGTTCGCACACCGCATTTTAAGTTTATTTTGCTGTTTTTCGTAAAATAAAAAAGAAAAACATACAAAAATGCGGATCACACAGTATCTGGCGAGCAAGTTGAAAAACTTCTCCAACCTTCCCAAGGAATACATTGAGCGCAGCAAGAAGCAGGCAAGTAAATTTGGCGTTTCAATTAAACCAGGAGTCGAACGCTCACGTAACAACTGCGCTTCCTATGGGAGTGTGTTTGAGTTTCGTTTAATTATGAGTGAAATGCTTGCAGGTGTATTGGCAAACGCCGCGCGCATCAAACTATACGCCGGCTACCGTGGAACGCAAGCGTTATCGCTACACCACAAATCGCTCATGGACGGGACACTTCAGGCAACAGAATATGCCGGGAACCTCGAGACGCAAAGTCTTCGTGGAGCCAGTTGGTAAGTGAAAAGGCAACTTAGTCAAATTGTCTTTAATCCTATGATGCTTGCAGAGGACTGGAGCTTCTTCCGCGGCGATCGCATTGAGGTGCTGGTGGGCAAGGACAAAGGCAAGCAGGGCATTGTCACGCAGGTGATTTCCGAGCGCAATTGGGTGATTGTCGAGGGCATCAATTGGCATTATAGAAGAGTTGGTGCCGAAAAAGAATTCCCCGGCATCATCATCAAATCCGAGGCACCGCTGAATGTCACCAAAGACATACGCCTGGTGGATCCCTCCGATCTGCAGGGCACCGAATTCGAATGGCGTTTCACGGAGGAGGGCGAAAAAGTGCGTGTCTCGATGCGTTCGGGTCGCATCATTCCCATTCCGGAGACAAACAATCAGACCCACGACTATAAGACGCCCAATGCGTACATCGAACGGGAGAAGGACACGACGGCTGCTGTTGTTGGCGAAATTACCTTCCAGCCCAAGCTGGCCACCTTCGAGATGGATATCATGGAGGAGATGGGCATTAAGGAGGAGCGTACGCCGGCTAAGAGCTATTGGTACTGATTACCACCTACACTTGTTTGTTTAAATAAATATAAAAAAAGAAAATTGACAATTATTTTAAACTCCATGGCGACTGTTTGAAAATGTTCATCAATAATTGATCGCTATCGATCGCCTAGATAACTTGGAAGTTATTCAAAATACAGCTGCAATCGATAATATTGTTATCGAAAATGCTGTTGGCAGTTTGTCGTCTGTTTGGTCACACTCAATATTTTTGAACTAACGCTCGTCGACAGGTAGCAGTAAAAATGTTCACATTTATTGCTGTAAAATGTAATTGTATTTGCTAAATGAAAAACGTTGCTCACTTGCGTGCCGCACTAAAGATTTCCTCGCGATGCTCACGCAGTGTCTGCGCCAAGCGTCGCACCGTCTCCTCGGCCTTGTCAAAGTCCCTGCGAAGCGTTTTATTAAATGTTTCATAGAGCCACGTGCAAGTCTTGGACATGCTCGACTCGTAACTGTTGAAAACGCGACTCGTGTGCTCGTAGCTGAAACAGGGTGAGGAGTGAAGTATGAACAGATAATGTATTTAAATGTAATGCACTACTTACCGCGCTGCATTGGAAATATCTGTTATTAAATAAGTATTACAGTGATTGACTGCCAGCACCTGCCGATGACTCATATATCTGAGCTCCACATGCGGCAGCGCCAGTTGTGCTGCCTCCAGTGACGTCAGCGATGCGTGCAGCAAGCTGCGACAGTCCAGCGCCGCCTGCAGCTTTTGCTTGGGATCGCTAGTGAGAGAGAGAAAGAGAAGACAATACATAAAAATGGCGGTTTAAACTTTGTATTCAAAAATGCAGTTGGCAACTATGAATCCATGCAGTTGGCAACTACTGCGATCGATAACATTGCCTTCGATGCTTGTCAAAGTTATCAAATTTAAATTTTAAATTTAACTCAAATGTTCAATAGTCCCTTGTTACTCACATATTCACAATTGCACAACAAAAAAGCAACTAAGGCCATTGACATAATTTGAATATTTGTTGTCTGTGAATAACAAACACCGTACCTGCTGAAAACCTTAAAGCTTCTACAAGCTAATGCTATTTTATTTATACACTCTTTCTGAATTCTTGTTTGAGTCGATTCACTTCGAATTTCATTCATCTTCGTAATTAGGAAACTTTGTCTCTTTGAAGAAATGAATTCTAATTGTTTGCTGCCTTTAAACAAGCTGTGTTTACGCTTAGGTGAAATACTCACATTAACTTGTTGAGCTGTCGCCACTGCTTCAGCGCCTGTGTGGATGAGTTTGCCGCCGCACGCAACAGCGTGCCACAGATGCGCCACTGCTCCATGGCGCTGCCGAGCTTGTTGCGGGTGTCGCGCGCTGACTCCAGCTGCTCATCGATGCTCTCCTCGAGGCGGGTCATGTAAGTGCCGCCGCTAACGTAGGCAATGATGCCATCCTGGTTGACGTAGAGCTCGTTGAGCTCCGCATAGCTCGCCGAGAGCGACTTGAGGCGCTGCTTGGTGTGTTCCAGCAGTTCGCCGTAGTAGCGTATGCTAAGCAGGTAGAGCGCCGATTCGCTCAGGTTGGCAAAGAAGTCCTCGTGCATGGAAGCCTTGCGTGGATCGCCAATGACGCCCAGATTATGCGCCAGCTAACGAGGTCAGCGTTAATTACACAAAACAATAATAATTACTTGAATTAAGGCGCATTAACTGTACGCACCTGGGCCAGGTCATTGGTGGGCGTATTGGCGACCAAATCATTGCCTGTGTTGTGTTCCCTGCCCAAGGTCACAGGAAGTGTCGCCTGCTCGCCACGTGCCACGCCAGCGCTTGCGGCCTTCTCCATGGCTTTGGGCATTCCCTCCAGGCCCAGCATGGCGTCCCGCTTCGCCTGCAGATGCTCGATCCAGGCCTCGGCGGTCGCCAGCCTCGGACCCGGACAGCCGCCCTCCACTTTGCTGATCTGCTCATCGAGACGCACATATTGCCTGACAATGTGCTGTAAGAGAGAGACAGTTTAGTTAATTTGATAAGTTATTGTTTTGTGAAGCCAGTTACCGTTACGTTGGCGCCGCCATTTTGTTGCAAGGGCAGCGCTGCAGTCGCATTTGCATTTGGCACCTGCTCGCCGACGCTCGCCTCCATGGAGGAGCCGCAGCCCATCATGCGAGCACAACAACAACAGCACTGTGAATATCCGCTAATAATGCCAACAGCAGCGGGGACATTTTTTCCGTTTGCAACCTTGCAACTTTGTGAACGTCCCGCGCTCACGTCCGTTACGCTCGCCTGCCACACGCCGAATGAGAGGCCATTGTCCGCCCGTCCGCCTTTTGTCCGCCACTCGCACAACAGCAACAGCAACAGCAACAACAGCATTTTCGCGTTACTTGTCAAGCACAAGCCAAAAATGCCAACAACTTTCCTTCTCTCTCCCCCCTCTCTCACTCTCACTCTCTCTCAACACTCGCCCACCCAACTATCCATTCAGCCGTCCATTCATTTGTCCATTCATCGCCAACCACTGCCATTAATGCTTATTACTGGGGGGGCGGGCAGAAGAGAGAAGGTTGAGGTGTGCAGGGTGTAAACAATTTATATTTGTTGTTGTTGATTGCTTGCATGTCGCTGTTGTTGCTGTAAATTGGCGCACATGCTCGTCGATTCGTATAGTAAATTTGACAAACAAGCAACAATAACAAACAACAATAACATAAAACAGAATAACAAATTATAACAGCTGCTTAGAGCTGCAACAATCGACAGAAAACAAAAAACAGTCCACGCATTTGCTGTGCCATTAACTTATGCTGCAACTGTGCCACAGAAACGTAAAAGCGGCAACCCAATTGGGCCACAACATAATCCATCAACAAGGATAACGATCTAGATTTTGATAAATTACCAACAAATTATAGGCTTCTGCCTCACACAGCGTGAGAAAGAGAGCGACTAATAGAGAGAAAGGGAGAGCGCATGCATGCTTATGTACAGTTAAATTGACGATTAGGCATTCGTTATTTAGACATTCAATTCCACTTAACCAAATCGCCAACTATCAAAAGTAAAACGACAAATCACGCTTGGCCTATTTGAACCACATTTTTTACATGTTGTAAGCGAATTAAACTTATAAGGGACAGAAAGGGAAATAGCTTTTATAAAACGTTTGTATTTTCTCAACGTTTTCTAATTTATTTTTTATTTTACTTTTATTGTCAAAGATTAAAAAAAATTATATTGTCAATCAACATAAATGTATGTAAATATTTCGTATACATATTTTACATTTTTAATAAGCTTGCAACTAGAAATAAAATGTTGCTCCAAAAAGTATGCTCTAAAACTTTTCGCTGCTTTATTTTTATTGTATTAGTTCGATTTTATTTAGATTTTTATATTTTATGTTCTGAATTAAAATAGTGCTGGCAAGCCGGTTGATAAATTTTTCATTAAGCTGAAAAACACGAAACTTTGGCTGTTCAGTGCAGTCATTAAAAATGTAATGCAATTTAAATATTTAGTAAGCTTGGTCTATAGTTTGTTTTCAAAAAATGTGTGTGTAATGTAAATTAAAAAATAATAATTAGTTTTTATTGTAATATTATGATAAATTTAATTCAAGTTGTTAATAGTTGTTAAAAATGGTGTATAAATATAGTTTAACAGGTTTTTGGACTACTAATTATTTGATTACGAGTGGATCGTTGTTAGCGCCTTTCGAATGTCGTTGGCTGGTAATTGCTTAATTGACTTTGTGTCGAGGCCGTCGCCAAGTCCCTGGAGCAAAGACATGTGCCGTCTGCTTGTCACCGAAGCGGAGGGGCATGAATTGTTTTAAGCAGCGGCCGTTGAAGTACGTGCTCCAAATGTGCACACATGGCGTATGCGCAATTTCAGCTGCCTGCGCTCGTATGCAGTCAAAATTAATAGGTCAAGCCACAAAAAGTTGTGAATTAATCATGCAACCGCGGACAGCTAAGCGAACTGTTGACACGTCGCCATCAATATTGCACCTCGTCGAGGGAGGCGACTTGTGGGTGATTCTCATATTTGTATGTAGAACAACAACGCAAACTTGTTGACAAAAGCGACGAGCAACGAATGCGGCGAACAAAACAAAGAACTGCCAAAGAATGCGAACGTAAATTGCGCAGGCGCCATTTCATCCTTATACTACAATAGAAAAAACCCAAAAAAAAGAGACGTCTGGAAAAGCGAAAACACGAGAACACGACTTTAGCTGATTCAATATTGAAAGCGTTCCCTCGTCGACTCGTTGTTGCTGGAATGCCAACGAAGCCGCACAAATGTTTCACTTTCTCGCCTCTCAGTCGCAACTCGAGCCGTGCACGACAAACATGTCGTTGTCGGAGTAGCTTTTCTTTCGACTTTACTTGCACTCTGCATCACAGTCGACTCGACGCTTGATTTTAAGTGCGATGGGTTTGCGGGAGACACTGCGTCAGCTTCGCCCTGGCAGTCCATCGCGTGGCAGGTGCAGCATTGAGCTGCAGCGGCGCAGCAGCGGCAACAACAAGGCACAGCCTGGCCAGGTGCAGCCACAGCCTGATCCCCAAGCACAGCCTCAGGTCACAGAGCAGTCGCTGCAGGTTTGGCGCTCGCTGCCCGCAGAGATTCGTCATGATCCGAGCATGGCGAGTTTTCAGATGGAGAATGAACGCATACACGGTGAGCGAAGAGTTGGAAATGTTGAAGGATAGTCGACTTTATTCCACTACAAAATTGTATCAACAAATTGATACAATTCTTTGGTTGAAGACAAGAAATATGAAGCGCATTGTGTTGAGATTTTAATAGGAATTAAAAGTAATCTAAGCAGAAATGAAAACTTGCTAGTTGAAGCATTTTTAGGTATATTATGCCAATTTCAATAAAGTTATTAAAATCTCAAATGTAGAGGAAAAGAAAAAGGAAATAGTGCTGAAAATATAATTCTTTTTTTGTGGTGAGCGTAAGAATTTAATTAAGGAAATTTAACAAAAAAAAATATTAGCTAAAATGTTTAGCAGACTACTGTATATATTTATTACATTATTATGATGCCTCTCTGGTGAGGCACATATTTAATCGTCTTGTCATATCAAAGATAAAGTTTATTCTTAACAACTCATTTAAATATTAATAGTCACAGAGGAGAATAAAGAGATTCGAATAGCAAGCCAACACTATTTCAACTCGGCAACTTAATCTCAATCAAAGCAAACTTTTAGAGCTGACAACCCAAATAATGGCAAGTCAACTTGCAAATCTCGGCAACTCATTTCAATCGGCAAAGTTTAATCAAAAACTGGCAAAACACACAAATCCTGCAGCTTAACCGCAGCTGCCGCCTCAAAGCAGGCAACACAATTTGTCTTTAGCCTAATCGACATTTCAAAACGCCGTCAAATCGATAAATTGACAAGGGTCAACCAGCCCAGCATTGAATATTCTCACGTCTCGCTCGCTTAGGCTCGACGGCAGGCAACAGCGAGGCAGGCGAAGGGCAGCCCGAGGACGACGACAACGAGGACGATGAGCAGCCAAGTCATGTGCACGAGCTGCACGACGGACGTGCCTCCAGCTATGCGGGCTCCGACTTCCTCGACATCAAGCTGAAGCACGCCGGAGAGGGCGACAAGAGCACAGACGATGAGGCAACCACAACGCACTCGGAGCATGAGGCGCATGCCAATGGACCCGGCAACGCCAAGTCGCTGGCTCGCCGCATCCACCACAAGTCCAAGCGATCCAAGGAGCAGCTGCAGCGCGACAAGCTCTGGAAGCGTTGCGGCCTGCTCTTCTTCTGGGGCCTGGCGGCCATTGTGCTGATCACCGTGGGCGAGAAGCATCTGCTGGAGAAGATCATCGATGTGCCGCAGGGCGAGCAGGGCAAATGTGAGTAAGAACTTGTTATCAAAAATACGAGTTCTAACAATATTAATTTCATAAAAATTCGCTATATTGAAAATTTAAATAATGAGTTATACGAATTTTGATTTCACAATAATTTGACTAAAAATTAAAGTTGGAAAGAAATCCAATTTTGTTTTTCATAAAAATGTGAGTAAATAAATATTAAAATTTTGGTTTTCTAAAAATAAGTTAAAAAAATAATTTATAAATAAGAATTGGAAATAAAAAAGGTATAATTTTCCAGTCGAATTCTACCTTCAAAAATCCTTTGTGAAATTTTGCCATTATGATTGGCAATTATCATTGTTATCAATTTTCATGAGATTTATAAATTGCATATTAATTTAATCACTTTCTGCAGTTTTCAAGCTGGAGCAGAAGCCCCAAGGAGACTTCCGTCTGCAGCTGCAGGGCGCCTTTGAGGCAAACTCCACTTTGTTGCTCCAGAATGCTGAGCTGGATAATGAAACTTCAAGTTACAGCTATCTATTTGTGCAGGCGCAAATCTTAGTTACAGACCAGAATAAAAGCCACGTGTACAAGGTAAAGTAGGCAGCTTTTAAGTGAGAACGTCAGTATTACATATTCATCCTTTTCAGGACATTCTGGAGCCTTGGCGGCTGCTGCTCGTCACTGAAGATGAGCTGGACACGGCGCCTGCAGTGTCCAAGAATCACACCTATCACATGACCAGCGAGTTCAAGGAGCTGCTCGCCCGCAAAGACAGTTTGATTCGGTTGCATTTCTACAGCGATGCAGCCAAGGATTTGGCCATTGAGCTGTGCTACAATCCTTTGATAGTCAACACACGCACTGGCAGCATTCTGGCCGGGATTATACTGCTCACGTTCTATGCGCTGCTGATCTGGGAGCAGCTGGAACGTCCCTTTGTGGCCATGGTCTGCTCGGTGCTTTCGGTCACCGCCTTGGCTGTGTTTCACGACCGTCCCAACATGGAGGAGATCAAGCAGTGGATGGACATGGAGCTGCTCACGCTGCTCTTCTGCATGATGATCCTAATACTCATCTTGACGGAGACGGGCATCTTTGATTACTTGGCGGTGATTTGCTTCGAGATCTCTGGCGGCAAAATCTGGCCCATGATTTACAGTCTCTGTCTGACAACGTGTCTGGTGTCCAGTGTGCTGGACAACATGACCACAGTGCTGCTGCTCACCCCGGTGGCCATCAGGCTGTGCGAGGTGATGCAGCTGGATCCCATTCCCGTTGTCATGGGCATCATTGTGCACGCCAACATTGGCGGCGCCTTGACACCAATTGGCGATCCCATCAGCATCATCATCAGCTCCAATCACATAATAGTGGAAAATGTGAGTAGCTTTTTTGTATTTTAATTTCTATTGTCAGAGTTTCAGTCAACAATTTAAATATCTTACAACCGGTGATAGGTGATAAATAAAGTGTTTTACAGTCTATGCTTGGACATAACGTAGTTATAAATACAAATTTATTTAAAAATTAAATGTTGAAGACGGAAAATAATATATGTACTATATGTGTGAAAATGTATTCAATAACTGACTTACGAAACTATAAACGAACGGAGTAAATACACATTGCAGGGATTTTAAACAAGACTCTACATTTTGGCTACATTACCCACAGACAGACCCTAACTTTACATATTTGTTAAATAGCAATTAATTATTAATTTGAATTAATTTATCTTGTATCTAGGGTGTCAACTTTCTCACATTTGTGGCGCACATGCTGCCTGGCGTGCTTCTTGCGCTGCTGCAGAGCTGCCTCTACTTGCGTCTCTACTATCGCAACATTGACGAGCTGCGTCTCAATGAGCCCAAGCAGCTGCGAGAGCTGCGGCGCGAGATCAAGGTGTGGCAGCGTGCTCTGAACGCCATCGCCAGCTGCTCCAAGGATGCGGAGCTTGTGCGTGGCACGTTGCAAGGACGCGTGAAGCAGCTGAAGCGTACGCTGCGTCGCCAGCAGCGTGGCGTTGGCTCCACGGAGATCTACACCAGCACGCTGGACGAGCTGAAGCAGAAGGTACGTCTACTTTCATTATTTTTACTTGACTTGCAGCAAATATGACTTAAATATCTCATCAAAAAATGATAGCTGGAAAATGTCTAATAGGCATTTTGGGAGAGTGTTTAAAAAAAGGATCTAGCATGTATACTTTTTGATTAAAATTAAATGATTAAATAAAAGTTGAAATAATAATGAAATTTTAATTTTCCTTTAAAAGATATTTATCAATTTGAATTGTAAAAATGTATAATAATTATCTAGTTACTATTTAACCGTCAACTTTTGTATTTAAAAATCAGAAATAATAATAAATTCATTTCATAATTATTTCATAATTTTATTCTTATTTTCAACACTTTCCAAATCGGCAAACAACTCTTATTTTTAATTTCCTTTTTAAAAGCCAGTTTCTAATCAATTGTTTGCTTTGCAGTATCCCATCAAGAACAAGCAGCTGCTGCTGCAGTCAGCTGGCACGTTGCTCTTCGTCATCGTCTGCTTCTTCATTCAGTCCGTGCCACATTGGCGCACGCTGCCCCTGGGCTGGGTCGCCTTGCTGGGAGTTATCCTGCTGCTGATCGTGCTGAATCGCGAGGACATGGAGCACTTGATACATCGCATCGAGTGGACCACGCTGCTCTTCTTTGCCGCCATGTTTGTGATGATGGAGTGCGTGGAGCGTCTCGGCCTGCTGGTCAGCATTGGTGAGCTCACTGAGAATGTGATCCTGTCCGTCGATAAGCACCACAGACTCACGGTGGCCATCTTCATGATCCTGTGGACGTCGGCGTTGGCGTCGTCGGTGCTCGACAGCATCCCAGTGACGGCCATGATGGTCAAGCTGGTCACCTCGCTGGTGGCCAAGCAATCGTTGGGCTTGCAGCTGCAGCCGCTGGTCTGGGCCCTGACTTTGGGCGCCTCCTTCGGCGGCAATGGCACCTTGAATGGCGCCTCGGCCAATGTCATTGCTGCGGGCATTGCCGAGCAGCATGGCTACAAATTATCCTTTACACGGTACCTGAAGACGGTGCTGCCCATGATGCTGGGTCAAGTCGCCCTCATGACCGTCTATCTGATGGTCGCCCACGTCGTCCTAAATATTAATTATATGGAAAGTAAGTGATGGATTTCTAACTACAAGTATCAATTTATCTGTGTATCCGAATGTACTCTTAAGACTTTTTGGAATTGGTCTCTCTCAATGTGTTAAACCCTAAACTAAACTTGTTGGTTTGTGATTTTAAATAAAGGAATTACTTTAAATATAACTGAGAGTGTTTTATTGAAAGTATTTCAACAAAACTCAGTTGTGGAAGTAATAAAAAAATAGTTTGAAGTTGTATCTAAATATATAATTCAAATGTTTTATTTGCCAAGTTTCAGAAGGTCTTTCACAGCTCATTGCTGTTAGAAATTGAAATGAGTTTTGCTAAAATGTAGAAAGTTTTTTGGCTGGGATGAGAAACCTATAAATATTCTGCTCTCAGTCACTAAATTTTTAGGAGCTGCGAGAAGAATATTTATTGGCCACCTAAGTGACATCAGCTGCTTTATCACAATTTATCTGTCCAGAATCTACATGCGAAAATCTTGATAAACATGTCTTTGTCTCTTTTGGCCATTAAAATATATTTCCTACGTTTCCCTAGATTCTATCCTACTCCACTCAAATATTTGTTTTGTCAATAAAAAAATGTTCTATTACAATTCCAATTAAATGAGCGACTTTCTACTTTTGCTAAGTATGCCGCAATAGCTCAGCAGACCCTTTTGGGCTAACAAGAAGAGGTTAGTTAAACAAACCATAATTAACCGCAATTATTCAGTTGTCGACCCAAAATAAAGTGCACAGCTGTTGAGCTGGTGACGCTGTCCATCTTCTAAATTGCTCGACTGTCCAATTGATATGCGAAGAGTGTATGAAATTGAGTTTCATTTATTTACATCGAGGAAATGAACAATCAATTTGGCTGTCAAGTGACAACAAATACGACGAACAGTCCTTCACGCAGATTAACATGCTTAAGTAGACACTCGCAAAGGTGGCAGGCAAAATAGAAAAGCTGAAGAAAGAACGAAAAACGGAAAAGCGGAAAGCGGAAAGTGGGCAGGGCAGACGCCAGGGGATTTGTTTGGTTACATTTGTTCCGCTTTCCACGCATTTTCCATCAGCATTTTCCAAAACAAATTTCACTTTAAGTTTGCACTCAAAATCAATTTAAGCAGCGACAACGACAACGACGGTGCTCGTCCGGTTCGCAGTGAATTTTAATTAATTGCCAACTGGCAACGTGGCAACCTGGCAACCCTGGCTGGCCATATTAAACGCGTCTTTTAAGCTGTCCCAGTCACAGTCGACAAAAAAAAAATATCGAAAATGCTAGACAAATCGAGCCAATTCCGGGGAGTGATGCAATTATAATTAGCAAAAAGTGGAAAGTGTTTTTTTCGAGTGACGAAGAGTGAAAATGTCTTCTCCGTATGCGTACACAAAGCCCACGTTCCTGATAACCGACCATTCCCACGATCCCTATCACTTGCCCCCTCAGCAGCACGAGGACGAAGGAGAATCCACTAGCATTGCTCATGCCGAGGATGATTACGATCCGGAGGACGAGCGACAGCGCAACTCAAAGCTGCAGGAATTGACACGCTGGCTGCATTTCAATGCGAGGCTTCGCCGTAATTGGTAAGTGCTTCAGAAGACACATCAAGTATACGTCGCGTGCGCCCAAAAGTTTTTCAATTAATTAGCTCAAGCATGTAATTGGGCGCCCAAAAAACAAAAAGCAAAAACAATTCCATAGAGCACTTGTTTGATTGTTGATTCGCCATTAAGAACTTTGAATTCACTTTGGACATTTATTCATTGGCCACTTTCCAAGAAAATCATGTTTTCTAATTGAATAAAATACGCAGAAATTGTTGGAAAAATTATGGGAACAGCAACAGTTGTGCCATAAAAGCAAATCAATTGCACGGTCTACTGAGCCTCTTAAAAAAGCATAAATACTTCTACGTATACTTAATGCACGTATGTCAGAATTACGTGTACGTATACTTAATGTAAGTATGTCACTCGAGGTGATTCCGAGAAAATATGGCTCATAATATATCGTTAGTTTAAGTGACAGTAAATGATTACAACTAATTGCTGACGGTAGCAACTAATTCGTCAATATATTTTATGTACTTAGCACTGCCAGTCACGATTTTCCACGAGCTTGTTATAACCCATGACTTATGGGAAATAAAGAAAGGGTGTTGTCAACTTTTATTAGTAAACGAAGTGAAGAATAAGTAGCAGTAGCTAGTTTAAGTTGAAATATTTATATTTATTTAAGGGCACGTTTTTACACAACTAGAGCTTTATTTTCTTCTAAGTATCTTTAAGTTAAAAAGTCACATTTTAAATATATTTCTGAAGCAAGTGTCTTGAGATAAAAACTTATTGATTAACAAATTTATTCTCTTCAAACAAGTAACGTTTAGTCAACCTGTCTTCTACGTTACACAAAACTATTGGAAATTGTCATTAGAATTATATCTTGGAATAATTCATACACAGCTCCGTCGGCTGTTTATTAAAATAACGTGCGCAACAATGGGAATATGCCAATTGAGATTTGAGCAGAGTAAGTTATCAGTAAGTGAAATGAATGCGATAGTCACATGATTGGAGCCCTGCCCACAAAAGCAGTATAAGATATATCCGTAAACAAATGTATAAACAAGTGACTAAGCACGTCTCAAAAATCTGATGCTGAATGTGTTTTGTATTTGCGAGGCAATTGATGGCGCTATAAATAATATTTATACTCATAAAATAGTTGGATTTGGGGGCAAACAAATTAAATGCCAGCTCTTGTGGCATTTAAATGCCAATTTAGGCATTAAAGTGCGTTATCCGAGGATCACAAAACACACGACGTAGTACGACTATATAGTAAGATAACACGCGAATTTCAATTAAAAGTTCCGCTCAGATGCTGATATAATTGATGCTGAGTGAATAGAATTTTAAATGCAAAAAATATGCAAAGTATTACGCTATTAATTGGATTACTGATTGAATCGTAAAGTATTCAGTTTAATACATTTTTAGCTATATTGTAATTTATAAAAGTAATTTGTTTTGATTACTTTGATTCAGATGTCAATTTGAGAGAAACAAATTTGTAAAGCGCTTTTAATTGGATTACATATTGAGGAAGCTTCACTTGATTTGAATAATTTATAAATACGTGACATCTCTCTTGCTGATTAAATATATATTAAAAGCAATTGGATTGCATTTTGAATCTTCATCTTTATAATTTATAAATACGTGACATCGCTTTTGATTTCACATGATAAAAGCTATTGCTTTTATTTGTAAATAACAAAAACAGGAAATTAATTGGATTATATATTGAAGAAGCTCCTTCACTTTAATAATTTATTAGTATGTGACAGTTGTCTTGATTTAATACTGATTATATATTTGATTAAACCACTTTCTTTTATTTGTAAATGCCATTAGTTTTATTCAAATGCCAGCGGGGCTTCTGCTCCGTCTTGTAGGTCAGATCTGTTGGCCTTGGCATTGATATACATAGTTAGTTGAGGGCGGGTTCTATCAATTTCAACAAGCTGCCCCGCATAAAAGTTGTTTGACTTGCACACACACACACACACACCCGCAGTCTTATATACACGCACACGCATTAACAACTAAGGCAAAGCAATTACCACGTGATCAATTTTTAATAGAACTGTGAAACGAAAGCGACAACCAGACGCGAAGGGAAAAACAAAGCGATGGCATGATATGAGGGCCAAGTGCCATTCCATTGGCATTGGGTTAGTTTCTGGGGAGGCACAACTACAACAGGGTGTGATTGTGTGTGTGGGTGTGTGTGTGTGTGCCTGTGTGGGTGTGGCATGATTTGCTTTTGTATTGTGTTTGGTTTGCGGAAACTTGCTTCTAACACGGTTTCTCTTTCGCCCCTCGAACATGTGGGTTTTCCGCCAAGAATTTCCTGTCAAATGAAAATGCCAATTGTTGTCAAGCGAGAGGTGACAGAAATGTAAAGGTGATACTGAGAGGGAAATTGAGAAAATGCTGAAGAAAATCGAAATAAATTTCAGTAATATATTTTGATTTTATTTAGTAAAGTTGCAACTGCAATTCTGCTTTCTCATTTAATCTCAGCTAAACATTGCAAAGCGTGGGGTGAAATAAATATATTGAATAGGTTTAAGAAACCAAAACATATATAAAACATATATAGTTTCAGCTAAATTATTTTAATAAAAGTAATTGCTATTTTAATTCTCCTCAGCTGGTAAATAAAATTTGTAAATCAATTATTATCAATATCAATTATTGAAATGTTGTGTTAAAAGAAAAATTGAGAAAATGTTTAAAAATATCTAAAACAAATAAAATAATATATGTGTATTTTGTATTGTAGTTTCTAATAAATTTTCTAATCAAAAGTTTAGCTTCCAGTCTAAAATTTTGAATTTTGATCTCAGCTGAAATTGTCAAAAGTTCACGTAAATTATTGAACTTTAACTTTAAAGAGAAAAGAGTAACAGTATGTCGAAAATTTGTATAGTAAAGTCTTAGCTAAAAAATAAATGTTTGCATCCGTTTGTAGTCTAAACTGTTGCACACTTAATCTCAGCTGCCAACTGTTGCACTTTGCATGCCCCAACCTGTTGCCGCTGCTGCGCTTTTCCAGCACTTTCGCTGAGCAAACATTCGATTGACGGCAGCTGCACCCAGAGACAGAGACACGAGTCAAAGCCAAAGGCAAAGGCAAAGGCGAAAGCAAGCACACACATGATTGCCAAGCTAAATGGCAAACTGTTTAAACCTTGAACACGTACGCACACACAAATACATTAGCATAAGAGAGTCGTGACAGTCACAGTGTCAGTGACAGTCACCGTTTTGTGGCAGTCACTTCACCTACTGCGCCTTTCGGTTTCATGATTGGCCGTGGGCAGGGGAAATTGCAAAATAAAGGAGCGTAAATTCTACTTGAAAGCGGCTTAAGTGCCAAGCAGCGCGTGTCTGAGCTCGACCACCAGCAATTGCACGACTCACACCATACCCTGTAAACCGAAAATGTGCCAAAGCAGTGCGTGAGAGCAAAAACATCGAACTCGAACAATACGCATACGCCAGGGATGCCAGGCTGATGATGTCTATTTCGGTTTCGCACTTTTGTGGGCTTCGTGCGAGCTCTCGTAGTTGTTTTCTTGTGTGTATTCAATAACACTTGAGCGAATTGAGTTGGAAATGCGAACAGATCGAGAGAATTGAGACGCACATCAAAAGTCGACAGTCAAGTTGACGACGACGACGACACACACATGCAAATTTGTAATAAATTCATCTTTTGTGGTCTTATGAACAGAATTAGAGCATTTAGGATTTAAGGCTTGAGTTCTCTATCAGTCTCTCTGCCTTTTGTGCGATTTGTCATTCTATAAATAGAAGACTCGCTCTTTTTTTTTGCGCTTTTCGAGTACATTTTGTTTAAATTCGTATGATTGAATTAGGCTTTTATTTTGACTCGCTATTTATGCGCTTCATACACATTATGCAGACAGCTATCGTAAAGCAAATCGCTGTATACTTAACGGCAGCTGATTAGTCACAGCTCGATAGTCAATGTGAGGTATCGTGACCATAGCCAAAGAGCTCTGCCACTGGAAGCGAGAGCAACAGCTACGATTGAAAGCCAGTCAATTCCACGGCATTCCATTCAACTATTGAGCGGCTTTCAATCGGAGACAGCTGCGTTGGCGTCGTCGACGACACAAAACGAACCGACGACGACGACGACGACGAAACAGCCGGTCCACATGACTAGCAAACACCGCATAGCATCAGAGATTTATTCGGTTTACAACTTTCGGTTGTGGCGGACGTGCGGCGGCAGTTTGTTGTGTGTGTTTCGTGCCTGTGTGTGGAGCAGAGTCGGCAAAACTCTCGCATCGAATACAAACAGCAATTCTAACAAAATCAAATTCAACAAAAAAAACATCAACTATACAATTGTTTCGACGTGCACAAAAACATTTAAACAAATGCGCAACAAAAGGCAGCAATTTTGTGTAAAATTGGGAAAAATACTTTGATTAAAAATCCGCTAGAGGCTTTTGGAGCTGTTGCCAAGCACTTAAAGGTATCTAATTTCTGTGCCGTCTTTTGCCTTTGCTCTAATATCAATTTAGTTAATTAGCTCTCAGCCGACAATAAGACAAATTAAATATACTAACTCTGTTTATGTATTTTGGCAGTAATTGGACTAGCTCTGTTTTCTCTAGTTTCTTTTTCTTTTTTTTACATTTGTTGCTGGGAGGCAGGCCTGTGAAATGTCGGACGCTCTTGCAGCTGTGTTTGTGGCCTTAGAAAATTATTCAGTATTCAATTAAGTTCATTGGGAATTTAGCAGACAGTTGCGACACAGTCCTTGGGTCTTTAGCTAATATATTAATCAACTTGCGCACAAATATTTCATTGGTTGATGAGTAAAAACACACCTTTTGCCGCGACACACAACATACCACGGCATTATGATTATTTATCAGCTGCATATTTGTGTCAATAGTTGCCGCAGACCACGCAAATAACCAATACATAAACTGGCACGCAGAATCATTAAGGAACACGACAGCCACAATGCTAACGTTCCATGACAAAGGCAAAGCCGCAGACACCCCAAAAACGACACTATTTCAATGACGCGCTCAAAAGTAGGCAACACAAAAGTTGCCAGGCAGCAGACACACACACACACACACACACACACACACACACACAGAGATAGAGTGGCAGACAGACACGCACACACGCACGTCTAGAAGGCGCAGCTAAGAATAGCTGATGCTATTAACACACATGATTCCACACAAGATAGTTAATTATAAAAACAAAGGAGTAAATGCGTAAATACTCTTAAATTAATGAGCCAAGCTATTTGGCCACACTTGATTACTAGTTTGTCGAAAGTGAACCCTCAAAACGCCAAGGAATCAAGTTAATATCTGCTGGAAGAATATCGTTAGATAAGTTGAGTGGCATGTCATTTTAGTCATGTACTCAAGATTTATGCTAAACTGACGTTTTACTTTGCTTGTAATTTAACTTCCAACATTCTTGCGTTGAAAATATATCTTGAGTTGATAAGTACTTGGAAATATCAAACGCCACAAAAATCTTCTTCCAGGTGACTTACTGCAGTCATTCAAAAAGCCACTTGATGCGCTAAAAAGTGTTAAGTATTCCAGTTAAAGCGCTCAGGTTTTTGCAAAATTCCAAGAAGCGCATTTTCTACGTATACTTCATGTCCAATTCATATTAAAGAAACGCTATAAGCAGCTTACGAATGAATATTTTCTATCCGATTACTGCCTGCCAACAAATCCGCAAAATAATTAAAACAATGTGGAAAAACTACTTAATAGCTTCAAAAGGGTTGTCTATCCGATTATTTCTAGGCAACATTCTAATAAAATTCATATAATAAATCGAAATGCAAGCTCAACAAATATATAATTTACTCAGCCAATTGTGGCCAATAAATATGCCAATTATTATAGCAGTTGAGAACTTTGGCACAACAAAAAGTTTTCTCATCGTGTAAATCATTACATATTAAATTATTTGTTAAAGCAACGGGCGAATTAGAGTATCTTCAAGTCGATTCCCCTAACCCAGACACCAACTTGTTGTCACTGCTAATAAGTCTAAGTGTGTTTCAGTGTCTGAGCTGTCTGTCTGTCTGACGGTCTGTGTTGTGTGTGTGTGTGCGAGCTGTTTGTTATGGCCCGATGACAAAATACATCCTTTCAGTTCATTTTCATGCCTTGGCAAAACAAAACTTGCGAAAGTAACTTTTTTTCCGTGCTTTTTCTGTATTTTTTTTGTTACTGTGTTTTGCTTACATTTCTTGTTAAACAAATTTTGAACTGATTGCCAATGGCAAAAAACGGTTTACAACTTTGGGTTGTGTATTTTACGGGCGAAATGTGGAAACTTTTTCGGCGCATCGCAAAGTCATTAAAGTTGCCACATAATTAATAAGTAACGAATAACGAAACAGCGAGGACAAGTCAATTTGCATAGGGTTCCCAAAAATACACACATGATGGCACACTATATTTAGATGCTGTGTGTGTGTGTGTGTGTGTGTGTGTAATGAGGTGATGCGGGCGGGTCAAGCATTGGGTCATCGCGTATCTTTGAGCGCATCCTCCAGAATAATCCCCATGAGCAGCTGAAAGCCATTTGATGTCGCTATCAGCAGCCCTCAGAACGGGCGCGTGGCCTTAATTTGCGTGTGCGGTCAGTTATTTTGCATATTATTTTGGGAGCCAGACGAATTTCTTAATTACTTTATGCTACGCACAATTATTTCGGCCTTGTTTGTGCTAATTACTCGATTACCCGATTACCCGATTGCACTGCAACACCACAACCACCAACATAATAAAATGGAAATTAATGCGCATTAGCCAAATTGAGAGCCAACGCTACGTGACCAAAAGCCACTCGAACTGGAGCTCGTATCCAATCTGCGAATAGGCGGTTAAAATAAACCTTTCAGATCAACTGGAAACGTGTTCACATTGACGTTCATAGTTCATGTAGTACAGAAATGAAACTAAATTAATATTGATTCATTGATTTCTAATCAATTGAGCTCAGCGGGCGATGTGTCACTAAGAAATGCCACGCTGTGAGCCGCCTGTGATCCTTCTTCCAACTGCCTTTGCCCCGCCGTCTAATTGTTGTCCACATTTTTGGGTTTTTTTTTCTGGGGGGCCATTATTAATCCATGGAGTTGCGTGTGCAGTGAGTGCTTTAAGTGGCAGGCAGCTGACGCGTAAACTCAACATTTTTCCATTCACTTTTACAGCTTCAACGTTGACGCAAGTGCAGGCGAACGTTGCGTATGCGTAATGCGAGTGACATTTGAAGAGACGTGCACAAAATTTCAAGCAGAACAATAATATCGCCAAGATGTACAAGAGAAAGGTTTAAAGCAGCCAGAGCTTAACTCAATTTGCGGCTCTCAAATTAATTTAAACAATTGAGCAAACGAATCAAAACGAAACGAAACGACAAAACCTATAAATAAATGTGATTTGCGATAATAATTAATATTAATTGAACGCGCGTTCAACAAAAATATATTTGTGATTTTAGTTAATTAAAAGCAAAGCGTTAATTCAATTAAAATTCACTAGACAACTTTACATCAATTAAAAGCATTCAAACTGCGACAACTCGCGTCGACTTCAAAGCAACAACAACAACAATAACAAACAAACAGCAAAATTGAGCTAAGTGTCAACGGCATTGGCAACGGCCTCACTGTGGGGCAGCCAGGCGGCCAGAAATCCATTCGCACCCAGTCGAGGCGCAGCAGCGTCCTAAGCAACAGCAGCAGCTGCCACAAAGCTGAACGCCACAAAAGGCAGCGCAACGTCTGGCCCTTCAAGATGCGGGTGAAGGTGGGAAAATTCTGCCTGCAGCGACAGGCGTCGGGCCAAAGCGGAAAGTTTCCCCAGCCCAGGTGAGTTTACGGCAACCGAAAGACAAACAACAAAGGGGCAACAAAGTTAAATAAATCCACTTTACGCTCATCAAATTTACTGTTTATTAACAAACGTCATCTCAAGTGTAAATAAAATGATTGTCGATAACGTGGCGTTTATCTAAGCAATATAACCTAATCCAAATCATAACTTGATAAACCAGTAACTGAGACTGCAGCAACCTCATAATAATGCAAGGTTAAGCACAATGATAATTCAAATGATAACCAATTTCAAAGCTGTAACTGCGACTGCCACAGACTCATATTTATTTTACGGATAATCGATAACATTTTATCTATACTAAAAGATATACTAAAAGAGAAGTTAAGCCACTTAATATGTTTCTTACAATACAAACAATAAAGCTGTGACTGAGGCTTTAATTTAAGGAGTATTTTTTTCCTTCAGTGGAAATCGATCCACGTTTTAAATTACAGCGAAGCTAATGTCCAAAATAAGATGATGACTATATAAATCGATTATATGACTGTCGATTAGTTATCGATAAATGCAAAGCCAGAAAATAAAAGTTATTGAAGAAAGGAAAGGGTACTCGTTAATGTGGTAATCCATTTGTTTAATTCAATACAAGTTTTGATAAATTGTCTTTATCAATGACTAGTAAAATTATGGATTAATTATTAATTAATTAATTATTCATACGACTATGAGCTATAAAAATAATAAAAAGGTTAATAGTATTGTATAATTATGTTATTGTGTTTTCTATAAAACTCTAGCAAGCAGCTAAAATTCTTATTTATAGACGAGATAAATAACAGGTATATCAACTTTAATCCTACTCAGAATAGCAGATTCTCTCTGCAGCTGTGTCAGGCTAAGCTTTAAGTGAATCCGGCCAGTTTGATTATTGTATTATTTACAATATTATTTTTTGCCCGACACAGTATTTGTCCCTCTTATTTATACGACTATGTGATTGTGTGCGCAGTATATCTCTGATGGGCAGCCGTACGCACGTGCCTTGGACCCAACTCAAATAAAAGCAACTGAAATATGGAGAGGAAGAGGGGAAGATTCGTAGCGTGCTTCCATAAATATAAATATGCTGTTGCAGAAGCTGTGGGCAAACTAATTTACCTCAAGTAAATGGAAGAGACATGTGTAGCAACAACAGCTGCGAGGAGCAGGACTAAAAATAATGAGATATATTTAATTTCCGTTTACTGATAAACAGATTCGACTGACAAATATGCGCACTCAGGTTTTTATTTTCTACAAGGGATTTAATACAATGTGGTGGGAATATGTGCATAACTGACGGCATCATTGGATTTCAAAGACGTTGCGATAGATTTCCACTTGATGACAATCAGGTAGATGGCAGCATCAATGCGGCCCTGCATCAATCAATCAAACCATCCGCCAGCTCTCAACTTAAATGAAGCGTGCTACAGCAGCCGCTGTTGCTGTTGCTGTTGCTTTGGTTTCTAAGAGGCGACACGTGCGAGTCACGTTGTCCTGGCAACTTTTTCTAGGAACGTGTTGAGCAAGCCAAAGCCAAAGGCGACCGACTGACAAGCAAACCAAAGCCAAACACTAATTAATTTGCATACACAGTTCTGGGTTCTGGGTTCTAGGTTCTGACTTCAGTCTCCATTTACCCAACCTCTGGCCTTTTTGGCTTCTGCTTGTTGCCTGTGGCATCGCATTATTCAGCAATTATTTTTCAATTTATTTTTGTGTGTGCTTAAGCAGCGCAATATGAATAGACAATGGCTGATAGGATGGCCGCAGGCCAAGCTTCCCGAAATTGAAATATTTGCCGGGGCTTATCACTCATGCGCCCCGTTGCGCCGTTGGCTGCAAAGCTGGCGTCTCATTTTGAAAATAAGTCATTAACGTGTTTGGCGTCAAGCTAACCAAAATGTGGGTCAACATCACTAAATGTGCCAAAAAAAAAACACTGACAAACACTGCAAATGACGACAACAACTAGCATAGATGATGATCATGATGATGATGATGACGACGACCTCGTCGAAGCAGCAAGGTCAACAGTTAAGTGAGGCACAGCGCCATTTTTACATTGTCGCCCAGCAGCTTGTTCTGAGCACATTAAAAATGTGATTATGGGCATGCCAAAGGTTGTCTGCATGCGTGTGACAGTGTGTGTGTGTGTGTGTCGCTTTTGTTTTGTGCGTGTGCGTGTGAAATGCGAAATGGCAAGTGTCATAAACGTTATGCATAATTAAAACATTTGATGCCAAAATTGGGAATTAGTAAATTGCGTATGACGTATACGCCAGATTGTACGCATGCCGGCAACTTTGACAAGCACTGCGCACAGGTGACAGCATTAAAGCCACTCTTAGATAATGTCACACAAGTTGAAGCCCCTTGAACAGCTGCCTGATCTGTGCAGCCCAAAAGTATGCTACACAATATTTAAGCGACAGCTAGCTCAGGGACATCAACGCAACGTGATGGCGCTGTAATTAATAATACATTATAAGACTATTAAGTTTTGTAATTTTAGCTGCAACTATTAAATTTCATCGCTTCAAAATTGCAAACGTAATTCAATATAATTCTAGACGATAAATTTGCCAAATTGCTTGCAGTGTAGTTTATGAAATTCCTGTTAAGACCAGCGACAGTTATTTAACATACGAGAGCGCACTGAGAATGCAGTCTATAGTAGTAAGTTATTTAGTTGTTAGCTGGAGAACGTGTGCGAGTTCATGGAATCGTTGGGGATGGTTGGGTAAGCAATTGAAATGTGTGGAGAGCGTGCGCGAATTTCAATTAATTAACTTACATTTTTCGCAATGGAAATTTACGGCTATCAAGAGATTTAAACATGTTAATCAAAGCAGCTTTTTTGTCGCCGGCGCTGATTTAAAAATAACCTTTTTTTTCGCCCAGTCTGTGGCTTATTTAAAGCACTCACTGTTCGAGTACTCGCACTCGCGCACAACTACACTCAAAAGCGTCGGCTTTCAATTTTCTTCGCATACAAATAGTGAAAAATTAATGAAGCGTGTCACATTGAAAGTGCCTCGTGACTGACGCCCCCCCAATTTTCGTATATTTCGGCTCTGTAATTTTATTATCAAGCGTGTCGCACAATGACCTATATTAATATGCAATATGCACTGTATATACATATAATACTAGACTATGCCCGACTAACAGTAGCTTCGTTAAATTTATAAACATATGCTAAAACAAGTGCAAGTTACTTGAGATTGTGGCAGGATTATTCAATTTACTATAAGTAAGAAAATAATAGAGGCGGAATATGTTACAAATAACCGAGTACTGAAATATTATTATCGTTGCCTATAACTCATTTGAACGGAACTGTAAGAGAAAGACTTTGATGTCACATTAACATGAAATTATATGCATTAATTTAGTAATTAAATGCTTAATCTTTTTAATTGGTATAATACGGATGAAGACTCGTAGTTATCTATAGTTTAAATTATATGCATTTAGTACTAATAATTAAAATACAAAATCGTAATTAATGATATCATTATCTACCTCTTAATACTGATAATTATCTGCAGCTTATTTTAAACAGATAATTAGTTGCACAATATTGAAATTAAAATTTCTAAATACTTTTCCCTCTTGCGTAAATTGAGCTATGGGTATTGTTCTATATACTGATCACTTAATGAGCATTACGTATAACAACTATTTGAAATTCCTAAGAGAGCACAATAGATATAATTTAGCTGAAATTACAATTACGTGCTCATTGTTCTATGTACCCTATTGTGTAGAAAATGTAATTCTTATTTTAGGTTAGGTTTTAATTTCCAAACTTTTTGAACTTATTCTATAACATTTTTAGTTATATCTAAGAGGCATAAAATTCTATATTCTACAACAATAACAATATATATAATTCTTTTATTCATTTCATTTATTGTCGTGCCTAGTCATGCGTGCAATCATATGTTCTGAGTTGAATTAAACCAAAACTTTTCCATCTACAGCTCTTGATGTAGCAAAGAACTCGAGCTCAAGCTCAAGTCAAGCGCCGGGTCATGTGCTGTAAAGCGAGACTCGCTTTCATTTCATTTTAATGGAATTGCATTGCATTTCATTCTTATGTGCGCAGTACTTCTGAGTATGACAACTACATACATACTACTAATAGAGCCATGGTCAGCCGCAAAGCACATCACGAGTGTAATCATCATTAATACTATACTACTACTATTATTATTATTAACAATATCATTTGTTGGGGTCTCAGTTTCAGTGCATCCATTGAAAGATGGTTTCGTATTACCCGCAACAAATGTCGCAGACATGGCTTAGAGGTTTTGTTTTTGTGACGTCACCTGCGTCACGTAGCGCTCAGCTGGCCAAGAGCTTGAGAACCTCAATTTAGCTGATTTGCCAAATACTTGGCACATGCGTCTGCAAAACTTTTTTGCCGACAAGCACAAACAAACCCCTTTCTCCCTACCCCGCCGACTAATACTAAAATATTCTATGAGAAAAATGTTGAAGTAAGTTAAAATACAAATTGCACATACATATTACAGTTGATTATGAAGATCGTACTTAGAGTTCACGCTACTTTATTAGTATTCATAAACTAAACTATTCTTGTCTAATAATTCGCTCGATCGCATAGTCGATTTCCTTGATTACAGGGTATGCAAATTAATGGCATGAAGTTATAAATTTAAAATGAATAGTACTATAAATAAATTCGAGGAAATCGAGCATTAACTTAGAAAATACCCCGCAAATATTCACGTTAATTTATCTGATTAATAAATATTAATAAATTTCAAAGAGGATAAGTACAAAGTTTTTTGTATATTCGTTTTATAAATTTATAGAGTTTGATATTCTTGATAACAGGGTATTGAATGGATGAATATTTATAGCATGTTTAAATGCGAATATAAGAATTTTAGACAATACTCCCGCTTGTGACTGGATTACAAGGTGTGCGAACAAGATCAGCAGCATCGCACAATAACTGTCAAATATGATAAATCAAGTGTAATTGAAAGAAGTGCAAATGAAAACTGTGAACAGAGCGAGAATCAGAATCAGAAGCAGAATCATCAAGTGAAATGACAAATGATAAAGTAAACACGCAAAGGCAAATGCGAATCGCAATGAACAAGAGCAAAAGAAAAGAACATTTTGAATTGTCAAACTGCTGCATAATTCGGTTAAGCCAAAGCCGCGCTCAGCGAGAGAGAGAGGGAGGGAGAGGGAGAGCTAGAGAGCGAATAAAAGAGAGAGAGCGTGTGACAAAGAGAGCGCTGAGCTGCAATTGCAAGTGATGGGCTGGGAGGGGGAGAACGCATAAATGCGAATAATGAGCCAAAAAGAAATGAATATATCAGGAAACTTTTTGCTGCTTTTATTTTGCGCTCTTGTTGTTGTAGTGTATTGTTATATGCTGTTGTTGTTGCCGCTTTATTTGCTGCGGCTGCGGCTGCGGCTGCGACGCGACTTTTCGTGGCGAATCGCATTCAAACCTACAAAATAGGGTAAATAACTGTGCATGCTAGTTAGTACCGCGAGGGCGTCCCAACTATGCACTGAGCACTTGCGAATATCGCATTCAAAGATCAAAGATCACCACAGTACAACAATAAAAATATAATAGCGAATACATCACACAAAATTCAGCATTAATCGCGATATTGCAAGAAATCTGTGCGTGGAAAAGTGAAATTAACAACAAGCAACAATTTTTGCCATTTACGTAATAAGTGAAATTACAGAGAGTGCGTGCCATAATTGTATAGGAGAGAACAGAAATAATATCCTAGCAACCGCAGAGACTCGACTCGCGTTGTCGGCGTGAGCGTGTTAAGGATGTCATACAATTACAACAACAGCTCCGAGGATTACTCACGCGAGGATGAGTATGTGTCTCGTTCACTCGTTCACTCGTATCCTTCCGCCCCACACACAGCAAATTGTCCTCGGCGTCGCAGTCAAGCAGAAAACTCATTTTAACTCTGACCAAAATGCCTCACCTGCTCTGCAATTAAATTGGCCCTCATTTTGTCAAGGCAGCAGTTAGTCAGAAGGTCACGCCCAAAATGCCACAACTGCCTACGATTTTGAGTAGTATGTAATATCACCTGCAAAGCGAATCAATCATTAGGCATTCACTGTCGTTAATCAACCAGAGTTATCTCTGTCGCGTGAATACGCAGCTGATGAACAAGATACCATTAGTGTGGGAGAAGTGAGAGTATCAGAGCTGCGTGGCTAAAATCAGATTAACTAGCTATCTATGTTGAAGATATTGCAAAAGAGTGGCGTTCCACAGACTTTGGGATGGAATCTTCAATACTTCCGCTTAATGGTGGAAAATTATTAAAAATGTATAGTTTAAACTGTAGTAATCAAGGAAGGTTTTCTATTTGCATAGTCGTATTATTAATAGTATATATCTACGTTAACAGATGAAGAGATTACTAAAGAGACACCAGCGATTTTATGAAACCATATTAAATTCTTCAGCTGAATATGCGAAATGCCAATACAAATATTTATATTAAAAATAATATATAGTAATCAGAAAACATTTTCTATATTGATACCCAATTTAAATTATTCCAATTATTTAATAAGAAAAAATGTTTGTCAGTCTTGTAATAAATTATTTGCGTTTTTAATACTCGGCATAAATAGGGAGTAAGGGAATGGTTTTTATTTTTTTGGAAAATAATAGAATGCGCAGATCAGTCGGACATTTGTTTATTTAAACATATTAATGTATTTTAAGTGCATTTAAGGAAATAAATGTAAATACATTTTTGTGATGGAAGTTCGTATACGTTACAAGCAGAAGAAATCCTCTCAGTTAGTGGTCAAATTAATTCAGTCAATTTCACATATATTTCCCTTGAAAGTTTTTATTCATTCATAAATATTGCGCACTACACTTATATAGAAATTCATAGACTTCAAACTTAGATGTGCTTAAAATACCGAAAACTTAGTCATTAGAATTCAAAAGAAAATCATCTCGGCATCAAATAGGTCTCAATCAAGGCCTTACTCAGAGCTCACCTCGAAGTGGATACGAATCCCACACATTTCTATAGCTCATTCCAAGTGCATAACAAATTGCCGCACACAAAATCAAGCCAATGAAGAAGCTGCCCTATAATATGTATACAGAGATCTGAGCTATCTCAGTTGATCAGCAATTTAGCAAGTTCAAGCAAAAAAGTGTCAGATTATCTGTCGCCGCCGCACGTTCTAAAGCGAGATGAAAACTCAGAGAATATGTGAGATTTTAGATTGCCCCGAACAAAATGAGAAAATGTGGAATGAGCTGTGTCTTTTGTCTTTGGTTTAAATTCATAAGCTAAATTTAACTGAATATAATTTATGAGTTATTTCATTTGAGAGCGAGCGGTCTTTCTAAGCGGCATTTAAATAAACTAAATTAAGATTTCTGGCCACTTGAGTCAAGTGCATAAATTGCATTTACGAGTTGTATTTGTTTTGTTGTGCACGTGATGTGGATATACGAGTACTCGCATGTAATTGTGTGAGTGGACTCATTCATTCATGTGACGCGCAGCTGCGTTTACATTCTAATTAATGCAAAAAGAGTCATTAAACTCGCATTTGAAATGGAATTGAAATGGAAATGGAAATTGAAAGCACGACAATTAGCAGACAACTGAGACCACCCACAAATGGACAATAGATCCATCCGTGTATCTCTATGTCTCTCGAATTGATTGACCTTAGTTGCTAAAGCGTGACTTAATTAAGTGCCAACTAATCAAGCGACGACTTGTCTCTCGTGCCAGGTAATTCTCAAGTTGTTTTATCTCTGCCATGCATTGCATTCAGATGGGGGTTAAATTTGCATAAGAATCGCAATCAGTTCAAGATGCAGCTTGGATATTTGAATATGATAATTAGCTAAATGAACTGTATAGCAATTGTCAAGCCTAGCCAATTGTTATTGTTATTTGTCAACAACATATCAATGAAGTGCTGCACAACATTGTAGCCAAATCTACAGAGTAACTTGAAGTCAACATTTTATCTGGTTTCCGACTCCAGCCTAAGCCCATCTTAAAGCCCTTAAGCCTATTGCTAGTGCTTCGATTTACGCCAAATATCACAAAGTGATATAAATGCTTTGCCTGATATCTGCTTAGGCACCCAAATGGATTTTCTCTGCGTTGGATCTCTGTCAATCAGTTTTTGTGAATGCGTTTTTGCTTATGCTAAAAGCCGAAACGAGTTTCCACTTCATAAGCCTTAAGCTGCCAACACCAACACAAAAAAAAACCCTTTAAGCAGCAATTTAAAGTTGAAATAAAATGTACAAATTGTAGTCGAAAGAAGTCGCACATAAAATCTATATTTGGTTTTATTGAATTCCTCTCACAATTGAGCCAAGATGTGGGCAGCACGTGGCAACAACCAAATGCCACGCCCACCCGCCTAAACAAACAAATTTTGTATTTATACGAGTGCGAGTCCAAGTCTGGAGTATGAGTATTAAAGTCAAGTAATCTTATAAAATCTTTCTGTGTTTTTTCTTTTCATTCTTGCCGCCGTCGCCTTCGATGCCTGCGCACATTTCATGGCTCCCCAACGTGCCACAAACCCACAACTTATGGACACCTACATACAACCACCCTTCCTGCCCGTCAACATATGCAGCGAAGTAACAGAAGGTGCCTTACAAGTCTGGCGTACGCTGCCCGAACGCATACGACAGGATCCCAGCCTAGCATCGTTCCGACAGGAGCACGAGCGCTTACACGGCGGTAAGTTCTCGTTCGTCTCGCCCCATTGGACGCAACCACCTTTCCTCCCCCGCAACAACAACAGCAACAGCGACCACAACAACAACATTTATTTATCTCGTCTTATGTGTTATGTTCTCTACTAGGGCAGGAGAGAGTTCTTAGAACTTTGTCGTTATGTTTGCGGCTGCCTAGAACAAACAATACCTTGTTCAATCTCATAAAAAACAAGTATACGCATGTTAAGCTCTTGCACAATGATGATGTTCAACAAATCTTCTAGTTTTGCACGAGGCAGCCAGGAAATGTATAACTATTTAAGCCGTATTGTAGTGTTTTTGCAACAGAAGTAGTTGAGATAAAAGTAAGTTCTGCTTCCCTAAACTTTAAGGTAGAACAATTCCTAAAAAATACTTTTCAAAGTAACTGACGTGTGAAACTTGATGGAAGATGAAGCTAAGCTAAATAGTTCAATAAGTTAAAGAATATTCTAATCCCAATCTCCAAACACACAGAATATGTATAGCATAAATATCATAGACAATTAAAGCAAAATAATTAGCAGATTTATGACGAAATCCAGAGTAATCGCAAAAAATCAACACACAACAGATAGATTGCTTCCTCCATAAACAATATTTAAAGCTTACGCAATTCACCTGCAATAGAGCATCAAAAGTGCGGCTAGCCGAGTGCGAATTTTAATATTATTTTGTGTATTTTTTATTGGCCCATTTTTATTGCTGTAATTATTATTTGAATTTTTTATTGCCATTTGCGTCGGCGTAGCATTGACATTGGCCACAGGCTCGACTCTCGGCTCTTCCCGGCTCGACCCTCTTCCCTTCTTCCCCCCCCCCCCCCCTCGTCACGTCTCTCGACCTGGACTCGGGTTGTATACAATATGTTTTTGTTTTTTTTTTTTTGTCAGTTGATTTGCATGGCGAATTGCTTAACTTGCGACAATGTTCATCACTTTAAATTGTTTAATGGAGGTACTATTTTTGGGTTTAGCATATTATGGTAATGCGCGGCCTTTACTATTTCCGTAATGTGATGCGATGCGATGCAGCCAAGTCAGGGACAGGGACAGAAAGGTTGCTACGTCTGTGAGCATTGAACCATTAAAGGAAAATTAAATTGCTGTGGTCAGCTCGCGTATCCTTGTGGCCAGCTAAGCGCCTTTTCATGGTCGCTGGCGTGGTATTTTTAGCCCAGCTCAAAGCTAATAAAACTGCCATAATGTTGTAGTGAATGTCAGCCGACGACTGTTGTGTCACAGTCATCAATGTCCTGTTGTCCAAAGCGCAGCTAATGAATCAATCGACGCACAAATATTTGCCCATTGCCGGCCTGGGTAGAACTAAAGAGAGAGATGCAGCTGCCAAGCCAGTAAATATGCTAATAACTATTTAATCTATGCTGCAGATGTGGAACCTTTGCCCTCGGAGGAACAGCAGGAGCAGGAAGAGGAGTTGCAGACACAGCAGCAGCAGCAGCAGCAGCGGAATGGACATAATGATGGTAATCACGCCTTCACACAGATCGGCATCAATGTGACCAACGAGGCGGGGCAGGTGCATGTGCTGGACGGCAGGTTCGTAGTTCTGTGCCTTACGAGTGTCAGTTACGTAATTAGTGCAACCAGTTTTCTGTGATCCCTCCCCCTCCCCGCTCCTCTAGGGACCTGGAGAACAACAATGAGGACCAGCATGACGAGGGCGAAACCTACTGCAAGAGTCACGTAAGAACCTGCGCATATAATTCAACTGGCTATATTTAATTTCCTAATTTACTCTACAGATCAAAAAGTATCTGATTTGGTTCAAGATATCGGTGCTCTTGGTTGTGTGGTGTGTCTTTACCGCCTTTCTCATGTCCAACAACGAGCATGTCGATCAGCTGAGTCTCATTAGTGTTCCTAGAAACGGTTCAACGCGAGGTGAGCTACAAATGATTTATCCAAGAAAACCAAAGAATGTTGAATCAAGACTAAAACTTGGTTGATTTGACAACCGAGCACAAAAATTGTTGCATTAAAAAAATTCTATTAAAACTCGAAATTTAAATAGCAGCCCGTATAAATTTAAAGTTCCATGAATTTTCTATAAATTTACCACAGAAATATTACATATTTAGACTTTATTTTAAATGTTACTTAAATAATTTGTATTTTTTGTTAATCTTGTTAAATATATTCATATTATTCTGTTTTTAGCAAGAAATGTTTCTATATGTAAATGATTTTTTATCCTTCGCAGCGTTTCCCATTACCACGCCCACACTGGAGCGCATTGGTCTCGCCCTGCGTGGTCCTTTCCGGCTGCAGGAGAACGAGTTGCTGCTGAACACGAGCGTGCCGCTGCCCGTGTTGCAGGTGCAGGTGACGCGCAGCTATTACGACGCCTTGGGCCAGGAGATATTCACGGAGAATGCCAGCCAGCTGTGGCAGCTGGACATTGTCTACACCGATCTCATCGATGCCACCAAGGACACGAAAAAGTCACGCACTTTTGAGCTGAAGCCCAGTGACCAGACGTTGCTCTCGTCAGCCAACTCGACGCGTCTCAGCTTCGAGTTCAGCTCGAGCATTGATGGCGAGCTGCCGCTGCAGCTGAACGTGGATGAGTCGCCCATTTATAAGCGACATGGCGTGCTCTATGCGGCTGCCGTGCTCTGCGGCCTCTACGTGATGATCATTTGGGAGATTGTGAATCGCACCTTTGCGGCCATCATTGCCTCCACGTTGTCGGTGGGCATTTTGGCTGCACTGAACTCACGGCCTTCGATGGGCACCATCATGGGCTGGATTGACGTGGAGACGTTGCTGCTGCTCTTTGGCATGATGATACTGGTGGCCATACTCTCCGAGACGGGCGTGTTTGACTATCTGGCTGTGTATGCCTATAAAATAACCAATGGTCATGTCTGGCCGCTCATCAATTGCCTGTGTTTGTTTACCGCCGTCTTGTCGTCGTTTCTCGACAACGTCACCACTGTGCTGCTGATGACGCCGGTCACGATACGACTTTGCGAGGTCATGTGCTTGAATCCCGTGCCCATACTAATGTGCATGGTCATCTACTCCAATATAGGCGGCGCTCTGACGCCTGTCGGCGACCCGCCCAATGTGATCATCGCCTCCAACAGCTACATATCCAAGAATGTGAGTTGCCATCTTGTTTATTAAAGCAATTTATTTAAACCAAACAAATGGAAATCAGAAATAACCATTATTGTTGAATTTAAAAAAAAATAGAACTACAAAATAATTTTGTTTTTTTCTCTATTTTTAGGGTGTCAATTTTGCGGTCTTCACGCTGCACATGCTGCCCGGCGTCATTCTGGTTATGATCCAAACTTATCTGCAGTTGCGCTTCAAGTTTCGCAACATAAGCGATCTGCAGTTCAAGGATTCGCCCGAAGTGGAGGAGCTGCGTCATGAGATCCATGTGTGGAAACGTGCGGCGGCCAGTCTGTCTGCCTACTCCAAGGACGAGGAGCTGGTGCGTCAAACGCTAATGAAGAAGGTGAATCGCCTGAAGCGCAGCCTCAAGAAACGCATGACCGCAGTGATTACGCCAGCTCCAAACTATCAGCAAACGCTGGCCAATCTTCAAGCCAAGGTGAGTGCACTAACAGCTCTAGTTAATTTTAAATTTAATCACTTCCAACTCTCTATTTTAGTATCCCATTCGCAACAAGCAGCTGCTGATCAAGTGCTCAGCTGCCTTGGTCTTTGTCATCAGTCTGTTCTTCTTGCACTCGGTGCCGGAGCTGCAGCGTCTCTCTTTGGGCTGGACAGCTCTCTTGGGCGCCATCTTCCTCATCATTCTAGCTGATATTGAGGATCTGGAGGCCATTTTAGCACGCGTCGAATGGTCCACTTTGCTCTTCTTTGCCGCCTTGTTTATTCTCATGGAAGCGTTGACCGAACTGGGTTTGATTGAATGGATTGGCAATATGACCGAGGGCATTATTCTCGGAGTAGGCGAAGATCAGCGTTTAATGGTGGCCATTTTAATAATACTCTGGGTAGGAAAAACTTACACAAATACGTTTTTATTTATTGTTTAATTTCTGTATTTCCTCTCGCAGGTTTCGGCTGTGGCCTCCGCTTTTGTGGACAATATTCCGCTGACCACCATGATGGTCAAGATCACCATTTCCTTGGCCCAAAACAGCACCTTGAACTTGCCTTTGCAGCCCTTGGTCTGGGCACTTGCCTTGGGCGCCTGTTTGGGCGGTAAGTCGACCACTTAAAGATTATTACTTGACATTTAATCCATTAATATTTACTCTCTAGGTAATGGCACGCTTATTGGCGCCTCGGCGAATGTGGTTTGTGCCGGCGTTGCCGAGCAGCATGGCTACAAGTTCACATTCCTAGAGTTCTTCAAGTGAGTATATTAAATAGTTTTTGCGTATAAGTAACTACAACTTAATCCTCTTTACTTTATCCCACAAACAAAAACGAATAGGGTTGGCTTTCCCATTATGATTGGCAGCATAATTGTGACAACGGGTTATTTGTTGGTTTCGCATTCGCTGTTCGCGTGGCATTGATGCATATTGAATAATGCTGATGAATGATGTTGGCCATGGACAGCATGGGAATTGACTGTGTCGATTTCTGAACAAGGCGCACTTTACCTCGTTACCTAGAGCAACAATGTTAAACATTCGACACTTATGCATAATATCAGCTGCAGTTCAAACTACAATAATAAATGCAAAACACAACAAAAACAAATGAAAGCCAAACAAAAAAACCAAAAAAAAACAAAAACGAGCTGTAAACAAGCATACACACTGAGTATGCTACGAGCATATAAAAAAATGAATAATACTAAGCATATAATAATAATAGTAAAAAACACATTTATTTTTACACATCATTGTTAGTGTAGTGCGTAGTCTAAAGAAAACAAAACCAAAAAAAAAAAAAAATCTATACATAAATGTAATTATTTAATGAAAAACGAATATGAAAATGTCGCTGAACTGTGAAAGAATTGTTATAGTATATGTTAAATGTACGTATAATGGAACAAACAATTACTGTGCTAAAATAATTGCTGCTCGTATTATATAATTTATAAAATATACAAAATATGTATTAAACAATAATTACAAAATCAATTGGTTTCTTGCAAATTTTCATTTCACAGATTATGAGTGTCTACATTTTAGTGCAATAATTTGTTATACAAAAAATTTAGTCAACGCATAAGAACAATAAATTACAAATCAATTGTTTTCAAATCAAATTGAAGACGTTTTAATAATGCGTTAAACATTTAAGCTGGAAAGTAAGCAACGCTTTAAAAGCGGTGGTTTAGAAGGAGCTCCATTTAACAGCTAAGAGCAGCTGCCCAAAAGTTTGCAACACTTTTTTAAAAACGCAATTTTCACTAGGTTAACAGAAGTCATAAAATTAAATTTAGTAAAGCGCTGTAAGACTTTTCACTCGTACACTTCGCCTATGATTTGTCATTTCATTTGATTAGCAAGTTGGCAACTTTGCAAACATACAAAAACAAACATTGAATACTAATTATGAACACGCTTTTTACAAATACTTTGCACCTCAGCTGCAGCTGTCAATGCACCTGAGTTGTGGTTATTAACTCTTACCCACTACATGGGTTTTTTGTTTGTTGACGTCAGTCTTTGTTTTTATAAAAATGATTTTTTTCTAAACGAAATTGTCAGCTTGGTTTTATTGCAGAAGCCGTTTTATGGCGGTAGGCGTCAGAAGTTTCTGTCCATTATCCAAGTCATGAAATCAAGTTGGCCATAACAGTTGTTTAAATCCTCAAATGGGTCTGTGGTGCGTGTCACAAATCCTTTTCAGTTGCGCTGCAGACGCGAAACGCGACGGTTGTTAACGCCACAAGCATTTTAAAGACTCTGAAATACGACCTGACTTTGCATTGAGTAAATTTGTCATTTGTACGTGCCCCATGCCGAAACAGTGACAACAAACTTGGCCCACAAAGAGATGCCGATAACATCTCGTATAACAATTGTTCAAGTCAAAAATTCCACAAATCTGGAAAGCAACTGAGCTCAAATTCAAAACGATTTCAGCTCAAAAACAATAGACACATTTTTTAATCAACTTTGGTATCAAGTTGTCATCGAATGTTAAGTTAAATATTCAGTTTGTGATCATGTGCCTGACAGTTTTCATCCTGCCGCTGCTTTTTTGCCTGCTGAATTGTAAGTAACCAAACACTTGCCAAAATCAATAAGATATTTGTAATGTAAGGTTTGTCACACGTTTTGCCAACTCACGCATTAACCGGTTTTGACGACAAACACCAAAGCCTACTTTAAACCTAGCTCTGGCCCAGACTAGACCCAAAACCTGTGAACAAGCCGGGATGCCGAAACGCGTGTTTGTTTTAAGTTATTGCCGGTCTTTGTGTCAAGGTTACTATCTCAAATCTCTCTTCATATTCGCCCTATTTAATTCGTTTCGTTTATGAATATTAGTTAACAAAGCAAAAGTTGGCTACCTCCGTTAACAGTTTAAATTTGGTATATTACAACAAAATTATTTTATATAGATTTATTATTATTTCGCTCGATAGTCGATGGTTAGTTAAAGCAGCATTCAATTTAAATTTCTTCTTGATATATTTGCCGCTTAATACATAATAATTAATATTAAATAGAATGTATATAAATAGATCTATGTTGTTATTCCTTTCTGTATATAAAAATTAATGATGATTAAGTAGAAATGGTCTATTATCTATCATTACAAATTCCTTGCTTATTTGAAATATACAAATTTATTGATACATGTCATCTATGTAAATCAAATAACAATTAATATACGTAAAATGTTTATCGGCAGCACAAAATTCAGCTGGTCTTATAGTGCCTGAGGATTTGGCTTCTGGAATCTCCTACTCCTATGCATATATTCCCAAAGTAAAAAAAGGTAATATAATTAAACGAAATTCACAGTTTGCTTAATTTATTAATTGTTCTCTTTCTTATAGGCATTGATTCACGATTTGGTGTTGGACTGCGCCTTGGCAAACATGCAGCGTTTCAGGTGCTGTTGGAGCTTGGGCCTCAGCTTTATACACGTCCACTTGGAAAATCGACCAAAAAGCGACAATTGACAAAGAAAGAAAATCAAATTGATAATCCGCGAATGTTTTATCAACATGGAATGGAAAAGTTTCCCAAGAAACCACAAATTGATCCCAATATTGTCAATCAGCTGCAGCGGCTCTATAAAATGGCCGGCGATGAAGCCAAAATAACAACTGAATTATCTTAAAAGTCTAACAATTATATTTAAGCCAGTAATCAACGATGTTGAGAAGTCTTAAAAGATTGTAGTTCAACAAAGTTCATCATGGTTTATCATTTGAGTGTTGCATTACTTAACCCAAGTGTTCGAAGTATTCAAAATATAGTACTTAAATTTGTGAAAATATTTTTAGGGTTGTGCTAGCATAAGAGTAATAAATTTACAAATAAATCGTCACATTAAATACTACCGCTGGAAAGTATGAAACGTTTAAAATTAATCAAATTTGATGGTTTCCCCTCGAAAAACTGAGAGCAACTTCGATTTAGCTGATTTTCTGCCGCAGCCTGCGAGTATGCAACACTTCTTCGGCTTAGAAAGCAACCAGTTTTTAGAAGAGCCATCGAATTTATTGCAATTTTGGGTGTGTAAATACTCGTAATCGTATATCACTTAAATTATCTTTGTGATTAATCGTTATTTAAAATAAAATGTAGCAGAGCGCTATACAACTTTCCATTCATTGGCAAATATGTGCAACATTGATTTGCCATTTGTTGGGACAGTAAAATTGTCAATATCAAATACCAAAATAAACAATTAAAGAGTAGTCAAGCAATCAGTGTTCATTTTAGCCACGCTTTGGGCAAATAGTTTGCACTTCATTCAATGACCGCAGCCCGTCTGCAGCTGCCAATGCACTTCAGTTAAACCATTTGCTGTGCTCCAATCGCCACAGCAATTCTCTAACTAAATATTATTCCATGTGTGTGTGTGTGTGTGTGTGTAAATATTACGTCAGTTTTCGCTTGGCTAATTAAGCAAAAGGTTTCGAGCCAAAGATGTCAGCAAAACTCTTGCTCAACTTCAGAGACCATTTATTTAGGTGGGCGTCAGAGGTTTCTGTCTATTAGCCAAATGATTTGGTTATGCAAATAGTTAGTTTGAGCTTCAATGGTTGGTCAGTCACGGTAGCTAACTCCATTCGATGATAAATCAATGCTCGAGGTGTTCAATGAACTTGAACTTTGTATAAGGAGCGCATATTAATCATCTATAACAAGTAAGCATATTAATCTTGTGAATGTACTTTGTGCATAGATAGATAGCAGATAAAAGAAGTCATTCATACAGAGAGAATGAACCTCAATAGAAGGCATAAAGAAGTGTGAATATAAAAGAGCAGAAAAGCTTTATTAGGTCACAAATGATAGCTTAAATGTTTTTGCATACAATTAAATGGTCAATGAAAGTGAAATTTAAGGTCGTGCAATACTTTTGCTTAACAATTCAGTCGATTATCAGCTAAGTTAAAGTTGCAACAGTTTCGGCGAAAAAAAACGATGATTCAATTAGGGAAAAGTTTTCGCGTTGCAATTTCAGAGAAATGAGGACAGAGGCAACCTTTCACATGACGCAGGGCAGGCAACACACACACACACACACGTATTACACATAAGATGGGAGTGTGTGCAATTGCAGAAATGTGCCAAAAGGCAACAGGCATCAGAGTCAACTGCTGGTCAAGCTTGGCCTCAGAGCGCAGTCAATTAAGTCGAGAGGGAGTTAATGGAGCAAGAGCCGGTCTCCAAAGCAAAAGAGAGAGATATAGACAGAGAGAGAGAGCAAGCGAGCGAGCGAGTCAGTCAACAATAACAACAATGTTACGTGAACGTGTTGATAATGCTTGTACTCCACCCAAAGTTGAAGCCGGAGCTTCAGTTTATAGCTTTGAGTTAAGCTGTTGCTGGCGCGTGTTGCAAGTCCAATGTTCGCCTGGTTCACTCTCCATTTCAGTTGCGGCGCAGACGCGAAACGGGCAGGTTGTTAAAGCCACAACAATAAACAACAACAAAATGTGCGCATAAAAAAAGCGAGAAAACAAAACGAAAATATTTTTGAAAAACCATTTGAAAAATGTACGAATGTGCGACAGTTGAGTAATTATGCCATTTGTATGTGGCTAGTGCAAAATAGCAAATATCTTTGGCCCAAAACAGAAATGCAGATACAATAACAATAAACAATTGTCCAAGACGACCAAAAAAGAAGTCGACAAACTGGGGAGCTCACTTCGTTTTTTTTTTTTTTGTGAGCTGCAGTTTTCGCTTTCATTTTTACAAATTCGGAACGCGCTGTTTGTGCTCTTGATTAGCAACAATTTGATTCGTCGAAAATATGTGTAAATCAAAAACTCGACTTACAAATCAAAATACAGTGCGCCAACAACAAATAACAAAAACAAATAGCGGGCCGAAAGAGCAGCAGCAATAGCAATAAAATAAGGCATAAAGCAATCAAGGGACAAGGCCGCATAACAAAATTTGAACGCTTCAAAATTTAAATGAAAAACCACAAAAAGTTTAAAAATATATTATAAACTAAATACAGAAACACACACAGTCACAGTCATAGTCAGAGTCAAGACGTTGAGCTCATTGACGTCTGCTGGCAAAACCTTAACAAAAACAACACTAACAGCAACGGCAACAACAACAACAACAACACCAAAGGCACATTGAACAAAAGTGAGAGTGATTTCCAAACCGTTTTTTTTTTTGCTGTCCGTTGTCTGTTATTTTTTTTTTGATTTTCTGTTTTCGTTTTTTGTTGACGCTTTTTATTCGAGCCAAAAGACAAACAGTCAGTTTGCATATCGCGTCGCTTGGGCATTTTTGAAATACTTTTTCATATGACGCAGCCGCCTCAACGAAACCCAACAAAAAGAAACCAGCTTGAAATGATTGCAAAATGTGGCAAATTCTGCGCAAAACAAATCAACACCAATCCAATGCGAAATACATAGCAACAACAAAAATTGTTTGTGCAATGCTGTTGCAATAATGTTGTAATCGATGTTTCACAATGTTTTTCTAGTTATTCCGGCCCCATAGATTTCACGAGCTAAATGCAAGCAACAAAAACAAATTCTTCAGCTGCTGATCATGTTTTGGCCAAAACAATTGTCGGCCACTGTTAGCCTGCTTGGGCTGCTGCTTTGCCTGCTCTACCATAGTAAGTAGACAACCACAACCACAACCACAACAACAACAATTACCAAAAATCTAAATCGAATTTTTTAAGTCGCGCAATAACCGGTTTAACGACAAACACAAAACTTAATAATAAAAAAAAAAAACGCCACTTGATTGGCTCCAAAGCGTACTCTAGACTTTGGTCTGTGGCCCAGACTAGAGCACGTTGGACGTTAGGTGAAGCCCCAACAAGCCAAGTCGAGCCGAGCCGGGCCACCAAAGCGCGCTTTTGAGTCTCTCAAGTTGTTGCCGGTCTTTGTGTCAAGGTCGCCACATCTCCTCACGTCGCTTTGCCGCATTTGCCTCATTCGCAGCTGCGACTTGACTCAACTCAATTCAACTCAACTCGACTCGACGCGACTTGACTTGACTTGACTTGATTTGATTGTTAGCCACACTGATTACTCTTTGTTTATTGTTATTAGTTTTCGTTTTATGTCTCATATTTGTTTGGCCTTTTAAGCACACTTTAGAATGGGTGCAAAGAGCGATTATTAAATGTAGAATAGTTGCACAATCGTAGCAAAAGTTGCCTAGGTCAGTTTTCAGTTTCATTTTGAACAAAAGGCAAAGCTGTTTGCGGCTTTTACCTTGAATATATTTTTTAGAAGCAGTGGCTAAAAATATAACATCACACTTAAATACACTACGATCTTGATTTATAAAACTGATTAATTATTTAGAGTCTTAAAATATTTAACTTGTAACAGTTATTTAATTTCTCAATACTATGTAATTCTAATAAACCTTCTTTATTAAAATAATTTAGTAAAAAGAAATAATGCCGATATTTACGCTTAAAGCCTTAATGCCTTAGAGCATTCATTAAAGAAATATTAGCAAATAAAACCATGTTTCTATAGATGTTTTTTAAAGCAGGAAAATTCTGCCAATTTTATAAATTTATTAAATCGCCAAATTAAATTATCACTTCCTGAACAAGCTCGTTTGTCAAACAATGATTAAAGTTTAAGTTAATATAATAGAGTGATCAGTTTTTAAATAATTAATTAACATGCCAACTACATGATATAGTGAACCAAATAAATTGTGAGTTTTAACTCAAGTGAGTTATGAACTCGACAAACTTTTGGTTTCAGTTTGCGAGTAGGTGTGACCTTCTGTCTGTCTTTAAGCCAAGTTTTATGGCTTGACAATATCTCAGCTTATCCGCTTACCAATTCGTCACAAACTGACAGCCATAAAAAAGTCAGGCCATTAAAAACGCTTGTTGCATAATACAAAGAAAAAGAGGCCTAAATTGTAGTCTTTACAACTGAAAGTCTCAAGCGATGTTTACGCTAATGATTAATGTAAATTGAATTTTTTGCAGCACAAAGTGCCGATGGCTTCATTGTGCCGGAGCAGCTGCCTTCAGTGCTCTCTCTGGTTTACTCAAATATTCCCACCATAAAGAAAGGTGAGTCTGTATTAATTCGGCTTTAAACTGAATAATAAATTCCTCTTTTTCGATAGGCACCGATTCGCGTTTTGGATTTGGCTTTCGACTCGGCGAACATGCGGATTTCCAGGTCCTGCTGGAGCTGGGGCCACAGAAGGAGACCCGCCCCTTGGGCGATCCTAGCAAATACGATCAATCCTTCAACAAGCGCCAAGTGAGCGCCAATGAGCAGCGACAACTGCTGCGACAGCAAGAGCTGTTGACTTCAACGGAGCGCAACGCGGCCAGTTGGCTGGAGACCTGGTCGAATGGCATGAAGCCGCAGGAGAGAACTCAAGGAGCAAAGCCCAAGCCCAGAATCAAGCAGGCAGAGGCTGCAACAGCGCCTGTGGGACCACAGATGGCAACGGATGCAGTGCAGCAGCTGCAGCTGCTTTACAAGATGGCCAATGCAGCCAACGATGCATCCACAACTGAGGCGCCTTCAACGGGCGGATCTCTAAGCTTAGGGGGCCCAAGTGGATTCAAATTGCCACCGCCTGTGTTAACTCAGGACAGCAACTCGTTGGGCGTAATTAGCCCGAAGAAGAGCAGTGCTGACATTACCAAGGATCTGATGAATGTCAGCCTAGAGGCTTAGCTTGTATTCTAGTAGTATTTACACACATACACCTATACCTCGCTTAACGGTCGCTTCTCACAATATTCACTTAACAGCCACAATGTATTTAGTTCCCAAAATTAATGCATCGGTTGATTCCCTTAATGTTATTGCGCTTAGCGGTCCCCGTTGCCGTTAAGCGAGGTTGGGGTGTTCAATAATTACCGTATTTGTCTTAAGCTGAATTCTATATTTGTATATATGTAATTTCAATTGGCTTCTGAAGCTCTTCAGTTTGTAGTAGCAACAATTATATAAGACATAAGACAACATTAATGTGTCAATAGCGAAAATTACGTGGTAAAGTCATTTGAAAATAAACATTTTAACGATTTAAAACTGGTATTCCGTTAACAGCGCCAGCGTTGCCAACGAAAGTCAGACATGACAACATGGTGAGACCGTAAACGGCTTAATAATTACCTTTGGTATAAATATACCGAAAAGTAACATTAGTATTTGTGGTATTTTCCAAGCTTTAAACTACTGTCATTATTTTTCTTCACCTGCTTCATCCCCATTCGTATGAAAAAAATGCCGTTACATGAATTTTAATCTGCCATTTCTCTGAATAATGCTTGTTTCGAACATAAATTTGATCAATATGACTTCTTGCAACGTTTACAACTAATATGAAATGGATTTAGTGTACTCACTTTGCTCAATTTAACGGCTTAAGTTGTCAATGCAACCAAACCAAGTTGCGTTGCAGCACTTGAAGCTTAGTGCGCAGCCAAAATTTGTTGGGTGTTTAATAACTTCACAGGAAAAAAAAAAAACTCATATTCCGCACTAATAATTAAAGCACTTTGAAGCCATTAGCTTGTACACCATCTTCACAACACTTTAAATGATGTAGAATTACGAAACTATTTGATTTCAAGCATTTTCTTCTGCGCAAGATAATTTCACCACCAACTTTGCGCGCACTTTCTTACACTGTAAACTTGACTTGTTGGGCATCGAGTAACTTCACAGAAAAAAAACAAACTCATATTCCGCACTAATAATTAAAGCACTTTGAAGCCATTAGCTTGTACACTACCTTCACAACACTTTAAATGATGTAGAATTACGAAACTATTTGATTTGAAGCATTTTCTTCTGCGCACAATTTTTCACCGGCAACTTTGCGCGCACTTTCTTACACTGTAAACTTAACAGAACCTATTGCAATTCTTACCGCTGTCTACATAACATAGCTGCACTTGTTGCGCTTTTATGTTAACAGCCGATTATGAGAACAGCTTTTAAAAGCGTTGCGCTTGGGAAAAATTTGTTGACGGATAAGCGAACACACACTATGCACTAACAGCATCATTATTTTGAAGCTAAGAACTTGTACTTTAGTCTCCATATAATTACAAGTTTTTAGAATAAACGAATTATTCGAATTTGTGAATTTTCTTCTGCGCACAATTTTTCGCCGGCAACTTCGCGCGCTCTTTGCTTACACTGTAAACTTAACAGTAACCATTGCAGTTTTAGCTGCTGTCTACATAACATAACAGCATTTGTTGCGGTGTTATGTTAACAATTAATTATTTTAAAATGTGTAACATACATTCTTGCAAAATGTACAATTTTCTCTAATAGTGAATCATTATAATTTCCTTCAATAATATAATCTGGCCAGTTGCTAAATAGCTTTAATCATTTTTTAATTACAATATAAGCAAAATACACTGTAGTTGGCTTAGGTACCCTTGCAGATAAGATAGTTGCAGCAAATTTATAATTAGCTTTATGGGTATATTTTTAAGATAAGCCACTTAAATCTCAGGAACAATTCCCATCAGTTACGAAAATAAAACTGTGTGCTTTAATGTTTTTAAGCTCGTGCTTACAAAATATAGTTTTGAATAATTCAAGTCATTGAAATTTAAAAGAACGATCGATATATTCAAAATGTACCGTTTCGAAAAAGATGATACAATGTAACATTAAACAAAACATACATAAGTTATCTTATTCAATAAAGGATAGCCTTAGTCGAAATTCTTGCAAATAATGTAAGCAACAATAATATTGAATAGATTGTTTTCCTTAATATTATGTGTGTCTCTTTATATGGTACATATGTATGTCATACCGGCATCATTCGGAATTGTGACGTGTGTGGGCTGCATAACATTGTCGCTGCTGTTGCTGTTACTTAACAGAGCTGGGGAGAAGAACCGTTATCAGTCAAATCAGAGCACAAGAATTGCAGTTTCCAGTAAGAAACAGATTTTTGCAGTTGCCGGACGTTGTTTGCATTGTTTTATTGTGCAGTTTGTGTAATTTATGTAACATTCGAGTGTTTGTATTTGTGTAAAATCGGCAACAATGTCAGACGCGCCCGCTGTGCTCTTCACAATAACAATTCCAACGGCGCTGGAGGAGCAGCGACTAAAGGAAACCTACCGACGACAGCTGAGCGCAGAAGATGCGACTGCAACAACAAAAACACTGCGCAGCACGTTGCCACCGCTTGCTGACTCAGGTGCTGCAACACAGCTGACAGATGTGGCGCCCCCATCTGAGGATCTCGCCACTATGCCACTGGACACCGCAATGGAGCACGTGCTGCGCCAGCTGCTGCGTAAATTTCAAATAACGAATGCCGTCTGGATGCGCAACATCGATTCGAGCGCCTATCAGATCAGCTTCACCTTGGAGTTCGACGAGATCTACGAGAGTCTCTACGATGCACTGCAGCAGTGGGGCATCGGGGATCGAGAGGGCTCCACGGTGTCCGTGATGAACTGCATCGCCTCCAAGTCGTCCACAGGCACCAGACAGCAGTCGCAGCATAAAGCCGCCGATCCCGCCAGCAGTGAGTAAGTTCATTATTGTTTATATATTTATTATGTTAAATATATAGTTATTTATTAATTTATTTGTATTTATTTTATTTTACACCAGTCGATAAAGTCATAAAATATATTTAAAATAAAATATGTACATTATAATAAAAGGAAGACGTAAAATTGATTAAAATAGAATCTGAAGTCGACGTTAGAAAATTAATTTAGTTAAATTAAATACTTATATGTATAATATATATGAACTCATAGTTATAATTATTAAATTATCAACTAAGTATTATTATTATTTATTCTAATTCATCTTTTTAACGAGCCAATAATTTATTAACTAGAAGCTAATCGATATTTCAAAGTTAATTAAGAAATAAAACATAACAAATCTATTTTTATGTTTATAATAGTGTTAAGAAGCCTGGCCTAAATCGTTAACTGAAAATTCTGGTAGTCGCAAAAAAAAATATTTTAATTTAAGCCAGCCAAAAAACCCAAACTAAGCTACTTCTATTATTTATTTTTTAGCAACAACAACAACCATCATGGCACCTGGAATCGTTTTATGAACTCGGTGCGCTCCAGGCTCAATGTGGCGCAAATAGTGCGCGATGTGCGCCAGGATGCGACCATCACCTTTGACTTTTGCATACTGCTCATCTCAGCCGCGTAAGCATGAGAAGTCTTCGCCAGCAACTCGAATAATTCTTCCACTCTACTTGCAGCATCCTCGCCTCTTTTGGCCTCGTGGAGAACAGCACCATCTTTCTGGCCAGCAGCATGCTCATCTCTCCGCTGATGGGTCCGATTATTGCCTCCATCTTTGGCACCGTCATCGAGGAGCGTTCGCTGCGTCGTCTGGGCATGCGCAACGAACTCATTGGCATCTTGCTGGCCACGCTGGTGGGTTTCCTCTTCGGCTTGGTCGTCTGCACCACGGACAAGAAGTACGGCATTGGCGAAGGACTCACGACGGAGATGTTATCACGCTGCGATCTGCATTCGCTGGTGGTGGGCATCTTTACGGCGATTCCTTCGGGTGCGGCAGCTGCCATTGGCATACTGGGCGGCAATATTGGTTCGCTGGTGGGCGTGGCGATCTCAGCCTCGCTGCTGCCGCCTGCTGTCAACTCCGGACTGCTGTGGGCTGTGGCCTGCATCTATAAGATCTTCGAGAACGATGATTCGTTGTACAAGGATGTGGTCAAGTCACGACATTACTCCAAGAATCAGGCCACCGAGTTGGCTGTCTTGGGCAGCATCAGCATGTGCCTAACACTCTCCAACATACTCTGCATCTATGTGATGGGCATTCTGGTGCTGAAGATCAAGCAGATTGCGCCAGTGATTGGACGCAGCAATCGTCAGTTCTGGATGCATGATATCAAGGTGCCGCGCAGCGATGCCGCGATCATCGACGAGATGCTGGCCAATCTGACCAAGGATGACAATCAGGTCATCAACGAAGCCTTTCTGCGACACCTGGACGAGTCGGCGTATCAGCACACGTGGTCACCGCGCAGCAATCGCCACAGCTTCTCCAGCCAACTGCCGCCGGCGGCTGATGTGGCCACCATTCATCGCCTGGAGGAGCTCTACACGCAGACGCTGTCCATTCCGGAAGAGACTCGGCGGCCCAATGGCATCGCACGTCGTCACACTCGTGCCGGCGACATTCAGGACACGGTAATCCAACAAGATCTCTATTCAATTGTACTTATACCCAAAAAGAAGAATGTTTTCCTTAAAACTGATTAGCAACTAACCCACAAGCGATCTTTCTTTAATTTATCTTTCTTCGCTGTTTATAATCCTAATCCTAATCTTAATTTATCTTTATCGTTCTAGCGTCCCCGCTTCGCCAGCATGCCGTCGCATCGGAGTCGCCGGGAACGCGTCGTGCCGGAGACTGTGATCACTGTGCCCGTGCCTCGCTTTACAGTGACACCGGCCACCGAGGAGCAGCTGCTACAGAAATAAGAAGACACTTGAGTTAAGTTGTCCACTGGACGAATCTTTATGTAACAAATGTTTGCGAATAGAAACTAAAAATCAACTCCACTTGGCGCACGACGATCGGCTTTGACCTGAGCGCGATCTCGCTTCAGTTGCAGACGCTGTCGCGCTGCCTTCTCCTGCCGCCTGCGTAGCTTCTCCAGCGTCTCTTCACTGGGCGCCGTGGGCTCCACTTCCTGGGCACGAATCACGGCGCGCAGCTTCTCCAGCGCATCGGCCAAATTCATTTGCTGGGAGCGCGTTAAATCGCTTTTGATAAAATAGTAGCCCTCCTTGTTGAGTTTATTGGCCAGCACCTGCAGCAGCTTCTCCCGCGTCTTCTCTGGTATCCACTGCGCCTCGGCCAGCTTGAAGCGAAGGTCCACTTTGGTGTTCACGGTGTTCACGTGTTGTCCGCCGGGACCCGAGCTGCGGCTGTAGCTGATTTCCAGCTTATCAATGGGTATGTAGCCATTGAACTTGTCGCCGGTGCTGGGCTGCAATCAAACACAAGTTGGCAGGATTTCTAATTTATTTTTAATTCATCTTTTACTCACTGGAGGCGGAGGCGTGTAAAGCTGCAGTCGCGCAGCATTGGGATAGATTTTGTCGAGGGATAAGTCGCTTTTGTAGGACAGCTGGCGGCCCAGCAGAGTGGCGCTGCTGTAGGACAGGTTGCTCTGCCGCAGCACGCTGATAAACGCACGCGTAATTTTATTCATTTTGAACAACAAATCGAACTAAATGCAATTGAAGCTGACTTCGAGCTCCGGCCTGTTACGACAACCACAAACAGCTGACAGCCGTGCGTCGCGTTGCCAACTATCGCAATTTGTGGCCTGCCGGCAATTTATTTGTTGGTATATTCCAATTGATATAATATCAATTTATTTATAAATAGTTATATTTGTATCCGTATTAAAATAATAAGGTGCAAATTATGGTTAAAAATAATTAATTACTAATTTAAATAAATAAGTTATCATTTGAAAAAAGCGCTATGCAGTGTTACCAGCTAGCAGTCATGACAGTATATTTTGTGCTGCAGTATATTGTGAATTCTGGGCTGCAGTCACTCTGCGTTAAAACGTGTTGTGAAAACAAACCACGCAATGGAGGTGGACGAAGTGAAGCTGGAGGAAAAGCCGCCGGTCAATCCGAATCCCAACATTATAACCGAACGCAATGCGAACATTATATCGGGCGGCAATGTCTTCTACAATCCGGTGCAAGAGTTCAATCGCGATCTGAGCATTGCGGTGCTAAACGTGCATTTCCAACGTCTGGCCAAAGAGCGCGCGGAGAAGACGCTAAAGCAGCAGCAGCGCAAGCAGAAGCAACAGGTGAATGGCGAGCAGGTGACGACAGCGACGACAGCAGAGACAGCCGACAACAGCTATGTGCCCGGCACAAAGTACGACGATGGTATGCGTATTTTGGAAGCTTTGGCGGCCACTGGACTGCGCAGCATTCGATATGCGCAGGAGATCGCGGGCGTCAGGCAGATCATTGCCAACGATTTGTCGCGCCAGGCTGTGGAGTCTATCAACATCAATGTGCGGCACAACAATGTGGAGCATCTCATAGAGACAAGTCATGCGGACGCCATGTAAGTTGGAGGAAACCAATCACACCTTATAATAACCTATAATAATTGCAGGACGCTTATGTATACCTCGACTGCGCAGGAGCTGCGCTTCGATGCCGTCGATCTGGATCCGTATGGCTGCCCGAATCGCTTCCTGGACGGCGCCATGCAATGCATTGCCGATGGCGGCTTGCTGCTCGTGACAGCCACCGACATGGCTGTGCTGGCTGGCAACGCTCCCGAGGCGTGCTACGTGAAGTACGGCTCGGTGCCGTTGCGCATGAAGTGCTGTCACGAGATGGCGCTGCGCATTTTGCTGCACTGCATCGAATCGCATGCGAATCGTCACGGCAAATACATTGAGCCGCTGCTCAGCATCTCCGCGGACTTCTACGTGCGCATCTTTGTGCGCGTCTACTCGGGGCAGGCACAGTGCAAGTACAGCATGAGCAAACAGTCGTGGATCTATCAGTGCACAGGATGTGAAACGTTCACACTGCAGCCGCTCGGCACAGTGCGTGCGAAGTCAGCGGAGCAGCCGCATCTGGTCAAGTTTGGCATACCCACGGGACCAGCGGTGAACACGCTCTGCGAGCACTGCAATCATCGCCATCATCTGGGCGGTCCCATCTGGTCGGCGCCCATACACAACATGCAGTTTGTTGAGCAGCTGCTGGAGGCGGTGCAAACAACGCAGCTCAAGGAGCTGGGCACGCAACGTCGCATTATCGGCGTGCTCTCCATGGTGCAGGAGGAGCTGCCCGACATCCCGTTGTACTACACGCCCGACAAGCTCTGCTGTGTCCTCAAGCTGGAGATTGTGCCGATGCTGAAGATGCGCTCTGCTCTGCTGCACGCTGGCTATCGTGTCTCCTATTCGCATGCCAGCAAGAACTCGCTGAAGACAGATGCTCCCCCAGCGGTGCTTTGGGATCTGCTGCGTTGCTGGAGCAAACGGCATCCGGTGCGCGAGGATCGCAAAATTCCAGGCACGCCTTTGGCTGCGATTCTAGCGAAGGATTGCAGTCGCGACTACGAGTTCGATGAGCTGCATGCATCTGCCAATCCGAAGAGTCGCAAAAACGCCTTGTCCCGCTTCCAGGAGAATCCAACGCCACACTGGGGACCCGGCACGAGGGCCACCATCATGTGAGTAGCCAGTAGCCATAAAGAGCATTATGACTATGTGCTGATAGGATTAATAGGTTGATCGTTGTTGATCGGTGAGAGAATATATAGCCGTGTTCATCTGTCTGCAGGAATACATCACTTTTTCGACAATACTTGATTAGAACCTACGCTGAAATATTTTAGATTTTGGCCAGGCAATTTTCCAGCTACAATATTCAATTTGTTAATACACAAATATTTATTTGTTTACTTTAAAAATGGATAGCACGCATTTCTTAAATGTTAATTAATGATTTTCTGCTTTTAGGATTGGTGAAAACAAGCTGCCGAAGAGTTATCGTAACCAGAACAAAAAACAACGCCACAAAGCGGCACAGCAGACGACGGCAGCTGATCAGGACGAGGCGACGCCTCTCAACGATGATCAGCAGGACAGCAAGAAAGTGAAGCTGACGCCGACGACTGCGTGACCAGCTTTATGGCGACGCTCTGTCAATTTTTATTTGCAATTTGTTCCGAATAATGACGTTAAAATTGAAAACACAAAACTGTGTAAACTTTGTCTGATCTGTGAAAGGAGTTTGGGTGCTAATAGCGGAAGAAGTTGCCATCGGAAGTCTGGCGAGAGAAGCCATTGTTGACCAGCTGTGTGTGGACGCCACTGCAGATCAGCTTGACACTGGACGGATGAATCTTCTCCTTGATGCCGCCTGAAAGGTTGTTAAGGAAGTAAGTGAGAAATCGTTCATATATTATGTAGAATTAGTGTCTTACCTATGCTCAGTGGATGACCCAGAGTATCCTCCATTTTGACACGTACCACGCGCGTATTGCGCAGCACTCTAAATAGATTAAGTTTGCTCACCGCGCCCACTTCCCGTTGTCCGTGGGGCGCAGACCAACTCATCATGGCCGGACACGTGTCGCGCTGCATTAGCACATCGATCTTGTCGGGAAACGTTTCCCGCCCGTGATCGTAGCGCGCCTGCAGCTGCAAGTCCAGCGAATCCTTTGGTATATTCACATTCCCCCTGAATCGTTTGCTGTAGCGCACCGAGCTCATCGTCTGATGATAGAACAAACGCTCGTGGGGCTTTAGATGGGCATGCCAATTGTCCGAGGGATCGGACGGTGGCGGGGGCTGCGGCATGCGGCAGATGTAGGTGCCCTCCATGCGCAGATCCGGCTCATAGGAGTAGTTTTTGGCTGTCTGATTTCGATACGTCATCTTTACTAATTTTTATTGAACCTTTTTTCGGAACAAAAATGAATTTCTTTTCAATTTTTTTGTTCTATCTATTTATTTATGTGTTTACTGTTGTGTTGGAAACGTCGTGTAGTCAATAAATAACAATCCATATCTACAGCTCCCCAGCCAGCTTTTAAGCTCGTCGCGAGCTTTGCTTCTTACGCCAAACTTATTTCTTGACTTTTTGATTTCCATACGTCATCTCGATGAATTTCTATTCAAGACCATATCTAATTGGTGAATCTATGAATTTAAATTTTACGTAAGACAATTAATTCGATTTCTATTTTGTTTGTTGGAAATGCACAATCAGCAAATCCCAATTCAGCTTTTAAATTCGATTAGAGCTTTACCTTTCCCACTGATCAGCAAGCTTTCAAATCGCTACTAGACTTCCCAATAAAAACACATTTTCTATTTAAATTTTATTCGTTTTTATTATTGCTATCAGTTTTTTAGATTCTAGGCTGCAACTTGAATGTGATAGTTAGCATACAGTTGAAGTTTAGACTTACCTGCAGCCTGTGCAGTCATGTTACAGTCACGCTTTTGTTGGGGGGTCTCCAAACGTCGTTTGTCGCTCGGCTCGGCCCGGAAGACGTCGGCTACAAATTTGGCTAAAGTCAAAAGTAGGCACAGGAAACAGCAACAGCAGTTGAAACACGAACAACGCCGGTGGAACAGCAGCAACAAGGTGCGAACAAGAAGTGAAGATCAACACCGCCAAATTGAAACGACAGCCAAAACTGATGGCAGAGACGCAGGCGCAGACGCAGTCGGAGCCACGGTGCGAAACACACACAGCTACAGCTACAGCTTCTCAAACAGCAACAATTTCTGTGTGCGTGTGTTTGTGGGGAAGATCGAAGCAGCAGCAGCAGCATCAGCAGCGCATTGAAGTTCGCCGATAACAGCTACAGCTACAGCTACAGGATCACAGCGATGAGAGCACAGGAGCGGGAGCCTGAAGAGCAGCAGGAGTACAACATTAACAGCAGCAGCGCGGCAGCAGCAGCAGTAACAGCACCAATCTAGCGACGCCATGTTTCACCCTCCGCTCACGACGTCCGTTGCTCTCTCTCTCGCCTAAGAAAAGCACACGGTGCTCGGCTCGGCTCGGCTCTCTCTCGCTCGCTCGCTCTCTGTCTTCTACGCCCACGTACCGACAGCGACAGCCAGCCACAATATTAACATTTACATTAACAGCAACAGCAACACGGCAGCAAGGACTGCAACAACCGCCGCACACTTGCCTGCGTATATATAAATGTGTAAAATGGTTGGAAAGCTTGTTAATAAAGTTTGTCGTAAATGAAACACATAGAAACGAAACAGAAACGAGCAACACAAAATCAAAACAAAAATCAAAATGAAAAGTATAAGAGATTAGCAGCCCTTCTAAATCAGAATCTGGAGCCTTCATTTGATAGTTATTAACGATGCAAGAGTGATTTCGATTTCGAGTTTTATTTTGAAGTGCTACACAAATTGGTAATGGCGACCAAATTAAATGCTATATAGTAGTTCCCTAAGTACCCTCCTCTTACTTTCTCTCTCTCTCTTCCCTTCATTCTCACCTCCTCTTTGTCCTTGCTTTTCTGTCTTGAGAAGACAACTCAAAAATGTAAGCGCAAAAAACAAAACGCGAAAATAAGTTGAAAAATGATAGTGGTGGAAACAGGGCTAGTTCTACATTCCTAGACTATCTGATCTTTTCTGTTTACCATTTTCAGTTGTTTTTTTGTTCTTAACTTGTTTGTGGTTGTCTCCAACTTAAAAAATAGTGTACTATAAATATTCAGTTTTATATAAGTATAGTAGTAGCTGTGTAAGATTGTGGTGTGTTTTTGTTTTGTTTTGTATACCTGCTGTTCTGGTACACAGCATAAGATGACCGGATGCAGCCCGCTTAAAAGAGTTCTTCAGTTTCCCTGGAGTTGGCGTTGTCCCCACAAGTCAGCAGTTAAAGGCTGCAAACAAAATTGTATAGCAACAATTTATGAGAATTAAGAGTAGTTTGCTTACCTTATCGAACCTACACAATTATGGAACGTATTCAGCGCTTAGGAACGGCTGCGACTGCGCGAGCCACCTGCTCCCAATCCTCCAGCGCCGCCAATGCCATTGCGGCTGTCGCCTCGCACCGGACTGCGCGAGAATTTGCTGCGACGTCCGGGCGAGCGACTGCCGGCGGAACGGGAACGTGAGCGCGGTGAATACGAAGCGCGACGTCGTGGACTGCGCGACGAGCGACGACGCATCGGTGAACGGGATCGGGAACGACGACGACCGCCAGCTCCGCCGCCGGCTCCAGCGCCTAGCCCGGCTCCACGACGACTGCTGCTGCTGTTGCGACGTGTCGGCGACGAGGGACGTCCATAGCGCGCCATCTGAACGCGCAACTCCCTGCCGTCCAGCATGCGACCATCCATGGCCTCCAGTGCGTCCTCAGCATCGCGCTTGTCATAGAAACTGTGCATGAAATGGGCGAAACGAGGTTATTGCAATTGTAAACAAGAGCCTTAAGCTAAATATATATAATATAGGGGTTTTACTAATAGTAGTAGATGTGTAATTATTAAATATTTTCAATTGTCAATTTTCTCATTTTCTAGTTCGACTTTCTCTATGGCCGAAACTTAACAGAACTATTAATGGCATGTAATAAATATCAATCAAGCACATAAACTATTACTTTGTTGGCAATTATAATTTTAATTCGTGGGATTATTGTAAAGCAATGTGGTATTCACAGTATGTTGGCTAGTAAAATTTAGAGTAGGCAACAGTTGCAAAGGAACACATTTAATCTGGCATCTTCGATTGAAGCACGATCCATCAAGAATCTGTACTCAATAGATATCGAATATGCAAAGGAATCATTTAGAAATTTGTAAACTCGACTTTCAAAATGGTTAGTACTATTAAAACTTGGGGGCAACAAGATTCCAGTTAAACTTAACAGTTGTTAATTAGTATTCAACCATTCTGCTATTCTAAGTCTCATATTTAATTTGAATACTTTATTTACATCACAGTCGAGTTTCTTTACTTGTTAGAATGTGGTATTCACAGTATGTTGGCTAGTAAATGTTAGAGTAGGCAACAGTTGCAAAGGAACACATTTAATCTCGCATTTTCAATTTGGGCACGACCCACAAAGAATCTGTGCTCTATAAAAATCGAATATGCAGAAGAATCATTTAGATAAATATATTTAGTGTCAACAGGATACAAGCTGACCTTAATCTTAACAGCTCTAATTATTATGTAAAATTTCTGCCAAATTTAACAGCTGTTGTGTAGTAAGTACATTTCTGTTAAATTTACAGTTTTACAATGTAGATGTAATGAGTACCACGTAGTTAATGTCAATACTATTTTTTACCGGGTATATCACAGTCGAGTTTCTTTACTTGTTAGAATGTGGTATTCACAGTATGTTGGCTAGTAAAGGTTAGAGTAGGCAACAGTTGCAAAGGAACACATTTAATCTGGCATCATTGCTCGGAGCTTGACAACAAAGAGTTAATCAGGCTCAATTAAGCGCAGAGATGCTAATAAAGATAACTGGTTCTTGTATTCACAGTATGTTGGCTAGCAGGGGTTTGGTAGGCAACAGTTGCAAGGGAACACATTTAATCTGGCATCACAATTGCTGGGAATGCAAGCACAATAATTTGTGTTTCGCATTCGTTATACGCAAAGTATGCAAAGTAGTCTGACCTAACCTCACAATTTCGATAACCTCGAAAGTGGTAAATATATCGAATGTTACTCACCGGACGAATGCAAAGCCACGACTTTCACGTGTGTAGCGATCGCGCGGTATGTAAATATCGCCAACTTCACCGCAGCGCTCGAAGACGCGACGCAAATCCTCAGGTGTGGTGCGGTATGTGAGATTGTCGACCTGCAGTGCAAAATATATATGCAAAAAAAACACGTATTAACCAAAGGTTATCTAACCAAAGACAGTAATCGCCGGCCGCCATTTTGTCTGCCGCGTTTGCTGTACTTTCTAATTGTTGTTGTTGTACTTGCCTTAAGCGAGACCATGCCATCAATTCGTGGCGGAGGACGAGCTCCCCCTCCTCCACCTGCACCACCGCCACTGCCACCGGTGCTCATTGTTTTGTCGTTTTACGCACTATTGAAAATTAACAATAATATTTTACAGCCTTTTGCTTTTCTTTCTTTTTTGCTGCTACGTGCGCTTGCAATGGTAAACAGTGTGACTGAAGTTACAAATCGAAAATATCCAACAATGTGGTATTACGACTGGTCACATTGTAGCCGACAGGAGGGATTTTTCGTATGGCATATTCGATAATAGTTTAGAGCGAATTGGCAGCTCCATCCATTAACAGTAAAAGTAATAAGAAAAGTTGTTGTATAAGGACAACTAAGTGAATTGTTTAAATTATTTGGGTTGTAATTTATTAAAAAGCCGCTGTCAGCTGCATTTAATTGGCTTTGCAGAGACATTGATATGGTTGCAGCTTGTAGCGATAGGCAAAACCTATCGATATTCTCCATCCCTGGTTTTGGCAACGCGTGGCGGTGAAACGTGTAAAATTTTGGTGTTACAATTTTGCAACAATTCGCGAATTTTACCGCACAAACGAATTTGTTTTTGTTCGTCAGTCCATTGACAAATGTGAATGAGCCGAAATTACGCTGTTGCAGAGTGTACAACGGTGTTGAGAGCGTGTGAAAAGTTTTGTTCATCACACACACACACAACAGATTTTTTTTGTGTCGTGCTGCCAGACAGAGAAGCGAAGTGAGCTAAGAAAAGTGGAAAAGTCGAAAAGTAAAAACGTAGCAACGTTGGAACAATAACAACAAATAGCTCTCAAAATCTAAAAAGGCTGCTCCCCCTTGCCCGCCCCCTCACTGATCCGACAAACTGCAAACAACAACAACAACGAAAGTCAACCGCGTGTTTGTGTTTGTGTGAGTGAGTGTGAGTGAAGAAGAAGAAGCATCAGCAGCAGCAGTTGAAGAAGAAGACGAAAGTGTGTCGTCGTGTGTGTGTGTGCTGCGCTCAGCGTGTGTGTGCGTGCGTGCGTGTGCAGTGAAAATTTCCACCAAGACTTCGAAAGAGAACAACAGCAACAACAATAATGGCCGCGCAGGAAAACACGGAAATTACAACAAAATTCTCGAAGCTGAATGTGAACGCAGTGGAATTTGTGCCCAGCTTTAATTACAGCAGCGCTGCCAGCGCAGCAGCCGTCGCAGCCGCCGCCGCTGCCGTCGTCATTGCGCCACAACAGCAGCAGCCGCAGTCGACGCCAGCGGACAACGTCGCCGCTGCGGTTGCTGCAACTGCAACTGAAGCCGGTTCTGGCTCTGTGCCGGTCTCGGGAAGTGCCACACCTGCCACAACGCCCGACTCCACGGGCAGCGCTGGCTCCACAAATGCACTGAATGCCGCCGTCGGCGCCGGCGTCGCATCGCCCTCATCGGCAGCAGCGTCGAACTCGGCATCGCCAGCGCAAGGTTCGCCAGCAACCACGCCTTCGACGGCGGCAGCGCTGCCGCCCATCGAGAACATTAATGTGTTGGACAAAGCAGCGACAGCTAACAATGGTAAATATTTACATACATTTTTTATATTTATTATTTTAGTATTTATATATTTATTATGATTATTAATTTCATTATATATTTATGACAATGAAAAAGCCAACAATAGTAAATATTTGTATGATTATAGTATTTATTTATTTATTATTACTAATTTTATTTTTAATTTTTATTTATTGAACTCCCTCTTTAATACAAACACACACACACAAACAAACGCCCACAGACATTTACACATACACGCTACCGTATTTGCCCACTACAACACACACGCACACACACCTACTACAATGCTAGGTGTGTGTGTGTGTTTGGGGGGTAGTTTAGAAAAACTTTCTTTGTTGTTTTTGTTGTTGGGCGCATTGAACTTTTACTCAGTGTTGTTCACTTGTGACGTCATGTGTGCGAAAACAAAGACAAAAGCACTTTGTTACCCAGTATTGTCGTTGCTGCTGCACAGGTTAACGTAACATAACCTAAAATGCAATATTGTCTATTTCTGTCTATCGTTTGTTAATGTCAATTTTTGCGAGCTGCATTTACTTTGCTTTCCCCCACTCCATACATGTATGTGTTTAGCTCATTATCAACTCAGCTGTTCACGCTGTGCTGCCAGTCACTTGTAATTAGCTGCTTGCTATACAAATTAATCGTTTGCAATCATTGCACTGCACTATAGCTTCTTGCTACGACACTCGATCGCTTCTCGCGAAACTCAAAAGCGGTTCTTGCTGGTTCACGAAGTTGCCTGTGGAGCGCACTCGCTAGCGAACGTTCGTTCGTTCACTCGCTGTCAACACCAACGCACACTAACACGCACACACACACACACACACACACAGCGTTATATTTGCTTTTGCTGTTGTCGTTGCCAGGCGCAAGCCAGTTGCTGTTGTTGTTGCTGTTGCTGCTTTTATCGGCGACTGTTGCTGTTGACTCTGTTGTTGTTGTTGTTGGGGTACTGTATTGTGGCCCAAATGGCAGTCGTCGCTCTGCGTTGCGTTGCGCTGTGTTCCATGGTGGTTTGAACCGCTTTCAACTTGATTTTGAATGTTAGTCGCTCGCTCGACGACGACGACGACGACGACGACGTCGACAGCGCAGCGTGAGCAGCGTGCCAAAGCGAGAGCTTCTAGTAATGTGAATTTTTATATTTTTTTGTGTGGATTTTTGCTCGTCGCTGTGTTGGCTGCTTTTTGTTTCGCGCCCTCGTATTATTTTTCCAATTTTCTCTTAATTTTAAATTTAAATCTGTACAAATGTTGCGAAAAGGCGGTGGCGGTGGCCGCTACATTTACTCGAAAAAAATAAACAAAAGTTAGTTGAAGCAGCAAATAAATAAATAATCTGCGCGCGCAGTGCGAACAAACTTCATGTGTGTGCGTGTGCGTGTGTGTGGCCAGATTTGACCAGTTTAAACTGCAAGCATCGAGTTGCGGCTCACAAATACTATATAAACACACAACAACAACAACTGTTCCGCCATAGAGCCAACATAATTTTGACGTGTGTGTGTGTGTATTGGTGTTGTGTTTGTGCTTCTGCTATTGACCTCGCCTCGCCTCCCTGCCGCCCACATCAACTGCCTCGTGGCGGCCTGTGGCAAGTGTTCCCTGGAATTTTACTAGCAATTCAAATGCACGTTTAGCACATCGACTGTTAATGACTCATTCAGCCAACGAGGCGTTAATTGTGAATACTTCCATTCAACCATTGCTCACTTTCCCCTCCTCCTTCTCACTCTAGCACGCACGATATCATATCAATTGCACAACAACAAATGCAAATAACACGTTGACAATATCTGTCGAAACCAGGGATGACGATAACACGCTGCAGTTCGATAAAAAAGGATGCCATATGCGTCATCGAAATGAGTGACCTGCTGTCGATAACCCTCTATAGTTCGATAGGCAAGGATCCGCTGTGTAGTGATTGCGTTATCGATTCATGCCAAAAAAGGGGAAATAACCAGCTGTATTCAATTTCGTCAAGTTGGCAAAGTGATAAGAATTTTGTTTGTTGTTTCGAGGCATCATAAACGATAATATATATTTGTGCACTTTCATGCGATGTGTCGAACATACCGCGTGCTCAAGTTTCATCAGAAAATGCTTGCGTAGTCATTAGATATCTGCCTTATATAGTATGTCTTGTTTGCATAAATTTTGCATGCAGATTGCAAGTTGCAGTTTTGTGTCAAGGCCCGAGCATGAGTCACGTTAAACTATAAATAAAGTACAATAATTATAATTAAATGGATGTTTTTCTTTTTGCAGAAACCGATCCTGCTGACAGCTGGGATGTGGAGGAGGATGCGATCATAACGCCTGAGGATGAGGAAGCCGAGGACACTGAATTCACGGAGGGCGAAGCCACGCCGAAGGTCTCAAAGAAGAAGGTCGTCAAAGTGGAGGAAAACAGAAGCAAGCGCGAGCATGTCAACGTTGTGTTCATTGGACATGTTGGTAAGTTTAATTGATAACCCAACAATCGTAATAATTTTGACTAACTAATTATCGCTTAGATGCTGGTAAATCAACAATCGGAGGTCAGATCATGTCCTTGACGGGCATGGTCGACAAACGGACTCTGGAGAAATATGAACGCGAAGCACGCGAAAAGTCCCGTGAGAGTTGGTATCTCTCGTGGGCGCTGGACACAAACCAGGAGGAGCGCGACAAGGGCAAAACCGTGGAAGTGGGACGCGCCTTTTTCGAAACAGATCGCAAGCATTTCACCATTCTCGATGCGCCCGGCCACAAGAGTTTTGTGCCAAACATGATTGGTGGTGCGGCGCAAGCAGATCTCGCAGTGCTCGTCATTTCGGCGCGAAAGGGCGAATTCGAGACGGGTTTCGATCGAGGCGGACAGACGCGCGAGCATGCGATGTTGGCCAAAACGGCTGGAGTTAAGCATTTGGTTGTGCTGGTCAACAAAATGGATGATCCGACGGTGAATTGGGATCAGACGCGTTACAACGAATGCAAAGACAAGATACTACCATACCTCAAGAAGCTGGGCTTCAATCCAGCCAAGGATCTTACCTTTATGCCTTGCTCGGGCCTCAGCGGCTATGGCCTCAAGGATCAGGTGCCCGAGACGCTCTGCACCTGGTACCGAGGACCCGCCTTTATACCGTTCATCGATGAGCTGCCCTCACTCAATCGCAAAACAGACGGACCCTTCATTATGCCCATTGTAGACAAATACAAGGACATGGGCACAGTGGTCATGGGCAAAGTGGAGTCTGGTGTGGCGCGTAAAGGTCAAAACTTGCTCGTGATGCCAAATCGGGTAAGTTTCACTAAAGACTCATTACGAAAAAAAGGAAAAACTAATGAAATGTTCTCGATTTCAGACGCAAGTGGCCGTGGATCAACTGTTTTCAGATGACTACGAAGTGACCTCTGTGGGTCCTGGCGAGAACGTCAAGATCAAGCTGAAAGTAAGTGCAACAATATTTTATAGATGTTGTTGTTACTATAACAATCAATTTTACTCTCTTGCAACAGGGCATCGAAGAGGAAGATGTTTCGCCTGGTTTTGTGCTCTGTGATGCCACCAATCCCATCAAAACGGGCAAAATCTTTGATGCTCAGGTCGTAATATTAGAACACAAATCAATTATCTGTGCGGGCTACTCGGCCGTCATGCACATACATTGTGCTGCCGAAGAAGTAACGGTGAAGGTAATTACATTGTCTCCCAAACTATTTTCACTTTAATTAATTGAAATTCTTGTGTTTTGTAGGCCCTAATCTGCTTGGTCGATAAAAAGACTGGTGAGAAATCAAAAACACGTCCACGATTCGTTAAACAGGATCAGGTCGCAATTATGCGGATTGAATGCTACGGAATGATTTGCCTTGAACAGTTTAAGCTTTTCCCACAAATGGGTCGCTTCACGCTGCGAGATGAAAGTAAGTCACCAAATCAATCCATTGTTTTCACACTAACTAATGTCAAATGTTTCTCGCAGATAAAACTATTGCCATCGGCAAGGTACTCAAGGTGATCGAATAAATTGAGCCAAGCTATATTCGAGCGCCCCGCCTTTCACTGCGGCTTTATAGCAACAACAACAACAACAAAAACAACCATGCACCATTCAACAACGTATGCCAGACGACAGATATGAAAAGAAAAACGCCAACAGCCAACGCCACGCTTTCTTCACACACAATTGACACACACACTTAATTACACACTCAAAACTCAACTCACACAACAATTAAGTTACTTTACTTTCTCCACAAACATCAAGCAACCAACAATAGCAGTTGATCAGAGAAGGTTTACATAGCAAGTATCTAAGATAGAAAACGAAACGAAACAAAACGTGAGAAAAATATAGTTCGGTAGAGAGAAGAGAGAGATTGATCAATCAAGAAGCGATTGAAAAAGAGAGCAACAGAAATGCATTATATATGAATATAAACACACTATATTATGTATAACTAAATCATGGAAATTTAACAAAAGCGATGTACTATTTATATATATGTACATACATACATACATACATACATATGTATGAGAGAGATATTGTCGGTTTATGATTACGTTTATATTCAATGAGCACCACGTAATTGGAATTGTTTTGGCTTCTGTTGTGGCCAACTCGAGGACTTTGAGGCAGCAGCTACAGACATCAGTTTATTGTAACTTGAAATTTGTAAGCAACATTTATATAGTGTATGCAAGTCGTGAATTTTTTAAAACTAAAAGCTGCAAGCTAAACAATTTTTATATTTATACAAAAACAAAACGTAAGCGATAAATAGTTGCCAATCCCCCTCGCCCCCTCCTCCCACATTTGATTCCCTGGTATGTTTTTGCTTCTCTGCCTTGATTTTGTTACGCGCCGCCTATTGAACGGAGATATGATGTTTATGTCAGTAATATTACGATTTAATTCTACTATATATATTCTTCAACGAAAAAGAATCGCTTTATATTAATTTTAAGCATAAATTGGAAGATGTTTTGGTTAAATTGTTAGCTCAAAATGATGAAACTGGTAAAATGTGTATGAAAATAGTAAGCGGAAATCAATAACTTAATTTCATATTGTTAATATTAAAATCTAAAGTTCTTTGACATAAAGAATTTTATTTGCTGCTTCAAGACACTGATTTGATTTTATGAACATATATATTACATTTCTTGTATGATTAATTTAGTTAATTCAAGGCAACAACCGCATCAAAAACACAAAAAAAAAAAAAACAAAACGAACCAATTATGAACCGAAATAAAGAATGCCTTTTTTGCTCTTTCTATGCAAAGAAAAAAAAAAAAAACACAATTTGTATCCTATTTGATGTATGCTTAAATTCAAATGTTAATTTTGATTTATAAGTATATGTACATTGTATTTCTATTTCTATAATTTTCTTCATATCCAGGACCAAAGACGCCATGACGGTTTCAGCTACTCTCACATTATGAGCTCTCATCGACCAGCTAGCTGTGTTTTTCATAATTTCCAAATTTATAAGCCCCATTATATTTTATTTTACTACTCCCCCACACTTCGCGTATGTAATGTAAAATCGATAATTTAAAAGTTGAATTGAAAGTTGTTACCATATACATTAAAACACACACACAATATATAACGTTCGAAGATTAACACACTAAACAAATACACACTAAGTTAAACAGTCGCCCATATTTGAGTTAATTCAATTAACTTAAAGAATATATGTAAAATCGAGAATCTATAGAAATCGAAAAACACAAAAAAGCTTAACTATATTTAAAAAGAAACCTGCTTTTTAACGCTGCTTTCCGCGCATTCTAATTAACAAAAGGCGATCAAAAGAAATAATGAAAATACAATTGTTAAAAATCTCTCCGACAGTTATACATGATGATATTTAAATGTTTCTCAAGACACTTACTAAAATGAATATACATACAATATAATATGAAACAAACAATTAAAAGAACTATGCAACTGATAAATAAATAATGAAATTGTATGAAATAGATACAAACGAAATAATAGAAATGATATAGACAAAAATCGGGAATATTTATACAACATAAAATGTATTATTATTATACATGTATGTATACATATTGAGAAAAACAAAAAAGATCCGTATAAATTTGAACATTTTTTATCAATAAAAAGCAAAAAGAAAAATAAAAAGATGAAAACCAAAACGAACCAAAAATACGAACGACTTTTAGAATACTAATATTGTAATTATGATTTGTATTATACTTTGTTAAGTTTCGAATCCTCTATTTAAGCAAGCGGCCGTTAAACGGAATCATGTGTTATCGATAAATGGAACGAGCGAACGAAATGAACGAGCAATTGAAATGGAACCAGAACTAAATTCCGTTAAGTTTTTTTTTGGTATTTAAATGATAAAAATGTTATATTTTATTATTTATACAATTACAATTAAGTTTGTTCACAAAATACTTTGTTTTATAATAATCTTTGCATTATAATTATCTTTCCAATACCTTGTAGTAATCTTCTGCGAGATGTTTGTAATGGAAGTTAAAAGATTAGGATTATTTTATTTTTTCAATGGTAAATAATTTATATTATCTTATTGTTAACAAGATACACGATTTAATGAATAATCGTTGTATTCAAATTTTTCTCCGTCTTCCAGGTATCTTCTACGAGCTGTTTGCGATGGAAATTTGAGTTGGAACCAAAAAGGTAAGTGCTGATAAGATTTTAAATTTTTCGTTTGTTTTTAATGATTAACAACAATTTATACATATACATAAATTCATCTTATTATTTATACAATTAAAATTAAGATTGTTAACAAGGCACATGATTTTATGAATAACCATAGTATGAACAGTATTCTGTATCTTTCAGCGAGATGTTTGTACATATGGCTGTGGAGATTGGAGAAACCCAACCAATTCAAATATCTAGGACATTGAGTATTTGCGATCCGCGTTCTCTGCCTTCCTGGCCAACAATGGAGTAATGGCCTGATCACGTCTGTTGGCTTCCTCAACGCGCTTCGTCTCCTTGTCGCCATACAGATCCAGATCCCGTCCATAATACCAGACCAGCCAATCAAAGAGCACTCCCATGAAAGTAAGAACTGCAGAATGGGTAAATTATAGTGATCATCGATAGATATTAATGGGTTTATAACTTACAGACGGACACAAAGTTGACTGAATAACGGAATTTGGTCTGATCATGAAGCTGACAGTTGCCGATGCCATTGCAAGTCTTCGTCCACACCAGGCAGGTGGAGTCAATAATGCGCCCAAAGATAATGGGACCCGGAATGAGGGCAAACAAACTGACCATCATTAGGGCCAGACCCTGGGCAAAGGACTTGTCCTCCTTGGAGACGGCACGATAGTTGACCAAGATGGTGCCAATGCGGCCGGAGCAACCAATCCAGTTGATGATCATCGAGGTCAGCGAGAACGTCCAGAAGGCCGTGTTGCAATTCTTCATGCAAACACCCGGCTCCAACACAAGTTGAGAAATAGCTCGTTTGCTTCTCGACAACAAATCGTCGTAAAACTCTGCGGAATAGTCATCGTCCAGGAGCGGCACGCCACTCAGATCGAGATTCTCGTCGGGAGTCCCGCCTGCTAACAATGGCGAATCTGTGCCGCCATCAAAGTTCATTAGATCCAACCGCTCATCTGGAGTTGTTCTGTCGTAGCCTTGCACCAGTCGCTGGGCAGCTCCGAACTTGGGCAGCACAGTCAACGACTCGGTGAGGCAGGTGCAGTTGTTGTAGAGCTTCGTCTCGGCATCCCAGTTGCTGCAGCCCGCATGACAGGCCGAGAAGTAGGTGGTGTCGCTCTCCACGTGGCAAACCGGTGAGTAGCTGACGCCCTCGCAGGCGCAGTTTGCGTTGCAATTGGTGGTCAAATTGAATCTAATTGATAGAAGATATTCAGGGATCATTATAGGTCATATTATTCCAGTTTATTCAAAGAGTGAGAGTTTTCCATAAACAAATACTAATAATCATAATGTTTTGTCTCTGATTACTTTTAGTTCAGTTGAGAGTTCACTTACTTGCCCACATGAGCTATTGACACCGAGTCGGGACAATAAAGGAAAGCATATGCCACTTGACCTGCAAGGAAGAGAACGCATTAGAAACGCTGCATGCTTCAGTAAAGTGTCGTCAAACTTACCGCAAATGTAGATCATGCCCACCAGGATGTTCCACATCAGCACTTTGCTGACGGAAGGCTTCTTCTTGGTCAACACCAGACCCGAGGTGATCACGCCAACCACCATGCCCAGAATCGAAGCGGGACCCACAATAATGGTGGCCTTTTGCGCCGACTTGTGGAACATCACCTCCATGTACTTGCTGAGGAATGTCATGAAGCCAGAAGCGCTGAGTATGAAGAAGACACCGGCAGTGATGTTGAACATGAGCAGCTTGTTGCGCAGCAGCCGCATCAGGGCAACCGGAAAGTCCTTGAGTTTGGGCAAGTCCGAGTTGGCGCCGGCGACAACGTGATCGAGAGCAGCGTTCGAGGACGAGCGGCTGGTCAGCGAGATGCCCTCATCACGTCGCAGTTCCTCGGTGCGCAGCACATGCGGCAAGTGTGAATTGTGCTTCTCGGCATCGCTGTCGTTCTTCGGCAGCTGCTTGGGGAAGAGGGCAATCAGGCCGGAGAGCAGACACATCAAGGTGCCCAGGACGACCCAGCCAAGCCACCAGGCGCCCAGCCAGCGAGGATCCTTGTCGTCGATCAGCGGCGTCTTGGTGGGATCAATAAAAGTGTTGAGCGACAGGAAACCTGCAAGGGAAACAACATAGAGGTGAGTCAGGGTTGCCATTACCCTTGAAGGATTACACTCACCAATAAGAAAGCCAACTGCGGGTCCAATCATGCGCAAGGCCATCGCAATGGACAGCATGAGAGGCGTGTTGGTTCGCTTGGTGTTGTCATCCAGATAGGTCTGACCCAGGGCATAGTACATGGTGTTGCCAATGCCCAGCACGAACTGCGAGCAGAAGATCAGCACCAGGGGCACATAGTTGAACAGCGTGTCGCAGTCCTGCTGCGAGCTTCCCATGCCGCACAGTTGTCCTGCCTGGCTCTTCAGTGCGTTGGCACTCTGGGTGCACAAACAGAATATTAGATTCAGTTCAGAATGTGTGGTTTATTTTCTGCTTACGGCCAGGGTAAAGTTGTAGGTCGTCGCATTCTGCAGGGCATCTTGGTACTCTTTGGTCAGCATCAGGACATCTTCGCCAGCTCCGTAGATGAAGTGCGGCAGCACCAGAATGAAGCAGGACAAGCCACAGATGGCAATGCCCCAGGCTATCCAGCGTGGTCGATTACGTTGTCCTCCGATATAGGATAATATCAGCGACAGCAATATCTGTGATATCTCATTGCCACTTAGAACAATGCCTGTCAGTTAGAAAGTGTTATAGAGACGTTTTGAATTGATTAGTTTCGCAATGTTTCATTAGTTCATTAAAATGGAAGCTCTGCTTACGTTTTTTTGATTGCGAGAATACGTAAAGTACTTCATTCTAATTGAATACAATAGAACTGATTTCTTTTTGTCTTCATTGGACTTTAAATTATTTGAAAAATAAGTCAAGAATTTTGTTTGATTGAAACAATAATTCCAGCTTCCCCGTTGAAAATCCTTTTTAGGGAATATGCAAATTGTCTATTCCTAATCCCTCTTTTCTTTGTCAGATACTTGAAAAGCTTACATTTCCCTCTTATGTCCTTAAAGGATAATTCGAATTGAATTTTCATAAAATGAATTTTTTAAAAATTTGGTTTTTAGGAGCAATGTTATTTTGACTTGTTTTGAATTTGTTTCACTTTAAATCTTTACTCTTTTCATTCATTGAATGATAAAACAAATTTGCATTTCTAAAGACTTCTGCAATCCCAGTTATTACTGTTTCTTCTATTTGTGTGATAATCCATTCCAAAAATGTTTCTTATATCAAATTCCTCATTTTGACTTTTGGAACTATAAGAAGATAAGATGTTTTGTCATTCATGAACTATGCGCTTGTTACATTCCTTTGAGTTCAACTACTATGAAAACTGCGTAATTTCAGTGATTGGAAGAGCGAGTTACAATTATAGAAAATGATTCCCACAAACCAAATAATTGATTGATAGTATCTCGTAAGCCATCAATCAGGCCGAAATCGTTTCCTGAACTCACCTGTTGTCTGGCTGGTTATCTTGAAGCGCCTCTCCAAGGTGGTGAGCGTAACCATGAAGTACATGTAGGACATGGCCTGGATGGTGCCCAGCAGGCCGTAGACGGCAATGAACGTCTTGGTTGTGGCATATTTCTGCAGCCAGGCTGGATGCCAGTTGCCCAGGCCGCACATGAACTGTCCCGATGGCGGATCCTTCCGCCTCAACTCTGGCATTTTGAATGGTTGTTCTGCTGTTGTTTCTAATTCTGTTTGTGTTTGCAAATGTTTTGTCTCTTCAGTGGCTGCACTTGAGCATGTCGCGATAAGATTAACGGCAAGGAGAATTTATGGCTGCGCTGCAAAAGAATGGAAACAAAAACGAGGCTATTACAGATATATGGGGTCTGATTGCATCATGAACTCCTGCTCGGACACCAACGATATAATCACTCTTGAAATAGCCACTCAACGATGACTGTTCCTAACTCAAAATGGGTCGCATAAAAATTTAAATGGCTCGATACAAGAATTCCTAGTACCACATTGATTAGCCAGGGCGACTGTTGAGGATCATATTAGCACACGTTGATTAGATAAACCCTCAGCATTGGCCATTTATTGGGGGTCTTATAAAGTGATCTGCAGTACTCACTAATTGTTTTTAACCTAATCGAAATCGCCAACTAATGCTGAGAGTTCGATCTTGCAACGCAGTCGACTTGGGTTGACTTCAAGAAAAGCCTCAACCATGGGCCGAACAATTGACGAACGATTTAAATCGAGAATACGAATATATTGAGACTGTCTGGTAACAAAAGCGTTATCTTATCGAAGGCGTAGAGTTCCCTTAATCGCGTATACGACGCTGCCACCTCAGCTCAACACTCGAGAAGTCGACGATGTTTTACCCTGTTTTCAATTGGAATTAATAACAATCAACACGCGTACTTCTTGCTATAGTATAGCCCAAAACAATCTCGAGTAGAGAGCGTAAAATAATTCTTGGAACGGTCTTGCCAAGTGACCAGCAAATGGGAAGCAAACAATAACACAGATTAACTTTGGCGATATGCATTTATAAAGTCAATAGGTATAAAACTCATTGTTTTGCACAATCATTTTGAAACTCGTCTGTGGTTATGCTAGGTCAACTTTTATGGCTTTCGTTCAAGTTCAATTTGAACAACTCCTTCTTTCGCCTCTTTGTTTTTTTTTTCTTTAAATTTCCTGAGACGCAGAGGTCTTTTTTCTGTTGCATCAGCCTTAAACTAATCTTGTAGTAAACTAATGATCAGTTTATAGGTAGATAACACGCTCTAATCAATTAATCCGAGCACACATTCAGTAAATAGGTCGAGCAATCAGCCGGTGTTTATTTTATTAACTAAATAAACCTGCAAATAATGGCTATCTCCGTGAAGTATCCTAGATTTAACATCATACGGCTATTTAACTTTTATGTATGCTATAAATTATTTATATTCCATTTTGGCCATGAAATATTTATGATTTGATCAAAGTGTGATCGATGTTATGGATAAATGAGCTCTTCATAAAAGAAGTCATTACCTCACCGATTATTTCATCATTTTTGGTCACCAATTGAATTCAATAATTAATTTGTTGAAAAGCTATGCGATATTGCAGCATACGAGTATGTGAAATAAATATATTCCTAATTAAATTGTTTGTGCTTGAAAGCAAGTACACAGTAAATTGTTATTAAATCGCTTCGACGAGTCAGGATATATAATTTATGGGCCACTTCACCATCAGACACCTGGCCAAAAACTCAAAGCGATACTGTTGTGTTACTTTCAAGAATATTATTTACATTTTATCACAAGGCGAGCGCAAATTACGATTAATCTTATCGGCACTCGAACGCACTCTAAGTATAATTGAATTTGGCTCAGCTCCTTTGCAATTGGCCAATTTGCCGGCGCCTCGCAATCTGCTTCGGGAGGATTGTCTGGTCTGCAAATGCGACGCGCGAGCGATCAGGAATCGAATGAGTTGTGTTAGAGAGAGCTGAGAACCGTGCGGCCGCGTGGCGCGTATCAAACTGTCACAGCTCCGAATTTTGAAAAATGAGCTGGCCAGGTGATAGCGTCGGTCTAGGCGATAATTGTGGCTCGATAATACGCTATTATCATTATTATCACTATCACCAAATACGCTGTACGCTGTGCGCTGTAAATAGTGTGCGAAAAGAGCGAACGAAAGCGCGCGTTACTCATACGCCGCGTAGTACGCTGAGGACCCACGTGCAAATCAAATCAAATCAAATCACATCATATTTCATATTTCATATTTGGTCGCTGCAACAGCGAAGCGATGTACGTTTATTCGCAGCTGAAGAGTGCATCGCATGAGCAACAATAACATAACAATAACAAAATGCGACAATGACACTATTACTATTAATAATCCTCCGTCCCCGTCTCTGATCTCGACTCAGCCCAGCTCAGCTCTCGGCTCTCATGATTAGATTTGTAAGTGAATTAGTCGCTATGTTTATTGCGGTGCAGCGAGAGTCGCCACAGCAGTTTAGCGTTCGGCATAGCCCTTCACATAGACCTCTGGCTCAGACGACGGCGGGAATTTCTTGGGTCGTCCGATAGTCAGAAGCATGGACAAACCAACGCCCAGGATGATGACCAATAGGACCAGTGTGAACAGCACCTGGGTGATGCTGGGCGTTAGGAAGTGCTGACAGAGCCAACAGCGCTTAGCCACATAGTCCAGATCAAGCGGCGAAAGTTCACCTCCTTAGCAGCAGGAATTGATTAACATTAGATATTCAGACAACTATTTGGCAACTTACGCTTCGACTCAACGTCCATGTAAAACATGCTTAGGGTGAGGCACGATCCAACGTCGGAATAAACAAGCAGCTCGGAACAGCAGAAACTGAACTTTCTGCCATAGAACAGCAGATCTCTGGGTAGAAAAATGTTGTGGTTCAAGCGGACACGCCAGATCAGCCAGTTGCCCTTCGCGGGCAGCACATCGATGGCCAGCGGACCCAGCGACGTGTCCATCTCCACAAAGAATCCCGTCAGAATGTTTGCATCATCCGCCTTGGTCAACCTTAGAGGTGCCTCGGTGATCGTGACTTCAGTGCGTTTATAGCTAATCGAGAGTCCTTTCCTCACCTCCTCTGCCAACGTGATCTTGTCGACGGAAACAACGGCCGCAATGTGACGCAGCACAGTTGCCTTGTGAGTATTTTGGCTTATCAAGGGCTGCACAACTCGCGTCAGTTCCTGGCGATTCTCTTTGCCCGTAACACGATCCTGGCGACGATGCTGTGCCTCCAACTCCTCCCCGTGGGCTGTGTACAGTTGGACGAGTGGACAGTGTAAAAGTGTCGCGGAAACAGCTTTCATAATGCTATCTGTGGATACGGAAGCAAATTAATATTGTTGCAAATGTAATTACAATATTATCGTTACCATGATTGTTCAGCTGGCGATCGGTGAAGTTATAGACGTGCACTTCATTCGGTAGACAAGACGTTTCAAGCAGCGATGTTTTATTGTCCCAGACCACAGTCTGATGGCGCAGCTCGGCAATCGTTTGCAGCGCAGCCAGAGGCTCCTGCACCTGGCTGTAGTAGTTGATGGGCTTCACGTGGCGCAGAAACGGAAAGCAATCGCCCTTCTCACAGCTAAAGTCCTTAGAAGTCAGCTGCAAGCGAAAAACAGTTGCGAGTTATGCATATTGCCACTTGCCACTCCCACTTACATCGTGCGCAAAATAGGCAATTATCATGTGCGGCTTCTCCGTCAGCGGCTGCAACATTTCGACCAGCGTTGCTGTGCTCACAAATTCAAAAATGTTCGGTGGTTTGGGTCTGCGTGCAGCATGCAGAACTTGTAGTAACAGCAACTAATTAGTGTTGCAGTGCAGAGACTTACAATTCAACGCCCCAAATGATGGCTGGCGGTGTAACCGGCAGTTGAGCTCCAACAAAAGCAGTCAAAATTAGAAGAAACTGCAATAATTCCATGCTGAAAAAAGAAAAGATTTTACACAGAAAATATTCACAAATTCAACTCAAATAGTTTGACTTCAAGGTTTTTCAGATTTTATAACAAAACAAATATTTATTTATTTATTATGTTAACATTATTTTCCATGCAATCCTTCATTTTGTTTTTAGTTAGGCAAACTCAACTACGTCATAGCAGTTAGCTTTTTGTCATGCAGCCGATCAACATTCGCTACATGTTGCTGCTTCTGTTAACATTAGTGATGGCGGTGTGCTTGGACACATGGTGCTAAGCATACTTGGCCACATGTTGCTAGTCATACTTGGTCACATGTTGCTGAGCGTAGGTGAAGTCAGGCAGCCAAAAGGGGAATGAATTTGAAAGTGTCGATAAGATAAATGGAGAATGCTTATCAAGAGGCAAGGTGCGTTCGTAGCTCATTGTTGCTCTCTGGCACCTGTGCTCAGTCTTTGAACGACAATCGCTTCGAATAGTCGCGCGAATATGAAACTAAATAAATGATAACAGTGTGAACATTAAGTATACGACCCGCACAACGAACAATCACATTTTGAACTTCGAATAAACCAATTACGAAATGGCGCAAAATACGCGAAATTCAGACATGTCCCAGATAGCCGTCAATGCCAACAATATTCCAGATGGTGTGTGACTTAATTTCTCCTATAGTTTAGTGTAATATTAATCTCGCATTTCCTTTCTCGCAGACAGCGTCGATTGTGGCATCATCGGGTTGGGCTGGTGCCGTGGCCCCGCCTGCCAGAAATACGCCCGCCTGCGCACCTTCATAATTGTGCTGCTCAGTTCCGGAATGCTGCAGGGCGCTTGCGAACTGTATTTCCGGGTGTCGGCCAAACAGGCCGCCTTCCAGTTCGGCTACAATCCTCTCCTAGTCGGTGAGTAAGCCACAAAAAGGCAAAGCAGAAACTTATCGCAAAAAAATACATCTATACGAATGGGAATTTGTAGTGGTGTTGGCCTCAATGGTCGACGAATGGGGCTGAGGTTTTCCAGATAGAATGCTTTATCAGTTTTGCGATATTGTTTATGATTCTGACAGTGTGTGTGTGGCTGAGAGTGTGTGTCATCAGATATATTGCTGTGTGTGTGTTTGTGTGTGTGTGTTATGGCTGGATTTCAAAATGCGTAATCATAATAACAATTGGCCACATTTTGATCGAAGTTGTCCAACACGTTTAGAGTTACGATTACTCAGAATTACGATTGCTCTGCAAGACTTTTTGTCACTCGCTGCACCCAATGTTGAATGATTCAATGATTGACTGATTGACAGCCAATGTTTGTCTAACCCTTATAAATAACAAACTGCACATCGTCTGTATAACTTGTAGTACATATAAGTTATTAGTAATCATATATGCATTATATAAAATATTTTGATTTCGATCCTAAAACAAATTGTAGATTTTAATCTAATCACAAATTGTCTTAAATATTTCGTTGCAATGAGTAATTAAATGAGGAACTTATTTGATTGTCAACCACTTTTTGGTAATTTATATTTATTTTTCAATATTCAAAGAGAGTCAAATTGATATCATGGGTTTTAGCAAAAACCAAATATTTAAAAGGAATTACACGTGATTATACTTGTTGGAAAATGTTAGAAACGGAAATAATATCCTGGAAGGATTTAATTTGTAGTTATCAACTTTTTTCTTTTGTTTAAAAATCTTTGAATCGATTTTAATATTAAATGGTAATTTCTTTCTTCTCGATTTATCAATATAAAGCAGAAAATAGCCACCATTTCTATAATTTATTCGAATTCAAATAATAATTGCTTTAGTCCTTCCTAGATATAAAAGCGTTTCTTTTATCAGTTCAACTAATTATATAACAGCTAATTTTATTTGCAAATTATTTCAATTCCTCCACCTATTCCTTATTCCATTTTATTACTTGTTTTTTATTTAATTCATTATCGTTTCTTCTGCAGATTGGCTGCTGGTGAGCAGCGGACTCTTCCAGGCGGTGTTCGCGCTGGCCTTCGCCTACTGGGCGGACGTCTACCATCCGATAAAGTGGCTCGTGGGCACGCTGATGCTGCAGTCCGTGACCTGCGTCATTGCCGTGATTCCCTCCATCATGAACTTGTGAGTAACAGCAGCAAACTTACCAGCGTTTGTCTAACGATGTCTCTCCTTTTTGCAGTGCCGATGGCGTCAAGTCGCAGGACGCCTTGGTGGATGCGAATCTGTGCTCGACGTCGCTGGCGCAGTTCCAGAAGCTGACGCTGACGGAGGAGCAGAGCAGCACCTTGACGCTGGCCATGCTGTTCGTGCTCCAGCTGGCTCTGGGCATGGCATCGTTAGCCTATTACACCCTGGGAGTAAGCTACATCGATGACAACTCGCTCTCGCAGGACAGTCCAGCCGTGATTGGCGTCATCCTCGCAGCCAGAGCAGTTGGCCAGCAGATGGGCTCGTTCCTGGTGCTTGCTGTGGGCTGGACCAATGTGGGCTGGTGGCTGGGCTGGGTTATCTTGGCGCCAGCGATCTTTGTGGGCGCCGTGCTGCTGGGCCTCTTCCCCAAGCGGCTGCCCAAGACGGTGATACACCAGGCAGCGCAGAGGATCATGGAGCAGACGAATCTGCGCGGCTTTGGCAGCCAGTTCTCCACGTACATGGACGACACGAACTTCTGGCCCTCGCTGAAGCGACTCTTCTCCAACCGGCTGCTCATGATGAACCTGCTGAGCATCATGTTCCTGCAGAGCGGCGTGCTCAACTATGCGCTGCAGGAGGAGAGCTATCTGCAGAGTCGCTTCTTCCTGCCCTACAACGAACAGGACGGGCTCACCCAGGAATGGCGCTCCGCCTTCGTCTCGCTCTTCCTCAAGCCGCCCGTCATGGCCTTGGGCATGATTATCGCCGGTCTGGTCATCTCCAAAGCACAACTCTCCGCTCGCACCATCACGGGCATTAACATCAGTCTGGGCCTGAAACTGGTCCTCATATTCGTCGGCTACGTCTTCATCAGCTGCGACGTGGGACCCATTGCAGGCGTCGTGGGTGGCAAGCTCACGCAGCCGTATTGCGCCAGCCAATGTCTCTGCACGCCGACTGCTTTCATGCCCGTCTGTCCGGAGAACAGCACCGTCACCTACTTCTCGCCCTGCTACGCGGGCTGCACCAAGAAGGCGTCCATCAACAGCTTCTCGCTGTACGAGGGCTGCAGCTGCATGGGCGATCAGACCACCAATATTGCTGGCACTACGCGGGCCACGCCTGGCGCCTGCAGCGCTGACGTCTGCCAGGGCCAAATCATCATCTTCCAGGTGCTCAGCGTCTCGGCCGCCTTCATCGTCGGCATGAGCGTCATCGGCAAGACGCTGATCACGCTGCGAGCTGTCCTGCCGCAGGACAAGACGCTGGCTCTGGCCTTTGAGCTGATGATTGTCGGTCTCTTTGCCTATGTCCCAGCGCATCTCAGCTACGATCTTGTGACACGTAAGTGCGGACATAATATTTGCATTTTATTGAAGCATCCGTAGACAGCATTAGAAAATTCAACATTTGATCTTCTGTCTCCCAATTATACTTTATTATCGTAACTTCCCTTCAAGTTTTATGACTACAGATTATTTAAATCAACACATCGAATTCCAAGCAAAATTCAGTTTACAATGCAGAATTTTCCATTGAATGGCTTAATTCTGAAAACTATTCAATGCAGGATTCTATATTAAATTCCGTACAAAATTCACTTCCACGACATTTTTACCCCTTAGCTTCGTTCTCAGTATTTTCCTTCAATTGAATACGCTTTGTAGCTTCTTGTTAGTCCTTTAAAGTTGCATAACCTATTACCAAACATTATCCAATCGCCTTGTGAGGAAACCTGCAAACTTTAGCTCGTCCTTTCTTGAGTAACAGCTGCGTTTTATTGCATAATTGATTTTACATCATGCTCTGCTCTCTTTGTTCTCGACAGGCACCACATGCGTCTACTGGGCGCCCAACTACGAGCGCTGCCTGCTGCGCGAGACGCCCAAGCACGGCAACATCCTGGACATCCTGACAGCCAGTCTCATCTTGGTGGCCGTCTTCTTCGACGTGCTCGTCTTCATCTTCGCCAAGGGCCTCAACCTCTACAACTGCAAAGTCACCGACAACAACTACACGCCCTCGCTGTATGCCCCGGTGCCACACGAGGACACTCCCTCCCACTCTGCTCCAGTCTCCACAGCGGCCAGAGGCGGCAGTCCCGTGACGACGACGACGGCAGCTTCCAGTTCGCCCATGCAGCGTCGGGATGCACCGCAATCGCTCGAGCTGCGACCCGAGGCAACCGTGTTCCGACATCCTAGTTCGCTGACCGATTCCTCTGGCGCCCAGAGCATCGTGGAGCCGAATGGCAGTGGCGTAACTTACGCCCAGGTGGTGTTTCCGCCGGACAAGCGCAAGCCTGTCGATGGCAACACCAGTCCCAAGCGCCTGGCTGTGCCCGCCAATGTGCCACTGCATCATCTCTCCGAGTCGGATGTGCGTGCCCAGCTGGGCACCTTGAAGTCCTTCAATCCTGCCCAGCCGCAGCCGCAGCCTGCGGGTCATGATGTGCCGGGCAATGCTTCTCCACAGCCACACATAGCTGCAGCAGCTCCAACTGCGGCTGCGGTTGCAGCAGCACGTCATCCCGAAGATCTGGATTTCAGACCACAAAGTCCTGAAACAGATTTCTAAGCTACTTCACAATTTGTTTTGTTTTCCCTCCTTTCGATTGTTAGCCTTTACTTGAACGCGTTTTGTATTCCTAGCATTAGCATTTGATTATTTATAGCATTAATTTTATATCAGCATCCTTTTCCATGTCATTATGCGCAAGTGCTGCACTAAAAAATACCCTGTAATAAGCTATCCTTACAAGTGCTAGCACTTAAATACCAAATAGACAATTCATCATATGCATAAGCCAATAACAAATAAATAAAAACTAAAACCTACTATTTTGTCCGTCTTTGTATTGATGCGTTGGGCTGCTCCTTGTATGACATCGATGAATTGCTATATCTCTGCCATTTCTTAACGCATTTTCAAAGGACATGTCTCGCTGGAATCGCAAGGACCAAATCTATCGATCTGCATCAAAAAAATATGGGGTCATCTAAGGATCCAACACTTGTAATTTTTTGGTCCGGAAATCTTAAGGGAACATGCCAAAATCACAAATTCAAGGATATCTCTAAAACTACAAGGACGATTTAAATGTCCTTTGGCAGGATCATAGTCCTTGAAAATCCGCTTAGTTTGACATGCGACTCGAAAGGATCCGACAGGATATGGCCGAGATATACGCTATTTTCTGTTTGGAAAAATGTCCTTGTAACTTGGCTCTCCGAAGGATATTCGTCCTTTTTGTAATGTCAATCGGTTTGTTTTGTTTACAGCTATGTTTGTGCCAAAGGACATTCCAATCGTCCTTCAAATGGCCGAGATACGGGGGATTTTCCGACTTTTTGCCAATTTTCCTATGCAACCCCCTTAGAAAATTTTTGGGCCGATTTTTCAGATAAAATTAGCTATATCTCGGCCATTTCTTAACGCATTTTCAAAGGACATGTCTCGCTGGAATCGCAAGGACCAAATCTATCGATCTGCATCAAAAAAACATGGGGTCATCTAAGGATCCAACACTTGTAATTTTTTGGTCCGGAATTCTTAAGGGAACATGCCGAAATCACAAATTCAAGGATATCTCGAAAACTACAAGGACGATTTGAATGTCCTTTGGCAGGATCATAGTCCTTGCAAATCCGCTTCGTTTGACATGCGACCCGAAAGGATCCGACAGGATATAGCCGAGATATACGCTATTTTCTGTTTGAAAAAATGTCCTTGTAATTTGGCTCTCCGAAGGATATTCGTCCTTTTTAGGATGCCAATCGGTTTGTAATGATTACAGCTATGTTTGTGCCAAAGGACATTTCGATCGTCCTTCAAACGGCCGAGATACGGCGGATTTTCCGACTTTTTGCCATTTTTCCTATGCAACCCCCTTAGAAAATTTTTAGGCCGATTTTGCAGATAAAATTAGCTATATCTCGGCCATTTCTTAACGCATTTTCAAAGGACATGTCTCGTTGGAATCGCAAGGACCAAATCTATCGATCTGCATCAAAATAATATGGGGTCATCTAAGGATCCAACACTTGTAATTTTTTGGTCCGGAAATCTTAAGGGAACATGCCAAAATCAAAAATTCAAGGATATCTCAAAAACTACAAGGACGATTTGAATGTCCTTTGGCAGGATCATAGTGCTTGCAAATCTGCTTCGTTTGACATGCGACTCGAAAGGAGACCCCGGAGACCCAAGAATAAAAGCGACTGATTGTTTTGTATTTTTGTTTGGTTTTTATTATAATTGTATTGTTTCCTTTAGTTCAATATATATGTTTTGCATTTGATTTATTTGTTTTAATCTTTTTGTTGATCGCTTACAAACTAATTAATAAATTAATAGTTAGACTTAAAAAAGATACTTAACGCGTCTAAATCAATCATGGGGAGCAATTAAAACATGAAAAGCAAACGCATGACAAAGGTCCTTAAATAAAAAACTAAAAAAATAAAAGAAAACAAAAGAATACTTTAAAACAATTACTTTAGTTGGATGGCTGCGACAGGGTTGCCACCTGCCTCCACCGAATGCCATTCGAGTGCGCCGTAGAGACCCGTAGACCGCAAGTTTTGTGCACCATTGTGTTTGAGGGTGTTTGTTGTTGTGTAGTTGAGTTATTTGTGTGGCATCTACAGATGTTTTCTGGCCGACCTTAGACAAGTTGAGTCTCCGCAGGTGGCTTTATGCAGGTGTGTTGCAAGGATGTGTGTGCAGACAAAACTTGTGGCATCTACGGGGCGCACTGCGACTTCGAGGCGAGGGCGAGGGCGAGGCAGAGGCACTTTCTCTGTTATTTAATTCTCAGTTATTTGCTTTCAGTTAGCTAGTTAATGCTCTTCTGTTGTTTATGTTTTTTGCTTTCATTTTGTTTCGTTTCTTGTTGTAGTAGTTGTGGTTGTTGTGGCTATGCGGCAGAGAGATAGTGAGAGAGTAACAGAAATCTTACAACAGATTTGCTTTTGCTTGCGATTATACAGAATTCGAAATTAATATTAATTATAAACTAAATTTGCAATAACAATAAAAAATAGGACGACTTTTGCTTAATAATATACATTCATTTGAGGCTTCTCATTAAGCACTCCACTTCCACTTTATCATATCATATCATTTTCATATTCTTCTTCTTGCATGTTTGTATATAGTTTATAGGAAAATTGAGGGGGCTGTGGTGCATACTTTTAAAGTTTCACACGCATTGCAAATTGTTGTTTTTCGATTAGCTTTCACACATACTTGCTTTATGTTTACATATATGTATATTTACAGTAATTGCATTAATTAATCAGATAATTAGATATTTGTTTCGCATGCTTTGTGTGCTTGTGTGTGTGTGAGTGCGTGTGTATGCGTGTATGTGTGTGTGACAGAATCTCAAAATATTCTAAAAGTACTACAACATTTTCTACGAGCGTGTGTAAATTTAATTCTCTTTTGTTTTCTTTAATTAATCTGAAACATGCACAATTATGATTTCTTTTCGTTTTCGCTTTTAGTTAATCAAATTTCTTGGTTTTGTTTTGTTTTGTTTTGAGAATTAAATAATGAAATTATAAAAATAGCAGCTTGCTGTATTACATATTAATGTATCTATATAATCAGTGTTTTTTTGTTTTTAGTTGTTTATCAATTATAATTAAGTGAATAAAATTGTTGATCTCTGCTGCTGTTGTTGCTGCTCTTCCATCAACTGACTCTCAAGTGTGTGTTTTATTATTATTTTGTTTTTGTATTGTAATTTTATGTATTTTTTCAGCGCTTGCTTCGATATTTTCTTGCTTTGCTTTTGCTTTTTACAATTTACAATGCACAATGCAAATTATCACATATTTTTCTATATATTTCCTTTCCCTTTTGCAATCCACCAACCAATCTACCGTCTGCCAACATTATCTTCACATCATTTTGCATTTTTCATCTTTAGTTTGTGGCTCAAATTCTACTTCTAGCGGTTTAAGTATGTTTTTGAGGCCAATATGTGTGTATTTATTATTCTTATTTGATTCGCACAACTTCCTTCGAGCTTCTACTTAGTAACATGGAAACAAAATGCATTAAACAAACAAACAAAAAGAGCGTTCTCTAAAATTAAATAAAACAGAATTGATGTGTTATGTTAACCGTAACTGTTACTGTAACTGTTACTGTAACTGTTACTGTAACTGTAACTGAACCTGAATGTTAAATGTCGCGCAGCAGCGCTCTGTTAAAACAAACTGTCTGTTTACAGCGCCTCGCCAACAGTCGCAGCCAGACTGTTAACACGCAGTCTATCCGCCTATGTCTATGTGTGTGTATGTATGTATGTATGTGTGTGTGTGTGTGAAGGTATGTGTTAAACAAATATCACAATCGAGAAATTAACAAAATGGCGGCTGCAGCTCTGCTACCGCACAGCAACAGCAACAACAACAGCAGCAGCAGCAACTTTTTAACAGCAAACTGTTATGCTGCTTATTTATCTCCTCTCTCTCTCTCTCTCGCGCTCTGTAATACTTTTGTTACTTGCTTTTGCTGTGCTGCGTTGCGTTGTTGTTGCTGTTGTGCTGTTAAGGTTGCTGCTGATGTTGCTGTTGCTGTTGTGGGGACTTAATTGGTTTTGGCTGCTATCGCTTGGCTCTGTCTCAATCTCTTGCAGCTTTTGCTTTTGGTTTTTTTTTTAGACAAAGTTGAGTTGACATTTTCATTATTTCGACATTCCGTGTGCCCAGGACGCGGGCCACTTTGCAATTGTTTAAAATTACGCATTAAAACAAACTATTCGCGAACGGCGCGCGCGCTTAGGACATCGGTCCGTTTGTGCTGACTGCCGCTGCCGCGACGCCGCTGCTGCCGTTGGTCGCTGCCTGCTGCTGCTGCTCGACCACTGACGCGGCAGAGACGGCGGCGTCGACGACGACCGCGCTGCTGCTGCTGCTGCTGCCGTTCTCAGCGCTGCCATTGGCGAGTATTGTGGCTGGCGCTGCCGACGTCGCTGGACTGGTCGCTGCCGCTGCCGCTGCCGACGCCACGGCCGCTGCTGCTGTGGGCGCCGCTTGAATCGCTGGCGTTGCGGGCGCCGCGGCGACGGCGGCGGGCTGCTGACTGCCTGCGATCTGGAGCTGCATCTGCAGCTGCTGCAGCGTCTCCGGCGACATGTTCGACTTGAGTATGTTGTTCTCTAGCTCCAGGTTGGAGATCTTGTCCATCAGCTCGGAGATGCGCTCCTTCAGCACCTCGACCTCCTCGCGCACCGCAATCATGAGATGCGATTTGACCAGATCCTGCAAGCGAAAGCAAACCAAAAATGTTAATTAGTAAAATTATTCATACATTTATTTTGTATGGCAGTAATAACAGTAATTAATTTATTATATTTTTCACTTGAAATAATATAATAATTATCACCTTGTTTTAACATTTTACTTTAACAGTCCTCTGCTGATCCCATATGTTGCATAACAGCGTTGTGCACTGTTGTCTGCTGCCCGCCTAACAGCGCGTTAACAGCGATCGCCTATCGATATCGATAAACAACTTGGGCGCCATATTTGAACTACAGGGCAATTGTGAAAAATCAATGGGAACGCATTAAATGCCAAAGTACTTCGACGTCGACTCTCATTCATAAATAATTTTCGATGTTTGCCCAGCGTGTGGCGTGTTTCGAGCAATGTTGCAACAAAGCAGCAAGGGGAACTGTAATTTCGTGGCCAATGTCAATGCCAACACGCCACGACGCGTGCCCCGTGTGTCATAAAAATTTAGTATTGCCATTAAACGATGGCAACGGCAAAAGCAGCGACAGATTTCTCTCTCTCTCTCTCCCTCGCTAAGGTTGCATGTGCTGTGGCACGTGCAACAGCAGCAAGCAAGGCAGGTGAGTTTTTTATGTCGCCGACACTCAACAACTTATACGTAGTTCCGTTTTCGCTTCGCTTTACTCTTTCTTTTCATTTTCTTGCTATAAATAAACGCATCTCGCTTTTTAGCCAATTTCACATCAAGATTTTGGCCTGAATTTCAGACGCATGAAAAAGAGTCGCCATTCGATGGATTATTCTCGATCAGGGAGAATGTCACGTCACTGCGAAAATCGTCTCTCAACTATTTGTTTTTGGTTGCCACGCTGGCGAATCGCTCGCGTTTCACGCGCGTTTCGTGTGCGACTTTCAGTTAGTCATAGCGAATAAGCAACGGCGGTAAATCAGAAAGAATTATGGGCCTGCCAGAATGAGGCATGAACGCGTCGCTTCGCATGTTCGCTCAAATCTGCACTCTCTATAAATATTTGCACGTTTTTTCGGCCATTTGAATACATCTCTTGAGTCAATGAAATCCCAAAAATAACAATTGATACTAGACAACAGCTAATCATTTCAATTAATGCTTAGGCAACTGCGCAGTGATAAATATTTTGGCCAAACTGGTCTAAACTGGACAGACATTTAATGCTGCGAACGGGTGACAATATTAAATATATTATTTATGGCGAATACAAATAATTTATTGCTCGCACACAGGCAGACAGGTGTGCATATCATTAATATTAAATATTAATTCCACAATGTCGTCAAATAGCTATAGAATAGAAATTCGGGGAGTTGTTTTCCCTTCTCTCTTCTCTCTTCTCTTCTCTCTCTCTTCTCTCTCTCTCTGGGTTGGAGTCGCTGTCGAGTTGGTTTCGTGTCGGGTCGAGGTTCGTTTGGGTTCACGCCTCTGCTCTGAGGTAGAGACAAACCTCATCTTCCCGTTGTTGTTTGTCTCTTATTTTTTTTTTTATATTTTCGGTTGCACTTTGCGCTCGACGAAACCCATAAAAATACACACACACGCACACACACAGTGTCAAAAATATGGCGACCAAGACTCTTCTGTCAGCCTGTCGTCGTCTTCACTTGTTCCATGTGCTCTTTGTTTTCTTTGCTTTTGTTTTTTCTTTCTTTTCATTTCAGTTTTCTTGGCCGAGTACAAAGGAATTTTGGGCTGGCAAATTGGCACGAAATAAATGCTCACGAGATTGACAGTTTTGAGATGCGTTTGACAGCCTAAAAGGTTTCCTTTTTTTTTTTCATTTTCTATTGGTCTATGCACAAAAATCAATAGCACTGCAAGGTGAAACTGTCTCTCTTTCCCCTCTCCCTCTCTCTACCCCTAGAGATATATTATGTTAGTTTTGATGATACATACTTTTGCATTTGGCACCATCACGTAGCAGGGACTGTCGTAGCCCTTCTGCCAGATCTCGTAGAGCCAATTCTCTGGCTGGCGAAGCGACATTGTGCCCATCATAATTATTTGATTTGGATTTTTATTACACTTTTTTTGTACACTAATATTTGGTATGTTCTCTTTTCTCTCTCTCTCTCTTTCACTCAGTCTCTTTAATTTGAGTAATTTCACTTCACTTTTTTTGTGTTGAATTGAATTGTTGGATAATTAAAATAATTAGTTTATATCACAGTTAGTTTTCAATATGAATTTTCTTCTTCTGTGCTTTTTTTCTTCTTCTTGTGTCTCTGTCTCTGTCTGTTTCTTATTGCCGTTAATTTTGGTTTTCTTTTTTTATTTTTGGGGGGGTTTTGCGTTGTGTTTACGGCAAAAGTTCAGCAATGACTGAATTCGCTGCGTAGCTTTTGGTAATTTATGAGACCGGCGCAGAGCTTTTGCTTTTGCATTTGCATTCGATGTCGACACAAAAAGCTTTTTGTACGATTGCGATTGTGGCTTTTTTGTTGCGTGTGATTCTTGAATTCGTATAATTCAAAGAGTCTCTTTTTGGCTTTGCACAAATACTTTAAAAACTTATTATCAAGTATTGAATTTAAAAATGTTTTTTTTTTTGTTGTTGCTTATTTTGTTCAGCGGTTTGTTGCGAGTTGTGTTGCGTGTAGCGAGTTGAGCTGGCGACTGAACGTCTGCTTGCAATTAGCGTCCGATTTTATATAAAATGGCAGCGCCGCTCGCCGAGAGCGCAAGCATGCGGCGAGAGAGCACAAGAGAGCGAATAAGAGAGAGAGAGAGCGAGCGAGCGAGCTGTGTATCTGTCAGATACTTTTGTGTGTTTCGCTTCGTTTTTTGGGAGTGCGCGCCATGTTGCGACACAGCTGTGTGTGTGCGTGTGTATCTCATAGACGGGTGTGTATCTTTATCTACAAGTATTTTCATGCAACGCTCTCTGTTTGTTTTGACGCCAGTCTTCTTCATGATTTACTTGTATTTATTTTTTTTTAATTCACTACAGGGCAGCAAGCAACCATGTAAAATAATTAAACGGCATTTTGTTGCTACTTGTTTCGCAGCTACTTAAAAGGAGTATCTAAAGCGCTCGCACATTTTGTGTTTTTGCTTCGACGTTTCTGCGACGCAAAAACTTTACGACAATTTATTTCTTTTTTTTTTTGCTTGTTTTGGTTTTTTATTTTATCATAAACGAGCGCAAAATACTCAAAATGCTCAGTGAGCGAATGGCGCGCTCCGCGTTCTTATAGATACTTTGACACTTCTGAGCAACAACATGTCCAAAGTGTCGATGGTGGTGGTTGAGGTTGTGGTTGAGGTTGTTGGTGGCTTCTACCTTTTGCGCATTGCGTTTTATGCTGAGCAAAACAAAACACTTTCTTCAAAGTTTGTTTTGGGTTGAAATCGAAATGCAGTTTATATAATCGAGCCGATTGTTTCCGCTTCGCTTTGGGGGTAGAGAACAACAAACCCGTAAGCCCACAAGAATTCAAGGGCTTGCAAATTTGCAAAACAAATTGTCAACATTCGCAACTGTGTTCGAGAATCCAACATCAACATCAACATCAACACATGGCAACATGGAACGTATCGATTTCATGCGCATGTCGAAGAAACCTCTTCCTCTTCTCTCTTCCCTCCCCTCGCCAACCAAACGCGGAACCCCAAAGCTAAAGCTCAGCTAAACACAACGATATATTTATACATATATTTAGTACACAACGCAAGTCTGTGTGTGTCGCATAGAACAAAAAGCCGGCAACGAATTGTAAAAAAACATCCGCATTAAGGCGGCAAAAATTGTAAAAATCAGCCAAAGTAAACAAATATGTAATAAATGAAAAAAATGGAAAGCAAGCAAATAAACAAACAACAATTAAATGCACATTTGTACAAACAAATAAGTAATAACTCTCGCGCATCTGAACAATTTGCAAGTCGATTGCAAAACTGCGACAACTGCGTAGAATGCATCATAAAGGAAAGGAAACACTCTAGATGACATAAGAGTATTAACAGTTCCACGTAGCATTCGTGATAACAAGTCGACGAGGCATTAAAGGCTTACCAAAGGGTAACAACAATACATCTGACAGACCTCAAATACAAATCTTTCCATTATGGAATGCTAAAAAGTCGCATAGCAATTGGCGGTAAACTATTTAGCGTGACTTAATTGACAAAGCAGTTTAACATTTTCAGCAATATTAAATAAATAAAATATATACAGAAATGATTACAAGTCTTTTGCTATGAGAACACAACGAATCTCTAGCGTATCAGTTAACATATTTAAAATGTTACAAAATAAAGATTGTAAATTCGAAAAGCAAATGCAAATCGATTTATTAATTCGCGCGATATTCAACAATGTTTGAGTGCCTCTATAATTATTACAAACAGTCGCAATGAGCGCTGACGACAAAAAAGCCCAAGGGGCTCAACAGCGCCTCCCCCGCATGCCAGAATATAATATAATTTAAAAGCGATTACAAATCAACTTTATAGTAAAAGCGTGCGGAAATTTTATTCGTTGTTTACAAACAAAAGCCAAAATAAAGGCGACAACAACAGCAAAATGAGAATGCAATAATAGCAGCGACTGCAACGTGTGGAAAATTACAACAGAATTTCTATTATTTGTATTTTAGTTTTTTTTTCGAATTTGGCACGCGGTCAACGCGTGTTGTGTTTGGGAACAAAACTACAGAATATATATGTGTGTATTGTGTTTTGCGTTGAGACGAGAACTATTGGAAGCGACTGTTGACCAATTAAAGTGATCTGTATTCCGGCTGAATCACATTACGGCGCGTGCATCGGGCTCAAATTAATGGATTGCAGCCTCTGCGAATCGGACTTTGGGCTGACAGACAAACTGACTGACTGACGAGCGATAAGATAATTAAGCTTATCAATGGGGAAACATCATGCATCCTACTGAGAAGTGAGTACCACAAAAACAAAACGCCAACTATCTGTGCTTATAAAACAGTCTCGTAGACATGCAGTCGCCACAGACTGAAGGTTAAAAAGTCTGTTGGGGGGGAGATTCGAGTGATAAGAATTATATAAACTGTGTGTTCACAGATGTCTATTGATTGTTGCGAACAGGCAAATGTTTTCAGCCCATCCTCAAGTGACTCAGGAGAGCAGACACAAACACAAACAGTGACAGAACAGCTGGGAATCAAGTATTATTTGCTCTGATTCTCTGGTTTCGAGTGGAGACCGTGGAGATGATCTTATTTTCGATTGCTCAAAACAGTCACCTGTCAACAGTTTCACAGCAATGCTTGCCAAGAAACCACAAAGGCGACTTTGGACTGCGTTCTGATGTATTGACAGCTGTGCCGATTTGTTGAATTTGTTGAATTTGGCTGAATTTTTACCGTTTCGACTGCTGGCATTATCAGTGGAGCAGATCGGGCAAACGGAACTGGGAACTGGACAAACGGCTGCTGCTCATTATCAGCTCAAATGTCTAATCGCGCTGAGAATTTCGCCTCGAACTTGTTTCGCTCAGAGACAGAGACAAAAAAAGTCAGACAGAGAGAGATTCTGGGTATTTGTTTTGATTTTGGGCAAGTGCTCGAGTCGCATTTTTAATTGCCTTTCTATGGCGTCTCTCTCTCTCTGCTGACGTATCGAGCTGGGCTGCTAAATGGCCGGCAATTGAAATTCATTAAAAACAAATCAAATAACGACAAACAGCACAACAAAAAATATGCGAGAGGCAGCCAGCGATAGAGGTGGGGTCTCTTTAGTAAGACAACATATTTAACTATCAGCTCAACACGATCATCATCAACTGAGCTTATCAGCTAGTCCGATTGTCTGGCGAGCTTATCAGCAGTTTTCACACAGTGTTCGCGTGATTAACTCAAAAGGCAAATAGATCACAGCAGTTCACCGAGATTATACACAGCTCATAATCAACTATTAGCACATTTGTTTACCAACACACAACAACAGGTAAACACTCACATATTCACATGCAGCTCTGTTCGCGTATGCTAATTTGTGTTTATCTCAGGCAGCACATAAAAATATATACATATAGTATAATATATGCACGAAAGAGAAAGATATTTGTGTGTGTGTTGAGTTGACATGCCTAAAATACACCTTGTTTATTTGACCACAACAAATAGAGCTTCCAATTGCCAGAGTCTGACTCGATATTTGCATAGAAATTAGTATGGATCATCGCAGACTGAGTCTGATTCTGAGTCTGACTCAATGACAGCTTCTCCGCTTGGCGTATCTTCTATAAAAATATATCTATAACTATCTATCTGGATCCCTGCGTGGCACGTGTAGCCAAACAAAGCGACTAGCCTTATCTCGGAAGAGAGAAAGATAGAGAAAGACAGTTGCTTCTGTTGCACTCGATAGCCAATTGTGCGCTACTCTTTGCATAGACCCAATCAAAGGAAATACTAATAAAAACGAGCTAAACGAGCTCAATAGCAGCAGTTCGAACAGCCCTGGGCAGAAATATTGGCATCAAGACAACGAGCGATAACAAAGACGGCGACACAATGAAAAGGTAGTTTAAGAAACAAATAAACAAAGATCTATCTGTGAATCAAGCCACTCAGAATTGCAGGCAAACGATTGAAATGATAAAGCAAAATATACTTGGTAAGCAAATTTTAGATAAATATATGCAATTGCAAAGGACTTGAATACAAACCATTTAACATGTATATCAAAGTATATATTGATTAAAAATCTAATTTCAAAGCCCACACAAACCACAGTCCCTGACTTTGCGGGGCTTTTGGCTGAGTATTTATAATATTCTACACTTAAATTTAAGTAAGTGGCAACGAGCCACGTAAATCCCCTCGAAAATTAAGATTTGCATTTCACAATCTTGCACTAATTTGAACGCTTTAACGATCGCCTTGATCACCACGTCAATTAGTGATCTTTTAATGCAATTTGATTAATTACTGTACACATGTTTGTTCAAAACTCAAATCTAGCTAAGAAATTGGGCAATTAGTTTTTATGAATTCAGCAAGTGTTCTGCGAATTGTGTGCAATTAAATTGCATCTGAATGTTATAAAACTTATGTGCCGCCCACGCGACATCCGCAGAAACATGACGCATTTGGTGTTTGATGTGTTCATAAAAAGAAAACTTTTCCTTTCGCACGAAAACGCTGCTAAAAGCGTGCCAAGAATATAATAATAAGATTGAGAATTGAACATGAAGAAATATTGTTGGTCACCTACAGCGTTATGGCATTATTTTCGCCTACGGAATACAGCCTACGGAATACGTGTGTACTATATTATTGTGGGGATAAATGTGATGCGAGGTATATATTTGCCAAAGCGACTTTGACAGTTCTAAATTAGGTTGATCGGTGCCGAAAATACTACAGAACATTACTCACAATTTCTCTTTCAGGGAAATTGAGGCGGCAAAATATGAAAGGAATATTTGATAATTGTGCACGACACCCGCATTTCGTGGATCGTGGCCTTAACCCAAAACTTGGGAGACAATGCGGAATGGTTACAAGGATATGCGAGTTAGCTAAACAACAATAATGAATTCGAACTGCAATCCGATGTATGATATGTTAGTTGTCGCCGTAGTACACAACTTAATAAACATTGTCACTTGTCGTGTAGCTCATTTTCATTTATTTTCTACAAAACTCGCCGCAGATTCAGGTCAATGGGAAAGTTTATTCAACCGTCGCGCCGCCACGCGCGCAAAAATAAACCAGAGGCAAACAAAATAAATAAATACGTGATATATTTCATTCTATTCGCTGTGTGGGGCGTTTGTGGAAAGGATGCGCAGTTAATGGCCAGCCACGTGTGGCTAATAAAATATGAGCCTAAAGTTTCAACAAGTTCCTATGAATTAATGCGAGATTTCCCAATTTCCATGAATGCAAGAATGAACAGCTCATATTTCTAGTGATACAAGATGTGAACTTTCACTGAGTGCTGATAACCCAAGAATGCAAAGAACTTGGTGTTCTAGTTTACTAAATTAGTAATGTGTAAAAATGAAATGAGCTCATTGCCAGACAATATTTTAGTACACAAAGTGTCTCAGAACAAGGTAAATCAGTTATCTTTACTCCAAAATGCAAGCAGACCAGACACAAGCCATTAAAGATCACTTTTAAAATGCTGCTGATAATTCTGTCTGCCTCCCTTCGTGTTCTTGCCAGATTTATGATCTGCTATTTTAGTGTGTGCCTGACCTCGCTGTCAACGAAAGGGAACCTCGAGCGGTTTTCCACGTTTGGGGACACAGTCGAAACAAAACAGTTAATTGCCAGACGCGTGCGGCGCCTTCAGCCAATTTGCCAGCCATCTTTTACAGCTAATTTGCGCATTCGAATGCAATTAGCAGCTCTCGTCTGGCTCTGACAGTCTAGGTATTCAACGCGAACTGTGTCTAGGAGGCTGCTCAACTACCTGGCCACATGCTAATCTGCAATCCGATGGTCAGAAGGCAGATCGTAAATTGTAAATCGCTTTATGGCTGGCAGCAACTTGTGTTGCAACTGCAACTGCAACTGCCACAGCAGCAATCTCTGACTGTTCGAGTTAATTGCATTTGTTTGTGTGTATTTTGGTGCGTTTCAATTTGGTTGACCGACAGTTGCCGGCTCAACGAGCTGATGGTTTAACGAGCCTTTATATGATCTCATTTTATGCGGAATGTTTGACAGACTCCCGAAGAGCTGTAAAATATTATAAATATCAATTGTTTACCATGCAGCCTTGTTCATTAATGAGGTTTCAACTGAAACGATCACGTGTCTGACTTTATGTTCCACAAAATGTGGCAGAAAGTTTATCTTTCAAATGCAATATCTGTTGAAAGAAATTCGTTAAATAAACTACATCATGATTGTGATTGAGCATGATAAGAAATCTATTTGTTTGTTAAGCTCTAAAAATAGAAAGGTGTTGTAGAGTTATATACATTTAACAATTGCAGGAGCTTCTATCATATTTTTATTTCCACGTATGACACTATTTATGGCCCTAAATGAGCTTTGGTTATCACATTACAACACTCCCCAAATACTTCGCTCTCTCTCTCTCTCTTTGTCTCTGTGTTTATCTGTCATTCGTTGTGTTGTTCGCTCTCCACTTTGGGCTCTATGCATATCACAAATAGTTCGTAAACAAATGAGTTGGCAAAGAGGAATGAAAAATACATGCTGAGAACACGCAGAAAATTAATGAAAATTTGAGCAGGGAACAACAAAGAAATAAAGGCTTCCTTTCTCGCCACCACCAAAAGAACAATACCGAAAAAAGAACAAAATTATCATGAATTATTCAAGGCCAATCATTGAAGGCAAAAGCTGAAGCCGAAGCACAATATCAACAAACAGAGGCCACTATTATTTCATACTGTATCGGACCCTATTTACACAGTGTGCCAGCCAGCCTTTGATGATCTGATGATACGCGAGGGCAGCTCGAAAAGTACTTCAATTTATGTGTTATACTATACGTTACTTGTGGAGCTGCCCTCGCATATCATGCTCTCAGTGCCTGGTCACGATCCCATTCCCATCTCATCGCATAGTTAATGCGAAATATTTTAATTATTTTGTTTTGCTAGCCAAAGTTTTCATTTCATTCTTTCATTCCTTTTTTTCTGCTCTGTTTTGTTTGTCGATTTGTTTTGCTGCCTCCTTCGCCTGTGCTATTTTTGGCAATCACCAAAAGATCATTCGTTACGCCCCCCCCATAGATTGTGTTTGTATCGAGCCCCCCTCTAGTTTAATGGTCAAGTAGTTCTCGATACGACAAAACTGGGCACAAACTGTTCAATTTATTCCATCTTTCATGGAATATTACTTTGTCTTTATTGAAATTCATTGAGAGCATTGACAATTGTCTGGAAAAATTTCAACTAGATACCCCACAAACGACAGAGAGAGACCCCGTCTATAAGAAACTAATTGACTTACGAGCCGAACACAGACCAGATGTGTTTTTTTTTTCTATCGTTTATTATTTTGATTATGTTCTTGGTGCTTACCTGCAAAGACAGAAGAGAAGAGAGGAGGGAAATGTGTCAAAAATAAGTAAACAAAATCTAAATTATGTATTCTTAAAGAATTCGTGGAAAAATTAGACATCAAACTGTCAACAGCCGATGATATAGGAGTGCATGCGAGAGCATACATATACATATATATTTTTGATTTTGTTGGGTTTTATTAATTTTCTCTGAAGACTAATTATAAGATTCCCATCAAGCAAATTGAACGTGGCGAAATTGTTGTTGTTGTTTTTCCCATTCCCATTTAGTTTTTCTTAGCTAAATTATTAACGCGGAAGCAAATGACCGAGAAACGCGTCGTGTTGTTCGCTTTATAGCCTGCTTTATAGAGTTTATTGAGCTGTTTCAGAATCGTGCACATTTCACAGACATGATAAAGCGATATATTATAAAGTATGAATGCCTAACGTCACAGGCATTTCAGAAACCATAATATCTACATATTTATATTCTCTATATTTCTATTTGTAAGTTGTGTCGCCGAAGAATGTTTTGTGGGCCTAATTTGCCAAATGTTCAATGGCAGATTGGTGCCAATTCGAAATGCCCAACTAGCAGGCAACACGTGATGAAAGCAGGCATACAAAATTAATCATCGTATTGCAAAAGCATCTAATTTTAAACGTTGCTCACAATACACACACTCAGAGATTCAGAGATCGATGTGAACGCATCCATCTGCTGCCCGCCATATGCAAAAAAGGCAAACGCGTTTCCATATCATCGTACGATTGAGATTGCGTTTGCTTTGGCTTTGGCTTTTGCGAGTATGTTGGTGTTTGCGATCATGGCCAAATATATCGTGGTGTATATGGCCCGAAACGAGCGAACATTGTGTGTGCGTATTGTGACGAGGTTACACTCAGGTAGGTGTGTCTGTCGTTGTCGTTGTCGCTGTGTCTCTGCGGCTGTCGCCCGCTTGTTTCTGTCTCGGCCAAAACAGTCGCCAGACACATGCCACGCACACGCACAACAAACTCACGACTCGACGTTGCCGCCACACTCGCAACTTGTTCGACTGGTCGCCAAACTCAATAAAACTTGAATCGATAAACGAACGCATTTAAATTAGTTGTAGCTGGCAACTCGGACAACAGAGAATGAGACTCGAGACTACGACATTTGCAAAAATATAACGCACTTGAATAAAACACACACTCATGAGCATATATGAAGAAATTATAAAGTCTAAGTGGAATGCTCTAACCACAATCCCGCATAGGCTGGGCACATTTCATTAGCTGCAGAGTTGAGCAAAGCAAACCGATTGCTAAAGACATTGAGATACAGATACTACTGTAAAGATTCAATCGAACCTTCAGCTGATTATGTTTGTTGTTTGCTCTTATCAAATAACTGAAATTTTCTACACTTTCCTCATAACTTTCATCTCAAGTTCATCTGTCAACTGAATTGTGCGTCAGCTCTTCTAAATTTAAACACAATTGTGTTTCATATTTATATCGTAATTATTTGTGTTGCTGAATTATTTTTAGCAATTTGTCTTGTGCTGATTTTGTGGCTGGTATCGTTTGGTTTCGCTTCATTTCATCCGAGCGCGAATGCCAAAAAGTTAATTAGGTCAACAACTGTTTTTGTCATTTTTCAGTATTATTATTTATATACACATGCAATATAAATGCTGTTTTTTTTCTCAAACAGCAACAAACAGCAGCAACAATTTGCTGCTGGGCGCGCTTGACAGCCAGCAAATAAAGCAAAGCATCGAAATATTTATATACGTACTATATGTACGTATTTTTTTGGCCAAGTGTGGAAAAACTTTTGTGAGTGGCTGTAAATGCTATTGTGTTGTGTGTTTTGGGGGTATATCAAGTGCAGGTTGACAGTTGGCAGTTGATTGACATTTCTAGTTGTTGTTAAGTGGCACAAGCGTCGCTGAGGTGCAAATGTAGATTGGGAGAAATTTGTCAACTTTGAAGCGCTGCAGCTGCTGAGCCGAGACGGAGACCGAGACGGAGACCGAGACGACCTTAGGCGTTGGACACACCCACTTGACGCCCAGTTTCGATTGGATTTTACGCATAAAATCATCAGAAATCAAATGGCAGCTCAATGGCAACAACAGCAGATATCGGCCAAAGCTTTGTGTGTGGAATTCAAGTTGAAAACACTTTAAAAGGTCAACTCGGCCATGATTAACAACACACAAACGCTACACGAGACTATTATTATTCGGAATTAAAAGGCAATCTTCGATCGCTTCTCATCTGTTTCCTCATACAAAGCGGCGAATAATTGATGCCGATTTAGAACTCGGTTCGAATGCAATTATCGAATATACGGAAGATATGATATATAAGTTGTATATAGCACAAAGGTCATTATGTCAATATATCACAAGACATTAACTGTGCACACAGCTCAGTTCACTTCAGTTCAGAGGTGAACATCAATTCAGACTATGCAAATGAGGCAGGGTCACATTAATCATATGGAATCGTGCGGACAATTTGAGCTCTGTTATTGAGATACTTTCAGAAATGGCCAGCTAGAAATAGATTCGAAAGGGAAAATGTGACCCAAATATGTGGAACGAAATTCCAAAATTATTGAAGAACATTTCAACAATTTGAAAGCGCATCTGAAGTTCGTTGTGCCGACGAGTTCTGGTCTTGGACCTGTTTAACATTAATTTGTATGCAGGCGCCATCGAATGGGTGAAAATTCATTCACATATGCAAAAATATTGTTTGTTACGATTTTTAATTTGCATAAATCTGTTTATTGTTGTTGACGCCGCAAACGATATAAACAAATAATAATAATATGGCATAAATTATAAGCACACAGACACAGACACAGAAAGTTAAAGTGTGTGCGGAGCATTTGGGTTTTAGCCGGTTTTTGTTTACGCGTTGTGGCTGTTTCTCTCTTCGTTGTTTAAAATAAATGATTGGCAAAAATTTGGCACAAATTGTTTGTGGCAATGCGAGTAAATCAAATGTGATTTATTTAATATGTCTAGTTCCGTGTCTGTCGAGATTCAGGCAGCAGGAAACCGGCATAAGAATAGACACAACCCCATAGGCAATTGCCTTGTGTTCTGTCTAATTAGTTTTTGGCATGCCAAAGTGAAAACGAGAGCAGCTGGTTTTCGAGTGTGTATTATATAAGATAAAGACACTTTGAGTGGGTGCGGCGCTCTAATCTGAACGATAAGCGAGTCCCACAACCACACTGTCCCCCAGGGCCTGGAGGGCCGATAAGCGTGCAGACATTGCCCCAAAGTATTGGGCGTTGTGTTTTGTCTAATCAAGGACGTTGCATGCGATTAAGCGTCGAGTGTTGCAATCGCATACATATTAAAGCGTTAAATCGAGTGTCGCAATGAGAGCACACTTTATCAGTCGAGTGTCGCAACGAGAGCACACTTTTCGATAAAAGCCAGCTCAGAGTCGAGTGGCGCAGTGAGAGCACACTTTGCCGCCAACAACCGCTTGGCTTGGCATGTAAATTGAGTCCGCTTGGCAACAAACTGCAGCGAAAAGTCGAGCGACGCTGCTAGTTCGAGTGCATGGCAAGCAAACTGCGAATACTGCTGGGCGATAAAACTGACCCACTTTCAAACTCGGCGCTGACTGCCACAAAACTGCATCTAAAGGCTATGGCTATGCTATCTAACACAGACGCTTGTCTAGGCCAGTAAATATGTGTGTCTGTGTGTGTATTGCAATGTCGTCACATTGTCTAAACAAGTTTCGCGCTTGTGCGAGTGTGAGTAATTGCATGTGTGGGAGTGAATGTGTGTGTGTGTGTGTGTGTGTGCTTGATTTTGGCAGCACAACAAAGACACATCATGACCTTGAATGTGAAATGAAAATTCTAGACGAAAGAGCCGAAACTAAAAACAGCCCAAGTATCTCAAAAGTGCCACTTTGTTGTTGCTTGTTTGTGTTGGCCACATTGCCATGCAAATGTATGCAGCGCAGCACTGCAGCTAATTGCTACAACGTTTTGCCTCGACTCGTTTTTCCTGCGAATTGTTGCATGACTGAGTCACAGCTGTTTTTCAACGGTTGTTGTGAAATTCTACGCCGCCACAGGCAACATTTGCAATTTTCCTCTGACTCCCGACCCGACACTTGGCGTGCATTTCACACGAATTGAAAGTCGCCGACCTCCACTTCCCAGCAACAACAATAACATACAATGTGTTGCATCAAATGTCAAATTCTATAGGAAACTTATGCGCTTGCTGCTGTTCTCGAAACTGCACAATAGACGTGAGAGTTGCAGATGCAACAAATTGACGTTGCAACACGGGCTGCCATTGTGATGCAATCTGAAGCTGCAACCAATGACGTCAGTCCGCTCTCGCTGGCTTTTATTGTTTTTCGATAGACATCGAGAACTAGAGATGACAGCGTGACAACTCTACGAACGAGTCTCGATTCCATCTGAGTGATAGTCCTGTTATCGATCGTCATTGCATCCTGTTTGGCTTTCGCTGGAATTGACCTCGTTTCTATCAATGCTTTCCCTCTGCCAAACACGACTTTCAGCTCACGAGTCCGCCTCTAATGAGCAGCTCTCAAAATGCTATTAGCTATGTTTTTCCCCCGCTTTTGTCAGATCGAATGATAAACACGCAGCGGTCGTCTCTGCCGCAACTAATTAGCACTATATAGACTAAGCCACTGACGTCAGGCGACTGGTTCAAAGTGCAATTAGGGCAAACGCTACAGATACTTAACATTCGATACAGCTGGAGATATGACTACAGATAGTATTGCTTGTGGCAGCATATCAGCTCTGATTTCGCATCTCACAGCAATACCCGATGATTAGCACGCGGCTCAAACGCGTGCCTTCAGTAAACAGCTAAAGACAGTCTGGCAGACAAGTGTTGGGCTTTCCGTGGGCTCTGATAAATGGCAAATATGTTTGCCAGATGTCATAACAACAGCATTGTTATGTAAGCCACCACAGTGCCCATTATCTCTGGCCGAGCATAAACATTTAGCAATATTTTTAACGTTTGTTGTTCTGCCCGAGTACAATTCTTGTTTTTCACTTTCAGCACTTGCTCAAATAGAGCAACAGAGAGTGGTAAAAACCCGAGTTGTAGCAACAACTCAACCTGGCCAGCGTGTTTTCGATTTTGTTTCTGTTTTATCTTATCTTTTATTGCACCCCTTCGTTGTTTTTTATGTATTGCTGTTTATGGCTTTGTGGATCGTTGTTTTTCCGCCCAGTTGGCCGAGAGAGCGTCAAGCCCGCCCTTTGGCCGCAGTCAAATAGGCTTAAGAGCACTGAGAAATTAACACCATAAATGTCATTAAGTCATTAAGTTGCATTATCGTCGTCGTCATAAGTCGTATGGTTCTCGCTGCCCCAATCTATCTTATCTTGTTGTTTTCAGCTTGTTTCCTTAACTGTTGAATATCTGTTTTTTTGCTGTCACAAATTGAGGAAATTTGATAATTAGCCAGACAAATCGATAAGCTCAACTCTGGGAGAGAGAATATTATTTAGAGTTCTTTAAATTGTTTAATCTAATGCTCTGTCTACATATTGAACTGTTCTTTAGTTGATTATTGAATATTAGTCTAACCTAAAAACGCTATCAATAGCCAAGAATATCATTTACTAGCCAGCGAAGTGGCGCCTAGACTTTGTTTTGTTTTGCTTGGCTTTGATTGAACTGTTTGCTATTTCTAAGAGATTTGAGATGCGAGTCTACAATATATTTACGCGCAATGAGCACGAGATTAGTACATTGCTCGTAATTGGAACGTGTGAGTGCCTCACAAATACACTCACTCCGCTGATAGTAATTCTGTCTGAATATTCGCTTATCGCAGCTGCTGATACTCGTACTCACAACTCTGAGTCGTGTGCCTTTCAAATTGCTTTGCCAAAATACAGAACCAAAGGAAAAGAAAATACTTTTTAAATGCGCAAAACAAAAAGTGACGTCATTATCGCTTTGCATTGATTGATAAGCGAAATGTTGAAATAAAAACAATATGAGTATATTGTTTATGCATAAAGAAAGAATCGTTTAAGGAAGGAGCCGTCAGACTTCCGCCCACTCGAAGGGCGTGTGCTTTGTATATGAGAGTATTTTATTGCGACCGCTTGTTCCTGTCTTTGTAAAACAGGAAAAGTGTCCGCTGCACATAAATTACAAAAATATATATACAAGAATAATATGCAGTTGTATTTGGAAACTGAGGAAAACAAATGAGTTTTCAGCGGCTGTAAATCATCATCAAAGAGACGTCTGCGCATCATCAGACCGGCTATAAACTCTATGATTACGAGATGGTTTACGGAAATATTTCGGCCCCTAAAGAATGCCACAAAATGGGGAAATTAAATAAAAAGACATATTTCAAAATAGCTTTGTATTTATATAGCCATAAACACGGTATTCTGAAAATTTCAGCACGACGGCTGAGCGCAATGAAATTGCAATTGTGGCTGAAAGTTACTTTTATATAATGCCTTTGTTATCTCATTGTATTCACCTGTCTAAGCATGTCTATTTTTAGACGCTCGACACCAACACACCCCAGCACAGCCGACTCCAAGTGGATATCCCTCCATCCATACTTGAGTCAATGTTTCGATATAATGATGCATAATTCGATGACTTTCACTTTGATGGCAAAGGCGAAGTCGAAGGCGAAGGCGAAGGCTTTAGGCTTTTGGGTGAGAGTCGACTTGACTTTGGCCATTTGATCGAAAATGTATAATTATTATTATTATGATTTCGAAAATTGTTTTCGCCATATCATGGCACAAAAATGTACTTGACGCGATTACACACCGACCGTGCATTGTATTATTATTATTATTAGTATTTTATTTTTTTTTGCTTCAGCTAACAATTTATGGTATTTTCGAGTGGTGGCGCGATAAGCACACAGCACACAGCACACAGAGAGCATAGCGAAATGTCTGCCATTTTGTAAACAACATGACTGATAAGAAGGCGGCCCAGCCCGATTAAAAATCATTTTATTTAATTTTCGCCAAGGTCAAAAGCAATAGCAAACACAATAAATCCTGTTACAGCAAACTATGGAAAATGAAAATTACTTTCACGGCGAGAAAGAAACTTCTCAGACGAATAGAAAGGCAGAGACAGAGAATTGTTGCTTTGTTAAATTGTCATCTTCTTCTCTGCCATCTTTTTGGCCCGATGAAAGTGCAGAGCAATTGAATTGACCCAAATGACCAATAATGGCCAGCCAGCTTTGTGTTGTCGGGGAGAAACAAAACACAACACAACCAACTGCCTCTTGCAGCGTTATACATTTGATTTCAAAAAGGAAAAGTTGATTGACTTAAACGACACACACACAACTCACAACAACTGCAGCTGCAACCGCAACCAGCTGAAACTGCATGCAACAAGTAGAACCAATATGTGTCAACCAGCGCCAGATCCGTCATAATAAAAGAGCCCCATAAATCGAATCGAATGTTGTATGACTTTTCGGTAGATTGAACCATTTTGTTTGGCTAATTAAAAGCACATAAAAGTGTTACGATTAGTTAAGAGAGCTGCCATTTCTTCAGACCAAAGGAAATGGAAGTGAGCGATCGTTTTATTGATGATTTGCGTCAATTTTATTTTCCTAGTTGATTTATGTATTCGAATAAGTGTCATAAAAATACCACGATAAGCACTTCTAGCATGTGATTGAAGTTGTGAATGAATCTGAATAATAAAATTACTGCCTCTTGACTGTAATATTTTCGCTCTGACAACAACTCAATGCTGAGTCGAGGCTCAATCGAAAGCCGCCCACGATCTGCCACGCAGTTCAATTAAAGCCAGCAATTGTTGCTGCTGCTTGGGGGGCGATTTCAACGCACTCTGCAAATCATAAACACATCAATCACATGCGAGCGAGTGAGAGAGTGCGATGGGGAAAGAAAGAGCCAGCGGATCAAATAATCAATTGGCATCTTTCAGTTTTCATCGCGGTTTTAATTGAGTCTAAAAATAGCTGCGCACTTGTACATTGATATTACGAGTACGAATGTGAATACGAGTCTGCGTCTGAGTACAAGTGCGAGTACTCAATTCAATTGAACTGAATTTGCACTTGTTCGCCTCTAAGGACAACGCTGCAAGAGTCCACTCGAGGGGGCAACAACGCCGCAGGGCCAGCGGAGGTCTTTGGCCAGTCTTTGGCTCTCGAGTCTGAAGTGACAGCAAAAGCTATTTCTGGACCGAAAGATTTCGGTTAGAACCAGTTGATGCTTATCAGCTCTATTTTTAGTAAGCACTGCTCAACAGATCATATCTCAACATGATTAACAATCCACTATTTGATAAGTTATAGTGCTGAAATTTCGCATTCGCTTATCTAAATCTAGGCATTATCTTTTGCTAACCATCGTATAGTAGTTACAAAGTGCTATAAAGTTGTCAACAACAATTTTTAATTCGTTTTTCACGGCCAAAAGTTCGCGGCAAAACAAACTCAGATAAGGACTTTTCATATATGTACATTGCACATTATAAAGATTATTTTGTTGTCGCTGTGGATGACCACGTAGACATATTGTTGCACAAATTCAATATGTGCATCGCACATTATTATCAAAGACAAGGATTTTTGGATTAAAAATAGCATGATGACATTTGCAACTTACCATTGCCTGTTCGATTTTGTTGTCAATCGCAACTGCACTTGTTCCAGATGCACTGCAAATATAAAATACGAAAATTATGATTAAAAAATGTTTGTTAAAGGGCATTTGATTTGCCAACATTGGTAAAATTAACCATCAAGCGATTTGGGATGCGGTTTTAATCAGTTCAACAGGCATTTCAAAATGCCGGTTTATTTGAGTTGACCTTGCGGCCATTGAGGTCAATATGATAATAAAACTTCCTACACTTTGGCAAAAGTTTGCCCCAATCGGAAAATAAAAGAGCCCCCATTTAAATGCAATGTCAAATGCGCAATTAAATTGTCAGCTTTTCGCATTAACATTACCAAAAATTTGAGATAAAAAACAGATAATAAAAGAGTCGCCCCATCAAATGTTTTGTAAAAAGTCGAAAAAAAAACCGCAACCAGTCTGATAATTCGTTTGGCTCATTAAAATGATTGAATAGTCTGTCCCTCGGCAACGCTCTGTCAGTTTTTCAAATGGTTTAACATGTCAGTGGAGCAGCTGCAAATAAATACGTACGTACGTTTCCTTAATTATTGAGTGACCGAACAAATTGCATATTGTACCATTGTTCGAATTGCTTTTAATTATGTAACTAGATGAAAACAACAACCACAGAGAAACCCAGCAATTGTGCATACGTCGATTACATAAAGCACAAAATCGTTTTCGATTCGTTTCGCATTTCAAGAACTGCCAAGCCGAAGATCTAATGCTCTTAGGCTAACCCTATAGAGAAGTAGAGGGAAGTAAAAATCAGCATATTATAATGATAATTTATGAAGCTGTCACAAGTGGCATTTTAAGCCATCTTCAACAAATTTATGCCCGTCACCTGAAGCTCAACAAAGTTATGCTAACCGAAACAGAAACAACAAAAAAAAAACCCCCGCAAACATTTGAAGTTCTTGGTGGCAAGAAACCCATTCGCCCAGTTCGCAGATTTGTTCACCTTGAGCAAAATGTTTCGGCTTAGAGAATACAGAAAAAAACACATACTTATAGTATTGTGTGTACATTGGTGACTGGCTTTTGGGTGAATTGAAAAAAGCATTCAAGGACTTTTGGCAATTGCCGAGCGATAATAATAATCGCAGCATTCTTGATTAAAGCGCGGCAAACCTAAAGAGACAGACTCGACAGACTGACTGTGATTAGCATTTGTGCTGAAATGGGTACGTTGAACTAAGCACACGTTTTTATGGGTTATAGATCATGGTCAATACTGAATAGAAGTCGTTGTAGTTAATGTTTATAACCAACACACACTCTCGTTCTGGTCTAATCAATCGATAATATATGGGCCCAGACGGAATGGTATTGGGAGCACAACGCCTATTGTATTGAGGTGTCACGCAATCTTCAATTATAGAAATGGCCATCATAAAGATGGCTTCGATAGATAGTATATAGTACAGGGCAGAAAGACGTTGATGAGTCAATCCTGCATTGGGAATTTTCTATTTCGCATGGCAACGTGAAGGCGAATGTCAAAGGTAAAGCGTTACATTCCAAACACATTTTTTTATGATGATAACATTGCGGGGGCTTGACTCATCAGAACTAGAATAAGTTTCGTGAATGAAATGCTATCGGAAGTTCCAACTGATGTTGATTAAAATCGAGCGGAAATTGGGCTGATAAAGTTGGCTTTTGATTTGCGTTTTTCTGCCCATTAATATTCGCATATTTGGCATATTTTTCGCAAGTTTTTCTTTTGCCGAATTGGCCGGCCAAGCTATGTAAATAACATTTATATGGCATTCGCGTATTAACTTTAAAAATAACTTAATTATTTTATTTACGACAGTCGCCATCAGTCAGTGAACAAATATCAACACATGCAGCAAAGTAATAAAAAATTCACTTTTCGCGACTTATTTATATGGATGGATTTGCGAGCTTGCAAAATAATTAAAGTCGAGCGAGCGCGACTATAAAAATGCCGCTCAACGCGCCAGAACGATGATGTTTTTTAATGGGTTACCGGCCAGATCGCCTGACAACACAAGGACGAGACGCGAAAGTTTCTTAACCGGCCGCCCTTGATAGACTCGGATGCAATCTTTATGCATGTGACATATGTATGTATGTGGCCATATCGCCCCGAAAATGTGGCGAATAAAAAGTAAAAGTGCCAGGCCTGGACGACCCCATATGTAGAGTGCAATGACTCATTGCGTGACTTTTGTTCTCTTTCTTTGGTTAGCGCCAATAAAATATACACTCCTGTATATATACATATACGTATATATCGCTCGCATATATTGCCATATCGAGAGTGCCGAGTTGCCAATGTCATTGCGGACAACGGTCAATGGCATTGTGTAAATCGCATTTGATAAAAACAAATTTAAAAGCCGAAAAACGAAACGAGCTGCTCAACTAAACTAAAAGCAAAAGCGAGCACAAACATTTAGTAGATTCTCAATTTTATTTTGTTTTTCGTTATTCCAGCTGAAACCGGAGTAAAATTGTTTTAACGACTAAACTCGTTTGACGCATGTACTTGGCTTTAGATCATCTTTAAAACAATTCTACTTGTAGCAATTTAATAGCTTGCTGCTTGAACTGAAATCTACAGAACAATTTCGAAGAGTCAGCAACATCGGCATTATCATTATAATTATCGTTAGCAGTAGCTGTAGTATTTGCATTAGGTGTATCATTAACATTATCATTAGCGTTGCGACGAATGCGGAATAATTAAACCCGCTGCTGACGTCACAAAAGGAGCGACATCGAATAGAAACAGCAAAGCGCAGCGTGATGAATGAGTAAGAAGGAAAATCACACATCGTAACGAAACGAAATGTGCAAAGTTTATTAAAGTTCAAGCGATGACGGCGAGAAAAAAAAACAACAAACAAACAATGATGTCATTTAATTTGTTGCGTTGATTTTGTTTCTTTTTTCGTGGTGCAAACATACGAGTTTTGATTTGGAGTGCGGCACGTTTCCAATTGCTAGTTGAGCCGCCAATCACGTGATAAGCGCAGCTTTAAATGTGTCAGCAGACAAGAAAGTAAAGCAAAACAAAGCTACAACGAAATCTAGATACCCTGTATGCAACAAATTGCACTGCTTGTTATCTAAGACTGCCAACGAGGCGCATACGTAATATTGCTGTGATTTGTGGCGCCAATCTGAGCGTGTGTTTTGACTGCAACTGCAACTGCAACTGCAACGTCAAATTAGACGCCAATTGCGATTGCGAGACAAATTAATCGAATTGTTTCCCTCTCCCTCTCTCGCTCTCAATCTGTGCCTTGGCTCGTTGCCAGTGTGGCAAGTGAAGCTGTTGCTCTTGGTGTCGCTGCACTTTGCCATTTCAATGGCTATTTTGGTCATTCACAAAATTCCACTCGCATGATAAACAATAGCGATATTTCCGATATGCCACGCCCCTGTCGCCTCTTGTCTGCTGTCTGCTCCATTTCGAGTTGCTGCACTTCGAGAGCGTTCTATTGCCATTCCGAGCTGCGATTCGCTTGTGCTGCGTTTTCATCAGCTCTGCTGACGTTGCATAAACACACAAACAATGCATATAATTTGAAAAAGAAGCAAAAAAATGCTGCTAATGTCAGCATGAAAAACAAAACCTCTCGACTCAAGAACTCAACATGCACACATTGTATAAGTTTGTGTCTTGGAATCCTCTGCGTTCCGCATTTCCCGTATTGACAACTTTTAGAGCATTTGGCTGAAGTGTTTATTGGCATTGTTTACGATGTCAGGAAGCGGGCAACATCATCAAATTGTTTGATTGTAGGGCGCAATAATAAAATTGAGGAAGTCATCGCACTGCATACAAAGTTTAAGTCGCGCTAAGTACAGAGAATCATTTATAGTAGTTGCAACGCAGAAATAAATATATTCTAGATACACTTTCAACTCAAACAAAGCGCTGTGTTCCCTGCAAAAACAAAGCTGGCAACTAAGACAAAAGGCGGGCGTTAAAAATGCGCATTTATTTAATAAAAAGCAGAAAAATGCAAAGCTAGCGCCTAAATATCATAAATCACAAAATGCCATTTCATTTTCTGTCCCTGACCCAATTAAAAACTCAATCATTTAAACGCTATGAAAACGATACAATAAAAAAGGCAGCGCTCAAATCAAAAAGGGCAGCAACAACAACGCGAATCGATTCACAGTGGGCCCTGTAAATACAGTTAAAGCCGCACGGTGGGAAACCAGTTTGCACAAACAAAGTTGTAGGAAGCCTTAAAGTGTCTGAAATGTCGCCAACTTGGCAGGCTTCTGGCACACACACAGCTTCCACCTGGCGTCAAGCGAGAGGCACGAGGCAGAGAGCCGCTTGGCAACTCATCTCCCAAACTTGCAACAAGTTGCTCAACTGGACGCTGCAGCAACGCAATGAGGTCAGCCTGCTGCAAACTATATAAATATATAAATATATACATATATACTAAAATTGATCAACTCGCGATGCGTTAGGCGCTGGCTGATGTAATGCGGAACGCTGGCTTTACACAGGAAGCGCAGCGTGCAGCATAACCTGTATCTATGAGATACAGTGAAACTATTGAGCCTTACCCAACAACAGTTGTTAGTTTTATCGACTGTCTCTCTGGATAACTAACCTATATGCTTATGGCTAGCTAAATTTAGACTCGGATCAATTTCCACAGGCATCATGTAACCCGACCAAATTGAGCAATTTTAGCTAAATTTATGCAAAAATTCAATTGAAAATTGCCACCAATTATCAGCTGCTATAAATAGCCGCTCAGTTCAATAACAACGCTGTTGATTTAAAAAACTAATTAGCAGCGAACGCAACAAGAAACTGTCGTTGTATTATATCCCTAAATACATATTGACTTATTATATAGTCTGGTTGTCGTGTTTGACTTGTGAATTTAGCTGCTATTGAAAAGCAAAGTTTATGTTTGAGCCATAACTAAAGCAGTTGACGGCTTTTTACTTACTTCAGAAAACAAAATAATTTTTTAAAAATATTACCATAAAGAAATAAATAAACATAAAGCTTGTGATTATAACGACCCAAGGTTGAGGCATTAATCTTTTCAAGTGAGCATTGAAGTTGATGCTCCACGAAGCTGAGCTTTAACAGCTGCGTCTCAGAGATTACAAATTAATCTCTGCTCGCATTGTTTTACAGCTCTTCGAAAGCTCTTATCACGCTACTATTATGTTCGGCAGTCCATTACCGTTGCCATTACCGGGTAAGGTGTAAAGCATAATCGCAGCAAAGTGGCGAAAGCTCCGCTTATCACGCTATGCTTTTGCTGCTGTTGCATCATTAATTTCGTCATCATGAATTTCGTGTTTAAACTTACTCGGATTCTGGCAGAAAGTAATCAATGTATTTCATGACGACTTCGCGAACGGGATCTTGTTGCTTGCCCGATGAGATGCTTGGATACATGTCGAAATCCATTTTGTTGGAATTGTTATTGTTAATAATATTATTGCAGCCGGCTTCAGTTTTCATTATCGAATTGGGCGAAAAATGCGCGTTTTGCCGTCCACCGTACTTTACCGTAATCGTCACATACACACAGACACGCTCACGCTCACGCTCACAATTCACATACACACACACACATATGCAAGTGTCAGTGTGTTGTTGTAATTCGTCTCTGCTTTTGCCTCCTACTCTTCTTTACAGCAACAAAGTTATGTGTAAATGCCGTTGCAGCAGCAATTGTTGTTTTAGCTGTATTTGCAAAGTTAATTGGGCTTCTTTTCTGCTCTCTTTCGTGTTAATGAGTTTCACTTTTAGCTTTGCATTGTATTTGGGGAATTTCAGCAGGGTTTAATGTATTTTTCTTTTGCACTTTTACACAAAAAACAACAACAATCACACAGCACAATCGTGTCGCGCACTTTAGCTCTCTAGTATATTTTATGCTGGCTGGCAAACGTTTAACGCTGCGCTCTCGACTGCAATTCAGCGGGCAAAGAGAGCGAGTTCAAATTCAGCGCTCTCTCTCTCTCTCTCACACACACACGCACGCACGCACGCACACTCTCTTTGGGGTCGCGCTCTTTTGCTTTGTTGCGCGCGCTCTCTCAGCTTTTGATGCTGGCTGTGTGAAAATATTAAAAATGCGCGCGAGACGTTTTGTTAATAACTTTTAACAACTTTTCTCTCACGTTGTGTGACTGCAATTGTGTGGGTGTAATTGTTTATATGCCGCTTTTTTTTATAAACAATTGCCTGCAGCAGCTGCGACACTTTTTTTTTCTCACACACGCAAAACAATTGATGACAATCAAAAAAAAAGAAGAACGTTGCACAAAGAACAACAATTTTTTATTAACGCGAGCAAACAAACAACAATGTAGCCAACAAAGCCAAATGAACTAAAATTTTATCGTGTGTGTGATTTTTTCGTGTTTGCTGCGCCAGAGCTCCTCAGCATAACTGAACGTTGTTCGCTGCTTCGCTGCTTTTGGATTGCTGGGTTCCGTGAGAGAGCTGACTTCGCCAGCAACAACAATGCAGACAACCAGGTTACAACAGCAGCGGACAGCGGGCTGCGGGCAGCGCAGTCAGCGCGAGCAGCGACGGCAGCTTTCGGTGGTTGCTGCTGCTGCTGAAGCTGAAAGTTTTGGGTGGCAAAGGGCAGCGCAGCAGCAGCGACAGCGACAGCAGCTCAAAGCAAAGCTTAGAGTTCGGCGGAGCTGGCGGACAAAAGCTAATCAGCACACACACACACACACACACACATAGAGCGCATGCAAATGCATGCACAGTAATAAATATGTGTGTGTGTGTTTGCGTGCCTGCAAGACAAGACGGGCACATGGCAGCCACGTTTGTGGCTCGTGCTCAAAACAAACAAACGCATGTAAACAAACAAACAAGCAAACCGAAAACAACAACGAACAAAAAGTCCCAAACACACAAATCCGATTCGACTGCAGCCAGGTAAATTAAGAAAAAAAAAAATACTTCTGACAAGAACAACTCTCTCCCAGCACACACACACACACACACACACACACACGCAGTAAGCACAAAAGCAACATGGCTGCTTGAAAAGCTTTTCAGCTGAATAATGCAAGCACAAGAGAGCCAGCAACTTTGAACCGCAACAACAATGCTTGTCAGCAACCCGCTAGAGAGAGAGAGCGAACGGGCGAGCGTAAGAGAGCGCATAGAAGAGAGAGAGAGCGCAACGCGTTTAACGGCAAAAGAACTTTTGAAATTCAGTGAAGCGTCGCAGCATCAATGACAATGGGGCCGACAACAAAATTTGCCACGTTGTCGAACAACAAAAAAACATACGACATAGACTGCAGAATAGCTCAATAACCCCAAAGTCGAGCCCAGTTCAACCCCCAACCTATCCTAGAAGTTTTCTAAATGTTTGGGAGTGGGGGGGAAATGAAAACACAACCTGCAGCCAAATCAGCTGATTGTGCAAAAGGTTTATGCTTTGTTTGTGTGCCCAAAAAGCTCCGAAAGCTTTTCCCCGCTCTCAACGACAACAACAACAGCTTACAGCTAGCTTACCGTACAACATATTTTATACATGTACATATATTTTCTGATTCGCAGATAAACATCAACTCACCTGCAAGAAGAAGAAACAGAAATATTGCATTTAGTAAACAGAAATATCACGCACCATTAAATTAAATTAAATTTAATAATTTATACATATTTAATCTATTTTTATAATTTATATTTCCTAATCTTCATTTAATATTGTAATTTTATAATTTTTATTTTCTAATCTTCAATTTATATTGTAATTTCTTCAATGACCACTTCATAGAAAACAACTCAATCCCTAATAGCCAAATGGATATAGACATAATTATAATGGCTGTATAGTACTATATGTATTTTTACTTGTAGCTTCCGCAAAGCTCTTTAGGCATAACAATTTTCATTTTCATTTTTTTTTCAGCTTTTTTGCTTTTTCTTCTTTGGCTTTTTACGACTTTGGCAACGCCAGCAACAAATTTCGAAACCCCATTAAATGTAGAAAATTGCCGCCGGACACGCACGCAATAAAATACTTAACAGAGAAAATGTGCGTAACGCTTTCGATCCCAACTTATATAAATACACATATCTTAATTTTTTTAGAGAGAGAGAAAGATGGCTACGAAATTCGCTTGAATCGGGGGCGTAATGGATTATGCTATGAAAATATGGCTTATTGCAGTCGTAAAACAAATGCTACTTCAGTAGATCTTATATAATAATAATAAAATTTAGAAGAAATTACCTATAATATAATTACTTGAGAAACTCCTTTAATTTTAAAAATAAATGGAAGGGATAAAATTTTAGTCCATAATAGAAATTCCATCCTTCCATGTATTTTTTTTATTTTTAAATAACTTCTACAGAATAACCTTTCATAAAGTTAAAAACTATTTTAAGCAAATTTTCATTTGTGCATTTTATTTATAGGGTCTAAATAAATTACTTTAAATTAATGTTCTTGCTTTTTACAACGTCTTTCATCGTTAAACTCTGTAATTTGTGGACATAATCTCGATTTGTTTATGCATTCTGGTCAAGGGAACAAACTGCTGTTGATGCGTCAAATTTACAAGTCGAACAATTGGCAAAAATTACTAAAGCAAATTTGTTTGGATTTGTTTATACAATTGTATCTGTATCCGTATCTGTATCTACAGATGTTGTGTGTTGACAATGCGTGTTGTTTTTGCATTGTTGCTGGGCAAGCCAAAGTTGAAATGTTGTTTGCGAGTGTGTTTGGCTTTTTATTGGCCGTTAAGAGGCGTTAAGTGTTGATTTTGATTTTTCGCACAAAACAACATTTCTGATGGGGCACGCCCCATCAATTAGCAGACACCCACACACATATACAAATATATATACACTCGGCTTCAATATCGGCTAGAAAAGGAAAACAAATTTCATTGTGCAACAGCAGAGCAGCAGTTGAAAAGTTGTTGAATGTTGATTTCTTGTTGCTGCTGCTGCTGCTGACAGCCATTTCCAGGCATTGTTTCGTTGTTGTTATGAAACATTAGCCACCACAACAAGCAACATCAACAACAGCAACAACATCCACATCATTTAAACGGCAAATTATCCGATGCCGCCGCTGGCAGCCGCAGCCTCAAAATCGTGAGCAGCAGCAGCAGCAACTTTGTTACTTTCGTTTTTTGTGTTTTTTCTTCGCTTCTATTAAATGCATTCGGCCACAAAGTTGCATGCAATTTGATGCCAGCAACAACGTCAGCAACAATGCGGGCCATTTGTTGTGGCCCATTAGGGGGGCGGCCAACAACGAGGCGTGGCATGACCTCTGGCATGCTGAAAAGCGAAAGGCACCAACAGCAACAACTTCACGTCAAGTTCAAAGCGAATGTCCATTAAAAAAGGCTCATTTCCCAGGGGTCAAGCTGAAGTCCTGTCAGCTGTCCTTGTGGAAATTTCCTTAATCGATAGTGGCGCTCAGGATGATTTTAATTTATCTGCTGCCATTTTTGCATTTTTAATTGCAACGCGTTGAACCCCAAATCAAATACGTTATGACGCAAATGCATTTCGAAGTAGTAACTGACTTTCAACGAGGTCTTTCGCCCCTCTCATGAATCAATAAAATAAATAATGACAAGCGTATTTTGCGCTTATCAGTTAAACAAGAAATGCGAAATGCATTTGTATTTGCTCAGGAATTTATGCAAATTATCTTATCAATCGACGAAACTATAAACCACACACACATCTGCTTTCATCTTTATGTGGCGAGCATAAATCTTTCAATGACTTTTGCCTGACGTCATCGGCGATGGGAGAAGGGTAAAAAAACGAAGCGTCCAAAAAGCATGAATATGTTTACTTGCCGCCTATTTGTTTTTTAATTGAGTCATAAAAAGGCAGCAGCAGCAACAGCAGAGTGCAAGATAAAAGCAAAATATTTGCCCACAAAAACAGCAACGAAAATAAGAGACGATATGCTGCAGATCGTCTTACTTGCTCAGTTTTCATCTGTTTTTTATTTTTGGGGCACTGACGTCACTTTGTGAGCGGCAAATGCAGCAAAAGATAATCAACTAAGCAAACCAGAAACTACCTGGAGAGCTAAGTCGACGATGGAGTACTCTTTTAGAGTGAATTATTCGCAGTATAAATATTGATTAATTTAAGAGACATAGTATGGAATATTTCAGGAAATATAATATTGAGCTGAAATATATGTAAATATCATCATTAATTATTTATTAATGGCAACAATTCAAGTTAAATTTTGTATGTATATTCAATTTATTCTTCTCTTAGATGGCATCTAAAATAAATCTATTTTGTAAAACAAATCATAGAAACTAGAGTCTAACCTTTTTGCAATTCTTAGCCTCCAGTTCCTTATTTCAAAATTAAATTTAATTTAATAGATCTAAACACCTCGTTGCTGTCTCCGTGTATTTATTTTTAAACTCCTGCCAAGTTGCACAGTATTCATTTCAAGGCATGCTGGTTACAAGCTGGACAACAAAGCGGTTATGCCCGGCGATTGTGTACAAAGAGAAACCCTGAACCGTGTTCAATGTCAGACGCAAGCACACAGCACAATGAGTCAATGCAACTCTGCCACCAACAACGGCAACAACAACAACAACTGGCTGCCCACGTGCCTCCCCCGCTTGCCACATCATCATCGAACACCCTCTAGCCATGAAATTGATTGAAGTTGACTCAGTTTTCAGTGTCATTATGAGTAATTACAGCGGTGGTGCGATTTACTTAGCACAATGAGTTTCCCATGACATCATAACTAAAAACCGCACAAAGACCAGCAAAAAACGTTGCCAGGCACAGACAGATAGATAGATAGATAGAGAGAGAGACGTTGTGGCGTCTTCAAACGGCATCAATCGTTATCAATTCGATTGATTGTTATCAGCTGAGTTGTGGTGCGTTTTAGCAATATTAAAGCGATAACTTTGGTGCTCTGTGTGTCGTAAGCTAATCGAGGCACGTAATGAACTCTCGCCTTGCTTCCCTGCTTCACTGACTCTCTGCCTGCTGCTATCAGCCGCCTTTCACGTGCCAGACAAGCCGGTTGACCCCCCAACAACCACAGCAACAACAACAACAACGCAGCCACGCCCTCAACAAATGCTAAATGCTAAATACTAAATGTAAAAATGCAATATGCAAATGTGCGAACGTGTTTGTCTAAGCGAATCAATCGGCAATCGCCTTGCCTTCCAACCAACAACACACGAATGCGACTCTGAATATGAATATGAATATGAATGCGACGACGAGTGTGCATTCAATCAGCTCAGCTGTTGTGATCTATGGCTTATTCGTGGGCAACTTAAAAGCTTAGCTTCCAGACAATCATTTATAATTTTACACAGATCAAACTGAGATATGGACAAGTCTTATATGTGATTCTATTCCGCATGGCTTCATAGGGGTTAAAGTCTAAACTCGACTCTAGTCTGGGATTTATAAACAAGTGCAGTGCTAATGTTAATTCAAAAAATCCAAGAAATTTTAAAGAATTAATATGAATTTACTAAACTAATATCGAGTTAGGAATTTCTGCTTTTCTATTGCATTTCTTAAAATTGCATTCAGATTTTTACGAATTTTAATAAAATACGCTTTCATATTTACGCTTCTGAAACTTAATAATGTTCTTAAAATAAGTCATATATGTAAAAAAATCCAAGCAATTTTAAAGAATTAATATGAATTTACGAAACTAATATCGAGTTAGGAATTTCTGCTTTTCTATTGCATTTCTTAAAATTGCATTCAGATTTTTATCAATTTTCATGTATCAGCTTATCATCGAATCGAGTTTTATATTCCAGTTGCAATCATATTTTAATCAAGTCCCATTGGGTTGTAAAAGTTCCCTTTCTATATGCGGTTAGCTCATTGAAAGTATTATTTAATAATATTACAACAGCTGGGAATGACTTTGATTACTGTTCTTTCTGCGTGCTAAAATAGAAGTAATAATATACAGCTGTTGATTAATTACCTAACATGCTTGAACCGTCTGTCCGTTAATGATTGACTAAATTTATAAAATGATTTCATCTCTTAATTATTATAAACGCGCGGCAATCGCGAATGAAATACGGATGCAATGCTGGGGGAATTGTGCGGGTGTCGAGCCTCATCTCATCTCTCTAATTAAAGGGCGAGTTATTAACATCTATTTATTTTAGCAATCAAATCGGTTTGGGGGTGAACACAATGGGCCTCATTGCAAAACCAACGCGACACGTGGCGCAGTCAACAAAAGATTTCAATTATTGTTAAGACATTTTTGCTCGACAACAACAAACGGCTAAAAGCAGCATCTTTTGTTCACAAATACTGTTCGTCTCGCTGGGTGACACGAACAACAACAACAACAACAACAACGATTGACAACAACAACAACAACAACAATTGGTTGTTCGCTTGTGGGAGTGAGAGAGCGGTGTCCATGTTTGTGCATTAACCTTGACATTTGTTCAATGTCAAACTGTGATAAATTAACCAAAAAAATGCAGAAACAAAAAAGAACGAAATGCGCACTGCACAACCGCGAGATACCCTGTAGAGTTCGCCAATTGATCTCAAAATAAACTTGGCTTATTCTGTTGAAGTGTTTCAAGTGTTACTAACTTTTGCATTGATTACTATTTATTGTACTGTATTTAATTTCTTCAAATATATCAAATCTAATATGCATTTCAAGATATAACAAATTTTCCAGCTCATTTTATCTCTCGTAATGCAGATTAAAAGTAATTCTAATAAAAGGTAATTTCTTATTCATTAATTTTGCACTCTTCATTTGATCAACAATATTTCAGCATACCCATCAACTGCGCCTTTCTTACAGGGTATGCAAAAATGTACCTCACACGTTTGCGCTTTTTTGCATACAATTTCAATTTCAATTTCAATTTCAATTTTTTTTTGTCGAAGATATTCGATAAGTTTATGCGCAGTACGAACAATTCGAAATCTTGCACACACACTGAAGATAAATGAACGAAATCAATAAATTTTCGCTTAATATAAACAGCGCGTTTTTGCGTTTGGCGTGAAATAAACAACAATACCAACAATCCAAAAACAAAGGTGTTTGCGAATAACAAAACCATAAGGTAGGCAGGCGCGTATAAATCATAAATCGAGCACAACAATAAAAATTTGCCCGACTTGATTCCCCAAAACGGCAATGGAAATGGAAATGTGGCGCCATCTGTTGTAATAGTCGTCGTAATTATGCCCATAATTGTATTTCTGTATTTTTGGGGCAAGCAGCCATCGCCTGGGAGCCGCAACAACACGCAGCTGGCCAGTTCTCGGCGGCCATGTGGTCGATAAATGCGAATAGCACAAACAGCACATGTGGCTGGCTTGCTAGCTGGCCATTAAAAAGGTCAATGCGGTTAACAGACAACAAGATACCCTAAGAGAGAGTCGAAGAACTGCAGAATGGTACTCTATAATTAATTATTTATTTTAGAAACTTACATTCTCTTCTAGGAGACGACTGAGGACAAATATGTGCGAGAGCAGAGTTAGAAATCTACAGCAAGCAAATATGCCAAAAAATATGGCTTAAATTATGACTAGTAGAGGCAAAAAAAGAGGGATGGGAATATACTCCAAATTTAATTATCTACTTGTGCATTTTATTTGTTATGCTCTTTTAAAAATCTTGAGTAATGTTACAGCTAATTAGAAGACGACTGATGGCAAAAAAGAAGTGAGAGCTCTATAATAAATATATCAAAAACTATGTCCATAAATTACGGCTTAGGGAGGCAGCTAAAGATGAATGGAAATACATATATTCCAAAATGAATTATTTAGTTGTGAATTTTATATTTCACTTTAAAAAGGAGTGAGAATTCTACCACAAATATGCCAAAAATGATGTCCATGAATTAAGCTCTTCAGAGTCTGAAGAGTTATCTTATTATCGTACAAGTTACATTTAAACCAATATCCTCTTCACGTTTGCAACCTGTGCAAACACACAAGTTAAAATAATGCGAATTAAATTTAATTTGATGCTAATTAATTACGACGCGTCGACTACACACAAAAGGCGTCTCCAGCTTTTGGCCAAGTTAATTTCGACATAAACAAACAAACAACATTTTTAAACATATTTTTCTTGATGCTGTTGTTGTACACCATTCTGCAGACTCGACAAATGTTACGTTTTAATTTGTTGGCTTAGAGCGTTCAGCTAAAAAGCGAAACAAATGTTAATAATAAATAACAAAAAATAGCTAAAAACATTTTGCAGGCCTACGGAAAACACAAACATCTGTGGTCTTTATATAGCTATGAATACATAGATAAATATCCACTCACACCCAGACATCGTTTAACTAGTACACACATGCAAATTGAATTGACCATGAAAATGTTTTTGCCAGCTGCGTCTCTCAGGTGTGCTAAAACAAAATATATGTGCTTGAAGACAGTTTGATTTTCCCGCCCCTAAACGAATATCAACACACTATAAAAAATAGTTAAGAGCGTCTTAAATATCCAGTCAGAAACTAGAGAAGAGAATGCTATATGGCCAAAATATGAGAAGAGTTCTTTTAATATGAAAAAACATTATTTATCAAGTAGTCTTGATACTGCCCTAATTAAAGTCCTTTGTGCCATAAAAGTCTAAATTTAGCAACATACGAGGAGATGGTTTTATGGCAATAGATGCATGAATAGCTCAGGTGAACAAAGGCGCAGATAACAGAGATATACAATGGAATAACACGTATCTAATCTAGCAGAAAGCGAGGGCGGCAAGATACTAAAGAGGCTGATAAGCGGGGGAGGGAGAAAGGGCAGATACAAGGGACGTTGACTGATTTGCGGCCCTAATTCAAGGTCGACTGAATGTGTATCGAAAAATCTTCGATTAACTAAACCCTTCGACTGGCTTTGATTGGATTAAAAATAAAAGTAATCGATAGCATATTAATAAATCCCATCGCAGCGCATCGCATCAAGTTGACGTTTTAGCTTCTGTTTCGCTTTGGGAAACAACATGTGTTTCTGGGTTTTCACGCTGCTTTTCCGTTTCAATGGATTTGGATTTGACAGAGTCCAAGTGGGAACAGCTCAAGTGAAAAGCCGCAGCACGCAAAGGTCAAAGGTCGCTCGGCCCCCTTTCGAGAAGCCATTTACCTTTTGCTCTCCAAGCAAGACGTTGACTCTCAAAAAAAAAAAAAAAAAAAGTGCTGCCCAATCTAGTTGTTGTTCTGTCTTAGATTGGCAAAAGGTAATCAGCATGGAGAGGCTTCGTCGCCAACTCGCGTTGAGTTTCCAGTTCAAGGCGGTTCATTGATAGAAGTAGACAACCCGCCAACCCGTCTGACGTCTGTGTTGCCTAATTACCTCGCATTGTTAGTGCTGGAAGGAGTGTGAGAGAAGTGTGCTGGCGCTAAGCTATGGCAAAAGTTCTGTTCTTTTCAAGTTGCGTGCCAGATAATGAAGATGTTAATGGCGTTGCCAGACTGCGGAAAGGGGCAAAATTGTGCTCAACAAGCAGATGAAGCCCACGTGCATTTAATAGGCAGTGTGCACCATGAATTATAGACAGTCGGGGCAATTAGCAACTATATTTATCGCAGCCATCATTGCAAGCGAGTGGAATATAATTCTTCAAAATATTGAAAGTATATTTAAAATGCATAGTAAGCATGTCAAACTAACTAAATTTTATTTCTGATACACGCTATCAAAATTGCCCTAAAGAGTAGAAAATAATATAGTTTAAATATTCCTTTATAAAACTACATTTAAATGCCACTTATTATTCACAAACAAACAACTTTTTTACTTTCGTCAAAATGCAGAATAAATTCATATTCACTAACAATTTTAATTGTTACTTCTCGTAACATTAAAAATTAATTATTCCCTTGCTTAATGTTGATTAAAAATCATACCTATAATCAGATACAAATTTGGCTCAAGCAAACATAAATAAATAATTGCCAAAATATTTAGCCTGTAGATCAACTTTTACACTAATTGTTCTTATAAATTCCTTTTTAGTTGCTGTAAACAGCTGTTTTTCGAAGCTCAGTAATTATCATTTAATTAGTTTCGCACCAAGTCTGATAACAATCTATTGCGCTATCAATAGTTGACCACTTTATAGTACACCTTTAACACAAATATGTACAGGGTCGCTACAACTGATAAGCTGCAGTAAACACTTGTCATTATCACGTTCGCCAAAACCCAATGAGGAATTTTTACTATCGAGCGCTTTGGGTTAACATACATGCCCATATAGAGAGTTATTGTTCCATGACTCTACGAAAGGGAAGCGATAGTTATAATGTTCAATAATAATTCAACTCGACTCGCTTGCATTTGTGTGAATACTCGTGAATTTGTATTTTTTACAGCACACTGCGAATGTGCAATTGCAGTGCAGTGAAGCTTGGGGGCGATAAGCTAAATAAACCGGGGGGAGGGAGAACGCTGGAGGGAGGAGGGGAAGTCATATATGCGCGCGTGGCTTCTAAAACAAATAAAAGCCACCCACAAGCAAGAGGCGAGGGCGAAGGGGCGGACGGGGCGTGACCGCAGCGACAGATTGCTGTTCCACTATAAAAATGCAAAGCGATTGCAATTTCTTGATACTTTTTTCTCTTTGCATTTCGTTCGTTTTGTTGTTAATTGATTTCGCAGCGTTTCAGAGTTTTCTTCAGCAGTTTGAAATTTGCATCTTTTGCACATTTCTATGAAACGAGTCGCGTTTGCAATTCACTTTTAGTTTAGCGCGCTCTTGTATAATAAACGAATTAATTATGCAAATCGCTTTGGAAAATGCATTTTGTAATAAACATTTTCAGGCCAACAAAACAATTGCAACAGGTTTGTGCTTTTTCGGGGTCACGCCAACAAAACTTGTCTGCACTTTAAATTCAACATCAACAAACCGAATTATGATCAAAGTTCTGTCGATATTCAGCTGACATTTGCCTAGACATTGAAGCACCAAGAACAATATGGCAAAAATACTGGCAGCTAATTAGCCTTAGACCTCCACTTGACACCCACAGCTCTTGAATAACTCGTATGCACATTATTATTATCGTTAGCGAATTTTCACAGTCTGACGAGAATGCGCGAAAACTGACATGCCATCAATATCAAGGTTAAATCTTTGCATATGAGGCGGAAAAGCGCTTTCCTCACACGTGTAGAGTCAAAGAGAATGTCAAAGAAATATTCGACGCTGACTGAATGATTGTCAATCAACGCAGAGAAAAGCACTTAGAAGAGGTTGCTCAGATTAGCTCAAATATAATTGTGAAAATTCTACAACTAAATAGGCGACAAAATCTATAGAGTAGAGTAGCTAAAGAAAGGGAATATTTAATGACTTTAATGATATAATACTATCCGTAAATATTTTATCTGTTCGTATCTCAAAGAACATTTTTTCAACGCAGAAAACTGCAGTTAAAACATATTTATTTTTGATCAAATTAGCTTAAATGAATTTTGAAAATTCTATCATTAAAATAGGCGACAAAAAATATTCAGTAAATAGCTAAAGAATGAATTTAATGATATAATACTATCTATAAATATTTGTATCTGTTCATATCTCACAGTGAAAAAAACAGTTAAAACATATTTGTAGTTGATTAAATTAGCTCAAATATAATTTGGAAAATTCTATTATTAAAATGGCGACAAAATCTATAGAGTAAATAATAAAAGCGAATCATTAATGACAATAATGATTTAATACTATCTACGAATATTGTGATCTGTTCATATCTCAAAGTACATTTTGTGATACCAATAACTCAAGTTTTTTGCTTATTATCAAATTCATCACGCCTCTATATTATATTTAAACCCTCGCCGATCATTTATCATTTTATTGTGTGGACTTGTCTGATACTTACTCTTCAGTGCTGAACATTCGCACCATGTGACGCTGTAAATACTGCGGGACACATTGGGGAGAGGCCGGCGGGGTTTGGTAGGGATTCATTAGGGCCTCGTCTTCATCGAAGTAGCCAGATGAGGTGGACGAAGAGGTGCGCGGATACTTGAGCATGATTCCGAATTGTTGTTTGACAACAATAACAATAACAACAATAATAATAGTGGAGTAACAAAAGCACCAACAACAACAACAACTCGATTCACAGCTGGTTGTTAAAGTCGAACAAAACTTTTGTCTGAGCTCTTTTTTTGGGTGTGTTTCTTTTTTGGGTTTATTTTTGGCACAATTACGCGTTTGTTGTGTCTAAGACGATTTTTGCGTTTGCTTTATATATGTAGATATTATTATTTTTCTTTATGATTTGTTTGTATTTTTGTCTGGAGTTGAGCAGCGTTTTTGTTTCACTCTGCGAGTATTTTTGCAAATTCACTGCCAGAAATGATGGCTTTTGCTATTTTACTGCCACGCCCTAAATAACTGTTATATAAAGACAATGTTTAATTATTATTCAATCAGCACAAAGCAAACAACGAAATAAAAACAAAATAAAAACGTTGCGAATTTGGTATTTTGTTGTGCGCTACGCCGAACGAGTACGAAATGTATCTGAATATCTGAGCAAATGTCCAAAACGAATGCGAAACATGCACTTGAACGAATCGACGACCACAGCAACGACAACAGCAACGACAACAGCGACAGCACGACTCGTTGTGCATTGAGCAATGGCAATTGTGAATTGTATTCCACTTATTTTTCAATTTTTACATTTTATTTGTATAAATAAATAAATATTGTAAAGAGCGCGCGCTGGAATCGATGTTGAGCGTCGTGCCAAATGGCAACAACTAATATTTTCATATAATTAGCATTATTTTTATAGAGAATATCCAAGTCGCAATGGGCTCGAGAGAGTGAGAGAGCGCATCTATTTGCAATTAATCAAGCGCTAAACACGCTGACTAAAAATAAATATTAACAAATTAATTCGAGATACAAAAGATACACAGCAGCCGCACAGCGCAATGAGATACAAACAGTTTACTGTTGACTTGGGCGCGTTGCTAATTGAGGCAGATTTGCAACTCGTTTTTTAGCTACTTTAAACTCTACTTTAGTTCTTATTTAATGCCGAATAATTTGAGATAAATTGTGTGTTTTCGCGAATACAAATGCTGCAGCTTGCGACTCCGTTGAATGAAAAACCAATTGTGGAAGCGACGAGATACATCAACAACAATAAAAGGAGAATAACACGAAAAAAGCGAGGCAAACTTAAAAACTTATACCACAATTCGTTGCGTTTCGTCGCAGAGTCTTGCGAGTGTGTGCGTGCGTGTTTGTTGATTTTGTATTTGTTTTTGCTATTTTTAGCCTATATTTAAATATTTTGTAGTTCGTCGTGTGTGTGCTTTCCGTTACGTTGTGTCCAGATACATAGATACAAATAGAGAAACAGTAGCAACAGATACAAATAGAGATAGAGATACAGATAAAGATAGAGACTGTATCTGTTGTGGGTTAGTTTTTGAAATGCGCAACGTGGCGCCGCTCTCGACACTCGACAAAGTACAAATCAAACTAAGAACCAATCTCGCAGCAGCCAACCGACAGACGACAGCCGACAGACGAGAGTAACAAGGTCAGGGCGTCGCATAGCGGCGGCAACAACAGCAACAATTAACACACGTCATCGTTCGTCGGCCACTCGAAAGATACAAAAACCACACGACGGACTCGAGAGCTACTCTTCAGCTTCAGTCGGTTTTTCAGCTGTTCGTCTGCGTCTCTAGATGTATCTGTAGCTCTATCTGCGCGTACATTCAACTTAAATTATAGCAAATTGTTTAAACAAATAGCGGAACAGCAATAACAACTTCTTCTTCTTCTTGTTCGTTTCGATATTTCTTCTGTTTTTTCTTTTTTGCTTCTCTTTCTCGCGTCTCACGCCGGCGACAAGTTTTTGTTTACTGAATTCGAACCGAAAACTGATTTTTACAAAATGCGGCGCACAAAATCCAAAAACGGCTGCGGCAACGACGACGACGACGACGTCGACAGCGCTGCTCTAGCTGCTGCTGCTGCGTTGGCCGGGCAATAAAATAATTTTCAAAAATACACAAATTTGTTTTTAGGCTTTTAGTTAAGGCGGGCGGCAAATAGCCAAAACGCGCAAAGGCAACAACAGCACAACGAAAAAAAAAAGGCAAATTAAGAGCAGAAATTATCGATAAGCCGCAACTGCGACGTCGACAGCGGCAGTAGCAGCAACTGCGACTGCGACGTCGACGAACGATAACGAGGAGAGTCTCGTAGTCGTTACGACTACAACAACGCTGATTAGCCAAAGGCATTGCGGGGCTGCTTAGCAAGCGCCTCCCTTATCGCGTTGCGATCTAATTGCGATATGATAATTACCATTTATGCGGATAATATTGTCTGCGCTTGCCAAATAAAAGACTTTGGGCAAACAACAATGGCTGCGCTGCTGGCTGGCTGGCTGATTGAAAAGCAATCATCATCAATTATCGGGGTGTTTAAGCAAAATCAAACTGCGGCACATCTTCAATTAGAACGACGAGTTCTATGCCCTTTCTCTCTCTCTCGAGAGAGAGAAACATCCCAGAAACTCACTCGAGCTGTGACGCATTGACCTTTTAACTGATGGCAGCCCACATCGCTTTATATCTTATCAGTTTATACGGCTGTTATTAAGCTGTTGTTTTGCGACATAATTCAGCAAATATTGCCTCACTTCACAGCAGCTCGACAGCAGTTTGCTGTTTATGCGATCGTCATGAAATTTTCAGAATTTATTACACTTAAATATACGATTTGAGTTTGCTTCAACGTAAACGTTTCTTAGTCTTGAATAAATATTTAGAATTACTTCCGACAACTACATAAAATAACCCAATTTTTAATTTAATCCTTTTTGAAGCTGTCACCAACTGCACTTAGAACGTCAAGTGTCCAATAATTTCAACATTTCGCATTAGAAAAGTGCTGTAAACTAAGCAAATATAATATAATATAGTGTGCTGCATTGAAATCGTCAAGTGACAAGTGAAGCGTGTGTCTGATTGCAAGTCAGTGCAAAGACGTCATTTGAAAATGTTGCCATAAAATCGGCAATATACAACTCGTTTATATATAGAGACTCGCAATACCGAATTAAAGCACATAATACGTGTTACAAATCGGAAGGGGCGAACGAACAGTTGACGATTATTATCGATTATGTGTTGCGTTTCGCGTTTAACCTGTTGATGAAAGCGTTCTGACATTTATTATGTGCCAAAAATGATACGACAACACGAAGGAGGGAGACGGAGAGAGGCGTTGAGAGGGAGAGGCAACTAATTGCATGCAGCGCCAAGTGTTGAGTTGGCGTGAAATTTATCGCTGAGCGCAGAGCCAAAAGCGAAATAAAAGAAATGCAGCAAATTGTGCAGTGCACAACGAATGATTGAGAGAGGGCGAAGAGAGGAAGGCGAGGGGGCTGCGGCTGCTTTTGATTTAAGCAAATTGCAGCAGCGGGCCACCTGCGCGTATACGTAATCTGAATTCATCGGCTCATTAGAGAGTTGCACACAACACAACAACAAAATGCAGCGCACACGTAAGGCAACAAATTGCACAAAAATTATTGTACACATCAGCTACGCTACTTTTCTCTCTCGCTGTCTCTTTCACCAGCTTTCTAGCTCTTTCTTGCTCTCTAATTGGCATTTAATTGTGAGCAGGAAGTTGGTGTGTGTTTTTTGTATGATGGCTTATCAGCAGAGCAGCTGCAGAATTTGATAAGCCGCATGCAGATAACTTGGAGCTCTGACTCATTATTGGTCAAGTTTCCTCTCTCTGTCGCTCTCGGTCTTCAGGTGTTCGTTGAGTAAATATTTGCCCAACGCCCCAGACGGGCGTTTTAATTAACAGTCAATATGTCCAGACCCGACCAGACGCTCTTGGCTCATATCAAGCTGCTGAAGTGCGTTCGGTTATGCACAAAGTTTGCCAGCGGATTAGTTTATGGCTCTGAGGTCTGAGCAAACAGCCATGGCCGAAGATAAAGACTTACAAACGTGTGATGTCGGAAAGTGCAATCGAAGATGCAAGCAGACTTGGACTTATCAAATTTAACTGGCTTTGTTTAATTAAACTCGATTTCTAATACGTATTCAGTTGAAAACGAGAAAAGTCAAGAGTCACAGCTCTCTGATATAAGCTGGCATAACAAATATCAAGAGCTGGGCACTGCAATTGAGTCTTGGTCTATATTGAAGAGCTTGCATAACTTAATTGACCAGACTACTTATTTAAACAGCAAGTATCAAGAAACAATTTCAGACAAACATGCATTCTCAGTGAATGTGTCACACATTTGAAATGATCATAAACCTAAACAGTTTTATGCCCATCATGCTTGCTAGACATTTACGCTTTCGGCAACTGCCACAAATTCATTGAAGTTTTAGCTCTGATATTCTTTAAGTCTATCATTTCCTTCCCCAATTTACTTACTGCCCTGATGAAATGGAAATTGCCGTGGCCAGAAAGTCAGTGAAATGTTATCGCTCACCTGCAAGTAAACGCAAAAGTAAATAGCAATCAATAAATGGCATTCAAATCGCATCAATTTTGCGTATGTAAATACGAAATTAAACCCACAGCATTGTTGTCAATTATCGTGTTTAATTTTAAATTTCGAGACGCAAAAAACCATGCCACATGTGCATGTGTTGTTGTGACCGAGTACACGTACTTATGCATAGATTTAATTAATTGACGTGAGAAGCAACCGAACCCCAGCAAAGGCAGGCATCGAAAACAGGCGGTCAACCGGCAAATGAAAGCCCAATAAAAATAAAAATAAACATCAAATTACACTTATTTTGCCAAAAGACGTCACCACAACATTTGGCATGCAACGAGAATGAAATTTGTTGTCAATGAAATGGTAAAAGAGGCGACCACCAAACCATCAAATCTAATTCGGAAATAGTTCTGCGAGATTGCCACATATGGCAAGTGTTGCTGGGGCTCGAATTCCTTGCCACACAAAATATTTACAATAATATTTCATCAGCCAGCTTGACTGACATGCGTTGAGATTGCGCGAGATGATGAGTCAAGGCACTTTTCCGCTTTGCAATTTTTAGCATTAATTGCAATCTCAAGCGAAATGTCAAAGGCAGCCAAATAATCGACTTCTAGACGTTTCGATGATTTTCACATTCGCGTTTATTATTAGAGAATGAACTGAACAGTAACAATTGTTAAGTGCAATCAATTAGGATTAGTTCAGGGGTTTTAATGGGTCCTCCCTGGCCTCAACTATCGTCGCATCTGCTGCCGATTGGGCATCGCTTTCATCGAGAGTCACATTTGCGAAACTATCGCTTGTGCCGTACTTCTTGTTGCCATCCTCGTCGACCAAAACGCCCACACGTCGATAGTTCTTGTTGAGGAACGTTTGCCAGTTACCGATCAATTTCTCGCTCGTCTCATTCGTCTGCAAAATGCGACCAGCCACAGAGCCCAGACCAAGACCAGTGCTGAACAACTCGCGTCCCGAGCTCACATCGTAAACCTCTCCTTTGTAGGCGGTCAGAATGCGACCATCGTTTCGGATGCCATCGTATTCACACAGCTCCTCCTCAGTGAGGACCTTAAACTCCCATTTGCTCGAGTTTGGCTTCTCGTCCCTCTTTGCAGCAGTGATTTTCCCATTCTTGCGAGTGAAGATCACAAAATAGACGAGCACGAGCAAAAGCGCAATGGCAAAGCCAGTTATCAGACCAGAATCATTCAAAGAATTCATTTTTGTTTCGGTTTTTTGTTTAAATTCGAAAAGTTCATATGTAATTCTGAACGCTACAGAAAGCACTTTGAATTACGACTAGTGAACAGTTAGGCACACACACACACACACACACAGCCTCACAATCTGGCATCCATTTCAAGGCCAACTCTGTGAGTGGGTGAGTCAACAAGGAAATTCCACGTTCGACACTTTTCGGGTCTTATCGCAGTTGGTTTATTCTCAGTTTGCGATCAATCCGAGCAGATGCTAATTGCACCACAGAGCCTTATACCCTGTGGAAGTCTGTTAAAAGGGTTTGATGGGCTGCAAATTTGATAGTTTTTGGCTTTAGAAATTGAATTCAAATAACATTAAGTAATTTATCGATTACCGATGATTATGGGGGAAAATATATTAAAATTCTTGAATGAGAATATATTAAAGTTGCATTAAATAAACTCTATTATCGCAAAAAGTTATTCCAACTTTTATTATTATTAATTAACGAGGAAGAATATATTTAAGTTGTCTATTATAGTAACCATTAATGCAAAGAATATTTACGATATTATCTCGGTAATGTTATTATCTCAATTATCGGAACTAAATTATGCAAAATATATTCAAATTATTTTACAAAGTCTCGATAATCGGAAATAATGCTGGTAAATAAATAAATGTATTAAAAAACTATCTGTAATTTTGAACTCAACTCTTTAGCTATTGGTGTAAAGGGTATCTTGCAGTCTCGCTCTGCATGCAAAGCGCTCTGCTTCGATTCGGGGCTCGACAGTTGACAGTTGACAGCTGCGCAGGCCGAAAAATACACAAATATTTACAGTGATAACAAACGTGCCGCATTTGCAGCCAGTATCAGAATGATATCAAGTGTCGCTGCCTGGCGCTGATATCAAATACCAGAGCCAGAGCCAGCGCCGGAGATTGAGAATGAGACTCGGCAGCCCGGAATGGCAGGTGATAATGGCTGTGAGAATAGCAGGAGCCCAGCAACTGGAGCAGGCAGCCAGCAGCAGCTGGTTGACAATGTTTCCACCCAACACACAAAATGTATACACATTGTACATTTTTGCAGTTATCAGTTGATTAAATATGAATTATACAGACAAATAAAGGCACACACACACACACACACACAGTCGCACTTGAAGAGTGAAAAATGATAAGCGCCAGTAAATGGAAGGCAAACAAATGAATACAAACTTGTACTCAATTCGTCGTATTCTCGAATACAGGGTGTTGTGCTCAACCCCAAAAGGTCTAAAGAAAACTCTGTGCGTGTGTGTGTGTGTGTGTTTGCAGTAGCAACATTTGCTGCTGTGTATATTTAAGCACATTCTTGATACTCATTTTATTTTAATTCGTATTTATTCAATTTATTTATTTGGACAATAAAATAAAATGTTTGCAAGCAAAACAAGTGAATCATTTGCTGGGAGTTGAATGCGCCAGTTTGAAGTTGGATCACAGCGAATTGTGCAATGGAAACACATTCAAATTATGCTACATTTAAATGTACTTAATAGTAGAACAGATCAGTGAGAATAATTGGCAGAAAATTGCATTCAATAAGCACATTCAACATTTTTTTAACAACTGCTGTTGCAGCAAATGCAAATGAGCACTTTTGTGGGCAATTTAATTTGAATTTAATTCATCAACATAATAGTATTTCAATAAGCAAATTCAACATTTGTTTAACAAATGCAAATGCACAAATTCATCAGTTGATTTGGTTGCAAAAACATTATTTAACAGTTGTTGCTATTTGAGAACTTTGTGGCAAAGCGAACAATTTAATTTGAAATTAATTTATCAACATCATTGTATTTTAATAGGGAAATTAAACAATTGTTATCCTACAAATGCAAATTACATTATTGAATTAGAATTAAATTCATCAATTTAATTAGGGTTTAATAACAAAATGTAAGAGTTTTATAACTGCTTTTTGGAACACATGCTAATGAGAATTAGGTGTGCAGATTTTACTATTAAATGAATTGACCTACAACTCTTCATCCCCTCGATCATGAATAATCAATCAAACTCAAATCAACCCTTTTGTGTTTCTAATTAAGCTTAATAATTGCGAAATCAATTGCATAAATAATAAATGATTGCCAATTAATCTTTACGCACAAAAATAATGAAATTTCAGTTGCTCATCCTTTTCAGTTGCAATGTTTATTTAGTTATATTTACTGTGCAATGTGCCACTGTAAATATGTTTGTAATGTGCATTGCAGGTGGAGAGTGTGTGTGTGTGTGTGTGTGTGTGTGTGTGTGTGTGCGTGTGTGTGTGTGATCTATCAGAAGCAGAAGCGATTGCTGCTGTTGACAGTGCAAACATGGGAGAATACGCTTCACTTTTTGCTTGGCTACTTACCCAATGAAATCTTTGATAAAACAATAAACCTTAAATAAACCGCGATCATTATTCAGTAAATAGTCGGGTTGTATGACTGAAGCAGCCATAAGGCCGTTGATCTGTTGTTGTTGTTGTTGTTGTTGTTGCTGCTGCTGATGTTGTTGTTGTTGTTGCTGTTGCAGCGCGGTTTCGTTGTTGCTGCTGCTGCTGCTGCCGGTCGCCATGTTGGCAGCCATTTTGTGGGCTAACGCAGCCATTTTGCCGCCATGCTGGCAAACTCACATGCAGTTGTTGTTGTTGTTGACTGTTTTCTTTGTTGTTGTTGTTGTTGTTTGTTATTTAGCTGGCGTTTTAGCTGTTGTTGTTCTGGTTATTGTTGTTGTTGTGTGTTTTTGTTGCTGTGCGTTTTATAAGCACTTTTGCATCGCATTACAACTGTTAGCCGAGCACACACAAAAAACAGGATTTACAATACGCATTAACGAGAGATGTGTATGTGTGTGTGTGTGTGTGTGTATGTGTGTGTTTGTGGTTAAAACCGACAACAACAAAAATTAAATGATTCGCAACAAAATTCAATTACAAAGCAATTTGCCGAATTCTTCTTCGTGTTGCGCCATAATTGGTGAATTGCCCAAAAATTGCCAATTACAATGCGAGTGTAAGTATGTGTGTATGTGTGTGTGTGTGTGTGTGAGTGTGTGGGAAAATGTATTGGTGTTTGTGCTGTTGCTGTTGTGTGGGCTGTGCATGCGTCATTATAGAGTGACATTTCCACATGAGCATAACATTTAATTAACATTCCGGTTAGTTGACTTGCCAGACTGCAAACTGCAGTTTTCTGATTTTCGTTTTCAGTTTCTCGCATTGCAGGTGCCAAAAATGAGCGCATTTGTGAGTGTGCGAAAGAGACAGCATTAGAGTGTGATAATCGCAAATTACTTTTCGATACTGTTGCAACTTTATCCTACAGCTTATTTAAGCCAGCCTAATCTAAACAAAAATTGAATTTAATTTGCCTTAAATGACGCTCTTTAAATTGCTGTAGTTTTTGATGTGTTGAGCCACCCTAAAGCGGCAGCGACAACACCACAAGCGAATGCCAAGCAACATATTAATATGCGCATAAATACATGTGCAAATGTCACTCTGTGTGTGTGTGTGAGAGTGTGTGTGTGTGTGTGTGTTGTGCCTACATAAAACATAGTAGCTCTGTTAGTCAATGTGGCACTGAGGCAGTTGGTCGACTGCGGCTACAACTGTCGCCTGCTGACAGTTAGTTGACAGTTGCTAGAATTATGACAGCTCGAGCTGTATCTATCTGCCTCTCTGTCGCTCTCGCACCGTCTCTCTCTCTCTTTTTTCTTTGTACGTGTGCGTGGGTGTGCTTCGGCGTTGTTTGTTAACAAGCGACATTTACAACTGTACAACATAACAGCAGTAACAACTTGCTAAATGAACTGGCAAGATGGAGCTACATAAAAGTATGCGATCAGCAAATACCCTATGAAATCTTATTTTATTTTAGGCGATTCTGCTGAAAGTTTCAGAATATTGAAATAAGATGTCTAACTGTTGAATAGCAAAGCAAACAGCTTAACAGCTCTTTCAAAAATATTTATATTACAAAATATTGGGACTTTAATTTATTTTAAAATAACTTGAATCCTTCAGCAAATATTTCTTCTCAATATTGAAAACAATTTTAAAATGTTTCCTTTCCTCTTTTACGATATTATTTCTGCTTTTCACAGTAAATAAATTTACAAATAATTAAAATTTAAGCTCAACTTAAAACACATTCCACTGCATCTTCAAAACAATTCCGAAAATAATTTTCTCTATCTTCTTCATTTATTTATCATACCCCGCCTTGCACTTTTCCCACTCCCAGGGTATTGAAAGATGCGCGCTAAATGATAAGGCGAGCGAAAGACATGAGCGCGGAATGTTGGCGAATGAAAAGATACCAAAATGTTTGTGCACACACAGCTAACTATCGGGCTATATTAATTATAATATTTAATTAAAACAAGAGACAAGCACACGTGCTTTAGATGCATAATTAAATGCGTGTTTTACGAATGCGGACCGAAAACAAAAAAAAACAGAAATACAAAAAAACACACACTCGTATTTCGTAGAGAGGAGGAAGGGGAAACGAACGCAACTGAAGGTTGAATAAAAAACCACTTGATATGCTTTGCTCAGGTGCTTGGGGCAGAAGGCAGAAGGTAAAAGGGAGACTACTACTTATTATATACTCGACCGACCGTCGAGTATGAGTATTTTTATATGCATATATATGTTTTTTGAGGCCCTTATGCTCTTGATGCTGGCCCTGACTTTGACTTTTCCGCCCAGTTAAGCCAAAACAAGTCACGTTCTGAGAGCCACTTGAGGGAGAGACCTCACAGCATTTGATGACTCGCCGCGACATGTGTGTGAGGGCGGGGTGGGGAGGGGAGGGGAGGGGGATCCGACTGTCGAGTGTGGGTTTCGAGTGCAGGAGTTGTTTAGGAAGACCTTGGGGCACAGCAGCTGGTGTGGAAATGTCGTCGGTCGGCCACTCAACAAACGTATTCACAACATGAAACAAACAGTGTTCTCTATTCAGCCGAAATATACACAAAATGTATGTGTGGAAATGGCTGAAATATTACGTATACGCAGAGCGTACAAAGCGACAAGGACATTAACGGTGGCAACCTTGAAGACAGCCAAGATAAATAAAGACGAGATTCAAAGAATGAAAGCTCAACTATCTCAGCTCATTTGCTTGGGTCATTTATTTTCATAAGAATGCGAATGCTCTCGAGTTTAGTTATGAATTGTGGCCGTTATCTGGATGCGAGTTTGAGCTTTAATCCATTATGCGTTGGCATAATTTGCGCACAAGGATGTGCGTCGCGGCCATGGAATATATGCGAGCAATAAACGCATTGAAGCGTCTAATTTATGCACATCATAAGCGCAGGACGCGGGACGCAGTCAACGTGAAACGGATTAAACATAAATAACGAAATTATGCAAAGTACGAGTATGTATGCGGGAGATGAACTCGCGTCATTGCATCGCGTCCCAGTGCCATAAAAACGCCAGCAAGGACGCCAAAGGACTCGTCAACTTTCTAAAAGCGCATTGCTGCAACTACAACACGAGTTTTATGGTGCAACAAGAAGCGCCAAACAAAGGGCATAGCGCAAAAAAACAAAGAGAAAAGAAAGAATTCGCTTTGCCACACACAGTCGCAAGCACAACCTTGACCTGGAAACGATGCGCCATGTGGCAAGTGGGCGGCACGGGGCGTGGCGTGGCAAGGCGAGATGCGCATCGGGAAATTGGGAGGCAGGCGGAGAAAAAATTACAGAGAAATATACACATTGCGAACATGTTGTTATTTGAGTTTAGTTCTTTGTTGCCACATGCCACACAGACAGACAAACGGATGCCGATGCTGTGGCAGCCACAGATACAGTTGTCAGCTGGCCTCAACGGCAAATGAGATGAGCTGTAACTGTGAATGTCACGTACATTAACTTTATGATACTTTGTTGCAACTGCAGCAGCCGCAAGCGAAAGTCGAGAGTGCAGAGATAACTTCATCATGTTATTTCAATTCAGTTGGTCAGCACAGTTTACTTCCCATCGAAGTTGTGGCATCAAATATTTCATGGCCAAAATGCTGTGCACACATTGCGTATGCGCAATAAATAACATTTTTATGGGGCAACTTGCCACACACACGGTGGAAAGCCAAAATTTCCAATCGAAATTTCATTTTACGAAATGCCAACCGGCTTATGGGGCGTATGTGGAATGTCATTGGCAAAGGACTTTGTGCAAAGTGCTTTTATCATGTTACTCACATTATCATTATAAAGTTGTGTTTAATGAAAGTTTGTTACTTTTGGCATTTTATGCGAGAAACTGTAAATTCGTCGAATTGTAATTTTTTTTGATCCGTTGTATTCTCTAAAATTCCAAGAAAACTATCTGACAGATAAAATCGGCGCGTCAATAAATACCAATTGATATGCTTCGCTATTTAATTTCACAATAAACTCGCAGCCATCGGCGACAACAAAGTCGTGTCTTCCCAATGGCCATTAGGTAAATTAACTTATGGCAAATGCTAAAGCTACCTCTGACTGGCAATTTGTCTATAGCATCATCATCGCAGTGCTTGATGATATGGTATAAAGACTGAAATGTCTATAATAAACGCCCAAATTATCAGCATGGCAAAATCTCAAATTCATTTTCCAAAATGCCAAAACCGGCAATAACAACGACGACAACAATACAATAAAGTTGCATTCAAGCGAATAGAAACAAAATGAGCAAATTATTGCTCTGGATAAATGTCGACGATGATCGTGAAAAACTCGCATAGCTCTGGTTTCGGGGTGTGTTGACTTAGGTTGAGGTCACCCCCAAAACACAGTCGGCACAAATGTGGTCAGAGTTATAAAAATATTGCGTATACGCAACGCTGGCGACGCCAATGCGGCTGTCAAAGCAACACAGGCAAAGACTCAAGGGGTTGTTGTTGCTGCTGGCAACCCACATTGGGAACCGAATAAAAGCAACTTTCAAGTGAGCATTGCGTAATCGAAACGAAGCCATCAAAGATGACGACGACAAAAACGGCAAAGTCGTTCAATGATACCCTGCAGACAACACAAAAACGTCAAGGGGTAGTCGCAACGCAAATCCAAGTAAACAATGACGACAATTGCAAGTCGCGTCGACTTGTCTTTGGGGTACGGGTCAGAATAAAAATAGAAGAAGCCCAAAATGAGTAGACGCCAATCAATAAAATTGAGAAAATCAATGGGGCAGGCAGGTAAGGCAACAAAAAAACGTATAGGAATTGTTGATTTAAATGCTTCTGCACAATTAAACTGACCATCGACGCGTTGCCCTCAAGTTCAGGCTAAATTGTGAATTATTGGAAAAGCAATTTGCTATCGCAATATTTATCAGGGCCCGAAGGCCCGAGCCTAGAAGTATGCAAAGGCTATTGATTCGCCAGAGCGAGACAGCCAAAGAGACGAACTACAATGAGAGCTATTTTGTGCTATGTTAAGGACACCCAGCCTGACATTGAATTCGTCTTGTCGAACTGTTTGCCTTCGGCTTACATTGTTCATTTCCAAAACAATTTGCTGTACAAACATGGCATTCATTCCACTCACGCACATGATAATGAGCGTCGACTTTATGTTCATGTGTGTGTGGATTAGTGTCGAACCTTGAAGGCAATTGATGTGATTAGAGCGAGATTCAAGATTCACGATTCAAGGCGAAAGGAAATCATTTATTTAATTGCTCATTAAAAGAAAAGTACTACACACGATTAACTGGCTTTTTAAATCGAAGGCTCTGACAACTTGTGACATAATCTCATGACATTCAGCGCAAAGACTCAACTCGACAGCGCATGCGTAGCCTTGAGTCATTATAGTATCCTTAAAGCCTTAATCTAACCAACAAACATTCATTCAGTTGCAATTGCAGTTGATGTCGTGAATAGAAATTTGAGTTGTGGACATGTTGATTTATTTAATGGCATAAACAAAACAACTCAATTTGCCAGATAGGCTGCCAAGTGTGAAAATAATAAATGGCAGCTTGAGAATTTGAGAATTTCAGTAAAACGTAAAACAATAATAATTGAATGAAGGGCCACATTACCTTTTAATAAATATATTTCCGTTATTAAAAGCAATTTCGAGATTGTTTTTGTTTTCCATGAATGAAATGTTGGTTGTTGTGTGTGTGGTGTTGTGACGACTCCACACGCACGACACGACACGACACGATACGACACGACACGACACGAAACGAGAACCGACGAGAAATAGGCGCGAAATTCTAGATACAACGTCGATTGGAGCTCGCAACTATCTGTGGAGTGTGTGTGAGCTGAAGATTGGGCCGCAGAGCCTTTGGACTGCCTTCGTTGGCACGCACGTTTAATTGCACCAACACACGCACACACTACACACACACACACTACACACACACACACACGAGAGAGGGTAAAACGAAAGCGTCGAGTTTTAGGGCTGGCCGAGGCGTTTGCTAATGAATTTTTCTCTCGCTCGCTCTGCGTTTTGATTATAAACAAAACGATTTGTGCACACACAGCTTTTGCCTTTCCTTTCTACTTTCTTTTTAGATATATATATATATATATTTATCTATTATTTGTATTTATGTAACACACACACTTTGAGATGTTGCTGCCACTTGGTAGTAAAATGTGATTTACTTATTTGATGAAACTGCGTTGCACACTTGCGACTCTGGCCGACGAGCGACTGACGAAGACGACTTCCGCATTTGCCACAAACACCACGAAACAACGCGAACTCTGCAGAGGCGCGATAAGACTGCTCTATAACTGCTGCTGCCTGTTTGGCCACACACGATTTTATTTATATCAATTCAGCAGCGCACAATATATGTATTTCGAATTTTTAATCGAATTTTTTTGCAGCTGGATTTTTGATTTATTTATTTATTGCTGTTGTGTTAAATGCAAAAGGGTTTTGTTGCGTGTGTGTTTGTGTTGATTGTTGGTTGCTTGGTTGGTTGGTTAGAAAGAAGCCAAAGTGTAGATTGACAGCCTCGCAGCGAAGCACTCCGAGCAGAGGGTAGCTTTTTTTCCCATTTGGCGCGTTCATCGCCCAAGCGAAACATGCAAAGCAGAGAGAGCACGCTCTCTCTCTGTAGTTCTCTCTCTGGCTGCAAGTTCATTCGGAACACGTGAGAGAGGCGGCGGCGAGAGAAAGCGCAAGAGTTTCATGTTGCTGTTGCTGTTGCAATTGCTGTTAAGTGGGCGCCCATTGATTCGAGTGTGTTCGTGTGGGTGGTTGGCTGAAAATAACGACGCTGCTGCTCGTTTCTAAGCAGCAAACCTTCCACCCGCCTCCCCCCCAACCAGCAGCTAATTAGTCGTCGCTGCTCTCGCAGATACATACATAAATAGAGACACTGCGAGAGAGAGAGAGAGCGCCTCAAAAGGGGATTTTGGGCAGCGCCTGCGCCGTTGCTTAGCATAAATACAAAATGCTAACGAGGCTGCCCCAAAATATGTGGGGCAGGGTGCAGAAGAGCAGTCACAACAATAGCAATAAAGAGACAGGCAGACAGATAGAGAGAGAGAGAGAGAGAGAGAGCAGCAGCTGCCTTGCAGAAATGAACGCTGCACAAGAGACACAAAAATTCATTCGCTCTTCTGCTGTCCTAATTTCAGTCGATGGCTCGCTGACTGTCTAACTAATTACGCCAATTTATAAATAATCAACGAGGCGCACAATTTTAAGGTCCTTGTGCAAGGACCTCAACACAACAACAACAACGACACAACAAATGCTAAATGTTCAAGTCGATTGCCAAATCAATTAAATTAAATGCAATCAAAATAAGAGCCCAAAGCAAAGCACGCTAAGGACACTTGTCTGTCCGCCAATCGTCCTTCTGCTTCGTCTTGTTAATTGCATGCGTGCCTCGCTTCCTTCCTCTTTGGGGCATGCAACTAGAGCATGACCTACATATGTGCCACAAGGCGCCTCGATATAAACAATGCAACAACTCGACACTTGAATTGCTTTAAAAGTTTTCGAGCTGCCCATTCAAATGTTCCTAATGTGGACAATGTGATAAACGCAGCCTGCAGGACATTATTTCCCTGACAGATTGCAAAGTTGAGCCATTCACAAAGTTTCACTCAAATTGCGCAAAGTTTGTAATTTGAAAAGTGGTCAACCATATGTTGGCTCATTATTTGATTAGTGGTTGAAGCCAAGCGAAAGGGCGTCGCAACAAAACATTGCAATCACAGGACGGCATCTAAAGAGTGGCCTAGATACGCAGAGCATGGCGTCAGCTAATCACAAACTCGAAAAGCATATTTATTGGCAGCTTGTTTATCAAAATATTGACAGTGCTTTTTGCCGGAATCCAATAAACAATTCTAAGAAGCGGAAATTGAGGCAACGAGCGAGTAAATTTATTACACGAAATATTCTTCAGAAGATACCAAATTATTAAAGCGAAAATATTTTATAGCTAATTCTTAGTGCAACGACAAGTGAAATATGCATCAAAGGAAATCGCAACGACAACAAAAATTAAGGGACTGAGGAAAGAAAAATTATTGCACAGCTTTTCACGAAATATTTAGAACGTTTTTCAACGATTTATTCTATAAAATATTGTTTCTATGCGAAGCCAATTCTTAGTGCAACGACAAATGAAAGATATATCGAAAGAAGCCTTCTAAGCGGAAGCTGCTTACAGGAAAAAGGAAATTTATTGTATAGGTTTATATAGATTTAGAAAATTATTCAATGAGTTACATGATTTATTATTCTGTCAAACATTGTTTCTATGCGAAGCTAATTCTTAGTGCAACAACGAATTCAACATGTATCGAAAGAAGCCTTCTAAATAGCGCACAGGAAAAAGGTTAAGACAAAATAATTCGAAAATTATTCAACGAGTTACTTGATTAATCATTCCCTAGAAGATATTATTCTTGGTGCAAGGACCAATAATGTATCGAAAGAAACAAATTTCTAAACTTTCATCAAAGATTCACAGATATAGAAAACGGAGACTAAAAAGACTTTCTCCTTTATCTATCGATATAACTTTTAAAAAAAGTAATTCTTAAGTGCGTACTTACACTACCCAACAAAGTCTAAGACGACTTTGCTTTAAAATAAGCGGGGTGACAACATGTCTGGCAAAATGATTCACAACATACCTGCAAAGAAAGAAAATAGAAAAGAAATCAGTTATCGGTTTAAAGTGCTCAAATAAATATCTTTAATTAACACAATCAGTTTGCTTTCATTGTCGAAATCCCCACTGAACCCGATATTGCCGTCTAATTATAATTATTATTATTATTATTTGGTGGCTCATTCATATTTTTAGCACTGTTAACCAATTTCAAGTAGCTCAATCAAATCAGATTGGCTCGAACATGGACAGCACAAATAAAATACATAATATACACTCTACAGGTATATAGAGGCCATAAGCAACTCATATACTTGTATGTAGGTAAAGAGCTCTGATAAGATTAAAATGCCTTTATTAATGGGACCGTATTGAAAACTACTTATGAACACGAAATACAATGAAAACAACTCGAGACAAACTAAACTGGTTGTCTGGTCGTCTGGTTGGTCGTAATTTTCCATATGGCATTGGCTGCACTTCAGCGCAGACCAGTTCTGTGAAAGGTCGCCACAGAATTTGAGCATAAAATGCGAGCGGAAAAGTTTCTGTAGAAGATAAGATACTTTTGATTGGTCTACTTTGAGTAGGCCACAGACCTGAGATTGAATGGTTTCATACTCGAATACAACTCGTAAATGTGTCACAAGATTCAATTGTCAGCCAACAAAAATGTAGAAAATCATAAAAAGATTGATAGATCAATGCTTCTAAAATGTTGGTGAATAAAGCAAAAGATTTACTTGTCAGCAATCTCTTAAGGCAAGAACAAAAATTAAAATATATTGTGCCTTTATTTTGTGACTTTTAAACAAATTCTTACTAAATATATCGTTAAAGAAAACGCAGCGATAAATCGTAAAATGCCTTCGATAAGGATGTACTATATAGTAAACAAATCTATCAAGAGCTTTTGGCAGCCTAATCGAGCTTTTTTGAAGTGCATTGCGCACAAAGGTGAGTCGGAACTGGGCTGAGCTTGGAGCGTGATAAGCTGAAGCACAATCGAAACTGCCAACTAAAGCCAATGGCAGGGGGAGTGTGGATGGAACCACCTCTTGACTGGCTGGGGTCAATGAAATAGAACGCAATTGCCTCCCCAACAAAAGTGCTGACTGAAAAGCACGCTTACGACAACCGGTGAGTTGAGCCAGAGCACGAAAGAGAGCGTGTGAGTTATGGCAGCGAGAGAGTGGGAGAGCAACCTCAGCGATCGAAGACAAAAGCACGAGAGTCAGCCAAAGCGTCAAGGTGTTGTGCGAGAGAGCGTCGAGGAGAGAGAGCGAGCGAGAGCGAGAGAGCGGCTGATTGACGGTTACGAGCACACACACAAACACACACAGCAATAACATGGCAAACAAACCGGCGACGCAACAGCAACAACAAAGCAAAGCAAAGGCAGTGAAGCATTGAAGCAGTCGACACTCAAGCGGTTTGCCCGTCTGCTCAGTGTGACGGTGAACGTCGTACGTTGTGTTTTGTGTGTTATGCAGCAACAGACTCGTAAACAAAGCTTGAGAAAAAAGCGCAAACTGTGGCAACAAAGCGAAAATATAAAAAAGTGCCAAGTACCGTGAAAACTGTGTGACGAACCGAACCGAAAGCAAAAGCAACAGTTGTCCCACCTGAGATCCACACAGAGTTGCCACCCCATCAACAGCAGCAGCAGCAGCAGCAGTCGTCGAAATGTTTGAGGTAGCCTGCCTGATGTTCATTTGCCCTTGGGTCATACTCGTCTTGCTCATGTTCATCGCCATGACCGTCCTATAGACTGAGCGAGCGAACCGAATTTAGGGCACACTAGCCAACAACAACAACGTGAAGAAGAAGCAGCAGCATCATCATCATCAGAATGTAAGAGTTGCAACACTTTTGGCAGTGTGCCCGGCCTGCCTGCTTTACTTTGATTATGTATTCCTATTCAAAATGTGCTTTGCATTGAACAACAACCTAAAGACAAATCAGAGCAGCGAGACAAATGAAAACGATTTTTACAAATTGTTCTCCTCCTCCTACGTTTTTTTTTATATTCTTTTTGTTGTAGATTTGTAAGTTGAAATGTGATTTAAATATTAATTATATGTGTATTTGCTAATTAAACTTTAAGCTTTATATTTCACGCATGTGCGAAATAAACAAATATTGACAAACAAACACTTTAACATTTATAAACGGGGGTGTGCAAATCAGTCGGCGAATTTGCACAAATGTCACGTTCAACAGGTGAGAGCTGCCTTTTGCTGTTGTGGTGGAAACAAAGGTTAGCTGCCAAAAGGTGTTGCATACCGATTAATTTGGTATCGATAACTCTTTAAACAGTGGGACGAATTTATCAAAGTTATGAATTATTGATGGGATTCACATAAGGTAATAATCGTATAGTAAATAATAAAGTTGAAATAGATTTAGTAATCAAAATCAATATGTTGAGACAATGTGTATTATCGATAACATTTTATATAATGGGAGCAGCCTATTAAATAGAACCAAATCAATAATATTATCAATTGTTGCTGTGATTCATAACTAATATATACTATCGATGATGCAAAATCAATATATTAAGACAAAGGTTAGCATTTCAATATTTACTATCGATAGGTTGGTAAAGCCCAATAAATAAATCAAATTAAAACTGTTTCAATTATTTCTGTGATATAATAGTCTATCATTTCATAGTAAAGAAACTGTTTGAAATTTAATTTATACTATCGATGATGTATAAATTCAAGCTGTCAAGACAAAGGCTAGCATTTCTATATGCATTTTCGATAACATTGAATTAAATAAGACAAAATAAAACTGCTATTAATTGGTGAAGTGATTCATATAATAATATAACAACAATCTAAAGAAAGTGTTTGAACTAGCATTTATATTAAATTTCAAGCCTATCGATTAAACAAATCAATATTTCAAACAAAGCAAAAACAAGACACGTTGATAACGATGATTACGAAAAAGTAATGAACCGGGTGCAAAGTCTATTGCAACACACTTCGATAAAGCTTTTTGGCGTGGTAATAACTAACCTTATCTGCAACTCCCACTATCTATGCCAGCGATAAGCATAATTATCACTTCAAATGCTGCTCAAAATGAATCCATCCATCCATGCTGAACTCTCATTCGCCCCGTGAGCACGTTTGCTCTCCATGATATTTGCCAGAATTTCGTGCACGAATATAATAAATAAGTATTTATTCATTTCGGTTTTTCATAAATCGGAGAACAAACGCACATATTTTCACGCAACGCCCACAGTATTTATTTAGGATACAAGTATTATTGCAAAAAATAAAAATATAAAACGCAGAGAGATGCTGAACATGGAAATTCGTATTTATATTCGCACCCGGTTTTGGGTTGGGGGGTGTGTGTGTGTTTTTTGGGCCTACGCAGTTCAACACACACCAAAATTAATCAAAATTTCGAGAGCAGTGTGAGACGAGAATTAAATACAACACTGTGTGTCACACTTATTTATAACACATTCTTTTTTTTTTTTTGCTGGTTTTGTGGGCGCCGCCACTTGAGAGATTGTTTAAACAAGCGTGTACAAGCCGTAATTACTCGTACTTCAGTTTTCAGCAGGCTGACGAAAGTGAAAGTTTTGACAAAAAACATTATTACAGAAATATACATATCTACAACATAAAGTAGTTGGTGTTTTTTGGGGCCTGTCCCGCAACTTGTATCGTGTCAATGACAAAGTTAAACGAAATTGAATTAAATTATGTAAAACCGCACGATGCAAACGAGTTATTTTAATTAACACATGGCCAAAAGTGGCTCTGGCAGCCACAAAAATCAGTCAATAAATTAATTAAACACGTTAAATCAAACACGCAAATTAAAATTAACTCGCTTTTATTTATACTTCTGCCTGTTGTAAGTCAAGCAGCGGCAGTAATTAATCAATATTGGACACAAACAAAGCCAAATTGTTGATCTTTTGCAGGCGAGGCATTTAGCAATTTACCCCCCACCAGACGTTGCATCTTTTGTTATTGTTTCCTCTGCCAGGTGTCAATGACAGCAACACAGCCGAGGACAGCTGCAAAGCATCCATTCGCAAAACTATCAGTTGTTTAAATTAAAGACAGGTTCTTGTGGAAATGAAAACAAAAGTTCATCTTAAACTTCTTATAAAAAGTTTAATCATTATTTTAGGTCAATAGCCCCAAGATTTTAATTTGTATTTCAGCCTGTTGGCTCTATTCATTTGGACAACGCTGTCGTCTTTGGGGCAGCTTTGTTTTTGCAGCAAATGGACAAATATTATGAAGAGTTTTTCCGTTTCTGTTTACATTACGGCTGTCCAAATGTTTGCCTGAACAATGAGTCAGTTTATTGTTGTACTTGCAGCCTCTTTTGTTATGGCCTGACTCATAAATGAGACGTCGCGTTGGGGTTATTGAAACTGGGTTAATTCAATAGCGCTTACAACTTTGATTCCGCTTGTAAATAGAGACCCACAAAACTACTCAAAATGCTGTTTGTGGACACGCAACAATAACAATGCATTCCTGCAACATTTTACATTTTCATTTTCTCCACTTTTGAGTAACATCGCGTGTCAGGCCAATTTCGCCAACAAATGGCCAACAGGCCGAAGGGACACAGGTGAGGCTCAGTGCAGTGCAATCACCTCCAGTTTTTTGTGGGTTAGCAGGACCTCGTTGTTGTTGTTGTCGTTATAAATTCGGAATGTTTACATTTTTCATGCCCGTCTTTCTATTCTTGCTTTTTGCTGCGATTGTCGTAAATGGGCACTATGAACTCGTGGTTCCGGTCGAACCAAAACAACAACGACAACAACAACAAGTCAACAGAGTGTCCAAATGCAAATGTGAATACACTCAAACACTCACAACTGTACGCAGAGTGGAAGCCACAGCGAGGCGGCCCGCAAACTGCAGTTCATTGCTCCAGTTTGCCCAAATAAAAAACTAAATAACACAATTCGAGCAGTCATAACAAAACCTATTGCCAGGCTGACTCGACTTTGAAATACCCGCACTAATATAGCGAATATATAACTGAACACGTGTAAAATATAAAACTGTGTTGCATACTTTGCGGTGCTGACGCATTTTGCAACCGAATTAAATGCATTTGAATTTTAAATAAATATAAAGTATATATTTATAATAGACTGAAGCACATCAACTTTAAGATATAACCCATTCATGCCACATGTGGCACGCATCTGTCTGCTTGCATTGACGTGGCTTTATTTCCTGCTGGAATCATTTATCAATTCGCACATAATTAAATCCAACTGCCGCCACAAACTGAGGAAAGCAATCCCATCAAATCAAATTGCAACTAATAATTTTGAGCGTTTCATTCGCGGTTTTGCGTGAAGCGCTCTTTGAAGTTTGCCTGCCGCCCGGTTGCAGTTGCAGTTGCCGCTTGTGGCAGTTGCAGTTGTTGCTGTTGTGGCAGTTGCGTCTATTGCCGACAACCTCCGACTTCACGTCACGGGTCTGTGTGTAATTATGCCGAAAAATGGGCGGCACACTTTAGACCCTCTCTGTCCGTGTGTTGCAACTTTTATTGGAGCATGTTGGACATGTTGCCACGCTTGTCTGTGTTAATTGCCAGTGTGGCCAGAGCGCGGTCAGCTTGTGGCAGTTCATTAAAGGATAATTACTTGAGTGGCGTCGTGGAGGTGAAGCCAGAAATGCAGTGTTTATGAGGACAGATTGAGGCTAATTTGAGTAATTAAATGACAGCATTTCTGAGACTGTTGCAGGGAAATTAGAAATTTAAGTTAAAGTCGAAAGCGATGACTGAACAATAACTTGACTGCAGTTAATTTTAGTGTAAATATGTATTTAAACTTAGGCTTATTAATATTTTGAATTAAAGTCTCTTCTATTCTACTTTTTTACCTAATAATAAAAACAAATTTTATTCTACAAACTGATGCATTGTTTCTACAACTTTTTGAAGTGTTTTGGTCATTATTTAATATTTTTCTATTTTACCCTTATTTTAATGCCACTTTACCGTCTAATAATATTAAACATTTTTACTCCACAAAACTGTAGCAATAATTCCCAAATTCGCCAACTAATAGAGTATTTACTCTTCTGCAAAGCCTTCGCTTCAGCCGACTTCACTCAATTGGCTTTGCACAATAATTGTTATAAATTGCACTGAATTTTCCCATTTCCCCCTCATTTATTTTTCTGATATTTCCCAACTAGCATGACTTGCCACGCCCCTCTTTCACTCAGTGCAGCCAGGGAGGGCGTTATGCATTATGCAAAGCAAACTAGAAATTTCGCTCAGCAATTTTCTTTGCATTTTGCGCAGTTTTTGCTTTGCCGTCCGTGTCGCCAAGCTGTCTGCCGTCATTTGTCACAATGGCCAAGACTAGTACGTGTGTTTAGACTGGTCATAACACAGACACACACACAAACACACACTCATACACACACACACTTGGACTTGCACCAACATGAACTGAAACACGAAACCATAATGAACTTAAGCGCTCTGACGTTGTACTTGTATTTCTGTCGTCGTCGTCGCTGTCGTTGTGGTTGTTCTTCAGATGATTCGGTTTGTTTGTGGAAACTAATGAAGCGCACCATGTGCCAACAGCTTTGGTTTATTTTTGAAGCAACAACCCTTCGCCTCTGTGTGAAATGAGGGTTGGAGGCGCGGCCGCCAGCTCATTAGCTTGGCCAAATAAACGCAGGCGAACATGGAAATGGCTAAAAATGGCTGTTGCCAGCCATGTGATTTTAGCAGAACGAGTTTATGAGTGTGCGAGTGTGTAAACATTGGCCACGTGGCTGCTCGCAAAAGTAATTAAATGTTGGCTTTGGGGTCAACAAAAGAGTTGGCCCAAACAAATGTCGCGACGCGACGCTTGACATCGCACAGCGAAAGTTTCATTTGCATTCAGCTCAGTTATCAAAGGGTTTATTAGCTGCCTAGAAAGCCTTTTGTTTTAAATACTAATTATAATTGCGACCAGCTTCTGAAGATGCCGACAACTTTGATTGTGAGTTGTAGTCTAGAAAAATGGATTGAATTTATTTAAAACAGTTTGTTTACAAAAATATTAGTTCACTTTTCTAGTCAATTAACTGAATATTAAACCAGCCAATTAAAAGCCCAAGGCGACCTTTAGACCTGCAATTAATGGCATTCATTTTACAGCTGACATTAGAAACTGCATTTCATTCGCATTTCAACTCAATGCCGCTAACAAAGTTCAGCGCAAATAATTGCAAAATGGAATCACCGTCGCAGTGTAGTTGAAGCTGCTGCAAAGCGGATTGTATTAATTGCATTTAGCATTTTTATTGCTGCTACGTCTGATGCAATAGATTGTCGTTAAAATATGAATAATAATAAATGTTACGGCAATCGCTAAATGTTATGGAGGTGGAGGGGACGATATGCCATAAAAGTGCAACCGGACACGCCCATAAATGACAAAGCGCAAAGCGAGGGAGGCTCCAGCAGTAATAAACATTTAATTGAACCAAACAAAGTTAAGAGTAAAACGTTTACGAATATGCGCTAAAAAGGAATTGCGTAAGCGAAAGAAAACTCGCTCACCAGAGAGAGCTTTTACGTGAGCGAGCTTTTGAGCCAACATTCGCGCAGTGAAAAAGTGCAATTCAATGAAAATGATTTCACAGCAAGTCAAAAATTAGACACACGTGTCGTTAGTTAGTGAAAATTGATACCTTCCATCGCCTTCTCCCCCAATTGTTCGCCCAGAAACTTGCCTCACTTATTGGCAGCTTAAGTGGCGGCCATTTAAATGCAATTTGCTAAGCATTGTAAATGTGAAAATGCTGCCATAACGTCGTATTTGTATCCGTATCTGTATCTGTATCTGTATCTGTAAATCGCTATAGTGTGCAAAATTAACAAGTCCCAAGTGAACGTTGCAGACACTGTGGCGTCGTTTTATTGTTTTGCTGGTCGACTTTGTCTAGTTTGTGCTGTTTGTGTTGTCTCCTCTTCCGCTTAATGCTAATGTAATCACATCGATTTGTGCCAATGACAGTTAGTTCTTATGGTCTTCCCACTCCCATTTCCATCTTGGCCACTTCCTAGTTTCCTTTTACTTGACTTGTCATTGTTATTACAGTTCATGAACTGTCTGCGTGTCGGTGGGTGTGTTTTAATTTCTATTCACATATGCGACCAGTCAGCATTATGATTATGTGCGGCTAAAAGTGGCAACTCTTAATTATTATCGCGCACAAATATAAAAGTTGATTTACAAGCTCGCTTTTCGACCGCGTCATGTGTTGTCTGAGGCTAGACTTGTGAAATCTGAGCATTTGACTTTGATTGATGTTCGTATGATTATCATTCAGTTTCTGTCCTTACGCGAGGAAATCAAATCCAAATCATTCGCATTTCATTTGCAAATCTTTTGACATTTTCAGCTGCCCAAATGACACAGCAGCTTCAAATGTTTTGCAATTTTTTCGACTTGTCAGTTTATATTGCATTTTGATAGGCAAATTGTATTAAAAACTTTCAAGGCAATTGCAATTGGCTGTTAAAAAAGTTGCTTAATTAAAGGCCAAAGTTACACTTAAATGCATAGTTTGTGCAAAGTTTCAATTTCGAGCTGAGCTGCGCGATTTTAATCGCCAAATTGCTAAGCGTAATAGGTTTTTAACTGCACAAGTTTCCAAGAAATATATTAGGAAGTATCGTTTAAATGATTGCTTAACTCTTTATATTTTCATTTAAATTGTAAGAAACTCACCAAATACTAGGCGTATACGTGTCATTTCCCCCATAATAAAATCGTACATACCTGCAAAGAAATAAAAGCATTTTAATAAGCAACAATTTAAATAATTTATGTACACTAAATAAATCGAAAATAATGTGCAAGCTAAAAGTTCATTTCAATTCACAAAACATAATAAATTTGTCTAGCATGCGGGGTACAAAATATGAAATGTGCATGTTAGAATGATGTGAGTTATCGATGGGCAATTATTTGTCACGACAGCATGAGAGTCTCGAGAATGATGACGATACTCCTAGATGCCAAAGAACAGCTGCGACCGCTGTTTAAAATTTGGAACGCGGTAAGTGGGCGGCTGACAAAAAAAAAAAAATACTGCTCAAAGAGAAAGAGAGCAAAAAAACAACCGAAAATATGAAGGCAAAAAGTGTAGCAGATTTTTCAAGTTGTTTTGCCGGCCTATAAGAGTTCGGGTAAACAATGGAAAGCGGCTCTCAGCGGGCCAAAAATAACCTCAAGATAATAAGTAAGCGCGCTGCCAAAAACCCCAGAGACCAGGGACCAGAGACCACAAAAAGCAGCTTCAGACGGCGTCGAAATCGCAGACCAAACACCGAAGACTCCAAAGCGACTCAGACGCAGATAAATTGCGTGGCCAAGGTAAACAAATTTTGTGGTTTTGTTGCTGTTTTTTCGCTGCTCTTTCGCACACTCTTGCGCTGGGCTTAAAGACTTTGTTACAGCGTTTGCAGTAATTACCATGACGGGCTGAATCAATGTGAAGGTAGAAATCAATCAACAATTTGTATTTGTCATATTGTCAAACGATAAGTTCCGCATTTTAAAATGCAAGGATGTTGTACATTAGATTTGGAAATTACGATCTCGAGAGAGCGAAAGCTCAGGAACAGCAGATAAATTATTTAATCTGCAGTTAAACTAATAGTCAACTGGTCTTCAATCGTTGACTCGCTTAATCAATATAAAGGTATTAATCAATCAACAGTTGAATTTATAATTTTGTCAAACAATTAAATAGTTTCGCATTTTAAAATGCAAGGATGTGGCACATTAGATTGGGAAATTACGATCTCGAGAGAGCAAGATATGAAGAGCAAAAGCTTATGAAGAGCGCAGTCAACGATTAATTATTTAACATGCAGTTAAACTAATATACAAGTTTGCCTCCTTGTTTCTTATCATGAAGGGCTGAATCAATGTGAAGTTATTAATCAACAATTTATATTTATCAATATATAGGTATTGATGAACAGTTGTATTTATTACTTTTTCAAGCATTTCTTTTCAGAAAGAAAATACATGTATGTATTAAATAAGCTTGCAAATTACACTCTCGAGAGCATAAGAGATGAAGAGCCAAAAGTCAGGAAGTATTAATTATTTAACATGCAGTTTAACTTATATTCAAGTTTGCCTCCTAGTTTATTGCCATCACGGGCTGAATCAATAAGTTTTAATTAAAGGTATTAATCAACAGTTGTTTTTATCAGTCTGTCAATTATTTGCCCAATTGTATTTTTAGAAAGAAAATGCCAGGATGCATTAAATAAATCTTGGAAAAGTAAGAGATAGAGATTTAAAATAATTTAATGATTTAACATAAACTTTAACTCTCAGTCAAGATTCTCCTGCCGTTGACATGACCACGAAGAACGTGTAGGCGGCACGCTTTAGAGTAATTTGTGCTTCGATCTGCCACAGGCCAAATTGTTGGCTCTGCGTTTTTTGTGCGACTTCTTGTGCTTTTTTGGCAAGAACTTTACGGCGTTGGGCGAAACAAGTTCAAGAGCCATGCCATGGACAACAGAGTTATGGGTTCCTCACATACAATACACATCGATTACTCGACTAGCCATGTTTTGAGTCTCAAGTCTCTCGGCGAAGATGCTCGTAATTGTTGTTTGTTATACTTGAGGTTTTTCTCTGCTTTTTACTTTGTCTTCTCTGCTCTCATTGAATATTATTTTTGGCATGTTTTAAGGCTTGCGGCTTTTTGTTGGGTCTGCTTTTTTCGTTTTATTTTGTTTGTGAGGTTGTCTTGCTGCTGTTGTTGTTGCTGTTGTTGTTGCGTTGTTGTGCGCTTTGGCCAAAAATAAAAGCTGACATCATCGAAGCAAAAGCAGCCAAGCGTCCACAGCCAAACGCCAAATGTCGACAATGAATCGCAGCTCACTTATATTTATGGTTTGGGGACCAAACATTTTCGCTGTATGTGTTTTGTGTTTCTGTTTTTTGTATGCTGCGATTAACCCTCTTCTTCTTCTTCTTCTCTCCTTTCACTCCACTCTCTCCCCTCCCCTCCTCTCTCTCTCTCTCTCTATCAATAACTTGCCACACGGGTTTTCGAGTCGAGAAGCATTCGTTGCGCTGCATAATTAAAACTCTCAACAACAATTTTTTGGTCTTTCGAAAAATGCAATTTGGGGTTTTTTAACCTTGAACTTGAGTGAGTTTTTCACTGCAGACTTTGATCGCCATACAATTTACTGCATTTCTCGAGTTGCTTCAGCTTTGACTTTGACTTTGACGCTGTCGCTGCTGCTTCTCGGGTGCATTCGCCTCTTCTTTGCCTCGATAAGCCCGCCGATTAACAAAGTTCTTTTGTGTGTTTCGGACTGCGACTGTACTTTCCAGATTAATGCATCTCAAGGGGTTGATAAATATAGCCAATTATATGTATTTTTATTGCGAGATAATTCTGAAATTTACTTTATTTTATTGCATTGCAGAAGAGTTATGACGAAATGAATTAAAATCAGACATTCGCTTGAGGAAAGTTCTCGTTTGTAGTTATGACGTCTGAATAAATACTGAACTGATCTCATCTAGCTGGCGCAATAATGATTCATAAGCGAACTTGTTGAACACGCACTTTATGATGTAGTCAGACTTGATTTTTGAATCGATTTGTTCATCCTGTTTTTTAAATAAATACAACTAAATTGTCAGTCAGCTTCAGGGCTGTCAAAGAAAACTCATTGAAATGAACTTTGTCAGCTAGCAAAGAAATCTTTTGTCAAAGGCACATTCAGCAAATTATTGCCAAATTGTTTGGCAGACAATTGTCTGTCTAAATTCAATTTATTTGGCCATTTTCCGTTTCGGCTTTTTCACTTTTCCGCAACATAAAACACATTAAAATGCCTCGTCTCGTGGCATGCAACTGCGACTTATTTTTTAATTTCCCCCCAAACTAAATGGCCAATAAAAATTAGGAGAGCAGAGCAGCATAGAAGAGGCAAGGGAGGGATGTGAAACTCTATCAAGTGTTTTGGGTTCGGTCTCATTATGTGGTGTTTATCAGGCCAGCACGCAAAATACGCTAGTCCTCTGCGTCTCTAAGCTCTGGGCAACTGGGCCTGGGGGACACATTGCTGCCCCCAAATAATGCGCAGTTCCAGCTGCGGCATGCGGCATGGGGCATGGGGCAGCCGACAAACTGCGTCGCAGTTCATATGTATGAAATGGCTTTTTTATTACGAATCATCATCATCACCATCCACACGGAGTTGTTTGCGAAACGCGCAACGCGAAGAGCCAAAGAAGCATTACAACAAAGTCCCAAGTTAGACATGACATCATTTGGTCATTCGGCAGGTCGAAACAAACTCAAACTTCACTCTCGCGAAGGAGAGAGAGACCTTAAGGCGAAGCAGCTCCTAAGTTACTTTTTTTTGCATGGACATGACAAGAGTTTAAATGCGCAAATTCTGATTGAATAGTTTCGGGGCGATTCCCCAGAGAACTGGTTGGAGCTCGCTTATAATTAAAGGGCTTCCTTTCGTGCAAATAAATTGAGTTTCGCCTCGAAAAGGATTCGTTGCGCGAGTGGAGCGTGAATCACATGACGAATGGCGCATCATCAGTTGCGGATAAGACCGGAAATTTGTAGTTCTCAGCGCGATGACAGCATAAGAAAGCACTATTGCACTAAAAGTGGATTGTATATTTTTTGGCAATTAATATTTATGATTTAGTTGATCTCGTGAAATAATGAGAAATTCATTTCGCAACACATTTATAAATATCTAGCTTGCTTTAAATGCCAAGCATTCGCATTCATTCATATTTTAAATACCCACCAATGACTTTTGATCTATTAGCATGAAATAACAATACAAATATCTTGCCATGATGCGATGATGAAAGAGGTATTTTCAGCTTTTCAAATTTATGCGATGCTTTCCTGATAGATTTTTATGAGATTGTTGATTTATTTGTTGATATCTTTAAAATAGTTATCAGACAAACATTGAATTAATCTTTACTAAAATAAAGTCGAAACACCAATGAATGTTCATGCCACACCAATGATGAGATGGAATAAGACATGCCGAGTCTGGAGATGAAGGCGAGCTTAAACATAGTCTATACACCAATACAGTCATATATACATTTAATTGATGTAAAATACGTGTAGATCGAAAGAACGTGCCAGTTAACAACATAGAGAGAAAGACAGAGAGAGAGAGAGAGACAGAGAGCAAACGATGCGGGGTTTATGGAAACGTTAAACACAATCACAAAGTAGAAGTGAAGTTGAAGTGGAAGAAACCGTCGAACCAAACTCGACTCAACCACCACCGACCTGTTGACGGCCATCACAGTGGCGCCATCCAGCGGCGAGCGGCAGCGTCTGTTGTTGCTGCTGCCGCATTGTGCCACATCCTGCGGCACCTGCAGCCGATGGATGCTCTGCCCGTACTCCGGGTCGTAGCTGAACGAGATGCGTCTGTCGTTCGTCGTCATCGAGGAGGAGGAGCACAAGGTGTCCGGCGTGCTGCCGTAAAAGGGCGAATAGGCGTGCACGAATCCGGCCGTGGGACTCGCACTGAACGCCATGTAGCCGACGGCAGCTGCAGCGGCAGCGGCTGCGGCGGCTGCCGCATGCGCCGAGGATCCCGTGCTGAGCGATCGCTGCTGCAGTTGCTGCGGTGGCAGCTGTTGCTGATGATAATGCGGCTGCTGCTGCTGCTGATGATGATGGTGGTGGTGCAGCGGATGGTGCAGGTGGTGGAAGTGATGATGGTGCTGCGGACTGTTGCCGGCGCTGCTGCTGCTGCTGGGGATGGGGATCGCTCGGCTCGCGGACTGGCCGGCGGAGAGGCGCGTGTAGAGCGTGGGCGAGAACTGATCGATGGCCTCCTCGGAGTCCTCCTCGGTGCACAGGTTGCCGGCGCTTCCCGCCGTCGCCGCCGCCGGCCACAGCGACTCGTCCACGCAGAAGGAGCTGCGACCGGAGCGACTCTTGTCGTAGTAATAGAGATGCGGTTGCAAGCGTCGTCCGTCGGGGGCAAGCAGCGGCGTCGAGGCGATGTGCGGATTGCTGAAAGCTCGCTTGCGACTGTTGTTGTTGTTCTTGAAGCTGTTTGTCATTTTGTTTGTGGTGGTTTGGGCAATAGTTAGATATAGTGTTGTAAAGCGCGCAAAAGGTATCGCAAAATAAACATAAATAAAAAGAGAGAAGAGAGAGAGAGAGAGGGGAAAAAGCAGAAGATATTTGTTGTATATTTCTCAGTGGAATGAGTCCAAATTCGCAATTCGAAATCAAATCATAATTAATTTCAGTTTTCAATATTTTCGGTGTCAATTTTGCCAATTCATTTCGGGGATTGTTGAGGGGGGAGGAGGAGGAGGGAAGTTGTGAACGAGTTGTGATTGATGCTTCAACGCGTCCAACAGCAACGTCATCGAGTTGTTTTCGTGGGCGTGGTTGTGAACTGATCTGAACACGTCTCTGGCAGGCAAATGAAATGAAACCAAACGAGTAACAAAATCTGACAAGTCAAAAGCCAACAATTAACTATTTACTATCAATATCTCTAGCAATCGACATGTTTAATTTATTAGCTCAATCTGTCATCTGCAACAAATTTTAACTAATCGAGAGTGCAGCATCAAAACTATTATGCAACTCTTATTTGTGGCAATGTGCCGATGCGCTCCAGTTCTCGGCATAAACTGTGGCAAAGCGGAGCAGAAGCTGCCACTGACAAATGTGGCATGGATGATGACGATGTCTATGATGATGATTGTTGCAAATGGGCAACGCCAACATGAAAATGCAATTTATGCGATTGAAGCAGAAACAGAAAGAAAAACACGAGGCAAGAGTCAAAAGTGAAATGGAAATTGTCAAATGACTGTGTGGCATGCAACACGAGATGTGAGTGCGAGCGAGTGAGCGAGATGCAAAGAAAAGTGCAGCCAATTAATTCAGCAGCAATTCGCTTCCGCCAGGCGCCTTTTGAAGTCCCACGCTGACGAACCCAATAAAAACATCTTCATTTTCCATCTTCCAGCCATTGCCATCAACGGTTTTTCGAGTCGTCTCCAGGGCTTTTTGTTGTTGTCTCACAATTTGGCCACAAAACTCAAATCTAAACACGACGCGCAAAACGATAAATAAAATGCAACCAGGCTGAAAGATCTTGTGACAGCAGCAACAGCAACAACAACAACAACGATGACAACGACAGCAGCCAAAACTTTTCCCCCATTTTCAGGCAGCAGCAGCTGCGGCAACAACACGAGTTGCAGTCGCAGTTGCAAGCGGCATTGCAGTTAGCAGCACTCAGTCAACGCCGCACACATCCGGGATATAAATGCAGCAATTACAACAACAACAACAGCAACAACTTGCAACAATAACAACTTGCAACAATAACAACAGCAACAAACTTTTCATTTGGCGCGCTTTTCTCCTAATTATCCATTGCGGCTGTGGGGCATATTGGCTATGACATGATTAAGACAGCTACAACAGCCGATATGACAGCGATATTTCAATCGATAATTACGATTATCGATGATATATCGATAAAGAGTTAAGACTACTATAATTGAAATTATAGAATTATTTCACAACTTTGAATCAACAGCTAAATATATTTACAAATCATATATTCAATTTAAGACTTCTATGTAATTTTGTTTAAAAATAATGGATTCAATTTAAGACTTCAATGTTTTCGTTTTTGTAACGAAAAATGATTTAAAATACATAGACAAAAATTTAAGACTTCTATATGTTTTTGTTTTAATAAAAACTACAATTGAAATTTCACCATTTCAAATCCACATTATTTAAAAATTATCAGCAAACAACTGTATTTTTTCTAATAATAAACTATAGTTTAAATGTAATAATTATTTAAAGTTCAAATCGAGTTTAAAATTATTTTAAAATTCATCAGCAAATAATTCTAATTTTATAACAATAAAATTTTCTAATTATGATTGAAAAATCATCAGCAATAACTAAAAAAAAGGAAACTAAAATATCTGTTGGCATAAGTTGTTTTCCATTTTATATTCTCTGTAAGAATATTTGCAGTATTTATATCGTTTATTGTCGACAAACTTCGTTAACTTTTGCAGCCCTCTTTGGCTTTGTTTATTGCAACTTTATTTGCAAACTTTGTTAAAATTGCAAGGGACAAATAATCAGTGTTGCTGTTAAAGCAACGAATTTAATAACGAACAACCAAGAAAACATTGCCGACAAACGACAAAGTTTTTGTTGTGATTATTTCGGTTGCATAATGCACGAACAAAATATGTTAACTATTGTCGTGCAATGCCCAAATGTGTAATTGTTTACTATGGTTGTTGTTGTTGCTGTTGTTGTTGTGGCATTGTCTTTGCGACTTGTTGACGCTGTTGTTGCAAGTTAAATGCACAAATTACATGCGAGTTTCGCACATGTTTTTCTTTTGGCCCGCTCTGCGCCAAAAACAATGCAAAATTATGCTGAGCATTTGTTGCTGTTGTTGTTCAGTGTGTCGCCGCAACAACAACAACAACAACAGCAACAAACAAGGAAATAAAAGTGTTGTTTTGCTCGAAACGAAAAGAAATTAGGTGAATGGAACTGAGGCAGCGACGAGTTGTGAAAAACGAAGAAAATTCGATTGTGAAAAGCCAAATGCAGTCAACATGGGGGCTTCTCCCCCTTCCCCTTCACCCGCTTTTCTCCAGCTGCAGTTTCATCTGAGATTAACCATGAAAAATGAAAATGAAATAAAATTCAATACGAAACGCAAGTCGCATTTTATCGCAACATTTTCATCGTTGGCTGCTGCTTTTTCCCGATAAATTGAGACACGTTAAATACACTAACAAGCTCTAGCTAACTTCAGTTTGCGCAACATTTAATTATATTTCTTTTTTAAATCTATTAAGTTGACAGCACAATTAGCTCAAATTTAAGCCAAAGAGAGAGAGAGAGAGAAAGAGTTAGAGGAAAAGAGACACAAAGATAGCAACAACGATAACAACAGAGACAGAATTAATTGATGGTGAAATGCGTTTGTTAATTGTTGTATTTACAAGACAAATTGTGCATGAATTTTTGTTTGAGATGCGAAATGTGAGAAGGATTTTTAGTTTTTTTGAAGAGATTTCAATTGTGTTTACGGATTGGGATTATTGTAGGTGCATTCAGTACTCACTCTGCTAATTAAGCAATTTTGCTTTAGATATGGTTTTTGGCTTACCTGTAATGAAAATAAGAAATAAACATTTATTAGTTTAAAGTTAAGTATTGCTTAAATTTATCAATCTCGAAATAACGTACGACGTCTGAACTGCTTATCTGCTGCTTTGTTATAGCAGTGCACTGCTTGCGCATGCGGTTTGTGTATTGACTAAATGGCCAAGTTGTTATACTGTGACTCTCAAACCATGGGATATTTTCAACGGGGATATTTCTCTTGGGAAATTCAAGTGCTTAGCAGAGACTCCAACATGTTGGAGGTACATTTATAAAATGTAATTGTTGGGCAATTTGTACAGCGAATGTTAAACTGTGCAAATTGAGGGGAAATGGTACAAAATAAAATGTACCCATATGCGATGATCAGTTGCTCGAAAACTACGTAGCCAAGACTCACACCTAAAATACCTAATTTGAGTTTGAAATTTAAATTACACAAATTCAACGGATTATCAATATAAAAAAAAACTTGAAGTAATATTTTAACTGTAGGTAACCTGCTGTGATTAATAAGTATTTTGTTTACATTAGTATTAAATAATATATTTTTATATTTCTCGTTTGCAGCGATTTCTTTTTTTACTAGAGCAGTAAAAACGCAAATAAAACGGAAAAAACTAAAGCCCGCAACGCAATAAAAATGTGTTTTCTACTTTTTTGCTTGCTTTTTGGCCGATTTGTTTTGCTTTATTTTTCTCCTTTTTGAGCGCAACGAAAAATGGCAACAAATACAAACATGGCGATAATGTGCAATGCGCACAGTTCGATCAATAACAACAACAAAAGACAAAAAAAAGAGGTAGCAATAGAAATAGAATAGCAGCAAAGTGGAAGCAAAAACAATAACAATAACAACGGCAGCGCGACAACAAAACAAAACTCTCGAAAGAATGCAATTAGACGAAAGCAAAACAGAGATAAACGCCACAAAGATGGAGAGAGAGAGAGAGCGAAACGTCGAATCATTCACGTGTGTAAATCGTTGTAACTGAGCAAGACAACAAGAACGCGCCAAACTGATAAGGCGGAAAGAGAGGGAGACGCAGAGAGAGAGAGAAATACGTAACTGCTGATCACACGGCAGAAGAGAGAGAGAGAGAGAGCGAACGAGAACGAGAGAGTTATCAACATTTGTTATTGTTTTGTATAATATAAAAATAGCAATTTGCGCACTATTTTTAAATGTTTTGAAATTTGTTTCATTTTGTTTGTGTCTTTGTCGCCGTCGTCTGCTTTTGACTTTTGCAATTCGCTTTTATTTTATTTTTTGGCATCATGACCGTCGCCTTGTTTCAATTTGCTGCTGTTATTATAGTTGTTGCCGTCAATCAATTAAACAAATTAACAGATAACAACAATAACAATAGGCAACAGAGCGCGAAACATTGTCGCAAATGCAAAACAAAACGTCCCAAGAACGCGCAAAGACCAAGAGACGACCAAATAGCTTCCACTTGAGGTGGAACGCAAGTGCGAATATCTATGTATTTGCATTTGTATTTGCATGGACACACACACACGATCCACGCAACCCACGCGATATCGTCACGGCAATTTAAGCGCCCTGGCGCCAAGTGATAAAATGACAACGACAAAGTTCCTCGGCTCCTCAATTGGGGTTCAATAAAGGGTATATTAACATGAACTCTAGAGCAGCCAGCTTCTGTCAGCTAGCAGATATGAGGTAGACATTACTTTATATTTATAAACTATGAACAGTTGACATTAAAAGCAAATAAATATATGTATATTATTTATCAATTTTAAATTAAAAACGGCATTTTAAATTCTATCGATACTCTGACCCACATAAAATATAATATTTTAGTCTTGAATTGAATAAACAATTCATAAAGGGCTAGATTTAATTTGTCTATCATCTCATCTCTCATTAATGTCATAATTTGATGGAAGTTTAACTTGAGGAAAGTGAAAGAATTTTATCATTTAAACGAACTTTTATGTATTAAATTGTCAGTATTTGTAGCGCTAACAATCAATTCTAAATTTACAGAGTATCTGCCGAGCCAAGCACTATCGGCCACTGCAGTATTCTTAGCCCAGCATTATGTTATCAAGTGCACATTGCAAAAGCCTTCAAAATTTCAAGTACACAGCCCAAACACACGCACACACACATTCGCACACTCAGCTGGCATATATTCACGTAAGACTCGCATAATCGATGGGGCTGCAGTTATCACACTGATAAGCACAGCACTCCTTTCCTGATACCCTCGATGGAGTCCGGCAGGGAAAGCTGGAAGTCAACTAAACTGAATTCCAGAAATTGATAAATATGACAAACATTTTGTTAGTCGTAATTCTCGTTTAATCATTCATTAGACACGCAAAATAAAAATAGCCAAAATGAAAAACAAAAACCTGTTCTACCACATAAAGGAAAACCATGAAAAAATGCACTAAACGAACGTCAAGTCAGGAAGCATACCTCGATACTATATAGTATAGTGTAGTATTTTTCATATGATCAACATAAACGTGGAAATGTATTGCTTTAATGATCGCCACAATTAAGCGCAACTATGGGCTATGAAAATAAATCATTCCGTTTTCATAAAAATACTACAAAATTGCGTTTAATGATCTTCTCGGTAAATCCAAAATCAGCGGAGCGTCGACCTCAGTTTGTCATACGCGAAACATACGCAATTTGCAAATGTTCTCGGGAAAAACTTGTAATAAAATTTGCAATGCTCAATTTTTTGTGTAGTTGTTGATTTGTTTTATTATAGCTTTTCAGTTTCAGTTCGGTTTTTTTTTGCGCTGTGTTTTGTGTTTAATCCAAACGCTGCACCCACCAAACTGTGCGGAAGCCGCCACTGCAGCGCCCCCTGGCGTTGGCCATGGGTGGCTGCGTTCGTTTTTGGCAATGAAAAATGAAATAAATGATCAAAACAAATCGCAAAGAAACGTTGTGGGCAGAGAGAGAAAATAGCTGGCTAGACGATGAGTATTTACATTTATATCGATAGTAATTAGATCAAAAGTATAAAAAGTAGTTTAGAAAGCCTCCAATTTATGGTGAAATGATTTTGTATAACTATCGATAATTAAGTAATTTAGTATAATATTAATTACTGAAATAATTTCTATATAGTATATTAATTTTTAGTAATTTCTTGAATGTCGAATGTTCATAGTTGACTTTAATATGAATAAGATAAACTGAATTTAATCTCACAATTTGTTTAATATACCCTCCAGTTGGTGCAGGGTATATTTAAAAAAAGGAAAAACAAAGATCACTTGCATACAAAATTTCGCTTAATTTACATTTCATTTGTATTTTTGGTTGCTGCCGCTGTTGTTTTTTTTCTTGTTGCTGCTGCGTCTTTTTAATTTTCCGCGGCGCTTGACGTTTAACAAATTTGTTTGCATTTTATTTGATTTCGACTGGGAATATTGTTCTATTTGTTTTCGATGTGTGTGCGTGTGTGTGTGTGTGTGTGTGTGTGTGTGTGTGAGCGTGACAAATGCATGTGCCTGTATCAATTTGGCAGCAGCAACAACAATCGTTGGGCAAAGTAAATATAAATTAATTGCAAAATTTTGGCGTGTGAAGAAAATGAATGCGAAATTAATGGAGCGTCAAGGCGCCGCGCCGCAAAGTGTTTCAAATTCAATTAGCAATTTATTAATTAGTTACGGTAATGCAATAAATAAAATCAAGGCAACGCCGCACAAAAGCTGACTGCTATGTGACAATTCGCCTAACTGCAGTCCGCCCACAAAATGCTGATTAAACGTTCACATTGTGTTGCTTTTTTCGCTCACCATATGAGTGTGTGTGTGTGTGTGTGTGTGGATGCCATGTGGGCGTTGTCACCCAACGCCGGCAGCATTAATGACAACAACAACAACAAGAACAACGACAAACAGCTGTTGGAGTTGAGTTCGCACAGCTGCGTGGCTCTGTCCGCGTCAGCTGTGCGCTTCGTTGAGTCGCCACCACACACACACACACACAACAACAAACATTCGAAAAAAGCTCACTCTCAACAGTGCCAAACAAAGGCCGAAAGTGGAGAGAGAGAGACGGAGACGGAGAGAGCAAGAGAGACTTTAATGGAGTTTTGTAAATGGCCGCCTTGTAGTGAGCAGGGGGGGCGGGGCAGGGGCTAGGTTTGCCACTTGAGTGTGTGCTTGATGATGACTAATAAACGGCAACAAACACAACAACAAACAACAATAAAACCGGCAAAATAGCTAAAAACGGCATCAAGATGCAGACAAAGAAAAAACCGGCTTAAACTATGCATGTATTGGCAACACAACACACATACTTATGCATATCAAATGTACACGAAGATCTCCAGACAGAGACAGCGCCAAAAAAAAAAACAATAATAAAACTTGACAAGAAAAGGAGTATCTAGAAATGAGAAGCACGTAGAGAGGCGCCACAGCAACAAAATAAAAAGTGAAATTCGCAATAAGCATCGCAAAACTTTAGCTAAATTTAGTTGCAAAATGTGAAAAATATAATTGGGAAAATGATTACGTGAAAAGTGCGAAACTAAATATAGAATCGGCACTTAGTAAATGTTTTCCGGATCCTCAAAGACTGTGACTCAGTTTATAAGTACATATAACAGCATGATGATTAATGTTTTAAAAATGAAAAAAAAAAAAGAAAATAATTCGAGTCCTTGTTAAATTTGGAGAGACAAGAAATTTCCATTTAGTTACAGACATTTCCGATACCGTTCCGGAAGTGTCTCCAAAAAAGTGTGTCTGATAAATTTCGAGCCAAAAATAGTATAGTCAAGGTATCTTCTATCGTTCACTTTAGCAAATTGACTTTTTTTTTTGTGCAATTGCCTTTATCAAAGAAGAATTTGCAACCCGTCACATCCGAAAATTGTCTGTCTGGGGGATGTTTAATAATAAACGCCTCCATAAAGAATTCCCAACTTTGGCAGCCATTAATTATTTATGACTGCAAATTTATGACGTTTGCTTTTTTTTTACTCGGCTGCTTTTTTTATGTTGTTTGCCTAATTAAATGTTGTTTGCCAAAAACAATTCTAGAATGCATAACAATGTTTCCGAATATTTGTTAATTGGATCACATTAACTATGCAAATTGTGATTTGGCATAAAAACCAGAATTCCAAATTGATCGTTCAAATTCAAAGCAATTAATTGGTTCAAAATGATCTCTTATTCACTCGTAGAATTATATGCTCAAGAAATTAAAAGAGATTTTAATCGTTATCAGAAAAAAATGGAATACAAGGAAAAAGAAGAGATACTGATATGAAAGTACTTTATACTAAAATTTTAAATCGGAGTTAAGCGTTTTAAATAAATCGTTCTATCGTCTGTTGGTGCTTCAAACTACTGTCTTTCTAGAACAACCTCCACCACGATGAAGGTGTTGTCACAGATGTGCAGGTGGTTGTTGCCGGTGTTGAACAAACTGTTGTCGTCGTCTCCGAGCAGGACGTCGTTGTCGTTGTCGTGCAGGTGGTTGTTGTAGGCGTCGTGGATGGAGTCGAGGTGCACGGCGTTGTTGTAGGAGTAGTGCAGGTGGTGGTCGTTGTGGTGGTGCTGCGAGTTGTTGTCGTTGTGGTTGTTGTGCAAGTGGTGGTTGTTGTGGTGGTGCTGCGGGTTGTTGTCGTGGTGCTTGTTGTTGAAGGTGCGCAAGTGGTTGTGGTTGTTGTTTCACAAGTGGTTGTTGTGCTTTTTGTTGTGGTGGTGCTGGTTGTTGTGGGTGTAGTGCAAGTGGTGGTTGTGGTTGTTTTAGTGGTGGTTGTTTTAGTAGTGGTTGTTGTAGATGTAGTGCAGGTGGTGGTCGTTGAAGGTGCACAAGTCGTAGTTGTTGTAGATTCACATGTGGTTGTTGTTGTAGGTGCACAAGTCGTAGTTGTTGTCGGGGCACATGTAGTTGTTGTTGTTTTTGTTGTAGTGGTGCTAGTTGTTGTGGGTGTAGTGCAAGTGGTGGTTGTAGTTGTTTTGGTTGTCGTTGTGGTTGTTTTAGTGGTGGTTGTTTTGGTAGTGGTTGTTGTAGATGTAGTGCAAGTGGTGGTCGTCGAAGGTGCTACAGTAGTTGTTGTTGTTGGGGCACATGTAGTTGTTGTTGTAGATTCACATGTGGTTGTGGTTGTTGTTTCACAAGTGGTTGTTGTGCTTTTTGTTGTGGTGGTGCTAGTTGTTGTGGGCGTAGTGCATGTGGTGGTTGTGGTTGTTTTGGTTGTGGTTGTTTTGGTGGTGGTTGTTTTAGTAGTGGTTGTTGTAGATGTAGTGCAGGTGGTGGTCGTTGATGGTGCACAAGTCGTAGTTGTCGTTGATGCACATGTGGTTGTTGTTGTAGGTGCGCATGTAGTGGTTGTTGTAGATTCACATGTGGTTGTTGTCGAAGGTGCACAAGTGGTTGTTGTAGTTGGGGCGCATGTAGTGGTTGTTGTAGATTCACATGTGGTTGTTGTTGTAGGAAGGCAACTGGTTGTTGTTGGAGGCAGTGTTGAGCATGGGGTGGTGGTTACCTCACAAGGGGGCGTGGTTGTCTCGCATGTCGTTGCCTCGAAAGCTTTGAAATTCGTTGTCTGCTTAACCTCGACGCAACCAATGTTGTAGTTGACGCACTGTTGGGTCTTGGAATCGAAGAAGTTCTTGCAGGATTTGGCCACCGCAACTCCGCCCTGGCACTCGTAATATTGCGAGCAACTGCCGGGCTGCAGGGAGCGGAATCCATCGATCTTCTTGGCGCAGACAAAGCGACGGTAATGATCGTTGTTAACGGCGGCGACTGAAGGCCGAATCCTGGCTGCTCCAGCCGTGCTCAGACAGAGCGCCACAATTGGCAACAGGACTGCAAGTGAATGGATGGGGTTAAGCAAAAAGGATGCTCCAGATCGATGGCGGTGTAGTTTACCGTATTGAATTCTCATGGTGAATAAATTTACAGTTCCTTGTTACTCCAAGTCTGCAGAATACTTGACTGAGTTTGAGACCAAATTCAATTGAAGCTGTCTTTTATATGGCGAGTGCCATCCTGTTGGGTGCTGCGTTATCAGCTTGTCGGTTAGATTGTGGTCCTTTTGATGTTTATCATTTTCCTGCATCTTGTTCAATTAATTTTATGGTTCGCAGATTCCGCCAACGAGACGCGTGCGAGGAAGTTGATTTCACGCACTGTTCACCGACTTCACAACACTATTAGTATTAATTAAAACCAATGGGCGACATTATGTCATCTCCATACTTCGAAAAATGAGAGTTCAATGCCCATTAACCATGTGGACCAATCACGAAAGATAAGAAAGAGTTGGCAGCGCGAGTAAAATTAGAGTAACCACAATACACACAGTATTATTAACATACAAATGAGAAGCGAATCGCTTTATTTTCAGTCATTTAACAAGAGGCGACAACGACCTGTAGTTTTTGTTTGTGGAACGACAGCGGGCGGAAATGCCTGCAAAATGCCAAGAGGCAGACGAATGTGAGTCAGTGAATTGAAGGAAATGTTGAATTGGTTATTATGGACTGAGGCAATCAATAGCCAGCCAAGCATTCGCCCGACTTGCCATTTAGTTCTTATAAACGGCAGGCAGCCACCTTATCTGATGACACACAACACTTCCTCTCCTTCTCCTCAAACAAATATGCTTAATGAATTAGCAAACAGTCGCCAGTCTCTCTCTCTCTCTGACTCTCGGTTAGTTGGGGGCGTAATTAGGTGCGAAAATACAATGCAAAATGGCAACGACCCAGCGGCAAACTCCTGTCAACTTCAACGTTCACCAATTTAGGCTACGCAAAGCAAAGCGCCGTGATAAGAACTGCATTTTGTCACGCACATTCTGGGCAACCTGAATCCGATACCAGCCAAATGCTATATACATATATGTATCTGCATACGACAACCACCTGCACACGTCACAGGGCAGTCTTATTGTCGCCGACACGCTTATTAACTTTTCGCACACTTGTGGCTTTTGTTTTGTTGCCACCAGCGTCAGACGCCCCCGCATCGCATCGCATCGCATCGAGCTGTTTTCCGAGTGCTTTCCAGATTCGTGTGACGCTAATGAGGGGAAAAGCCATCTGGGTCTCTAGCTGGTGCAAACAGGCCAATATCTGTGCAATCCAATTTCACACCAATACCCCCAAGATTCTAACGAATCGAACCAGTTTCAATCGTTTCCTCGCGGCAGCTGCCGTCATTCAATATGCGGAAGAATTTGATCGCGTCACAAAGGAATCTGATATTACTTTTGTTTATAATTATTCAAGAGAATTCACTTGTGTCAGCTCTGCTTTCTTTGAAAATCCGATGACTGGAAACAAAACCCTATTTTACAGCTAATTTGCACTGCAAAATTAACTATAAAATATTTGTAATAAAATGCGAAAGAGTTTAATAGACGGAGAAAACTGTAATTACATATTTTTTGTAATTATTTTGGAGATTTACTTGCAGCATAAATTAAATATTTTACTAATTAGGATTATGACTAATTGGTAAAAAGTTTCAATGCAAACTGATATTAATTTGTGTTAGAAATATTTATTAAAAATATGAATGTCACTTGGCTTAAATCAGGGACCGCAAAAATAGTTGTTCAAATGAATTTAAGCCTCTAAAATAGTCTGTAAAGAGCTTTCATTTCCAATTTTTTCTTTTTAAATTTCGTATTAATTTTGTTATTAAAAAAATAAATTAATATACAATTTTGTGGTTCGAAATGAATTTAAATTGAGAGAATTTCTTCATGTGTAGTCAAGCTTTCCCTTATTACATTGGAGCTCTTCAGTGCTAAGCACATGTAGACACAATTACTTCTCAATTTGTCTCGAGTTAGAGCAGTTCAATTGTAGTTTCAACAGCAGCAGCTGCTGTAGCTTAATCTCGGCTCATTTGAAGGCTTTTGTTTATGAGAGTGAAAAACTGAAATCTGACAACATTGGCTTGTACAACACGCCCCCGCCGTCAATTGGCGTCGGGCGTCGCGTCAGTCGTCTGGCCCCTTGGCAAAGTGACGCTAATGAAAGAGAAGGCGGTCCCCGGTCGTAACAGGCTAAAAACGGTGTAAAATTTTAAGCTGTTTGTACAACAACTTTCACGTTCGGTTGTAATATGGCTTTTCACTCAGTTGGCGGCTTGCTGCTGGTAGCGCCATTTGACATTTTCCCCCCCATTTTCATTTCCATTTCCATTTCCATTCCCATTTCTCCATGTCTCACTCTGGCGTTTTATTGATTTTCATTTTCATTTCTTGTAACTTTCCTAGCGACGACGACGACGACGACGGGTTAAAAATATGTACATACTCGTTGTACATTTGCAGTTGGAGTTTTTGTTTGGGGCCTGCCCAAAAATGCAAAATCTATAATCAACTTTCTGTGATTGTTTTTGTTTACATACCCCGATAATAAGTTTTTCGCTGTCAAGGTCGTTCCATGGCAGCGAACCCACCGGCTAAAGGTAAACAGAACCCTCAATCTCCTTAAAATATGCCGGCTACTTTCGTCTCAAACTGACATCTGACATTTTCCATTTTTAAATCGGCAAAAATAAATCAAATTTAAAGTTGCTTGTTGCCAATCAATAAAAGAAATGACAATGGTTTTTTTTTAATATTATTAAAAGTGTTTTTGCAATTGGAAATAAAGTAATATTTCCCCAATAAAAATAAAGATGTGCCATCAATCTCAAGGACAAACAAGCTATATTGTCAGCAGGTTGAACCCACAACTGCCCCTCATTCCTGCCTCCTCGACTCCCCGCCCTCGGACTGCAACTCGGCTCGTTTGTTGGTTCGATTTCTGGCGTTTTTGTTTACCAACCGACGACTGTTGTGTCGACTGAGTTGGGGGGTTTTTGTTTTGTTGTCTAAATAAATAACAAATTAAGTTGAGCATGCATAAGGAAAAGTTTATCGCAAATAATTTCACTGCCACGTGCAAAACATGATTAAATTAACTGAATGCCGGATTAATGCCATACATCATTGCCAAAAACAACAAGAAAAGCGCTTATCATACGCAGAGAAAACAAAGCTATACTATATTTAAATGCCAAATTAAGATAATCTGCTTTTAATATAGCTCTGCAGAATTCGGCGGAGCTGCCAAGAAAATTAAACGCCATATTTGGCGCATTCAATATCCATGCACAATTATAACATCAAGGTTGTGGTCAACATGGGGACGACAACCAACAACAAGTATAAAAGCCAATTTATCCGGTTGGCCAAAAGGCCAACAGGCAGCCGAAGTGCCATGTGCTGCTTGCCAGACGCCAGGAAATGGCTGTACTCGACTTGGCTAACGGAAATGCCGCCCAACCGTGGCCCAAAAGTTGCCCCAAAGGACGGCAGCACAAAGCGAGACATGACAATAAAGGTGTACAGGCAAAAAAATAATCAAGAGAGAATGATTTATCGATATTGCAATCGATAGTTTGATAACTTTGATTGCTGCGACACACTGTACACTGATATTAGATACAATTGAGACGATGTATAGTATATGGAAGAGGGGCGGGGGGTTATTTTCATTTTCGTAGATCTTTCGCCCCGTCTGGCTCGAAATTTATGAGCACACACACATTAATGAATATTATACTCTCTGTGTGTGTGTGTGTGAGTTTTTGTTTGTTATTTTCCTTTTTGTTGGGATTCTTTGTTATACGTTTTTATTTAAATCATGTGCTCGGGGTTCCGTTCAACTGTCCTCGCTTCATCGTGCGCCAATCCCCAAATATCATCACCCTTCTCCTCAACTCTCCCTCTGCTTCTGCAGTTCAGTTAGAATGTGCTCTATATGTTTGCCATAGCATCGCCAGCCAACTGACGTCTATCAATAATTTCTTGCTGCTTTTTTTTTCGTTTCGTTTATTTCATTTAATTTGTCTTTTTGCATTTGCTCTCTCTCTCTCTCTCGCTGAGCATGTGTGAGTGCTCTCTTTCTTGACTTTATACTCGGGTTTTTTTTGTTGTTGTGGATTTCGCTTAAATTTGACTTGCAAATATCAAACAGCCGAAAGTCACACTGCCAATCGTCAATCAATCATTGCGCCCATAAATCAATAACAACAACGTTTTGCGCCTGTCAAAATTTTACAGCAACACGGCAAAGACAAGTGAGTGAAGGTGTCAACAACAACAACAACAACCACAGAGAGAGCACCTAAACAAGCCATCGAAAGACCGCAACGACGTAATCTGAGGTATTCCCTTTTTGCACATGGAAACACCTGTTCAACATTTTTGTGCGAATATTTTCAGATTTTTTTTTTCTTTTTGCTCCACAGTGGGGCAGGTTGTGTGCCCCGAGTGCGATTGAGATTAGAAACGCTTTGCCTGGCAACAGCAGCAGCAGCGGCAGCGGAATGTGTGTGCCATGAATCACAATTAAATTGAAGCATATTAAGAATCAATTAAATGTGTAAAAAGCAGAAAAGGCAAAGGAAAAAACCAAATTCCTCTGAATGTAGTATATGTATATAAAAAGGCAACTCGATTAGATTGGAAAATTTGTTAAATATGTTTGCAGACATCTAGAGCAGCTGGTGATAAGCCAAAAAAAGAAACTATTTGAAAGTTATTTCGTGAAGAGTTGAAAGAACTTCCTGCCAGAATATTCATTTCTAACTCTCCTTGCGAGTTCTTCCATTACCTTCGTAATTCGTGCAAGTTAAAAAAGACACTTAAACGTAGCAACATTGTTGCTAATGCAGACATGCAACGCCCCTTCAGCTCAACAGCAGCAACAACAACGCGTTAAATGAAAACACAAACAAACAAAAACTGCTAAAAATGTGCGCGTGTGAAATAACAAAAAAATGCGCCATTAACAGCGTCGGCAGCAAAACAAAACATTAACAATTTTTCGCAGAGAAATTTGCAAATGTTTTTTTTTTTTATGAAAATGCTGCAAAGTGAAAAGCAAGAGAGCGAGGGAGGTAAACGCAAGAGAGCAATAAAGTGGGAGAGAGAGAGAGAGAGAGAGAGGGAGAAGCGAAAGCATGAATTAAAATTTAATACCATTTTTTTCATTGATTTTTAATAAGCAAACAGCGTGTGAGCGGGACAGCAAGAGTGGGAGCGATTGGGAGAGAAGGGAGCGGCAGTTTGCACAAAAAAATGCCACGCGCAGCAGCGTTTAGTTTATTTTTAAGCAACAACAATAAGCATAACACTGTGCGCATTATAATAAAAGCAACAACAAATAGTCGCACATTGATAGGCGATGGTTGATAGCGACAGCAACCAGTAACAACAACAACAACAGCAGCAACAAGCAACGTCGACGTCCGTATAAAAATCTACATCAATATTTGTGTCTATTTTTAGACTCACAAAACGAATGAACAGCAAACGCATGACCGACGTCTGTATGTGTGTGTGTGTACACGTTTATATGCTAACCTGTGTGTGTGTTTGTGTGTGTGCGAGAGCGAGAGCGCCGCCGCCTAGTGAGTGGTTAAACTGAGCGAACGAGCGAGCGAGCGAGCGAGAGTAATGCAGGCAAAAGCATTTGTTAAAATGCGCCGGCTCAACGATCGCTGCAGCCAACTCGAACAACAACAACAACAACAGCGGCAGCACAACAAAACACACATGCAAAAAGCTCTCACACGTACACATACGTGATTGGCTTTTCGTGTCTGTGTGCGTGCTTGGTGACGAGACGCCTTACAGACGCCGCGACGTCAAAGGCGTGTGCTGTAATCATCGTCGTCGCGCTGCCATGAGCATTGCTGCCGTTGTTGTTGCTGTTGTCTGCGCCGAGCAGCAGCAACTTTTGTGTAAGGCAGCAGAATCATCAACAAAGAGAATATCATGCACAAAAACTCGCATACTAAATACACTTTTTTTTGAAGAGGAAAAGGAAGTTTCTTTTCGGACAGGTAATTCTCATTTACATGGAAATTGTATTTAAAATTCAGTTGCATTATTATTACACTTAAAATGCAGAATAAACCAAAAAAATGTATTTTAATATTTGAAGCATTTACAAATAAATTCGACTATTTCTCATTATTCAAATTAAAATGCAGTATTCTTTTTAGTGACTTTTCTATAACAAAACTTTAAACATTTTCAATACGAATACTTCTCACACTACTGGAAGTTTATTTTCATTTAATGGTGTTTAAAATTCAGCAACATTATTATTAAACTGAAAATGAACCAATACAAAAAAATACATATAATGGAAATATACCTCATTATTAAACTTACATCAGAAAGTTTACTATATAAATAATTAAAGCATTTTAAATGCGTCTATTTATTTTGGTTAAATTAAAAATAAAAAAAAAATAAAAATAATTGTGTTTTTATACTTAAACCGTATACAAATAATGCGACTATTTTTAATTTTTAAACAATTTAAATACGACTTTATTCCATTATTAAACTTAAGACGCAGCAATATTTTTAGAAAAGTTACCTCTAAAAATAAATGCGACTATTTCGCTTCCCTTAATTAAATCAGTTATGCGTTACATGCAGTAAATTCTGAATGATTACGATAGCATTACAAAATCACACATCAGTAATCGATAGTATTGATAACATTGGCATTACAATCTGCGCTTTTGCAAGTGTAATAAATCTTAGTTGCAGCATTAATTAGTTATTTTTAGCGTCGGATTTGCTTTCGTTAGTTGTAAGATACATTGCACGGCCAGTGGATAAGTGGGGATGTGTTTTGTACGTCATCGTCAATTAGAAAGTTGTTTGCGTTTATCGCATGGCGCTTACTAGCCAAGCACCCCAACGCACCTTCCCAGTCTGGTAGGTGGTAACCTGAACCTTGTTTATGGTTTAAGTCGAGCATCAAATTTCATTGAAGGTCAAACTGCGTTTTACATTTTGGTTAGCGTAAAGCCAAATGTCGTATTTCTAGTTTTTGCATTGGATTTCTCAACCTCAACTTGGATGTACAAACATGCTTATACATACTATATAATTGTATACAAAGTACTATACGTAGTATGCAAGTGCGCATAAGGCGCAGCTCATTTAGCGGAAAGCGTGGCTCTTACACAACTGTAAACTTTATATGGGGTTTATGGGGTGAACGGGTGAGGTGCTCTCTCTCTCTCTTTCGGATTTCGAGGTGCAAAGGAGACAAGACGAAGCATCAAGAAAATGCATATTACGTATAAGGAAATAAGCTATAGCGAATAACATATGTTATATTGTATTCTCAAGTTCAATATTATATTCAATATTAACACTTTCACACGCATCATTTAATCTTGGTGAATAAAAACAAAAACTGCTGATGTAACTGTTCGTGACGTTTTTCAACTCGACACCACACAAAGGCAACAGTTGCGGTTGAAGGCGGCATGTGATAACGTGATAATAATGCTCCATTATCTGATTACTTTTTTTTGTTCTGTGGAAGAGTTCTTATTCAAGCCGTATTGTTGCTGATTGCAGAATAATCCGAATACGACCAGCAACATCGCACACAGATTCAAGTGAAAGTAAAGTTTAGCATCTAGTACACATAGTTGCTGATTCTTATCAAGCAAACGTGGCACAGAATGAATTTAAATAGTTGAAATAATTGATAACTATCTCAAAGTATCTATGGTTATGTCGGACACATCATTCTCAATTTGAGACTGCCACATGTTTGAGGTAGCTTCTTTCTTTGAAATGCTTGTGACGTTAATTAAAGCTCTATTGTCACAGCTGTTATGGTATTAAATATTTTCAGATTTCAATTCGCAGGCATTTGAAACATTCGTGTTCAATTTGGTTCAAGCAAATAGATACACAGTCTGCTAGATAATTTAGATAAACAAGTGGTTTTTGGCTTCTCCACACACACAAACACACAAAAAAATATACTGAACCCGACTGTTGTTGTCGTTTAGATAAGAAGCTCATGGACAAAGCCGAAACGGAAGTGACAGTATCTGAGTATATTGTTCTATTTCTTGCACTTGTCTTCGGTTCAACTAATGGAACTTTCGGGAGCGAGCCAGACAGATTATTAATGAGTGCACAGCGACGGCAGCAGCAGCACAGTTCTTAGTAGGTCAAAACCATGCGAAACCATCAGCAACAATGTGAATAATAATGAAAACTAGAGTCAATGGCGTCATTGACAGAGCACTGCGAAAGCCAGAAGGAAGTCAAGGCATATTTTGGCACATGAAATGTTTACGACCTTGCGGCCAAGAAAACAAAACACAAAAAGACAGAATTATACTAGACATATTTCAATATTTTGCCAGCATCTGTGAAAGTTGTGATTTCATAAGTTCCCCGCAACGATAATTATCACAGGAAAATTTATGAAGGGCAATATTCAAGATTTATTACTGGAGATCTGTCAGGTTGCCATAAAATATTTCACAATCACTTTGCAATATGAAAAGATTCCAAACGCAAAAGGAATTTCGTCTAGAACTTTATCTCCCAGCAATGATCTTCAGAGAGAGAGAGAGAGACTTTTGAACTGGTTTGGGGCTGTGACTGTTAAATTAGATGCCTTGGGGAACTCGATGCGATCGCCATTGGGAATTCGAGCAGATTGGACAGGTGTCAAGAATGTCTTTAAGGTAACCGCTGACAGCCCCATATGACTTTGACATAGATATCAACTCAACGTCGTTGCGAATTTGGCTCGCTTTGGATTTCAGTTGTTTCCGTCAAGCTGATGATTCTCATTCCCGCTCTCTGTTTTGGTTTTCTGGTGTTTACGACTTTTTCGTTGACAGCGCGTGCCTTTTATGCATAGTAATGGCGCCTAAATGAATTGATGAAACGATGACAGGGTGTCTGTCATAAAAGTGGGATGCGAGTACACGAGTGGGCGAGTCTCTGTCTCTATCTCTGTCTGACATGGCAACGCTCAAGAAGAAGTGTATTCGCGGCCTTTTCCAATTACACGCAAAAAACAGAAGGCAGCAAAAAGTTGGTCAATGCCACGCGCCTAGAACTTGCCTCCTGCCCCCGTTGGCGTCGCCGCTCCCGGAAAATAACACCACTTGACATATGACTACGTTTTGGGGCCTCGCCTTGAACACGAGTTTGTGTTGAGGTAATCAATTTTCCATACTAAGGGATTAGCAATGCTTTTGCAATCGTTTGCCTTATCACCAACAACAACAACAACAACAACAATGCATATGTGACGCATGTCTCTCTCTCTTTCTTGCTGGGAATCGCACAACGGATCGCATCGACGGGTCATTGACTTTGCCTGCTGCTTGGTGCTCGGGGATCGTCGAGCGTTCCATTGCAGTAAATCTGTCGATAGTCCTCGTCCGTATGGTGCGTATATCACTCATTCCACCCGACACGACCAATACACATAATTACTCATGTGTGTTTTCTTGTTTTACTTTTTGCAAAATAAATTAAAAATGCGGAAAAGGTCGCAAAAAAAAAAAGAAGCAGAGAAGCAGCGCACTCATAAATGAAACGACAGTGAAAGACATGGCTGAAGCTGAAGTGAGAGCTGACCGTTAAAAATGAAATATAAAATAAGCAAATAAGCTGCTGTTCAGCTTAGAGACGCGTGTTAGACATTCCAAACTGTTGATTACGTATACGACGCGTCTGCCCAGCGGCAAACAAACTGCGACAATTCCACAAAACTGCTTTTGCTATAAAAATGTTGCTTTTGCTTGCGATACCCAGCACAAACGACTACGAGGGTAAGATAGACTAGAAAAATAGATGAGCGTTTAACTCGAAAAATTAGCAAACTTACAAATAATATAGATTAATTCAAATGAAATTGTTTTCGTAAAAAATAAATTGCAAAATAAATAGGAATAATATTTATTCTGAATTTATAGCATTTTAATGAAATCAACAATACTTTTTAATTGCATCGACTGTAATATTTATGGATATTTTTATTGAATTGTTTTACTCATAAAAATTAGTTAGTTGCTTAATAATTATAGACAATATTTAGTTTGAATTTGAAGCAGTTTTAATACATAATTTTCTTTACTTCCACAATTACTTTTGAAGGGTATTTTCTGATCGTGCCTTCTGGTCGCTTGTTTTACGGCTTTTCTTGGTATTGGTCTGCAAACGATGGACAATTCTTTTGTATACACTTTGTTGCTGCCTTTCATTTCCCCTGGTTAATTTAAACGACAGCTCAATGAGCTCAGCAGCAGCAGGGCGATGACAGCAGAGAACAGACAAGACGCCGAATGGCTGATGAAATGCGCCTTGTCATACAATCGTAATAAGGATTTAATTAAGCACGCGCAGTAGAAATGCTTAGATTTGATATCGAGCTAAAACCACAATTCTGAATCATCATTCGCAGAGTTTTGGTCGTAACTTTGCACTTGCAGCATCATTATCAATTCACATCTTTTCGCGCCCTCAATTAATTAAGCTTAATCAAGAAATCAGCCAGACATTTGCAATTTGACTAATAACCTCCCCAACCACAGATATCAATTTACCCATTTTGCTGACCATTCGTTATCCAATTGTCTGCTTGAATAATCCGACCAGCTCCAACGCAATCTGGCTGCAAAGCTCCTCTTCGACTCTTACATAAAGTAAACGCTTCACAGCTCTTTACAATGCACTTGTCCACTTGTGCAACTAGCACTGGACACTGCACACAAAGCCCAACGCCAAGTGCCATTGAGAAAGACTTTCGTTTTCATTAGAGACGCGCTAACTGGAGAAGCAGCCGGGAAGGGCAGATCCCGCGACAGACAGGCCACAAAACCAAACCAGTCAGCAGTCAGTGAAGTGCTCGTCTGCCTCGTCTGCACTCTGTAAAAGAGACTCGCTCGCCGCCCTTTTCTCCCTGCTGCCTTCTGCCATCTGCCTACTCTCGGTGTGGTTCGTGACGCAAGTCCACTTGCAGCAGTGCCCTTGCCACATTGCATCAATCAGGCGGCAGTGCTTCAATAAAATAGAGAGAGAGAAACAACAACTCGACTGGACAAATTGTCTGTCCGTTGCTTTGAAGGCAAACTTTTCCGCCGGCAGACGGCACAAGAAAATATCCAAATACATAACAGCAAACTTGTCAAGTGCAGGCCAGTTCATTTGCATACCCTGTAAGCGGCAAGAGCGCACAAATGGGTGGCATGCCATCAAGGTAATTTAAATATGAAATGCAGTTATTCAAACTATGCAAACATTTGAAATTCAATTGCTCGCATCTTTAGAATTAAAGTCAAATTTGTTGTGTTAAAGAAAGTAATTAATTGCAGGGTATTAATTGTATCTTTTACTGCCTGCTTTGGCTCACTTTTCGTGTACTCGCTGTTGTTTTACATGCATTACGCAGCAAGCTGTTGCTAAGTCGACAAGCCGAGCAGGCAGGCAGACCTAAAGACAGACAGACAGACAGCAGCAGGACTGGCGGACAGAACTCTGCCGCATTACTCATACGTCGCGTTGCCAACCCGCGTCTTCAGCTGTGGTTATTTTTAATACCAAGCCACATAATTCATTGTAATTTGCCTGCCGCTTTACATTTTCCAGTTGCATTTGTCTTTATGGCTTTGACGTGCCACAGCAGGCGGAGCGGGAGGCTGACGTTGAAGTTGTGTTCTGTGTTCTGTGTTGCACGACTCACGGCGACTGCCTCTCGTCTCTGTTTTCCTGGGCTTCTTCACTTGAATGACTCGCCGCCTCCTCCTCCGCCATCTCTTGGTGCGGCACGTCACACGCAAATGCGCAATCTGCACACATCTGCGGACATATAGACAGCTAGATATAAGTGCTATGCACATGTGCTGCGAATGGATGGATGAAGAGGAAGCCTTGACTTTGCTTTGCCTTTGACTAATCTTGGCCTTTGCTCAATAACTGATGTAGCAATCAATTTATCGCCGCACAGACAAACACACTACCCTCCATCCAAATGAGTCACCACGCACACACTCTCTACTCTCTCTCTCTTCCACAAATGGCAGGCGCAAACAAATTAGTCATCGCATCGCTTCATGACACAACTAAAGCCATGACAAGAAATTTAAAATTACTCTACTAATAACAGCAAATATTTAAAATACTCTGATGCGACGGGGGAGTTACAGAGCAACCAAAAAATATGACAAGTGAAAACAGATCTTATCAAGATCATCAAGAGGGACAGAGAACTCATCAGACTTCTTCTGGCCATAGCTACCAAGTTTATAACAATTATGTCTATTTATATTTAACTGATTTTTACAACCAGTTTCGCTTTTGAAAAGTTGTCGCTCAATAGTTGAACCGGTTCCCAGATCGTATCACCAGATAGTCTGCATACCAAAATTTCCTAATCTAATCATGCCTCTTTAACTTATTCACACATGTGAATATTTTATTGGAACTGATTCCAAAAGCCATGCAGCATTGCATGTGCTTTACACTTTCTAGGGTAGCGCAAACAATTGAGACAAATTTCGGCTTAATTAAAGCGACCTTTTGTGTCACACGCCCGTGTTCTCTCCTCTCTCTCAAACCCTTTTCTCTAGCTTCTAGCCCACCCACACAACATTTCTCAGCTAATTTCATTGATGAATTTTTATTAAATAAATTATTATAATGAGGCATTCGCTGTCGTCGTTGTCGCTACCGCTCATGATGATCATGTTGATGATGATGATGATTGTGGCGCTGAGGCCAGAGGCCCGTTGCAAGTCAACGAACGCGATGGCAAAAAAAAGACGAAGCGAACAGCAGAAAAAAAACAGCAAAAAGCAACGGGAACCTGCGCAAAAAATACGAAATAAACGAAGAGCAAAAAATTTGGCACAAAATGGTTCGAGTGGAAGAAATGGCGATAATGGAAACGTGGCGCGTGTTTGCACTTTAGCGAACCCCAACCGAAGTCTCCGATTCTGGAAGAGCTTCAATCACACAAGGGCGACTGGAACTTGACCAAACAATAGTTTAGTCTATTAATAGGCCCAACGTGTGTGTTTTTTGTTTTTGTTTTGAGAAATGTCTATAAGCAGAGAGAGCGGCTTGGGGCTGCGACTCGACTCTATAAATAGTGTTTGCTGGGTCTAACCTAATTGATTAAGAACAAAGTAGACAGCCAGGCGCAGCGATTGCCGAAGCAAATGTTTGGTCAGCTCAAACAATCCGGCGATAAGGCGGCAACTGGAGGGGAAGCGGAGCGGGAGGGGAGCACTGAGGCCCAAGGCAAAGTTCAAAGTCGCTCAATGAATGGAATGAGTTTTTTGTGAATGAAAGTGGAAAAAAAAAAATATAGTTGAGATGTTTATCAAGAACAACAACATCAACGACAGCAGCGGAACGGAAAGTTAAATAATTGAGGCTTTGATTAGAACCTAATTAATTGAAATAAAATTTACATAATTGTGAAATTTGTTCAAATTGAAGCGAATGTTAGAAATGTAAATTCGGCTATTAATTGTGCACAACAGATTCTGTTAATAACAAATTTATCAAGAATCTATATTATGATTAATGCTTGCAATTTCAATGGCAGCTAAAGGTAGAATATTGATCTTTCTTTTCGGAACGTTATTTGGAATAATTATCACATAGATTACAACTCAATTAATTGCAATAAAATTGAAGTAAGTTTCAAAATTTATCAAGTACTCATTGTCGTAATATTTGGTTAAATTCAAAATTCTTCTCAATATTAAATTCAAAATTAAATTAAAAATATGTATCAATACTGCAAGTCTTTCAGCCATGGATTATTTAAATATTCATCGTATGTTTATGTGACAATCTTTAAATTCCCCAAGTTCTATGGAACTGCGGGTAATAGTTGGGAAAAGTACAAATTTTCCATATTACAAATTCAATAGAAGCTATCATGGCCCTTCCAATTATTTGAATACACACTCATGGTTTTATTTTGTGACAATCTCTTGCAGATTACGCATCTCTTGTGTTAGTCACAGCACCATTTTATCGATCTATCATACAGTTTATTTAAAGACCATGATTTCACTACTGCCGAGCAGCAGGCGCAGCTAATGCATTTTGCTTCCCTTGGCGCCGCAAATAACTAAAAGTGATTTATCGAATTTTCCAAATAGAATATAAAGATTGATAAATCTAGTTCCCTTTCGTTTATGATTATTATAAAATTGACTTTGGACTTACCTTTCAGTCTCCGATTCTGCATTTGGTTGCTGCTGTAGCTGTTGTATTTGCGTTGCTGTCGATGTTGCTGTTGCAGCAGCAGCAGTTGTTGCTGCTGCTCCTGCAGCGGCTGCTGCTGCTGCTGTTGCCGATGATGTCGATTGTTGTTCATCGCTCAGGGCGAGCGATGTTGTCGTTGCGTCTGTTGCTGTTGCTGCTGCGTTTGTTACATTCGTTAAGTTAACATTATTATTATTGGCACTAACACTCGCGATATTTGCTGTTGGCTGGTTTGCTGCTGCTGCTGCTGCTGCTGTTACTCCTGTCGATTGCTCGTCCTGCAAAACACCGGCGACCACCAACTGCTGCTGCACATCGGCAATGGTTGCTGGCGCACTCTGCAGCTGTAACGCGGGTATGCCGGCTGCAGCAGCAACTGCTGTTGCTGCAATCACGCCAGCCGACGACTCGTAGCTGCTCATCTGCGACAGCAATGGCATTGTCTGCCCCTGAGTCTGACCAGTTGCTGCTGCTGCGGCTGCAACTGTTGCAGGAGTTGCTGCTGCTGCTGCTGTTGCTACGGCTGCGGCGGCAACTGTTGCGGCCGTTGCGTTTGTGGAAGTGTTTGAAGTCTGTGGTGTTGCTGATGCTACCGATGTTGTTGAACCTGCAACAGCGGGAAACTGCGCTGCTGTCGATGGTGCCACACCATCAATTTGCGATGTCGCCTGTTGCTGTTGCTGATCTAGCTGGAAGTTGGGCGGCGGCTGCTGTTGCCCGGCAGCAACAGCTGCGAATGTGGGCGCAGCCTGTGGCGCACTCTGTGTGGCCGGCGACAACGGTTGCTGCTCCACATAACTGCTGCTCATGGACAGTTGTGGCTGGTCGGCAACAGTTGCTGCGCCTGCTGCACTCGTGGCATTGTTGTTGTTGTTATTGTTGTTGCTGTAACCGGCAGCTGTTGCCGCATTGCCGGCCACATCCATGGCAGCAACCGCTGCTGCTGCTGCTGCGGCAGCCTGCTCCTGTTGCTTCAGCTGCTGCAGCGACTGTTGCAACTGCTGGGCGGCAGCTGTGGCATAGTCCATGGGCAAACTCTGGCCGTGGGGCGTGCCATCCGATGTGGCATTGGGCGTGGCCGCATTGGCGTTCACACTGTCGTAGAGTTGCTGCTGCTGCTGGGCATCGGCATTGGCCGCATTCACAAACTGCTGCATGCCATGCACCACTGTGGCAGGGGCGGTCATGACGCCACTGGGCGTGCCGACAACAGCACTGGCCGCCGCCTGCAACTGCTGATGCTGCTGGTGCTGCTGTTGTTGCTGCTGCTGTTGCTGCGACTGTTGCTGCTGCTGCTGCTGCTGCATGTGCTCGGCAAAGTTCCAGTTGGCGTCCGCCGAGGCGGCCTCCACATGATTCTCGTGCAGCATTGTGGGCGGCAGTATCATGCTCTGCGTAGTCTTTGGCGGCATTGTTGCTGCTGCAGCATTTGCTGCCTCGTCGGCCAGGCTGCCGGCTGCGTCCGTGTTTCCAGTCTTTTCATTGTTGTTGGCAGCGCCCACACTGGAGTGATCCAAGTAGTCCATGCACATCCAGCGGCCGCGCTTGAACGGCTCCGTCGACTCGATCTTGACGACCTTGAAGCGTTCGCTGCGATGCTGCGTCTCCTTCATGTCGTCCTTCTTCTTGGTGCCGCCCGGCGTCACCGCAGCGCTCACCACATTGATGATGTTGTCCGCCACATTCACCTGCACATTCTGTATGGTCTGGCCCAGCGATGAGGGCCCCCCAATGGGATCAACCACAACGAGGCCATACTGTGAACTGGTTGGAATAACGGGCGCTGTGGTGCTCAGCGCATTGTTCGCAAAGAACACCTCCTCCTTGGAGAACGTGTCCTCGGACATCGAGGGCGTCTCGTTCTCGAGGTCGGTGATGCGACTGTTGTCGTCCGTGTGAGATTCATCCAGATCGTCGGCGGACTCGTCGCCAGTGTCACCGCCGGCGGCGTTCAGCTTGTTGGCATGACAACCGACCGTCACGGAGGTGATTTGAAATGAGGAAGTCGTCTTTGGTTTGCGATTGCTGCCGGCCATGCTGTTGCTGCTGGCGCTGGCAGCAATGTTGCCCGATGTGCTGGCCTGATGCCCTTGACTGTGGCTGGTGTGGTGATGATGATGATGGTGATGGTGATGCGCCTGATGATGGTGTTGTTGCTGCTGCTGTTGTGGCGGCGGCTGCGATTGCAAGCTGCGCGTGGCTGCTGCTGCACCATTATTGTTGGGCGAACTGGCCTTGCCACTGACACTGCTGCTGCTGTTGCTGCCACCGCTGCTGTTGCTGGTTGCTGTGGTTGTGGGACTGCTCGCCGCTGTCGTCGAGTTGTTGGTGCTGCTCGATTTGGGGGCCAGCGAGACGCTCGAAGCGCTGCTGTTGAGCGTCAACGTGCTGCTGGCACGCGACACCGCCGCGCTGCCATCGACGACAACGGCGGCGGCGGCAGCTGCCCCACGACTGAGCGCATTCAGGCGCAGACTTTCGCTGGTGGTGCGCTGTATGTTGTTGGAGTTGCTGTTGCTGTTGTTGGTGTTGGTGTTGTTGGTGTTGCTGTTGTTGCTATTCTGATGCGCATGCGCCTGATGGTGATGCAGATGCGAGGCGTGATGGTGATGATGATGCTGCCCGCTGCCGCCCAACGAATTCACCTTGGTCAGCGGCGGCTTCTTGATGCTGGTGGTGCCCACGACGTTGACGCCGCGCGTCGGCGTCTGTATCGAGTTGCGACGCGCTGGCGCATTGCCGGGCCCAGCGGTTGTTGTGCCACCTGTCGGCTTGAACTTGGCATTGAGATGGCGATCGAACATGTTGTTGCTGCTGACGGCGCGTTGTTGCTGCTGGTGGTTTGCCTGTTGCCGGCGTGTGGCTGCTGTGCTGGCTGTTGTTGCTGCTGTGTTGCTGCCCGTGGTTGTGGCTGTCGTTGCGTTGGCTACAATGCTGTGCGATTCCTGCGAGTTTTCGGGTGATGAGGCGGCCGAATTGCTGCCGCTTGCCGTACCGCTATTGTTGGCAATTGTCGATGCTGCTTGTTGTTGCTGCTGCTGCTGCTGTTGTTGATGTTGATTTTGTTGCTGTTGCTGATGTTGCTGACCGGAATCTTCGTTGGCAGCGCTTTGATTCTCGGCCATAATCGAATTGGATTTCAGCGTGCGCAAAGTTTTCAGCAAATAATCCAGATTGCTGACAATACCTTGGATTATTTTCGAAGAACAATTAAAGTCAATCAGTTGTATGTTAAATGTTTTTCTTTTGTTTTCTTTTATGTGTGTGGTCAATTGTAGTCACTATTTAGTTTTTTTTTGCTGTATTTGTCTGTGCAACTAGTTGCTGCTGTTGTCGCTAATCACTGTTTGTTGTGGTTGCTGCTGCTGCTGCTGCCTGTGTGGCAAGCGATTTGCCCACTTCAAAGATGAAACTAGCGGCTGCCAGGCGACGACGACGATACATAGCGACCGTTGCGTTCCAGGTGCAACCAACTGACTGACGAATTACGACGACGACGACGACGACGACGACGACGCGACCGCGACGACGACGACGGCAACCGAAAACGAGAGACGCCCGCGAATATTCAGTTGGATGATGTTGATTTTGTTATGCTAAGTAATAAATTTAAATTTATTTGTTGCTTGCTTGCTGGCTTTTTTTTTCCTTTTTTGCAAAGCTATAATTTGCCTTTCCGCGTTTTATTAGCAACAACTACATAAGCCGCCAGCGTTGCCAGCAGCGCCATCTAGCGCTTGACTTTGGTTAGCGGGCGATTCAATTTTCACACACATTAACACACACACACACATACACACAACACCACATCACAGTCAGCGCAGCTGTTGTTGCTGTTGTTAATATTAATCACTTAAATCAACACTTGAATGGAACACAAATATATATGTAATAGAAATTAATTTTATTATATGTTATTTATAATAATAATAATAATTCATTAATATTTATCTTTTGTTTCATATATTTAACTAAGAATTTTAATTTAACTCTGCAATGAAATTAAAAACTTTGTTGCACTTTTCACTATTTATTTCCATTTGTTTATTTATTTGTTTTGTGTGTGTTTGTTTGGTTTTTGTCTCGCGGAATTATTACTCAATTTCTTTGTGCCCGTTTTACTAGCAATGCAGTAAAGCTGTAGAAATGTAATTCCTGCAAAATACAAACAGAAATAAACATAAATATTAGTTTTCGTCTCCATACCTTTGCATTAATTCAATTAAATGCCCGTTCAACTTTAGCTTATAATTAATTGCAGTGCACAACGCGGCGTATACGTAATGTCGAAGAAGAAACAACAAGCATTTATTAATTAAATTGAAGCCATTTGAGAATTATTTGTGCAAGATTCATCGACTATTAATTATAGTGAAGAAGGTAACGCGATGCCTGAGGGACCATTGGACTCACTACAAACATAAACAATTATGGAAACCTAAGCTCGAGTAATTGGAGACATCACAAAGGCTCAGCTTAGCTTTCGCCAATCATGAATTCTCTATTTCATAATAGCAATGAATCAAACTGAAGCCTTGAGCAACCAAAGTGCTAATCACCAAATGTGACTGCAAAATAAGTTCTACGCGAATGCATGGATGGATGCAAATAGCAAAAGATACTAACGAAAATAAATATGAATTACGAATTACGATAGATAAAAATTGCCAGTATTATGCGCTCGTTATTCATCTCTGGCTGCTCGCGAAGTATATAGCATATATTAGCCTAAGCTATAGCTCTGGTCTAGCTATGTCAATGACTGTGGCTTTTTTGTATCTGTATCTCTGGCTGTATCTGTTTCTGTCTCTTTAGATTTCATAACTGCGTAGTTCACTCTTGTCGCGTTATTAAGCATTGTGCTTGTGGATCATGATCATGATCATGTTGCTGATGATAATCGTTTTCTTCTTCGTTTTGTTTTTTGTATTATTATTATTGATTTCATTATTTCCGTCGTACGTCGTAGTTTGTTGAATTAGTTAAGTGCCACATTAGACGGGCTTCCTTTTTTCCTCTGATCTTATTTCAGTTTGTTTTCTTTTCTTTCTTTTTTTTCTATTTATTTTTTATTTTTAGTTTGGCAAATTGTTTGATTATCGATGCGCTGGCTGCTCTCTATTTTTGCAACAGTTTTAATATTTTAAATATTTGCTTCTGTCGGTTTTTTCCTGCTATGCTTTGTGTATATTGTGTGTATTATTTAATTGAATTCGTTTACGGAAATAAACGCGCAATTGACGATTGCCAAAACAAACAGCGAAAAAAGCCAGGAATACGCTTTGCAAATGCAATCATCGACGCGTTAATACCCTATCGAATTAATGAATAAGTGTATTGAAAAAGAACTGAACATTTATCTTATTTTTGATTGATTTTAAACTGCTTTTGAAAGCTGTTCTTTTAAGCCTCGTTTGTTGTTTAGTTCTACCCAAAAGTGAATAAGCTCAATTGCAGAGAAAGGCAATCGGAAAAAAAAAGTTTGCAAAAACAAAACGCGTTTAACAAACGGACGCGTTATGTTTGAATGTTTGTATTGGTTAATAGCCGTAAGCTTCGACGATCATTCATAAATTGCGTGAACTGTTTAACTTTCGTAGGTGTGTGTGTGAGTGAGTGTGACTGTGTGTGTGTGTGTGTGTGTGTAAGCGGGCGCGTGTGTTTGACGTTTTGAACTTTTGCGTGTGCCCCCAGCCCGAAGGCAAAGTCAAGACCTTGAAGCAACTCTTTGGACCAAAAAAAAAACAAAAACATCTAAAACAAAAAAACGACAACAATATTTTGCAAATGACAAAACAACAACAATAACAACAAATCAGTTATAGGTCAACACTGGTCAGAGCACTCAGAGCAGGTGCTGTCGAGAGTCTATTGGCCTTGTTCTTGCGCAGGTACAAACAACAGTTGTTGTCGCTGTTTCTGCTGGAGAATGGAGGTTAAGATCAGAGAATTCATCAGCGATCATTTCGCAAATGGCAATTTGTTATTTGTGCGCGAAAACCAAAAATAAAAAGCACACATGTGGGATAGATAAACGAAGCTAGAATTTGAGTTTGTCTAAATGAAACTGATCAATTTGTTTAAATAGCGTCTCAAAAAGTTTCCCATGAACTGCAGAGCTTTAAAAATAATGTTGGAATGCATTTTCTTTTGTAACGAATAAAGATTAACAAAGGACATAATTTGATGATGAAGATAATTATTATTCCTAGCAAGGAATACCGAATAATTACATATGTTCAATTGTTGTGGGTTTATCGAATGGGAATTGCTTTTATCAGATGATAATCGATAATTGCACTGATCGATAACACGTTATGGTAAACACAGGCAATCTCAGCTGGTACGAATTGGATAAATATCGGCTCGTTATGGGCGATAACTGATGGTTATGGCGTTGCCACAAAGACTTGCCACATATCAAGTGGGTTATAGGAGCAGTGGCCCATAATCAAGGCATCTGCAATTGCACTTACACATGTGTCTGTCTGTCCGTCTGCATGCGATACGATGTGAGAGAGTATCTGTGTATCCAGCAGATACAATTTGCCATGGAAGGTGCCGCGTCGCAGTCTTTGCAACGCCTGCCTCAACACCGAACGACAGAGAGAGAGAGAGAGCGAGAGACGACAACTGCAGCAAGAACAAAGCGCAGCGAAGAAATGGCAACAGCAGAAGAACTAATTGCAACGACCAAGTATAAAATCGATGAAGCAAAAAATATAATGAAGAACCAACTGCAACAACAACAACACCAAAGAGCGAGAGACAGACAGAGAGAGAGAGCGAGAGAGAGTGGCAAAATTACAGATGGGAGAGCGAATGCGCGTTAAACAAATTGCAACAATTTTCCCAATAGAGCAGAGGCGAAAACTAAAAGCGACAGAGACGCAGTGGCAGCGCTAGAGCGAGAGGGCAAGCGTGAGGCAGCCTGTTGGCCTCCTGCCTACACACACACACACACACGGACACACACACACATACAGAGACTGAGGCTGAGACACGCGTAACGCAGCAGCAACGTGGGCGCCTACAAGTGGGCGGGCAAAGGGCTGCGGTGGGGGCAGAGCACAGCAAACAAACAGTGCAAATTGGCAAAACGCGAGGCGAGAGAGCGAGTGCGAAAGAGAGTGCAAAATATGGAGAGAGCGCAAGTTTGTCGGCTCTCGCAATGCGCCTCGCTCTCTCTCTCTCTGTCAATCTCTCACTCTCTTTGGCACTGAAGAAGACGAAGAAGACAGCTGCCGGTAATCAATATTGATGATAGCAGCAGCAGCGACAACGACGACGACGGCGACGGCAGCGCAACAACGAAGATAAAGAGCAAAAGGGAAAAGGTCAAAGTGAAATGCAAAATCAAAACTTGACAAAGGCATTTAATGCAATTTAATTAAACGCCACCAAGAAAATACCACAAACAAAAACAGAGGCGCAAAAGAAGAACCGAAAAGAAAATGAGTCACGGAACGCGTGTGGGAGGCGCGGAGAGGAAATAGATTGGAAGAAGAGCAAACACAAAGCACACCAAACAATAAGATATTGCATATCCGAAAGATACAAAATCTCCACACTGGAAATATTCAATTATCAAAGCAAATAGCATCGAACGCAACCGAAACTGCCAAATAAATAAAAAACAATAAATAAATTCAGTTCGCTTCATGTGTCAACAGTTTTTTTTCTCTTCTTTTTTTCTCTTGTTGGACAGCAGCATTGCAGACGTGACTCTGCGCACATTGCTTGCCACTTCTGCCCCCCCTGAATTGGAATCTAAACACAACTCAGGAATGATGAAAAAGGAATATCAGACGAAACTTAGTTGCAAAGCGTTTGCTGCTGCTTAGTATTTGTTATTAACAAAATGGCAAATTAAATAAACAAATAAATTGTTATCGATACACATTGAATTCTGTGTAAACAAAAAGTCAGTTAGTCAGCAGTAAAAGAGCTCTAAATTATTATTTCACTTTGTCATGAAATACGAGAAGACGCGGAGCCAAGACGGCATCTGAGACTGAGACTGAGCGAGAATCTTCTTTCTCTGTTTATCTGTCTGAACAGCAGAGTTTGCACCGCCTGGTTCAAGGTTAATCATAGACTCCGACTGCGACTGCAATGCGCTACAGATCCATTTCATTATTTCCAATAAGACATCGGACGACATTGAAGCCAAGACACAATTCCAATAAGCAGAGTTATTTGATCTTTCAGTGTAGGAATACGAATCTGCATGTTAATTGCGGAAATATTTTAACTAATCTATTTATCGATTAAATATTGTTGTTTATTGATTGATGGAATTGCTTGAAATATTTACTCTACTTATCTATCTATTAATCAATTAAATTGCATTCAGTTGATATTTATGATCTGTCTAAGCTAAAATGTTGCAGTCTATGATCTTATGATCTCTTTAGTTGAAATATTGAACTTGCAGATATTTATTATTTAAATATTTAAACTAATCTATTTATCGATTAGCATTGATCTATCTAGTTAAAATATTAAACTTATAATTTTTCTTAATGATTTCTTTGTACAAATGTTAACTTATTAACATGTTGATTTCAAAAATATTATCAATGATCTGTTCAGTACAAATAATTTTAATATGCAGATCTTTTCATTACATGGGAATTGAAATTGTTTAGAAAACTGGAAGAAAATAATATTTGAGATTCTAATTGAGATAAATTTGTACAGGAAATTCAGATTTGAGATTGAAATTAAAGAAATATTAAAACTAATCTATTTATCAATTTGCATTGAACTGCTTTTAATAATCTCTCTATTTAAAATGTTGAGGTTTATAGTTTAATTTAATTGAATAATTGATATTTATGATCTCTTTAAAAATAATACAAGTTGTTTGTTTTTCAATAATCGATATATAAATGGAATGTGAATCACATTGATTTCCGCTTTATTCAACAAAACACTCACTCTTTAGCCCTGGGGGGATTGGGGAATATTCCATAATAGGCTTTGCTGCAAATCTCGCATTACCTTAATGAGAATTCGCCTTGGGTTTGTATTATTTTCAATTCCTGCGAGCAGCGCTTGCAACAATTATGGCATGGTTAGGAAACAACATTGCAGTGGAGTGGAGTTGTTGCAGAGAGTGTAAACAATGTGCAAACAGCTGATTTAGTTATAAACAAAATGACTAAATTGCTTTGACAGCTGTTTTCTTCGCGTTCACTGCAAACAGCAAAAGCAACAACAACAACAACAACAACGATTGCAAATCCAATCAGAATGGAAAAAATCTATACACATGCATGCGTGTGTGTGTGTGTAAGAAAGAAACAACAAGTAAAAAGGTACAAAGTGCAAATATTGCCAGCAGCAGCAACAACAACAACTACAATGAAGCGAAAGTGAACGAAAATTGTAATAACAACAACAACGCAACGCATTTAATTCTGCTGCGGCTGCACTGACAACAACAACAACAACAGCTGCAAGGATGGGCGGATATCGACGTCAACGTCGACGCAGGGCAGCGCCTCACAAACACACACACAAGCACATTTCTCAATATCTTTAAATGAATTTTCATTTGCAACACTTTTCTAAATGTTGTTATTAATAATTTGATTAAACTCTTTACACACACTCGAACAATCGTTGTTGTTTATGCTTTTATTATATTTCTTCTTTAACGTTCACATCGATTTGTTGCACTGTGCAGCTGACGACGACGTCGACAACGAGACGGCGACGTCGCGACATTGCGTCGCTGCCTGATTAGATTTTTTTGTAGCATTTTGTAACTTGCATATTTAACTTACACACATCGCAGTTGCCAGCGGATTTTATGCATTTCAATTCAATGAAATTATAACGAAAACTGAACGGCCACAAAAGAAATATGTTGAATTTTCGTTTTGCAACTACAAATAAAAAAAATCGGACAAAAGGAACAAATTTGACGTGAGAGAGAGCGAAAGAGAGCGCAAAACGAGTGTGTGTGCGAGAGCGCAACCACACACAACGAGAGAGCGAGAGCGTGAGCGTGAGAGAGCGCCACACACACACACGCACACAGCCACATAAGAGCCGCGCGTGTGAGAGAGCGAGAGCGCACACATTAAGTAAACGAAGCTCGTGCAAGGCAGATTTGCAAAAAAATTTTGCAAAAAAAAAAAACGACGACGAAGAGAAGAAAAGGCCACAAGCCACTTTAAACATGGACAACAACAACAACAATAAAGGGTATTAAACAATTTGCGACGACGTCGCCAAATGGCTTCCAAAAAAATGATATTTTTTTAGGTTTTTTTCACTACACACGCACACACACACACATTTACAGGCATATACATATACACGCACACTGTCGTCGGCGTCCAGCAAACACTCACACACACATAACGACGGCGCTCACATATTTGAGCTTAACAATTTTCGGATCACACACAAATTTTCTTGTTGTAAATTATTCACATTTTCAGCGTGTAAATGCACCATGCATTTGCTGCCTATGTATTTTTTTGTGCCCGTTTCTTATTCAATTTGCACGCACACACACAGGCGCAAATGTAGAGAGACACGCACACACACACATGCACTCACTTTACACATTTTTTTTTGTATGTACGTATGTAGATATCGGCGCTCACTGCTCTGCTGTTGTTTTGTGTGTGCGAATTTGTTATAGATTTGCGTGTGCTTTGCACTTTGCTTGCCATTTACTTATTATGCTTTTGCTGGCGGTATTTGTTGCTATTTTCAATTACAAACTTTTCACCTTGAAATTTTTACGGCAGGCTCCGAACGGTCGACAGATTGTGGCGGTCGGGCGATAGACACTCGGTTTGATGCAACACTGAGCGCTGCAGTGTGACCCTCAACTGGCAAGTGCCGATTTGCCAACGAAAAGCCGACTTCATATGAAAATCTACCAAGTTAGTATATTATTCAACGCTTATCAACACTAAACCAGCTGGTATCTTTTTATATTTTTATGTATATGAATTGATTGTTGTGCAATTTATTATTTGCAAAGCTATATTTTTATTTTATTAAATAAAGTCAATAAATGTTTGCAAGAAAAAATATGAAATAATTATTTTTATATTAATTCAGTTAGGTATGTATATTCAGCAGTTATTTACAACAGATGTGAAATATGAGAAAACAATTTCGAGCAAAACTGTGATTTGAATTGGCGGCAATACTAACAACTTTGACACTTCATTGCTTAGTATCGTTCACTCAATGAGCGATAGCTGGCATCGACTACGTTCTGTGAGGGTAACTGTTACGGAATAGCTCAGTGCTGTTCAGCACACGGAACTGTTGCGGAGCGCTGTCACACAATGGCGGTAACTTTTAAAGTTCAAATAGTAGCAAGATTCGTTTTAAGTGTTGCTCTTGGGAAAAAAATTCTTTCGGATGTTAGAATCCCTTGGCAAATGGAATCAATAATCAATTTGTAATACAAAACCAAATCTCAGACGCAGGCCAACCTTGGAAATCGTGCTAATGATCGAGAATCCACCCCCCTCGAAAAACATATCTGACCACTCGACTGTGTTCGTCTGCGTCGGAACGTGTTTTGGATTAGAATTAAGCCGATATAATAACAACGTCGGCCGCTGCCGATGGCTTTGAAGATTGCAACACCCCCGCAGCAAAGGCAGCATTTAAATTGCAACGCAAAAAAATGAGGAAAAACCCAAATGGCAAAGTGACCAACGCCAAAGGCAAACCGGCAGCAGCCCAAGGGCTGGACATGTTTTCTGCGTAATTAGTGCAAAGACCTGGTGTGTGTAAGTGTGTGTTGCACCCTCACACACCCGAACTGCCACCCCTCCTTAAGGGTGGAGCGGGAGCGGGAGGCGGTCAGTGGAGCGTATGCCTTGAATTCTCGCTCGTTTCGCATTTTTGCTTTCTTTAACAATTTCCATTTGATTGCATTTCGACGCCGGTTCGCAACATTCATTAGGGTGACCAGCGTCCAGTTTCGCCTGAGCTTAACTGTCATTTCCATAAAATCTACGCACACACATCAATAAGACAAACAAACTCTGCGACTTGCCCGCCCACAAACACACACACACACACTCACTCGCACACGCACGCACTCATCGACAGACGTATGCAAAACTTTCGTTCACTTTCGTCGCACTTTCTCCACTTCGGCCCTTGCCCATAATTATGAAGATGAATGTCCTTATTGCTTTTATACGCCTTGCGTGCGAGTGTGTGTGTGAGTGTGAGTGTGTGTGTGTGTGTGTGTGTGTGTGTGTGTGTGTGTGTGTGTGTCTAGTTGCCGACATTCTCTATTAATAATGCTCTCGGTCACACTCTGCATACATTCGTTGGAAATTTGTTGCCATTCCCCCAAATTCGGACCACTAAAACTTTGCCACTGGCCACAGTGGGGCAATGCATGTAGGAAATTTGAATAAATGGTGATATGTAAATAAAACAGGCGACATTTACTAGTAATAACAAATTCACCAAATTAAATATTGAAAAGACTTGGCAAAAATAAATACGCAACAAAAATGGAAATAAAAATATAAAATAATATGTAATAAAATAAATAAAATTGTAACATAACTTTAAAAAATTATGTAATAATATCAATTTGATTTAAATATAACTTGAAATTCAATAAATACAAATAAATACTTAGAAACTTATCAAAATATCAATTACTAATAAATATGTTGAATGTTAAGAATACAGATTTCAAAAATTTATCTTCAATATGGAAATTATTTAGAACAGTACAAAATATATTAAACTGATTTGATTTCTAATTTTTTTGCGAATAAAAATGTCTGATTAAAAACTTCTTTTGCATAATTTCACTTTTCTACTTTTCGCTTTCGCAGCAGTGTGCAACGAAATGCTTGATGCTGCTTGCCACACGAAGCGCGGCTGCTTCGTCTGGCTCGCAGGAGCTGCGGCAGCAATGGAAGTTGGGGGCAGCAATAATAAAGGAAAATCCGACAGGATGCTAATGCGTATTTAGTTATTTAGTTTATGTGTGTGCGAGTGTGTGTGCGAGTTGTGTGTGCGTGAGAGTGTGAGTGGAGGGGAAGGGGATGCAGGACTCTTCGCATTTTTGTTTGTCTTATGCGTGTGTGTATGTGAGTATGGGGTATAAGGATTTGCTCCCTGCCCCCTCCTAACTTGCCAGAAGTATTTGCATATTATCGATTTCCATGGCACAGGCATTAGATATGTGAATAACGTAGATGGATGTCGAAGTATTATCCTTGGAATACTTTGGGGCTTAGGGCAAACTTAAAAGGAGCCTTAGTTATCGTTTTATACAATATTTTGCTAAGTAGCTTTTAAGCTTAAGAAAAAACTAAACAATTCGATTTGTGGAGCTGCTCGAAATTCGACACTGTACGTGGCCCAAAAGGCCTAAGAGCCAATTTGAGTTCAAGGATAATACAAGACAAAAAATAAAATAAAATGTCGAAGCGTTGCAAAGGACCTCTAAGCGGATTTCAACAATTTAAATAGAATTTTTTATTTCGCTTTGCTCTCTGCTCTTTAGAGGACAAAATGTCAAAGCTAAAACGACACGGGCCCAATTAGATTTGTCCATCCTTCGACACATGGACATGTGTCAGCCCGCCTCCCATCCTCCTGCTCCTTCATCCTCCTCCTCCTTCATCTGTTCTGTGACGCGTGGGATTTTAGAACATTTGGCATTGGATACAGCAAGCAGCCTAAACAGTCGCAAGTCTTACAAAATTATGAAAAGTAATGAACTGAAAATCGAATCGGGGTTTCTTTTTTTGTAAGCTTGACTGCACACACACCGCCTGGAGTCATAATTTCCCAACATGTTGGCTAAAGCGAGGTCATCACTAATGGCAACCGGAAGAAGTCGGAGAAAGTTCATGCTATAACTACCAAGACTAACCTGACCTGGAAACTCTGCACAATTTGACTTTATACAAATTCGTTAGGCATATTTCTTGGAAAAGCACCTAAACTTTTAAGAAACTTAACTATAAATATGTAAAATATTTCATTCACTTTCACCTTTATTTAGTAAAATATATTCTTTAATATTTGCAAATTGTTATATATATAAAATTTAGTTAGTCAAATTCATGGAATGTCACTCTATTTTTAAGAAACTACTTTTGCTATCTTTACTTTTTTTACATTCCTCATAAAAAAAACAGAATAAATAAACGAAAGATTATATTACATATAATACAAAATGGAAGTTAATTTACTTTTAAAATTGTTTTCTAACAAAAAAAGTATCATAATTCAATTGTAAAAAACTTGTTATTATGAAAGGTTGTTTTAGCTGTTGTGTCGGAATTTTAAAATTCTATTAGTAAAATTTCACAAAATTTAAAGATCTATACCAACATTATACGACTGACGTTTTCTAAATTTGTTTAAGCAAATTAAAGTATTTTTGTTTCAATATAAGATTACACTCATATAGAATAACAGCCCGACTTTCTCGGTTCATTCAATTATTTTTCAACTTTCAACTTTTTTCATAAACGATTATTACTTTCTGAATTGTTAATTAAATTATAATAGTTTTTTTAAGATAAATATCAAATACATATGTATATCAAATATCATTCTCGATTCTTTCAATAAATTTTTTTGAACTGTTTGTTTTATCACAACATACATATGTTTATACCGACTGAATTGTAGATTAAATTGTAGTATTTTTCGATAGATAACTATAAAATATGTATATCAAATATCAGCCCAACTTTCTCGATTATTTCAAAAAATTTTCACTGTTTGTTTTATCATAACGTAATACCGACTGACACTTTCGGAATTATTCAACAAATTCCAGTATTATAGCCGAAAGAGAATCGATCGGAAATTCTTGTTCTGAACTGAAGCAAGATGCATCGCTGGTTCTTCGCCAACGAGCGCGAGGAGTGCGTTCCGAAGACCGATCCCGCCGCGAATGTTGAACCCGAGAAGACGCAGCCCGATGGGGAGGCCAAAGAGCCCGTCTACATGGACTGGCCGTTCTGCGTGATTGTGCGACGGCCGCTGCAGGGCAACGAGGTGGCCGCGATCAGCGGCAACTGCGACGAGCTGGGCAACTGGGACCCCAAGCGGTTCGTGGAGATGCAACGCTGTGCCACGTACATGGACGAGGGCCACGAGACGCACAAGTTCACGCTCGAGTGGCGCATTCCGCGCCACGTGGACGTCGAGTATCGCTACCTGATTGTGGCCGTGGACGCGTGGCGCCACGTGAGCATGGTGCGCTTCTGGGAGGTGAATCTCGAGCCGCGCATCATCCGCACCTGCCACAATCTGCTGAAGAGCTGCGACTACTTTGGCCGGCAGGTCGTCGACGGCTATCAGCATCAGGTGAATCGCGGCTGGGCCACCGACGAGACCTACGTGCAGTTCAGGATCTTCAACGCCCCATTCGTGTGGCTGAAGCAGAAGCCGCGTCTGCTCTACGTCTACGTGCAGCCGATGTTCGAGCTGGAGCCCGCTTTTTGCCGACTGCGGCCACCTCAAACGGTGCGTCTGACCACCGAGAGCCTGGGCGGTCGTCTGTCCGCCCTGGACACGATGCTCAACACCCAGCTGGCCCACACGGAGGTCGTCAACCTGCGGCACTCGGTCAAGCTGAGCTTCCAGCTGCCGAGCGGAGCGCGTTGCGGCACCGACGACATGCAACTCTTTCACTGCTCCGTCTTCGATCTCGAGCAGACCTTCTACCGCCTGGATCTGCACACGTTCGCCCACAAGGCGGGGTTCGATGAGCCGCCCTATCACTACGGCTACGGCTTCATCCGGCCGGAGCAGCTGCCCAACTCCGAGGGATCGGTGCGCGTCAAGTTCAACTGCGCGTCGACGCATCGTCCGCTCGTCGAGCTGAACGTCAAGTATCTGATCATCAGGGCAACGCCAGGCATCGAGTGCAATCTGCGCGTCTCCTACGCGCGATATTGGCGGCAAGGACACCCGATGCTGGACATTGGACACCGGGGCACGGGACAGACGTATAGCATGGGGGAGAATGTGTATCGGGAGAACACGCTGCTCGCCTTCAGACGTGCTCATCAGCATCGCGCGGACATGATCGAGCTGGACGTGATGCTGACCAAGGACGCTCAGGTGATTATCTATCACGATTTCGTGCTCAAGTTCGCGCAGAGTTGCGGCCTGGCGGTCAACAAGCTGCTGGACACCGCGGACGTTCTCGTCTTTCCCCACGAGATGCTCAACCGCAACAAGCTGCTGGCCATGGGAGCCGTGAAGTGTGGCGAGCATTTGAAGCTGCCGATTCAGGCGCTGACCTACGAGGATCTGCTGATGGCTTCGGTGATGCGGTTCGCCGGCAACGATGGCTGCAATCTGAATTGCGAGGAGTTTCTGCAGACGCAGCAGCCGTTCATGCTGCTCAGCGATCTGTTCGACGAGGAGGCGTCCAAGTTGCCCGAGAAACTCGGCATGATCATCGAGATCAAGTGGCCGCAGCGGGACAGCAACGGACGCTGGGAGCAGGACGGCTGCAAGCCCGGCTTCGATCGCAACTTCTATGTGGACACCATTTTGGAGCTGGTTTTCCGGCTGGCCGGCAAGCGTCGCATCTTCTTCAGCAGCTTCGACGCCGACATCTGCCTGATGGTGCGCTTCAAGCAGAACTTTTATCCGGTGCTGTTGCAGGTCTGCGATCACGAGCAGCCCGTTCAGTTCCTGGATCAGCGCGTCAGTCTGCTGGACAACGCTTTGTTCTTCGCCCACAACCTCGAGTTCCTTGGCCTGAGTGTGAACACCAATGTTGTGCTCCGCAAGCCGATGACTGTCGGCCAGATTCGCGAGCTGCGGCTGCAGGTTTTAGTTTGGGGCACGCACGCCAACGATGCTGCAGTGCGCGACAAGCTGAAGCGATGGGGCGCCACCGGCGTCGTCTTCGACCGCATCGATCAGCCCGACCAGCAGGGCGAGGAGATGGCCGGCGTCCTCTGCTGCATCGACTCGCTGGCCACCCGCCCAGCCATCGTGTCCATCGAGTACATGGAGAAGATCAACAAGTGTCGACGCCCACGTTGACACGAATTGACATTGATTATATAGTTTATTTCTCAATTGTTTAGAAGTGATGTAAATGTAAGTGTGAGAAATGTATTTTAACACAAAAATTGTTCAGAGTTTTAAATAATACGAAGACACTGTATTTACTAAAACGAATGACGATCGATTGTCGACGGAGAAGATCAAGAAATGTAGCAAGCGACAATTGTTTAAAAAATATGTTAAAGTAGTTGTGAGAAATATATTTTAATGCAAAAATTGTATAATAAAGAATGTACTTAAACATATTTTCAATAAAATGAAAAAAATGTAATGTTTCCTAAATCGCTTGACGGTCGATGGAAGTTTCATAAACAGATATACTATAATAAACAATGCTTCTCTTTTTTAAATTGTTCGACAATACTATAAATGAAATTGCCCTAAATGAATTCGAATTATTGTTAACTGCAGCAAATTTAATTTGTTTTAAGAAAATAACAAAATTGGAGTAATGCACATTTAGTAGAAAAGCAATAGAAATAAAGTTTGCTAATTGGATTGACGATCGCGTCAAGCAGCTGTAGGCTGAGCAGATACAGTGGCGTCTGTGCAAGTATGTACGCGTAGTTCTCACGAGTACAAGCAGTGCAGTCAAGCAGTTCAACAAAGAAGTAAGCAGTGTAGTGCGAACGATCGTTTGAGAAAACAAATATTTATTGAGCTCTCTATTTAGAAATAAATAATATAATTTAGATCATAGTAATAAAAAAAATATGTATTAAAATTGTGGAAAACGTGGAAATTTAACTACTACACAATGAATTTGTTAAAAATGTAATTACATATGCATTACATGTCTTGTATGTGTGGATATAATTTTAATTCTATTCAATTTATTAGAAAAATACCTACGTGTACATATTTTATTGTATCACACTTTGCCAAAAACTAATTCGAAACTATGGGCACAAAATTTGAACACACGGCCTTCGGGGTGATTTATTTATTTATGATTTTATTTCATTTTTTTTTCCAACTAGTTTTCAATTCAGCTGCAGGACCATTAAGTATTTATCCATCACAGAACACGCCCCTTGCATTTATCAGTAGATCAACGCTTGGAAACCTCTTTAGGCCTAGTATTCATCCCCTTGCTGGCTGCAAATTGTTGTCATCACTTCTCAAACACACACACATGAACACACGCATACACACTTAACACCCACGCAATGTGGAACGTGTAAAACTCATAAAACACATTAAATCCAATCGAATAATCGAAATGTCACATTAGTTTCTAAAATATGGCCAACGAACACGTAAGAAAGTGTCCTTTCTCCCCTCCAGCCCAGGACTCTTCTTGGGTTCTTCCCTCGTCGGTTAACGAGAACACAAATGTGGCCCAAAAAACAAACCGAAACCGAGAAACTCTTTTTGGTTTCAGCTTCCACTTTTTGTTGTTGTTGTTGTTGTCTTGCACTTTCGAATGCCAATTTTCGTTAGACGTTGACCATTTCCAACCGATTTCATATTCAAGCAGCAACAGTGTTGCTTCCCATCTCCCCTCTCCATCCCCCTTTGGCCCACTGCTAACGCTTTTTTTATGCGCCTTGTCCTGTGGGTATAATTTTAATGGTCAAATCGCTGCTGGGGATTTGTCTCGTTGTACTATGCCTCGGAATGGAAATTGCTTTCTATTCTTTTCCACTCTGTCTTGCACATTTTTGCCTGGAATTGGCATTGAGAACGCATAAAAATAAACATTTCGCATTTACAAATTCCTATTAGAGCCGCAAGATTTATGCTTACATTTCGCAAGAATTGCTTTAGGCCAGAATCTGCTTCTTGCTTCTCTTGCCTTTGGCCCATGGCAAAATGGCCAAACAATTGCCATCTTGGGATTTTGTCTCATTTCACTTTTTTATCTCACGCAGCAATGTCAATGGTTCCGCCATCATTTTGATATTATCGCATTGCTTTGCAGCTGTTTGCTTTTTATTTAAATTATTATTTGATTCGATTGAGCAAACAATCAAAAATTGTTTTCATTCATAGGAGTTATTTTCATTGTAAAAACATAACATAACTAAGAGTTATATATTTTTGATGATATTTTGTGGTTAATATTGTGATTTTTAAAATTCTTTCTATTTTATTTTACTAATAAAAATGAACTAAGTTAAATCAATTTTAGCATTGCAATCTTCTAAATAAACACTCTTCATGTTTGTCTTAATAATAATCGTCATAATAAATGCTTTATTTTGCTTTCAATATTCAAATTTATTTAAGGCTATCTCAGCATTTTGGAATATGAATTCAGATGATGTATCTTTACAGCTGAGAAATTATATTTATATTTGCAGACTAAAAGCATAACACCAAATAATAGAACGAAATATAAAAACAATATGATCGTACAGGTAAGGAATATTTAAATTTGTGGACAAAAGCATTATATAGAAAATAATAGAAAAAATTAAAAACTAAAAGCGTTAAGTTAAAACTGAAAATAACAGAATTAACAGAATTAAACTGCCTTTTTTTTTAAGTATTTCTTCGTAATCTCTAATCTCTTTCATCTCCATGAAATTTCCATTCTCTTGCAACACTAGCTTATTTAAAAGCGGTTCTTGCCACTTTGAAATCTGTAGTAAAATCATGCCACTTTAACTTGATGCCCTCCGTTCACGCCATAACCATTCATTTTCACTTCACTTCAGTGGCTCTGAATGAATCCTGAACCTTATATAGTAGGGAAGAGGAGGAGGAGGGCTTGACCATAGATTCGCATTGTAACTTTAACTCATTTGTATGCCAAACAGCAACAGAACTAAAAGTTTTTTCATGTGCCTCCCCAGCCAAGTCCAAGCATTTGGATTTTCTTGCTCAACTCTGCACTTATTACTTATTACTGGACACACACACACACATTCAAACAGAAACAGAAGCAGAAGAGACGCTGATGTGAGGAGAGGGGCCGAATGGCAACACTAGACATGTGAGACATGGAAATTCATCATCAAAAATGAATAATGTCTACACTTAATGCGGCTACAGACCGAGCAGCCCTTCCAACCCCAGAGCCAGGGCAGAGCAAGGACTCGGGACACTGGACATCAAGGATAAGCAACATCAGCAACAGCATCGCACCCTGAACCCAATTCGCACCCCATCAAACGACGGGCGTGAAGCCAAGTTGAACTTGCGAGTGGCGAGCAGGGAGGGGAGCAGGGAGGGGAGCAGGGAGGGGAGCAGGGAGGGGAGGGGAGGGGAACTCTGGGTATATCTTCTTTCGACACTGCGCAGAAAGGTTGCTTGAATATTAATTGTAAATATGTAGAAAAGCCGAGCACAAAAAGCAAGCACTGAACAGATCCACAGAGCAAAAAGGAAACAAATGTGCAAACTTAGAAATGCAGGCGACGTGCAAGGACATGGACACGGACATGAACTATGATAGAGAGAGAGAGGAGAGGGGGGAGGGGACGACAGGATACTACATGCAGTGTGAGCTTGTACTTGTCGTCGTGGAGGGGCGCGTCTGAGTCTAATAGATTTCGGTCTGACGAGAGATAAAAACGCTGTCCATCTATAGGCATGAGCTGTCAAGGGCAGCGCTAAAAGTTCGCCCAACTAAATTTGACGATTCAATGCGCTGCTCTCGGGGGATAATCATAGATTGGATAGGTAGGGTAAAAATATAAAGAAATATAGTAATTTATGGCCAAACTATTATAATCATATTTCATAAATTACACGTTGATTACAAAGATTTTCTATACAGCAATTAAATTAAGTTAATTAAATAAAAGATTTATTTAACTATTGACTAAAACAAATTCCTATTAAGTTTCCAAAACCTAAAAAGTTCAATATCGTTTTGCATTTTTCTTTTTTATTTATAACTTAATTTATAACATTTCACAAATTACGTTTTAAAATGTAATGACTATATCGTTTCTCTTAAATAACTAGAAATTCATTTAAAATATTTAACAAAGAAAATATTGAAAGTTTTAAACTTACATAAATGCATTCCAAGATTTCTGCAATTAAAGATAAATTGTTGAGTTTAATAAGTTTTCTTTAGAAATAACTAATTCTATATAATTTATAATTTTCCCAAAAATATTAATTCTAGAAGTTTCACTAATTTTCCGCAACCAAAATGCTCAATTGTCGTAGCGCATCTGCCGAAAAAAACGTTCGTAAAAGCGGCAGTCGCAATTGTGTTACTTGTGATTGTTGGCACGACCTTAACCCCCAAGAATTGAGTGGATATAATGTCTGTTCGTACTTATAAATCCGTTTCAATATGATTGCAATTGAGCTGCGACTATCCCCAGAACTCTTTCCTAAAAAGAAGACCCAGAAGCGCGATGTCTGCTCAATGTTCTTGAGATTTGTCCAGATTGTCGCAGCAGACTTAAGACTTAACAGCGAGTATTTATTTAGTTACTCAATGCGGGGGATTTTTTGGAAATTTAATGAGCTTTGAAATTGATTCTCGTGCTGTGGCTAATTTAGTTTGAAATCGAAATCGAAATCAAATCAATCGCGGCCTAAATTGTTGTGTCTTCTACTCGTAATGCCGGCGATAAATAATGTGCAATTAATATGTAACACGTTAGGTTCAACTCCAGCTAATGGTTCTGACCAGTTCTCTTCCCCCATGTCCGCTTTTGGCCATTTGTCAACTTTGATGGCCGTGTAAGGGTCATAAAAAAGCAAACGGTCGGCTAAAAAACAAAGGCAAGAGACAACGGCTGATTAACTATGAAATACTCTGCAATTGCAAGTAAAGGAAATTAAGAGACATCAAGAAATGTGGAGAAAACAAGGATATATATTCTTCGTTTAGAATAAAAAATCAAGACACTTTCAGAATATATTAAATGGATAATATTTGAAATAGATACAAAAAAATAGATTAATAAAATGAGCTGTCTGATAAACCTTTTAGATTCGCACAGGGTATACGCAGAAATACTCTGTATAAATCACCATTAAAAAAACTGTACGCGTTTCAGGACAATTCAGCGAATCGGCGTCGAGTCACATAAAATAAAATTAACTTAAAAAGCAAATTCACAAGGATATTTTATGTGCAATGCCCAATTCCGGCCTGCTGCTCATAATTCAAGGCGTTAATCCTTTAAATAGGACATTCATGTTATCCTGCCGCAACGCTGACCATTAAAATAAAATTTATATCAATAAAATTTAATGCGCTTTCTTGTTGGCTCCGTTTTTTCTGCTTGCGCTGGAATAAAAAACTTGAGCAACGTCCTCAAATGTCGTTCATATTGATATTTATGATATTTGCAAGGCATTATAACTCTTATTGGATTTATTTATACGTAGAAATGTCACTTTTTTCGCTATTATTGTTATCTATGTAGGCTGCGACGTGTTTGGGCAGCAGCAATTGAGCTGGGATTAGTTTTTGGGCTGGGTTACTTCACTTGGAAAAAGAGGATAAAAAGAGTGGTTTGTGGGACAGTCTATTTTGTGGTCAACTTTCTTAAATTCCAAATAAAATATTATTTAGTAAAATAAGCATGTAATTATAATTTTGAAATTATTAGATTAAATTGAAGATTGTAATATAAAATAATTCAAACTAAAGTAATTGGAAAAACTATTTATTTAGCTTCGCTTTTTATTTATGTTAAATTTGATTATAGTATTATTAAATTTATTAAAATTTATTATTATTATTTAGTATTATTTAAATTTATTTTATTTTCTATTTATCCCCATAAATTTTTTACTTTGATAAAAATGATAGTAAAAATGTTTATATTTTAGGGAAAATTAAAAAAAGTCAAAATAAATATAGATGAATATAAATCAACTCTATAATTTTGTTAATAATTTTTTGTCTGACCCATATTATAAATCCGTGTTTCCGACTAGCAGATGCTCTAACTTTGCTTCAATCTAATTAGGTTTAGTCATATCGATTTAATGTTGCTCGTTTATCCATTAGCTCGTCTCTCGTCATCATGGAGATGATTCGACATTAGCTATGCGGTGGAAATATGATTGATGAACTCATTTTGTGCGGCGCTTAACACTTGTTTAACTCTTTTGTGTAAACTGAAACTACTACGGCTGCGACTATGGCCTCCAACATCTCTCCTCCTCCATCTCTGTTTCCCTGCAGTCGCGTCTTGCATCCTATTCAACCCCTTTCTGCGACTGCTTAAAGTTCATTAAGAAGTTTTCGAAGGCGAAAATCCCAAACCAACATGGCGTCTCCGCATCATGACATTGTGGAAACTCTGGAGCCCGTGTGTTTCATGGGGTTGGAAACTTTGGAAGAACGTTGAAAGCATTTCGCTGTACTCAAACTCTCGGGCGAGGCATCGAGGCATCGAGGCAGAGAGAAATAGAAGTTTGCAAAGTGCTCGAGACAGGTTAATGACCAAAAGCAGTTTTGCATTCAAACGAGGTGGCTGCTGCAACCCTCCCCTGTGTGCCAAGGGTTGTCATGACAAACGAAAATCTAATTTACAACATGCAACTGCTGCGGGGGTTGCTTGCCACAGGACGTCAACGACGACGACGACGACGAGAACGCCTGCCAAGGATTAATTACGCGGTGCGCAGTTAATGAATGCGTCGTGCCGATAGTCGATATGTGGGTTGGTTGGTTGGTGGTTGGGGGTGGAATGGGGCATGGGGCGATAAGGGGTTAATGCGCCATTGTGCCAGCTCAAATTACCAAGAAAAGTTTTCAGCGCGCTGATGAGCATGACAAAAATGCCATAGAAATTCATATGCGCTTTTCCTTCACCATTTCCTTTTGTTTTCTCTGCAAATGGAGATCCTTTAACTCTTTTCATTTCTCGCTTTCGCAACTTCTTCATTAACATTAACCCATCATCGGCAGTCGAATGTCGCACATGATGCGGCAAAATGAAAGTAGGAATTATACTTGATTGATTTCATATTAATTTTGGGAAAATTATGAATGTTTCAGTCATTGACAGTTCTCACTGGGAATGTTAAATGCACGGATATGATAAATGATATGCTGCGTACTGTGAATTGTGGGAGGAAAAGGTTTTGATGTGTTATTCACATACTCGTTATGAGCAAGAATATGCTGGGAATATTTAAATAAATAGTTATAGAGAATAAGTATAATTTTGATAAAAATAATTTATACTGAAAACGAAGTATTGAAAAATCTCAAATTTGGCGACTCTTAAGTTTTGGTTGAATAATAACTTATTGATATGAAATATTTAAAATTAATGATATACTACAATTAAAAAGTGTTCGATAAAATTCAACAAAATCTTATTATTTTTTTTTTTTAATTTGTTAAGTATATAAATAAAAATGAATAGAGTTCTCAATAGATTTTTAGTCAAATTATGAGGGAATTTTATAACGATTTTTTCTAAGGAATTATTTTTGTTTCATGGAGATATCTTTAAAAATATTAAAATCGTTTATGTTTATATGCTAAATAATAATATACTCTTACATACTTAAACTTGAAATTATATAGTACGCTAACAAATAAATATAGCTTCTTGTTTAGGGCACTTCAACCTCTGCCCATTCGATCCATGTTTTGAGCACAACTGTACTGGCGATTTAGTTTCTGTGCTGCCATTTCGCAGCATTTTTGCAGCCTGTCCAGGAGATTCTCCAAATATTTATCTAGCCCATTTGGAATTGTATAAATTTTGAACGCTAGATAAACATGAAAAGAAAAATAACAAGTTGCCAACATGTTCATCAGCATTGAAATTGAACTTTTTGTGCGTTTATTTTGTTGCTTCTTTATATGCAGGGGGCATGTTGACACAAGACAAATAAGAGCCAAGCTCACTCACTCTCCATCCAGCTCTACCCGAGCCATATCTTTGTGTGTAAGTCGCCGTCTGTCGTCCCTCCAGTGTAAATAAAATGTTACAAATTTTGCACAAAATTCAGCCAGGCAGTATTGAGAGGGGGTGGCATGGTTGGCTGCACGTTGCCACTGATTGGACACATGTCGGCATTGAAATATCTCTGAAAACAGGTACACGAAATGGTCATTCTCACAAAAAATACAAAAATAAAATCCAAACTGAACTGACACGTGTGTGGAAGGGGGGGGGCGCTGAGGGCGTGGCTGTGTCATTTTGCGCTAATAATGAGACGTTTATTTAAAGAAATTTGAAGACCATTGTCTCGCTGCAGGACAGGGATCAACGCAGCTGGGGGGAAACTTCCGTGAGGCAAGCTTGGCTGGCAATTAAGTTAAGTAAATAGCGTAAACAGTTTAAATACTCTACAAAAGTACTAGCTAAAGTTTAAGAAGTGTATTCGCAATCAAACTTCAATTGGAAACGGAAATAAAAATGAAAATGGCCGATGTCGAGTTGCCACATGCCACGCGCCACTTTGCGACTAATCAAAATGCCTTTTAAATGCGCAAGAAATCAACTTGGATTTCATTTGCCACTCCTCACCCCCCGGCGGCTCCCTCTCCTTTCGTCTGCTGACTGCTTATCACAAAGTCACAAATATGCGGCAAGTACGAAACGAGAGAGAAGCAAAAGTCGAAAGGAAAGGAAAATGCTTAGAAATTAGCACAGACATGAATACACACACGAGTGCCTGGAACTGAATGTGAATGTGAATGCGAATGGTTTTGGCCTGCAGATAAGACAGCTCACACACACATAGTCAATTTCATTACATTGTTGCAGGCAGCTCAGTTTAGGGCTGTAGATTTCCTTTTTTAAAACGACCAACTAAAAGTAAGAGTTGAAAAATGGTTGACTCAAAAATACCCTGCAGCATAACTATCTGAAATTAATGCTGAATATTACTAGATTCGAAGTTACAAACTTATTTCATAGTCTCTCATGCCCCCTCATCATTTTTACAACACATAAAAAGTGAAAAAGTTGAAACTGAAATGCGCCAACATCAAATATTTGACTTTGTGTTGTGTGTGATAGTGTGGGTGTGTATCTGTGTGTGTGTGTGTGTGTGTGTACGTCATGTGCGTGCCAATCAGGCGTGTGTCCTTTTGCTCCTTTTGGATTTACGAGTTTGGCATTTTTGTTCTTTTCTAAATTTTAAATTACGTTTCGTTCTCATTTTGCTTTTCTTTTCTATTGACTTGCGTCGACTGTGGCGTCGACTATTTGACCAGTTGTTGTCTGCCCCTGACACGCCCACAACGCGTGCTTCAACTTTCGTTTTCAGCATTTTTGAAAATTCCATTTGATTTTTATTGATTCCCAAACAGAGAGAGAGAGTGCAAACTGGGCATTTATGGGAGCACACTAATTGGAGGCGTGACATCTCTGCTATATAGAGAGGGAAATCAGCGATACATTGTTTAAATTCCGGCATTATAACTATATTTTAGAGAAATGAATTTAAAATTGTTTTTATTCTATTACACTTTAGTACCAAGCAAACTAATATCAACTACTTATCGATATCTAAGACAAATTGTAATCTAATTTTCACATAGGCATAAGCTGCTTAAAAGATGCAATATTAAATATTTTTTAGTGCATATTTTTATATATCATTTTAGTTATTTCTATTGCTAAATTAAGTTAAGGTTGCCTGTTTTTTGATTATTTTTATATAAGTAGAGGAGGATTTAGGATTTAGGAAGAAGTATTTATATAGTATAACCAAAATAAAATCCATCGCGAGTCAAAAAACAACTCGTAATATAATCTAAATAATTCCCAAAAAGTAAGAAGCTGTTTCAAAGCTTCATAATTTAATATGTACTTTATATACTCATATTAATAAGTATATATTTTATTTATTTTTATAGCAACTTTAAGAATACTACCTGCCTCTCCGGTCGACTGTTTGGCAACATTTTGTGTAGCATTGTTTGGGGCGTAATGCGCACTTGAACTCGCTGCTCATCAATCAAAATCAACTTGAATATGAATATGACATTTTTACGCAAATTACACGACGTTCGACAATTGGCCCAGAGCTAAATCAGAGGCGAGTACGAGAAAACTGTGTAGCCAAGGCCCTGGCCAGGCACAGCAAGTAATCAAGTGAGTAAATCAAATTTGAACAGTTTTGCAGCTGCCAAGGGGCATCGCACACTTGACCAGCGGCCACTTTTTAAACGCATGAAAAATGATGCGAAACTTCTTTTATTTTTTGCCGTTGTTGTTGCGCTGGGACAGAAAGCGAACAGAACACACAGAATGGAATAGTAAGAAAAAGAGAGAATAGAGTCAAGAGTCCTAGTGCTGGAACAGTAAGCAGAACAGAGCAGAACAGAGCAGCAGCCAGGACGCATCATTCATCATGACACCCTTCGAGTCCTGGCCCCGGACTCGTTTATTATGCAAGCTCATGTATGCGTCTGTTTGGATCGGGGGGCCGAGAGCCGCAATCAGAGCCGGACAACGGGGCGTATGAGCGACGAAATGCTAATCTTGTGAGACGAGAGAAGGTGGAGTTCGGTTGATATTAATGAAATCTCACAAGTGCCTCGTCTCCATGAGCTGGCAACATGCAAAATGGCGTCGACGCTGACGCTGACGTTGACGTTGACGGTGGCAAATGCCATGATTGATTGACTTTATGTAAATTTGTGGCATCCACTTAAAGCCCCTTCGTCCTGCCTCTGCCTCTGCCTCTGTAACCGTATTACAACTCAGCCCCGCACATGTAATCAAACTTATTTCCACTGTCTATAGAAGCAGTTTTATTGTGCTCCAGGGCACAATACATACTGCGATTCGACCTCGACTTTGATTCCTCGATAAACGCATTTCTTTATGGAGGCTGGTCAAAAAAAAAAACAACTCACACAAAATTGTAAAATCTAATTTGGCGAATTGTATGAAACGAAAATGAAAACACAATTCGATTTTCAATTGCGTAATGTTGCGTATAAATTGTTTGCTTTCATTTCGGTTTAACATTCTCAATGGGAACTGTCCCTAATTTAATTTCAAAAGTTATGGGTTCTTAAGCGACCATATTTCTTAGTTGGGCCCAGTCTTAGAGGCGTATCTTTTTGAAATTGACCATTTTATAAACTTGTGGAAATTTACAGGTAATACAAAATGTTGAGAAAGTGTAATAAAATATCTTAGAATAATAATTGATTAAATTATAGATAATTGTGAATTTTAATTTATATTCCACTTATAAGGAATAATTGAAATACACTTCTGATATTCTCAGCAGCTTATAGGGTTTTCCTGTATTTTTAAATACAATTGCAATAATATATGTTTGATACCAATGCCTTATATCAAATTAAGTAATTCTTCTTATCAAACTAATATTTCAAAATGCGTTTCTTAATCAAGGAACTGTCTCTTATTTACCTATGTTTATCAACGAAATTCCTGGCATAGCCATTAGTCATCCCCGCACCTCTGATGTATTATGATATTGTATACGATTTCATTTATGCTCAGACACAACAACAAATGGGAAACAACAACAGGAAGTATCAAAAAATGTCAGTTGATGTCGCCATCAGCGTCAGGAAATGCCACAGCCAAAAGGGCTGACCAATGTCCAAAATTCTTGCAACGGAAAATGATTTCCAACTTTCCCCACATCCAGATGAGTATAACATTTGGTAAAGCTTACATGCGTCTGTCTTGATGGCAGGCGTAACGAATGCGAATGCTCGAAACGTAGTAGAAAGAAAAATAAATAAATTATAAAATTATTTCAGCATAATAACATGTCAGATTCCGGACACGGGGTCGACGGGGCGGCGGGAGGCGAGACAACACTGTTAACAATTCGCCTCTGGCCCAGGCATACAAAATTATACATTTTTTGAGGTTATTTTTTACATTTTATTCATTTTTTTCCCCCAATCTGCCGCTGTCCTCGCAGTGTCCCTTGTGTGCGTCTGGCATCAAGTGGATTGGGTGGGTTTTGGCTGTCTCTGGTAATCTTTCATGCGGGATTTACAGCCAGACACCCTGCTTGCTGGCAGCATGATGGAAATTTCTTGCCATGTCCTTTTTGGTTCCCCTTAACTCCCAGTTGGTTCCTCATCCTTCAGTTTCGTGCGGAATTTTATTTGTAAATTTATTTTCTTTGTGTTTTTTTCTTTTTGGAAAGAAAATAAAGTTTTTGTGGTTTGCTATTTCTATTTTTTTGGTTGTTCGAAGGGATTCGCTAAGCTGTGAGGGCTGTTCTTGGCGTTGCCAAAGTATTTTAAACATGTGCGTGAGGTCACACACACACACACATCTTTTGCCCACACACTCGTGTTGTGTTTGTAATTTCCATGCTTTTATTAGAGAAACACTTTAAAAGTAAATTTCTCAACGCCCTTGTCGCATATTTTCCTGCCATTTCTTTTCTATATTTTTTTTTTTTTTTTGTTAATATCTTACTCAGGGGGATTGTCGAGTCCTGTAACTGCTGTGACCTGAGTGCTAATGCCGGCAAATGGAATTTAAATCTATTTTGTATTAGTTGCGTGTGACTAGCATATGTGTGAATACTTGGAGGGTTAATGTAGCTTACAGAATGTGCAGAATGTGTGGCAAATAAACACGTTCATTGTAGCCAAAACGTTTGAAAAATGTTTAGAATTCCTTTTGAATATTAATTTGGTTTGCATTTAAAGCAATTGTTTCTTTACATATCAGAAAATTCGTCCTTAACAAATAGAGTTTTAAAAAACAAATGTATTAAAATTAATAAAGCATAAATTTCTTATTTATTTTTCCATTTCTACCAATCAGTTTCTAAAGTTGTCAAAAGATTATTATAACTCTCTGCCTTACTTTTAGTTATCTTATTCGTCCTCTACTTGGCAGTAGTCCCCATTAGTTTACTTTACATTGTTATGAATTTCTGCTGATTTCAGCGTTTTTATTCATCTTCACTAAAGTATACGAATAAGCGAAGTAAATTTATTGCATTGCATGACGCATCAGCAAAGCAACTTTTGTGTGCTCTGCGACTTGTTGGCTTCTGATGTCCCCAGCCATAAATTATTCAAAGCAAAGCATTTCCATGCGCTTTTCCAAACTACTATTTCTTATTTATGAACGTCCAAAAAAAAGAAGGAAAAAAACTGAAATGGCATCAAATAAAAATGGTGCTGGAAATTGAAGAGCCAAGCAAAAAATCAACATAAGTAATCATCGATGCAATTTCATTGAGCTCAATTCAAAAACATTGCCCTGCCACGCGATGAACGATGCTGATGACAATGGCCGAGGCCCTGGTCAGTGTACTCTTCTGTTCAGCTACAGTGGGCCACAAAGGTTAATAATTGGTAAGAAATATATGTAGGTAGTATATTGCCATGGTCTAATGAAATTCAACTGCACATTTCTGTATGTCTTTATTTAGTTGTTTATTCGTTAGAGTTGCGATATAATATTTAGCTGAAATTTCTTTAGATGTGGCAATATTATGTCTAAAGTTTTTTACAAAAATTTATTTTTTACCTACACAAATTTTTTTTAAATATTTAAAATATTTTTGTAATATATTTTTGTAATATTCAATAGAATAATATTCTTGTTTTTATGATTGAAATTAAATAACATTAATTTCTCAACGTTTCGAAAGCCTTCGCGCCACAGTGCAGTAAACAAATTGAGTTTTGTTGTTGCCGTTACTGCTGCTTTTCACATTTGGCATTTTTATTGATATGCATACAAACACACACATACATATATGCACTCACACACACACTTACACATTCAAGTACACACACACACACACCAACACTCTGGCACACACATTTTATTACACTCGACAGCTATTTTCAATATATTACCCGAAGCATAAAAGGAAAACGCGTTTGGCTTGGCTCTGCTTTTTACATAGCACACAGGACTCTGCTGAAAGGATATCAGCAAGTGTATGTGTGTGTGTGTGTGAGTGTGTGTGTGTTGAGTATTTGCTTTCCATACTAAAAAACGCATAAATAAGGGGCCGTCGGAGAGCAAAATAACGGTTATGGCTATATGGCCAAGGCTCTGGCTCCAGCTTCGAGTATTCCCTGACTCTGATGTCCTTCGTGGTGGTTTGCACAGCATCCTTCCTTCCTTCCACGCTGCGGTGGTTGCTCGCCCTCGCCCTCTCTCTCTCTTCTTTTTCTCTTTTTTATGCATAAAAAGTGCTTAGCATAAAGTCGTAAAAAACGTATTTGCCGCTACACACACAGAGAGATACTCATCCAATACCAGCGTGGTAGCGGGTACCGAGCACCCATCGATGTTGTTATTGGCAGCATGCCGATGGCATTTTCCTTCTTCTTGTTGTTGTTGCTATTGCTGTTGTTGTTGCTGTTGTTGTTGTGGGGCGGCTGTTGCTGGTGACGCGGTACTTCAGCCGATTTAGATGCGATGCCTTCGATAAGTTTTCCCTAGTTGCTGTGGCTCTCTCTCTAGCTGTAGTTGTTGTTGTTGTTGTTGTGGCCGTTGCCGGTGCTTATTTGCGTTATTATGAATTTATGACACTTGGCCAGCATGTATGAGTGGGTGGATGAACTAAGCTTGCCAGCGACGACGACGAATTCTGAGCTACACTGCTCACAAATTTTAAATACTTGATAATGAAACTAAAATAACTAAATTAATTTAACCCTTCACTATGCATGATAATAAAATAAATTTTAAGTTTCAATATTCTTGTAAAAAATTAACAATATCGTAAATACTTTATACTTTATTTTCAAGCTTAGACATTTATTTTAATCTATATTTTTCCTAGTTTTTAAATAATCTTTGTATCATTTATGATTGGTATAATATGTAGTCACTATTCAAATACCTATAATATATTTTAATATTATCGATATGACGACATGAATGAATATTGTCCATTGAGAATTGAAGTGATTATGTTAACTAAACACTCTTCTTTCATTTCATTTAATAGAAGACACTTATTCAATTTTCTGAATTTTAACTGCCTCTAAAAATATTAATATGTTGTTATTGAATAATAAATAACTGCGTGATAATAAAATACTATTTAATCAAATCATGTATCTTATTGAAGACAATTTAAAATGAATTTTTGATATTTAAAGAATATCAAAAAGATTTGAATACATTTACCGAATTTTCCACCACAATATGCAACCATACAAAGTTATTTTGTTCAGTGTAGTCAGCGCTAGACCTAATTCCCGTGGTGAATAATCGCTGCAGCATGAAAAATTCGCTGATTCGCAAAAAAAAAATGCCAGCCAGAGCCTTCGCTTTTGCCATATTCGTTGTGCCTTGTGTTTGTTTGTTTGCGACGATTCCTTCTTTTTATCTGCACAAGGACTTTGCCATTTTTTACGCAAATCGCCAGCGAAGCTATGGAGCTGGAGCCAATAACCAGGAGCAGCAGCAGCAGCATGAGAACAAGGGGAGGAGGAGAGCGAGGAGAGGAGGCTGAGTGCGAGGACTTGAATCAGCTTTATTGCGGGCATCATTATTTTTATTATTATGACCACTTACATTTCCCAGCACCCACAAACACATGAATTTTGGCTCCAAACTCGACTCGTCTCTCCCTCTTACCCCTTGTTTGTGCGGACTTTTTGGGCATTTTTTTAGCGGCGGCGAATGTAAATGTGTTTGTCTCTCTCCATGTGTGTGTGCGTGTGTTTGTGGGTTGTTTTTCTTTGGACGCGTAAATAACTTCAACCCATTTGTGCGGACTTCCCCGCTCTGCCCCCCCCTGTTGGCCACAGTGGCTTGTGGCAGCGATATATAAAAATAAATTGAATTGAAATGCTAATTTTATGTTAATTGAAAGAGGTTTTTATGCATCTGTAGATTTTTATGGCCCGCTTTTTGTTTGCTTGCTTGCGTTGTTATTTTGTGCTGTGGTCAGCAGAATTCACCGTTACCGTTGGCTATCTGAAACATTAGCACTAAAAGCTTGTCATCTGTCCGTAATTTTGTGTAATTCGGTGTAATTTTTATGTAACCGTCAAGCATAAAATTCAATTGGAGCCCATTTTGTTTGCTTAGTTTTTGCCTAAAAGCCTGCAACATAAATTATTTTTATTTGCCCTTCTAATGTTTTTGTTTACAAAAGTTGTCTTCACTTGTAGTTATTAACGGTAAGAATACAGTTTTATTATACTTATAGATTTTAATGAGGCCATAAATTGTTTCTTATGCAAAACTGCGAGCGGAAATTGAACTGTTATCATAGCGAATTTAATTGGATATTAAGGGAAGGAAGGGAAGCTGAAAGTTGAGGTTTTGTTAAGAATATTGGAATTAAATTTGACTTCGTAATTAAAAGAGATTATTCAAAATGTACATATTTTTCAACTGTTATTACAATTCCTATCTCAAATTCAGCATATTCTTGAACGGATTTGTAATATACAAATGTTTACAGAAACTAAAAATAATGTATTGCAAAGCTTGATAGCTGAGGTTTTGCTATGAACTTTAGAGTTAAACTAACTGTGTGATTATTAAAAACACACACATTTTTAACTGTTTCTATTATTATTAATATCTTCAATTCAGCTTACTCTTGGACAGATTTTTAAGAAAGGTTTCTATATATTTATTTTATTTGATACAAATTCATATGTTCTTTGTGATTTCGTAGGGGCAAGTTGATTCGGCTGAATGGATTAAATATATATACAACTAACAACTAAATTCTATTACAATTACATACAGATTATCTACAATTAGTTAATAAAGAACCTCCCTTTTGGATGACTTCGTTCACGTCTTCTAGTAGAAGTTCCCAGTAACTAGAAATAATTTAAACCGCATTAAGCTTTGTTTTAAAAGTTTAGTAAATCTGTCCAGCAAGTGACCATTTGGCTTAGCTGCTCTGCAAAATTATGTTTCATTCTAATAGCAGCCAAAGCAAATATAAGAAAAGCACAATAGTTATTCACGTTCCTCTGCAGGGCTTTAGACGCATTCAACTGCTGCTTCCCCTGGCTGTCTACGTTCGAAACCGGATATCCTGCTGCAGCAGAGCAGACATCACAAATACACACACAGACACACGGACATGTAGATAAGTAGAAACAGCATAAATGCAACATGAGCTCAGCTCAACCCCAAGAAAACCGAGCAATGCTCGACTGTCCTTACTTATTTCTTATCGTACACGCACAGTCTGCTCTGCTCGGCAAGAACAACAACTTCAGAGCACTCACATGCAAAGTTTTTCTCAGCTAGAGCGAGAGGGAGAGAGAGAGAGAGAGCGAGCGAGCGAGAGAGTGGAGTCTGTGTGCGCACAAAAGCAAGCAACACTTTTTGCCTCGTGCTAAAGTTTTACCTCATTCGAAGGGAATGCGAAGAGGAAATGTTTCTTTGTGCTTATATTGCATATACATAAAACGACGCAATGGCAGTGACACAAAATCGATTTTCTTTCGTTCACTGACTGCACTGTGTGCTCGGTCTCGCTGGAGTCCTGTGTGTCCTGGGGTCCTTTGCCTTGCATAGGCCATCAGAATTATGAGCCGACACACACACACACACACACCAGAGACCTGTTCACTGTAAACACGCCTACATTTTAAAAGCAACGACCAATAAAAAATAAAAAGCAATATTGCCGTGCCTTCCAGCTCCTGTCGAGGTCCTGTTGCCGCCTTCTCGACTGCGTGAGCGCGACAGAGACGGCTCCATTTTTTGTGCGGCCATTTGAAAATGTAAAGTCTTTTTTTACGTTTGAATTTTTGAATTTTGGTTGGCTCACAAAAAGAAAGCTGAGCTCGAGGAACAACCCTCGGGTTGGCATTCTGACTTACCCCTTCTCCAGCTTCATTTGCATTTAAATTAAGGGTGGCAGCCAAATGTATTTACATAAGGGTGCAAATCAGCGCACATAAATCTTTGGCTAGTAAAAATTATACACATTTGATTAGCCATAAATTCGCAAAGTTCGCTGGCTCTCAAAATTATGTTGATGATTGTATGCATAATGCGCTGTGCCGCGATCTTGCGTCCCAGATTTTTGGCCATTTTTATGATTGTTATTATTATGCATGCAGGAGAGGAGCAGCCGAGCAGCAAACTCACAAGTTGCCAGCCAGCAGGACCTGCTTCCCAGCGAATTTCTGCAAAGTTGGCAGTAATAATAATGCTGCCTCTGCAGCAGGTTGCTGCCACAGCAGGGTGCGCCTTGTGGGCGTGGAACTGCTTATGATTCATTGTTGCCGCTTGCCGCGCTGTAGCTATGGCCAAGGTGAAACCCTCAGTGTGAGGGAGCTCGGCTCATTAGCATGAAACAACCCTTAGTCTTTGTTTTACTCTCGGTTCGTTTGGGATTTACGCTTATTGCTAGATTTATGTGCTGCGTTGTCATAAAACCAAATATGCCACAATTTGCATAAAGTTCATGCGTGTGGGCAAAGTGTGATTGTGTGTGTGTGCGAGGGGGCAGATTAGGATATTTTGAGAAAGAAAAAGAATTCTTTTATATCCCATGCATGGAAACAAGCCAAATATCCCTTATGAAATATGCAACAAAATCTTCAATAAACTGTTTGATGATTTTTGCAAATTTAAATATAAATAATGCAACAAAATATTATAAAATGTTACCTTATTAAATTTTGCAGTTTTAATATTTTTTTAGATTTATTAAGAGATCAATCAATAACAATCCATTCCAGGAAACATATTAAAACCAAACCTTGAGCTCAAATCATAATGAAATCATCATGAAGAAATTAGTATTTTTGTATGTAAATATTGAGATACAATTTTATACACATTTAAATATTGTTTTTATATGATATTAATATTTAAATATTTGTGTTAGGATGATGAAATAAACTGTATTATTTTATTAATATTTAAGTCTAATGCTTTCTGATAAACAGTGCAATAAGATAATAAGGAAATCTTTTCAGCAAAAGTTCCCGTGCAGCTCTAGAAGCATCATATTGAGCTACTAATTCGGTTTCTTCCACTATTCATTCATAAGCTTCACTTTTATCGTGTCAATCATCTTTAGAAATGCGGTAACTAGGAAATAACTGTGATGTCACATTATCTAAGCACAGCAGATCTTGCTTTGATGTCAGTGAATGCTTGCAACACCCCATCGTGGTGCTGCAGAGTCATAGATTAATTGGCTTTGCTCACAGATCCAATTCTATTTTAATCTTGATATCCAGTTCGGAGTCTAAAACTAATTTGGTAAATGAAACGCCGCAAAGTATGCAACAAATTGCAAAGAACTGATTCGCCAGCTAAGACGGAACATCAAAAAGCTACAAATAATAGACAGCTAACAGGATGCCAAGAGGAGTCGAATTGTCACCCCCTCCTCCCCCAGCTCTCCCTCTCTCGTACGTCAGTGAAGTGAAAAGGGCATTAAGAAGCATTTTTTGTTGCTGCCAATGGAATTTTCACTTTAGAATTTGTGCAGAGAATATAAAAAAAAAACGAAACGAAACGAAAGAGAAGAATGTTTATTTGCGCAGAAATAAAATAAAATGTCAAGAGTGGGGCAAAGCCAAGCGTGTGGGAGGCAAAGAATGCCAAAAGAGGAGTGCGGGCGAAATGGGGGCGGTTGCAAGTAGACTTTGATTATAATTCCAACACCTACAATGTGAACTGGGAACAGGGCGAAATTGCGACGACGATTGACAGTTGAAAATATAAAAGCGGATTTGTGTCTTTCTCTGTCTGTCTAAGCGAGAGTGTGTGTGTGTGAGTGTGTGTATCTGTGTGTGTGTGTGTGTGTGCTCAGCCAATCCACCCGGCCATCAACTGTGTGCTGGAAGTGTGAACGAATGTTTTGCTGCAGATAAGCAAAATAACTGTAATAAGAAATTCTTTTTTATTTGCCTCTTACTCGCTCACTCTCACTTCCTCTCACACTCCCTGAAGTGTTTTTTATGCCACACGTCTCTGAATGCCAGCCATTGATGTTGTCTCTGTGTTTGTTGTGTTTTATTCGCTTGCTTTATATTCAAAGTGATGTCCTATTCTCTGGCCGTGTGTGCGTTTGTGTCCTGTGTCCATCAGCCGACTGAAATGCGTGCCTAAGACGATTTCTTTTATTATTTACGGTAGCCAGCGAGTGTTTGGGGGATTGGGATCGAAATCGCCTTGCGAAGACGGACAGCAGTAACGACAGACAGTCCGAGAGGTAGACAGACAGACAGACAGACAGACAGACAGACAGACAGACAGACAGACAGACAGACAGACAGACAGACAGACAGACAGACATATGTCTAATGCTAATGCGCATTGTCTGTCTGCCCATTGTCAACGCAGTATTGTATCCGCAAGCCAGCCAGCCAGCCAGACGAACGCGAAGAGTTGCGGAAGTTTCAGTCAATCTGTCGATGCTGGCATCCGATAAGCTTTACTAATTTCCCCAACTGCAGCGGCAACTGTTTTTTTTTTACTTTAGCTTTCAGCCTTCCCTGCATCCACCTACTACAAGTCAAACAAACAAACAGTCATTGTATTCCATTTCGCTTAGACATCAAAATTGTTTTTAATCTTCTTTCAAGTCATATTGTTATATTTTCGTACTAACTCACTTACAAGTTATATCCGTTTTGTAAAGGGCCTGATCTCTATTGCAACCAGCTGTGTTACATCTTTTTGTATATAGCTATATATTTTGGTTATTCCAATTTTTGTTATATTGTAATTTCTAACTTTATTGTATCATCCTTTGTTTTCTGGCATCAGACCTTCTTACATTACTTGTGTTAGCATTCAATCATCTTTTGCGTACACACACTAATTATAATATACTAATCAAATGTACAACAGAAAGCTAATAAATCAGTTGTATGTTATATCACCTCAACCCTATCGTGTTACTTCTGTCTGTTAATCGGAACAGAACAGATAATTTATGTATTTACTTAATTATAAAAATTATTTACTGCATAATACAATTTTTTATAATTTGTTTATGTGTTTATAAATAATAATTATTTCGATAGCGTACTTTTCAATATATTGAAACATTAAATACAGAAGTGTCATTATGCAAAACTGTAAGGATTTGCAAAGAGTTATTTAACGCAGAGACTAGGAAAATCAATGTCTTTAGCTAAATCCATATAATTTCGACTAAGTACTTTTGAATATTTGAACATATTTAAATTTAATTGAAGATTCATACAGGATAAGAATGGTTTAAAGGGTAAAAAGTCTATAATCTCATCTGAAGTGGGTACATAAAATACTGTCTTGTATAGTATTCATTTCAAAGTGATGTATAATATTTACAGAGTATCATCTAGTCTAGCAATTGCTGTCATTCATCTGCGCTTATGTTGTTGTTTGCAAAGAAACCTCGCCAAAAATGTGGTGTCGGTAGCAGGTTAAGCCCATGGCCATGGCGTGTTCGATGTTAAAGTGGAAATTGTAACAAATATGAAATATTTATGCATAGCTAATTGTATGAAGGGGAAAACAATTGAGCAGCGTTTGCATGCGAGCCAGAAGTTGTTGGAAATGGAGTGTTAATTTATTGGTCTGCATCGACTCGGGATGCAACTTCGGTGGTGGCCACATGCAGCGCCACAGCCACAGGCCAGTTGCAACCACAACTACAACCACAACTACAACAATAACAATAACAATTGCAGACTGGGTCTGGTCTGCATTCATTTGCAATATTTCACACTTTAGTAAATTTGCATTATCAGCGCCACACGAATGATTCAGAGTGTGTCGTCTCGGGCTCTGGACTCGTATCTCCATGCTCTGGAATCTTTTGGGATCTGAGGTATTTTTTAATTGCATTCGAGTGAGGCATATGGTTCACGATTGTGATTAGATGTACAAATGTATGCAAGGAACGCATCTTGTTAATGGCACTTTGTCAGACAATCGATTTGCTTTGCAGATTAATCGGAATAATATTCAGCGTACATGTGAATGTAATAGAATTATTTAATAGCTTTTAATATACTAATGCGTATACGCATAATGAGGAATATTCATTATAAATATCATATATTTATTCTTTAGATTATGCAAATCAAATAAAGATTATATCATGCATTATCTATGGCATGTCTTGGTTTAAATATACTCATAAAGAGAAATACTCCTTTTTTTTGTAATTAAAATAAAGATTTAGAAGCATTATGGCGCATGTTGCTTTTAATATACTAAAGTGTATTCGGGTAATTTATAAAAATCATTTACGTTTTCTATAGAACTCTGTATTAATTTAAAAATCTAATCACTTTTTGTTTGAAGAAGATCACTGCAGATCTATCTAGATATTTAGTCAACATATTCTTTCGATTTCGACAACAAACTGAAAGCCTACTTTAATTTTGTTTTCAATAAGTGAGCAATCCCATATACATATAATATTGTAGATAGAAAGACAATTCATGAATTACAAAATTAAATTAAATTTAATATTGTTCTATTTTTAATAATATATGAATTATTCTACAATAACATATTACTAAATATATCTGTTTTCTTTTTTTCTTTGTTTATTTTGTATATAAAATAAAGTTAACCTATATTTAAAATTAATTTAGTTTATCGACAGTTAATCTAATCGAGCTACATTCTTTCTTCTATCTTTGCATTGTAATAAGTTGCGGCACGCAGCGAAATGTGACCTACTAAAATGAGAGGCACAACTAGTACTGCTAGTATTACTATTACTGCCATGTGATTAGCAAAGCTGCCACGCCCAGCCACAGCTAAAACCAAGAAGACGCTTATCCAACAATTGCTAATACGCGTACATATTGCACCTGCAGCAGCAGCGCGGCATAAAATGTGATGCCAGGCGAAGCGGAAGCACAGCTTGTCAAAGAGAGAGAGGGAGAGAGGCAGAGAGAGAGAGTGAGGGGCGGAGGCACTTTGAAGTGAACTACTCTTAACAAGACGAGGATAGAAAATGTATATTAAATTATGCCGCCAAGCTGTTATTAAGCCGGCTAATAATATGTTGGCTTTGCTTTAATAGCAAAAATAGCAAATTGCAAACTTCATGTGCAGCAGCAGCAGCAAAGTTGCAGTTTTTATGACGCCCCTCAAAGTCTTTTTTTTTTCTGAATTTTATTAAAAACAAATTGAGTTTTAATGTGTTTATTAGCCAAAAGCCAGACCGATAGGTTTAGCTCGCTACTGAGACTTGAGACTGGATTCTGCATGTTAGCGGCTCATAAAGAGCGATTCAATGCCTCTTCAGCTTAAGCATTCAAATTAGCTTTAGCTCGTAATCTGTTTAAGGCGTGGCCAAGCCTCTCGAGTGTAAACTCGCAGCATGTTCAGACTTTGCATATTAATCAACAGCACTGTGAAAGTCGCGTGATCAACGTATGCAAAATTTGCACTCAAGGCTAATTTCATTTGTGACCTTCTTTGAGAACAGCGAAGAGAAGCTCCTGTCAATTTGATGAGTTTCATTAATTTAATGTGGCATTGCATTGGCGCCATCTACGCCTAGTTGCTGCCTTCGTAAGCCCATATACACGAAGATAGGCATCTGGGGCGGTCTAATGGCATGTTGTATGGCTTCTTTCGCCATTGTTTCGGTAGAATGCTGAACTTGTGCCGCAATTTAGCTATGCATTGAATTGCCTCAAATATGTGGCAAGCTGCATTGCTAATTTCATTCTGCCGCATGTTCAAAACTCATTTACCTTGTTGGCAATTTGCCTGGCCTGCCCTTTGGGAGTGGTTGCGACTGATGCTCTAATCATGCACATTATTTTTTGTGTACACGCAAATTTGTTTATTATGCAAATTGTGGAATAAAACTGGAAAACCTCTTGAGCAGAGAAAAAATATATAAATATATATAATATAAATTCATTTTTGTTTAATTAAATTAAATATTTTTCCTATTACAACTAAAGATAGTGATTATCATAAATACTCTATTAAATACGTACATATATTACGACTGCAATAACTGTGCATTTTTTCTGTTTAAACTAACGTTCTGTTCGAACAGCATTTAAACTTAAGCAGATGGGCTATATTTTTGCACAAATAGTCATTGCACTTTCCAAGATGTTTGTTAAGCTTTATTTATCTGCAGTTTTTTCCATCATAATTGCAAATTTTTCATGAAAATTATTTGTGGTTGTTGGTGTTGTGCTGTGCATTTTAATCAGCTGCGAACGGATTATGAATGGCAAAATTATATGACTGTTGCCAATAAATCAACTGCAATTTTTCTGTTTGCCACTTGCGGCAGGTGGCACAACAAAAGACTTAAGAAACGAACGCGCCGAAAAAAAACAAAAAGCAAATATAACACCAAATGAATATTATAGTTGCATATATTGTATACCCTACAGTTGAAAAGTTATTGAAAAGAGTTGCTAGGAAACTGAGAAACTGCCTGAAATCCATATTTCCATTTTAATAATTATATTTTGGTAATTAAACTCTTACAGTGTAACTTCATCAATTAATTTAATTTTACAGCTGCGAACGTTGAGTTATGGTGAAAAGCAACAAATCGTTTGGGGAAAAAAAAAAAAAAAAATAAAGTAATTTTAATTAAGGAATAAGGTAAATAAATAGTAAAGGAATAGTCAAGTATATAAACCACAAAGTCTATTCGTGTAACAGACTCGAGTGCAGTTTGCGTATCAAAGTTGTTTTTAGTTTTATTTTGTGTCAGCTAACGACTTCAAAGAACTATCTATGTATGCTTGTGATTGTGACTTATGTGTGTGTGTGTGTGTGTGTGTGTGTGCCTGGCAAACGACAGTAAGGCAAATTAATGAGCTTAATTAACAACACGCAGGGGAATTGGGGCAAAAGCGTAGCATCCAGCAAATGATATCATTGCATGGGTTGGCTGAACTGCATTTTCGGTGTTGTGCATTTTTATTGCCACTTAGTCTTAGTCTCTAAATAATTATTATTATTTTTGTATTTTTGTTTTTACTGCCAATGCATGTCTGATTCGCAGGCAGCTATCACTACAATTAAATTTGTTGCACTCGCCTGCACAAAATGCATAAACAGTTGAAGTTGCAATTGCAGTTGCAATGTGCCTTGTTGCGCCTCTGTTGGCAAATTGACACGCAAATCGTTGAGTTTATTTCTCAAATGTGAAGTAAGCCTTATAAATGTTACTGCTACTATGTGCTTAGTTTTTTGTCTTTGTATTTGCTTAAAGCCGCCAACGAGGCAGAAACTGAGCTGCGTTTGCATTTTATTGCTGCTGCGGGTTATTAAATTTGCTGTAGCACAAATTACCACTAAAAACAAGAGATAAACATCTCAATATTATATCAAATCAGACACAACTTAAATATATGCACATATATATAAACTTCTCTCTCATTGTATCTTTCTCACTGTTACAATTATTTTTTCCTGATTGCCAAATGGCCTTACAATATTCCGAAAATAAACTAATTAAATTATTATTCAACATTTAGCTACTTTCTACAACAAAGCTTATAGTTTTCTATTTAATTGAATAAAAAACCCAATTATTTCCTTTAAAATTATTTTAAAATTTGTAAAATAATAATAATTATAAATTCAAATAAAAGTAATGTATATCCAATGCGTAATCCATATGTGCGTTATCCAAATGAAGTCTGTGTGTCTATGTAAATTTATCCGCTTGCAACCGAATTCGTGAAGTGTCGACAACCGTTTGAGGCAACTCTCGATGTTGTCAGCTGCTTTTATACGCCTTCCTGCGGCTTGGAATGGTTTCCAATTTAAAACAAAATTTGAATATGCGCACAAATGACAGCTCACCGTTGAACTGGAAGCTGTATGCGTTTTTTAGGGATGGTATAAGAGCAACCATAGCTTGAAGTCTAGTGCTGAACAACCCTTTCACCGCATAGACAAAAAAAACCTGATAAAAAAGTGAAGTTAACACCCTGTCATTCCTGCCATTCGAGAATATTGTTGTTACCCCTTTGATGGTTTTTTTAGTACTGGGGAAATCAAACGTTTTTGCACATAGCGATGCCATCCGGTCAAAAAAATCTACAGCGTTGCCAGACAACAAAGAAAAGCCGTTAAATGGCAATCAAAGTTAAGTTTAAACAGAGAATATTTTAATAAAATCAAATGAATTAAATTAAATCACCTTGAGATCTCTCAAATCATAATTTTTAGGGAAAACAAAATTATATTTTAAACAATATTTTGAAGAAATGGAGACAATGAAAGAGATCAAAAAGATCTCTCGACTCATTAAGTAACAAGAAAATTATTATTTAAACAATATTTTGATAATATTCTCCAATGAAATTAGATCATTTTAATATAATCCAGCTCATTATTCTTAAGGTAAAGCTTACAAGAATGTAATTCAATAAAATTCCTAATATAAATTTGAGATCCCACAACTCATTATTGTTCTACTAAAAATAAAATTATATTACAGCTCTAAAAACACTTTCAATTTAAAACTTGCCAGATTGTAACAAGACATATCTGAGAGTTAACATATTTAAGCAAAAATCTCGCAGCCTCGAACAGGCTGCTGATTTGTGATTTGTATTTGTGATTTGGTTGCTGTTGCAATCATTAACACATTTGCCAAATACGTGTACGAGTATTTCATTTGCTTGTCCAATTTCAACAATCTCCAGTGCTGTCAATCAAAATGCAAATGCCTCCGTTCGCTGTTGCCTGTTGCCTCATTAAAAAAGAGTTGCGCCAAGCCTCTGGAAAAATACAACGCGCATATTCGAAATTTACATTTTCCACAGAAAACTCCACAGACGCTTCGCATTGCCCACAATTAATCGGGAGGCCGTGAGGCAACTGGCGAACAAAAATCTGCCTTCAGTTTGGTGACAAAAAAGCGTAAACAGCTTGCAACAGCCTGAGAACGGAGACAGGAGGAGGAAGAGAGATAGAGAGAGGTGGATGCAGTACTTGCAACTGCAGCATCAGCTGCTGCAAGTTGGCAAATGATCGTGTTGTTGTTTCAACGATTTTAACACGATTTGGTCAAAAACATCAAACTGACTGACGGACTGCCTGCTTGTCTGACTGACTGACTGACAGCTGGCTGTCTGCCTGTCTGCCGTCTTGCCCCGAGGACGTAGATGCAACGAGAGTCGACTGTAATGTGTCGCCTTGTCCCCAGCTTCTGTGTCATTTCGAGTGCAGCTGTAATTCAGCTAAACAATTTTTCGTTTGAATAATTCGCCAAGTTTTTCTCGTTGTTGCTGCCGCTGCTGCTGTTATTGTTGCTGTTTATTAACGTAACGTAATAATTGCCAGCGAAATCTGCATAATTATTTAGAAATCACGAGGTTATTGTTACTCACTATTTTTTGTAAGCTAATCTGTGGCATTAATTATACGATTCCAATTGCAATTGCAAAAGCGTAAAGTTCACATTTGGAAGTGTCATAAGTAGACAAACTGATTTGATATCATAAAATTTCTACTTACTTTGAAGGCATCAATAAGCTGAAATATAAAAAGGAAATAATTAATAAAATTAGTTAAATAATAGTAGGTCACATTTATTAACTAATGTATTTTATGACTGTTCTTATCTGCTTAAAAACTTATAACAATAGATAATTTAAGCAGTTTTTATAATTAAATTAAGAGTGCAAATTGATAATGAAGTACCGCAGCTATTAATCAAACGTAATTGTTAATTAAAAAAGGTTAACAGAATACAATTTAATGTGCTATTATCTAACCAGTTGCTAACAAAATGTATTCAGAACCAGGCAAAGTCTACATTGTTAAGGTGGAAATAAAATAGAAAAACACTTTTCATGCCGTGGGCAATTACGATCAGCATTTTCTGACCTAATGCTAATGCGAATGCCAATGGCTTTTAGTCAGACATTAATTTACGGGCATGTCAATGAGTGAGTAAGGGGTAAATCCGTATAAAAAAGAGTCTCATCATTTAAATATGCAACAGACGTCAGTGGCAGCAGCAGCTACTGTGCTGAGTTGCAAGAGTGAGGATCGAGAGGCAGCGGCCGGTTTGATGTTGATGGGCTGCTGATGGCGGCGCTTTTCAAGCTTGCAACGCCCCGTACTCAATTGAGGCATTGAAAGTGCATCTAAAGTGGGTCTCTCGACTGCGGTGTGCCATATTTTGCGCTTATTAAAGATTTTTAAATACAGTAATTTGGACATAAAAGCGAACTGAACAGCGAGAGAGAGAGAGAGAGAGATGCTGCTGGTGTCCAGTGGACGGGTAGACTGCTAATTTATCAGGGATTCGTCATGGCGTCAGCCAAGCTAATTTGGTTTGAGAATTATGAAAAATCATGCCACTAATTGTCGAGAAATCCTTTTAAGCCAATTATAATTGCGAAGCCAGCGTGCGCTGTTCTCCTTAAACACAATTGATAATTGTTTATGCACAATTATGGTTGCGAGCAAATTTATGCAAACAATTCGAAGTCGCAGTCGAAGTCGCAGTCGCGGTCTGAATCGCAGTGTTCTACATGACAAAGCGTTGGCAAGCCAATCAAATCAATATAAAAACCTACATATTTGCGCAACTTGTCATTGAACCGATTGTTTCGGATTGTACTTAAATGTGAATGTTGTTTGACATGCCACAAGGCAAATGGGTGTATTCACTATGTTCAAAGCTTTAATCTGAATACTCAGAATTGCGTAAGACTTGTGATTTTGTTGCAGCATTGGAAGATAAGAGTGTGGAGCATTAATCTATAATTAATTAAAATTAAAAAAAAAATTATTTCGCCCGAGCAGGGACTTGAACCCTGGACCCTTGGATTAAAAGTCCAATGCTCTACCGACTGAGCTACCCGGGCATGTGAAATCAAGACATTCTGGAACTGATCTGATAATGCTGGGAAACATTGATATTCCGAATTTTAAAATGTACTGTAATTAAAATTTCACTGAATTTACTTGTTTTCTCAGTTAAAACTTGTTATTTTAATTAATTTCGTATTTTGAAGTGTATTTAAAAGTTGTCAAATAATAGAATTACCATTAGACCACCAATCAAAAATTATTCCTATATTATTTGGAATCTTATATATACTTTTTCGATAACATCGATTAAGAAAATAGTAACGCACTTTTAAAGTGCATTTAAAATTCGTTGCAGTAAAATGGATTTGCTTTTTTGTTGTTCGTATCGAATTATAGTCAAATGCACTTGAGAATTAACATTTGGAATGCCTTAACAACTGGCCGGGTTGGCATTTAATTGAATTGGCAACATACTTATGCAAATGCCAGATCTCTCTGGACTGGCAAACCAAACGAAGCGACTGAAAACTTGCCGATTTGCATAGAATGACGCGAACGTTGGGGATTTTATTTTTGGGAAGAAAACAAAACTTGATTTGCATTACGAAGGTTGCGTTAGCTGAAAAGGGAAATGCAACTGATGGATGGACGGACGGAGATGCGTGTTCTGGGACGCATTTGGCGAGCGCAACGATAAATTATGATGAGCATTAAAATAATTTACAAATTAAAGAGCAGAAATTACATTAAAATGAGCCTGCAATGTGAGTGCAAAAAGCGGAGATGCATCCGCAAAGCCTTTCCAAGAAGGAAAGCCACGCGGACTTCAACTTGGACTTGAAGTCGCTGTTGAAGTTGAAGTTGAAGTTGAAGTTGGATGCTGCCGTTTGCTGCCCGACTCTTGACTGACTGACTGACTGATGTTAATAAGGCGTCTCATAAATTATCAGCGAAACGTGCTGAGACGACTGCAGCGTTCAGCGTTCAGCGTGCAACTTGCAACGAGTTGCTTTGTGCGTCTGTGGCATCTTCCTGCGCTTTTGTTGTTGTCTTGACATATGCAATGGCGCGCACAAAAAAATTTACATTGCATTTAGACGGATGCGACAAGGCAGCCAGCCAGCCAGCGAACAGATCTCTGCAATGATGACGCTGACAAGCTGCAGCAGCAGAGGCGGGTGCAAGGGGAGACGAGGGGACCACGAGAGGGGGCTGCAACTATTAACGTGACAATTTGTGATTTGTGCCTGGCTGCAACCGACCGACTCTTTGGTATTTAGAATTTCTTCGTCTGTACGCATCCTGTTTGTCACAGCGGAGATGGAAGCCAACGCCATCGTTGCTGACGATGACTGCATTTAGATTACGGAATTATTTAAAATATTTTATTAAAAGCTCTCTTTCTTTGTCTCTGTCTCGCTCTCGAATGCCAGCTGTGCCGTGATCAACGTAGCGGGGTATTAATTATATAAATTATTCAAAAGTTTTGCGTTTAATTGATGTGAAAATGCCGTCAACAAAATCCTAGAAATCTTTACTTTTTTTTTTTGCCAGTCACAGCGACAGCAACTGCACACCAGCGCCATCTGGCGAGCAGTTGAAGAAATGTTGTTCGGAGACTGGGGTTGGAAGTGTTCTAAAAAGAATGAAATACAACTGCTTCCATTTATGCAAAGTGAAGTCTATTGGAAGCGAAAGGGTTGCGTGCCGTTTTTTAGAAGGGTTGCTGAATGTTCTGGTGTTTTTTTACTGTCACTTTTCAGTCAGAAATTGTCGGTGGTAGCGTGAAGTACTACAAGGAAGAGTGCTAGAAAAAATAATAAAATAAATGGACAGAAAAAATTGCTAAAGAAATAACAGAATAATCACAATGAAGTACAAAAAGGAAGAATGCTCAAAATAATAATAATTTTGAAAAGAAATACCAACTGAATAGGCCGAAAATAACAAAATAAACAAATCTAAAATGGAAGATCCTTAAGATTAAGTAAAATGTGTTGATATTTAATTTTTTAATTATTAATAATGTTTTCTTTAATTCAGATAATGGCTCCTAGTAAAAATGGAAATGATTTGCTATTAATTGGAAATGGTAAATATTGCTAAAGTGTGTTGAGTTTTTCTCTTGAACTGTGAACATAAATTATTTTACTATATTCATTTTTTCCATTTTAATCATTCTGTATTCTAACTTTCCCTGCCAACTATTCAAATTAACTGGCAAAGCCCACTCAGCAATGATCCGACACGAATCTGTGTTACATAAACAACAACAAAAGCCACACTCGATATAATGGTAATAAGTGTGCATTGTTTGAACACGCGCTCAAGAGATCAATTTAAATATTTTGTTAGCAGCCTCGAGTCGAGACTTGGCCACGCTTTTGACGCTTTTGAAAGCTTAGTGATTGAAAATCTTAAAGCCGCAGCGTGTTTGCTTTTTTTGGCATATCATTTCCGTCTTGTCCCAATCCAGTTCCAAATCCCAATCCAGAGAGACTGTGGACAAGGCAACTGACAAATTAGACAAATAGAAAACATGTCAAAGAACTGAGCTGCATGCTCAATTAAGCCGCTTGACAGGCGCACATCAACAGCAGCAGCCGCATCAACACAGATCAGCTAACAGGCAGAGAAGTGCAAGGGTGATAAACTACAGAAATACCCTGTAATTGAAGTAGAACTGGGTGTAATAATATTGATAGCGATAGCAGCTTCCAAAACTATTTTTGCTTGCTCTTAAAAATATATAAAATTTCCCTACTTTCAATTAGATTGAAAACACTTTTAAAAACAATTTTTTTGTTAGGAATAGTAGAACTAAAAATCTCTAGCTTCTAACTAGATTAAAAACTTTTTTTTAAGCTTTAAAAACCATTTTTCTTACTCTGAAAGAGCATTAGAAATTTTCTTCTTCCAAATAGTTTTTTGTTCGATTTTCTATTTTCGTTTCAAATCACTCCAAGAGCCTTTATTTGAACGCTTTTTCCTATAGCCAATATGCCCCAGCTTGGCCTGCAGATCAGTTGGTGTAAACGTCAGCCACATGACACACAACTATGCCACGTCATGTTGGCTGTTGGTTGCTGGCTGCGTAAGACCAGAGGTTCGTGCCCCCGGGGCACAACGCTAATTAGAATAAAGCCGACGTGTTTCGTAGGACCGTTGAAAGCTGAATGGAAGCGAACGAAACTGTTTGTTCATGGCTTAAACGCAATTAACAATTAACCGACGGGCCGACGAAAGATCAAGTTGAATAAATACAAAACAAACAGCACATAAAGAAAAAACATTTAAATTCGTTTAATTTCACAGCTTCGCGATATTGATCGCAATCACAATGGAAATGGCCGAGTCATCCCCAGGCCCAAGGCCCAAGGCCCGAGGCAAAACGATTGTGAAAGGTGGCTGAAAAGGTGCGTCTGGGCTTCCGTTTCAGGTTGTGGCCCCAATAGAATTCAAACACCTCGTCGCCAGACAACCGTCTGTCCGTCTGTCTGTCTGTCTGTCTGTCTGTCTGTCCGGCCTGGTAATCAAAATCCTTTTATAGCATTTACATAGCAGCACATACAAACTAAGCAATGCCTGCCCATTGGCTGGCCTGGGCAAGTTTATAGTGTGTGTTTTTTTTGCTTGCTCTCTTCGTCAGTTAGTCAGCGGACTACTTGGCTGACCAAGAGTGGACACTGGCTAGAGTTAGACTGTCGCCGGGGGAGGAGAGTGCCAAGCGGTGAGTGGAGACTGCTGTTGACAGCCAACACACACTGATCGTGGGAAAATGATCGATTTCATTGCTCTGCGATTTGGGAGAGTTGCATGCAGTTGCCGTTGGCCAGCGGATCACAACGGATCGACTCGCATCTCGGGTTTACATGACATCGAACATCGAACATGCCAGCAACGTGCCAGGCAAAACTGGCAGAGCTGCTTAGCTGCCTAGCTGCCCAGCTAGCAATTGAAACGTGTTCATAAAGCAATTTTCGACTCTTTTTTTTTTTTTTTCGTTTTCGTAGCGTTTTATAACATAAATTGTCGCTAGCATTTAGTCGACTCGTTTTCTTGTCGTTTTGTGTTGCTGTGAAAAGCATCTGACAGATTGTTGCCAATTTGGTGGAGGCCACTTTTGAATATTGATCTAATCTGATGTGTTTCTGCTGGCCGTGAAACATAATTTGATTAGCAGCTACACCTAATGCTGCATTTAGCTTAATTAGTCGATTTCATATAAGCCTAATTGAGCGAATTATTTAATAGACAAGCTACAGAGATTCTTACTTTAATTTATAAATATAATATAAAAATATATAAAATAAATTACTATTTTAGATTTATATTTCGCAAGCCATACATATATTTTAATTTGTTGCATAAATATTGTTAAATTCATAATTTTATGCTTTTCTACTTGAGATATTTCAAGCGCCTTTTAGGGTCAATTGGCTTTTGCCTTGTGCTGGAATTTGTTTTCTATAAATTGCATTCGTAATTACATACATTTATGTGTTGCGTTAATTTATTGCCAAATGTTTTAATTACCACATTTTTTGCCTATCGTAAAATCTCTCACAACTCTATTGCGAACGGTATCAATTATGATATTCATTTTTTATTTGGCCACAGGCAACTCGTCTAACAGATGCCAAAAACGGATTAAATGGATTAACGTGCGCCGCCTTCGTGGAAGGCGCAAACGAAAGACTTAGGCAAAAAACTTGAAATGCCCAAGCGAGAGCAAAACTGCCAAGTGCCGACAGACTGCCGAGAGTTGTCGGGAAAATTATTATGCAGCAGCAATTACTCGCCAATTGTCGTCGCAAAAAGCGGGCAAAAGAACTGAGCAGAGAAAAACTTGCCACCTGAGATGCGTCTAAAAGGCGATAATCCCGACAACGACTATCGCCGGAGAGTCGCGAGTGTGGAGTGTGGAGTGTGAAGTCTGGACAACGGTTCTATGCTGGCTCCCGGTCTGGTTATGACCAAATGCAGCCAACACAGCGGCAGGCTAGGTGATTATTTTTATTATAATTGTGTGTTTATTAGCGTGAGGAAATGTGCCAACTTCAGCGGACCCAGCGATCCCAGGTGAGTGCATAAAATTTCATAAACACTGCGCACAATTGAGAATGATTCGGAAATTTTCGTAGTTAACATCTTTCGCAGTTAACTGAAATTGAAGCCACCTAATTGTGTCGCCAACTGGCCCCGAACATTGTGCTAATGACGACGACACCTTCAACGCAGGCGACACAATCTTCAGACATTGCCAAGCTGCAAGCGGCAACACTTTTGGTGCCCGCCTTCCGCTTCCCTCCACGGCTCTTCACCCGGCGATTGCATCGTCGCTGCAACGTAACTCAAGCATCCCACTAATTTTGCCATATATGTCCAAGTGGTACGGCCAACGGCCAACAAACGGTGGCAACATCAACGGCAACGACTTTAGCAAAACGGCAACAGCTTTGATTTGCAGCAAACTTGGCGCTTGTCGTACAACATTTTTGCAGGCCTGCAACGCCAAGACATGGATTTTGGCCATTTCTATGACCATTTAGCATTCAAAAGACTTTGCCGACAAAATGCATAGCTAATTCTTCCTTGCAACCCACTTGTGTCATCATTGCAACGACCTGAACAACTCGTGTGCTAATAAAACTGTTAAATACATTTGCAATTTTTAATTGGTTGCATCAATTAATGAAATAAAATAATGATCAATCGGAATAATCAACAAATACAAGAAGTGGTTTTAATTGTCAAATTTTCGCTCTTCAAAATATAATATTTATTTTGGCATAAATATTCATGAATCATAAGACATTCAAACTTTTAAAAACAAATGATGTACGAAATATTATTTTAAAAAATCAGTTAAAGAAATATAAATGCTAATAATTTGTCAATGTTCATTTAATATTAGCTGCACTTTTTATAAAATATGTTTAAGAAATTAATGTACATTTAATTTCATCTGTTAATTATTTTAAAATAATCAAAATAATGCAAAAATGGACTAAAAACTTGCAATTGTTTTGTTCACACCTTTTTTTTTTGCCTGTACTGCGTGGAATTTTCCCAGGCTGATACTCGTCCTAAAGCATTAACAATTAAGCCTCAAATAATAGACTATCTAAAGAGTGTACTTTTAATAACTGAATCTGTAGTTATGTAGCTGTAAATGCTAGTTACAAAACGTCAAGTGAGTCTATAACGATCCAGCGTCGTAATTACAGTTGCTGCAGACTGTTTATTTCCCCACTTCACCGAGAGGCATTCGAATTAGTCTAAACTGTTGAAATGCCTCATCAATTATTTGATTAAGTGCACCTCAATAACGAGTATTGAGTGCATCTATAACAACTACAAACAATTTGTTCAGATATTCTCCCGTACTTATAATTTGCTGATCCAAAGATATGAATACAGAAAATTAACCCGAAAGTCAAGCATCTGGCGCCAAACTGTTGTAAATCTTTGAAAGTAATTAGAGTTATTGAGATGCGTATCGAATGCCAGTTGGAAATGCTTAAATACTGCCAGATCATCTCAGCAATTTGTCTGCAGCGGGGCACAGACTTAATCTCAATAAACCGATCACAAGCCAGTTGGGCAACAAAAAAAAAACACTTGCAACATTGCAGCTTCAGTTTGGATCGTTTGGGGCGGAGTCGACTCGTAATTGCACTTGTTTTTGTGTTTTATGCTAATTGAAAGAGTTGTTTGTGTTGTTGGCATTTTTATCACGTACTCAGTTTGCACGACAAATCACATATCTGAGGTGAAATTGACTCTGATTTGATTAATGCTTACAAGACTGCAAGTTTTGTCTAAAAAAAACAATTAAAATGCGAACTGGTTTCAAAGTAATTGAAATTATTATAATCATTGCTCATTATAGTTGGAAATAATCAGGCAAAAGTCTAGTCTGGCCAGGCGCACGCCAACGCCTCATTTGTAATGCTTCAGATGAAGCCTCTTGGCCAACTTGGCGGGCAATTACCAAGAGTCTCATTTGTTATGTTGCAGTTGCAATGCGACAATTAAAGTTTGCTTCACTTTTCTTGAAGGTTTTTGTTGTTTTTGCATAATTCCGCAATTTGACAACCGGCAGACCCATTAAAGCCGACAGCCCCTTTCGAGCACATTCCTGGAATTGCAATAAAAATGCTAAGTTTAACTTGGTTTAGTGACCCTGACTAGACTGATTGTTTAGGCTAAAGTGCGTACAAGATTAATGCCTTAAAAATGCATCCCATGAGTGGCGTGCACAAAGTGTGAACTGCAGCGTTTCTTGGGTTATTATTATTTATTATTATTATATTAAATTCATATTTTTAAATTAATATTTTGTGTGTGATTAATGAAAATGATCGCAAATTGCAGGCGCTGTTGAAAGTAATTCGTTTGTTAACTCGCAAATGTAAATGAAACTCATTAATCACAATTAATATTTGAATCGTATGAATTCGCTATTACAATAACTAATTGCAGTTTCACGTTTAGATAAGTGCTTTTCTTGGTTTTTCAGAAATTAAACAAAATCGTAAAACTGCGAACATAATCGCCAATTAAAATGCGTGCTGAAAAAGCTGAAATAAAAATTAAAAATGAAATTCCTTGCAATTTTCTATGGCATGTAAATGGCCATCATCAAATCAGTCAGTTTATGTTAAACAAAACTAGCATCGGGTATTAGCCATAAAGCATAAAGCTGCATACATGTATATATGTATGTATCTGAGAGTGCGACTGCAAAGTATCTTTCAGTTTGTGCGTGTCAGCAAATGTGTCTGCAGATATTGCGATTGCAGTAGCTTCGCTCGCTGGGTTGGTTGGGGATACACTCTGACTCTGACTCTGAGTCGGAGTCGGAGTCGGAGTTGTCGAGTGGCAGCAACGTGGCTGCTACCGTGGCTGCTTCATGGTGCACTGGCACTGGCCAACCAGAACGGCCGCCTATGAAGAATTCTGCCATAAATCATGGCCATAAAACAAAAAGAGAGAAGAATACGACAAGAAGACAGCGAATGCAACGGTAGTCGATCCCCACCCCATTATTGACTTTCTTTAAGCCCCAGACATTACTTGCAGTAGTCGGTATTCAGTAGAAGCTGGTATGATTGATAATGATGTGTCAATAATGTGCTGGCGATTTTATGCTGAACGAGCGAACTTAATTATCTGCAAATAGACAATCGATGGGCAAATGCCCAAATGCAAAAGCCAGACGGCAGCGGCAGCGGCAGCGACAGCGTCGGCAACATTTGAATGGCCAAGTTGGCAATGTACGGAATTTGGCCGACGCATTCAAATTGAATTTCGATGCATGCGATGCGGTGGTCGTCGGCACAAAGAGCGAGAGAAAATACCGCAGAATGCAAACGACAGGCTAATAAGCCCAAGTGGACAGCTCGGAATGCCATCGATCGCTGCATATGGTAAACAATTGTTGGCCACATTATTATGCACACAGTCGCAGGCCCAGCTTGACAGCTTCCTTAAACACACGCACACACACACAAATTGACCGGCAGAGCGAAGTCAAAAGTTGAGCCAAGTCGGCAGCAGCCGCGCTTGGTTCACTCACTTAATTGCTGGCGGAATTGTGTCAGCCGCTTGCTGCGGATAAAATCAAAAGCAAAATCCACTCACACACAGATCGTGCGTACAGATACAGTAACAATAACAATAACGCTGGCATTGTCTTATGGGCTCAAAGTGATCGAATGAACGAAAACTGTGCAAAACTGGCACAAGTCGAATTCTGAGATGAGACTGAGCTTTGTTCGCATATCTGCCGATTAATTGTTGATTAATTTTCGTATGTTCGGCTTACAAACAGCGTGAGAACATCAGTCAAAACTGCAGGTTGTGTTTGGATCAGCCAAATGCTTTGTACGAGTCGCAAATACTTTGAGAGTTTCTTGGAGACCATAAAAGGTAACGATTATATGTTGAAGTTTAATAAGAAGTGGTCTGCTTTGAGATAGTTTTTGCTTAATACTGACAGAATTTACAATTAAAAATAGAGAATATTAATTATATATTCATTTAAGTCACATAAATGAGTCTTTGGTTTCCAGAATGTAATCAAAAAATTAAAGATTAAATTATTTCGAAAAGCAAAATAATTAAAAAACATTTGATTTATAATCAATAATTAAATTCAATTATTTTGAAATATTTTTTTAATTTAATGGCATTCTATCTGATATTGTTAAATATTTGTTTTTATTTAATAGGCAACGAAATTAATGCAAAATGCCTTTTAAAAATCCGATTGCTCAATGAAAATTGTGAAAAACTGTTTCAATGCAACTTGTTATTAACAAATAAAATAATTTTTGAACAATAAATTTAATTGATTTATGACAAACTTCTAGCTATAATTTTGAATTATTGAACTTTTAAAATAAAAAACTTTTAATTAAAAAAATAAATGATTAAAATTTGAAAAACAAAGTTTCACGATTAGCATTAATAATACAAAAAAAATAGTTTATATAATAGTTGTAATTGATTCTTAATAAGTCTCGTTTGATGAATTGCAATAAGTAAATGCACTAATTAGAATATTGGCTTGCCAATGATAGCCGAGGCAAACCAGTTTACAGTTAACACAAATCCAATTGGATAAACGAGCAATATCTGCAACTGGGACAGTTGGGGCTTATGTGCAGGCGTAGATAAAGTATCTATGAGCAGCACGTACGCCAGAAGAGCACCGCAGCATGCTAAGCGGCTGCTCCACCTCCAATTGGATTAAACACACTCACACTCACACTCACACTCACTCACACACACCACAGCGATAATCATAAATTTAAATAAGGCGAAACGGCAACAGCGACGCGCGGTGTGAGTGCGAGCGAGACAAGCGTCTGGCTGATTTGAATAATGCGCTTGTGTGTGTGTGTTTGAGTGTGTGTGAAGCAGCTGGGAGCTCATGCAGTTGGTGGAACGTAAATCAGCGCAAGCGGGCGGGCAGCGAGGGCGTTCAACGCTTGCTGTCTCTGTCGCACGCCAACGGGCGAGAGCTTCGCACACTTGTGCAGCTTTTGTGGAACCTAAGAGAGCGATCGCGATCGTGTATTCGCAATGGTGTGCGTGAGAGCGCCAGCAAATTGGCAAAGAGAGCGAGAGCGAGCGAGTGTGTGCGTGTGTGTATGTGTGAGTGTTATCACTCTCTCTGGCGGACAGGTTGCAATTGCTCAGCTCGCGTGTTGCATGCTCCAACGCATTGGGCTGTCTGTGTGCAGATACAGATACAGATACAGATACTACAACTATTGTTGTTGTTGTTGTTATTGTTGTTGTAGTGTCGCCCGCTGCAGTTGCCGCCGTTTGTTTATTTGCTTTTGTAGCGCAAAACTTGTTGCGCTGCGCCGAGCCGTTTTCGCTGCTGTTTGCGTTTCGCGTTTTTGGCCAGGGCAACCAGCCTGGGGCAGACAGTCAGCCAGCCAGCCAGTTAGCCAGGCGGTCGTGCTGCGCTTTTGATCTGCGCATCTTTAAGATACTCCGTTCAGTTCAGTTGAGTTTCAGTGGTTGTAACTCAAGTGCGCGCGCGCGTAACGTTTTTATTCGCACAACTCGCAAACAGAGCCAACAAACAATCGCCGTTTGTTCCCATCGCCTACAACGCATCTAAAACAAAATAAAAATAAATAAACTCCCTGATTCGGATTCGGACTTCAACTTAAGCCTGAACACAGACTGTGCTTAACGTTTGCGCTTCAGTTTCAGTTTTGAGCTGTGTTTGCTCTGCACTTCTTTTCGACCAGCGTTTTGACGACGGCATTTCGGCATTTTCGCGGTTTCGGTCAAACGCGAATATATCGGTTAAAGTATCGCGATCGTTTATAATGTTCAATTTGAAACTGTTTACGTGCTTGTGCTAGCGTTACGGATTGTATGTTTATCTTTCGGATCAACTGTTCAGCGACACAACAGCAAATAATTGCCAAACAATTATAAAAAAAGGTGCCTAAAAGTTGTTAAATAAATGTGCACTTTTGTGATCAACTAAAAAACACTTGCTTGTTTTGGAATTAACACTTTGAAAGGTAATTTGGAGTATATTAAAATTATTTTAGAAATTAATGAATAGAAAATGAACTACAGATATTTTTATATTAAAGAAAGAAACATATTAGTTTGAATGAGTCAGAAATGTACGAATACAAAATTAAAATTCTTGGTTTATAATTGTTTTTAAATTTAGTATTCTCGAATCTGATTCTGTTTGATATAGTTAAGATAATTGATCATAAACTAAAACCATTTGTTTTAGTAATATTCCATCTCCTTGAAACGAATTCAAAAAGATAACTACAACAATTTGCATATTATAAAGAAAACATAAATTATATATGAATTTCTAAAGAAATAAATAAGATATTTAAATGAAGTTTTTTTTAAGTCTATGAAAATTGATTTATAACTGTTTCTAAATTTATTAAATTTCTTTGAATCATCTTGCGCTTTTCAGAAAAATTATTATCGATTTAAAATTCCATTCGCCTGTATTGTTGAATATAAACAACATTCGGCAACTGACCAGTAATAAATTTAATTTTAATTTGAACGTACTAAAACTTTTCGTATACAAACTATGTTGGTTAATTAGCAAGCTGATATGATATGCGATAAGTTTGATTAGCTTATGAACTGTTTATAGTATCTGAAGCCTGTAAATTTGAGGAAACTTTCTTAATATCGTCAAGTATGTATTACAAAGATTAATTTTCTATAGAATTTCCATTAAATGCGATAATAATATGTGCCAAAATGCTTATCATAAACAATTCAATGTCGCCAAACTATCAAAGTAGTATCAAAATTCATAAACTCGGAACACAGATGTCGAGCTCTTGCCATTGGTTTTGCGTCACCGCCAATTTGCTTTATAGTATAGTGAGAGGGGATCGAAAGAAGACATCGGAATGTAAATAGTATGCTATAAGTCTAGTGTAAACAGTGTGCCGAAAGTACGTGTACCTGCAGCAAAGTTTACACTCCACACGAACAAATGTTGAAGTGGCTTTCGCAATGTGGCACCAATCATCAGTCAGCAGTGCCCAGCACCAGCGACAATCAACAACACAAACGGGGTGATAAATAATATTGAAATTGAAATAAATACAATAAACAAAATAAAAATGTGTAAGCAAAAAAAAATCGATCGATTTACACTTTAAATATTGTCGTCGTCGTCGTCGTCTTGGCTAATGTAAATATGGCATATATGTATATATCTCGCTGATAAGTTGACTTCGATTTGTTTTATTAGCATAACACTTGTGCGCCTCGTCAAAGTAACAACAGATACGCAACGAGCCGTCAGTATCTCCAGCTATAAACTGCAACGTGTGTGTCGTGTGTGTTTCTTGTAGCGACAAGTTGGTAGTGAACTGCATTTCCTTACCTTATTCAAATGCCGTTATCTGGCGATATGCACCATATAGATACAGCCAACGGATTCAGATACATGCGCAGATACACGACAGAGGGGGGGGGGGGGGCAGGGGGCAAGTACCAGGCCATTTGCTGTAACGATCAAGTGATTGATTATTTTACTGTATGTTGTTTGTACAATAATAAATATTTGTCGTGCTCGTGGCTGCCTGCTGCTTAGCCTAATTAGATAAAAATGGTACCCCGTGCTTTATATGTATGCCACACGTTGCAGCTATGCTTCTTCTACGGTGCCGTCTCTTTATCTTGCATGCTTTCCATTTACCATATTCGGTATCTGCATGTACACGAACTGATTAGCCACAGACGACAACTGCGACGAGGACGGCCAAAGACAGCGACAAGTTGAGACTTATTGGAATATTTATGTATGTATCTGTAGCTGTAGCTGTAGCTGTAGCTATAGCTGTATCTATAGCTGTAGCTGTAGCTGACAATTGCGTCGAAGCTGTTTAAAGAAATGAGTTCAATTTGTTTGTCATGGACTGATAAGACGACACCTAGCACCGATCGCAGGCGAGGACGAAGGCGAGCAACGCCAGATAATGCTCTCAACCTCTCTAAGACCCGCTATAATAACAACAGCGACAACAACAATACAATTAGAGCCGTAGGAATAACAAGCACAACTCAAATACACTTTGCATATCACCGGTTGACGTTTATAACACACAAAAAATCAATTGACACTTGAAAAACAAAATAATCAATTGGCTGACAACACAAATTTCAAGTCGCTTGAAGAATACTCTATATAAATCAAACTACTTCACAATATATTAGGAAATAGTTTATCAGTGATAATATATTTGATTTTCTCACTTTAATAAAGAATAAATATATTCATGGCGGTTCTTAAATATAACTATTTGGTTAAGACTGGTCAAAGTCCAAATTCTCATTCTCAAGGTTTCTTAAAATCACCTGATTTCCTATGGCATCATTTTGGTATCCCAACTATCTACAAACAATGTTAAGTGCTTTAATTTTCTGAAAACCCACACTTGTTAGTCTCTCAAGTAGTATCTTATCTATTGAAAATTTCCTATGCATAATTAAATCATTTATTGAAATAAACTGAGTAGTGTCAACTCGGGCAATGATTTCATGGTTAAACTTTAGACGTTCCTATCGTGGCATTTGAAATCTTATCAAGGTTTTTCGTATGTAATTTGAATATGATTCACAATATTCACTTGCGCACATTGCAAGCGCTATAATCGTGGATTTGTCAGCGACATGTCGTCATTCAATTGGCAGCTTGGCGACAACTTCGATAAGCTACACGTGTTTTAACATGAAAAATAAAATACAACAAAATAATGCTGAGGTCCTCATGGATTTCTAGCTCAAGATAAACAAATTTCTCGTACACACCACGTGAAAAGATACGCAAATATCTCGAGACGAATTTAAGCACTCACAATCGGCAGCAGCAGATAATGCTTGAACAAAAATCATTTGCGAAATTAACAAGAAAATAAAGCAAATGAGGGGCAAAGGGGCAACTGTTGGCTTGAGTGATTAGAATTTATTAAATTCACCTGATTTCATTTATTGTGCACTCCACTTTAATAAATTTCGCAGAATTGTTTAACTCTTTTTTTATTTGCTTCACCGAGGGTAAACAAAACTCATATGGTCTGATGCTGATGTTGGCCCGATCAAAGTACAATCTGTCGATTGCTTTGATTGCCGTGTGGGGGCTGGTGCTCGAGCACGTTTACACGCGATTGGCCAAAGAGCTCTCGACTGCTTTGGGCCAGGTTAGTGCCACGAAACTTGTCCGCATATGATTATACAATGTTGACTATGGTGCATAAGAACTTTACAGATCAAATCTCTTTATTTAATTCTCATATTTATTGAATCATGGAAATTCCCAAATGAATTTATTTACCAAACTCTATCTGAAATAAATCATTTAATCTCTCTACTCTAGTTCTTTTCCCACCTCTTGTTGAGCTTTGGCCTAATAATACAATATGACATCATTGCTTCGCACATTTCTTTCCATTCGCATTTCTTTAACAACAAATAACCAATTTGGCAGCAATTATCGAACCTTAAACTGAATTGGTTAGGCTCGTTCTATTGAGTTCTGTAGATTCCCGTTTAGTCGCTCATTCATGATACTTGTTGGCTCCTCACTGTGGTTTGTTTTGATAGATTGTCGTACCATGTGATTATCGTCGTCGTTTATGGCCCAAAGTGTTTTTCTACGAAAACGACTACAATAAATATAGTAATAATAATTAGAAAACTGTCACAAGTTGCATTGAAGCAAAACAAACAGGAAAACAATGAGTGCCATTCATTAGCCAATTGCAGTAAAATCTGACCAAACTTGGACACGATAATAGCAGCAGTATTTAAGTGGGTCTGTTATCATGACGCCAGAAAGTTGTGCGAGATATCGCATGGAAATGAGTCAAACTCTGTGTGTTGATGATGATGTTAATGTCGATGTCTTTGCCGCCTAAGTTGCAGGTGTCACGTAAATATATGAATTCTGAAAACAGGGAAAGCCCCGACGAAAACAGGAAATAGATTGTTCAGTAAGCGGAAAAGACTGATCGCTGGCCATATACATTTATTTAGCAAGCACTTAAAATAAAAGTAGATATTGTAACTTTAATAAATAATTCTCATTAATAAAAAATGAGAATATATATATAACTATCAAGAAGTCTTTAATAATTTAACTAATTATATTCAAATTATATATTTAATAATAATAATATTTTATGCATATCGAGCACAATTTATTGATAGTTTAGGTCTTTTGTTTTTCAATTCTCAAATGCCGATGGCAAATGGCAATCACTAATTTGTTTTGCATTATTTTCTAATGCTGAAGAACTGTAAATGGGTTAATTTGTCTTAGTTACTAAGTCAAAATTGTTTAATGCGTGGGGCGTGTCAATTAATGTGGCTCGCACGTTAAGTCCTCCATAAGCCGCAGGAATCCCACAGCTCTGGCACTTTACGAATGGGGCGCCAAATGGGGGCGCTGTCCCATTATTCATGGGAGAAAAAGATTTTCGTACAACAATGTGACATATATCGATTGGCGCTAGGCACCAGAATGTTCTTTGTTTGGTTTTGCATTAAAAATAATTAATATTTAATATTTATGCGCAGTACGTGGACTTTTAACTAAACTTCAATTAGCATTTAAAGCTGCATGCTAAAAATATCAAAGCAAACACAAGTATTTCTATTTATTGTCATTCGCATAAAGATAATAAGCCCAACTAAATGTATCACCCTGACCAAAAATACGACACGAACCCGCACTGAACCCTCTTCGAGGCATTTTTGTGTTTTGCTTAGACCTCGCTTGCTGGTAGAAGGTCTTCGTCACGCTGCTCAAATCAACATGCTCCTCACACCTGACCATGCATCTTATCAATATTTACATATAACTATGGACACTTGGATCGAGTGCGTTATACAATTTTCGCTATAAATTTATGTTAAAACGTCAAGGCAAATGCAAGTCATACAGTAGTCAATAGCTAACAAGGCCTGTAAATTATCATTAGTAATTGGTAATTGGTATTGGTATTGGAAATTGGTAATTGGCTTTGCCAAATTATACAGAATGTTATACTTAGGCTTATGAAATTGATACTATTGCTATAAACGGTTCAAAACACAATAATTATTTATTTAAAATCAGCTAAAGTTGTAGCCATAAATATTCAATTTGTATCACCTCAACTTGACACAATTCAAAAAAGATTTTCAATACCTATAATGATTTTATATATATTAAGTTTAATTTTATACTTAGGCTTATGAAATTGATACTATTGCTTTAAACGGTTCAAAACACAATAATTATTTATTTAAAATGAGCTAAAGTTGTAGTCATAAATATTCAATTTGTATTAACTCAACTTGACACAATTCAAAAAAGATTTTTAATACCTACATATAATGATATTATATAAATAAAGTATAATTTCATACCATGATACTATTGCTATAAACGTTTCCAAACACAATAATCATTTATTTAAAATGGGTTGAAGTTGTATCCACATATATTTAATTTGTATTAATTCAACTTGACATACTAAGATCAAAAGATTCTCAATGTTACAATATTGCTATACCCGTTTCAGAACACAATAATTATTTATTAAAAACGAGACGAAGTTGTAGCCATAATTAATTATTTTGCATTCATTCAATTTGATAATATATATAATTAGTTTGCATCGATCGAATTTCGCCATTATATTTAAACTTGCTTGCCCAAGAATTTATTTGAAATTCCGAGAATTCATTCATGCGCATTCAAAGAGCTGAATCATAGACTATATTTTCGAAATTTAAGTTCATTAATTATTTGTCCAAATATTTCCGCTGCTTAAAACTGTAAATCGTCAACAGTTCGTTCCCATTTCTAGCTAGCACTCGCATTCGTATTGAATGAAATTTCCAAGTCTCGTAAGGCGCTTATAAAGTTAAACTAGTTAAGTTGAGATACATATGGGAGTAGCAAATGGAAAAAAAATTAATTGTACCACCTAAAAAGAGAAATGGGCCTTGTCATTTCACAACATTTCCGCTGCACTTGCCAACAGAGACAGAGAGCTCTACGAACACTATTCTCTATGTACTTCTCTCTTCCTTCCTGCCGAGCATCATGTTCATCGTGCTGGGAGCAATAAAAGAACATGACTTGGGGCTGCGTTTTACGCACATTTAAATGGTATTAACAATTATGCGGCCTAATGTCGATACAAGAATGGAAATTTGTTGCTATCTTCTAGGCCATTCGCTGCTGTGTGTATTTATTGTGTGATTATTATTTATTTTTATATGATTACCGTCTGGCGGCTGCCTCTATCTCTCTCTCTCTTGGTCTTTCTCTAGTGCTGTCTTAGCTACTGTATGCCGGCTTTTTGTTCGTGTTTTGTAGCTTAAATGGTCAAAAACATCAGGTAGATGACTTGTAATTATGATGCCCCTCCACGAGTATGTGCCGACTTTGTGGCTAGTGTCGAGCGGAGGAATTTAATGCGACGACGATGTAGTTGCCATATCAATTGGTACACTCGAAGAAATAAGAGAGCATTTTTGCCAATTGAATGCAAATTAAAATTATTTAAAAGAGTGCTAATAAAAATTTAATTTATACTAATTTATTTTTATGCTAAATAGATAAATGATCTCTATGAAGTTACTAGCAGTAAAAATAATCATAATAATTTTTACTTCCACTTCTTCAATCTCAATTTTCTCTGAGTGTATTTCAAAAAGAATCTGCCTTCGTGTAGTTGTTATTGTTTTCTTACGCTGCGGACGATTATGTATATTCAGTTCAATTGCCTTGCTTCACAGCTACCTTTAAATAGTTTCTCGACAGCCTCAAATTCAGCTCCTCAAAAGTTCCCCACCGTCCGCTGCTCTCTATCACAACCGCTTCAATTGCTCCGATAAGCTAAACAAAAGTAGCAATGATTAGGCGTTTTCTGATTATAATTTACCGACAAGTCATGACGTTGTTATTGTCGCTGTTGTTGTTACCGTTGTTGTCATTGTTGTCCAGGTGAAAATATGAAATGTGTTTGTTAGTGTGTGTGTGTTGACGACTTATAGGCCGAAAGACACACGAACTGAAATTGAACTAATTAAAATGACAAAAAGTCGACTGAGATGATTAACTGAGGCTCTTGGCCAATGGTCAAGCTTCAGCTTCACATGTCCATCAACAACTCTGCTCAATGAGTGTGCATAAATGGCATTTTTTCGGCACTTTAATACCCTGTAATTTAGTTAAATCATTTTTGTGAATTAAAATAACGCTCTGTCAAGCTACAGAGTATTTGCTAGTCTGTCAATTAATTTTATTTGTTTTTATTGCGTACATTTAATTAGTTTCGCGGTTAAGCTGCAAATATGATTAGCGGCGTGGAATGAGGACTTTGCATTTATAATTATTGTTGTTGAATTAATGTTGATTAATCGACTTTACTCGATTTGCAGGCAGGATCGAATCGTTGCTGAACTGAATGTGGTAGCTGCTGTTGCTATCTGCCTATGTGTGTGAGGTGTGTGCTGCTGCTGTCACGGTTAGCTGTAAACATTGATTATGCCATTGTTGCTAGCAAACTACTATCAGCAACAGCAACAGCATCGACAGCAGGTTGCCAGGGCTAGGGCCAACATCAACGGCATGTTACTTGAATACAAAAACGCTTGCAACACAAATCAAAGCAGCAACAGCAGCAGCAGCAGAGGCAGCAGCAACAGTCACAGCAGCAATCGTCGTCGACAGCAGCTGGTCAAAGCGGAAGCACTAACAATGTCAACGCCAACAACAACGAGCAAATACAAAATCAATAGCGATGCCACAGACAGCGCTGCGGCAGCCACACTGCTCTATCATCATCACCATCATCATCATCATCTGCATCATCAACAGCAACAGCAGCACCAGCAGCAACATCATCAGCAGCACCAGCCACAGCAGCAGCAGCAGCAGCAACAACAGCATCAGCTGCAGCAACAGCAACAACATCAATTGCAGCAGCAACAATTGCTCTTGCAGCAACAGCTGTTGCAGCAACATGTGGCCAACAGTTCGCCGCTGCAACATCTGAGCAATCTGTTCAACCAACATTTGCCTACGCACAGTCTGCAACATTTGATCACCGCCGAGTATTGGCAGCAACAGCAACAGCAGCAACAACAACGTTGCCAGCCGCCAGCAACATCCACTTTGGCAACAATTAAAAGCGAGCCAACAACTCAATCGCCAGCCACATCGCCATCCCCATCGCCAACCACAACAATTACAACAGCAACAGCAGCAAAAACAACAGCAGCATCAACACGCGAAAGCGCCGAGGACGATGCATCTTTGTTCAGCTTCACGCCGCAGCAACACGTCAATTTTGCCGCCTCATTAGTCGCATTACAACAAAATGATGCAGCGCCGCAGGCGACAGCGAGCGCAACAGCAACATCGCCAACAACAACTGCAGCAGCAGCACCAGCATCGACGGCAACATCGCCGGCGCCAGCAACAAGCGATGCCAACGATGATGACAACAACATGCAAAGTGCAGGCGGTAAGTTTGAAGTTTCCTTTCATTTCATATTTGACTTTTAAGAGGGTTGCTCATCAAGTTTATAGTATAGAAGTAAATCCATCGATTATTTATAGTTCTTCTTTTTAAATTAAATATTATTTAAATTTTTCGATTGTGGATTAACCTTAAATTCAACCAGCTTAAATTTATTTTAAATTTTTGAAGTCTTCAAATGGTATTTTGCAATTATGGCTGTGTTTACTAAAACTGTTTTGTAATAAATTAAATATTTTCTCTAGGCTTATTAAGTTGCCTTTTAATTAAATATTTAATCTCGCAAAATTTTATAATTCTATTTCCATTATTATTACTATTTTATTATTTAATCCAACCAAAAGTTCTAAGTTCTGTTTCCATTATTATTATTATTTTATTATCTAATCCAACGAAAAATTCGAAGTTTCTTTTATGCCTTTATCTCGTTTGTATTTACTTCTATTAATATCTCAAAACTCTCTTTTACAACCTTGGCTTTTATTTTATTTTTGGAACATTTTGCAAGCTCATTTCCATTTCCTGTCTGGTCACGCTCCTGTTTTGAGCTGCCTCTGTGATTTATTATGCGGCCTTTCGCTTCATTCATAAATGAAACTACAAGCTACTACTTTTCTTCTACCCTGCTCGCGCCCCTTGACCTCTCTGTAAACGCTATGATTCGGTCTGTGTCGTGTCATCTGCGACTCGAACTCATTTTCATACTTATCATTAGCCTCATCAGCATTGCTGCTGCTGCTGCTGTTGTTGCTGTTCCTCCGTCAAGTTGCTGCACTTCCGTCCTCGGCCTCGGCCTCGGAACATCATTATTATCATTCATGATTTCTGTGTCTCTCATCAACCAATCGTCTGCTCGACTTCTGTTTCCTCCGATTTAATGCCTCGTCTTCTTCCTCGTCCACTTCTCACACCCTCGCGCCGCGTTCGCTCACGAAATTATTACTTATGTCTGCACGCAATATTTGTTGGTTTTGGGCTATCGGAGGAGACCTGACATGGCATGAAACCGTCATGCATAATATGAGCATTCTATGGCCACGTTTTGAATATTTGTTGGTCTGATAAATGACTTGATTGTTGACGGACACCGCACACAGATACACACACAGATTCACACACAGATACTGCGATACAAATACCAAGACACGAATTTACATAGCTCAACATGCCGCGAGGTGTTTCGGAAACCAGCTCAGGAAATGATATCATTTAAATAAATATCGCATGTTATACTTTTACTCGTTGTCGTTGTTTCTCTCTATATAGAGCGATAAAAATCGGATCGCATCGCATCACATCGCGTCGCGTCGTTATGTAGATTTATTCGTTAGCCTTAAGGCCGCGCATTTGCAATTCGTGTCATTTTATGAGCATTCAATCAATTAAAATTTATTCAGCTCTTATTCACGAAATGAAATGAATATTTCCGCGACAGCACGAAAAGTTCTTGAGGCAACTTTAAGAAATAATTTCTTAATAAAGCGCATAAATTTAGCTACTTAAATGGGCTGATTGTAATTACAAAAGGGAGTGGCTAAATTGGGTCATTTTAATAAATTTTTGGGAGACTTTTAGAGATAGACTTTATTTTAAATACTTGCTGCTTAACATATTATAAATGGAACTTATTTTGTGATATTTCAGAAAGTTGAGAACATTAATAAATATGTTTCAATATTTTATTTTACATATTCAAATATTTGCTTGAAATTTTCAATACTTTCTCTAAGTGAATCAAGCATTTGTAAATCAAAAATTGAAACAGATAAAGTGCTGATGAATTGTATTGAAGGCCTTTGCTAATTATGCAGCCGGTGCTGGAGACGGAGAAATCGCTTTGTAACTCCCCGAATTGAAAAGGCGAATCATTAATAACTAACCGTAAAACTGTTATAATCACGTCAAAAGTGTTGGCTTCGGCCCAGCCTCTGTGAGGCATGCAAAAGGTGTCAAAAGTCCCCGCTCCCCTGCCGCTGCTCCACAGATCGCTCTCTAACGCAGACATCTAACAAATTGCTAGCGCTGTAAGCACGTGGATAATTGATGAGCGCCTCTGTGGCTGCCACTGCACCCAGGCAACATTGTGTGGCACACACACACACAAACACACACATCTCTTACATTGGCATTTAGCATAATTTCAAGTGCTCGAGTGCTTTGTGCTTGGCTCTATACCATAATTATGCCATTTGTATAGGCCGCTCTGACGGCAAACTTCAAACTAATTTGAATATAATTTCATAGAATACTGCATTCCCTTTATCCCCACTTTATTATTTATTGCTTAATCCTTGACGTTTGGAGTCGAGAACTCTTTCTCTCTCTCTCTTTCTGTCTCTCTCGTTTCTTATGCAAATTATTTTTTAATAACCCAGGCGCACTTTTCGAACCCAAAGTCGAAATGGGATTCCCCTTGCCTCCCTCTCTGGTTGTTTCTCACTCTTTTGTGCTTTGCTTGCCGCTGATTGCAGTCTGAGGTTCAAGACCCATTCTCAGAGCTATTGTCTGATTGTCTTGCTCTGGCTGTCAGACTGAGGCTGACGCCTTTGCTTCGTCGCTTTCATGATTTGATTATTATTAAAAATGATAAATGAAGATGAGTCCACGTCTCGAGAGTGCAGTAGCAGTTTGGCATCATCAGAGCTCAAGCTTTGAGGTTTTGTAGCTACCTGAAACGCTGTGTAACGGATATTGTTCAACGCAGTTGAATAGATATTAAAATGGCCAGCTGCAGAGGTATAAAAAGTACCACAAATTAGTCTACTTAAAGAGCACGATTAGCCTTGCAGTCATGAATAACATGATACTATTTTTTTGTAAGTTGTTAACAATCTTTAAAAAATCAATTAAAGTGTGTACTTAAAAGCCTTAAAGTCGGACATAACAAATAAAACGTAATACAATTTTATGTATGGTATATAAATAAAACAAATTCCCATACTGATAATTCTTCAGCATTTTTCAAATAAATTTAATTATTGTGTTTAGAAATGTACCAAATAATTGAGCTCAAGTTCGCCCTAGACAGCTCTTCAAACACAATAAATATTTATTGTCACTTGACTAAGAGTAGTAGTTACTCAGTACTTAAGTTTATGGCCAGTTAACTGAAACTCCCACACATAAAAAACCCGTTCAAAAATTGTGTGTATTTTTGTGTGCAGCCAAAAATAAAGCAAGTTTCCCATGAGGCACCAAAACGAGAAGAAACAAAAAAAAAGTTGCAAAGTTCCCAGGCCCTGTTCCTAAGCATGCATAATTTTAATTTATTTGTAGCATAACAACAGCAAACAGCAAACAGCAACAACAACAGCAACAACAAATGGCCAACTAATAAAAGTAAAAAGGCAAAACGGGCAAAACGCTGGCCAAGAGAGGAATATTTATGGAAATACCTTCGGGGCGGAGCTCCCGAATTACGAAAACGTTGATCAAATTTTGCCAGATAAGCGCAGACGCAACTTGAAAAGGGCAGCAAAGGGAGAGGCAACAACTGTTGCTGATGCTGATGCTGATGGTTATGGCCAAGCGCTGGCATGCATATGAGCTGGAGTTCGAGTCGAAGCTGAGGCTGGGGCATCATCAGTGACTCTGCGCGGCTGCCTTACAACGTCATCAGTTTTCGAAGGCGTAGCCAAAGAGCAGCAGCAGAGGCGACTGTGGGAACTCATGTTGCATGCTGCACACAACCAACTCTCTTGCTCTCTCTCTCTCTCTGGCCATATCGTGCCGCTGAAATCTGCATTTTGCTGCTGCCGCTGCTTTTGCTGCCTTTGACTCGTTTGCATTTCTTTGCCTTCAGATTGGCTGTCTGTAATCTTGGCTTGAACTTGTCTGTGGCTGCACTTGATGAATGCTGCCGGTAGTCGTGCTTTGGTTATAAAAATTGAAGCCGCCATTAAATTCTGACAGTTGTCAGGCTTCAAGCTCAGTCTCAGGTTTCAGCAGCGAGTTAAGTAGTTGAGTTCCCCGTTCCTGCCGCACGCTGCTTAATGGTTTTGTGTGCTATGGTTTTGAGCACTGAACTTGCCCCTTGCAAGCTGGCAATTTGCAACTTGGCCTCAACAAGGCGTTTAGCTGGTAATAGGTTCGTCTAATGACTGCAGCGCATAATGGCAAAGTTTTTATCTTGGCAGTAAACTTCCAATTAAACGCTAGAGTATAAAAAATCGATTGCTAACAGCTTATCACCTGCTGCATGGGAATAACTGCAATGACTGATCAATCATTTGGCTTTAAAATTAGCCACGCAGCAGGCTATAAAGTCAATAAACCTGGCGCCCAAAATCAGCTACACAACACTCCCGTGCAACACTCGCCACAGCGAGAAATGTGTTGAAAAGTCATAAAAATGTTGGCACAATTTTATAACCGCAAAGCGAGAAAGACGACCCAAAGAGTTGAGGGGCAACAAATGTTTTGACGACGGCGTCATGTGGCTTTTGGCCAAGTCAACAGTTGAGGGAGACACAGAGAGAGAGAGAGAGAGAGCGAGAATTCCTGCCTTGGCTTTTTTGGGGGCGCCGTCTACAAAATGCTGAAGGTCAATCGGGCGCAGCTAAATGCTGTCAGGGATATTTTCGAAGCCCTTTCCGCTTTCATCAAGGAGTTTTGCCGACAGCCTTTGTTGGCTCCCGAAATGAAATGTTCTTGTGTATTATGAATTCGAAATTAATACCAAGAACTGTCCAAGCAATCGCCACTGAATTTGCTGGCCAAAGAGGAATCGAATCGCAGCTTCCCATTAATCTTTCGCTGTAGGTTCTTCAGGCAAATTGTTTTTGCGAATATCCTTTTTGGCTCTGATGAGAAACTCAATTTGTGAGCTAACTGTAAAACAACTAGAGCTCCAGCCTTTCTAACGCCTCAAAGTCTCGGTCCTTTAGTCTGGTTAATTGTGTTCCCAGGAAACCAGAACCACAGCTCAGAGCTCAGAGCTAATTTGCCTACGCGCAACCTTCTTTCAGTTGCCGGCTTTGGTCCGGCAAAAGTCAATTAATTTTTGAATATGGTCAAGTCTGGAAATTTGTTGGCCGAAAAACATGCTGATAATTTCGGCAAATTTTCAGACAACATATCCGCTCAAGCCCAAACTCGATTTGCGGATGAGTTTTTGGATAATGGCGCTGCAATTTTCATATGACAAGCAAACACAACAACATGGGCAATTTGAATGCCCCTCCGTAGCTTAAATTATGATTAAGTATGATCATCTGGCGCAGCTTGGCACTGTATGGCATATATGTAGGTATATACGATATGTATGTAGCATAATAATAAAAAGCGGAAATGCTAATGATAGGGTTTTGGCCTGTGGCAAGAGAGCGGGCGGCCATTGGGATCGAGCCGAAAAAAAAATATATAATAAAACATATCCTGCCATCCTGGCTCACGTACAAACAACAACAAGAACAGAGAGCGAGAACAAATTTATAGTTCTTATTTCTTTGTCTCTGCTGTCGGTTTTTGGCTCTTTTAAATTATTATTTATGCATATAATTTGCAGCAGCTGCCTTTTCTGTGGAAACTGAAAGCCGGCCGACCTTTTGCCGATTTTTATGGGACGTAGGCAAATTTTCTTAAAATGAAATATCACGTCTCAACTTTATTATTGCTAATTGGACTCACAGTCCCGGCCGCGACGCCGTCTGTGTGTTGCAAATATTAAATTAAGGCACATAACACATCCAAGGCGGCCCATGCCGCGTATGAGTTATGTTTGCAGTTACCTGGAAATGATCGCGCACACAACACAGAACTGAGAGACGTCGACGACGACCACCACAAGTCATAAGCGCCATGGCTGCGCAAATCCTTAATTCGTATAAACAAAACGTAGCGCAGATTTACCATTTTTTATGGTAAACACTCGAGAGCCTGCAACTTGCAACCTGGGCTACATGACCAATGACCATCGGCCATTGGCCAACAACGGATTTAACTGCCCAAACGTGACGATGCGTTGCCATTGCCATCAGCAGCAGCCTGTGCATTGGCATTGACCGTTGTTGACTGTGGCATTGCAAATGCATTTAATATCGCATTGCATTGCATCGCATCGCATCATCAGTTGAACCATTTCATTAGCAAATGGGCGGATTTACGTGGGCCAACTGAAGTTTATTCCTGGCCTAAAGACCATGTTAAATGCATAAATCTGCTTAGACTGCACTTTGGCTCTCTGCATTAATTAACATTTATTTATGACCGCATGTTGGCGTTTTCGACAATTGCACACATGAAATGGCATAACTACGCTTTAAGCTCTCAAATGGCCAATTACTTGAAGAGAACATTCAATAGAAGCTCGTGAAATTAAAAATAAATTATTTTAACGAATTAGCTGAAAGAGCTCACTTAATTTGAACAACTTCAATTTAGCTCAGCTGAAGAAATCTCTAGCAACTATTTATACATAGAAAGCTTAATAATTAAACATTATCATAAAAAACATTTAATATCCTCTAAATACATTTACTTCTATCAACTTGAATTTAAGTATTTTACTTAGTGAAAAACATTTGAGAATGGATCAATGTAGTTCTTCCTGTTCAAATTTATTATTGAGTCCCCGATATATAAAAATTGTATTAGCTATAAATCTTGAGTAACAAAATATTCTGTATAAAGTTCACAATAATAAAATTTATTTATATATTGATTTGTTTGTTTGATAGAAAATTAAAATAATAGAGAAAATTACCAATGAAATGATCAATGTCTCACTCAGTCGTTGATTGTTAAATCTTTTCTTAACAAATAAATAAATTATAGAGAATTCTAAAAAATGCTGTGCTTATGAAAACTGATTTGCCTATAAATTAATTTTGTATACAATTTTGTACCATAATTCTTTTTTAAATTTATGTAAATAAACGAAGTGAAAATGATACTTTGTCTATGGTATATTATGCACCATACATGTTACTGCAACATGTTGCAGCAGGCGGTAGTCGTTGCAACTGCTTGTCTAACTGTGTATTTGACGTGTCCAATTTGTGTTTTATTAGCCGCGTTTTGTGGCCAAAACTGAACAACGTGTAAATAAATTTGTGCCACAATTGGCCCACATAAACGCCACCAGCGGCAACAACGGCAACAACAGCAACGGCAACAACGGCAACGACAGCGACAGCATATAATTGACGATGTGGCACAGCATGTGGAGAGCCATATGCAACAAAAGCCAAAAAGCAGCCAGCGAAAGAGCAAGAGCCACAGTCATGTGGCAAGGTGCATATTATTAAGCCAAAGGATTTATGACACTTGAACGCGGGCAGCAGCAGCAGCAGCAACAACAACAGCAGCAACAACAAAGCGAATTGAATGCATGAATGGGAAAATGAGGCGCAACTAAAAACATGCAGCAAGAGGCGGCCGCACGTTGGACCTGTGCTCCACAACAACAACAGGAACAACAACAATCTGCGGTGTGGCTGCCTCCTTGAGGAGGCGCAGCTCGACGCTCTCTCGAGTCATGGGAACTTTTTTCTCGGCGTTCGTACGTTTCATTTAATTTGCATGGATCGTGCGGACGTCGTACGCTGAGACTGACGACTTTGGATTGCTTGTGTGCTGTGTGCTTGGCCAGTTCACAGCCGTGCCCCATCGCTACGCCGGCTACTTTGTGCTCTCTGCGGACGTTGCAACGCGAATCAAGAACGCAGGCGAACGGACGAGCGATCGCGAGTCATCATCATAATCAACTGGCATGGCGGCTGCGGCTGCGGCTGCGGCTGCTGTTGTTGCCGTTGCCGTTGCTTTACGCTTTGAAAGCCTATCATTATGATTATGACGAATATTACTTTTGTATATAACTTTTACGCTGCCAAAGAAAAATCGGTGTAGCACCAACTGCAACAGCAACATCAGCAACATGTTGTTGCTGCAGATTCTTTTGCATGTTGCTGTGATTGGTTTTAATTCAGTCGAGTCTCGAGCTCAACTCGATCTGCCTAACAGAAGCCTGGCCGCTGCCGCCTGCGACCTCTGCCTCAAAGGAGGGCGTGTTGCGGCCGGCAACAACAACAGCAACAACAGATGCATATCTGAAATTAGTTTTGGAAACCCTTTTGTGCCTGGTACGACGATCTTTGCTCCTCTGCTTGCACTAATTAGCCAAAAGACGCTCTTCTCGATCGCTTCTCTCTTAGTCTTGTAGTTGTAAATTTGTACTCAATGCAATAAACACAACAATTACGACAGCAACGACAACAATAAACGCAAATAACTTCATAAAGTTGTAATTGTTATTTAACACTCCATTCGAGACGTCGCGACGTCAACGCCACCGCCGCCGCTAGATGTCGCTGCTGTAGCTGTTGCTGTTGTTACTGTTGTTGCTGTTGTTGCTGCCGGCAATTTCTGTCACGAGATCGCATGGCGCTCTCGTGTCTGATGAATCATGTGTCTGCATGTTGTTGTTGTTGGTCGTTTGTTGTCTGCGGCATAAAGAGTTATTAACTGATTTTTGCACCTGAACGGAATTGCAGACAAATAGCCAGACAATTTTACCATTAAGCTGCCGTCTTGTTAGGCAACTCTTTAACTCTTTGCTTTGCCACCTCTTACAAAAGCGATACTACTTATCGCTGCGATATATATTTTAGCAAGTCCAAAAAGCAGTGGAAAATTTTAATATTTTTTTAACACTCACACATTAAATAACAATAAATAAAAGTGTTCATTAGGTGTTTTATTGCAATTCGAGAGGATGAGGAAGCAGCCGAAAATGTTATTGCTTTTAATTTTCAACTCACAACAATAAACTCAAACATTTGTTAAATTAAATTGTTTCCTGATAGCTTTGAAACTATTCCAGTAATGAAATGATATAATTATTTTAACAATATTTTTATTTTTTTTAATACCAACTTATTTTTTGATATAATTAGATTAATATTTAAAAAATGTATCTATCTTTACATATTTCGCTCCTCTTTCGCAACTTAACATTTTCTAATTGGAAAAGCAACAAACGATCTTTGCAGATTGATCTGTTAGCAGAAGATCAACCCTTAAAACTGCACTCTTGAGTTGTCGCTACCTAACGATAGATGGCTATAGGAATGAAATCAATTTGTCATATTGTCTAGATTATTACATTGTCTAGATCTGTCTAACTGTAACTCTTAGTTTTCTAGCCCATAAAGTAATACGACGAAACTATTAAGTAGCGCTTTGCTGTAACTGCACTTTAAGAACAGCGAGAACAGAAGGGAACAGCGACATAACCCCTTCTCTGTGGGCAATGCTCGAAAAGCACAACTAATTGCAATTGACAGGCAATTGTGTCAGTTTGTGGCAAGCACATTCACTCACTCAGTGAGTCAGTCATTCAGTTGGCCAAGTTTGCGGCAAGTTGCCGTCTTTGCAGCGAGTGCAATTAGTTAAGCCAAAAGAGCAAAGAGAAGCCAAAAAGGAGCAGCAAGAAAAGGAGACGATATGTGCACTATAATTAAGCATTTGCTAATTACACGACAGACGTAATGTGCGCCTAGCTGCCACATAAATTGCCACCTCCAACCGCTGCTGCTGCAACCCTGGCAATGACAACTTGCCACAATGCACAAGCAAACAACGTGCAACGGGCAAGTTCTTGCCTTGCCACAACAGTGGGGCATCCAAGAGAGCGGTGGCTAATTGAGCGACCAACTGTTGAGAACTTCATTTCGCTAGCGCAGCGGGAGGGCGCAACTTGCCGCAGCGCTTGCCACAGTTGCAACTATACATAGATTTCGCTGATTTATAGCAAAATTTGCATATGCAACATTGCTAAACATTACTTATATTGCGATTGCGATTGCAATTCCAATTCCAGCCAAGCTGTTGCTGCTGCTATCGATTGGTGTGTGTGAATTGTTGTGCTTTGCGGCAAGTTCGTTGCCTGAGTCTTTCGTTATTTCGCAGACGTTCTGGCCTGTTTGAGCGCTTAAGTGGCCGCCGCCGCCGGCGGCTGCGGCAGCATTACAAGTTATTTGCTTGGAAAATGCGTTAATTGAACTTTCGAGACAAACTGTAATGCTGCGTGCCATAACGTCGACTGCGACAGCGACGTCAACAGCGACTGCGAGCTCAGTTACGAGTCTCAATTACAGCCGCATGCAGCGTTGCACTTATGAAAGCAGCAACGCGATGCGATGCGATGCGACGCAACGTCAGCGGCACAAAATATTTGCGTATCTTTTGTTGTTTTTTCGGTCTGTTGTGCAACTAATTAGTGCACACTGCACCTGTTTGATGTTTTCCATACCCTAACAACTGGGTCACACCATTCTGGCCAGCTCTTTGCCTCCAATAGCTAGACGTAAATGCTTTCTAAACATTATATACATTTTTTTATAAATTTATAAAATAAATGGAATTTATTACAATATTAATTTAATATAAACTGAGATATTTTAAGTTGCTTATGGTACTAAGTAAATCTTTTTAAAAATAAAAACCATTTAAAAAAAGATTCATATCCATTAAAATTAAAAAAACAAGTAAGAAAGCTACAGTCGAGAGGGCTCGACCGTATGATACCCGCAACCCATTTCGAGAGAAAACAAAAAACTTAAATGATATTTTAACAAAAAATATACCAAATATACTAAAACTTGTTTTTTGTATATATTTGAAAATAGCGGGTAAAAATCCACAACACCGTTATGGTCACACTGTCAACTAAACAAACAAAGCGCGGGCAGCTGCAAGTGAATTTTGCATATAAAATTGATTCTTTAATAACTTCCTTGTTTTTCATTCGATCTCAACCAAATTCTCAGGAATCATTGAGAATATAATTATTATTATGCATACCAAAATTCAATGCTCTAGGTCTATTATTACGGCTTTTACAGACTTTTGGGGGCGGAAAGGGGCGTGGCATCCAACTTTTGAAATAAACTTGATCTGCGTAGGACATATAGGAGTACTGTCCCCAAATTTGGTAGCTCTAGCTCTTATAGTCTCTGAGATCTAGGTGTTCATACAGACGGACAGACGGACAGACGGACAGACGGACATGGCTATATCGTCTCGGCTGTTGACACTGATCAAGAATATATATACTTTATGTGGTCGGAGATGCCTCCTTCTGCCTGTTACATACATTTTCTGTTGGCACTAAGTCATAATACCCTTCTACCCTATGGGTAGCGGGTATAAAAATGCAAAATGAATTCAATCAAATTGCTATTAAATTAATATATTGACTTTTGGTTCTTTAAAAATAACACTTTAAAATATTGTAATAACATTTATAATCATTTTCATCAATCATACCTTCTTTGTAGTATTCATGAAAACCTTTTAAAGTGTGATGTGTGTGAGTCAGTTTAAATTATTCTTAAATATCGAAGCTCGGTTTGGTTGATCTAATTTCAAAACTAACAAATGCTTTAAAAATTAACTAATGAATTTTCTGGCAAATACAACTTTTTGCTACTCTTTGTAGTGTACTCAATTTTCGGCTATGCAAATTGTGCTATTGTTGGCAGGGAATGTGTTTTGCATGCGATGCGATGCCAATGCTGATAAATATTTTTGTGTTGTTGCCGTAGCAATTTGCAGTTGGAGTGCACAGCGTAATATAATTTTTACCTTTTGCTGGCATTTTTCTACAATTAATTATATGTTAATCGCACTGCATGCTAATTACCCCCGTCGCCTGCAAGCTCCTACCTCTTGTTGTTAATATCTTTTATATTATTTGCTGTTGTTGTTGTAACCCTGACTGCAAATATGCGTGCAATAGCAACAAACAGCATGAGCTGTGCATTCAATTGAAAAATTACAACTGTTGCTTTGCCTTTGGCTTATTTGCGTACATTTCGTGTTTGCTCTGTTGCTGTTGTTGTTGCTCCTTGCTACCATTTTCATCAGCCGAGAGCTTCGTTAACTGCAATTTTCATGCGTCTAATTACTAATATCGAACTATTTTCGTTTTTATTGCATCGCAATGTTATGTGAGGTAATTATAATACGAGCCACAAATAAACAATATAAATAACAATTAAATTGGGCAAAAACAATTGCTGAAACTCGCAAATTACACACGAAATTTTCAAAGCTGTAACAATTAACAATTTCCAATATATTATTAAATTTGATTGTAGGAAATGCTCAGTATAATAATTAGTAGAGAAATATGTGTAGACTAAAAATATAATCCACTTTTAGTTAATGAAAGAATTATCGCAATTCTTATTGATTTCTAGCTCTGCGACTTTCAAATATGTAAATGACCTGAATTGAAATTTATTTTATAGTTCGAATGCAATCGATTTCCAAATGAAGTCATTTCCATAAAAGTGTCAGCTTTTCAAGTATTGTTGCAATGTCAGCCAAAGAAGGCAAAACAAAGGCATACACATAAAAATGAAATTGATGTAAAAATAAAAACAAAACTAAACAAGCCATTGAAGGTCATGTCAAGCAAGTCGCAATTTGCATGTTGCAATTGCTGTTGCTGTTGATGGCGTGTCGATGGGAATAACGATAACGATAACGATTATGGCAGCTGCCTGTGGTGGGTGCAGTGACATTTCTATCAAAGTCAACAATTTCAGTGTCAATTTGCTTTGTTAACCAACTCGAACTCGAACTCGAACTCAAAGTCGAACTCAAAGTGGAGCTGGAGCGGGCGACAGAAATAAACCAGGCCACAAAACAATGCGATGATGGGCTGCGAAGCTGGAAGAAACGCAAAGAATGCACAGAACGGGCCCAAGAGCGAGGGGCGAATAATCGTCTTGGCTGACAGCCAAGTTGTTGAGCGGCTTTTATTGTGGTAGTTGTTGGCTTTTTGGCTTTTGGGTTTTCGTTTTGACATTTGTGTCTTGTTGCCGTTTTGATTTGTGCAACTTTTGTTGCCGATTGCTTCGCATTATTATGAATGGCAACTCAGCGAGCGAGCGAGAGTGCGAGAGCGAGAGGAAGCTGAAATCATCATAACAAGCATGGACAACGATGGATTTGGGGCCTGTGTTGTTGTCGATCGTTTTGATCCTTGACTTTGATCTTTAGCTGCCACACGGTGCCGGCAAAGTTGAAAGCACATTTTTTCAGCTGCACGCATCAAACAGTAAAGCTAATTAAAGCTGCCGCATCAAGCTGCTATTTGCAATTGGACCTCGACTCCCTGTACTTGCCCCCGTCCGCCTGCCCCCCTGCTGCATGCTGCAGACAGCGCCTAGTAAAAATTTATGAAGTGCAACGAATTGGGGCGCGCGCTTTGCATTCGTAAATATGCAAAAGGCGGCTCAGCGGGTGGGTAGGGTTGCAACCAGCAACCAGCAACTGGCAACCAGCAACTGCTGCTTCGGGGAGGGGCATTAAATTTATGACTCGCCTGTTGCGTGTTGCCGACTCACAAGACTCGGCCAAGACTTGCAAGCGGCTGGCGGCAAGTGCGAAAAATGCAGCAAGTTTACAAACGAAATTGAAAAATTGCAATTACAAACTTGCCACAGTCGACTAGGGATGCGAAGCAGCAGTAGTGAGGCAAAAGGTTTACTAGAAATACTACAATAACTACAGTTAGTTTTATAGCGCACAAATATTCGCTGTTTTTTTTCGCTGCGAATTTGTTAAATTTTTAGTGTCGATATTTTGTTTGGTGATGTGTGAATGCAAAGTGTAAAAATAATGAGGCGCATTTGCAAATTGAAATTACAACAAACGTACGAGTAAATTGCAATAATTGTACTAATTGTTATTGCAATTATATTGCGGTAATTACCATGACTAATGTGGGGCAAAATGTTATGAATAATACGAATACGCTAGACTCACAACAGCTACAGCAACAGCCAGAGCATTTGCAATTTATGTGGCGAAGCCAGAGTTGAGTTTTGTATTCCCAAAGCGAATCGTTAGACTGTGGAAAACGCGAGTTAATTTATTCTAATTTCATACAGATTTGCATATCACGATGATTCGCTCCGAATAATGCTCGATGGCGATATTAAATTGATTTAAAAGCGCAGCGCCAACATCTCATTAAACAATGCAGTGAGATCTCCGCTATGAAATTAAATTTCAATTAAAAATATTTCACATTAATCAGCACTAAAAATAATTAAATTTAAAGCTGTGCGTTTTCTTATGAAATTCAGTTTTGTAGACTTTTTAAATAATGAAATTATTATTGAACAGTATAAATTAATCCTTATTGGAAAGTGCAATTTTGATCTATTTCCTTTCCTTCAAATATCTGACAATTAATCAATTTGCTTAAACATTTCTAATCTCAACAAAAACAACAACCTGTCAGCGTGAAATTGCACTTTCCTGCTCAACAAATCCCAGAGAAAAAGGACCTTGAAATGCGTCTCCCACAAAACACTTTCCCATGCAAATATCTCAATGATTTTGCATAAGATTGGGCTAAAGACGGCTAAGAATGCTGGGAAAGTGAAATCACCAAGGGGCAAGGAGGGGACCAGAACAATATCTGTTGAGGCAATCACCTGCAATCGGCAGGGGAAAATTGCAAACTCAGGTAGGCGGAGGACAAAAGCAACAAGGACGACTTTCGACTGTCGTTGCGCATTATTTACACTCGACTGGCCGGGCAAAAGGACCTGAAACTCATTTCGCATTATCCTATTGATGAGCACTCATTATTATTATTTATTACTTTGAATATGCAGCATTCAGTGCTCAGTGCACCTTGCTGCAAGGGACGTGGGAATGTAAACAAGTCGCTTGTCTTGCATTTTCTATTTTTTCGCCAAAAGATTTTGCCTTGCCTCTCGAGCGCAATGCAGGCAAAATTTAAACGAAATTTAATTGTATTTCGGCCAAAGGCTGGCAATAAGAATGAGCCAGGAAGCTACCCTTGCCTCCAGACAGAAACTCCTCCAACTTCTTGGGTCCTTTTGCTTTCTGTTCTGTGCCTCGGCAGCCTCACAGCGAACGGATATTGAGCCAATAATTTGATTGTCTAGCGCAGTTGGCCAGTCGAGTAATTGGGAAATTTCGTTCAAAATCGAACATCGACTTTTGTCTGGCTTATTAAAATTGTAGTTGCTGCAGCTGCTGGTAAAAAAGGTTTTTCAATTGAGTTGAATGTGTGAGAAATACGCATATTGCATATTGGAAATTTGTGAGTTGAAAAGTCGATAAAAAAGAGATTAATATCTCAACTAACAACTTCATTTATTAATTAATCTATATTAAATATTTAATGAGAACTGCCCATAGTTGCATTTAATTTAAATATGTAATGAAGCTATTCTTCTATGTTTGTGTGTGGTCTAAACATTTTCATAGTTTCCCAATCTGAATTGTAAAGCCCCATTAAGTCACCTTAGGCCAGACAACGTATAATTATGCACTTAACACATATCTTGGCTAAAAGCAACTAAATTAAATTTTTGCTTAAAAAAAGTAATAGCAGTAATACTATAATTGCAACAACAGCTAACTAGTGTGAAATAAAACGTAAAATATGAATTACAATGAATGTTTCTAATGCTGTTCAGGGCTCATTAATTTCGCTTGTTAACATTTGCAGTTAGCAAAATTTCTTGCACATTGCACAGAGAAATATTTGAATAAAATACCGATGAGCAGCTGGAAAACATTTGCATGGCTTTCACTGCGAAATCGAATTCGAAATGAAAATGAAAATTGAAATTGAAATGAATAGCTGGAGAAACAGAGGAAAATGAAAATGGAAATTTGTCGCAAATTACTTTCACTCGTCTCGAATTACACGACGGCACGACAGCGATCGGAAGTCGCGTTTTGTTGACAGAATCCTTTCACTCGCTCTCCCCTTTCCCCTTTCCCCTTTCCCCCAGGCCTGCAACGCCAATGTTTGCATGTCAAATTCAATTTCTATACAAATAGAGGCAGCTGCCCGACTGCGACCCGCAGCCACAAGCCTTTTTGGAGAGAAGAAGAGCGAGAGCGAGAGGGAGAGGGAAAGTGTTCCATATGACTCTGGACCGCCTTTAATGATGATAAATGCGACGCTCAAGTTCCGCCACATTTAGCGACAAAATATTTTCAAAAATCAGCATCACTTGAAAATTTACAGTGCGAGCGAGACAGCACGATGGTGTAACCCTAACACGCCGATTGGGTTACACAACAACAACAACAATAAGTAAAGGGCGCAGGACGCAGGACGCATGCGGAGCACGCTCGACGCATCCTTTCGACGACATGTCAAAGGTGCGTTGCGCACGCGCTGAGGCCGAGTTTCGATTTTGTTCAACATTTTTATATTCCTCTTCTATGTATGTTTTTTATTGACTCGCCCCTCTGTCGGAATATCAGTGCGTGATGCGCACAATGATATCGCGACGAGCATAAAAAATGTTAACTAGTATGCGAATATTTCTTTATATTCTATATACTATAGCGTATGGCATTCTTTAGTGTCATCAAACCGCACCCCTTTTGCCCACATCCAGCTTAATATGTTGCCATTTTGCGAATATCGTTTCTCTACATTTTTGCTTATCATTTTTGAAAAAGCAAAGTTTTGATAAATGCAAAACAGGGTTGAAAATTATGTGTTCATGTTCGTAGGCCATGCCCACATTTTATAGCGCCCTCGATTTCACTTCCACCCCTTTTGTGGCACACAAATCGCTCAGGCAGCTGCAAAACAAATTTCGTTGTTGTTTTTTGTTTTGCGCGCGCGATTTTTTACTTAAAAAAATGCGCAGAAATGGCAAAAACTAATTGTATGAAAAATGTGTGTAAAAAACTGGGAAATCGGCTTAAGTGACATTTAACCTCTTGATGTGTTTTTCTTTTTGTAACGTATTTTTTGTTTGTTAGTTGCCTGCATAACATCGAGCACATTCTTGGGAAAAATGTATTTTAAATTCTTGCGAAATTGCCAAAAAAAAAATAAAAGTAATAAAAATATGTTGCGGGTTTGGGTAATTGGGTAATGTAAAGAAAGAGTTGTGATTGTCACATGGGAAACTAGAGTAAAAATTCTGCCAATATAAATTTATGGGAAAATGAAATATCGGGGCAGAGTTTCATCTCTTTTTCTTAGTAGATTAATATTCGACAGAAGTGAGACGCATCTCGAAGTCTATCATTATAAGCATTATTCTTTCTCAACTACAGTTAAGAAGCCTTTTGCTGTTACTTTAATGACTATATTTTGATGCTGCTGACTGAATTAAAATGAAATGTTGTATATGATTGAGTTGTAATCAAACTAATTACATATAATCTGTATTTAATATATTCAATTTTATAATGAATATGATGATGAGTTAACGCCTTCAACTTACCCCGTTCCAGTGTGGGAGGGCAGTCCATAATTATCGCATATTTCCAGCACATTTTCACTTCATTTTCAAACATTTCAAACGCAACGCAACGCAACGCAACGACGAATTTAAATTGAAATATAGATTAAATTAAATTTATGTATTTTTATATAATTTTACGCAATTATTGGCGTCTGCTTTGCCATTTGCTTTATTTGCTGCTGCTTTTACAAAACGCACGAAACGAACGCAAAAACACGCGTCACGAGCCGTTGCACCTGCGCATGCAAAACGCGTAAATAAGGCAGAGACTGAAAAAGTGAGACGAAGACGGAGGCGAAGACGGAGACGAAGACGAAGGCGAAGACGGAGGCGAAGACGGAGGCGAAGACGGAGGCGAAGACGGAGGCGAAGACGGAGGCGAAGGTGCCTGGCACGAAATTTATGCAAACGAGCAGCGAAGTGTAGAAAGGCGTGTAAGCGCAGCGAGAACGAAAGAGACGGCGCGCTAACTTCGCAGACTGACGCCAACGCATCGCAAATTAAATGCGCTAATTGTGCGCAGGCGGGGCGGGGGGGGGAGCAGAGTAGTGAGTGATGGCGTATGCAAAAGCAATGCGCATACGATTGCGTGTTGAGAGCGCATTAAACAGAGCGCAGAGAGAGAGAGAGAGGGTCCCGCTATTTAAATGAGCGAGCTTTAAGCTTCGACGTAGTATTTTATGCTTGGCCTAACGACTTGGACATGCATTGGGCGGTCTGTGTCTCTGTATAAATGTGTGTGTGTGTGTGTGTGTGCGTGGTTGTTGTTTTTGCTACTGCTTTGTGTGTGCGCGACAAAAGCGGAAGATCAATGTGCATGCAATAAATTGTGCTCACAAAGGAAGAGCAACAACAATGATAATCACTGCTCAACATCGCACATAGTGCGCGTCTCTTCTAACACTGTTACAGTTATGCCTGTTACGCAGCGGGTGCAGTGCAACTGTCTGTCTGACTCTCTGAGCAGAAGAAAGAGCGAGACAAAAGCCAGAAATTGCACTTGGTGCATTGTCCTTGCGCAAGCTGCTGTTCCCACGCTGCACGCTGAAGGCAGAGAACAAACACCTACTTTGATTTCTATGGATTTACACCTGGACAGGACACATTTTGATACTGCAGGTTGGCCTTTTGATGTGTGTCCTCGATTCTGTCGGTACTTAATTAAAACCCAAAAACTGACATCAGATTTATGGCCCCTGCCAAGGCTGCAATCTTTTTGGGTGGCACTTCCTCGTAATTGTTGCCACTTGGCTCAAAAAAAACTCTATTCTTCTGCTCCGACTGCGACTCCGACTCGGCTCCCTCTCTCCATCTGCAGCTCTGCCAAACGGTAGAACATCTAATAATTTCATCGTCCTTATTACAATGCAATTCGTTTGCAGTTTTTTATGTGTTCGTGTGTTTTGTATCTTAGTGGCTTAGTGCCAAATGCCGGGCAATAGCTCGCATTATCCTTGCGCGGCGCGTTCTTAGAAGTTATCGGGTCTCAGGTTGCGCAACAGGCTGCGTCTTTAGTCTTAGCCAACGAAGCGAGAAATTGGTCAGAAACACCGCAAACGATTCTGATTAAAACTGCAAAGAGAGTGCGCAAGATTAGAGGGAGTTGCATTAATATAAGATAGGTAAACACGGGAGATTTTTAAAATATATCAGAGATTGTAAAAGATTAAGGACCTTGATAATATTGTGGTATAGATCAAAGGATTATAAATTGCACACATTGCGTGAATTATAATATTGTATATAGCAAACTTGAATAATACTTTATTTTGTAATTTTATAGTATGAACCAATAATATTTATTTTTTCAGTAAAATATTGATGTAGTTTAAATTTGATTAATTCTGTTGTTTGAATATTAATTTGTTGATTTCCTCGTAGATCAACATTTTTATATTTATCTTATAATTTGTGGATTTTCTCGTAGTTTAAAAATGAATATTTGATTTTAATCTCAGGATTAAGTTATTAGCTCAACAAAAATGTTCTTTTCATATGTAAATATTTTTAATTACAATTAGTTTAATATTTATTTAATCTAGAATTAGTTTCGCTTCGAAGATTCATATTTTTTTCAATTTTTCTTGGATTTAAATTTTATAAATTGAAAGAAATCTTCCCACCTCATTGATTTTCTTTCCCTAATTCAACACTTCCCTTAAGTTTTTTATTTTCCCAACGAATATTAAAAATTATTTCCATATGAACTGTTGCTCAAGCAGTTTTCTCACATACTGGGGGGTCATGCTGTCGTTATGTCAAGCTTCAACGCCTCGACATGAAAATACTTCAGCTTTTCAGTTTTCCCAGCTAAAAGCGGAACACGGGCCACATGCCGAGCCACTTTGAGCCACTTGAGCCAATGAAATGCTGCCATGACCTGGTTGATTTTTGAAGAGTTCTTATTTTTTATCAGCATATTGCCGCCAGAGCTCTGGCCTGGAGTTTGCGCATGGAGATTGGGCCCCGTTCACCCCCGGGGGAAATATTAAAATGAAATCCACGCAGCGGCAGAGTGCGTTTTTTTATTATGTAAATCAACCCCTTTTTTTTCGTTGTGGGCTATAACGGCACACAGGGGAGGCGTTTTTTTATGAGCAGCTTATTCAAATGGCCGACGAGTCGTAAAAAAAGGGTTGCTGTGATTTTACATGTGACTTTTTGGGGTATTCATAATGTCGGGGCTTATGTAAATGTGCCCGACAACCCTTTGAGTTGTTATCGCTGATTGGTTCGTTGCGTAATCTATTCAAAAATGAAGCCTACTCACAAAATGGCGCTTGTTTCTCTTGCATTGCAGTTGCCAACTTTAAATTCGAGACATTGCTGAAGAGTCAACAGAATGTGGCCAAAAGCGAAGCGCTAACGAGCTGCGAGCAGAACGATTCGCAGGATAACGAAGATGTTGACACAAATATGCGCGACGTCAGCGCAAATCACAAGGACAATGGCAACTCCTTGCTGCAGTCAAGTGATGAATTTGTCGAACAGCAGCAACAGCAACATCAACTGCTTGGCAGCAACTGTGCAACGTTGCTGTCGCCTTTCAACTTGAAAACGGAACCCGAACTCCTGCGGCGGGGCGAAGATGATGAAGTGGAGCAGGAGGACGACGATGATGATGATGAGGAACAGGAGCAGAAAGCGCAGCAACAGGAACTGACACTCTTTGAGCACTTCAGCAATGCCAGTGCCAAGGATGTGCGCGATTTGGAGCACTGCTTAAAGCTGCAGGACCAAAACGGTGAGCTCAATTTAAACTTTATATTAAGTAGAAATCGGAGATTGCAAACTATTTGATTTGTGTTTATCTAGCGCAGATTGTAAGGATTTCTTTATAAAAAATATTTAAAATAGATATAGAAGAATTAACTGATTTAATGCGATAATGGAAAGTAGTTGAAATGTTTAAGATCATAAATGAAATACTCAATTATTTATTTAATCGCTATGTGGATGGATTTAAAGGACAGTTGTTTATTCAATGTGATTTTTAAATATCTTTTTGTACTTCTTTTATCATCTTCAAAAAGTTATTAAATTTTCGAAATTGTAATTCTCTTTTTAAAATTAAATTTTAAAGAAGGTGAATAGAAATATTTACTGATTTAAAGTGATGGAAAATTAATAAAATAATTAAATTGTGTAATGAAATACTTCATTTATTCTTTTTAGTCGAATTTCAACAAAATCTTATTTATTGTATTAACAACATGAATAATTTCTCAATTGAAACAACGAATCGCATACTAAATCGCATATAAATAAATCTACATGCTTATTTGCTTATTTTTGTTACTTTCATATTTAATTGAAAATCTTTTCATATCACCCTCTGAGTGCAGTGCAAATTCCTCTGGAAATAATTTTAGCGATAAAAATCACATATTTGCTCCAAAATATTTGCAATGGGGTGTTAAGCACCCCTTTGACTCGGAATTGTGCGAATTCACCCCCTCAGCTATTTATGTTTTCCCTGCATTTGCCGAGTGTCCGATTGTATTGTGCATTAATTAAATTTGTCCGTCAGCTTAATCGCCAGTTAAGCATCTTAAACCCGGTCACAATTTTGCTGAAAACTCCCGCAAAATGCTGAACTCAAGTTACATTTTATTAGTTTGATAGAAGTTGGATAGTTCGGTAGTTAGGAGGGTGGTTCCCAAGGACAGGCAGGCTGTATTTTATTTCTATTTCGCATTTGGTTTATTTTTTTGGCGCGAGTCTTGTCCTTGTTTTGGGCCAAATTATGCATGATGCTGTGCCTCGTTTTTCACTCTCGAACACTCGACTTGGGTTTTTTATTGCATCCTCGAATTGGAACTCGACGGCGGCTGTTTTGCCTGCATATCTCCAATGACGATTTTGATTCGGCTTTGTCTGGTAACATGATGAAGCACCGCATTGACGACGATGACATTCAATGACGTCGACGTCGATTTATTTATGTCCTTTCTAGTTTTCTTTTTATTTTATTTTATTTTGTTTTTTTTGGGTAAAAAACGACTCAAATCAATTGCGTTGTCTCTCGATAAGGAAATATTCTTCGTAAGGCACGACAACGGCAACAAAGAAAGGTAACGAGCCACAAAAAATGTGCACGATGAAATATAAGAAAACACGTTACGGTTTACGGTATTTTGCGTGCATTTGACACCCCAGCTATAAGGACTACACTCGACGGCAAAGGACATTCTCAGGTAGTCGTCGAACTTATCGTATGCATATGCGGGGCAGCCTCGTTGCAACAACCCCAACTCTGTAGTTTTCTTTAGCGTTTTTCTTCCGCTTTTTTATGCAGTTTTTAGCATGAAAATTTACCCACCTTTCGTCGGCAGGGTGGTTTTTCTTTTTAGGGAACTTTCTTTCGATTTATATTTTCTTTTTTAATTGCGTCTTTGCAACTTCCATGCAACGGTATTTGATTTATTTTTGCATCGCCTCGAAATTTATGGACAGTTTTTTTGCTTAGTTTTCCCACGAGTTTTAGGATAAGAAAAAAAACGGAAATCTTTTTGGCAAATCTTGGTTTGATGAAGAAGGCTGTCTAATGAAGTGTTGCTTTAAGATACATTTTGGAATTAAAGAGGAAAAACTATTGTGGGAAAAATCAAGAGGTTCAGTAGTTTTTATGCCATCGAAATGATATGAGATGACCACATCCTGATTGCTGATAAGAAAATCACTTGCGCATTCTGTTTTCATTTTCCATGTTTTGCTCTTCCACATTTATTGCCACTAAAATGAAAAGCCACAAGAACAAACCCACAAAGCACTCGAAATACCTGCATGTGCCAAGGCCTCGCTCACTTTATGGCTTCATTACGCATTTCACTTTTAGTTGCGAGTGTTTTCCCAACCAATTTTACAGCACAAACTATTTCTTTACCAAGTACACACGCATTTCCCTTTCGACCTTTCCCATTTATTTAGTTTTAGTTTCAATTTCTGTTTCAGTTTCAGTTTTTTTTTTTCATATTTTCCGGCTGCCCCAATAAAAAATCAGTTTGTAGAACTCTTCTAGTCGCAAGTTTTATGATCTTTCGCCTACATTGACTTAAGTAATTCTCGGCAATGAGTGAAACGTTTACGATTACGCTGATCGAGGTCGGGGGCAAGGACGTTCCCAGTTGCCAGAAGAGTTACAAACATCTTTTTTTTTTTATAGGCACGCACAGTAGGCAAGGCCAAGTGCGAACCGAAGACCCAAATAAAAAAGTCAAACGGTTCAGTCAGTAAGTCAAAGTGTTGACCCGCAACGCGAGCTCGCGATGCCTTTTTAGCGAGTCCTTGTGAACGTGAGAGAGCTCGGCAAATGGCTCAGAACCAGTAGCGAATTGCCGCCAAGACAGTCAAATAGTCGACAGTCGGAGCGAAGCAGCTAAGCAGTCAGGTCTAATTAACATGTAGGACCAAGCACAGGATGCTGCTCGCTCCAGGTTATAGGGTCCAGGGTATGGCGGGCACAAAAGGTATCTAATTTTTTTATGATTTACGTGGAAATCGCCGCAATTTACAGCCCAAGAGCGCGACTCTCGACTGTGTGAGTGTGTGCATCGTAAAAAACGCAAGCAGCGCAAAAACTACCAGCTGAAAGAGCGCAGAAGTCGTTCAAGAGATACCCTGTAATGCGCAAAAATGCACTATTTATATAAATTTAAAGAGAATTGGAAATAGTTTCTGATAAATACAATAATATTTCAATATTTTGTATTCTCATTTAATGAAATTATTAAAATATTTAAATCTTTAAAATGGAAATATCGAATATTCAATATTAATATTAAATTACTAAAATACTTGACTCATTCAAAAATATATTTTTTATGTAAATGGAAATATTTTATATTATTTCTAGACCGATCATCAAGAAATTTTTAAAAAATTTGAACATATTAAACAAAAACTTCTTATATTATTTATAGACCGATAATAAGCTATTTTAATATACACTCAATTTATTGACATTTTGAAGTGTTCAAGATAATTTTAAATTCAAAATCCAATCTCTTTTTCAATATAATTAAAATCTGCTGGTTTAAGAAACATTTACTTAAATTGAATATTTCACTCTGCTTGCCTCTCTCAATACTAAACTGCCTTTACAGGGTATTTAAACTAGCCCAAGCCCAAGTTCAAGTGGCACAGATCCTAAGACCTCTGCTCTCTATAGGTGGTTATCGCTAGCGGAAACGTTGCGCCTTCTGGGCGTTAAACGCATTGCCAGGACAAATGGATTTGTAAAAAATTTGTGTTGCCAGTTTACCTGGCCAACTGACAACTACCGACTTTTTACGACTTTGTAACAATTTTTTATGATTTTTTGGTGCATCGTTTACCTGCAGTCGTTGGGCTTGCAGCGCATGTTTTTTATACATATCTGGAAAGATTTTTTTTTTCATTTTTTATTTATGTATTTATTTCTTCTGGTCACCTTGGAATTTGACTTTTCGTTATAATTTGCTTGTTATTCTTTAGTACTATATGTTTTTTTTTTGTATGTTGCAAGTTTTCTGAGAATATGGAAAATTAAAAAGGAAAACAGATTTCCAGAATATTGTTTATTACGATGTGAGTTGAAAAGTCAAAAATTGTAGGGCGACAAAAATTATTTATTAGTTGCTTAATTAATAGAGAGCAGATTTACGTTTGTTAAAATATTGGGAGAAAGTAATTGAGTTTGTATTTCATATTTATTTTGTTTATTTGAAAAATTCAATAATAATTATAATTGTGAATATAAATTACTTTATTTATAAGTTTTTATTTCTAAGATATCAGATTTGAAATTATCGAGTAATTATAAAATTAAAATAGTAGTTGCTTTGTCGCACAATATTTATTGCACAATTCTGAAGTCCTGCAAACTGCATGTTATATATAAATAAAATGGAATCCAAAACAAATCATAATAATAAACGAAGTAGCAAACGAAAATGATAAAAGTCCCTCAGCTCTGCCAGCTGCGAGTTGAAGAGCGCAGCGAAGCAAAAGACGCGACGCAACGCGAAGCAAAGTGGGTGGTGAATGGGAGGGAGGGAGGCTGAAGAGAGTGGGCGGATGGCAGTCTGCATACAGCACATGTGTGCATAAATGAATGGCAAATAACAGCAACGGGCATAAGCAAAGAACGAAGAGGAGGCAATAGAACAAAGCGCAAAGCGTCGACGACAATGGCACATGAAGCTGCTGCTGCTGCTGCAGTCAACGTCGACGCAGCTTTAAAATATTTTTACATAGCTCGAGACACACAAACACACACATACACTGACATTCACATAGCGGACGCACACGCGCAAGTTTTGAGTCAGTATTTTTGAGGCGTGTGCGCCAATCATAAAATAATATGCATACACATCCACTCGCACACACACGCAGCGCAGTCGACGCCAACGCCATTTGAAAGCTAAATTTAAATTTTAAGCCACACCCCAAACAAGCGCACGCATACTGCACACACACACACACACAATGACAATGGAGAGTCGAACGAACGGCAGCCCGAGCCGAACAAACGAACGATGCCCCAACCCAAACCCTCAGCGCCCGAGACAAGACATTGTAGTAAAATTTTAAAACGTATAAAATGTTGGAGCAATCACACACACACACACTCACACACACACTCACTCATATACGCGCTCTCACTCAAATGCAAACGCAGTCTCACTCACTTCACCAATACACTCAAGCGCGCTCTCGCTCATTTCTCCTCTCAGCGAATAAGATTGAATTGTGGAACGTGTTTCTAACAGGCATTCAAAGCCAGAACGGTAAATAATGAGCGTGCGCTCTAACACACACGCACACACACATGCACAGAGCGTGAGCGAGCGAGCGAGCGAGAGAGAGACCAATGCGCTGCTTTGTTTGTGTGTCTCGGGCTTTCGGGCATTAAGCTCTGTCGGCTTCGTAAGCATTCGCTCACACACACACACACACACGTACACACACACACACACATGCTGGCTGCCCACAGTTGGCGGTTTTTCGTTCCAAGTTGCAGTTGCCGCGCCGACGTGAAACCAGTTAAACGCGTTGACTCTTCTGAAGCACATCGTGCAGCTCGTGTGTTTTTTATCAAGCTCCAATAAAGCAACAACAACAACAACAGAAAAAGTCTGTAAAGCAAAGCAAAGAAAAGCACAAAACGCTCGTTTTTTATACATACGCCCCTAAACAACCCTTACCGCTATTTGGGGTGGCTCTGGCACAAAAAACCTTCCCCTGCAGCGCCTGCCTTTCATTATTTTGGGCGCAAAAACACAAATTTTCAACTCAAAAATCGCACTCAAGGCGCTCGCACACACACAAAGTCAATGCCGGCTGAGGAGTGTGGACGGCATTGAGACGCAGGAGAAGAGAGCGAGACAGACAAAGACGACAACGTGCATAGAACGAGGGCATAGAACGCTCTGCTGCTACTACCGGCAGTATATCGTACAGTACATCGTCATCATCATCATCATCATTATTGCTGCTCGTATCATCATTACCAGCAACAGCAGCAACAGCAGCCACAGAAAGGCCTAGCGATTATCCGTTGAGAGTTGTCCTGCCGCATTGGATCGCAGTGCCGTTGTCAGTTTCATACGAAACACGAACGCGTTTGGACGCAGCCCGGCGCTATTACAACCAAGTATCAATAAAGAAAATTCACACACACACACACACACACAGACTAAATAGAAAATAAGAAAACTCTTTTCGCAAGTGTTATGCGAATGCCAGCAGTGCAAGTGTTGTAAAAGCCCCCCAAGAACAACAAGAACAAAACACAAAACATTTTGGTGACAATTTGACAATTAACAATTAATTGTTATAGTGCAAGACAAACATATCCCAAATATTATACACTACAATCCATTGAGCTGCTGTTTCTGTGAAAATGGTTATGTCGGAGCTACGTTGGCACACCGCTAGTCCCGAGGATAATACAAATTCCTTGAAGCATGATTTGCTAAAGACTAACAATAACAGCGCCCGAGACGCCGTCCACCTCATGCAGAGTCGATGTAAGTTTTAATTATTTCTAAGTATTCTTCAAATGATACTATGATTAAACAAAATCTGATTTGATTGCAATTGTATATTATTTGAATTATGTCTATCTGATCCAATGGAATATTATACAATCCATTGATATAGTAATATTTAATTCTGTGATTTATCTGCAAGCTTCTTTCGTCAAACTTATTTTGTTAATCCTTATTATATTGGTATTTATTATATTTGTATTTGGAAGTCCATATTCAAGAAAGGTATATAAGCAAGTCTTTATCTAATTGTCAAAGATGACTTTTCAATAAGTTGCAACAGAGCTAGCCTCACAAATTATAATTATATGTTTCAACCCTTTAATTATTTTCTTATCTGTATTTTTATTGCTGTTAGAAAATATATGATCAAAGTATTATTTATTTAATATAAAATATGCTAATTAAGTTTTTCTGCAAGTTTAGTTTGCCAATATATAATTTCTTACATTCCTATATTATTTTATTATAATTCAGTGGCTAAATAATATTGATAAATTCATGCCATAAAAGGCAATTTATGTAGAATAATTGTGAATAATTGGGTCTGTCTGCTTATCATAAGAAGTGAATGACTCAATTTATTAAAATATCATACAAAGGCAAAAAATGTCCGCTTTTGAAATCGGAAACCATTTTGTTAATCTATATAATGTTAATTTCATCAGAAGCTAAATTAGCATTGCTTGACTCATTCAGTTCCGTTCTTAGTACCCAATGGAACCAAACATAAGAAAAAACCCCCCGTGACCAGCAGAGAAAGAGTTTAGTTATTGCTCGGACTCAGGTGTCAGCCTATCAGATATTTCAGCTCCCCCCCAAAGCGACCCACTTAGCTAAACACTTGTCGTAGCAAGCAGAGAACTAGAATTGGAGCTGATGAGGAATTACGAATGCAGTCCATAAAATATATATGAAACTAGTATTTATTGAAGACGCATTTCTTGCACAACTCAAATGACCATGTATTCAATTTAGTTTGCTTATCATCTGGTTGTAAAAAGTTGTCTAACACTGATACTGTACGATGCGGAAAGTGGAGGGGAAAGGGGACTTTATTCGTATTATAGCTAATGGGGTCTTGAATAACCGATAATTTATTGCTTTAATGAGCTGTACTTTCGATAGTTCCAATTGATAGAGATAGATAGAGATTTGAAGAGCTCTACAGCTAATGGCGCAAGCTCTTGAGTTGATTTTATATAAGTCGCTCGCCGTCCCGCTCTAGCGATAACTTGTAGCTTGTACTATATGGTAGTATGTCTCATGATTTCCATATACTCTTATCGCATCTTGATACTTGAAGACCGCTTGCTTATCTGGGACACCTGCACGACGCACGAAAAAGAGTCCGAACTAGAATTCTGGGTAAACAAATTTCGTCATTGTTGGGCGAGCGAGGGAACGAGTTGAGTTTTTTGATTATAATAAATTAATCGATTGCTCGCTCGAACACGACAATAAGTTTTAAATTAATATACTTCGATTTATCTGGGCCGATTGACGACAATGTTTCGTGGGCCCGCAACACGGATTATTTTTAGTCATAGCGAGCAATGAGCTCATTACGCGACTCTGATAACGCTGGCTGTCGAAGGCTGCTGCTGCTGCTTATCGTGGCCGAAACAAGTGTGAACTGGTCAAGAAAGAGGGCGTGTGTGTTTTTGCTTGTATTATGGCCAATTCTCAGAACTGCGGCAATAAACAGTTAAATTCAACGCGTTAACGTTGAGCATTTGTGCAATCGACGCGGAAATCGACGACTTCCGTTTTAGCGCCTAAAAGCAGACAAAGCTCTCTCTCTCTCTCTCTCTCTCTCTCTCTCTCACTCTCTGTGTCTGTCTGCGCTTTGTTTTGCTACGAAAATTCATATGAAACAAACACACAAGCACACACGCATTATTATTTCGGCTACGCTTTCGGCGCGGGGTCAAGAGTTCAAGACACGCAGCTTCCGACGCCGCCAAGCGACCACAACAACGGCAACAACGACGACGACGACTCAATCGATAGTCAGTCTGCGCACGTGATGTGCACACACACACACACACACAGCAGCTCCTTCTCCCTCACACACACACACACACACACTCAGCTGTCGAGGTCATTGACTAATTGTGCAAAAGTATCTCGTGGAGTCGCCACCCGCTGAGCGAGTTTTCGAGGGTGCGCAGAAGCTGAGCTTGTGGTTTTTGCATTTCGCCAGCAATTGTAAAATTTTTGTGGAAATTTTCATTTCCATTTTCCGTTTTCCATTCGGCATGTTGCGCTTTTGGCCTTTTGTGCCCGGCACATGCCACACGAAGCGGGGGTGACTTTTCCCACAAATGTGTTACATAATTTATGTGGCATTTTAACGCGCCGCTTTTTCAAAATTAGTTTGCTTCGGCGACGCCTTAAGTGCTGCGCTTGCAACTCGAGGCAGACTGTTAACAGCGTTGCATCAGGCACAGTTACGGTCCATATGCCACATCTGAGATCCACTTGAGTTTTGTCGTGTGGCAGCCAGCAGTTGCTGCCTCATATTGTTGCTTAATTAGCTAGAGCAAAGTGTGCCATAAGTATCTGTATCTGAAGGATTGTGCTACTGAATTTATTATCTGTAGAGAAACAATCGAGTAATTCTCAGTAGTATATCAGTCAGACGTTTGGGAGATAAAGCTGATTGCAATGCGTCAGCGAAAAAAAGCGCGCCTATATTATGTAAACACACAAAACTGAATCTTTATGGCCAACAATCATGGGTATTCCCTGATCCCTGTTAACCGATTTAGCAACAACATTTGATTAGCAAAGATTAAAATTGTAATCACTCGATAATCAAATGCATATAAATCATGCATATATTGAAGCATAACATAAATAAATCTGAATATAAAATATTATACAAATTTAAATAATGAAATTGTTCAATAAAAAGTTTTAGATTATACATATATCATTAATTACATAAAGTATGATTAAAATAGTAGCTAAAATAATTACAAATGCAAATATGCATATATTGAAGCATAACATAAATAAATCTGAATATAAAATTTTAGACAAATTTAAATAATGAAATTATTCAGTATATTATACATATATCATTAATTACATAGAGTGTAATTCAAATAGCAGCTAAAACAATTCCAAATTAGTCAATGTATCTATAGAAAACAATTTCCATCGATAGCTTTACTTTTCTTTTGATTACACAGACATTGTAGCTGGCTCAGAGTTGCAATTGCATGCCACAAACTGTTCGTGGCAGTTAAGTTGCTGCCACAAACTCATAAATTAGCCAAAGTCGCCTCAACTCGTTGAGGACGCGCCTTGATAGCTGCTCATAAAATGCTCGAAGTAAAAATTTCAAATTCAAATTGAAACCAGCAACAGCAGCAGCAGCAGCAGAGGCGAGACCGAGGTGACCAGGTGTTCCCTTAGCGAGCGCCATAAAAATATCCTTTTATGCAGCAGCGTGTCCTGTCTGCGACCATTTGGTCAGTTAGCTAAAATGTATCGATATCGATTTTGGGTAAAACTTTGAACGGTTCTTCGAAATTTTTTTATTTTTAAATTGTGCCCAGTTTATGCCTGCTACGTGTTGTCGTGCTGCCCCCAAGTGGCAGCAACTTTGCTAGTTGCAACTGCGGCTGCTTTAAGTGCACTGAATTACTTTACTCGAAATAAAATCAATATTCATCTCTAACTCGGTCTCTATTATTTTTTCTCTCTTTTGCAGATATCAGTCGCCTGTCGCGTTCGCCGTCGCCGCTGCAATCGAACGGTAAGTGTGCTCTATGCATATTATTTTAGACTTGTAAATGCCGCACACCATTTGTTCGAGTCCATTAGCGCATCAGCTGTTGTCCGAGTGCATTGGAAACCCCTTGCCAAGATTTACGATTTGTCCACTTTGGAAATACGTATATACTCGTATATGATATTTTTGGGTCCACGAAACATCTGCCATGTGCCGTGGCATCAGTTTCACAACAAATACAATGCGAGAAAAATAGAGAGAAGTTTAGGCAGCAACCCCTTGGCGGCATTTTGAGGCCTCGCCACTCGCTGGCCACGCGCTGTGCGTAGGTAAGGGTTAGGGATCGGAATCGTAGGGATAGGCATAGAACCGAGTGTGCGAGGGGTTAAATCGGGGGTTGGGGTTGCAGAGGTACAATGGCTGTCAAAACTTTTGTCGCATCTCGATTCGCCGTGATTGAGGGAGAACTGTTGGGAAACGGGAGTATCTTTAAGTTGATTTTGATGTCTTATTAAATGGTTGTGCGTGTGTTAAATGTGTGTCTGGCTTAACAGCTTCTTAAGTAGTTCTCGCTTGACTGCATTAGGTGACAATAGTCGTGTCATTGCGGGGCGTAGCTAATTGTGGTTTCAGGGGCGTCTTAATTGTCAAACGGAAAGAGTTATTGATCTAAGAAAAACTATTTGACTTTGCCGCTGCATTATAAATTTAACTTTCACTCTAGTGTTGGTCGAGCTCATTATTATTCATAACTCGTTATGCGTAAAATTTGCAATTCACACTTTACAAATTTCATGGCAACATCATAATCAAGTCGATTCGTATTGAGTTCTTGGTTCACGCCCACGTTCCACGTGCCAAGAACTTCGTTAGTCACGGTCAGGACCACGGCATCCCTTTTTCGGCCATAATAGAACCTTTTTCTTTCTTTTTTTTTTATTGTGGCCTCCTTGCTTTTATATTATTGACAGCATTTCGCTTGATTTGAATTCGCACATGTCTCTCCATGTGTGTGTGTGTGTGTGTGTGTGGGCAGCCGGACACAGTTGCTGTGATTTCCTTCACATGAACTGAGCTCCCCCGTTGAACACATATTTACATATATTTTATGCAAAAATTATGCCGTTATGCACGAGTGTGGGAAGTCAAACTGACCATTTGCCTTTTTTATTGGCTGCCCAAATGCTCAGAGGCGTCTCTATGGAGGACACTAAACTCAAGTAACCAGAAGAAATAATATTAATGAATTCCCAATGTTCTACAATATCAGAAAACTAATATAGTAGCTCAGTAATTATTTAAGATCTGCATATCAAATTTAAAATATAATAAAGTGTAGAGTTTTGGCAGGCATTTTAGCTGAAAAGGACTATCCTTAGCAGTTCCCCAACTATTGTAACTCAGCTGTTACTCAAGGTAGAAATCAGACATTTTTTACAGACAAAGTTAAGGATCTCTGATGATATTTCAGCTTAAAATTGATATCCTTAGCAGTTCCCCAACTTTTCTAACTCAGTTGTTACTCAACGTAGTCATCTAAAATTTTCTACAGACAAAGTTTAGAATCATAGAAGATATTTGTGCTAAAAATAAGTATCCCTAGCAGTTGCCCAACTATTGTAACTCAGCTGTTACTCAACGTAACAAGCTGAAATTTTTCGTGCAACTACACCCACTATTGAAAAACGATTTTCGCCTACGCCTCTGACCGGAGGTCTTCACACAACACATACAAATCGAATTTGCACATCATCTGAATACCAAATGGCCGCACGTAGCCGCAGCGCATATGAGAAAACAAAATTTGAGTCGAAGGATGATGACGAGACTCTGGCTGGACCATGTGGGGCAGCCACTTGGGCGAATAAGTCATCAAATTCACGTAGCCAAGCAACCACCACACGAACCTCATACGAATCCCCCACAACTCATAAAGTAGCCACAGCAAACATATGCAAAAATTTGTGTGTGGGTCTGCAGCGGACACAGCTGACCGGGCGAGCGTCCATGGCAAAATGGGAAAATGGAAATGGAAATGCCACAATTGAGATTTCAAGTAGAATGAGGGCACTTCAAAGGGGGCTGAAAAGGGTTTAAGGCTAGCTCAACGTTTGATTGCCAGTTTCAAAGCGAGGGTGGCACAACAAAAATGAGCTGCGACGCATTTAAATATTATTGCAAATCAATTGACAGAGCAAAAACCCCCCGCTCTCTCGCTCTCTCTCTCATCACCTTCCTTTGTGCAAATAAAATGCATACAAATAGCAAATTTATACAAATCGTTTGGCCAAAAGCATTTGAAATGCTAAAATGGCACTTAAAAGCAGCCAAAATGAAAAGAAAACACGACAAATCCATTTGATGTACCAAGCACCATGTGTGTGTGTGTGTGTGTTTGTGCAAAGGTGAAACTAACTATGTAAACTAACAGTTTGGCAAGGCTACATTTTGGCATAATGTGAGCTAACAGCTCTCTCCCCTTTCTCCTCATTTCTCTGGTGTGGTTTTGTGTGGTCCACGTGTGCGGAAAGCCTTTCACCCAAAAACTCAACCGACTATGAAATTGAAACAAAATTATGCAAACGTATGCGTTCTGTATGCTAAAGTTATGCAAAGGACAAACGCTTGACTAGGCTGAACTGGGTGGACTTCGTATTTAATTCAGCATTAACTGCAAGTTTTTGAGGCTCCCAAATATCTCGAATTTGCTTCCCATTTGACTAATAAACTAGGACTGCTTAACTCTCTATTGAATATTGTTTATTAATTTGTAAATATTTATTAAAATTTGGGATGGTTTGGTATTTTATCTATGTATTTGGTATATATCCGATAAGAAATAAATATTAATTTTAATAAGAAATTCAATCAATCATAATTATTTGTATCTTTTATATCTTATTATGTGGTATTTAATGATATTAATGGGAGTTAATAAATTCGTTAACCATAAAATAATAGTTCGTTTAAATGAAAGCAAATTCTAAAAGTTCTTTTTGTTTTTCAAATATTGAAAATTCTAAAGAAAATAAATTTAAATCAAGTTAATGTAATTCTTTTTATTTATTTTAAAAAGACCCAATTCTAGTAGCAACAAATTTCAAATAATATTTTTAATTTCCCAAACAAACTTTGTATATATATATATTTTTTTCCATTTACTTCAATTTATTTTAAATGAAAGCAAATTCTTATGGTTCCCTCCCACATTCCCCATAATTTCTGAAATAGTTCCATCAGCACTTCAACAACATTTTCCTATTTTTATTCTTTGCACTTACAGCTTCAGACTGCGATGACAACAACTCGAGCGTGGGCACCTCCAGCGATCGCTGCCGCTCGCCCTTGAGCCCGGCGCTGTTGCTGACCCAGCAGCAGGCCAAGCGGCAGCTGCTGTCGATGCCACATCCGGCCCACCACCACCATCATCAGCAGCAGCACCTTCAGAACAACCATCACCACAACCATCAGGTGTACAAGCTGGAGCAGCCCGACGAGGATTACGACGACGCCAATGGCGGCGCTCTGAACTTGACCAGCGACAACTCGCGTCACAGCACACAATCGCCGGCGAATTCGGTGAAATCCACGCTGGCCGCAACGCCGCCCGTTCCGTCGCCGGTGGCGCCCATGATCTCGCCTGTGCTGCCGCCCACTGTGGCCACGCCCACGCCCACGCCCACGCCCACCACAATGGCAGCGGCGGCGGCTGCAGCAGCAGCTGTGGCCACCACGGTGGCCAGTGGCATGCAACCATTGCTGGCCATGCCGGGCCTCTCCTCGCCACAAGCGCAGTTCGCTGCCGCTGGCTTGGGGCTGAACAATCCGCTGCTCGCCGGCTCCATTTCGCCGCAGGACTTTGCTCAGCTGCAGCAGCTGCTGCAACAGCGTCAGGCGGCGCTGCAGCAGCAGTTCAACAGCTACATGGAGCTGCTGCGCTCCGGTTCGCTGGGCCTGTCGCAGGACGATCCGGCGCTGACCACTCAAGTGGCGGCCGCACAGTTCCTCATGCAGAGTCAGCTGCAGGCGTTGGCGCAGGCCACGCAGCAGCTGCAGGCGCTGCAGAAGCAACAGGAGACGCTGTCGCTGTGCAAGTCGCCGCTGCTGCAGCCGCGCAGCTCGACGCCGCATGCCCGGAGTCCTCCCGCTCCGGCCGTGCGCAGTCCGGCCAGCTCGCCGCATCACTTGCACCATCCGCTGCAGATCACGCCGCCCAATTCGGCGGCCAGCTTGAAGCTGAGCGGCATGCTGACGCCCAGCACGCCCACAAGTGGCACGCACAATCACAATCACAGTCAGGGCGCCACCACAACGCCACAGCCCAAGACGGTGGCCAGTGCGGCAGCTGCTCGGGCGGCGGGCGAACCATCGCCCGAGGAGACCACCGATCTGGAGGAGCTGGAACAGTTCGCCAAGACCTTCAAGCAGCGTCGCATCAAGCTGGGCTTCACCCAGGGCGATGTGGGTCTGGCCATGGGCAAACTCTATGGCAACGACTTCTCGCAGACGACAATCTCGCGCTTCGAGGCGCTCAACTTGAGCTTCAAGAACATGTGCAAGCTGAAGCCGCTGCTCCAGAAGTGGCTGGACGATGCCGATCGCACCATCCAGGCCACTGGCGGTGTCTTTGATCCGGCTGCGTTGCAGGCCACGGTCAGCACGCCAGAGATCATTGGGCGTCGTCGCAAGAAGCGCACCTCGATCGAGACCACGATTCGTGGTGCTCTGGAGAAGGCCTTCATGGCCAACCAGAAGCCCACCTCGGAGGAGATCAGCCAGCTGGCCGATCGCTTGGGCATGGAGAAGGAGGTGGTGCGTGTTTGGTTCTGCAATCGCCGGCAGAAGGAGAAACGCATCAATCCCTCGCTCGACAGCCCAACGGGTGCCGATGACGAGGAGTCGCCCTACATGCTGCACTAGACGGGGAAGCGGGGAAGGGAAGAGACACCCACACTAGAGTCGGTGTCGTAGATTGGGACAAAGACAGTGCAATGGGCGCAGGACACCAAAAGCAGCGCTCAGCTTAACTAACTAAAAGCAGGTGTGTAGACATTTTATTTAACATTTTTTAAATAAAAATAAAAGTGAACTTTTTCTAAGAATTTTTGAATTCAAAATTTTAATTTAAAATTAAAAGCATTGACTGCAAAAAATAATTTAGTCAACAATTAATTGAAAATGAACTACGAAATTTTTTGGACAAAGCAATTTTAACTGAAGCCTAGTTTCAAGAATTAAAAGCTGGAATCAGCTCAAAAGAATTTCAATTGAAAAACAAATTTATACTTTTAAGTTTCGTAAAAAATCGATATAAAATGTGTTACAAAAATAAATACATGCTCTAAAATTTAAATTAATTCTCAAGATATCTGTCACAAGCCGGGAATTAATTTAGTAGTATTAGAACTTTCAAAATATTAAAAATAAAACAGCAAATTCATACAGCAAACATTTTTACTGTCGAAATGTATACGATCAACTAATTAAGTTTGTAAAATTATATTCAAAACATTTAATTAATTTCCCTTTCGTTGTTTTGCTCTTCGTTGCAGGTTCAAAGTCGCAAACACATCAAATAGTAGTTTAATTCTTCACTATGATTCGGTTTCAACAACCAATCACACACAACTAGACACACACACACCCACACACACACCAACACACCCACAGCTACACACAACCATGTGGTTTGTTTATGTTAACTATTATTGGTATTTATTGTATTTAATTGTAATGTCAGTTCATAAGAGCAAGAGGGGAAAAGGCCACCAAAAATAGCTGTTCAAGTGAACCGAGTTGTGAACTAGTTCCGCGGTTCACTTGAACACCAACATTTTTTGGTGCAAACAAATTAAAGCATTTGCCTTGTGTGTGCGAAGCACATGGCGAATGCTTTTAATTTGCAATTAAATGTCGCGTGCGCAACATGGCGTATGATTAATGTTTAAGTAAAGTCTAACCCGAAGACGTGGGACGCCCTGTGTGCGCAGCACAGGGTGCAACGTTTTCCAGAAGAGTCAAGTAAAACAGTTTCTAGCGAATACTTGTAATTTCAAAGGACACAAACAAATAACATAACAAGCGTATTTTTAACTTTTCATATTATCAACTCTTAAGCATATTTATTTTTTCGTGAATACTGTGATAATCAATTGAATGATTTTTAATTTTAATTAAAACAAACAAATTAATAACAAGCAAACACACACTTAGCATTACTTTAAATGTTGTATGGGCAAGTAACAAAACTAAAAATTATTTTAACTTACACTTAAATTAACACAACAAAAAGAAAAAACACACATTTGAATTTATCAGAAACACATTTGTAATTGTAAATTATAAAAAAACCTACTAATAGAATTTTAAAGTGTATTAAAAGAAAAATTAAAACAAAAACAAACACAAAAATCAATAAAAATTAAAATAAATATCAAACAAAATACGAAGCAAGTTTCTATTTATTAAAAGGGAATTCTGAGGAAAAATGATGAGTACTCGTATATGAGTTATCTATATGATATGAATGGAAAACAGTCTGAAGCTCGCTTGGAAATCCATTCATAAACAGCAGACGCAGATATATATACATATACTGACAGACAGCCAGCTGATAAGAATCACGGAAAAAATATGAAAAATAACTAGAGCTCAGTGTATGAGTTGAGTTCGAATTCGTGCTACAACATGCACATGTACTCATATTCGTATTCGTATTCGTATTCGTAGTCGTATTCGTTGTTGTATTCATGCAAAGGGTAGCGGCAGCTATAAAAGAAGAAACGAGCGCCGCTTGGGTAAAACGCAAAATAAAATTTTAATAAATAACAACATGCAAAACTGAAATTAATTCATGGAATTTTTGCCTACTGATTGCCCAGCACTCAACCCATGCCAACTCCCTTGCCCGACCCCCTGACTTGGTCACTACTCGTGCGCTGGGATAGCGCGTGCAAAGCGCAAATGCGAGCTAATAAGAAACAGACACCCGGGACAACTGGAGCACTGTATGTTAGTCGAAGATGACGAAGATATGAGCATGCAGATGAGCCCGGAGCATGACACGAAATGCAGACAGCAGCACGAGAAGAGCGGGAAAGAGGGGGCGGGAGAAGCTATGACCCACACTTTTGCTATCAATAGAAAGCCGACGACGACGACGACTGCGATTTCGAGATTAGGGGGGCTGTTCCGCTGGCCTTCGCGAGTCGTTTGTCGCTTGAGCTTTGAGCAATTAAAAGCCAGCGTGGCAAGCGCTGCCACAGCGCATACGCAAATGATGTGGCAGATGCAGCTTGACGATTCCCATTTCCCTGCTCTCTCGACTCACTTGTTTGCATTAAATGTGCATAATCATCGCGTGTCATGTGGAAATTTATACTATTTATGGTCTGTTTGTTTGTACTCATCAGCCAGTCGGTGGCAGAGTCAACAACTTGCGAGGCAGGCAGGCAGGCAGGCAGTCAGGCAGGCGAAGCTTCACTGTACCACACAGAGATGATCAGCTGGCAGTAGGGAGGGCACTTAAGCAGCTTTTAAACTGTGTGCACGCCGCGTTTTGGCTTGCTGTTAATAAATTCATGGAAAATTGCCCGGTAATTACGACAATGACGACGATTTCACAAGAATTTCGCTGTTTATTTTACGAGTCTTTCTACAATTTGCATACAAGTGTAAAACTTTGTTCATCTACTTTGTTCAGTTACTTTGTGATTGGCATAAATCTTTTGGGCGCTTTCACATGGCTAGGCAAGACCCCCAATTGGCGAATTCCCAGCGCCTGTCGAGCATTTTCCAGAACTGTGAATATTCATTGACTTATCAAGTGCAATGCGCAAACCGTATTAAATTACCCAGAGAATTATAGCTTTAAGGTGAACGGGTCGTGGGCCAATTGTGGCATTTTCACATTTAAATCATGCTCCAACTCGTTGCTTGTTGCTTGTTGTCTGTCAGGTGGCATCAAAGACATCAAAACTAACGAGTATGAGGCATAAATTTAGTAGCAGCTACATTTCTATTGCCATTTTAGCATTTCATCCATTTGCAAGCGACTTTCTAGTCGCGTTTTCTAGCCACAAATTTGCAATGCATTGCGATTTCAGTTGGGGATTGCTTAATTTATCAGTTCAGCACACAGTTGGCATCTCAACTGTCGACATGAATATGCATGCATGCATTTACTTATGCCATTCCTCCATTTTACCACTAAATCTGAATGGACCCCAACACCAGCACCAACTCCAACTGAAACTTCAACTGCCACTCCAACTGCCTGCCAGACTGGGGGCATTCCTACACATAAATTGTATTATCGAGCAACAGCTGCATATCTAAACTAAATATTTATTTCAACAAGCTACTGTTTTTCTTTATTTTTTAATTACTTTTCACTCACGTCTTAAGTCAAGTGAAGCTCTATTTAATGCTCAGCGGATTAGAGTCGAGCATCATATCTAAACTGTTCGCTGATCCTATTATGATTTTCTCAAGAACTTAAATTAAATCTAATTATAAAGCGACGTTTAAATTTAATGAGTCCAAAAACATGTTGTAAAATAATTAATTAAAATAAATAAAATACAATATCATTTAATTAAATGACTCACAAAAAAACTCAATAATGGTATTTCCTTGCAGAGATATAATACAAATAATTGTTTATACTAAAATACATGATTAGTATTTCACAATAATTTAAATAACTTAATTAGTAAATTACCTATATCTGGTAAGCCGACTATTGATAAACTTCATATGGCAATAATATTTGAAAACTTATTATAATTTTTTCTGCACAAATCCTTGTAGTTAAAATAAAACAATTATTATGGATGATTCATTTGGTGGAACCCTCAATTGAAGTGTGATTATTAACAATGGTAATTTACCATAATTCTCTTGCTTAATCGATGGACAGACTTGTTCACATATTGACCTTACATTAAATGTGTTGACCGTGAGTAATGCTCATAATGCATTTGCGTGTGTTTAATGAATGCAACTGCGAGTACTCGACAAAAATAAAACCACAAAAGCGACAGGGAATTAAATTAAATGAGATATTCGACAGGGTTCCGATCGAAAGTCAATAACTGCAGGTGTGCCGCATTAGCGGCGAGTACTCGTATTTGAGGTACGAGTACTCGAATCAACACTATGCAATATTCATGTCGCCCTTCAACACAGAGAATAAATTCAGCGGCTACCAGATACTCTACAACTAAAGTATCTTAATGATTTTATATTTATTATTAAAGTTGGATTGGTGTTAAAAATTAGACAAACTTATCATTTTTTAATGATTTTTGTACAATTTAATCGACCCTATTTTAATGTGTAAAGATAAAGATACTCTTTGTTTTTCTTTATGTAAAGAATCTTAATAAATTTCAAACTATATTTACTCGTCATTTTTCTACAATTTATTCTAACTCATTTAAATGCAAAATGTATCTTAATATATTTTAAAGTATATTTGCTCTTAATTTTTCTTATGTTCAATCTACCCCATCTTAATGTACAGGGTATGTCTTAACCAGCGAACCAATTAGCATTCATTGCATTGCCATTGAGGTCTGGTTCTGGATACGGTCTCGGGGCTAAGCCAATTTGTAAATTATAGCAAAAGGTCGAGCATGCAAACTCTGCGCGATCGCTGCCACTTCCCGTTTCCTGGCAGGAACAGCAGCCACAGAGGGAGGAGGGGAAATGAGAGTCGGGCAGTCTGCTTGCCTTGGCCACAATAATTATAAATTAGTTTTGTAAATATTTTGCACGCTGCTTTGCATTGTTTGCAGCGCATTTCGCAATCGCCTTTTTGATTTTTTGCACTTGATTTTCTTTTTTTTTTATTGTTTGCTACACCTTAGGAAAATTTAATTGTTTTATAACGAAGTGTCTGTGACTGACGAAGCGCAAATGTGGCGCCCAGCACAGCCACTTTGCATGTGAGCCTGCCACTTGCCACTGCCACTGCAACTGCAACATGCAATCGTGGCAGACACTGAGGCAGACAGCAGCAGGCAACTAGCGACTGCAGGTGAAGGTTGTGGGCGTGGCAGCTGCCGCCTTCCATTGCATATTATTTGTGAATTTAATTTACAGCTCTGTTCTAGCCTCCTCATTATGCCCCAATGTCTCTGACGTCGCTGCCTGTGTGATTGCCTCAGCAGTAGTTGCCACGCGGAGAGTGCCACAACAAGTTGCAACATGGAAGCAACACCTACTTCATTATGGCTTCTCAGCTAATGCTACATTATGCCATTGCCTATTGTAATTTGGTCATAAGCACTTGCCGCACAGTGGTGCAAAAGGTAAATCAAATAAATTTATTTTCATATATAATTTATATAAAACTCTTTTTTAATTTAAAAATTAAAATATTTCATACGTGTGAGTTTTTATATTTGATAATATTAAAGCACTCAATGCTTATAAACATACTCATTTTATATTTAAATATCTTCCTTATTTTCATAATTAGAAATATACTCTCTCTTATTATGATCATTCTACAGCAACTATCTTTATAATATCTCAATTTAAATACTTTAATTTCTATTCCACTGTGCGGCAGATAAGTCTTAAACTGACAGTAAAATTCTTTAGGCAGATGGGGCGTTGCATTATGCCAGCCAGCGATCAAGTCTTGTTAGGAGCAGTGTAAAACCTGGGCTCAGATAAAGTTGCCTATCTGTTTGGGGATCTTTTGCAGCCAAATCGCGTTAATAGAAAGCTTCATCATCGCTGCGAACAAATGTACATTTTACGACTGTGATAATCAAGAGGGCTCGCTGTTCTGGCCAAGTGCGAACTGGGCGTAGTAATGATTATTGTTCGCTATGAGCAATTGTTATGGTCACTGGCTACCGCGATTAGTCGGCGATTGGCAGATAAGAAATGAATACTATACTATATACATATATATTATGTATTGTGCTAATTAGTGAATAACATTTTGCAATTGGATTAGAAATGAAATCAGAGACACTACAAAAAGATCAAAACCGGAACTGCAAATGCAACTGCAACTGCCACAGCGGCAGAAACCTTCTTGCAACTGACACGCGAACCTCGCATCGCATTTCTTATTAGTCTCATAAAAAAATAGTGGTTGAAGAAAATGCGCGGCATTATTTTAATAAGTAGTCGTATTTAAATTTTAATTGTTTTTTCTTGTTTGGGTCAAATCTGTGAAATGTGAATAGCACTCGCAACTTCTTCCCACACTTGATGAGCCCATTTAATGATTAACTGAACTCAACTGGTCCACGAACACTTTGCTGTGCTGTGGCGGTGCACATGAAGCCAATTAATGGCGCTTGCAAGACGAACCACATCGAACTGCAACTGCAAGTGCCATAAAATTTAATTTATTTAAATTAAGACAATGGCAAATTTGCGTTTTTAATTGCCAAGTGGCATTGTGCCGACTTGCAGCACTTACGATATGGACATATGAATATGAATATCGCCAAGATGTGTGCGAGAATTCGCAGGCATTGCATTTATTACAAAAAGCTTCTGTTTATTTCCTGTGTTCCGAGTGAGTTGTCATTTAAGGAATCAATTGAGAGACGTATTGTGTTGTTGTAGTATGTCATATTTTATAATTGAAGAAATATTTGACAGGTTTCAAATTGAAATTGATTAAATTTTCTTAAAAGCGGGTATTTAGACAAAAAATTTGGTATATAATTTGTCCAATAGAATATGACTTTTAAGATAATGCAATTATAAATTTAATTTAATGTACAAATAAAAATAATTTGCTAATTGGTCTTATTTTATTTTGTTGTGGTATTTATGTAGCTATAAATTTCGATAATTTGTAGAGTAAATTTATCAATTTCCTGTTTTTATCAAACTTCAAATAAATATAAAAATTCTGTTTTTTAAATGTAATGCAAATTTTTTAAAAATGTTTAATTTTACAGATCTCTGATGACCTATTTCTAAAATATTCTGGCAGTCGCTGTTTGAACTCTATAGGACATTTGGCCTTTGGCAATTGCAGGCGTTAGTCGAGCTCAATTGCTGGTGACAGAGAGAGAGATTGGAGTTGTGAAAAACGGAGGAAATTGTTTAACAATATGTGGATTGCAACAATGGTTGGCAAAATTGTGAGTCGAGTGTGCCAAATGGCAAACAATGGACGCAAAATGAACAAAGCCAAAAATGCTTTGGAGAATGCAATAAAAATTAAATAAAGTCATCAAGACTATTTACAATTTTTGAAATTGTTTCATTCTCTCAGCTCGCACAGCGCATTGTCAAATGGTGCGTGCAACACAGTGGCAGCATCAGCATCGATGCTGTTGAGTAATTTAGTTGCGACCCAATTGACCTGGTCGCCCACAAGCGAATCCAGGTGCAAAAAAATAACGCAGAATCTATGCGTTTGCATGGTTTTTGTCTGTTGCGCTGTCGTGTGATTTATGAAAGTCGTCCCTTCAGCTGTAGTCGCAATAGAAATAGGATAGATACCCTCGCAAAACCAACTGCTCGGGGCATTGTGTGTAGGCGTCAATGCACTTGGACTAAATGCCACTCGACGCTCGATCCACACCTTTCCAAGTATTTCGGGCAGCATCATTGCGACTGACCTGTGGTCATCCTCATCATTGGGCATTATTGCTCTTGATCATACCCCAGGCACAATGCCGTCTGTTTGACCAACGCACTTTTGGCACGCTTCCTGCCCCGTAACCCCTGCCTGCTGCCTTCGTCCCTTCGGCCCCTATATAGTATACATCTATCTCTATTTATAACCATAACCATAACCCTACCCAGGCAATCTTTGTTCTTTGTTCGCTGAACTCCGACCCCTACTGCTTGATCTATCCCTACTCCAAATTTCCACCCCCAACTCCGCCGACGCTGCTGTCCGCTAAACGCTGCGTTTAAGGCGTCTCTTAATTTTCGAGTGGCGTGTCCTTAACTCTCATGTGTGTGTGTGTGTGTGTGTGTGTATTGTTTGATCCTTATCGCGATCGCCTTTATTGTTATTGTGTAATTTTATATCAAAAGTGCTTTGTCATTCTCCGAGAAGAAACAAACACTCTCCTCGCCTTCGCCTTCGCCTCGCTTTAACTAACTGCGAGGGTGTTTTCACGATCCCCTCCTCCCCGACTCTTGCGGCTCTTGAAATTTTCTTGTTGTTCTCAATGAAATTTATTATGACATTTGGCGCGTGTTGAAAGGTTTTAATAAGCGGCCTCTCCCCATATGTGTATTGGGATTAGTTTCAATGTTGGGGCACGGGCAGCACAACATGTGGTAAGTGATAATGGGGTTTGGTTAAAACTACTGTGAGGCTTATGGAGGATCAACAAAAGGCTTGCCTTTAGGGATAGAACGGGTGTTCAGAGCTGTGAATGAAATATGCGAAGCACAGAATAAATAGTTCCCATTGAGGAAAAGTGTTTAGTTAAAAGGTTTTTAAGTAGCCGAGGTATAGAGTTATTGATTTAATTTGAAAATTATTTTTGTTTTTGGTTAATTTTTCTGGAATACTGGAAAATATTTAAGAAAATTTATTCACACATATTTGGGGACATTTTTATAGAAAACATTATCATTAAAAACTGTTCGAATATTAAATGTATTTTGTAAATACGATTTTGTGCAATCAATCTAGTCATAAACTTCAGTTTAGCTTAAAAGAATCAATATTCAAATATTCGAATATTATGAATGATCCCATATTATGGAAATTGTTGATTTTTTTCAACAGTTCTCCATATGTCGTTCTCCGTATTTCTTTTTCTCATTCTCTCTTCCGGTAACTCTCTCTCTTTTCCGCTACCCTCTATTATCTTGATTTCAGAGCATCTGCATGTTGAATGACAACGAGAAGTCATCATAAAAACGCCGAACACAAAGCAAAACATTTAAATTTGTTGTAATAAATTGCGTGTGTGTGTGTGTGTGTGTGCAACAAGAGCAACAAAAGTGCAGCAAGAACAAAGCGTAACCACAATTGGCAGCAAAATCAGCAGCAGCATAACAAAAGGGTTTTTACTCTGGCCAAAAGACGTTGGCCAACAAAAATGATTGCAGTTCATAACCGCAGCATCAGCAGCAGCTCGACAACGAATGCGATTGTGAATGTGAATGTGAATTCGATTCCGAATGTGAATGTGAATGTGAATGTGAATTGTTGTCGTATCGTTGATGTTATATATGCGTGTAATGGCTTCCTTAAAGCCAGCCGACAGCAACAGCAACAGCAACAATAACAACAAGTTGAGGAGATGAAAAACTTGCAGCGGTTCCATGATCAAAATCAGGCAGCCGACAAGCTCTTGGCAGGCCCTCAAAGTCAAGGTAAAAGGCTTGAAAGCCAACCGACCAAACACAGCCAACTTCGACTTGAGCACTGCTGGCCAGCCATCATGATGAGGTTGTCAACACACAGCAGGCAACTGAGACTGGATAAGTGGAACCGAACCGGGAGCTTAGCGGCCAATTTTGTAGGCAGTGTCAAAGATGGGCGAACTCCATATTAATTATGAGTTTTTCATGTACTCTACAAAATGCAGAGTCCATGCGATAAGCCCGCGAAACTTGTTGATAACAAAATCTGACACATTATTTTACTAAATGCAATAAGTAATTAATTTTGTAGCTACAAGGTTATAATTTGAAAAGTTTGAGGAATATGAAATAAATGAATTTACAATTTCAAAGGATATCAAGAATAATATTTATTGGTAGACGATATGAAATATATTTACATTTTATAGTTCATTTATTTCAAATATTTTGATAAATGCATTTTTCTTTTTATAGAACCTAACTCGTTTCTCAATACAATTTTGCGCAAGTTTAATTAGAGTATTTAAGCGTCATTATTCGAGCTATATCCCCTTGATTCCTTGAAGTTATTTCTGTGCTTTCCGTTGGAATTGTGCTGCATGAGCTGCCTGACAATTGTTGCCATTGCTGTCGCTTCTGAAGTTCAAGTTTTTGCCATTAAAATGATTAAATGCTTTGGCTTATGCTTAGGCATAACTAAAATGGTAACTCAAATGAGGAAAACTTGACTGCAGGACTTGACTGTAGAAGGCGGCTGGCGGTTGGCAGTTGGCAGAGTTTTGGCCAATGGCAATGCGTGACTTTTCGCAGCAAACGTAATCCAATAATTTTTAATTAAAACTCAACACTCGAGGCGAACAATTTTTTCCAGATAAACTGTCATTATGAGCCGTCAATTAATTTAGACGATGCTGTTTGCCGTTGCCTGCTTCAGCTTTAATGATGATCATCAACAACGTAGAGCCACAGCAATAACAACAACAACAACATCCCAAGCAACTAGAACAACGACAACCACAACTGATACAACGACGACGACACTAAATGAATATTGATAAATGGGGCGTTGAAGTGGGCGTTGAGTGTTTGCTATAAGGCAGCGCGAAGCTCGCAGCTCTCAGTTCACAGCTCTGCCAGCTTCGCGGAACTACAACTTGTAGAACGACAACTTCACTTGCCACACAATTTCTTTTTCGCATACCCTGTAATTGCGAGCAACCGGTAAAGAGATGCATGCTAAAGTCTAAGGAATGCAATTAAATCAAAGAATTATTTAATTTTCAAAGTATAAAAACTCTTTCGATAAATTCTGCCTTTGAAATATAATTTAAAATAATATCTTTAAATTTAAATTGATAAGATTAGTCGAAAGTATTGAAAGCCTATTGAAAATATAAGAATTCCGTAGTTGATTAATAGTAATTATTTTGAAATTATGAAATATACAATTATATTGTAAACCACGTATAATTTCAACTCTATGGGATAATGAAAAAATAAAAAAATAGTAAACTATAAATATTTGCAAATTGTTAAATGAAAAATTAGACCAAAAAAGGTTTCTTAACTTTGATGCAGAATAAAATTCAAAACAATCTCTGAAGTAACAATTTGATCAATAAATTCTTGTATACAGGGTATCGCTTTGTAGTGAACTTATTATCGCAAGTTTTCTCTACTTTTTTTTTGGCTTAAGCGCTTTGAGCGCTGACAATACTAATAACTGATATGAAAATAACAGCAATCAAAGACTGTGGCTATGGCACTGTAAGTGCCTGAGAATTGTTAACAGAGAGGCATATGGAGGAAAAGGAAGCGTGGCAGTTGGAGTTGAGTTCTAACAATGGAACTGCAAGTTGTGCATAGTTTTTAAACAGAAATTAAAGCACAAATTGCTACCGCAATCACTTCAAAGGGCCGTCGTCAACTCTGCAACTCTCCATTCCGGTAGCCAAAAGATTTGCGTTGCGGCACAATGCCAAAGAGGAGGCCAATACACAAACACACACACGGACACACACAGGGACAGTGGCAATTCCTGTACTGCCAGCATACACATCCATCAATTTCTGACGCTTTCATCAAGCGGTTCTCTTCCACTTCGACTGACGACATTTGCCACAATGCCCACAAACTCTCGACTGGGGCCCCGCCGATGTTCTCTGATTATTGTTTGCCACTCGAGGCCGAGGCCGAGCCCGAGGCTTCACTCTGGACTCTGGGCAATGGGCAATGGGATTGCTGCGATTGGGCTGTGCTTGAGTCTGTGACTGGGACACATGACTTTGGGGCTTTGCGCATTTAAATTGTCGGCAGGATCCAAGCGTTTTGCGCTAATATCCACCAAAAAGCATCTTCTCTGTCGCTCCTCAAAGCATTCCAGCTACAGCATTTTTTCTCATCTCTCTTTGATTTTCCTTTTAGCTGACTTTTTTTCATCTTCCGTTGTTCGCTGGCATTGACATCTTTTCGTCAAAGTCAAATCATTCATTTTGCCGCATCAAAATGCATAAATATTTGGCCTTTTCGCTCTGCTTGTTGTTGTTCTTGTTGCTGTTGCATTCAGTGCTGTGCCGCTTGTTTTGAGCCATAGATCTGGCTTGAATTGCTTGTTGATTGTTCCGATTGTCTCCGACTCTCTGTGGCTCTTGGTTAGATGCCGTTGCCAGTTGCCGGCAGCCTGCTGCTTTCGACAACATTTAAATCGCTAGGCGCAAATATTTCGCTAGAGTTGTCAGCTTTATTTTCAATAGCAAATTATAGACTGTACAAATTCTCTGTCAATTTTATTAAGTAAATAATATATTTAAAATAAATTCATTAAGGATTTAATGTATATTACGTCATTAAAAAAGATCCCAAGTCAGAGTAAGCTCAAACAATATAATAATAAGAATTCTTCTCATCAACAAACAAATTTAAACCTTATTGCGAGCCAGAGCCTGGACAAAAAAAAGGAAATGTGTTAAAATTCTGGCTTATGTCACATTTAATTAAAAAATCACAAATAATTGTTGGACATTCTAGAATGTCAAGATAAATAAAATGGGAACATTAATTAATTTAATGATTTCATTCAATACATAATAACATAATTACAGCAGCTAAGATAAGTTACCGAAAAGTTGATGCTAAGGAAATTTAATTTTTTACTATCCACTATGTAGCTATTTCTCCTACATTTGAGAATATAAAATATTTTCATAATATCAGAGGCAATCAGTGGCTTCTTTTGGACTGCTCGGCAACCCTATTTCGCATCTTGCGCTGTGCGATGATGAAATGCCAAATCCGCGTCCCATCAAATGGATCGATGCTAATGCACACAGAGTCCGAAAAGCCGCTCCAGCAATCGGCTACTGTATTCCGCGTCAGGTTCTCCCTCCACTGCGGTGGAGAGGAGATTCATTCGAAGATCGGCATCGCTTTGAACGGGCAAACAGCCGGCGATTGGCGGTGTGCACAATGCCATCAAAATTTAAATAGCAAACAAGCGAAGCTCAGCCGCAAATTCTTCACAACAAAAACGCAAAGGAGAAGAGAGGTTGAAGAAACCGCTGCATTCCCTTATGTCTGCGACATTTTTTTCGGGGGCCAGGCAAACGACAGAGATTTTGGGAATGTGCGGTTAGCTGGCTGCAATTAGGTAACGATCAAGTTATGCGCGGCCCTCGGTTAACGGTAAAGCTAAAGCCAGCGCGGATCCAAGCGCCTCGAGGCCCTTGAATTGCGAGTGAATGTCAAGGTCAAGCGAGCAGCTTGTTAATCAGTCACAGGCAGCAGAAGAAGGCGGCAACTGGGAACTGAAAGCTGAGAAACTGAGAAGAAACTGGCAAGTATGGAAGTGAAGCTGAGCAATGGGTGTATGCGACTTATTGATTTATTGTGGGGACCCAAACCCCACAATTACCAACTGAAGTCCAACTGAATCGCAGCGAATGACAAAGATGAAAAACGAGCTCGATGCGCGGCTATGGAAATGTGATAAGCTATAATTAAGCGGCTCAAAAAGGATGCCACTTGCGACTTGCAGACTTGGTTGCGAGAGAGATATACAAATGGGGCGTGTTATATGCTAAACAACATGCAAGGGGCGTGGCGCTGTAAACAAATTTAATTTATACAATATGCAAAGAATTAATTTGTATTGAAAGCTGTTGCAGCCTCAGCATCAACTGCAGCTTAAGTCTCAGTTTCAGTTGGAGGCTTTGGGCATGCTGCATGCCCCAAAGTGGGGCGTGACGGCCAGCCGAGAGCTTGGCATTTCAATTGGGCAGCGGGCAAGGTGGCGCCCCAACTGGTTCTTGAATTTCAATTCGTATTTTCCCCCCCCACCCGTCGCAGCCACATATCACATGGCATATTCCTGGCCCGATCCTTTTGTGTCCGACTCCGACTCCGACACCGAAACGCGAAACGGAAATATTAATAATAATTTTCATGTCGGCGCAAACCGCAAAATTATGTACAAACATGCAATATGTCATAATACTATTTTTACGAAGGAAAAAACAAACGAATAAATGTAATCGATCAGGTGTCTACTCAAAGACTCATTGACCAACAACCGCCAACAACAATTGACAAATAATTCATAAACATATTTCAAGTCGAAAGAAAATTAATTTGCCCGCCAACAGGCAAACATTGTCCCTCCCCTCCCCTCAACTCAAATCGACTAACCTGCTGTTCATTATATGACGTGTTGACATTCGGAATGACAACACCAACAACAAAGACAACGACTTGCCTGGGCTGTCAATCATTTGGGGTGTTTAGCAACAACTTTTATTGGTTGTGCCAATTATTCATATTGTTCCATTGAATCGAAACGGAACTGTTAGAATCAACTGACAGCTGCACCTCATAATGGGTATTTTTCCTTGCCCACAGCAGCGAGTACTCGTACTTGCACTCGTTCCCTTGGCCCTAATACTCGACGTATCCGTTACCCAAAAGTCACGCGAACAGTTTAACGTTTTACCAGGAAATAACTGGGAAATCCTGTTTGTAGAAAATGAATTCTGATGGACAAGTTTAGCTAAGCTAATAATATTAATTTTTAATTTAAATACTATATAAACAGGTATCGATTTGGGTCAACATTAAGATTATATACATATGTAATTGAAATGTAATCTCTTAGATCAATTTCTTTTCGCAGGTCGTGATCCATCAAAAACTTGTTTGACTTAAAAAAAAATGAAAAAAAAAACAGTGTGATGGAACTTCACGATATTTCTCCATATTTTCACTAATGAATTTTAGAGTAAAACAAAATAATATTTTATTTAAAAGAGCATTAATTTCTTACCAAGGTACCTCACTTATCAGACCCCCCAAAAGTAGAGAAAAGTGAGAAATGCAAAAGGATTTGGCAGTAAAAAAAATTATCACAGTTAATTTTGACAGCTACAAATATTTTTGGTATCTCATTCGAAAGTGCATTCTTTTATAAAGCTACTCTGAAAAAATCATTAAAATCGGTTCATAAATAACAAAGTTATTCACGAAACAAATTGCCCTTCTAGATTGCAAATATCACAGTGCAATATGTATGCAAAAAAAATTTACATAAAATATATACATGCATACATACAAAGGTCTAAAATCTATATCGACACCTTTTTAAAATAAATGTTGTGGGCTCGATCTGGCACCCAACTTGGTTTATAGTTAGGTGATTTTATCATTTTAAGAATATCATGAGCAACGGTCTGACAATTGTTGCCAATTAACTTGTAGTGATACTGCGGCTGGCAGCTCTTGACAAGCGCATCTAATGCATCGAGCTGTGCGTCGCTTACAGTCAGCTCTTCACTATGTGATATAATCGAATGGGCTTCATTGATCATCATGTCTGACACATGTGCATAGACCGATTGTGGCTCTGTTGCATTGAGTTTAAGTCGTATTGCGGCAGCACATATGTCCGCCGACGTTAGGCCTGACGATTGCCAATCTAACATTTCCGAACCTCTTCTGAATCCCACTCGCCAACTACCGGGAGTGCATGCTGGAAACGATCCAAAAGTGCAAGTATTATTTGTACCGATCAACGAACCGTCTGTGCTCACTGCATTGCCGTCCGAGACGCCGTAGAACCTCAGAGTTCGGCTACGACCGTTCGAGCTCGAGTACTCTATGCAAAGATATAGATGCAAAGGCACAACTTTCAAAAATCGCAGCAGCTTGAGCAGCAGCGACTCAGCTAGCGAAATGCTGCCATTTAGTTTTTTTTGCGTCAACTTGTAGAAATATCGAGTCGGGCGATTGCCACTAGACAATTTACGCCAATGATATGAAACGGTGGTAGAAGTTGAATTTCTCATATTGTTTTTTCTCCCTTACTATATATACAAAGTTTATAATTCCTATGATGTATTCAACTTTGCAAGCACCAAGAATTTTTGTAATCGCTCTTATTATTCTATATTATCACAGCAGTTTAATTTGTCGTAGCTTCGCCAATAACCCCCCAAAGCAGCAGAAGTCGAACGACCAGCGACCAGTGAATTCTGCTGTTCTATCTTACCGCAGCAAATAAAGAATTCAGTTTTGCAAATAGCATTTTGCAGTATTCTCCTATATTACGGTTAGGCATAAGAAATCAGAAATCGCCCGCCTCAAGCCTCAAGAAGTCGCGCTACGCGACCCGCCGTTTGACCGACGTCAGCCCTACGCTCTCGACCATTCCCCACTAGCGAAATTGCACGACAAACAGTGAACTTAAACTTGATGATTCATTTCTGGTTCTAAATCCAGACAGTTCCAATGAACTTGATCGAACTTGTTAGACATGTCGCTATAAGTTTATATACGCTATTATGGCATGTGCACAAAATTGCATCAATGGCGTTGGGGCAAAGTGTTCGACACAATTGGAATAGCGTTCGTGGTCCGCGGTTCAACTCCCGGTATGTTTACTATTTTAAAATTTTTTTTTTATTTTCACATTTTTGTTTAATTTACAATGCCTAACTTTTTGACTAACGCAACAAAATAATTAGACAACAAAATGCTTAAAAATGCTTAAAACTACAGATCTGGAATATGGCATGTTTTAAATTAACAAAAATAGTTTTACTTGTTGTTTAATATGTACAACGTTGATCGACTAACTAAGCAAGCAATGCAATTCGAACGCAAAAGTATATGAATTTGAAAAAATCTGGTTGCTTCCTTAAATATTTTAAAAATTGTAAAATGCTTTACTATGATGACCTATTCATCTCGCCCAAGGGGCGCTTGAAATATGTGGGTAAGTAGAATTGATTTTTTATATAAACCAAATACTTATGTTACATATATACTTTCACTCTGCCGCTTAGATAATGCAGTTGAGGCGATCAATCGCGAGGGCATCACATCGGTGGCAGTGAGGAACGACCAGTGTGCCGTTGTTGCCTCTCAAAAAAGGAAAGATCCAAACCTTGTGGCGGAGACTACCAATTTTTTTGAACTCACTTATTCAATTGCTTGCGTTGCAACTGGCCTTGGTGGTAAGCATTAAATAAAAGTTTTTTAATGTAGGCAGAAGAAGACATCTTCGATCCTCTCTTCGTGATCAGCGGTAACAGTTTAAATTCTAATAGACCTATCCTTCAGCTATATGTCTGTCGGTTTGCTGGTATTAACAGCCCATATCTCATTAGCTTTAAGCGCTAGGGTCTTCAAATTCGTCGACAATAGACATACATTTTTTTATTTCCTCAAAAGTAAAACACATCACTAATTTTATGAGCCTCAGTCTAGAATTTTCAAACACAATATAATAATCGCATTCTACATTTTGCTACGATCGGTTTACAAACAATTCTTGAAACAATTTAAATTGTATTTTTGCCACTTTTGCAGGGGATTGCCAAGCTCAGGTGTTAAAAGCACGCAACGAGGCGAGAAGATTCCGTAAGAAAATCTATCATGATATGGGGATAGATGTTCTCTGTCGTCGCATGGCCGACATCAATCAGGTGTATACACAGACTCTTAATACCCGTCCGCTCGCTTGCGCCATGATGTTCATTTCGTACGATGATCATTTCAAGGGACCTAGAGTCTACAAAACAGATCCATCAGCACTCTACTGCGATTACTATGCTTGTGCTTCAGGTACCAATATGTTGGAAGCCGAGGATTTTTTACGCAAAAATTACAAGAAAAATTTGACAGAGAAGAACATTATTCAATTGGCAGTAGATTGTTTGACAAACATTTCGGCAAATGACGAATTTCGACCCAGTGACTTTGAAGTTGGTATTGTGAGTAAATGTAGGCCACGATTCCGCAGGCTGGACGTGGAGGAAATCAAGGAATATTTTCCATTCAGTGATGATATTAAATATCAAATTTAAATATACTAAATAAACAGCATGCATGTACTAGAACACATGCATATACTAGAATACTCTATTTACTATAATTTATACTAATTTATAATATTTTTTTTACTTCCTTATATATTAATTGATTTTTTCGGTTATATTGAAAGCAATATTTTTGGCCAACGTAAAAGTAAAGCCTCAAGTTTTAAATGACTATACTTATCTTTTATTTGTACTTTTCCTCATTGTTTTGTATATAAATAATTTGGTATTATTATTACACACAATTAAAAACATTAATTGGAATATACAAGTAATTTTTTGATTATTTTTAATATTTGTATTATAATTATAATGATTATATTTAAGCTATATTTATTGAAATTTTCTCGTCTTGGCACTTTTGCCCACACTTAGTAAAGCAAACAATTGTGCTCACTCAATTGCACAAATGTAACCAAGTTGATATCATAATGTTCAGAAGGCGTACGCTGCTTTCAACAACAAGCCACTTTCGAGAGCCGTCGGCATTTCAGGCACTTCTGATGACAGCTTCATGGTTGTTGGCTCTGCACACCTTTTTTTCATAGAGTAGCCGCTAATGAAAGCTAGGTTATGTGCATATTCAAATTGCGCTAATGAGAGCTGTCGTTAATTTAATTAAGCAAATTAGTGCATATTCAAATTACAACTCGAAGAAACCTAAAGAGCACAGCTTGTTGGACACAGTTGGGTGAGCGTGCCGGGGCAACTACTATTTGTACTTATGTAGGAATTGTCAAAACAGGAATACGAGCGACTGTCAGATGAGTTGGCAGATTTGGCAGTCGCTGTAATTAATCAAAAATTTCAAATCCAACATTTACATGGCATTCGAAATGCAATTGACCATTAAATGGCATATAATTCAAGCTATGACGGCACATAAAATGGGAATCACACACATGATTTGCATTTTCGTAGCAGGAAGTAGCCAAAAAACTCCCCAAGGAACAGCGACAGGAACATGAACATTACAAAGGTTATTTCACATATAGTTTTCAAAGAGAAATTATAATATTTATTTAGATTCAAAATCACTTTTTTTATTAAACATGTTCCCAAGATAATTGCAAGAATATCCACAACATTAATCACGTTACCGAAGCCCGTAAAATTGACCATTAAATGGCACCATTAAATGTGATGTCCAACGTGAGGCAAATGATTTGCATTTTTGATAGCCAAAACTACCATGCCGAAACTCCCAGGAGAATTTGAGAGACAAATTGCCGAAAAAACAAAATGAATTGGAAGCTGGGAAATCATCATCAAACGAGCTGCATGCAAAACGCGCATAAATATGCTCGTAAAAAACAAAACCGAAGCGTTGGCAGATAAAAAACTGAGGCAACCGCCCGCTGTCCAATGATGTCGCCTGGGCACGCACCAGGACGACGAGCAGCTCGGCTAACGAGGCCAGTCGCGAAACCACCCCACGCACAGGAGCAGGAGAAGCAGTGATAGAAGCTAGATCGGCAGCGAAAGCAGGCGCCCTATCAAAACGTGACGACGACGAAAGGGGTGGCGACTGAGAAATCCACGACAATCATTGAATCCTTATTACTGTCATTATCGAGGGCCGGCCACGCGGGTCCTGAGCTTGCGTTCAATTCCATTCCACTTTTTTTTTATCTTTTTATCATCGTGGCGCTTCAGTTGCAGGCTGGCAGGGGTAAGGAGAACAGAGCATATAATTTCCAACTAATTTCAGTTTAGTTGCGCAAACGACCGCGACGCGTGTCCTGCGGCAATTTTCAGCCTGTTTCGGTTTGTGGTCGCCGCTTTTGGTTTACCAGTATTTTGTCCATCGTCCATTGTCCTTTTGTCCGTCGTGAGAATGTCCTTGTGTCCTTGTCTATCCATCGTTTAGCGTATTAATTGTCACACAAAGTATCGCATGGCCAGCCCAGAACGAACTCAACTCCTCGACTCCTCATTGGTGCGTCCTCATTTTTGTTTTTTCGTGTCTACCTTTGATTGCAACGTTTATCGCCTCCAATTTATTTGTATTCGAATTACCTTTTCGTGGTCACACCCCCGCTGACGAAGTATTTACTCGACCAGCGTATTGAATTTCAATTTCAAATAGCTTTTCGCCATCTCTCCCCCAAAAGCCGCCATCAATTCCATTTGCTTTTTATTTAATTTGCTAAGTAAATAGCAGTCGCTGCATAGGTTGCATAACACTCAATTGGAGGCAGCTCTGTCATAGCTAAAATAAGGTGTGTTTACGAATCATTGACCACTTTCAGCCCATATTGACTATCAAAAAGAATACCTATATAGGCACAACAATTTATTGTTTAAAATTTTAAAATTTCATTGATAAAATAAAATATATAAATTAAATAAAAAAAAGTATTCTCAAAATTTTATACATTATTTTCAATACCAAAAATTAACTCTGATTTGTAAGCCTTCTTTATTCATGTTCCACTATTTGCGATTTAAAAGACATGAAAAACCTTTCACTCATAATAGAATTTGAGAGTTCAAAAATTAATGCACAAATTAGCAATCAATGAGCTGTCTTATCAATGCAGAATAACAAATTCGATAACAAAAACCCAACCCAACGCAATCGATATACCAGAAATAGAAACAATTTATAAAGTCGTCATCATTCAACGTCTGCTTATCTATTGAAATTTACCATAATTTCGTTGGCAATACTGAGGACTGATATGAAGTGACCGATTGCTTGTGAGAAGTGAATATGGCTGATATCATGCCTAGAATATCAGGAAAATACCAGAAAGTACAAGATTTCATTAAAGAACTATGAAAGAAGCGAATGCAAAGAGAAAGTGAAAACAACTTGAATTGGCCTAAATAAACAAAAGAAATGTCTCACTGATAGTGCGTGGAATAATAATCGGGCGCGTAATTCAATTCAAATGTCTTCCTTTTTTTTTGGGGGGGGGGGGAAACAAGCAATTAATAAATATCCGCTATACGAAAGAGACGGCGGGAAAGAGCTATGAATTCGGGTTGTAATTGTTATCAATGCATAAACAAATTTATTTAGTTATTTCTTTATTTATTGATGTTTGCGCTGGCACCTTTCGTGGCGCAGGCGGAGGTGACAAGGAGTCCACTTCCAAGTCGACATTGCCCCGACGCTATCTCGACCGGCTGATATAAATAGCAAATATTGAAGTTCTAGGAAATGCAGCGCCCCAATACGAACGATTTATAGAAAATTACGAATGCAAGACAACTCAATAATTGTTGGATGTGTGCATTCAATGAGTGCATTCATAACGCCGCGTCACCTGATTCGACAGTCGCTCCACATCGGAAATGCCATAAAACACATAACAGACACAGGTTCAAAGTTTCATCCCATCCATTCGCTGGCCATTCTGTCGCCTGCCGCCATTTTGTATTTATCTCTGAGATTTTTGCATTCTACATCCCATCTCCTCGGGTTGTATGCCCCCTTGACGGCACTTGCCCTTTTTACGCCGTTGTCATCATCCACAGGGGCCCTTGGCTCTTGGCAGGCCAATCAATCAAGTTTTTTTCTCTGTGGCTTTTGCATGCGCCGACAAGATGGAGGCAACCAGCGCAACATAAATATGCAAGGCCCAAGCCTCAGCAAAAAACTCCGATAAAAAGTGGTCATCCAACGCACACAGTCGCACAAATTTACATTGCAAGGTGCAAAAGACAAGATGAGGCACCGCAATGAACTCCAACTAAATGAACTCTTAATACTCTTACTGATCTGCGATGGAGGACAGTATGAATGAAGGGTAGAATAAATAATTATGATAATTTAAATAATCGGTTTTACGAAAGTTTAACTCATCTATTTAAAACAATTTTGTTAATAAAAGTAATTTATAATTTTCGGTTTTAAAATGTTTTTTTCTTTTGGTTATTCACTCTATTCTAATTGGCATACTTCAAAATTGTACAAAATCTTTAATTTATTAGGCATTTATTTAATAAATACATATTTTTAATTACATTTTATTTTTCACAGTTTTTTTCTCTATACTCTACTCAGGTTTGGTTAAAATATGTAGTATGCAAAATTCCCATTCCTATGTTTTGGAAACAATCTCATTAATAAATTGAAAAACTTCTTTTTTAATATGTTTTTAATTGAAGTTGTTTACTCTCTTATAGTATTTAAATTGTAAACCGTCAAAAATATCAGCTTCAAAGCGAGCTGTCAAGGCTTCCAGCTTGCACAATTTAATAGCTGATATAAAACTTTGTTAGCTGAAAAACCAGACAGCTCACCGCAAAGTTAATATTTTCAGGAATTGAGATTCGAACTAGAGTCTCGTATAATGCTTTTCAAAAAGCCTACAGCCTAACATAGAACACCAGAAACTGAATGAAAGTTCTTTCCACTTTATGACAAAGTTGAAAGACTCTCTCTCGGTGCAGGTGTAAAATGGAGACCCAAACGTGGCATGCAACATCGCAGCGTTGACAAACTGTACGCCACACGGGGCAGCAACAGTTGGATGCAAGGCAGCAGCAACAGTCGTTGTCCACAATGGACGTCTCTCAGGTCTGTCGCTGATGTATCTGTATCTGCATTCTGTAGTTGCCACTTTTTGCTTGCCACACAGCAGCATCAACAGTCTGCAGACTCCGACTGACATTTTCTTAATTTATGCGTTTTGCGCGCTCGATATGCAATTTTGTTGTTGCTGATGTTGTTCTAATGGGATCCAAGAGCGATTCCCCTGCTGCTTGTTGTGAGCATCCTCAACAGGACTTATCTCTCTACCTGCACCTGGTATGTCGTTTATCTTGTAATATTTATTATGCTTAATGTAAGCAAACATAATTACATAAATAACATTAAAAATGCAAAATTATCCCACGATAAGAACCAGCTGACAACATTAAAACATCAATTAATGTTGTACCCAAGCAGCAGCCAGCTCCTTTTTCAGTTATCCGCAACTCGACTTTCTGCATCTTAATTTATTATTTACAACTGCGTGAAAGATGCATGAATACTGAGAACACGGCCAGCTAAGAAAGCATTAAAGTTATTAAAAATTTCAATGATAAACAAGAAATAGGAAACGGAAACTTTGAAAGTAAAGCTTATTCATTTTAAATGAATTTTTAACATCTGCAAAACTGAACTGAAAACTCAAGAATAGTTTTTGAGTAGTTGTATTTATTTGCACTTTGGTGAAAATATTCAAATGACCCTCATAACAATTATGCGCTCAATTGACAGCCAAATGCAGTAATGTTATAATAAAGCTAGCGGCCGCAGATCTGAATTTTCGTAGCCAATTAATTAATTAAACCGCCACACACCCACACACACACTCTTACTCACTGCGGGAGGGCGAAGGGAGGGGATTGCGTTTACATACTCTAAATGAAATGCAATGAGAATTTATGGTCGCCAAGTCAACGAATTTGTCAAAGCAAATCAATAGGCCGCGGTGACCCCCTCGAATATTTCCCACAGCAGTGAGTCGAGTGTGTGTTTTTTATGCAATCGAAGTGGATAATTGTAACTGACGCCCAGATGTGCGCAAAAGGTCCGACAACAAGCGGCGACAAACGGGCGACACATTTGGCCAAAGAAGAGAGACCGAGAACAAACTGCGGTTTGTTGTGCGTAGCTGACTCGGAATCGATATGGATGCGACGCGAGTTGGCTTAGCTAATTATTCAATTGAAGAACGTTTAATTTATTTCAATATAATCGAATTGAAAGATCGCGCAGGCATCAGCAACAGCAACAGCAACAACAACAGCAATGACAGCAGCAACTTGCCAACTGGCGCTCCCACGAAAGTCAAACAAATTCATTTAATGTTTAATTGTCGATACCAAACGCACCCAGAGGGGTTTAATGCGCCACAGTGGCGTTGCCGAAGAGGAACTACAACTCTGACAAATTAGTAATATATATATATCGATTCCCTCTGTAGAATGTCCCAACTGCGCCTCTGGCTGGCGTTCTGTTTGTGCTTGCCGCCCACTTGAAAGGCTGCAAATTTAAATTTGATTAAAGTAAACAACGGAAATTCAATTGCAAAAGTAAACTGAAGCCATTTAAAACTGCATTACTGCGAGTCACTTTTTAATTCAATTATATCAATGAGCTGGGAAATAATGTGTGATGATCTAAGGAAGGGGTCAGCTGACTGAGGAATTAGCTCCAAGCCAAACCCATTCCTTGAATGATTAAACATTAATATTTGTGGTTCACCAAAAATACTTTAAGATACTTTGAAATTGTATCTGCTGAAATATGTATTGAATAATAATAGAGCTATAAAATAAACCCATTAATGAATTTATATAAATAATTGTAGACAATAAAATAATTTAATATATTTAACTTTTTAAAATGTTTTCTGCTGCAAGTTCTGAAATATATATGTATGGAATAACTTGTACTACATTTGTTTTTAAATTAATTAAATAGATTTCTTTGTCCTTTTTAAATTACATTTCTTTCGATATTGTTACTTTAAAAATAAAATAACTTGCTTTACCTTAAACAATTCGCTTTGCAACCCAACACATAACGAGCTACCCAAGTTTGCTGTCTTGTCAGACACTTTGCACCTCCTGACGCCAAGAGATAGGTTGAAGCCTAATGATTTGACAAACATTTATGATAATTTTAATGCGAAAACAGTACGCATAAATTAATTAAGAGTGCGAACAACTGGCAATGGAGAGGTCCAAGTGAGCACTCGTAATCGTAAATGTATATTAATTTTTATTTTCTATCTCACTCGCTGTTGACCAACAAAGCGATTAAATATGTATATAGCTGAGTGTGTGTGTATGTGTGCACTTGCCTATAACTATAAGCGAGGCAAGAGAGTATTACTAATGTATTTACGATCAAGACAAATGTGTCACCAATGACAACAACAACAACAACAACGACTACGACGACAACGACAGCATTATAAGTATAACAAACAGGTCTATAAGTGGCAATGAGGCAAAAACCGTAACACGGCCACACAACATGACACAAAAATTAATAACAGCAACGACTTTTGTATCTGTATCTACTACACAAAGTATCTGTATCTATGTGTGTGTCTGTGTGTGTGTGTGTGCGGTAAACTCATTAAATTTACAATAATGCGTACAATAACTAAAACACGTATTAAAAATCCTAAATGCCCCCAATGATATTGTCGTCGTCGTCGTCGTCGTCGCAAATGAAAAAGATGTCACTTTATGGCCAGATAAGCAGAAGGAGCAGGGTAATAGCGGGAGGGAGGAGGAGGGGCAATAGACATCGACTATCTGATAAGTCGGGTGTACATATAATTATTTGCTTTTAATTAAATTACGTGGAACAGCGTGTGCAGTTAAGTGGATTTGTGTGTGGAAATTAGAATTGTTAAAATGTACCAAAAATCAGATTGATATCCCCAATACTCTCTCTCTCTCTCTCTCTATCTACCCACAACAACAACTGTGTCGAACATAAATTCATTAATAACATTTACGAGGGGCACAAATTCGTAGCTTATCAGCTGTGAACTCAAGTTTTGAATTTAATAATTCTTGTTGTTGCGCAATGATAAATGTCGTTGGTATGTGCCATGAATCAGTTTTCAATTTTCTACTTAATTTGAAAGCAGCAGCATGAGAATCGACCGAATGGGGGGTGGGGGGCGGCGGAGGGCAATGAAAGGTGTTGTGTTGTGTGGCACACGCAATAAGCGAAAAAGGTACAACCAACAAAAACAAAAAATCAAAACAAGAAGAAGCAGCAGCCAAAAGCCAGCCAGAGATACGTGATCAGCGCATATTTATCGCGACATCTGCGCAGTTGGCCATTAACAGGCCAAAAGACGAGAGAGACTTTTGCCTGTAATGAGGCCACAGATGTGCTGCAGATAGCAGCAGCTAGACACAGCTTCACTGCTCTGAAGGAGCAGAAGGCAGACCTGGAGCTGAGATTGTCAGCCTCGATATGGTAAGCACTCAAAACTGAGCTGCACTTGGCTGCCGGCTCTATGCAGAGCAGCAGCTGCTTCCCAGTTCCCACTCCCACTACTTCGACTGCAACTCCCACTCCCACTCCTTCCACAACTACTTTCAAGATCGCGATCGCTATCGATGGCTTCGGAACGCGTGCACGACCTGTCAAATCGATCGTTGGCGCTTTTTCTCGTGCACTCATTATGATTATGACGCTGGCCAGCATCTTAGCTGCAGATGGGTTTGGTAGCCACAACAACCACAACCACAACCACAACAACAAAAAGCAGGGGCAGTGCCACTTTATGTGGGTGTAAAAACTAGTGCAAGGAATGCGGCTGAAAGCAGCCAAAGTGTTGACTTTTTACAGCCAAAAAGTGAAAGAATGCAAAGCAGGCGATTGTTTAAAAGCTTTTTTTGTAGTTTCCCAAAGTAAATGCATTAACATAAGAATGCATTTTAGTATTTTTTTAAATCTGTGTAAAATATTATTAACTTAGTTTCAATAGCCTTATCAATTAAATCCAATTGCCTGCTACTGTTAAGATACAAAAGATAAATTTAATCGGAAACATTTTTAATACTTCAAGCGATTTTTAAAATGTTTTCAGCCATTTGCGAAATTCATGAATTATACTTATGACAATAATTCAAAGATAAGCAGGCTATTATTTTGAAATCAGATAAGCGCTTTTATATTTTTACTCACAGTTTTGCTATGATAACATATTTTCTAGCCTGTATTTTGTAATGATATTTAAGTTGTGATGAACAAATCTATATATACAATTTAGTCTTGCGATTTATTGACAAATAATTTCTTCATTCAAGATTCAGATGCTTGGCGACTTTTTAATAGGAATTTGAATCTATTTTTACAGGAAGCCAATGGCCTTTCAGTTGACATTATCCGCCGAGCTTTTCATTCTGTAACGATTTGCCGCATATTCAGATAATTTTCATAAATTCTAGCATAGTATCCATCCATCCATCTAGTCATTCAACTTAAGCCCATCAGCACGTCTAATTGGCGCTCGACTCTATGCGCCAATTAATACAAGCCAAACATTTCGGATTTTTCTAAAGCACAGCGAGTAACCAAGAGCAACAGCAACAGCAACAGCAAATTGGAGCCAGAAGAGCGACAGAGAAGTACTTGCAGTGGTGATGCGAAGTATAAAAATGCTTTACAAGTACACAAAAGTGTCATTCCATCACTCACTTAAAGTATTCATCCATTAATTGCCCGAAAGCCATTGCAGAACGTTGCAATGGTCAGGGAAGGACAAGACGGGACGGGACAGGACAAGCAGAAGACAGGACAGGTCGTATCAACTGGTCGCCAACTGACGCCAGTAGCAACAAACACAACCATCACAACAACAACAACAAGAACAACAACCACAACGAAGGCGGCGGTCGACTTTCAAGTCAAAAGGCGGCAGCCATAATGCAAAGAGAGCTCCAGCTTCAACATCGACTGCAACTGGAGCTGCAGGGCAATTACCATGAGTCGCAGTTTTGTCAAGGGAGCCGCAGTGCGGGGAGCAGATTTAAATCAGCACAAAATGCGACTCTTTTGCCGGAGATTGGCTGAAGCCTTGACAGGCGCACGTTGACAGTGCGTTTGACAGACGGACAGGCAGACGGACAGACAGCAGACAGCAGACAGGAGAGGGACGCTGCTCTTGCTGCTGCTGCTGATGCTGGTGATATTCAAAGTAATTGCTTGAAAAATGCAATAAAAATGTACGACAAAAAAAGAGAGAAGACGATGGAGAGGAAAAATAAACAAGCTGACAACTGACGGCTAAAATGGTGGAATCTGGTCGGGAACGCCTGAGTATGTGAAAAAGTACAATTGTTATGGTGGCATAAACTATACTCATAAGTGAGGCCAGACGACCAGACGATCCCAGCAGCCTCAGCAGCAGCAGCAGCACAGATTCTGACATCGAGCAAATGGAGCGCAGTGATTGGATGCATATCAAAGTAGACAGCCGGGAACAATGAAAGACAACGAGCACCAGAGACCTCGACGACAGTCTAAACATACTCAGACTCGTACAGCTCTGGAGTCGTCTGTGACTGTCTGTGCGGCTTGTTGGCATTTTGGGTAACGCCTTTGGGGCATACGCAAAAGCCTTTAGGCCATGTCATTCGCGGCCGCGCTTCCAGCGTGTTTTGGCTCTTGATTTTGTCACCAATCAACATGCAGCACAACCAGACGAATAGCGTAGGAATAAAACAGACAACAGAGACTATCGAGCAGAAATTCCATCAAAAGATATGCTACCAGCTGGATAAAATGTGTTTTGACCATTTTGTTGGGCAGAAAATATAAAAAACTTCGATGCTTATCCATAAAATAAATTGATGTAGACTGATAAAAAATAATATAATTTTAAATTAATATAATAAAGTAGAATGTGATTTAAAAATTAAACTTTTTTTAATTTTCGCTATCTAATGTAATCAGAAAAATGTTTAGTATTTATAAATTATTTATTTAATAATTAATTTGTTATATTTAATTTGCGATATCTTAATTTATATACAGTATTTATCTAAGAGACTCCCACCCAAATTTAGCAACTTATTCACACAAATTTCTAGAGTTCATTGGGTTAATGATATATAGAAAATGCAGGCAATTTTGTTGGGCATCAATTTCAAGCTATTATATCCGACCCAGGCGAGGGTCAAAGGATTTTGGGCTCAACCCGTGGAAGGTGTAAGCATTGCTCCAAAGGGAGAGGATACGTAGAAAAAACGACGTTTAAATGTAACTGAAAACCGTTGGAGCAGCGCAGTAAATGAGGGTAGACGGTTTACATAACACTTATGAGCAAATCAAGCTGTGAAATAGCCAATGAACTCACGCACAAGAACCATGTCGTAGACATAGATACATAGATACACGCTCTGGCAGATACATAGATACATTGCGAGACTGTTAAATACTTGCAATTTTATGAGCCAGAGCGAAAAGTGAAAACTGCGCGAGGCGTCGAGAAAGGAAACACGATACAATGAGCACAGAGTCAAAGCAACACAGTCAAGGACATGCCACAAATCCTGCACTGCGACTCCAACAACAACAACAACACCAACATCGACCCCGACCCAAATCCACAAAATAGTCTGGCAGACAACTGGACGCTGAGGCTGTTGGATTTGTTCACAGATCGCATTCAATGCAAGAGGTCATTGGAAGCCAAAGTTCAGCGCGAAATTCTCGCGAAAATATAATCAACTTTCTGGTGAAAGTGAAACAATCAACTTGCACACAGATGAATGTGCCACCACAGTGTTGCACTGAAGGTCAGCAGTTCGGGTCCACAGCACAGCTCAAGAGCATTACGCAAGGTCTTTAGTCGGGACTTGACCCCATTGACGCTTGCCGACGGTATTTCTGACTTACCTTTCGAGTGGGCGTTTTAGCTGCAAGAAAAGAAAAGTGCAACGTTGATTAATTACAGTTTAAAGATTTTATGGTTGATTAGTAATATAATTTATATTAAAAATATATAATTTTATTCAAAAGAAAAACGACTTTTAATTTGTATACATTTAATATATGAAAATAATAAGTTATTTAATATTTCTATAGGTTTGGAAGAACCTTTTCACTCTCGCCCTTAGCTTGGTTATTTTATAATCCAAAATTACAATTTGAAGTAAAGTTTCCTAACCCTTAAAGTTTAATGCCAACAGATGTTATTAGTATACATATTTATTTTTCCAGCTACTTCCTTGCTACTTTTGCGGCAACATGCTTATCAGTTCACACATCCAGCACGCAATGAGAAGAGACCCACAAAAAAAAAACAAAAACAAAAATCGAATTGCAATTAACTTGGGCAATTTTTGTGATTTTTAAATATTATGGGAACACGCACAGAGCAACACACACACAGACACACAGATAATACAGTGGCATAAAGTGGAGCAGAAGAAGTGAAGTCGAGAGTGCTGCGGCACTTGCCAGCATTGCCAGCCTGTTGGTCTGCTGTGTGTGTGCAATGCGATCTGGCAGCACTGATAAGCGGCGAGCAGACCAGCAATTTACAGCCTAAAACTGAACTGTTGTGGCTTACTGCCGCCACCGTTCCTAACCTTACACAATCCATTCGGCCAGCTGCTGTGCGGTCTGATCTTGGCCAAGAGGCCCCAAGACTCTGGCTAACTGGTAAATTTTATTTACGAGTCATGCGCGCGACCGTCGCCTTGCAGACGGGCCAACAACAAGTTGCCTCTTGCCCCGCTGCACCCACCTCTTACTACTACTTGCCCCAGGCTGCATTCGCGTGTGTGCGTTGCCGTTTCTTGCTGCTTCTTCGTTTTCATTTTTTATTCATACTCATTCATTCATGCCTGCTTCCTCCGCTGCCTCGAAGTGACCCATGGCGTGCCTTGCAGCTCCACTGGACACGCACCTAATAAGTTTTGATTAGAACCGTCTACGGTGCGGCGATGTGCGGGTGAGTTAATTAAAAATCGATCGGTTAGCGGGATGCATATCAGCAATATCTTTAAGATATTCACTTAAGATTGAGCTAGTAACTAATCGAATTGTTTCAAGATCAACAACACAAACTTATCTTATCTGTAGACGATATTTGGCAAAAAGCTGATCGAAAGAAGAAATATTTTCAACATTTCAAAAGCAATGCTAAATGCAATAGTTAAGCAATTAACAATAAAATTTATTTATATATATATTTTTTTTAACGGAAAGTAGAAAATTTACATTTCCAATCAACTTCAATCAAAATACTATTATTTTGCCTGCAACTTTTCTGAAGCGACAACAGAGGCTAGGTCAATCAATTTAGTAATGAAAATCATAATGAAATTAATCTCAATTTCTATTCTCTTCACTACATTCATATATTAAATATAGCTAATCAATTTAACACTTTTTGTAGCAACGTGTTCCATTTATCTCTCGTCTATCAAAAAACGAGCAATAAAATGACAGTGCAAATCCATCTAACATAAGATTATTTGCTAGCTACTTTTAAAATAGCCAAGTCGACCTTCTGCGACTCAAAACAATTGATATCACATCGGAGATAATGCCGAGCTACCGATCATCATAATGGGCCAACCAAATTATTATTATGAATGCCTGCAGGCAAACGCTGAGCCAAAACAGCGAGGCATTGACAAGCTTGCTAGTGCCTGCAGTTGGCTAACAATCATGAACCCACACACTGAGCCAACTTCCAACTGGCAACAGGCAAACAACTGTTGGTTGTTGGTGGCCACGTTTCGCTTGAGCCAGGCTAATAGACATTTTGCCTATTTTAATACGTGGCTAAAGGCGTGAAATACTCGTGGTGCTGGGCCTCTATCGCTGGGCCAACTATCAATGGCTGGTTGCCTGGGCCACCATGCAGCTCACCGCGTTGCAAGTTGTCAGTTGCCCCTGTGCCGCGTTGCAGTTGCAGTTGCAGTTCGGTTGCTGCTGCTGCCGGTAAATATGATTTTTGCAGCTGTTTTGTTGTCTTTCCCTTTGCCTTGCTCCAATAGCGACTGCAAGTCCATGCAACGCCAATTTGAGAGTTGCAGCCACAAGGTGAGAAATGAGATTTTAATCGGACGTGTCTGATTTCAAATGAGCTTTAATGGGGAACCCATTTAGCAGCACTTACCCAGGGTTCGACTCGCAGACTCAGACTCTCAGACTCCCAGTCGACCAGTCTGCACAGTCTCCCGGTCTCCCAGTCTCCCAGTCTCCCAGTCTCCCAGTCTCTGCCTGCTTTTAGTTTAGTTTATTTATTTTATTTATATATTTATTTTTTTCCAAAGGTTTTCCTCTTGTTATCGTTTTGTGCAGCTTGTGGCAATGCTCTACAGCACAAGCAGACTTGCCGCAGTTGTTGTTGCAACCACAGCAACAACATTTTTATTACATTGCAATGCAACATGAACTTGTTGGCTGTTTCTCACGAGCTTTAGCTGCTCACAAAGTCGCATTAAAATTATTGAAAACACTCTTTCATCCAGTTTAGCCAATTTTATGCTTCCCTTCCCCTAGCTCTAATGTTTCAAATCAGTTTCACGGAAAGTATATTAGCATTGCAATTGAAAATGTAACGGAAAATAAATTAAATTATTTTCAAATATATTTCCACAATATGAATAATTTAAATGATTACAAATAATGCACTTAATATCAAACATTTAATGCAAATTCTTCTAAAATCAAATTACTATATTTTAAGCTAAAGGGAAATTATTTGTATCATTAAATGCTAAGCTTCTATTCTGTATTCTCTGCGCTCACGCAATGTGCAGAAGTTTGGCGTTCTTATCCGCCTGCTGTGCCATTAAGGAGCTAATAATTTTCGGGCCAACTCATCGCGATAAACACGCAAAATGCTGGCCATGCCAGTCGACACCTTTGTATGCACATCTTCTGGCCGAGATTTGTCCAGCCACCCATAAGCCCATAACCAACTGTCTGCAGTCTGTCCGTCTGTCCGTCTGTCTGTCTGTCCGCCTGTGTGGCAGTGTCCCCTTGGGCTATTTAAGCAAATGATCAGCAATCCAATGAGCAGGCCGCCAACACGCAACGAGCCGCCCTTCCACTCCCTTCATCCGACCGCTAGTCGCAGTTGAAAGTGTGAATTGTTTCGTGCCCAGAGCCAAAAACGTTGCCAGATAAAAGTGAAGCCAAAGCCAGGTTGCAGGTAGCCACAGTGCGAGTCGAAGGCAGCTGCAACTGAAGCTGGAGCTGGAGCTGGAGCTGATCTCGTTGCCAGCAGCAGCCTTCAGCTGTTTTTGCATACGATCGAGGGAGCTCTGAAACTGGAGCTGGGACCGGAGGCAGGCTTGCAATGTTCAACGCGCATTCTTGACGTTTTTTCCCACATTAACTGCATTGTTGTTATGGTCAACAGCTACGGGCCGGGCTACCGGTCTTGGGCCATGCAAAACAGCTTGTTAAGCACTTGTGCCCCCAACAAAAAACAACAACAAAGTGGCACATTGTGTGCTCGAGTTTAAGACCTTTTTCTGGCCGTTGTTTTTTGCCTGTGCTTATTAGGCAAATAAAGCGCGCTTCGGGCCAAGGTAGCAATTTCAGTGCTTAAACAGCGACACGCATTATTACCATAATCAGTAGCGAGAAGGAGGTGGTTGAAGCAGCGTAGAGTAGGCGGCTTATCATCATCATCATTATCGCTGCGTTATCAGCTCGTAAGCTAAGCAGTATACATCAAAAAAGAGATCTGATAAATACAGCCAAACCAATGGACAGCTCTTTAACTTAAATGTAAGCATCAATTTACATAACGTTTATTCTAAAAGAACAATGCATTAAAATCGGTCCCACAGTTATAAATTCTATCTTCGAGGTATGCTACAATTATCATAAATATTTTTATTATAAGCTTGAAAGCAGTAATTATAAATTTCAATCACACTGCACGGTTCAAAATTGTGTAATTTCCAAATTGTTTTTTCTATTCAAATGCTATTCATGCAGATAAATAAAAACCGACTAAAATTAAAAATGTTAGTTATAAATTTTACACTTATTTCAATAATATTCTTTGCGATCTTTAGTGATCCACCTGTCAGCTTGCTATGAGTTTTATTACAACCTCTAGCTTTAGCCCTTATTATTAATTTATATATATTTGCTAGGCATTGAAACACAAAAAGTGCATTACTCATACGCCCGGTGGCGCGTGCTGTCCAAAATTCGGTTTACTCGAAATTCTCATATTGCTCATGTAAAAAACTAAAAACGAAATACACAACACACATGTACAAACTAATACATGTAACATGCTTGAAAATTCAATAAAAATTGGCCAAATTGAAAATGGGAAATGCTTATGGCAGTGGAAAAGCTGGCGGACAGCCGAAGGGAGGCGAGGCGACTGCTCGGCTGTCCTGCCACGGCGCTGACCTATCCATAAACAAATACGAATCGGAGCTGCCCCGAACAGTCGCTCATAAATATTTAAAAATTAATTTCACAATATGCTGCCAGCCAGTTTTCTTCATTTTTTTTTCCCTATTGCCATTTTTCCATTTTGTTTTTTTTTTGGGTGGCAGTGGACGAAGAAGAAGAAGTCGCTTGGTTCGCTAGTCATTTTTCAATTTCATACTTAATTTTATGGCATAAATGCCAAAGTTTTATATAAAAGTGTGCGAGAGAGAGAGAGAGAGAGCACACGAGCACTAGCTTATATAAGATGCCATCATATTTCATTTGTATATGTATGCATGTGTGTGGGAGTGTGTGTGCGTGTGTGTGTGTGTGTAGTCAAGGTGCAAACAGAAGGCAGCTGAAGCCAGCAGCTGTAATTACATACAAAGGGGATGGTGGGTGTGTGCTGTTGGCAGTTGGATGTTGCACCCAATGCTTTTATATTCTAAAACCACACACTTGCATATGTATATGTAAGTGAAGAGGAAGAGGAAGACGCAGAGGAGGTCGTTCGCAGGACAGCAAGAAATACCTTTCATATGTAGCACTTTGCTCCACAGTTATCGTATTTTATGTGCTCCTCCGGATATGCCAGTCTGTCCGTCCGTCCGTCCGTCTTTCTGTCCGGCTGCCAGCCCTTGTCCTATTCCTTGCCACACACTACAAACTACACACACACACACTCACGTAGTGCTTGCTGCACATGCGACGTCGTTTTGCAACATTTTCTGCCATTTGTGCAGTTTTTCATGTTCATGTGCATGTGCAGGATATGAAAATTTTCCAAAGCGCATTTCTCTCTCTCTCTCTCTCTCTCTCACTCTCTTGCTTTCTTCTATTTCTCCCTATGTAGAGTTTAATGTATGTCCATGTGTGTGTGTGTGTGTATTGCACATTCAAGTTGGGAAATTGTGCACTTACATTATCATAATGGAAATGCTTTTGACTTGAGCGCCAGAGTTGTCGCATTCTACCACAACATTTTCGTATTAACATAAAATATAGATAACTTGTGAATTATTATCAGAACTTCAGTTCCATCGAGGACAGCATTAGCATAGCTTCTTAAAGCAGTTGCAAGTTGTTGAAAAGTTGAATAATTTTAATTCTTATATTATAAAAGAAATGAAAGTTTCAATTTACAATGGCAGGCGGTTTATAATAGTGCTGCATAATAAAGTTTCATTTATCAAAATTAATTTTTTTCCTCGACAAAATCAATTCATAAGCCAGATCAACTGTTTTCTATAATTTATATAAATAAATCGAACATACGAAACATAATTCGCAAAATCTAAAATATTCTTATGAAAGTGGTTTAAAGTTTTAACCAAAAATATTTCAAGTTAAGCTGATCACTTCAATCAGCTTTTCAATAACCTAATGCTTAAAAACATATTATGTAATTCTATACAATAACAATAAAGTAGATTAAAATTATATTACTTTTTGTTCGAAAACAGATTTTAAAATTATCGTATATAATTTTACCAATATCTAAATATTAAAATATAATATTATATTTATTTGTACAACTCTAGATAGCACTATACTTGATCTTCTTCATCTCTTAGCACTCGACAACCCTATGTGAAGCAGCGCTATAACTCTGTAAGTAAATGCGAGTGAAGGCAACTGAAAGTGGGTGCCGTAGTCCCCATCTTCCAGTTGCTCAGCGCTCCTCCAACGCTCACCTCCGCTTAGGTCTATGCCCAAGGCAGCCATTGTATTCTGATTGTGCGCCTTACGGGCTCTGCTTCACTATGCACGTGTCTGTGTGTGCGTGTGTTGAGAGATGGAAAATATTATTTTTCATAAATTTTAAAATATACCGTACGAAGGAGCAGAGCGCCAGCCTCGACTAAGCCAAGGAACTTTCTCTCCTGTGTGTGTGTGTGTGTGTGTGTGTTTTGTGTGCCATTTCATTCGCTCGCAGTGAATGTGCTGCCTGGCTTTATGTACCACATATTTGTATATATGCCACAGTATACAGATTTGGGCAGCATATATACACACACACACACACACACACACACACACACACCTACAAGCCGCAGAAGGCAAAATAGAGGAAAATGTATGCAACATTTTACAATGCAAAAGCCATTTACTTGCGACAGGCAAAGGAGAAGAAATGCGAAAGAAAGAGAGCGATAAGCTAAGGAAAAGCATACGTAAAACTTGTGCGAAGGAGCAGCTTCTGCATGAGTATGCATGAGTATGCGTGTGTGTGTGTGTGTGTGTGTGTGTGTGTGTGTGTGTGTGTGTGAGGCAGTCAACATATGAAAAATGAAAAGTCACAACTGTGGAACGAAAAACTTGGAAAAGACTTGCCGCCCCCCCTTCACTTACACACGGCTCTTGTATCTTGGCTCTTGGCCCTGCCTTATATAGCATTTCCTGCCATTGTATTCCCTCCCACACACTCACACACACACACACACACACACACACACACACATAGCGGTACACACATAGCTCCTACTTTTTATGTCGCTTGTCCCGGGCGTAATGTAAATAAAAAGAGACAGGAAATGTTTGCAATATGTATGAAAATATCAAAAGAAAAGTGCGCAAAAAAATTGTAAAAAGTAAAAAGAAAAAAGAGGCAGAGAGGCAGAGAGTCAGCTATAACTTAGGTGCGCGTCGCTGCCCCTTAAGAAATATGACGGTGGCACAACGGGGCGTATGTGGCATGTGAGCGAGACAGCGCATTGTGCTCTGCATATAGTCAAATGCCGACGAGGCTATTGAAAACCATTTCTAAAGCGTTTTAAAAACTTGTGTGCTATCTCGCTCGCTCCCACATTCAAGTTCGCTTTTTTTATGTGATCAAATCTGTTTGGCAGTAAAAACTTGGGGGAGGTTTTCCCTCAAAAATGGGGAGTGGTAAAAAGAATGTGAAGTGGTGGAGGGAGGAGGATGGAAACACATGCATGACGGTACACACACAATGAAAGCTATAACGAAATTGGTTTTGGGGTAAATGTGGAAAAGGCCATAAAAAAATTCAATGAATGGATAATTGCTGTTGATTTTAATGCATATTCAGCTAGAGATTACAAATATTTTGCTGATATCAACACATTTCAGATTATATTTGCGTCACTTTTAGAATTATGTTCATACATATACAAGTGATATTATGATAAAAGAAATATTTAAATATTTGCAAAAAATATTAAAAATTACTTTCAATAAAAAAGTATTCATAATCGAGAAAGAGTCGTGAACTAATAATTGTCTCCTCTTCAAAAAAAGTATTTATATTCAACAATTATAAACTCTAAAATTAAATTCAGCAGCCTAGAATTATTCTTGCACATTGCATATGGACAATAATCAAAGAACAGCTAAAAAATAAACTAAAATTAATTTTAAATGTTAAAGAAAAATATGTTCATATAAAGTTAAAGATAAAGGAATATAAGAATAATAAATATGCAAGGGCAACTACAGAAGACGGTTTTAATCAATCAAATTTTACATATTTTTATATAAGTAGTTTTATCTTTAACTTAAATGCAGAGTAGTTAATAAATTTTTGAAATGGCAAGCACGATGCTAAAAATATAATGACGTGGTTTTATTATTTTATGGGGCAATTAGAATGAATTTTTAAAGCATTTGCAGTACGTGCATTTTCAAGTGTTTTTTTCGTGCACCCTCAATCAGGACATTTAGTCCTTAATCAACTATTGCGAATGGTCTCGACTATGCAATACAACTACAAGTTCTATCGATTGGTAGACTTAAGTCACAGCAAGCAGCAGCAGCAGTGGGAATGAAAAACAATCTTAAACGTTGAAGTGCTTAAGAGGCCAAAGATACACGAAACAGTTACATTTTTGGCAACGAAACTAAAAATAAAGCGCAACAAACACACTCAGAGAAACACGCAAAACAGACAATGACAACGAAAACAAACAAACAAAATAAGAAAAACTACACAACAAGAGCAAGAACAATATAGCAGCAATAGCAACAGCCAGCGAAGACGAAGAAGAAAAGCAGATGGCTCGACGATTTTTGCTAATCAATGAAATTAAAGCACGAAAAAAGAAATTACACCAAACAAAAATACAATAAAAGCAAAGGCAAAGCGAGAGCTTTAAGAGCGTAGAGCAGGAGAAAAGGGCAGGCGGCCAAGAGCGGCAATGGCCAAATGCTAAAGTGAAATAGTTCAGTTCACGAGACGACGCCGTCGTCGTCGTCGCCGCCGTCGTCGTCGCTGGGAAGGCAACTTTAATGAACGGAAATTAGCAAAAGCAAAAGGTAAAGAAAGGCAAAAGACGAAAAGATGCTGTGCGAAGTTGCGGCGAATTGGCCGCATGGAAGCTTGTTTGCGGCGAATTGCGCGTTGAGAGTGAGCGAGAGAGCGCCACGCACATGCGCGCGCTGAGCGACAAGCGCCAATGCCATTGGCTGCCCTCATCTCTGTGTGCGTGTGTGTGTGTGAGTGTGGAGAGCGTCGAGCACATTTCCCCAGCTGTTGCTCCGTTGCTGCTGTCGCCGCTGCTGCTGCTGCTGCTCAAGCATAAACAAACCATTTTGAATAAAATCAACAGCAGCCAAAACAACAACAACGGCAACAGCCTTGCTGCATTTACTACTCGCTCACTGTATGCATGTGTGTGCGTGTGTGTGTGTGTGTGTGTGTGTGTGTGTGTGTGGAACGCAAGTGCAAAGCTGTGCAAGACTTGGCTGCTCTGCGATGCTTCGAGCTGCATTTCTCAGTTGCAACGGAGCAGCAGCATTGCCGCAACGCGCAATTTTTTCTGGCTTCTCTTCGTCTGTGCGTTTGCCTGTGTGTGTGTGTGTGTGAGTGTGTTGTCAATATGCGTGCATGACAACTGCAGCAATAACAACAACGAAATCTGCTGCGGCACCGTAATTATTTTAATTTATGCGTTTATCGCTTTTTACGCTTGCCGCTGTCGCTGCCATTGGCTTCTGCTGCTGCTGTTGCTGCCGCTTCGTTTTTGTTGCCATCGTCCGGTTGACATTCACATTTTGACAGGCAGCGAATAATTCTCGGTTCTGCATCGTCGCCATCATCGCCAATTCGCCATGTCATTTTGCTGTGCTGAGCTTTGTTTTTGTCCTTTTGATTTCTTTTCGCTCAGAAGGCCACATAACATATAGTATTATTATGCATATGCTGCACAGTGGAGCACTATCATTTTCTATTTATTTAATTGCCAAAAATAACATTTGCCATTTTAATTGAATTCGAATTTAAATAGATTACATTTTAATTGCCACCATTTTATGTTCAATCAAGTTAAGTTAAGGCCCTCTATCCCGCTTTTCTCCGCTCAGAGCGTTCAATACATACATAATTCGAAATCCGATAAGAACCACCCGCCCACCATCACACACACACACACACATACTCACACACATTTGCACACAGGCCACCCACACAATACACGCTTTTGATTTTAAAACCTCGTGCCAAGAAACGTGCAAAAAAAAACAGAAACGAAACAACAAGAAAAACGAAGCCGAAGGCAGCGCGCGGCCATAAAATGCGCCCAACTCCCAAAACGCCAGCGAGTCTCCAAGTCCAAGTCCAAGTTACCAACGTCGCTGTCGCAGTCGCAGTCACAGTCGCTGTCGACGTCGGCGTCAACGCTGCGCCCTCCCCACAGAGCCACCTGCTGGCGGCAGGCAGCGAGCACAGAACGCACAGCGAAGCTCTCACACTCTCACACACATGCAGCTGCTGCGCTGCCCCAACATCATCTACTTTTTTTTTTTTGCGCGCGCTTGACATTTTGTGGACGTCGTCGTCGGCCGACGTCGTTGCGAACTGTGTGTGTTTTTTTTTCGCTTTTTTTTATTTTAAGTTTTCTTTTTTTTTTTGCTCATATCTTCTTGCGTTTTTTTAAGTCAGTCGTTTGTCGGAAGTCAATCAAAAAGCGTGTCTCGCTCACACAGCTCCCAGAGTTGCCAAAGTTGCAGTCGCGCAGGGCGTGAAAAGCAGCAGCGACGACAGCAACAACAGCAACAACAACAGCAACAGCAACAACATCGACGAAGACGACAACAGTGTTGGTGTCGGCGACGGCGACGGCGACGACGCCATTGTTGCAATTAAATTTATCCCGAAAACAAACAATTAAATTAAATCCGAATTCGAATTCGATTGTGGCGTCTCAGCAGAAGGTGCGGCTAAAAGATCTTAACACGCGTGTAAGTTATTTATGTGTGTGTGCATGTGTGTGTATTAAGGAGCTTGTTATGGACAACTTTGCCCAAGCGATCGATCTATCGTTAGATGACTCGATCGATTACGTTGTCTTGACATTTTCACTACTTGTCTCCAGCATTTTTCTTCTTAATCAGCTCAGGACTTGCGTGTGTGTGTGTGTGTGTGTGTGTGTGTGTGTGGGCGGGACAACAAGTGCTTTTAACTGACAGTCGTTAAACTCTCGTCTAGTTTTCGCTAAGAACTTCAACTAATTAGGCACTTTTGAGTTACGAAATGCAGAAGATAAAAACAAACTTTTACAATTATTTAGAACCAGAAACACTTTGATATGTCGTTTTGCAATATTTTTCAAAAATAATTTTGTACTTAAAAACATCATCAACATTTGAAAAGATTTATGAAGTACAACGTTAACTTTTCATTAAATGAATTATTTATTATTTGCCGCATTCTAGTAATTGAAAACAATCATTTTGGCATACAAGTCATCTAATAAATTTAAGAAAAATAATTAAATATTAAAAAAAAAAATTTAAAGACTCATTTTAAATGTTTTGCAGGTAAATATTTATGCTTATTCATAAACCAAAAATAAAACTAAATAGCACTTAGGTATAAAAAGAGTTTAGAAAACAATATCAATTGAATCGCTGCAACTGACGACGACACCTTTGAACCTAGTAAATCAAGTCATATCATTTATCTTGACTAACAGTTATTGTACATCCAATGAAAACTTAATGAAAACAGTGCTAAGAAATTAACAACAGCGGCCTATATGTGAACCGTTAACCGTCATAAACAATCGTGTGACAACAACAAATTGTGTTTAATTTTAAAACAAGATAAAAATGCCGCAGCGCCAAAAATAACGATAGTTATCACACCAAACTGAGTAGAATCGGAGTGAGGTATCGAACAATTTAACATAAACAGGGCCATAAGCAATTTTATTGAACAATTATTAAAAATAGCTGCCACACGAGACGTGAATGAGACGGAAGACGAGAAAGAAAAGAGAGAGAGAGAGAGAGGGAGAGAGGGAGAGGGCAGCGATTGCAACAAGTCGGACTCCTTTGAAGTGCAGGGCGGCGGCGTCTCTGGAGTCTCGTACTCGGAAATTGCTTGCTGACATGCAAAGTACATAATGTAGTATAACCAACTCCCCCCAACCCCTTCTGTAGTCTGACCCCAATCGCTCTGATTGATAACAATCAATGTTGTGATGGACCCGGCACTTTGGCAAGCCGGCAATTTGCGCTGTCGATTGATTTGTTTACAAGTGCCATTATTGTTACGATCACCTCGCTGCCCCTCCCGCCCCCCTCTGGACAGGTGTATGTAAATGCCGCCCCCTCTCCGCACTTATGGACAACATTTCCATATACTCTACAGTCTACCCATTGCACTTTCCCTTATCTTATCGCCACCCATTGTTTGTCTATAGAAACCAGAGAGACGGAGACAGGGACGGGGGGCATGTGGCAGCGACGTTTCGGGCTCGTCATTTGATCGTCGGCTACGCCAAGCTTGTAGTAGAACAACATCGAGAGCATTGTAGTTTAATTTTCCATTTCCTTTGATTTCATCGCTTTCCTCTGCCTCTTCACGTGCTGTTATCGCGTATCGCATCGGCTTCAATTTGTTTTCAATTTACAACAATTTCGTTTCAGCGTTTAAACTTTAAACGTGTCTGTAAATATCATTTGTCACTCTTGCTTTGTTTGCATAATAGACCAAGCTATGACTATATGTATTTTCCATTTTTACGACGCGCCCGCTTGTTAAATTTATTGAACTGTTTAACGATTTTGTTGCACTTTTATATAAACGTTTTCTCTAGAATATCAATGATTGCAATTTAATTGCATTCATTAAATAAAAATGATAATAACATATTTTACAAATGAAATTAATCAAAACATATTTCTCAATTTCGTTTTCTAGTTTACAATATTGTCAAAGTCAAATCCTTTTTATTGACATTTTAAGTAGTTGTTTAATTTCTTCTCTTAATACATTTTTGCTTTGCTTTTCTAGTGTTACAAGGTCAAACCCAGTTTTAATAGCTTTATAATTCTCTTACGAATTTTTGACTCATTGCCATAATTTATAAGAATATTAAACGACAAGCTTCCGCTGTAAATGAACCACAATGAAAGAGGTTCATTGTTTTGAATTAGCCAGAATTGATCACGTGAAAATCGCGAATTCCGATTGAAATAGCATTTAAAAAGAGCGGGGGTCAGTTACACTAGCTGTATTGATAAAAGGGGGAGGAGAAATGAAGGCGGCCAGTGTTCAGACAGCAAATCAATTACTTCCGTTATCGTGGCACTAGAATCGCTACCAAAGATGATAGAGTAGCCAACGCCGAGTGTGGACAGCGAAGGGATAGGCAGAGTGGGGAGGGGGGCGAAAGGGATGCAACTGTTTTTTTAATAACAACATTTTAAAAAGCACTTAACAGCAAATTAAGCTTTCAGCAGCAACAACTGACAACAGCAACAGCAAAAAAGAAGACATTTTTAATTATCAACCATTTACAGGCAACAGCAACATCAACAGCAACGGCAACGGCAACAGGCAGGGAAAAAATCGCCGCTGGTGCATGGGTCAATATCATAATCTGAGGCAGCAACAAGTCGTAGAAGACAGCAAGAGGCAGCAACTGGCGTCATAAATCAAAGCGACGCAATTTGCTGCTGACGAACTGCGCGAAACGGCAACAGCAGCAGCAGCAACAACAACACCAGCAATGCCATTATTGCTGGCAACACTTGGGCAGCAACAGATGCAGCCACAGCTACAACTACAGCTACAGCTACAGCAGCACCACAATTCCCATCGTCAACACTTGGAGCCGGCAGCAATGTTGTTGCTCGACTCGGCAGCAAAGACAACGACAGCAGCAGCAGCCGCAGCAGCAGCAGCAGCAATGACTCTGCCAGCAACGGCAACAACAAGCACAACAAACTCAAGTCGAGCAGGTGTTAATGTTCAAATTACTAGCAAAGGCGTTGCTCGCACTGAGACTTCAGTCAATGATCAACTGCCAGCAGCCGCATCTGTTAATTATGCCGCTTACGTCGCCCATTTGAATGGCTTTAACCCCACCAGCCACAAGCCAGCCACAAAGCATCATCACAGCCCACCCCACACACCCACTGGCCACGTTAAGCACATCAACTCAACATTCGAGAGCATGCTGCGACAGCCCCAGATCCAGGTTAAGCAAGAGTTCATGGAGCTGATGGAGCACGGCAACAGCATCAAGCATTCGGGTGAGTTTCCCAATAAATATATATTTTAATTTATTAAAAAAAAAACTATTATATTTATTAAATGTGTAACCTTTTGGGAATTATTTTATCGGAATTGTTCATCGGACAATTAAATATATTTCGATAATAACAAAAATACGAATATCGAAAGTATTTAGAATTTGTAATTAACACACTTTATTTAATGTATGACAATTTCAAATAATTGATTCTTGCGTTTCATGTTTATTACTTGATAACTATTAATTAGTAAAATTTCCATAATTACATTTTTCATTTCGGCAATTCTCAATAAACTCTACTTTTCACTTAAGTTTCATCGGATCACAAAATACAACAAATATATCTTAAACTTCGAAATAAGTATTTTCTTACATTTATCTCCATTTTAAATATTTGGCATTTTATTATTTTAACACAAATAAATATGTTCTCATTTTTAATATCCCAGACAGCCAAATAAATTCCACAAGTTTATTAGCTTTACTTGTTTCATGTATGATTACTTAAAAACTCTCAGTTTTGGGTAAACGTTTCGATAGGCTTCAAATTAAAGTTGTGCCCCACAATTGGGCGTCTGCTTCTAATAGTCTCCCGTGTCGTTGGGTGAAAATCAAATACATATGTACTTAAAAACCCGTTAAGTGAAAAACGAGGTATTTACAATGTGTTAACAACAACATTGCCATTTTTCATGGCTCTAACCCCTTGACAAGCCAACAAACGGACCAAGAACTCGAGAGCGACAAACTCGTGCGACAAAACACAATCCAACTCGTGCCATACGCATGCTTATGAGATTTTCAATTTTTTATGCGTTTAAACAGATTTCATTTTTTATTGCCGACCCCTTAAAGAAGAAGGCAGAGCCAAAAGGTCGTCGTCGTCGTCATCTTGATAGAGCCCAAAAGATGTGACACAAGGGAGAAGTTCTACAAGCTGGCTAATATTGCTAAAGGACTCGCGCAATCGAAGAGGCAGGCGAGACTGACAGACAGACGAAGGCGGGGGGAACAGACAGACAGACAGACAAACAGACAGACATTTGCACAATCGACGCCTGGCCACGAGTGCCAAACATTTATGAAGATTGAAAGGGTTGTCAAACACTTCATCCATCTTAACCGCGACCCAAAAAAAAACAAGGGTTGCCCCTTGGCGAAAAAAAAAGGGTGCAACTCCTGTTGCTGCTGGGCTAGGAAACATCTTGTTTTCTTTCGATTATTGAAATTGCCGGCAATGGCATTGACGATGGCATTTTATGATCTCGCTAGGGGGACACACATCATGGCAATGAAGAGTAAACTGTTTTCTTCACACACGTGACCTCAATTATGTTTAAAAACCAGAAATTGCCATGCACTAAGTCGACCCCTTCAGGCTGTTTTTGTTACGATTATTTGAATAAGGCTCATTAAAGCGCCCAATGTCTTCTTATTTCATTCATCTTCATATTCAAATCGTTGCCTATTTCCTTTTGAGCTCGCACACGGAAATGCGCTGCTTACATGCAAAACAACAACAACAGCAATAATAACAACAATTTTAAGTGAGGCAATTATCAAACAAAAATTTAATGTAAAACAAAAAACAAATGAGAGAAAAATAGATCAAAACGCTGCAACACGCGACCGGAAATTGTATCCAATTTAAGCAAATGTTAGATTTTCGTTTTGTTTCGTTTGGCTTTTTTGTTTTTCTCTGGTTTCTTTGTTGGTTTCGTTGTTAGCAAGTGGCCGTTAACATGGCTCATAGGCCATTACACACATCGCATCATAATAATTTGCCTTAAATGTGCAGTCGCGTTACATGTACAAATGGCACAATATGACGTCCTCCTCAATAACATATATGATCGCCAAGTCCCCCATTCCAGGCCATTTAACCATGGGAAAGCAGCGAAAAGTGCAAACGGCGCCAAGAGCTACAGATACAATGCGCGCAGATACAGATAGAGATACTTTAAGTGCAGCTTGGGAACAGATATAAAAACTGAGCAACAGAGAAACAATTACCTAAAGGCGTAAATGGCTGTCGAAAGTGCAAGAAGCGAACGAATTAAACCCAATGCGATACACAATATGATAACATAATTTTCTTAATTGACAATTAAAGTATTACAACAACATCATCATTGGGGAAAACAACAACGCGCACATGCGCTTATTAACCTGGGAAGTATTTAAGTTGAATATTCGATTCGCATTTAAATGTCGAACTGATCTTGAGAAGTTCGCTCGTACGATAGAAATTTAATAATTCCTTTGTAGAAACAATTAGTTCAAGTTCATTAATGCTGAAATTCAATAGCTCTATAATAAATATTAAAATTGCATTGAAATTATTGTTAATAATAGACAGTTTTATTATCCTCAATCAGTACGCTTTGCAAACCCCATATCAAGTGCATAATACCTCTGAGTTGGGCCGGAAACGAGTAGAAATAGAGAGGAAAATTTGAATGCAAGATGCACATCCTGAGTGCAAACGATGTGAGCTGAGAACGCGGAAAGACAAAAGGAAACGGCGTTAAGCTCAACGTCAGGGAATGTCAGAAGAAAACCAACAACATTTCATTCACAAAAGAACTGACTGACAGAGTATAGAGACTTATCGCGGCAAATGTATCTGGCAATCAAGCGGCAAAGCAGCAGCAGCAGCAGCAGCAGCAAAACTGAAAAATGAAAACCTCAAAGATACTCGGATCTCGAACTCGAGCGAAGCGTATCTCAACCGATCGCCGCATGAATGAAAATAATTATGATAATTGCAATGGCAACTGCTGCTGCTGTTGCTTCTGCTGCTACTGATGATGATGATGAAGGGGCCAGCAGAGAGTGGGAAGGGGGCACAACTAATTGTAGGCTCAGTCCGAACCGCAGATCAGCTCGACGTTTAACTACAATGAAGATTATGGAAACTCTCTCGTGAAGAAAACTCAATAAATCCATTGTTGCGCTTAATTATTGTCGAAATTCAAATCGAACCAACGGCAGCTCAAAATACCTGTAACCTGTAACCTGTAACCTGCCACTGACAACCTGTAACCCCTCTTCGCCGTCGCCTTCGTCTTCTTGTTGTTTTTTTTTTCCCGTTTTCCCTACCTGCCCCTGATGCATTCATCATTTATCTTCGTGCGGTGCGCAAAATTTGAATGCAACGCCGACATCCGTCAGAGGTTGCAACTGCAACTGGCTGCACATCTCGATGATCTCTCTATATGCTCGCTCCGATTCCATTCACATTGCATTGTTGAATATAATAAAATAAAAAATGAGTTTCGTGTGGAAATTAGATCCTATTTGGCGCAGCGTGTGATTAGCGCGTCCCTTTGATGATCTCCAATAGGCTCCACAATTGATGTTGTTGTTGCACCTCTGCCGCAGCTGCTGGCAGCTTTGATTTATATTCAATCAGAGATTGTGTGCCAGGCAAGACAGGTTCTTCTATGTGCCAGCAATTAAATTCAAATCAAACATTTATTTAAATTTTATGCATCGGTTGGTGGCTAATTAAATTGCACTTGCATCAATTAATTAATCATACCGTGGATAAATCTTTCAGATATCAATCTAAAGGTCAAACACTGATCCGAGTTGCATTTTGAAGTCAAAGATCGATTAATGAGTTAGAGTAGAGAAAATAAAGCGCATTTTACCAACTGCTCTCAATTCACGTTAGAACCTTTTATTTCCGTTGCCTCAAGACCAGTTGCATTCTTTGCTTGGAAACTGTCCCAGAAATTTACAAGACACAACCGGAAAGGCGTTAATTATACAAGTACAAAAAACAAGCGAGAGCAACAGTCTCGGGGAGAGGCGAACCTTACACTAATAGTACAACTGAAACGTATATCCAAATAATGGATCATTAATCAATAAATGGCGTAGAAATGGTCACGTAAGCAGCACACACAGCTGACGCCGTGGCAACTTCACACCTCGCGCGCAGAGACCTTTTTCAATGAGGCATGCAACATACGCGTATGCAACATATGCGCGACCATATAAAAGCCGCACTAATATCATTTTAATCGCATCAAATTAAGGGCTCAATGCACAAAATGCAACGGCTATCGGCGAATGTAACAAGAACTTTTCCCATCGATCGCGAGTCGACTGCAAGAATGCAATATGTTAAGTAACAAGTTCTATAAGTAGGAGGAGCACAAAGTCCAAGTCCAGAGAGAATTTGGTGGGAAGTCAGGGAAGAAAATTAGATTTTTAATTAAAATAATTTCGTATGCAATTTAGATAATCGTTTGCAAAAGTTGCAAGTTTGCAAAAGAGAAAGAGGCGCACCAAAAATATAGTATCTAAAACGAAATGGAAGTGGCAGCAAATGCAGAAGCCAAGTCAAGAAGAGCAACTGCGAGTGGAGCACCACAGAGATCCCAGCGATCCATATGCGATTTGTTTGCCGCATTTTCGGCGCGAGCATATTTTTTTCTGCCTCTTTTTTTTTTGTTTTTTTGTGGGGCGTTTACCGAACGAAGGCGGACGGCAGAGCGTCCAAATAAAATGAAGCACATTTTTTATACAAATCGCAGGCAGGCAGAGAGTAGAAGTAAGAGGACGAGCAGAAGTGGCAGCCAGCGGGTTGAACAGTGAAGCGCGTTGCATCAAGATGAGCATGCGGGCAAGTCTGCCTCAATTCGCAAACCTCTGGGTCAGGCGCACACGCACAGCAACAACAACAACAATAACAATAACAACAAGAACAACGAACGAAATATTTAAATTGATCATCTCCATTTAATAAAGGCAAAGCCACAAAGCCTCTATCTTCTTGGCTCTGTTGGCTTCGTGGCTGCCGTTGCTTGGCTGCAACCTTCCTGCAGCTTCCTGCTGCAAAACTTCTTAACTTAATTTCGCAACGATTTTCATAATTCACCATGAACACCACCCGGTGGTTGGTGGCTCTGTGCAACTGTTTTGGTAGTTGGTACTTGCCTCTGTCTCTCTCTCTGCCACAATGCCCCCCCCCATATGCCGCTGCCGTGACGCCCATTTGTTCAATTTCTGTTCTGTTGCTGCTTCGAGCGAAGATGATGAGCCGATGCCGCCATCTCTTTGGGAGTTGGGGGTGTCAGGAAGTGGATGCGATGACTTTGGCTAAGCGGCAACGGCAGCGACGACGACGACGACGACTGCGGCGGAAGCCAACCAAGTTTCAAAAGACTTTCTGCATGTAATTATGGTAACATGGTTTTGGCAAGTTGTTTATACAATAGTCGACCAGCCAGGGTTGTCGAGCCAACAGTGGCCATGAAGAGGATGCCACAATTTTGAAGTTAAATACAATTTACAGTGAAGAAGATAGGCTCAAAACAATTGAAACATTGTTTAATCATATTTCGTTCACTATTGGAATGAACTTTTCAGGAAATTTAAACTATGTTGCCAAATATATAACTCAGTTCATATTAATTATATGTTTATTTATTGCTTAAGATACCTATCTGTTAAACACCAAGCTATATAAATGCTCTATGAAAATGCTCAGATTTTCTCATTTTTGCCACGATAATATTAGTTTTATTAATTGATTTAATCACCTACCAAACTTGTAGACTAAAAACGAACAATAATTATCTGTATTTATTTGATTTTAATTTTTGCAATAAAAGTTGCTCTCATCATTTAGTTGGTAGCTTGGCAACCCTGTCTGCTCACAGCCCTGATTGCTGCAGAGCGGCTCCCACTCAGCACTACAGCTTCGCTTGGCAAGTTGATTTTTTATTACGCGGTCTACGCCTTTCATATTAAAAGACAAGCCCTGTTCCAATGGTTTACATAAATGAAATTAATGCGCTCACTGCACACAGGCTCTCAGCCTAAAACTGAAACTGAAGCTGATCATGAACCTGATCCTAAGCCACAGCCAGAGTCATAGTCAAAGGCGAAACTGGAGTCTGGCCCTGAGTCGGGGGGCTAGAAGATTACAAATGGTCGCCTCGTCTTGGCTAATTTGACTGGGCATTATGGCGGCAATTTTGTGCTTGTGCTGCGAATGCAATTATGAGATAAAGTGGGAAAGTGCACTTGAATTTCCCAGCTAAATAATTGAAGATTTGCAATTTGATTCATTCGAGAGCCAGAGAGAGATAGAGGAGACCACCTAGAAGTGGTAGTTGATGTGCTGTGTGTAGGCAGGTCACAGTCTACACTTTGCATTTGGTCGAAGCAAAGTCAGTTAACAGAAAGAAGGAACTGTAAAATTAATGATCTATGCTGATTTTATGACCTGCAGATTATGAGCAAAGCCAAAGTCAGGAGTCACGGACAAGTCACGACTGTTGCTCCTGCTGAGTCTGGGCTAAGGATAACGACTACCTGATGTTCAGAGGGCTAATAAGAGACCTGGCGCCGAAAATCCATAACAAATGCATGAAAATCCGTTAGGCCGTTCGACTGTCAGACGGCATAGATAAACTCACAGCAGATCCTTAAACAAATACTGGCACATCAGATCATTTCGTATGCAACAGGCATCGAGGAGCGTGCAACGTGCTTCCTTTATTGTTTTTTTTTTTTTTTTTTTGCTGACTTTTGCGTGGCACTTTGTCTATTCTCAGTACGATCTGGTTTGCTCGAACTAATGATAGTAAAACTGTTATTCTTTGACTCGAACATAACCATTTTTCAGCCGAAGCAGCAACTAAACAGATGAGAGCCTCACATCACCTCACTTTCTACACCTTTTTGTTGGTTTCGATCGTTTCGGTAGTTTTCTGCTGACTTTCTTTCTATTCTTTGCTTTGTCTTGTCTTTTGTTCAACTGCGCTCAAATACCATTAATTCGTAATGAGAAAGGTGTCACCGGGTTCAAAGTCAAAGACAAATATTAACAGACTCGCCCATCGTCTATTGCAGGCTGCAGGCTGCAGGTTCTGCCTAAAATCAATTAGTTCTTATTCTATGCGAACCATCATCAGCTGTACTAAATTTGAAACAATTGTCTTTCTCTTCACGGGGGCGTTGTGAAGTGCTCGAGACGTTTAATAGCCATTGTATGCCGATGGAATAAAATTGCAATCCTAAAACTGTCATTGAGATCTTTTTGAGAAGTTATTATTAGTACATTGCAATATACCAATGCATTGGTTAGTTGGCATTACGATTATCTTATATGGAGTTTTCCATAGTTAAGCAAATAATAATGTTTTTCTTTTGGAATTAACTTATCCACATTTAAATTTTTGGCAATTTGCCAATATTTAGAATAATATTTCAATATTTTATTTTTATACTGCTACCAGAAAAAACATTTTTTGAGGGGATTCAATTATTGAAAAAAAAATACTTTTCTTAGTGAATTTAAGTTGAAAGCATCATGATCTGAAAAAATAATTATTATTCGTAGGAATTAAAAATCATTAAGAATATTATTTTCTGTTCTCAACCATATATTTATTTAACTACCAAACAACACATTTTTTGAGGGGATTCATGTCCGTTCCCAACTTGCAGTTGAAGGCCTCACTAAACTCGGGCATGTTGCTAAGTGTGCCCACGACACGGAATTCTTCGTTGGTATGCACATCGATCTTCATGTTGCTAAGCTTAGAAGCATTATCTGCACCCGTGCACCAAGATTGAGCAAACTTCAGAAAGAAGAGCTGCTTGTTGTTGAACTCAATTCCACGAAGAGGCTTGGTTTGCCACGCCTCGTCGCCCATACGCCTCTCAAAAGCACGGTATGCCATTCGGGCGCCCACATTGTCGGCGATGTTTTCTCCTAAAGTCAGGTTGCCATTGGTCTTAACTCCTAGTAAAATGTACTTGTTGTACTGGGACTCCAAGCAGCGATAACGCTCCCTAAAGTTGCGCAGGGAAGCAGCTGACCACCAGTTCACCTTCTTTCCATCATAGTTGTACTGATAAGCGAACGAGTCAAAACCGTGAGCCATCTCATGACCAGCAATATTGCCAATTCCACCATACTTGAGCACAGGTGGAAAGTCCACGTGATAAAATGGCCACTCTAGTACACTCATAGACATAAAAACCCTATTTAAGGGTGGTAAGTAAGAGGCATTACTGTCAAAAGTCGTAGAGATCTGCGGTATCTTTGCTGTATCGACGGATCCTATTAATTCTTTAGCAGAGTTGGCCTCAAGGGTGGCTATGTTTTCATACCAATCGCTGGTCATGTTCACATTGCAATACTTGGCATTGAAGATCTCTCGATGTTGCATTTCATCGCTGTATCCTACCAGAATATTCATTGATGATAGTTTGGTCTTCGCTTCCGATCGTGTCTCATCATCGAGCCACGTATATTGATCCAGCAAATCATAAAATGTATCCTTGATGTCCTTTGCAACAGTCAGCACGTCAGCGCGTCGCTGCTTGTCAAAGTTCTCCCCAATAAACCAAGGTAAAAGCGCATAATTAAAATAAGTTTCTGTGATATCGCCACATGCGCTGGCTACAGTCCCATTTAGTGAATTTACTGTCCACAGCTCGTAGAACTTGAGGAGCACTCGATGTTGTACGTAAGAACGCAGAATCTTCACATCTGTGCCCTCCAGGAAGTGCACGAGTTCACCGACATCTTGCAACACGCTGGTTACGGGCCAGGAGGATTTTTGTGTACCATTGAAAGCGACATCGAAGTAACGTGTCCAATTCAAGGGATCCTCCTTATGCTGTGTAAGGAATTCACCCAGCTGTAGCTGTTCGGTGGCGTTGCGCAGTTTCACCAACTGAGTCAGATTCCGTTCAAACTCTGTGAGATGGGCGAAATGGGCAAGAAAATCTTTGCGCTTCTGCTCATCGTTGATATTAAAATCCCTCGTCATATTTTGAAGTTGCTCCTCAGTAACATTCAGCAGGACCTCAGTAGGCTTTGATAAATTGATCTCGTATTTGAGACTAGTTTCATTAATATATACTATATCCAAAGGTAGCAGGGGATAAACATTGTAGTTGGACATGAAATTAAGGTAGATCCAATCCTGGCTGGCATTCTGATAATGCTGTTTGCCCTGCTCCGCATAACGATCGTCCTGCTTCCCCATGAATTTCTCATAGCCCAGCGAAAGATTTGATTTCATCTGCACGCAGCTAGCAAAGAACTGTTTGGCCTTCCACTCGGCGCTCGTAGAATGATTCTTGTCCTGTAGTTGTTCCTGCGTCGCATTCTGTAGGAAGGCCAAGATCTGATCATGAATTTGCTCTATAAAGATGGCTAAGAAGTCTGTATTTTGCTCTTTTTCGGTCAGCATGTCTGATGTTTTCCAATTACCGCAAGCGTATTCATAGAAATTCTCGCAAGGATCCACGCTGCGATTCATTGTGGATAACATAAAGTCGCCATACTGCTCCAGTAGCTCGTAACTGTTCTTAAATTCCGGGTGCAAGGCAAACAGATCCACTGACGCGGGTTTTGGCACTGCTGATGAACGCATCACAGCGCCAAGTATTAACGTGGTTAACAGCGTGTATTCCATGGCTAGAGCACACAGCGACTGTCAGGAATATTCCAATTTATACCATTCATATTGCACGTGAAACACTTAAACTTTAAACGTTTTAACAAAATATTAAGATTAAGGTACATAAAAATATTTTTATGAAGTGCAACACTGCAATTAAAAACTACTACGAAATTACGGTCGAGTATGCCGTATTGCGAAATACCCACAATTCATTTTACAACACGTTTGATTTGCTAAAATATACAATATATAGTAAATATATCAAAAATATACCAAAAAGAGCATATTTTTTTATTTAAATAAAAAAATAGGCTCCTTTTGGTATATATATATATATATATATATATATATTATCCAATTGCAACTCAATTTTCTAAAATTATTAAGACTATACTCAGTGAGTTGTTGTCTAGACTCTAAGCTCAAAATAGAAATTGTTATTTGTTTTTATTTTTTGCTTTGATGGTCGGTGGGGCGTGGCCATATTAACAAGTGCTTTTGAAAAATATTGGTGCTCTATATTTAATAGATTTAGAGATTTAGGTGACAGTTAGATAGATATTGTTCTATCGGCTCTGTTGTTGCCGCTGATTTAGAATACTGTAATAGCCAGCGTGAGCCGCAGCTTGGCCCGCGATGCACTTTAATAGATATATAGTACTTGTGTTGTCGTTGTCTATTTTGTTTTATGTTGGTTGCCACGCCCTCTTCGTCCAGAATATATTAAAATCTATAACTAGTAATATTTTTTCATTTATATCGGATACACTTGTTTTTAATGTAATTACATATGTATGTGTAGTCATCAGTGCTCTCTTAATATACTCTGTAATTAGTAATTTTAGTAAAAATCAGATTAGCAGAACAAAATAAATTTGTTTTTCTGGAAAAAAAATTATTATACAATGCAGCCCGTGTATTTATTTCGTTTCACCCAATTAAAAAGCATTAATATTAATATTATTTTGTGTTTTCAACCATATGTTTATTAAGCTACCAAACAACACACTTTTTGAGGGGATTCATGTCCGTTCCCAACTTGCAGTTGAAGGCCTCACTAAACTCGGGCATGTTGCTAAGTGTGCCCACGACACGGAATTCTTCGTTGGCATGCTCATCGGTCTTTATTTTGCTTAGCTTAGAAGCATTATCTGCACCCGTGCACCAAGATTGAGCAAACTTCAGAAAGAAGAGCTGCTTGTTGTTGAACTCAATTCCACGCATTGGCTTGGTTTGCCACGCCTTGTCGCCCATACGCCTCTCAAAAGCACGGTATGCCATTCGAGCGCCCACATTGTCGGCGATGTTATCTCCTGATGTTAGGTTGCCATTGGTCTGAACTCCCAGCAAAATGTACTTGTTGTACTGGGATTCCAAGCAACGATAACGCTCCCTAAAGTTGCGCAGGGAAGCAGGTGACCACCAGTTCACCTTCTTTCCATCATAGTTGAACTGATAGAGGGACGAGTCAAAACCGTGAGCCATCTCATGACCAACAATATTGCCAATCCCGCCAAACTTGAGCACGGCTGGAAAATCCACATGGTAAAGTGGCCACTGAGATATGCCGATAGCGATGAAAGCCTGGTTGAAGTAACCCGCATAGTAGGCATTCGCAATTCGTGTCATCTGAACCTGTGGTATCAGCGCCTTATCCACAGATCTAAGCTTTACTTTAGCCCGATTGGCCTCGAGCGTGATAAGATTCTCATACCAATCGGTGGTCATGTTTTGATTACTGTACACGATATCGAAGATCTCTCGATGTTGCATTTCATCGCTGTAACCAACCAGAATATCCATTGATGAGAGTTTGGTCTTTGCTTCCGATCGTGTTTCATCATCCAGCCATGTATATTGATCCAGCAAATCATAAAATGTATCCTTGATGTCCTTTGCAACAGTCAGCACGTCAGCGCGTCGCTGCTTGTCAAAGTTCTCCTCAATAAACCAGGGCAACAGCGCATAATTAAAATAAGTCTCTGTGATGACGCGACACGCGCTGGCAACAGTTCCATTCCGTGTCTTTGTCTTCCACACCTCATAGAACTTGAGGAGCACACGATGTTGCACATAAGAGCGCAGAGTCTTCATATCTGTGCCCTCCAGGAAGTGCACAAGTTCACCAACGTCTTGGAGCAGGCTGATCACGGGCCAGGACGATTTCTGTGTGCCATTGAAAGCGACATCGAAGTAACGCGTCCAATTCAAGCGATCCTCCTTGTGCCGAGCAAGAAACTCGCCCAACTTAAGCTGTTCGGTGTCATTGCGCAGTTTCACCAACTGAGTCAGATTCCGCTCAAACTCAGTGAGATTGGCGAAATGGGAGAGGAAATCTTTGCGTTTCTGCTCATCGTTGATATTGAAATGCCTCGTCATATTTTGTAGTTGCTCCTCATTAACATTCATCAGTGCTTTGGAGGGTCCCGAAAGAAGAATATCAAATTTACGACCTGATGTATTGTAGTGCAACCTCATAGGGAGCAGCGGATAAACATCGTAGTTGGACATGAAATTAAGGTAGATCCAATCCTGGCTGGCATTCTGATAATGCTGTTTGTCCTGCTCCGCATAACGATCGTCCTGCTTCCCCATGAATTTCTCATAGCCCAGCGAAAGATTTGATTTCATCTGCACGCAGCTAGCAAAGAACTGTTTGGCCTTCCACTCGGCGCTCGTAGAATGATTTTTGTCCTGTAGTTGCTCCTGCGTGGCATTCTGTAGGAAGGCCAAGATCTGATCATTAATCCGTTCCTGAATGACCCCCAAGACGCTTGTATTGCGCGCCTTTTCTGTAAGCATCTTTGACTCCTTCCAACTACCGCAAGCGTATTCATAGAAATTCTCGCAAGGATCCACGCTGCGATTCATTGTGGATAACATGAAGTCGCCATAATGTTCCAACAGTTCCTCGTTGTGTTTGAAATCCAGAAGCGGGGCAAATAGATCCACTGACGCGGGTTTTGGCACTGCGGATGAACGCGAAACAGCGACAAGTATTAACGTGGCTAACAGCGTGTAGGCCATGGCTAACGCGCAAAGCAACTGCCGCTAATGTTCTAAGCACCACCAATTTATACGCACGTGCAACAGATGAAGTCCACCAAAGTTCTGAACTTTACACCAGACTTCAAAATGCTAGATATGTGCGCGTGATTCGTGAATATATTGTACGTTTTACGATATAGGAAATTTCCTACACATATTTAGTTGTTATTTGTGAATAATTTAATTGCCTTTATTAATCCCTTCTCTGACTTGGAGTATATTTATGTCTCTATGAATGTGTTCGTTTCTAATGAATTTGTCTGGCTGGATCTCCACATTATTTAAATGCCAAACTATTCGTGTCACGACACGTTGCCACCATTATGCCACGCTTTGTTTGGCACAGCTGACGCGTATATATTTTATTATTGGTTTTTTTAGCCCTTTTTTATGGTTCTACTAATCCCAGATCATTCTTCAAATTCACCACAGAAACCACAATTAGCTAGCGGAAAAATTTATTGTTATTCCAAATCAGATTTGAGCAAAATCTTCAGCGAAATCTTCTCCCCCAGACTGAGACACATTCTCCCAATTAAGCAAAGCTCATGATACTCAAAGAAATTGTGTATAGTATATGTGTATTTTTTAAGCACTCGGCACTCTTATCACTCTTTAGTTATCATTTGGCTTTTTTCCTATTTTATTTTATAACCTATTTTATCGCTTATTATAGATCAAAGTTCTATTGGTGTGTTGTTGTTGGGTGAAACGATTTAAAATTTATGTTGTTTGGGTTTTCGAGCTGTGTTGTGTTGTGTTGTGGATATTGAATGTTGAATGTCACATGTTAATGACCCCATTCCAAAATAATGGCCGTAATTATTATGCAAAACGTTTCTAAATGCTCTTCTGCCGGTAATCTGATGTTGTTACTTAATTTAAATACGAGCATGACTGTTAAGTTTTTTGAGCATTAGAAACTTTGAATGAAAATTGATTCATTACTACAATTCATTTTGAGCAATTGCAACATTTTTATAAACTTTAATCAGCCTTACTTCCCAAATATAATTTCATTATTTACCAATATTTGCAATGGGCATTTGCAGTTGAAATTTTTTGTAAATCAGTAAAATGTTAATATTGATTGACAAAAGTGTAAAAAATATCACACATAAGATATAATAAAAAACATTAACATATTTCTTGAAATCTATTCTTTTTATTATAAATTAAGTAAATTTATTTTTAAATTGGTAAAGTTATTAGGCTACTGTTTGGGCATTAGCTATGAGATCATTTCAGTTGCGGGAGAGCTTAAAATATTGGAGAAAAGGGGAAATATTCCCCTATTTCATGGCTGCATGAATGGAAAATAACGCGGCGTTAGAGCTAATGATGCATAGAGAATCCCAATTCGAGTAGTTGACCGCAAAATGTTCATTAGAGTACAAAATAACCGACACTGAAAACTTGAATAATGAGAGTCGATCTGAATCTAAATATAGATACGGCTACCAGGTTGCAAAGATGATACAATAGAGATTCGAGAATGTTATGGTATTCCGTTGATATATGAGCTGGTAGAACAAAAGAAATGCAAAAGATTAATGGACCTTGGGGACCAGGAAGTCATCGAGTGACCCAGAAAGCAAACGACGACACGCGGCAACAACAAATTTGTGTCATAATAGGAGAAATACTAGTTAACATTTAACCCTTTCCATTCCTTTCGTTTGAGATGCGGTCGTGTGCCTGCCACGCGACGCATCTTAAAGATGCAAAAAAAAGGGTTGACAGGAAATTCGCCGGGCAGCTGGTAATGGATTGAAGTGTGGCACGGATTATTAAAAAGATGCAGGGAAAGTGAGTCCAATTTCAAATGAGGGCGTGGCTTTCGCAACGAAAGCTGACTTCTAATTACAATTGCAGAGGACTGACGCGACTGAATGGCTGTCAAAGGACTTGAATGCATGTGCCAGTCAAGGTGAATGCCATTCAAGGCGAACCATAAGGCCACATTTCGTTGCTGCACGAAATTAAGATGGAAAAGGTGAAAGTTTCCGTCAGTCAGGCTGCATTTACTTTCCATTGCTTAGACAGTTGCCACAGGCTCCCCCTGTGTTTGCTGTTGCAGCTGCCGCCTGGCCACAAGCCACAGTTGGCAATTGTTAAAAAACTGAAAATTAAATCCTTTTTTCAGGCTCAATTTGTTGCATCCTTTTTGGCTACATCTTAACGCAAGCTGTGCCAACCAAATCGAGCGCGCCAACAAAGGCGAACGCAGCTAACCAGTTGCTATTGCTTCTGATCCTGTTTCTGTCTTTACTTATAGCTCCTCGTTCCCCCTCATTTATTGAGTTTTTTGGCGGTTTCTATTCTCTTTTTTTTAGCATTGTTACATTGCGATTACTTTACCTGCAACATGGCGATTAACACGCACCCGCCAACATCCTTTCGGTAGTCTTATCGGCTACCTGGAGCTCTGTCGCTTCCCTTTGGCATTCGTCTGAATGCCTTTATTGCTTTCTTATATGCGCTTTGATTTCTATTGCGGCATTATCCTTTATCCTTTGTGGCATTGTTGCATGCACCGGCTGGCAAACACATTAGACTTGCAACCGAGCTGAAACGCAGCGATAGCGGGGGCAGATTCCCTAACTAAAAGTGACAGCATTGCGTTGTCTACAGATCCCTCTTTAACGATTTTCGACTATACCTTTCGCATTTAATATGCTTTCTCGAAACATCTCTCTTTTCTGTCTTTTTATGATCTCGGCATTAGGGAGTTTCCTTGATTTTATTAATATTTTCAAATTATATTGTCTAGGACCTCACACAGCCTAACCCTTGTCATTATAGCAACAATACTAATATTACTTAAAAATGTTAAATTAAAAGTATTTATTAAATAGCACGGCACATCAAGAATCGAAAATATATCAAATTATCAGTTTCTAAATAATTATAATAATATTTCAATGTTATTTGAAACTTAAAAAAGTATCTCTTTATTTTACTTATTTTACTACTCTCCCTAAAAATATGAAAAGTCAACCGGACAGCGATCCAACAGCTTTATAATAGAGTTTCAATACTTCATGTATTAGAACTAAAAAAAAGGGCGTGTCGCGCTTATCGCTTACAACGCCCACACTTTGCGCAAATGTTCAGATTTTGCTCAGGAAATTGTATAAATCGCTTTGAAATCAAAATTATGTACAGATTGATAATCAATCAAAGTCATAAACGAATCGAATGATGATCCGAGCTGATTAAACATTAAAAAATGGCGTGCAACCCCCTGACTCAGCCAGTTGTATGTGCGTGTGTGTGTGGGGTGGGTTAATCGTGGGGTTGAAGGTGGGGTTAAACAAGGCCTAAAAGGCGTAGCAATGCGTGAGGGTCGGGCCCAATAATGATGAGTAATTGATAGTGACATAACAACTCTGCCAACTTGGACTCGGGCCAGATGGGTTAGGTAAATGATAGTGTCTGGGCAGGGGTGGGGGTTGGTGGCCGAACCGGGTGTTGATAATGATAATGTGCAACCCTTTAACACATGTCTCAGCCTGGCTCTCTTCATATTTGGTGTAAAAAGCGACAAATTCGCACTTCAATTTGGGTCTATAAAAATGCAATCGTTTTCATGTGTTTTTTACCCCATTTTCTACCCCTTTCTCCATATGATTTATAGCGCCGCCGCCTATGTGCCTGCCATCGAATGGGCCAAGCTGTCGTACGAAAACAATGTTAAATCCCTGGTATTTGAGGCCAGTCGATGGGCGCGCAGGATATCATAATTATAATAACAACAACAACGGCAACAACAGTGGCAACAATAACAAGGACAACGAATTGCTCTCCTATGTGGCAGCCAGTCAGGCAGCCCTGCCTCCATTTCTCACTGGCTTGGGCCTTGATGTGGGTGTCGGTGTTGGGGTCGGTGTGGGAGTCGAATCGCAGACATGTCTGCCATATTTTGGCATGGAAATGCCGACGACAGCATCCGTCACTGCCAAAGCGCACAAATCGCTGCCGGACTTTCTGATACCACTGCATGAAATCATGTTTCAACATCATTATCAACAGCAGCAGCAGCAGCAGCAACAGCAACAACAACAGCGGCAGCCAGTGGCAACAACAGCAGGAGCCGGAGCAAGTACAATGGGCACATTAATTAATAGTCTGCCGAGCTTGGCTTATGCGAAAACAGAGACATTTGCCAGCGCAAACGCTAGTTTGTATGCTACAAAGTCATTAACCCCACAGCAACAACAGCAGGCATTAAACGTGCCACCGGCAACTGGCGCACTTGCCACACTTGCCACACGTCCACACCACAATGGCGGCGACCAGATGTTCGTGCGTCACTTTCACGAACGGGATCGTCTCATACGCGAGCACCAACTGCAGCAGCAGCGACTGCGTGATTTTGCCGACGACGAAGAGTTGGAGATGGAGATGGAGCTGGAGCCAGAGCAGCAACAAGAACAGGAACAGGATGTGAACAACAACAAGGACGCAGAAGAGCAACAGCAGACGAATGCCGTGCCGCAGTTGGAGTCGAATGGCCATAACAATCATTGGCATGGTGTCGTCTATGATGGCAATGGCAATGCCATGACAGCACCAACAGCAGCAGCAGAAAATACACAGCACAAGAGCAACTCGGTGGCTGGAGCTGCAGTTGCCACCTTTACTTCTACTGCTTCCCACAAGGAGTCAAGTATTTACGAGCCTGCCAAGCAGCAGCCAAATGGTCAACACTGTCGCTCTGGCAACTCTGGCAGCCCCACAACGAACAAAGGTGAGTCGCCGTCTCCGTTTATATTTCGAACTCCTTTGGCTGGCTACTAATTGATGCTGTGTTGCCCGTTAGCACTTCTTGTCACCTTCAATGCTAACAATAGTTAACGAAAGTACAGATTTTAGATGTGCATGAACACTGGTTAATATTAAAAGCAAGACAGCACAATATAAATAGTATATAATTGAAATTGTGCAATAATATTTTATCTATTCTTGGTTACTTTTTATGTATATCCAATATTATTCAGTCTAAATCTATTCTGTCCAAATATTAACTGTCCCCAATAGTTTCCGCAAAGGTGCCTAGCTTTAAAACTAATCAGCAAGATTAAATCTCTAACAAATGTTACATTATTTTATAAATAGTAGCTAGCTCAACATACGATTAAATTTTGGCTTTTTGTCAAGCATACAGAACAAATAGATTTGCAACATTTGCCCATGTTCTGTCAGCAACATTTTCCGCATATCCAATATTGCTTTCTGCCTTCAAACTGCCCATTGCCCCCCCTTTGAAGGCCATCATGAAAAAACATGAACTCAATTACTAGCACTCCACTTAATACAATACCAATGACATGCTATGACCATGTTCTATGCTCAACATTGTCTGTCGTCCACATTCGCACACCGTAAACATCCCCCGAGGTGGGGCGACGCCCCAGCAACATCTAAACTCCATTCGAAAGCACTAAAATATTAATAAATTTTACAAAAGTGCGAAGATAATATGCGTGAAAATGCAGGGAAGTGCGAGACAAACCTTAACAACTTTATTTAATGGAATTTAAAACCACTTTTCAGTGGGTGGTTGGCCAAAGGTTGCGGCTGCCTGCGGCATTCAGAACCACAATTGCATGGCTCTCTAACCTTTGGCATCGAACGCACCCTCAACAAAATCAGAGTGAGAGAACAGCAAAAGTGAAAAAAAAAGAAAAGAAAAACGTAAAATAAAGCTCACTGCGAACTGGTGTCAATACCAACTGTGCCAGGTCCTGAGCAGCTTATGGCCAATTGAGCTCGCCAAGGGGGAGAAACAGCGAGAGCTGGAGGGTGGCAATGACAAATCCAATAAAACCGCTTTACAAGCTGTAAAGCAATGGCTCATAAATCCCATTTGCCTAAGGAAATATTTTGTATTTAAAAAATGGTTGCGCTATCGACAATAGAAGGAGGCGGAGTACCGCCATAAGGGTTAGATTTGCATGTAGCTCAGGGAAGGGGTTAAAATAAAGTAAAGGAGTAACAAAATGGCGTAAACTTAGCGCTGAGAAAATGCCAAAGAATTGGTGAGAAAATTTCAGCAAAATTCCGTTAGACGCTGGCATTGCTAATCAAAAAACGGTAGCAAAGAACCGCAATACCTTTTCTTACCCTCGCACCCAACTATAAAAAATTGGTAAAAATCACCCAGAAAAATTGCATTGTTCAACGCAAAAATACCGTTTTTACCTATTTTTTGTTTTCATCATATATTACACAAATTTTTTCTTGTGCGTTTTACGTTAAAAAATTACGCATTATTGGCATAGATTCACCCTGAGCTACGAGCAGGGGTTGTTCCTACCCTCAAGACCCTACGGCAGTAGTACAAGTGTGTTTGCGCTACAGCTAAACTGTGGAAGATCCTCAATAATCCTTGACAGTGAGCCTCAATTTTTACCCTTGAGTTTCTTTTTTTTTTTCTTTTCATTTGTCTGTTTTCTAGCCCAAAAAATTGGAAAACTGAAAGACACAGAAAACGGCGCGAATTTGACAAAGAAATCAGGGAAAATGCATCTTATTTTTTTCCTTAAATTTTTGGGTCGATTTTTAGGGACGAAGGGTTGCATTTGACAGCGATTTTTTGTGGCAGATTTCCAAGCAAGTTGAAATCAATAAACGTTAATAAATAACGAGGGAAGTGAAGCGGGGAGCTAAGTAGGAAGACGGCGCTAAAATGCGGAAGTAAAGGGACATTTAGCCTCGGGCATTGATTTCTTCTCTTTTTGAACAATTGGATAGGGTTTGCCTTTGATTTCCTATCGAATTCAATCTTTTTGTTCAATTTTTGGCGCGCATTTTCAGCAGCTAAACAAATGTGCCAAGCTATTGCTTCTATTTTGTATTCCATTTTCAAGCGATTCCCCAGAGTTCGCAGAAACAAATAGATCTTCAAACTTGCTTTATAACGCAAGCACACTCTATATTTTCAGTGCAACTCGTAAAATATAAATCATTATTCTCTTTTATAATGTATGTAGCTTTCATAATTATATCCCCATCTTCGTGCCATTTATCAAAGATATTTGCAACGCTATCGGCAATTAAATTTGCCAATGTTAAAGCCAACCCTGAAAACCAACGAGAACTTTAAGCAAAGCCCAAAATCAATCCCATTCTGCGACGGACAACAGAGACAACCCCAAACGAAAAGAAAGACTAAAACTAGTCTCGTCTTATTTGCTTAACGCAAATTGGTATGTCATTTTAATGCATTCCAACAACAGCAGCAACAACAACAACAGCAAACCAGAAGAGCATGACAGTTAGATCCACCCAACCCTCAAGCTCTATCTCTTCAGCTAACTCTGGTGCTGTTGGCATTGTCCTTGTGCTTGTGCTGCTTATTTTGTTCATGCAAAGTGCCGTCCCTTTTGCCGTATTTTTGATGCTGCCAAGCGTTTATTTTCTTGATTAATTTCAATGCCGAAAAACTTTGTTGTTGCCCTCTGTGAGCTATTTACATGCCACATGTGTTTATGTGGGTGTAACCCCTGTTTTGTAACTGCGTAGTCTGTTTTTGGCAAATAATCAAATTGCCCAGACAGCGGCGGCCAACTGGGCAACCGCTCGACTAGCAACTTTTCAGAGAACTCAAGTCTACCAGTTTGCGAGACAGGCGAAATGGAAAGGTTAGCCGGGCAGATAGACTGAAGATTGTTTATCTTTTGTTTTGCCAGTCGAGGCCGAGTGACAAGTTTAATCAGGCTACGTGCACAGGCGAACGAGCAGGAGCCAAGTCAAAAGGATAACTATTGAAATTAGTTGGCAGTTGGTCAGTTTTCGAGGGTAGCATTTCCTCTATTGATTTTCCTGCCCCCTTTTCCTTTTTCCTTCACAGTGCCACTTAAATCATTTTGGCACTTTAATGTGCTCTGTGGCAGCAGCAGCCAGGCCAAATGTCTGCTGGTCATTGCTCATTGGCCAGTCATATCCTGGCAGGCCAAACATTAATTTTGCACTTTTAATTAAAACATTTCGCCCACACACACACACATACTCCGATACCCCACAAGGCTGCCAGGCATTGTCCTGGCAGTTTTTCCTCTCGTTTTTCCAACAGTTTTCCAATTTCTTATTCGTGACGCAAACTAAAACAAAGGCTGCAACTGCAACCAGGCTGCAGAACCTCCACTCATAATCATAAAATGTATGCGCTGTCACCGAGGCAAGCCAAGGACCTGCCCCCCAACCCACCTCCCGCTCTCTTCCTTTCAAGTGCTCTCTCGCTCTCTTTCGTCGTCCACTTTGCACGTTGCCTGCATGTGGGAAATGCTCTCGACTTTCTTTTGCAATGCTGCAAAAACTTTGCTTCCTCCCCAAACACACACACACACACACACACACACACACACACACACACACGCACACACACTGCTACACAGCTGCCCTGTCTGGCATAGAACAACAACAAACACAACACTTGTTGTAATTACTCCCCAACTCTCGGTTCAACGGCTGCGCTGATGTTTATATGAATGGGTTTTGTGTTTATATAATCACACGAAATGCTCAACGTTACTCGTATTGCAGCCCACAGTGTCTTGGGATGTTCCAAACTGATTTTGGCACAGTGGAACTAGCACAAAAGTTTGTTAACGGATTAATCAACTTTAAATAATAATTGGAGATAAGTTAATAATAATTGGAAAAAACCAACAATACACAGTTTTGGTGGAGCAATATAAATTTAAAGAGTTAAAATAGTGTTTTGGAAAAAATTTAAACTTGGCATAAAAACGTCAGCAGAGTATATTTAATATTGCTTGATTTAGATTATGACTTCAATAACTTAATTAAGTAATTAATTATTTAAATACTTTAAATTAAGCTTACTGAACTGCTAACACATGTTATAAAATATATGTACATTTATAAAAATTTAATTAGGTTTTTTTAAAAATAGTCGTGCAAAAAATGATTGCAAAAATTAGTTTATGAATCATATAATTTATTTGGGCAACAATTTGAGTCTTTTAATTAATTATAATCATTTATTACGACTGTCAGTAATTAATTATGTAGCTTTTTAAATATTTTCAATAATATTGCCCTAATTGCCCATAGACCATAAATATTCTAAACATATCTAATGGTCTGTTTAAGTTGCAAATATCTGCATTCTGTTCAAACTGCTTTTACATAGCCCCATGCATGAGCAGCCTATGTACCAAGCACCTTGGCAGACGCACACTCCATGTACTGCAAAGTATGTAAGCTCTTAATTATGATCTATGTATGTAGTATGTACGTGAGTGCAATAAGAGAAAAGAGAATATGCAAAAGCAACGGCACAGCAACTGCGCAGCGAACGGCGCTATAACTGCATGTGCATACTCATACATGCAATCGTGTGCGTAGAGAGCATTGGCCACACCCATTTCACTCAAAAAACACAAATGAAAAACAAAAACACTCTATGCTAATGCAGGGGAAGGTGCTGCAACAATGACAACAAGTCTAATCAGAATGCAGGCAGTGACAAAACGAATACGTTCCACACTCATCGACACACACACACACACAGGCAGAGCAAGAGTCTAACGGTGCAGGGTTGATTGCTGCTGCGTTTGAGTCGAAGTTTGAGTGCGGTGTGGTAAGCAAATGTGTGTGTGCCAGAGAGTGAGAACATTGAGTGCAAAGCAACAAAGAAAACTAGGCAAAAGGAAAAAAACAACAACTACACGCTGCTGCTGCTGCTGCGGCTGCAAATCATAAAGCATTCACACTCGCACACACACACACACACACACAGTTGAACGAACACACGATAGAGCAACTGCAGCGTTTGTCGCAGTCGTTTGTCGATTCAGTTGCATTCGGCAAGTCGACGAAGTCGGTTCGGAACATTAACATTAACATTTGCTGTTCTGTTAACTTTGACGTCGTAAAAGTCGTTTTTATTGAAATGCATCAAATCCTATAAAACGAAATAAAATTCAAATTCAAAGGAAACGAATGGCAACTCTGTGCCGCTCGCTGTAAACTTGCATATGTCAAACACACGCACTCATACTTATACATTGTGAACTTTTGACAGTGCTTCTATTTAAATACGAAAGAAAGTGCAAGTGAATAATATCTGTGCTCCCGACGAAAAAAAAAAAAGTAAAAATCATTTAGCAAAATGATGATACTACAGCAACAGCAGCGACGTTTGTGGGATGCCACAAAAGCAACGTCCACCACAACAACAGCAACAGCGACAACGGCAGCAACAAACACGCAGGCAAACATTAAACTGGAACCAGATGATGAGGAAGCAAGTGTGCGGCTCTTGCAGCAGCGCCAGGAGCAACACGACACATGTAGGCTGCAGCTTTAAGCAACATTTAGTAGTCTAAGCCAAAATACAAAAATAATGGATTAAGCATTTCTCTGTCGAACACTCGACGAATCGAAAATTGTGTAAAAAATTGAGCTTTACTGCTCAGTTGTGGAGCTTACACTTGCACCTGTAGCACTTTCACTTCCCCTGACTTGCAACAAAAGCGGACAACGGACGATTAACGATGACGCACGCCCTCACATTAGGTGTACCAAGAACTGTTGAGGCATTCGATATGTTGCCTATCAGATCTAGCATTTCATGGCATTTGCTTCAGTTTTGATTCGGCATCATGATGTCCTGCTGCGGCTGCTGCAGCTGATGCCCGCTCCCCACAGAGCGTGTGATCATTACTTTGTTTACATTTGCATCTCGGTGTCCTTTTTACCTGTCCGAAAAACCGGACTCGTCTCAGGTATTTTGCATTCGATGCACACAAAGGACGCGTACATTTTTTCTTAGTTCTTGCTTCTCTTCCTCTGCATATGTCCTTAAAAAAAGGACGTCTGAAAAAACGAAGATGCGCCTTTTTTGAGGCGTGCAATTTCCCTTAATTTTCTATTTTCTTTTTTTACAATTTTCCTAACCCAACAACAGTTAGCCACAAAAGCCAAATTTTGTGTAATTACATTTAAGCCGAAGGTGCAAGGATATGCCGCCTATGACCATTGCCTTTTTAATTGCATCAACCAAAAAAAAAAAGGACCTCGGGGCAAAACCCATAATTTTCAAACAGTCGAACATGCAGATCAGTTGAGTCCCTACTAATGCCACTTGTAATCACCCTCTGAGACAAGGGAAGAGGGACACTGGACAGATAAGCCTCCCTTGCCATCCTCACACCCCCAAAGAGAACCAAAAGCAAAAGTCCAAAAGCCAGAACAAGCCAAAAACCCATTACCAACCACACACACACGCACACGCACACACACACACACACACATACTCACACTCGCAGTGGAGTCCGGTCGAGAGTGTCCAATGGGGTAATCTGTATATTTATAATGCGTCGCTCAGGACATTATGCACAAGGATTCCAAAACATTCCATCTACAATATATTGTCGTAAAAATATGTTACTTTTTTCGCCAGCTCTCTGTGTGTGTGTGTGTGTGTGTGTGTGTGCGCAAGGATGCGCTACACTTTGCTTACGCCCCGGGGGAGCTATAAATTTAATATCTACTTTGCAAAACAAAAAACCGAAAATGCTATACAAAAAAGCCATCCACAGGGTGGACAGCCCAGCACAGCGCATCAAGTGCCTCTTGACCAGGCACACATGTGTGAGTAAAAGAGTGCCACTGTGTGTGTGTGTGAATCCTGGATTTGAATAGGTGAAGGAAGGGACAAAAAGTTGGCGAGAGGCAGCTAAAATATCGTGAAAAGTAATACACAACAAAAATTTACTTGACAATTAATTCTGATACTTCTTTGATAATATCTATTCAATTTTAAATCAAATTATTGGCTGCGAAAATATTGAAAAACTCTTCGCATGAATTAAATGAATAGAAAAATGGCTGAATTAAATGTTAAAGTTGCATTTGAAGACAGTGTCTGCTGATTTAATCGCTGTCTTTGAATGCTTCGAGTGTGTCCATTTGGCAGACATAAAGTGCGGACCTTAAAAAGTTTACAACATGGACGCCACTCAGAGGGCGACATAGTATTTTTGCATGCCACGTTATAAGAACCGTAAATACTAATGGACATTTTACGAGCCGGAGCTGACCAAGTGGCAGACACAACACAAGAAGTGACAAACCCCAGACATGGTCTCCTCCCCCCTCCCCTGACACTGCTGTCTTTGCAACATGGTGTGGCACACATTGACAGCCGTGCTGAAAATAGTATGAAAACGTGCCATTTGCATTTCTGTGCTCGACCCGTCGTCTAATCGATAGACAATTCAATGATGATCAGTTAGTTGGGTTTATTATGTTAGGGGAAATGCCATTGAGACGACAAAAAAACTAACCACAGCCACCGCATCTTTTTACTTTCTTTACAGTCTTGCGACACATGTCCAACTCACCGACACCGCCATCACCTCTGCGATCTCTATCAGGTATGCTCATAATCCTTTGCCAATATTCAGCAGACATGTCCCAACCAAAAAGTAGCTATAGCAGAGGGTCGCAATCGTCTTTAAGGTTGGGTTTTGGGATTGGGTTCGGTATTTTCCTTTTGGTCTCGTGACTGGGAACGTGGCTACTTTGTGGCAAAATTGATTACTCACACGAGCCATGTTGCACATTTATTGATGTCTCTTTATATATAGCCCGGGGTCAGGCATTTTATAGTTTATGCAACCCCAAACGCCAGAATAGGTTTCGTTGCGATGAGCGAAACACGGGCTTGGCCTTAGGTAGGTGCTGCAACCGCCATCGCACGTGACTGAAGTGTGCCCCTAAAATCCAGCAAAATGCAGCCGCATTTAGAGTTTGGCTCATTCGACTCATTGCGTTCCCTCAAATTGATGCCATTTGTAGGCAAATAAAATATCTTTCTTCCCCCAACACACGAAAGCAGATAATGAAACAAAAATGTTAAAGAATTATTATTCTTATTGCAGAAATTGAGGTCGATCGAGCTATCTGAAATATTTCCTAGAATCGCTCTATTTTGTAGCACTCAATAATGCAATTTCTAATATTTTAAACCACGTAAAATATTATCTAAAAATGCTTGCAATTAATGCTAATTTAGGCACTATTGTGGGCAAGCAATGAATAGGAATAACAATTTAAGAATAATGAAATACTAATTTTTGTATGCAGAAAGTGCAATTTGTCTGTCTTAAAAATGCACGATTTTGTAGGACCTTGAATTTAAATTTCATATAGTCTTAAGCGCACAAAATGTCAACTAGAAATGGTTGCAAATTTCTTCGAATCGAACCCTCTATTCATCACAACACAAACACCCGACACCCACTACAATGGGCAGTTGCAACCCTAGAGCCTGGTGTAGAATGTAACAACTGTATAAGTACGATAAGGACAGCAACCCCCAGACAAATATGCAAAAGGTTATGCACACATCTACACTGTTCAACAATTTTGACCCCTCGGAACCCCCGCGTGACCCTGCTTGCAAATAAACAAAAATAACAATTTGTCAAAATGTAAATTCTGTTGTCTTTCTCTGTGATGCACACACACACACACACAAAACTGCGCATTTAGATGATTGTTGGCAACAATTATATAACTGAGAGACGACCCTTGCTCGCGACCTTCCCTCGCCCCTAACAAACTGTAAATAATCTATGCAAAAACATGCATAACGCGCCGTTGGCAACCCTCGTTGAGTTTCAAATTTAAATGACAACCCTCATTTAAATACTGCACACAGATAGAGCGCAAATTAACAGGGTTGCCATATCATAGGCTGACAATTAGAGTTGCATTTTTATTGGTTTACACGCAAATTAAGCGAGTCCTCCTCAAGGGTGCATATTTAAATATGTCACAACAGCAACAACATCACACAACAATGGAAAGCCCTTTAAAAAAAGGGTTGCGGCCTATTAAAAAACGCATAGAGAGAGGGGACCAATCAACTGTTGCTTCCCGTTTAACATATCATTTGAATAGCGCTGAGGTGTAAAGAGTGTGCCGCTTATTGAAGGGGTTGCCTCACACTTCCCCTATTTGCACGTAACCGTAACGGTAACCCTAGTTTTTTATTAACTGCCACTTGTTGACTCTGACTCGCTGACTCTGTTATTCAAATTGAACGCCTCTTCCGCTAACCACAAAAGGGTATGCCAAAGGATTAGGTTGCGTGAGTCTAATTGTCCCTTCGATAGGGTAATTTCTCTCTCTTGATATCATATAATCAGCGGTTTTTTTGATTGGCCACTTGAATTGAACACTACTTTGGGGCGTCACGAGGGCGTTTTATGCTTTAAATTGCATGGAGTGTGTGCTCAAAAGGCGTTAAAGTGGCAAAGCAAGAAAATATGGAAGGAGTTGAATAATAATTTGGTTTGTATAGCAGAAGCTTAAAAATAATCCTTAATGATGTATTAAAAAATCTTTTTTTTTTGGGTCGAATGTGAGGTACAAATCTAAAAAAAATATGGACTAAAAACAAATGACAAAATACTAATTATTCATTATAAATTTATAGAAATAGAAATTGTCTAAAAATTTTAAATCTCCTTTTTGAAATTCCAAAATCTGTTAATAGATCTAAAGCATTCTCATTTCCTGAAATTTTGCTTTGATTTGACGTGCCTAATTTATGCAGAATATGCTGAATAGATCTTTTAGATAGTATGACATATAATTGGATTGAATGGGCACTGAGAATGGGGCATATATTCAGTCTATGGATCTTTTATATCTTTCCCATAAATCGCAACGCACTTTACGTTGTGCTGCATTCAAAAGAGGACGCCCCGTGGCAGGCTGGCAGCAACCCCTAAATGCAGCGCAAAGAGACAAGAGAGAAACAACGTGCAACACTTCATTTGTCAGTGAAACACGCACATGCACACAAATATATTCACACATTGCCATTGTGTGGCATCAACAACACATCTGCTGGGCTAAAAGACAAAACGCAGCAGCAGCAGCAGCCACATCACCTGGTATCGGGTTCGAGTTTGGCTTGGAAATATGTTTAGTTCAACGCTGCATGTGTCGCTCTGTTCCTCTGGGCCAAGTTGCGCCTGCAGCTTCTTGACTTTTGCAAAACCTTTCTTATGTTGCAACAATGCAACTTGCAGCCCTTTGTGGCAGCGCTAAACCCTTTTGCTCTGGCGCAAAGTTTCTGCCAATCGCAAGTTGCATTCAAAACAAAACTCGTTCCCCACCCCATTCAACACTGCTGGCTAAAAACGAAAAATGGAAAATGGAAAATCCTCAACTCGTGCATTCCAAATTGTTTGCAATTGTAACGAATTGTTTGTTGCCCATCCATCCAGGGGTTGCAACCCCGAGGGGAGAGTACGCGGATTTTACAATCAAATTTCCAGACCGTGTAACCCTTATAACGATGCGATTTTTAGCTCACTGACTGAGTTTTAACTGCGTCTCCAGCTAATTATATTAGTCGATTCTCTGCGCTTACAACGAAAGTCATAAAAACAGCTGCCCACATACATTTCACGTGTATCAAAGCGTGCATGCACATATTTTAAACTTTTCACCCAGCACCCGCATCGCAAAAACTGCTCAACTGCCGTAATCCCTTAACCAGCTCAAAAACCGATAGAATGACAAAGTTACGAACTGACGTCCAAAAGCCGCTTACAGCAATCATCTAATCAAATCCTTTGAACCCATTATCTGTGAAGATTAATCATTTAGTTTCGACTTTAGTATTTCATTTAAATTATTACTACATTTGGTGGTTGATTCAATTTTTGATATTTGATATTCTATTCTATTAGAATAGTTAGAATGGCTTCAATATATCCAAGGTATTACTTATTAAAACTTCTTTTATTTTATTCGATTCCCCAGAAAATTTGAAAAAAATTTATTTGTTCACCTCGATTTACAAATAATTCAAAGCAAAATATTATGTTTATGGATATTCAATTGTTTCCGCTAAACGTTTTTCATCAGCTCAAAGGAAGTTCGGTTTTTTATAAAACGCTGCAGGATTATCTTACAGCACAGGAAGTTGTTGACGGCATTCTTGTGGCTGTAAATCAATAATTTTGCCATGACACATTATGAAATTTGAGCGCTGCTGTCGCTGGCACTGCGCAGATTTCAAAATGAAAAGTCCAGTCCAGAAAAGAGAAAGCTTCCTGGCCCCAGCCGAATAACGTTAGGCGATTTTCCAATTATTATGCATGATTGGGTTTTGGGCAATGCACAAAATTGTATTGTACAAAGGGGGGAACTGAAGCTGAAGATGGGGCACAAAGCAACAACCCTTCCGCTTGAGTGTCTATCGGCAGTGCAGCAGCTAACCGCAGGACGGGGCATTCAATTGGAAGATTGAATAAAATTTGCCTTAAAATAGCAAAAATATTGAAAACTTGCCCCATTATTCAATTTATGCGAGGCAGGCAACGCAGGCAACGCAGGCTACTTGAACTTCATTGACTTGGAAAATTGAAAAGAAAAAGCCCAACGAAAACATATTTATAAATACTTCAACTCGTAGATAACGCAAATTTTCCCTTCTGCTCCTTACAGACTGCGGCAAAAGCTACAAAGAGGAAGAAGAGGATGTGGAGGAGGAACAGGACGAACAGCACGGCGAGGCGCCACAAAATTTGAGCCGCAAACGCAGCGTCGGCCACTTGGATGCGGCACTCGAAGATGAGGTGCTCAATCTGGCACGCAGCGAATCGCCGCCGTCCAAGCGCTTGGCAATCGATGCCGCAGCAGCAGCAGCAGCAGCGCCAACAGCAGCACAGCAACCACATCATGCCGCAGCTGCAGCAATGGGTCTGCCACCGCTGGCCTTTGGCCCCGAGGACATGCAACAGGCGCTGCAACTGCAGCTGCACAGCTACATTGAAATGGTGCGCCAACTGGCGCCCGATGCATTCCCCAATCCCAATCTTGCCACGCAGTTTCTGCTGCAAAACTCGCTGCAAGCGCTCGCACAATTCCAGGCGCTGCAGCAGCTAAAGCAGCAACGCGAGCAGCCGCCACCGCCGCCGCTCAATGACCCGCTGCACTCGCTGCCGTCCTCTCGCCATTATTCCACGCCCGTCAGCAAATCGCCACTGCGCAGCCCCTCGCTGTCGCCTGTGGCACGTTCCCACGACCAGCCGCAGCCGCAGCAGCGCACGCCGCCCAACTCGTTGGCTGTCGCCGCCTTGGGTCTGAGCAGCGCCGTGTTAACGCCAAATACGCCGAGCATGCAACACCAAGCCTCAGGTGCATCGTCGAGCACGCCCAAGCCCATGTCCAGTGGCGCCACCGTGGCCGCTGTGATGGCCACCAAGCTGGAGCAGTCGCCGGAGGAGACCACCGATCTGGAGGAGCTGGAGCAGTTCGCCAAGACCTTCAAGCAGCGTCGCATCAAGCTGGGCTTCACCCAGGGCGATGTGGGTCTGGCCATGGGCAAACTCTATGGCAACGACTTCTCGCAGACGACAATCTCGCGCTTCGAGGCGCTCAACTTGAGCTTCAAGAACATGTGCAAGCTGAAGCCGCTGCTGCAGAAGTGGCTCGAGGATGCCGACTGCAGTGTGGCCAAATCCGGCGGCGGCGTCTTCAACATCAACACCATGACCACCAATTTGTCCAGCACGCCCGAGAGCATTTTGGGGAGGCGACGCAAGAAGCGCACTTCGATTGAGACGACCATTCGCGGTGCTCTGGAGCAGGCCTTTATGCTGAACTGCAAACCCACCTCGGAGGAGATCAATCAGCTGTCCGAGCGCCTCAACATGGACAAGGAGGTGGTGCGCGTGTGGTTTTGCAATCGCCGGCAGAAGGAGAAACGCATCAATCCCTCGCTGGACCTCGACAGTCCCACGGGCACGCCGCTGAGCAGTCACGCCTTTGGCTATCCACCGCAAGCGCTCAACATGTCCAACGGCCATGCGATGCTCGAGGCGGGCTCCTTTTGCGGCAGCTCCATCAGCTCCGGCGAATGAGGAGATGCTCAGCTGCTGAGCTTGTAAATATATTGAGATAATACCTCCAAATCTTCCACACACAGACATTCCACACACCCAAAACTGCATATCGTTACGTCCCCTATCAACTTTTGTCCCTTTAGGTGATAGCGAGTCGTATCAGAAGAATCCATTACGAATTTACGAGTAAATAAATACATATTATGTTTAGGCACTGTCTGTAATTGGATCTACGTAGAGTTCCTAGAGTTTCCATGTAGTCAACCTATCTAAAAAATACTATCGATAACTGTTGTGTGTACGTATGTGTCCAGCATGCCAATCTATCAATACTTATATATAACTTAATATATATATAATGTAATACCATAATGATACCTAGCATTACGACTATGTAATATACCTATAACTTTACCTACACTTAAACATACCATATAAAGATGTTGTTGTACGATGTCCAATTGTAAATTGATCTTAACTCTTAGATCTAACATATAAACACAGAGAAACACTGAAATTTCAATAAAAATCATTATAAACAAACTTCAAAACGTATCATTATTTAAAGTCGGGGGAATTTTAATGAGTGGATCTAATGGACTATTTTTTTCGTTCCCAAACAATAAACTTGCATTACATTAGTAAAAAAATTTTAAAGTTACGCAGAAATTATCATTATTGTTGAAGAAAAATATTCAAAATCATAAAATTTGTACGTCCAAAAATAATGATTTGGTGTACTTTATTGGCGTAATTAAGTTATGTTGCAAGTGTGTGATTTGATTATTTAAAAAGAAAAAAAAACAATGATGATTTAATTTTGTAGGCATTCAAAATATTAACAGTTATACATCTGAAAAAATTAAAGCCTTGCTAAGCAATATAAGGAAGTTTCACATACGTTTTCTTTCGGCAGAAGGATTAAATTATATTTCCAAATATTTCAATAATTATATAAGTATATATTTTCTTACAATTTTTGTTTTTTAATTTTTATTCAATCGATAGATCAACACCTATTTTTACTAACAAATATTAAAAATAAATATTATGGAGCCTTCTATGCAATTTTATAAAAGTTTTAACGCCATTTTTTAGGACTAACGAGTTAATACCCGGCTTCAGTTTATAATTCAATTAGTTGAGCCCTCGCATATCCTTGCTGTGTCCTGGCATATCACACATATGTACACACTTGAATCTCATTAGAAGCTACCTAAATAAATATTTAAGTACATATTTAGTTAACTGATTTCGAACCCAAGGATCCCATCCGGATAGGACACGCGCCAAGCGCAAACATACAATTTTTTAATAAACTTCCTCTTTCAAACAAAAATAAAAAGAAAGGGACCCGCACCAACCCCTTTCAGCAGTCCTTCTCCTCGACACACATTGTTATTTAGGCGAAAATCTCGGCACTGGATTTGCTGGATAAGAAATCACTTCATCTTTGGCCCTGCAAACAGTTAATATGGCATCTGAAAACAGTTCCATACCGAACCTCACCAAATGAAACCCTTATTTGTATATCGAAGCAAGCGTGTAAATCCATTTGACCGCCCAACCCCAACCCCAACTCTAACCCTTACCCTTACCCCTAGACATTCCCTGGGCGGGGGGTAAGCGACTTTTTAGATGGTGCCGTTCTCTGATTCGTTTAGGACGGACTCAACATTCCTAACATGGAGTGAGTCGAAAAGGGTTTATGCCATAAATTCACACATAGTTATGTCATATGGTGCTCGGGTGGTTGTGTTCTATTTTTTGTCCTTGTTGTTGGTGCGCGTCCTTTTGTATTGTGTCGCAGTTGTAAGTTATCTCGGGTCCTTCGCAAAACTTCAAATAAAGCTAAATTGAAATCAGCCTTAGAAGTAGGCTATAAATGGAAAACGACTTTAATTACGCTAGTAGCTGTGAAGAAAACTATTTGAAAATACTAAAAATTAAAAAGTTTACTTGTTATTGTATAGTTATAAAATTGACATACGCCTGGTTCTTATTTACTACACATAGGATTTGAACTTCCCCTGAACTTCAATTAGGTTTCAGTTGCTTTATTCAAACAATTTTATAATATATTAAATTTCGTTAAAGTTTAAAGAAATATCAATTAAAATTTAAAACCAGATTTTCCAAAAACGTTATCCACGTGTTAAGCGAAGAATTCCTCGATAATATTCATATTATGTACTTAAATTCGACATTATCAATAATATATTTCTTTATATGTATAATAAAGTATATGGTAAATATGTAAATGTTGCGTTTATTTTATTGGCTGTGCGCACATCAAAAGCATTTCAATAGCGCCCGGAAGCAATGGTTTATGTACAACAAAGATTCCCAGACCCAAAACTGGTCAAGTAAATCAAGAAGACCTCAGGCATGGACACAGAAGTATCCGAAGAGCACTCACACATAATTGGCAAAGTCGAGAGAGCGACCTGCTGCTTGAATGTTATCAGTCCGCTGCAGACGATGAAAACATTCAAAGGAACCCAATCGCTTTGAGTTTTCAGCCCATATTCAAAATGTCCTGCCACATGCCACTTGCCGCCTGCCCTCAGGTCATTTAACTGGTCAAACAGAAGGCGGGTGCGGTGTTCGATTGGAATCGAGGGATTAGAGGAAAAAGAGAGGAAAGCTTGAGGCTATTATTTGTGGCATGCGGCATGTGGCAGGCGTACAGCTCAGATCGGCAGTCCCAGATTTGATTTGAGCTCTTTGATAGATTTCACTTGGCTCGGCTGTTGCATTTGCAAATTGAATTCCATTTTGAGAAATGTTTCTTTCCCTACAAACCACTCGCTGCCTTCATTTATAACAATTTAATGAAATTTTCCAATGCGTTTTCATAATACACATGTGTGTATGTTTATGTGGGGCAGTGTGTGTGTATGTGTGTTGGTTGCGACCCATTCAAATCATTAATCACACCAGCTGCCAGGGCTAACGAAAATTAAGTTTGTCTTATGCTATTTTTTTGGCAGACATCACAATATTTTACTGCCTCACGCCACCCCCAGTTGTGCGGAACAAATTTAGCGCAAAATATTTGTAAAAATTTCAAAATTTAAAACCACTAAACAAAATTAATTGGATAATTTATTAGACCTGGTTTACAATACGTAAAGGATTAAGCTTTTGTATGCAGTACAAAGCTGACTGTTATGAACATATTTGCATGCAGTTACATAGTATTTAGCTACTTACCACGATCAAAACTGCACAAAGTTGCCTAATTACGCCGCCACGCGGCGCTCTTGTTCGCCATTCACTAACACAAGCACACACTCACACACACAGAAAATATGAAAAAAAAAAGGGTGCTGCTTAGGACAAAGCGGCAGCGGAGCCCCAACGCCAATTTCGGCAGTCGGCTGCTAATTAATAGCAATAAATAATTAATAAAGATCACTATACCGCACTATACGATCACTACCTTTTAATTTTCACTTTTATAGGACACTTAACAAAAAATGAATAAAAAAAGAAAGAACGCAATTTTTTTTTCTGCATGGCCACCACAAACTTAATAAATAACTGCCTAAACGCGTAAGTTATCATCTATTATTTTCTGTTTTCTATTAAACACAATTAATACAACCTGTATCGACGCAATATTCTTTTATAAGGGTTATATTAAATTTACTAAGAATAAAATAATTGCATTGCCAAAAAAAAAAACGTCGCGCACGCAAGAAAATTTTCACAAAACTGGCGCGAAGACGCTTTGCATATGAGACAGCGCTATTGATCAGCGCCTATATTAGTGTGTGCAGAAAGGAGACAAGTATACTGCATCAGGTTGCCATATTGTGTGTGGGTGTAAGTGTGTGTGGATTTGTGGCCCATTTTGCATAATTTAAAGCACACTAATTTGGGCACACTTTTATGGTGCATTAGAGAGAGGGAGAACGAGAAAGCAAGAAGGAGGCATGGCAATGAAATGTGCTGTTGATGGATACGAGGGAGGGGAATGATTGAAGCGCATTTGCGACTATTGGAAATAGAATATGTCTCTGTCGCTGACTGCTGCCAATTGATGTGCAGAGTAACAGAAAAAGAGACTGGGAAATTATATGGCAAGCATATGTTAAGTTTCTGCGTGATTGCTTGCGAATTTGTTGCTTTGAATTTCAATTTACTGAGACGGAATCGCACACGAAATGCTGACATTTTGGGGGGTGGGAGGCGCAGGACACACCCCTTTTTTTTGGCTGTAACTTGAGCAAACATTTGGCAAACAAAAAAAACCCAATTGAATTACAATGAAAATATGAAATGAGCAACAAAGAGAAGCCAAGTTTCTTTTTTTTTTTAGTGTGCCAAGCAAATCGGAGAAATTAAGCAAACAAGCGAACGAAACAAAGAGAAATTCTGTATAATGTAGCAAACATAAAAATAGAACTCAAGTAAATTTGGGAGGAAATTGGAAATTGTAAAGTGTGGGGCGAGCAAATAACTAGCTGGCAAAAAAGCGCAAATCCAATATTTGCGAATACAAACAAATGCGAATCTCTGGAGGATGACGACAATGTCCTGACAACAAAAAACAAAATCCAACCAGCAGCTGTGTCCCTTGGCAAACAAGCTGGGCAGTCGAACAAGCCAACGAAAAGTGGCAAAATGCTGCACTCGCTGTGGGGCATCACCATAAAAAAATATTAAAATTGAAATAAAATAAAAATAAAAATAAATTTAAAATAGAGTAAAATAAAATTCAAAATATCAAGAGAGAAACAAAATAAATACTAATAAAATCGAAATAAATAGAATAGACTAAAATTAAAGCAGTACAATATATAAAAAATATAATTCAATAAATAGAAATAAAATAACTAATAATAAAATTAAAATAAATAAAATAGAGTACAAAATAAAACGCTGTTGGCCATCACCAGGAAAATATCAAAATAGAAATAAAACAATTTAAAATAACATTAAAATAAATAGAATAAAGTAAAATAAAAACAGGAAAATTCATGAAAAATATAATTGCATATATAAAAAAAAAATAAAATAATATTGAAATAGAAATAAAATAAAATTAAAATAGCTTTTGATATTTGGAATTTTTCAACCACCGCCCTAAAAAGTATGCCATCAAAATTACAGCAGGGTGAATTTGGAATGGCCGATTTTAAAAAATGGCAATTCAAAATGGAAAATGGAAAATCACATGCAAATTTGGCCAGCAAAGGCAACCCTAAAAAGTGAGAGACAAACTCCCCCCGCAGAAGCCAATTAGTTGGAAAAGTCGTGTGCTCAAAAATCAAAGCAACAACCCCGGCACACAATGGAATTTTGGGGCGTGAACTGAAATCAACACCATCATCAGAGTTCATCCTTTTTTTTCGGGGTTTTTGACATGTTTACACATTTAATTAACTTACACGCGCCCAAAACTTCCGGTCAAGACAGCAGAGAAGGACAGCCAAGTGTAAACGAAACCCCTGACGACCAACAACAACAATAAGAACAATAAAATGGGGCTAAGAAAACAGCAGGAAAACGGTTCGTCGCTTCTTCTTTTTTGACAATTTGAAACCATTTCAAGTGGTTTAATCATTTAACGCACATCATAAAAATCGCATCAAGTGATTTTATTTACACGCACACAACAAAGGAATGCCAACAAACACCCAAAAACAGAACACGAATACAGGAAACTGCGTAGCAGAAAATAAAATCCAAACCCTTTGAAATATTAGCAGAACAAAAATATCACAAACGAATTAGATGGCGTTTTTGCTGATAAAAAAATGCTGCATGGCAAAGAAATTAAATTTTGTTCCATTAGCTAAAAAGTTGTGAAAAGGGGTGAATACGAATTTCAAATCTCGCGCCAAACAAAAACGTTTGCAACAAGTTGGCGCAGTCTGGCAACGCCAGGACCATAGCACGCGCAGCATGTGAATGACAAGGGAAGTGGAAAGATAAACAAACAGATTTACCGAGTTAATGTCGATTTTAATACGAAGCGAAATACACAAATGATTAGGGTATTAAATATAGATATTAACGTGTAAGGCATAGTGTAGTGTATGTAATGTGAATTTTATTCAATTTGTTGCGGACGTGCAGCCGCATAATGGGTTTTGGTTTGTTAATGTGGGTAGTTTTATGAAAATGCAAAATAAGTATAGATCTTTTTTCCAGCGCACGAATACACAGTAGTAGATAGAGGGACAGCTTCCTGCTTAGCTGAAGGTGTTGACCTAAACAAGATAACTGCATTGTAAAATACGCAATATAAATAATGTGAGTCAATTACTTACAATATCATCGATCTTGAGTATGGAGCGAATAGTCTCCGTGGCCAGCGTTATGGCCGAAGTGCTGACCAGCAGCGGCTGCACAACATTCTCGGCGAAGATATCTGTGATGGCACCCTTGCGCACATTAATGCCCGCCGTCTTCTCGCCCTGTGCATGACGATTACGCAGCTCGGTCACCGTGGCAATGGGATTCAGACCCGCATTCTCGGCCAGCGTCGATGGAATGACCTCGAGAGCATCGGCAAATGCACGATAACAATAAGCATCCACGCCCTCTACAGTCTGAGCAAGAGCCGCCAGTTGAAGAGCCATCTCAATTTCCGGAGCACCGCCGCCCACAATCTGAGCACGGTTCCTGACCAGACAACGCACCACGCAGAGAGCATCGTGCAGCGAGCGAGCAGCTTCCTCCAGCACCAGTTTGTTGGAGCCACGGCAGATGATTGAGACTGTGCGTCCCATGTTCTGAATGCCTGTGATCTTCACAAACTTGTTGGTGCCGCTGGCCACCTCTTCGACGAGATCGGCGCTGGACAGATTCTCGGCGGTGAAATGATCCAACGAGGCAATGGGACGACAGTGGAGGGTCTTGCAGACAAACTCAATGTCCTCGCGCTCCACATCCTTGACAACCAGACACTTGATCTTGTCCAGGAAATGCTGAGCCAGATCCGAAACAGCATCACTAAAAACAATCAATTTTATAAGTACTTAATAGATGGAAATAACCAATTCTATGCTCACCGCAAGATGGACTTCTGGACGAGCAGCACGTTGCAGCCGGCCTTCTTGATCTGCTTGACAATGTTGAGAATGTAGGAGCGCTCCTCCTTGAGCACACGATCCATAGCAGCATAATCGCTGACAATCACATTGTGATCCATGTCGGTCTTAGGTGCCGAAATGCAGAACTGAATCAAGCCGATCTTGGCCTTCTCGATGCGCTTGGGCGCATTGGTGCCCGCCGAGCGGCTGGTGAAGACCAATCCCTGCACCAATTCGGTATCCTCAACGGTGCCGCCAAGGCTCTGAATCACCTTGATGTTCTTTAAATCCACACCGCTCTCCTTGCCCGGTTCGGTGACCCTAATCACTGCATCGACAGCAATGGGAGCCAGCAGACTGCTCTGTTGTGACACCACCTTCGAGTTGAGGGATGTGGAGGCGCTCTTGATGAGTGTCTCGCGATCGTTTAGCTCAATGGGCGTGGACATTTGGGTTAGGATCTCCACAGCCTTGTTGGAGCAACGCTGGAACGAATCCGAAATGGCTGTGGGGTGCAAACCCTTCTGCAGCAATTTCTCGCAGGCCTCCAGCAGAGCCCCGGCAATGACCACCACGGATGTGGTGCCGTCACCAGCCTCCACATCCTGGGCACGGGACAGCTCAACCAGCATCTTGGCAGCCGGATGCAGCACATTCATCTGCTTCAAAATGGTGGCGCCATCGTTGGTGATGGACACCTCGCCGTTGGCGGCCTGGATCATTTTGTCCATGCCGCGTGGGCCCAAACTGGTGCGAATAGCATCGGAAACAGCTGCAAGTGATGGAAAATAATATTGGTTTTATTAAATGTACTAAAATTGTTGACTCTAACATAGTTTACAGGCATCATTATCTTAAAGTCGCCGAAATATTAGATGATATTAAAGGCGAGGACAGTGGATGAAAGTGGATAAAGCTAAAGCATAAACAGCTAAAATCATTGTTTTTAAATGTATTAAACTATTTTAACTTATTTTTGATGTTCGGACCGTCACTTTTGTAAGTGAATTTTTTCAGTTTTTCGTGAATCACTTTTAAAGTTAATAAAGAATGAATAGCATTTTTTTTGTTTTCAAACTAGACTGCATCATTACTTTTTGGCTACATGTTTTAGAGCAGGTTAAAATTTATGTATTCAATAAATCTTTTTATCAGACATTTTAAGACCTCCTAGTCAATAGCCATTTCAAACGCTTTGGTATGGACTTTACCAGTTTCGTGAGATCAGCTGTAATATATCCTGCTTATTGAATTTTCGGTCAACTCTAAGTTATAATAAATACCCTGCAACCGTAAATACTTAATAAATTATAGTTTTGTTAAACATGCTGCATCACATGAGTCATGTTGCGTTGAGTGTCATCCCTAAGAAGTTTCCAGACTGCCGAACACAGCCGGCAACTGCTTTTGTTTTTAGCGTTATTGGGACGAAGCTCCACTTAACAACAATAAACTTGGCATGCATATTGCAATTTGCGGCCTAAATGATCAAACTGAAGTCGTTTTATGTCATGGCTTGGCGTCTTTTCGCATTTATCAAAAATTTTCTTACCTTTTGCCGCTTGGATGTTCGACAGCCGCACATCGGTTGGTTTGGACTTGTCTTTGAAGGTCTGTGCCTTCGGTTTAATACCAACTGTCCTAGCCTTGGGCGCCATTGATGTGTTAATTATACGATTCGAACGGATTTGCAATTTTTCAACGCAATTTTCAATGCGATTAACACAGATTAAAATATGTCTAATAGAATGTTTTTCACTGCCCCGTGACGGATAGTGATGAGAAACTCGTGACAAATGCTATCGATAGATTTCAATTGATATTTTTCCGATTATGCAACACTGCTTCTACGCTTGCTAGGTAATGGCAAATTGTGTTGTTCAAATTATCGATATATCGATGACAAACTGTTTTATTTAAAAGTTGTGATGCATAAAATTTATTGAATTTTTTTTATTACTAGTGATATTGTTTAGCTGTAGGCGGTATTTCATCGGGACCAATTTCAACCTTTTCCGGCGCACCTGCAAATGAGTTTTTATCCGAATTGATTTGGGCTGTTACCTCAGTAAAGAGTTTTTCCCATTCCCAGAGTTCATCGGGTTCGTCGAGTCCTTCTTGGATCTGCAAGGAACGTGTTAATATGGACAAATCGACGTCTTCAATGGCCGAAAAGGCATTCTGTGATAATAAGTCCGAACTGAGCTCCTTAAACGTTACTTCATGACTATTTGAAGCGCTGTTAAAACAAGAGAATTGATTTAATATTTTAAAATGATAATAAGACATTAAAATAATATATATTAAGGTACAAGTTATAAATTAAAAAACTTACGAAGGATGCTCAACTACTTCATTTAGAAATATATCATCTCGCACATCATCCAAATCGGGTATAATGGGTATATCATCTGTAGGAATTGTACTTGTAGCTGATTTTGTAATCTGAAATCGCTCGCTAAATTTGGTAAATTTTTTTAAATTATTTAATTGAAATATTTTTAAATCATTTTTAGTTGCTTACTCGTCAAATGAATTCTTCTTAGATCTGTAAATTATTAATCGATATTAATGGTGTTAATTATTAATCGATTAACTAAATTTTAATGATTTGATAACTAACTTTAATCCCTTCAGTCCAGAGTCTGCCCAGCCTCCAGATACCCGTCTAATTGGAGGTCGACTTGAATCAAATTCATTATTATATGTGCTGGCCGTGGTTGCAGTTGTAGTCGGCGGACTGCTGCTGGCATTCTGTATGTCCAAGTTTATATCTATGGATATATCCTTATTGAGAAGGTTTGTTGACGCGGCACTCGAAGATCCCGCTTGGACTTGATCATTTAATGTATCACGGCTCTTGGAACGGCGTCCTTTGCGCGCCGTTGTCTGTAATTGCACCAAAACTGTATAAACGATAATTTATAAATGCAATTTTACCTTTCTAATTGTCAATTTTAATTCTTCAGCCCAATCCATTGCGGAGAAAATAAAAGTTGTTTATGTTTTCCTGTTGCCTTGGCAACAAGTTGCTGTCCAGTGAGACCGTAGCTGGAATGTCAAAATACGTCAGCGATTGGAGTTGTTTTGGTATTATTTGACGCAGCCAACTTCACGTCGTACGTGAAGGTTCGTATTCGCCTTGTTTTTTAAAATAGTAAAAGGAAAACTGCTAAAATGCTGACGGACGACGATGACTTCTTCTACGAGGATAAAATGTGAGTAAACGCCCAACGTTACATCGCATGTTCATGCAATTAACAGTCATTGAGCGCTATCAATATGAATACAATGTATGTTGCAAGCGGGTTACAAAAAAATCAATAATTATCGGGGTCAACATATTGTACACAATTGCATTTGTTATTTTGGCGCAAACATTTGTTAGAGTCAGGCCTAGTGAAGCTGCAGCTCCGTTGCTCATCCAATTAGATGAAAATTCCACGGCCGACTTTCAGGCGTAAGTACTATGGCAAGTGTCGCTGTATTTGTTGACATATTTGATTTGTTAAAAGTACCAAAAGCAATGCGGAAACAGCTGCGACACCGAAGCACACACACGACACCTGGCGGGCTGAAAGCGAAACTGCTGTGCTCTGCTCTGGCTACGATCTGGCGACTGAGAAATATGGTGGACAGCTTCATAGGCAGAAATATGAGTTAGATCGGTTGTAAGTGAAATTCGCAGATAGCTCGCTCGATGTATACGTAATTTGATTTTACTGTAGTGTCTCTCAAAGCTACCAACATAGACGGGAGACTGAGAAGCAAACAATAATGTAAACATAGAAGTAACATTAGCTAAATGGGTTTTTTGGGTTTATAGTTCTTAATTCGAAAAAACAAAACCATTTAACATGTGCAACACCAATTTGTTCGTTTTTGTTGTATTCACTAAATTGTTTATTGTGTGTAGTTAAAATATTAAATTATTGCAAAGAAGTTTGATTTTTGCCCCGACTAATAAGTGAACAATAGATGGCGCCAGTTGATCATTTAAACTTCCACTAATTCTTTTTAATAAGCGATCAGGTTTTATTTTTAGTGTATACCGAATATTTATAGTAATATATTTAAGCGCATTATTTAAAATTATTAGTTGAATTAGGATAATTTATGCAGCTAAATTTAATTAGAGCAATATTATTTTTGCAATAGATAAATCTTTATTATCGAATAGGTCTTCAATTTATATAATATACAGAATATGGCAATATTTAAATTCAATAACATGTACAATAATTTTTTGCAGAGCTATAATCTATTACTTTTGTATAACATGCGGAATAGAGTAGTATTTAAATTATTTTATATTATTTACTGCTACAAACTAATTTAAAAAATAGACTAGATGTTTCCAATTATAACCATTTAAAATAAAGTGTTAAAATATAATATCAGCTGGTTAATCACAATTTTTAAACAAGTATTTAACTTCATAGCAATCATAAATAAGATCAGTCAGTAATGAGCAATTTGCGAGAAATTTTACCATTAGCTATTTTTAAAAACAATTTCATAACAATAAAATTGCAGCTAGTTATTTTTTGAGAAATATTTGATTTTATTGCAGTAAATTACAATAAATTCTGTTTCCTCAGCTTACATTAGTAATAACTAGAAAGACTACGTTAGAATTAATAATTAATAACATTAAGAAACTTGCACCTTGGATTCGAGTATAGCACGCTTACTACCCCCCATATTATTATCGAAATTAACTCTAGACAGTGTTGTATGCTGTATGATCTGGGTCAAATTAAACTTTTAATTTTGTTCTCTATATAAATTAGGGGCATGACTGTGACCACAAATGCGGTTGTCATCAACAAGGACCAGAGCAACTTGATTGGCATCAGCATTGGCGGCGGAGCCCCTATGTGTCCCTGCCTCTACATAGTACAGGTATTGAAATATACATATATTGAATGAGATAACTGCTTTCCAAATTTATGCTCTGAAGTGATAGAAAGGATTCGGACGTGCCTTGAAGTTCGTTTGATTGCGCAGTATTAAGTATTCATCACGCCAGCGTTGCGCCCATTCCTCAGCCTGTTTGTTGAAGCGCAATTGCTGCTCGTACCTGCTGCGCTCATCGTAGGCTCGGCGACGCTTGCCACGCTCCTCGGACAACAGATGGAACGGCCGCACTTTGATGACGCTGGGCTGGATGCGCGGACGAAACGGCGGCTTGCGCCACGAGTCCATCGACGTTGAAGTTAACTTGGGGCGATGACTGTGCTGGCTGTGCTGCATTTGCATTTGCTTCTCGCGTTTCTTGCGCGCCTCCAACGATTTGACCAGCGTCAGCGGCGTCGTCGCTGTGGTCACTTTGTGCTGCGACATCAATTGACGCGATCGATTCCGACTCTCCCAGCGTTTGTGCAGCTGGCCAAAGTTCGGCACGGGATGACTGTGAAATTGACGCAAATCGTTCATTTGCTTGCTGATCTGTCGCTGCTTGAGCTTGCGATTGAGCTCGTATTTCTGCTGAAACTTGTAGACCTTTGGCTCGGCCACACGACGACGGGTTTGCCGCTTCTTTCTGTGGTCCAGACCCGCCTGTTGGCGGAGCAGCAGCTCATTCGAGTGACTCTCCAGCATGATGGAGCCCAATCGCTGGCCCAGTTGATCGCAGCGTTCAAGCTCTTTGATTCTGTTGCTCTCCGGCTGCTGTTTGTTCATGCCGAAACCTTTGAAGCCCAAGGTCCATGGCAGCACAGGCATCGCAAAGCTTTAGCTTCTTGCTATTTTTTTCTGAAATTTTTAAAACTTGTTAATTTGGCTGTATTTAAATGAAACTGTTAACAATGAGCATTTTTAAATTTGTGAATTTTAGCAGCTTACTATGGTTTTACTTTGTTTTTGCAGGTCTTTGATGGCACGCCTGCGGCACGCGAAGGTTCCCTGCAGTCTGGCGACGAGTTGCTGGCCGTCAACTCGGCCAGCGTCAAGGGCAAGACCAAAGTGGAGGTGGCCAAAATGATACAGACGGCCACAGATGAAGTGACAGTGCACTATAACAAACTGCATGCGGATCCGGAGCAGGGAAAAACACTCGATATCATACTGAAGAAACTAAAGCATCGCATTGTGGACAATTTGTCGAGCAACACAGCGGATACGTTGGGCCTCTCGCGGGCCATACTGTGCAATGATTCGCTGGTCAAGCGACTGGAGGAGCTGGAGGGCACTGAACTGATGTACAAAGGATTGGTGGAGCATGCACGGCGCATGCTTAAAGCCTACTATGATCTGCTGCAGACGTACAAATCGTTTGGCGATTGCTTCACACAAATATCGGCACATGAGCCGCAGCAACGCGCCTCCGAAGCATTTCGCACATTCGGCGAATTCCATCGTTCGCTGGAAAAGGATGGTTTAACCATCATCAAACAGATTAAACCCGTGCTCGCTGATTTGGGCACTTATCTGAACAAAGCCATTCCAGACACAAAGTTGACGGTGCGTCGCTATGCGGACGCCAAGTTTACGTATCTGTCGTACTGTCTGAAGGTCAAGGAAATGGATGACGAGGAGCATGGTTTTGCAGCTCTGCAGGAGCCGCTGTATCGCGTCGAGACGGGCAACTACGAGTATCGTTTGATCCTCCGTTGCCGGCAGGATGCACGCGCCAAGTTTGCCAAACTGCGCACGGATGTGCTGGAGAAAATGGAGCTGCTGGAGTGCAAGCATGCCATGGATCTGAACAAACAGTTGCGCAGCCTGCTCGAAAGTTTGGCAGAGCTGCATCGAAGTTTGGTGGAACGTCTGGATTCGCTGCCGCCACTGTTTCCCATTGAGGTGGACTTTAAGGAGACCGATTTTCAGTACAAGTCAAGCACACTAAAACCCCAAGAGCTGGACGATGATGAGATCGAGGCCAGCGCACGCCAAAACAAGGTTGTCTACGGCATTGATGCCGTCGAACAGCCAGCGCCCATTATTAATGTGGCCAGTAAGGAGGTTGTGGCAACTGCCACTGAATCAAGTTGCAACGAAAACGAAACACTGCTCAAGGAATTGGGTTTGCACGATGTTGACTTGCTGTCCAACCCGCAGACAATTAGCAATCAAAAAGATTCCATCTCGGCACAAAACGATGGCTACGATTTTGATTTGTTTCTCAATCAGGCAAATGCTACCACTAGCCTCGAACGTGACCTGATGTCGGCCAATGCTTCCGAAACCGATTTGCTTTTACAGTAAGCTGTTTGTTTTTTATGTACAAATAAAATATGTGTATAAATTAATTTCAAAGTCACAATTCTTGGTAGCGTAATTTGAATTCAAATCAATATCGATAACATCGATTGTAGTTCAATGCCAATAACACTTTTACTATTAACGATGCAGGCAGACGCTTGCTGCTCAAACCGGGTTTATACTTCGCTGTTACAATCACATAATTTAATAATTATTTGCAAATAAAATATTGTAATAATAATTTCTAAACGTTTTAACGGCAGCTGATTATCGATAGCACCGATTGTTACTTATCGCTTATTGTACTTTTGCCATTCACCACGCACGCACACATTGTCAGCTGATTGGCGCAAAGTAAACAAAACGTGCTGCGATTTGCCGCCATGCCGCCTAAATCGAGCAACAAGAAAAACCAAGCAACTTGGTATCATTGCGAGAAGTGTTCAGTGCACATAACTTCCAAATCCCGCGATACGCACGAGCGCATCTGTCCCATAAGCGATGAGCTACAGGACGTTGAAGTGGAAGCCGAATTTATACGCAATGGCGTCCTACACACTGCAAGTTTGCTGCAAAAGAACTTTGAGGTGGAATCACTGAAAGATCTGCCAGCAAAATATGCCAATACGCTGGTATTTATATCGGAAGGCGCTATCAAGCTGGCTGAATTCCATATAGGACAGCAGGTGGTGATTGGAGCAGCGTCAAAGGACGCAGAAGTGGCGCCTTTAGTGCGTCTCGTTTGGCCAATTCCGGAGCAGTTCCTGACCACGGTTTTTGCCACACCAGCAGGTGAGTTGTTGATACATATTAATGATAACTTGCTCAACGTTTCTACACAGATTACAAACAGAACTGGACGTCGCTGCGTGGCAAATCGCTAAGCATTTCGGCGCTGGACACAAGTCAACTTGTTGCTGCCGCGTGCATCAATTTGAGGCAGCTCGACGAGAGCGAAGCCAAGCTGGAGCCGGAGCAGCTGCCTGATGTGGCAGCTGTGCTAAAGCGCGAGATTGTCAATCAGATCTACAGTCAAGGCAGCGTGCTGCACTTGAACTTCTTCAACAAACAGTTGACGTTCAGTCTGGACAGCTGGCAAGGGGTTGAGGAGAGCTCCTTGGACGACGCCTTATCGCGTCTCAGCTTGGACAAGTCGCAGCAGTTTGTGCAGATCACAAATGTGACCAGAGTGGAACTGATAACCAAGCCAGAGGTTAAACAATTGCAGCCGCAGCAGCGCATCACCAAAGCAAAGATTGGCGGATTGACAAAGCAGCTGCAATTGGTAGAGGAGAGCATGGACTATGCGCTGGGCTTCAGGCCACTGCCAGCAGGTGAGCATAGCAACTGAATAGGAATATCGAATATCCAGCCCTATCAGCCCTTTTGGCTTTTCTATCCGGAAATTATATATCCAAAATTGAATGCTTTCTACCAATTTCTAGGCGTTAAAGTCTCGCGAGGCTTGCTGCTCTACGGCGCCAGCGGGTGCGGCAAATCCCTGGTCTTGGAAGCCATGTGCGCTGCTGCCCAGGAACGCGACGCACAAGTGCAGATAATACGCATCAATAGCGGCGAAGTCTACAGCAAATTTCTGGGCGAAACGGAACAGAAGCTGAGCGCGTACTTTGAACGTGCCTATGCGCATTATCCGCATCCCACGCTGATGCTGCTGGAGGATGTGCAGACGCTGTGTCCCAAGCAGGAAAACAGTGATCTCGTGAAGCGCGTCTCGCTGGCATTTGTAGCGCTGCTCGATCAGCTCAGCAGCAGCAATCGCAGCGGGGCACAGCTCACTTTTCTGCTTGCCACCAGCTCGCAGATTGAGGCATTGCATCCGAGCATACGACGCGCTGGCCGCCTAGACTGTGAACTGGAGTTGGGAGTTCCAACGCCGCAATCGCGACGCGAAATTCTGCAGTGCCTGCTGCAGTCGGTGCAACACAAGTTGAGCGTGGAGGAAATCGAGGAGATTGCCAGCATAACGCACGGTTATGTGGGCGCTGATCTTGCCAATTTGGTTTATGCTGCAACGTTAGGAGCTCTTAAGGATTCCACACGCTCGGTGGCGCTGCAGGATCTGCATTCAGCGTTGACACACGTCAAACCATCAGCTATGCGTGAAGTTTTAATCGAGAATCCCAATGTGCTGTGGTCGGACATTGGCGGCCAGGCAGCGCTGAGATTAACCCTGCAACAAGCCATTGAATGGCCTTTGCTGCATGCGGACAAGTTCAAGCGCTTGGGCATCACACCGCCGCGTGGCGTGCTCATGTTTGGTCCACCCGGCTGTTCCAAAACCATGATTGCTAAGGCGCTGGCCACCGAGAGCAAGCTGAACTTCCTGTCCATCAAGGGACCCGAGCTGTTCTCCATGTGGGTGGGCGAATCGGAGCGTGCGGTGCGTGAAGTATTCCGCAAGGCGCGTCAAGTGGCGCCGGCGATTGTATTCTTCGACGAGATCGATGCCATTGGCGGCGAACGCGCCGAGGGCTCTGCATCGAGTGGTTCGTCGGTCAAGGAACGCGTGCTCACACAGCTGCTGACGGAGCTGGATGGCGTAGAGACGCTGCAGAATGTGACCATTGTGGCGGCAACCAATCGCCCGGATATGATTGACAAGGCGCTGCTGCGTCCCGGACGCATTGATCGCGTCTGCTACGTTGGATTGCCAGAGACGGAAGCCAGGCGTGAAATACTCAAGATCAAGCTGCGTAAAATGCCGCTGGCCGAAGATGTTGTTCTGGACAAGCTGGTGGAACTTACGGCCGGCTATTCGGGCGCCGAGATGCAAGCGGTTTGCCACGAAGCGGCGCTTAGTGCTTTGGAGCAGAGCTTCGAGGCAGAAGACGTGAAGTGGGAGCACTTTGAGGCAGCTCTGCAAATGGTGCAGCCTCGCACAAGTCCCGAACTGTTGCGACTTTATCAGGACTATATGAAAAAGTAGCTAATAAACATGTGATTTGTTTGCACCCCAAAAATAGCTGCGTGATTAGAGCGAATGGTGGGAGAAAATTGGAGAGTTCAATGTCGCATAATCAATTAGTTCCAGAATCGTAAATCATGCTTATATCTGTATTCATTATATACGTCGGAAATCAACAGACAATCAGTTGCGATTAGATAATCTACCGGAGCATATATGGGCGTAATTACAAAGGTAATAATCAGTACACAGTCTCATTATCTGTCACTATAAATCTGCCGAATAAAGTGTGTCGCATATTGCATCTAGTTGTCAATAGGCTCGACCAACGATTAGAATTGTTCAATCAATGAATGTCACATTGATTTCTTTAAATTAAGAGTGTAGAAATCTAATAGATTAACACGTTTCGTTTGATCGCTAGTGAGATACCCTATACAATTAGAAAGATACGAAAGATCTTTATAATTTTAAAGTATCTTCAAGAATAGAAACTTTAAAAATATCTACTTAAATGTTTTGTAAGCTTTTTTACATTGTTTTCCCTCCTACAATTCACAACAAATTTAATCTCAATTAAGAATCAAAGCTTCCATATTATTTAAAATGTATTGCAAACGCCAGTTGAAATAGACCGCAAGTTAAGTTTAAAAAACATTTGAAATGATTTAAATATTTGCCAATAGAATAGCACAAATTTTGTTTGCTATATATAAGAGAGTTAAATATAAATTGATAAATATAGATGCGCGACACGAGATCAATTAAATCTAAAATTAGGACAAACAAAAACTTGGTAAATAATTTGTAAAATCAGTTAACATTAATTTTAAAGCCTTTAAAAATATTTAAATAGCCAGATAATTAAGGCCATATATGCGAGATATATTAGTTGATAAATATAGATGAGCGTTGCAAGAGATCAATCAATGCAAAGTATACGTAAGATCGATTAGGTATTTACAGGGTATAGTGACAACATTGTTTTATTTTTTATATAAACACATGTATGTATTTATCTGAATTGTTTTCATTTCTGTTTTTTATAAGTTAGTAGAAGAGACGTTTATTGCTTAGCTGGCCAATTTACAAGCCCTGCCAGAGAGAAAGCAACAAGTGTTCAGAGTGCGCTTCACGTTGCCGACGGAGAGCAAGTGCGTGGCATGTTGTGTCGTCTCGCCTTTCCGACCGCTTGGATTGTTTGGATTGGATAGCAGTTGATGTCAGACGCTCGATGCGGTTACGACACACCAGAGAGAGAGAGCAGAGAGATCAAACGCTTTGGCAATCACAACATTTTGTTTAGTTGCGTCTGGTTAAGATAAGCTGCAGTTTCTTAAAATGGAGAGCTGGCTAAAGATCTCGTTGCTGCTGTGCTTGTTTGGATTCTTCCGCGAGCTGCGTCCTTCGGAGCCGTATGTCACCGAATATCTGTCCGGCGATTGGCGCAACTTCACATCGGAGCAAGTCTATCAGGAGGTCTATCCCTTCGGCACGTATTCCGTGCTCGCCCAGCTGGTGATTGTGTTTCTGGTGACGGATTTGCTGCGCTACAAGCCCATCATCATACTCTCCGCCATCGCAGGCATCATTTTGTTCTGCATTTTGTTGTGGACACGCACGCTGCTGGAACTGCAGATCGGCCAGCTGTTCTTTGGCACCTTTATGGCCTCCGAGGTGGCCTATTACACCTACATCTATGCCAAGGTGGACAGAGAGCGCTATCAAGTCGTCACCGGGCACACACGTGCTGCCATTTTGGGTGGCAAATTCTTGGGCGGCGTCTTGGCCCAAGTGCTCGTCTCCACGGACTCCATGAGCTTTCGCGAGCTGCATTTCATCTCGCTGGCCACACAAATCATCTCGCTGCCCATATCGCTGTTGTTGCCCAAAGTTCCGCGCAGTTTATACTTCTATGCCGTGGACAAGGATGCCGCCAAGAAGCCACCAGAAATTGCTGGCAGAGAGGATGCTCCCAAGTTCTCATTGCGCAATGCCGGCCGCTTGTTGTGGTATCATCTCGTTACCTCCTACACCAATCCCGTTGTGCTGATGTGGAGCATCTGGTGGTCGCTGGGCATCTGCGCCCAGGTGCAGGTCATCTCCTACATACAGTTCCTGTGGAAGGAGCAGGCGCCCAACAATCGCAGCGACTACAATGGCGGCACTGAAGCGATTGCCACGCTGCTGGGCGCCGTTGGAGCCATCGTCGCTGGTCTGCTGAAAAGCAACGACAATCGCAATCGTTATATGCTTATCAATTCCATTTGTGGCATCGCTCTGGGCGCCATCCTGTTGCTGGCGGCGCTGTGCAACAATGTGTGGGTGTCGTATGTGGCCTATATCGCATTCTGCTCAATCTTTTATTTTATTGTCACCATTGCGGCGGCAATTGTCGCCGAGAATCTGGTGGACGACAGTTTTGGCTTGGTGTTCGGCATCAATACGCTGGTGGCACTCGTTCTCCAGACCATTCTCACCGTAGTCGTTGTTACAGGTAAGTTTCATTATTTTAGTTTATTTTTCAATCAAACTCAATTTTTTTTAATTTACATTTCAGATAGTGGGTTTGGTTTGCCACCAAAAGATCAGTACATTGTGTATGGCGGCTATTTTCTAGTTATGTCCGCTATCTACTTGGTGCTAGTGCTGTTTTTAAAGATTTTCTCGAGCAAATCTCAAAACGTAGCGTAACTAAAATAAAGCAACAATTTTTTTGTATAAACATTTTACCGCCATAAACAAGATAGTTCTCAAGTTCGATAAATATCGAGCGCAAGCAACACTGCAATGTGACCATGGAGGAACATGTTGCGACTTTGGCATATTGCGAAATTGCAGTTACGGTCACATTGCACAAAACAACAGCGAACAGGGCGCAAACAAAGTTAGTCGAAGGGCGCTGCAGAAAAGTTAAGTAAGTAGAAGATATTAAATATAAAGAGGCGTTGCAGCGCAAGATCGCAAGTGTTGAGATCACATAATTACTAGTGCTCGACACTTGAAAACAACAGCGTAAGACTTTGTGCTGTGTGTGAGTCATGCAGACAACGAACGTCTTTCAGCTGATTAGCGCAATCTGTGTGTATGTGTGCGTGCATTTGTTTATGTGTGCGTGCGTGTGTTTATTATTCTCTTCTAGAGTTGAGTGGTCGGCAAGCAAATGAACAGTGAAGCCTCATTACTGCCGCAGGCGGGGCAAATTGCCTCCTCCTCCCCCGTTTCAGTGCCCGTCGCTGCCGCCGCCTCCTCGTTAACGGAGCCCTACTCCAACACTGATTATTACATTGGCGTCGGCTTGGCGGTTTCCTCATGTTTCTTCATCGGCTCCAGCTTTATCATCAAGAAGAAAGCGCTGCTGCGTCTTAGCCGGCATGGCGAGGTGCGTGCGGCAGCCGGAGGCTTTGGCTATCTGCGTGAATGGATCTGGTGGGCGGGTCTCTTAACAAGTAAGCAAGATCAATAATTTACATAGCATGACTCATTGCAATGTTTGTTATTTTCCACATAGTGGGACTGGGCGAGGCTGCCAATTTCACTGCCTATGCTTTTGCACCTGCTTCGTTAGTCACCCCGCTGGGCGCCTTGAGTGTAATCATCTCAGCGGTGATGGCCTCCAGATTTCTGAATGAGAAACTCAATCTGTTGGGAAAAATTGGCTGTTTTCTGTGCATCATCGGATCGACAATCATTGTGATACACTCGCCCAAGGAGAAGGAAATCGAGGATCTGCAAGTGCTCTTCGAAATGCTGCAGGATCCTGTCTTTATACTCTACGTCATCTGCATCTTTGGTTCGAGTGCGTTCGTGGCCTGCTTTGTGGCACCGCGTCATGGACACACCAACGTTTGTGTTTACATCTTCCTGTGCTCCGGTATCGGTTCGTTGACGGTGATGTCGTGCAAAGCATTGGGCCTGGCTATTAGGAGCACAATTGCCAGTGGCTCGAATGTGTTTGGCACTTGGATGCCTTGGTTCCTTATTGTGGTCACCGTCACCTTTATTGCCATCCAAATGAATTACTTGAACAAGGCTTTGGACATATTCAACACAAGCATTGTGACGCCTGTTTATTATGTGATGTTTACGACGCTGGTGATCACGGCGTCGGCCATCCTGCTGAAGGAGTTTACGCACATGAAGTTCGAGAATATCCTGGGCGATGTCTGCGGCTTTTTGACAGTCATCACGGCCGTCTTTATGCTCAATGCTTTTAAGGATATTGACATCACTTTGAGCGATGTGCGCGGCTTGATGCGTCCCAAAATGCAGCGCGTTTCACAGTTCGATGAGGAGGTGCTGGTCAGCAGTAATCTGAAGGAGCGACGTTTCTCTTATGGCTCCAGCGATGTATTTCGCAAGGCATGACATAAGCAACGGTATCAAGTTTAGTTGTTCCCCTTGGCGCAAACTTGAAGCCCGTTACCCCGTTCAACAGCAACGAACAATCCCAAAAATCATATCATTGATAGAAATCCATTTATTGTTCCTTCATCTTTGTTACCCAGACATTCGTTAAATTAAGCCCTAGCTCTACGATTCTTTTTTTAAATAACGATGCGAAAATTGTACATAAATAATGTAAGTATAATCAAGTGGCGGTTTATTTCTCACACTTTGACTCTCATAATCTCCATTTAGCTCCACTATGACCCTCATTCCACTCGTAGACGAGCTCATCGAGTAAAGTAAATTTCGTGTTGTTGTCGAAAATTGATTTGCTCTTCGCCGAATGAGGCTGTTTTGACGTCGAATCGGTTTCATTTCAGTAATAAATGGTAAGTGGCAATTTTTGATTAAAATATAATCCTCCAAATTTAAAAGCATATCTTAATTTGTGGTATACTTTAAATTCAAATTGAGCGGCTTTATTCAAAATTCAAAGTCAACTCAATAACGATAACAAAAATCGAACTAGTCACCTCTCGGTTATTAGCTGTTGACTATTTTATCCAAAACGTTTACACAACGCAGTCAACCAGATTTTTAACTTGTTAAATTTGTTTTACTAAATTTATTGTGCGCTTTTACTAAATAAATAATTCACAATTATCTGTGGTCGATAACGATTACAATAGCGTGATTGCCAGTGAATGGCAGGGCTGCTAAAAGTCAAACATTAAGTAAGCGCGCAGTGAACTTATAAATACAAGTAAAAACAGATTGTTTCGGATAAATTTTAAGTTCTCGACCCAAAAATGAGTTTTACACGTTTGGGACCGTTGCGCGATGTATTTAAGCGTCCATTGCATACGCAAATGCAACAACTTCTTAGGGCTACCAAAATGTCATCTGCCAATTGCTGTTGGCAGTCACCGGCCGCCATTAGAACTGTGGCAACGGCGTCGCCTTCCACGAAAAATACCGCCATCTTGCTCTGGGCTCTGCCAATTAACATTTCACTGCGCCGCCTCTCAAGTAAAAAACAACCAATCAGCTGCAGCATGAAAGAACACGGCGTGGTTCCCGATGTAATCTGCAAGGCACCTCCAGCTACAGCAGCCGTCGAGTACGTTGGTCGCGTCTCTGTGGAGCCCGGCATGGTGTTGACACCCACCCAGGTCAAGAGTCAACCCTGTGTCACCTGGGACGCTGATTCTAGCAAGCTCTACACGCTCTGCATGACCGATCCGGATGCGCCCAGTCGCAAGGATCCTCAGTTCCGTGAGTGGCATCACTGGCTGGTCGGCAACATTCCCGGCAACGACATCAGCCAAGGCGATGTGCTGTCCGCCTATGTGGGCGCTGGACCGCCACCGGACACGGGTCTGCATCGCTATGTGTTCCTGGTCTATGAGCAGGAGTGCAAGTTGAAGTTCGAGGAGAAACGATTGCCCAACAACAGCGCCGATGGACGCGGCGGCTTCAAGATCGCCAAGTTTGCCGACAAATACAATTTGGGGCAGCCCATTGCTGGCAATTTCTTCCAGGCCGAGTATGATGACTATGTGCCCCTGTTGTACAAGCAGTTGGGCGCCTAGAGAAGCGTCAAATTCGATTGCCAATTGCTTGCCACCTTGTGGAAGCTCTTGTTACGTAATAAAGACGGCCAATTCTATTTTCCTGGACATGAATTATAGAAAAACTATCCTTAATATCGGCAATAAAATTGCTTAGAAGCAGCATTTAAATTAGTTCTATGGTTTCTATTCTGCCTCGTGTACTGGTTGTCAACCACCTGGTCATCAGTGTTGCCAACTTCGCCCAACCTTCAGTACATCTGCAAATAGCCGAAAAAAGCTAAATGGAACCCTATTCGTTTTAGCCATAAAATAGCTACAATTTCTGAATTATCATCGCAATTGAAATTACAGCAGATTGGAAAATATGTTCGATTTTATTATCATCAAATGTAAAACCGCTAAAGAGCTACAAAAAAAAGAAGTGAATTATTTTTTGAATTGCTTGAACTTCAAAATTGATTGCTGTAAAAATAGCTACATTTAAATTGGACTGCAGAATATTTAATTATCAATCTTCAAATGTAACAAGGATACTAGCAGTGGAAGAAAAGAGCTTTATCTATTGCTAATGGCTTTGTTTGCTAGAACTGCTAATTTAAGATAATAGCTAAATTGCAATTACTGCGGACTGAAGAATATACCATTCATTCATTAATTCTATTATCAATTTATGAATGTAAGAAGCTACTAGCAGTGGATGAAAAGAGCTTTGATAATATTGTTTGCTAGACCTGCTGAATTGATAGCTATAAAAATAGCTTAATTGAAATTACAGCGCTGCAAAGCAAAATATGTATGCATTCAATTTTATTATGAATCTACAAATTTAAGAAGCATACTAGATGATATAGAATTGTTAGTACTGCTAAATTGATTGCTTTAAACTTAGCTAAATTGAAATTACAGCGCTGGACGGCAAAATGTGTATGCATTAAATTTTATTATCAATCTACATTCTTGTTACGTTGTTTATAATCTATATAAAAATGCATACTAGCAGTTGAACTTATTTAAGATGATGTCGGGGCTGTTGATTGTAATTCCTCATACTGCTGCTTGTGCTCGGGCCACTCCACTTCGCTAATTGCCTGTGAATATTAAAAAAAAATACATTTAATATTTTACTATATAAGTTAGTTAGTTGCAATTTACCTTGAGCTCATCGAAGGCCTGCTTGGCGATCCAATGGAATAATGGATTCTTCCAGTCGCGAGCAATTGCCTGCAGCTCCTTGACGCCCGTTTCTGTGGACGGCGACGAGGTCTTGGAGATTTTAAGGTACTCAGCCCACAGATAGACCATGCTGCGCATCTTGTAGCACCAAAATTCATTGGGCACAGCGCGTATCATGTCCTGCACCTTCTCGATGTTGGGCATCTTGAGGTTCTCCAAAAAGGTTACATTCATTAATGTAAGTATTGACTTCATGTTGTTGAAATAGTTGTCCGAATTCTTGTCTAGGCCAAAGTGCGCCTGCTTCACAATCACGTCCACCACCTGCTCGGTGGTCAGACGAGGTAGGTCCGGTAAAAAGCAATTCCTCAAATTGATGCTGCCAAATGTATCCAGCTCCTGTTGTATGGCCTGCTCACACCACTTGTAATCTGTCCACCAGGTGGGCCACGATTTGTATTTCTTCGACTCCTCCACTTGGGTCCATTCAAAGTGCAAACGCTTGCGTATGCGTTTCACCAGCGTGCGTCCAGCATTCTTGCCCTCGGCATCAGTTGCGTCCGGTATGATCTCGGGGCCAGGAGCTTCGGCATCATCGTCCAACTCCTCGCCGCTTGTACTATAGTTGAGTGCCTGTTCGAAGAACATGACCGCATATGATTTATCCTCCGGCTGCGGCGGCGCCACACGATTGCTGTTCACATACTGCAGCTTGAAGCCGCCCAGCAGAAAGCCGCGCTTCATCGCCAGCTTGCGACGCTTGATGTCGGCTTTCGTCAGTGGCACAACTGGCTGCGGTGCTGGACGCTTTGTAGCCACTAAATGAACAAGTGTTAAATTCTGATTAGCTTAACTCGTATTGACTTTTTGAGGAGATGAAGCACAACATTTTTTGGGTTTCTTGTATTTCTTGCGACTTTTTTCCATTCCAGCAAGCATAAACTAGTTGTATTGCATATTTTTGTTAAGTTATAGACATTTATCTGTGCGATACATCTAATCGAACTAAAATTAACGCTTTAAACATTCTTTTAGCTTACCTTTTGGCTTGACTTCAGCGGCTTCTTTCTTGATCTCCGGCTTGGGTTTAACTTGAGTATTTGGGGCGACTTTGGCTGGCACAGCAGCCTTGGGCTGTGTCGGCTTCTGGCCACCGTTAACGTTCTTGGCAACAGCTTGATTCGCGGGCTGTTGTTGTTTGTTGTTGTTGCTAATATTGATGTTCTTTTTGTTGACCTGTTGAACGGGCTGCTTGTTCACATTGTTAATCTTTGTATTCGGCTTGGATTGGTTCTGATTCTGGTTTCTATTGCCCTGGAATTTAGCAGCTCCACCGGCGACTCCTTGACGGGCTGCAATGCCAGCTGGCGGCTTATTGATGCTTGGTCTAAAGTTTTTGCCTTGATTCGGCTGCTGTTGTTGTTGCGGCCGATTGCCAGACCAATTGCCAACTTGAGCGGCATTAGCATTTGGACCATTGAAATTGCGATTGCCAGCGTTGTTATTGTTGTTCCTGTTGCCTCCAGCATTGTTTCTATAGTTGCCGCCTCCTCCATTGAAATTTCCTTGGCCAAAGCCGTTATTATTGTTGCCAACCTGCCAATTGGACTGTTTGGTCATCAAAGCGTTGACGGTCTCATTAATAGCGGCTAGTGCTTGGCCAGCAACAGGCATATCGCTGTTCTGCTGGCCACGGAAATTCTGGGAATTGATGAATCCACCCACATCCCCATTGCGTTGCATAGACTGCTTGTTGTTATTGAAGAATTGTTGCTGATTGTTCTTGTTGTTGTCAAAATTTTGGTTGTTCAAATTGTTGCCACGGAAATTGTCATCGAAATTGCCACCGCCGCCGCCACGATTCTGATTCTGAAAGCCGAAATTGTTGGAGCCCCCGTTATTCACAGAGCGTCCAAAGTTTTCACTTTTTAAATTGTAATTGTTAGGGCCACTGCGTGGTAAATTCATCGATTCCTGGCCACGATTAAAATTATCGCTAAAATTATCGGCGCGTCGGAATGTATCGTTACGATCGTTGTTGTAAAAACGCTGATTGGCGTTCCCATTGTTCATGTCATTGTTGTTGTTGTTGTTGAAGCCCAGATCACTAATTGAACGCCCCAGGCTTAGATTCGATAATTGTGACGGCTGCTGTGGCGGCGGTTGCAGCGCTCCACGAAAGCTGCTGCCACCACCGGAAGAATAATCGCCACTGGACGAGCTTCGATTAGTATCGTTGAAACGTTGTTGTTGTTGATCCCCCAACGAACGTCCTCGATAGTTGTTGTTATCGCCAAAGTTGCCAGATGGTAAATTTGAGCTGTTTGTGTGGTTGCCAAATCGCTGTTGGTTCTGTCCTCCATAGCCCAAATTGTCCGAGGAGCGAGAATAATTATTGGACTGCATGCTGGCAAATTTGCTGTCCATGCTCGCAAAGCGTTGACTTTGATTATTGTTGCCAAAGCTAAAATCGCCGCCGCTATTGTTACCGTGGTTGCTGTTATTGTTGTTGTTGTTAAAACCATAGTTCATTGACTGCGAGCCACGAAAATTGTCATCATTGCCGATGCCGCCGCCGCCGCGAATTGGCGCAAAAGACGACGACGCATCATTGGCAACTCGCCGCTGTCCAATGTTGTAAGCATTATTCCGATAATCCATAACGAATGCACTAAACTACACGCGCTTTATTTAACTAACTATTTTAATATAACGTTACGACGAGCGACGAGAAAAAAGCGCCGCTTTTTATTTTTTTCAACTCCGCTTAGTTTTTGCGTTGCCGTTCTAAATTATTATATTTTCTCAGTTGATAGACACACATACACACACGCACGCACACATTCATCCAACCGAGGGTTGGAAAATGAGCTGTCAGTGTAGCGTTGATTCGTTGTTGTGCGAACCAGTTCTGGCTTCTCAATTGAACCGAAACCGAACTAGTTACCCAGACTCGATCGCAAATAGTTCACAAATCAAAATCAAAACAAAAATAATATTTTACAACCAACTTTTAATTTGCATTTATATTTTTATTATAAATCGTTTAATTAATTCTGGTTAAATTTGCTTATCAATCATCTAATAGAATCTAGTAATCCTGCGCGAAGAACTAAAATGCAAGTTTGCCAGGGTTACATTAGAATGGCATCGTGTAAATTTAATTACTTTACATGCTTGCATGTTTCACCTTGGAATGAGATCGTTTTATTATTGATGAATTAACATTGCTAAGTCTTTAATTTTATTATAATTTATTAATTTTTGATAAATCTCAAACGGCATTTCCTATTAGCGCTTGTTGGCGGCCATTTTGAATTTTTAAATTTTACCTGTTAGTCACATGCCGTTAAGGTAATTAGCTAACCTTCATCTTAGTCCACTTCTTAATATTGGAAAAAGTATTGATTATCCAAATCAACCATTTATTTTTAATAAAAAACCCTTTGAAATAGACATATATATTTTTTTATAGTAACACTTTCTTATTGCAATATATGTGTAAGCTATAATATTGCATTTCAATTTGTATGTATTTCAGAACCCTTCCCTTCTTTGATTTTTGACAGTACTGTACAAAACTGTAACGCAACTTTTTTCTAAACATTTATGCAAGTAAATAAAAATTATCAGTGAGAAAGATTGAGAGAACTCAATGGAGGTGGCTGAAAATTATAACAATTTTGATCTGCGTGCGACAATAACAAGTGACTTACAAACATTTCCTGCCTATAGTCTCTGTTGATACAGGTCGACAGACAGATATGGCTGTCACTGACACTGATCAAGTATACTACTATATGAATGTATACTTTTTAGTGTCGGAGTTGTCGTCTCTGCACTTGGCACTAAGTTATAATATCCTCTACCCTATGGGTATCGGTATAAATACCCAAAAATTTGCGCATTTCTTTATCATGCTTTAAAAACCAAGATTTTATTTTTATGGTTTCATACCATTGCTCTTTATATAACTTTTACAAGTACATTTTTTTATACTTTATACTTTAACAAAATGAATTAGGCACTAAGAACTGGAATGCGAACTTGCAGCATCTGTAAAGATACAAAATTGATTGAAATTTGTGTTTTATTTTCAATATAGTAAATCTATGTCATCTCACCTTGCTGGTCTTATCAAAAAGCGCTTGAGCACGATCCTGGTTTAAACGATAGTTCACAAATTTGTCAAAGAGAATGCCATGTTTTAAGGACTCGACGAAAATGCGATCTTCGCCAATATCCAAGCTGAATTCCTGTGACGATACCTAAAAACAAGTAAGTTAAACACAAGAATGAATGTTAGGGATGAGTGATTTTTTAAAAACAATTCCAATGAAACACATCGCTTGATAAGTTTCCGGTTAAATCGACAATTTTGTTAATTGCTGACAAAATTAATGGGGTCCTCTTTTACCAAAGAAAAAGGTTTTCATAAAACTATATTCATAGTTAGACTGGGGAATTATCTGGCAATGTGCGATGTACTTACACAATTGGGCAAATAGAGTTCAGCTTGAATTTCATAAACGACTTCATCGCGAAGACGAGCGCGTAGCTTGTAGACCGGTTCTCTGTTCTTTATCCAGTTGTTGCGAATATTTGTAGCAGAGTCTTCATCGATTTCTTGCACCAGCTTCTGACCTGGGCTCAATTGTTGTCCCGGCTGCAGTGGCTTGCCGGGATCACTGGATGCCACAACACGCTGAACATCGTCGTTGCGCACACGATGAGCAACAAGGGTGCCAATAAATTTGCGATTACTTAGAATAATTGTCTTATGCATGTTGATTTGTATGTTGTATTTTTCGCTCAATGCCTCAGCCACGATTTGCAGAAAGAAATTGTTGAATAGTTGCGATTTTTTTATTTTGGCCAGAAAATTCGGATGGACGGCAATGTCGCACACTTCCACCGAATTGTCGGAACGATCCTTCGTATTACGCATCTCAGAGATGCTCATGGGAACACGAAAAGATCCTGGTGTGCTTGATTCCAAAATGGCAATCAGTTCCTCGTCAGTAACATCTGTTGGTGCCGGCACCTCGACTGCTTGACAGACGTTGATGAAGAACTTTTCAGTGCTGTTTACCTTGAAGGTCTTCACACAGAAGCCTGTCAATAAAACGAGAAACTATATTACTACTGGTAATGCTTATATTTTGATTAACTTCATTTTTAATTTGAGAAACAACAAAAATGTTAAATAAATATAATGGTTTAAGTTTTTTTTAAATCAAAATTAATTTATTTTATATTATATTTTTATCATTTTTGATACTAAACCAAATCGTTAAAGACAATCGTGTATCTGCATAAATGCCGATGAAAGGGATTGCTCATAAAAATAACATAAGACTTCGTTTCAATGTAGGGCATTACTTTTTATTCAGTTATTTTTTATAATACAGTATAATACAGTTTTTTAAATTAAAACAACCTATTCAATTGGTTGATCTCTATCCATTCAAGCTTAAAACTAAAAAAATTTAGATAATACAAAGAATAAGCTTGAACCAGTTCAAGCTGGTAATGACTTGAGTTTGTTGTACACTTCACTGTGTTTCGGCCACTCAATGGCGCTGATAGTCTGCAAATAAACACAATCAATCAATAAGTATTACAATATACCAATAAATTATGTTATTCTCCCCTTCTTACCTTTAGCTCGTCAAATGCCTGCTTACATAGCCAGTGGAAGACTGGACTCTTCCAGCGAACCTGTATTGCCGCGAAATTTCTCAAATCAATTGCAAAGTTTGACAAACTTAATCTGTAATATTCCGCCCAGATATAGACCATGCTGCGCATCTTGTATAGCCACAGATGGTTTGGTGTGTTGCGTATCATGTTCTGCAATTGCTCCGCAACTGCAGGCGAAAGATTCTCCAAGAACGTGTCGTTCATCAGTACATAAAGTGTCTTTATATCACGAAAATGATTCGAATCGTTCTTCTCCAGTGAAATATGAGCCCATTTCATTACATTATTTATCACCTGAGCTGTACTCATCCTTTTGGTAGAATGCGGTAAGAATTTATGCTTAATATTAAGAGATCCAAATGTTTGAAGTTTCTTATTCATTTCCAGTTCACACCATTTAAACGCAGTCCACCAGGTAAGCCAGCATTTGTAGTTACTCTCGCGATAATCTTTTCTCCAGTTTTTGTTAATACGCTTGCGTATTGCAGAACGTTTGCATTTCCCAACTGTCTGACAATTTTTGTTGCCCTCATCGTCGGTATTATCGTCTTCATCCTCATAATAGTTTAGATCAATGTTAGTTCCCTCATTATCCAGTGCGTAGATTGACGTGTTATAAATAGGCTGTTGCTCAAAGAATGTAACTGCAAAGGATTCTGACTCCGGCTGTGGCAATTGGTGCATATTCGAGTTAACGTAGGGCAACTTGAAGCCACCAACTATAAATACTCGCTTGCTACCATCATATTTTTGCCTCTTTGCCTTCCCGGATTGAAGCGATTGCGCAACTCGCTTTTGATCTGTAAAAACATAGTAGCAATTGTAATTGTATTGTTTTAGTATTGAATGGGAATTTTAGTTTACCATTTGCCTTGGTAGCTGCAGCTGGAGTTGGCAATAGCCCAGCAGGATTTTTCCCTGTTTTTTTGATCGGTGGAGCAGCAGTCTGTGGTTTCTTCTGTTCTCCTATTTTATTTGCTAATGCTTTATTGATCAGTGGAGCAGCAGCCTCTGGTTTCTTCTGTTCTTTATTTCCATTTGTTGAAGCTTTTTTAATCAGTGGAGCAGCAGCCTCTGGTTTCTTCTGTTCTCCTATTTTATTTGTTAACACTTTATTGATTAGTGGAGCAGTAGTTTCAGGTTTCTTCGGTTCTTCTTTTCCATTTGTTGGAGCCTTATTAATCAGTGGAGCAGCAGCCTCTGGTTTCTTCTGTGCTTTATTATTTGTTGGTGCTTTGTCGATCGGTCGAGCAACAGTCTCTAGTTCCTTCTGATCTATTTTATTAGCTGGTACTTTATTGAACAGTCGAACAGCAGTCTCTGATTTCTTCTGTTCTCCTATTTTATTTGTTGATGCTTGATTTGGAGGTTGCGGTTTTTTGTTATAGACTTGGTTTGCAGCAGCTCTTGGTGGAATTATCTTTCTGTTATTATTGACTGGGTTTACCGTCGGTCTTGGTGGATTTATGTTTTGGTTATTAGTTCTACTATTATCATTTCTATCGTTTCCCCACTGGTTATCATTATAGTTTCCGAATTGGAAAACATTACCAAAGTTCCGACGATCATCATTGTTTCGCAAAGCATTACGATCACAGTTGTTGTGATTTTGATTATAATCAGAGTTGTAGTGATTACCATTAAAGTTCCGCTGGTTACCTTGCGGTTCAACTCCATTCCATAGTCCAAATAAATTCTCTACCCAATTATTATTATTATAACCAACATCTTTACGATTTTGATAACGCTGATAACTGTCATCCTTGAAATTATTTGGAGGTCCATTACGACGATCGTTAATGTATTGATTGCCGTAATTTCCATCAAAATTTCCGCGATAATTATCACGTCGAACTAAACCAAAATTGGGTTCCTCGTTTCCAAAACTATTTGGATTATTGCGATCCATAAATCCGCGATTGTTATTAGTATTTCCATCAATGTTGTGGATTTGACGGCGGTCAAATTGATCATTGTGGTGGAAACCAACCGCCCTATCACGATCGTTGCGATTACTATTTCGTATTTCGTTTCTATCGCTCTGACCACGAAAGTTATCGAACTGTCGCTGATGCCCCCCGGAAAAGTTATCGCTTCGTCCGATTTGCTGATTTCGCTCAAATTCGCGCTCCTCTTGGCGCTTCGAGTTGCGCGTCTGGAGCGCATGGAAATTGTCATCGGTGCGACGAACTAAACCGTAATTCTCGGGACTAGCGTTTCGCTCTCTCCCATTTGAGAGAGAGCCGGCATCGCAGTCGTTCCAATTAATGTCACTTGGCGGAGGCGGCGTGCGCGGCCGATCTTTGTGCCCGATAAGCTGACTAACTTCTCGAACAATCTGCGCGTCCACCTCGACCCAGTTGCTGCTGCCGAGCTCAAGGAACATGTCAGTCCTCCGCTGCTGCAGTTTGCGCACATTGAAGTCGGAGACTTTGAGTGACTCGGTGGCCATAGCTTGAGCACGACTGCGACTGAGCCCGAGCTCGCGCAAGAACTGACGGCGTTGTTCAAACTCAACCATGCGTCTGGCCGGCACATCTGCTCACAATACATGTAAAGAAAATGTATACGCTTTTATTAAAATTAACTCACACACACACACGCACACGCGCCGGAGACTTAACTCTTTGCTTAAAAGAGTGTAAAGAGTGTGGCTTAATATAGTACTGGAGCGTGTGTGCGTATTAGTTTATTTATGTTTGTTTTGCTCTAGTTGAGCATGTGGATTTGAGGTCTTAATAAACAAACAACGTTCATTTGACTCGCTGCGCATTGTTGGCGTTAAGTGTGAATTTCAAATAAAGCTCATTGTGAATTTTCGCACATTTTTAATATTTGAATTCTGAGTCAAAGCTCAACGTCATAGTACCACACACAAACACTCACAATGATTTATAAATATGTGTACTACAATTGATCGATATTGATTCGCTTAATAATTTCACAATATCAACAGTTGTTTTTATTAGCCATGCGCGCTCGCTCTCTCTATCGCTCTCTAAAACTGCCGAGCTCTCTTCATGTATGGCAACAGTTTGGCGATATCTCTTGACGCACGCCTAAAATGCCGATGGACAATGACTTTGCAATTGAAAGAGTTGCGCGCACTCAAAGCTCAAACAAACTGTAAACAACTCAAACGGCACTCGCAGTGTGACCAACTTGGGGTTGAGTATTAATTGCTCAAGTCTGGCTTTGATGCTGTCGAGTTTCTCATTGATGAAGCCAACGAAAACGACGCGTGAGAGCCCAAGAGAGTGAGAGTGGGAGAGTTTGCATGTTCGCTCTCTCCATTTTGTAATCAAGTTTGCTAGCTCTTGATTAAAACAAAATAGGATTGTGCCAGTGTGTGCGTGCGTGAGAAGAGGCGACTTCTCGCTAGACTTTGCAAACAAATAAGTGTCGCTGGCTCGTGTGTCTGGCATTCAGTTGGTTCTGTTAGCTCGAAACGAGCCGGTCGAAAGCACTTTAAACGCGCCGTCGCCGCCATCAACATCATCGTTCGCTCGCCCAACAAACATCAGTACTTTATTCAATCGGCAGCAGAGGTAATTATAAGTGGCATTTACTCGCATTGTTGTTGTTGATGTTGTTGTTGTTATTGTTGCCGTACGGCCTCCCGCAGCAAGCGTAACAAGTGCGGACGAAAGTTATTTGACACACATTGTGAAATACCCCAAACACACACACGCGCACACATTCGTATATATGTATTTATATATGTATGTATGTATAATAATCTAAAGGGATTCTCAGCATAGAAAATGCCTAACGATTTTCCATGAATCATTTTAAAAATGCTTAAAATATCGTTGCCGAAGCGAATCAATGATTACCGCTTTTTTGTTTTGTCATGCTCAGTGCGGTTATTAATTGATAAAGTACATTTATTTATATACGCGACCCACAAAGTCATTATTTCTGATTTAAATGCATATAATTGTTAGTTTGACAAGAAAATGCTGGAATAGTTTTTAGGCTAGACTTCACACATCAATGACGTCATTGTCGTAGTTCAAGCCACATTTTGATATCTTTCCCAAGAAGGCCACGAAAGTTATTATGTTGCCTACCACACACACACTCACACAAACACATGTACAGCGCACACACATACACATACATAGATATTATAAACAAGTGCGATAAGCAGAGGGAACCATAAAATTATAAAGTGCAATTCAAAACTAAAACAACAATCGTGCAAGTAAAAAATACAGTTAGGAGTCGTAGACACACACACATACACGTGCGAGCTGCCGGCTATGTGTGTGTGTGTGTGTGTGAGATAAGTACGCGCTTCTCTGCACGTCTGTCTCTCTTAAAAGATAATCAAGAAATCAAATTAACTGGCAATCCTGAGATCAAACAATAGCAAAAAAAACGTGAATTCCGTTCAGTGTAAAGTTTATAATGACAAATTTCGTAAGTGGCCAGAAGTGATACTCAAGTGATATAGATAGATGATAACAAAACGGCAAGGGCCGTGAGATAATGTCAAAGACAACGCTGACAATCAGAGTAGCACATATCATATTTTTTATACATATATATACTATATGCATACATTGTGTTTGTTTGTGTAAACAAGCAAATGACTTTGAAGCCTCATATCGCTGTAAAAATGTAACCATTCTCATATGCCATTTGCCGTAAGGCTACTGAACTGTATTTTTATCTGGAGAGCTTTTTGCTCTTTCGGTCAGCATCATCACGATGACTCTGCATTTCGAGCATTTACAGTTTGCACCAAAACTTTCATTACACTATCCAAGTTTATTCAATGGCATTTTTGGCACTCTTTTTTGAAAATTCAATTCTCTCTACAAAAGTATATATTACATAAGATAGATAACCGCCGGAACAGGTTTGCCGCTAATTACAAATGTGCTGTCCGAACAATCATCAATAGAATACTCGTTTTGTTTTTGTATTTTGTTTACGCTGACCTTGCATGGAGTATAATTTATTTGTTATACGGTTTGCAACACAATTCATTTTTGCGTCAGTTTGCAATGCACAATCAACAACTGTAAAACTGATTAAATCGTATCTGATTAATCCATTATAATAACTCATTTGTCATTATTATTTCCCATCATTCCGATTCATAGAATTGTCACACAGCGATTGACAGAATTGCGGTTAGAGTATTTGGTCAACGGCTTGTTGCGAACTGTAATTAACGATAGTTTCTTGTTTTATCTAAATTTAACCTTAAAACACGAACGAACTGAAATCAAACAAGTTTGTGGTTTTAAATCGTAGATCAATAAAACTGGCATTTGGAAGTTCAAGTGTTTGTTGCAGGTCCGCAAACTGGTTCCACAAAAATGCCATATTTATATAGTAGAAGGTACATCGCGTATAAATCAACTAAATATTATAATTTGCATGTGAAAGAGGAAAGAATTCCCGGTTGGACACCAAATCGAAATCAAAATAAAATAAAGCTCGCACCTTGGGGTAAAACCAAAGTTGAAGCACTTTACGTGTACTTTTATGACAATTTAAACGTGAGCAAAGAACCGTGCGTGTGTCACCGTATTCTGACGTGCTATCGATAGATTAAACAATTATGAACAAGTGTTTGTTGATTAGATCTCTTGCTGGTCAAAACCTTCTTCACAATGACATCGCGTCAATTGCAACTGGGACCAGAAAAATTCCCCTCACGCAGCGTAACGGTTCCACGAAAATATCCCTCGCCGAAAACGAAACGAATAGTTGAAAAGAGGGATTTACAACCGGCAGCGCGGTTCCGCTGCAAAGCAGCTACATATGTTGACCGTATATTGAATACAACTGCGGGCAGTAGATCAAGTGCAAAACTAAAACTTACCCGGTGTGGGTTGCACAACTTTTGAGTCGCGAGGCGGCGCTGTAACATTAGTGGCGTCATCAGCGGCGTCGTTGCTACCGCCAAAAAACTGATTGAAGTTTTCCTCCATCTCGTTCTATCGAAAGTGTTGGAAACCATTTCATTTTAATTAGAAATTATTACTTTGCACATTTTGCTATGGATGTGGTGCTTACCCGCACGAAGCGTAAATTTTGTTCGCGGAAATTGTCATTGCCATCCAGAAAATTATTGCGACGCGCCATGTTTGCGTCGTATTTGTTTATTTACTTGACTATTTTGTGAGAGCAATTCACCCTTTTTTGCGGCCAAAGACCAAAAGTTTGTGTATGCTCGGTAAATTGTGAAATGACAAGCAAAACCAGCGTGACCGTCACTTAAACATAAAATATATTATTTAATGTCGTAAAATATACTAAAATATACTGTCATAATTCATAGCTATGAGTGGGGTTACTTGATATTTAATTTAGATTTTTCATTAACTTAAATATTATACATATTCCCCATGCTACAACTTTTTATTTTATATAGTTTTACACGCTTTTTCGAAATTTACATAAGCGATAGCAAAAGCCGCTATTGTGCAGTGTTGGACAGTATCGCGTTTTTTTGCCCCATGTATCGTTATCGTCGGCATTTATTATTGCTGCTTCTTCTACTGTTGGGAAACCGAACAGCTGTTTATGCATAGTATAATTCTTTTTTTTATGTTTCACACAGTGTCTGTCTGTGGTTTCGATTGCAGCATTGCACGAGTAGGAGGAGATTACACATACAACAAATACAGAAAAGTCGATACTTAAACCATGGCGGAAGGTTCAGCCATGGACCGCTTTTGTGGCTCCACATTTTGGGTAAATATTCTAATTAGCTAAACTGTTGTTATGAGTGATATATTTCTATAACCTAAACGTATCTTATAGGATGCCAATGAGACGTGGTGGACAACCGATCCCGACCTATTGCCCTGCTTCGAACAAACAGCTTTAGTTTGGACACCATGTGCTTTCTTGTGGCTATTTGTGCTGTTCGATTTTTGGTACCTCAAGGCCAGCTTGGACAAGAATATTCCATGGAGCAAAATAAGCATTAGTAAATTGCTTTTCAATACCGGACTCTTGGTGATTACCATATTGGATCTGATCATGGCATTCGTTAAGAAGGGCGGCGACTCCGATCTACCCATGTACGATCTTGACATCTGGGGACCGATTATCAAAATTGCCACATTTGTGAGTATTCAATAACTTTACCAACAGGTAATGATTATATTTTGTTGTTTAAGGGTTTTGTTCAATGATAATATTTACTTTTTTCGATCATAATTATAGAAATTTATTTAATTTTAATTGAGAGAAATGAAACAAATATAATCATTATTTTGAGTGCTTAATTGCTCTGAGTTCAGTTTACTAAAATGTTTTAAAATTGCAGCTGTTGTTGTTGATATTCATACCGCTTAACCGCAAGTTCGGCGTGCAGACGTCCGGCTGTCAGTTCATGTTCTGGTTCCTCTTGACCATTCTATCGATTCCACGCTGCCGCACCGAGGCTCGTCTGCACAACGAACGCCAAGCGATACTCAACTCGGAACAGCAGGAGCCACATGACTTCTCCTGGGAGGAGTATCAGATGGTCAGCTTCTACATCTTCTTTGCGTTCACCTGCGTCATGCTGTTCCTCAACTGCTTCTCCGATGCGATGCCACGCCAGACCAAGTACAAGCGAGGTCCGAATGAGATTCCCGAGTTGTCTGCCAGTTTCCTGTCACGCATCACGTATCGTTGGTTCGACAGCATGGCGTTGAAGGGTTATCGCAATCCCCTCGAAGAGGATGATCTGTGGGACTTGCGGCCACAGGACAGCTGCAAGGAAGTGATGCCCACATTCGCCTATCACTGGAATAACAATGTGCGCAAAAACTACAAACAGGCGGGCAACACTGCGGAACCGAAAGCACAGTTCACCAATGGCAAAGTCTCGTTCGAGAATCCCCAGGGTAATGGACGCAAGAAGGGCATGGCCAGCATTATGCCGGCCATCTACAAATCCTTTGGAGGCATCTTCTTGTTCGGCTCCTTCTTCAAACTGATCACCGATGTGCTGACTTTTGCCCAACCCCAAGTGCTTAGCCTGATCATTGGCTATGTGGAGGACTTCGAGACATCGCCCCAGCCCGAGTGGAAGGGTATCATGTATTCGGTGCTGCTCTTCGTGCTGGCCAGCGCACAAACCTTTATACTCGCCCAGTATTTCCATCGCATGTTCATCGTTGGTCTGCGCATCAGAACAGCGCTGATTAACTGCATCTATCGCAAAGCGTTGCGCATCTCGAATGCGGCTCGCAAGACATCGACTGTTGGTGAAATTGTCAATCTGATGGCTGTGGACGCGCAACGCTTCATGGATCTGACCACCTATCTGAACATGTTGTGGTCAGCACCGCTGCAAATCGCATTGGCGTTGTATTTCCTGTGGCAGCAATTGGGACCCTCGGTGCTCGCCGGTCTCGCTGTGATGATCATCATGATACCGCTGAACGGCTTCATTGCCAGTCGCATCAAGACCTACCAGATTGCGCAGATGCAGTACAAGGACAAGCGCGTCAAGCTCATGAACGAAGTCTTGAGTGGCATTAAGGTAAGTCTGCAATCGAGCAGCCCGTTAATAGACTTAAATTGTATTTATTTTTATAGGTGCTCAAGCTTTACGCCTGGGAGCCGAGCTTCGAGAAGCAAGTTTTGGACATACGTGATAAGGAAATTGCCACACTGCGCTCCACCGCCTATCTGAATGCCAGCACATCGTTCCTCTGGTCTTGTGCTCCATTTTTGGTAAGAATTGCCGGCCAAACGGGCGAAACTTTGAAATTTCTTTGCAGCACTTGCCGTTTTTTGGACTCGCTCTAATCGTGGATTCTATATGTGTCTATTGTCTTGCCCAAAAAATGCAATGAAAATTGTAAAAACAAAACAAAAAAAAAAAAACAAAAGGTATCTCTGGTAACATTTGCCACTTACCTGCTATCCAATGAGGCGAATCAGCTGAGCACTGAGAAGGTCTTTGTCAGCATCGCACTGTTCGACATCATGAAATTGCCGCTCACGCTTATCCCCATGCTGAATGCTGACATAGCCGAGGTAACGAGCGACGACACGCTCTCAAGGAACACACGGAACACAGAACTAAATGATATTTACTTCGGCTATGGGGCATTCATCAATTGGCATCAAAACAAAAGCAAAAAAAACGAAACATTAAATTAACCCACAATGAATTATGTATTTTTCTAGGTATCATTAGTCACATTTGCCACTTATGTTTTAATCGATGAAAATAATGTGCTTGATGCGAAAAAAACCTTTGTCTCATTATCATTATTCAACATTCTTCGTTTTCCGTTAACAATGTTGCCCATGCTGATCACCAACCTGGTGCAAGTAAGTTCATCACATTTCAGCTCTCTCTCTACTTCAAGGTCTGCAGTTTCAGCACTACATCATGATGATCCATCATCATGGCTCTTGCTGAAACTGTAGACTGTAAACTGTATTGTGCCGTCTTGTGATTGTATACAATATTGTATTTTTATTTATTTATCATTTTTTTTGATATAGCAACAGCAAACAAACACAACCCGATCCTTAATTTCAACCCTATCCCAACTAACTAACTTTTTATTCATTTCATACAAATGAAGAATATTCTTATTCTATTTCTAACTCCCAATCAATTCCTTACTAACTATCCCTTTATTCTTTTCATTCAAATGTCCCTCTGTAACAAAAGTTTTGACAATTTAGTTGGGATTACATAATTTAGCAGCCACAGGCATTGGGGAACTTTTCTATTCGATTCTATTGTCATAAACCATATTCAGTTTTGATTCCCATTCAATACCCTTGCAGAGGGTATTAATGAAGGTTTATTAACATCCGTTTAGCAGTCTCTATATCCACCTCAGTTTAAACTCAATAAATCATAAAGTAGACTTATTTCATTGAATACTTGTAGTTCTGCAAGGGTATCAAAATTTCGGCAGGCCGAGCTTGGGTTCGATTGGCTTTTATTTTGAAGCGGGGTTTCTGCAGCAGCTTCTTCTACCTTGCTCCCCACCAACACCAATCCATTCCCACAACTAACTACTAACTAGTTCCGTGTGTGTTATTGAGTTTATTCGTATTTGTATTTGACTAATCGATTTATTCTTCGCATAGACGCAAGTGTCCGTCGATCGCATAAACAAATTCTTGAACAGTGAAGAGCTGGATCCCAACAACGTGCAGCACGATAAATCCAAGCGTAAGTAAAATACTCAACAATGATATTAAACACGTGCTAATAAATTGCATATATTGTATTTGCAGCTCATCCCATGATCATTGAGAATGGCAATTTCTCATGGGGCGATGAGGATGAGATGACGCTCAAGAATATCAATATGCAGGTGCCAAAGAATACCTTGGCCGCCATTGTGGGCACCGTCGGCTCTGGTAAGTCCTCCGTGATACAGGCCTTCCTCGGCGAAATGGAAAAGATTTCGGGCAGTGTCAACACGGTAGGCAGACTGGCGTATGTGCCACAACAGGCTTGGATCCAGAATGCCACAGTGCGCGACAATATTCTGTTTGGCAAGTCCTACGATCGCAAGCGTTATAATCGTGTGATCGACGCCTGCGCCCTGCGCACCGACATCGAAATACTGTCGGCTGGCGATTTGACGGAGATCGGTGAGAAGGGCATCAATTTGTCGGGTGGCCAAAAGCAGCGCATCTCATTGGCACGCGCCGTCTATAACGATGCCGACTTGTATCTGCTCGATGATCCGCTGAGTGCCGTCGACGCGCATGTGGGCAAACACATCTTTGAAGAGGTGATCGGACCGAAGGGAATGCTTAAGAACAAGACACGTGTGCTGGTTACCCACGGCATCACGTTCCTGCCCCAAGTGGACAACATTTATGTGATGAAAATGGGGCAGGTCAGCGAGAGCGGCACCTACAGCCAGTTGCTGAAGAACAAGGGCGACTTTGCCGACTTCCTCATCCAGCACTTGCAGGAGGGCGAGGAGGAGGAAGAGGATCTCGATCAAATCAAACGCCAACTATCGACTGCCGAACCCGAACTGCTTGCACCCTTCGAGAAGGCCATTAAGCTTGCGCGCACCGAGAGCTTGTCGGACTCCATGTAAGCATAACATTTATTTATTTGTAATGCTTACCATAGTCTAATTGAATGAAAGTACTGCAAAAGTAGGGATTTTAGTTTGACTTTAGTTTGTCTGTATCAAATTCTTTGTCCCGACTGACTGACTAAACAGTCATGAGACTGTAATTTGAAATTACTAATTTCTACACATGATAGCTTGTAAAATCAGTTTTTTAAATTCAAACTTTTACTATTTAAAATTATAAATTTTAAGCGGCGCTTACAGTGCGATCGTCTACGTTACGTTAAGCCAGGACACAAACCATAGCATGCATCCGGGGAAATATTAGGGAATTTTGTTTGAAAAGAAAAAGTTTGTTCTGGTTTGTGGATTGGAAATTACATTATGAGAATGATGAGGGAACATTTGAAATGAATGCAATCAATCTAATTAATTGTTCTTTACAGCTCTGTGACCTCAGCTGATAGTTTGATGGGACGCGGCAGCTTGCGTCGTCGCGCCAGGCGACAGGAATCGCATGATTCAGCAGCTTCGGCTGCTTCGCTGAAGCGCAAGCAAGAGGTCGAGGGCAAGTTGATTGAGACGGAAAAATCGCAAACGGGCGGCGTTGAATTTGGCGTCTACAAGCATTACATCAAGAGCGTTGGCATCTTCCTATCCGTGGCCACGCTGGTGCTCAACTTTGTGTTCCAAGCATTCCAAATCGGCTCGAATATCTGGCTCACCCAATGGTCCAATGACAAAGAAGTCGAACACGATACGGGACTGAGAAACATGTACTTGGGTGTCTATGGTGCCTTCGGTTTCGGTCAAGGTAAGTCCATTGTGATACAGTTTATAACCATTCAACCATGTTCGATTGTCCCATTTATGTAGTGTTTATGTTGTTATCGTTATCGTTTCATTTGCGTTGTTTCTGCTTATTGTTGAATGTTTTCGCATTAATCCCTGAAGATAAAATCGCAGCAAACTGCGAAATGTCTTCTGTATGTTAATTTAATCTTAAGTTTCTTGTTGGTTGGTTTATTAATAATATTCTTAAGTGTTTATGTTTTGCTTTTTTTTGTGTTTGCCCGCTAAATTCACTCGAAAGAATATCTTTGTAAGAATGGCTCTGACAGAACATATTGCTCACCTAAAAAAAACCCAAAACACAGTCTTCATTCGCTCTGACAAACGATCTAGAAACAATCATTGATAAACCCTAACAATTCCTAACAAGCACACATAATACAGAACAATTAAAAAATTAACAATTTATGTTGCACAAATCCGTCAAATTGTCGCACTGAAAATAATCTAAATCTGAATGGGGATTACTTGAGAATGCTACAAAATGGCAAATTCAAAAAATATATTCGATATTTAACCCCAAAAGTGACTTCGATTATTTGTAATCGATCTCTATATTGAGAGCATGTCTATTAATATAATTGTCGAAGTTTGTAGTAATTGATATCTTGCGTGTTTTGCACCTAAATAATATTTAGTCGCAATTTTCTAAACAAAAATAATATTAATTGGATTATGTGTATTGTTGCTCCCTTTAATACTCGCAAAAAAAAAAAAATGCTTTCTCCCAACCATTCCCCCAACCCCCAACGAAATTCAAAATTGTAGTCGGAACGAATTTCTTCTCATCACTCATGGTCTCATTGGGCGGTCTTCAGTGTTCGCGCACCCTGCATAATGCCCTCTTGCATTCCAATTTGAGATGGCCGATGGAGCTGTTCGATACGACGCCGCTGGGACGACTCGTGAATCGGTTCTCGAAAGATATTGATACCATCGATAACGTGTTGCCATTCAATATACGGGTCGTCTTAAGTCAGGGTTTCATGGTACGGACTTCAGTTGATCTAGAACAAGAACATATCATATCATATTTGCATTCTGCTTTATTAATATCTAATCATACAATTGCCTATAGCTATGGTTTGGTAATTGGAAACGGATTTGGCTTAGGGACTTGGCTTTGGTTTGGTTACTAATGCAACACTCTCTATCTATCTTCTTTCTTTTGCCCCGACTCCGTGACTGTCTGTGACTCCTGCAGTTGCAACCAGTTACTTGTCGACTCTCTCCCTCTCGCTGGGCTGCATTTACAGTGCCAAGTATTTGCATGACGTCCTTGTGCATAGCACATTGCGCTGGCCCATGGAACTATTCGACATAACGCCCATTGGTCGCGTTGTCAACCGATTCTCCAAGGATGTCGATACCGTCGACAACACTTTGCCCCTCAACTTGCGCGTTGCCGTCACGCAACTCTTTGCGGTAATTCCCCCACTCCCTTCTCCCTCTCATTTTTCATTTCCTTTTCAAGGGGGCAATATCGAATGTAGATCCAGCTGTGTTAGGTTTTGTAGGGTGTAGCAATTCTTCTGTGGAGCGTCTTAGTCCTTGAGCTGTCGTCCACTAATCGGTAATTATTTTCTTATAGTACTAACATATCTATTCGCCACACTCACGCTGGCGCTTGGCTGCATTTATTGTTCCAAGAAGCTGCACGAGCAGTTGATTGAACACGTATTCCGATGGCCCATGGAAATGTTTGACACCACGCCATTGGGCAGAATCGTGAATCGTTTCTCGAAAGACGTTGACGTGCTAGATAACACGTTGCCTATGCTCTGGCGCATGGTGCTCAGTACAACATTCTCGGTAAATGTTCTTCAAAATTATTCACTAATTTAAATGGCAAACTCAAACTTAGTTTCACAAAAAATAACACTTTTGCACTTAGAGCTAATGCAAAACAAAATAGCAATCACATCTGAGTATTAGGACTGTCCACTTGTCGCTGCGGCGCTGCCACCAAAGCAACAGGAAAGAGCTGCCTTAATAACCCTAATATAATTAGATATCCCATAGTCTTTAATTATGCATAATTTAATTGATTGGGTCTTTAGAAATATTCCTATAACTTCCTAATTAAGTATGCCTACAAGTATTATTCATCCTAATTGGATTACAATTCAAAATTGAAACACACCACACGAAAACTTTGGGGACATGTGCGCCAACTAATCTCTACTTAATGTAAATTTCTGTACACTAACTTTTATCGAATAGTCTTCCTAGTTATCTCTAATACGCTGTAGCTGAATTGCTTCGCATGCACGGCATATGCATCTTTCCGCCTTTTTTCTAAGAATGTATTCGTGGGCGATTTAATTGTGATTTATACTAAAGTAGCTCTAAATACTCGATGCAGTTGTGACACGTTATTTTTCGGGCCTGACCCTGGCACTCGGTTGCCTGCACTGTTCCCTGGATGTGTTTTCCAAACTGCTAAGTGTGGTGTTGATGTGGCCGATGGAATTGTTCGATACAACGCCATTGGGCCGCATACTCAGTCGTTTCTCAAAGGATGTCGACACCATTGACAACGTCATGCCCCAAATTATGGCACAGTTTCTATCCACCTGCTATTCGGTAAATCTTAAGATATATACCCAACTCTCCCCTGCACGCCATGTTAAGAACTTTCCCCTTAACTGTAGCCTAATAACATGCTTCCATACTTAATTTCTCTAATCTAAAACAACTGCACTATATACACACACTAATTATAGTATTATCAACATTACATTATCATTTACAGCATCATTTGAAAACGCCATTTACTTGATTTGAGTCGGGTGTAAACAGAGCAACCCTCAACTACAACTGAGTTATTACGCCTCTTTATGCTTTGCTTATTTTTTTTTTATAAATTAGTTAGTTAACTTTATATTATACTAAGTGAAATCCCACACAATCTGAAGATGCGCTTGTCTCAGAGCTCTAACGAAACATATTGCGATTATTAGAGCCGATTAATATCGAGTAAAGGTTTGCCGGGGTCTCGGGTTTCACATCCATGAGCCAAACTCTCGCCCCATTTCTCTCTTTGAGTTTAATCGCTCTCGATTGCTTAACAATTTGTCGTTCCATTCCATTCCGTTCCGTTCCCCTGCAGGTGTGTTTGCCTACATTTCGGTCGTGATCGTCTACGTCGGCGGCCTCAGAGCGGCCAAGATCATACACAACGATCTGCTGCGTCTCGTGATGCGCGGCTCGGTTTGTCGCTTCTTCGACATAACGCCCTTGGGACGAATCTTGAACAGTTTCAGCGGCGATATGGATGTTATCGACGAAGAGTTACCCGGCACCGTGGACTCCCTAATGACCTTTCTTTGGATGGTATTCCCAATTTGCACATTACTCCTTTTTCTTTTTATTCGCCCCCCTTTTTTGCGTGTTCTTTTTTTTCCCTCCCCCTTTGTAGCCAACTTGAGTTACGGTTTGTACTTGCAGCCCTTGAAGGTGGTGCAAGGTTTTTGCTATATAGACCTTAAGATATATACCACACTCACTCACTCACTCACAATCGATTCTTTCTCTATCCCACTCACCCACACACACATCTCTATGCAGGTCTGTGCAATTATGGCGCTGCGATCACACTCTTCACATCCTCGCTAAACGCCTCATTCAAAGTGTTTCGCCAACTCTTCAGTAATATCATGCATAGTCCATCTGAGTTTTTCGATACGACGCCCAAGGGGCGCATCTTGGATCGCTGTTCCAACGATATCAACTGCTTGGACATGGTCATGCCCTTGAACATACGCATGTGCCTGTCCACAGCGTTTCAGGTAAAGCCCCTCTGGGAGATCTCTTTAGACCCGTTGATTTTTGGTTCGTTCTCTACTTATGTTTGACATCAACCAGAAAAGTATTATTCTTTAGTTTCGATAATCGTTTCCTGTTTCGTTTGAATTTTCCCCATTTCAAGTATTATTCATAAATTTAGCTAACAACGTTTAATGATTCGGTGCTAACCCCTCAATATATTTGTGTGACTTGTCTAGAAAAGTGTCGAGCGTCCCTTTAATTAAACCCAAACCTCCCTTGTAACCCTTGCAGTCATTAGCTATATGGGATGTGTACTTATCGTTTACATTGGCGGATTGACGGGGGCCAAGAAAATCTTCCGACAATTGTTGCGTCGCGTTCTGGGCGCCCCACAAGAGTTTTTCGATGTACAGCCGCGGGGTCGAATTCTAGATCGTCTCTCCAACGACGTCCACAAGTTGGATGCGGTATTGCCCGATTTATTACGAGTCTTTAATGCGCAAGCGTTTCGGGTACGTTTCGTTGCCAATTCAGATTGATTGTGACTAACCCCCCGCCAACAAAACACGACTAACCCAATTCGTTTAAAACTAATTCGACTATTTTTGTGCCTTGCATCCCAACTAAACTAATTTGCAATTTGTAGTTCCTTCAGATAGTCTTTAGTGGGGCAAATTTCTGTAGAGCCTAGCAGCTGAACCGAAAGCTAATCAATTAATCCATTGCACACCGCAGGTATTGTCTGTTTCCTGTCCAATCTGGGCATGAATCTGGGAGCCCTGCACGCCGCCCAGTCGCTTCACACGCTGCTCTTGAGCCGCATGATGCGAGTGCCCATGTGGTTCTTCGATACCACGCCAGTGGGTCGCATATTGTCACGGTTCTCCAAAGACATTGACACGCTAGACCAAAGCATTGTGGAGGTGCTCAGTGATTGTATCTGGTGTGCATACGAGGTAAATCCCCCAACCCTATTCCTATTCCTGATCCTACTACGCGCTATCCTCTTTCTAGACTAGATTAGACTCTGTACAGCTAAGATGTATATAACAAGAAACTCACCAACTAACCGCATCCCCTAATCACATTGTTGTACTTTCAATTTGCAATCGGAGTGAGGAGCAACTTTATGAAGTAGTCTGAATCTCTGTGTAGCGTCTAATAGCTATTGCCATCCGCAGGTTTATTGTCTGTTACAAAGGTCATACTGCCGTCTCTCGGAGGTCTGCGAGCAGCCCAGTTGCTCCATGCATTCCTCTTGGGGAACATGCTGCGTTTGCCCACACAGTTTTACGACACGACTCCGGTGGGTCGCGTCATTTCGCGATTCTCCAAAGACATTGACACGGTCGACATGATATTGCCGCACACCATGCTCAATATTGTGTGGCTGGTATATGAGGTAACCCCCACATCAGATAAAGATTCCAACCGCTCTTATAAATATCATAGATCTCACAACAACTTTTTTACCCACTTTAACCCACTGTGAATAACAAACACGTCTTCAAATCGCACCTTCTTGGTTCGGCACTCTAGATATAGATCACCGTTAAAAACTGCCTTGTTACATTGCCAGGTTTATTATCGTACGTGTTAAGCTTAACGCCCAGTCTCGGAGGCATTAAGGCTGCCCAGCTGATCCATTTGTATCTCTTGCAACGCGCGCTTCGGTTTCCAATGCGCTTCTTCGATACGACTCCGGTGGGTCGCATATTAAGTCGCTTCTCGAAAGATGTTGGTGTGGTCGATGGTGAGCTGATGCCCATCATAGCGGCTGTTCTCTGGGTCACCTTAGAGGTAACCACGGCCACCCTGCGACTGCAACTTAGGCCCAAGATAATTGCAATTCCACCCACCCACAAAATCCACCCACGTAATCCCTAAAACACTTGTCCACGATTCACTGCCAATTGACTCAAATCAAGTATACGACGCGTTGGGCATGCTCAGCATGCCACAAAATTCTAATTCGAATCGAATCCAATTATATATCACGAATTTAACCAATTCAGTTTTCCTCTCATTGATTTTTCAACTAACTCCTCACTCAATGCACCTCTTCGAGTATCCGATATCATTAAAAGAACGGCAGATTAATATTGTTCATGTCTTGTGGTTAGGTTCTCGCCACCATTGTGGTTATTAGTATTTCGACGCCGATTTTCCTGGTCGTCATCGTGCCCATTGGATTCATCTACTACTTTGCGCAACGCTTCTACGTGGCCACCTCGCGTCAGCTGATGCGCTTGGAGTCCGTTTCCCGTTCGCCCATCTACTCGCATTTCGGCGAAACCGTCACCGGCGTCTCCACGATTCGTGCCTACACTGTGGAGGATCGGTAAGTGTTGTCGCATTCTTATCGACTATATATAGTTAACGATTCATTGTCTGTTGCAGCTTCATTGAGGAATCGGACCACAAGGTGGACAAGAATCAAGTGTGCAAGTATCCGTCGCTGATTGCCAACCGTTGGCTCGCCATCCGCCTGGAGATGGTCGGCAATCTGATCATTTTGTTTGCCTCGCTCTTCGCTGTGCTCGGCGGACAATCGAATCCCGGTCTCGTCGGTCTCTCTGTCAGCTATGCGCTGCAGGTGACCCAAACCCTCAACTGGCTGGTGCGCATGTCCTCGGACATTGAGACGAACATTGTGTCCGTGGAGCGCATCAAGGAGTATGGCGAGACCAAGCAGGAAGCCGCCTGGGAGCTGGAGGAGGACAAGAAGAAGCCCAAGCACTGGCCCGAGGATGGACGCGTCCAGTTCAGCAACTTCCAAGTGCGTTATCGCGAGGGTCTCGACCTGGTGCTGCGCGGCGTTAGCTTCAACATCAGCGGCGGCGAAAAGGTCGGCATTGTGGGACGCACTGGCGCCGGCAAATCCAGTTTGACGCTGGCTCTCTTCAGGTAAGTTCAACAACCACTTCTTTTTTTGGTTATCACGCAAGTGTTAATTGGTATTTTAGATAGTTTTCATTATTCGCGGCATATCTGTCTCGCTTGACGGAGACAGAATTTTGCCAAAATGTCTTATTTAGTATTTCATTCATTCAAGTCGCGCATTTAAAGAAACAGACACTTGCAAAAAACGTTTACAAACTAGTCTATTTCTTTAAACAAAATTTACATGGGAACAAACATTTTTTTACCAGAACAAGAAATTGCAATTAAGTTTTAAAAAAATTTATTTCGCACAGAATCATCGAGTCTGCCGGAGGTCAAATTATTATTGATGGCGAGGATATTGCCAAGATGGGTCTGCACATGCTGCGCTCCCGTTTGACGATCATACCCCAGGATCCCGTGCTGTTCTCCGGATCGCTGCGCTCCAATCTCGATCCCTTCGACGTGAAGACCGACGACGAAATCTGGAGGGCTCTCGAGCTGTCCCATCTGAAGGTATTTGCAAAGTCGCTGGCAGCCGGCCTGAACCATGAGATAAGTGAGGGTGGCGAAAATCTGTCTGTGGGACAACGTCAATTGGTTTGCCTGGCACGTGCTCTGCTCCGCAAGACGAAGGTGCTGGTGCTGGACGAGGCTACAGCTGCTGTCGATTTGGAAACCGATGATCTTATTCAGGTGTGTTTAATGTCAATAAATTCTATTAGCTACTGGTATTAACCATTTTGTTGGTTCTGCAGAAAACAATTCGTAGCGAGTTCAAGGAGTGCACTGTGCTGACGATTGCCCATCGATTGAATACGATTCTGGACTCGGACAAGGTTATTGTGCTGGACAAGGGAGAGATTACAGAATTCGCTTCGCCCACCGAGCTGCTGGACAATCCCAAGTCGGCTTTCTACAGCATGGCTAAGGATGCCAATCTGGTTTAGATTAAATGCCAAAACAAAAACGAAACTCATATATAGCAAACAAAACAAACAAACAAAAAATTCTAGAACTGTAATTACAACACATTTTAACGATAGCTTTAGAACAATATGGAAATCCATCGTTAAAGAGCTCTACCTCAGCGGAAGCAACTATATAATAACATTACATTAACGACAATAGCAACAACTTCAACTACAAGCGAACACAATAACACGAACAATCCCTCACATTGTTTGTTTTGGATGTGCAATTAGTGAATACCGCATAAATGTTCATTAGCTTAAGCCGAAAGAGTTCAATAATGCGCTGACAGGTTTTCTAGTACATTAATTAAAAAATGTATTATGATGATATGATATGTGGAAATAATGTAAATGTCTGTACATGCCCCATGTACTTACCTAGGTTTTTTATGTATCGTACTTATGTATATATGTTGTCTACTATTCTATATACTCGTATATATGTACTTATATGAATTTACCTGCCAAGTTTATTTTTGTATGCAACGTTTACAACATGCGACAGAGCCGAAAAATGCGTTCATTTGAGATAACTCAAAAAGTCAAAAATCACGCGACACACAACACTTATGAATCGTACTTATTAAAAATAAAATACAAAAACCTCTTAAGAATTTGCCTTCAGATGATTAAATCACTTAAGATTAATACGCTGTAGTTAATTCAATTTTGCAACATATTGTAAAATGTACTTAAAAACTAAAAAAAAACAAGTGAAATTGTAATTGTAATGATAAGTACAAATAAAGTCCACTTAACCAATGTATAAATCGTTCTTTAATTTACAATTTATTTCAAAATAAATATTTTGTATTTAACCTTGAAAATTCAAATTTAACGTTCGTTCACATATTTCAAATTCGGCGCCAAACTCGAAGTAAGCACTCTCATTTAGTTTGGCGCCAAATTTAATTTTTCTGCTTGCTGCTGATTTCTGTTCGCCTGGTATTTCACCAGGTAATTCTGCCGTTTTTCGAGTTCACTCACAAATCACACATACACACACACACACACACACACCCTAGACAATACCACAAAAACAACTACATGGTAAACAAAATCGACGATAACTCGGCCATATCCTTACGGATTTTGTCCGGACCGGTTTCTCTGAGTTGGGAGGGACCGCCTCTATCGATCGGCATTCAAGGATATGGGGGTCATCTAGGAATCCCACACTTGGAAAATTTCAGTCCAAAGGCCGCTGAAAAATTGTGAAATTCACTAAATCCTGGATAACTCGAGAACGCGCAGGACGATTCGAATGTCCTTTGGCCAGTCGATAGTGCTACTCAAGCAGAGTTGTTTGACACAGGACTCGACAGGATCGGCCAGGATATAGCCGAGTTATGGCCAGTTTTCTCTATTTGAAAATGTCCTTGTAACTTGGTTGTTTCAAGGATATTCGTCCTTTTTATTTCAGATTCGTTTTTAGGACGATAAGGACTATCTGTGTGCCAAAGGACATCGCGATAGTCCTTCAAATGGCCAAGATACAGGCGATTTTTCGGTTTTTAGCAAAATTTCCTATGCCTACCCCTTAAAAAATTTTCAGCACATTTTTTTTTTATTTTTCTTAAAAATTTGAATGCTATTCGATAGTCCTTTTGTTTGGCACCATAAAAAAGCATGTCCTTGAAGAGTCCTTAAGGACATAGAGACAAGAAAGAGCTTTAAATGTTTTTTTTTTTTTAAATTAAGCATAATTTGGGAATATCCTTGCGCATTTCGATATCTTCTATTTTGTTATGCTGGCAAGGACTTTCTCCGTCGGTGAGGATAACAAATGAATTTAGAGCTCTACCAATAAAATTTTAACTGATTTTATTCTTAACTTGCTAACATCGAGTTCTTATTACGTATGCTTATGTCCTGCTAGAATTTTACTTACAGCTAGGATAGTAAATATAATCTATTGGAATCCTTTTTTGCCGTAATATAGGATCTGCAAGATAAGTTATTAACAAACAAAGGACTATGGCTATGCTTAAGTGAATAAGGATTCTTTCTGTTTTTTTTTTTATTATTGAGAATGCCATTCCGATTTCGATATATGAAAATAATTTAAGGTCCTATTGTTTCAAGAAACATTGTTAGTTAAGGAGCAGCTGAGCAACGATGTTGTTGTCATCGACTGGATTATTGGAGGCGTGCATACCGGAGCCGCTTTCGAGGAATTCACGTAGCTCGTTCTCCAAATCGCCGCCAGAGTGCACGTCCGGCTCATCGATATCCATGGGAACATGGCTGCTGCTGCTGGCCACAGGATGAAGCTGTGGCAGTGCAACGGGCTGCTGCAGCAGCTCAGGTAGCTGAACGCGTGGAGACGCTGGCGGTGGCGGCAAGCCAGCTGCATAGATTACAATTAATATAATGCATTTAGAAGTAATTATCCTGTAAGGGCACTTACCATAGGACATGCCCATGGCCTTGCGCAAGGCGTATTGATCGGCAATGGCCGAGGGCGGCAGCTTCTTGGCCAGGTCCGTTAGCTGCTGTGAAATTTGCTGCGCTGTTTGCGTCTCCTCCAGGCCAGGTGGCTGCACCAGCGCCAGATGCGAGGGCAGCGGCTGCGACAAGCGTTCGTTTTGAATGACGCGCAGTTTCTCGATAAGCGTTAGGTTATTGCTCAGATGCTCCTGCATACGGCGCGAGAGCTCAAAGTTCTTCATGTCCGTTTCCATTTCATCGAGGAAACCGACATCAATGCCTAGATCCTTAAGCGAACGCAAACGCTTAAAGTCGAGTCGTGTGTTCTTGTACTTTTCGTACTCCAACTCGATTTGTTCGCTTGTCTCGTTGCTGGTCGACGGCTCGCTTTGCCGCTGCTGTTGCGGATCGCTGAAGCACTTATCGATCTCCTTTTGCTCGTACCTCTGCAGCTGCATGCTGTACAGCTCATCCAGCGACTTGCTGTGCTCCCCATTCGTCAAGATATCCAGCAGGCCATTGGCAATTGTGGTGCCATAGCTTGAGTCCTTGGTAAACTGCAGTATACTCTCGGCGTACTCGGCGCTTGAGGCATCGCCATAGGTCCGCAAAACCAGCTGCGTTTCCTCGGCGCTCAGCGTAGAGAAACGCGAATCAAAAGTGGGCGCAAAGCTGGCAAATGGTCCATAGTTCATGGGCTTCACCGTCTTCACATTGTTCCGCTGATCCGTGTGCAAGCCATGCACTTGACCGCTGCCCGACGGTAGTTTGCCCACCAAGTCTCCAATGGTTACGACCTTTTCGGGTCCCTCGTTCTCGTCGCGTATGAGCAGATTCAACGTGGTGCTGCCATCCTTGCGCTGCCGCAGGAAGCCCATTTTGTGTGCCCGCTGCTTGGCGCTGATGCGCTGCTTGGCCTGCGCTGCGGCGCCTTGCACTTGGGCGAGTATCTCCTCGCCGGTCAAGTCATCCACATACGGCTCAAAGTGGGTTTTGGGTGCATTCTCCAAGCGCAACGCACGCTTACGTTCCTCCTCCTCGAGCTGGGCAGGCGTCGGCGGCTCCTCAGCACCGGTCAGGGCGCCCTCATCCGCCGAATCGTGCGCATCGTAGCCGGCCAGCTCATTGCTGCTCAGCTCGAAACCGAGCTCCTTGGCGGTCAGTTCCCGTATGTAGCCGGAAAGTGGTTTCAGTGTGCGTATCAGATTCTCTGGCTGCAGCTGCTTCATGCCAATCTGGAGGAGTCGCTTAGCCGCCTTATGATAAACGGTATCCACGCGATTATAGCGCATGGCATTCTCACAAATCAGCTTAAAGTCATCGCTGAATTCGCTGAGTGCGCCGTACTCATGATCGTCGATCTTCTGCCGCATCGTCAGAAAGTCCATGGGCTTGCTGATGGTCGAAGAGTAGCCGGGTGCAATGTCATCGGTGACGGGCCACGCAAAGAACTGATGCGGATCCCGTTTCTCCAGGAAGCGCAGTAGATGCTCCAATAGTTTGTTCAGCGGCGACTTTTGTTGCTTTAGTTTTAGCACGCACCGCCGAGGCTCTCGGCCAGATTCGCTGCTGCTGCTCGGCGTCTTCGGAGCCTCCAGCGCCTTGGGCGTCAGAGCATTCAAAGAGCCGCCACCACCCGGCGTCGAGGCTGCCGTTGAGCCCGATGGCGATGGTATCAACAGCTGCAAGAAAGCATTGTTTAATTGCTATTAAATACAACTGTTTTATTACTCACATCTGGCAGTGGCTTCGTTGGACTAGCACCCGCAGTGTTGCCCATCGATGAGGACGTCGGCGAGCTGAGCAGATCGTCCAGTTTGCGCGGCACAATCGGCTTGCTGACTGGGCAATTGGAGGGTGAGTTGTCGGTGGTGATGCCGGCATAATACAAAATGTTCTCGGGGAGCGGCTGCGATTCCTGCTCCTCGTGCTCGTCGTCCATAAAGCTAAAACCATCCTGACTGCACTCGGGATCTGGCTGGCTGTGTGGACTGCAGCGGGCATTGGCGGCATTGTCGTCGCTGTGCGCCACAGCCGAGGCGATGTTGTGCTCATCGTTCAGCCGCTCCTCGGAGCAAAGTTCGCGCTGTTGTCGATCGCGACTGCGATGTCGCTTCTCCTTGTGGTGCTTATGTTTCTTCTCGCGATCCTTCTTTTTCTTCTTCTTCTTGGATTTCTTGTGACGCTCCCGATGCCCCAGCTCGCCACACTGCAGCTCCTCGGGTACCCCCGGGCTGCCCGGCGCCGCCGACATCATTGCCTCGGCGGCCGTTGGCGGCCCGTGGCCATCGAGGGCGGTGAGCGGGGAATTGGCGCTGTACTCGGGCGTTGCATTGGAGCCCACTTTCAATATTAGCTTCAGGCCGCGCTGCAATTGTGCAGGATCTTGATGTTGGCTATATTCTGTGGACAACAAATGCAATATTAACATAAAATTTTGCAAAGCATGTGGAATTCTCGCTCACTCACCTTCATATTTTTCGCGCCGCTCGGATTTGTTCTTTTTGTGCTTTTTGGATGAGCCCATTTTATGGGTGGGTTAACTACTCGATGCAGCTGTCAAATTGTGCCAGTGATTGGGTGAAACAAAACGAGAATGTACGAAAATAAATGGAAAAAACAAAATTGTTGGTGGCTGGTACAGGCGAGACAGACGCCATGATTTAGGGATGTCAAATTGAGTAATCGATAACAAGTATTTGCACACATATCGATTGTCCGTGCTCCGTTGGCGGCGCGCGTAAAATATTCGAGTTGCCACACTGTCAAAAAAAATACCTTTGCAACACTATACAACAGTGTGCATTAATTTCCATATGTTCAAATTTGAATTTTAGCGGCGCGCGCGCGTCTTCTTTAGCATTGGCGTATGCTGCCGCTTGGCAACAATTCTACTCGATTTGCCCGAATTTGTTTTCGATACGGGTTTCGATTTGCCAATGCTTGGCAGAGTTGACGCTGTAGCATTCGCCGGCAAACCCAGCGGCAACAGTCCCTTTTTGCCCTTGTTGAAACCACTGTAGAGCGTGCGCGTGGATTTTAAAGCCTCCATCGATGTGTCCAGCTTGTTTTTGATTTTATCCAGATCTTGACGCATTCGCTGTATGTCTAGGGCAATCGTTTGCCTGTCGCGCTGCAATCTCTTGTGCTGTAACAACATATTTTCTAGCACAGTTTTTTGCATGAGCACCTCACGAATACGTCGCTGATTTGTAAAGTTTGTTGGACTCAGATCGACGTAGCCGCGTCTCATTATCTGCTGCGACTGCTGATTGATGCGCGCCTTCATGCGGGACAGTGGCAAGGACAACCCTTTGTTGCCGGCCAGCGTTGTGCCGCCGCCTTTGATGCGACGCGTTTGCTTTGCCGAAGTTTTACTTATAGAAGCCTCCACTGGAATTTGAGCGATGGGAGCTGGCACCGCAGGCACCGCCTTGCGTGGCGGAGCAGTGGCTTTAAAGAGAAGATAAATATAGTATTATTATTTTAAAGATGGATGCGCAATTAAAGGCATTATGTTGCGAACTTACTCTTCATGTGCTGGTGTATGTTGGAGATCATCGAGTTCACCCGGGTGCCCACGTTGCCCTTCTCCACGAGATACTTGTACGCTTCCGATTTGCCGGCTCCCAACCTGAGCGATGCCTTCTCGGTTTCGGTGGCTCTCGCCAACTGATAATTGGGCATTGCATCGCCGTACGGGTTTCTGTCCCTCAGCTGGCTTTGCAGAATGTGGTCCAAGTTCAGACGCATCGTCATCGCGCGGCACTTTCTCGTAATTTAGAATCTGGTTAATTACCACACTACACAATTTAGAAATAAACTTTAGATTAAAGCCGAAAATGGACAAAATATTGCGCCAGAATTCTAAAGTGCCGTATTTTTAGAATTTAGAATTTGTACGAATCAACTTTTAAAAAAACTGTCTGTTGTATTACATGACAGACGAAAGCTATTGGAATGAAAGCACACTGAGCAGTTGCTTGATCTGTGACTAAAGCCAGCGCAACCTTCTTTTATTATGCTCGAAATATGGGACAACAAAGCTAAGAGAAAGATAAATACAAAGCGATGAGACGTGCGGGGGCGGAGGGCGTGGCTCAAGTGCAGCTATCGCTCCCACGAGCGTAGGCAAATACTTTCTGACGCCGTTATGCAACTTGTGCTCCATTGTCAATATGCATGTGTTTGAGTTTGTTTGCCATTTATTGTTGGTCGCTTTTATTGGTTTTATGACTGCGCTTTTTTAGTCGAACGGCACTTAACGCATTGCCTTTTATGGTCTCAATATGTTTTAATGCATGTGAAGCGAATTTGTTTTAACAAATTGGTCGCCCACACAGTCATTTTGATCAGATGCACGCAGTACACTTCAAAATTAACACACTTTAAGCAAAATCGTAGTAACCATTTGCAAAGAATAGAAAAATTGATTTGTATTCGAATTTTACACTTTGTGTGAAAGACAATAAATAAATAAATATTTCGAATGTAGAAACTACAATTATGTGAAGAAATTCAATTAATTTTAATTCAGCCCTTACCTTATTTTTAAATCTTTATTTACAAAATGATTTGTTAAAATCTCAAAAACACGCAAATATAGCAAACAAATCTATGCAGTTATTTCAAAATGCATTTGTAACTTTAATGACTCTAAATTAACATATGAATTACAAAAAAACACTGAATTTTGTTAAGTATGTACATATGTACGTGGGCAGTTTATGTAAATAGACAGGTTATGTATTGAGATAGTTACGATTGCTGAAAGTTTGTGTATTTATCTGCAAGTCTTTCCATTTATTCCTTTTTAATTATAATAATCTAGTTTTTTTTTTTATTTTAAATTGCTAAATAAACTACTACTTTAAGCACTTGTAAAATGTTTTTTTTTTTTTTTTTTGGGTATTTCTTTTATGATAAACAATTTTGAAGCCAATACGGCTAAGCGCAATTATCACCTATTTGCAAATTATTGTCAGGTATATAAACAGTAATCAATTCTCTTAAGTTAGAGCTGCTAACTGTTAGTAAGTATGATCATATATATATTAGTCAGCAACTTAATCTTCGCAAATGATAATAAAGTTGCGGGAAGGAAAGCGAAAGTTGTATTTAATAAGCACTTAAATAATCTTCAATAAGATTTTATGTAAAACGAGAGAGGAATACAATTGAGAATTTGAGATCGAATCATTAATACTCTTACGATCAGTTGATAAATCCATTAAATTTTTGTGCAAATAAAATGAACATAAGATTTTCTGCCAAGTTTCAAAAAGTAAGTTTAAAGACATAGATTGTATTTTGTATAGAAATATGCGGACAGACGGAAAGACGGACAATATTCCCTTTGTGGTTGGCAAAGAACCTTTTTGCACCACATTGTCAAGTGTTAGACTTAATTAACGTGGCAGAACTTCAAGTATTGACAACTATTGCTGATTTTTTAAGTGAAGTTCAATGATCGCTATGCTTGGGGGCTGTTATGAATGAATGGAATGGGGAAACAAGTCGGAACTGATGCCCAATTTCCATAGCATTTGGTATGCGCAAAAAAAAAGTGTCGAATGTAGTCGGAGCAAGTTAAACAAGTAAACGCTTTTGTTGTGGCCATAAACAAGAGTGCAAATTGTTCGAGTCGCCTCGCCGCAAGTGAAACCGAAAAGTCGCACCTAATTTTCGACCCAAAGAGCACCTCGAGTGACCCGCGTCGATTTAGTTGCGTTTTGGAGCGCGTTTCCACAGGTTACGACAACGGCACGCGTTCTCTTCCGTGATGGCGCGAAAGGATCTTTTGGGCTGCCTGATCAGCTTCTACTGGCTGCTCATCTTCGTCAGCTGCGCTGTGCACGACGAGCTGTCGCAGTGCGAACTCCAGGGCGTCTACAGGCAGCGTCAGAGTCTCATCGAGTCACCCAATTACCCGGACAACTATCCGCCCAACACCTGCGTGGATTTCGTCATACGCTCGCCGTATCGCTGTCCCACCAAGTTCCACATACAGTTCCTCGACTTCCAGCTGGAACCCTCGGCGAACTGCAGTCGCGATTATCTGGCCATTGGCCTGCAGCAGACGGATGACGACATGGATGTGCTGTGTGGTCAGGTGCTGGGCATCAAGAAGTATCACACGCCAGACGGCATTCTGCGCCTGCGTTTCTTGAGCGACGATTCCCCATGGACAACTGGCGGCGGTTTCCGTTTGCTCATCACGCGCTTGGCCTGCGAGAGCGAGGATCTGGCTGCACGTGGCCTGGATGTGGACGATGACCAGGATGACACGGTGGCGGTGAATGCCAAGCTGCCGCCCAAGAAGCCGCTGCATCCCCTTCATCATCAGCAGCAGTCGCCGCCTGCTCAGCAGCCCGCTCCGTTGCCTGGCAATTTCAGTTTGCCGCCGCCGCAGTCGCCGTTTCTTGGCTTTCCTGGCGCTTATCCCGGCTATCAGCCCTTCAACACTTATCCCTATCCTGGCGTCGGCTATTCGCCCTATGCACCATCCCGCGTAGGTAATTTCTACTTGCCCGCGGCACAGCCAGCGGCAACTCTGGCGCCGCCGTGCAACAACGAACAGCCACAGCAGCAGCAACAGCCACAATTCCCGCAGCAACAGCAACAATTCCAGCAGCAACAATTTCAGCAGCCACAATTTCAGCAGCCACAATTCCAGCAGCAACAACTGCAGCAGCAACTGCAGTCGCTGCAAAACCTGCAGCAACAATTGTTGCAACCTCAACCTCAGCAGCAGGAACTTCCCGTCATCGCGGAGCAGTATCAGAGCTCCTCCTTTCAGCCACAAGGCGTGCAGCTCAAGGACTACGATGCGCAGTCTCAGCAGCAGTTTGGTGGCTCCCTGGATCTCTGCTGCATCAGCAGCTTCACGCAGTCGCACTTTTATCTGTCCAGTCCGGGCTTTCCGCGCACTGTGCTCAATGCCTTGCTGCCGGGACAGCAGCGGGATTGCGTCTTCTATCTGGAGAAGAATTCAGCCAATGTTGCCGGACTGCGCATTCTCTTCAAGTTCTTTGACTTTGGCCAGCCGTCGGGAGCAAGCATCTATCCGGGACAGGCGGGAGCGGCTTGTGGCGGCGACTTTATAGAGCTGGAAGGGCAGCGCTATTGTGGCTGTCGGTCGGGACATGTGCACAAGTCCTTTTGGCCCGAGGGACGCAAGGCGTTGCGACTGCGCATGGGACAGTCGGGTGGTGGCGCTTCCAACGGCTTTCTGCTGGAGATCTACCAGGATCAGGACACGACAAGCTACGGGCCGGGTTTGACGGGTTTGGCGGGCTTGCCGGGACTGCCAGGATCAACGGGTTTAGCCGGCTTGGCGGGTGCAAACAGAATAACTGGTTTACCAGGCTCAGCGGGAATAGTTCCAGGATTAGCTGGCCTGCCTGGAGCTACAGGACTTCCCCTGCCCGCTGGCTATCAGCCGCAACTGGGCGGCTATCCGTCACAGCTCGGCTACCAGCCGCAGCTGGGTCAACAGCCGCTCTATCCGGGTCAAGCACAAGCTCCTCTTTGGTCCAACTATCCAGGTCGCATGCCCAGCTACCCGCTCAATCCGCTGCTGCCCTTTACACCCTATCGGCAGTCGCGTCAGGCAGCCTGGACATATGCCCGGGGTCTAGATGCTCAGCAGCCGTCGCGTGTCGTCGAGACGAACTCGACACGCAAGGAGTTTTACTACTTTGATGCTGACGAGGCATTTGCACGCGCTGCCCTCGATGCGGAGGAGGAGGACGACAACGTCAGAGTTACGCCGGCCACAACATCATCGACTTCCGCTTCCGCTCATGGCAAGCAACAACCCAAGCAGCCCGTAACGACGAAAGCTTTCGAACAGAGCAGCTGCACCTTTGACTACATGGAGGTGCTGCGTCTCTCCGTCGACACTTTGTGGTTGACCAAACCCATCTGCTTCGCCCCGCTGCGCAGCTGGTTTAGCAATATCTTTGGCTAACTAGCCGATAACTATCGGCATAAGAAAATTCAAATGTTCTAGAATATTGTGCTATTAAACGTATTCCCACCAAAAAAACCGATTCAAGTTGTTGATTCACCTGGGTGCTTTTGGGAGTTTTAAAACTGTTAAACTGCCGAGGAATTTGAATTAAGTTTAGATTATTACATCCTTTTGGGGACTTAAAAAATGTATTTAATTGCAATCCCTACTCCTACTTCTATCTTATTCTTATGCTAATTATTTTGTGAATTTCTTTAGTTCATTTCTACTTGGGATATTTAAAGAATGTTATGTAATATTAATTCCAATAATCTTTCCAAATTAAAAAATTGCTTAGAATTATTTTAAAGCCATGAACTATATTTTCTTCAAACTTACAATTGCAATTAATTTCAATCGGACAATGCATGACAATTTAAAAAATGCCAAACAATCTGGTTAGTGTATAATTTTCCAATTAAAGTAACATTCAATATGTATTTGCAAATTGCTTATAATATTTGAACTATTAATTGACAAAAAAATGCTAATTCTTTTCAAACTAATATACTGCACGCAGTACTAAATAAATACCAGCTTGTAAGACGCTGGAAGTGCGAGAGAGATGCGAGTCTTACACGCAGGTATTGACTTTCCTTTTCCACCGCACAGAAGCAGGGCATTGTCTTCAGAGCACGCACGTCGCATAAGTGAGACGATTGTGGTGAAGTTTCATGCGGTCCACCTTCAAGTGCGAGAACATCGCACTGACATTGAATGCCTAAGCAAGACCAACTACTTTCTCACCCCCGCTGCTCCTAGTGCTGACTGGACAGTTCTAAGCGCTGTTTGCTTAAGCTCTGGTGGGGCATCTCATGGTCGACACTTCCAGACGACAACTTGGCATTGAGGTTATGTTATCTGTTTGAAGAGCTGTTGTTGTTGCTGTTGATGTTGCTGTAAATGTTATTGTTGCTGTGCCTGACAACAACGGAAATGGCGCTGACAACAATGCGGCCGCTTTACAGCTCAGCTCAGCCCTTGCCCCCGTCTCTCTCTCTCTCGTTCGCATTCGCAGAGTGCGCCGCTGACTAAGCAGACAAACCTTTTTCACACATCTCACACTATGACGTCAGCAACGCACAACCAAAACGACGATAAAAAGAGAGATTCATAGATAAACAATAGAGAATCGAGTACTTACTTACCGAATGACAATCAATTTTTTGGCATATGTGCAGAAAAAGCATAAAATTGTTTTTCTGCTGCCGTCTCAATACGAAGCCAGCTTGACACTTATTACACCATTCCATAAATAAGCACTTTAATCACAACGAGAGCAAGAGAGCTTAAAGGCGCATAACTTTTCACTGCGCGGCTAAGCTGCGATTGACCTCTGGAAAGCCAAAGCACACGCCAAAGGTGGCAGGCAAAACAAGGTTGTCTCGCCTGCAGTTGCATCGCGACAACAATTACTTGACGTTATCTCTCGCATTATTACACCATGATGGCAAGCAGAGCTTTTCACTGCATTATGCTAATTGCCGCCTTGCTGGAAATAATGAATAGTTATTATTAGAAGAGTGCCACTTTTATAATTTTATAAGCCGCCAAGCAATAAAGAGTGTAATTGATTGCGCACAGGGATAATATATATATGGATATATTTCGTATGTTTATTGTTAGTATTAGCATTAAGATTTTGTTCTTGATTCTTACATACAAGTATAAGAATTAGTTTTGTTATTCAGTATACATATACATATATACACATTGATGTTTCGTTTTCGTTTCATTTCGTTTCGCATTCGTATTTATAATTAGTTGCAATTGTTCTACTAAAGTTTCGTAATAATATTAATAGTAATAGTAGTTAGTGTTAATAACAATAATAGGTTTTGTTCTTTGTTTAGTAATACTCAACTACCGACACCGATTGACGCGTTCTAATGATATGACAAGTTGAAAAAGTTGTTAAACACACAATATTAAAACTTTATATATATTTTTCGGTATATATACAACACATTTAGGGAGTGTAATTTTAAGTGTGTGTGCGTGTGCGTGTGAAAAAGTCAGGGGTAATTTTATCTAGCTTAGAGGTGCGAATACATTTCAAAATTGCTACAAAGTGCGGGAGGTTTTTCAAGGTAATTACGTTAATTTTAGTTTCGTTATTAAGTTTAGTTTTAGTTTTTGGTTTTAGTTAGTTAACTAATTGTTAGTGCTTGTTGTTCTCCAGTTTCGCGCTTGACTTTGTCAGCAATGTACAATTGATGCTTGGTATACATATGTGTGTGTGTGTGTGTCTTTTAGTGTACCTGTTTGTGTGTGTGTGTGTGTGTTGGTGTGGGTCCGTTGCCATCGTTTTCGGTATCCAGATCTAGCCCAGGAATCGTATGTTGGTGAAGACAGCCTTGGCGGGACGCTTGCGATTACAGAAGTTGACCGTCTTGCTGTGGTTTCCCTTGCGATTCTCGTGCAGATTGACGAGCAGCTTGAAGATGTCCTCCTTACTTGGGGTGCAGGCATAACGCAGTTCCGGTTCATAGTTGCTGTTGATAGAATTCATGTAAGAACTGATAACGGTAATAATATGGCTATTAGAATTGTCGTTTCACAGTCACGCCCACAGTATGTTCAATATTCAGTATTTGAGGCGTTCAGGATTGATTAGTTTGATTAACTATGGATACATATAGACACGATTAGCTCAGGTCTGTGATGTGTGTTATTCGGTATTCGGGCCTAGAGAGACTCTTGGAGATGCATTGTTTTAGTAAGTGAAAATCAAATCAATTACAGCTAAAGCGGTGCAGCAGTTCAAAACGCTCTCAACTTTTCAACAAAAAGATATATTATTTTTATACAATTCTAATTCTCCTATTGAAAATTTAATCTTTACTTTAGTACAAAGGCAAAAGCGATTTGAGTTGCATTCCCGCTAATTTGTACAATTTTTCTACCTGGACAACTAACACTACGACTACAAATCATAAGCTGGGGGTGGGTTTGGGAGGTTTTTTGGGGAAGTAATTGGGGGCATTGAGAATCAAAAAGGGTGCTCAATGTGTGTGCAATCAAAGGGGTCAGACGGCAGTTTGTGGCTTACCCGCGGTTTCGATTGTGACGCTTCCAGGGATAACGACGATAATAACGCGAACGCTTCGGCTTGCTTTGGCCAAGCACCAGACTTTGCAGGCCAGTCTCCAGCTCCGGATAGTCAACGTTGGCCGCAACAGCTGTAATTGCTGCCGGTTCCTCCTCCTCCACATACACCAAAGGCAGCGTGTCCAAGTTTGGATCCTGTGAAGAGTGGTGAGTGAGTATTTGTGTATTTTAAGCTGGCACTTTTGGACTTACCTCGAGCATTTTCATGAGCAAAGCGGATTTGTCGACAAGTTCCTGCTCAGCACGCAAATCGTCCTCGAGCTTCTTGAGCATATCGAACTTGCTGGCCACCTCAAGTTCATTGTACACGGCATTCGCGTTCTCATTCGCATTTTGATTCGCATTCGTATTCGGATTCACGTAGTCTGGCTCCTCTGGCGACATGACCAGCCCCAACTCCGCGTTGAGAGCTTGCAGCAGCTCTGAGGTTAAACATGAGATGGGAATAGAAATAAAGCCACAAACATCTTGTATTATTTGGCAATTTAATATTCGCACAAGTTGCCGCTAATCCGGCCACAATTCTCAGTCTCATTCACGTTCACGTTCGCATTTTTGTCCCCGTCTTGCCACAAGCAGGCGTCAAGTTTCCGCCAACTGACATTTAAAACTTTTGACTCGTTTGTTTGTTGTCTGTTCGCAGTTGCCACTTCTCCGTCTTTATCTGCTTCTGCTTCTGCTGACTGCGGCTTAAAAATACTCATACATATTAAAATAAATACGAGTGCGAGCCGAGTCTTTATCGCCGCAGCGGAAATTGACCGGCGGCAATGGGCACGACAACTACAGTTGTAGCTACAACTATAGCCACGTCCCATTGGCCATTGCCCATGTCAGTTAGTCAGTCATTCAATTTGGCCATTCATTGTGTCTGACGTTCGCTCGTCCATCAGCCGCTTGTCTTTTGTCTCATTTGGCAGCATCCTGACTATCGTTTGGTCTGGACTTAAATGCCACGCTCCCAGAGCTTAACTTAACAATCCTCAGGAATCGCTTAAATGTATGAGCTTAAGTTTGCGAAACTAAATATTTAATGATCTTGAGAAACAATTGTAACAAGTTGATGATTTACTCTTTTAATTTTTAAATTTCTGATAGGAGAAAAAAAACCTTTTAAGTATCTTTTATTTTTAACTCTAATTCTTGATAATTCTTAATTCTCGGGTTTATTTGAACAGATGTTTTTATTTAAAAACATTAGCAAAATCTGTTTTAAAATTGTACAGCCTAAAAGGTAGCTTTACGTTCAGTACGCGTATTTATTTTAAACTGATTTGTATCACAAATATTTGAAGCCTATGTAAATGCTTGTGGTATTGCAACGTAAATCAATTGGAAACCTAATAAAATTGATTTTATGAAAAGAAATAAAATCAAATTTTAATTTCAACATAACCCATAAAACATGAGTGTTTATCTGTGTGTGTCTAGTCAATATTGACTTGACTGTGAATGTGAGCTTTGACGCAAACCAGCTTTCAGTCATCCAAAACCCAATGTCAAACCCAAAAAATTGTCGACTCTCTTTTGTGGGCGTTGCGTTTTAAGTGTAATGTGTGTGATATGTGACGATGTGTGAGTGCGTTCGTTTGTTGTGTGTTGCCATAGATAAATGTACTTCAGAAATTGTGCAATGACCGGAAATGTCCAGCGACCATTCAAATCATTGAAAGCCGAGCGAGCGCCTAAAAGCGGACTACATTTTAAGTGTATAGCCACCTGTTGAGTGTGCAGTCGATCAAAAGGACTGACGACACACTGAACACTCGTAACTCAGAACTCCAATGGGAATTCTAGAGTTTGACGTCAAAGAGAGTTATGAAATTTACAAATAAATTATTACAATTGAGTAGTCTGAGTTGCGTTAAAGCAGCAATCGGAAATAACAACGAATTAAATGAGTTTCTACAATTTTAAAATGTTCTGAATTAAAAACATATTAATTTAAATTGTAGCGGAGGATTTGTTAGTATTTAAATTATTACATTATTATTAAATTTTAAAAATTTGATTAACAACGAATTTTCTTTATAAGAGCACTATTTTGCATTTAAATACAAACCAATAATTAATATTATCTATACTATTATTCCTCAAATTTTATTCCGCACTAGTCTACGATTAATTTGATACAATTTTAGAAAGATTCCTAATCCTTTTTCTCTTTTCTATGTTCTGTTAAATTAAAAATTGTTATGTCTCAATATCTAAATAATATATGTATATTATCGGATTACTTTTGCTGCCGAGAATACGATTAGAGTTACTTCGTTATTCGTCATAACGTGTTAAATTGTGAATAATTAATTTAGACTTCGTTTGCGCTCAATTTCATTAGTCAAACAGATAAATCTATTGAGGTTGAAGCAAATTCTGAAGAATGTCAAGTCAGTGAATCAAATAGAAAGTAAATTTCTGAACAAATCCAGTATACCCCTCTAAAGTCAGCATGTTACGTTTGGTTCAGCAGATGACGGATGGCAGAGCAAGTCGCTGTTGAAATGAATCTTTGGGCTCATTGTGTTGTCTCATGTTGCCCATCATTGTAACCCGTTTGGCGGCTCAATGAACGAAACGAACGAAGAAGCGAACGAGCAAAAGCACATAAGAACAAAGCCTACGCGCGGCGTCGTCATCAACAAGGAGTCAAATGTCAGGGGTAATCCTTGGGCAAACAACAAAAGGCAGTGTCATTTAATGAGGGACTCACCATCGCCGGGATCGTAAACGTTACGTTCCAACGTTGCGTCCAAGTGTCGTCGCGGTTGTATCACCACATCATTCTCCGCCTGCTGCTGCTGCTGCTGCTCCAAAACTGATGCTGGCCCATTGCCAGCGATGCCAGCTGAAGATGCCAGCGACGTCTGGGAAGTCAGAAAGCCAATGACGTGACGTGTGCTCGCCAGGATCGTCGTTGCCAAGATGCAGAGCGTTAATATGTCGGGCTTCATGACGTTTTCTTTTCTTTTCTTTACGCGTGTGTGTCGTGTGTGCGTGTGTGTGTCTTGACTGTTGTCCTCGGGATTAGCGTGTTGTCCTCCCGCGCTCCGTGGCGACTGCTGCTGAAATGGAGATGCGTGTCATGTACATGAGGGTAATTACCATCACTACCATTTGATAGGAGCTAACACTCGCCTCCTCCTCAGACTCCTCCTCTACGTGTGGGTGTTTCTGATTTTTGTGTTGAAATACAGGCACACACACGCATAAGAGGAACGCACACTCGCATAATACGAAAGGTTTAAATCAACAACCTGTTTCAAGGCGTTGCACAGTGGACTACTTAATAATATTAATGATGCGAACAAATTTGAATTACTTGAATATTCAAAATATTGACAGTGGCATCAGAATAATAATGCTGATGCAAAAGAGGATTCTATTTGAAATAGTAGCATTAAAATAATAGTACACATTTAAACGATTTAAAATATTTAGTTTTGATTGAATATTATAATTCTAATTTAATTTTTATTTATCTATTATAGCTGTATTCTAAAATTTAATATGTTTACTAAACATAAAATCGAAAAAATGTCACTTGATTGATGATTTGGTAATAAGAAACGAATTAATTAATTAATAAGGTGGCGAGCTAATAGCTCCAAGGGGAAAAACGTCAAAATACGTATCAAAGAATGTCTTTCTTATGCGATGTCAATAGTTTAAAGCCACTGCATATTGAAATTCCCAATACTTTACTTTAGAAATATTTCAATTTTAGAGACATTTGAGATACATAACAATAAAATATTAAGAGCCGATTACCACTTATACACAAATAATTTTCTTGGGTTTTTCTGTCTACCAAATTTATTGCTTCCAGTTGTATCTGAAAATAATCGCAGCTTACCCACTGTGCGATTTATAGACAACTTTCGCTGCTCATGTTTGGTTTCTTTGCATAGTTGTTTTTGGTGTTGTTGTTCTTGCCACTGTTTGCGTAATACCTACAGCTTGTTTTTATTTTTAAGGCCCTCGCCATTCGCATCGTTTCATTTAATTAAGCGTGGGCGTGGCACCGCCTTTGTCTTAACTCCTTCGCTGCGGATTTGCAGACCACGCTCAACACTTTGCCGACCCCCCGCCCACTCCTCGGCACGTTCATGTGCATGTCTTGGTTGCCATTAGCCTGGCCACAAGCTTCCTCCCTCCCCCTCCAATGCATTGTTTTTTTTTGTTCTGTCGCTGTCGCCCTCACGCTCCCTTAGCTTTTAGCTTGTGGAACAATATAAATGAGCAGGCATCAAACTTTTGGCACTTGCGGTCCCGCCAACTCTCGCGGGAGGAGAAATTTGTTAATTTGCAAAGAAAAACATCAAGAAAGCAGCCAACAAATTTTGTCTGCTGTGCTTAAAATTAGCAGCACAAACAATTTTAGATTTACTGGAAAAATGCAATTTTAAAGTGGTTTCATATCGATCGTTCAGTGTGGCCACATTTCTGCATGCTGATTCTAATTTGAATTGAGCTTCGTTAGAAATAAAAATGTTGGGAACATCAACTCTCTCAGTCAGCTTATTTTGCGGTGAAGCAAACAAATTGACGAATTACTAAACGAACCATGCACATCTCGCAGCAACAAATACACATAAATGAAGCGAACGAGGCGACGACACGCCCCCGACAAATTGACAGGCCAAAGGAACATTTTTCAATTCGTCTGCTCATTAAAATTGTCCCAAATCCAAAACGAAAACTTTTCTTAGCCAATTTCTTGTTCATTGCACGCTTTGATTGGACTTCAATGCAAATTCTTGTTTTCTTCTTTGTGTGTGGGACAAGTGTGAATCTTATAATTTTGTTAAATTATTTGCATTCTTATTTATTTGGTTTAAAGCTAAACTTCTCTAAGGCTTGAAACCCTCAAAAAGGCTTTAAATTGCATTCTAAATTCAGCTGATCCATCTACATCTACATCTACTTTTAACTATTTTAATAAAATAAATACAAGCACAACTAAATCATTTTATTTAATGGATTTAATCCTCCCACAAAAACAAAAAAGCTCTAATTACTAGCATTTTTGAAACTGATACGAATTTTTAAGAGACTGGGAATATTTTTGGATTTTAAAATGAAGAAGCTTTAACCTTAAGTATGCCTTTAAATTTAAATTCCCCAGAATGGCTTTCGGCATTTGACGACAACTTTTTCAATTATAATTGCCACTTTAGGGTTTTTTTTGCAGCAGTTATTAGCTTATTTTTCTTCTTTTTTTTGTGGTATTGAAACATGTTCAAGCGTTGTTTCTATCGTCACGGAGCAGTCGAAGGGGTGTTAAGTGAAAGTGTAACCAAACTGTGGGCAAACAGGAATCGTTGTCAAAATGCTTTAATTAACTTGTTGACACAGAGTCGCAAGTACTTCCGAAAACATCAAAAAAACAGGACAAAAAACATAAAGAGGAAGGTCGAAAAAACTTGGTCTATTTGTTGTCCTTGTCGTAGTTGTTGCTTCTGTGTCGTAGCTGTGAATCCCAGGGGTAAAATGAAATTTATTAAATAGCCCCGACCACAGACGGAGAGAGGCGCAAAAGGGAAGAGCATTTGTACCTGTCACCTGGCTGCCAACTCACCTGTTTCGCAATAAACGCACAGTTAATTGCGTAAATGAGAAAATTGAGCTAAAATACGAAGTAAGTGGAGCAACAGCCCAACTGTTCAGCTGGCCAACAGCCAACAGCCTAATGGGCCAATGCCAAGGCGTAGGCCGGATCATGGGGGAATCCCCCATCTGGACAGCACACAACTTGTCGTGCAGTGTAAAAAGTTGTTTAATTAGCGTTGACTAAGCACAATAAGCTGGCTCGCTCGCCCACTATTTGAATTGTCCACACTACGCAGGGGTCTAAGCCAAACTTTGCCCCCAAAAAACTAATGCACATGCTCTTCTCTTGGCTGGGCAATTTGTAGAAAGGTTCAGCTCAATATTATGTACGTAATTGGAGCCAGAAGCAGCTGCAGTTCTTAACAAAAAAAAAGGGAAAACCCCCAATTTAATTGGTAGTTACTTAAAGCAAAGTGAGTTGTTTAACAGCTTAGCATGGGATTTGACACGCATCTTAAGATATTTGTGCATAACTCTTAAAGCAAATTGAGTAAATTGTGGGAGGCACAAGTCTGACCAGATGTTCTATTGTAATGTGTTTTGAGGACATTTAAAGAGGCGAGTTTACCTTCATGTCTATCTCTATAGAAACATGCGTGTAGTGTTTTGTCTGCTACAGCTGGCTATAGATCAAGAAAAGTTATGGCTTTTGTTATAAAGTTGAGATATTACGAACAATTATTTGGCAAATATAACAGACAATAATTAAATGCGACTTTAAGAACAGCTAGAATATGGCTTTACATTAACGAAATATTCAGATTTTTTAAACTTTCTCAACTGTTTGTTTAGCTTCGATTAACCCACTTTCGTGCAGCGCTGGCATAAACAAAATATGGATTTATGAACTCACTGGTAAACAATTTGATATGAATAAAAGCACTCAGACAGCGATCTTTTTTTGGTTCAAATTTTGTTATGCCCGCAGCATGAAATTTGATCCTTGTTCGATGACCATCATGTGGGCCAACACACACAGCAGTCCTGTATTCCTACAGGGATTCACATAAACATGAAAACACAATCTCACATACACACTCAGGTGTTGACATTTGTTTTTCTATTTTCTTTCACATTGTAACTGACTCCACAATGCATTCGCTGCCTGGGGAATTTTCTTTCTTGAGTTTGGCTTTTTTTGTATTTCATTCTTTCGCACTCCGTAGGAATTTTGAGTTCTGAACTAAAGGGATTTGTCAAAAGGTGTTTACTTGGCAACATTTTCCGCAAATATTGATAATTTTTATTGTTTGTTACACAGCGTCGCTGCTTTGCTTTATTTGCTTGACATTTAGACTTGAACCTGTTTGGCAATCACCGAACTTATTCCACTGAATTTTCAATTTCTAATTTTAAAAACCTCGTTATAGAAATATTTTTAAAAATAGTATTTGGGGGATGCAATTGTGGATAAAACTGTCACTTCAACAAAATCAAAGTTATGTTAATTTCCAATCAGTTTAATAATCCAATAAATCTTTATATTGCAACTGCAACTAAAAATGTTTTATTTTAAATTCTTGATAATTAATTTATTTTCAAAGAGTTAATTGCAATTTGAATTAATCTTGTCATTGCGCTGCCTATACTGCAAATTGTTTTCTAATTTAATAACAAATAATTTTGTGATAAATTTGAGAAAAACTGCAATTTTAAAATAATTAAATGCTAATGAAATTGTTTTTTAATTGGATTACAAACTCGGAACTTTCTTCAGTTTCTCTTGAAAAGTTAAGCTTCTCGATGTATTTTACTTTTACTCGTACGTGTTCTTTTAAATATTTTAAGGACACAGCGTTTCTCACGCATCCTACTTGATTATACAGTATTTGCTTAAGTCGGCGAAGGTGCCAGCATGTGTACTTGTGTGTGTTCCCATGTGTGCATTGAGATGGGATGCACTTTGACCTATTTCCTTCGTGTGCTTATACTCAGTAAATTAACGTGACTTTATATCCAACTTTTTTTCAGATTTTAGGTAAACATGAGCACATGATTGATTCCTTTGCAACGCTTCGCTTGAATTTTTTATAAGCCAACAATTTCTTTTTACACGTGCTAACCGTTTTTGTATTGTTGCCAATTGAAAACCCTTTCTTAGCATTCATGATTGATTTGCACAACAATCAAAGTAGTCTATTTTTATGCTGGATTCTAGATTTCCATTAGTTAAAATTAAATTTTCCCCATTTTTTGCTGGTAATTCGTGGGCCCAAAGTTTGGCTAAAGTTGTTTTAACCAAATTAATTTACAAGAACAAATTTTTCCTACCACCCACTACGTAATTTCTTAGAAATGTGAAAACTATTTTAGAGATTACAAAAATGTTTAGTTATTAAAACTTCTCAGTTTAACTAATTTTCGTATTGTCCCAAAAACTTGCTAATTTAAAAGTATATAAAAAGTGTATGCAAATTCTCAAATTTAAAATGGAATTACATTTTTTAATATTTTTAGATAGGTGAAAAATGAACTGAAATTTATGAAATCTTATTCAAAAAGTTTTTAGATGATGATTATTTAGTTGAGTTTGAGTTTGTTTGGAAGCCCACGAAATGTTCACTTTTCAGTTGGTATTTAAATAGTCCCTTGGCACTGAATCGTACTCCCACAAATAGTTCTTGATATCAATTGCACTCGTTGTCATATTGTCTCTGATGACGAACTTAGCGACGGCGATGGCATTTCTAAGATTTCCCGACGCGTCTCTGATAAAGACAAAACTGTCACAAAATTCCGAACTGGATTTAAAAACTCTTTAATTCGTATTTTTGGTCAAATTTGTAAATATTAATTTTGAAAATTTCTGGTTAAATTGCACCAGCAATTAAAAACTGTAGGTTTAGCGCGATAACTCACTTGGTGGCGATAATCCGTGCACTTGAGCTACTTTTCGAACTGTGCTGTGGGCAACTGTTGCTCCTACTACTTGTTGAACACTGCGTGACTGACTAGGGGCGCCGACTTCTTTTATAAAGGACAAGCACAGCCGACTGCCAAAAGCCCGAACACCAACACCAACAGCAGCAGCAGCTTCGGCTTCGCTACAATCGCGAACGCGATGGCGAAGGCGGCAAGCAAAAAAGTGCGTAAAAGCTTGGACGAGCTTTTACGGCCCATCGGCTTGGTCGGCTGCTGGTCATAAGATTTCGGCGGCCGTTTTATCAATGAAATATTTCGCCACATTTGCGAAGTTTAGTCGCTGTCTGATGAAAAATTTTAGGCAAATCGTCCCCAAAATCGCCCCCTGCTCCGCGGCACGGTGTCGCAACCCAGAATCATAAAAAAGTGGCTGCAATTATTTACGTCGCAAGATATCGTGCCGTTAAGTAGGCAACAAGTCAGCGCGCCAACGTCACAGCACATAAAGTACGTGAGTTGGGTGGGAAGCATTTGGAGGGAGAGAGAATGTAATTGTTGACAACACTCCTTATGAATATTCCCCCGCTTGGCTCATTGTCTTCCTGGAAACTTATTTAAGGCGTGGGCGCAGTCACGCTGGATAAATGACGCTGCGCAAATCCCTGCACCGCGAAAGTGAAACTGCGGTCGCCAATTCGAAAGCCCATTTCCAGCTAAAGCGACTCAAGTCAAACATTAACTATTAAGATATACATGTATGTATGTATCTAAGTAAGACTGAGACTGATACGCATATCATAGACCTTTTGTCTATTTGCTTTGTGGGCTGATGGTCACTAAATTGTATCAAACTTAAATAATAGTTTGTTACGGAAAATCTTGATCTTAATCTAAATGAATTTGATTTTGTCGGCTTTAGAATTATTAAAATAAAAATTGAATATTGCTTGGTCGAATGCGTGCGAATGAAATAAATAAATAAGAGCAAACTTACCATGTAAGATTTCCAATTCGAATTCGATGGCTTCTTTGGTGTCTTCCAGCATTTCGATTATTTTCCCACGTCGCCACGTCTTGCACACTATTAAGAAACAATCACATTAATGCAAATTGACTTGCGTATTTACAGCTTTGCTCAAACCTTATCCTGAGTTTTTGCTTGCGCTGCCATGCAAGCAGCACCTGCTCACATTTGATGTAAGCTCTTTCACCTTCGCTTCTTTGGGTAAGCAAGCTTTAGCTCGATCGTCTTGTATTCTTCTTCTTCGCTGCGACCGTCTTGCAGTACTTTTGTTATCTCACCTTCCCATCTCAGACTGCTGTTAGTTGTGACTCCGTTGTTATGTATGGCCAAGCTTAAGGCTTGACCATTTCCAAAATAGAAACTCATTATTCTCGCTCTGCCACTCTCTGACACCCTTCGCTTTTTACTTGATTCGTTTAGACAGTGTGACGTCACGATGGCCGAATATTTATATTTAGTGTACAGGGTATTTCTTAATCAAATTCGAACGAGCTTCGGGATCACGCCCACGTCGCCTTGTTACGTTATCGTAAGCTGTCACCATAAATCATTTGATTTTTGATTATGTACATAAATTAGGCAGTGACAACTGTGCTAATCAGAGCAATTACCGGAAGCTTTCGATACAATCATAGCGCTTTCCTAACCACGCTGGGGGTGTTATAGTTTTATTGTTCGATTTTGACTTTAGCAAATATGCGAAAAACATATCAACCTTATTTTCCACCTTATTCGATGTAACATAGACAACGCAAATCGATAAATGTCCATTTCGCTCCATTATCGATGCATAAGTATAAAAAAATATATATATTATTTGACTTTATGATCAAATGGCGCACATAAAGAAAGTTAAGAGCCGCTGTCTAAAGTTTTATTATTTCTCACACATGCGAATCGACGAAGAAGAATGTAAACAGCCAAGACACTGCCCAACTGATGAAGGGTAAGATAAGGAGGTGAGGACAGGGGGGGGAGGTGATGTCTGTGGTATAATCTGCAGCCAGTTGGCAAGCACCGCAGGCGCCCACAAGCGACACTTTAAAGTCAATAGCTGTAAGGGAAAGAGTAAGTGAGCACATAATTTGCATTGGTTTCCACACTCAGCGGGGACGGAGGAGAGGGGGCATCTAAAAGGCGACCATAGCAAATAAGCACACATAAGGTTGCAGAGTGGCAGTAAAGGCAAAGCGTGCTGCCTGGGGCAACCAATATGAGATGATACGACAGCGACAACGACGACAACGACGACGACGACGACGTCGATGATGATTCTCTAAAGGAAACCAATAACAGACACAAACTCAAAACTTCAAGTTGAATTGCGAGGGTGGGATTTGGTTGGGTTTTTTTTGCTGTGGTCTTGGGTTCGTGGGTATTTTTAGACGAGCATAAATAAGAAACATTGTCTATTTATAAGATTGATGTCTAATGTGCAAGTGATGCACTATCAATGTCAAATACTTTACACCCTTGACAGCTTCAAACTTAATTCTGATCAACTGACACCCGCCGACGACTAGCGGGTAAAATGCGTCATGCCTTTTGTGGGATTTGCGACGTAATCTAATGTCGCTCAACACTTCCGGCATGCAATCGATAAGCGAATTACCTCAGCTAATTGTGCTGAGATTTGTTACAGCTCGATTCCAGCTAACAATTTCGCTGCCAAATCGCCTTTCTAATTGTCATAAATACTTCATGCAGGATCTGTAAGCAATACATGTTTTATAAACAAATAACCAAATAATAATTGTTCATTATAAACTTGTTATATAAGTCTTAAATAATTAAGAATTATAATTTCTCAAAAAACAATGAATATTGACCAAGTTGTAAAGCCAATACTTATTATTTTATGTTGAGAAAAATATAAGTCATAAAATAATGATTAATATTAAAAAACTAAATGGTAGATAATTCATGTTGCTTATTATGTACCCATATGGCTTAATTATAAAGTAACCATATAGCGATAACATAATCTGGAACACGCCATTTTTGTAGCCTTATCGCCAGACGCAAATGCAAATATTTGTAGCATACTTTGCGACTGTACGGTGCAAAATTAAATAGAATCAAGTTTCATATGTGGGTTTTATTATCTTGAACGGGTTACAGCTTTAATTAAACATCACTTATGACATTTATCGATAGGTAAATCGCACTGATTGCTACTGAGATTTCATATTAATGACGCCACCTAATCAAATTAAAATTTGCCCCTTCCCAAGAATCTACAACGGAATTTCGATTGAAATTTGGATAATTTTGAGCGATTGTCAAAAATATTGTTGTAAAATGTTTAAAGTTTTGTAAACTTTTTGTGACCCGTTGAAAGATATGATTGGTATGGTTTGAAAACAAACAATGAAACGAATTTTTAACTTGTTCTTTAAGCCTATTCGTCGTGAGTATCCGTAAGCGGATCTTCTTGTTCAGCCTCTTCACCGACCTCATCCGGCTCTTCCTCGATTGCATCACCCATAATAATCTGCTCGGCCAGTTGATAAAGCTCGAGTATATTCTGAAAGCGTTAACACGCATTACATCTAAACTTATTCTACATATAAATCGAAAGGGAAGACTTACCTTGGCATTGTGTAGTGCAACGATTTTCTCGTCCTCGAAGCGCAATTGATCGTATTGATGCTTCGAGATCAGCAATCCTCGATTATACTCATCCTCCATCTCGGCCTGCAGCACATCGGCATATTCCTGCTTCGCTACCGACAAACTGATAAGACTTGCGCTCTTCACGGACTCTTCCGAAACATCGGAGGCATCATCCATGTACTTGGTTTGTATGGCACCTGGATAATCCCCATCTATCGATGGTTCTCTCGGCATTTCAATGCTGCCGACCCCGATATCGTCCATTATGAACTGGTCCACAGCCGTTGTCACTGGCACAGCCACCTTTTTATCATCCTCCAGCTGGTTGCGTATGCGCAGCTCGGTCTCCCGGAATTTTTGTCTACAGAGTAATTATTAATCAACATTTGATTGCCGCATAATAAAGTAGACATCTCTTACCGCGCACGCACTATGTTCAGTATGTCCTGCGGATCCGAGGAGAACGGTTTGGGCACACGCAGCGAGCGCTCCTTCATTTTGGCGCGCTCGGTGTCCAAGAACTCCTTCAGATTCTGCTCGCACTCACGCCAGTCCTCATTGTGAATGCTGACAGAAAAAAAGAAAAATGATATAATATCTTAAATAAATCGGTCAAAAAAAGATGGCAGAAATAAGCAAAGAAAAATGTATTGAATAAAAATAATACGATTTTTCAATGATTTATCAAATGAATTTTTAAAGCAGCGGCAAATTAATATACTATATATGACTTTTTATACCCCTATTTCTGATTTAAGTTGAAGCTGCTAATGTTATGAATATTGAATGATGTCGATGGTTCCTGCTTGCTTGACATTTTTCGACAGACTAAATCTGAAGATAGTATCCGAGTTTTATGCAAAACGGACAGACGAACGGATATTGTAAAATATATTTACTGTAACAACTTTCTCCATTTACGATTAGAAGTATGTCTAGCCTCCATAATCAATCAGTTTACAAACTCCTAACTATCTTCTTTATATATACATAAGTTTTTCATAGGAAGAAACCCTTGGGATTAAAGACTTTAAACTGCAGGCCAGCAAGCAGGCAGCGTGTCGACGTGACCTTAATGTATTTAAGGCTGTTGTACATAACTTTTAATTAGGCTAACGCAGCGCAACGCAACGAGTAAAGTATGTAGTTTAAGCCCAGCTCATTTGGCTGACAGTCTTCCACACGAAGTTGGGGATTGGGAGGATTGGCTTTGCTGGCTCACTTACCGCAGCAGGTCCATGCCCCGTTCGGCGTCCTCGATTCTGTATTGCTCGACGAGCAGCTTCTGTTGGCGTTGACGCTCGTGTTTCTTGGCCAACATCTCGGCCTCCTTGGCGGCATGCTGCAATCTTTCGCGCTCCCATTTAACGCCCTGGACCTTCAGTCGTTCGGCGTTCTTCTCTCGACTTGTTTTCAGCTGCAATCAGATAAATTGCAATTATGATTATGGCTGTTGTGGTTTATGGATGGGTTAAGCATACGGCTAATTTCATACCTTGGAGCGCTCTTTGAGTATCTCTGTGTTGGCATCTTTGTTGACCATGAAGATGGGATCGTCGGCCAGTTCCTCGGGTATTATATCTGATTTGCCCTCAATAATCAACATGCGTTCGCGCTCTACCTCCTTGAGCTGTAACGTTTAAAGATATTGCGTTAGTTTTCGATATTACAAAATATGAAATGAGAAGAAAAGGGGAATGCAGATTGATTCAAATGAAAATTCTAAAATGTTTGTTACTAAACAAATTTTAAAACTGGAACTACCTAAGAAACATCATATTTTAGAAATACAGATTATTTCTAAAAGAATTAGTAACAATTTTGTAGCATTTTTTGAGTACAGACATTAAGATATTGGAATTAGGATATTTAGGAAAATCACGGAGTTGCAATCAGATCAAATTAAGATAAAATCAATACACCACAAGTTGGAAAGTTTTTAAAAGTTGTCACTTCAAATTAATTATGTCAAAATATATAAATAGAAGTAATTTATCCTTCAGTATCATAGTTGAACTTGTTACTCAACTAAATTGACTTTCGACAACTTGTTAAAATGGCTGTTAAGTTTAGCGATTGCATGAATAGCGAACTACGCCTACTTGACACCTCGATGTGCGCATTGCGGCAAAAATGATAAAAGAACAAAGTGGCATATCATGGGTGCTACTTCAAGTTGGGCAAAGAACTCGACAGACAAACAACCAGACAGACAAAACTAAGTGCACATTTCCGACTTTTGCAGCACTTCAGCTGCAGTTTTGGTAACACTAGCCGATATTGTTGTTGCTGCCTCTTGCATGTCTCGCAGACATAAAATCGAGTTTTATTTTTCCATTTTGGTTGTTGTACCTATCGCGATGGTCTAATTTTTTTATGATTTTGACGGCTTGGATTTTGCCATTTTTCATGAGGCGAACTCGTTGAATTCAGCAGTCATTGAAAAGCTCATTTTCAGAGCTGACCACGCCCACAACAACGGCACCACAAAAAACAGAAAGAAAAAAAAGAGGTTTAAGAGCAATCTCAGTGAAAATTAATCGCAGCGCATAAAAAGAGGCGACTACGTGACAATTGCCAAGGGTTGCGTCCACTTTTGGGAACTTGTCAAAATTCAATTAGACGCCACGCAAATTGGCCGCATTTGTGTCTCGGCTAATTGGCGTGGCCCGAAGAAGAAGTTTGACTTACCTCGCGCGCCTTGATGCGGGCCAGCAGCTGCTTGCGGTAATCCTCATCAATGCGCTCGCGCAGCTCCTTCATGTAGGCACGGTCCGTCAGCTTGACCACGTTGGTGCCCATGAGACGCTCCAGGCGAGCGCTGATGCGCGGCAAATTGAAGCTGTGGGCCAAGTTAACAAAACAAATAAACTTTTGCTTTATCAGTGTCCGCTTGCCGCTGAACTCTTCCTCATACACATACATATATTTTACACCAAATATTTTCAGTTAATTACTAAAAAAGGGCAAACGAAACTCTTTTGCTTTGGACACTTTGCGTACCTTTCTTTCGCTCCTGTGTTCTGTGGCTTTGCTATCTGCTGTCCGTTCGGGCAAGGACTAAGCCACTAAGGATAATTCTCGGCGCATTTGTTATTGCACATGGGTCACGAACTCGCGCCGCGAACCTCGCCGTTTTCGCGCTTGTAACTGTTGGTAACGAATGAGGTCGGCTACACATATTTTGTTTCTATAGCGCTTCTCAGTTCTTGCCTTTATTTTGGTTGCCAAACACCCGAAACCGACAAACGACAAGGACAAGAAGACGCCCCCCGTCGCGCCCCCTTTACACCCACCCACCCAGTCACCAACAAAGTGTGGCAGGTAAACAAGCGAATAAATGTGCAAATTTTCCTAATCAAACGACTTTCGACGTTCGCAAAATGCTCTAACAAGTTTATCGTTTTCTTTTAATTACAATTTTAAATTAAAATAACTGATTTAATTACAAAATCAAACTGTAAATATATGAACATAAATTCAATTTGAATTTCTTTGTTATTCTATCATAAAATAAATAAATAATGAATTAAAAATTAATTATTAATCAAAAAGTAATTATTGAAGCATTAAGTTACGCAAATTTAAATTAAAAATCCCTTCCAAACATATACAAATAAATGATTAAATTACGTTTAGTATAAATGGAAATTTCAAGCTAAAGTTAGATCATAAAAACTATTGTGACACGAATAACAAAATGGCTTGGCTAAGAGTTCAATAAAGATAGCTTCCAATATGTTCCCATTAACTGTATAAATTACTTCTAAACATTACATTTATATCTTAAAATAATTTTAATTAAAAATGTATTTGAAAATCAAGTTTAAAGTGTATCCAAGTCTCTTCGATGTCTTTGGCAATCAGTCAGTACTCGATTTGATTTTTTATTTTGTTGGTGAACAATAGAAAGCCCCCGAAATTGAGTGTAATTTTAGCCAAGCCTGGGAGGGAAGTGCTGCACAACACATGAGCACAGAGCTATAGCTACTCGTATAGCAATAGCTGAAGCTATATGCAGATACATAATAGATGTGCAGTCATATTGCTGTCAAACATTCGCTTGGCTTTTTAGCAGACAGTCGTATTGTGTCTCATATATTACGAGAGTCGAGTCTATAGACTATTGTCGCTATTCTTCATTTTTATGTGCTCCACATACGAGAGTATCTAACTTCCTTCTCCCTGGTCTATATGGTAATACATATTGGTCCCATACATGCGATATTCGCCTTAAATGTAGACAGTCATGATAGCAGGCACAGCTTGTGCTTTCAAGACATAAATTTCGCTAGAAATTCCCATTTGTATATAGTATATACTATATACATTCTTGAGTTCTTGATATTTGTCTTTGGCACAAGTAATTAGTCTGGCATTATAATGGGTTTATCCACAATGCTTCTGCTGCCCAAAAATATGCTCAATGTTAGTATGCAAGCAAGGTATTTACCACGCTGCCGACTTTGTGTCATTTGCTGCACGAAACAAAATTGAACTGACACCAGAGAGGGACAGAGAGAGAGAGAGAGAGAGAGGGGAGCGGTGCATAGCAAAGAATAAGGCCAACTTTGTGTCGAAATAATGCTAAATTACTTAAATGATATAGCCTGACACAGGCCACATATCGCCTGACTTTGGTTACACTCTCTGGTTTGGTTTGGTCCCGAGCCAACAAATCGTTTGGTTAAATAGCTTTCAACTGTTATTTTAATGTGGCTTTGGGCCAAAGTTAAATGCACTTTTAATTGTGTCTTTAACACCAACAACTATCAAACTTTACAGTTGCTTTTGGTAACTTTGTGGAGGTTGTGAAAAGTTTACAATAACTTTAAAAATACGAAAACTTCAGAATTTTCTAGTTTAAGTTGAATAATTTACTTTTGCTAGTTTTAGTTGGCTTTTGAACAAAATGTGCATATACGATAGAATAGTAATCACTGTCATCATATTAAAATTATATTTTAGTTGAATTGTTATTATAATTAAATATTTTTGATTAAAGAAATATTTTGTAATATTTCAACAAGACTGACACTCATTCCTTGTCTTCGACTTTTTAAGTTATTAATCGAAACATAAAGAATTCATATTCTCCATTGAAAATTTAAATATCTGGTGGAAAGGTTGTCAAAATTCGAACAATATAAAACAATTTGAAATAAAAGTTTAAACTTAAGCTCAAATTCAAATTTTGAACTGTTTAGTTCTTACTTTGTATCAGACTTCTATTTATTCGAAGACCACTTTCTATTTTATCTACAAATATCACATTAGATAATCTGTTCATTGATTCATAATTAATTCTATATTTGCAATTTAATATTGAATATGTATTTAAACATTAGCTATTATTGGATATAATAAATTATTGACATTCATAATAATGGTCTAATTTCAACTTCTAGTAATAGCTGCCGTAATCTACGATTTTTAGTACCTTTAATATATTTGTAGTTCCCTTCAGGGTTCTACCACAACCCTCAAGAGGCGCATTATAATCTGTCCACAATTGTATCGCGCATTTATTTCAATTTTTGTGACATTGGACTAGTTTCGTTTTATGGCTAGTTGGCTGGAATATGGAATAACATGTGCACTAGATTTTATCACTCGGTGCGTAACCCGTTCGCCATTTGCAGCGCCCACGTGGGACCCCAACGCAAACAACATGTGGAGATGGCATAAAAGCCAACAAGTACACGAGTGGATATCCGAGGCAATAATCGGGTTGGCGAGGAGCACTTATAAATCACAGCCCACCTGAGCGTGCGTGACAGGAACGGATGCAGCCTTTGGCAAATGTCATGGACTCGTTGAATGGGGGAAGGAGAGTGGTAATAAAAGGATTGTCGGCATCCTGAACTCATACTTGGCCAGGAAATTCGACAACGATGCAAATGCAAATGCTTCCGTTTCATTCCGTTTCGTTTTGCAATCGCTTTGTTTATATTGCAATTATATACACTTTCGAATTGCACATGACATGACAGATTGCCTCCCCTTTTGCTCTCTGTCCCCATCCTTCACCATCTTCGGTGTTGTCATGTCGAACACTCGTAATTTATGCATGTGCGAAGCGAAACAACTCAACTCAACGCGACTCGATTCGTATCGAATTGATACCCCATTGATTGGAATTTCATTATCAATGTCAATGCTGATGTAAGACACACACACACACACACAAACACACAGCCATCAACGACGTTTGGGCCAAGACAACACTTAACCTGGCTTACAATCTGCACCTTTGCCTTTGCACATATTGAAAATTGATTGAATTGAACTTTTGATGACTTTGAACTACGCTCGCTCGTCGACTCTTCGCATTGAGACATCAAAGCCAGCACACACATTGTTGTTGACTCGCAAATAGTACAATGTTTCTATTCCTGTAACACACACACACACACACACTTCTACGCCCCCACACAACTCAGCATAACCACATATTCAATTTGTCTATGCGGCAAGTGTAACGATTGGCCACGAAACTTAATTCCCTTCACTATTTGTCTCAAGATCATAAAACTCCATAATCATATGAAGTGTGAAGTGAAATGGAAACTGCAAATCGCACTAAATTTAGGACGATGCATTTATTTAGAATAAAGTTCATTGTTAGCATAACTATAAAAACAATGTTTTTGGCTAATTGACAGATTATACTAATTACTATCGAATAGATCTAAATAAGTACGACTTCTTTCATTTGGCAAAACAAAACTATCTAGCAAAACTATAAAGAAATTTATAAGTTTTCTTATCCGTTAAAGATGAAATTGAAATTTCAGATTTTATAATAAATGTAAGATTATGTGAGGAAAATTTGTATTTATATGAAGAAATATAAACTATCCCTTGTTTTAAAAACAGATATACAATTCATGTGCTGTTTAAATGGTTCAAATTTGATTAGACCCAAAAATAAATGAGAACTGTCAAATTAGACCAAAAAATATACCGGCTTAGAGATTGCTTCCTTTGCACACCCTGGTTTAAATAATTACAGGTAACGCACTATAATATGTAAATTGGTAGTTCAAAAGAAAAATCTTAAACTCAGTTATGCCTTGAGTTTTACTTTTTACACGCATTTTATAATTCGACCAAAAAGCAAATAGTTATAGGAAGCACTTGCCTTATTAACTTCCTACTTAATCACATTTGCTGCAGCGAATGCCTAATGAATGTATGAAGTTAAAGTCTAGTCATAGGGAAGGTAGATCTTATGCTGCAATAATTTGCCATTGATTCTATTTATGAGTCAATTACGGCCACTTCCGAGCTGACGACGGAATGTCAAGCGATGATATTAGTTTTCAGCCAATGGAGACTGGGCCTTCAGGGTGCTCGAGCTAATTGAAAGACAAAGTTATAAAACTAGCTTGCTGCCTGAGGAGACGAGCCGAGACGGGGAGTGGCAAGGGCGGAGGTGTCGCCTGAAAGTATGCAACGTTAATTAATGCGAGCGACGTGCATAAATTTCGCGAGCACTTGACATTTATGCGTTTTTCCTCGACTCGTTTGCAGCGCATTAAAATTGATAATTGCAACACGTACAGTAGCTCCAATAAATGTGAGGGAAAATTGGAAACGCGATTCCAATTCCTATATGTATATATTCATGGGGAGTTTACCTCTCTGGTGGCTCCAAAGTGCACTGCACGAAATCGAATAGAAAATCCTCCTCGATCTCCACGGCTGCAACTGTCAGCGCCTTACGTTTAGGCCTTTTTCTTCGCACGCTGTTGCCCATATTCAAGCGGCCACAATTGGTCATAGCTCGAGGATTAAAGCGATGCCTTGCGACTTCTCCAGTTCCTCGATTTTCTGCCGTCTGCGGCGGGAACTTTCAAGCGCCAATGGCGACTGTCGAATGTGGCGCCCTACGCCTTGCGTTTCTTGTTTTGTTTCGCTTTCATTTTTTTTGTTGTTGACTCGCACACACACACACACACACACACATACGTTTGTGTGTAGTGTCGAGTGCCACATGTGGCAGCAGCAACAGCAACAGCAGCAGCGACTGCGATTCCACTTTAATGTGGCACCGGTGTCGTGTTTCAACATGCCGCAGCTCAACTGAACCCAACTCTGCTGAGCGCAGTTTCAGATCCAAGCCGAAGCTCTGCCTCTTTAGCTCGCAGCTCTGTTTCGCATTGGCCAGGCCAAGTGGGCGCATTGGTATCGCGGCAGCAGCAGCGGCAGCGGCATCGCATGTTGAGCTAAGCGTTTAATGTTAGGCTTAATGACATGACACCAATGTCAATATTATGACAAATACACAACGTTGTGTGTCAACAAGTTTGCACTTTACACTGCGACAAATTTGTGACAAAATAAAGTAGTTTATGGCAAGACTATATATTGATTTTTAATTTATGAAAATCTATTTCATAATTTTTTTTTTTTGCCATTTATTTGCATTATAATCTCATCTCTATGTGATGATTCCTCCAATTTTTAATTCTCTTGATACTTTTTCTAAATTTTCTCTATATGCGACACGGAGGTACTTCTTTAGTAAAATATCTGCTATCCAGTTTCTATATTTTGCTTCTACAATCTAGATTTATTAATTGTTTCCATCAAAAGATAAATTAAGTTGTCATTTAATTATATATTTTTTCTATAGTTTCATATATTTTAAAGCATTAAAGATTCGATGCACTTCTTTAATACATATAATATATTTTCTGCAGTTTCGATATATGGCATTTTGAATTAAAATTTATCAATTGTTTCAATGAAATGAAATTCAAGTTGTCGCCTAATAAAATATCTTATCTACACTTTATTATATCTTATCGAAGTACTTCTGAAATACAACTTTTCTTCTACAGTTTCAACATCTTGATTCTAAATTTATTTATTGTTTCTATCGAAGTTAGATGGAAGTTGCCATTAAATAAAATATTATTTCCACACTTTATAATATCATATTGCATTAAGAATTCGAATTTACTAAAATGAAATTTATTTATTAAATTCTACAACTCTAACTCGTCCTTTCTAGCAGTGCAGTAAACATGCCTTCGCTTTGCCAGGCTTTGCCAGGTGACAACTCTATTTTTATAATCGCCAAAGCAACTAAATAATGTGAAACTAGTTTTACTACTCACTACAACCGCACAGCTGCTTTCCCTACTTCGCTACTTTTTGTATTTGCGCCGCACGATATGCACTAAACTGAAACTGCCTTCTGAATGTCCTGTGAATGCGAAGATTTTTATGGTTGTCATCGTTGTGTTCAATCGAAAAGTATCGTATGTTGTCGCTTTATGACACGGACGACGAAGAGGGGCGTAGGGGAGGATATAGGTTGAGAAAGGGTTGAGCTAGTCTCACATTACCATTTTTTTGGGTAGTACTGAAACCAGAAACTATTTCGCTTTATGGCCAGGTTTCATGCCAGACAGCCATACAATAATTCCCTCTAATTTCGACTCTGCGAGCTTGCCGAAATTGAGCAAACACTTTCTCGAGTCTCTCGCAATCGTGCCGACCCATGCAATCAATTTGAGGGAGGGGAAGAATCAGGAACTTGGCTCTCGTGTGGCAACTTGACGTGCTGGAACTTTAAGAGACGCTATCGATGCTTGAACTTACAACCTCGGCCGCAGCCTCTGCCTCAGGAGTCAACCTCGAGCTAGCCACAAAGTTGCAGTCTCGACACCTTGGCAACACGTAATTCCGTTTGGTTATTTTTTTCTTTCGCTTCTCACGGCTTTTCGATTCGTTTGTGGCAATAACATTGCTGCAATTGCAACGAGAGTGCCTTGGACGGCGACTTATGATTGTTTTTATGCCAGCTTAGAGACACACTTTGAGACTGTCCTGCACTCGAAATAACTTTTATAATTTATAATAGACCGAAGATGCACTTGCAAAGAGTAACTGACAATAATCTTAGCCAATCTTCCACAAACACTAAGTAAATTCAACCAGTTAATTACGCCTCTTCAGTGTTACGTTTACACAGCATTTTTTCATGCCCTTTAGCTATCTGCACTTAATGAATTTCAAGGCGCAACATTATTTGCTGCAATTTTGTACAGTTCCCTTACGTCGCCAAGAACTTATTTAAACGAATTTCAATAGCAGCACGCAACAATAGAGGTTTGTGTATTTGCTAAGCTTTGTTAGAGCTTCGTTAAGCTTTTTACACTGCGCATTATTTACGAGTGCTTTGACAACTGATATAGAAGTATAGCTTGAAATCGAAAGGGATTTATTGATTGGAAAGAGAATCAGTAGAAGTTGAGAATTATTATCAATAAAATCTACAAAAATAAATACATATTACATCCTATGCACATTTCTTGTCTTTAGAGTACGTATACGTAATTTTTGTATTTTCTAAGTTTGGTATATGCTTTCATTGCTCTTTCTTAAAAAACACAATTTTCAACTGATTTTTAAACTAATTTATATGAAATGTTAAACCTTTACTTGTTTAAATAAAATGCTGGTGCCATGACTCCTAACGATTTACATTTTAAGCCGTAAAAAAAGATCTCACTTCATGGACATTAACTTTTCAGTAAACAAGCTAGCATTACCGTCTCTTTTGTACATACGTATCAACCACAAATAATTGATATGCATTTTAAATATTGATTTAATAAATCGCGTACCACATAAAATTTGCTCCTAAGAACTTTGCGTTGCATTATGGCTGATTGTTTTAATAAATTACAGATGCCGTTACTCGTTACGATTTGCATTTCAAATCGTAAAACAATTTTCTCACTTTGCAAGATACGTGTTATAAATTGAGCTATTAAAAAGAAAAAAAATTAAGAAACACTACTCCGCAAACTATTTAGTAATACTTCCTGTGATGTATACTAAGTAAATAATAAATTAAATAACAAAATTTTTAACAAATAAATCGTAGCCCATAAAATGATTGCTTTATCTCGAGGAACTCGTTTCATTTTTCTTGCTTGATTAAATACATTTTAGATGTTGAAACTCTGTTGAAACTGTAAAATATTCTCACTTGGAAATACGATTTTTTAAAATGAATTGATCCATTGAAATTAAAAAATAAAACAAATTTTTACTTCTCAGTAAACCTAAAATTATTACATCTCTTCTTGTTATACAAGAAGTCACAAAATAAATGGGCTGCCTTCGTAAGTTAATTTCTTTCACGCGCACCACAAAAAAATTACATTATCCCAAAGAACTCGTCGTTACATTTTCACTGATAGTTTTAATTTCAGATTCGGTGACTTTTTATAGTTTGCATCTTCAAATGATAAAAGTATTATTTTGCAATATTCCTGTTTAAAATTTACTTATTAAAATAAAAATGAAAAATGCACTGCAAATCACCTTGAACTATCACTTCTTTTGTTGCGTTTTAGATAAGTCAAACATTATTTTTATGCCTTTTAAAGTTGTCTTCCATTTCACGCGTTGCACATAAATGGTTTAGCCATTTTTACTACACTATTCACTTCAAATCTTACGTGCACTTGACGAGATCCTGCAGATCCTCTGGAGTGAGCGCGTATTCCGCCGCCAGCTGCGGTGCATTGAGGCGTCGCTTCTTGTGGCTGCGCTGCTTGCGTCGCGGAGCTGCAACAAGAGCCGCGGCACGCAGACTGAGGGCAACGTTGTCGCTGGACTGCGCGGGACTCGCTCGGTGTCTGACCATGTTGCTGGCCACGGCAGCAGCCACGCTCTCAGTGACCCGATCATCCACATACTTGCCACCGCCGCCGCCAGCAGCAGCTGCCGAAGAGGAGGCGGTCTCCTCCGCCTTGGTCTTTTCCGCGTAGCTGTCGCGTCGCCACGATGGCGTTAGAGTCCTGATTAAGTTCTGGGTGTCCGCAAATCCCTCGTAGTTGTAGCGTTTGCGTAGACTCAGGCCCGAGAGATACTCGAGCGTCTGCCAGACATTCATCTTGCTTGAACGGTAGCGCGGCTCGTCGTCGACTGACCAGCAATCGTTGCGTGCAATCCGCTGGGCGAGGAGCATCGTTACCGTCGTACACTTGCCGCCGCCGCTGCCCCCGCCGGCGGGCTTCACGGGCAGCACCCATTCACTGGAGTCGGAGCGAGCAACAGTGCTGCCAGCTGTGAGTGGCATGTGGATAACTGAGCCGAGTTTGTTTACGCCGTATATGGGGAGTTTTTGATGGACAAGCCGGGGCACGTTCGCTGTCAGTTTCTTTTGTTGTTTCGGCGTAAATTGAAATGTAATTAAGTTTCGCTTCAGACTTTCTGCCTGCCCGCCTTCCTCTCTCACACTTTGTGTCGCGTGCGACGCTGCTGACGGCCAAACTTCATTTGAGAGTTCGACCCGGAATCGCAGTCGCCGTCGCCGTCGACGTCGCCGTTGCGTATCGTGTTTATTTCCTTGCCATGTGCAGTCCAAGTCCTCCTCCATGGAGGGAGGGTGCCCCAGCTGACTGGCTACAGCGCCATTAAAAATAATATCATTCTGATTGAGTGACGCGCCGTTTAAGTACTTTCTTTGTCGTACTCCGTACTGACACCATTTTCCGCTTGATTTTGATTTCCCTTTTCTCTATCGAACACGCAAAGTGTTCGAGTTCGCGCACCTCTCTCCACCAGTCCCCAAAAAGTGCTACTTTCATTCGAATGGAGGCTACGCAGCTTGCTAATGGTGGATTCCCTACCACACTTTTTCTACGATCTAATGGGCCATTGAGTGGGAATTATTATTATATTGTTGTTATATGTGGAACCATATAAAAAAGTGCATTAGTTATTCCTTCGAAATACAACTATTATATATTCGTTGAAACTTTTCTCCACATTGAAAAAAAATGTATGGTTTCCAAATCGAAACCAGAATGAAAGCTACATTTTATAAAAACTAAAATAATCTTTAACCGACTAGAAATATATATTCTAATAAGATTATTTATTTATTTTAGTTCTTCCAAATCTCCGGCAAATAAATTTCATTTAACCAAAGTAATTTGTTTTAATCCTAAACGAATTGACTAATTTGGTGGAATGATATTATAATAAATATATACTTAAAAATATTATCTTCAAGCTCATTATAAAATCTGTACAGCAACTTCATTCCAAACATTCATCTAATCTATGAGTCTCCTCTTCCATTCAATCACCTTTAGGTCGCTACAGTTCTATAATATTTTTTCCAGTTATGCTCTTTTCGACATTCCCCTTCAGACCTTGAGACCACAAAAACACTTCAGGCTGTCCACATATAGTCGCAAGAGCGATAAATTGTATGTGACCTAGTTAAGAGAAGGAACCCAGCCAATTTCCTGCCATCACATTTTTCCCAATTACTTGGCAAACTTTTGCTGACAACCCATCCAAAAAGCAGCGTTACCTCTACTAGTAAAGTCAGTCAGTCATTCAGTCATCCAGTCATTCGGTAGTTGGTAGTTCCGATATCGAACTCAGACCATCAATCAAACGCTTAGTTAGCATCGCGTGACTATCACAGCTCCACGAGTACTATATATCACAGTTTACATATGAATACAAGAACGAATACTTTGAGTATAGCTGAGAAATTAGCGCCCTCAAACAATACAATTCAGTGCCAAAAGTGAGTTGAAAAATTCAAAAGCTTAAAAAGAGCTTAAGAAGCCGTACAAGTTGATGCAATTTACGTAACATATTTCCAGATAAGAATTCAATATGCAGACGTTAATTGCCCTAGGTAATATTACAGTGAACAACAAGAGAACAAATACCATTTAAACTTTGGATATGTATTTCTTGAAATATTAATTCAATAGCAAAAATATAAGTGGATTAAATAAGATTAAATGTGATTTTATAAATACTTAAATCCGCTCAACAAGCTTCGAATTCATTTTATGATTGTTATGAAATATGAAACCGTGAAGAATTATCTATAGCTTAACTTTCACTATCGTTTTAACAAATATTTTATGCAAATATTCTGCAAAACTTTTCCTGCTCGACTGTCATTTTGTGGTGTAGTGTAATTTCAAGGTGCGGCCGCAACTATTAAATGGATGCCATAAAATATTATTATGTCGCCCACGTTGCTGCTAAAGAATCTTAATTGAATGAGAGCTGCATTGGCGCCACTTCGTGTCTGTTTCGATTTCAATCAATGGCATGCCACACAATCCCCTCATAAACCACACGAAACAATTGCAAAGGTTCAGTAGCAATGAGAGCTCTCACACCCGCAATAATAACCATATTTATATAGGGAACTGAAATGCTTAATACTCACGCAACAATAACATCCGGATCCTCCCACCATTTCTTCTGCGTGGGCGCCAAGCGGAGGCTCACCTGACGCCAATGATTCTTGTGAACCACCTGTGGTCAAGAAAGATTCTCATTAAGATCTCTTTAAATATTAATTGTTTATATATTTAATACATACCTTGTACTTTTTGGGATCGTAGGCATTTTGATCCTTATCCGTAAAGACCAGACGCGTTCCCATATTCACGTCCCTTCACCAAGTTTGCACAGTGTATTTAATTCTGTAATATGAAAATATGTATTTAAAGGAGTGTTCGAAATTGTGTTGTCTCCTGTCTAAACTTAAGATCTAATTTTGACAGTTTTGCAGGGAAGTGTACTTTGTTTTTGAAAGCGAGTTTGAGACGGAATAAAGTGGTTAATATACATACATATATTTTGTAAGTCAAAATATAAATTAAATAATTCTAGATTCTTCATTTTTAATATAATTGATTTCTATCAATCAATCAGTACGTCTTTAATTCAATGAAATCCAAATTTACTAATTCATGCATTATCATTTGTACATTACTTTTGATCCCACACATTTTTTTGTCGGTCTTTCATTTCCTTTCCCAATAAATATCTTGAATTTGTTGTCATTATAATATTTTCTTAACCTCTTACTATTAGTTAAATATGATGCTGGAATTTATCATCCAATTTTCTATTTACAAAAGCTTAGTTAAATGAAGTTGGAGCTAAAAGAACTTTATAATTTTATTTAGATTGCAACTGTAGCTTAGCTTAATGGATCAAGTACTTTGAATAGTTGCGCACTTTAATAGAGCTGCAAGAGATTAATTAGCATACGTAGAGCTAATAAAACTGCACTTAGTCGGTAAAATTAATTTCAGGGCGCAAATGCTGATGAAATTTGCTCCAGTTTGTGCACAAAAAAATACGCAGACACCTTGTAAGCATTGTCTAATTGTTGTTATTATTCAATTGGTAATAGTGTGTGGCTATTGTGGAGCTTTGCTTAAGTCTGCCTCTTGGCCAGCGCTTGGGCAATTGATTGGCCGAATCAAATGCGGTTGTTTGGTGTTGCGTTTATGGTGTCTTTTGTGGCGTTGTCAACTGCGACTGTGGCTAATTGTGGTGTACTTGAATGGCCGGTGGTCGATGCTGTGGGTTGTGTGCTGTGTGTTGAGTGTGTTGTGTGTGCTCTGGTTGAGAAGGTCAAGGGGGGCGTCGGCGTGGCGTTTGTTATCTGGCCAGTTTCCGCATTAGCCCGGCAGGTCCGAGAACTGGCTTTTCGCCTGCTCTCGCCAATATGCTAAAGAGAATCGTGAGCGCTATAAAAGCAGCGCTGCCATTGGCAGATGACAATTAGTAACGTTTCAATCGTCGCACAGTTCACAGAGAAGCAACATGAAGGTAAAGCAATCAAAGATCAATCGATCGATCTCAATTCAATACTTCAAATTTACAAAAATCAATGGGTTCATTTAAAAAGGACAAACTTCAATCGAGCAATCTATCGTTTTCTATATAGTTTTTCAAAAAAAAGAAAAAAATGAGCAACCTTAAATAATTCAAAAAGGACAAGCAACAAATGATCAATCTATCGATCTCAATAAAATTTAAAAAATTGAGTTCAATAATTTTAAAAACACTATACTCTCTATACAATATTTCCAATTTAAAAATTCATCGGCAAATGGAAATAGTTTTAAAAGGATAAACAAGCATTGCTATGTCTTTTGATCTCATTTCAATACACTTTATAAATGTTAAAAAGACAATCGGTCAATCTATAAATCCTTACACAATTTTAGCAATTTTCACAAATATGCTAATTTTAAAAGGATCAATCTGTACATCTCTACACAATATTTACTATCTATCAAAATGTTCACAAAATAAGCTAATTTATTTATTTATATATATTTTTTTGCCCTTGCAGTTCGCCGTCGTCGTAGTCTTGTTCGCTTTGGCCTATGGTGTCAATAGCTCGGTCGTGCCCCTGCTGACCTCCGTCCATGGTGGCGTTGTTGTCGCCGCTCCCGCCGTCGCCGGCTCCGTCGCTGTTCACGCCTCGGCTGTGCCTGCTGCTGTGCCCCTTGCCCTTTCGCCCGCTGGCCCAGTGCTCGTGCAGTCCGGTCCTGCTGTTGTTCACGCCGCTGGTCCTGCTCTGGTCACTTCTCCCGCTGTGGTTGCTGCCCATGCTCCGGCTGTGGTTGCTGTGGCCGCCGCTCCCGCTTCGTATGTGGCCAAGACCCGCGGTGCTGTTCATGTGGCTCCTCTGCCCGGACATGTGCAGAGCGCTGCCTCCGTCAACTTGGAACCCGCACCAGGCACCTGGTAAACAACAACTGCAGTCCACTTGGAGTCGCCATCCACCAGCCCAGCCCTCTTGACCTTGCCATCGATTCTTTCTTTGAGTTTCGCAGTAATTCTTAAGTCTCGTCTTTGTTTTTATTTCCCAAAATGATTTTCCTACTCGCCTCCCTGCCAAGGCTAATGCAAAGCTGCTTTTAGCCACACTTTTTTCTGCAATCTAAGTCAAGCTAATCACGCAGCTGCCTGGTCAGCTCAATAACTGCTCTCCTATCTATCTATCTATCTGTCCATCCATCTATTCTATTCTGTTCAACTTCATGAATGTACATTCGTCCTCCTGCCTCAGGATCTGTTAACCACAACCACAAGCACGCACAATATCTGTTGTCACATGGAAAATTGTTTCAAAATAAAAATGTTTAAAATCACAAAAAAAACTCGCATTTGTTCGACTGTGAGATACTCAGTCTTGAGTAATCTTTACTTACTTTTAGTGTTTCCAAATAGTGTCGGACAGACGGAAAACTTGACATAGAATAATGAAATTATTCAGACTTTTCAAAAAGAATCACGGAAGTGTTTTCAGCAAGGATATTTTAAGTTTTTGTAATTTTTGAAGCAAACATATTCTGCTAATACCCTTCTAACTGTTGATTAACAGGTATTAAAATATTACCTCGGCTGATCAAAAATATTTATTTTATTTATAGATATCTGCTACCCGTGTTGAAAACCGGTTCGCATTACATCAGTGCAATTAATCAAGTAGACAGGGGTGTGAAATCGAGAATTACATACCTGCAATTGGATCAGGGCCCGTTAACCTTGATCGACGGCTTATGCTGTCTTGCCATAACATGTGCATACACATATGGTAATGGCTTAAAGCCATGTCGGCATGTTGGCAAACAATTTATTTGCCGACAGATCGTTGGGGATTGGCAAGCGATCAATACATAAATCTTGTTCGGTCAGTTAGCAACACGTGCTTCCAACTGGAACTCGAACTGGAAGCTGCAGCTGTAAATGATGGTGACGACTTCCTTCTTCTGGCATTTCCAGTTTGTGACGTAGTTTTGTTCAAACGGCAATTACCTGGGCATTATTAGCAAATTAGCCCATTTGATTTGTTGCGCCAATTTCCAAACGATGCGCAGCCATTATTGGCTTCATTTAAAAGCAATTAGTTGTTTTAATTACATAGTTAATAACAAATAATGACAGCTGTAGTAAATGTAGCAGCAGATTTTGCTCCTTTTCGCAGAAAAGTAACGAGGCAACTTTTGGCGCGTCTAGCGGCACTTTTCTCCTAGAGCTGGCAAAACTTTTAAGCGCGCTATCGATACGCCATATTCAAAGTGCATTACTATCGTAACAACGTTCCAGTGTTGCCAAAAACATTTTAATACACTTTTAGCAAGTTGTTGCTTTAAAGCAATAGCTGATTTTAAAATAATTTGAATAAAAAACGTAAATTTGTAAGTTGTCCAGTTGTTGCTTAAAATTTTTTGAATTAAAACCTTTTTTTTTGTGCTAGGGCTGCACAGCAAGTGCAGCGAAACTAGTTCCGCATCGATGACCAACAATCGTTGTACTTATCGATTGATAGCTCAGTTGTGCGATAGCCTCGGAAAGAAATATATCAAAAAATATCGCGTATGCAAAAGTCAAAAGTTTTATCACAAATTGCACTTGCATCGTGTTGTGGTTGTTGTTGGAGAGCTGCGCGCCCACTAAAAGAAATATGGCAAAACTATATAACGCAATACCGGCGGGCTTCGAGTCGGACGACGAACAACTCGACTACATGATGACAAATCTTAAAATCAAGCGTCTCGAAGATATTACAACAGGTAAATTGGAAAACAGAAGGTGCTCCACGGGGAAATGTGAATTTTTATTGCGTTGCATTCGATTTCAGGTGCTGGCATCGATGGCGACTTTGATGCCACATTGGAAGCGGAGTTCGAGGCGTTCTTCAAGGTGTTTCGCGAGAAGTGGAACATGCACAGTAAATGCATGTCGCCGTACATGCGACAGGATCTGAGCAAGACGCTGATGCGTCACGAGAATCCGCTTTTGTTGGCCCTGAAGATCTTCGCCAACTGTCCGGATAGCAGCAACGTGAAGAACAAGAGTCTGTCGTACTTTGTGCTGGACACTGTGTGCAAACTGCAGGCGGACATGCCACAGCTCAGCGATCAGTGCGACGACAACACCAGCATGATTGCCTTTCACTTCGTCAAGACAACCGGGATGCAGACGCTGATGAACGCCATGATTGAGACGTATCGCCTGCAGCAGATCCGGGAACTGCTCGTGCCCAAGTTGCGCGAGATGCTCGAGGGCGGCTACTACAAGGATGTGGCCCAGTGGGCTATCAATCTGGAGTTGACGCATCAGTTCGATATGCTGGAGTTGGCGTTTCCCCTGATCGCTCAGGAGAAGCTACCGCTGGCGGAATTGTACCTGGAGCAGGCGACGCATCAGCGGCTGCCGTTCGTCAAGTTTCTCGACTCGCTGCTGCACAGGCACAAGTCTGTCATTGAGCTCTGCGAGCACATCTTGCCGTGAGTATCGGGGTAGTGCTTAAGGACCATATATTTTTTTATTTGATTCAACTATCCTTGTGCTACAAGCTTCAGGTTATTAAATACTTCACTAGTCACTAATTAAACTAATTTTATATATTTAACAATTACAAATTCCATAGGAAATTCTTAGTTACTTTAAGAGTAATAATAAGTTGTATATAATTATTAGTAAAAATTCTTAGTAAGACTTGATTTAGTCTATTAACCCTTTCAATTATAATTGACAGTAGAGTACTGAACAGTTTAATTTGATTCCATAATTTACGAAACAATGATTGGGAGTTATTAGTTATTTGTACATAAAATTCATGAATGCCTTTTATTAATCCTTTGAAGCAAGATCTATTGGTAGTCGTCGATGGACCCTGCAGCTTGTCGCTATATGTTTTAGGCATTATATTTTATATGTCGGCTAATAAATAAAAATAACAATTATTTATATTATCTAATTTCCTTTACTTCTTTCTAGTCGCTATGCAAACCTGAAGGTGTCGCATCATGTGCTCAGCTATCGCGCCATATCGAAGATCGTCGCCCGCCTGGCCAAGAAGTATGGCTTTGACGACTCTGTGACGCCCAACTACAAGTTCACCAAGACAGGCGGCTACCTGCACTATCTGTATCGCGAGTACGAGAAGTCGCGCATCAATCTGGCCAGTTTTCGGGAGCTGGTGCGCGTTCATGCCTATGACTATGCACTACAAACGGATTTCGTTGGCTATCTGTTTGCGGCTGGCGGACCGGGGGAAATGGAGGCAGTCTATTGGTGCACGGAGTTCAAGCTGCTGCCAGAGGATTGCCCGCCCGAAATAAAGTCAATGCTCTCACAGGAGGAGACGCCGCAGCAGCAACACGTGGCAAGCAACGCGGAACTTGCAACAGCAACGACGCCGTCTGGAGCTGGCTGTGATATGTACCTGAGCATGGATCTGCCGGAGGAGTGCCTAATCATTGTGGATACAGTGGCGCAATTCGAGAGCATGCTGCAGCATCTGCTGGGCGAGCAAACGATCTACATGGACTCCGAGTGGATTCAGAAATTGTGCGTAGAGAATCAACTCTGTCTGCTGCAAATCGCCACCACGCATAATGTGTACCTTATCGATTGCCTCGCCAGCCACGAGCTGCAAGACGAGCACTGGCGTGCGTTGGGCTCGAGTGTCTTCAACAATGTGAACATCATGAAGGTCGGCTTCTCCATGCTCAACGATTTGTCGGTGCTGCAGCGTTCGCTGCCGCTGCAGTTGCGCCTCCAGATGCCGCATCATTATCTCGATCTGCGCACCGTTTGGCTGGAGCTCAAGAAGCGGCGTCATGGCATTGAGCTGCCGTTCGGCAATTTGAATCGCGCGGGCGAAGCTCTCTCGGACCTGTCCATGCTGTGCCTGGGCAAGAAGCTGAACAAGGCCAACCAATGCTCCAACTGGGCCAATAGACCTTTGCGACGCGAGCAGGTGCTCTATGCAGGTGGGTTTCGCTTTTTAAATACCTAAACAGTTTAATTGTTTACCATTTTAGTGTGTAGCAGCACATTAATCTCATTGCACTCGAACAAGATTTAATAACAACAGCCTAGCGAGATATACGTTTATTTAGGATATTGGTTGTGCCTGTTACAAGCATATACAGCCGATAGTATTAAGTATTAAGTCTAAAATTATGAACTGTCTTTATTCTTTTGTTTACAGCCATGGATGCGCGTTGTCTGCTGCTCATTCACTGCTGCCTGACCAGATGTGTGCCCGACATCAATGCCGTAATCGAGAAGAGCATTGCGTGCAACAATTTTCTGCGCCGCGGCAACAATAATGTCAAGTAAAATTGAATCGACGACGTGACCACAAATCTCAGAAGAAATTTAAACAAAAAGTATTTGAATTATATACAAAATGATAATAACAAAATGATAAAGAGAAAAGCATAGAACTTGATTAAAAACTGTGAATACAAATGACAAAAATATTGAAATACTGCTAATGACTATCCAAAATCTTTAGTTTGCAGTGCATTTAAAAGTTGTTCCTTTAGGACATTTCTTTGGCAAAGGCGCTGTTCCAGTCGCGATTGAAGATATTAACGAGATCAGTGCGCAGCGATTGAGGAGTACTTGGTTGGGTGTCCTTCAGCACCAAACCGATGCCGGCAGTGGTCGTGAAGTAATCCCCCGACCAGTTGGAGGTGCCAATGTAGGCGACTCTGTCGGTGACCATGTACTTGTTGTGGTTCACACGGCCAAAGGGAATCTTCTGCTGATCTGCATCAGCGGGCACAACAAAGCGGCGCTAAAGAGAAGAGAGAAAGCTATTAAATGGAAATGTAATGAATATATTTTACGAGCCTCACAATTTGTATGTCCACGTGATGGCGACTTTTCATGGCCAAGTCCTGCAGCGAGAGAAGATAGTTGTCCATGCTGGGATCCGAGTGTTTCCACGACGAGATGAGCAGCTTCACAGAGACGCCACGCTCCACGGCCGCTGTCCGCAAAGCATTGTCAATCTCCGGCCAATACTGCAGCTTGGGCCCAAAGACGATCAATGGGAAATAATCCATTACGGAGATGTGCACAAATTGCAGCGCCGAGTTGATGGTGTTCAATATGGCATCCAGATCGTGAGTGCGACCGGTGGCAGAGAGCGGCGGCGGAGAGCTGGCAGCAAACGCCTGCATCGTGTAGTTTATGGTGTCATCTTTGCGCACATTGAGCATCATCGGTTGCTGCAGATTATAGTCGGTGTTATACTCATAGGGCCAGGAGGAAGGAATGCGAGCGTTCTCGTTGCTGCCCAGATACCAGTACGCCTTGAATATCTTGGCCAAATCGTTGGTCAGTTGTGGACAGCCCCGGCCAAGCACGCCCAGCTCCTTGACTTGGGTGAGAGCACGCCAATCCATGTTGGCGCTGCCCAGATAGAAATGCTGGCCATCCACGATCCACAGTTTGGTGTGCAGAATGCCCGCGCCCAGGTATTTGGGAAAGCTCAAGGTTACCACCTCGGCGGCGCCATAGCTGGCTAGGATTTGTGTCTCCAGATCCGGCGAGACGCTCGACGGTTCACTTTGTGCTATGCGAATTTTAATCTTGGGCCTATCTCCCACTCCGTTCGACAGCAGGCGGTTGAAGATGTCCTCGCCGGGCTGAGCAGTGCTGTGATTGAATCCCGTGTCCTCGCCCCGCAGCGTCCAATAGTAGCTGCCGATGTCCAGCGTGGACTGGCTGAGATTCAGCAGCTGATGCCAAGCGTCGTAGGTGCTCATGAACTGCGGACTGCCCGGCGTAAAGTTCAGGCCAATGGGTATCGATTCAACGAGTGTCAGATTGCAATCGTATTTCCTGTTGTCACCATGTGAATGCAGTTGTGGTGCGGATCGCAGAGACAAAGGCTTTGTGTGGTAAGCGGTGCCGGCTAAGAAGATCAACAGAAATGCGGTCAACAGGCACATTTGCAGTGCGTGTGCGTGGCGTCGTTGCGCCTCCTCGTTGTTGGACTCATTTTCCACACTTTCGTCGTAATTGTGGAGCGGTTGCGGTTTGTACATTTCAATAAAACTTTTAAAACTTCACAATCATCCAAATTAGTTGCTGTGTGAAAAGGGTTATCGCACTATTAAGATTACATTTTTACGATAGACGATTAGAGCGAGCGCCGGCTGCAATGCATCTAGTGACGTCACAGCGGCACTTTGCAAATACAAATGTGGAGGGCTAATTGTACCACAATTATCACGTTCTTTTTCACTTAAATCGTTTTTTTATTTTGGTTTAGCTTGACATTTTTCAAGTTCTGTTACAAAACAATCAAATTGTTGCTTATTGCTTGCTGGCTATTGCGAAATCTTCTCGTAATAACCTTGCAAAGAATATGCGATAGTTGTGCATAAATTAATCGGCAATGTCAAGGCAACTGATTGTGACGTCGCGAAAGCGGTTAGCAGCTTAAATTTTAATAAGCAAATAAAAATGAGCAGAGCGTTTTACATTTTACAAAATCACTCAATGTATTTCAAATATTTGCACCACTAAACACAAGCAATTAAAATGAAATTGCTTGTTGCTGCTACGATTATTTTAAATTGTCCGGTAGACCATAAATATAAATATATCCACAGAGCCAAAGGAAGTTTCATTTAATTCACGATCCGCAAACTCAAAAACAATTCAGAACAAATATAATTTAGTAAATAAATGTATATTTTTATTCAAAGTTATTTATTTGCTTACAACATTTGAAACACGAGCTTGATAAAATGCAGCACAAAACGAATGCAGTGTGTGGCAAAAGTAAAAATGTGTGGATTGGTCACACTGCAACTAGAACAGCTGATATTGTGTTAACGACGCTACGGAAAATTGAATGCAAATTGCAGATTGCGAATGTGAATGTGCATTTCACAATTATCACATACATTTGTCACGTTAATTAAAGTGTGTAATTTTGAGAGCGCAAATGGATTCGTTGCGGGAACGCCGCAAAATGACGCGGATCAAAAAGCAGCTCAAGCTGCTGCCAATTAATTTGCGTAAAAAAGCAATAAGAGAAGCGCGCAATTTAGCGGGCATACAGCAACAAAAACCGCGACGAAAACTGAGAAAACCAAAAACAACTGCCGCCAACAAACAAAACGATTTTGAGCGCGCCGAACATAATGCAATGTTGGCGGCAACCGATCAGGAGCTGCAGCAAATTTTGGCGGACTGCGCAGAATTAGCGGACGTCCCTTTCGACTGTACGTCGGCAGAGCTGCTAGGAGAGGTAAGAAAGAGAAAGCGAAAGCGCCTGTACAAGAATTTGTGGAAGTCCAACCAGCATGGAAGAACGTTTCCGCTGGAACGAACGAGCGCGCTTGTATTGGATTTTGATGAAAGTCCAATTAGCACCTTTAGTCGCTTTCGTCACAATCGCTGAAGAGGTTTGGTGACCTACTCTAGAAGCTGCTAATTGTTTTGGATTGTTATGACAGCTGATAAATGTAACCGTTATCTGCACATTCGCACATACTTATGTAGATTTCATAATTACAGATTGCCACCGCCGAGGGCCGAGTCACAACGACGATCTACGTGCAACGCGACGGTCTCGACACGCTCAAAATTGTGGTAAGTAAACTTGCGCCTTGTCAATTAAATATACAATTGTTGTGCGTATTAATCAAATCGATTGCTGGACTAAATTTCCGCTAGCAGTGTAAACAATTGGGAACGTCTTCGAAGAATTTGTTAGCGTCGAAGTGACGTCAGAAGTCCAAAGTGGGGCAATGCAAATTGGAAGCAGCCAAAGTTCTAATTGGACTGAACTAAATAAGATTTCTCAAGGAAACGGGAATTATCATCCTGCTCTCTCTCGCTCTCTCTTCGCAGCTCCCTCAGCGCTCTCCCACAATTGCCCAATTGAAAGCAGCAATCGCCTCAATCGCGCTCGCTCAGCACAAACGAAGGCAGCGCAACGAACGTCGTCTTCGTGCATTAGCCGAAGACGGCACGAGCGAGCGCCAACAACAGGTTGCGATGGTAGCTGCTGCTGCTGGAGGAAATGAAGCCATCGCGAAGCCGGCGCGCTCCAGTTGTGAGTTAGTTAACTCGGCGCTGCGCAACGGGCACGAACATCGCGCGCTTGTCTCTTGGCGCTTTCTATGGCGCTGCTTTGCACTGTTCAACGTGGACACGAATCAGCCGATCGATGACAACGCGCTCAACGGACGCGCAACTCTAACGGCGCTCGGCATCGACAACGGCTCCAATCTCAAGTTTGTGCATCGCGTTAAGTATTTCGGTCGCAAGCGACAGAGCTGACTGAAAGTGAAAGAAACCCAAGTATATTAAGACCATGCGAGATCCTGCTGCAATCTTGGCCATCCTGCTACTCTATGCCTTCGTTCGGCCTTCGGCGTCGGCGGCATTTGAGGATGGCAACAACAACAACGTGAAGATCAACAAACACAGTCTGGAGCTGACGCAGACAATCAATATACAGCGACAGGAGCTGATGCAGCGACAATGCGATCTCATGGAGGCTACCAACAAACAATCCATCGAGGATCTCACGGAACTGCAAATGGATCACATGATCGTGGACAAGGAGCACAAGCTGCTCTATTGCTATGTGCCCAAGGTACGTTCAACTGCTTGAAGAATACAGAAATATAAAACAACAACAAATTCTACAATGCGTTCTCGCTTAGTCAACATAAAAAACATGTTGTTGGTTTTTGGGTCTACCGAAATAATTCTTTTTGCGGAATTCATTTTGCTGTCTGTTCTGTTCTGTTTTGCCATGTGTTGGATTATTTCCCTTCCTCGTCTGTTCTGACCCTTTTTGTCAAATGTCTCTCAATCTAAAAAGCAAAAATAAAACTTGTTTGCTTTTCGCTTTACGTTTTCTCTTTTATTGCCTGCCGACATCTCCGATGCGCCTCCTGCTTCTCACTCTCTTTCTTTCTCTTGCCACATGCGGCATCTTATTAATTCAAACAATTTGTGTTTGCCGCCGTCGCTCTAGACGAGTTTGACGAGTGTCCACTTTGTGGTCATTGTAGCCGCTTCTAAGTTGCAATCTTAAGCTCAAACCACTCGAATCTTTATCAATAGCCGGACTATCATTGATTTTTAGTTGCTCCCCTGTGATTACCCCACATAGAAAGTCAGCCAGACAGCTGCATGGCCTCCAATCAATAATCGTTATATACGGCACAATTATAAATTATAGTCGTATAGACGTAATTGCAGATATTGCATTTTAATACCCTAGCTTGCTGTGTTAAGAGAGGGCATGTCAGAGAAACTCATCTGAAAATTGTGGTTTCTATAGCTTTCATTTAATTTTGTAATGTATTTATTATTACACTTTTGAACAACAACCAGTTAAGATAACTAAATGTTCAGCAAGTATTTCCTTTTGACCTACCGTAGCATGTTTTTAATTAAAATTCTATAACTAAATTACTGATTTAGATACGTACAAATCTGATTTAAAGTTATCTATCACTAATAAATAATTTATGTCCAATTTCTTGTGCAAATATCCTATAGGAAATTGACTATAAAAATCTGATTGATAGATAGTTTAAAATCGCATTTCCCAATGGAGTGTTTGGAATTAAATGAACTTTAGATATATTATCATATGGGAAATTACTTTTAAATTTGTCTATTAATTCACCAAATCATTTTTGGGTTTATTTTATGCGTCTTTTAATAAACGACTTTTTTTAAACTAATAAATTGCAAAAAATAAATATTTTTTGTTATCCAATACATGAATAATACAATTTGTAAACTAGGTGCATTAATTTTTAATCCAATAAATTAACTTTAAAAAGTAAAAATGTGTACTCATAACATAACAGAAAATAATGAATTAAACTAAATTTTAAAATATTTATGTTCATGCCCTGTTAACAGGGTAACAGCCAAGTCGAAGCTAGAGTTTTAATTCCGAATTTCTAATATGCAAACTGCGTTTCAAGCAAACGTCTATTAATTACAGTCTATTATTTTGATGTGCAGCTCTCGCTGTAATTTGATGCCGAGCAAATTGCACAGATTCCATATTGTCTGTCATTTACCGCATGTATGAATGGCAATCTCTATTCTCTCAGTAGCAGTCTCAGTATCAGACTCAATTTCAAATTGATAAGCGACACACGCACTCTGAGATCATCGAGGAATCGAAACGACTGAGGCGGCATTTGATTGGTTATCTGCTCGACCTTATGACGCTCAATTGAAGGCACGATTATCAAAACTGACCAGCGTCCTCTTCTATTAATTAAAATTCGCAAATTGATAAGAATAGTCGCGACCCTAGATTGGCTAATTCAATCGAAGGAAATTAACCGAAACTTGGAATTCTCCCAATTGAAAAGTGTATATACTAGTTCTCCAATTCTTCGACTATTATCAAAGAAACCCAACTACATATTTTGATTAGATTAGAGCGATTCAATCGACAGCCGAAACGTGCTACGTGTGGCATAAAAATAGCTTCGTGTTTCATGTGCAGCTCATTGCACTTTGAACCATCGCGCAACATAATGAGCCAACAACAAACAAAACCATCGAATCACCTTTTGTGGGTCTCAGATTGCGGTTGTCTGTGTTGTGAGTAATAATGAGCACATAACATGACGTATGTAGCCGCCCCACCTGGCCTCTGGCGCCATCCGCAGCACTGCCAATACTCTACGATTCACTGAAATTAAACTATTTATTTCAATTATTTTTGTTTACGCTGAGTTTAACACCGAAAAACCCCTGTTAATGTTTCCCTTGGGAACCACAATCAATTAACAAAAATATTTATAAACTAGGAATATATTGCAAGATGGTTTATTGAGAAACATTCTAGTTAATTATTTTTCAATACACTGAAATAATTAGGTATTTTATGTTGTTATTTATGTAGCTTTAAATAAAAAAATTAAGTTTTTATTTTTTATAGGTTGAGCCCGTAACTCTAGTTGCAAATTTTTAATACCCAACAACAAAAATATATCCAAAATAAGATTAGCAGTTGAACGATTGTTTGGCTTAATTAATATTATTATAAAATAAAATTTTTGGAAATAAATTTAACGATTTTTCATTCATAAATATTTATTGAAAAAAGTTTCAAGCAAATAGATTTATATTTCAATTTGTTTTCACAAAAAAAAATATATACATATGTATATGTATGTATATTTCAATATTTACGAAAGTCAAAAAATTTCTTTACAATACCCATAAGAAATAAAAAATATATTCATGTTTTTTTATAGTTTAAAATTTTATTTGAAAACCAATGTGAAAAGTTCTTTAATTGATAAGGATATTTTTTCAAGTAAACAAAATTTAATTATTTATAAAAATAATTATTCAATTCCATTCCATTTCGAGTGTATGTATATTTTTTTCAAGGTTTTTACCAGCATTAAAATTTTTGGAAATTTCGCACATATGTATATTTTTCTGTTGATTATATTATTTATTTGTATACATATTGCTTTCTTATCTTCGATCAATAAGTCTGCCATACTATCGCCATCTCCAACTACAACTTATAATTACCTAATGACTGTAGTCTACTCTTCAAAGTAGGTCACATTTCACTTGTCCACTGCACTGCAATTTTCATTGATAAGCACATTGATGAATTTGATCGGCAGAGGAGAAGGAGGCGTGTCATGTAGCTGAGATACGATCGAGCACGCGTCGCCTATCAGCAATTTACAGTTTACAGAGACGTAGTCTCGACTTCAATCTGTTGAATGAGAAGGGTTTGCCAGCTGTATGTTTATGGTTCGATTTGTTGTTGAGCACATGCGAAACTCGGATTGTTTCTCTTGAAGTCGTAAACACGTGCTCACCTCGCCCCTCTGCCCCCCTCTCGGCGTTGCTCGTTTTTTTTTTTTAATTTGACCATCGCGTGGTGATGCTTAACGTGGCCTTTAATGGCCGAAGGAAAATGTTTAAATTTTGCTTTATGATCGCTTGCGCTTACGTGTATTGCAAATACATTTTCTTAGCTATGCGCTTTGCATACGAAAAATGCTGAACCTGAACTTTGCCACAAGCACAGTGGAGCGAGACCCAATTAAAAGGTGTTGTAATTTAACATTTGATCAGAGTAATAGAGTTTGCTACGCTGGCTTTAATTTTATTTTGTTGGGAAAATTTCTAAATAACTTATTTGTTAATGGTCTGATCATGATGTAATTTAAACTTAAAATTAAAATTATATTTATTTTAAATTTTAAACATACACATTAATGATTTATTCTATCCGACATATTAGAAAGTATTTTTTTTCCTGCCTGTTTCCTTCACTTTAACATAAATAACACTTCCAAACAAAAAGTCCGAAAGTTGAAGCAAGAATGTTTTTTGTTTGGCAATTGACAGTTGAAAGATGTTTGCTAATTTCACTTTCAACTTGACAAGCTGACAGCGGATAAGCTGTCATACCCCACTGTGCACACCACCAACAGTTTTTCCTGTTTTTGTATACGAAAAATTAAAGTGTTTGTTTTTGTAATTTGAAATGTTTTTGTTGCGTTTAATTACACTCGACATTGTCGGTCAGCCAGCCTGTCTGCTCAAAATGAAATGTTTAGATGTTGAGTTTAGTTAAGTTGATTTGTTGTTTTATTATTATACATTGTTTACTCGCTAAGTGGCCCAGCCGACGACTGCACAGTGTAACTAGAAAAATGCACATTCCCATTGCCAGCAATTAAGCAACAATTGTTTATATTTATTTTCATCTTTATCTCTCATATAGCGAATATTATGATTTATTGCAAATGCTTTATTAAGCGAAAAGTCGCTCACAGCCTTAATAATTCTCATTTTCAGACTTTTTAACTATACTCAGCTGTTTTATTTTTTATATTTCTTAATGAAAGTAGTTGCTATATGTATATTTTTAAGTAGCCTCGTTAGATGGATTTAATCGTTTGCTTTGCTCATTGTTTACTTTCTATATCATTATCTCAGAGGGTTCAAATTCCGTTTAAGGTATTTTGTAATCGTATATCTACATATTATATTTTTTTTGCTGGCTCATTGTGTATCAAAATTCTCGCTCATGACAAATTGCATAAATTTATGACTGAAAATGTTGCTAAGGGGAGCTATAAAAATTGTGAACGTACTGTGGAATATACGATCTAAAAAGCAAAGCAAATTAAAAAAATATTTCTAAACAAACTTCTAAACATAACTTTATTATCTACACATATGAATTCAAAAGATTATCTTTTAAATTCCAGCATTTTCTTAGCTGCATTTTTCTACTAATTTTTAATTAGTTTTTACCTGATTTATATTATTCAATTAATATTTCTTATCGCAATGCAGAATAGTTTCAAAGTTCCACACACGTTTGCAAATGACGATAAAAAAAATGAAAACCTCAGCTGTTGCTTCATTAATGTTCTTCCAATTGATAAATATTTATCGCAGTTCCGCTGGGCTTAACCACTGTGCTGTCAATACACTCCACAGTCGTTCCACAAGTGGAAGCTATCGTACTTATCGTCCACATGTCGATATAGGCGCCTTGGAATCCCAGGAAGTTGACGGCTTATCTGTAATTGTTAAATAGAATTCGTTTGAAGACAACATGAGTACTACTCACGAATAGCCCAAATTGTGAATCATTATTCACAACATGTGTACATTTTGTGGCCTCAATCGCATTATTGTTTATTTTTGCTTTAAATTGAACAAAAAACTGAACCAAACAAATTGTTTAATTCGGATTCTTCTATTTTTTTTTCAAAGGTGGCCTGCACAAACTGGAAGCGAGTGCTGATGCTGCTGACGGGCAAATGGCAGAACGGCACTGATCCACTGCAGATACCCGGCTCCCTGGCCCACTCGGTGGGCATGTTCACCAAGTTCTACGATCTGAGCGACGAGGAACGCAACCAGGTGCTCAGCGAGGACTACACACGCTTCATTCTAGTGCGCCATCCCTTCGAGCGGCTGCTCTCCGCCTATCGCAACAAGCTGGAGGGCGGTTCGCCGAGTGCTCGATACTTTCAGTCGCGTGTGGGGCGACAGATTGTCCGGGAACTGCGTCCAGCGGCGAGCAACGAGTCGCTGGAGCAGGGCAGCGATGTGCAGTTCGGTGAGTTCGTGGAGTATTTGCTGCGACCGGAGTTGAGTCGAGTGAATCAAACCGATTACAATGAACACTGGGAGGTGATCGCCAAGCTCTGCAATCCCTGCGTCATGAAGTACAACGTCGTGGGTGAGTCAACCACAGATCAAAGCAACATGATATGCGACACCTGCTAATCTCTAAAACTGTATGTTACAGGCAAGTATGATACGCTGCTCGATGACTCTGCGTTGGCGTTGTATCTGTCGGGCACCAAGAACCTCACATTCCCCACGGGCCACAAACCGTCAAGCACCAAGGCGAATCTGCGCAACTATTTCGATCCGCTGCCCATTGGAGCCATCCGGCGTCTCTATGAGATCTATGAGGAGGACTTTCGGCTCTTCGACTACGGCATGGACGATGTGCTTGGCTTTGAATTTGGCTAACGTGCTGCATTTCGAGTAGTCGCTGCTCATTCCACTGTGAACATGACGCTTCTTTGTGATTTTAGTCGTAATTTAAACATTACTTAATTACATTACATTTGCTTAGTTCATAATTCAGCAATTCAGCAACTTGCGAATATTAGTTTTTAGTTTCATCTTTAGTTGGTTTCAAAATAATTTCATTCTTTGTTTAGTTATTAATTGAATGTTTTAAATGCTCACTTGATTGTTAGCTCTGGAGGCTTGCAAATTTGTACTCCCTTCAATTTGTTATTATTAGCATATTGCAGCCAAGATAAATATTATGTCTTTAGCAAAATAAAGAAAAAGCAATTATTTATTACAATTACAAGCAAATTAAAAATGTATGTTTTTTAAACAGGTATAGAATTAATTTATTTATAAGCTATCAAAACAATTTAGTACTCATGCAATGAAACTTATTGTTAAATCAGTTGCATTAGCTCTGAGATTTAATTATTTTGTAGATTGAACTTTGTATTATAAGTCAGTGTAATTATAGTTCAGAGAGAATATTTATTTAAATCTTATATAGCAATATGAAAGAATTGGGTAAAATAATGTTATCGAACGTTAGACTACTTATTTCACAACGCATTCCAAATTTTTTTTTAACCAAAATTTAACTTGTTAATTGTAATTTTTAACAACACTTTGTATTTCATTAATGTATTTATGTATTTATATTAATCAGTTATGGCAGATTTATTTAAATATTTTAGGAAATTAGAAAATTAATTTTAGTGCACTTAGAACAGTTCCTCAATCAATTTTATAAATTTTTGTTGGTGAAAAAAGCTCACAGTGCAGCTAGTCTTCCTTGTTTCGGTGCATTTCCTAGAGAGACTTGTGCTTGGCATCAATGAACTTTCTTATCAGTGGCCGTCGACGTAAATGACTTGATAAAAGGTATTTTTATAGGTGCATTCCACGAGCACGAGAGTTAAGATTACGTAGACTCTGCCCTTTTCATTTCGCAAAAGCTTGCACATTTGCATTAGACAATGGCGAGTAGCAAAGGGACTTTTTCAGCACAATGAATTTTATATACTCTTTATCCAGAAGAGCTTTTTATTTATATATCCTCTGGAGCATACATTATGATATGATCATATACATTATAAATACATCGATATATGATCTATCCTCTGCCGGCCGTTCAATTAAATTCAAAATTATTATTATTTATTTTTTAAGGTGAATAGTTTAAAATTTGTAATTAAACAAACCCCGATAAAAAGAGGAATTGAAACAGCTGCAACTGGACAGAAAACAACTGTTGACTAATTTTAAAAGTGAAATTCGTAATGCTTGCTGATAAGCAAGCAACCGATTATTCGGTTGTATAAATTGTATAGTTCGAGTTTCCATTTTTGGCACTTTGAACAGGGAGTTTCCTAGCAACACTACAGAATATATGCTTGACTTTATGATGTGTTAAACACACGCCCTGCTTCACATTAACGATTAGATAACATTGGAAGACAATCGATGGACTAATCAGTTAATTGTTTTGTTGATAACAAAATAAAGACAAAATGCCTCACATAGCTGATAAGCTTACGGCGTGTGTAGGGTATAGCGCAGGCAGAAAAAAGCTCTCAGTGGCGCCGCCAGTGTTGTTTATCACCAATACATAGACATAGCATAGGCAGCACACAGACAGTTGGTCCAATGAATAAATGAATTTAAATACGCAATATTGTCAATAACAAAGTTCAACCACGGGACGCATTCGCGTCGCCAGCATCAAAATAAAAGCCCGTGGCAATAATTTGGCAGATACACGTTCACCATTTTTAACCGTTCCGATAAACAACAACAAACAATAATACTCGACACTCGTCAAGCCCCCACAAAAATGTTTCAAGGTCATCCCTCAATTAATAAACTAGGTGCATTGGTATGCGTAAATATACTAGAAACAATTGTGTTTTATACCAGCAACAAAGTTGTTGTCTTCGTTATTCAATGACTGTTGCGCTTTTTATTCAACATAAACTTACAGTTCAACATTGATAAGACATTCGAAATTAACATTTAATGGGTTTGTGTGTGTGTGTGTTGGTGTCTTAGTTGTCTTTGTTTAAACGCAAACAAAAATAAAACATTTGCTGTATCATATTTCCAGTTGTCGTTTTCTCAGTCCTTTTGCATTTCCGCCTTTCTCTTCTCTCCTCTAGTCATTGTAGCTGTAACGCTGCTTCACGCTGCGGTATTTCTTGAGTGAATACAACGCCTCCACCTCCTTGGCGAGGTAACGTCCCTGGGCCAACAGAGCCACGATCTTCTTGGGATCGCGCTCATCCTTATTGTTTATGAATGCATCGTGGACTTGCTTGCGAAACTTTTGCGGCCCATTCAGGCCGGGATAATCGCGGCCCAAATACTGTAACTGCAATGGAATGTTTCACGTAACATCAGTTCCAGTTTTCTAGTGGGTTCCCCTCCCCCTCTCACCCAACAACATTAACTGGGTGCAACTGCACGTGTTTTTTTGTTGGTTTATTGCTACTCACGTGCTTGTAGAGAGTGATAACTTTGGAGCGCAGCGATGACATACCCAGTAATAAAACGTATTTGTTCAACAGTTAAATGCAAAAATATGACTAAACGTTGCAAATTTGTTGTCTTTAGCGGTTGCACTGCAGATTGGAGGTGGAGTGTCGCGATGTTACCATTAGCAAAATATCTCAAATATACGTTTTAACGCCGCTGGTATATACCAAAGTACACCGGCCGTTGTCAACTGGTTACACTGCGTACTGCGATTTCGATAAAGGTTTAATCGATCTTTCACGATAATTTAAAAAAGGTCATGTATTAGCGTTCAATATGAAAAATAAATTCTAAATAAATATTCCACTCACCTTTACATATCAAAAGCATACCAACAGCAGTTGGTAAAATATCGCCGCAGTTTTGCCGATTGTGCATAAATACATTTTATGGCAAGTCACGGTCTCACTCTGGCTGCACATCAGTTGGCAGCTCTGCACAATGTTCGTGACAGCCGGTCGAAGCTTATCTAGTTTTTTAGTCCGGTAAGTGCGCAAGCAATTTTGATAATTATTAAATTATTCTATTGCCGATTTTAATAATAACTGCAATTGCAATTGTCTAGAAATCGTGGTATTGCAACAAACTGCGTGAGAATGGCAAGCGAGGTGGACAAGGCGCAAAGCGCCGCAGCCTCTGAAGACACCATTTTTGGCAAGATTCTACGCAAGGAAATTCCATGCAAATTTATCTACGAAGATGAGAAGGTAAGAAAAAGGGGCAAAGAGCAGAATAATTAAAAAAGATAAAGCGCTACAGTAGAATGTCGATATTAAATTGCACATTTAAGATAGTTGCAATAAATTGTATGTGTATCGAAATCCATAAACTTGAGTTCAGTGCATTTATGTGCACATTTTTTGTTTCGTATGAAAAATGTTCAGTTTAACATTTGAACAGTTGTGATTGCATTGTATGAAAATTAAATTAATTAAATGATAATCGAAAAGTATTTTTTTTATTTAAAAATTGCCCAGATTCTATAAACATTTAGTTTGAACACAGTCTAAAAAACATAAATGTATAATTAATACATAGGCTTTCTCTGCATATATTTCTTGTTGGTTTTATTTATTAATTTATTTTGTTGAGCTAATTAGTTATCGCTCGCTAATAAAGCTAAGGCGCAGATAATAACTGCTTTGTTCTTTATCGGTAATAGTTTTACATATACATACATATGTAATGTAATGTAATTTTGATAGTTCAATATTTGAGGAAATTAATCATATTTTTTGTAGACAAACAGAGCACTTTAATTTTATTTTTGTTGCATTTGTATTTATTTAATTTGTTTGCTTGTACAGTGTGCGTTTGATAAGCTGTGGTTTTGATAAGCTACTTAGTTATCGCTCGGTCATGCATCTGAAGCGCAGATTAGGATTTTACATATTCTATTTTTGTAATTTCATTGGTATCAATTACTAATATTTTGCTTTCTGTCAAACAGTGTGTGGCATTCAACGACGTGGCGCCCCAGGCTCCCACGCATTTCCTGGTCATCCCACGCAAGCCAATCACGCAGCTTTCGCTGGCCGAGGACGGCGACGCCGAGTTGCTGGGACACTTGATGCTGGTGGGCCGCAAGGTGGCCAAGGAGCAGGGTCTGGAGAAGGGCTATCGAGTGGTCATCAACAATGGCCAGCACGGGGCACAGTCGGTTTACCATTTGCATTTGCACTTTCTGGGTGGCCGTCAAATGCAGTGGCCACCAGGCTAAAAAGAACAGCTTAGAGCTAACATTTAACAAGTTGTAAATTGTTAACAGTTGAAAAAAAAAAGAAAAAGTACATAAACAAGTTTTAAAAACTAGGAAACATTGTAAAAATATACATAAAAGGGAACTTCACTTGGTGTTGCTTGGAAAATTGAGCTTGAATTCGATGGCATTGCTGAGGAACTTTTGCAGTTTTCCCGCATTGCGGCTCTTTAGCTCGAAGCTCCGCGCGTCCAGGCAGTTGACAAGGATCTCGTCCGTGCCCAGCTGGCTGGCGATCTTCCCCGAGCCGCGCAATTGTCGCGTGGCCAACAAATCCAGTTTGGTGCCCACCACAAGAATGGGCACGTGTCGCCGCTTGAGAATGGGACGCAGCCGTTTGTGGCGATGCAGGCAGATCTGGCGCAGCGGCTGATACAGCCAATCGTGGAGGTTGTCGTGCGTGCTCATGCGCAACAGATCGTACACAAGGATAATGCCATCGATGCGGCGATAGAGGCGATTTCGATGCTCGCGTGGCATGCGCAACGAGCTCTTTAAATCGTAGAATTCTACGAAATATGGCACCAACACCGCTCCACGATGAGACGGCGGAAACAATTCGATTGTGGTGCTCGGCAGCGGAGGCGACAAGGAGGAGGAGGAGGAAGTGGAAGTCCATTCGGGCGTCGGAGGCAGCCAAACATCACAGGGATGCTCGTGGAGACGGACTTGAACGTTCCACCAGGCGTCGCCGACGCGCCGCGTGGCTGGCGTCGGTGTGTCCTCGCTTCTGGCCAGCAAATCGGTCAGACGCGACTTGCCAACACCTGCAGCGCGACACAATCAATGAAATTTAAAGTTTAAATTCAAATTAATTCTCGCTCACCTGCATCGCCGAGTACCAGAATGCGAGCTGTGGGTACGTGTTTAATGTTTTGTTGTTCCATCGATGTTTCAGTTTCAGTTGCGAGTAATGTTCGTTGTGCTGCAATTTGCGTCAACTTTGTTCATATGGAATTTGTCGCTTTTAAATTGTCGAATTAGTTTGGCGCATTTCGTCAGATAATATAATAATTATCGAAAACTGATAGCACTGCGTAAGGTGCATATATCGAAGACACCTATGCTAGTATATGAAACTGGTATTTTGGGGTCACACTGTTTGCTCCCTTCTACTGTTTCGCGCGCTTCTAAATTGTTTTTGTCGTTGGATTCGGAAAATAAAAATATAAAACTTTTCACATTGAATTGTTGATTTCGTGTGTCGCCTTTTGGTAAATGTAATAATAATTATCGAAAAGTTGAATCTATCGATAAAGTTGCCACGAAATCGGCATATTTTGTTGAGGTCACACTGTTCGCTCGCAAGTTTTACCGTTTTTCGCGCGTCTAATTAGTTACAAAGATAAAACGATGAAAAATAGTTGTAATAGTTTCAAACATTTGTTTATTCTTTATAAACGTTCCTCATTTCGTGTCATTTCATTTGTATGTGTGTGTTCACATCAGTGTATTCTTGTTTTTATTAATCTACACAGATGCGTCTGTGTGTGTGTGCGGCTGGAGTCTCGCATACACTTGTTGCTGTTTTTGCTTTTTCTGGTTGTTAAATTCTTTGGTTTTTGCATTGAAATAAAATAATATACTTGTAGCTTGCAAATACAGTTGCATCGTCATATATATACTATATATATGCAGTTTATTTAATAATACATATAATTCAATCGATTTAGTTTTTTTTTGCGTTTTTTTGTTTTTTTTGCAGTTATTCAGTTTTGCAATTAAGTTTTTTTGGTAAGAGCTTTTAAAACATATACTCGTATGCATTATGTATATATTTTGTTGTTCATTTTCATATATAGTAAATATAATTGATTTAAAATTCAAAAAACAGCTATAAACAGTTTATCATTATAAACAACAAAACTCCGAAAAAGAGCTTAATGATGAGTGGTGAGTTCTGGTGAAATGTGTGGTGAAAAAGTGAGTGTGTTGTGTTTCAGGGATCGCGAGTTTTGAGTTGAGTTTCGATTGGCGCGATCGGTTTAAATAGTGAGGTGAAGTGTGGTAAACTAATGGAAATGCCCAACAATGGTACGTACATATGTTTGTATATATGTATATGTATGTATATTAATGCTTTATTTATATGTATGTATATTGTATGGTTAGCTTTCATACTATGCAGTGCTGTGGTGATTACGAATAACTCTTCATTCAACTATTTTATTCTGTGTCTTGGTAGTTTATTTTGTATATATATAAAATGTTGTTTATCTGGAGTATGTATATGTTTGTATGTCGGTATGTATGCATATCGCTTATGTAGTGCACACGCTATGTGGCCTTTTTAACTCATTATTTCAACATCAAACATTGCCCTATATCGTGGTTTACCTATTTTTTTTAAATTACATTATTTCTTCATGCCTAACACACACATACACGCATTATATATTCTATATGGTGCAAATCGCTCTATCTCTTTCTTGTGGCTAGATAGCTCTTCTATATGCTTTCAATACCTTCAGGTGCATTCTATATAGTAGTATTGTTGATCGATCTTGTTTCGTATGGTGTTTGCTAAATGCCTTTATGCCTGATTTATCGAATATATAAATTACATACATAAATATCTAAAAATAAAAATACATGGACTTCTACAGTTTGTTTTTTGTTGTTTTTTTTTTTGCTTTGCTTTGCTTTGTATTTGTTCTTATCCTTTCATTGTTTTCGTATTTGTTTTTAGTTTTAACTATTATTATTAGTAATCTTCTTTTTTGTTGTTTTCAACTACTGATTTGTGCTTTTTGTGATGGCTTCTGCGCTGCTTTTTGACTGCTGCGTTTAGAAATAATACAGAAACGTCCGTACACAGTATTGTACGACTAACGGTAATCATATAGAACTATATATGGTAGACATCCATGTGTATTTCTATTACATACACGACTTAATTTTTGTTTTTGGTCAGTTCGTGGGTGACTTCTGTGTTTGTGTCTGTTTCTGTCACTGTGTATGTGTGTGTGCGTGTGGTGAGTAGTGTGTGTGTGTGGTGAGTATGTACATGTAGAGAGTATGGTGTGGTTACACTGTCGTCGAAAACATTGAGGACAGCGTAAACTTGTGTGTTTGAAATTAAAATACCAAAACTAATGAAAAAGAAACGCAAATGAAATTATTGTATTTTTTATTTGCTGTTAATATTTATATATGTATGTATATGCATATATAGAAATATGTATATATATAATTTCTTTTTATTCATTCATCAGTTTAAATCAATAATCAACATCATTTTATATAATTCCATATAATTTGTTTAATATGCAAGTATTTATGTATATATATATAGTTTGTTTTGTTGTTGTTGTTGTTGTTGCTGTTGTTGTGGTAAGATTTGTGTCTTTTGTTTATTTTGTTTTGATAATTTACAGTAATTATTTGGAAAAGCAAAGTACGTATTTTTTTAAATATTTTGTTTTTTTTTTTTTATTGAACAATACTCGTAATTTGTTGTAGAATTTGTTTGCCTGTCTTTTATATATATATATATATATATTTGTAATTTAGATGAATTATATTACATAAATATTTGGTTGGTATTTTCAGTTTGCAATTGTTGTCGTATTGTGTTTTTTTTATTTATACTTTTCTTTTTGTCGTGAACATAACTACAAACTGTGTACGGGATTTTGTAGATCCCAAACTACGCTTTATCAATATTACATATAATTTATTATACTCATTTATATACCGTTTTGTTAAATATTTTTTACAGGACAAAAACATCTAATTCAATAGTTAGTTTTACTTTGCAATATGGAAATAATCAAATCAATTAATCAATTAAATATGGCCTGCTCTCTGAGTGGAATGCCCTAAATATGATCGTACCATTCCCCAGATTACAGTTTATTATATTTGTTATTTTTCATCCACATCAACTTCTTATTTTCCTGCTCCTTGTTTGTTGTTCATTGAAAATACCAATTTAGTAGGTTTTTGTGCACAGGCCGCACAACGTTATAGAAGTATAGTATATATAAACGTATGTATATTGTTTAGATTTCAATGTATATATGTATGTTTATATATACTTGAATATAATATAAATAGTAATAACTATTATTGTTCTTAATATTTCTTGTTTTAACATTTTACTTTTGCTTTAATTTAGTATTTATTTATGTATATTTTCATTATGTCCTAATATGCTTTTCCAAATCATTAATCAATCATAGTTATGATTAACAATACGAAAAAAAATACCAAACAGTTGAGATTAGTAGAAACCTTAAGAGCCTTTTTGAAGCAACTAAACTCGAAATTAATTTAGATACTATAGAATAGAATAGTATAGAAGTTTCGGAAGAGTAGTAGCAGAGCTAACAAAAAGATCAATCAATCGAATAATGCCTATATATTGTGAAATGTTCGATATACGATAGGTAGTTTCTTTGTTAAGGTTTAAACTGATGATATATTCCATTGAAATCACGCTTTAAAGTTAAACTTTTGTTATTTGCTTTTATGTTTGTTCTTTCATTTTGTGGTTTTTCTTTAGTTGTATTATATTTTTGTTTTGTTCTACTTATACGTCTGATTTACCAAACCTCAGCGTTGTGTATACATAACATTAGTCTATGCAGGGGGTTATATATAATTTTTTATTCGTAATATAATATATTTATTCATTTGGTTTTACTTCTTCATTCATATGTCTGTCATGTCTCATATATATGTTGATGTTTAATATACTTACACAATTACAATAATACATAATACAATCGATAATTAAATATAATAAATTAATTTACATAACAGTTTGTTTTTTGGTATTTTCATTGATTTTCTAATAAACTTCAACAGTTTCCTTTTGTTTTTTGTCTTTAGATGAGAGCAAAATAATAATAGTTTTATTATATTTTAAATGAATTAAACTTAACACGTTAAAATGATGATTTAGTTGATTTTTCGTTTTGTTTTGCTTTTGTTTTTGTTTTATATATTTGAGTATATAGAGTGTTTGAATTATATTTGTAACATACTCGTAGATTTTTCATTTATCTCATGACAACAACAATAAAATACTAGAAATTTCTGCATTATTTTGAAATAAATGTGATTAATCCAATTCAATACGAAACTTTTCTCGATTAATTTATTGCAGGCGCAAAGTTGGATAATAAATTGCTTTTTAATGGATGAACCAATGTAAGTAGAACTTAAATTTCTAATTTCATTCTAGTTTCTTCGTCTTGTTCTTCTTTTTTTTCCATTTTTTGTTTCCAATGGCATGGGTTATATTTGGTTTTTTAATCAGATTTGATTTTGTTGTTGATAAACTGCGCGGGCTACGATATTTATATTGATTGTTGTTTGTTGTGGGGCTTGTTGAGGTCCTTGAAGATCCGTAATAGATCCAATGGATCAGTAGCTGATGATGCATACGATTACAATGACGGTTCGCTTGAGTTATCTTTGGTTTTTTTTTGTTTTTCATTTTCCATACGTCCGATACATAGGTGTGCTGAAATACGAGAATCTGTATACGAAATGTATAAAACAGTAGATCGAAGGGTAAACTCACCTGGATTTGTCAGCCGTGTAGCATTTACTTCATATTCTTAAGAATTTCGTCAGTTTCCTCGGGATCCTTGAGGGTATGCCATTGAGCAATGGGTCGACGAGGCGATGCCAACATGTCGGACCAATGGCGCAACTCAGTTCCAGTGCCCATGCAGCCAAGTATACAGCGTCCAATGGGCTCAGAGGTGCCAATACGATCGTAATCCACAACGGTAACAACAAGACAGATTTTCTAAATAGATTCCCCAGCAAAACGAAAAAACATTCCATTGATTAGTCGATGTGTTGCCAAATTCTCAATATCTTAACGGTCGTTTTTTTTTTTTCATTTTTCGGGAAGGGACCACTATGCGTTGAGCATAGAACTTTGAGTTGAAGAACATTATTTTTGTAGTATTTCAGATATACGTGTTCTGTTTGTGGGTTTTCGGGGGGAAAACTGTTACTGGTTACAGGCAGATACTACGAATTCTGTATTGGAAAGCATATTACAAAAGGCATTTAGTTTTCAACTACAGTTGAATTGGATACATATATTTTTTTTTTAAATTGTTGTTGGTGCACTTTTAGAACATGGTGCAGTAGCTGGAACAGATTGGTTTGTTTCCAGAAGTTCGGTCAGCGTAGAAGAACAATATTTTTGTTGGGGAGCGGGAGAATCCCATCAAAGTTAAATACAAGCTTTTTAGGAGTTTATCTAAAGGCGGGCGACACATTTTCAAGCATTACAAAAAGCGCCAAAAAATAGTACAATTAAAAAGTGATACGATATGGTATTTAGCTGTGATTAATTTATGGATTGATCGAAATATATGGTACGAGTAGAATAACAAGCATATCATGCATTTGACTAGGCGTTCGAAATAATAATTGTATGATACAGAAATAAAGGTTGTCTTTTTCATAGAGTGAAAAGCATATGAAGTAGTTGGTATATTTTGTTGTATGTGGTATATGTTAGTATTAGTGTGATATTTTGGCGGTATATATATTTTGGTGATATGCGCAATGATCTTATACAAATGTACACATATAGATCTCTTGTCTTAACCTGTGGCTAATGAACAAATTACTTTTCTTTAGATATTATTTTGTCAACATTTAAGCTGTAGCAAAAAGAAAAATGTTCATTAAATACGTGTAAACGAAAATGTATAATATTCAATCCCATTCGTCGTAAATCTTTTCTTTTCTTTTTGAATTTCCTTTTTGTTTTTCGCATTTTTTGTTTGATGTGGTCAGAATACTACTTTTTTTTTTTGGGGGGCAGGTCTCGGACTAGCACACGTAACCAGAGTTCTTTTTGATCATAAATCATTTTATATTTTGGATGTATAGAATGTATGTTGTTTTAAAGGGGTTTTCATGTTGATACGCTATACTTCTCTGTGGTGTGTTAATAGCTTATTTCTTTTTGAACTTGTACTGTATTTTGTTGTAGTATTTGTTGTAGTTTTTGGTGGTGCGATTGGTTTGGTTGGTTTATTCGATATTCAAATCAGAAGACAGTGTCAAAATAATGTACCCATATGGTGGTGCATTATTGACGCCGCTGAGATAGTTTGCGATAGTTTGTATTATGGAAAGAGTAGTAGGTAGTTTATAAGTAGTATTTGTAGTATTTGTAGTTAAGAGTGAGAGTGTGTATCTTTTCCATCAATCGATACATAAAAAGAATGCTATCGATTATCGACTTATCGACTGCTCGTGCACTGCGAGAGCGCGCCGCACTACTGCTGCGCTCTCAAAAAATGTTTACAGTAAACAAAATAACTACGAGTATATATACGAGTAGTAGTAGTAAGTACATAGTAGTTGTGTAACGAGTATTCATAGTGTTTCTCATTCTTGTTGAATTGATATTGATCTTTGATCTGTATCATTTGGTAGTCTGTAGTTGTAGCTACGAAGCGACCTACAAACTGAACTTTACTCAATTGGTCATTAGTCTGTGTCAAAATCAACATCGAACATATACATAATATATAGAAAGATACTTGAAAACCAAATCATCAGCTGAGCTAAGCACAAACTTAAAAAAATCATTTTGTTGTTTATCACAAAAAGTTTGTCAATCAAACTACACAAAGTAAAAGCAAATTAGGTTCGGATTTCACATTGGGCAACAACGAACTGCGCTCAGCATTTTGTCATAATATTTACAGCCGGAATGTGGGCGTGGCAGTCGTTGAGCAAAATGTTGTATATTTGTAAATATATATATATATATTTATAAAAACCAAAAAACATAAAGCAAAAAAGTGTTTTGTTTTTGTTTAGATTTTAGATTAAAATACAACATTGAACATTGAATACGTTTCGATTAATTTTGATTAGTTTTTGTTTGTTTTTGGTTTTGTTTTTGGGGCACACATAGTAGTAATAAATAGTATTTAATTTTGGAATTGTTTGGAGGTTTATTCGGGCTTGACGAAAGTTTCTTTTGTTTTTGGCTATCCATTCGGTTTGGTTTGGTTAGAGGTTTTGGTTTGTATTTGTTTGTTGTAGAGTTGTAAGAGTAAGAGTGATATTGTTGTTATTGGAATACGAATACGAATACGAGTATTCAACACATGTAGTATATATAAATATATAGAGTTATGTATATAAACAACAACAATTGCACGAAAGAGGCTAGTGTGGAGGCGGGTTCGTTACTCAAACTTTGTTTAGAACATGTTTTTTGGTTTTGGTTTGATAGTTCGGAAGGGACAGCTTTGGTTACAGTAAACAGTTAGGTAGTAGTAGTAAGTAGTAGTAGTTATAGTAGTAGTAGTAGTAGTAGTAGTTGTAGTAGTAGTAGTAGTAGTAGAGTAGTAGTAGTGGTTTTATAGGATAGTATAATACATTCTCGCATACTTGTATTTGTTCAAATGGTACTTCAAATGAGAACGACTCATTATAGTAAGGGTTGAGGGTGCATTTTTTGATACTTGTCTTCTTCTTTTTCAAACGTTTGCCATTTTGCATGATTGCAATTTTCACATATGGATCTATAAAATAGAAAAAATTGAAAGAAAGAAAAAGAAAACATTTTCTTTTTATAATAATAAAGTAAAAACTTTGAAGTTGATGAGCAGATTTTTTTTCTTTTGGCTTAGTTTTTTTTTTGGTAGTTTTACACACACATATATAAAGAAAAACGTTACATAAAACTCTCGATTAATAGAATATTGAATATTATTCTTATAGATTGAAACAACAAATTGTACTTTTAAGAAACGAAAACAACGATTATAAAATTCGAACAAACGAAAGCTGAAACTTTGTTCAGTAAAAAATCAATGCAAATTCCACTCAACAGGATATTTGCAAAAGGGTATTAAATAAAGCCTTATATGCTTAAAGGCTTAGCATTTAAGTATTCATTACATTGAAATATTATCAACATATGGAAAATCGCAAGAGTTACAAACGCTACGAGTTACAGAAGTTTTATTATTATTATCATTTTTTTGTAGTTTCTACTTTCGTTTGCTTCTCGAAATTTCAAAATCAAATATAGATAGATATATTGTTTGGATATCAAGATAAGTTAGTTTTACTTTGAAACACAGTAACACGTTAAACTCAAGGCAGACAACTGATAAATTATAAGGTACGAAAGAATAGATATAGTTTTGAAAAAAGTCTCATCATTAGAATTTTTGATCGAATATCATAAAGAGCATGGGAACAAAAATGTCAATTGCTTTTCCGAAAACATACTTGAAAATGTTCTTTTGTTTGTAAAAGCCTAGAAGAACTTGATATCCCCATCGTTGGGGGCATTCTGTTTCGGATATATTCACTGGCAACGTTCTCTTTTCTTTCGCTCTCCAGCACAGAGCTTGGAGAGCCGAAATACTTGACGTATACTTGATGCGAGTGTCAGAATACGAATTAGATTACATGCAAAAGTGTAGCTAGAAGCAAGCGAATTTCAATGTACTGCCAACACGAGTAATTAGCAATAATTAATTGGAATTTTGCAGATTTGTATATTTTGTTTTTGGTTTGTTGTTGTTGTTGTTGTTGTTTTTAGTTTTGCCAGGCAATAAGTCAAAAAACTGTGCATAATTTCAAAATGGAAACGTTGCCAGACCAAAATATATCCATGGTTTAAATGATATCATTGTTGATTTTATTTTTAGCGTACGCGATATTACATAATAGTTTTGTATTGTTAAATATGCAAGTCGAAAATTGCGCTAAATTATTATATTAGTTGAAAAAGGTTGTAAGAGTTGTTGTTGTTTGATAGATTGAAAATTGAAAAATTGTTCAAAAAGTAATTGGGAATAAAATTGGAATACTTTGTTGCTCTCTGCAAACGTTGCCTTGGCGCTTGCATTTCATCTGGTTCATCTTAACATTTATAAATCAAGACCAATTAACAAATCAATAATCAAATCATACGCAAAAGCAATAACCAATAATCAAATAGTACACTGGGCTATATAGTAAATATATAAAACACACATATAAGGATAGACACTGAAGCATTGCCAAAATTGCAATCGGACTCTCATAACACGATAAAAGTCCTGCCTTGCAATTTTTGACAACGCTTTGGGAGCACGCTATATTACCAGACAATCCACCGACATCCATTTTCTTCAAGTTCTTGGCCTCGAGTATGACAACTGTTAGTTTTCCGGCGGTCGGCACGTAACGCAGCGAGAAGCAAATGTCGCCAAGCTTTTCCTGTAGAGATTCGATAAAAAATGTAAGGAAACAATTCCCATGGATTAGTACAAAAGATACAAATCGAAGCAGATTTACAACATTGAACACTTCACATAAATTCTAAAGAGTTACATTTAATCAGTTTCATATATATTGTTTCTATTCGCGATGGGGTTCAAGAATTGCTCAGCTTCGTTCCATGAGCAGTATTTAAAATAGGAATTCAATTTATTTGACAAAATGCTCTAGAAATCGAATACAATTTTATCGTAGTTATAATCATTCGATATGACTTTGAAAAATTCGAAAAAATACGAATTAGTTTTATTATTTATCGTCGAACATTTGACCTAGGTACACTGGAGATATTGAGTAAATTGATATGGGTTATCTGAAGAAAAATTAAAGTTTCTTAAGGAGTCGTTTAAATGAATTTAATTCTTTTTAAAAATCAGTTACAGAATTCCTTTTTGGTATGATGAAACTGCAGATTCAATTCAATATATTAACCAAAACACAAATGGTTTACAATACAATTTATAATGCGATACGATACGGTTAATAAACAAGGATACACAATTTAAACAGTTAATAGTCTCACTGAAATAAAATTAAACTCAAATTGAATATGGTATCTCATATACGAGTACGTTATATATTGGCTTTACAGGGTGTGAAATACGGAATACGTTTTAATAGTTACGGTATAAGTTATTGAGGTAGCGCATGTGTATGATTACTTTCAACATACTTTCGTTATTAATGGGTTTAATTGGTGGACACAAAACGAAATAAGTACATGGAAACACATTTACTGCACGTCTTAGAGCTTCGATATTGTTGAGTGTGAAATATATATATATTGAGATAGACATATATATATTTGATGTATATATAGTATGTAAGTAGAACTCAAAAGAAAGTTGATTAAGAACCAAACCTAAAGCAAACAAAACAAACTTATCGACATTTGGTTTGCGTGTTATTGTTGTTTGTTTTGTTTTGTTGCTGTTTCATTGTTGTTGTTTGATTTATTGTTTGTTGGTTGTACTTAGTTTGCTTACAAGGATTCCATTCACAAACTTACATAGTTCATAGTATAGATTTATTAGTTATGTTTTAAACACCCAGCTCAAAACCGATATATCAAAATATAAGCAAAATGAGAGATTATGACAGAGGGAGAGATATATAGTAAAGAGATCAAGAAGTCTGTGATGGCCGATTCATATATATTTGTATTATATGTACAGTTTGGGTCTAAGTTCATTGGATAACTATATGAGTGCGAGGCCTCAACAAGTAAGGAAATCAAAATGTTTGACAGACAGATAGAGAGTTGTAGAGAAAAAGAGAACGAGCGAGTATTATATTTATGTATATGTACATGAAAGGCATTCGAGTAAGAGTAGCGTATATATATTATATTACAATTTGATAAAGGTTGCACTATCTAATGCATTATCTAAATATATATATTATATTTTTGTAGATAAACCCTTGGTTGGCTGGAACCACTTGCATTTGTTTTGGTGTATAAAAAGGGGGTTTTCAGTTTTCGGTTTTCGGTTTTCAGTTTTTGCTTATCGATGCTGTTATCGATATCGGTTGTACACTAATCGATTGCCAATTGCTTAATACACTTATCCAAAGCCAGCAATTTGTACAAACTAACCTGGGATTTGTTAATAGAATTTTAACTAAGTATTTACTATATAAATCGTGTGTTCATTTTGAGTATTATTAGTAAAAAAACAATCTTATATAGAGAGAGAGAGAGAGCGAGCGAGCGAGCGAGCGTAACAGAGTGAGAGAGAGAGGTAGCAAGAGAGATAGAGATAGGAAGAGAGAGAGAGAGATTTTTTGAGTAGTCACTTACCGCTACTTTTTGATTTTGAGTTTTGAATTTGAGTTATTGAGTTTGAATTGAAAGTTTTTGGCTTTTTTCATGGGCTTTCAAAAATGTCTCAAGACTTTGAATGTCGAAATGTTTGGTGAATGTTTATGCGGACCAGAATATAAAATGAAAAAGTAAACTATCGATAACAATAAACTGAAAAAATCATTTAAAAATAAACAATAGAAATAATAGAGATTATAAACAAAAAAATTGTTGATTATTTGTTTTCATTTGTTTTTGACTGTCATCGAAGCTCTGCTTAAACATTACAGCACACAAACAAGTTGCAAATCATAATGTATTTTTATACATAATGGCATTATACAAATATCAGTCGAGACAGCGACACAGTTAAGGAACATAAAATATACATATTTTGTACTTAATTTATTTTTTTTAATCGAAACACGAAAGAAGCATTATTACAGTTTGTCTTTATAAACATAAAATTTATCATTGAATTGCGTATATATCATTTTTATTGTTTTCAATTTTATTTCTCATTTTAACGTAACGAAACATAAACACAACGAAAATAACTTGAACACATTTATGAGGACAACAACCAAAGCAAATAACGATAATTATGAATTGTCTCCCAAGGAGAGTATCGATACTTACATGTTTCCAGGCAATTCAATTATGATTCCAGATGTCGTTTACCGATATGAGTCAAATTATTTGTTCGAGTAGAGTAGAGTTTTTGATTTGTATTTATTTTTTAGTTTCAATTTGGTGAATTTTGAGACACGATTGTATAGATTTTTTTTGGTTTTGATTTGGTTTTTATTAGCGATACGTTCAAAAATAATTAAAGAGAAAAATGAAGAGCATATTAAAGATTTTTCAATTACAGTTCCATTAGAATTTCAATAAGTTTGGCAAATTTGAAAAAAGAAAATGTTTTGCTTCAACGAATTTGTTTGTGTACAAGTTGTTCGCATCGGTGTGTGTGTATCGTTGTCTGGTTCTGTGGGGTGTGTAATTTTTAGAGTATATATAAAGTCGGAGAGTATAGTTGGTAAGCAAAAAACATGCATTTGGTTTCGTGGTATGTCAATATATTGGAATATGTATTTGAGTTGTTTCGCTTGCTAAACTAATTGTTATAATTAATTTATTGAAAAGTTTATGATACATAGTGAGTTTCAATGTTTCAATACCATTGCAGTCGATTGGATTTTTGAGTCTTTATCATGTAAAAGAATTTTCCATGTCAGCTTTGATTTCCATCTTGTTAAAATGCACATTTTGTGTTCTTAGTTATTTCTGTTTTACTATTAAAATACAGTACATTACGTTCTTTTTGATTTTATTTTAAAAAAACATTGAAGTTTTTTTCAAAGGAGGATTTTAAGTCGGAGCAGTTCTTTGTTTCGAGATCTACAGTCCAATATTAAAATTAATTAGAATCGAACCGCAAGAGTACTAAATCATCGGTGAACCGACGAATTGACACTCTTTCTCATTGGAAATTAGATTCTTGCATTCTCAGGCCAAATGTAGTTTCAGTTTTTGTTGATATTGTTGTTGTTGTTGTTGTAGTGTGTTGTGCGTGTGAGTGTGTGTTTTTGTGTATTGTTGAATAGATTTTGCGTTGCATTCATTTAAGAAATTAGACCAATTTGAAATTATTCGATTTAGATGCGAGTGCAAAAGTTAATTTCTACTTTAAAAACTTGTTTTATTTTTTTTATGTTAAGACTTTTTAAAGTTTCCAATCGAAGTGCAAAAATTAGGGAAAATATAGAGTGTACAGTGTGTTTGTGTGTGGTGTACAGCAGACGGTGGAAGTGTGCGTTGTTGAGTGGGAAAATTATGTCTAGGCTTGCGGCATTGGAAATTTGTGAGAAATTTCCATAAATTCCTTAAGCGTTTTTTAAGGTCGAGGGCCATGCTGATTCTGATTGATTAATTGATTAATCGTTCGATTTCGATTGCGATTTTGAATCATTTCTTATGCCACAAATTTTCTCAACAAAATAATATTGCAGTGTGATTATTTGCATTGTGAAAATGCTAAGGTTAAGTTTGTAAATTCTTAAGATTAAGAGCAAAAATTCAACTACAATATTAATGATGCGAGAAAAGATGCAGACATAACAAGAGAAAGTTGAGAAACAGCGCGTTAAATTATTATGGTTATATATATGTTGATATATAGTTTAAAATTGATTATCATGGTTACAGTTACAAATATATATAGTAGGTTGGGATTTAGCTGTTTACAGTGTCTGTGGGTTAATTTGGTTGGATGTGTTTACAAGAGAGCGACAGATCAAAGAGACAGAGCAAGTTGTACATAGTAGTATATAGGAAACAAAAGAAAGATTATAACAAATTCGTGTATGCAAAATGTGTTTATTGTAATTGTTTTATTTTTATCATAATTTCTTTTTTTTTTTTTTGTTTGTAAAAACTTTTAAGTATTTTTTTCATTGTATTTACCTTCTACAAAAGTTCAAGAAAACAAGAGTTTTTTTTGTAATATATATTTATGTATGTATTGAAAACAATTGTTGTTTTTTGGGGGGGAATTGGAGAAAGAGAAATTGAAGAGTTTATATATTTCAGTTTGTATTTTGTTGTACTTTGTGTTGGTTAAAGTTTTAAACAGAAAATCATAGTCTTATAGAAGTTATAGAAGAATGTGCACAAAAATTAAAGTCTGTTTTCAGTTTTGTTTTCTAGTTTAAGGCAATTGTTCATCAACTTTGCAGAGCTGGCAAAAGTTGATGAATGATTGCCAGAGCTTGTAATGTTTTGTAAGTATAATGTTTAATATATTTATACTTGTACTTGTTAAATGATTTTATTATTTATATTTGCATTTTGAACTGGGTGTGTTTGAAAGTTGAATAAAAGTTTTGCACTTTGCTTTCTGTTAACGCAGTTTAAATTGTTATTGTTATCTGTTATCTTTTGTTGTTCTTTGTTTCTGTTGTACTTGGGGACAGAGAGTGAGATTTTGGGGGATATATACTTTTACTTTGGACAGAGATAGATAGAGAGACAGATTTAAATAGATAGAAGAGAGAGAGAGTGAGATAGAAAGAGAGCGATACGCAAAAGCAAACATCAAAGTTGGTCTTTTGAATTTGGATTCAGTTTGTTCTTTTTTGCTATGGTTTGTTTGTTGTTTTTATTTTATGGAAATGCGAATTACATACACACAAAACACACAATTTTGTTTATTCGGTGAATTCGGTATATCATAATGGGAATACTTTGGTATAAGTTACACAAGTCAACACGCTTTGAGTTGTTTCTGTTTCTGTTTTTTTTTTCATACTGTTGTAGTTTGTGGGTACAAAACTCAAATGAATCTAAATATATTCAAATGATAAGCAACAGTTGTTGTTATTGTTGTTGTTCGTTTTCATCTTGTTGTTGTTGATGTTATTGTTGTTTCTTTTTGGTCACAAAGTTGAAGTGAACACAAAATTGAAATGAAAATCAAATAAACTTGACACTTAGAGGCACATTTAGGTTTTGTTAAGTACATATTACACATAGAGTGGAAAACGCCATCAAGGAAAATTTCCCGCCCTCGGCCCCCATTTCAAGAACATATTCGAAAAGAAGGAAAATGTAAAATGTAAAACGTAAAACGAAACCAAACGAAACGAATATTGAATACATATTTTGTTGAATGTTTTCTGTATATATAGTATTGTGGATCTGTCGTGGTCCAATCTCTACATACCTGTCCACCTTCACCCTCAACGCTGACCAGATCACGCCATTCCTCAATCGTTTGCGCCAAGTCGATGGTGCAGAGCGGCACCTTCACCTCACCGATTTGGTCGTGTTTCGAGAATCGATCAAAGTCAAAGATGGCAAATACGAGCGTCTTGTTCATGGCATCGGCATACGGTAAACTCTGCAGACCACACCCTTTTAAATCCCATTCCAATCTTGACAAATCTTCTAGTTCTTCACTTACCTTGAATGTGAACGTTTCATTGAAGACGGGGCTTAGGGTTTTGCGATGCACCTTTGTCTCGAACTTCTTTTTCTTGTCGGGCAACAGATAGACCTTCACATAGGGATCGGAAGTACCGCCCATGTCCAGGGCGGGCAGCTCTTCGGCCTGTATTACGGTTACGGCCAAGCTGTTTGAATTGAAGTCGTATTCAAGCTGTAAGATACCCATTATGGAACAAGATCCGCCAGAGCAAAAGAGAAAGTATATTAGTGGAAAATCGTAGCAAGACTTCAACAGCTGTAAATGTGTTATACAGATTATACTTTTCAATTTCATAATTTTCATAATTTCTGTTGATTTAAATATGTTTAAATTTAATTTAAACATATATAAATTGGTATTTGAAAAGTATTCGATTTGATGTGGTTGTCAAATTGTTGCTTAAGTTCTTTAAATTATGTGAAATAATTATGAACAATTGTATACTGTTGATGTTGTGAGCAAGTGATAAGGTTAAAGTTGTATAGTAAAAAGTATGCAAAGTTTTAGGTACGTATTACTGGCACTCTTGATTGTACTCGACTCGACTTTGACTTGACTTGACTTGAGTGATGTTTCCTTTGTGTAAAGAACGACAATAACGACAGTGCATTTGACAATTTCACATTATCTATGTAGTATGGGGTTAGTTAGTATTTGGGATTAGTTAAGTTATTGTGTTTTCCATTTTCACAAAATGGACTTGAATTGGGCACTTGATAATTGAGATGGACTGTGGTGGGAGGTGGAAAGCTCACCTTAAAGTTGAGTCGCCCCAGCTTTTGTTCGCTCTGTTTGTCCTCTTCGTCGCCTTCTTCGGCATTTTCGGTGAGTTCCTCCATATCAGGCTGAACCTATGGCATACCAGAACCCAATAACTACTAAGATTTGATGGCATTGCAGATACTTACTTTCTCTTTGTATGCCGATCCCAACAACTGAACCGATTTCATATCGACACCCTTCTTACCCTTACCATCTTTGGTTCTTCGCTTCTTAAGGAATCGACGCACACAAAAGAATATTATACCAAAGACGACCAGGAATACGAGTATTATAATCGCGACCACGCCCCATGGCGGCAAGCCCGTTTTATCAGCGATTTTCTCAGTGATCTGTTCGCCGACAACCTCCAGCTTTTTGATTACCGGTATGGAGGTGGAAGTTTCTATTATCAGATACAAAAACACGATGATTATTATGATATATCGCACAGTTAGTTAATGCAATTACCCTCGGCCTCTGTTGTCGTTTTTGGCGCTATTGTTGATTCCAGCTGTGCGATTCTTTGATTCTCTGCTGCCTTCACTTCGGCCTGCTCCAGTTCCCGAAACTTGGAGTGATGTGTCGTTTCTTCCAGCTTCGGACTGATCGCCTCCGGCTCGGCAGCTGGCTCAGCGGGGCCGGCCACAGGCGCAGGCTCTGCTGGCTCCGATTCCGATTTTGCATTTGGCGGCATTTTGCACTGTGGTTACAACTGAAAGAGAAATGTTTACACCATCATTTAAGACAGGCAATTTGTATTTAAAGCTTCAATTTGCCACTGATAAGCCCATGGACTGGTTTCTAATTGCGCTGTCACCGTTTAAAAATAGACACAACAAAAGTTGCTGGGGCGAGAAATCCTACAAAAGTCATTGGCAATTTAGCGCGGCCAGAAGAAAATATCCTTGGAAACACTAGAAATGCGTCGAGGGTGTCGACAATTGCTCAGCTATTTCCAAGTAAAAGTACTTTGAGGATAGCATGCCAAGGACACTCACCCACACACCCACACAAAGACATTGTGACATACACCCACACAGATACTTTCTCCCTCCATTCGTTGCCCGTTTAAGCAGCATTCGCTCCACTCGTATTCTCCATTTTTTATCCCCTGTGGCCTTTTGCAAATGGCTGAAACGGGTCGAATAACTGGCAGCAAAAGTCATCTACAATAGACAAGTCGATTTAACCTTGGCTTATTTCAGCGCTAGATTATCATACAGTAAAAAAAAACAAGTATTATTTACCCCAATTGACTACTAATTAGAAAAGTTATTGAAGAAACAGAAATGAGGACATGCTGGCGCCAACTTTTGTTTTGTACTGCGCATTAGGGTATTTCTCAGCTGTACATTCGCGGCTTTAACGCTTTTAATTTAATTCATTAATATGGAAACCGGTTTCCTTCTCCCCATTTTCCTGCTGTGCTGCGTTCTCTGGTTTCTTATTGTTATGCATTCGCTTTTGTTGTGGCTCTTGTTTTTCTCTCACAATTCATTTTTAATTAAACACATTTTATTTGCCACAACAACAAAAACGAGCGACCCTTTAATAAAGTATTTCATATGTACACCGCCAACCTTTGACCTTTATGCGACGGCAGCGCTTTTTTATGTCCTTTGCTTTCGCTCATATTTCAATGATTGACGTGAGCTGTCTTGCCAGAGACAAAACCAAAAATAATTGCCCAATTAAAACTTGAAATTGCTCGCAATTCAAACTGCTTCAATATTTACAAGGAATACTTTATTAATTGCCTTTTAAGTATTCGAAAGATATTCCCTGCTTGAGTTTAATTGTAGGGTATCAACTCACAGCTGTTTGTCAGCTGAACAACATCCAGTTCGTAAAGTTGTCTTATTTCTGGCTTAAATTCTTAGAACTTATGAGCTTGCCCTGGGCAACATGTCGTATGCGCAATTTGGTGCCCAAAAGCGGACTGTAAATTCCTGCTAACTGGGCTGCTGTTGTGGTTATGGCTGTTTGCACAGCAAATGACGTCAAAGGTAATGGAAAACTATACACTCACACACACACACACACTGTGGAGCGACTGTGTGTGAATTTTAAATGCAAAGGCAAATATGAGACGAATTTAAATACAAATGCGCTGCTTATGCTGTGTGTGTGAGATGTGCTTTGCATAAAAGTCGCTCGCTTGCCGCTTATTTACTTTTTAGCCGAAAATTCTTTATTTAAGCCATCGGCAAAGCCCTGGCCCGAAGATACTTGGCAACGCCCTGGCCCCTAAGCAGCTGCGTCAACGGCTTGTGTGGCGCCACCAAAGGCCAATGCGGCAAGCGTCTTCGGGCTGGCGACATTTTTGCGCAAATCAATAAATTTAAATGCAAAGTCTATTTGAGCCTCCGCTCTCAACAACTCGACAACAAGCGGGAGCCAAGTGCTCTTAGCACCCCAAGAGCTGGGTGGCTTGGAGTGGTGTCAGATGCTGAGTTAAGTGAGTTTCCGAACGGAAATTGAGTTTGCCTGATGAATTGAGACAAATGCATTTCCATCGACGATTTCAACGAGCTGCCATTATTAAATAAAGTATTATTTTAGAATGTTCAATTGAAATGCTTTAAGACACAGTCTGTATCCACTCGCAGGATATCATTTATAGTCACCTGGCACTCTTGTTCAATTTGAGCCTACATCAAATATTAATGCAACGACAAGGGCAATAAAATCAAGCAAAATAAAAAAGATTTCCCTAGGAAAGGAGATGGGAAAAAGCAAATGAGGACAATGAAGAGGCAGACCCAAAAGTTGGCACATTTCGTACGTGATGTTTTATTAATGCCGAAAATCACAAGCTAAATAATGATTGTCATAAAACAGGGCAAAGCTTTGTGTGCAAATAAGACGGCGGAGACGGCGAGAAAATGTGAGAAAAATGGCGAGAAAACTGCTGTGGAAAATGTGAGGAAAATGTCATAAAAGCAGCCACAACACAATTTATAGTTTCGCGTGCTCGCTTGAAGTGGACAACTGCAGCTCCCAGATAGTTCTTTAGAAAACTACTTCATTCACACACACACACACACACACACACACATACACTACTGCATATACGGCTTATACGTGTGTATGTGGATTTTATTGTAGCATACTTTTGTGCGCTGCCAAAAACAATTTTTGTCATTCTGCCAGCGCTGTTTTTGCAGTTCTTCATTGCGGTTATTTTCTTGCTTGCCTCACACACGCACACACAGGTCAGCTAGGTGTGTGTGTGTTTGCGTGTGTAGTTTTATTATGTGCCTGGTGCCTGTTTGTCTGGGGCATTCGTGTTAAAACTACGCAGTTCTGGTGCTCGGCAAAATGGAAGCGAAACATTTACTTTTGCAGCACGACAACAGCTGTGGCCGTGTTTTGTTTGTTATATGGCCAGCACTTTTCTAATTGCGTTTATTGTTTTCGCCATAAAAGACTCTCGAATCATTCAACGAGCCAAGACTGCATTGATTGAGTAAAGCAAATGCTTTCAGCTGATTGCAGCATATTTTCTTGTGTGGGTGGCCCAGATTTACCATAATTATTTATTATTGCACTGTGACCTTTGATGGGTTTTGTCTTGAAATAGAATTGAATAGAATTCTTGTTTTGATTTTTATATTATTGATTGCAGGGAATCACAAGCTGTGCGAAGCTGTGCTGAATATGAACTGAAAGTAAAAGCTGTTGTGATGCTCTGAAAATAGCAACAATTGGTTGTCATTTAGATTAGGGTTAGATTCATTTAGCGATAAGATAATGTGAGCTCATAAAACATGCAGAGCCGGAGTCGGAAAAGATAATGGCTGGGAAGAGTCAGCATTTGATGGACAGGGCCAACGTCAAGAGCTGACAATCAGGCTGTCAAAACAAATTAAGCTCTGGGCCCAGACAAAATATTCACCTGTACTTCAATCTGAGCAGTGAGAAGAGGGATAATAACATGACGTTGGCATGTAATAGAAATAGAATTAAGTGTTTTATTCTCTGTGTGTGTGTGTGTGTGTGGGAGGCAACATTGTGTTGTGTGTGTGAAAAGTAGAAAAACAGGAAGGCGACCCTCATTGAAGCTCAGCCTATTAATTGTTAAGCTCCTTCATATGCTGATATGTCTCTGAGCAGGAAACGGTTAAACTTTTTGAAGAGCGCGCGCACAACAGAAAAGCAGAGAGAGAGAGAGAGAGAGAGGGAGAGAGAGGGAGAGAGCGAAAGCACGGGAGAGTGTGCGACGGAGAGCAACACATGACTCGCTCTCTCGCTCGCTCTCTCTGCGCTTGCTGCGCACATAACCCAGAGAAGGCAACCAAAAACAAGTTGAAGAAAAAATGAAGGCAGACGAATGGCTAACCAAGTTAAGATTGTTCAGGCGACAGTCTCCATTGATGATGATGATGATGATAATGTTGTTGGTACGAAAAGAAAACTAATTTTCCACATCATTATGCTTTTCGCTTTCAATGCACAAACGCTGCTGCTTCTGCTATGATTTCATTAGACAGTTATTTTTGTGTGCAATCTGTAAAAGTTGCAGTCTCAATATTCGATTTGAAAACATTTTTTCGGCGATGTGTCTGCGTGTGTGTGTTTGTCTTTGGCCGCCTGGCTGACTTGATTATTGGCAATTATGTGCGGTTTTTATGTGTCGTTTCCAAGGAACCTCGCATATAATTTCAGCTAATAAAACGAACGCTTATCGCCCAACAAACTACTTCGTCGTCGTCGTCGCCTCTTCCCCCGTCTGCCTTTGTGCTCGTCTGTTCTCTCTGTCCAGCCTGAGTTTTATGCATATTTCATGTTGATTTTTTTGGGCTCGCAGAGCACGCAGATAATTAACAACAAGCCGAAGAACAAAGAGATGCTTAATTAACTTTGGCCTACGACTAAGCTGAATTCATTCGGGGCAAAGCCTCCGGGGAACTTTATGATAACCTAGACGAAAATGTGTCTTGCCAGATAATTATATTTGCAATTTAATAACACGGCTGAATTACAATTTTTATGGTTGGACTAACAAGTCAGGCATAAAAGCTTATAATTTTACTTAAACAACAAACATGAGCAAGACTAGATATATAATTACGTGCTAGTTTGCAGGAAACTAATTACAAGTTAGGTTAAATCAAAGATAATTATATATTTTTTACTGATTCTTTGAATATAATTCATTATGCTCATTAAATACTCATTTTATCTTTCTAGTTGCTGCAGAAAGTTTGGTCGATTAATATGTAAGTAATAATTAATTTTATATTTTATAAATTCCTAAATGCAGGCAAATAATTACTATTATACGGCTAAAATACTATTCATTATTATAATAATATGCGTTGAAGTGAAATGTGCAACAAAGTTTCACTTGCCCCTGAAAATATGCTGCAACTTGATGAGAACTTACCTCTTAATCAGACAATGTTGACAATGTTAATAGTTAGTTTGCTAGTTGCAGTTCTAATGTTGTTGTTGCTGCGGCTGCTTTTGTTAGTTGGCTTAGTTGTTGAGTAGATTTGATCCGGCAGGAGGGCAACGGAAGGCTCAAGATGGTCTTAGGCTCGGGCTGCTGGCAGACGACGGCAACGACGACGACGACGACGAATCGTGTGGATGATGTGAAGAGGGGGCTGAATTAATATGTGTGTGTTGTGCTGCGTTGGCTAGTGAGGCCTTTGCTTGGCGCTAGTCTCACATGTATTTCGAACACTTCTGCAAATCGATAGGCGATTAGACGATTAGCGGTTAATGATTAACGAATTGGTCCATTAGCGATAACGAATGCGAATGTTTCGTTTCGCTTTTTTTGTATTGTATTTTATTATTGAACGCGTGGTTAAATGTGTTTTTGTGTATATTATGCCAGACGAGACGCGCAATGCAAACAGCGAAAGACGACGAGAGAGTCGCGTTTTAGAGGAGGGAGAAGGCGGGGAGCGAGGAGCGGGAGAGAACAGCAGAGAGAGAGAGAGAGTGCGAGAACCGAAAACAGAGCGTATACGTAATATTAACAATACAATGGTATGCGTAAATATTGATAGAGCGAATCTCGCTGAGTGAGAGTGTATGTGTGTGTGTGTGTGCGAGTGTGTGTGTGTGTGTGCGAGGGAGGGGGAAAATTCGCTTTTGCTGCTGCTGCCTCTGCTGCTGCTGGGGACGAAGACGTTGTTGAAAGCAAATTCAGGATAGAGATTTTCTTAGAGCCGTTTTCTTTCCATGAGCTTTTCTCTTGACACTCACACACACACACACACACACACTCTCGCATATAGTCGCTATCGTGACTTGTGCAATAGATTTTCGGTTTTCATGTTGCTTAATTAATTTTCATAAATATTTATAGTATTTTGCGCTTGATGCAAAATTCGAATAATTTTCATTGTGCGCTGCAGCATTTTCTCAGTGGGTCACGACGCGTAAAATCATGTGGAAAAATCAATATCTGAGACATGCACATCACCACACACGCGTTTTCACTTTCAATTCAATATCATTTCTTCACGCTTTTCACAAATTTTCCACAGTAATTTTGCGCTTTTCGTATTTACATTTCTCGTTTAATTGTTGTACAATTTTTTCCACTTTGCTTAGGCAACGCCAAAAATTCTGATACACAAAAAATGTTCTGCTTTTTGGCCTCAGCGCGTGCCACACACACACATACTGACACAGTCACACACTCACACACACACACACACAGTGACAGACGCACACGCACAACACTTTTCAGGCTCTTCGTTTGGCTTTTGCTTTATGTAATAATTCAAATTCCAACAAATTCAAATTCCTTTTCGAACAATTCCAATTGAATTGCGTGCAACACTTTTTTCCATTTAATTATTTTCAAATAATTGTTGTCGATTTGATCGTTTGGCTTTTGCAAAACATTTTTTCACATTTGTAGATTTTTTCTTTTGGACTTTTGCTATTTATTCACCTTCAGTGCAGCGCTTTGTACTTGCAGTCAACTTCCACGGTCGATGTTCATTCGCGTTTTGGGCTACACAGCCAAGGAGCTGCGAGGAAAAAGCCCACAGACATTGGTCCAACTGCCAGCCAGAGAGCGAAACGGGTCAGGCATCGATTTTGCGTTGGTGGCCAGCGGGAGGGTGGGTTCGATGCCAGTTGGCAGTTGTGTTGTGTGTTGAGTGTTGTGCGACAGTGTAGCCCAAAGCAGAGCAGAGCTTTCGAAGAGAGTGTAGACTTTGCGTGACAATCGGCGAGACAAACGCTTCAAATCCTTTACCCTAAAGCTGTGAATGTTTAATATGAGAGCTTTTCTTGTAGGCTAAAAAGAGCTTTATTAAAAGAATAAATTAATATTAATAAACAAATATTTGATTAGTTTTATAGCTAATTAAAGTTTACTTTATTAGATGATGAGCTTCCTAGAAGTTTCTAATATTGTCGATAATAAATAATAACATGAAACGAGCTTTGTTTAGAAATTCAAGTTAACTTTACATATGAGATTCATAAACCTTAGATTTTTTTGTTAACGAATAAATATTGAATATTTGTGACAACATAGAAAGTCCCTCTTCATCTAAATATTAAATATTCGAAATCGTGGATGTTTTTAAAGTCATGTCATTGAGAAAATTGCTGATATCTTCAATTAAGTTCATTGGCCGTTATTTTACGTCTTTAAATAAAATATTGTTTAACCTACAGGTTTTTTGAAATTTTGTTTAAAGAGTTACATTATTTTAATCCTAAGTTCTCCAGCAGTTATTTATCTTGTTCAAGAAGACTCTTCTTGCAATTTTTTTTTAAATTTATGCGTACCCAAAAAGCTCTCTCCTTATTTCGCTTTCTTTCGGGCTCTCTTTCTTTCGCTCGATATGCAAAACATCTGATGGTCAGCCACATGTTTGGGCCATAAAGGAGTCACAACTGAAAAAGTTTCGGTGCATGCGTACTGCAACGGAAGTTTCTCAATGGCAATGGAAAAACATGTGGGTGTGTGCGTGTGTGTGTGTGTGTGTGTGAGTGTTTGCATGTGATTGATTGAGTGTGAGTGCTTTTGCCTTCAACCCGGCAAGGACATTCTGCGTAAGCTTACGCATGCAAAGCTCGCATAGTAAAAGCTGCTGTCAGAAGCTGCAAAGCTCTATGAAAATAGAGCTTCAACTATGCGGGCATGTTGCCGCTACTCGCTGACAGATGGCGCTAGTCGGTGGGCTTAGTTTGTTGAGCTGGTCATGAGTAAACAAACGGTCAGAGAAAGCATCATTAATGAGGGCAGATTTGGGCTGTGGAACTGGCACTTCCGATGCGCAATTACTCATGGCAAACACACAAATCAGAATCTAAATTCAAATGTGATATGAAAATCATGTCCTGACATTGGCAGAAGCAGCAGCAGCAACAACAGCTGAATCTCACGCACGTGATCCACTAAAAGGATGAGCCTCAATTATAAATTGCACATAATCAAATAGATTTTGGCAAAATAATTTTACTTATTTATAAAGTCAAACAAACGAACGCATTTGCACTTTGCGAATTTTTGACTAAATATTAACAGATGCCAGCAGAGTTGGCCAAGAGGCAGGCAGGCGTTGCATATTTACATTTCGTGCCCAGGACATTGGAGCTGTGTCAACAAATGTTTAAATCAAATAATCTATAAATGTGCCTGGCTCTTGGGCCAGTTGTCGTTCTCTGACTGAAACTTCAGCTTCAGCGTCTGCTTCTGTTTCTGTTTCTGAACTGTCCTGGCGGCAACAGCAGCAGCAGCTCTCTGTTGTTGTCTGTGTTCGTGCTGAAATCATTATCCTGTTACTTGTCATTAATTCAGCATATCAATTATTGTTGTTGTTCTTACTGCTGCTGATGCTCAGTGCAGCCAGCCGTTAAATTAGCAGCTTATAAATTATAAATTTGAATTTAATTGGCCAACTAAGAACTCGAGGGAGTTATGCAGATGTCTCCACTCGGAGCTTTAACTTCTGTTGTGATTTAGTCAGATTGATATATGTTTCAATTTGTTTAAAGGTTAATTGTTTCTTCAGTTTTTGTATGATTGAATTCTTCTTAAATCGTTTCCCCTCCTACCAAATAACTCAATATTCTAATTGCGAACTCCAAAAATTCTGCATTTAAATAGAAATATAAACAAATGTGAAGTGCAAACGGAAAGTGGAAAATGGATTTTTGTGGTTTAGCCAGGCAGTCAACTTTTTTAGTTTCGCTCGACTGTTATGAGTGGCAACACGATGGCCAAAAAAGGAAAATGCGGCTGTTGGGAAAACAAGCAGAAAACCAGTAAAATGACAAAACAAGGCCAAATTGTTTCGTGTGTTTAATGCATTATTATTAACAGTCAAAATGAATTAAAATGGAAATGCAAGTGGAGCGGCGATAACGACAAACGATACACGATAAAGGATAAAGGATAAACGATAACGATTATGGCCAGCTGATTTATGGGGCTTTAGTTGCGGTCCACTTGACGTTTTATGGCCGACACTTTAAAGAATCCAGCAGCATTGGCAGTAACTCGAAAAACCCCAAAAATTGGCACTTGACATGGCCTGAATTTCAGCATTTTGCCTGGGGCGGTGGCCGTTGGGCGGAATGCGATGCAAATGACCACAGCAATGCATAAACCGATTCAATTGTAATTAAACGATTTCATATATATAGAATTGCACACACACACACACAACGTGAAATTACAAATGTAGCCAAACGACAACAGCAAGTGCAACAACCAATTGTAATAATCATAAAAGCTGTCCGAGCAGCACCAACAAAAGGGGTAATAAAAACAACAGCAAGGGCAGCAACTATTAAATTAATGTTGAAAACTGAAATCAATTTATTTTGTAGAATACGACAGCTATGTATGTGTGTGTGTGTGTGTACACACATTATGTAATGAATAAATCAGAAAGCTGCCAGGTAAATAATCAAATCACACACAAATTTCAATTGCACATACCAACAAAAAAAAACGAAACTAAAGAATGAAAAATAAATTTCTACTGCCTGCAGCTGTCGATATCCTTAAAGGAGCATGAGCTAATCCTATTAATCCTTCAGCTCGTAACCAATTTTCATATTTTATTTTTTTTTTGCAAACTGAGCCAATAATTTATTGTCTCAGTTAGGTGTTCGTTGGGGTTTTGTGGCTACACTGTAGTTTAAGCGAAAAAGCAAAGAAAGAAAGGTTTTAAATCTAAAATGTTTCAAATATTTCACAATTTAAACTTTGCAATTGATGTTTTTCTTACTATCGACTGCTTAAGAATAAAACAATTGCATTATTGTTGCATTATTTGCTTTATTTTTTCGGCAAATATTTATTTGCTTTCAACTGCGCTGCAATGGAATGATTTTTGTTGCCCGAAAATAAAGCCGGATCTCGTCGAAGCTTGTCGCTGTGCGAAGTCAACAGTTTAATCAATCACTTGTTGTGAACAACTATAATAAGGCACAAATCTGGTGACTTGACTAACTTTCCTTTGCGTAAGTTGATAAATCCTTTAATGTTCCACACACACATGCACAACGCACACGCACACAGACGCAGGCACGCACCAATTTTTACGACAAGAAAGCTTAGTTGGGATTTGCAGGGGTGCAAAGTGCCAGTAGAGAGTCTGAGACTGAGACTGAGGTTGAGACTGAGGCGTGTCACACGAAGAAGTCAACTTTCGATTTCGCCGAAATAAATCCACTTTACAGATTGAGACACAGGAGGCGCAGAGAGTAGAAGGGGTTTGAGGACCCACGGGGGAATTTCAATTCCGGCTAAGCACGACGACAATAAACTCATTGAACGACGAGCGCCGCAAAGACAAACACGTGCTCTTGGCGCTCTTCTTGGAGAAGGCGTCGATAGAGATGGCGAGAGGATGTCGTGCTCGAATAATTGAATTCATCAAAGTTAACTTGCACAATTGTGAAATGTTTGCCTGAAAGTGAGCGGGCGGGGCGGCTGACTGCCTACAGCTGCTGTCTCAACATTTGTCGAGTTAGTTTTGTAAAGTTGTGTCGCCTTTGATGATGGCAACGGCGAAAAGAATGGCGTATAAAAAGATTTACGAATTGACAAAGTGCAAGTAGGTTTTAGGGCACAACACGAGCCAACACCACACCAAAGCGATATACACAGACTAAGGATGAGCCTAAGCAACACAATCCGAGTCGAGTCGAGTCGAGTCGAGGCAGCAACACGAGCCACGAGTGTGGAACACACTGTGAGAGGACATCCGCAGGCAATGACACACACACACGACAAACAACTTGAAAATCCATGTCAGTGTCACGTAGCTGAGTGCCTACAACGAGAACTAAGAATAAACGAAACAGCAACAACAATGCGCACAACAAAACAATAAAGAACACAATTGGGGGACTACCTAGCGTATACTCGATATATCGAATACACTGTCTCTCCTCCACACCAAATGGGCTTATCTCAAGTTTAGTATGCGATACGGGAAAACGTAAAGCTCAGTTTAATATCTCTTAATAAGCACTGAGCACTTGCTAGAATGATGGATGAATAGTATATTTACATTACTGGTAAATTCACTTTTATGCTTTGCTATATTTAGCAACAAATTGAATATATGTTAATGGCAATAAGTGAATGTTGGAATGATTGATGAGTAGTATTATTCTATTAGTAATAACTTCACTTCATCTTTTATATGTAAATCAACGACAATGTTTCAAATAGATTTGCATTATTGTTGTTGAAGTCATATTTAGTGGAGGTTTCAAATCATTTCAAAATAAATTTAGAAATAAAAAAAATATAGAGACAAGAGATAAAACTAAATACTTGCTTGGGAAGTAAATTAAATATAAAAAAAACGTATTAGCAGGTAGAAATAGCAAATGTATTATGCATGTAAAACTAAACAGTTTTAATACTAATACTAAAACAGGCAAAATATATTTAGGAACATGTAATATGAAATTAAATATTCCAAAATATTAATTAGTTTTATATCTTGTTGGCTTTAAGAATTCCCCATTTTGTTGATGCTAACTTTAAGTTCGTTAGGGTCTCAAGTTGCTTCAGCTAGCGAAGCGACTCCTGATTGGATTATCTGATATATCTGCTACATCTATAAAGATGCTACTGTTGCTTGAATTTTAGCCTGAGCCGTTTTTGCTGCTGATTGGTGTCTTTGTTTTTCTTTTGGCTTTATTTGCTGTTGCTTGTGCTATTGTTGTTGTTTTTTTTTGCCTGTTCATCATGATGATGATCAGCGTCATCATCTGCTTCATCAGGCCGAGCTGTGTGAGAGAGGAAGCTGAAGAGAGAGGCTGGGGTTTGCCCTATTTGCGTTGGCATTGCGTATACGCCACGTGGCACGCACTTGATTAAGTCATTCGTTTTCAATGTTTAATCAATTATGCGACGTTTGCAAATTTGTGAGCTCGTCTTGCCTGCCTGCCTGCCTGCCTGCCTGCTCAATAGGCAGACACAAGTTGTTTAAGCTAATCACTTAAGCTGAAGCTATACGTCAAATTGTTGTCCATTCAAATGCCCTCGTCGTTGGCTTAAAGCCGTCCAAAAGTGGTTTTGTAGCTGTCCATTTTGGACAACTGCTCCGACACGCTGCAGGTCATTTTTCATTCGAATGAAAATATTGATTTTGCCGCCCCGTCGATGCTACTTCTAAAGGTTGCTGCTGCCTCTGCTGCTGCTGCTGCTGCTGCCTGTGGCTGATGTTGATGTCTGTTTGTCAGTCTAACGATTGCTTGCTGCGGTCGCTCATCCATTTCCATCCTGCCCAGGTAGCCAGCCAGTAGATTTATGAGTTCTGCGACTCAAATGAAATATCGCCGCGCGCAGTGGGCGCAAATATTTGCCCAACGAAACGCGGAGCGCGCAACGCGGTTGCGTCTCAAGCAAATCAGTGGCAAAAGCTGAAGCTGAAGCTGAAGCTGCGGCTGCAGCTGTTTGTGGCAACGTTTAAATATTTAAGCGGCCACCGTGTGGCGTGTGGCATGTGGCGTGCGGTGCGGTGCGACAAGTTAAGCGTAATAAGGTCATCAACGGGCAGTCGATGCGGTTAGTTGCCTGATTTATGAAGTTACGTACTCTCCGACCTGCCAGCATTGATAACTCGACAAGCATACGCCACGTTGTACGACGACGACACGGCACCTTTGGGTCAGTTGTTGTCGGAATCGCATTCGCAGTCAGCTTTCTGCTTTTCATTGTGCGCGTCTTTCTTGCGTTTGCAACATTTTACTCTATTTTTCGGACAAGCGATTTATAAACGTTACAAGCATAAATAAACAAGCAGCTGTTGAAAAATGCACAAAACGACAAGCTGAAAAGCGAAGTGGAGGGACGGAGGGAGGCTGACTGGCAACATGTGCTGTGCTCGCGCGTTGCGTCCATCGTTGTAAATTTATTTACTTTTGCTCTTTTATAAAATATTTTTTAATGCAGCCCACAGAGTGTTGCCAATTTGTGCAGATTTATAGAGCATGGCCAGGGCCATGGACAGCGAGCTGTCTGCCAATGGCCAGTAGCTTCTCTCCACTCTCTTCTCCTCATTCTCGTTCTCATTCTCATTCTGGTTCACGTTCAACTCCTGTCCAGCATGCTGTCGAGGGAGCAACACAAAAACTGCGCTGTTGACAATCGCCACAGGAACTGGACAGGAGTGGCAGCCTCGTTGTTGTTGTTGTTGTTGTTGCTGTTGCTGCTTCTGTTGTGGCTGTTGCAGTTGCCTCATAACTGATTGCTGCAAACACTTACGCCTTTTTTCAGGGGGCGGAAATGGGAGCATGCACTCGGCATTTCAATGCGTTGCGGCTGCCGAGTGAGTAGCTCAGTCATTAGGGATAGTCACGATTCTTGAGTGCATTTGCACGCACAACTATTCAGGCATCACTTTTATTGCTTATTATTATCATTAATATTTATACAAGTTTTTGTTATGATAAACGCTGAAAGGCTGTGGATTTTTAAATTTTAATTTTAGAAATTAATTGAATTTGTGGTGTTTTTCTTTATTTTGTTAAGACACAAACCACTACACGTATTTCAATAAGGGTTAAGTTAGTTATTAAATACGTTATGAAAAATGAAAAGAACACATTTTATTGATGCAAACAAGTCAAACAATTGTTATAATATTTATTTTTTCATTTAGCAAAATTGTATAAAAAATTAAATTTGTTAGAGTTGAGTTGCAAAGCTTTTTGGTACGCAGTGTTTGTCTATTTTCAAAGGACTTGTCCAAAATGACAAAAACTGTTAAAAATAAATGTATTTTCGTTTTAAGCGTATTGTTTTTAATACATGTTTTTCCAAATCCATACCATAAAATACATAATAATTATTAATGTGCTACATCATCTAAAATAATTACTGTCAAATGTGGCTTAAATTAAAATAATCAGAAAATTCAGATACATTGATTGCCAAGTTTGTAGATATAATTAGATATGCTGGAGAGAGATTTTTATAGAGATTTATTTGAAGTGAGTAACCCCAATGTTTGTCAGCTGCCCGTCTGTTTCGTATGCTCGAATAGAGGCATATAAAGAATCGGGATTTGTCAATTTGTCAGGATAATAGATTTAGTATGTTTACAAGTCTGGGCCTACAACTGTTTTCACTGCACTTGTTGTTGTTGTTGTTGTATTATTTCAATTTGTTGTTGTGCCGTTGAGAATGCAATTGCAATTGCTGAATTGAATTGCTTTTGCTGGCAGACAGGATGTGGTGCAATTCGAATTGTTTGTTGCCTTTGAATGTGGCTGCTGCTGTTGTTGCAGCTGTGTAAATGGGCGTGACTGTCTGCCAAATATGAGCACCGGAAATTAGCACAAAACCGTTAGAGCACGCACTTCCTTGACCCTTGGAGACGACGAGTGGTCGGGTGCAAATTGAATGGACACTGACGACGACGACGACGATGGCGACGACGACGACGCTCTGCAACCAAGCCGTGTAATTACTTTCGTCCCAGGACGTAAATTTGTGCGTGTTTGCTTTTAGGGCTAAAGCTGCAATCGCCAGTCAGCAGTCGACAGTCGCCGGTCTAAATTAACAAAAGGGCCGCCAATTAAAGGCTAATCAGCCACTTGACCATTTGACTTGACCGCACACAACACACAGTTTGAGGCTGCCCCTTGAGTGTGTGTGTGTGTGTGTTTGTTGCTGTGTTGCTAGTTTGCTTTCGAGCTGCTAAATGGATTTATGATGCAATCACTAACCGCATAAGGAATACCGAATACTTGAAACTTCTCACACGTTTCTCTAGCCTCAATGGCAGCGCAGCGCAGCACAGAACAGGCACAGAACAGGCAGCAAAAGTGGCCTAAACTCAAAATCAGGCGAATCCAACTTGCAAACCCAACACTGATTCAGTTTTTATTCTCTCACCATGCTGTGACAGGCTGTTTTTGGGGCATTACAGCTATGTGATTAGGTTAGAAAAGGGCAGAAGATTGTACAGAGACTAGACTAAATATTAATTAGGGAAATTCTTAAAGTTAAATATAATGTGAAATTATAATTATACGGTATTAGGTGTAACTTTCTGAATTTACCTAATTAATATAATAATATAATTCAAAAAATAATAATCTATATATATTTGTTTGCTGTATTACAGCAATGTGATTAGGTTAAAAAGGGCAGAAGATGAATATAATATAATAATATTAAATAAATATTAATTAGGGAAATTCTAAAAGTTAAATATAATGTATTATTTTTATTATACTGTATTATGTGTAGCCTTATGAATTTACCTAAATAATATACTAAAATAATTAAAATAAATACAATCTATATAAATATTTTGTTGCGGTATTACAGCAATGTGAATATGTTGAAAATTGCTGAAGATTGCACTGAGACTGTTTGGGAATTTCTAAAGTTTAATATAATATAAAATGGCATTATAATGCAATACAATTTTCTTAGTTTAAATATAATGTACTACAATTATTATATTATATTATATTTAACTTTAGGAATTTTCGCAATTAACATAATAACATAATTCAAATAATTGAAATAGATAATATAATGACAAGTTTTTTTTAGGCATGACTTTATTTCTAACTAAAATACAAAACAACCTAAAATTTGCAAAATTAAAAAGAAGGTATTTATTAAAGAATTAATCAATTTTCCATATATTCTAAAAACCCACAACTTCTTGATATATGTGTATATATTTATTTATGAAAATTAGAGTAGATATTATATAGGTTAAGATCAGGTATTCAGTAATATCCATTGTACCTTTTCTTTGGTGGAATACTAATGTGTACTTCAACTTAGTATTGATAAATTTGATTATCAATAACACTAGCCATTTTAGAGTAATTTCAATGAATAATCAATTGCAAATTATTAATTTGACTAACTTAAAAATCACTAGAATATGTGTATCCTGTAAGGCAATCAATTCTCTTTCATCAAAGAGTTTACAGATTTCGTTGTGACAAGTCGGGACTTGCAGCTTCAGCTGTAGCTCCAACTGCAGTTGCAGTAGCAGCTTTTGTCTTGCAACGGCGGGTGGGGAACGCCTGTGTGTGTGTGTGTTTGTGTGAGTGTGTGTGTTTGTGGTGCACAAACTTTTGCACAAACGTTGCACAAATCGAGCGAGTGAAGCGCAAAAAAAAAAAGGAGAAGAAAAGGAAAACGAGCTGTGGCAAATGCAGGAGGCAAAAGCGTGCAACTTTGCTTTGCTTTTGTGTTGCAGACTTTTGTGCGCTGCAGCAGCAACTTCGTTTGCGCCCATTTGAAATTCATAAATGTCTGTGTGTGAGTGAGTGTGTGTGTGTGTGGGTGTGATTGTGTGGCATATATTAGCATGCCTTGTGATGCTGCTGCAGCATGCATTTGGAAGAAGAAGAAAATGCGCACAATTGCCTATGAAATTGAGCAAACGAAATGGAAATGCGAATGGAAATAGCAAATGCAAAATGGCAGCTAATGAGCGAAAGCGGCTGGCACTCGAAAGCGTGCGTTAAGCAAAAGTTAGTTGTATGTGTTAATTAGAAGTTGGCCATAACAACAAGCAGCTAAATATCATGTTGTGGCCAGGCCAACAGAACACACGAAAACACAAAACTCATCAAGTGAGCGTAGTCAATCAGTCAACAGCTTGGCCCACAAAACAAGCCATTACGAGTGGTTTAAAATGGCCAACACGGCGGAGTAGAAAAAGCAGTTAGTCGAGTTGGCTCACAGATAAACACGAGACAAGCTAAACAAACTGCCAAACAAGTTTTGGGCGACAGCGAAAGTAAATATAAAAACTGACGGCCAAATTGAAGGCAAATGTTTAGTGCAGAGTTTAAAAAATAAAAGTGTCCCTGGGGCACATTTGGCAGCAGGTGCGGGCAGAGGGAGGGGGAGAAAGAGGGAGGAGGAGGAGGTGACGGCCTTGCGTCCAACTTTAGTGCGACCCTCGCACCTGTCAGACGCCACGTGTAAAATGCTGCCAACGGCAGTTTGACCCTCTCTCTCACTCTCTGCTCTCTCTTTTCGTCCTGTGTCTGGGCTCATTTCTTTTGTATATCCATGTCCGCGTTGTCCCTTTGTGTGTGTGTGTCTGTGTGTGTGTGAGCTCGCATGTAAATTGAAATGGGGCCAAAATGCCATTAAGAGTGTCGAGCAAAGTAACTCGCAACGAGCTCCCAGTTTATGTGCATTAAATTAAAAATTAACTGTCACCGGGGATGTATCGGGCCAAGCAACAGGCAACGGGCAACAATTGTGAGTTAAACGAACCTTTGTCAGGTGGAAATTCAGTTACACATATAAATGCGTGTTCTTAATTGAATAGCTGTCTGGGCAGCGACCAAAATAAAAACGAAGGGCATGAAAATGAAAGGAAATCTTCTCGTTACCATTTTACTTCAAAACGAACAGATTAAACGATTGCCATGATTTATTTATGCAGTTTTCAGCAAATAATTTTTTTATATTTGCATATTTTTTATTTAATTAATTAGTGTCATTTTAACTGCTGCTTGACTTCAAATAATTAATTTTTTGCCTCTCATTAGTCATGCGAAATGTGCGCTTTTTATCTTAGATCGTTGAACAATTAGCCAAATGTCAAGCGCTAAACACTTGTCTGATAAATTAAATATTATAAATTATGTGTGTTTTTGCCAGCGTAAATCTTGTCGTTAATCCTGCTGAGATATTTTGCTATCTGATGGCGAGTTTCACTTGCATTTGATTTGTTGTTCAGAGTTAAATGCCACATGGCCATTTGCCAACACTTTTGCACCATGCAACAGAGTAAATAAATTAAATTCCCATTTCGTATTGAGGCAATGCACAACTTTCAGACTAGTCTTGAATATGCTCCACTCTACCTATAGTCCAGGATAAGTTATTGTTGTTGCTGTTGCCGTGTTGCAATAACAAACTCATGCTAATTGCTTTGCTAACAACTGGCAACGACAACTTGGACTTGCACTAAGACCAATGCCAGAGCGGGGCAACAACTATAAATATTACTAAAATGTGGCCAACAACAAGGAGGTCTAGGAGGCCAGCAGGAAGCGAAGCCAACGAAGCTGCTGCAGAAGCACGCGTCCCAAGCCCAAGAAGACTTGTTCTGCTCTGGCCCACGGCCACCTTTAATTACGACACACACACACACACATAGCACACACATAGATACTGTTACAGAGTTAAGCTGACCAGCGGATACACGACGATTGACCTTTGCAGCTTAGGATGTTGCAGGTGCGACAGGTTGTGGCAGGTGTGGCAAGTGTGGCAAGTGGCAACAGGCAACTGGCAACACACAGCTTGAGCTTGTAAATTTGCACACGAACCGGCGATAATTGCTGGGAAATGAAATAAAAATGCAATTAAAGTCCACGACGACGACGACGACGACGATGTCGAGAATGTTGGCAACTCTGGTCCTGCTTCTTTTTAAATGAGCATTCAATTAAGAGGCGAGCAGTGGACAGCAGGACTCGGCTGTCAGGAGCATACACTTGATGGCAACCTCGCTGGCATTTATAAAATGATTTTTATCTTTATCAAATTAGAAAACGACAACAACGTGAGGCAACAACAGCACGAATCTACTCCTATATATATTTCCTCTCTCTCTCCCGCTCTCGTTTTATCTCCGCTGACCAATTTCCAGCTCCAGTCAGCCGCATCTGCAGTGTCACAGCAATTAAAACTGTGCTGTGGCATTGTGGAGATTACATCGCACTGGGAGGCTGCACGTTGGGAACGTTGGGGACGTTGTGGGGGGAGGGGCTGCGTGGGCGTTTGCCCGGTCAGTGAACAACTGTTAAATGCTTTGAAGTTTATTCTCAGATTCGCCAGACTGCTCACTGAATATATGAATGGGAAATCGGACTCTGCTCGAATGCCAGCCTCAAGCATACATATTTAAGCAGCAAGTCAATGTGTCCTGTATAATTCAATGAGACTGGCTAAAAGTCTAGTAAATCATTGAGCAGAGCTGACTGGTTGCATAATCCAGCAACTAACACGAAACCAATTGAATTAGTTTGCCTGACGACCGATTGAAATAGATATGAATTTTAAAGAGATGTACATTTTACGTCATTGACGTGATGACAATGTTTTATTTGATGGATCAACAATTTAATACAATTTTAATTTGTTTTTGAAATATGTACCAAAATAAATTGTATAATTTTGCAATAATTTTTCCTGCTTTTAAGTATTAATTTGCTTAATGCTTAAAAAGTAAAAGTCTGTTCGATGTTTGTTCATTGGCTTTATATCTTATAATAGCTTAATTATTATTAATTGCCAAAAATATGCGATCAAAGATTGCATTATGTTTTAAAACGAATTTAACAATCTATTGCTAATTAGAAAATTCAGCTTGACTTGACTTATCTCTTGCAATCGTTTAACTAATTAAAGCTAATGCCATGAAACTACTTTTATCATTGCAAATTAAGCTGTCGAGTATATATTTCGTTTGGTTGCCTTTGGCTACGTTTAGGAAAAAGCTTTTTCAATTTAATCCAGAGTCTAGTCATATAAATGCGGGCAACTGGCAATCAATACTCGTAGTTATTCAGAATGCACTCACTCTAACCTTTGAGTTGGCTTTTGCATAACCTTCAAAACCTTTTAAGCCGCTTTGCTTGTCCTTCAATAGCCAAAAGCCACAGCCCAAAACTGTCTCTCTCTCCCACTCCCACTCTATATCTCTCTCTCTGTCTCTGTCTCTGTATGAGCAAGTCGCCTATTGCATTTGATTCACTCAACAGAAGGGAGAAAGTGGAACTGGGAATAGACGGGGAGCTAAAGCTAAATACACCTGGTGCTTTTTTTGTGCGGTTCCTTAGCTAAAAGTATTTCACTTGGCTGCATTTTGGCAGTGTCTACAGCCGATGGCATTGGTTGGCTTTTCTGGTTTTTCGGTGGCTTTCGCACCACCGTCGGCGTCATGGATTATGCAAAAAGTTTTTCATTAATGTTGGATTTAGATATTTTTTCACGCTTTTCAACTCTTCGCCTGCTGGGCGCTTTTTCGCCCAGTTGCCTCCGCTTTTTGCGTTTGGCTGTTGACAACGCAACTTCGGGGGTCCCAGGATACGTTAACTTTTGTCCTGTGCTGCGCTATGTTGAGCTGTGCAACGCAGTGCAATGAAAGCTGCCACAAACAACAAACAGCGATATTCAGACAAACAACAACAGTCGAAACACGCGATGTTGCCACATGCAGCTACAGCGCCGACGTTGTTGCAACAAATTTGCCAAGCGAAACTTTTTTAGTTGCCATTTTGCCAGCAATAGAAATGAGTTTGCTAAACATTAAAACGATTTTCGGATCGAGCTCTGTTGCAAGCTCGCTTGCAAGCAATTTAATAATACAAATTAATTCCCTTTGAACTCGCATTACTTTAATTACATTTGCAGTGACAATAAAAGTAAAATGTTTAGGTTGTCATTATCATCTTGAACATAATGATATAAATTAAAGATTAATTCTATAGTAATTAATAAAAATCAGTAAAATATTTGCTTTCTTCTTTTATAACTTTTGACTGAAATAATTCTTTTTTGTGCTCCCTTATTTCATATCATAAGAAATTGTTTTCGTTCAGTGTATTTACACATTCTTCTACAAGACTCACTTTTAGCCCTAACTTTTCTGGTTTCTTTCTTTACTCATATAACATTTTTATATGATCATACCCATTAAAAATGAATCGGAAGTGTTTGCAGCAGTCAACAAAATAGATTATACACTTATATCCAAACTTAGGGTATTTTAAACATATACAAATCTATTATTATGCTAATCTTTGAAAATAGGATACTGGATATGTGTTAGTCTGATACTTTGGATTACGCAGTATTTTTATTATTTTTTTTTTGGTTTTTGTCGTATGGTGGTTTGGTTAGTTTTGGTGGTTGATTCTTTTGAGACACTTTTGCTGCTTTGCAGTGCAAATTGTTGGGTTTTGCCCCCGCTTTTTCGCTGGAGGTTTTTCGCTTTTCATTTTTTTTGTGTTTTCTTTTGTGGCGTTTTCGATTTGTCTTGCCACATCCGCTCAGCCCGGCGAGCGCCCTCTTCATTTCCGGCTCCCTTTTGCACACGCTCCAGCATTTATTTGAGTGTGTAAAGTTTTCTTACTTAAATTCTTTTTCGGCATTTTTTGGCAAAGGGTGACGGTGGAAGGGGAAAGGGTTCAGCTTTGGCTTCTGGTTGTGGCTGTGGCAATTTCGGAAAGTCTCCTTTCTTCCTGTTCCCATTTCATGGCAACTTTGATAGTTTTGTCAAAAGTTTTTATTGCGATTTGTTGCAGTCGTGTAAAAGTAATGCTTCCAAAACCAGCAAACAAAAGCAGCAGCAGCAGCAGAAGCGCATAAAAGTAGCTAAAGAAAAATTTGGAATCCCCAATTGATATTTCTGTTTGCTGTGTGTGACACAAAAAATACGAAAAAGAAAAACGACCAAGAAATGTGGACATCAACTCCAACTCCCAACTCTTGTACAAATGTTTGCCGCCGCCTTAAATGGTCTTTAAACATTTATTCGCTACTGTCTAGTTTGGTTACTGCTCTCTCTCCCTCTCTCTACTTGTTATCACAATTCTCGATGACCACCACATCGCCATAATTGGGCGGCGGCGTCTCGGGGCGTGCCGCTCCCGCCTCCGCAAGGTCGGCGTAGAATCGCGATGTTGCCACCGGCGGAGGCGACTCGGGACTGCTCGGCTCCCGATCGCGACTGCTGAACAGATTGCTGCGACTCAGGCGCCTGATCAGCGTCGCCGTGTTCTGGTTTATGCTGCGATAGTACTGATGTCTGGCCGGTCGGCCAAAGAGTCGCGACACAAAGTTATCCTCGGGTCCATACGGCTGTCTGACCAGCGCCCTCGACGGCGCGTTGCGGCCACGTTGTGGATTGGAGCGACGCGGATTGCGGGTCCTGGGAGGCGACCAGGTGTGAATGGTGGGCAGCTGCTGGTCCAAGGAGTTCAGAGTGGCTGACAAAATAGCAATGAATATTAAAATGATTAATGATGGCCATGAAAGCGGCATTAAGCTTTGCCAATTCAAAATGAAGCGAATGCGAATTTAATATTAATTGCTGATTAACTAACTGAAATATTCGCACAACATTATTTTTGATAAATATAAATGAAGCTTTTGAAAACTAAATGTTTGCCAGACAGCTCGACAGACACATAAAAGCTTAAATATTCCATATTAGAAAATATAGTTTAAATGAAATGATTTGATTTTGAGACAATATCAAATTAATAAGGCAAATATCAGATCAAAATGAATTGCATTATTGCTCTTGAAAACTTTATGATTGCCAAGTAGCTTGAAAGGAACTGCACCAAAATAAAGTTTTTTAAACAATAAAATTAGTTACAATAAAATTATTGCATTTAAAATGCATTAAAGCTCTTTCTTGTAATGGAATAATTGCCATCAAGTTCGAAATTGCGTAAATGGGCAGTTAATATCATTTGTTTTTGCTTAATTAAATTAAATATCACAACAAAATGAACTATTTAAAGCTCTTCATAATTGTAAAAGAGATTCAAAAGCATATGCATGCAATAAACTTTAAATGTCATTATTTTTGTGTTAACATTTGAAATAATTTAAGAGTTCATTCTTTTGGTTGGCAAATCAGCAACAAGAAAGCCTTTAGTTAAGTGAGCTTCAAGTTGCATAAAAATAAATTCACTTTCATTTGGCTCATTTCTCATTTGGCATCTCAAGCGTTTGCCAAGATTAATTGAATGCTGTTCGCTTTAAACGAGGTTCGCTTTGTGGATGCCACATTGTGTTGCCCCGTCGCTTTGTTGCGTGTTGTTGCGTGTTGTTATTGTTGTTGTTGTTGCTACTCACATGTGTCGCCGTCCGCCGTCTGCTGTCGCTTCTTTCGCAGCTCGCAGCCGCTTTTCACGCACAAAGCGAAACTGATGATGAAAATGACCATACAGATGCCGGTGGCAGCGCCCACTGCAAAGGCCAGCTTCACATCGTCCTCGTCAAAGGTGTGCGTGCCTGGCACCTGGTCAGCGGGCTGAGCTGCCGCTCCACCGGCGAGCAGCTCGTGACTGACGCGCTCCAGGCAGTTGCGATAGCGCAGACAAAGCTGTTCCCGATTGCCCTCGCAAACGTCGATGAGTGTTGACAGCTCGTTCCTCTCGTCCTCCTCCGCCTGTTGTCGCTGCTGCTCCGCCTCCGCCTTCTCCTCGTCGGACTCGTCGGGCAACTCTCGCCACACTTCCGCCACAGGTTTGGGGTCATCAGCATCGTTGTTGCTGTTGCCGTTGCTGTTGCTGTCATCCAAATGCTCCAATCGCTCAAATTTCAGGGGCTGGTCAGAGGACGCGTCAAGCTGCACGTCAAGTGGATGTGTCTGCGGCTTCTCCTCCAGGCAATCGCTCATGGCCACCCTGATGCCCCTCAGGCTCAGCCAGGTGGCGACCTTGCTCAGCGCCCGATCGCAGTTCAGCGGATTCTCCTCCAGGTTGAGCGAGGCCAGATACCGCGGAGCATGGAACACATTGATGCTGAGTGTTATCAGCATATTCTGTGCCACATCCAGCTGCCGCAGCTCTGGCATTCCGCTCAGCGTCTCAGCGCTCAGCTGATTGATCTGAGCATTGCGCAGATTGAGAGAGCGGAGCGACGTACTCCTCAAGAGTGGTCCACTCCCTAAAGTGGCCAGTTTGTTGCCCTCCAGATTGAGGTGCGTCAGCTGCGCGTTTGTCTCCAGCAAGTGCTCGTCCACCTGCTCCAGCCAGTTGTAGGAGAGATCCAGCGAGCGCAGGCGCCGCAGCTGGGCAAAGGCATCCACGTGGAGGGTGTGAATCGCATTGTGGGCCAGCGTCACATTGATCAAGTGCACCGTGGTCTAGGGAAGCGTAGAGAGAGAGATTAATATTTGTGATAGAATTTATAATTAATATTAATTTATTTCAATTATATAGTAAAATAGTATGCAATTGAGGCTCTCAGGCTTTTCAGTTTATATCATTTCCCAATTTAATATTTATTAGAAAAAAGGGAGAATATTTGTGTTCGACTCTTTATGACAAATATTAAATTATTTTTTTATGACTATTTAGCAAATTATAATTTAATATAAAGTACAAATAAATAGGGACATTATTTTTAGGGAAAATCATTAATTTATTTTATTTATTTAGTTATTAGAATTCTAGCTTAATAATGCCAGAGCAGCTGAGGCCATCAGGCTATTTAAGCTTATTTTTCAATTTACTAGTTGGCTTAATAAAGTTTGCTTGCAAGTTTTTATTTGGAGTAATAAATAATTCAAAAAGATAATAACTGAAGTTTCTTAAGCAGAAACTAGAAGATTAGAGCTGGACAAGAAATTAGAGTTTATTAAAATTGGATTAATTCCAATTTTATACTACTCATTCGTGTTGTTGATAGGTCAGTATTTAATACATTTCTTCTGCTCAAAAACTCATTCATATATATAATTCTATGACAATTACAACTAAGCAGAATATATGCAAACAATTTTTTTTTTATGTATTACTCCTATAAATCATCTGAACTAATTTTGTCAAGTTGTTGAGATAGTTTGCCTCAGCATTTCATCATTATTATCTTGTAGTAACTTCATAACAATTGTAATAATTTGTAAAACAATCACGCCAACTGATAGATAGAGGACTTCCCGCATTGAGTCACTTTTGTTTCACAGAGCGTGAATATACAAAAAAAAATAGTGTGCTGGCAAACATGGCGAGAAACTCACCTCAAAACAATCGGCGTCAATGTTGGTGATATCATTGTAGCTCAAATCCAACAGCTCGACACTTTTGGGCATTTCAATGCTGGCGCTTATCAAGCGTTTGGCGCTGCACAAAACACAAAGAGAGTGAACGAGTGAGAGAGAGGGGAAAAGTAAAAGTATTAATTGGACCGAAGACTCACCTGCAAATGGCGCGATTGCGTTGTGAGTGTAGATCACAGTGACACACGCTGGGACAGTTGAGCTGCAGTTGGGTCTTGCTGCGACAGACCTGGAGGACGACGCAGAGCAGGAGGCCCACGTAGAGTAGAATCTGCTTGAGGCCTAACCACATTTTAGGCTGGATCACGCATTGTAGTGCCATAGATCTTGGGGCGTTTCCTTATATATTATAGATGTGCTTCAACTCGACTCAGTTGACGAGCATTTTGGGGTGCCCTCGTTTCACGCACCGCCTTTCAACCATCGACTAACAAACTGAATCGGAGCCAACTCCAACGTGACTAAGAGCGGAGCTGCTTCCAGCCAATGGGGCATTTGACTTGGACCCCAAACTATTACACTCGATCGTCAAGCAACTGCAAGAGAGTTGAGATATGCTCGACTCTTGCTCTATTGTAGCGCAGCGCTTCCAGTGCGATAAGATAAGCTGATTGGGGCTTATCGAAACAGTTGTTGGGTGAAATGCAAAGGTATTCCCGTTGTGGAGGCCTCTTTGTTTGCCTCCAATTTGTGGGCAAGTGCAGGTGTTTCCTCACGTCTGAGAGCGACTGGAACAGCCTCATTAATAACAAATGGGGCGCTGTTAATTTACGCTGATTTTACAACCCAAAAACACAAAACAGGCGACGGCAACGAAAGTAATTTCTCATTGAGTAACGTTTCTCTTCCGATTCGTGAAATACAAATAAAACGAACATGATTTTGATCAATGCTTCTACGATAACAAATTTTATTCGTATATTAGTTTAATTACATCTGCAGCGGACATCTGTACATCGTATTGAGGCGCATAATATCCGCATCGCTCAGTGCAAGTCGTTGTCCTATTTGGTTTTGACCCTCCGGGTCGAGGGCAACGATCGTAGCCTCTCCGTTCTTGGAGAAGGCTTTAGAACTATAGTGCAGAATGCTTGAATAGTCGTAGGGCACATCGAAATCGCCCACGCGTTCTTCTTCGTACTTTTGGAAGTTGTGCTCCTTGCCCTCGGTAATGTTCTCTTCCACAATCTTGACAAACTCGTCCCGATTCGGGGCACATTGCTGATGGTGGAAGCCCAAGGTGTGGAGTAACTCATGTTGAATGGTGCCCAGCTTGAAGCAGCCGGTATCCAAGGGAGCTGGCTTCAGTTTGACGGTCTGCTCGCCACCGCGGTAACCGACCTTTGAGCTGCAGCCGGAAGTGGAAACCATAATGAGAACATAGTCCAAGTTGTCTGCGGTAGCTGGTATAAAACGTATGCAGGAGACACGTTCGATAAACCTCATGCCAGTTTCAATATGAGCCACTTGCTGATCCTCTGAGTAGAAACAAAATTCAATTAGGGATTGCAGTAAATACTTTTCAAGCACCTACCGAATTCCTCTTCGATCTTGTAGTAGACTGTGGCATTTGGCCAGTGGCGAGTTGGGGCCAATTCCCCGTTCCTGAGGAACTCCACTTCCATGTCACCCTGAAAGTAGCCAGCAGTCAGCTCAGGATCAGTTTCCTCTAAGGACATGCTGTGTGGCGCCGTTGAGACGCCCAGGCAGAGGCAGCCCAGCAACAAGACGACGAACTTGCTTCCCGAACTATTCATTTTCAACTAATCCACTGGAAGTGCCAATTAGTCTAATCGAACCATAATTGCGATTAATTTTTGGCAAGGTTATCGGCACTCGATTGGGTTTTCTTAATCAAAACACATTTTATGGTTGTTTCAAAGTTTTTTGGTGAACTGATATGCTTTATTATCACTTTTGCCAAATTAGTTCGCTTTGAGATGAATTCAAAGTCGGAGAAGGGTTATTTTATTCTCTGTACTTATTTTCAAAGTCAAAGTAATTAATTAATTAATTTAAATTTGTGCAGTTATCATCCTGGGTTAAGTCAACATTTTATACAGCTGATGCTGGTAGGTTAAATGGAAAGAAAATCAATTCCGTCAATCTAATGTGCATTGATTTAGGTCAAGACGTTTGTTCTGCATTCGTGGTTTTATATTTTGGTTTGTTGTTAATATAAAGTAAGTCTAGAAACAAGGTGTTGCTGCCTTGTAGAAACTTCTCATACAAATTTGAATACGCGATTTAAGAGTAGAAATTTTACCATTCGATTGAGGAGAAATAGTTAAATATATAGAGATTTTATTTACACCTGCAATGGGCATTTATACATTGTGTTGAGGCGAATAACGTCTCCATCGCTCAGTGCACGTCGCTGGCCCATTTGTTTTTGACCCTTTGGGTCGAGGGCAACGATGGTCGGCTCTCCATTCTTGGAGAAGCCCTTGGGCCCATAGTGCAGAATGCTGGAATAGTCGTAAGGCACACCGAAATCGCCTAGTTCAGTGTCATCGTACTTTTTGAAATTGAACTCCGTGCCCTCGATAATGTTCTCCTCCATAATTTTGATAAACTCGTCACGATTTGGAGAGTTTTGCTGATGACGGAAACCCAAAGTATGCAGCAGCTCGTGTTGAATGGTTCCCAATCTAAAGCAACCGGTGCCTAATGGAGATTTCTTCAGATTTAAGATCTGTTCTCCACCCCAGCAACCAACCCTTGAGTTGCAGCCAGCAGTGGAAACCTTAACTAGAAGATAATCCACGATTTCAGCTGTTGCAGGCACAAAACGTATGCAGGAGACGCTCTCAATAATCCTCATGGCAATTTCAATATGAGCGATATGTGGATCACCTAAATAGAAACTCATTTGTAGTAAAGATAGTGACAAATAAATGTTGTTGAGCAGCTACCGAATTCCTCTTCGATTTTGTAGTGGACAGTAGCATTTGGCCAGTAGCGACTTTCCGCTAAAATGCCATTCCTGAGAAACTCCACTTCCATGTCACCCTCAAAGTAGCCAGAGGTCAGCTCTGGGTCAGTTTCCTCTAAGGACATGCTGGGTGGTGCTGTCGAAGCCCCCAGGCAGAGGCAGCCCAGCAACAAGACGACGAACTTACTCCTCGAACTATACATTTTAAACTAATCCATTAAAATGGCAATTAGACCAACGAAACGTAGTTACATCGTAAGTTATCAGTGGTGAATTCGGATTTCTTTATCAAAAACTAAAACACTTTTTATGGTTATTTAAAGTGTTCGCACGATATCAGACATAGCTGAAGGTCTGGCTTGGGGAATGGAATTGTTTTATTATTATAATTAATTGGCAAAAAAAAGTAGTTGGCATTTACCTAAATTGCAATTAGGCTCAAGGTGAGAAGATTGTCTGATTTATTAATGTTTGAAATGATTACAAGTCATTGTGTAAATTTTGTTTGAATATCAAATAGTTTTCATTGAAATATTTTGTATTATAAAATTGCAATTAGACTAACGTATTTGATATAACCATTTGAGAGAACTTTGACATTAATTAAAATTGTATTTTCTAATCAAAACTGGTTTGAAATCATGTACACGTAAATATAAATATATTATTCTATTCCTTGCAGTACAAAATCTGTGTATTTGCCAGTCGAGTGAGATAGAATTGTGGTTGCATGGCAAGATGAATATTCGAGCCACTTGCTAGGGTAACAAGTCCCGGAATAGCCACAGCAAAAGTCCCTTTTTTTTTTTTATTTACACCTGCAATGGGCATTTATACATTGTGTTGAGACGAATAATATCTCCATCGCTTAGAGCACGTCGCTGGCCCATTTTTTTTTGACCCTTTGGGTCGAGGGCAACGATGGTCGGCTCTCCATTCTTGGAGAAGCCCTTGGGCCCATAGTGCAGAATGCTGGAATAGTCGTAAGGCACACCGAAATCGCCTAATTCAGTGTCATCGTACTTTTTGAAATTGAACTCCGTGCCCTTGATAATGTTCTCCTCCATAATTTTGACAAACTCGTCACGATTTGGAGAGTTTTGCTGATGACGGAAACCCAAAGTGTGCAGCAGTTCGTGTTGAATGGATCCCAACCTAAAGCAACCGGTGTCCAATGGAGCAGGCTTCAGATTTAGGATCTGTTCTCCACCCCAGCAACCAACCCTTGAGTTGCAGCCAGCAGTGGAAACCTTAACTAGAAGATAATCCACGGTTTCAGCTGTTGCAGGCACAAAACGTATGCAGGAGACGCTCTCAATAATCCTCATGGCAATTTCAATATGAGCGATATGTGGATCACCTAAATAGAAATCACATTTGTAGTAAAGATAATGACAAATATATGTTGTTGAACAGCTACCGAATTCCTCTTCGATTTTGTAGTGGACGGTAGCATTTGGCCAGTAGCGACTTTCCGCTAAAATGCCATTCCTGAGAAACTCCACTTCCATGTCACCCTCAAAGTAGCCAGATGTCAGCTCTGGATCAGTCTCCTCCCTGGACATGTTGTGTGGCGCTGTTGAGGCCCCCAGGCAGAGGCAGCCCAGCAACCAGACGACGAACTTACTCCTCGAACTATACATTTTAAACTAATCCATTGAAATGGCCTTTAGGTTAACGAAACTTATTTAGTTAGTTAGTTATCAGTGCTGAATTGAGATTTCTTTATCAAAAACTAAAACACTTTTTATGGTAGAGCTGAAGGTCTTTCTTGGGGAATTGAATTGTTTTATTATTATTGCTATTTGGCACAAAAAAATTAGTTGGCATTGACCTAAATTGCAATTTATCTCAAGGTGATTGTCTGATTTTGTAATCTATTCACATATGTGAATCTTCGAAATAATAGAAGTATTTATACTTGCTAAATTCTTACAAAATCATAACATTTAAAAGAAATTTGACGTTGGGGATATGTTTAAGATATTTTTAATTTTAAAATTTAATAGTTTACTCTCGTTACAATGATTTGAGAGAACTTTAAATTCAATAAAATTGAAATCAAGTATACGTAAATAAAACAATATTAATTCAATTCGCTAACTACAAAATTCTGTGAATTTGCCAGTCGAGTGAGAGAGAATTGTGGTTGCATGGCAAGATGAATATTCGAGCCACATGCTAGGGGGTAACAAGTCGTGGAATAGCCATAGCAAAAGTCCCTCTGCCCCTTTGCACATACTCGGTGCTTGGTGAAGTGGGCTTGGGAAGCACACTTGCCACTCGCTGGTGGAATGAAACACTTCCATCCGCTGCATCTGCAACGAGCGACGAGCGACGAGCAACGAAAAAACTTCAAGTCCGGCCTGGGGCCAGTTGCTACAAGTTGATCGTTAACCAGGACGCGACGTTGACTCGAGGCTACTTAACAGCACAGCTTGAGCTTCCGGTGCTCCAGTCAGTGGTGAGCCGTGAGAGTCCATGGCTCTGTTGCCGTTGCAGTTGCAGTTGTCCCAGGCCAAGATGTAATGGCCGCAAATCCACTTGCCTCGCCCCCCTGCGCTCTCTGTTGCTTCCTCGTCCGTTTGCGACTTGCTTCCGCACTCGGTTTGTTGCCTTTAATTTATGGCCATGGCCTGGCGCGCCTCAGTGACAGACGACGACGACGACGACGACGGCGGCGGCGGCGGCGGCGTCTCTTGTCAGTCGTGGGTTGGGCGTGGCACTGCTTGCCACATCCGCTGTTTGTTTGCACCGCATGCCCCACCGATCGGCACAATGTGAGTGCGGCAGCAACGAGAAGAAGAAAAAGAAGAAAATTCAGAACAAACTTTTTCACACACATTCAGCGCAGTTTTCGCAGTCGCATCGTCGGAAATAGTTAACTTTTATATGCATTTCAAATCAGAAACTTTTGCATTCAAACTTTATTAAAATTACGTTTGATGCTCGTCCAATTGCCACGCCCCCTCGCCTTCATTTTGATCCCAATTGTGCCCCTTTTATTTTGCATACCCCATTTTTACCCTTGCCACACTTTAAAGTCTGCAGCTCTTTTTTTTTTCATTTTTTGTCAGCATTGTCGGTTGGCATCTCTGCAGCTCTGCAGCTCTTTGTTTGCTTGTATTTGTTAAAACTCTGCAAATTGAGCATATTTGCTATATCATTGACTGATTCCATCTTCAAATAAAGTGTGGCAACAATTTCTCGCATGTCGAGATGAAAGACTTTCGGTTGCAGTTTTCAGCTTCCCAATTTCACTCGATTTTACTTGCGTTCTTTGATGTCATTAGAACTTTAAATTTCCAGCTAACGAATGTTATTATTTTGCTTGTTTCTTGATACGATTTTCTAAAGACATTTAAAGGAAATTCACTTTGTTAAACGATTGCTATTATTTTTCTTATCTTTCTTTTACTTAACCGATTTTTAAGTTACTTTTGGCATTTGAATATTTTGAAATGAAATTGTTTAATTGGAATCAGATTGGCATAAAGCTGTGTTGATGAATTATTAATTACGCAAATAAGATTTCAAAACAAATAAGATAGTTTATTCAAATTGTATTAAATTTGATTCATTAGGGAATTTATTTCATGATAAGATAAATAATTAATAAAGCAAATACGATTTCAAAGCAAATGAATTATTTTATTCAAACAGTATTAAATTTAATGCGTATACTTGATTAATTAGCGAATTTATTTGACGATGAGTTAAAATAAATAATCAATAATGCAAATACGATATCACAACAAATTAGTTATTTTATTCAAATTGCTTTAAATTTAATGCATATAATTGATTAATTTATTAGACGATGAGAATAAATAATTAATAATCCAAATACGATTCCAAAACAAATATTTTATTCAAACAGTTTTAAATTTGATTCATTAGCGAATTATTTGACGATGAGTTAAAGCTATTTTAATTCATATAAATGCTGAATTGTTTATTATGTTTTAATGAGCGTATCTGATGTTCGTGCAATCGTCGATAGTTTTTGCCTTTGACTTGTTTTAGCAGCACATTTGCATTATTGTTTTGGCTACTGGCGTTTTTGTGGCATCATCTTCCCAGCAGTGGCTGCAACAGCAGCAGCCATTTGGACCCGCAGCTGCAGCGTTGCAATCTCACTCCCTGGCAAAACCTCTTCGCACTAATGACCGACATTGCTTCCTAATTACAAAAGTTTTGCATGCACTCGCTGCACTCGTCGAGGGTTGATTTTTCCCCTTTCTTTTTGGTGGAGGGGGGCCGAAAAAACTTTGCAGTTTATTTTATTTCCTTTATTTAATGTTCGAGTGCTTAAAGTTGAGCCTTTCATTTCGTTTGGGCAGCGACTGACGAACGGCTCCATTAACTGGACGTGGCTGCAACATGATGACCATGAAGAAGAACAAGAAGACGACAGAACCGCGCTACACATGTTTGCCCACTTGTGGAGCAGCGGACCGAGAGGGGCAGCGTAGGGTCTGTAGCACGCGCAGAGGCGCATATGTCATGTGACACATGTGGCAACGAGTCAGAACGGGCTGCAGGCCAAACTCTCACACCAAAATAGACGAAGGGACAATGGGACAGAGGCGCACTTAATGATAAACAATGTTTGCGGTCAGTTTAACATGCCGCGCTATTACCCCCAAAACACTAACCCCTGCTTCGCATGCCTCCCCTGAAAACACACTCAGACTCTGACACCCACATAACGAGAGGACAATTTACACAGATGCTGAAACTGGCCGACAGAGGGCGCATCTAGCGCAAAAAAACGAAACAAGATATCAAAGGCGACCTGCAAACGACGACGACTCAATGCACTATGAAAAGTCGAAGGCGGTTGTGAATATCGTATACTAAAGTATAGTTGGTGATAATACAGATTATTTTGGAGGTCTTTATACTAAATAGAGAATATATAACTGGGTTAAAATATTCAGTATTCAATTAACATAGTTCATTTGAAAGCATACATATAATGGCTATAAAATTTCATTTTTAGTTTATTGAATGTAATAGTCAAATATTCATTTAATAGGGATAATTTTAATGAACCTCCACTAAAAAGATAACGTATAATATGGTGATTTTAAAATAAGAAGAATTTTTAATGCACTGATTTATATATTAATTTATATTTTACTCATTTTATTGTGAAATATTTATTTGAAATGAATGCGAAAAGTGTTGATGTATTTTATTAGTCAACCCACTAGATTTCGTTGTAATGTATTTAATATTTGTTACTTATTTATTTGCCTATATGAATTTCCCTAGTCATAGGTTAGCCAATTATCTAATTTGTTTTTGTCAGCAGAATAATTTAATTCGTTGAAAGTGCATCGCATAACTGAAGTAGCCTGCATTGGTCTGGCGAAAATGCGCTACACATGCTCGTAACAAGCTGGCAAGCAAAGCAAGAAGAGCGAGAACGGCAAAAACAACATGCTTAAAAGAGCAGTAAATGAGAATTTATCCACTTGCTGACCAGCACACACACTTGCACACACACTCGCACACACTCTCGCACACACTCTCGCACACACACACGAGTCGAGTGGGATACACGCACATCGTAAAGTTTTAATCGGATGTTGTCCAGCTTTACATGACGCCATCTACTGGCTTAGAGTGCAATATCCTGTGGCACGCGATAACATCACATACACTGTGAGCCGGCAATGACGAGGGAGCGGGGAGCAGAATGCAGAGAGGGGATACACACCAGTGTTGCCGTCAGCTCGTTACAGAAAAAGGCTAGATTGATTATACAAAAAGGATAGAAAAGGACAAAAATTTAAAACAAAAGGACAAAAAACAAGACAAAATATTTTTTTTATACATTTTATGTAATATCACTCTTTATTGGTTGCCAACTCGTTTAGAACATCGTCAATGTCATCATAGCAAACTTCTAAACTTAGATTTTTTGTAGATTGAATGCTTCCAATCATTTTTAAATATTGCTCAGGAATTTCATATTCATGGCAACATACGCCTTTCCGGCGTAGCCCAAACATAAAAAATAAAAAACAATTTCAATAAATGTGTGAAACAAAAGAGTATTAAAATATAAAAATATTTACCTGATCGATAAAATCGCATTAAAAGTTTCTATTTGCAGTCGGTTGCGCAATTTGGTTTTTACCAAATAAGCTTGGCTAAAAACACGCTCAACCTCTGCATTTGACAGTATTTGACAGTATTTGCAGTATGCCTTTTCATTGTCTTTTTGATCGCGACACATCCACTGCACCAGATTTACGATTACAACAGGGTTGCATTTATTTAAAAGTGCTGCTATCGATATAAAAGTAATGTACATTTGGATTACTTTTCAGCACTTTACACAAAAATAAAACGCGGATAAAAAAGGCCAGGCCAAAATAAAAAAAGGACAGATAAAAGGCTAGGGGATGTTTTAAATTTTTTCCGGCTGACGCAGTTAAAAGCCGGACAGATCTGTCCGGAAAAAGGATAAAACGGCAACACTGATACACACACACACACACACACAGACTCGCATTCCCACAGTCGCTGTTGTGCGTTGTTTATGCCGGGACAAAACGCTTTTGGCCCTTTGCCGTTTGATGGCATTCGGCATCGCTATGAACTCGAGCCACGCACTGCCTCTGCCTCTGCCTGTGCCACTGCCACTGCCTGTGCCACAATGCCGCACATGGCACACAACAAAGCGTGTGCAGCGGCATAGGACTAGACACAGCTTGCCACCCGCCTCTCGCTCGCTTGCAACGTGGCAAGCCAAAGGCAGTGGAAACAGTTGCCACAAAAGGCTTAAAAAGTGCTCACAAAAAATCAGCAGCCAGCGAAATGTGTTGTTTTTGCTCGCCCAGACAGACAGACTGATAGCAGAAGTGGCATGTGGTGTGCGGCGTGTGGCGTGTGGCATGTGGAAGGGGCAGCGTAGAGTGTTGCTACACGCACACTTGGCCTGACCAATGGCCAGAGTGAAGGCAACAGCGCCAGCGCCAACGTCGTTGTCATTGTCGTGACAGGAAATTAAGATGAATGTGGCGAACAAACTGCAGCTCCGAAAACTACTGGACACTGGTTGTGGCAAGCAGCGACGTCGTCGCAAGTGGCACGCCAAGTTTAACCAAGGGAAAGGGTATTGTTGTGTAGTTACAATTTCCACTTGCTTTTTCCCTGTTTGTGTTGTTTGTCACTGTTGCTGTTGCTGTTTCTGTTCCTGCTGCTTGACGGCCTCTTAAAATATTCATAACACAAACTGTTGCCACTATCTGCTGCAGCCAAGCCGCAAATGTGCCACCAGCGGGTGGTAGCTCCCTGCAGAGTGGGAAAGGGGCACAAGGAGTGGAAGGGGAGGGAAGGAGAACTGTTGCAGGGTCTCTAACAAATGGCTGTGTTGTGTGCAAAAGTTGCGCGTCTGAATTAATTGATTTTTATGAATTAGCCAAGTGACTTTTTTGCGCAAGAAACAACGTTTGTAATCCAGGGGGAATAGGTGTGGGAATGCAGGAGAAAACTGCTGTGATGAGAGATTGAGTAAGGGGATTCAATAGACGGTGTAATGCAACGTTAAAGAGGGCATTAATACTAGATAACATTTATTTAATTATTCGTAACTCTCATTGCTTACAATTCTCAATTCTTCCTAGAATGACTAATATAATTATTTATTTCGGCTCAAAGAAGAGCATTTTAAAAAAGTAATAATATTATTTTACGTAATGGTATAATAGATTAAAAGTACAATTTAAATTTGGTTTTGATAAGACGTAAAAATATTTATAAAATCAAATAAGAGTTTTAAACAAATTTTCAACATCAAAGATTAAATTTATGATGGAACTTTTAAATGCAAATTAAAATTTGATAATCATTTCTACAAATTAATCTTGTTTGTTAATGTGCATAAAAATCAAATTACATTATAATCATTACAGTTTTTTTTATTAACAAATAAATAGCAAATACATAATTTTTAGTTATTTATATAATAACTAAATTTAATTACAATCATTACTGTCGCTTTTACCTAAGAAAATTCATAAATTGATCTGCATTTGACTCTAAAAAACCTAACCAAACAAATTACTTATATAATCTACACCTCTTATTTTCTTCCATTTTTTAAATTGTTGAGTAATGACACCAAAGCTTAAACTTACTATTTAAGTATGTTATATGTAGCTAATGACCTTGGTCAAAATATCTGTCAGTGCCTTATTTGGAAGAATCTGTTTTGTTTTAGACAAAGTTGAAATGTTGGGGCTGAAGTTGTGCCTTTGCTGTATAGGTTTTGCGGCTTTTGGTGATGGAAAACTTTTCAATTGAAATTGCAGTGGAAAGTTGCTATTTAGTTATTCGTTTACCTAATGTTTACCATTGTTGTTGACTTTACGCAAAAGGTTGTTTGGAATCTACTCAAATATTTAAGGACCAAGCGATTACATTGTGAATTAGCTCAAAATTACCATTAAACTTTGAACAGTTTCCGTTTTCGAGCTGCTGCTGGTCGGGGATAATAACTTAATTGAGCCATCGCATGCATGGAGAAGCTCATTAAAAAGTTGAGCAACTGTCTTCGACTCTGTGAAATTCTCGACAGAATAATTACAGTGGAACCGTCGCTCTCTTGAAGAGACTGTGTATAAAAGAAACTGTCGAGTTGTCGCTCGATTGTAGTCCTGGACATGGTTCGTTACGTGCCTCTGCTGGCCGATGGCCAGCCCGTGAAGCTCTCCTGGCCCTTGAGGCTCTTCCGCCTGAACCACATCTTCTGGCCACTGGATGAGGGAACCTCTCCGACCTGGCGACGCTTTGATTACTTCGTTGCCGTGGTCGCCTGGGCTGTTCTCATGCTGCACAACGATGCCGAGCTGCGCTATTTGCGCAATCAGACGAATAATTTGGATCTGCTGCTGGCTGGCGTACCGACTTATCTCATCCTGGTCGAAGGACAGTTGCGCAGCATCCACATTCTGTTGCACCGCCGGCAGTTGCGGGATGTGCTGCAGGAGTTCTTCGGCTCCATCTATGTGGACCCCAAGAAGGAGCCTCTGATCTATCGGGGAATCCAGGCGAAACTTCGCTTAAATCGCGTCGTTTCCGCTCTCTATTTGGCCGCCGTCTCGGGCTACGTTGTGGCGCCCTTGATAATGCTGGTGCAGGGACGCAAGGACTATCTGTTCTCCATGATACCGCCCTTGGACGTGTCCGCGCTCTACATATTTGTGCCCTTCACATTGAGCAGCGTCTATGTGGCCCTGCAGATAGTCACAATGGTTTTCGGAGAGCCCGCGTTGCTCTGCGAGCTGATGGCCCATCTGAATGGACGTTATATGGTGCTGCAGCGCGATTTGGATGCGTCTATAGCGAAGATTGTGGAAGCCCAACAACGGCATCGCATGGCGCAGCAAATGCGGCAAGTTGTGGTGCAAACTTTGCGTAAGAACGTGGCATTGAACCGGTTCAGGGATCAAATGGAGCTGCATTTCACGGTTCAAATGTTCATCATGTTCGCCTTTAGCGCCCTTTTGTTGTGCGCCTTGGGCTTCAAGACTTATACGGTGGGTTTGTGCCGCCATCCTGAGAATCGCTTTAGTTTTGTGTTCACTGATTGCAGAGTCCGACGGGAACTTATATTTATCCCATCTGGTTTGGCGCCAAGACGGTGGAACTGCTTTCGCTGGGACAAATGGGCTCCGATATCGCCTATATGGTAGATGAGTGCATAGATCTATTATTATATTTATGATTTATTCGCAGCGGATTCGTTTTCATATTCGAAAATTTCAGAATTGCACAAGATTTTTATTTTGAAGTGCTCAATTTTCTCCTAATAATTGCAACACGATTTTGTATACTAACTGAATTTTATTTATTTATTTTTAGATGTTTTGGGTGTTAAGTTTTTTAAAAAATTAGTATCCACAATATTTCTGTTTTTAAAAATATCAAATTTCTGAGTTTTACAAGAATTTTATTTTCAAGCGATTATTTTTGTTCTAAGTATTTTTTAAATTGAACATGAATTATTTTGTCATTTTGTCGTAATGAGTGCGTTAATTATTTCACTTCTACATATTCTTTGTGGTTTTATTAATTGTTCAAGTCCCCAATTTTGTGACCATTATTTTATTAATATCATTTGCAACTCCATCGACTTTTTAGACAGATGCACAGAGCAGCGTTTACTACCTAACGCAGTGGGAGCAGGTGCTCTATTATTCCAGCAATTCGCGAGAGAACCTGCGCTTGATGAAGGTCCTCACCTTGGCCATTGAGCTCAATTACAAACCCTTCTATTTCACGGGTCTGGCATACTTTCATATCAGCTTGCAGGCGGTTGTGAAGGTGCTGCCTCTCTTCTCCCCCGCTCGACTGTCAAGCACACGCTGATTAATTCCTTTTCTCTTTTGTAGATACTGCAGGGCGCCTTCTCCTATTTTACGTTTCTTACCTCGATGCGTTGAATGGCAGCTTAAATTATTAAATAAAACAAACAAGCTTTCGTTAATTTGGTTTAATAACATTGGTTTTATTTTTCTGTGCAATTATGTAGAAAATTGAAGATTGTCTTTCTGTAATGTTTGTAATTGGTCTTATAGATATGTTTATTGATCAAACTCTGAGCAGTCGTCAACATTCTCAAATATCACAAATAATTGAGCGAGATTTCATTGAAGCGTCAGTCAATTTCGTTGTGTGATTGTTTGTGAGCATCGCATTACCTTTAATTTCACTTCCCTTTTAAGTTTCGAATGAAATTGTTTTAATTTGCCTGTGAGTTTGGCTTCCATCGCAGTGCAATTGTTTGGATTCTAAAGAAATTGTGCTACTTGAATTCGCTTCTTGCCACTTTGCAGCTCTTTGTGGCTTCACATTTTGCACCTCAATAAGTGTGATTGAGCTTTCGGTTTCGATTTCAATTGCAGCAGTCCGATTCGCCCAATTAACTGAATTGTAATTTTAAAATGATGCATTTTTCGGCTTGAAACAGTTCGTTGTGTTGTGCATTGGGCTCCTCATGCAAATGATTGTACGTTAAAAGTCAATTATTGGTGAATTAATTTTAATTAAATGAAATTGATAAAAGGCAGCAGCAGCAGCAGAAGCGTTCACACATCGTCGCCTGCTGTCGACGCCAGTCGGATGATGTGCGTACTTTTCTGGGTTTCTGTGTGTTTGTGAGTGTAAAAATGAGCAGTAAAATATTCATGATTTCTGCTAAAGGCAAATGGGTGCACAAAAAGCTTGCCAAAAAGTTCATAAAACTTTTGCCTTTGGCATTTTGAGTTCTTGTGGCTCAAAATCAGCTGATCACAAGCATTGCCATAAATCTAGCAAAACTCGCTTCTCTCTTTTTTTGTTATCACTTTTGCCATGTTTCTATTTCAATTTCCTGCAGCACGAACGTTTTGCTAAATTAATCCATTAAAGTTTTGCCCATGAAATGAACAAAAGTTTTCACATAAAAATCCATTCGTCTCGCTCGCACAGTCCCCGTCTCCCTTTCTCTCTCGCAGCGACTGCAATGGCTTCTGTGTGGGCCGCCGATGTGGTTCGAATGCCTCGACATGCGTCACCCTCATTGATAATTAGACGCAGCGCCGCAGCGTCCCGCCCCATTAGCCAATTTGCACTTCATTAGCGACGCGTTGTTCGAGCTCCACAGCTCAACTTACTTAACACGCCCCACAAAGAGAGCGAGAGAAAGGCAAAGAGAGAGAGAGAGGGATATTGAAGAGTGAAACTCGGTGGCTTAAGGGATACCTAATGAGTTTTTATTTGCCCATGATATGCTGTCGACACATGCAGTCGCAATCTGAATCGGAGTCGAGCCCGAGCCCGAGCCCCTTTTGCCCTGGATCTTTATCAGTGCGATTGCTTTGTTGCGGTTGCTGTGACATATTTATGAATAGAGAGCTTAAGGCCTGAATGGCATTCGCAGTTTATTCATACATGCGATGCTGCTATGTCAGCCTAATCTGCCATTTATCACAAAAAGTTATTAAAGCTTAAGCTTAATTAGCCGCCCAGTGTACACTCCCATGCGGACGCCACTGTAGCCCATTGAAATTTCATTTTATACTATGTGTTTAATCACCCACTTCCTTCGATATATTACGCAAACGCAATTTATTGCTCATACGTCACAGTAACTCGATTCACTAGTAAATAATTGATTACAATGAATTTATTTATGGTAATCGGACTTTACGTTATAAGCAAAGTAATTTTATCGCAACCAAATTAATTTCAAGAACTCTCTTTTATTTGCAGATATCTTGGCTCGACTTATGTGAGTACTGCACATAACATTTTTAATAATAATTTCCATTTGTTGAAATGAGGGAAATCCATCTAATATATACAAATGTAAATTAATGTGTATATGTTTAGAAAATGCTATAAAATGTTCACTCTCTCTCTCTGTTGCTCTTTGCTGTGAGGCAACACCCGCAACTAGTAGAGAACTTTTGTGCAAACCACTGAAAAATTTTATATTTATGCTTTGGTGTTGCCAACTGAAGTTGAAAAACAAACAAACACCAACGCACAGACACACACGAATACATATATATATATATATATTAATGTGGGGAGTGAGAGAGAAATAGTTGTGTGTGTGGAAAAGTACAAGCAAATGTAGCAAAAGTTTTAGCTTGTAATTATCATTAGCGATATTGTGTCTAAAGTTTTGAAGCCGCGTATTAAGCGCCCTCTGAGCCACTGAATGCCAAATGGATGCTCTATGAGTATGTGTGCGTGTGTGTGCGTGTGTGTGTGTGTGTGTCTGTCTGTGTGTTTGTGGCGCCCACAGTTATGCTTCAAAAAAGCGCACACACACACACATTGCAACTTTTGGCTTCATTTAACTTGGCATTTTGATTTGATTGCAGACACAAAGAGAACGAGCAAGCCCCACAAAGATAGGGCAAGAGTCAGACAGGGAACGAAAGAGGGGAAGGGAGGAAAGAGTGTGTACAAGCGGCGTTAAATCAAATTAAGCGAACCAAATAAACGCCAAACGACGACCTCCCACGGCGCGGGGCAGCGAAAACTTTTAATTGCCAACGCAATTTCTTTTAAATTTCCCCCTTTTCACCATTATTATTATTATCATTTTTAGTGCATTTTTTTGTGTGCATACTTTTTGCACTTTTCGAACTGACCCCCCCATTAAATTTTACATTTACGTAAAAATTACATATATTCTTGGTAGAATATGTTTTAAATTTGATCAAACTTTTGTTTTCGTTATTTATTTGCATTCCCTTGGTTACAGGGTATCCTTCAGTTAAGCAATCGCTTTTCTAGTCTCGTCGCGTGGCAACACGTTGTATGCTTAATTAATTTTAAATGCACTTTTAATAGTTTCGTAGCGTAAAGTTGCCAAACGAATTCCATTAAATGACTAACTCCGACTTCTAGCCCAACTCCGAGTGCAACTCTTGCGTCTGTGTCACCTTTAAGGTGCTCTGTTAATTTAACTTTCGCGTGAACTCGAAAGCAAAAAAACGAAAGCGAGAAAAAAAAAACAGTCCAGTGAAAACAGAAAAAACAAATAAATCGCAAAATGGTTGAAAGGAAAAATGTAACCAGGCGAGTTGGCAGCTTATTCATGTGTGACTGCATTTGTCAGACTCAGCCTCAGACTCGGTCTCTGTGTGAGTGTGTGTGTTAGAGTATGTGTGCGTGTGTGTGTGTGTGGCTGAGTTGTGTGTAATTATGTCTGAGATTATGCCCACAGTCATGGCGCTGGCGTCTGTGCGTCTTTAATGCTCGCACCGTCACCTCGTCAGCTCTTCTACCTTCTGCCTTCGTCTTCGCTCTTGCTTCATGTCCTTGTGGTTGTCCTTAACGTCAAAAGTTTGTGCGGTTTGCTTGGGTGCGAATCTCCGAGAGTATCTCGCTCTCGCAGTGGCAATGTGCTGATGCCTTGGTATTTGCCTTTGATTGTGCCCCAATGACATTAGCTGAAAGTGAATGGGGATAAGACAAGGAAGCGGGAGAAAAGCTGTTTTAATTTAAAAAATGTAAAAGTTTTTTAAATAAGTATTTTTTCTTTAAATAGCATTCTATAACACTTAATAAGACAATATGGATTAATTGATGGTAGTTGTGTGATGCTTTTAAAGCTGTTAAAAATTGAGTTTATATTTCAACAGAAGTAATCCTGGATCATTTTTGTTGAAACTGTTCTCATAAGAGTTTTGTATTGCTGACTATGGTTAGTTTTTGTGATTGTAAAGCTGTTGAAAACTTAGTTTATAATCTTTGCATTTAAACAGTTGTCATTTGGCTTTTGTATTACTGACTAAATGTACTATATTCATCTTTTTAACTTGTGGCATTTATAATCATAGCTACTCACACAACTTTTTCTGATTATTGTAAGCTTTCATGTGCTTTCATGTGCTTTCATGCATTATGCAAGCTTACAAGATTAATCCGTAGCAAGGTTAGCGCACTCAGCAAATGTCATTCATAATCGCTTGTGGTTGCTGAGTGCTTTAAGTGTGGTCTTAAGATATTTTGTTCATATGCGCTGCTCTCTGACTTAAGTATTCTCATTTCCCTTTAGCTGCTGACGTTGTGATTGTTGTTGTTGCCGCTGCCGCTGCTGCTCGAGCTCTGGGTTTTGGCTTTTGCTTGGCTCATAAAGTCGCAGGAAGTTATTATCCTAAAAACTTTACCCCTGAGGGCAATACAAACAAAGGCGTAGCACAGCAACAAAGCGCAGCATTCATGTCTGACTATGAAATGGCTATGCTTGCACTCACACCCACACTCACACACACACTCTGACAGTGTTGGTGTGTTCTTTGCCTATGCATGAAAATAGAATGTCATAAAATTAGAACGATCATAAGCAGCGCAGCAGGCAACGAACGCATCGCTGTCGAGTCGAGCCAAGTCGCGTCGAGTCTTGAGCCAACACACAGACAACGCGCTGACTTTTTTACAGCTCTTGGCAAAAAGTTGATGGCCAGGCGTTCTAGTGGCCGCCTTAACCCATTAAATTCTCTTTATATTATTCCAACAATATATATATTAAAAAGCACAAATTCCTTAGACGATGTCCTTCCTCTTTCGGCAGTGCCTTAAGAGCGGCCAAACTTGAATTTTAAATTTCCTCTTCGAATGCGCTTAATAAAATTGCTTATTTTGCTTATTCTGCAGAATCTAAATGTTGTTAGAATTTATAGAAAATGTTGTGACAACTACATGGAAATGCATTTTATTAAAAAGTTTTTCGCTTGATTTTTATCTTCAAGTATTTTGTGAACAACTATGATTTAAAATCTTTGTATTCAAGTCATATAAAATTTATCATTTAACTTCGATTAAATGATCTCTAACAATAAAACAAAAATGCCTTCTTTTTTCGGCACGTTTTGAAAGCGGATAAACTTAAGTTTTAAATATTATTTTGTAATTCGTTTAATAAAATTGCTTAAATTCTGATGTAGAATTAAGTTCAATTTAGCGACATTTTTAATAAAATAATGTGGTAACAGTTTGTCATCGAAATTCATTTTATTAAATAGTTTAAAGATTGGGCTTTAACGAAAATGTACTATGTATAATGTATTGTAAAACTATGATTTGAAGTGTTTTTAGTTCTTAACTAAATGTTCCAATTTTTAACATTAGTTTTTTATTCATTCGCTCTCTTACTTTGTGATATGTGTGATCAAAGTTACCATCGTAAGCGTTCTTATGCATTTTTGATTTAAATATTATCCTTGCGCAGTTCGATCTCAGTCTGCAGAAGTTCTTTTGAGACTCGGCAACTAAATTTTCATTAGAGTTAATGTTGCAAGTGCAGCGACTAAATCAAGTTAGTTTTAAGAGCTTAGCAGATAGTCGTGTAGCGCGCTTGCACATGTATTAGTTTAGGGCTTACAGTCATCCTGTTGGCCATCCTGTTGGCCATCTTCAGGTGTAGTTAAAAACGCAAATGCATTGCCTGCATAAATTAAATGTTTACGACTTCCGACCGCTCCTTCTCGCTCTCTCTCTCTCTCTGTGTGTGTGTGTGTGTGTGTGTGGCTTACAGGTGTGCGGTGCAGGTGGTGTGTGCAGGTGGTTGCTATTAAAAAGCCAAAATGTAGTAGTGTTGTACGCGTAGAATGCATGCAACACCTTGCAGAGTGCAAACAGAGAGAGAGAGACAGAGAGACATAGAGAGAGAGAGAGAGAGAGGAAGCTAGTTGGGATTATGGCCATGGCCATGGTTAGCTCCTTTTGTTGCCAACAGACTTGGTTGTTGTTGTTGTTGCGGTTGTTGCCGGTGCGCTAATTTTTAATTACGACCACTAAATATTCAATTTTTAGTGCCAGGCAAAGGCAAATGCAAACACTTCCTTTTCCGACGAGCGAGCGTTGCTTTTTGTTTTACGGATTAACAGTCGGACAAGGCGCGGCGAGTGCGAAGGGGACAGCGATGTGCTGTGCAAGAGAGACAGTTAATTCCGGGTTCCCTTTGGAATTGCAAATGTTGTGTTTATTTTAAAACCATATTATCACAAAAGCTTCATTCCAACTGCAGATTGCAGACTGCAATTGCTGCCAGCGATTCTTTCGCTTGATTCTTTAAGTCCAACTTAATCTAGCAATTCTTATAATTTCACCAAGTGTTGGCTTCCATTATGAGAAGGCAAAGAAGAAGCTGCTAAGATAATTGAACAACGTCGGAGGGAGTTCTAAAAATATACACCATCAATCGTATGATGGATAATACTTATTGTTATTCTTATATTATTTATGTATTTAAATACTTGTCAGACAGACTTATAAATCAACTGCTTTTTGTGACAAATCCAACTTTTTATATCTATTCAGTATGTAAATATTAAAACCGAGTATGATTATTGTTATTTTATGCTAGTCCGTGTTTTTAGTAATAGTATAACGTACTGTATAACTGTATTTTATTACAATGAATCATCGATATTATATAGTATTTGCAATATTGCAAATTAACAATATTATTGATTAACAATATTTGATTTCTACTGCATTGAAAACGAAAGATTTATACTTTTTTCTTACTACAACTATCTACGAATTCCACAATTAGTTTTGATTCTATGCGTATATCAAAATATTGCCGGAGTTATCAATATGTGAATGTGAATAATATTTATTTTAAGTGAATAATAGTTTAGTTATTAATAGTCTTTGTGTTTTCCCTGGTTATATTTATGAATGTTAATTTTCATCGGAGTTACTACTACTTGTACTATCAGCAACGTCTGGGGGATCTCCCACAACAATTCAATGCAAAACCTGTTGGTGACGACGAATTACAGATCGTAAATTAACAGCTGTGGTTGGCATGCTGTATTTTTGTGACCGGTTCGCTGTCTTTAGCTTTGCGCGTATATGCAAAAATAAGAGGAAGATATTTATATTTAATACTGGCAAACATTAAAATGCGATAAGAAAAGTTAAGAGGTTGTTGAGAGAATATCAATTTCAACGCTCTCCTCTCTCTTCTCTGCTTGACTGCATTAAATTTCCAGAAATACGCTTAATTTATTAATACATCTTGTTGTTAATGATAATTGGCTGAAACACATGAAATTCGCTTATGAGAGAGCTTTTCGTTCTCTCTGTAATCTCCGTGCAGTCTGGCTTGGTTTCGTAGTGTTTTCAGTCGTATTTCATACTGCAGTCGAGCAACAACACGCTTTATAATGCAGCTCCGATATTGCTTGCTACTTGCATTGTTACCCGCTTTACTAGTTCGGTGTGAACCCATTTGCAAAGAGGATTGTGGCAATGGAATCTGCAGCAGTACAAATAACTGCAGCTGTGATCCAGGCTATACTAATTACGAAAATAATCCAGCTAACCGGTGGGTTGAATAATAAAATCAAACACTCATCTCTCAGTAATTATTTCCATCTTCAATCAGTTGTGTGCCAGTTTGTACGGGGGGCTGCGGCAAATCGCAGTGCATCGCACCGGAGACTTGTACGCTGAAACTCAGGCTGAAGCCAAAGTGAAACAGCTGATATTGCCGACCATAAAAGTCCAACTTAATCTGAAAAGTTTCACAATTGTAGAGGTTGAAATAGAAACTGATTTCTGGAAATTCAATGCATAGAAATATTGAAGTCACCAATTTATAAAAAGAAATATATATAAATAAAGTATCACTAAATTGAGTAGCTAATTAAAAAAGAAAAAAATAATTATAGTTATTTTATTTATTTAAGAAAAATATAAAAATATATATAAAATATTCTTTATATGTTATAAAACTATATATACAATTCATATTAGGAACAATTAATTAATCGAGTGGAATTGTTAATCATTTTTAACATAGATATAAACAATTCATATGTAGTTTTTAAACACTTAAGCAAATGTGTGTTAAAAACAAATAATAATTCAAAATTTCTGACCTTGATTTTACTCAGTCTATTAGTTGCACATTAGATGAAAATGCGAATATTGCATTTTTGAAGAGATACGCAATTGATTTTCTTTAATCAATAAGATGTCTTGGCCTATCCAGAAAACAATAAAGAATACAAAGAGAGAGAAAAAGAGATTATTGAACTGACTGAGAAAAGATAATACTGTCTTGACCAATCCAGTAATCAACAAAGAATTCAGAGAGAAACATTGAGAGGCTGTTATTTACCATTGATGATTCGCACAGCATCGACTGTGGGATTTCCCTTGCTTAAACGTTCTCAATGTAAAACCTGTTCGTTGAGTTCTTCTATGAACGAAAATGAATCATCTATTTATCATGAACTATTGGCCTTGTTCGATTCGATTATATAAAGCAGACCAGTTGGTAGCATGTCTGAAATACATAAATATAAACTGCGGTCAGCTTGGAATATTATTAGCAAAGAGTATCAAAGTGCTCGGTGCTTTACGAGAGAGTATAAGATTGAGTTTATTACTAAGAAATCCATAAAAAATACAACGTATATTGAACTGCCGATAAGTAAAGTTGAGTTGAGGTCGCGATTATCTCGCTGAATAAATACGATCAAATTAGTGCTGCAAACGAGAGTGGATGTCTCATGCAAGAACAGGGGAAAGCCCCTTCCGATAAACTGCTTGGTTCCTCAGTCGATGCGGTGCTTTCTCAGTTGTGTTTCATACGGCGATCGGGCAACAACACGCTTTATAATGCAGCTCCGATATTATGTGCTGCTCGCATTGTTGCCCAGCGCAATAGTTGCTACATTTTGTACAAGAATACACTACCGAAATCGAAAGCCCATTGTAAGTGATCAAGTGATGAAGTGGTCTTAATTTGAAACTTGTTTCCGTAGACGTATCGGGAGTGTTGTCCTGGTTATAAAGGAGTCAGCCATGATGGCCTAGCCTCATGTGTGCCCAGTTGCCATGAGGATTGCGGCAATGGAACCTGCTCCAATCCGAATAGCTGCAGCTGCCATTCAGGTTATAATAATCTTGATCACAATCCAGCTAAGCGGTAGGTTAAGTAGTGAATTGAAGCACGTGTCTTTGAGTCAAATTCTTCCCCCAGTTGCGTGCCAGTTTGTATGGGAGGCTGCGGCCAGGGGCAGTGCGTAGCACCAGAGACTTGCCACTGCGACGACGGCTACCAGTTGGATGACTTGCGGCATCGTTGCATGCCGATCTGCAGCAGTGGCTGCCCCAATGGCCGCTGCGAGGCACCGGGAAAATGCAGCTGCAACGCGGGCTACAGCCAAGCTGAGAACCAGACCGACGCCGCTTGCTTGGCTGTTTGTGCCCCAGGATGTGGCAAGCTGCGAAGCTGCGTTGCACCCAATAGATGCGAATGCGTCGAGGGCTATATCGCCATCGGCGATGTCTGCTCCTTGCCCGATGCAGTACCTATTAATAGATTTAACGTCAGGCAGTGGAAGATTTTGCTCGCAGTCTGCGTGTTGTCATTGCTGATACTGATTGCAGCCGTTTGCATTATCACATCAGCAAAGAAACGCAGAAACAAACGTCAAATAGCTGCTAGGAAAGGTTAGTTCTGCCACAATATGAAATGTGTAAAATAACGCAGTTGGAAATGTGATTTTCAGAGTCCTCGATGCCACTGTCTATGTATGAGAATAATGCGTATGGGGGAAGCTCGCTGCAGGAAACATTAAACTATTAAATAATATTAAGAAGTTAGTTCAATAAAGCAATGATAACAAAATGTTGCACTTATTGTAAATAAATTACGAGTTAGATTATTAAGTAGATCGTGATTGAATTGTATAAAAGGAAAATAAATATTCAGTGAGATTGCATGAGATATTGTCTAATCAACAATACATTTTGATAAGTTTCAGCACGTCTTTGGGACTGAGACCAACTCGTTGACCTATTTTCACGCCCCTTTGGAGGGGAACAATTGTCGCCTTGCCGTTCTTGGAGAACGCAAACGCTCCGTAGTGCATTAGGCTGGCGTAATCGTAGCCGAGATTAAAGTCCGTTGACGGATATATGCGAAAGTTGTGCTTCTCTGCCTCTTGAATGTTCTGCGAGTTGATTCTCACATATTGATCTCTCCGGGGATCGTTGTGCATGTGCAGCAAGGCCAACGAGTGCAACAGCTCGTGCTGAATGATGCCGCGTTGCATGCAACCCTTGCCCAAGTTGAGGGTCTGCCAGTCGCCCAGATATCCGATGTGGGACCAGCAGCCGGCATCGACTCTCTGCAGATTCACCTGCGGCTCCTTCGGGTTGTGAGTGCGTCGGAATTTCACGCAAGTTTTGGCCGAAATATCCGCCATGGCGCCCATCACCAGCAAATAGTCCGCGAAGGCTGTGAGGAGTCGATGGAAATGCGATTTATTTGAATGGAATTGCAGTTCTTAAGCGAACTTTACCCATTCCCTTGCCCACGCTGTAGACGAGCGTGCTGTTTGGCCAATAGTAATCGGACCAGGTCAATGCATTGCGATAGTTTGCATTCCCGTTTAGATGCTTCACTTGAGCTGCCGTCAATCGCATTTCATCCTGGGCCATCGAGCTAGAGCAGCGCCACAGGAGAGCCAACAAAATAAATCGGATATTGGGCATTTTGGGAATGATTATCGACGCAGAGTTTGCAGTGCGTTTTATACACTTTTACTCATTGATAAATCGATTTGTACTTTACAACCATGTCTTGCTGATAAGCAAGAGTTTGTTAGCCTCTCAAGTGATTCAAGAGTTGCCCTACAATTTCCTAGTACGATATCTAATTCTCGACTCGTCACAAGCATCCGTTCAATGTTATCAGTTTATCGCTTCCCCTAACTCGTAAATTCACGCTTCGCATAACCCTGAACTTGAAATCGGCGAAGCGATAATTTATGGCCCTTTAATTGATTTTAGGAAGGTGTGTTTTTTGTCTATTTATTTATTGTTCAACTTTGATAACATTTTTGTTTTCAACTAATTTTGTGCTTTTATTACTAATTATTTATTCTATTTCTGAAAACAGTAATTTAAATTATGTTTGGCTATTTTTATTCAAAATGAAACTTGCATGATTTCATGCTATTATTATTATTTATTTATTGTATTGAAAGCAGTAATTATTAAAGTAGCCCACAAGCTATTTTTGTAATTTGTTTGCTTTCGATATCAACTTTTATGACGATTCTTTGTTGCTGGAATTCTTTATATGCAAGCCCAAGTGATTAAGATTATTCAACGTTTCTGTTACTAAGAAAAATGTTTTCAAATAAATGCAGTAATAATAAAGCATTGTGCTCAATTGACTAAGCATATATCCATGGATGATTACATATTGTTCAGGCAGCGCTAATGTCTTTTTATTATGTTTAATGTAATGTTTAGGGCCAAATTCTTTGCGTATTAGCGCTTTTCTTCTGCAACTTAATGATGATAAATTTCATTGCTTTATTGCCATTTACTCATCGGGCCCGTTTGGTTGTGCAAGACCGACAAACAAGATGCCAGCTCGAATTTAATCAGTTTATGGTGTTGACAAATGTAATTAGGTAAACGCTACTGTCGCTGTCATTGCTGTTAAGATTAATTTGGGCAACGCTTCGCGCATTACGTTAACGATTCGCGCTGCGATTTGATAAGAGCGACAACGAACAAAAAAAAAAAGAAAAAGGTCATGACCCAACAGGTGAAAAAACGGGACAGGAAAATTAAACGAAATGCCAGCTGAATCAATCGGCCATTCATTCGGTGGAATTTATTAATTTTTAAGCAACATCCAAAAGTATGCAAGAAAAAGGAAAAACCGATTCTTGGAAATTATCTGATGTTAAATACCGAAGAGAATCTTTGTTTACACAACAAATATAAATTTGTGCACAATTTGTGCAGTTTGCTATTGAAACATCCACAATGTACGTCGACATTTAGTCTTTCAGTTAAACTAGCGATTAGATAAGATCTAAGGCCAATCGCCGCTCATAAATAAAGGGCTATAAATTAATGAATTGCTTGTATCGTAAGCCGTGAGCCATAAATAAACCGCTGGTCAGCACATTCTGAAGGTACCCATCAAAATCGACAGAATAGTCGCAGCCAAGCGATACAGTCGTCAACATGAAGTCTCTATCCATCGTCCTGCTGCTGATCGTGTTCATTGTCAAGGATCTCTCTGCTGCTCCAGCAGCGAAAGTCGATCGTGTGGAAACCGATCCTGAGCTGACAGCCGGATATTTCGAGGGAGATATGGTATTGAGTGAGCAGCGGAACGGGTTGATCAACGAGACTTATCGCTGGCCGAATCGCATTGTCTACTACTTCATCAACAGGAATATAGGTGAGCAGTAATTCTATAAGCGATACACGATTAACGATCAAGGATAACCACTGCAGATCAGGAGCATCGCGATCACATTTTGCGCGGCATTCGCATCATTGAGGCCAACTCCTGTCTGGTCTTCAAGGAGGCGACCAGCGATCAGCCTTATTACGTGAATGTCACCTCGGAGCCGAATGGATGTTTCTCTTCTGTCGGTTATCGCAATCGTGTCCAGCAACTGAATTTGCAGAACTATGCCCTCGATACTGGATGCTTCCGGTTGGGTACAATTGTCCATGAATTCCTGCATGCCGTGGGCTTCTATCATCAGCAGAGCACCTGGAATCGGGATGATTATGTGCGAATTGCCGAGGAGAACATTACGGATGGCATGGAGCACAACTTTGACAAGTACGACAATGCCACAGTGGATAACTACGGGGTGGATTATGACTATGGCAGTGTCATGCATTATCCGCCTTACGCATTTTCCAAGAATGGCGAGATGACGATTGTGCCACTTGAGGAGGGTGCCGAGGACATCATGGGACAGCGGCTGCAGATGAGCGAAGCGGATATCGACAAACTGAACACGATGTACAAGTGTCCGCGAAAGGTCTAAAACACATTGATTGTCTCTTAATAAATTTGTAGAAAAAATGGGTGTCTAAAAACTATTTCCGCAATATTTTTTAAATGATGGTTTTCATAAAACGAAATTAGAAAAGGCTCTTTCAAGCATAGCAAAAAGCCATTTTATTTTGTGTCTTTTTGTGAATCATTTCATATTAAGTAAATATTATTTAAAAAACAAAAAAATTGCGATCGAATTACAGGCAACTCTATTCTGTTTTGAAACCTTCTTATGTAAAAAATTGTTTTCTGAACAAATTTAAATTTCTCTAATTAAATTTGTTTGCTTTTGAAATCCAAGTGTTTATGCAGAATGGTTGACATGGTTGAATCGTCTCGGCTGTTGACATGCCTCTTAATACATATCCAACTTTTGATAATGTGCTCTCGATCGGCGAATTTTAGAAATTTTGTTTACACAACAAAGAGAAATTTTTGCAGTTCGCTATTGAAACATCGAAATTAGATCGACTTTTTGCACTATGGTGTTTAAGTTAAACTAACGATTAGATAAGATCTAACGCTAATTACCGCTCAATTTCTCGGCCCATAAATAAAAAGTTATAAATTCATCAATTGGTTGTATCGTGAGTTATTAGCCATAAATAAACCGCTGGCCAGCACATTCTGAAGGTACCTATTTGAATCTAAAGAACAGTCGCAGCCAAGCGATACAGTCGTCAACATGAGGTCTCTATTCATCGTCCTGCTTGTCCTTGCCATTGTCAAGGATCTGTCTGCTGCTCCAGCAGCGAAAGTCGAACGTGTGGAAACCGATCCTGAGCTGACACCCGGATACTTCGAGGGAGATATGGTTTTGAGTGAGCAGAGAAACGGGTTGATCAATGAGACTTATCGCTGGCCGAATCGCATTGTCTACTACTTCATCAACAGGAATATAGGTAAGGAATATTTCTATTAGCAAAAACTATAAACGATCATGGATAATTGCTGCAGATCAGGAGCATCGCGATCACATTTTGCGCGGCATTCGCATCATTGAGGCCAACTCCTGTCTGGTCTTCAAGGAGGCGACTAGCGATCAGCCTTATTACGTGAATGTCACCTCGGAGCCAAATGGATGTTTCTCTTCTGTCGGTTATCTGAATCGTGTCCAGCAACTGAATTTGCAGAACTATGACCTCGACCTTGGCTGCTTCCGGTTGGGCACAATTGTTCACGAATTCCTGCATGCCGTGGGCTTCCATCATCAGCAGAGCACCTGGAATCGGGATGATTATGTGCGAATTGCGCTGGAGAATATAACGGAGGGCAAGGAGCACAACTTTAGCAAGTTCGACAATGCCACAGTGGACAACTATGGCGAAGAATACGATTATGGAAGTGTCATGCACTACACTGCTTATGGGTTTTCCAAGAATGGCGAAATGACGATTGTGCCACTTCTGGAGGGTGCCGAGAAAATCATGGGACAGCGGCTGCAAATGAGTAAGGCGGATATCAACAGACTCAATACGATGTACAAGTGTCCGCGACAGGTCTAAAACAAATTGATTGTCTCTAGATTGTGCACACTGTGAAAAAAAATCAATAATAAATTCTTGAGAAAATATTAAAACTTTTTAAAATTTAATTATTAGTTCTCAAATCAAAATTAAATTCTAAAGAAAAATCTAGATTAATCATTATTCAATTAAGTTGGAATACATTTTCAAATCAGGCATGTATTTCAATATTTTCAATTATAAATCTGTCAAATATGAATATTAATTCTTAACAAAAACATTTTTGATTGTCCATTGAATCAAGATTAGTCTCAGGACATATTGAACATTTTATTTTAAATTTTATTTTTATAACTTATAACTTATTTATTTACTCTTTGTAGTTTTCAGTCTCTAATTTTAATTAAAATTTTGTTTCTCTCTGTGTGCGATATCGAATTTAATGTCGGATTGTGGTTCGCAGTTATCTGTTTCGTAATATTATCGTAGCTTCTGGCGGATTCGATTCAACTATGATTAGATATGATCCAATTGTTGCATTTTATGACGCCAAACGTCCGTGGGCAATAAATTTAATAAAAAAAAGCAGGAAAACCTGCAATTACATTCGCAATAAAGATAAAACTGCTTTTACGCGCAATTGATTCCCCAATCCAATCCATTGAGACAGTCTTTGTCTGTCAATGCAAGTGAAAACATGAATTGCTTTCTACTATTTACACTACTCTGGTCGAGTATTCTCGGAGGTGTTTGGACAGCTCCTGGAAATCGCCAGGAAACCGATCCCGAGCTAACTGGCGGATACTTCGAAGGCGACATGCTCTTCAATCCTCAGTCGCGAAATGGATTGCGCAATGATGTGTATCGTTGGCCCGACGGACTTGTCAAATATTATATCAATAGCAACATTGGTAGGTCGCAATTCGACTCCAGCGGCACTTTTACAGTTTAAACTGTTGCAGATCGGCTACATCGGAAACAAATACTGCTCGGCATGCAGATTATCGAGCTGCACTCGTGCCTCAGCTTCGTGGAGGTCTCTCGGGATCAGCCCGAATATGTGAACATTACAGCGAACTCAGGTGGCTGCTACACAGCTGTTGGCTATCAGGAGAGAGTGCAACAGTTGAATTTGGAGACTTATCCTTTGGATAAGGGCTGCTATCGGCTGGGCACAATAATGCATGAGATTCTACACGCCGTGGGCTTCTTCCATCAGCAGAGCACCTGGAATCGGGATGAATTCGTTCGGATCGCCACCGAGAATATTGTCGATGGCAAGGAGCATAATTTCGAGAAGTATTCCGAGAGTCTGGTGGAGAATTTCGATCAGACTTACGATTACGGCAGCGTCATGCATTATACGCCCTACGGCTTCTCCAAGAACGGAGAGATGACCATTGTTCCGCTGGAGGAGGGTGCGGAGAAGCTGATGGGACAGCGGTTGGAGCTCAGCAAGATCGATATCGACAAATTGAACATAATGTACAAGTGTCCCAAGCAGATTTAAGGCTAACAAATTATAGATTATTGCAGATATTTCTGGCATATTTTCCATTTAAACAGATTCTGTCCTAGTTCAATTTGAAGTTAAATTTGTTATTGTTTTCTGAATATATCAGCAGAATTAATCTTGTTAGGTTAAGGAAAGAAATTATAGAAGAAGAAGGAAATTAAATGAATTGATAATACTGTAAACTAATGTTAGGTATATATTCCGCAAAAGTATTTGCTTTTAAGGATATTCTATTTTAGTTTTGAATGACGTTTGAAGTGTTTGGTTTTTAATTTTTTGCTTTCAAAATGTTTTAGCAGAATAAATCTGGTTAACTAGAAGAAATGAATTCGAATAGAGGAAGGAAATTAATTATTATTAGAGGACAAATTAAATTAAATTCTTCATGAAATAATGGAAAATATTTAGCGATTATTCTTTACAACATCTTTTATACTTGCTTTGTTTGCTTTTTTTAAAACAATTCCGCTGAAGTAACAAAGTAGTTTGTTTGCCCGATATAAAATTTTAAATTTAAGCTCCGATGATTTGATTTTTGTAGTTATTTTTGTGGTCTGATTTTTCAACATTTTAAACATAACAAATTATTATAAACCAGTTTGATTTGCTTATAATTATTCTTTTATTTTAATACTATGTTAAATCATATTTTCTTATATACATATATATTTTTATAAGTCTCTAACTGTCATTTAGACTTATATCAATTCTTGTACACCTGAGATCCTTTTTTCTAGTCTTGAATGCTTAATGCATTTCTACTTTCAAATGCGCCCAAAAGTGAGCTATTCTTTTAGACCAACAATCTTGTTTCGTTGTCTATAGAAACACAGGGTGATTCGTCTGTTGGCCACATAATAAAAGTACAAAGTCGTGTGTGCTGTGGTGCTGATGTTTACATGTTGTATATGCGGATAATCGGTCAATTGTTTCGGGCTATCAGCCGAGGCAATTAGCCAGGTTCGCGACGGCCAAAAATCCCCACACGCTTGAAAGCCTATCTGGTGCTAATTTGAATCGACTGAAATAGAAATTGGATTGGAACTTTGAAGTGGCTAATCTGGGTCGGGTTGTATTGTTGGCGTATGCCGTCACCTGTTTTGTATAATACTCGAGGGATTTCGAAGCAACAACATCAGCTACTCCACATGGCTTATAGAAAAAGGCCGACAAAGAGAGAGCGAGAGAGAGAGAGAGAGAGAGACTGCCAGTTGTAGTTCTACTTAGATAAGGGCCATTCAAGAGAGGTTTACTTGTTGTGCGAAACGATTACTCGTGTTCTCGTATCTTGAACTTATCGTGCAAGTATCGACGGCAATTACTCATCCCGGGAACGAACCGAAATACATTGGGCACTTGAGCGGGCAATCGAGGCGCTGATAATAACGATACTATTTCAATCAATGCAAAGCAAATGGCAATTGATAATCGTATTCAACACATGACGTAGAGAGACCTTTGGGACCTCCCAAAAAAACCAAAAACACAGGAGGAGTGTAATTCACCTTGTCGCAGCATTAGTAATAATGAATTGGCACGAAGTTGAGGCGGAAATTGCTGAGAGGGCGTGACACTCAAAGATACTTTTGAGGAAATATCTTGATAGATAATTCATTGATCCATTGATCCATTCAGTTGGCTTGTCAACGGCTGTTGCACAACTCAGTAGCAAGTAGAGCGGTTCCCCTGGCATTATCTGGGCACAATCGATTGCTTGTATCTAATCTGTGGACTCAGCATGGCCAGTGGCCACAGACCAGATATTTATGTCCAATCGCTGCCGCGCACTGGCGTTAGTTAACGTTGAGCAACGTCGCGAGCAAGATGCAGTCGTCTCTGCCAAGTAAACTACTTCTACTACTATTTGCGCTCTCCAGCTGTGCGGCGCTGCCGCTCGGCTCCCGCTGGAGCCTGGATCCGGAGGAGGCGGGAGGATTCGCTGAGGGCGATATGCAGCTGACGGGGGAGCAGGAAGTGCTGCTGGAGCAAGGGCCGAGGGCACGCAACGGTCTGATTGATGCGACCAAGCGTTGGCCCCTCAATCTGGTGATCTATCGAATCTCCGATGACTTTGATGCCGCCCACAAGGAGGCGATTCAGCGCGGCATTCAGACGCTGCAGGAGAGCACTTGTGTGAAGTTCCGCGAGGCAACCGCAGAGGATGCGGCCTATGTTGAGATTACGGCTAATCCCGGTGGCTGCTTCACAGCCGTGGGCTACAAGGGAGCGCCACAGCAAATGAATCTGGAGATTTATCCCATCGGCGAGGGCTGCTTTCGACCCGGCACAATTCTGCACGAGTTCATGCACGCTCTGGGCTTCTATCACGAGCAGAGTTCGGCCATCAGGGACGATTATATCGAGGTCGTTGAGGAGAACATTGTGCCCGGCAAGGAGTTTAACTTCAAGAAGTATTCGCCCAGTGTCATCACCGACTTCGATGTGGGCTACGATTACGAGAGCTGTCTGCATTATCGGCCTGGCGCCTTCTCGGTGAACGGCAAGGACACGATAAAGCCGCTGGACGAGACTGTCGTAATCGGTCAGAGGACGGGACTGAGCAAGAAGGACATCGAGAAGATCAACATCATGTACAAGTGTCCGCATCTGGTGTGATCCCGCGAGAGATGCGCGTACAAACCAGAGTCTATGTTCTGAGTAGACTCTTTGTGTTTTGTATTAACTAGTATTATTAGAACAAAGTGTGATATATACATATATTTCCCCGCCCTCAGCTCCATTCCTCTCGACTCTAATCTTTGAATGCGTGTATTTATAATTTGCAGTCGAGTGAATTGCGTAAATTAAACTAAATACTAACTTTATGACACTTTCTGTTGTTTTTCGCACACCGTTTGATGATAAGCCGTCAGTTGGGTTTCGTTCTTTTCGTTATCTCAAGTGTCGCAGCAATCGCAGCACAATTGGCACACTGCTCAGCATGTCGTTAAATGCGTGTTTAGTGCTGTGTCAGGGTCGCAAATCTCAGCTCTGGATATGGCCATGGATATATAGAGCAGACTATTATATAGGTTTCGAGTAGACCGCACATGAATAATTTTACCTTCAATTAGGCGTTGAATCAGAGATTGCTTCTCTGTGTGTGTGTGTGTGGTTACAGGATTCCATGGGATGCACATCTGCCTCTGCGCTGCCATGTTTGCTGCTAACCACGTGGACATGTCTCGGGCTCTGTAATTGCGTGTTCCTAATGCGATTTATATGCGAGATGCAAATGCCGAGCAGCTGCTCCTATTGCAACTGCAACTCCAGCTCCGTTCGTGTGCACTTTTGGCTGCCTCTGTGCGCCACGAACATGCCACTCCATGTTGCCTTCTCTCTCTCTGTCTGTCTGGCTGTCTGCCTGTCTGTCTGTCTCTTTCCGAGGCACAAGGCACTCAATTCTCGCATTTTGACAGCGCTTGTTAAGACCATAAATTTGATTTTCGTTTCGACGACATGTCGCCTCGACACTGCCAATGTCTCTTCCTCGGTTCACATTGTTTCATTTGAAATTAAGAAAGGACAACTTCACCTCCCCCTCACCGCACCGCACAGCACCGCACCTCCTCCATCTGTTCGTCCTGAAATCAGCATAGAGCATGACAGATTTCTGATGTGACAAGCAACGAGCTTAACTGCAAAGCACAAACTACAGGGTATAGCAGAGCTACTAGAAAGTTCCAGTATTTATTTGTATTATTTTGTAGTTAACCATGAACAAAAACTGTTGAAATTTCTAAAATTAAAATTTATTTTTAATTTATTTTTTTATTTAATTTAATTTCATGAATTATGAAAATAAAATATGGTTTGGAAATTAAAGATTTCAAATATGATAGTTTTAAAAATGTTAAACAATATATTTGATAGGAAAACCATATAAAAATATATGCAATTCAGCTTGTTTTAGATCTTTGTAGCTGCTGGATTTATTATGTGAACGATATGAAAACGGCTTTATTTAATCTACAACATTTAATGACTATAGTATGTTGTCATCAATTCGGCTGTTTAATCTTTTCTTTAGGTGCAATAGAAAGCTTTTTATTTTGGAATTTTTATAGCTACCAAATTTAAAATTCAATTGAATTGAATTCTAATTAAGCTAATCTAAATTGCACTCTGAGAATGTTCTTTCCATGACTAGTAAGTAGCTTTAGCTCTAATAATCGGGAAGATACAGCTATTAAGGAGTAGAATAATTAAAAGAATATCTCTGAATTAAATTGTGATAGTAATCCAGCTGGAATTACCCACGCTAAATGTATTCCCCGATGGGGTGACAAATTGGTGTGACTTTTAAAAGTTTTTCATAAATTTAATTTACTTCAGCAACTAATGCTTAGTCTATCTAACTGAGCTTTTCCTTTCATGTTTGTGAAATACTTTGGCCGACTATTACTCATTACCAAATGCGCAAAGTCCCAATTGACATTTCCAAATTGTCGAAAAATTGTGATTTCTATTGCGATTACTTGTTGCCAGCCAGGGAGTTCGGTGTGCAGAGCATTTGGGTCAAATTACTACTAAATTACAGTGGCTATCGAATGGGTTTGTAAGAGGGAAAGTTTATTGCAAATCGAAACGTAATTCCTGTGAATTATAGCATGTGATTATGGCCATAAAAGTATAAAGATTTGAGTTTAAAATTAGTTTATTAAGGCGCACTGCCTTAGTGTGGCCTCGAGTGCTCAATGAATGCGTACAAAAGTGATTTCTAACTTTCAACCCAAGACTGTACTATATATTTCGGACTTTGGCCCCCTCGATAAGGGCAGATTTATGAACAAAATGGAGTCGCAAGTGACTCATGAAATATACGATAGATAGTTTAGTTTAAGCTATATTCTCAATGAAGATTTCCCTTGAGTATTAATTGTGGCGCTCGAAAGTATGCAACACTTTTGAGGCACCGATTTGCCATGGATTATTGTTGGTCGCTCAAAAGTATGCGATGCCAAGAAATACTTATGCGAGTTAAAGCTGAGCGCAGCCAAGGAACCATAAATAAAACCATTTGCAATTGCATTCTATATGCAAATCAGGCAGCAACAACAACAGCAAATACTATACTATACTATATATATGTTTTTTGGTTGGCACTGGCTTTGTGATATTTTTGGTTTGGCTTCGCTTTTCCAATAATAATTCAAATAAACGAATAAGTTTTGCCAAGCAAGAAAAACTCCGCTCGTGGTTTTGAGAAAACCGCAAACTGGTGAATTTTCATGCACACACACACACACGGAGTGTGGCAGCAGCCGCATGAAATATGAAACAAATTGTAGCAATTTCCCAAAAGGCGGCGGACACGCAAATGTGACCAGCCGGAGCGAGTCCTGCGAGTCCTGCGAGTCCAGGATACGACTTCCAGCTCCTTTGGCTAGCAACTGACTGCGATTTATTGCTGACGAATGCGTATTCAATTTTAAAGCATGGCATAAATGATTTATACATTTGATTTTATTTTTCACACCAGCCTCCAGACCTCTCCAGACTTTGCCTAAATATAGTATCGCACATCTAGGGTAAAATCAGTTCCGTCAGCTCAACCTCCAGCTCAAGCTCAAGCTCAAGTTTGTTGTGCTTCCGTGTTTTGGGCACAATTTCGCATCGTTCATATTTATGACTATGACGTCGTAAAAAATTATGCTTTAATTTGATTATGATGCTGAGCAGTTGCTTCCGCCCAAGCACACACAACATGTGTACGTGTGTGTGTGTGTGTGTGCTTGTGTGTTGGTCACATGCTGCGTATACGCAACGCGTCTGCTTAAAAATTCGTTAAAAAGTTATTGACAAACGCATCGCGCTGCGAGCGAACGCAACGTTCGCTGAGCTCTGCGCCTGACTTTGTGTGTGAAGCGACTTTTGCGATAAGCCAGAAAAATGAGCAAAAAAAAACGTTGGCAAAAAATCCTGACTTGCACTTAAAGTTGCACAACCAGCAGAATGAGCGACTACCAATATTCTTTTTATTTCATTTTTATCGGCATTCTATTTGCTACAGCCGACTGGTTTGTTACGAATCATTTTAGCAGCTCTTATACGACGCCTGATAAATTCGAAACACACACACGCAGCCAACTTGATGACAAGAAAATACATCGATGCTCGGGCTGAGTAAATAAAAGATATTGCCGAGTCAATATAAAACAAATAAACTTCGCTGTTTAGTTTTTAGTTAAGACTTTGGTTTTTTTGGCTTTGGAAATATGTTTATTTTTGTGCTGGCTCCACATTAAAATAATATGTTATATTTGGCAGTTATAAATCAAGTTAAAGCTTTGCAAATTATTTTAAAATAATTCTGAAATATAATCACATTAACTGATGACAAGAAAATGAATCTATGATCTGACTGAGTAAATAAAAGATACTGCGGAGTCAATTTGAAACAAATAAATTTCGCTGTTTAGTTATTAGTTTTTTTGATTGGCAAAATAATATTTTATATTTGGCAACAATACATAAATAGCAATTGATAGCTGTTTTAATTAACGCTTTGCAAATTAGTTTCCAATTAACTGATGACAAGGAAATATATCTTTGCTCCAGCTAAGTACATAAAAACTGACATAACCAAATAAATTTCGCTATTTAGTTTTTAGTTAAGAATGGCATTTGATTTAATTAGTTTTTTGCTCAATGTGACAGCAATAAATAAATAGCAATCAACAGCGGTGCTAAGTCTAGTTAACATTTTGCATATTTTATTCAAATTATTCTGAAAACAAACTACTTATGAAAATACAAACAAACAGTTCAATCAAACAGTTTCCACTTAACTAAACCAAACCACCAACTAACTGCAAGTTAATCGCATAGAGAACTAATTAATTTGCAATTAAATTGCTGCATTGTTGCCATCGTCTGCTTCGCTTCTCCTGCCATTTCCATTTCCATTTCCACTCGCAGTCGCAGTCGCAGCTGCGTTTGCCTTTTGCATGCGCATTAAAATCTTAATTTGAATATGTAACGGTTTGTCTATGCCACTATAATCACTATAATCTCCATTTGCCGTTCTCCATGTGTGTGTGTGTGTGTGTGTCTGCCCATTGCGTGGGGGCGTGTCCGTGTGTGTGTGTGTAAGTGTGTTAGGTAGCATCATGTTAATTTTAAAAGGTAATTTCGGCGCTGAGCTTATTATGCTCATTAAGTCATCAGCAGCAGCCACAGCAACAGCAATAGCAACAGCATCATCATCAGCAGCAGCAGCAGCAGCGCTGACTAAAACAAAACGAGCTCGGTCCTGGGCCCGTACACGGACCTTTGGCCAGGACCTCCGGATCAGGATCTGTGTGTTACATGTGCTCGGCACAAAATTATAAAGTGCACAGCAGCAGACCGCAAACGTGTGCATTCATTTGCTGCTGTTGTTTAGCCCCAGTTGTTGTTTCTCCTCCCGCTGCTCTTGGTACTTCACTTCATTTTGAATACCCTGTAAAAGCATGTTGATGAAAGCGGATAGTGGGTGTCTGGGTGAGGAATGTTATTTCAGCTCGCATTTTCTCTTACTTGATAGAAAATGTTCTCTTCTTGCTGGCAATTAAAATACATTTAAATTAAATTATTAATTAAATTTAATTTAACCAAAGCTCGAAAATGTACCAAATTTGATTTTAACATCAACTGTATATGCCAAACAAATTTTTGCTTTATTGAATTTAACTTATTGCTCAACAAGTCATCAAAAATTCCTTTAGAGCTTTACATTAATTTACAAAAAAAAAGTATATGTTCTGGTACATAATTGCAATTTCTACATAAGCTGAAAAAGTATAACAACATTTTCAGCACTCTCAAATGCAAGTTATATTTAAGAATTCTTTTCAAATTTCACAACAATTTTAATTACAAAAATATAAAATTGATATTGAGTGGATGTGCTTTAAGTTTGGTAGACAAACTAAAATAAGATAAATGTAAACTTGATTTTGAGTGTAGTTCAAGTTTAAAAGTACATAACTGAATATCCTAAGTGTTCCACTACAAATTCTTGTGATTTTGAAGTACACTGGGTATCTTTTAGTTCTGCACTCGTATCGCATTTTTTTTTGGTGTAGCCAACAGCTGCTGCAGCTAGGGGCCAGAACATCGAGCGTGAATTAATTTTTAATGATGTTGTGAACTCTGCTGCGCTGTGAAAACGACTCCCATTTTGTCTATCTTTGCCCCAAAGCCTGCCTGAATGCGTGTCCTCTCAATTTGTGTGTGTGTACGTGTGTGTGTGTGTGTGTACGTGTGTGTGTGTGTGTGTGTGTGGACAACACCGGATGTAGGTCATTTCAAAAATTGTTTGCTTTAAATTGCATTTGCGTTTCGCCACGTGATGACATGCAGCGAGAGCGCCGCACGAGCCACAAGTGTTTTTATGGGCTCCATGCAGCCGAGCACAAACCATGTCATCAAATGAGATGAGCGCAGCAGGGAGAGGGAGGAGGAGGGAAGGTGCAACATCTGCACAGGCTGTGCTTGTTTAGCCATTAGTCAAGGATTGCTGCAAATATACGACGAGTGGGTCAACTGCCTAATTAAAAAAAATATAAATAATGCTCAGCTAAAATGCAAATGTGGAAAAAGGTTTCACCCATAAAAATATGGCAACGCTGCATATGTTAAACGTAATACGGCTACATTACTATCAGGAATATAACTCAGTTGGAGTTAAAGTTTAGAGTGCGTGGCAAATGTTCAGGAATTGACAATAGAGAATAATACTGAGAGGAAAAAATTTTAGTAAGAGATATGTTTGCGATAAATCATCAGCAGACTTTTAGTTTTTTTGAAGATTGTAATTTATAAACATTATGTCCTTCAATGGAATTCGTGGAGCCTCCTTAATCTATGTTGAAATAATAAATGCATTAGTTTTATTTTAATTATTTTAAAGTAGAAGTTGGAAATAAAAATATTTTAACAAATAATAATTGTCAGTATCTCATAGTTAACAGTTTAAGTTAAAGATTACAGATAAGATTGAATTAATAATTTAATTTTGTTGCACAAATTTGACAGAAAGGAAGAATAAGCAGCTTTCTTCCTTTCTGTCAAATTTGTGCAACAAAATTAAATTATTAATTCAATCTTATCTGTAATCTTTAACTGGAACAAGATCTCTAAAAAAAATAATATACAAAATTTATTCTACATTCAAATTAAATTAGCAAATCAATATTATCGAAAACTTTTATTTAAAATCTTGAGGTTTCTCAACAATTACTAAACATTTAATATAACCCCATCATGCTTTAAGCTTAACCTTCTGTATTACATAATGCTTGTCGATAAATGTCTCAGTGATTTTAACCTTGCTGACGACAGTTTGAATAGAGTAGAAATTAAGTTTTTTCTGAAGGTTTCATTGTGCAGTTCCTTCAACAACATTTCTTTGAATTGAAGTTCTTTTGTGTCGTTGTTTCGTTTTTCAGGTTTTCTGTTACCCTTTGAGGGTATCTGTTAAACCAATTATCCGATTAATTTGCATTCACTTCCATTTGATGTTCTCTCTCCTACACTGCTCTTGTTCTCTCTCTCCCTTTTTTGCTCACTCTCTATCCTGGTTGTCTCTGCATTTGCATCCCTCGTGTGTGTGACAAATGTGTATAAATCAAAAAGGATTTTTATTGAGGATGCCGCTGGCGATTGCAAACAGTTCGCTGGCCATTTTATTGCCTGATCCTTCGATTATTTTATATTGTTTTCTTTGGTTGTTGTTGTTGCTGTTTCTTATTGTTCTTTGGCTACTTTGCAACTTGCTGTTGATTCAATTGTGCTCACACATGCGAACTCGGCCGAACTCGGGCTGGGCTGTGAAACGGTTTATGCAAATGCAATAAATTACATTTTATTATGAAAAATTTAAACGCTTGACGCCCTTGGGCGTGTTCGACTGCACCAACAACACCGACAAGCCATAAAAATCCAATTAATTGTTATTTTATTTGTTTATTGTATTCTGATTACTCCGCGACAACAATAACAACAGCAACAACAGCAACAACAGCAACAATGCTCATATAGCGATGCAGAATGCGCGTCGTTCTCAGTTTTTGTGTTTTGATTTATTGCACAATTTTTGTTCATAATTTAATTAATAAAATATTTAAAGCAATAAATGACTGAATAAGAAAATACAATATTTAATAATTGCAATGAATAGCTTCTCAATTTCAGCATTAACAAAAAGGCAAAGGCAATTATTTCAATCATGTTTTCAATTTTGTATATTTTAAAAAGACATGTAAAATAATCTTGCTTTTATTTACATTGTTGTTTTAAAGTGGATTTAAATGCGACTCTCTTTAAGTACAAATTTAGTGTAAATTGAAATATGCTTCACTGGCAATCCATTAGAAATTCCGTTCTTGGTGTGCTTAATGTTATCAGACTTTAGCAGCCTTTTTTTTGCACACATTCTGTTTAAATTTTTTGTGTCAAAGGCAAACGAGGGGCGAAGTAATTGCATTTAGGTATTCAAGCATCTGTAGCAACATTTCTCATGTGTTTATTTCTTTTCGTGGTTGGGTTTTTTGCTGCTGCTGTTTGTGCCCAAGTTTGCCACTTAATTGCCAGTTCTATACAAATGATGTGGCTGCTCTTTAGCACTCCTCGTGATCCCTTTCCCACTCCCCTGTCCCATCCACTCCTGTCGTGAGTACCTTCATTTGGCTTGTCAGCCCACGCAACGTTCATTTATCACCGGGGCAATCGGGTCGCTTCCACAGCGCCAACAGCTTAGAGCGTATGTGTTGTCCGCTTCCCTTCATCTCCATCTCCATCTCCATCTCTGATGCTGATCCCAATGCCGCTCGGGCTGCACCTGACCCTCTCTGATGTGATGGGGGCGCAGGTGACAAGCGAGCGGAGTAAGATAAATTATTATTTTAATTGCATTTAAATTACACGTTCAACGCGGCGTATACGCAACAATTTTAAAAGCCTGCTTATTGTGGCTCGTTCTCAGAGTGGGCGGTGGGCGGTGGTTGTGACGCTGTCAAAGCTCACCCGCTGTTAGATTAAGGGCCACCCACGGTGGAAGGTCCTCTGCTGACCAGCATTTGCCGCACTATGAAATCATTCAGCAAAAGTTTCATATTCACTTTCTCTCTCTCTCTCTCTCTCTCTGTCTCTCTGTCTCTGTCTCTGTCTATGCGTCTGTCTGTGAGTTCACCTGCTTTTTTTTTGCCTCTTCTCAACTTCCACCGGTTTCTGGTTTTTTTTTATTTGGCCGGGCAGGTCTTGTGCCTTATAATTGCCACTGGCACCCGCAGCGTTTCGGCTAACACCAACAGTTGCTGCTGGGGCCCAAAGTCAGCAGCAATTTATATTCATGAGTTGTTGTAATGTGTTGTAAGTTGCCCTTGTTGCCATCGTTGCCGCTGACTCCCTTAAGCATGCTTATTGTTATCCGTGAACGAAGTTCTCTTATCGCGGCTTATTGCTTGCCTCCCGCCTTCCCCCGCCCCCCATCCTTCCTCTGCAGGCCCAGCTTCGTGCTTTGTGCTTTGATTTCATGTCTTGACTTGTTGTTTATGTTGCTGCTCTTGTATGTTGCTGTTTGTTGTGCATATCAAACTTGTTATGGCCGCACGCAAAATGACTTTAATTGTCATGCTGATAATTCAGTGTTGACGAGTTGAGAGCAGAGCCAAAGGGAGGCAGCAACGATCCTAGCCACAAATCTTTTGTGGCCTTAAATTTGCAAAGCTTTTCGGGCGCGACGGAAATAATTGCCAAAATATAAACTAGTTATAAATTATTTGCATTGCACATGGATGAAATGGCTGCCAAACGGAGCTGAATCTCTAAATGAAGGCACAGACAGACAGCCCAAGAGCATCCTCGCAAGCTCAAGCTGTAATGGATACAAGACAGAGACAAAGAGAGAAAGAGAGAGAGAGACAAAGAGACAGAGACGCATATTCACTCGTTGACTGGCATATTTTATAAGTCTGCGTTGTGTGCGGTTGAAAATTTAAACAAAGCCAAGCCACAAAATCACACAAGGATCCATTTTGCCTTGCCTCGAATATATCCTTGAACAACAGCTCGAGGCAAGCAAAGCCAAGCACACAGACAGCGAACACATACTTACACACGCACACACACACACATTCACACACTCACGGAAGGAGCCAAATGAAGTTCGGGCTGTATTTGAAACTGAGATATACGCTTACAGGAAAACTCAATTCAATTTCCACGATCCCCGATAAGAGATATTCACTACATTTGATTGAAAATGTACAGAACTTATTTAGTCTTTTTACTTATCTGCTATTAAGTGATTGAGCAAGGAGTGATTGAGGTGAAGCTTAAGGAGAAATTGATACAGGTATTGTGAAATAAATATATTTTTTTTTTCGTATACATTCATTAAAAATCTAAAATACTGATAAATTGTAAGATCATTCAAAAATGATTATTATAATAATATATTGTTTAACATATAATATATATGTTAGCTATTTTAGATTTGTTTTCAAATAGTTTTTAAATACTTTCAAAGAAGATGCAAAGCACATAAAATTAGTTTGTTCTTTTTTCTTTTAAATTTTGCAAATTTAAATATTATTTTAGTTTAAAATACTTAATTTATTAGTTCTTAACGGAAGTAAGCTGGCTTAAGGTTGGAAATAAACTGAAATTAATTCTCCAAAAAGACTTACAATTTAAAGGTATATACCAAAGCACATAATAATTCAATTGGTCTTTTTTCATTTGATAAGTTATATTACTAGTAGTATTTATTAGTATAATAACATTTTATTTAATTGGTCAGCTTGAGCTTTCTTTTAAAGTGTAACGAATTTCCCCAAAAGTGTAAAGCCCTCAATAATTAATTTGGTCATTGCATTTTCGAAAGTATTTTATTTCTATTAAATCTTAGGCGTTTTTGACGATTGCTATTTTTATTTTAACCTACCTAAGGATGTGTTAATTAATGATCAATTCATTTTACTATATATTTAGCTTAACAATTTAGCTGTGTAGTCAGGCGGTAATCAAGTTTAATGTTGCAAATCGCGTCTGCAATTAGCTATGCTTTGTTGTTGAGAGTATCGCAATCAAGGCGAACGCTTGAAGGGTTAGCTTGCTAGCAGAATTCTCATAGACGTCTCTCCGGCTGGAAGCTACTTCGACTACTACTTCATCGTCAGCAACACATTAAAGCAGCTTCATTGTCCTTGGCTGCTGTTGTTGTTGTCAGTGTGAGTGTGAGTGTGAGTGTATGGGAGTGTAAAGTGTGTATGAGTAAAGTTTGTAAGCAGATAAAGTCATTTGCTTTGATATCTTTTACTAATTATTGCCAAAGCAGCGTCTAAGCCAGTTTTCTACACAGCAGCAACATCCTCAGCAGCAGCAACAACAAGCATAATAAATGACAACAATTCAAGCTAAATGCGGCTGCTTGAATCCTTTTTTTGTGTTGAAAACACACACAGCAGTAGACCACATCCTTGCTCTAAGCACACAGCATAGCAAACAGAGTGAAAGAGAGAGAGAGAGAGAGAGAGGGCGAGAAATAGGAGAGAGAGGGAAAACATTAACAGCATATTATCCCTGGCATCGCATACAAAACAAAACTCAACGAAGCGTGGCGCCAAAAACGCCTTAGCCAAGCTAAAAAGAAGTGGGCGAGGCAGCAGCAGCATGCCATCTCTGTCGCACTGCCACTAGCATCGTCTCTCTCTCTCTCTCTCTCTCTCGCTCTTGTTGTTGTTTTTAAGCAACGACAACAAAGTGAAAAATATGATGAAATTAATTTTTGTGTTTACATTTAAGCGAATCTCTGCTGTGTGCGAATGCGGAAGGCAGCGAAAAGGTTGAGAAACTGAACTGAAATGTTTCAGATTAAATTAAAGCTGCTGAAATGTTGTCATTTATAATTTGCACAATTGCCGCTAATCAAATTTCTCAAGCTCCGAAAGATGCTCTTCCCTCTTAAGATATTTTTTGTTCGCCTTGGCCCATTTAATATGCCATAAAATTTCGATGGTGAGGCGCAGAAAAGGGGCTCATTGGATGTCTGGTGTTTGGCATAAGGCGATAAAATAGACAAACCTAAAGAGCGTGTGGCGTGGCGTGTGGCAAGGCGGCATGTGGCATGTGGCATGTGGTTGACTGCAGCGCACACCCAAGGAGATATCCTGCTGCAGGACACCCACAGCTAAGCAGCCATTGTAACGAATCTATTAAGTGGAAATTTATTAAAGCAACAAAAAAACCAAACTCAAGTTAAGCCATAAAATGTTGTTTGTGTGCCACACACACCAACACACACAGCCTGGCAGTACATAAAAATATTAAAAATATATAGAAAAAAAATACAAGCCGAAAGGCAGCCAATAATGCTGCAGGGAGGTCGAAGAGAAGCGACTTCTCTGCTGCTGTCTGGCGTTGATATTTTTATTGCTGCGTCGGCTTAGGACGACAGCTTTGCCTAGCAATTCCTTGCGATTTCCATTGAACACACACACACACACACTCACACACACACACCCAGGAGCACAACCACAATTTGCTGGAGCATTTGGATTTCAAATTTTGCTTTCGGGTAAAAGCTTTTCTCGTATGCGCATATTTTGACGATTCTGGCAAGCGGAGGTTCGGCAGCTCGGGCGTATGCGTAATTTTTGCGTTTATTGTTAATAGATTTGTGCATATTTTGGAAGCATATCATCGCCAGCTATGCTGCATTCGACTGTGATTTGTACTCTGGATAAGCAGTCGAATCGGATTTTCGCCATAAACTTGCTCAACAATTTGATTGATAGCGGCAACGTCGACAGAGGGAGCTATAAACTTGGCTTATGGCTAAGCACAAATTGATTTGTTATGCATATTAAATAATCATTTTGTTAATCAATCAGCTCCAGTTGCTTATTATTAGTTTAAGACTGGTCTTTAATAACACTGCTGCTTTAAGGACTTTTTTCTTTATGCTCAACTATAAGAAACACATTCTGTTTGATACATAATGCAGCAACCCATCAACTGTCATCATTTTCATTAGAGTAATAACTTTCTGTCTGGCACTCGTCAGACAATCTAATCAAGCTAATTTCCGTGCGAGCGACACGTCGTCCTGCGTCCTTTCACACATCGCCCAGAAGTGTGAGCGCTGAAAAAGCGCAAATTTCTCTGCTCAGATATTAGCCAGATATGGCTATATACTGCATAAATTGTGGGGTGAAAATTAAGCAATTTCCTTAGAAAAACTCTACACAAAACTTGGCATTTTTCAGCAGTCGATAAAAAAGGCAACAGAAATTCGAGAAGCGAGACATTGAAACGGGGGGGAAAAAATATATATTTATCTGTCGACGCAAAAGGTTGGAAAAATATTGGCAGACAAACTGGCAACCGATAATTGGCTGACGATGCGAATCGAATGAGAATTGTTAACAGCTTTCGGGCAATTGGAAATGTTGGCAAGCTTTGTTAATTGCGATTAGTTTTGCAGTAATTATAAGTATATATTTTTACAAACAATTTGAGCAATCAAATTATTGGTGTCTAGACACTTTAGCACATGCTTTATTTAGTTGAAAAGAAATTTTATTGCAGCTGATCTTTTTGTCCAATACTCTTCAAGCAGTGCTTTTTCAGTCTGCAATAATATGTATTTTATTTATCGGGATAATGAGTCCAATTAGTCAATGTATCGAGTCAATTGCCAATGCATTAAAAGTCATAATCTCATTTGATGTGCACTGCTTAAACTCTCTCTTTATCTCTCTCTCTATCTCTCTCTCTTTGTCGCTCCATCTCTTTCTTGCTACTGACGCCACTTATTGTGTTGTTTAAGCCCCAAAGAAAAAGAAAGCAACGCCTGCAGCAATTTTTGCATTATACATTTTACTTTTCATAAGCTTTAAGTCGACTCGCAAAAGGATATCGCACAGCTATGGAGGTAATTTGCCAGGACCAAACAACAGACTGCCAGAGGGAGGGTGGAGGGGGAGGGGAAGGGGGTTTGAGCGGGGTAATCAGTGAGAGAGCAAAGGGAGCGAATGCTGAGGCTGCGCTGCGGTGTAAGTGAGAAAGAGACAATTAAAAATCCATTAATTTGAGTAGCGGCAACCCATGTAAAGCTACTTATACTTATATCACTCTCTCCCTCTCTCCGCCCACGCCGTCACGCCCACGCAACCACAGCAGAGCGACAGAGAGAGAGAGAGACAGAGAGAGAGAGAGCGAATGGAAATTTACATTACATTATACTCGCATTTAAATAAATTTTTGCAAAATTAAAACGTAATGCATAAAAGAGAAGAAGGGCGCAGCTTTATGGCTGTGTTACCGCCACTGTGAGTGCCCAGTGAGTGTCTGACTGAGTGTGTGCGTGAGTGCATGACTGAGTCTGCGAGTGAGTGTGTGAGTGTGTGAGTGCATTGTTGATGCATTGGTCCAGGGCCCGTCGTTGTGCAAAATTATTTATGTGTCGCACATTTAACTTGTACATGGCAAAATATATTTTGCATTTACAGAATGCACTTCCATCATTATCCAGCCCAACCGAGAGCGACAGAGAGAGAGAGAGAGCTATTGTGTGGGAGGGAGACAGGATGAAGTGCTGGACAGGCAGCTGGCCGGATGTTGGGAAGCTGGACAGAAGGCTTGGCATTGTTTTTGCCTCCGGCCTAGCCTCATTCTGGCTTGTGCTGCTGCTCGTCCTCTGATCCTGCGAGTGCTGTCCTGGTGCCTGGCGTCGCGTCTGTGCGGATTAAAATGCATGGGTTCATGAAGTGGTCATCTGTCATCTTTGCGGTAGGAAGAAGTTCGCATGTTGACATTGTCGCAACAGTTTATACTCGCCTACAATGGCAATGGCAATGGCAGCCACTCAACCGCCCAGCTTGTAACTGGCACCCACTTCTTTTTTGCGATCCCGACTCTGTTGTTGTTGTGCTCGATGCACTGAGGAAAACTCTGAGCCGAGAGCTGAGAGCCGAGAGTTTCTGGTGCGCACTTCCTATAGAAGCCGGATTAAATATGGCTTAAAAGTCAGTTGACACGAGTTGGCCATTTTGTCGTGCCCGATGCCTCGAGCCAAAATTGTGCACTGGTGTGAGATAATAAAACATTTATGCAGATAGCCGGGCCAACAACATCGTCGAAATGAAGCACATCACGTATACGCACTGCATGCCAAAGATTGAGAGCAGCATCTCCTCCTTTCGAGATGGCAGGGGAAATTGTCTTTAGATGTCATTAAAATTAATTGCAGTGAAACTGACAGTTGAGCTCAGAACTCAGAACTCGGAGCTGGACAGCGGGAAAGTGACGAGGCTCAAATTAATGCATGATATTGATGCATCTTAATGTCTGACATTTTGCTTTTTACTCCTTCAACTTTTGGCCACTTCGAGTTTGTTAATGAGCAGCAGCCAAAGCGTAATTCAGACATGTCGAATAATTAAATTTCGACTAATTTAATTACGCTCTAATCCTTGGGCCAATAGCAACGATAATTGCTTGGGCGAATATTAACTTGTCTCTTTAAGCTTTAAATGTGCTGTTGGCCTAAATTTATTAAGTAGCTTCCATTGTAATTCATTTATTAAATAACTCTTTCCTGGAAGTGTATGATTTAAGTTGCCCCAAATAGAAATAATTGTAATCAGCTTTCACAAAGATTTGTAGCCTGGATTTAAGTACTGCTTCAGGGCACTTTACAAAGTGGGTTTCATCGATTTTAGTTAATCATTTAAATCGCATTGATATGGGTATAAATATTAATAGAATTTATACAACAGTATTATCTAATAATAATAATTATTATGTGAAATCAGCAAGAAGCGACATTGTCTCCCTAATCATTTGTGTTTGAATTTTAAGAGAGCTACTTTAAAATATATATGCGATATTCTTGGGCAATTCATAACTAAAATTCTTGCTGTAATTTATTCTTTAAAGTCAAAATCCCTTCAGAGATTTTTTGCGAAAATTGTAATTGAAATTCTTTGGTGATTTTCCTTTTGAATTTGGTAAAGTTGAAAATTGTTTTATTTTTCGAAGCCAATTATTTGTGAGTAAATTGTGTGTGTGTGTGTGTGTGTGTGTGCGGGGGGCATTAACAAAATGTCTGCAGCAAGCTGTGATCCATCAGGGATCTGGGCGGAACTGTTGCAGGGCGGGGCAATGTTGCACAAATGTTGTATTATGCTCTGACATGCAACATGAATATTCACTTTGCACTTTGCGGCCCGGATTTAGGATACAGGTGTTTTGCAATGGGCGAATGTCCTACTTGCACTCCTGCTGTCCTGCCATCCTGGCTGCTCTCCTGGCTGCTGTCCTGTCTGCTGGTTTGCTGCTTGTCCTTTGCCAGAATTTGCATCTTAATCTCTGCCGTCAGCGCCGCTGTTGACATGCTGCAGAATCAGAGACGGAGTCAGAATCGCAGTCGCCTGCTTACAGCAGCTAGACAGGTGCAAGGACAACGGGACAACGGGAGTCCTGCCTGATTGTTGTTTAGTTTTGCAATTTAAATCACAGAACTTCAGGTGCAACTGCTGGACATATGTATCCATGTACTTCAGTGCCCCAGAGGCGTGTCCTGCGCCCATCACATGTAATTGGCCAGCTTTAAAGTCAGTGACGTGGTCGCTTATCGCCTTCAGCTCTCTCTCTCTCTCTCTGAGCTCCCACAGGATGCGACAACTGACGGAGCCGCCAAAAAGTGTCTCCATTTAAAGGAAAGTGGCTGCTGTTATTTTTGGTGTGTGTTTCGTTTCAAATGAAATGAAATGTAGATGCATATCCATGGCCTAAACTCACGAGCATGTGTGTGTGTGTGAATGTAAATTGTATAAATGTGCGCATAAATTTTCGTTGGCAAAATTTGAAATTCCGATTTTCGACCAGATTGGTAAACAATTTATGTAAACAACAACAGCAACAAGAGCAAGCTGAAATCTGTTTCAGATATCTCGCAGCTGGCGCTTCAAGTGTCCTTTGGCTTTTGTTTGTTTGTCCTCTCGCTCACGCACTGTCTCCGTCTCTGTCTCTGTCTGTCCCTGTGTGTTTGCTGGCAACATGTAATTGCGTAACCCTTTAGTTAATAGCACCCTTGAGTACTCGAACATTGTGTTGTGTGTGTCCTGTTTGTCCTGTTTGTCCTGTTTGTCCTGTTTGTCCTGGTTTGTCCTTTTGCTTATGGTTATGAGGGGAATGCAGAAGTGCGACCCAACAACCAACAACCACACTCGCCCATCACTTTTGCTTATCTTAAGTATTTTACTTATGTCTGTCTGCCTGCCTCTCTCCCTCTTTCCCTCTCGCTCTCTGCCTATCGCCAATGGATTCTCTGGAGACTTTTTGGACCATTTTCAATGTTTGTATTTACACATTTTCCATTTTCTATGCCATTTACAAGTCTCCCCGCCCGCTCTCTATGTGTGTGTTTTCTATAAATGATAACTGCACAATTTCTAGAATGCTTGATAAAGTGCTTTTCCACTAACCATAAAACCCTGTGATTTCCAACTCGAGCAGCTGTTGTTATTGTTATTACCTAGCAATACCTATTTATGCACTGCAAAAGGAAGTGTTCAGCAGAGCATTGGCTATTCGGCTTAAAGTGACCACAGTGTCGTCGATAAATCTGCGCTCTATTAAGTTTCGGCTGGATCCCCAAAAACACAGAGCCAAGTGTGCAATAAGTTGTTGAGTGAAATTGTATAGAAAACGGTTTTAGTAACACACCGTTTACCAATACTACTGTGTGTGTGTGTGTGTGTGTGTGTGTGTGTGTGTGTGCTAGTTTTGTTATTGTTTTTCGAGCCGAGTCTGAGTCACAGAGAGATGGCCAGACTGAAGTTGGTCAACTTGCAGTTTTGTTGTTATTGTCGTTACGTGCTCGACAATTTGCCATTAATTGAAAACAGATTTGTCGCCGAGATTGCATTGTCGACAGCCATCCGATTTCCGTGCAAATTAATTATAGCTGCCATTGACAGAGCAGCCAGGAAAATCTGGAAAAACAGCGATAGAGAGTTTGCAGAATTCAATTCAGTTTTATGGAGCAGTCGAAGTGAAAGTGAAACTCGACGCAAATCTCCAGCCCAGCGAATTCTCTCGGGATTCAATTCGATAAAAAGCGGAGTAGAAAAAGGTAAATAATAATAATAATAATAGTAATAGTTACGGCATTATGCAGGAAGCGGAAATGCCAGCTACGGAAATGCGCCGCCGTGAATGAGCAAAAAGTGTAAGAATAGTCGAAGAGAGAGAGAGAGAGAGAGAGAGAGAGAGGGAAAGGAACGGAGAAGGAGAGAACGACTTCGTGACATGTTAATTGAGCAGAAATATTGTTGCCACACGTGTCGAACTCTTGTATCCTCTGAGTGTGTGTGTGTGTGTGTGTGTGAGTGTGTGTGTGTGTGTGGAGGGGGGATAGAGAATATGTTTGCTCTGGCCATTTGAGCATATGTTTGACACTCGGCAATTGCGATTGCAATGACAATTGCGAAATTACAATTACAATTACAAATACAATTTCATTGTTATTGCCCGCTAAAATTTACACACAATTAAGCGCCGACAATTAACTATTTTTATGGCCCACGGCTCTATAAATAAGCATTTCACGCTTCGACTCATTCACATTATGTTAAAAGCACCATAAACAAGTACAATATAAATAATAATAAATACATGTACACGGATTCATATATTTTTTTTCTGCAATACGGATGGGCATGAGGTGAAATTTTCATTAAGATCCGCAAATAAACAGTGCAATTAGTTATTATGCAGTGCTGAGGTCTGTAGTGCAGTGTAATCAATGCAATAACTGAGTTCTCTAAAAGAAAGCATTGATTAAACTAACTTTTATTCGTCGCTGTTATATTTTTAGAATATTTAAATGCTTTAATAAACATTTATATTTAATTATTATAATTTATTTCGTTTCAAATTAGACTCCACAGTGCAAAGTCTGTGAGTTAAAAGCAACTTTGCTCTTCAAGCTGTAAAATTGATTATTGATCAATTTGAATTCTGTCAGCAAGTGACTTGCTTTTAGTTCGAATTATGGAATTTGTCGATGCCACTTCGTGATGAAAATGCTGTGTAGAAATTGCAGCCTGCTAGCTCTTAATGTTAAGCAAATAATTTTATATATGCAGAGCTGCAAAGCACTGATAAAGAAGTTATTTCTATGGGGAATGTGAGTTTTTAATATCTTTAGACTGACAAATTGTAAATACATGTTCTCTCAAGTCAATCTATCTTTGTATAACTCACTTCAGAAATGCCACAAAACTTTGCTCATTTTCATTATGAATAGTAAAAATAACTATCACAAAACTATGCTTTGATATGAATACTAATTTTGCAATAAATACTGCTGATTTAGAGTTAAATTTATTTACTTAATTCATATCTTCTCTTTCGTTTTATTGAAACTTTGTGATTGTTCCTTGAAAAATTGTCCTATGTGTAGAGAGTGCTTTGATGCCAGATGACGTGAGACAATTTGAAAATTTAGATCCCAAACATATAGGGAATTGTGATATATGCATATAAATAAAATTAGAATATACGCAATATTCGCACCTGCTACTGAAAATAAATAAATGTTGTAGTTCTAAGTAAAACAGAAAAAAAAAAAACATTTTAGCTTGAATTTCTACAATACTCAGCTGATGAATGCGACACCAAAATATGTAGATTAAATAAAAATATTGAACATTTTGGAGGTGATGATTATGATCATTGCTGTTGAGTGATTTGATTGAACGCCATCGATATTTTGATTCACATCCGCATTTCCACATTTGAATTTATCTATATCTACGCCCATCTATCGAATCATTTATCCATGTTTATATCTCAATCAAAGTGAGCTCCTGTCTGACCACTGTGTCTATGTTTTGTTGTTTTGAGTGTGGTAAACCAATTTATGAATGTTTGACTGGGGGATTGACATTGAACCATTGATTGGACAGAGAGAGAGAGAGAGAGAGAGAGAGGGCCAGCTATGAATCAATTGGGGATACAGGCGAATCAAGTGAATGTAGTTGAAGCAATGCAACAAATTAGTTTTAATTTTTAGTGTTATGCAAATAGAATTATCGTTCGAGCAGCTCACACTTCGGCAGCACGAAATCGCATGGAATGGAATGAAATGGCTGAATGGATAAACGGACGAATAGTTGGATGGATGGATGGATGGATGGATGACTGGTTGGCTGGGCATATTGATTTGTTTGCCAGCCCCAGCTTAACCACGCCCCCGAGGCCATAGTGCGTAGACCGAAAATTAAATTGTTTGTTTGACTGCTCCACACAGCATCTGTGTGTGTGTGCCCGTGTGTGTGTGTGTGTGGAAGCATTGGAGTGTGCATGTGTTGGTGTTTTGTGTGTGATTTTAATTAAAAATTGATTTAGCAAAATTTGCATAAATTATACATAACTCCACGGTAAGCCATCGAGGCAGTGCGTACAGACATTTTGCATTTGTGTCAGTGTCAATAAATTAGAAAAGATTAATTGAAAAACAACTAAAAACTGCCTAATAAATGCTGACAGCACTAGTCGATGCCCTATATATTTATTTTTGATGTGCTTGCAGTAGCTGAAAATGATTTTATTAAATACTTATAATTTGTACTTTGTACTTTTTGTACTTATATACAATTAAAACCATTTTCAAACATTTTTGACAAAGGACTTAGGATCTATCTATATTTAGAAGCAATTGCATTCATTTTTTGTGCATTATTCATTATTATAGTTTTTTATTTATATACACATTTTTGTATTAATTCATAAATCATATTTGTAATTTATTTACATGAGGAAAAATCTGTACAATTATTTCTATTTCTAACCTGATGCAGCATTTAATGAATTTGCGAATAATTATAAATTCATCAGATATTCCACAGATCTTTGTAACTTTGCAACAACTACTTCTTCCCTAATTGCATATTTTTACAGGGTATAATTATATAAATTGTTGCGGCATCGTAATAAAAACAAGATACTCGGTAACGAAAGCCATTTCATTTGCAAGTTTCAATTGCAATTACGATTGCAATTGGAATTGCAATTGCTTTAATTCAATATTTATCGTTATATCGAATTGCATGACTAAAGTGCATTAAAATTGTGTGCTGCCCACTTTACAGTTATAACCATATCTGTGAACTAATTTCATTTAATTTTATTAAATATTTTATTTGCTCGTGCATAATTAAAAATCATTTAAGTTTGCCCATTCAAGTTACCAGTTGCTTTGGCGCTGCGACTGAAAACATTCCAAAAATATGCAAAAGTTGCCATCAAATGGATAAAAAGCAAAGTGTTCCAGGGGGGAGGAGGAGAATGGAGGAGGGGCAGAATGGAGGAGGGGCAACTCAGAGGGGCAACAATTTATTGCGGTGCCGTGAAATATGGCAAAAGTTTTCAAATGAAGTCAGTCTGAGGGGGGTGCACAAAACCAACAGCATAAACAAATGAATGAGCAAGTGAATGAGCGAATGAGCGAATGAATGAATGAATAAATGGCTGGCTGAGCGAATGAACGAGCAAGTGAATAAGTGAACAATTGAAAACTTGTCGTCAGCATGACGAACTTTTAATACACTTGTAGATCTCTTCTGCAAGATTAATTGAATTCACACTCCAGCGATTGCATTTAAGCTGCCGAAAATGGAGCCGCTTTTAAATACATATTTTCGTACTATAAATGGCATTCATACTCAAGTATTGAATACAGAAGATACAAAGTGCATCGGTTATAAAACACTCTTTTAAAATATCTTTTGATACAAGTCTTAATACCAGACTGAAACACTTTGTCCTTGATATGAAATACACTCAAATTATTCAGATTTATTTGCGATTGAGAGCTTTTTTTCAACAAGCACAATTAAAAGTATGTTATAGAAACTAAAATTCATTTATGGCATCAGATGTATGCCTAATATGTTGAACTATTTATTATTTAGATTTATGTCTAAGATGTATCAAGAATATTTTTACCATATTTTACAAAGAAGTACATTTTTTCAATAGTAATATAAATTTAACTTAAAGACTGTTTAATTAGCCTATTTCTCAACAATGAAAATTATGATTATTTGGTAGAACTTAAAATGCATTAATTGTTTACTAATTATATTGAACTAAATATTTATTTTTTAGATTTATGTCTGCATCAGTAACATTTTCTATATTTCACAATGAAATCAATTTATTGCATATAAGTATATATTTATTTTAGCATCGAAAATACATTAATTGTTTACTAATAATATCAAACTATTTATTTTACAGATTGACGTCTAAGTCGCATCAAAAATATATGCCGGTAAGTCGAATTTATTTTCTCAAATGCATTCGTCTGCTTTGTGTAGACAAACTTGCCGCTGAAGGGATGGAACTTATGCTAATGGCATAATGAGACCTCAATGGTTGGGGAAGGGGAGGTGCAGAGAGATGGGGGCTGTGTCTGGATGTGTGTGCACTTTGGGGTTTTGTGGAGTTGCTGTGTGTTGATTCAATTTGCTCCCTTTTGACGCCTTCCAATTAAGCCATTTGGCCTGGCTGGACAAGACACGGTTTGTTGTCCTTTGCCCCCTTGCCTTTCCTTTCGATTTCATTCTTTTTTTTTTGGCTTTTTGCACTCCTGCCATTTCCCATTTTCCATTTACCATTTGCATTTCATTAAATTTCTTCTTTTCTTTGCACTTTTATTTGTGTTTTCGTTTTCGTTTCGTTTAAAGTTTTTTCTTTTCATATGATTTTATTTTATTTTACTTGTTCTCTCTCAATTTCATTTGCTCTGCACAAATATTTATCGACACTTTTGCATGTTGTTTATGAGGCTGCAGCAGCACATAGAATAAGGTGGTCGAAGCAGCCACATCACCTGTAGCTATTTGTGTGCTAAACATCCGAAAAAACGAGGAAAGGGAATCTCACTCTACGGCTCGTTCAGTCGTTATATGGAAATGGACTCTGTTAGTTTGAGCCAAACAAACTTTATGCTCATCGATGCCAGAAACCAATTTAAAATCAAATTTTCTTCCATCGCAGCACAGACATCGACTGAGGGCGCAGAGAGAGAGAGAGCTGAAGAGGCAGACTTCAGTTGGCCAGAAGTGCAAATTAAATAAAATCGCAAGAGGCAGAAAAATGTAGTCCATGGACGACGACGTCGATCCTTCAGTTGTGTCGGCCACCAGTTGATGATGATGTTGTTATTATTATTTCTGCTGTTTGTTGCTGTTGTTGCTGGCGCTGATTGTCTGTGATTGATTTTAATCGCCTCAAGTGATTTCACTAAACGATTCAACTTTGAAATTGGTTACTTTGCATTGTGTCTGTGTGGCAAGCAAGGAGAGCGGAGAGGAAGGACATCCATTCTCCATGTGTGTGTGTGGGTGTTGCTTCACTTTTGGTGCTGACTGTTGCGCTTCCGGCACATTTGCTAAACAACATCGAGCTCGAACACATTTGCTTGCGAGTTCATCGAGTTTCTATTGTTAATGTTGCTGTTGTTGCTGCCCCATAAATAAATGTAAATATCCACATGCATTTATTATACATACAATTCCAACGGGTGCTCGACCTGCCAAGGGCCATTTAACACTGTGCTACAAAACTGCACTTTACACAACGCTGAGCAAAGTGCAAACTCGGAGCGCACACAAAAGTCAAGACATACTTTGGGTTCACTTGTTAAACTCTAATTGGGATTGAGAAACATGGCTACTTAGAGGCGAATAATATTTAGTTCTGCATTACATTTAGATATCAAAATGAAGAATCGAGTTTATTTTAATTTATTTCTCCATTTCACAATATATTTCTCCTATTACCAGAGAAGTGTAATTTATTTGAAAGTATTTGATTTTAGTTGCAGTGTTGAATGCCTTTCGGCAACTTCTTCTGCTGCATTCGAAAGCATTTAAAACATTTCAAAAATGCATATAAATAAAAGCAAATAAAACTTGAACAATTGCATATTTTCATAGCAATTTTTAGTCTATTTCTGACATTAAGTATACGCAGCGTTGTGCAGATACAGATGCAGATATTCTATAATGACAATTGGATGGAGTCATGCAGTTGATTAGCTGTAAATCTAACGCTAACCCAGTGACACGATTTCGGCAGTCAGTCAATTTGTTAGCCCCGAAAAAGCGTTGCCAATTTTTCAAGGCAGAACAATTACAAAGGGCAAAAAGTTAAGCACCAACTGTCAAGTCAGGTGCTGAAGGCAGCCGAGGGGGCAAAGTTGCCACTTTAATGAAAACTTTTGCTGTGGCGCTTAGCGGTTTGGCAACTTCAACGGCTTGTGGCACTTGCAACGGGCAACGGGCAACGGGCAACAGAAGCAGTCGGGTAATCAGCCATGTTATGGCAGTTTGGCAGTTCCAGCCCCCATATATCCTTTTTGCAGTCCTGCCGTCCTCAATCCCTGTCGTGGCCCTGTGCAGCGGTTACGGTTACGGTTACGGCTACGGCTACGGCAATGGGGATTACGGCCTTGCGATGCACTTGAAATAGTTGTTATTGCGCTCTCTTTCACTCTCTCCATCGCTCTCTTTGTCGCTCGTGTTGTTGTTTGACAGCAACAGGATAATCTGCTTGGTGTGCATCCGCAGTCTCATCAGCGCCAACATCCTGTTTGTCTATATCTCACTGTGATGTGTGTATTAGTCTCCTTCTCTCCCTCTCTCTCTCTCTTTCTCTGTCTCTCTCCGTCTCTCTCTGTCTCTCTGTGTGTGCTTGTATTGGTTTCGTCGCCTTTTCTGCCTTTTCTGCCCTTCTTCAAAATACAAAAAAGAAAACCAAAAACTCAAAATTGCGGCACAAAACTTTGTGCAAGGTTTTTCTCGGTTGCATTTTTCTGCTCTTGTTGTTGTTGCTGTTGTTGTTGTTGTTGTTGTTGTGTGTGTTGTCAGCCGTTTTGTGGAACAGCTTTTAGTGGCTTCATTTGTTTTTGCCTTTGGTCGCTTTTGGCATTTTAAATCAGTTTGTTTTTGTCGCGGTCTTCGCTCAGAGGAACGGTGGATCACATTCTGTCAGCAGCGATGTGACTTTAATTAACCGAATAACCAAATACCTGCTACAATCGGCTTAAATTCGCATTTTCATCACAATTACAATTAGTCGACTAAATAAATAGCTATTTGGCAGCTAACTAATGAGTTGTTAGCGAGCTGCTTTTCTATTTTATTTATTTCACTTTTCATTATTAGCTGTATTTGCCTTTCTTCTGTCATTTGGATTTGTCTTTTTTCTGTGTTCCATGTTATGTTTATTTCATTATTAGTTTTTGTCTTCTGTTTGGTCTATTTTTTTTTGGTTTATTTTAATTCTAATTCTCTATTAGCTTAAATTAATTTTGTGCAATTTAATTTTATTATTTTGCATATTTGTTGAGCTTCGATCCTTGCATTCTATTCTTCATATTTCAACACAAATTGTCTTTTTTTAAATAATTCCCCTCTTTTAAGTGTCGCTTATTTGTGTCACTATTTTTTCTTTGTTAACATTTTGTTATGCATTTCATGTTCATTAGAATTCTAAACTTAAATTTGCCAATTTTTTTTTTATTTCGTGTCTATTGAGCTCTAAATATTTTCTTTATTTCACTTCACGAATCTTTAGCTTTTTATTAAGTATTCTCCATTACGATAAATATATACCTTAATTTACCTCTATTCAATTTTGAATATATTATTTTGTATAATGCTGTGAAGTCGTTCTGCGCTCTTTTGCATGCTATACTTATAAATTCAAAAAAGTTCTTGTTTTAAATATCTCTTCACGAATGAAATACATTTTACATTGTGTTTTTTTATTTTACATTACAATTTTAAGGTTTAATTTACTCTACTTTAATTTTATTTCTTGTCCGTCGAGCATTATCCTTTTTTTTCGTTTTCTAATTTCAAAAGAATTCAGATGCCCTTTACTAAATGTCCCTTTACGAATCGTGAAATCCATTAAAGCATAGCCAACGTATGACCATAAAAATGCATATAGAAAACGGTTCTGTTCCCCGTCGCGTTGAATGATAATAATATCTGGAACGATGATGGCACGAGCTCTTGATCCTGCCACTTCTGGTGGCGCCCCAAAAGCGTCAGCTCTCGCTTCATTTCCGGCAGCGCACATTGCACATTATCCTTGACACTTTCAGCAGCCATTTGCACTTTGCTTTTCATTTCATGTTGCCCCCCCTGCCCTCTGCTTTTTATACCCCTTGCCCTGACCCTGGCTTGCTGGTTGTGCTTTTGTTTACTGAATTATCAGTGCGCTTATTACACGCGCTGCGGGGGCGGCTGGGCGACTGGTGGGCGTGTCAGCGACACGACTGTTGCAGTTGCACTGGCAGCAGCTTGGTGTCCTTAGCCAGGGGCAGGCAACAGGGCCGCGTGTCCTGGGGATTTGTGTGACATTGATGCCTTGACTTGTTGAGTTCTCGACTTTGCGCTGCGCGAGTTTTTCGGTTTATTCCAAGGCACGGATATGTGCCAAGGATATGCGCAGGCTAATCAATAAACGCTCTGGCGCGAGTGCAAAACTATTTTTCAATTTTCGCACGGCAAAAGTTTGCTTTTCCCAGCCAACAGCCAACAGCCAACAGCTGACGCCTGTTACGCCTTTCCTTAATGCAACAGCCATTAAAAAGGACGAGGCAAAAGGCGCATTAAGCCGGAAAGGAGAGCGATGGGAATGGAAGACTGTAGCTGGCTTTGCACGCAGCTATTAGCGCGAATATCGATTGCCAATATCGGCAATTGAAATGTATTGCAGGCAGGTGGCCATCGCAGCCAAGGACACGACAACTAAATGTCGGCACGTCCTGAACTCGGCCAAAGCAAACAAAGAAGAACTGAAACTGTAACAGAAACTGTGGCTGTGACTGCGGCTGTGAGTGAAACTGAAACAGGTAGCAGCTGCCTCCTGACGCTAAAGTGCCAACTTATGGCACACAAAAATGCTTGAATATAATAGCTTGTGCGCCCCACTGTTTCCATGGGCGTGGCATGCAATTGTGGCGCCACAAAAGGCAGCAGCAGCAGCAACAGCAGCGGCAGCAGCGGCAGAAGACGAAGAAGTCAACGACAACGACGACGACGACATGCAAAAGTGGAACGTGCAGCGTTGGCATTAAGTGGCATGTGGCAGCCGCAACAAGGACACTGATAATGATGAAAAAATTCCCAGCTCACACACACACACACACATACACACTCACACACACTCGCACACAAGCAGACGCAATTTATCTGCTGCCTTGGCGAACGAGCATAAAAATTGCACTGGCAGCCCGAAGACAGTGACAAAAAGCCACTTGCCAGGCCAGAGCTATACACACATACATCTGCATCTCTGTGTGTGTGTGTGTGTGTGTGGGTGTGTGGGTGTGTGTGTGTGCTGCCCTTTGTAACCCTGGGCAACCCTTTGCTCATGTGTTGCACAAGGCGCACGGCAGCAACATCCACCTGGACAGCAGCAGCAGCAGCGGCAGTGAAGGCAAACAGCACGAAATCGACCTTGACTGACAGCTTGACATGAACTCGACTGCGCTCAGCTTTGCTGCTGTCCCCTCCCCCTGCACCCTCCTTGTTGCCACCCCCTACTGACACACACACACACACACACACACACAGCCAAACACTTTAGCCAGCAACATTGGGCTCATTATTTTCGCTTTAGCCGGTCAGCAGCAGCAGCAACGGCAGCAACGAGAGAAATGGGACAGGCAATATTAATGTGCATGTGCATGTGTATGTGAGAGTGTGTGTGTGTGTGTGTGTGTGTGTGTGAGTGGGAGGAGTGGTAAGTGTGTGTGTGTGTGTGTGTGTGTGTGTGCTCTTCTTAAAGCCGCCAAACCGCAAAGAGCTGGGCGAGGTTGCGGTTAACAGCTTAAACTGCTCTTAGGATTCCACGTTTTTATGCCAACTTTTATTATTTTTTATGTGCACTTTATTTTAAATGAATGCGTCAATTTGAAGCATATAGAAAAACAATAACTACGTAGTTAACTGAATAAAATAAATATGCAGTAAAAATAAACTATAAAGTGAGACAAGTTTAGAAACACTTATTTTGTTTGATCGTATACAATAAAGAAGAGAGCATTTTAAAGACGACATTCTTAAAAAATATAAAAAAGCTGTCAATAATATTGGATGAATGCGTCAATTTAATTGGAAGCATTTAGAAAAACATTTCCTTACGCAGTTAGCTGAATAAAATAAATATGCAGTAAAAACACAATATAGATTGCGAAACGTTTTAGAAATACTTATTTTGTGCGGTTTAATATAATAAAAGAGAGAAACTTTCGAAGTCTATTTCTAAAAATCTTAAAAAATGTATAAAAAAAATGGTACATATAATATTTAATGAATGCGTCAATTTAAATTGAAACATTTAGGAAAACAATTCCTCAAGTATTTAGATGAACACAATAGATTTGCAGTAAAAACACTCCATAAAGTGAGACACACTTCTTTTGTGTATTTTATACATTAAAAACGAGACAGGAAAATCACAAAACATTATAGTCAGAAATTAGCAAAGATTTGAAGGCTTTAGTTGCAAGCAATATATCCAAAATAGCTACCTTTTTAGTTAACCTATAATTATAAATAAACTTGCTTAGTACTAATTTATTATGTGTAGAATTTATACAGCTAATTTGTAGCTTAACAGCATGAAGTATAGAAAAATATTTAATATATAAACAAATATGTATGTTCATATATATTAAGCAATAAATACATCAATTTTACACTGGTAAGACAGACTGTATTTCAAGCGAGAATATTTACTAAATTATTATTATTATTTATTTGTATTTACCCTGCAGACACAAATTCTGTGTGCAATAATTTTAAAGCTGTTGCAAGCGGAGCATAAATTGGCACACAATTAAAATGTTCGCTCGCAATTATTTGAGGTGTTGCAAACTCAGTTTGCAGTTGATTTTTCGCCATGCATCAAATGCATCAAATTGTCCGAGAGCGGAAGAGAGGGAGAGGGGAGAAGGGCAGAGTTTGCAGCGCACGAGTTGCGGCCCTTAAAAGTAGGCAACATTTTTATTCAAATGCCTGCAGGTCATCAACGTGTGTGCGTGAGTGTGTGTGTGTGTGCGGCTGTATGGGCGTGTCAGCCAGAGGGGGAGGGAGGGGAAGAGGAAAGCACAGAGCCCGCATGTAACAGATATCATGTCGTCGAGAGAGAGAGAGACAGAGAGGAGGGGCAGGGAAATTGGGCTTTGGGCTTTGGGTTTGGAGTTCTGGTTTTGGTCCGTGTCAAAGGTTCATAAATTCCTTTTAATCCTGCTTTATGGCGACATCACATCGAACATGAACTTTAACGCGACGACTACGAGAACGAAAGCGACATCGACGGTGACGACGCGACTTCATTTGCATTTTACAACTTCATTTGTGCGAAGCGAAATAAAGGGAAATAAAAGAATTGTTCGCAATTTTCACACAAAACCAATTGGCGCGATTTCAGTTGTTATGTGTGTGTGTGTGTATTTAAGTGTGCTTGTATGTGTGCTATAAAATTATTGTTTAATCTTGCCAACTGACCGGGGCGTGGCAGCCAAACACACCCAAGCAGTAGAGGGGGGGGGGGGGGGAACAAATGTTGCGCGACAAGCGACAATTACTTTGAATATTCGCCCTCTGCCACGCCCCCATCACCCGCCCCCGCCCTCTGCGCCTTCGGCACGCCCCATTGCTGATTGGCGCCACGAACCGGAAATGAACTTTTGCACGGCTGTCGATTGAGCCTGTCAATGACCCCTTCACCCCACCCCCTCTTCACCATCCCCCTTTACCAGCCATTAAAATTCGCTTTCGCTTTGGTTTTTATTTTATTTTATTTGTAGTTTTTTTTTTTTTCTATTTTTCCTGTTTTCTTTCAATTCTCAACTAATTTATTTGTAATCTTCTGTTTTGTCTTTGAGATTTAGTTTAGTGACACCCTAAAATATAATGTTGTTGCTGTTGCTGTTGTTGTTGTTGTTATTGGTAATTACAATTTTTCGTTCTTGTTCTCGAATCGAGTTGGCGTTGATTAATCTCGTACTAAATATCGTCATCATTATCAACTTTGATTTGATTTTTGCACAATAAACTTAAAGCTCTAATAAAAGGTCTAACAATCAAACAAACAAATACACCAATCAATCAGCAATTAAATCAATCTGTCAATCAATCAATGCCTGCAGTCTTTGCCAACTCAATTCCACTTACAATAAGTATATATATATATATATATATATTATCTTTTAATTATAATTATTATTATTATCATTTAATTAGATCGCTTAAAGTACAAAAACACTTTTAGTTGGACTAACACGAGAGCTTCTGGGGGGGAAATATGGGAGAGCAGAGTTTTATTTTTCTTTTTAAATAGTATTTCAGGGGAGGGGTATTTAGGGAGCGGAAGGGAGGGGGAACTGTCTATACACTTACATTGTGACTGACTGTTGTTGTTGTTGTTGTTGTTGCTGTTAATATGCGTAGCGAGTAGAAAGAGTGGAAAAGTGTGTGTGTTCTATAATACAACAGAGGGGCTGGGCAGTGAGAGCGCCAGTGATAAACCCCAGCTACCTAAACCTAACTAATGCGAAGTTTCGAAAAGTCAATCACACATTGCCTTGCAGGGAGTTCTCGATGAAATCGTGAATAAATTCTATTTAAAATATACAATTTCGCTGCTTTCATTTCGATTTATCTGCAGCTTGAATCTTAACGACAACATAAATGATATTATTTAAGGACAAACATTTTCCATGATTAGTAATATCAGACAATATATCTTCTTTTTGGCTTGCATTATATTTCCTATTTTTCCATTCAAGAATTCTATAATAGAATTTGATGTGATATAAATATTTTCCACGATTAGTTTCAACTGCTGTTTGGCATTCATTATAGTCATAATATTGGGGCTATATAAATTATTTCTGCCTGTCTTAAAAACCAACTCAAATCAGTTCTCGATTATTCCAATTTCTCTGTGTGTCTGCCCTGCAAGGACATGTGTGCTTCGGAGTGGACCGAAGTCGCGTCTGCTTTGTGGGCTGTAGTCGGCTGTACACAAGTGCGATTAGCTCTTGAAGATGTCCTGGCCCGGCTGGGGCGAGGAGGCGCCTCCGTTGCCGCCGCCCCCATTGCCCTGGGCAGCGCCCTCGCCGTTGAGGCGCTTCAGCATCGCGTTGCGGTGCAGCCAGTAGGGCGGCGGGTCGGGAGGCTGGCCCGGCAGCAGCGTTTTGGCCTTGAGCGTGCTCTGGGGCGGCTTGGGGCTGTGCGAGGCGGTGGCCGCGCTGTACATCACAGGGTCGGCCAGCTGGGCAGCCGACTGGCCGATGGCGACGCGCAGAGGCGTCTCCTTCTTGCGAATCGTGTCGCAGGTCTCCTTCATCTTGCACAGCTGGTCCTGCAGGTTGCGGTACTCCTCGAGGAAGCGCTCCAGCTGCGCCGCATGGTAGTCGTAGGCGGCCGCCGACGAGTTGGCAGCCCCCGCCGCCCGAGTGGCCAGCGCCGAGAAGTCCAGCAGCGGCGTGGCAGCGCTGCTCAGCGAGCGTTGATGCTGCACCGGCGACGATGGGAGGCTGGGCTTCTGGCCCAGGTGATGGGCGTGGAGGCCGCCCTTGTGGGCGCCGCTCTGCACCAGGTTGAGGAAGCTGTTCGCCCGCTGGCCGCCGCCCGTGTAGGTCGTCGTGCTGGCGTAGTTCGCGTAGCTCGACTCCGCCGAGTAGCGCCGGCCCAGGCCCATGGCCTCGTTGAGGAAGCTGCCGTCGCCCAGGGTGCTGCTGCCGTACTTGCTCGAGTTGTCCGCCAGCAGCGGCGACTGGCTGTCCGACGAGTTGCGGAAGTACTTGCCGCTCTGCTTCAGCTTCCGCGGCAGCGTGCACAGTCCACCGTTCGCCGTCGCTCCCGCCCCCGGCGGGTAGGCGTGGCCGGATTGCGACTGCGCCTGGGCGACCGCGTACTTGGCAATGTCGAGCAGGTCGGGATAGTTGCTGTCGAAGAGGTCGTGCTCCTGGCCGTCGCCATTGCTGCTGCAGAACACCGAGGTGGCCATCTCGTCGGCCGCCAGGTTGCCGTACGGCGTATGCGTGTAGGGCGTGGCAGTCGCCGTGCCCGCCCCCTGGACAGCGGTCGGCCCCACCGGCTGGCTGTGCGGCGACGTGATCTTGGTCGTCGCTATCGGCGTCGTCTTCCAGCTGCTCGCGTAGCCCGCGAGTCGCGCAGCGGCGTCCACTTGGCTCGAGATCGAACTGGACGCGGAGTCCGTGCTGTAAAGAGAACAAGATTGCGATTAGAAAGGGCATAAAATAATGCGGAGAGATTGGGAGATAGTCAGGGGTAGAAAAGTGTTAACAGAGAGAGATAAGAGGAATTGGCTAGGGCATGAACATAATTAGACTTTTTTGGTTATACTCTGAATATGGTGGCTACATTTCAGATCGCTTTTAATTAAATAAAATAAATAATAACAATTTTATATATTATAAATATTTAACATAATTAATATTTATTTTATACAAAATAATATTTATTATTTATTGTGATTATTGTATTTATATATTTAAAATGGTAATTTCAATATATAATATTAGTATTATATATTATTTGAATGCTATAAAAACAGATGCTATCCAACATAGACATCGATTTGCAGACTAAATTTTAGATTTTTACTTGTTGGGAATATTTATTATTTATTTTATTCATAATGGGATCACAAAACCAAATATTTGTATATACTTAATATTGTAGTTAGAATACGTTGGAATAATGATTTGTGTTGTAAGCAACAAAATAGAAACCAATAGAGAAACTGATATATACATTTTATTTCAGACTATTATTAAGTCAATTAAGTAAAAAGTAAATATTATATAAGTATCTATTTTACATATATAATTTATTTATTTTGTATTCATTTAATTGTTGACTGCAATTAAGTCTTCATACAAATCTGTCAAAATATTGAAGTATATCAAGTGGTATGAATTGGAAAATTCTAGCTAAAGCTTTCAATGGAAATACTTGGAAATTTCTAAAGGTTTAATGGCAATTCTGTGCCCAGGCATAGAAGCTAGTCGAAAACATTTTTATACTTGATATTGCAATTTTAAAACATTGCCAAATTGTGTTCAGTGGCTCGTTTTATGGCCTCTAACAAGTTGATGAAGTCAAGTGTCGAAATATATTAGGAATTGAAGCGATATGCTCCATAAGAAGACACTCGATTAGCTTCCCTTGGATGTCGCTCCACTCCACATTTATTTGTTCGCATTATGATTACAACTTTAATATTTTTGTGGCGTCAATGACTTGCCATCGATTAGTGAGCAACCCTCTGCGGATGCTTGAATCTATTTCTGACGGCACAGTCGTTGTCGTTGTCTTGTCTTGTGGCCGCCACTCGTGGATATTCATTACAGTGCAGCCGAGTGGCACTTGGAACCACACACAGAGATAGAGAGAGAAGAAGAGGCGCCAATCAGCGAGGGCGCCCAAAAATAAAAGCACTCATACGCCACGTTGGCAGGCGACGCATATTTCGCGCGTCATTAGCACGCGCCTGCCACAAAGCGAGGCATCGAGCGAAGTGGCAAGTGGCAAGAGGCGAGTGGCAAGTGGAGAGTGTCAAGTGTTGCCCGCAATAGCGAGCTGGGATCCGGGTGCAACGAGCCACTCGAGCATGACAGCTCTTTGACGGGGCAACTGCAGCAGCAGCAGCAGCAGGACAATTGCCACTCGAAGTAACGAACCAACGACAACACGTCATGTGAGTGTGTGTCCAGGAGGGGATTGGAGAAGGGGAAAGGGTAACTTACCCGCTGATGTCAATCAGACGTGGTATGTGCAGATCCGTTTCCTCCACCGCCATCGTCGTCGCCATCGTCGTCGTCGCTGTGGCTGCCACATTCGCTGAATTATTCGCAGCGGATGCGGAAATGCCATTCGAGCCCTTGCGCATCTGAGGATGTGGTTGCTGTGACAGCGACTGCGACAGCGACTGGGATTGGGATTGTGGCTCCTCCTCGTCGTCGTCGTCGCAGTGCGTGGACACATGCAGGTAGTCGCCGTTGCGTCGGGCGCCGTTGCCGGCACTGGGATTGACGATGGCCGCGGCGGCGGCGTTGTCCAGCGGCGTGTGCGTGGCCCGCAGGTAGCTCGACTCCTCGACGGCGTCGTGGAAGAGGGCGGCGCCGGTGGCGCTGCCGCCGCCGCAGCTGGCGCCGCCGCCGAGGTCGGGCCGCACCCTCGACGTCATCTCGATCTTCTCGTAGCTCTCGCTGCGCCGCACCGGCGGCACCGAGTTCCACAGCCGCAGCTTGCGGCGCCGCCGCAGCGAGCAGAAGCAGATGGCCGCGAACGAGGAGCCGACCACGAAGAGCAGCGCCGCCAGCACGCCCAGCAGCACGATGCGCACGCCCAGCGGCGCCTCGGGCGGCCGTCGCGACACCGCCAGCGTGACGCTCGCCTCCACCTTGCCGGCCTTGTTCTCGGCGGCACACGTGTAAATGCCCGCGTCCTGCATGTCCGCCGTGAGGATGGTGAGGTTGGAGGCGTTGCGCAGCATGTTGACCACGTAGGTCTTGCGGCCCTGCGTCGCCGCCGCGGTGCGCGGCTCGTCGGCGTCCTCGCCGGCGCCGGCGGCGCTTAGGTTGGCGATCAGCCGGTTCTTGAGCAGCCAGCGGACCGCCGGCTGCGGCACGCCCTCCACGTAGCAGCTCATGGTGACGTTGCGGCCCTCGACGCCGTGGGCCGTCGTGTCGGTGGCCACGATCTGGGGCACGCACGCGAAGTCGTCGACGTCCAGCTTGTCCCAGGGGCGGCCGGCGAGGCGCGGCGGCGCCTTGCAGGTGGGCGGCACGCCGCTGGGGATGTTCTGCTGCAGCATCCAGGCGCGCAGCGGCCGCAGGCTGCAGCTGCAGTTCCAGGCGTTGCGCGCCAGCTCCAAGCCGTGCAGCGAGGCCAGCGACGTGATGGTCCCGGAGCGCACTTCGCTCAGCCCGTTCCCGTCCAGCTTCAGCCACTCCAGGCTGCTCTCGAGCCCTGCGAACGCTCGCACCGCCACGCTGGTCAGCCGGCAGTCGCTCAGCTCGAGGCGGACCAGCTGCGGCACGTGGCCGAAGGCGTCGTCGGGCACGCGGCTGATGTGGTTGCCGGAGAGGCGCAGCTCGCGCAGCTCCGAGACGTGGTAGAGGGCGAGGGAGGGGATGGCGGCCAGCTCGTTGTGGCTCAGGTCGAGCTCGACCAGGTTGATGAGCTTGCGGAACGCGTGGCGCTCGATCACGCGCAGCTTGCAGCGCGCCAGGTAGACCTTCTGCAGGTTGAGCAGCTGGGCGGCCGCGAAGCTGTCGTCGGGCATCGTCTGCATCTCGTTGCCGCTCAGGTCGAGCAGCTGGGTGCCGGCGTCGAGCGGCCGGGGGATATGTGTGAGGTTGGCGTTAAGGCACAAGACGGACTCCTTGCCGCTCTTCCACTTGCACTCGCACACCGACGGGCACTCGGCGCGCAGCTGGCCGAGGCAGCAGAGCAGCCACAGCAGCTGCCCCAGCGACGCTATCGGCGGATGCAGCCGTCGCAGCGGTCGCCTCTCGCGTCTCTCCTCCGTCGTTCCTTTCCGTCGCACCTTTGTCGCCAGCGTCCGCTCCCTGGCGCTGTTATCGCCGCCGGGTCTTCGTCGTGGTCGTTGTCCCTGTCGCTGCTGCTGTTGATCCTCCTCCAGTCGCGCTGTCGCTGCTGCCATCGCATACTAGGACTCGAAATCAACGCAACTCCGTGCTCCTCGGCAACGCGGGACGCAGGACGCGGAACGCGGAACGCTGAGCGCGGAACGCGTCACGAGCTGCCGCTCAGCTTACGTTGACTGCGAGAGTACAAAGAAAATAATAAGAGACTACAATTAGTTAATGGCCCTCCAAGCAGCTTTTTAAATGTAATGTAATATTGTATTGAATGCTTGACATCACAACCTATTGGTCATCTCAAATTTACACCTCTCTTCGACGCTTCTCAACGACGACTCTCCAAAGATCTCTTTCTCTATTAACCTGCTCTAGTTCTCCTATCAACCGATAGGAAAGCGTTACCATGCAGAGAATGCATGCACAATGATATTACCAGAGAGTAATAAGTAAATACGAAAAAAAGGAATTAAAATATATACACAAATATACTTATATACAAACACAGCAAGCTTAAAATAATAGTAATGATAATAACAATAATAATGGGAACAGGTTATCTCGTAGACGTTTTTATAAATTTAATTGATACCTTTTATTTCTGCGCTTTATTTATAAATTCTGTTTTGAAATTAAGCTTCAATTTGGCTTACTAGCTGCCACAAACATCAATCAAAATGCATCTCTTTCCAGCTCACAACCTCACTCCAAGAGTGAACTGTATTTTTTTTTCTCTTGGGCTGAGTCATGGAAAAAGTCAAGTTTGTGGTGTCTAAAAATGAGTACAATTCATCATTAATAATTAATAATGCCTTCACATTTAAAAATAGATTCCCTTGTCGGTATATTTTCAGGCTGACATTTCATTCACAGCCTTCAACAATGTAAATCGGAAAGTCATGATGCAGCAAACAATTCAATGAAAACATTGGCAATATATATATTAATTTAAGTCTAGCAGTCAACACAAAGAAATTATTTATAATATTTTGCAGTCAGTTTAATTATTGTTGATTGTTGACTGGCTTGTCTAAGAAGTGAAGTGTATCAAATGTTGGCGAACCCCCGTTTTCAGGGGTCTGTGGCAAAAGTAGCTGACCTATATTGCACGTTAGCAGCTGCATTCCTGGCAACAATGAAGCCCCTACCTCGTCCCTTAGTTATTTGTTCGGCAGGTGAGACGAGGTGGGTAATGCAGCTGCCATAAACTTGGCGTTTGTGACATTTTAATAAGCCCTCCGTTCTCGGTGTACTTCCATCATAACTGTCACTTGGTGCAGCGACATTAAGTCATAACAACACCAAGACCAAAGCGACGTGGAGACGTGGAGACGTGGAGACGACTCCAGTCTATGCAGTGCCACTCGCTTCAATTTGTTCCCCTCTCGAAAACTGTGAGTTCACTCGGCTTTTTATCGTGTGGCCCGCGGCTTTTATTTGACTTGTCTGGCAGCCCTCGTTGCTGCCCCCTTCTACAGTGCTCGAGTCGTGGCTTGTGTTTGCGGCATGTTGCAATTATGGACGAGCAGCATGCAAAGTCGAGTAAGCAAAGCAACAGCAACAGCAACAACGGCAGCCACAGCGAGGCCGGTTAATATATAAAATTTGCATGCAGCCAACGGGGCGTATGCACAACATTACAACATTTTAACATTTCCGCTTTAATATTTCAAGCGCAAGGCAAAGACCTCGCTCTCTCGCTCTCAAAGTCTGATGCAATTACCTTATGAGAACTCTTATCTTATTTATATTATTGCAGAGCTGCTGTACAACATGGCGTATGAATACGCTGCAAGTTTGTTTGCCTTGCAAAGCAATATTAATGGCAAGCAGAGCAACTTAATAAGCAACATTTTGCAGCAGGTAAGTCTGAGCTGAACTTTATCGATATCGGGTTGGGTTATTCGATTATTATTTTGTGGGCATATTTAAACGGGCCATTAAAGGCTTTGCAGTCTGCAAATATTTTAAAGCGGTTATGCAGTTATCCGCGAAACGGATTCGAAACAAAACAAAAACCGGAAGCCGCAAAGCAAACAAACGCTTTGCAAAAACCGCGACAAGTCAGCGGTCGGGGGGGGGGAGGGTTGAGGGTTAAGGGGTTATTTTCTATAGTATGTGTGAGGGTCAATACACTGGACGAACGGCAAACTTGCAACTGGCAACTGGCAACTGGCGACGTCGCCGGCGCATAAAATGAAGTTTTTGCATGTTGCTGAAATACTCAGCCGCATTTTTTGCGCCACAGACAACAAACAGTCGAGCGTGCAGCAGACGGACAGACGGACAGACGGACAGACAGACAGACGGACAGACAATGGAGGAGACACATGTGTGCGGCATTGTCGTCGCTTGCTTCGACCGTTTATCATGTGTGTGGGGAGAAGTGAAGTGTGCAACATGCAGAGTGCAACATGCGACTGCTTTTGTTGCCATTGTTGCCGGCGCTGCTGCAGTTGCTGCAGACACTAATCCTATTTATGTTGCATAGCAGCGAGGTTAATAATTTTATTTGCCAACTGGCAGTGGCACGTCGCATTCAGCTGCAGCAACAGCTCCAGTTGCTTAAGCTGCCCCTGCTCTGTGCTTATGACACACGATACGTGCAACTTTTTTGTATTCTCTGTGAGTTGCACTTAATGATTTACTCACTCAAGGCGCAATGCCCTCGTCTTCGTCTAATGAATTGTCCATTAATATTTTTGGCCATTTGAGTTCATGCTTGTGATTTGGTTTAATGGCAGATCAAGTATACGACCGGTAAACTGCGCTATATTGAATCCCTTGTGTTTATTTGCTTTTTGTCAGCGAATATGCCCAGCAGCTGTTGTGCTGTTGGTTGCAGGGCATTCAAAGTATTAAGTGACAGCTGCCAAATGTTTGCTGACTTTGTTTTGGCATCACACACGCTCTCTATCTCGCTGGCAGGCCGTTCTTCTCGCCCTGCTTTAATGTGAAAATAATGTCCTTTCAGGCCGCATTGATTGCAAATAAATTACACACATTTGGCAGCCAGGGCAACAGGAAATGGAAACCGACCGAGACTGAGACGCAGTCAGATTAAGTGCCCGAAGAGTCGATGCTGACTTCATAAAGCTGCACAGAAGTGAGAACAAAAAAAGGGAAGCTGAAGCTACAATAAATGCTGGCCAAAATGGCAACGCCATTAATTTCACTTTGGCGTCGACGCCGCTGAAACTTTAATTAGAAAATCCTGGCTGAGATTTTGTGTAATTTTCTTTTGATGCTGCTGCTCGGCCACTGATAATGAAGTTCCTTTCCTTTTCCTTGTACTTTTCTCTGTTTTTTTCGTTCACACTTCCGGCTTCATTATGCGCAAATTATTTTAACTGCACTTTTGACGCCCCTTTTTTCGGGGCGGGGCGGGGCGGCGGCCTCTGTAAATATTTTCAGTAGCTGCAGCCGCAGCTGAGACTTTGATAGCGAATTCCCTTGGCCCAGGTCCTTAGCGAAAAGTAATCTACCCAACCAGAGTCCATCTCTCCTCTCTCTTGTTCTCACTGTTCACTGTTCACTGTCATTATTCATTTTTGTGTGTATTTCTTTTATGCTGTGTAACCTTTGCCGCATTGTTTCTAGCTGCCGCTGCTGTAAAGCAATTTTCGTAAGCATAATAGACTTTCCTCTGGCCAGCGAAAAAGGCAAAAACAAAAAAAAAAACACCACGTCTCTAAAGAAAGCAAACAAAATGAGGGTGAGGGAATGACGAGGGGGAAACAAAATGAAACAGCAGCTAAGCGTTATTTCTCAAGGGGCGCAAAACCCGAGGATTATGTCGAGGGTTAAGCCGACTTTCCTCCATCTCCCTCTCCATCTCCCTCGGTTAGTTGTGGTCAGCTGCTGGGGAAAACTAGGCTCAGCCTTGTGACTCCTGCAGCCAGTATTTGCCTATTGCACATTGTTTGTCCGCTCTCATTTCTCGAGTGCACTCTGCTGCTCTTCACTGCCTGTTGTTGCGCTTTGTCAACAGCAACAACTGAAACTGAAACAGCAACTCTATTGGCATTTGTTGTGATTAAAAGTTATACGCGGCGTATACGTAATCAGCCGAACGAAAAAATATGTGAACTATGTGCTTTTGGCAAGCCAAATAATTGATGAAGCAATTGCCGTTCGTATTTATAGCTTAAGGAGGTCAAGCCAATCGATGGGCATATTGAATTCAATGTTTTTTGGACAAGTTATTGTTGCGCACGACATTTGCTGATTACCGTAAATCACTTGTGCGAAACAGAAACAACAAAAATGTACTCGCAAAATCTCAACATAAATATGCTTTTCACATATATATATACATATATTTACAATTTATGGTCTGGTATTGTGACAAAGTTTTGGCATTCGCGTTGCGGCTATTAAAATAACGTTTATCTTTCCAACAAGACCATAAAAAATGTGCTTAAGTGCTGCTCAATATTCAGCTCGACTCAATTGGCGGATAAATTAAAGAGACCGACCAGTAGAGGGGGGAGCGAGGAGTCTGTGCGTGTGTGTATCTTATTGAGCTATAAATGTAGGAAATAAAAGTTAAATTATATCATCCATCGAAGAAGGGCCATCGACTACCTTTCGGGCTAAATGCCTCTGCCTCATTCCGCATTCTATCGGCTGTCCGTTGAAGGAGCTATCTATCGTCTATCGTCGATGGGCCGCAATAACCAATAATACGAAACCTAATAAAAGTAAACAACCCGACGAAACAAAGGCGAGGCGAGGCGACCACATGCACAAAATGCTTTCGGCTGCCCGCATAAACAGTTACACACACACACACCCACACACACGCACACATAGACACACATTCGTTTACAATTTCTAAGCATAAATATCGAAAATACTGTGGGTGCTTCAATTTTACGACAGGAGACAACAAGACAACATTGGGACGTTTTCTCTTCTCTTTTTTTTTGACTGACAAACGTGTTCAATTGCCGCAATAAAACTTGCTGATAATATGTGAAAATCATACAAAGCACAATATTAAATTAGCTCAAAACATGTGAATAGAATATGCCTATCGCAATGTCAGAGTGTGTGCGCCAATAAAATGCCAGCCCACAAAAATGAAAAGAAACAGAAGGCGTTCGAGTGGGCGTAACCCAAGTCAAGTCAAGTCGCAGATAAGCAAATTCTGCCTGAAGGTATCCCTTGAGAAAGGACAAAGGGACGAGAGGGGAACTCATTCACGATACGACAGCGAATCGCATTCATATTAAATTATGGGTTCACTTTAACTCGAATCGCTTATCAAATTTCTTTCCTATTGCCTTTATGGCTTCTGCGCTCTATGAGCTTTCAATTGGTTTCGATTGCATCTAAAAACACGTAAATGCCAAACAATTATCATTCATTTTATGAATTACAACAAAATATTAAATAAAACAAACAGAATGTAGTGCAAGAAATAGTAATAAAAAAATAATAATATATGCAATTCCATGTTAAGTTCATTTAGAAATAACTTTAAATGATATTTTATTTTTTTCAATTGGTTTTGCCTACTCAATGACAGAATTAAATCAACACGTTTTTGGATTTTAGTTGGCAGACAACTTTATTTGTGTCAAATTTAAACTATAAACTTGTTCGAAGCAAAGTCAAATTTGCAGTTCGACGTTTGCAGAGTCAAAAATAAATTGGGAAAATCAACCTTGAACATCTGTATACCATCTAATACGTTTATCGTCAGCAGTTCGGTTGTCTGTGTTAATTGCAGCTGCCAGAAGTATCGCCATTGATTATTCATTCCAATATTGATTGAGTTATATTCGATTGATGCATAGACAACGAAAATGTCATTTCACTTTCTCTGGCCAACGCCAATCAAAACAAATGAAAACAACGCGTCGCATCAGTTTATTTATTTGTCGAGTCTTCTGGACACAGCAACTTTTTGCGATCCCAACTTTTGCCCCAAGGAGAGCAGCAGAGGGAGAAGAGGAGGGCGATGGGGCAGCAACCATCACTTAGATGGTGTGACAGTTATTGATTATTTAGCCAAAGTTTTGCAGGATGTCCAGCAGGTGAAGCCGAAGCTGCTGGGGAAATCAGCAAAATTGTATCGCGTTTCGATGGTGGCCCAGTCCGCTGCTAATTGCTGAGGTGGCCATGGCGACCGTGCAACAGCAACTGTGCCACTGTGCAACTGCAACTTTAATGTCAGCATCGGGCACTTAAAAGGATTTCAGATGAGCTGCCAAAGTGGCTAAACTGAGCTTTAAGGCGACCGGAAATTTGATTTGCTTACGTTGCCCTGCAGCGAGCCATAAAAATCCATTTGACGTCAACATTTTGTTGCATTAACCAAAGCTTGCCGCCGGGTTTCGTCTCCGCCATCCGATGCTGCTGCTGCTTCTGCTGCTGCTTCTATTCTATTACAGCTAAATGCATTTCGCTGTATGCCAAGGATTTGCAACTTTCGATGCTTTCAACGCGCTCGCATAAAAGCTCAATAATAATATAATAGATTCTCGTCTCGCGATTCCTTGGCGCGCTTTTCCACCACGTTGACTCGATTGCAAAGGGTTTTCTCCGTTCATCTTGCAACGCAGTTCACGGCTGATTGGCTCAATTCAATCCCAACTCGAACTCGAACTCGAGTACTCGAAAATTGATTTCTGTGCTGTGCAGTGCAAATATTTGCAATATGCAAAGTTACACAAAGTATTTGCGCAAATAAAACAATTGGCAAATCAAATGCGATTGCCTCGCATATTAAATATGCTTGCGAACGCTTCATAAATATTTATAAGAATACAAATACGATATCGCCTTGGGCACTCAAGTACAATAGGCCGCAATTTGGGAAGTGAGTGGGAAGAAGGCTTTTAGTTTGAAGTGTATTTTAAGTAAATACAGCTGAGAGAAAATTAATTAACAACAATTGATCGACTTAAAAGCGCAAAACAATTCTCTTCAATTGTCGTTGTTCGACTGTCAATTCAAAACAATGTTTAGCAAACATAATTTAAATTTATATGCATTGCCTGCCATTAGTGAGATCTATTTGTAAATTATAGTTTCAAAAATACTCTTATATAAACAATCCACAATTTAATCTGATTGTCAAAGCTGCAGTTTGTTGAAAACTATTAAATAATTGTAAACGCTGATGTAATTTGTGCCTTGCCAAGCAAAGCTCAAGTGAAATTGGAAAATCTTGCAAGAATCTCGCAAGAATCTCGCAAAGACAACAGCGACTGAGGCTGATTGCATTTCCCTGGCTCACCTGGCAGCTGTTTTCAATTTCCCTTTCGCCTGCGTCCTTCGCGTGTTGCAAGCAGCGACAATGTTGCCGCTGGCATTGAAAGCAGCCGTTGACTTTTCCAATTGCAACGGCAACATCACTCGATGCTGCCTCTGCTGCCTTAGCTGATTGCTTCGGGAAACTTTTGCAGCTACATCAACGCAGCTAAACTAACTGATGGATGGATGGTTGGATGGATGGATGCTGGCTTGGCTTGGCTTTCAGTTTGCCCAGGCATCTTGTCATGATTTCTTTTCCATTTACACTTTGAATTCACCTTCGTGTTTGCCCGCTCTCTCTCTCTTACTCTCTCCCGCTTTCTCGCTGTTCTCTTTTCAGTTCAATGACAATAATCAGCCATGTGAAAGTCTTTGTTTATTAGCGCTGCGCTGATGAAACACTTTCAATCCAAGACTTTGTGACTTCTGATGGAAGTCCAAATATGTCGCAAGAAATAAGAATACAGTTGATCAGATTCCCTTTGATAAGCAAATATATATCAGGTTAAAGGGAGAAGTTTTGATAAAAATAATTTGAATTTTGTATGTAAACGAATGTACAAATTTATAAAGTGAATGTTTAAACTGTTTCTATTTCCATATTAATAATGAGAACATCAGTTTTTACTAGATCACTGAAACAGATTTTTCGATAAGTTTTCTTTTGATAAATATCTGATAACTTAAAGAGAGAGAGTCTGTGTTACAAATAATTTGTATTTTTCTATCGAAACTAAAGTAAAACTAGGTAAAGCTAAAGTTCAATCTTTTCTAATTCCATATTAATTATAAACCCATCAGATTTTACCAGATCTTTGTGATACCTTTAAATAAACTATTAAATAGTGTATCAAATACGTCTATGGCGGGTTAAAGAGATAGCTCTTAGTAAACGAGAGTAAAAAAAGGTAAAGTTTGAACTGTTGTTGGTTGCACATATTTACTTTGATGTATTTTTAACAATTGTTGCATGCATTCGTCAGTCGCAGATAGTTGCGCACATTTACTTTGATGTATTTTTAACAATTGTTAAATGAATTAATCACAAATGGATAAGTAAATACGTGGGGGAATCGAAAACGAATCGAAATCGCAACAAATCGAATTCTCATAATGGAATGTAGGACACTCTGTTTTTTTTTTGTTAGGGGCAATGGAAGATAAATATGCGCATAAGTTGAGTCCATGTTGTATATATATTTTGAATTATTAAGCGCAGGAATTGAGAATGTACATAGCGTAATAAAAAAAAAGGAAACATTGCGTACTCGGAATTCAGTTATTTTCCACGTGCAACATTCGTTTGCAACATTCGGATTTTCGCATTTCCCATTGCGCTGTGAATGGGAAAAAGAGGCAAAAGCATTGCGAATAATATTTGAGTAATCGCAATATTAAATGTAAATACACGCGCATGACACTCATAATTAAAATTGTCGCGGATCAGGGAATGCAAATAAATATGCTACACAATTCATTTCAATGGATTGCCATTTCCCCAGCGCACTCTGCGAATTACAACAGTTTCAGTTTTCATTTATTTTTATGTTAGTTGCAGTCAATTAAATGCAGCGGATTATAACAAAATCTTTGCTATTTTTAATAAATATGCAAACATTTGCAAAGAACTCAGACATTTGCATAAAAATCGCGTAGTCCTTTTTTTTTAATTTATTGTTTTGTATTATGCACTCGCATTGTTTGTTTGCACTGGCCGCAAAAGCAATTTATAATAACTGGGCTATTTTATGGATTTTACAGGGGATAAGGCTAACACATTTCACGACAAGAACTAAGCTCGTCGAAGGGCGGCCAATACATTGAATGGCATTAGTTTGGCATAAATTCCCCGCGTGGAGTATTTAAAACACGCACAGTGAAGCCTCTTTAAAGACGCCTCCATTCAACTTTCACTTTCGAGTGAGTTGCTCTTAGGCAGCCTTCACTGTGCGCCGTTGATGCATGCATAAGCCAATTTATAGCAATATTTGTAATACCTTTGCTGCTCAGGCACAAACCTGCCGCACACCTGACCGTATATACTATATAGTATATATATATATGCATCACATGCTCTTCTGTTTTATAGCCTATCTGCCATTGTTGTTGGCCTTTGTTGTTGCCAGGCTGTTATTGAAAAGTATTTGGTCATCAAATATGTAGGCATCCTTTCTACTCTCTCGCTCGCTCTCTGTCCCTCTGCATGTATGCCATATGGTGTATATATAGTGCTGGCTGAGTATTCAGGTCAGTAGATCAGAAATGGCAAAGACAACCCGCAAAAGTTAAAAACACTCTGAGCAGGAGCAGCAGGGAGCAGGGAGCAGAGGCAACTGTTGTCCATGTGTTCCACTTTTGTGCACAAAGGTCAAGCCGAGTTGTCGTTGTCTGTGCTCCTGGCCCTAAATCAGGACTTGGCTTTAACCACACAAGCATATCGGGCATCGGCATCAATTTGCGCCACGCTAAAGAGTTTGCCTTGTGCTCTGTGTTTTCTGCTTTTTTTCTCCTTGTTTTTCTGTGGACTAAACGATAAAAGCCAAAGCGGCAAAGCAATCGTTTTGGCTTTCCCCAGCTAACCACATAGCCATGCTTCAAGCCAATTCCGATGCCAATTCCAATACCAATACCATTACCAATCCCATCAGCCTCAGCCTGAGCTGCAGTTGCATTAGCAGCGAGCTTGCCTCTCGAATGAAATGCATTTTTCTGCTAGGTGAGCGAGCGGTTGGGCAAAGTAGGTGTGAAATGTGTCTTTATGCTATATGGTATATATGTTTATGTATATGGTACATTATGCAGCACGATGCGAGCGTTAAGTGCTTTTGCTGTTGCCCATGAAACAAGGAAAGCGCATTGTTGCTACATTTTATGGGGCAGCTAGAGGTAAAGGAAGAGAGAGGGGGGCAAAAGGCAGGAGAAGCTGCCTATTCATGGCGACTTTGTGAATGAGCTGCATTAAATTAATAGGGGTAATGAGAAAACATATTCTTAAATAAAAAAATTAATTCCTAACAAAGAAACTCCATATAGACAATACTCAGTACATTATATTAATCATCAATAACGAAGATTTGCAATAAATTAATTGTCAATAAACCAAATTCTCAATAATCAAAATTAATTTTAATGAAGAAAATTCTGAAATAACTTTAAATATCTTTAAAGAAAATTCTCAAAGTTAAAGTTAAAAAATTCTGTATATAAAAGATATATAGAAAATTCTCATTAAAAACAATAGTTATCAATAAAGAAAATTCTCATTTAAATAAAATAATTATGATGAAAGATAATTCTCAATAAAGTAAATTATGTATCAATGCTGAAGATTCTCATTTAATAAAATGTATTCTCAATAAAGAAAATTCTTAATAAAGTAAAATAATTCTGTATAAAGAAAATTCTCAATAAAGTAAATTAATTATCTTTATTGAAGATTATCATTTAATTAATTTAATTCTCAATAAAATTAATAATAACTAATATAAAAAAATTCTCAAGAAAGTACATAAATTATTAATATTCAATATCAAGATTCTCATTAAATCAATTTAATTATCAATAAAGAAATAACTTAATAAAGTTTATTCTTAATAACGTAAATTAGTGCTTAATAAAGCGAGTTCTCAGTTAATTGGCTGCTTGCTTGTGTTATTGAGCATGGGGTTGAAGAAGCGATCTGATGCGTTTAAGAATTGGCTAGAAAACAAAATCTGCTCCGCTGGGGATTCAAAGGGAATTGAAAGATTTGCTTGCTGAGCAGCGTTTGCGGCTGCGGCTGCTGCGCGGGGCATAATAAAAGCCACTAAAAAGAGTAAACAATTTGCGCGGATAAAAGCCGAAGAGTAAACAAAAAACAGGGACCCCAAAGAAGCTGAGGAGCCTGTGAGAGTGGGAGAGAGAGAGTGAGAGAGAAAGAGAAAAAGAGAGACAGAGAGAGAGTGAGCGAAAGCTATGAAACCAGAAACAGAAGCCGAACAATGCAAATAAAACAAAAGCGACGCTGCCGCTCGCAACAAATGCAAACAGAGTCGAAAGCCACACACACACACACACACACACATGCACTGAAAAGTACACACACACACACACACACACACACACACATAGACCACAAGGTGCTTTGTATTGTCCTGTTGTTGTTGCGATGTTGGCTTTAATTTTTACATGGCCCCGCGCCGCAGGCAAATCTAGCAATTTTTAATTATGATTATAGCCAAACAAATGCCAAACACACACACACACACACCACACACACACACCACACACACACACACATGCACGTGTGTATTTGATTTAATTTCTCGTGCAAATTTACACAGCACAACAACAACAACTGCAGCAATTGAACGCGACAAATTTGTTCAATTTATTTTTCATAAGCAAAAACTGAAATAATCAAACAGATAAACAATGCAAGGTAACAAGTTTGTTCCCCTTCTCCCCCCCCCCCCCCCTCTCTCTTTATCCCCTTGCCAATCAATGTCTCCCCTTCCCCCTCCTCTCACCCCTCTGTCGTTTCCTCTTCCAGTCTCATGCTCGCGCGTGCTATTTTTAATTGTCTGAATCAATCCGCGCTCGAAATTTTAATTAAATATTTAAATTAAATGTGCAAACAAACAAAGCACACACGCTTACATGTGTGTGTGTCTGTGTGTGTGAGCGTGTGTGTGTAATCAAATTTAATTTTTTGTGTTGTACTTTTTTTGTGCATAATAAATATTTTAAGTGTGAGAGTAGTTGCTGCTGCTGTCGCTGCCATTCATTTGCATTCATTAGGACTTTGCGCTGCCACTTCAACCCATCCCCCTCCCCCCATCTGCCTCCCCTTCACTGTGTGAGCAATTAAACAAACTCGCAAAGGGTGAAGGCAGCACGCTGCACGTACGCAAAGTCAAGGACAATTTTCACATTACACGTGCCACACACACACACACACACACACGCTCTCAGCGAGGCTCGTAAAAAGGCTGACAGCAACAGGAGCAAAACCAAAATCAGGACAATCAAATGCTGCCTGCCTGCCTGCCTGCATGTGTGTGTGTGCGTGTGTGTGCGTCACTGTGTGTCCTTTAAATATGCATGGCAATGCAGGGCACACAAGAGAGCGAACTGCAATTCAAACCAACTGATTAAACAGACGAATTTAAATGCTGGTCGTGATGGCAGCAAAGCTCCAACAATCGCCCACTGCCGGCGGATAAACCAAAGTGTTACCCTAATAAAATTAATTGCATTTCACTTCAATTGCAATAAACTTTTAATTACTCGTCTTTTCATATTAGTAATTGATTCGCATTTCATTACACTTCATGGCATTTATTGCCAAATAAATAATAAAGATGTCTACAACATCGTTAATTATTCTATTATTTCATTGCAAGAAGAACTAACAATAAATAAGGATTGAAAAATAATGTTATGTAGTTCTAATTTTTAACAAATAAATTATTAATTTAAAATTTACAACATTAATTAATTCTTTCATTCGAAAATAAGTATTATTAAAATGCAATTATTAAAAATTGAGAATTTCTAAAATTACTTTTAGTTCTAATATTAGTATTATATAGTTTTCTTCAATGACACCATTTTAGAGCAAAGTTAATAATTCATGAATGCATTTAAAATCTGTTCTAAAAGCCAGCATATTAACTATCTGCGATGCTCTACAGCTTCATGCATTATTAACCATTTGAAAAATTCATTGTGCAACGAATTTTATTTGCTTTGTTTGTTAATCATCAAGTTTGAGTATTTAATTTAGTTTGTGTTGCAACTGCTGTTGGTAATAATTTTAAATTAAATTTGTGTGGCTATTTTATTTGGCCAACTGGCTGCTCATCAAATATTTATGGCCACGATTCACTTGAACAAATTTAGCTCGCAACGACAAGCAGTCACAATTCTCGAGAGAACTTGAGAGAGAGAGAGAGGGAGACAAAGAGAATGAAAGAGATTACGACTCGTGGATCTTTTGGGGGGGGGGAAGGATGTTATTTTTGTGTGCTCATTCTTGGCTTGCTCTTATTAATGGGTTGCCTTGACTCACCTGAAATGTAAACTTGGAGCTAGTTTTGTGTGGGTCAAAGGTCAAATCAAATTCCGGTCTGTCACGCTCTAACAATTCTGCACACATTTGCAATTCTCATGGTATTTTAGGCTGGCCTAATTTCACTTGGTAACCAACCGAGCCAACCGAACAGCCAACAGCTGCTAGGCTCAACCTTTGACCTTCTTCCCACCATTTTCACATTGTATCAGAATGCTCCAAATCTGCGCCGTCATGATGCGGCACTTTAATAAACGCCACCAGCTGACCAGCCAGCCAACTAACCAGCGAACGCTCTCTCTCTCTCTCTTTCTCTACCCTTCTCTCTTTCTCTTTTATTTTCCCTATCTCCCTTTTGGCCGCAGCGAAAGTCGCAACAGCCGTTAAAGGCCAAAACCTGCAGACCGGACGGCAACTTTTGATTAATGTTTGTTAGTTTGCCTCGGCGGCAAATTCATTTGTTTTAAACAAAATGCAGCATTCACAAAGCAGAGCACAACAACACAACAGCGCTGACTGAGTGCCAGAAAGAGAGGCAGAAACGGCGGGCGAAAGAGACAGCGCATAGATAAAGTCAGATGAGCTCCACATACATATGAAACTTTATAATACTTTAGCTTTATTTCCTGCTTTCAGACAGCCAAGTTGCTTTCGATTATACCACGCAAAGAGGCTGCAAGCAGGGTAGATTAGTCAGGCAAGTAGACAAAGGAAATTTCAAGCGTAGAAAATAATGAATCAAATTTGACAACTATTGAAAATTGTGCTTTAAAGCAAATATAATTTGTGTGTGATTTGATATGTAATTAATATTATATGCATATAAATTAATTGAAATTCTTGACGTTAGAAATTTGGCTGTGAAAGCTATGTGGGTAAAGTGAATATAATTTGTTTATACTCTGTATTTGTAACAACTATTTTACAGGGTATCTACAAGTCTTTGCTTGCCTTCTTCGCTTGTCGTCGTTTTGTTATTGTCGCTCTTTATATGTTTTATTTGTGCGCTGCTCTTGTTTGTGTTGCAAGCGCTGAGTTTATACTATTCCGTATTCCCTTTCAGCCTCTGCCCCCGCCATGACCTTCTTCATCTTTCTCTCTCTCTCTCTCTCTCCCTCTAGCTTTCTCTCTCTCTGTCACAGTCGCTCCGGCGCTGCCAAACGAATTTCAGTGCGATGTTCATTCATCTTTGCATTCAGCAAACGCGCCAAATATTTTTTTGATATATTGACTTGCAAAATATTTTGGCTTTACACGTGTCTAAGCACACACACACGCACACACACACACAAATCATGCACGCATGTGTGTGTGTGTGAAGTTTTGGATATGGTTTCAGTTTTGGTTTCGGTTTCGTTTTCGGCTTTTTCTCATATTTTTTCCGCAGTGTTTATATTTTATATGTCTATGGCATTCTATGAAAAATCAACCGACCCTCAACCAATACACTCACACATTATCACACACTGTGTGTGTGTGTGTGTGTGTGTGTGATGTATTCAAGCGTAAAGCAAAAGATTAGAATTTCGAGCAATTTTTTCGATTTGGCTTCTCCTTGTTGTCTGTCCTTCTTCGTCCTTTCTATGTTGCTGTTGTTGCTGTTGTTGTTGTGGCTTGTCCAATTTGTAAAACTAAGCAGCTGCCAAGAAGAAGAGGAAGCCAAGTGACAAGCAGAAGAATTGGGCAGCCCACAAAAGTAGGCAATGCAATTTTTGCCAGCTTATTTTTTGCCAGCATTTAAAATGCCATTATCAATGGGCTGGAGATGCGAGGCGGCGGATGATCCGAAGGGAACGTGTCTTTAATACGCAAAGCAGCCAAAGGCTTTAAGCTTTTGTTGTTGTTGTTGGTGCTGTGGCGAAACGTGCCGGGATAATGGCAAACGAGCTCCGCAGAGCGTTAGCCCCCAGGAGGGGTTAATGAATGCGGCACACGAGTCACGAGCCTGAGCCTGAGCCGCATCGTGAGCCTCAGCCTGCGGGCACTTAACCCATTGTTGACCCCGTCCCCCAAAGGAGCCGGGCGGCCATTAAGGGATGTAAGAGGCGGCACAAGACAAAGTACAATATTTTAAATTACGAAATATGCGATAAGATAACAACGAATGCAAGCAAATCAAATTAAAACTTCTGCGGGTTAAGAGACTCTCTCTCGCTCCCTGTCAATGTGTGAGTAATGAGGGACACTGACATAAGCAGACTAACGGAGCGTTTGAAGGGCTCCCCATTCGGATGTCATTCGAATATTGAATCGCAGGGCGAATTCGTAATGCGAAAGGCGATTGGCGAATGGCGAATTGGAAATGTGTAAATGTGAAATGTGAAATGCAAACGAAACACGCGAAAATGTCAAGTTCACAGTGCGTGTAAAGCGGAATGATGTCAGTCAAAGGGGCAACGGAAGAGGGGGGTGTGGCAAGTGGCATGTAGCATGCAGCATGTAGCATGTAGCAATTCTGACTGACTGACTAATCAGACGCAACGTTGTCGCTCGTTTGCCATCGTCGCGGCGCATGTAAAGCGATATTTCAGCTGTCAGTTTATGCTTCAACTATTTCAAATCAAATCAATGCCAAAGGACCCCTCACCAACTGACTGAGTTGTGTCTGTCTGTCTGTCTCTCTCTCTGTCTGTCTGTCTGTCTGTCTGTGTGTCTGTTTGCGTGCCAATGATTTATGTTAAAGGACTCGCACACACGCACACACTCACACTCACACTCACACCTTTTGCGGCAGCATCAAAACGAAAGCGGCGCCTATCAGCATCAACATCAATATCAACGAGCACAATAAGAAAATGAAACAATGTGGAAACCCTAAAATATGAACGCGAATGGGGAATACGCTACAAACTAAAGTAGTGAAAGACTCTCAGAAATATTTATATTGAATTGATATTCAGCTTGCGAAAATGTTCTCTGATTATTATTATTTTATTCAGTCGCTTTTAAAACTGTTCATAAAAAGAAAAAAATATCTGGATACTCCATTGGGTATTCCCCACCGAATTGCTTGTTATTTTTAAAAAAATGTATGCAGTCGTTCTTTAATTTGTTCTATATTTAATTTACATCTTGAACAGAGAAAACACTACAAACTGAAGTAGTTAAAGATCTCAGACTATGAGAAGCATTATATTTATAATGTATTCAATCAGGTATTTTTAAAACTGTTACTAACAACAGAAATTTGTAAATACTCTACGCTGAAATCAATTCATTTATAAATTCATTCCTAAATGAGATATCTCAAATGCTTTGATTTAAGCTTGTTTTATATTTAGTTTTGAAAAGTCGTACAAAATAGAATTTGTTTGAAATTAAAGTCTTCATATTTGCAACTTACATTTAGTTGCATTCATTTAATTGATTGATAATTTATTAAAGTGTCATAGAAATTTGACTTAATGCACTGCCAAAAAATAGTGTCAAGAGGATAAGTAAAAATAGCCTGATTTATAATTTTTTCATCATTTAACTTCATAAAAATCAAATGAAAAATGTATTATTTAATTTTTCCAAACATTTTATTTAATGTGTTAAATTTGGAGTTAGTTTGGCATTGCACATTTGAATTTCAGTTTCAAGCTTTCAAGCTCTTGGTTCACTTTTTGCCACAAATATTATTTTAATTTAAGGCAAAGATTTAAAGCTGACTCGGCTTGTCAACCGACTTTCAATGGCAGTAGAAATTAGAAAGTAGAAAGTATTTGAACTCAACTCTGAATCATCATAGCCTCATAACACACTTGGCAAGTGAAAGAAATAATAAATATATAGACAGGTCATAAGAACCTGAATGCATGCGGCATAAGAGTATAGAAATCAGGACTCAGCGTTTCATTGTCTTCCCTGCCGCTCTGCTCCGCTCTCCTCTCCTCCCACTGTCAAACATGTCGTGTGAGTTTTTCCACCATAAATTCACAAAAATGAATCTACATTGCAAATGCAAGCAAGTGGAGTCTGTGTGTGTGTGTGTGTGTGTGTAAATGGGGAAAAAAAACAAAGCATAAATGTAGCTCAACGCATTTTGCTGCACACGAAAGGCACAAAAGCGGGAGGGAGAGGAAGGGGGATGGAGAGCGGCAACAGAACAGCGAACAGAAGCTAACGAAGCGTAAAGTTTGCCAAGCGGCTGCCATTTGGAATGGCGAGCGACCAAGCGGGCTTACTAGCTACCCCCTCCCCTCCCTCTCTCTACCACCCCTCCCTGCCACCCTCCCCCGTAGACTGCTCGTTGTTCTCTCTTCGCATTCAACCGCAATTCCGTTTGCAGCCTCTCAGTGTTTGCCTTGTGGTATTTTTTATTAAATATTCCTAATAAATTATGCAAAATTCTTGTATTGCATGCAGAGACAACCGAGCGAGCGAGCGAGACGGCAACAGCGCTGCGCGTGCGAAAGAGACAGCGCGTTACGGTCAAATCAAAATGTTTGCACAGGCGTCGAGCAATAGACTCGAAGTTTGGGGGCCATAACTATCAATAACTTTTTTGGCCAAAAAGCCAGCACAGCAAAGCGAGAGAGAGACAGAGAGAGGGAGAAAGGATTTCGGGGGCTGCCTTTAATACAATATAAAGTCAAAAGGATGCGGCGAGGCCTTGTCTCTGTATCCTTTCGATACATCTCTGTCGTTGGGTCGTTGTGTCGTTGTGTCGATGTATCTATCGGCAGTCCGTCTGTCGTGTGTTGCGATAATAAAATAAAATTGAAATATGGTTGGCAATTGACTGAGCGCAATGAGTGGAAATTGTTGAATCGCTTGCGTTATGGCAGCGTGACGGCAGCCGAGCACAAAGGCAGCCGAGAATTTGTGCAGAATGCTGTAAACTGTCGTCTGATGAATGCCCCAATAAGTAGGCAATGCTTTTTTCCCTCACGATGCGGCAGCAGCTGCTCAACTAAAAGCGAATTCAGGAGGCGGATTGAAAACACATGGATAGTTCATCGATTTAGTTATGAGTACAATCCATACTCAACTAAATACAGTGGAATCCGGTTATAGCGACTTTCACGTCGTTATATCGGGTTTCGAGTTTTCGTTGCAGTAACCAGACGGTCTTTATAAGCTGATTCTACTGTAATTGAAGTTATAGTTTTGTGCAGTGAATAACTTGAGCACGCATGCGACTTTAATAAATAGTTACACATTGTTTTCGACACCCTAAATTACCGCATTAGGCTAATGCTTAAACGCTGTAGTTTGCATTTAATTGTGAGCTGCTTAATAATGTGGCATGCTGAAACCGTTGATTGCTGCCTTGAGTGTGCAGTGAAGCGATTGAATGCATTCAAATCGCAGACAAAGTCACGACAAGTGCTTCACCTTTGTTTGGCTTGCGTGCACTTCAATGCCGATGAACTTCAGAGGGAGCAGAGGGAGGAGGGAGGAGGGAGGTGGGAAGGGGGGAGGTGGGGGGGGGGGGGGAAGGTAAGCCGCAATCAAGCTGCAATATTTAAGCAGATTTCGCCTTTGTTCTCATCGTCTTATTTATTTGTTTGGCGCATTAGGGCAACTTTTATGGCCAGAAATTTGTTGAACAACGAAATGCGCTTATGAATAAACAAATACACGCCCTCCACTCGCACACACGCAATCACGCACACACACACACACACAGATTTATTATGTGAAACAAATCACTCATACGCCGCGTTGGAGCGACGATGTTGCTGCTGCTGCTGTTGTTGTTGTTGTTGTTGTTGTCGGTGAACGTGAAACATGAAACGAAATTCTCGTGAAGTGACTGTCAGGGATTTTCACCGAGAGTCTCGTTTTATTTTTAGCCTGCCAACAGCACAAGGCACAACACGGTAGAGAGTGAGAACGGGAATAAAAACAACAACAACAGTGAGAGCAAATGTCTTGTTTATTTGAGTTTCAGTTCTTTCTGACTCCCAAGCAGAAAAAGAAATTAAGTTGCCGCCTGCAGCTTTATCACACCAGCAACTGCCACGCCCCCGCCCACTCAACAACAACAACAACAGCCAGGCGAAATGTTTATCAGATTTAAACGTTGGCAACACTCGTCCTTCAACCTGCCCGCTTCCTCCCAACCGCCTGCCCTGAGGACCGCCAACATTTTGCGTGTCTTTGCTTCAGTCGCTGCCCCTTGCAACCCGCCCCCGCCCCTTGTGGCTGCCCCTTTCGGGTGGGCTGCGTGCTCGGCCAAACTTATGCTGCCTGTCGTCGTCGTCGTCGTTGGTGCCCAGCTTAGTTTTCACTCTGTGGCAACTTTAATATTAATCATACGACCCGCATGCCCAACAAATAACAACACACGAGTTTGTTGCGGCAGGTTCCCAGTTCAGTTGCCCGCTTTCTATTGACTTACAACGTGCCAGCCGTGGGTGGTGCTTTCGGGTGGTGACAACCACAGCGCCAAACGCCAAAAGTTCTTAGTTAAATTCGTCGTTTGCCCAAAGTTTCCTCAAGTGGCTCATTGTGGTTAGCTGTGAAATGTTGACCCACAGACAGACAGCAAAGCACAGAGAGCGAGAGAGGGAGAAGACTGTTAACTGGGGCGACACTTGCTTAGTTTTGACAGCGACAACAACGACGAGAGACGACAACTACAATGCTCTCCATGCTCTTTGCGGTCTTTAGCGCTGAAACTTGGCAATGGCCAAAAAACAAGAGCCAGAAATATGGCTGCTGCTGCTGCTGCAACCAGCAAGAACAACTGTAACGAGAGAACAACTAAAGCAAACAGCAAACAGTGAAAATCGTTGGCATGCAAAAACTTTTCGGATGCGGCAAAGAAAACGCAAATGATTAAGTGCGTCGTGGCATAATTCAACAAGACAACATTTCAGCCAAAACGAAGGACAGCGAGGGGGGATCGTAGAGTAGCGGGTTGCTTGAGTGAGTTGCAATTGAAACGACATTTGCCAACTTAAGCAAGATGTTGAGAGTTAATGAATTGCGACACTGCTTCCAAAATGTTGAAGAAATAAGCAGCCAGAGAGAGAGAGAGAGAGAGAGCGATAGAGACAGATACATTTCTCAAGTGAACGCAGCGCATTTCGAGTGTTTGTGATGAGCACTCAAAGCTAATGGAAAGCGGAACTTGACAGAACTACGAGCAGACTAGACTTGATGCTATTATGGTGGAATAGAGTGGAGACGACTAAATAGAATCCAGCATATTTCCACATAAACATCAAGCATACTTCTCCTGCTGCGTTTGCTCGAATCGCGAAGCAGTTGAGCCTTGAAAATATTGTATAAATACTGCTCCATTTACTTAATCTAAATTTAACCTTAATTAAAACAAATAAATTTAAATAGAAATTAATTGGTAGTTGTAATGAAGAACAAATCAAAACGCATTAAATTGCAAAAAGAGAAGACATTTAAAAATTAATTAAAGCATTGAAAGTCTATATAAAATTTATAATTTATGGCTAGATTATTTTAAGCGCTTAGAATTATACGAAAAGGAAAACAAATATAGAATTGAATTGAGTTACTTTGCAAGTTTCATTTAATATTTGATTTAGCGCCAGCCTAAACTTTATTATTTCAAATTTAACTATAATTTGGTAAAGGAATAATTTAAATTTGTTTTGAGATTAATTACTACTTTACGCTTTCTACAATCAATCATTTTGAAATTTCAACAACATTGTAGACTCAATTAAAATGCTCGTTTTCTTTGCTAAGCAATTGTCATTTAAGCATGGAAAATATCTCAAGTTGCATTCGATAAGACTGAATTCCTGGCATTCAGCCTCCCCCCTCCCTCTTGAATGCCACTGCTGACCATGAAATCAGCTCGAGAAACTGATTCTCATTCGGATTCTCATTCTCATTTTCTGTTGGCTGTCCCAATGCGCTTGTTAGTTTAGTTTTCGGGGTTTTTGGGTTTGCGTTTTGGGTTTGGGTTTCGTTGGATTCCATGGTTGCCATGTTTCTTGCGGATTTCAGCAGCAGCTCAGCTCAGCGCTGGCCATTTGTTAGCGACAGCGACAGCAACGGCGACAGGGACAGCAACAAAAGCAAAAGTCCCAGCAAAAGCAAAGCAACAAGCAAGCAGGGAAGCAAGCAAACAACACGAAGTTTTGCTGTTTAGCATTTCAACACACAAAAACGCACAAGTTTTGTTGGCATTGTCTTTGTTCTTGTTCTCGTTGTTGTTCTCGTTGTTGTTGTCTGGGAAGAACAGCAATTAATATGTATCTCTTGGTTGGCACGCTTTATCGCAGCAGCAGCAGGCAGAGAGAAAGTGTGGGAGTTTTGTCTGAAAGTAGCAAAAGTTTATTCTCTTCCACTTGCAGCGAGTTTTTTGGGCCAGCATTTTGCACGTTGCCATTTTATGCGCTGCTCGAGTTACACATTGCCACCAGCCACGCCCCTTTCACACCGCCCAACCCCTCTTGGAGAGATGCACATTTCGAGGCAGCTCAAGTGATTTATGACAGCCAAGAAAAAAGAGGCTGCAACTGCAACTGGGGCTGCGGTGCGTATACTTGTTATGCGGTGGCAGGCAGCGAATGCGCCTTTTAAACCAGAAAGTGGCTTGAGAAACGGACACGCGAAATGGGCACACGCCGACAGAGAAAGAGATAGAGAAAACGAAAGAGACAGAGAGAGAGAGAGAGTGGAAGCAGAAGCGGAGCAACGGCTAAAAATTTAATTAAAATGCACATTTGTCCTTGACAGCGTTTTATATTTTCTGCGTACTTAATTGGAAGGCAGCCGCAGCCGAAGCCAAATGAATGCGACCAGCACACACACACACACACACACACACATACACATCCATCTCTCTCACACACACACACACACACTCACAGAGTTGTACCTGCATATGCATTAGTCAAGATGCGGTTGGATATGCAAAATGATGAACGCGACACAAACTTGCTTTGCTCCAAAAACATAAAGCCGAGCACAATTTTCTCTCTCTCTCTCTCACTCTTTGTTTGCCTTCTCTTTTCGTAGAGACACGCACCAGCTGCATGCACGTGCGTACTTGTGCATGTTTGTTTGTTTGTCTGACTAAATTTAGATAACTCTCCGGTGGCACAAGAGAGAGAGAGAGGGAACAAAAATTAAAGTTGATTATGATGCAGACTGAGCCAAAAACTCCATCCTCCCTCAGGAAGCTGAAGCGATAAATCCTTGCCAGACGCTAATTGAACTGTGTACCTGAGAGAGCTGCCTGAATATTTAAGCTTCCTTTCTATTTACACACTTCACACACAGTCCACAGTTTGGTGAAGCAGCTTCAGAAGGTGTCGAAACTTTGCGAAAGTTACGCCCAGCAATTAGAGGGATTAGTTAATCCGATTAAATCCTGGCGAATCTTCAGCTCACGTTCAAGTGTTTTAAATTTTATTGATGAGCTGCGTGAATAATAACATGGTTAAGCACAGGGAATTAATTTTACTTCTATGATTATAATAAATTCTTCAACACCATATTGCATTCAGAGCAATTATGTTATTCAGACTTTATTTCTCTTTGTGTTTGTATCAAAAGTTGAATTTTCAATTGGCAACATTACATTTTCAATTATTAGCAATAATTCATTTCAATGATTTATTTATTAGATTGTATAATGAATTCTTGAATACAATATTGTAATGAAAATTTTTATTTCTCAAGATTACTTTCATAATTATTACTATCATAACAAGCTGTTAAACTGATCTAATAATGCACTTTTTCACTTCTATGATTAATTTATTAGATTGTATAATAAATTCTTTAACCAAATATAGTCAGAGCAACTTTAAACTTCAGAATTTATTTCTGCAAATTTTGTGGAGCAAAAGTTGAATTTTAAATCTCAAGATTATATTTTCTTAAATACTATAACCAAAATTGTGATTCTAAATGAAATTGCAATTTTTGATACTGTTTTCAGCCAGTGTCATTTTGTTTTGGGTAAACATTGCGCTTGTGAATGCAATATTGAATATATCGGGGCTGCAAATGCCAATCATAAACTGGGATTTAGTGTCATTTAAGTCTGACAACAAATTCTCATTTAATTTTAGATCATTCCTCTAGTTTAGTTTTCATTTATGGGCAAACAGACAGTTGAGACAGCAGTCGTATTATGCATAACCAACTGCCAGGATGAAGTGTCTAAGTTTCTGTGGTGTGTGTGTGTGAGTGAGTGTGTGTGTGTGACAACTAATATCCATTTGGATGTCCTGGTGTAAGTCCTCGCCTGGATGGCTGGCCGAAACAAAACGCATTAATGCGGAAACGCATTTTGTCTACTCTCGTATTTGCATATGAGTTTGAGCTTGAGACTCGCACGTATTCCATATTTACCTAAAGACAGACAGAGACAGATTCTCAGAGAGAGAGAGGAGCGAGATTGTTGTGCTTTTTATGATGAGGAGCATACAAAAATTTGTGCTAAAGGACTTTTGCTTACAAACGAGCGAACAGGCAAAAAGTGCGGAAGAATTGCATTGTTCTTCGCACAGACAGACAGAGAGAGATAGAGAGAGAGAGAGGGAGACAGAAGTTGGTAGCTGGTTTAAGCCAGGCCAGGACACAGACAGATGCACGTGCAAGGATATGCATATGTGTCTTGGCAAGGATTTGTTTTGCTTACTCCGTGCAACTGCCTTTCGCTCTGGCTGCTTTCAGCTGCAGATGATGAGCCTCAGATTATATGCACTCACAAGCGATGCTTTGTCTCCTTTCTCCCCTTTCTCCCCTCTCTCCCTCACCTCGTGCTCGCGCTGTCAGCCAACGCTGCAGCGTCTCGTCCAGGTCTCGTCTTTAGCTCGACATGTCTTGTCAGCCCTTTGTGTGTAAGTCTCTGTGTGTGTGGTGCCAACAGGACATGCATAAGTGGCCTGTCCTTCGTCCTGGCTCGGCACAACTTTAGCCTGGCTTTTTATTTATATTTACTCTTGATTGTTGCACTCGCTCTTCTCTGATTCTGAATCTGCCTCTGTCTCTGCACTTGTTGTTTTAGTTGTCTTGTGTTCTCACTGTTCTGCAGTTGTAGTTGTAGCTGCTGCTGCAGACAAGTGGAAACAGCAACACAAATAACAGCTGAAAAAGGCAAATTTATCCTGGCTGGCTGCACTTTTTGCTCTCGAAACAATTAAATGCAACAAACTTTTCGCATCTCCCTCTCCTTTTTTTTTTTTTTTGTGTTCCAACTTCCAAATTTACTTGGCCTCTAATTTTTTTTCCGCACTTTTGCTGGCCAATTTTTAATGCAGTTTTTATTTGGCTTTTTTCGACTTTGCCGTCAGTCGCAGTAAAATTAACTGTCACCTAGGGAAATGGCAATGAGAAGCGAGTGGAGAACGCAGAGGAAGGGGAGGAAGGGTCATGGAGCGACGCTGTCACTGCCTGAATGATGTTTTAATGGGCTTTCCATATGTCAACGAGCCGTGAGTGAGAGTTTAAAAATGGAAAAACTGCAAGAGGGGGCGGGAAGAGGCGCAGTGGGAGGATGGCTGTGAAATCTGACTATATTTGATGCTGTGAATGCCAAAGTTGAGCTGAAAACCAATAGAAGTTAACTAATTATTGCGGTCAACGCTGAAAGCATCCATCGGCCAAAAGGTTAATTCGATCTGAGCTATCAAATTAAAGCCATTAGCTGTGACGAGCTAACATATTATTAGACTAATAGCCAGCTCAAAAATATATAAATGACCTCGTTTCACACGGCTTTCATATCTAGGTTTAATGTGAAAAGAGCTGAGCTTTAAAGGCAACACTTTAAATATAAATTGGCAATTAAGAAGAGAGGGAATATTTCCCTACTATATTGTTTAATAAATACTGCATAAAGACTGAATAAATTAGATAAATGTAATATAATAATTATTATATTCCCAACTATGATTTAATATATAAAACATTTCATGGTAGCTAAACTGCTTGAAGTGAATTCATCTGCACTTCTCTTGACTTTTTAAATATTAGTAATTTGTAATTAATGTGAAGAGAGTTTCCATACTATTTCAATACTGCATAGACACTGAAAAAATTATATAAATGAAATAATATAGTTATTATATTCCACAATATTATTACATATAAAAAATAAATGAATTCAGCTGCACTTCTCTTGACTATTTAAATATAAATTTGTAGTTAATGGGAAGAGAGTTTTCATACTATTTTAATATATTAAATACTGCATAGACACTGAATAAATAATATAGTTATTATATTCAAAAATATTATTTAAATTTGAATTCAGCTGCACTTTTCTTGTGTATTCATATATAAAAACTAAACATTTTGTGGAGACTCTTTAAATATTGTATTTTTGTTGCGTAACATATAAATACTTCACAGAAGCAAAATAAATTGCATGGCTTGAATTCAGATCCAGCTTTCTGGTCTCCACTCTGCCTGGCAAAGTGCTTTAAATACCTCTTTCAACAAATATGTTTCTAGTCGTTTATTTAAAGCGCCACAATATTGAAAGCTTAGGCGAAATTGATGACGTCACAAAGTGTTATTGGGAGAGGGAGAGGGGTAACGAATGCGTAGAACAAATGGAGCTGGTGCAGAAGCTAAGCCGCATTCAATTTGTTGGCTGCCTGGCTTCTGGCTGTGGCATTTGGCGCTTATTTGTTGCCGTCGCCACCGCCAGCCACAAATAGCATTTTGTGTCTATTTTAGTGTAATTTTCCGCATAAACGGTTCCCTAAAAAACCCAGGCCAAGTCCTTGTTCGACGATCCCAGAAGAGCGGACAAAAAATCGAAATAAAAAGTCGAAGCACAGCTGTGACTCCTGTGGAGATGGAACTGCTGTGATGCCAAAGCTGCCGCTGCTGCTGCCGCTGCTGCGTGTGGCAGCCACCAAAAATGGCAACTTGAAATGAAAATTATTGGCTCGCTCGACGCGCTCGCGCGAGTTATAAAAATAGCAACTGGCAGTCGACGAAAGCCGAAAAGAACTGCAAAAAAAAACCAAAATATAACCCAAAAATGCCAAAAAGAGCCGCAAATTGAGTTGAACGGTTTTTGGGGTTTGCATATTGGCCGCACAGTGAGTGAGGGGCAGGGAGTTGGAGGGGGGAGGAGGGAGCTGGCTGGAATTTGTGGCAGCTCGGCGCAGCTTAGGTTTGGTTGCGAAAACACGCCCCTATAGTTTTGGCTCTGCTCGTATTTTATTCTTTGCCAGCCATCGATTTCAATTGTGTCAATGCGAATTGTCTGTCCGCGGCACTTTCAGTCCCTGCCTGCTTTCCACTCCCTCTTGGCCTCCCCTCCCCTCCCCTGAGGGGCAGCTCGACTCGACTTCGTGGCAACTTCAAAGCGCGCTCAATGAAATTGACACCCGCAGCGCAGAGCAGCGCAGCCAACGCTCCAAATTGAAACTATGAGCGAGAGAAAATAAATGTGTAACGAAATGGAAGCTGCCTCCCTTCCACTCCCCTTTGGCTCCCCTTTACTGCCGCAGAGAGGCAGCGAAGTGAGTGGCGGCAACAGCAGCGAAAGCAGCGAAAGCAGCGAAAGCAGCGAAAGCAGCGCTCCCAATGTGGCAATAAAACCATTTTAATGAGATTCAAGCTTTAAATTTCGCGCTTTATTTACGTGAGTGGCGACAGGAGGCGGCAACGCAGCGGCGGTGGCGGAGGCGGTGGCGCTGTGGGCGTGGCTAAAAGGCAAACTTGCGCCACATCGTCATAGTCCACATCAAGACCAAAATAAAAAAAAAGGAGTTAACTTCATTATGTAACTCAAGGGAAATTTTAATTAAAAGCGTGCGAAAGATTTAATTGATTATACCCAGTAAACGAGTTGCAATTGAAGGGTAGTTAGAGGGAGGGGGAGCGTAAATAGTGAGCGATTAAATAAAGTTAAGCTGGCAGTCGAAACATTAAGCTGTTTAGACGCTTGTCTAAAGAGGGTATCAGACAGTCAATACTTTAAGCTGTTCAGATAATTCTCTACCGAGGGTATCTGTGAGTCAATCAGTGCTCGCGGAAGCTGCTTAATTTGATTGTGCATACGCCACGTTGCAGCCAGCTGACCAGCGAGCAGCGAGCGTTTCGTTGACGGGTTGCTTAGCTCCGGCGACTTGGCAAATATTTTAACAAGTTTGTTAAAACATTTTATGAAAATTGCGGCCACATTTTCAGGAGTTGAGTGCGCCAGCTAAGGGCCTCTAAAATAAAAGTTTACACAGTTAATAATAAAACCATTTACTATGCAAATATTTTGTCAGTCCACTGGCCAGTCTGAGGGCAGCAAACAAAGCCAGAGAGAGAGCGAGGAGGTGAGGGGGAGCGAGGAGAGCGGAGAGCGGAGGCAGTTGAACCCATCTCAAGTAATTTTTCACGCTTAACATATGAGAATTTGAATTTGCGAATGCAAAATGGCAGCTGGACGCGGCACAAGACTTCAGACGTAACTTCAGAGCACAAGTGAAATCCCAAACCAGTCGCTAACCTCAACCCCCCTCCCCTCCCTCTGCCTACCCCAAGCGGAGTTCAGCCGAGTAGAGTCGAGTCGAGTTGAGTTGAGTTGAGTTGAGTTGAGTGCATGCAAATGTGTTTGCAATGGGTTAAATATGCTCCACAGACCCCCAGCTACAGAATATGCATATGCATTGTGTGTGTGTTCGGTGTGTGTGTGTGTGTGTTTGTCTCTTTCCCCTCCCCTCGTGGAGTCGCTCCCTTGGCTGGCTTTTTGTTTGCGCTGACTTTGAGTGAACGGAGTGTGCAGAAGGGGAGGCAGCCATGAAAAATTAAAAAGGGATTTTGGTGCGGCAGCTGCTGAAAAGCGTTTGAATAGTAACTTGAACAACTTTTTTTCGGGCCAGTCACAACATGTTGGCAGAGGGGGGCAAAGGGGAGGGGAAGTCGAAAGAGGGGGCCACATTCTGTCAGCGTTTTCCGCAAGTGCCTCCATCATCACACACACTCGAGCCGAAAGATGATATAAGCCAGCAGATTGGACATGTGCTGCCAATTCGAGAGCTCTCTCAACAAAGTTCCTCGGCTGTCCCTCAAAGTAGTCTGGGAGCTACATTCCGAAGGGGGAACGGAGTTCTCTTAATTATGTGGCAATGCATTGCGGAAAGGGGGGAAGGAAGCATTTAATTGAGCTGACAGCTTAAAAAGGGAACGATAATCATAATAAAGTCGGGCAACCTTAGAAGTGCAGGTCAGAAAGTCAAACGGTGAGTTTCTTCAACATGTGATGAAGTCAATTTGCAGGTTTAGGTAGAGTGGAAATTAAAGTTAACCTTACAAATATTTAAAAATATGTTTTTCTGCTCCACTAAAAATAAACATAAATGGCTTAATTAATTTATTTATGGTTACATTTTGACAGCCAATGATTAATAGTTATTCATTAAAACAGGCTTTTTTTTGTAAGGTTGGTATTAATGTATGGGCAGGGATTTTTTATTCGATTCGAATCTAATATAGCCATTAATAATTTATATTTAGTTTTGCTCGCTCTAATTTATATTTATCTTTTTTTCTATAGGTGAAAGTAACTCCATAAACACAATGGCCTTTCGACTGAATTGACTGCTAAAAACTGTAGCATACTTTTATGGGTAGCATGTGAGTAGAAAATTCTTTTACATAAATATTCTTCTACCTTTAGTTTTTCAATTGTTTTGCATTTAAAAGACATCCAGTTAGGGAAAATGTCTGCAGATCGAATTGGAATTCGACAAATGCAGTTAGCCCAGTTGATGCCGTGTGGTTGTTGTTTCACCATTTTGTTGTGCATTGTTTCAACAGTGAAACTAATGTTAAACTTTTCCCTTACTCGTGCTTGCAACTTTATCGCTGTAATCGAATTGGCCCTTGGAGCGAGTGGAAGTCCGAATTTTAAACCCAATAATAAACTGCAGTCGCTGAAGCTGCAGCGAATGGCGAAAGTAACGAGCGAAGAGTGGAAAGTGGAAAGCTTACCTTGTGCAATAATGAAAATTCGTTGTAAAAAGTAGTTGGCAACTCGTAAAAGTGTTGCCAATCGTTTCAATTGCTGCTCCGCTCCTTTTAGTATTATGGATCCGCCTTGGCGTTGATGTTCTTGTTGTTCTTGTTGTTGTTGTCGATGTGGATATTCTTGTTGTTGTTGTTGTTTATTGTTTTAGTCACTTGTCAGCGAATGCTGAATGCTAAATAAATGTTGCACTCGCTTTAGCCCCTTGCACAATTGAAAAACACTCGCGGGGTTTAATTCGCTGCCTTGTTGTGGCGTAAATTGTTTATAGGCTTTGTCAAGTTTATTGTTTGTTGTTCGTTTAACTGCGAAATGTCAGCGCAAATACAACAGGGGCAACAACAATCAGCTGAGCGAACAAAAAACACATTGAAACAAACAATAAAAATTTAATACGCATTTTTTCAGCTTCCTCTCCCTCTTCAGTGTGTGCTCTCTATATATGGTTATGGCAACGCATATGTCAAAAGATTTATGACCATGCCAAATGGCAGAAGGAGCAGGAGCCGGAGAGATGGAGGAGGAGGCATCTCCTCCTGCGCTCTTTCATCGTCGTTCTGACAGCTTCCCAATTGCCTCGTTGCCGCCCAAAATGTGTAATGAATTATGCAATGAAATTTGTTTCATTTTTCCAACACACACTCGATGCCAGGCAATTGAAATTTTGAAAGATTGCGCCAGACATTGTTGTTGTTGCAATAAATTCAAGAAAAATGATTGTTTAATTTATGAAAAGTATTTGTTGATGCCAGGCAGATTAAGCCCCAACTCATCGCACAATTCGCACTTGAGCACACGCCAGCACACGAGGAGCGAAGGGCAAATGTAAATGGGAAATGGGGGAAGGGAAATGGGGGAAGGGAAACGGAAATGGGTGCAACTCATTTTGGGGCAGCCTTTCTGCACTTTTATCTGCGCTGCTCGCATTCGAGCTTCGAGCCTCGAGGTCGCCGCACACCTCGGCTGCCACGTGGGAAGGAGATGAGGCGACGCTGCTTCCTGTGCGACGACTATCGTGAGGCCAAGCTCAACCCAGGCAGGCGCTTGAAGGATTTCCCTTTGAATGTGGCTTTGTCGTAGTCCCATTCCACGCCCCTTTTGTCGCCCCCGCCTCGGGCTGTCCCTCTTTTTACTTATTAGTCTACGTTTTGCAAATATTTGCATACGAGGCACGTCTCAGTCATTTTTCTTCAACTTATTCTTTTTATTTTTCTTTCTCTACGTTTCCTTCATTTTATTATTATTACTCTTCCCCTCCTCCACCCCCTCTTTGTGTTGTTGTTTTGCGCCTGTTTTTGGGCGCGTCCTTCAAAGTGCAAATGCGAGATTTCTTAGCACCACATTAAAAAGACGACAGCAAATAGCAAGCATAAAAAAGTCCGTATAAAAACAAAGCAGAAATGCAAAAAATTATGAAGAATGCTTTAAATTATGAAAAATCGTTAAATGTTTGTCATTTCGAGCTTTGTTTCAGTCGCCGTTGACACGTTTTCGCTTTTGTTTTGGCCAAGAGGTCAGCTCCAAGTGGATGCCAAGTTCTGTAATCGCAACAAGGGTTCAAGTGAGGTCGGAGCGACAATAGACAATAGAAATGCAAATAATAATTAAATAAGCGATTACGAAGAACGCAATTTATATTTGCAAGATTTGAAAGTAAGATTTTTGTATGTCTACAATTTGCTATTCTACGATAAGACTCGGAATTAAGGCCAACTCTTCAGCATCACTTATAAAGGGAAATATTAAAAAATTAAATTAATTTTGCATCATTTAAACTAACATCCACTTAAAAGTGAATTATTTGACACAAATTTGTTTAGCTCAAAGCAATATTTTGGACAATATTTCATTATTTAATCACATGTTCACAATTCATGTATTGAATAATTTACTCTGAATTTAACTCTTTGCTGTGACATGAGATCGAAAATAATTGGCTGGAACAAGCTCGAATCGCACTAATCGATGTTAATTTAATTAAATTAATCTGATTTAAGCCAATTTCCGGCTCATTTCAACTAATTCAATTCAATTCGGGGGGATTCGCATTGCATTCCCGAATACCGAAAATACTTTGAATCGATGATCTGCTTTATGGACCCAATTTGTATGTTTTCCTCCTGCCAAAGGCGAGTCGGGGAACAAGCGTATTGTAAATTTATTTCTCGACAAAGGCTGCTTCCTTTTTTTAAAGGAGCGAGTGATTGAGGAGTGGGGAAAGTGGAGAGTGGAGAGTGGAGAGTGGAGAGTGAGGGGAGGGGAGAGGGGACTTCCCATCAATTTGTAATTTGTAAATTAAATTGGCTTTTTTCTGCTGCCAGGCTCTGCTCTGGTCTCTGCCTCCTTTTTTGCGGTTGCCCTTTTTTTGTTGTCGTGTTTTGTTGCTGTTACGGTTACTGCCATTGTTGTTGTTGTTCTCGTCGTTGTTGTTGTTGCTGTTGTTGCTGTTGTATTTTCTTTGGCAGTTTTAACGCAAAAAATGCAAATTTATCAAATTGATTTAAGGCCTCGGATGATGTTGATGGCGTTCAATTTAAATGCCAAAAATTAATTACACATGCCACACACACACAATCACACTCCCTTTGTTTCTGCAGTTTACACACACACACACACAGCCTCACACACACACACACACACAATCACACACATCTTTCACTTTGTCACACCTTCAAATTGGGTTGTTTTGGTTTTGGTTTTATTTCGGCTCGAACTCGAAACGCACTTGGGCCAAAAGACGTCAACACGGACACAGGACGCGAGACGAAATATTTTTGCCAGTTGCCAGTTGGCTGTTGGCAATTGACAGTTGGCAGTTGGCAGTTACTGCCAATTCTTGTGTTGGCCAGGCTAAAAGTGCCGCAACGATATCGCCGCAAAACGAACTTGGCCACGTTTCCGAGTTGACTGATTTGAACTCCACGGCTGGCCAAGACACGAGCCCATTCAACGAGAACGCGACCGAGCCGCACGAAGGCGTCGCCGTCTCTTATCACTCTCACACGACGCCGCGACTCGTGCCACAGTGTGTTGAGTTTGCCCCAACTTCGTGTGGCACAAGAGAGAGAACGTGCCACGCACGTGCCACAAAGAGAGCGACGACGACGACGACGACGACGAGAGCGAGAGCCGGCTTTTGTTGGTGAGTGGTGAGTTCGGATTGAAATACGCACGCATTGGTGAAAGCTTGTTGAATGTTGCCCGCTTCCATGTGGCATGTGGCATGAGCGACGAGCCGGTTATCAGTGGCTGCTGCGCTGCAGCTGCAACTTGCAACTTGTCTCCTCTAATAGTCTCGACTCGTGACTCTGATGAATGCCCAAGTCTGGCCAGCTCTGACAGCAATCGGCCCAAATCTCTGGCCTAATGTTCTTCTGCTGTTCAGACTTATCACTGCACTTTGTGTCCTGGCAATCCACACTGAACTCTGTGCAAATAAGGCGAGCTTTTAGCTCCAAATAAACTTGTCTTGACTGCTGCTTTAATGTGCTTTCAAAGTTTCGTATTTGATTAATTTGGCATGCATTTGTGCTCCGTTTAGAATTAAATAATCTTTAAAATACATTTTTGTAATTATATTTAGTATTGATTCCATCGCTAGATTATTAAAAAACAAAACTCTGAGCTGTCACGTACTTTACAAGCTCTCCTCAATTCTAAATATTCGTTTATGAGCTTCTCAGCTTACAGTCATTAAGATTAGCTTTCATCTAAAGCAAAACATTTGTTTGCAAGCACTTTCGACACGCAGCGGCATTAGATTTCAATATCAAAAATTGTTGTAAGCAATAACAACTAAAAGTGTTACTGTGGAAAGGTTAGAATAAAATTATAAATAATTACTAAGCTGTCATTTAATATCATTAGGATTTATTCTGTGTCTTCTCCAATGACTGCAACAAATGCTGGAATTAATTAATTATATGTACATCGAAATTTTGAATATATAATATCTTACATTAATTTCAATATTTTACAATTTAATTTTAGTTCAATTAATGTACATAACAACTGTTCATGGTCTTCGTACATCACTATTTATTGCTAATCATAGTCGAACACCTTTGATTGTTAATGTTCCTAACCAAACTGTCAGTGAGCTTAAAGTCAAGTGACATCGATTGAATAGTTTCGTTATCCTTTCAGTCGCAAGCGGTAAGTAAAAGTCCTGGCTTCCGTTTGCTTTGACAGCATTTCTGAACACTTTGGCACTGTGATCACAGTTCGTTTCGATTTCCAACACAAGGTGTTGCTTTCATCTTAGTCGAAGCTGTTCGGTGTCAGTTTTCATTGCGAGATTGAAAACTTAGCAAGTTTGCCCCTTCTAATTGATGGACTGCCGCCTGTCGCTTGCGGCCTGCCTCATGCCGCATGCCGCATGCCGCATGCCCCATGCCTTTCTCTTTGTCTCGTGTCTCTTGCCCTGCCACAACATGTCCATGTTCTGTTTGTCAACCACAATGGCGACTTCCGTTGCAGCAGCATCGTTCTGTTCTCAGTGTTCTCTGTGCTCTGCGCTCTCTCTTCACTTCGTCCTGCGTTCGTCCTGCGTCCTTTGTCCGTCTCGTGTCACTTTGCAACATTCATTTTGACTTTCATGCGCTTGTCAACTGGCGGCTAAGAGTGTTTTGTTTTCGACCACTTTATCGTCCTGTGGCTCGTCCTTGCCATCGCCCTGCTCGTCATCGTCATCGCCATCGCCATCAACATCAAGCCTGTTGCAAGTTGTTGTCGTTGTTGCCGCTTGTTTTTTATGGTCTTGTCATCGAAGCGAGCCAAGAAATGCGATGCAGTTGCCGGTGGCGTATCAATGCCACCCAGTTGCCTCGCTGGAGTGGCTTCCTTGGCTGCTAAACAGGCCAAACTAATTACCTCGCATAATAAATCAGAGCTGTCATACTTTGCCATTAGTTTGCCCCTCGACTTCTCGGCTGGTTATTGGCAGCATTTATGCAAATTGCCGGCAATACGAGAAAGTTGGGAATCGAGTGCGAGACAGAAATACGTATAGTACGTATCGAGTAGCTGCTCGCCCGATGCACGCCTCGGGATAGCCTTTTGCATTATTAATTGCAATTTGTTGGCGATTTCTGAGAATTTGCCCCAGCTTTAACCTAATAAGAGACACATACTATACACGAGTTCTTGGCTGGACTCGAGTGTTTGTCCCCAGCCATGGGGAGTTTATGTATGCAAAATTAATTGATTTCCATTGAAAAGCGAGAGCTCAAAAGTGCAACTGACACATTTTGCAGGACTCGACCGATGATTGGGCCAAATTGCACAACAAATTGTCAGGCAATTAGGCGTCGAACTTTTTAAGTAATACACCCAGAAACTATCGAAAATAGCGCTTGTAATGTGCTCCCTCAACTCAACAATAACAATTTTTTTATTTCCTTTTTGCAATTTGAAATTTGACTGCTTTCAATAAAGCAAGTATGATTGATTGCTGCACAATAAAAGGAATGTGAATTAATTACTTACTATCGATGACTATCGCTTCACTTACCGCAGCTGCCTGAAGAAGTTGACTTTCTTGCGCGTCTCGGGAATAATGTGCATGTGATCGTCGAGGAACTTGTAGAAGGTGCCAGTGTTTGGATCGAAGTCGTTTTTCGGCAGACGATTGAACATAAAGTCGGGAGTTCCGCCCTTGGGCTCAAGGGGTTTGCAGCGCGAAGGATACGGCTGCGTGAACTCTCGCATATAGCTGGATTTCAGCGGCTGCACCAGCTCCTCTTCGGGTTCCATTGGGCCATAGCGAGGACTGCAATAAAACTGATCTAAATCCGATTAAGAGAGTGCATAGAGAACCTTACTCATCCATGTTGAAGGACTGGAAGTTGACCAGCTTGTGCTCGGTGGTGCAGAGAGTGCGCTGAGGACGCGATCCTGCCTCCAGCATGAGCTGCGTGGTTGTCTTCATGTCCGAGGCATCGAACTGTAGCTGCCACAAGCGCGTCTTTCGCTTACAAGCCATTTCGATTTAAAGCAATATAGTATTTAAATGTTTGAAAAGTTTGCTTTAACTTGGAAGTTATTTGTTGTGATTTAATAAGAATAAATTATAACAGAAGTATTTGACAGCCTGAAGCGAGTAAAAATTTAGACTACTTAGTGAAAATTTGAGAATATACTTTAAACAAATCAAGAAATATCAACTTAAATTATATATGAGTTGATTTACAATATTGTTGGTTATTAAGTAACATTTATTTTTCAACTTCGTTTGTTTCTCACGCTATTAGCTGTGATTTATATGTGGGTTCACTAACAATAATCAAATTATTAAAGATTGGAATTTATTTTATTAAACTCATTAATATTCATTTATTTATTTTATTTTGTTCTTTTTATTAAATGCGACATTAAATAATGAAAAGTTATAGATTCGAATTCTGACTATAATAATAATAATATTTATAATAAGTAAATATAGTAAAAATATTACTTTAATTGTATATGTGTATGTTATTTATTTAGTTTATTTTATTATTTTTTTTAAGGTACATACATTCGTGTGACTCTAAAATGAACTGGCTATTGAATACAAAATTATTCCAGTATCTGTTGAATTCACCGCCAAAGGTGAGTTATAAATATCGCATTAAACTTTAGTTATTTATTTAGTGAACTACTTGCGGCTCGGAGCAAATGACAATTGTTGGGGGCTGACTGGATAATATTGGCATGCATAATTCGGGAAATAAACCAATTAAATCAGATCATTAAGCAGGAAAGTGTGTGCATCGATGGAATCTCGAGCGGATTTATGACAAAGCTCGGCAAATATCCTGAATAAACAGGCCAACGAAATGAAAATCGCAGAGTCAGTGGGTCAATGGGCTGTGCAGGAGGGGAGGGGCACTGAGGGGTGATAAGAGGGGTGGGTGGAGGGGAAGCTGTTGCAACAATTGCGTATAACAATGGAGCGAATCGTCGTCGTTTGCGCCTCTCTCCGTCTCTCTCTCTCGCTCGGTCGCTTTATGAATTGCCATCTTATTTGCTTGCGTCGACATTAATACGGGCTAATTAAACAAATATTGTGTATGTGTGCGCATGTGTGTGATTGTGTGTGTGTGTTTATACATATCATATGGCTTATATCAACAATCGGCAGCGGCATCGATGACACCCGAGCGTTATGTTGAACAACATAATGCGATAGACACGTATACCACAAGCAACACTGCGCAAGCGAGACAGCAACACGATAAGAGAGAGAGAGCGATAGATGGGGCATGGCTGCAGCTGTGCGGCAATGTGTGGCATAAATTATGGGCCACAATTTTGCATGCGTTGCATTTTGCAGCGCATAATTTGCATTTTTAAGCATTTTCACAGTGCATTGGGCATAATTAAAATGGACTGCAGCAACAACAGAGCGTGCAACGCACTGCATGCCACACACACACACACACACACATACACATACAGTGCTTGCAACATCGACACTGAGACGGAGACGGAGACTGAGACTCGCATTTCGACTGTAAAATGGCGAGCGAAATTCACTTTTTCGCTGCCCCTCTTCTTTTTTGGGGTGTGTACACACTGAAATGCAATTAAGGCGACAACAAGATGGGAGAGCGAGAGGGCGAAGGAGCGCAGGAGTGAGGAGAGCGGCTGCTCACCTTAAAGATTATGCAGTTGACTGGGCAAAAGAGTGGGAAAGAGTGGCAAAGGGGAAAGGGGGACGCACTTAACAAATTAATGTCAAGCCACAATAAAAGTCAACAGCTGGTTTCGCTTGTGGGGCAGCCGCGGGGCGTCGCTGGGCGTGGGCGTGGCATGCCGCTAAAGTTGAGTGCAATGTCATGCTGAGACTTGGCGCAAGTTGCCAGCGATAAATGAGGCAAAGGTGCAGCCAGCGAACGGAAGCTGCCCCACTCACCTAGCAACATTTACAGATGCCAGCACACACACACACACTGACACACACACACACGCTCTGAGACACACACACTGACACTGAGAGACACACTCGCATGCTGTTTAAGCGCTGCCTGACTGAGATTTTGCGCTTGACACACAACGTTTTATGCGTGTGTGTGTGTGTGTGAGTGCAGCTGCATCCTTGTGCATCCTGCGCAAATGGCAAAAGTTTTGCCCAACTTTTGATGGCTGAGGTGTGAAATTCACGACTCCAAATGGGCATATAATTATTATATATGCTCGTCGCGCTCAAATCATAAAATTGTTTAGCGTGCGCCTAAGCCCATTAAATGCGACAACTGCTTCAAAGCAAAAGTTGATTAAAAACAACGTTTAATAGAGGCATGGCCACGCCCCCAAGCCGCCGATTGTCTCCTTACTTTAACACACACACAAATAACTAACTGCGACTGGAAATGTAGCAGGCAGGCAAAACAAGAAATGGGAAAATAAAACATGGCTAAAGTTATATAGAAAGTCGGTTGAGTGGAATTTCATGAGCTTGGCCTGTTTTGCTGCCGTTGCCGCTGCCGCTGCCGCTGCTCCAAATGAACTTCCTGGCAAAAACAACTTCACGCCACTTGGAGCCAACCACAACAACAACAGCAATAGCAATGCAGGGAGGGAGGGGAAAAAAATGCAGTTAAATGAGCGGAAATGCAAAATTAACTCGCCGCGAAAGCGCAGAACAAACAAAGAAATTGTTGTACAACTAAAAATGAGAAAAGAATAAAACAAAAAGAAAACAAAGCGAAAGCAAAAGCAGAAGCAGCAGCAAAATGAAGAGGAAATAGAGAATGAGAGTTGCCAGAGGGGGAGAAGGAGCCGAAATAAAAAAAATATATACTCCGAAGCCCAACGAGAGAAATAAACGTTGCCACTTGGCCAAATTTAATGCAAATATTTGGGCAGCCACAAAAGGAAAAGCCTGCTGCATAAATTTCGTTTGTAGAACTGCCCAGAAATCGTTGGTTGGCCAAGAGCAGGGTCTGGAACGGGTTAGCTCTATTTTACAGCTCCGTTTTCCGATTAGGGGCCAGCTGGCCAGCTGATTGCCAGTTGTTGTGATTCCGATTCAGATTGTAAACATTGAAGGAAATGTGCAGAGCCCTCCCCTTTTGTCGCCGCTCTTATCTGCGAGTATTTGCCAAGGTAACGACCAGTTTTGCACAGCAATTGTTTAAACAACAGCAACATCAGATCCTGCCCCCAAATCCCCGCTTGGGGAATCGCTTCGTGGGTTTCGCAACTGCCAAAAGGGTCTTTGAGCGTATCCTCAAAATGTTGAGCTTGATAAATAGAAAATGAAAATTGTAAATGATTTATCTTTTACGCTCCCGTTGTTCTTTGCGACAAGCGACGCACTTTTCATTCGACGCATTTGCAGTAAGCGAAAATTGTATTTAATTGTGCCGCTCTCTCTCTCTCTCTCTCTCAGTTGGCAGTTGGTGAATGGATCGAGCATTCACTTTAAAATTAAACAAACGTTTTCGCAATGCGCCCCATGAAAATGACAATAAAAATAGCATTAAATTTATGGCATTCCAAAGCAAACGCGAGTCGAACTAACAGCAACGGCAACAGAGACAACAGCTTATTCTGCTGTCTGTGCTATTTTATTATTTTGCACCATAACCCCGGCTTCGCTTCTGCTCGCTCTTGGCACCGTCCGGCATCTGGCACTTGGCACTGACTGCTGGCTGAAGGAGTCGCAGGAGTCACAGGAGTCGCTGGAGACGTGCAGCTGCCAGGGGCGACAGTCAGTCGCACTGACTTTGCACAATTAATGGCGGCCAAGCGAGCGGTCGAGCAGCCGAAGGACGAACAGGATGCCTATTACCCGGACACGCCCCCCTCCAAAGTCGCGCGCAATTATTGCGCCATTGTGTGAGAACCTTTGCCAAGTGTCTGTGTCACCGCTAAATTTAACATAATCCTGGAACGCCGTCGCCGTCGTCGTCGCCGTCGACGTCGCGCTCTTCGTTTAATGCTCTCATTTCGGCAGCTGACGCGGCACAGCTCCTCCTCCACCTGCTCCTCCTCCTTCTGCTGTCCCATAGGTCCTTGAATGTCTTTGTCCTGCGGTAAGCCTTTCTTTTGCCGCGCATAATTAATTTCACGTTCCTGCCAAAAATATGCGCCAGAATCTCGTCCGCCTTGCTCCACTTTGATTTGCTCTGCTTGGCTGCCTTTTGGGCTGCTCAGTTTTTTCTCTCGCCGTGTTGTTGTTATTGTTGCAGCCGTTTTGGGAGTTCTGCCATTTGTTTTGTACTTGGCAAACACCCTTATTCTTCAGCCAGCCAACTTGCCTATCGTCTGCCAATTGGCATTGCTCAGTTGGCCCAAAAACGATGGGCCCAAACCGCCCAGACAACTAACTCAGCTAGCGCAAATGAAATAATGTCATCACGGCATAATCATTTGATACGTGTAATTACTATATCTGACAATAGCAACACAATTTAAAATTATTTCAACAAAGTATGCAACTAATTCAAATATTTATTCTTCTTTTCAGATTGATCACCCGTCCGTACACAAAATAATCAGAGGTATCCAGCCAACTGATATAATGGCAACTCACCAAGCATCCTGCGTTAATAATTCTTCAATCTTCATACAACGCAGGAGGTGGACTTATGTAATTTTATATTCCCACGAAACTATATACATCTTTTAATTTGTACATTTAGGTTAAATCCTTTATGTTATAAGTAAATTAACTCTTTTTAAAATGATCTAAAGAAAATTGCAATATTTCTATAATGTACTTTTTTAGTTTTACTCCATATTCGCATATACTTATTCCAAATCGCTTGTGTCCTTTTTCTCATATATTAGTTATTTTTGTTAACAATAAAAAACAAAAATAAAGTATTGATATTAAAAACAATATAATCGAGTTCGTCCTTGCAGTTCCCGAGATATCCTTGATTTTGTGATTTCAGCATGTTTCACTTAGATTTCCTGACCAAAAAATTACAAGTGTTTGATCCTTAGATGACCCCATATTTTGTTGATGCAGATCGATAGATTTCGTCCTTGCGATTCCAACGAGACATGTCCTTTGAAAATGCGTCAAGAAATGGCCAAGATATAGCTTATTTTATCTGGAAAATTGGCCTAAAATTTTTCTAAGGGGGTTGCATAGGAAAACTGGCCAAAAGTCGGAAAATCCGCCGTATCTCGGCCATTTGAAGGACGATCGGGATGTCCTTTGGCACAAACATAGCTGTAAACAATACAAACCGATTGGCATCCCAAAAAGGACGAATATCCTGCAAACAAAAAAGTTACAAGGACATTTTTTCAAACACAAAATAGCGTATATCTCGGCCATACCCTTTCGGATCCTTACGAGTCGCATGTCAAACGAAGCGGATTTGCAAGGACTGTGATCCTGCCAAAGGACATTCAAATCGTCCTTGCAGTTCCCGAGATATCCTTGATTTTGTGATTTCAGCATGTTTCACTTAGATTTCCTGACCAAAAAATTACAAGTGTTTGATCCTTAGATGACCCCATATTTTGTTGATGCAGATCGATAGATTTCGTCCTTGCGATTCCAACGAGACATGTCCTTTGAAAATGCGTCAAGAAATGGCCAAGATATAGCTTATTTTATCTGGAAAATTGGCCTAAAATTTTTCTAAGGGGTTGCATAGGAAAACTGGCCAAAAGTCGGAAAATCCGCCGTATCTCGGCCATTTGAAGGACGATCGGGATGTCCTTTGGCACAAACATAGCTGTAAACAATACAAACCGATTGGCATCCCAAAAAGGACGAATATCCTGCAAACAAAAAAGTTACAAGGACATTTTTTCAAACACAAAATAGCGTATATCTCGGCCATATCCTTTCGGATCCTTACGAGTCGCATGTCAAACGAAGCGGATTTGCAAGGACTATGATCCTGCCAAAGGACATTCAAATCGTCCTTGCAGTTCCCGAGATATCCTTGATTTTGTGATTTCAGCATGTTTCACTTAGATTTCCTGACCAAAAAATTACAAGTGTTTGATCCTTAGATGACCCCATATTTTGTTGATGCAGATCGATAGATTTCGTCCTTGCGATTCCAACGAGACATGTCCTTTGAAAATGCGTCAAGAAATGGCCAAGATATAGCTTATTTTATCTGGAAAATTGGCCTAAAATTTTTCTAAGGGGGTTGCATAGGAAAACTGGCCAAAAGTCGGAAAATCCGCCGTATCTCGGCCATTTGAAGGACGATCGGGATGTCCTTTGGCACAAACATAGCTGTAAACAATACAAACCGATTGGCATCCCAAAAAGGACGAATATCCTGCAAACAAAAAAGTTACAAGGACATTTTTTCAAACACAAAATAGCGTATATCTCGGCCATATCCTTTCGGATCCTTACGAGTCGCATGTCAAACGAAGCGGATTTGCAAGGACTATGATCCTGCCAAAGGACATTCAAATCGTCCTTGCAGTTCCCGAGATATCCTTGATTTTGTGATTTCAGCATGTTTCACTTAGATTTCCTGACCAAAAAATTACAAGTGTTTGATCCTTAGATGACCCCATATTTTGTTGATGCAGATCGATAGATTTCGTCCTTGCGATTCCAACGAGACATGTCCTTTGAAAATGCGTCAAGAAATGGCCAAGATATAGCTTATTTTATCTGGAAAATTGGCCTAAAATTTTTCTAAGGGGGTTGCATAGGAAAACTGGCCAAAAGTCGGAAAATCCGCCGTATCTCGGCCATTTGAAGGACGATCGGGATGTCCTTTGGCACAAACATAGCTGTAAACAATACAAACCGATTGGCATCCCAAAAAGGACGAATATCCTGCAAACAAAAAAGTTACAAGGACATTTTTTCAAACACAAAATAGCGTATATCTCGGCCATATCCTTTCGGATCCTTACGAGTCGCATGTCAAACGAAGCGGATTTGCAAGGACTATGATCCTGCCAAAGGACATTTAAATCGTCCTTGCAGTTCCCGAGATATCCTTGATTTTGTGATTTCAGCATGTTTCACTTAGATTTCCTGACCAAAAAATTACAAGTGTTTGATCCTTAGATGACCCCATATTTTGTTGATGCAGATCGATAGATTTCGTCCTTGCGATTCCAACGAGACATGTCCTTTGAAAATGCGTCAAGAAATGGCCAAGATATAGCTTATTTTATCTGGAAAATTGGCCTAAAATTTTTCTAAGGGGGTTGCATAGGAAAACTGGCCAAAAGTCGGAAAATCCGCCGTATCTCGGCCATTTGAAGGACGATCGGGATGTCCTTTGGCACAAACATAGCTGTAAACAATACAAACCGATTGGCATCCCAAAAAGGACGAATATCCTGCAAACAAAAAAGTTACAAGGACATTTTTTCAAAAACAAAATAGCGTATATCTCGGCCATATCCTTTCGGATCCTTACGAGTCGCATGTCAAACGAAGCGGATTTGCAAGGACTATGATCCTGCCAAAGGACATTCAAATCGTCCTTGCAGTTCCCGAGATATCCTTGATTTTGTGATTTCAGCATGTTTCACTTAGATTTCCTGACCAAAAAATTACAAGTGTTTGATCCTTAGATGACCCCATATTTTGTTGATGCAGATCGATAGATTTCGTCCTTGCGATTCCAACGAGACATGTCCTTTGAAAATGCGTCAAGAAATGGCCAAGATATAGCTTATTTTATCTGGAAAATTGGCCTAAAATTGTTCTAAGGGGTTGCATAGGAAAACTGGCCAAAAGTCGGAAAATCCGCCGTATCTCGGCCATTTGAAGGACGATCGGGATGTCCTTTGGCACAAACATAGCTGTAAACAATACAAACCGATTGGCATCCCAAAAAGGACGAATATCCTGCAAACAAAAAAGTTACAAGGACATTTTTTCAAACACAAAATAGCGTATATCTCGGCCATATCCTTTCGGATCCTTACGAGTCGCATGTCAAACGAAGCGGATTTGCAAGGACTATGATCCTGCCAAAGGACATTCAAATCGTCCTTGCAGTTCCCGAGATATCCTTGATTTTGTGATTTCAGCATGTTTCACTTAGATTTCCTGACCAAAAAATTACAAGTGTTTGATCCTTAGATGACCCCATATTTTGTTGATGCAGATCGATAGATTTCGTCCTTGCGATTCCAACGAGACATGTCCTTTGAAAATGCGTCAAGAAATGGCCAAGAAATAGCTTATTTTATCTGGAAAATTGGCCTAAAATTTTTCTAAGGGGGTTGCATAGGAAAACTGGCCAAAAGTCGGAAAATCCGCCGTATCTCGGCCATTTGAAGGACGATCGGGATGTCCTTTGGCACAAACATAGCTGTAAACAATACAAACCGATTGGCATCCCAAAAAGGACGAATATCCTGCAAACAAAAAAGTTACAAGGACATTTTTTCAAACACAAAATAGCGTATATCTCGGCCATATCCTTTCGGATCCTTACGAGTCGCATGTCAAACGAAGCGGATTTGCAAGGACTATGATCCTGCCAAAGGACATTTAAATCGTCCTTGCAGTTCCCGAGATATCCTTGATTTTGTGATTTCAGCATGTTTCACTTAGATTTCCTGACCAAAAAATTACAAGTGTTTGATCCTTAGATGACCCCATATTTTGTTGATGCAGATCGATAGATTTCGTCCTTGCGATTCCAACGAGACATGTCCTTTGAAAATGCGTCAAGAAATGGCCAAGATATAGCTTATTTTATCTGGAAAATTGGCCTAAAATTTTTCTAAGGGGGTTGCATAGGAAAACTGGCCAAAAGTCGGAAAATCCGCCGTATCTCGGCCATTTGAAGGACGATCGGGATGTCCTTTGGCACAAACATAGCTGTAAACAATACAAACCGATTGGCATCCCAAAAAGGACGAATATCCTGCAAACAAAAAAGTTACAAGGACATTTTTTCAAAAACAAAATAGCGTATATCTCGGCCATATCCTTTCGGATCCTTACGAGTCGCATGTCAAACGAAGCGGATTTGCAAGGACTATGATCCTGCCAAAGGACATTCAAATCGTCCTTGCAGTTCCCGAGATATCCTTGATTTTGTGATTTCAGCATGTTTCACTTAGATTTCCTGACCAAAAAATTACAAGTGTTTGATCCTTAGATGACCCCATATTTTGTTGATGCAGATCGATAGATTTCGTCCTTGCGATTCCAACGAGACATGTCCTTTGAAAATGCGTCAAGAAATGGCCAAGATATAGCTTATTTTATCTGGAAAATTGGCCTAAAATTGTTCTAAGGGGTTGCATAGGAAAACTGGCCAAAAGTCGGAAAATCCGCCGTATCTCGGCCATTTGAAGGACGATCGGGATGTCCTTTGGCACAAACATAGCTGTAAACAATACAAACCGATTGGCATCCCAAAAAGGACGAATATCCTGCAAACAAAAAAGTTACAAGGACATTTTTTCAAACACAAAATAGCGTATATCTCGGCCATATCCTTTCGGATCCTTACGAGTCGCATGTCAAACGAAGCGGATTTGCAAGGACTATGATCCTGCCAAAGGACATTCAAATCGTCCTTGCAGTTCCCGAGATATCCTTGATTTTGTGATTTCAGCATGTTTCACTTAGATTTCCTGACCAAAAAATTACAAGTGTTTGATCCTTAGATGACCCCATATTTTGTTGATGCAGATCGATAGATTTCGTCCTTGCGATTCCAACGAGACATGTCCTTTGAAAATGCGTCAAGAAATGGCCAAGATATAGCTTATTTTATCTGGAAAATTGGCCTAAAATTTTTCTAAGGGGGTTGCATAGGAAAACTGGCCAAAAGTCGGAAAATCCGCCGTATCTCGGCCATTTGAAGGACGATCGGGATGTCCTTTGGCACAAACATAGCTGTAAACAATACAAACCGATTGGCATCCCAAAAAGGACGAATATCCTGCAAACAAAAAAGTTACAAGGACATTTTTTCAAACACAAAATAGCGTATATCTCGGCCATATCCTTTCGGATCCTTACGAGTCGCATGTCAAACGAAGCGGATTTGCAAGGACTATGATCCTGCCAAAGGACATTCAAATCGTCCTTGCAGTTCCCGAGATATCCTTGATTTTGTGATTTCAGCATGTTTCACTTAGATTTCCTGACCAAAAAATTACAAGTGTTTGATCCTTAGATGACCCCATATTTTGTTGATGCAGATCGATAGATTTCGTCCTTGCGATTCCAACGAGACATGTCCTTTGAAAATGCGTCAAGAAATGGCCAAGATATAGCTTATTTTATCTGGAAAATTGGCCTAAAATTTTTCTAAGGGGGTTGCATAGGAAAACTGGCCAAAAGTCGGAAAATCCGCCGTATCCCGGCCATTTGAAGGACGATCGGGATGTCCTTTGGCACAAACATAGCTGTAAACAATACAAACCGATTGGCATCCCAAAAAGGACGAATATCCTGCAAACAAAAAAGTTACAAGGACATTTTTTCAAACACAAAATAGCGTATATCTCGGCCATACCCTTTCGGATCCTTACGAGTCGCATGTCAAACGAAGCGGATTTGCAAGGACTATGATCCTGCCAAAGGACATTCAAATCGTCCTTGCAGTTCCCGAGATATCCTTGATTTTGTGATTTCAGCATGTTTCACTTAGATTTCCTGACCAAAAAATTACAAGTGTTTGATCCTTAGATGACCCCATATTTTGTTGATGCAGATCGATAGATTTCGTCCTTGCGATTCCAACGAGACATGTCCTTTGAAAATGCGTCAAGAAATGGCCAAGATATAGCTTATTTTATCTGGAAAATTGGCCTAAAATTTTTCTAAGGGGGTTGCATAGGAAAACTGGCCAAAAGTCGGAAAATCCGCCGTATCTCGGCCATTTGAAGGACGATCGGGATGTCCTTTGGCACAAACATAGCTGTAAACAATACAAACCGATTGGCATCCCAAAAAGGACAAATATCCTGCAAACAAAAAAGTTACAAGGACATTTTTTCAAACACAAAATAGCGTATATCTCGGCCATATCCTTTCGGATCCTTACGAGTCGCATGTCAAACGAAGCGGATTTGCAAGGACTATGATCCTGCCAAAGGACATTCAAATCGTCCTTGCAGTTCCCGAGATATCCTTGATTTTGTGATTTCAGCATGTTTCACTTAGATTTCCTGACCAAAAAATTACAAGTGTTTGATCCTTAGATGACCCCATATTTTGTTGATGCAGATCGATAGATTTCGTCCTTGCGATTCCAACGAGACATGTCCTTTGAAAATGCGTCAAGAAATGGCCAAGATATAGCTTATTTTATCTGGAAAATTGGCCTAAAATTTTTCTAAGGGGGTTGCATAGGAAAACTGGCCAAAAGTCGGAAAATCCGCCGTATCTCGGCCATTTGAAGGACGATCGGGATGTCCTTTGGCACAAACATAGCTGTAAACAATACAAACCGATTGGCATCCCAAAAAGGACGAATATCCTGCAAACAAAAAAGTTACAAGGACATTTTTTCAAACACAAAATAGCGTATATCTCGGCCATATCCTTTCGGATCCTTACGAGTCGCATGTCAAACGAAGCGGAATTGCAAGGACTATGATCCTGCCAAAGGACATTCAAATCGTCCTTGCAGTTCCCGAGATATCCTTGATTTTGTGATTTCAGCATGTTTCACTTAGATTTCCTGACCAAAAAATTACAAGTGTTTGATCCTTAGATGACCCCATATTTTGTTGATGCAGATCGATAGATTTCGTCCTTGCGATTCCAACGAGACATGTCCTTTGAAAATGCGTCAAGAAATGGCCAAGATATAGCTTATTTTATCTGGAAAATTGGCCTAAAATTTTTCTAAGGGGGTTGCATAGGAAAACTGGCCAAAAGTCGGAAAATCCGCCGTATCTCGGCCATTTGAAGGACGATCGGGATGTCCTTTGGCACAAACATAGCTGTAAACAATACAAACCGATTGGCATCCCAAAAAGGACGAATATCCTGCAAACAAAAAAGTTACAAGGACATTTTTTCAAACACAAAATAGCGTATATCTCGGCCATATCCTTTCGGATCCTTACGAGTCGCATGTCAAACGAAGCGGAATTGCAAGGACTATGATCCTGCCAAAGGACATTCAAATCGTCCTTGCAGTTCCCGAGATATCCTTGATTTTGTGATTTCAGCATGTTTCACTTAGATTTCCTGACCAAAAAATTACAAGTGTTTGATCCTTAGATGACCCCATATTTTGTTGATGCAGATCGATAGATTTCGTCCTTGCGATTCCAACGAGACATGTCCTTTGAAAATGCGTCAAGAAATGGCCAAGATATAGCTTATTTTATCTGGAAAATTGGCCTAAAATTTTTCTAAGGGGGTTGCATAGGAAAACTGGCCAAAAGTCGGAAAATCCGCCGTATCTCGGCCATTTGAAGGACGATCGGGATGTCCTTTGGCACAAACATAGCTGTAAACAATACAAACCGATTGGCATCCCAAAAAGGACGAATATCCTGCAAACAAAAAAGTTACAAGGACATTTTTTCAAACACAAAATAGCGTATATCTCGGCCATATCCTTTCGGATCCTTACGAGTCGCATGTCAAACGAAGCGGATTTGCAAGGACTATGATCCTGCCAAAGGACATTCAAATCGTCCTTGCAGTTCCCGAGATATCCTTGATTTTGTTATTTCAGCATGTTTCACTTAGATTTCCTGACCAAAAAATTACAAGTGTTTGATCCTTAGATGACCCCATATTTTGTTGATGCAGATCGATAGATTTCGTCCTTGCGATTCCAACGAGACATGTCCTTTGAAAATGCGTCAAGAAATGGCCAAGATATAGCTTATTTTATCTGGAAAATTGGCCTAAAATTTTTCTAAGGGGGTTGCATAGGAAAACTGGCCAAAAGTCGGAAAATCCGCCGTATCTCGGCCATTTGAAGGACGATCGGGATGTCCTTTGGCACAAACATAGCTGTAAACAATACAAACCGATTGGCATCCCAAAAAGGACGAATATCCTGCAAACAAAAAAGTTACAAGGACATTTTTTCAAACACAAAATAGCGTATATCTCGGCCATATCCTTTCGGATCCTTACGAGTCGCATGTCAAACGAAGCGGATTTGCAAGGACTATGATCCTGCCAAAGGACATTCAAATCGTCCTTGCAGTTCCCGAGATATCCTTGATTTTGTGATTTCAGCATGTTTCACTTAGATTTCCTGACCAAAAAATTACAAGTGTTTGATCCTTAGATGACCCCATATTTTGTTGATGCAGATCGATAGATTTCGTCCTTGCGATTCCAACGAGACATGTCCTTTGAAAATGCGTCAAGAAATGGCCAAGATATAGCTTATTTTATCTGGAAAATTGGCCTAAAATTTTTCTAAGGGGGTTGCATAGGAAAACTGGCCAAAAGTCGGAAAATCCGCCGTATCCCGGCCATTTGAAGGACGATCGGGATGTCCTTTGGCACAAACATAGCTGTAAACAATACAAACCGATTGGCATCCCAAAAAGGACGAATATCCTGCAAACAAAAAAGTTACAAGGACATTTTTTCAAACACAAAATAACGTATATCTCGGCCATATCCTTTCGGATCCTTACGAGTCGCATGTCAAACGAAGCGGATTTGCAAGGACTATGATCCTGCCAAAGGACATTCAAATCGTCCTTGCAGTTCCCGAGATATCCTTGATTTTGTTATTTCAGCATGTTTCACTTAGATTTCCTGACCAAAAAATTACAAGTGTTTGATCCTTAGATGACCCCATATTTTGTTGATGCAGATCGATAGATTTCGTCCTTGCGATTCCAACGAGACATGTCCTTTGAAAATGCGTCAAGAAATGGCCAAGATATAGCTTATTTTATCTGGAAAATTGGCCTAAAATTTTTCTAAGGGGGTTGCATAGGAAAACTGGCCAAAAGTCGGAAAATCCGCCGTATCTCGGCCATTTGAAGGACGATCGGGATGTCCTTTGGCACAAACATAGCTGTAAACAATACAAACCGATTGGCATCCCAAAAAGGACGAATATCCTGCAAACAAAAAAGTTACAAGGACATTTTTTCAAACACAAAATAGCGTATATCTCGGCCATATCCTTTCGGATCCTTACGAGTCGCATGTCAAACGAAGCGGATTTGCAAGGACTATGATCCTGCCAAAGGACATTCAAATCGTCCTTGCAGTTCCCGAGATATCCTTGATTTTGTGATTTCAGCATGTTTCACTTAGATTTCCTGACCAAAAAATTACAAGTGTTTGATCCTTAGATGACCCCATATTTTGTTGATGCAGATCGATAGATTTCGTCCTTGCGATTCCAACGAGACATGTCCTTTGAAAATGCGTCAAGAAATGGCCAAGATATAGCTTATTTTATCTGGAAAATTGGCCTAAAATTTTTCTAAGGGGGTTGCATAGGAAAACTGGCCAAAAGTCGGAAAATCCGCCGTATCCCGGCCATTTGAAGGACGATCGGGATGTCCTTTGGCACAAACATAGCTGTAAACAATACAAACCGATTGGCATCCCAAAAAGGACGAATATCCTGCAAACAAAAAAGTTACAAGGACATTTTTTCAAACACAAAATAACGTATATCTCGGCCATATCCTTTCGGATCCTTACGAGTCGCATGTCAAACGAAGCGGATTTGCAAGGACTATGATCCTGCCAAAGGACATTCAAATCGTCCTTGCAGTTCCCGAGATATCCTTGATTTTGTTATTTCAGCATGTTTCACTTAGATTTCCTGACCAAAAAATTACAAGTGTTTGATCCTTAGATGACCCCATATTTTGTTGATGCAGATCGATAGATTTCGTCCTTGCGATTCCAACGAGACATGTCCTTTGAAAATGCGTCAAGAAATGGCCAAGATATAGCTTATTTTATCTGGAAAATTGGCCTAAAATTTTTCTAAGGGGGTTGCATAGGAAAACTGGCCAAAAGTCGGAAAATCCGCCGTATCTCGGCCATTTGAAGGACGATCGGGATGTCCTTTGGCACAAACATAGCTGTAAACAATACAAACCGATTGGCATCCCAAAAAGGACGAATATCCTGCAAACAAAAAAGTTACAAGGACATTTTTTCAAACACAAAATAGCGTATATCTCGGCCATATCCTTTCGGATCCTTACGAGTCGCATGTCAAACGAAGCGGAATTGCAAGGACTATGATCCTGCCAAAGGACATTCAAATCGTCCTTGCAGTTCCCGAGATATCCTTGATTTTGTGATTTCAGCATGTTTCACTTAGATTTCCTGACCAAAAAATTACAAGTGTTTGATCCTTAGATGACCCCATATTTTGTTGATGCAGATCGATAGATTTCGTCCTTGCGATTCCAACGAGACATGTCCTTTGAAAATGCGTCAAGAAATGGCCAAGATATAGCTTATTTTATCTGGAAAATTGGCCTAAAATTTTTCTAAGGGGGTTGCATAGGAAAACTGGCCAAAAGTCGGAAAATCCGCCGTATCTCGGCCATTTGAAGGACGATCGGGATGTCCTTTGGCACAAACATAGCTGTAAACAATACAAACCGATTGGCATCCCAAAAAGGACAAATATCCTGCAAACAAAAAAGTTACAAGGACATTTTTTCAAACACAAAATAGCGTATATCTCGGCCATATCCTTTCGGATCCTTACGAGTCGCATGTCAAACGAAGCGGATTTGCAAGGACTATGATCCTGCCAAAGGACATTCAAATCGTCCTTGCAGTTCCCGAGATATCCTTGATTTTGTGATTTCAGCATGTTTCACTTAGATTTCCTGACCAAAAAATTACAAGTGTTTGATCCTTAGATGACCCCATATTTTGTTGATGCAGATCGATAGATTTCGTCCTTGCGATTCCAACGAGACATGTCCTTTGAAAATGCGTCAAGAAATGGCCAAGATATAGCTTATTTTATCTGGAAAATTGGCCTAAAATTTTTCTAAGGGGGTTGCATAGGAAAACTGGCCAAAAGTCGGAAAATCCGCCGTATCTCGGCCATTTGAAGGACGATCGGGATGTCCTTTGGCACAAACATAGCTGTAAACAATACAAACCGATTGGCATCCCAAAAAGGACGAATATCCTGCAAACAAAAAAGTTACAAGGACATTTTTTCAAACACAAAATAGCGTATATCTCGGCCATATCCTTTCGGATCCTTACGAGTCGCATGTCAAACGAAGCGGAATTGCAAGGACTATGATCCTGCCAAAGGACATTCAAATCGTCCTTGCAGTTCCCGAGATATCCTTGATTTTGTGATTTCAGCATGTTTCACTTAGATTTCCTGACCAAAAAATTACAAGTGTTTGATCCTTAGATGACCCCATATTTTGTTGATGCAGATCGATAGATTTCGTCCTTGCGATTCCAACGAGACATGTCCTTTGAAAATGCGTCAAGAAATGGCCAAGATATAGCTTATTTTATCTGGAAAATTGGCCTAAAATTTTTCTAAGGGGGTTGCATAGGAAAACTGGCCAAAAGTCGGAAAATCCGCCGTATCTCGGCCATTTGAAGGACGATCGGGATGTCCTTTGGCACAAACATAGCTGTAAACAATACAAACCGATTGGCATCCCAAAAAGGACGAATATCCTGCAAACAAAAAAGTTACAAGGACATTTTTTCAAACACAAAATAGCGTATATCTCGGCCATATCTTTTCGGATCCTTACGAGTCGCATGTCAAACGAAGCGGAATTGCAAGGACTATGATCCTGCCAAAGGACATTCAAATCGTCCTTGCAGTTCCCGAGATATCCTTGATTTTGTGATTTCAGCATGTTTCACTTAGATTTCCTGACCAAAAAATTACAAGTGTTTGATCCTTAGATGACCCCATATTTTGTTGATGCAGATCGATAGATTTCGTCCTTGCGATTCCAACGAGACATGTCCTTTGAAAATGCGTCAAGAAATGGCCAAGATATAGCTTATTTTATCTGGAAAATTGGCCTAAAATTTTTCTAAGGGGGTTGCATAGGAAAACTGGCCAAAAGTCGGAAAATCCGCCGTATCTCGGCCATTTGAAGGACGATCGGGATGTCCTTTGGCACAAACATAGCTGTAAACAATACAAACCGATTGGCAACCCAAAAAGGACGAATATCCTGCAAACAAAAAAGTTACAAGGACATTTTTTCAAACACAAAATAGCGTATATCTCGGCCATATCCTTTCGGATCCTTACGAGTCGCATGTCAAACGAAGCGGAATTGCAAGGACTATGATCCTGCCAAAGGACATTCAAATCGTCCTTGCAGTTCCCGAGATATCCTTGATTTTGTGATTTCAGCATGTTTCACTTAGATTTCCTGACCAAAAAATTACAAGTGTTTGATCCTTAGATGACCCCATATTTTGTTGATGCAGATCGATAGATTTCGTCCTTGCGATTCCAACGAGACATGTCCTTTGAAAATGCGTCAAGAAATGGCCAAGATATAGCTTATTTTATCTGGAAAATTGGCCTAAAATTTTTCTAAGGGGGTTGCATAGGAAAACTGGCCAAAAGTCGGAAAATCCGCCGTATCTCGGCCATTTGAAGGACGATCGGGATGTCCTTTGGCACAAACATAGCTGTAAACAATACAAACCGATTGGCATCCCAAAAAGGACGAATATCCTGCAAACAAAAAAGTTACAAGGACATTTTTTCAAACACAAAATAGCGTATATCTCGGCCATATCCTTTCGGATCCTTACGAGTCGCATGTCAAACGAAGCGGATTTGCAAGGACTATGATCCTGCCAAAGGACATTCAAATCGTCCTTGCAGTTCCCGAGATATCCTTGATTTTGTTATTTCAGCATGTTTCACTTAGATTTCCTGACCAAAAAATTACAAGTGTTTGATCCTTAGATGACCCCATATTTTGTTGATGCAGATCGATAGATTTCGTCCTTGCGATTCCAACGAGACATGTCCTTTGAAAATGCGTCAAGAAATGGCCAAGATATAGCTTATTTTATCTGGAAAATTGGCCTAAAATTTTTCTAAGGGGGTTGCATAGGAAAACTGGCCAAAAGTCGGAAAATCCGCCGTATCTCGGCCATTTGAAGGACGATCGGGATGTCCTTTGGCACAAACATAGCTGTAAACAATACAAACCGATTGGCATCCCAAAAAGGACGAATATCCTGCAAACAAAAAAGTTACAAGGACATTTTTTCAAACACAAAATAGCGTATATCTCGGCCATATCCTTTCGGATCCTTACGAGTCGCATGTCAAACGAAGCGGATTTGCAAGGACTATGATCCTGCCAAAGGACATTCAAATCATCCTTGCAGTTCCCGAGATATCCTCAAATTTGCGAACTACGCGTTATCCTTCTCTCTCAGACTGAGATGATTTTCGTTTAGCATACTTCTGGGAGGTATTCAAAAATGAGCAATTTATTAAGATAAATATTGTTGCGACATACTTTTAGGACGTCATATAATTTAAGTTTGGAAAAATGTGTTGCATACTTTTAGGATGTCAGTTTAATACATTTCATTGCATACTTTGTATATCTTATGACTACAATCAATTTAATAATTTGTTTTGCAATAGTTTAGACCGCTGATATAGGCAATTCGTACATTGGAGAATAATTAATTTTTTAAGACTTGCTGTTGTATCTTGTCATTTGTTGATTAATCGAGTTCAGTAGCCGCAAAACAGCAAGAGAATTGCATCAAGTAATATCTGTCTCAGATGGAATATGATTCTGGCATCCATCGTGTATACCTTTCCTGTATAACGCGTGCAGAGCCCATCACGTTGATGCCTCAAACTGTAGAGTGCTGCAAAAGAAAAATATAGAAATAAATTTTAGTACAGGGAGGCGCACACCAAATATTTTCTGTAACCTATTAGTTAGAGTTATTTTGATTGTAATTATTATTATCTACTATATTAAATACATATTCGTCAGGTATTGGTATTGATTTAAGCAGCAATTGAATTGCAGAGCTCATAATTTGAGAAATTCAATCACACTCAATTCAATTCGTTCACTGCAATCGCTCGCTGAGCATTCATAATTGTTTCGCAGCTGCCGCCGATAACAATTTAAATCCATTGTTGTCAATAAACAATTATTGCAATTCCAGCAAAACAAACTCCGCTTTGCACCCCTAACTATTTATTTATTCTTTTTTGGTTGGTTGGTAGAGAGGAGGCTAAGGGCATACGCCCCATTAGCCACAGGCGGTAGTCGCACATAAGCGTTGCAGAGCCATGGCCTAGACCAATGCCAATGCCGTTTCCGTTGCCATTGCAGAATCGTTGAGCTTTTTATCTTCATAAAAACGCCGCCAGACAAAGCGACAGGCAGACGTCGGACGGCCAGAGTGAAATTCATTGCAAAATGTTCAAAAATGGTGCAAATAAAAAAAAAGGAGCGAGAAAAGTGAGAAACAGGGAAAATTGAATGGAAATGAAAGGGGAAGCAATGCCAGAAGGATGAGAGTGGCGTTGGGAATGTCATAGACAAGCCCGGCGAGAGGAGCACTAAATAAAGTTGCAGTAAAAACTATTAGAGAGCCAGCCAGCATCGAGGAAGCCGCGTGGCAAACAAAAAATTCACTTAAAATGCCAGAGCAACAACAAACAACAGCAACAGGAACAAAAACAAATACTACAAAAAATTTGGCTATATTTGCAATTGGGAGGAAAATATAGCGACAGGCCCCCCAAAAAGGGGCCGTCGATAAAAGAGCAGAAACTGGACTGGAGCCGACAGCAATCGGAGGAGCTGGAGCTGAAACAGCAACCGAAACAGAAACAGAAACAGGAAATTAAAAACGAATCGTACGAGTATCTATGCTCACATACATATGTATCTATTTATGTGTGCGTTTGTATCTGTATCTGTATCTGTATCTGTGCGTGTATTTGAGGGAGAGCATCCCACAGATTGCTGGCATCAAGAGATACTTCGGAGGCGGCAATGAGTAGAGCAACACACAAAGTGTTTAATTCAATATGAAGCAGCAGCCAGAAGCAGCAGCAGAAGCAGGACAGCGAGCAGTGCGGCATGCAGCAAATGGGGGCAGCAGCAGTCAAAAGTTTGCCCTCTTACCTTGACTCTTAAATTTATGTGCAAACTTTTAGTGTGTCTCTCCTCCCATCCCTCTCAGTCACTCTCTTTTCGGGCGCATGTATTTCTGTGTGTGAGTGCAAATTATGCAATTTTAACGCATAAATTTCAAGACTCGACTCGACCCGCGGCCAAAGTCTGCCGTCTGACGTCTGTCGAGCCATAACTTAGCCGAGTTCACGACTGTCTAATTAAAGCCAGTCCAACGGGCGTAGCCTCTTTCCTGTCAGCAGCTATTCAAATGGCTTCCGTCTCCCATTGAAACTATTGAAGCCAAATACCCTGTAAACTACTCGAGAGCAGCACAACAGCTGAAATCATATATTCACCTAATTGTATTAAAAACAATTTCTATTTTAAATTGTTGAGGTACAGACAAAATTCACAAAATTTATTTAATATAAATTGCATCGATCTCAATAGTCTTTCTAGGGTGTCTAGCAGTCGCTGACGCTTCTCCTCTTGCATTTTGAAGTTTCTATGGCTGCGGCTCGTAAACATAAAAGTTGGCAATGCTCCCCGGAGACAAATCAGTTTGATTTTGATTGCATCTTTTACGGCCTTTGGCACCTTATAACTTTTTTTCACCTGAAGCGAGCGCCTATCACGACCCGCCATCCAAGCATCTGCTCTTGGCCAAGTCGCGTTTCTTGGCCAAGTCTGTCTGCGCGTCTGTCTGCCGCATGTTTTAATTCTCGTAACGTTTGTGTTATGCTACGTTGAGATGTTTGGCTCAACTGCAGTCAACCTTATTGGCACGTGTTTTTGTATGTTTTTCATCATGCTCGTCGCTTTTATTCTGCCGGATAAGCTCGTTAAACTTTTGGCCAACAACAACAATCCGAGGAGTGCGCAAACTTGACTCGTATTTGCGGCTGTTGCCAGGTTTTATGCGTGTTCCGTGCTTCAAACATAAACAAAACAACGACGGCCATGAGAGCAGGCAAACAACAACAACACCAAACTTGGCCGCTGCCCGCCTTAAATAACATTTTGTCTCAACAATTTAATGAGCCACGAGGGGGCGGCAGAGTGGGGTAGGCGTGCCCGCGGGCTGCTTAAAAGAAACGGCGTGACAACACAGACATGAAATTATATTTAACCACATGCAGCAGCAACGAGGCAGCCACAAAAATGCCATCAAGAAATATCGTTATCGTACTCGACTCCCAGTTGCAGGCAGTTCCTGCTTTTTGCTGACCGTGATGTGCCACACACACAGAATGCTTTGCAATTGAAATGTCAATAATGTTTTATGACATTGTAGCGCAACGCTTCAAAAACTCCCAACTTTCGGGCAGAGCTGCTCGGTGCACCGCAACAAAATACAGCAGAGTTATGTTTTTTAAACAGTTTTCCAATTGAGCAGCACTTTTAAGGCAAAACATCTACATTAATGAAGACTTTCAAAACGAGCATTTAAGTGTTGGCAAAGTTGTTTCGTTTAATTTGTTTGCTTTCTCTTAGTGTAGCTACAACAAAATATTTTCATTTGGCTGGCAAATCTTTTGACATGCAACAGCAATCAAAGGAGGGACAGCCACAAATGGGCCTGGAGGGGAATGGGCCAAGGGGCGAAGGGGCAAGGGAACGCCATTTTGTGGTCTGTCTTGTGGTGTCGCCTGAAATTGGCCAGCAAACAAGGCATCAAGCAGGGGGATATACAAAAAGGACAGGCAAAACGAAACGCAAAACGAGAAATGAAAAGGCAGAGGCAGAAAGAGAGAGAGCCAAAAAACAAACGCCGAAATCCAATTCAAAATGCCATCAGACATTCTAATTTCATTCATTTCTCAATACAATCAAGTGACTGCGGGGAGACAGGACGGACAGAGGGTCCTGTTTCGGACTTCCTTATGTCGCATAAATTCAGATTGTGATAAAGCGGAACAACAACAGGAGCAACAACAACGACAACAAGTGCATCAAACGGACATGACAGACTGTGCCGCAAACAATTCCTTGGCCTTCTCGCTTCGCCATAAATTGAGGCCACAAAATTCAATTTTGGTCAATGATTTGCTGTCCCCTCTGCCGAAGCCTGCTCAGGTAAAACTGGTGAAGAAAGCTTCTTCATTCAACCAGAGCCTGTGCCGTTTTCTAAAGGACCTGCTCATTATGGCATTTGCAGTCGGTATCATTAATGCGCCAGAGACAACGAAGACACAACCTGAGAAGAACTATCCATTGCTCTGTTATCCTTTCCGTTCTGTTCTCTTCTGCATCCGCTGTGGACTTATTACGATACCGACACCAGAGAGAGAGATGCAAAAAAAAGCTGCCTGGCCAAAGCAGTCATTTGGGATACTTGGCTGCATTTGCTGATGATGTCCTGCCCCATTTTTGTGTGCAAACTGTATAAAATAAATATGAATTGGCCGGGCAAACAGCCCAGAACAGAGCAGAACAGATCGTTAGGACCAGGCCCCGGGGGCTCAATTTGCCTGCAAGATTTGCATGGCTATTCTGATAGCAAATGGCTGCAAATTGAATTGAGTTGGACCCCACACAAAATGTTAATTGGCCCCATAAAGCACGGAGTCAAGACAATGACAGCTCAAATTAATTAAAGTTGCAATGCCAAGAGCAACAGCAACAGCAATAACAACATGGTCAAAACGCGTCTAGGATGCAATTAGAAATTAATTGTGGCAATAATTGCCTTCTAAATAAATCGCAGCATAAGTGTGTACTCACAGCGTGTGTGTGTGTGCGTGTGTGTTTGTGTGGGTTAAATGGCAGTCGAGTTAATCAGCCAGACAACCGGTAAGTTGATTTAAAGCCGCAGCCAACGGCGCGTATGATTGATTTATCAGCAAACCGGAGAGCGAGTTGTGGAGTCGAAGCCTGCGGCTTTGTTTTCTATTTGCATAATTCAATAATTGATTTGCATTGCTGTCGTTCTCTGCGTCTCCCGCTGCTTCAGAAGATCTTGTTCGCACTCACATCTGACCACGCAACCACACATCGATAGCCGACAATAACTGCAAGAAAGAAAACAAGTTTAAAGTATTTGTTTTAGCCACTCAACATTTCACTCACCTCCGGCTGCTAGAGCTGCCAGGCAGGCTGGCCAAAAGAGCGATCTTAGCCAGGACCTTGGAGTGCTTGCATTGCCAGGATTTCTGCGCTTCAGGCAGCAGTTGGTGCACAACGGCTTGTAGCGCTCCAAGCGCTTGAGCACTTCATCCATATCGGCATTGTTGTCGTCGGCCAAGCGCATCAGCTCCTCATCGTCGTCCACACAGTTCATCAGCAGCATGTTCACTTCAGACACGTAAGCTCGACTCCAATCTTCGGGGAGAGTTCCCGAATCGCTCTCCGGCTTCTCCATGTACTTCACCGTCAGCTTCCTGGCTGGCAGGAGGCCTGGCACAGGCTTCATCAGAATGGTCACCTCAATGGTGGCGTATGTGGCCAGCACGCCCCCCAAGGGCATCAGCTCGAAGAGCGAATGATCCACCTCGATGCTGTAGACCATGATCTTCTCGCTCAGATTCAGGAGGCTCAGCTGCCGCTTCTGGTAGAATGGAAACGGCGCTTGGAACGCCAGCGTCGGAGGCGACAAAATCAACATATTTTCAATTTTCATGTTGTTCACTGCAAGAGACAAGATTTATATTCTACGTTAGAAATTCCTTTAATACTGTAAATGTAATCGTAAGTTGACATGCGATATGGCTGCTTAGATTGTAGTATACAAATACATTTCAATTTACAACTGAATTTCATTTGACATCAAATGATTTAGTCATTTAAGTCAAATTATTTTCATGGATTGCAGGAAGAACATAACTTTGGAAAAATCCAAACAAATCCACACAAAATAATTAAATTTAATTTATAAATATAAGTATTTTGAACTATGGAATGAAATAAAATAATAAACCTAACTTGAATTCAATTTAACGATCGAAATTTATTGGCTTGAATATAAAGACGATGAGCAGAAGGTATTTATTAATTGAAATGAAACAAATTATGATTCCTAGATTTAACTCGTACTCATATACATATATCACTCAAGTGTTCCTAGAACGCCTTAAGTTTGCATTAATTCCATTCGATCAATAGCTGCTGAGCTAATTAACTGCTGCAAGTTCATTGAGTTATGCGTCGGTCGGAGCTGAAGCCAGTTGAAACGCCCCTGAGGGCATTACATAGTACATAATGTTGTATTGTATATAAGCAGACGAGTGTTTGGCGAGTAAGTGTGTCACATCGATGGCATTATTAGCAACAAATGCCCAATAAACGCCTCGAGGGCCCATTCAAACTACCGCAATTTCGCCAGCTTGGCCAAATTGGGGCTACCCTCGTCTTATTTTATTTTGTACGCACGCAGACACTAACTAAATGGCCAGCTTGAGGAGTGTGTCCTCCTTCGAAGCAGGGACTGTCCCTTGTCTTCACTCTACGCTACGCTATGATGTCCTTTGTGCCGTGTCCTCTGTCCTCTGTCCTCCGTCCTCTGTCTCGTGTCCCGCGTCTCGCGACCCGCGTCCAATGTCCTGTTGTCTGCTGTCCATTGTCCGCTGTCAACAACATTTGTACAACGTATTTTTTCATCTTTCTTCTTTACAGATTTATGAAAAAAAAAACACACAAAAAACAGACGAAGAAGAAACGTTAAGGACGCAGCCAAAAGCGAAAGCATTGTTATGCCAGCAGTCCTGATGTCCAGTTGTCCGACAGTCAGGATACTCGCTGACAGCCAGGCAAGCGGAGAAGGACGAGCTTGGACGACAAAACGCTGCGTAGTTGAGCGCAGCTGTTTCAAAAATATAATAAATAAATAAACATAATTTATAAGTAGCAGATTTTTTACGTCTGTGTTGGCATAAACGCTTCAACACACCCCTGGTCCCCTCTCACTTCCCCCTCCCTCGCAGCTGTTCCCTGTTCATCTCTGGAGATGAATGCGGTGTCATCTTTGAGGGTATTTACCACTGCAAAGCTCTGAGACAAAGACGCGATAACAATGATTTCTTTCTGTCCCCATGAATGATACGTAACCGTGACGTAGCCAGAACGTAAGACCGAGTAACGTAAGTACTTTCCACTTGAAGTGAATACGCAACAAGTGATTTAAAGCCCTGATGTGATGCATTTAATATTAAATTGTATTCTTCAAACATTCTGTTATTCTGTTTCACCTTCGAGACTTTTCGCATTTACTCATCATCCGCTCGCTGCTGCACTCCGAGTTGTCAAAAACAGGGCCAACTTCACGCCCACATGCCCACGCTTGCGACACGCCCACTTTTGTGAGTCCCCCGCCCACTGGTCTTTGTGAAAGAAGTCGAAATAGAAAACAAAGACATTTCTGGCCGAATGGCTAACCGGAAGTCAAAAACACAAACGAACTAAAAGCCGCGCACTCAGCAACAGCATTTCATATACTTGTAACACACACACACACACACACACACACACACTGGCATGTGTATATGTATATGTATTTGGCACACCCACATGCTCACACTGCGAAGAGCGGGGCAGGCTGTAGGGCAGGGCGGGGGAGGCCACATTCAAATGGTTCCATATTTCTTGACAATTTAGGACACCATTAGCGAGAAATTATTACTATGCGACGTCAGTGGAGCAGAGCAAAGCCAAGGGGTGGCAAGGGATGGAGGGAGAGGGGAAGGGAGTAGGCAGAGGAGCAGGGCAACCGCTGGAGTCCACGAAGCTGGGGCAGCAAGCAGGCCCGTTGATTTCGGCGGGCAAAACGACAACTCGGGGTGTCGAACATGCCACAAACTCTCTGCTCTGCTCTGCGGCGCCTCGAAAATGTGTTGAGGCAAGGCAAAAAGTAGTAAAGTTATAGGAGGGGTTCGGGGTTTCGCCAGTTCTTTCTTTTTTCTTTTCGATACCCTTTGCTAAGGCTAAAGTGCTTTTCTTGGCGACTACGTAACACAGCTGGGTTAAATTATATTACAACATAGAACAACTTTCCCAAGCACTTCTTTAAAGTTACGTATTTTTTCTGAGAGTATTATTTCATCTTATCGCTCCAGTTGGGGAATCATTCATATACGATATTTAAAAATTGATTCCACCAAACAGCAGAGTTGAGAGAGATTTGTATTTTTTTTAATTCTATATTTCTATATTGATTACCGATTCTTCTACTCTCACTCGGTTAGTCTATTCAATGGTCGTCGTTGCATCTGCGATTTGACGCCTTGCTTTCTTTTTTTTGCTCTTTCGTTGTGTGTTTTTTGTCGCTCTGCTTTCGGCTGGAGAGCGGTAAACTTATGTGGGTGCTTAAGTGAACCATTAGCGCCGCGCGTCATTAAGTTGTTTCCGCTTCGCGCATTTCTTCCACTGTTTTCCCAGCGTTGCACCAACAGCAGCAGGCCTCGTCTAGGCCTAGCTCCTGCCACACTCCTCCGACTCCGACTCCACTTTCAACTGCGGCATTGAGGCACGTACTCTTGCGAGTATCGAGTATCGAGTGTCGAGGCTGGTGGGCCACATCATTAATGGCTGTAGACCAGATAGCCAGACACCCAACCAACAAGCTGTGGGTTCGCCTTGTGCGTTTGTCCTTAGCATTTCCTGTGCCATTTCTTTTGCTACTCCTCGCTGGTTCATTGACCAGAGGCGTCTTGATTTATGTGCTTCGGTGTTGTCTGCCCGTTTAGTGGCGCTTCGCAATCATTTTAAGTAGGCTCAACATGTGCCACATCCTCCAGCGTTCGTTTTCGGCGCAATTAAATGAGTGGAGCGCATTGACGGCTCCACTTCGAGAGCAGAGGTTGCGGGTCTGTGTCAAACACAAAATTCAATTAAACGCAAATCACTGCAAAAATCACATGAAACCAACACGAGCGGAGCAGAGCAAGGGAAGGTTTTCCTTCCCTTGTCCGGCGACACAGCCGCAGGCAAACAGCGCCAACAAACGAGCAGCAGGACGTCAACAGAGGTCCCTCGTCGGCATCCAATACTGGGGCTATCATCGTCCTGTGCCTGGCGTTGCTGGCATTGCACCTTTGGCTAGGCCAAGCGGCACTTAAATGCCACACAACACCACAGAACACCGCACCACACCACACACACACACAAAGCCGCTCACAGACAGAGGCACGACTGTGCAACGGTGCAACGCGTCGTATGCGTGTTGCGCTGCGAGCTGATGGCAAATAAAACCAATTGACGCAGCAAGGGAAAGCTGGCAGAGAGGACAGAGCAAGGGGTCGATCTGTAGCCATTACGAGTTTAAGTGGATTTGATGAGCGTTTATGTGCTGCACGTTCTAATTATGACAACGAGCTCAGCTCCTGCTCCCAATGCTGCTGCTGTTGTTGGCATATGTTGGCCCCATTTGAGGTAAATGTTTACGTAATTGAATGTAAGCTCAACCCACACCACATACATTAATATCGGGCGACAATCGGATTCGCATTGAATTGTGAGTTGCAGAGTTCAAGCTACACACAAGTACACAGGTTATGTAAACTCAAAACAGCAGTAATTTAATTTGATTTATTAATGAACACGATGATTTCTATTGGATGGCTTATTAGGCTTATTTCTGCCTAATACCTTTTTCAGCTGATGTACTTTGCCGTAATACTTCTCCAAAAAGTCGCCAAAAACATCGTCATTGTAGTCAAAGCACTTTCTGAAGCAATTGCAGCAGAATATATTGCAATAACCCTTTGTGCAACAAGGTGCGGGACTCTTGAGAGTTCCGCATAAGACGGTTTGGCAGTAGTTGGCATCGTTATGATCTATGCGAGTTCCTCCAATAAAATTGTGACAATTGTATGGACGGTCAATGGAGAAAGTGAGCCATGTTGATTTACAACACCTTCCCTCCGCTTGACGCACGTGCCACAACATCACTGCCAGTTGAATGGAAATAATCAAGAAACGGAGTACAAACAGCATGACACAAATGTATTACAGCCAAATAAGAACTAAACATTCGGACTGTACTTCCCTCAACAGCAATAAATTGATCATTAGTCACGCCAATTTATTCCTAATGGAAATTAATATATAAGTTGGACACTCACTAAATAGTCGCTAGCTGCAACATGACAACGAACATCAACAATATTTCCTAATACACCAAACTTAATACAAACTGAAATGTGGACTATATGAGCTAATATATGTTGTGTGTTATTAATTCATCCATAAATTGTAAAAGAAAGTCATAAAGCTCTTATAGAGCACAACAATCTGTATTTATGCATTTATTTACTTCTACGTTTTCGTTCCCTTTAAATGCTGAACTCTGTCGAAATAAAACTTAAGAAATTCGCGAAAAACATCCTCATTGCGATCGTTGCACTTTTCCGTGCAATCGCAGCAGAATACGTTGCAAGAACCAGCTGAGCAGCAAGGATGGGGCAGTTTGATAGTTCCGCATAGTTTGCTAAAACAGTAGGTCGGATCGGAGGCATAAAAATCACGGGATCCTGGAAAATTTCTGCATTCGAGTGGCGGCTTGATGTTGAAAGTGAGCGATGTGTGTCTACAACAGAATCCCTCTGCTTCTCGCACTATCATCGCCAGTTGAACACAAATTGTCAGGAGACGGAGCAAAAAATGCATGATTAAACATGTTAAACAGCCAAATCAGAACTAAACCAACAGATTTTACAAGCATCTCCAAAGTGCAACAAATTGTTAATTCTTCATGCAAATTTAAAACTTAGCGCGTGACATCTTCCCAAATGCATTCAAACGAGATCTGTAATTTCCAATGTTTGAGAACCGCATCGTAGCAGGGAACTACAATATAAAGGAGAAATATATGTAAAGTGTGGCAACGATGCACTGTTGATCACCACTAGAGATGATAACTCGCGATTAAGATCAGTAGAGAGTGATCGTCGGATAAGAAGCAAGTCGTCGAAAAGAGTTGTTAAGTTGCGATTTTAAGTTGTGAAATAGAGACAAACAGAACTGTCAACTAGTTTTATTATTTGACCATTCAATTATTATTTAAAAAAACATTATGACATGTATTGCAAAGGAATGTGGATCTACAATTTAAATATTTCGTTGAACTCTGTGTCACCGTCCACGAACATTGTAAACCTTGCCGATAAACTTGTTCTTGAAGTCGAGCACTACAAGATTATTGTATTTCCAGCATCGGCTGCAATTACAGCAGAATATGTTGCAACTGGTGACTCCGCAGCAGGGTGTTGGAATCTTGAGACTGCCACAGAGTTCGGTGAAACAGGCTGATCCTATATTCGCAAAATGGCCGTTTGGAAAATCCTCGCACCTGTAATTCCCTCTAACGCTATACATAACCATCGTTGACGTGCAACATACTCCCTGTGCGTGCCGCACTTGCAACAACAGTTGAATGATAATGGTAGAAAATGTTACCAGGAATATCATGACAGAAAACAGTAAACGACTCAACTAAGAAATAACAATGAACCAGATGCAATGCAATAAATAGTAAATTCTCAACTGCGACAAATTTGTGGATTTGTGAATTTGTCGTGCTAATTTCATCTGCTTTGAGATACCATCTCGCAATTAGTAACTTCACAACTATGTTATTATAAATATTTCGAATCGAATTCGTCGCCGCTGAAATTCTACTTCTTAATTGGATCGTATAGCCCTTGAGAAATATCCGCTAATAATCAAAACTTGCAAATTTTGATATTTTAATTTTAATTATAGAAAAAAACAGTCTACCCTTTTTTCTATTATTAATGCCAAGCGGGTTAAAAACTCTATTTATTCATGTACGTTGTGAATTTTGTCGTAATACTTGTCCACGAAATCGTGAAAAACGTCGTCATTACGGGGATGGCATAATTTATCGCAATTGCAGCAGAATATGTTGCATAAACCACCTTTCATACAGCAAGGAGACTATTGAAACCTCCACATAGCCTGGCATAACAGTAGTTGGGATTGTCATTATAGAACTGAACAGTTCCTGGATAATTAGTGCATTCGTATGGAGGCATGATGTCGAAATAGATATGAGTGTGCACACAACAGCGTCCCTCTGCTTGCCGCAGTTGCAACAACATCACTGCCAGTTCAACGCAAATTGTCGAGAAACGGAGTGCGAAATTCATGACGCAACTATATTGCAGTCAAATTGGAACTAAACAAGAAGTCTGCATCGATCAACTGCAATAAATCGAAAATTCGTCATGGCGTGCCTTGTTCCCAAAGCAATTGAAACGAGATCTGAATCAGGCAATATAAAAAATACATTTATTGGAGAAAGGTTCGTCACCGCATCGTACCAGGCCACTAGGAAAGACATGTGAAGTGTATGGCAAAGGAAAGGGGATCTAGACATACATATCTACCTGAGATCACGTTCCCCGTTCAACAACTTTGAAGGCCTGGTGAAGATACCTTTTCCTGAAGTCGGTCAATACGAGATCATAACGATTCCAGCACTGTTTGCAATTACAGCAGAATATGTTGCAACTGCTGATTGCGCAGCAGGGTTTTGGAATCTTGAGACCGCCACAGAGTTTGCTAGAACAGTACGATGGATCCTTATTCACATAAAAGCCGTTGGGAAAATCCTCGCACTTGTAAGTATGAGGTTTAATGTTATACATAATCATCGTTGGCTTGCAGCACGTTCCCTGCGCTTGCCGCACTTGCAACAACAGTTGAGTGAAGGTTGTTAAAAATGTTACCAGGAATATCATGACAAAAAACAGTAAACGACTCAGCAAAGAAATTATAATGAACCAAACACAATGCATCTTGTGAATGTCCCAGAAGAAATAGAAAATTCTCAAGTGCGACAAATTTGTGAATTTGTGGTGCTAATTTTAATTTCAACGGTTGCAGCTATCGAAAGCGATTGTATTGAAGTGTAAGAATACAGTTTAGTGAACAACTCAAACGAAAACTGAACAAAGAGCGCTAAAGAAGAATATTTCACATAATTCCAATGGATTCATGCTAATGAATATTCATCGCATTTAAATCGATCTGACAGGAATGACAATTATTGATCTTTGCGTATTCGAACTGCATCAATTGCAAAAACAACTGTTGCTGCCGCTGCCAACTGGCAACTTCTTGGCCTATTGCATAATCGTTGCAGGCATATATAGTAAATGTGTTGCTGCGAAGCAGTTGCTGTTGCCTAACAAATTGGCTTATCGGACATGCCAGTAGGGCGCATGCCACGCCCACAGCGTGCGTGTGTGTGTGTGTGTGTGTGTGAGGCGAATGCATTTGCATGTTTATTGTGTGGTGGCTTTATGGCTGCAATAGCAATAATTAAGGCTTATTTACAAGCTCACAATCCACGACAACGCACAGCACATGGCAGCAGCAACAACAATCACGACAACAATTAGAGCTTTGCAGCGGCAACAACAACACCAGCTCACCTGTCCGCCAACAGATTGGCAAACACTCTGCACGTGTGTGTGTGTGTGGTCGTTTGACGGCTCATATTGGTAATTATTTGCATATTGGCAGAGGCAGCGGCAGAACGCACAGCACAATGCAGGATGGCGAACTGGGCAACCGGGCAAATGGGCAACTGGGAAGGCGGCCCATTCAGGTGTTGGTCAGGCTGTCAAACGCTTTGATTAGCTGCGCTATGCAGCAAAAGGCCAGCAAGGGGGGGCAAGGGGAAGGGGCAGCGAGTTGCACTGGCAAAGGACTCGACAACCGTGAGCCGAGTAAGCTGCATTCCAATGCCAGCAACAGAAGCAGCAACAGAAGCAACTGGAATGCGTTCGCTTTCAGCTGAAAATGAAATGAAATGCTTAGCACAGTAAGAAGGAGACAGAGTGAGAGCGGGAAATTTGGTTTATATCGCTTATGGGCCAAACACAAACAATTTGCACGTAAAAGCAATAAAGTGCGCACATGACTCGCCCCCTTTGAGGCGAGAGCGCACCTGCAAAATAAAATAGAGCCACTTCCACATGGGGCATGCGGCAGTGGCAGTGGCATGTGAACTGGCTGCGAGAGGCGACAGTGGAAAAACAACTGCGATATCATTTCAAATTGTTTTCAATCAAATGTGACTTGCATCTGTAATTTGTATGCAAACGAGTAACGATGTCGGCGTCTCTCGACGGATTCGTGATTGACATCGCACTCCGAACACCGAGCAATCTGAGTGGCAAGCGAAAAAGCGAAAGGACGAAAAGAAACAGGAGCAGAAGTAGAGCCCAATAGTTAGAGGCAATAATGCTGAGGCAAGGACTCTTCGATTGCCTTTTGTCAGACTCCTTTTTGCTAAGCTCCACAATTTGCAAGCACTCTCGATGTGTGGCATAGGCACAGTCTCAACCAACCACATCTCAGCACTCAACAATTCCTCAAAATTGGCACAAATGAGCGCAAAAGTATATAAATATTATTCCGATTAGGTTTCAAAATTTAAATATTTAGCATATTTAAATCAGGAACACATTATTCCTCTCAATCAAGTTCATTCTACAATCTATTATCAATATATTTCTTATCTATTATTTGTTTTGTTTCAAATACAGCTCACCTTTAATTGCACAACCGAGAAATAGGCGACGAAAGGAAACGGCACAGATAAGAGCAGAAGATATCTAGAAATAGTATTATTTGCAATTACTTAAATATACTCGAAAAACGCATAAATTCTGATGTAGAATTTCCGCTTGAGTAGTTGCTTCCAAGCCTGCCGAGTTAAGATCGATTGCATAATCAATATGGTGAATTCAATATCTACGAGACGCAAACAATTACAATTTCCAGAAAATAAATATAATTTAAAAGTAGATAAAGTATCTCATTGAAATAAGATATATTTAAACTAATGCGTTTGCTATAATTAATATAATATGTTACTCAAGAAATTGGGAAATTTTTGTTTACCACATTAAACCACAGTCTAAATCAAAACAAAAAAAACTGGTGTACACTTTATTTCAAATTGCTTCATTAATAAAAAAAAATGTAACTGTTCGACATTTTTATAAACCAAAGGCAAGCAAGTATACAAATATTACAATATTTATAGTGCGGGTTTTATGGCTTTATGTTTATTACTATTTGACTACCTGGAGGTTTAGAAACAGCTATTGTGTCAGGAGCTGGTGTCGTGGAGTCAGTTGTGTTCTATAATATCGATTTATAATAAAGTGACAAGTCAGGGATTTAGTTTTGAATTACCTTGAGATCTTCGATTGTTTCTGAGAGTATGGTGATATTTTTACCATACTCTTTTAGCAGCAGCTTCGCAGGATTTCCTGCAATGCAGCCGTCATCACAGTTGCAACAGAACACGTTGCAGCTGCCCACTCCACAACAATGTTTTGACGACGATAAGTCGCCGCAAAACCAATTGAAGCAGGTATCAGTCCAGAGAAAGGCGACACTATCGTGATAATTCCTGCACACCTCTTTCTCTTTCACGCGAAACCTGAGAAAAGTGTGAGTACAGCAGGCACCGTCTCCCATCTGCCACGATTGCATCGCGAGGATCGCGAACAAGCTCAAAGCCAAAAAGTACATCGTCCAAGCAGGTTTAAGCTTCAAGTGTGTTACACGAATGAACCACGTTTTAAATACTATGCAGATTTATATGAGTAGCTCTCCACCCAGCCGAACTAACGCCAATTGCGTAATTACTATATCGAATTGTTTGTGACGAATTCATTAGCTAAATGGCGGAAACAATCGGTCATCTTCACGGTACACGATCACTCTTATAGAGTAGGGCAAATAACAGAAAAAGTGCAGCGAACCCATTAACAGAATTGACTATTGACATCCAAGACATAAGGGGGATCTAAGAAAATAACAAGTGAAGTTTGGTAAAAACTTAATATCTAAACAAATACAAGAAATGTCATAATAACAATCGCAAAAAGAAGAGAGTTATTGTTGTTTTTATTTCCCAATATCTATCTTATTATCTCTCCCAAACATCAGATCACGTTCAGCATTATTTCATGCTCTTAACAGTCATGTATATATAGTATATATATCTCTCGCAAATTGTCCCTTTTAGAAGTCTGAGTGTCGTGTGTGTGTGAAACTTTTCTGTTGTTGTGCCAGTCACTTTTGATGTTGTTGCTGTTGCATGTGTCAGTAATATAAAATGTTCCTCAAGAAATTTTGAAATCAATTTTTTTTTACAACATTAAACCACTGTCTAAATCAAAACAAAAAACTGTTGTACATTTTATTTAAAATTGCTTCATTAATGAAAAAAAATTTAACTGTTTGACATTTTTGTAAACCATAGGCCAGCAAGCATACAAATATTAGAATATTTATAGTGCGGGTTTTATGGCTCTATGTTTATAATTATTTGAGCACTTGAATTTCCAGGAACAGATATAGTCGTGGAGTTCGTTAACGATTTTGTTGTGTTTTCCTTCTATAATATCGAATTATAATAACGTGACGAATCAGGGATTTAGTTGTGAATTACCTTGAGATCTTCGGGTGTTTCTGAGAGTATGGTGATATTTTTACCATACTCTTTTAGCAGCAGCTTCACAGGATTTCCTGCAATGCAGCCGTCATCACAGTTGCAACAAAAAAAGTTGCAGCTGCCCACTCCACAACAAAATTTTGACGACGATAAGTCGCCGCATAAACGATTGAAGCAGGTATTAGTCCAGAATAAGGCGGAACTATTGTGATAATTCCTGCACACCTCTTTCTCCTTCACGCTAAACAGGATAAAAGTGTCTTCACAGCAAACACCATCTCCCATCTGCCACGATTGCATCCCGAGAATCGCGAACAAGCTCAAAGCCAAAAAGTACATCGTCCAAACAGGTTATAGCTTCAAGTGTGTTACACGAATGAACCACGTTTTAAATACTATTAAATACTATAGATTCATATGAGTTGCTCTCCACCCACAATTACTATATCAAATTATTTCTGACGAATCCATTATCCAAGTGGCGGAACCGTTCGGTCATCTTCACGGACACTCTTATAGAGTTAGCAAATAACAGAAAAAGTGCAACGAACCCAATAAAAGAATTGACTATTGGCTTCCAATACCTTAGGGGGAACTAAGAAAATAACAGGTGAAGTTTGGTAAAATCTAAATTTCTAAACAAATACAAGGTAATGTCATAATAACAATCGCAAAAAGAAGACAGTTATTGTTGTTTTTAATTCCCAATATATATCTTATTATCTCTCCCAAACATCAGATCACGTTCAGCATTATTTCATGCTCTTAACAGTCATGTATATATAGTATATATTTCTCTCGCAAATTGTCCTTTTTAGCAGTCTGAGGGTCGTGTGTGTGTGCATTCAATAATGTTAATTAAATTATAATGCGCGTGTTAATTACTTAATGAAGCGAATTGTTGAAACTTTTCTGTTGTTGTGCCAGTCACATTTGATGATGTTGCTGTTGTTGTTGCATGTGTCAGTCGCAACTGCATTCGATTGTGCTGTGACAGGACTCAAAGGACTTCTCGCAGTTACTCACGCAATTTCGCGCCCGCCGCCCGCAGACAAAATTGATGAAAGGCCAATGGATATTTTTTCTTCTTTTAAACACTTGTTTTTGTTGTTGCTATTGTTGTTGGCTGCTGCTTTGTGAATGGTTTTTTGTGTCCTTCTTTGTGCCCAAACCATTAAGATGGCAACCCTAGCCGCTCATTAAGAACAAAAACCAGGCGGACAAGTGATAGTCCTTATCTCGCATGTCGACATCGAAATACCCTTGTGAATTTTAAGGAAATTATACTCGCTTTTCGACTTATTTATTTCTTATGCCAGTCAAGTTACTTTCCAGAAGAGTATCAATACAGCTAGGGGGAAAAAGTCGCTTGAATGGACAGCGAAACAGAAATATAAATGAACTTGCTGCGGTAGCAAAATGTTGAAAATAGAAGTGAAAAGCAAATTGTCAAAATCCAGCAGACTACTCGACACCCTAACAGTCTATTCAGCAATGGGTATAGAACAAAAATAAATATGTATCGTTGAACTAATACTCTTTAATGTTAATTTAATTAATTGCAGAAGAAATGCGATAGAAATGTTCAAGTAACTAAAAGTATTTGGAATACATTTTGAAATGAATATATAGAAATATATCTCTTGATGGTGCCCACTGTGGGATTAGAAAGAGCCAAAGCGTGCGTAAAATTGCATTAATGTTATTACCAAGCAAAGCATCAAGCTCAAAAAAAAGGGACACTTTGGGTTGAAGGCTTAATTTCAGCTACCTCTGGAGATACTTTGACTGTTGTGTTGCTTTTGTTTTGCTGCTTGTTGCGGTGGTTGTGGCACGATTGTTGGTTGTGCAGACAAAGTGAAATGTACTTAAAACTTGCTGCCCAAAAAAAAGGACCATTGTGCTCCAAGGAGACCCGAAATCAAATTGCTCATCTTACCTACAGCAAGACAGTTGTTGTTGTATTTGCCAAGAACGGGCGAAATGTGCGGCTGATGGCTAGAAAATTAAGTGAGCAACACTCAAAGGAAATTGCTGGAAAAGCAGCCCGCCCTCAGCAGACACTGGGAAATGGAATATGGGCGGAGCTGTCTAACTCTTTAGAGGGTTGCACACGAAAATATGGCATTCATAACTCAAGGACTCGCAAACAGAAGCTCGCATGGTAAAGTAAACACAGATAACTGTTTATCAGCGCCACTTCCACCTGCTGTTGCTGCCACACTCAGCTCTCAGCTCACAGCTCACAGCTTGCACCTCCGGCTTACACATGTTGTCACACACTCACACACTCGGTCTTGGTCGAAATCTACTCGCAAATGTTGTTGATTTAGTTTCCCACTTGTTGCAGGCTAACAAATTGTTATCCTTTATTTATGGCGGATTTTTGTCGCCTCGCCCTGTGTCCTGCTGCCCAAAAAGTGTCCCTCCAACAAAAGGCGCGACTAATGCGCTTAGTCGACTCCGACTCCGACTCCGTGTGTGCCTCGAGGTAATTTATTGAAAGTGTGCCGAGTGCGGTGACAATGCGCTAATGTGCGGCATAAGCCACATAAATTCCACTCGTTACAGTTACTGCTACTGCATTGACCAACTCTTTGCCTTTTGGCTACTCTGATTTCGACACGAAAATACTCGCCGTTTTAACACGGTTTCTGGATTTAAGCATGCGTTAATCTGCTTCAAGAGAGAGAGAGGGATTTAACTCGACTAATATCAGCGACCAGTTGCTGGCCGTTGCAATTAATCTGCCCACAGTGCCAGTGATGGATGTGACTCGACAATGAAAGTGGCATTAGAGAGCTGCAACTTTGTGGCACGCACAGACAGTTGATTATAAGTGTACTTAGAGAGAGGGGACGTAAACTTGTACAATATCATGGCAATTGCACTTCGCAACCACGTGTCGCATACGCGCTCTGATCTGAAATGAACAACTGCAGCTGCAAATGCCGTTGACACGACGACGTGATTCAGCTGAAAGGGCTTGCAGCAAAAGGTGCTGCTGCTGCACGTGCCAGAGACACAAAGGTGCAACAGACAAATGCAGATGCACTTGCAACAGCATTCGACAAATGCGCATTCATTTCGCATTTAAATGCACGCAAATTCGCCGAGGCAGCTGCCAAGCGAATTCCCAAAGAGCGGGCAAAATAAATAAATAAAACTGAGCGAAATCTATATGCTGAATATTTCAGATCAAATCACAATCTGCATTTCGAACGTGAACACATTTCGCTGTATTTTGAGTGTGCGGTTTATGATAATTACTCATTTCATTGCAGCTGTCCAAAACACATCATTGTTTTTTAGCTCCAATTGCAGTTAATGTTAATGAAAATTTTAAAAAATACTGCAATTGACGGAACAACGAAGATGGAATGCTCTGCTGTCATTCAATTCAAAAGGAATTTGAAATAGTAATTGCTGAAGTTAAAGTTTAAATGATTGATACTTATTAACCATCTCAATTAATCCGATATGTATAATGTATCATAACTAATACTCAGTTCACATCTTTTGTCCGACGAAAGCGAAATGCTTGAACTTGTTGTGAACATGCAACACAATTATTAAATACTACGTCGGTTTCAAATGAAAGCCACATAATTAATTAATTGCAGTGCCAACATTATTATAATTCACATTCATTTGTTATGCATGCAGCCCTCATAAGTGGGCGTGTCTCTGAAGCGGGACACTTTATTCCTTGTTAGTGTTATGTAACCATTTTTACTACACAGTCAACTGTGTGTTGCAAGTTTGCGCTGCGCTCTTCTTGCCCCTTTCGGCTGCCCCTTTGCACTGGCGCCATCACATCCATCAAACGTCAAACGACAAATCCATTTCGCGTCTGTTAGTTTCGGATTATGCCAAAAACAACAACTGGGAATTGAACATTGAGTTCGATTCAGTTGCCTGACTGCCAAATTGCTGTGCAAATAAATGAATTGAATTGTTATTTGCCGTTCGTGTTATTTGAAAATTGCATTGTATGCCATTTTGCATAGCTTCCCCTTGTCCTCCCCCTTTGGACAGATGGCAAGATGCGACACTTCATTTCATGTATGTACTTTTAAATTTATGAATAAATTACACTTTGTCGGGCTCGTCTTTAAATAGACAATGATGATTGTCTTCCCTTAAAGCTCAAGTTGCTTTACATGCAATTAACCTACAAATCGAGTGAGTTCTTTTTTTTCTCGGCTATCTGATTGAACAATCCTTCAATCAATCAGCTGCGCTGTCATATGGCTGTGCTGATTTAACCCAATTTGCTTCAAGAACTTAAAATACAATTGTCAATGGAACATTTCGCAATTTGCTCGTGGATGTTGGCGCGATGAATCGCTCGATTGTTGAAGGGGGGGAATGTCTCGCAATTAAATATTTAAAATGCAAGTACGCTCATATTTTTCTGTGCCCATTTCAGTTGCCATTTATTTTTTTGTGGGACATATTTCTATTTGTATTTTACTTTCAATCGCTTCTGTGGCTGCGAATCAAATTGAGGCTACCAACTGTCAGTAATTTGCATATTTGAGCTGAAAATTGCCAGCCACACACACACATTGATATACTCTGTGTAAAGATGGCGAGCAACTCTATCAAATGCTGGCCGGGTGATTGAAGGCAGCTGGTTAAGAAGGGGAGAGTGGGAATGAAGCGATGTAGTACGAGGATTGCTTTGCAAATTCATAGAACTCAAAATTGATTTATTATGCGGTAATTGTTTTGGCCCAGTTTGAGTCCTGCATACACAATGAAGCCGAGCAGCCGCATAAATGGTTCGCTTAATGACTGCACCGTTTAGGCCAGTTGCCTCTTGGCTCTGGGCCGTGGGCTGTGGGCGGTTGGCTGTAGGGGGCGTGGTCACCCCAATAATAAATTTAGGTTAATAATAAGATATTTGACTGGCGAGCATTAAAATAAGTGGCCCTCCAATTGGCAACAGAAGCACAAAACCGTAAACAACCACAACGCAGCACAGCACACTTAAAACTTGCCACAAGTTGAATGACACGAGTTGAAAGTGGCACAAAAATCCCAGATTCATTAGGAATAGTAGAGGAAACATTTCTAGTTTTTCGTATATCACAACAGCAGCATTTGAACGACACGAGATGAAAGAAGATAAACTTATTTCTAGTTGATCGTATATCACAGATTAATCTACAGCAGCAGACAAGAGTTGCAGCTTCAAAGCGTGGCACTTAAGTCCAAGATTGATTTGGAATAGCAAATCAAGCAAAATTAAATGAATTAAATTATAAATATTTGTAGTTGATGATGATTTGCAGTTTAATAGCTCTCACAGGAGATAAGAATTAACCCAAGATTAATTTGGAATAGAAGAGTAAAATTTTAAATATTTTTTACACATTAATCTGCAGCAGCAGACAACAAAGATGAGCAATTTTAAATGTACTCTAATAATTTGACTAGCTAAAGGGCTGTAAGGTACAGAAAATAGCAATATTTATATTTTGAAAACACCCAAAAGTTAGAAACATTAAAAAAAGTTGAATTGAAAGCCCCAACAAGCTTGAAGTCGTTCAACTACTAATCATTCGACGCAATATTATGCAAAAGCAAAGTTCAGTCCTCGACTCGACGAAGGACTCGACGGCAAATCTCTCGACGAGGTTTTGCTGCCACTGCTAAATGGCCAACAATTATGCGCAGACAACGAAAATTTCAATGATTTCATTGTGTTGTAATTTATGGCAAAGGGACTGCGATATCCAAGCGAGGGGAGACGGGAGAGGGGCAAACTGGAATTTACTCAAAAGTAGTCGAGTGTGTGTGAGTGTGAAAAGTTGGCAGACTGCTGGCTAAAAATAAACATGAAAATAAAGTTTTATATTTATTATACGGATTGCTGCATGTAGCTCTGCAAATAACACTCGCTTTGGAGGTTTCTTCCCTGCTCTGTCCTCTGTCCTCTGTCCTCGTTGTCCTGTGTGTGATGCCATGGCAGCAGTATTAAATTTGGCATTAAACTTCGCTTCAAATGTGCGAGTTTAAAACGAACAATGTTTGAAGGAGTCGCCGTCCGTCTCTCCATCGAGTTGGGCTCATTCAATTTGCATTTTTCATTTCGCTTTTATGGACAGTTTAAGCGGAAAGTGCAACCAAAACAGAACAGAAACAAAAACCAAACAAATTTGCCTCCCCAACGCAACATCGCGATGTCATTCAATCCGAGATCAATTGCTGTAAAAATGACAAAATTATGCCGTCCCACAAACAAAACTAGAAGCGAGAGGAGGTTGAAGTGGTCAAGAGGGGCAGAGGGTCGAATCAAATTTGTAACAGCTCCACAGCTTTGCTCGGTTTCAATTTGGCTTAATCTGTTTAAACGACCGTTGGCCAACAGCAACAACAATAAAGCCCAAATAAACCAAAGGAAGCAAAAACAAAACAGAAAAAAAACAACAAAATAAAATCAAAATTACCAAAAGCTGCAATTTGACAAATTCAATTTGCACAGGGAAATTGCGGAAAACCCAATGAAAAGTGTCAAAATCGAGTGTGTCTCTCGCCCTCGCCATCCTCGCCATTGGCTTTATGCCAATATTTCGGGTATCGAAACTTAAAGCGCAGTTAAAGAATTCAGTTTGATGACAGCTTCATTTCAGGCAAGACTTTGTGGCAAAGACAGATAAATGATTACATAAGAGAGAGAGTGTTGTGTGAAAGGAATAAAGTTTGTCAGCTTTAATCTAAGCCAAAAGTAGCCAAAGAGCTGAGAGCGGGAATATCAGATGAGATACCTAAATAAGTGCTGCGTGTGTCGAGGATATTCCGCAGCTGTTAAGAGTCGAGAACTGGTTCCATAATTTGCTGCTGCAACATTACATCACAGCGCCGGCATTATCTTATCCTATTTTATGTTATGCCTGCCACCAACTAAGTACCAAAAGAAGCTGCACTTCCCCCCTCTCCCTCTCGCTCTCTCTCTCTCTCTGTCTCTCCCTCTCGTTTGCTCGGTGTCTTGTATATGGCTGAAATTAGAGCGCTCTTAAAGCAAAAACTTTGTTGGCCCTAATGGCTTCATAACATGCAACATTACAGGGCTGTAAGCGTTGGATTTGTGGGCGTGGCTGCCGCTGCTGCTGCTGCCTCCTGCTAATATGCAACAATATATTATGCGAATGTCTCTATCCCCCCCGTCCCGTTCTCTCTCGCCGTCTCTGTTGCGCTTTTCGGGCTGCTCGCCTCTGTTGACTTTGGCGGCACCTGGCAACGAATGACGCCAACGACGACGGCGACAGCAGCAACAGCTGCGTCCCACTATCAAGCGTTAATAAATGTTATAGTTGTAATTATAATAAAACTTGACTTTAAGCGTTTGCACACACACACAGCTGTCGGCTAACGATCTCAAAGCCCGTTGCTGGCGGCCATTGACAAGGATTCGCCAACTGTTCCACATCCAGCAGAGAAATCGGGAGAGCGGGAAGGGAGCGGAAGTAGAGTGAAGTGTGCTCCACATGTTGTACGCCAAACGCCTTTGAGTTACTTCCCAACTGCACTTTGAGGCAGTCGAGCTGCTCCTACGATGGCTCATACTCTGCCAAAGTGGGCCACAAAGGGTATCATAAGTTGGCCGACTAATGCGATTTATAGCGCCCATCTATATTCATATGGCATAAGTGCGGAGCGCAAAAGTTAAACCGCCATAAGCATTGCAATAATTTGTAGAATGTGAACTGGAATTGATGACTGCAATAAGTACATAATGTAATCGAGGAGGAGGCGAAAATAGTTATAGTTGTGGTTAAATGTCATTCAAATCGATTGCAAAATAATTGAATATAGCCTGAGAAAGGTGAAGGAGGAGGGCAACTAATAATTACAGCAGTAGTAAGTAATAAAACTAAACAAACAAATAATGGAAAATAAAAAAAAAAGCCCTTATTTGTATCAAACTATGTTAGATGACTTTTTAGATTGAATATAACATAATTGTAGAATATCAAATAAATTAAAAGGTATATATGAGAATGTTGCTCGTCTACTCGGAATTCTGCAGAATACTGATTTCGTTCAAACTGATTGCGCTTAGGAATGTTACGAACAGTCTCTGTCAATCATTTAAGTTATCCACGCCCACTTAGAAGACCCACAATCTGCTTGTTCTATGAGCATTTCTTTTAGACATGCATATGACATGCATACAAAAACACAAATTGAATCTTGAAGTCGAATAATTAGATGATTGCCCACAGCTTGTTCTTTCAATGTCTTAAATTATTGCATATTTATATAAAATGAAAACTACTTTGCAAACTCTTTTACTACTACTGAATATAATAAATATATTTTCTGTACGAAAAATATAATTAACATTATCAAATAAATTGTTTGTATAAGCTGAAAACATTTTAAAAGTCTTTCTGCAGACGAACAATAATTTTGTAGATCGAAAACGATAGATACTGAAGATGCCAAGAAGATTAAAAGAAAGTCATTGAATAGTGAGAATTGATATTGAAAAGGCCAAGAGCAGACGACTGCCAAATGGAATTGCATCGTTTCAGAAACGGCTTGTTAACAACATCGGCAACAACAACAGCAATGAACAACATATATGTTGTTGTATATCTACAACTTGCATAGCTGAGCTGCACTTCAATGCAGAGTTTATGGCCAGAAGGTGGAAACACATGTATTTAAGCTTGTTGCGTTCAGTTAACTTAAGACTCGGTCTACCGTATGTGGCTTTTAGTTTATGTGCTCTGTGTGTTGTGTGTGTGTGTTATGTGCTGACTTCCGGTTTCCTCTGCGCCATCTTGGCCATTTTCAATCTTAGATTGAATGCGTCTGCCACAGTGTGAGTATCTGTCTGTGTGTCTGTGTGTGTCTGGCATTTCTATTTGTGGCATGCGGGAAACGTTTGGCGATGCTTGAGCACACGACAGACGCACTTGAGCTGCAATTGCCGTGCTCCAAAGATCTCTCCAGCTGCAACTGCAACTGCAACTGCAACTCGGACTCGGACTTTAGCTCCCACACACACGCACACACACAACCACTTTGGTACTCATTCTTGCTGTCTCGCCAACTCCTTGGCTGCTCTGCTTGCTGTGTGTAATTGTCTAGCGTTTTAATTAAAATTGTTCCAAATAGTCACACACACATTCACACAGAGAGAAGAAAAGTTATGCGCGAGTGCAGCGCGTGTTGAAAACTTGGCCAAGGGAAAAGAGACCCGAAATGCCAGACCGGCAATTTATGGCCGACAAAAATCTGTGGCAAAAACTGTCCCGCATCCCGCTTCAACCCGCCACGCAGCCAAACTTTGCTTTACTTTTGCCGCATATCGATGGCGACCACGCCCACTTCCGCGCCCCCTCTCTCTCTCAGTTGCTGTCTTCTGTACTTGGGCTAATGAATATTTTCGACGTATTTCTAGTTGCAAGCGATGCAATGGCAACTGAATCTGCGGTTGTTTCTTTGTCTCATCTGTGTATTCCATTGCCATTGTTTCTCCCTTTGCCTTTTCTTGCCCGCTGTTGTTGTTGCTGGCGCTGTTCTTGGTCCATTGGGCGCTGTCCGCCCACGCCATTAATGCCAAATGCCAAACGGCAAACGCGATTGCAAAGGCGTCGAAGCATGAGCTGAAATGCGCCTGGGACACTTTTTGGCCCAGGCCACACAGCTGCAGAGCAAAGCAGAGCGAAGCGAAGCGATGAGAGCGGGAGACAAAGCCGCGCAATTGATGGCATCGATGCCACTCCCCCGCATCCCTCACTCGCCTCACACCTCCTCGCTTCTATTGCTGCCCTTGGTCATGTCCAATGTCGACGGTCGACAGTCGACGGTCGACGCTCGACTGCTGCGATTTGAATCGCAATGGCGCAGTGAGCGCAAAACCAAATTGAAGTTTGTCCTGTCGCATCTACAGATTCTTCTACATCTGCTTCACATCAGACACTCTCCCCTCTCCCTCCCCCCTTTCTTCTTTCGCTCTTCTACCTTTTTTTAGCTGTCTCTTCTGGCGCGTTTTTTAACGCTCATTGGCTTTGGCTGCAGCGTGGCTCATCCTTTTGCCGCTTGTTGCGGTTGCTGCCTTTGGCTTTTGACCATTCTTGCTCTACTCTTATTTTTGTATATGACACATAGCTCTCGTCGTCCGCCAGCCTCAGAGTTTAATTTAAGGGTTTTCACATACGCTCGCGGCTGAATGGCGACTGCTCTTAACTGTTGCGGTTTCCCTCGACTTCCGCTGAACCCGCTTTCAGGGTTGGCTTGTAGTTTTAGCCCAAACACGGCAAAGAAAAACGAGTTCAATTTAATATATCTGCTGTTGATTTAAACTGAAAATAATGCCACAATATTAGAGAAACAACTTGAAATCTGCTGTTGAAACAATTCCATTTAAATTCCCAATTAGCTCTCATCATCTGCACTTTGCTGCTGCAATTATTTCACTTCTTGGATTTGCTGCTAAGCTTCTCTCGCTGCTGGAAGCATGTTTTTGAATATACGCAGATTTAAGTGAGCTGAGCTCCACTCTCAAAATCTTTTCACGCCTTTGCAACCCTGATTTTTTGCAGTGCTTCACCTGCTGTCGCTTCTTTCTGCTGGTGCCCGCTGCAGCTTTGTGGATGCGTCAAAGCCGACGCTGTGGCTGCGGCTGTTGCCGTGAATCTGGATGTGGATGTGGATGTGGCTGATGCTGATGCTGACCGCCGGCAAAGTTTTTGGCCGCGATTCAGCCATTAAAAAGGCCGTAAAAGGGCTGACGGAATGGCCCGGAACGGAACGGAACGAAGCGTGGACGAAGCTCATAAAGTTTGCTTATTTTTTCCTCTTTTTCTTTTGGTGTGTTGCGGGCCAAAAGCTGGCGTCTAAACTTTTTCAATTCGCCGCAGCAACACCTACAAAGCAGCAGCAAACGCACACACACACACACACCCACACACACTCACACACACACGAACTCACGATGGTCGTAAGAAAGTTTTTGGCGCTAGTCAGTCGTCAGTCAATGGCTTGGCTTCTCGGCCTGAGCTTGAGCTTGTTGCCTTTTCGACTCCGCTCGACTCGACTTGAGGGCGGGAGTCGCTTTTATGGCTTTGAGGGTTGAGGGCTGAGGGCTGAGGGCAGCGGGGATGGAGTAGACAACGCCAAGTCTCGTAAATAATTTTTAAGTGCAGCTTATTTTTCTCATCTATTTTCGTTTTTTTCGTTGTTGCTGTTTTATTTTCGCTTTGTTTTGCAAAATGAAATTGTTTCGCCGTCGCCGCCGTCGCCGCCATCGCCGATGAAACTTGTCGGAGCAACGAAAATTTAATTTGTTTCTATATAAATATTGTGAAAGCGAATTTTAATCGCCCTGCTTGACTTTTTCCTGCTTTCGACGAAAACATTCTTTGAAATTGAAAACAATTTCCTTGGCACTTTTCCCATGGCTGCCGCTGCTTCTGCTGCTGCTGCTGTCGATGCCCAACGTTGGCAATGGGTTATTAGTTTTCCATGTTTTCTTGTTTTTGTGAGAGAGCGGAAATTGGGTTTTAAAAATCCATTTGTATCAAAACAGAGAGCGAGATAGCGACAGCACTTCCTGTCTGCTGATTTCCAGTCTCTCTCTCGCTCTGTCTATCTGTAGAGTTTTCTCGAAACAAATTTCTGCAATTAAACGAATCCTCCTGTGCTGTTGACTTGCCCAAATTGTCGTCTAATTAGTGCCAGCTTCAAGCTGAATCAGTTTCGCACTCTGTTGCTGCAGGCTTCAAATCTGCTGCTGCTGCTGCGAGTCAAGAAAATCAACATAATTGCTTCAAGGATTTTGCCCCCCAGAATTTTCCAGCAATTTGTTTGAAAATTCTGGCAACGTGCAAGCATTTCGTGTAGTTGAATTCTTATTTCATATATTGTTGTTGCTGCTGCTGTTGCTGCTCGGCAATTGCATTTTTGGCTCATTGCGTTTCGTTGCGGATTGCAGACGCGTCCTGCGTCTTCCACATCTGCTATTTGCCTGCCCTCATCCCCACATCCCCCCCTCTGGGGTTGTCGACTGTCGGTTGCGGGTTGTCGGAGTCGGTGGTCGGTGGTTGCAGTCTCGGATTGCCGGCTGTTGCAAGTTGGCAGTCGCTAGTTGCCACACACGACTGCAATCGATATCAAGATACACTTACAAAATTAACTATCGTCAACATACGTGCCTGGTAAATGCAATTACTTGGCGATTGACATGGCCGAGAACGAGAACGAGAACGCGAACGAGTACGAAAAGGACGACGACGAGCATGAAAGATGCGATGCAGACACAGCTTAAGTCACAACCACCCACACACACATAGAGACACACACAAACACACAAGGTCGTGTAGCTTTCAACTTGATCCTTGCGCCAGCTGAATGCATGGCGGAATTGCATTAAGTTCTGCTATGTTGTCTAATGAATGAAACAACAAGCATCATCATACTATATATATAGAGGGCACAACTGTTGCTCTAAGCCCCAGCTAATGAGCTGAAGAATTCAATTATCATAACATATTCAATTGACTCGCGGCTCTAACGCGACTTTACACTGCGCTACTTGTAAGCAGCTTAAATTGGCTTAAAGCTGAAATAGTTTTAGAACGAAAGTATTTGAAATCTATCTGCATTTTCAGACCGTTTATCTATACAACTAAATTAATTATATGTCCGAATATTGTCAATATTATAGGATTATATCTCACACGTAGCGATGGATAATTTATCAATAATGCTTTTCGACTTTGGAATCAGCTGCCTCGTAAGTTAAAGAGGATCTCAAATGCACGGCAATCTCTAAATAAAATTAAATGTAACTTTGGTAGCGGAATATAAATATAATTGTACAGGAAGAAAAATTTATCATTTATTCAAGTTTAAATTAATGTGACTATCGAAATCGTTTTAAAATATTTTAGTTTGTTTGAAATGTAATGAAATGCTTTCTGTTACCCTTGTGGCCACTTTATCAAGTTATTAAAGTAAATAAATAAATTTAAATAATTTAGAGCATTTAGATATTTGAAGTCAGTTGAACAATTAAGTTGCCAGACTATTATTATTATCGTATTATTGCCTATCGATTGCCCGAGCCAGTTAATGGATTGCTCTGCGCTCTAAAAAATAAATGAGAAACAAACACGAAATATGTTCGAGTGGCAAAGCTTTGACATAAATTCGCATCAGGTTGACGAAGGTCACAGCACTTTGCCAAACTGGGTAAAAGTGAGAAATCATTGCTGCTACGTACAACTAACGCTCTTCCACTCTGCCACTCTGCCACAAAACGTGGCATAATACGCTGTGCTCTGCTTGGCTCCGCCTGATGAATCGCCGGCTAATATATCACACGATGGTGCGTCCATTGCGTGCAACCGAAGAAAGGTTCTCACAAAGGCGAACAGAAAGCGTTTCTCTCGACTCTTTTGCTTCCCCTCGGCTGTCTTGCAACTCGTCATGCATCAAATGCGAAGCACTTGAAGTTGGCTTGTAAATAAAGGCAAGAGAAGCGGCTTTTATTTTGATGTTGCCATGTTTCTTCTTTTTAGTTGCTTGTTGATGCTGCATTATGCACAATGTGCAGCCAAGTGGGCGTGGCAGCTCACATGCCACTCACACTCACGTTTGTGCATACAGAAATTAAGTTTTCAATGCACTTGGCTCAGGACTCGAGACTGTCGACAGATCTAACTTGAGTGAGTGCGAACATGAAGATGCAGCTGCTAATTAATTATGAAAAGTGCGAGCACAAACAAACAAACAGGAGAAAAAAGCTGAAACTCACTAAATTCACAACACTTTCGGCTAAAAGCTAAGCACACACACACACACACACACAGAAAGAGAGAGCGAGAGAAAAGCAGAGCGAAGAGCTCAAAGCAAATTGCTTCAGTCAATTTAATTAAATTTGTTTGTTGGGCGCCAACGAAGCGCGTCTCGATAGCAGGCAACGCCAAACGCTTGAGGCACCAGCTTCGGCTACCAACTAACTTCGCCTCCCCCCCCCCCGTCTTCGCCTCTTGTGTCCCCTGCCAATTCAGTGGCAGTCCAAATCCCTATGCCAAATCCAATGTAAGCCAAAGCAGCTGAAATGCCACGCGCATCGATACAAAAGGATGCGTTTATCACAATTCTATTAACGCAGCGATTGCGAGAGCGAAAGAGCGAGGGAGAGACGAGTGAGCGAGAGAAGACACAGGAAAAACTCGTTGCGCCTCGTTGTGTATTGTGTGTGTTTCTATGTTTCTATGTTTGTGTGTGTGCGGCAGCTCGCGGGCGTTTTTCCCAACCGCTTTTCATGTTTGCCGTGGAAATTTGCCAGCAGCGGCGAAGGCACAAACGACTTGTGCTGTCAGCATGCGTGCAAATAGAGCGAAAAAAAAGCTATGGAAAAAGCGCAGACTTCAAGTTGTCGAAGATTAAATACTCTAACGGACAACTCAAGTGCTCAAGTGCCCAAGTCGACAGCCAACTGCAAATAAAATGATTTTATGCGTTTTAAATGCTGTAAAGCAAACTGAAGGCAAATTCATTAACAACGAGAATTGCGATTAACCATCAAGGAAGAGAGATCTCAATTTATAGAATATCTATAGAATTTACAAAAAAAATACAGAGAAGTAGCTGCTTTATCAAGTGTAATTAAATTTCTAGCAAGCAATGAAACGACTCAAATCGAAGCATTCTCAAGTCGCTTTATGCATTCCTATTCCAATACATTTCCAACTAATTCTCTTTAAACTTGGTGTTGGCTTTGATGTTGCTGCAAATGTATTAAAACAATTCAATTTGCCGCATTCATTTCATTGCGGTATCAATTTTTAAATGCTGTGCGATTTTCCAATGAACATCCCCTAAATAATTAAAACGACAGTATCGACAACTAGGACAATAATGTGATAACATAATCCGAAAAGCGAGCCTCAATTAAAACACGTTCAACAAGTTGACGGTGGCCAAAGTGGCAAAAACTGAATTTGCAACTAATCCAGGCCTAAGCCTAATTACATTGCGCGCGCTCTCATCTTTATCCTTTTGGGGGCATGTCCTGGCCGGCCTCTGATTAAATCGTCCATATAAATATTGAGCCAGTCGCCCGAGGAGCGAGAGGAGACTGGTTGCATAAATAATTGCCATGTGGCGTGGCATTTATTTGTTTAAATGACAAATAAAACGCAGCAATCATTTTTATAAACATTTTGCCGCCCATTGTCCGATGTCCTGACTGCTCTCGTTGTTGTTGTTGTTGTTATCCTTGTCTGGTTGCCTTTGGCAAATACGCGGCGTATGCGCAATTTATTTACAAGCATTTTTGTGTTTGCCTGCTGTTGGTTTTTATGGCTGGTTAGGATTGGCAGCAGTTGCTTAAACATTTATGCAGCATGCGTGCATTGCTGTGTGTGTGTGTGTGTTTTGCTTACAAAACCAACAACAACGATAACAACAAGAACAACCAGCAATCCCGACGAGCATTTGCCTATCCAATTGATGCGATTGAAACAGAGGTGGGAAAAGGTTGCGAGCGCCAACGGGGCTCATGTTTAATGATGAACAAATGTTTGAGCTGCTGATGCTGATTTCATATTTTCAAAATTCAAAATCACGCAAAACGTTCAATTCAATCGACAAGTGGAACAATGCAACGAAACGTTTGCTAATATGGCTGAAAGGGGAACTGGAAAATCTAATCCACTTGGGAGAGGAAATGTTGTTAGAAGAGATTGGAATATTCAATTGATCAAATTAGGTGTTCAAAATACTATTAGATCAATTAGTTGCGAGTATAATTGTGCGAAACACAAAGCAGAACAAAAAGCACAAAAACTGGCAGAGTAAACTTCTTCAGTTAACTTGTCCTTAATCACTTGGCTGTTCATACTATTAGCATATTAATGTCGAGCAGCTCTAGTTCTAAGCTGGACGACAGCGTCGCCTTCGTTTTGAGAGCTGACTTGACTTGACGAGTGTCGTGCCACTTTTGTTGGCAATTTCTGTTGGGCAGCCGCAAATGGCAATGTTTATTAGCCATAATGATGCTGCGGCCCCGTCAACAAAAGGCAACAACAGGCAAAATATGTTGCCAGCTTCTTCTGCGTCTGGCTGCCGACAACTTTGAATAAACTACAAGTTTTGTGTGCCACACGGGGCAAATAGCAAAAAATGGCGAAAAAGGAAACAAGAAGACGGCAGCAAGGCAGACAGAGCAAAGGTATCGCATCCTGGTTTCCACTTTCGTCCTGTCGTCCTGTTGTCCTCGTTCGCTCGTTCGCTGATGTCGCGTCGACAATTTTACTTGGCTATTTATAACTGTCGCGATGTTGTTGCCTCCGTTAACATCTCCATGCCGTTGTGTGGCAGATGCAGCACGTTAACAGCTGGCCAGGCCAGACCAGGCCAGGGCAAGCAACCTGCTCGTCCTGTTCGTCCTTGTCCTGGCCACCAATCACTCGAGTCGCTCACAAATTGCGGTAATTTCTTGTTGTCGCCATCAGGCAGAAGTCGGACAAGCTGCAAGTTGGGCAGCCGCTGAATTATAACCAAAGTGGCTAATTTGTCACACTGAGAGCCCAGCTAGGAGACAGCGACAGAGCAAGAGCTGGAGCTGGAGAGACGAAAGACAGGACAATGGCTTTACAATCGCTCCAGCTCCAACTCCAACTCAAACGTAATTCGATCATCCGTTCAATTGCTTATGATGATATTCCTTATGCCTTGCACTCTCTCTCGGTTTAGCCAAGATGATTTCCTTGATATATTCTTGATATCCTTGGCAAATATTTTTGCCTTGCAGCAGAACACAAAGGACACACACACTACGACACGCTCAGCATTCAACGTTCAACGTCCATTTGGCTCTTTATTGCTGTTTTATGAACCAAATACACAACTTTGCAGCAAAATGCAAAATTTGTGTCCTCCCCCCAGCACAATGGTCAATTGTGCGCCAGCTACCAATCCAACTTGGGCTCCAACTCTGGCTGCTCTTGGCCTCCAGATGCTGAAGATATTCAGCTTCAAGCAAAATAATTCGCATAGCACGCAAAGAAAATCTATTGAATAGTCTCGTCGGGAGTCCAAAGTTGTTGCTCATCTCTGTCTTCCTCTCTGGGCTTCCCCTCGCTTCGTCACTATGCAAATGCCTCCTTGGCAATTGGATTTGCGTATTCGGATAAACATTTCAATTGGCCGCACGCTTCATTACCCTCAGCCCGGTATAGCACTGTTTCCGCCACTCCCTTCGCCCCTTCGCTGTTGGCCAACTTTTTCAATCTGGCAACTGGCAACTGGCAATGGAATACGGCAAATGGATAACAGCAAAACGAATCGAAACGAAACGTAACGAAAACTGTTGAAAATTAATTTCGAAACAAATTTACAAAAATGCAACCTGCAATTGTTATGCCACTTCTGCAGTTCTTTCTCCCTCGCTTCAGTTTGCAATGCAATTCCGCACACAGATCCAGCATCAGTTACTAAATTATGCAAATTAAAATATGTACACATAATTACATATGTAAATCGCATTAATTTTACAACTCGACTAGCAACTCGCTCCCAAAGTCGATATCAATTTGCGGTTAACATATCACAGAATAACTCTTTTTGTAAAGTTTTTTTTTTTTTTGTGCATCCAACTGTTTGAATTATTGTTTAATTCGATCTAGCTAAGCTCAACATTTCGACTAAGAAAACACTCTAGAAATTCAGTGATTTGCTGAAGATTTTAAAATGATTTATCTGCAGATTTTCTCAGCATTTTCATGCAGCAGCAAGTTGAATTTCTTTCTTTTGCCAACTACATGTAAGGGCATCTGCTAGTCTGCTTTTAATTCACCTCATTATTTTCGCTGCTGGGCAAACACGAAATGACCACAAAATGATTTTTATAGCCGAGTTAATTGAGGTCCGCAGCGCGGTTTTCATTTGATTAAGTTTAATAATTGCAAACGGCGCGAACAATGCACAAATATTTACAAGTTTACATAAGAACGACAACGTTATTAAATTATTTAGCTTTAAACCGGTATTTAAAAGACTGCAAAAAACTAACATATCAGGAAAGTGTGAGAAGAGTTGTGTCAGCATAGTTATTTGTGAATGGACAGCTTATCTGATTACAAAATATCAATATGTCAAAGTATTTTAATTCTATTCAATCTAAATACTTCTTCTACTCATTTACTTAACTTTATTTCATCCATTAGGTGCAGCTCTCTATCATTTACTTTCCATTTCCAGGATCTGCGATCTAATAAACTTACAGCGAGTTGGCATTTCTGTTCAACATGATTAATTGTTGGGTTCTTTTGTAACTTTTATAGCTTTGCATATTTCACTCTTGCTTTCTGCGGTGCCTTTTTTGCCTCTCTCCGCCTTGTTTATCCTCTCGCTGATATATTAGTTGCAGTTGCGCTGCCTTCTCTCAACTATTTTCTTTCACAGTTTTCCCTCACTATTTTTATGTATTTTTTTATTTGTAAAACGAAACGCAATGCAACAGCTACAGCAACAGCTACAGCAACACAGCCAGTTTTGGCCGCATGCTGCGGTGAGCCGCACACATCAACAGCCATCCAGTGAGGCATTCAGGCAGCGAGGCAGTCAACTCGTGGCCCAAACAACCAACAGCAGCAACAATAATAACAACAATAAAAATGGTTGACCAGGCGAAAGTTATTTACTGCAAATCGGCGAAGTGAAGCGCGGATCGCAGCTGATGACGCAATGCAACGCCAACGAAAAAGGGGCAAGGGGCAAGGGGCCGAAGAGCGGCAGCAACTGGCAACATTTGCCCCAATTGCCTGGTTGGCTTTAAACATGCCGCAAACTGCCAAATGTTCAATTAAAATTGCGAAATTAATTTAAAACTAACTGCAACAGCCAGGTAAACTTTCCCCTCCCTCTTCGCCGCTCCCCTCGTTTCCCACTTGAGTCGTCGTATCGGGGCCACGGTGCAAATTACAAGGCACCTCTCACAGAGCCTTGCAGCTGCATTCGGGAACTTCTATTCAAATTTCCGCTTTCGATATCGAAAACTACAATTCCCCGTTCTCCGCTTGACTGCCAGGCACAGAAATTGGGCGAACTTTTTCCAGCATCGGCTTTAAATTATAATTGAAACAATAGTTGTATTAAAAAACTCTCTCGAGAGTGCACGACTGCGTGATACCCTGTGCCTAGTAGTTTGTAATCACACACACTCTAAACAAATATAATTGCTGCAAAATTGTTCAATATCTTTTGTTATTGTCAAAATCACAGTGTATATTTAGAGTAAATAGAACCGATTATTAAATTATACATTTACACTAAGAACTTTTCAGAGTTCACGCAATTAACTTCAAACAAATTTGACTTGTTCTTGATTTTCGTCTATTATGAAAACCTTCACGAACTGAAATTTAATCAACTTAAGGCTTTTCGCTTGTCTTTTACCCAGACCTATTCACACGAGATCTGATTTCAATTCTATTTATTGGATCACTTAATTGGGTGGTATTTCAACAACATCGTATGTCGAGATATAAAACATGTTCTTGAAGTCGCTCATTATATGACTTGCACCACCCCAACACAGGTCGCAATTGCAGCAGAATATGTTGCAGCTCCTAACTCCACAGCAGGGTGTTGGGATTCTGAGCTGGCCGCAGAGTCGGCTATAACACTGGAACTGATAGTCAGAACGCACAGGACGGCCATCAGGATATAAAATGCATTCATGTGGCGGTGTAATCCTGTAAATAAGCATCGTTGCCCTACAGCATATTCCCTGTGCTTGCCGCACTTGCAACACCATCACCGCCAGCTGAATTAAAATATTTAGATATGTTACCCGAAATATCATGATGGAGAACAGTAAACCACTCAGCTGTGAAGAAATGAACCAAATGAAGCTCCCAAACGAAATCGTAAATTCTTAATTCCGACAAGTTTGTGAATTAGTTATGCTAATTATACCCGCTATTCGTAATAGGCAGAAAATAGTATTTAATATCAAGAGAAAATCTTGTAATCCATCGAGCACAAACCATTTCAAAATAAAATAATAATAATAATTCTGTTGTGGTTTGGCCAATCTTTAATCTCTTTGGTTTATATAGTCTTAAGAGAGCAAAAATGGGTAAATTTAACCCTGATCTCAAATTTTTGATTTATCGAATCAGTTGCAGTGAAAATTAGTTTTCAAAAATTCATTAAAAACCAAGTCATTACGATAATTTTCCTTTTGCTTCCAATTGCAGCAGAATACGTTAGCATATAGTACAAGTTTTTAGATCCTGGAAAATCTGACCATCAGTTTAAACTGTTGAAGTGGAAAATGTTGCACCTTCAATAATATATCTGCCGATATAATGACAATTGTCAAGAAATGGAGCACACGAACAAGAAATTAACAAACTTTCAACTGCGCTACATTACCAATTCGTTTTGCCAACATTATTTAATTGCTTAAGGCCAAACCCATTCAAACGAGATATGATTTAAACTTTATTTGTTCGAGAAGAGTTGCGTCTACCGTTACAGTTCGCTAACGAGGAAAACATCTTTCGAAAACTTATCGCTGAAATCACGAGCCACACAATCATTATTCGGCCAGCAACGGGCACAATTGCAGCAGAATATGTTGCAACTGCCAACTCCGCAGCAGGGTGTTGGAAGATTGAAACTGCCACAGAGTTTGCTGCGACAGTGTAAAGCATTGTGAGAATTCACTCGATGACCGTCTGGATAGAAATGGCATTCACTTGGCGGGTAAATGTTATAAACAATCGCCGTTGACGAACAGCATGTTGCCCGTGCTTTTCGAACTTGCAACATCGTCACAGCCAGAATGAAAATATTTAGATATAATACCGGAAATATCATGAAGAAAAGCAGTAAACCACACAACTATGAAGTAATTAACCAAATGAACTGCATTTTATGAATGTTCGTAACTCTCAACTGTGACTAATTTGTGAATTAGTCGTGCTAGTTATACCTGCAACCAATAAAGGGTAGAAGGGTATTGTACCCAAAGAGAGTAAATGTTTTCAAGTCAAAAATAAAATAATTAAATCAAGCTCAACCCATTTTAGAATAAAATAATATTTTTAATACAATATTTTTTAAGTTTATATGGAGATCAGCATTCCATTTCAATTCGCGAATACTTAAAAAGACAACGAATGTAAATTTACCTAATTGAAGAATGTGAAAGTGTTAATATTAAACACAGAGCTTAATTAAACAAGTAAACACGCTCTAGTCGAGAGTACAATATACCCATTGTTCATTAGTTTTCATTAATAATGAATAGAAGTTTATCTATTCACATGTTTTAAAACGAATGACAACTTATCGAGAGCGATAGCTATCAGCCAGTTGAAGTTAACGAGCGGAAAAATATGGAATATGCAGTGACCAAAGGCCGCAAAGAGTCCAGTTAACAGAGCTGGTAACAAACGAGTTCCACCTCAAATCTCTATCAATGTAAAACCCAACGCACGTAGCAAATAGACATGCAATAGATTCAATAACAACAACAGTCCGGACTGAAATAGAAATAGAAATCGAAATAGAAATGGGAATGCGAATCGAAATGGGAATCGGAATCGGAATTGATTTGTATGTGAGTTTGTATTGTGATCAGTTGATACCCTCAAATTGGCCAGACAATTGAGTTCGCTCTCGACCACAATCCCATTCCTGCTCACACACTGACTATAAGAGTGGGCGAGTGAGGAAGGAGGAAGGAGGAGGCAGCTCATGTGCTTATCTGACCCCGCACATTAACTGCTTCAAATGCCGGAATGATTCAATGGGGAGTAAACTCTTAACCTCTTTACGAGTCCATTAGCTGCCGTTTATGTCGACGACAGTTCAGTTGTTCACTTGCAGTTGGTTTAAGCAGCGAACGAGTGAATCAAATCAGGCTCAAAGGCAATCCTTTCCATTGCACTGTGTTAAACGGTCGCTTCTGCTCTATTCTTTATGCGATTCGCATGCAATTATAAAGCAAAATCGGACTCTGACTGCGACTCGAACTCAGACTCGGACTCGTACCTTGCTTGCCGCGTATCTTTCGCTTATCTTTGCCACTCGACTCGCAACTCGTGCTACGTGCTGTGGCAGCGACGACGCTGCAAAGTAGGCAACAATAAATTATTTCATTGCTGACCACAAACAGTTGAATGTTGTTCTCGTGCTCCTCGTTCGCGACGTCCTCTTTGTTGTTGTTGTTGTTGGCGCTGCTCACGTCTGCCATTAAACTCGGCGTAAAAATAGCTTGAAATATGTAATTTTCCGGTTCAATTACAACGCCACATCAGCAGCAGCAGCGGCAGCAGCAGCAGCCACAGTCAGGCATCCACATCCACATCCGCAACATCACCAGCAACAACAACACAGACCAAGATCCATGTGCGCTGATAGCAACTGGACACCGCTCGCGCTTCAGCGATATGCGACTCGGATAGCACTCAGTAATTTGTAGTAAATCTCTGGAGCACGTGGAAGCCACTGACTCCACAGAGGAGACTTGGGGAGAGGACCGGGGGAGGAGGAGGGAGGCACTTTGAATGCCCCGCTGCGGCCTCAAACATGCGCTGGCCGCGAGCCGCATTTTAATAAGTCGACAGCTAAAACGGCTCAATCGAATAGATTACAGGTTTCAACATTTAAATTCCAACAAGCAACAAACTTAAATTGCATAAATATTCGAATTGAAGACAGACCAAAAACTGTCAACTAAATTGTCAGCGAAATTAAACTAATTGAATGTCATTCAACTTTCTCTAAGATGAAACATATTTAAAGATAATATAAAATAATATTGCAAATGTTATGCAAACTATACAAATATTAAATAAAATAAATAATTAAGTAATAAATCGAATACATTACATCAGGCCAACAACAAACTTAAATTGGATAATTATTCTTATTGAAGACAGAGGGAAAAATGTCAACTAAATTGCCAGAGAAATCGAATTCACATTGCAAAACAAATCAGCCAAATAAACCAGTTGAAGCTCATTTAAATACATTTAAACTATCTTTAAGATCAAACTTGGTATAAGAGGTAATAAAATAATATTTCAACTGTAATGCAAACCATACAAATATTAAATAAAATGAAACTCTCTTCGAGACCTATATAGTTAAAGATAATAATTCAATTTCAATTAAGTAAATAAATTTGCGACGAATAATGATGCTAATTAAAATTGACAACTCTTTACGATTTATCCAACTCAGAAGGTGTACTATAAAGCAATTGGAAGGCTCTGGAGTGCTGAAAGACTAATCTAATGTTAATGTTGACACAGGAATGTATAAGGAACAGCAGGCTGCAGCCTCGAGGACTGTTTGTATTGCGATAGGTAAGCAAAGACATTTCATTTGGTTGGGGGAACCAACAGTTGATTTGCATACGGCTTAAGATCAACAAGAGCCTCTAGGGACGGCATGAAAGAGAAGTAAACTAGCAAAAGATTACAAATGCTGCAAGGCAGACTAAGGAAAAGTGCAGAAAAAAAGAAAAAGAAACCAAATCGATGCAGTTGAAAAAAGTATGGGAAAATGGAGGAAAAAGAGTTGAGTGCTAAGCAACTTGACTACAAAAATGCCAGCAAGTAAATTTTAAACATCGCACGTGGCCATAAAAACCATGCCAAGCCAAAGAGTCTAACGAATGTGCCAGGAGCAGCCAGGACGATGAGCAGCAGGAGCTGGAGAGGAAGGAAACTACGTGTGGAGGGAAGTGCATTTTAGCGCCATATTTTATACACACTTAAAGTCACACACAGAGAAAACGGCGGAAAATAAACGGGACGCGAGCACGACGAGGGAGCCTGGAAAATGGGGAAAACGCTGCAGTCGCCGCAGTGTCAAAGCAAGAAAGGCAAACGGCAATGCGGGCAAAGATAAACGCGCTGAAGAGACAGCAGGACAACGAGAACAAGGCAGAGAGAGAGAGAGAGAGAGAGAGAGAGGAGCGAGGGGAGATCAAAAACAAAAGGTCGAAAAGTTGTGCAGCAAAAGCAAGAAAAGTGTGAAAAAGTGAGTGGAAAATGGGTTAAGCAAATGCCAAGAGCACAACAAAAGAGGCCGCAAATAAAATGCAGACCAGCTTCAGCCTCAGCCTCGAATGCCACGCCCACTTTACACGAATCGGGGCAAATCGAGCTGCGTACAACGGTGCGTATAATGAATATTAATAAATGCGCCACTGAATTAATTAATGACACGCAGCATTTTCAATTAGCAACAAGGCGCAACAAGCAAACCGTCGAACAGGCCAACAGACAACGAACAAGACATTTAACAAGGCCGCACAAAGAACTTGCCCGCGGGGGAGGCGGGCAACAGCAGTGGGGGAGCGGGGGGAGGGAATGGCTAATTAAAATTTAATTAATTAACAATGCGATGGGCGCAATTTGGCATTGGAAAAGTGTCGAAATTCGGCAAATAGCCGCCATCTGTTTGTCGACAAAAGATTTTCCATTTTGCCAGCATCAAAATCAAGATGGATTTTCGTTTCATTGGCGTGGCGCATGTGGCAAGTGGCAAGTGGCAAGTGGCACGTGCCACAACACATGGCTGAAAATTCTATTGATTTCATTTTGCTGCTGTTGTAATTGTTGCTTCAATATGCCACATCATTTTCGCCTCATTAATCACTGGACCATTTTCATTAGCCACGGCCAAGTTTCTTGGCTCTAATTACATTCGATGCTGCCCCAAAAAGATGAAAGCCAAATGAAAATATTTTATAGATTTTCGGGGACCACAACAAAAGGGCCATAAATACTCGGCATTGACCACATTTTGTGTTCTTCGCTTCGATGTGAAATTACCAAATTAACAAAATACACATTTCAATTCATTTGATTCATTGAATCGCACGTAATCGAAAATCAATTGCCAGATTGAATCGAGAAAAGTATCAACACTGTTTTTTAACATTACGGAATCAACTCAGCTGTCCACTAAACGAATTTGTTTGCAACTTTCTGTCAATACTTTTCGAAAAGTTGCAAATCACTAGTAAATTGATATTCTGGTAAATAAAAGTTTAACTCATATCAACACTAATCCAAATTTAATTCCAATTGTTGGTAATAACAGAAAATAACATACAACAAATAAATCAATATATATGAAATTTAATTCCACAACGTTTGTAAGAAACTTAGTTTTAGTAGAGATTTATTTATGACTATTGACTGTCAATGTATTCCTCTATTTATTCACCTGCTATTTAAGTGCATGTAATGAAATTCAATTCCACAACGTCTATAAAAACATAGTTTTAGTAGTTTTTTAATTATGACAATCAACTGTCAATTTATGCCAGTCTAATGCCGTATAAAAACTTCACATTTCTGTCAGAAAATAATACGCTATTAGAGTCTTCGCTTTGCTTCCTTACTGATTTATGCCATCAACATATCCAATTGCGAAACATGTCTTCTTGCAATTTGAATTTGAATCGCCTTTGACTGTGGGAATAACTTGAGCGGAATGGGATAAAAAGTTGTCGCATGTTTGGAGAATAAACCAATTGGGCGAGCAAACAGATTGATTGTCTACGAATGATCTGAGCATCTGTGCTGTGTGAGCGTTAAAGGCAAAAGGCATTTCGATTGCGCAACTAAATTCCAATCAAACTCAGAAGTCATCTCAATATTTGGCAACAATTTGTGCAGCGGAGCGCACAATGTTGCCGCAAATGTTGCAACTTGCATGTCCAGCAGAAGACTGAGAGGGGGAGGGGCAGGGGCAGGGGCAGGGGCAGTGTATCCATTGGCAGCACGTTCGGCACGTTGCTGGCCATTTGGCACATTTGACGACAGTGACAATTATCGATCAGAGGCACGCACAATGCCGCTTAAATGGGGCAGAGGCGCAACGCATCGCATCCTTGGCCTCATTTGCATAAATGACAGGCATGCAACGCAGCCTCCGCCTTGCCACTTTTTCGAATGGGCACAAAAAGTGCCACACAAGGAGAGAGAGAGTGAGAGAGCGAGGCATGCTCGTCGTTTTGTGCGTCGCCGTTGTTGCAACTATTGTTGCAATAATAGCCCTTAAACATTTACGGCCTGCGCCATGCAATCAAAGGGATTTTGTTGCATGTCCTTGTTGTTGCAAGTGCTTACTTTGCGGCTTTAGTTAAGCGACTTTAAGCTGCTTAAACGAGCGCACAGCGAGTGGACCGACTGCAAATCGGATGGCGTGTGGGCGGGCACGGCGGGGATGTGGGGGCGTGGCCAAATCAAAGCTGCTAAATGAAATGTCTTCATTAAATTAAACTGGCGACGAAAATGAAAATGAAAATGACGAAAAACGAACCGAATGCTTTGAGCCATGTTTTATGGGCCAAGGCAAAAGAAATATGCGGCGATAAAGTCTACGAGGAGATCAGGGGAGAGAGAGGAGGTGGAGGGGGAGGCCACAGCAGCTGCAGTCACAGAGTCAAGAGCTTGCCAGGCAGCCAACTTGCGACACAGACTCGAGGCCAGTAATTGCCGAGTGTTTTATTGCCAAATTTTAGAGCTCCTAAGTCTACGTCTAACGTCGAACATTTGTCAGGCCAGAGGCGCCAACAGAGCTGTCTCCCCACCACTCTTCCCTCCCCTCCTCCCTCCTCCCTCTGCTATCTCGTCCCGGTTTCGCCCATAAATTTTGGCACTTGACTTTTCGCGTGGAATTCATTAGTTTTTCTGGCTCGAGTCGAAGTCATTGCCGAGGGCAAATTAAATTACATTTAATTGCTTGGCTCATAACTTGGCCAGCAGCGGACCCTCAAGACTGCAGTCTGCCACTGATAATGCTGCCATATGTTGTTGGCCCCGAGCACAGTTCACTTATTTGTCATCATTAGACAAATGTCCAGAACTTTCTTCGTTCCGACAGCTGCAGCCAGCGTCTTCTCATATTTTCAAGTGACGCCGGGCGAGAGAGCTGCAAGCGATAGCTAATATAAATGCATGTAATACATTTTGGCCAGCCCTCGACTCGATTCCTGTCCCACAAGCTGCAGGCAGGCTGGGGCACAGTTGAAGTGGTCACCAGACCAAAGTGCCAGCTGCAGGCGTCAGTTACTTCGAGTGCCATTGCAGATGCCCAGGCTTTTACCTTTTGTTGTAGTGCTTCATTTAATATGCTGTCCCTTATTAACCAGAGTAATGCTCGAGGCACAGTTCGCTCCCAGTTGGAGATGCTCGTATTTAAATGCACTTCGAAGACAAGCCACTTAATCATCGCCTTGGCAATTGCTGCTCCACTCGAGTGCTGGCATTGTTCTTCAACTAGCTTCTTGACAAACAAACTTGCCCCGAAAAATGCTGCATGAACTTGCTGTGAAAATTTCATGCAATTCATAAAAATTAATTAAGAACTAGCAGAAGCTGGAGCTGAAGCTGAAGCTGAAGTTCTACTGTCAAACACTTGACCACGCGCCAAGTGAGCCAACACAGCTTGAGACGCCTCTGTCCTCTTGACTGCTACAAGTTATTGCCAGTGTTATTGTCTTCTTGTTGTTTCAGACTATTGACCAGTTCGCACTCAAGTTGTTTGCCCTCAGCGAGGACGTCGTCAACAACTTGTACATTATTTCATCTAGATTTTTGTCTTCTGTGTCTTTAGTTTGCTCAAGTTGTTATTTCATTTTTCACTCGCACTCGTTGCTCGAGTCCCAGCTGATGTTTGACCGCAGTCCGTTTACTGCTGCTGCTGCTGCTGGAAGACAACAGCGTCGCTCCCTTTCTCTGGGTACTTTGCGGTTGCCTAAGGTTTCGGACTCGCATCGTTGCGGTGATAAATTTGCAGCTTTTACTCTTGCGCTTGCCACACAGCAGCGACAGAGGCAGCAACTGCTTCGGCTTCGGCTGTGGTAAGTTTGCAGCATAAATCGCCGTCAAGTGTATTTAAATTCGCATTTGGACAGTTTTCAATTGAGTTTCGCGGTTGCTGCGGTTCTCGGCCCCCCAAAAAGTATGCAACACTAATTATAAGTTGGCAACCAAGCCCAGCCCAGCTCGGGACCCATTACCGACAACCACCACGCCAGATTAGACAATTTCGGCATGTTTGATTAAACAGCACTTATCAAAAGGACCCTCCTCTGTAGTGGCCTACACCTCAGTAATCTTCTCTCTCGAAATGCAGTCTCTCTGCCGAAAGTCAAAGATGCCTCGACCCATTGCCAAATCCAAGCCAATAGATATGGAATCGGGCTTTTCGGGGTGCCAAAAGTCGCGAGTCGAGTCAAGTTGAGTTGCGAGTTCTTGCTGCTAATGAAATAAAGATGCCCGCTATATCAGCGACTTGAAATTAGAGGCAGAGACGCAGAGATGTAGCGAGGGGCAAGCGAATGTTGCAAACGCTGGCGCAGGATTCATTTCAAAAGTTTGCTAATGGTTTTAAGCGTAATGAAGCCGGAAATTAGTAAACATTTTGCACAGTGCCACCAGCTACTACAGCATTCAATAGAATTAGCTCCCAGTTCTGCCTAATGACAGCATTCTAATCCAATTTAACACAAATACTATTGTCTTCTATTATTGTAACAGCGATAAGAGGATAATTTCTCTATTTTAAAGAATTTAATGCAAGCGAATAATTGATAGTAAAAAATAATAAACAAAGCAAACTTACCCCCATAACCATTTGTGTGTGTTGAATTTATATAAACACTGAAATATAAAAAATAAATTGATTAAATTCATGTTGATTAATTAATTGTTTTAATATTTGTAAAGAAGCTTTAAAAGTTGTCAAATTTGGTATTCAAATTAGATTAAATGAAATTGTATTTTGAATGCAAAAAATATGTCAACATTTAATAAATTATGACTCATTTGTTATTCATAAAGTTGATTTAAAACCGACAATAAACATCAACAAGTTGACTTTAATGATGCTTAATCGATTTGTAAAAAATATTAGTGAATAATCATAGTCAAGTTTGTTATTCAGCAAGTGCAATAAAAATGTAAACATTTAATAAATTACAATTAGTTGATGTTCAACAAGTTGACAAAAGTCAAGAAATCTTTTCCATTCCACATGTTGCTTAGGTGATTTCTAATTAATCTTGTAAGAATAATAAATAAAAATAAAACAAAAATCTAATAATTTTACGTAATTTGCTATATAATATATTCGCCCAATATATCTACACTTTCGGCTATGTTCAACCACTGTGCGAGCTCGTCAGCCTCTGTCCTGCCCTGTCCTTGCCCTTTCCCTTTCCCTCCCTGCCCTTGTCCTTGCGCCGTAGGAAGCTGTTGCTGTTGCTGTTGTTGTTGCTGTTGTGCTATTTAAAGGGTAAGCCATCATCAAGCAAAGTGTGGAAGAGCTCTCTGCCCCTGTCTCTCTCCCTCTCTCTCTCACTCTCTAGGATCATTCTGGCTGCTGGCTGCTGGCTTCTGACTGAGGTCTCATTGTCTAAACGAAGCTTTTGTTAGTTAATTCATTTGAAGTTTGCAACTAAAAGTTTTAATGTTGCCGCTTTGAATTTGGCTAAAATGGATAATTATTTTAACAAATTGTGCAAAATGCTTAACAAAAACTTGGCAACATCCTTTCGGCGTCGTCTGCGTCTGAACTCCAGCGACGGCTGCGGTTGTCTAAGCAAAATGCTTCGCCTTGCGCTGGGAAGTCAGGTGTGTGGTGTAGGCTCTGTTGAGGCAGCTACAAGTTCAACTGTTGAACAACAGCCCCGATGCCACGACTCATAACTCAGAACTCAACACGCCGCAGAAACTTTGAAGATGGTGCAACAGTCGCCCACACCACCGCAATAACAACAGCAGCAGCAGCAACAACAACATGCCACCGCAGACGCTGCTTAACTGCTTTGCTGCGCCTTCAGCCCACATTTTAATTAGTCGCATTTGTTGCAAAAAGCATCCAATTTAATGCACTTGAAATCATTTGGCAAAGTTTCCGACAACAATCGTGACTGCCAAAGACTGGGCGAGGAGGGCGGAGGGGGCGGTGAGACACATTTAAAATCCGAACTGCAAATGAAATAATTGCCAAACGTTTTAAGCATGCAAAGCGACAATTTCTGACAGAGCAACAACTCCATTCCGACAAACAGAAGCGCCAACAACTTTATTTATTTAACAATTCAAGTCTCAACTGCAAATAATAAGCAGTTGGAGTTGGCGAATTGGCGGAGAAAGTGATTTGCGGCCTGCGCGCAATCAAAATACTTGAGCGGAAATCATTAAAAAGTATCTCGGATCGGAGAGAGCCGTAAATTAGCAACTTGAAAAGCATTTAGCATTGGCGAAATGGCCGAGAAAGTATTTTGCGAGTACACGAGTTCTAAATACTTGGCCAAAAGGGGGCGGCGAGGGGGCGAAATCAACGACAACGAGTGCGTCATTTGTTGCTGTGTGTTGCCTACGTGCATCGCATGGCGATTGTCGAAAATTTCCGGCAACGGGCGCAACTTTTAACACAATTTATAAACGCAGCACAATTTATAGAATTTTTGAATTAAATGCAAAGTATACGACTATAGCGAATTGTGTTGAGCATCAAAGTTGGGGCAGCCTCCCCTGTTGCTGCTTGCCACACACACACACTCTCACACACTCTCTCGAGGAAAGCAAACAGCAGCCGCTTCTGGCTTCTGGCAATTACCGAGGACCACAGCAAAAGGCCACTGCAGAAAGTTTGCCCGAAAAAGTCGGCAACTCTGATGCGAATTTAGTAGTCGAACCTAAGCTCACAGCATTTTAAATACGAGCAGGAGAGAAGCGAGGGCAGCATTACGTGTATTTTGTATTTTCAGCTATTTTAAAGCTTTTGGGATCTACATATTTAATTGATAACAATTTACAATCGCATTTACATAATTGAATAATTTGTGAGTCGAGCATTAAGCGATTTTCATTTCACATTCTCTTTCCTATACCCTAACGAAAGGGTATTACAAATTGCGAGAGATGTTTGCAGTCTTAATTAGTTTTGCTTAGCCTAGATGAAAGTGACGTAAATCACTCTCAATCAATCAGTTACGTTATGATATGACCACTTAATCTATTTTTATTTATTTGCAGTGTATTCAGAGCTCTTGAACCCCAGTTATTTCCTTCTATTAATTGCCATTTTATCGCACTTGCAGCTTAATTAGTGCATTTTTTTTTTGCAAATGCGTCGAAAATATCAATTACAATCAAATTAGAATTATATTTTCATATTATGCAACATTTGCACACGAATCAAATCATTTACTCATGCATAACAAATTGAATTCGTGTTGAAAACGAATTTCAATTCGACTTTTAATTAAATTGTGTCAATAACAAGTGCCAAAGGGAGACACGATTAATAAAAAGAATTAAGTGTCTGCATTTCGACAATTGTCTTAAAGAAACTTGTATTGTTGCCTTTATTTCTCGAGATTTATTTTTTGTGACGTGCTGTTAACAACATTTGCGTTTTGAGTCCTCTTTTTATTTAAGAGCTCTGATTCTTTGGGCTTGTTTTTTGTGGCTTTTGCATATTTATGCAATTAAAATTGCAAATATGCTGCAACACTGCAACACGCTCTTCGTTCTTTCCCGTCACCCGTTTATGTTGCACCTTTCTACGGCACGACAAAAAAGAGGCCTCAAATCATCTTGCAAACGAGCCGCAATTTTCACATTCTTTTATTGTACTCTTTCTGTAAATATTGCAAAACTGTAAAAGTGCATTTAAAAATAATATTAAAATTCCCAGTTCCTCTCTCTATATATTTCTCTGAGAATAGCCGCATTTTGCTGCTGTCCCCGACAAGTGATTAATCCCTTAAGCACTTTGCTAACCCAACAAAATAGATTGTTCGAAATATCCAAATTGAAAGAAATGCATTTTAATATAAAATAAAAACAAATCAATATTTTGTACAATAGATATTAATTTACTAATTTATATCGCCTAATAATTAATCTACATATTATTTCGCCATTTTCTATTATTCAATTTAACAAATTGTTCAAATATATAATATAACAATTTATCAAATCTGATTTGCATATTATAAGGCAGAATTCAATTCATTGGATATTTATTTATTTGCTAATTTATACAATCTACTAATTTATTTTCAATATCTCCTTTCTGTCTACTTTTCAAATCAACAAATTTTACATATAAAATTCTGCATTGAATTTTTGCTTTGCAGATAGTTCCGAAATCTCTTGCGAATCGCTTTGTATATCTGATTCCCTCACTATAAATATTATCTCTTGTTCTGTTTTTCTCTTCTGCCGCCCAATTGCTCTTATAGATTAGCAAATTATGCAGTTTAGGATGCAATTGGATAAAGATAAGAGGATGCGATCTCTCAAGAGCTCGACAGTTTTTGAATTGAATGCGAGCTGTGACAATTGCTTGGTTTTGCTGCCACAACACGTGGCAAGTGTGTGTGTGTGGCAAGCACAGCGCTTGACTAAGATTGAATGCCCATGGAAGTGACAGAGCGATGCTGCGCTGCTGCGTTGCATGGAATGCGATGTCGTGGCAATGTCAATTGGATTTGCATTGACACACAATGCGAGGCGTGCGGCAAGTGGCAAGTGGCAAGTGGCACTGCCAACTGATTGGGAGCGAAGGGGTGCAGCTTCTGGTTTGTTTTGATTGGTTGCGGCATAAATTTGCAATAAATTGCAGCGTTGTATACACAATGAAGACATTACGTATACGCCACTTGGTGCCTGCCACACCGAACGTGCCACAAGCACACGCAGAATGTATTAGAAACGGAAACAGCTCAAGGGAAACACTTGAGCAGCAGCAAAATACGATTACGCCACGATAAAGGGCAGCGCCCAAAATCAGGCCAAGGGAGTCGAAGTTGCAGCCAGGGGGCAGAAGCAATTTGTTGAGTGCGCCGCGTGCAACAAGTGCCACAAAAAAAAAAAAAGAAATGGGAGGCAACTATCGAAACTAGGCAACAGCGTCAAGGAGGGAGTTACAAGCATTGCTTGCAGACGGCGGGCCGCATAAAAATTTATGATTATGTTAAAATGTAAAAGCGCCAAGAGGCAGAGAAAGAGAGAGAGAATGAGCGAGAGAGAGAGAGCGAGAAAGATAGAGCGTAGCAGCAGGTGAGCGAAATTGTGTTAATGTTGCTGGCGACTGCAAAGAATTCAACTCGCAAGACAGCAGGCGGCCAAAGGCGCTGCAGATGTTCGACTGGGGCAGATTTCCCTCCCTCCCTCTCTTTTTATCTCCCTCTCTCTCCCTCTCTCTCTCTCTGCTATGTAAAATATGACTCAGGTGCTCAACGAAAATGCGACAAAACTGAACGCGAACGCGGGTATTAAGCGAAGCAATGACACTAAAACAACAAGAGGAGACAAACAGTTTGTCATACTTTAGAAGCTAGACAGGGTATCTGCTAGTTTGGCACTCCCTACGCTACCTTCTCAATGTGTATTTTCCTACTTTGCCACGTGACAGTCGACAGTCTCAGAAGGAGACAGAGAGAGAGGGAGAGCGAAAGACTTTGCAGCTCAGACCGAAGACAGAAGGCAGTTTTGTTTAACTTTTAACTTGGCTGGATTTGTGTCAGTTGCTGTCATCGGCTTGAGGGCTGGAGGGGTCAGAGGTTAAGCAAACTTTGGCAAATGGCTGCGCTGCCAACAGCTGTGGCCCCCAAAACGTCTAGACAACTTTACGAGTCTGATTTTGTCTAGGTTGCAAATTACATATTTGCCAGCATTATCTATGACAAATTGTGGCTTTGCGAGTGCAAAGCCAAATCAGCAGCGAATCGCAAATGATTTTGTAGAATTGATGAGCGCCAAGTAATGCAAAACTATCTAAGACGATATCTAAGAAGTTAACTAAGTCACAGCACATGAATGGAACAAGAGCAGAGCTGACAGCTCGCTTTACAATTTAATTAGAAAATCAGTTTAAGTTTAACTGCCTAATCGAACTGATCGAAATATATTTAGTGGGAGACTGAGAAATAAACGTATATTTATTTTTGCATAGAAAACATTTTAGTCACCTTTTCTCTGCAATTAGCAGTGGTAAAATTAGGGTTATCAAATGACTCGTTAGTCGAATAAGTATTTAAAGACTTTTGTGAGTGGGCACAAAAATAAATGTGTTTTTCTAACGACTATAATTAAGATAGTTTTGCAAGTATTTAAGAATTTGTTTGTTTAGAAAGTAATGCAGATGAATTTGATAATTTGCTGTTGCTGTTGAATTCCACATTCATTCGCAGAGTGGCAAATATTTTTAAATTTGTTTTGTTCAGCAACTGGTCTGGATTTGAAAATAATATATTGATTCTACTGTTTATTTGTATTATTATTTAGTAGCTAGCATTTCCTCTCTCCCTCTCTTGCTGTCTCTCTTAGTGAAAAGACAAATCTTCTTCTCAATTTTCCCCAATTGCGAAAACATTTCTTCACATCAAATCTGTATCTCTTTGGCGCTGTGGCAAACGCTGAAATTCCGTTTGTGCTTGGCTTTCAGCCTGAGTACGCAATGCAATATCTGCTCCCAACTTGAGCATATTTCTTCCTCAGACTGTTGGAAATGACTTCCTGCGCAGGCTGCAATCGCATCCGCCATCCATCCACAGTCTGGCTGCCCCTTAAGATGTCATCCGGCTGTAAACTGCAGCAGTGGCAGGCAAGCATCAAATCGATTATGTTGCTATTACTTCCGGCAGTTGTCGCTGCCAGATGCACATCTTCTGTTGCCAGTTGCCCCTTGCAGCTGCCACAGCTGGCAGCAAGAAAAGAAAATTTCCATGCTCAGTTTATGATTTGTTCTCGGTGACATTGCAAAGCGTCTGCAAGTGTCGCTGCCCTTGGGGCAGTCTCCCGCCAGCGCCTGCCACAAATGGCATTAACAAACATCGACATAATCATCATCATTGCCACTGCCTCCTGTTGAGCGGGGCAACAGACCGTTGGCAGGTGGCAGCCGCATCGTGGCGCATCTGCAACGCATGTAGTTGCCAGTGGAAAATGCATTTTCAGTGCAGTGCAGTGTCCAAAAAGAGGTCAAGAGGAGGAGAGCAGGCCAAAAGGTTCTCCCGCTGGGCATTCAATTGACGCTGGCCACAAAATGCACTTGCTGTCGCCGTTGCATGCCACGTTAGCCACGTTAGCCTGCGGCTAATTAGCAGCCAATGCGCTAAGCACTTGCACATAATTGGCCCAATAATCTCGCTGTCGTTGTCCTCGTTCCCCGCCAGCAGCCATTGATTGATAACAAAGCGCCGCGACGCTTCGCGTCGGGGGGAAGGGAGTGTGCCGCCTAATGAGGCACGTTAATTAGGTAACATTTTCCATGTTGCACCACAGCCAGGCCGCACAACAAAATGCGACTGCGAATGCGAATACTTAAGTCTCCTGCGTGCCATCTTACACTCAATTGATTTAATAGGCTTGGGTCACGGCTCATTGTCCTGTCCCATTGCCCTGCCTCTTCGCTTGCTGGACGATTGTCCTTATTTTATGCGTGTCACATAATAAATCTTATTTGATTTGTTTACTTCCGTCCGTTTCTCGAGTCCTGCTCCTTCGCATTGTCCTTGTCATTAGGCATGCCCCATTGTTCTTGCCCCCTCCTCAGCTCTCTCCCCCTCTCTCTATATATATCTATATGTGCGTCACAGCATCCTGGCATCCTTGCTGCTCCCTGCTCGACCAGCTAATTCGATTAGCAATTGGCCCATTTAAGTGCCGAGGCCGACAACGGTGGCTCATTTAATTAATAATCGAATTACGCATACGCCACGTGACACACGGCCTGTGCAGCGCGCAGCTTATTAAATTAAACATACCATCGACTATAAACTCGGCATCGCATCATGATCATTATTAAATGCAGCGCATAAACTTATTTAATTCAATTAAAGCCGCAAGCCGCAGTTCGGCAGTTGGCCGCTTTTAGAAATCCAATTAGCTTCGTTTATTCCTAAGTTAATTTCGCGAGACAAATGCAAACTGCAAATTAACTTTTTCTGCATGCCACAAACTCAAACATCCCCCAAATTAAAGTCGTCAATCGTTGCAACATTAAAGCTGCTCGAACGATGCTTTAATTCAAGACTGACATCAAGTTTCGAGTCGCTTCGAAAGGTGAATGTCTCGTCGAGTGGAGTGAAAAATCAATTTGCGCTTTGCTTATATAATTAATGAGATTATAAATGCGTTACGCTGCAACGGCAATGCTATAAAAAGCCAATTTCAAATGATTAGCTGCAGTTAATCGTGCAAAATGGACTACACAGGTTTGATACTGTGCCTCATCTATCTGATAAATCCTTTTCGACTGATGCCCGACCATGACGATGCAGATTTATTTTCGGATTTTCTTCACAGAGCCGTCGACAAAATCGATTTGGCAACATCAAATTAAATAGTTTGCAAGTGATTCTATCAACAATTAAATGAATAGCTTAAAATAAAAATAATGTTTATAATTTGTCCAGTTTGTGCCACGCGATGATTCAATCAGCTTTCTGCTTTTTGTCAACTCTCGATGGGATATCAAAAATCAATTCGATGCGTTTCAGCCAAACTATTTCCTGAGCTATTTTCCGATTTCCGGCTGGCGCTTTGAGTGGCGAGTGGAGAGTGGAGAGTGTGTGTGTGTGCACTGAGTGTGGCACATCAAATTAATCTTCACCCTTTCGTGGCACATTGGCAATCTGTTACACGACACGATGCGACGCGAGAGGGAAATGGGAAATGGGAAACGGAGGCGACGTCAAGTCAAACACTTCACTTGGATGCTATTACTTAAGCACATGTTTTATAATAAGATTCGAGGGCAACGCAAACGATTTTTCATGTGCCTGCTCGAACGTGTCGCCTGGGAAGCTGCCCCTGCCCCTCCCCCTAACTCCCTCCTGCCTCCTGCCTCCTCCTTCGTGTTGCATTTATGGCTGATTGTGGAGCTAACGGGCTATCCGGCTAACAGGACAATCACTCATTCGTCGTCGTTGGCGTCGTCGTTTGTGGCACGCGCTGGCAAAAATGTGTCCGACGGTTGACTTTTGTTGTGTGCGGTGCACACACTTTTGCACCTCAGTGTTACACTTTCAATCCTCGCACACACGTTAATCCATCAAAGTCTCGCAGCAACTCTTCTCTCTCGCACAGTCTCTCGCTGCTGCTGGCCTGGGATAAGGCGAATTTAATCAAGGCATGTCGAGATTTGATTCTCGCCAGCAAATTCAAATAGCCAACGCAATAGAGAGAGAGAGATAGAGAGAGAGAGAGAGCGAGAGAGTGACAAAATAACCGCAAATTAAATTTGCTGCCAAATGTTTCATTGAGAAAAGGCAAACCACAGTTTTCTAATTAATGCCAGAGACAGAGAGAGAGAGACAGAGAGAGGGAGATGGACGACAGACGACACCTTAACACCTGTCACACACACACACACCCACACTCTCACACACACACACTCTCACACTCACACACACACATACAGAGACAGACTAATGTGCTGTCTAGGCTGATGTGCCTTTTGTTTGGCGTCATTAAGTTTTGTGGGCGTCTTGTTAACATTTATGGTTATTGTTTTCGTGTCTCTGTGCGTGTGTGTGTGTGTGTGTGTGTGTGTGTGTGGGGGCGTGCCATGCCTCAAATAATACCGTATATATCTGCCTCTAAAATATGCATGCAATTATTTGAGCCCTCAACTCTGATGTCTTTAATTAGTTGTCGTTGTTGTTGCAACATCTTCCACGTAACTGGCTGATGTTGCTGATGGCTACACTGGCTGCCAAAAGTATGCACATAATCCACAAGCTGACGCGCTTTAGCATGCTTCAAATATTTACAAATCGGATTTGCACATTCCCTCCCCTCCTCCCTTCCCCACCTATCTGTTATGTAATATTGTTAAGGTCTGCTGCAAAATAAAAAAAAAATATAAAAAAAATGAAGCTGCAGCAATGTTGCAACATTTTATCAGATTATTCAAAATGCAACTTCCTCTGTTTCGCATTTTCTTCTCTGCTCTTCTGCGTCATAAACGAAATCCCTGCAACCGATACTTGTGTGTGTGTGTGTGTGGCAAGGAGGTGTTTGTGGCAAGACGGCGAAAAGTTGCAAGAAAAACATGCGGCAAACTCGTGCATACGTATTTCTCCGTCTCGCTCTCGCTCGCTGCCAAGTAAACGGAAACATTAAAATTGTATTTGCTCAGCTTTTGCCGCGCAGTGTTGCAACAACAACAACGCCACGATGAAGACAACTAACAAGAACAACAAGAACAACACTAAAAGCTGCTTGAAGTCAAGAGCTGCCACAGCAATCGAAAATCAAAGTCAACTTCAAAGAGATGAAAAGAGCGAGCGAGAACGCAGCCACTTCTCGCCTCTCTTTCGCACACCTTCTCTTCCTTTCGCTCCGCCAATGTTTACAAGTATTTTCTCAGCATTCAACTTGCACATTTTTCTCACAGATTTCCCTCAGCTCGATGTCCACAGTGTGCAGATACTTTTAATGCCAACTATAAATATTTATAGATATTTCACAGCCTGCAAATACTCTAAATACTTGTTTATTATTTGTTTGTCATTGTCATTCTCATTCTTTTGCTGACGCTGTATTCAAAACACATATTTGCTTACAAATAAATGCACAAATGAAATGCTCAGGTAATGATCGACACACAGCTGCCCTTTAGGCGTTTTCAACAAAAGCTTTTTTGGGCTGAACAATTGGAAATTAAAACTTGATAGCTGCGTATTTCAATAAAAATCTAAACATAAAAATAATGTTGACATTATAATGTTAAGTAGAGAGTTGAAAATAGTTGGAAAATTATAAAATTTAATTAAAAGTCAATTCTATTCTGTTCTAATTATTTTTCAACTACTTTAAACTCTCCATTTAAGACTAATAGAAAGTTGAAAATATTTGGAAAATAATAAATTTGAAATAAAAGTTAATTCTATTCTGGAAAACGCGTTGTAAAAAATAACTTCTTTAACAAATTTTTTAATTTTTACACTCTTCTCGAAATCATTTTGGATTTTAATTATTATTACACCTCCTACTGAACAGTTCAGCCCAGAACCTCAACTCACACAATATTCTTTAAGCAATTATGTTCCTAATATCCAAAAATGTATCTATTTCTACAAATGAATTATTACTGTGCAACATTTGCGTTATAAAGACTTTTTACAACCCAAAATTATTTAGAGCCTAAAAAACATCTACAACGAGTAAGAAAACCAAATAATATATCCCTCCAAATTGTAGTTCCCTGTATTAAAACTATTGTAGTTTAGCTATAGTATAAATAAATATCAATAATAACAATAAAAACTATTTGTCTGCCACATACGTTTGCTGCAGCACATTCCACCTGTTGTGTCAACATTTTGTGGCATTTACAGGGTATTGAAAGCTGTCAACTTATTAGAATGTCTGCTGCTTGAGTGATACGTTTATGCATTATCCTTTTATATCTGATTCCAGCTGCCTTCATAGTTGCAATTGTTGTTTTTGTTGCAGTTGCAGTTGCTGTTGCTGCTTATCCTTATCAATCTCTATTAAACTGCGCTCCTGATCCCGTTTTGAGCCTTGAGCAGCATTTTTGTTGCAGCTTTGCAGCACAACAGCAACTAAACTACTTTTCTGGCTGGGCAAAAAGCCATGACAAATGGCCAGCATAGTGCATATTTATGATGGCTCACACACAAACACACTCTTGCAAGGCCAATTGCTGATGCACTTGTTGGGGAGCTCGGCTAAAATGCCAGCAGAAAGTTTATACGCACGTAGTCAATTACTCACACCACGCCCACCAGCCCCTTGAACACACACACACACACACACACACGCTCAAACACTCAGTCGATTGTACACATGTTATGTGCATTGTCATATTCCATTTTGACTATGGAATGTGCAAAGAAAATGCTTGAAAATCGATTTTTAAATACAACTTTTAACGAATATTTCACTTCCCTCCCCCGTCCCGCATCTCAGATGAATTTCGGCACACACACGACAACTGCATGGGCAATAAAATTGAAAGTAATTTCCAGAGTACAACTGCAATTTGGAATGTAAATCTTTAAATCTATGACAATTACAATTGGTATTTATCTGACAGCATGGCCAAGTGCCAGACTGAGTTACTGTTAATTAGAAAATTGTTTAAGTCAATGCATCCCCCTCCACAAAAAACAATGACTGCAAAAATATAGAATGCAATTGCATTTAGAAATACTATTCAATTGATATTTTCAAATAGCCCGCACAATGCGAGTGCACTGCTTCTCAAACTATGGACTGCTTGTGTGAACTGCTTGTCTGTCAACTGTAATACAGTTTATTACAGTTCAAATCTGCTTTGAGTTGACGTTAAATTTGAAATATCAGTGGAATTTGATGTTCCAAGATTTTTTATAAACGAATATATATATATATTATTTACAACAACAAAAAGGGTAACGGCGCCGCATCAGGAGGAATCCTCACTGTCGGACGAAACGAGCATGTGCATAAATGACAATACCACCAACAGAGCATAGCACTTGACAACTGAAACATCGCGGAGTTGAGAGCAACTAATCAGATAAGTGAATCAATCATTGCAAACTCACTTGTTGTGCCCACCAAGAGTGCCAAGAACAGTGGGATCGAATCGAGGGTGCCCCGCATAAAGATGAGAATGTAAAAGATGGCCAGGAACACGGTCGTGAAAATGCCCCACATGAGATAGGTGAAAATAATGCCAGTTGATTCCTAGACGGAACACAACAATTTCACACTCTATAACTCGATTCTCGATGCTTGCCACTCACGTGTTCCTGCAGCGTGGAAAGTATCATCAGTATGGCCAGAAAGCAGGAAGCGCCCAATGTGATGGCAATCATCGATTCCAGGAGCTCAACAAAACCTGAAATCGAAAGCAATCGAGTTAAGTCAACTCGAAGGGAATCGACGCCATACCGAATTCTTTGACCATATGATAGAATCCATAGCCATAGCCGAACATCTCTATATATGCAATTATTCGGCAGCCGAATCGCAGCGAAAAGATGAAGAGGAAATTTTGTAGGTAGAACATTCTTTTTTTTTTGTTGCTGTCTTCAACAAAGGCAACTTGATTCGAATTCTTGTTGTTGTTGTTGTTGTGTGATGTTAAAGGCCAAAAAATGTACGTTTTATTCTCGATAGAAAAATAAAATATATATATATATATGTATATGTTTAATACACAGTAAAGTATCGTCTACACTCCGGTACAGAGTTGTAGAAAGGCGTTAACAATTTGCTGAATTGTTTCTCAATTATTATTAGTTGTTGCTGTTGTGTTGGACATTTGATGGCTTCAAAAGCGAGGTTGCGATGCGAATGAAAAGCGCGAAACTGAAACTCTTTGATGATCATAATACATTTCTCATTTCTCTCTCTCTGTGTGTGTGTGAACTTAAAACTCGGAAGAAGACATTTGAAGGCTATACAAATTACAATAACAACTACGCAAGAATTAAACGTTAAATGCTAAATACAGACATTGTTATGCATAATATTATCCATATTATCAGTAGTATTATTATTTAGTAGTAGTGTTTTGGACAGAGCTTTGCTTGTTGTTTCGGGCAGAGTCCCTTGGGGATTAGTCAACAATTGCGGAACAACGAAAAGCTGCAGTTTCCATATAAATAAATCGGTTATATACGTATATATCTGTAATCCGTTTACAACATTCATATTTGTGTGCAGCGTTGAGTCTAGTACTCAATGGGATTGGGATCGCGCTGCTTGCGGGAATACTTGAGGCCGAGGTTCTCGCTCACATCGTCGATGACGTCCAGCGCATAGTCGAGCTGCTCCTTGGTGTGCGCGGCCGACAAACAGAAGCGAATGCGTCCCTCCATGATGGGCGTGGCCGGGAAGCCAGCGCCCACAACGGCAATGTGACGCGTGGTCAGCGTGCGAATGACGGCACTAAGAGAGATCACATCGGATTAGTCGATCAATCATCACTCTCAAATTCACACTTCAGCTCACCCAATCTTCGAGAAGAGATAGACCAGCATGGGCACCACGGGCGAGTCCTCGTGGCCGTAGGTGATGACGCCGATCTGGGCGAGACGTCGTCGGAAGTAGCGCGTGTTGCGCGCCAGCTGCTGGATCTTGTTGCGCCCGGTGTTCGTGCCGTCCTCGCCCATGATGATGCTCATCGACGTGTAGATCTGCTGCACAATGGGCGGCGAGATCGACCCGGCGTAGCAGTGGGCGTGGCTGTTGGCACGCAAGTAGTCGATCAGTTTCTGCAGAGAATGGAAATGTGAAATTGTCCCTGCGTTCGTCGATTGATTATTCAGTGTTCACCTTGGTGCCCGCAATGTAGCCGCCAGCGCTGCCGAAGCTCTTGGTGAAGGTGCCCATCAGGATGTCGACGTCGTGGGGATCGGCCTTGAAGTAGTCGATGACGCCACGTCCATTGGGGCCCATCGAGCCGACGCTGTGCGCCTCGTCCAGGTACAAGTACGCCTTGTACTTCTTCTTCAGGGCAATGATCTCGGGCAGCCGGACAATCGAGCCCTCCATGCTGAAGATGCCCTCGACCAGGATCAGAATCTTGCTGTAGGGCTTGCCGCCGTCCTTGGGATTGCCGTAGCAGACGCCGTTGCGCAGCACGCGCTCCAGATCCTTCATGCTGTTGTGCTTGAACACCTTCGTGGTGGCGCCCGACAAACGCAGTCCCAGAATGATCGACGCGTGGTTCTTCTCGTCGCTCACCACCAGACACTTGGGGCCCAGCAGCGCCGGCAGATTCAAGGCGTTCGTCGCGAATCCCATGCCAAACACGATGGCGTCTTCCACGCCGCAATAGCGCGCCGTCAAGCGCTCCAGATCGATGTGCAGCTGCGTGTTGCCCAGCTCGCAGCGAGAGCTGCAATAGGCCAAGCCCAACTCCCGAGCACGCTGCTCCGACTCGTCGGCACAGCGGCCCTTGGCCGAGGCGAAGCCCAGGTAGTTGTAGGAGCCCAGGTTGAGGCAGCGCGTCTCCGTGCCCGTGAACCGAAAACTCCAGCCGTAGTCGTCGGTCACGCGGTCCTTGAGGATCAGCTCGTCCCCGGGCACGCTGCAGATGGGACGGTTCCAGCAGTCGCGCACCCGCCGATACACGTAGCGCGAGTAGAAGCTCTCGAAGGCGTCGTAGAGCGTCACGTAGCCCTCGCGCGCCTTCTCCGTGGCCACCTTGGGCACGAACAGCAGCTGGTTGATGTAGCCCAAGATCATGAGCAGGTAGAAGCCCAGGTACGTCAGGCAGGCGGTGTGCAGCGGCACATCCTCGAACGAGGTCTTCTGGTAGTGCTCCTTCTCCGCCGAGAGCACTCCATCCGCCACGCTCGGCTTGAACTTGTCGCTCCGCTTGTCGGTCTGCGCTGCGTGTCCATTGGCCGGATGGTAGCTGCCCTCCTCGGCATTCTGTGGGTTAATTCAATAGATTAGACTGGAGGAGGCATCTTTTGTGTTTGTTGATTAAAGCTGGCAATTCGGTTAAATAATGCCGCGTTATCAGCGACAGTCTGGCTACTTAATCTCGGTCTGATTAATCAATCTATGCTGCGATCTCGTTCAACATCTGGCCGAATGGGAAGCCATAGAATTTGTCAGCGATAAGGAAGCTTTTGCCACCTGTTTGAGAGTGGATTCCATTGACTCTCGATGCAGATTTGGTTTAGATTGGGAATTAAAAGGCTTTATCTTGCCTTTGATACAGATTGTGAATGATTTCAGATGAGTTCCAAATGGTGTTTGATAATGGTTGAAGAAGTGTTGATAGCAAATTTTATTTCAATGATGATTTTCAAGAAAAATGTGTTGATTAGAAGAATGATTACAGATGAGCTCCAATTGATTTTTGATGATGGTTGGAAAGATGTTGTAGGCAAATTTTGTTTTAATGCTGATTTTCGAAAAGATTGTTGATTTTTTATGGTGATTTGATTTTGATAGGGAAATACAAGCCTTAATCTTGATTTTGATGGAGATTGTGGACAATTTCAGATGAGTTCAAATTGGTTTTCTATGATGGTTGAAGAAGTGTCGATAACAAATTGTATTTTAATGTGATTCTGGTGAATGATGTTGATGTTTATATATAATATGGTCCAAATGGTTTTCGATGCGGGTTGGAAATGTGTTGAAATTAAATTTTATTTTGATGAGGATTTTGCCAGAAGAGTGTTGATTTTGAATGAAGATTAGATTGGTGATAGAGAACTAGTAGAAGCCTTTATTTTGATGAGTTCCAATAGGTTTTCGATGGTAATTTATTTGATTTTTTATGATGGTTTGATAATTTTAAAGATGATAATTGAAAACAATGATGATGATTTTTGATGATGTCCATTTGAAGCCGTTGATGATGACGATGATGCGAATTATTGAGAGTTCGGATAATGACGAATAATTTCATCGAAATCCAATTGCAATATCAAACGAGCTCTATTAAAGCAAACAATGCGAACTCGAATAACCAGTGCGATTACTGCTTAGAGCTTTTGAATTTATAATGAAGCCATTTAGAGTTCCATTTGATTTGCGGGGGAGTATTATATAAAATAATGTATTGGTAAACAGATTTGGCAACTGGGAATCATCATCGTTCGATCAGTCAAAGTGCAATTTGATTTGTCGAGAACATCAGCGCGTCAACTCGGAGTGAAAATGTTGAGATTGCTGCGATCTCCGTGGGGCGCTTGTCAAAGACCTTTGGGTAATCAACACCTGACCTGCAGTCCACAGATGTTTTTGCACAGAATCACTCGACACATTTAATACACCTCAACACACACACACAACAAGAATTGGAATTGTTGTTGTGCCGTCAATCAGCCAATTAACATTTAACTAACAGAATACAACAAAAAAAGGCAGTCAAAGAGCGAGGAGTGAAGTCATGCAAAGAGAAAACGCTCTTTTAATGCACGTCTCTCGCTCTTTATGCTTTTGAATGGAAGCCATAAAAGTAACAGCCTCAAAATAAGTATAAACTATGTGGAGCATGCCACAATTGTTTGTTGCCGCGTAAACTAATTAATTAATCAAAAGATAGGCTAATATCGGCCCGGTTATCGACGTTATAATCGACTTAGCAAAAGTTCTCTCTCTCTTTCTCTCATAGTTGGGCAGTTTCGTATAATGTTTATTGTTATTATTATTGTTGGGGGCTCTCTGGGGGTACTGAATTATATAACAATGGACGGCAATATGTCGTGTTTATTATCGTCGCGACTCCAACTTGTTTATAAATATATCACAAGAGCAGCGACGACTCCGAATTTCGCACGCAATTGCAAAAAAATGTTAATGGACTGGAAAGTGAACTGAGCTAACATATATCCGATTGTACAGATACACTGTGCACTGGAGAGTTCATTATTTATGGTCGTTGAGCAACAGCTGATAAACTGGAAAACGAACCAAACAAAAGTAAATCGAGTGCACACACAAAACAACCAAATGCTTGTAAAGCCCCAAGTACATCGAGCATAGATAATGATTTATAATTTGAACGAGTGGTAAACGTTGGGAATTCGAGCTATCGCAGATAATAAAAACAGACATGACTCTATCTGCCATGAGGGGCATGAGGGGGGCAAACGTTTGTTACTCAATTGCCTGAGTTTAACCCGAACTGCGTCAACACAAACACAAAATTAACCTGATGCTACTGTAAAATGATTGGAAAGCGCTGCTCAGATAACTCTTCCAAACGTGGAGCTATAGAGCTGAAAGTTTGAATATCTATTTCTGGTGATATTTTCTTTAAAATTGTAATGTTACTTTGCCTATAATAAAATGAATAAATAAAATTATGATCTCACAATTAAGGTCATATGAAATCGTTTAAATATTATGAAACCCTCAAGCGACAACTATTCGAAAGACAATATTTTGTACAATAAATCAATTAAATTCAGACTTTTTTATATCAAAGTAAGTTAAGTAGTGAAATTGAAAACTAAGTGACTAATATAATTTACCATTGAAAATTCAATCACATATCTATGAGCCTTTTTTTGTTTGACATTAATTGTTCAATTTACAATAAATACATGTGTTATGAATATTTTATATATTTTGTATTGTACTTTTTAGATAAGTAATTAGTAATTTAAATATTAAACTCTGCCACTTGTTTGGGTTAAATTATGCAATTTGGTATCAGCAATCACAGGAAACCGGAATGTCATAATAAATCGATTAAATATTATCAAGCTGACTAGTGAAATTTTAAATACGAGTGACTAATATATAAATTCTAATGGAAAATAGGAAAACAAATCATTCATTTAGTGTAAATAATTTATAACACTAATATAATCTTTGAATTACAATAATATTTCTCGTAAATTATATTGTAATTGAAATGCACTCAGAAATAGTTCCGGGAATCAAAATAGAGCTGTAAAGCTGAAATTTGGTCTGCAAGCTGATTAGATTATAATCCCTTTTTTGCATTTATCAAATGAAAAATCAATTAAATACGATTCGAAGGGAAGTTTAACGCTGCTGGAGAAATGCCCCGATAGCAGAATCAACGCCTTCACAAAGTCCGACAATTATCTCTTTGAAAAAAAAAAACGAAAACGCACCCAAAAAATAATATGTGCTTTCCAAGAGCCATTTGTGGGGGCAAAATGATTCACCCAAGGCAGCGACGGAGGCAGAGGCAGAGGCAGCGACCGAGGCTAACCATGCGAACCGCATTCTCCAAAAGCTTTACGTAAAATTCTTGTGTATTGAGTTGAGTATTAGCTGATAAGGAGTAAGTGATATGTTTGTGTGTGTGTGTGTGTGCGTGGTGTGACAAGTCTATCGCAAAAATGTAGATATGAGGTGGGTTACAGGGTATGCGGTGGTTCACAGGGTAGCAGTGAGGTGAGTAAGCGGCGCTGTAACGCAGCATAAACAAACAGAGGCCAGGACACATGCACCAATTGCTGCTGTTGCCGGGGCAACCAAAACAAACACAAGAAGAGCGAAGCACGGCAGCAAAAGCGACAGCGAAAGTGCGAAGAGGAGTGGGGAGTGCAGACTGCAGACTGCAGACGAAGGAACAGCTGAAAAGTGACCTAGAAACTAGGCGAGCAGCAGAGGGCGCCACTTGCACATCGTCCATCTCGCTCTGCTCCCCTTGAAAACGCAGCTGACTGCACACACACACACATACACACTTGCACTCTTTTTTTTTGGCGCGTCGCTCTCTTCGCACACACGCGCTTACTCATAAGCGCACACACACACACGCATACACACACAAAATCAATGAAGCGCCGGCACGAGGCGAATAAGAAGCAGCGGCTAAAGCAGAAGCAAGAGCAAAATCTTCGTCAGTTGCTGCTTCTTCTTCGCATTCGCATTAGGCATTTTGTGCTGCCTCGCCTTGTTTTATTCTCTGTTTTTTTGGGGCTCACCTTGAGTTTCAGGCCTCCAGAACGTGTGCGAATTTCAGTATACGCCGGTGCCGAGAACTTCAGCTCCTTCAGCCGCAGCAACTGCTCCTCCGACTCGTCCACACTCTGCTGCTGCTGCTCGTTCTCCTCTTTCCTCTCCACTTCGCACTGTTTAAATGTCGCATGATTCGGAATGTGTCCATTGCTAATTGGAGTGCTTGGCTTTGTGTTGCCGCTGTCGATGTTGCCGTTGCCATTGCTGTGGGCATAGCTCTGCTCGAAGCTGGCGCCGTCGTCGTCCAAGTTGCCCATTGCTCAGATTTTCACTAATTTATTTACCGACAACGCACCGCGAATAATACTTTTGGTTGCTTGGCCCCACAAACCGTCCGTCCACTAGCGCGTTAACGCAAAGAGTAATTGATGTGGTGGAATACGCACCAGACGAGGGCAACGCTCAACACCCTGTGAACGCGTGTGGTGAACTGCTTAACCAGCTGATATCGCATCTTAACAGCGCACGCCGATATATCGATATAACCAGCGATTAACATTGCCCATGTTATCGATGTATTAACACTATGTAATGGACTCCAACAATAACTGTGGCACACTCAGTTGTGCAATATAAACATTAACACAGAGTTTGCAAATAATAAGATTGCAATAATATTAATTTAACATTATTAATACAATTTGACATAATTCAGAGAATTAACAGCGTGACTTACAAACAAAGCAGTGTATAAAGTAGTATTACAAAGCAGTTTACACAGATTGTGCTAAGCAGTTCAACCGCAAGCAGTCGCACTACTTTGGACTGCCGCAAGCAGATTTATTCAAATTTGAAATTCAATTTGAAAAATCCTTTTCGCGCTGCAAAATTAAGAGATGCAAATTTGTAGCTCCTTTGAATTCGAATCGGGTTTTTGTTGTTGTCGCGTAACTCTTTGCATGAATAAATCTACATGCGATTAGATCAAATCTTCATATCAATCAATGTATAGGTACAGCGCAGAGCAAAGCAACAACGGCAAAAAATGTGCGTAAAGCGGCAAGCGGCAATTGTAGTAAAATTCATGAGGCCCCGCAAAGTGCGTTGACTTGAAAGCGGCATAGGCCTATAGCCTACAGAATGTAGCCATAGCCGCGGCGAATCGGAATAATCAGACGCGTCTGACAAAAATTCACGAAAAGAAAACGAAATTTCATTAGATTCTCTTGCGGTGTGGTTTGGTTTTCGTTTTGTTTTTCTTTTGCGGAAGAATTTGAGCAATTTGTAAATTTGATGCTGAGTTGAATTACGCTGCTGTGGAGTGGGTGTGAAAGACTATTGACTCACTTCAAGGATTTTGTAGACAAAATACATTTTGAAAACAAAACATTGAACTCAACATTCGCTTGCGGCGAATTATGCGTCGAATTAGTTAACGTAAACAACAACAACAACAACAACAACAAGAGCGACGACGACGACGACGACGTAAATGCGACGCTAGAAGAAGACAACGGATTGAATATAGGAAAAAAACACAAAAAAGTAATAAAAAAGACGCGACAAAATCCAAATGCTGCAATTCAATTGTAATTAAGTTGAAATTATCGCCAGAGACGCGATAAATCTCTAACGATCAATTGTCGCTTATTATGTAGGCAGCGACTGCGACGTCGACGCTGACAGCGACAGAGGCAGCGACGGCGACAGAGGCAGCGACAGCATATGCAAAATGCCAACACGTTCCCTTCTCGGTCGCAGTCGGCGAACGATCGTTGCATCGATATGCAAATGATTGCCAAATTGTCGTCATCGCCATCGCAGTTGTTGTTGTTTTAGTTCACGTTGTTGTTGTTGTTGTTGCTGTTGTTGCTACTGTCAGCCCTAACCCTTTGCTCTGCAAGTGGGAGTGAGAAGGCAGCAGGGGGAAGGGAGAAGGCAACCCAGCGAGCGGATCACGTTGATCTTGGCAACTCTTTGACGGCGGCACCCTAAAAACAACAAGCAGCTTCAACTGATTTGATTAAACACCGACCGAACAAATACCCTAAGTGAAGAGCCTAACGAACTATCGGGTTCAATTGATGGGAGAGAAATATCACTAGAGAAATGCACATAAAATATCTTGGAAAATATTGTATAAACTGTAGAGAAATATGACAAATAGATTCCAGAAAACTAATGAAAGAAATTTATAAATACATTTAAGTAAATCAAGTAAAATATGACCTCAGCACATAAAACATAGTCGAATAAAAACGAGTATTAATTGGAGAGAAATATGGCACACAAATTATAAAAACATTTAATAAAATGTATACATATAAATAAATAACCGCAATATTATTATTTCCTTAAATAATTTAAATGCAATACTATATTGTCTTTTTAGTATTATTTCATATTATTAAAATAGTCACCGTTGGGAAATATTTGTTTTTAAATTATACAAAAATAAATAAATTGAATTGCTTAGGAAAAACACCAAAACTAAATACCTATGGCAATTTTAGTTTACAATATATTAATAATAATATTAACATATTAATCAGAACTTTAAAATCAAATTACAAATATTAATTTGCGGAAAATATCAATAAAAGCTTTAACGTTTTAAATCAAACCCCAATAATTATTTAGTTGCATTTATTTTCGATTAACTTTGACGACAGTTGAATAAATTAATTGCAAATTTAAGTCTAATTATTATTTGCAAGTAAATGCAAATTAGCGAAAGTAAACAAAATAAATACGAATAAACAATTTAATATAAATTAAGTTATTGAAGCTGCTCATATACTGGAACGTGTTTGGGAATTTCAATTTAATAAAGTCAGAACTACAAACAATTTAAATATTCTTGTTCTCAGTTTTCCCTTATTGAATTTATTTATCCAACTGTTGGCCAAAGCTGTTATGCCCTTAGTTGCAGTCTGGTTAAAGAGGCAAGGGCAATAAGTGAATTACGAGCTGCAAGTTGGCCAATACTCGAAATAGTCGAGTTCGAAGCTGGAAGCTGGCAAAAAGATTCAGAATCTGAATTTGCAGCTTATCGCAGACACCAAACGACAGAATCAGCGACTTATTCAATTCGAATTGAATGCCAAAATTTGTGTTGCCGACTGTTGTTGTTGTTGTTTGTTAGTTGCAATTGTTGTTGCTGCTATTTGCACTTTTGTTTATCGCTTATTGCGATGCGGGGGTTCAAGTACATTCGATTTGTCTTTTTGTGACAAAAGATTGTCGCTTATTGCCAGGTAATTAAATGGAAAATTGTGTAAGCAGCCAGCAGGCATTCAAAGTGTCGCACCGCAGCAACATCTACAACAGCAACAGTAACAACAGCAACAACAACAGTAATAATCGTAGCAACAACTGCAATTGTTGTTGGCCCATAAACTCTTGTCGCTTTGCATAATTACGACTTTGTGCGCTTAATAAATAAGAAAAGTGCAGACCAGCCTCCACTCCCCTCCCCTCTGTCTACCCCTCTTTGCCCCCCTCTGCTCTGCTCTGCCCGTGATGTGAAACCGTCGCGGGCGTTGCTCTAACAAGCATAAAAACGCGCTGAAATCTGTTTCGTCTAACGGCAGCAACATTTGCATACACACACACATGTGTGTGTGTGTGTCTCTGTGTGTGTGTGTGTGCGAGTGTGCGTGTGTGGGAGTCTGCTGCTGCAATTGTTGTTGTTGCTGTTGTTGTTGTTGTCGCCGATGAATCACGCGTGATATTTGCGTTGCAGTTGCTGAACTTTTGTCTCGTTTATCTCTCGCGCTCAATACACTTGCTGCTGCTCTGGGCATCTGGCCTTTGTTGAGCAGTTGTTTCATTAGCCTGAACCATAGCCATATTTAATTCTTGCAAGATCGGCCTAGACAAAATGTATATATCACGCTAAAACTAATTCTTGTCACTTTTTGTTCAAAACTAAAATATGTGAACCATTTCACAACTGTTATTTGTTCTTTTTTTGCAAAGCATTTCATGTAAATTACTGAAAATAATATACAAAATAAAATACTTAATAAAACATAGTTTCTTTGACACAATTAAAAAACAACTTAATTTTATTAATATTAACTGATTTAAAGCCTTACAATTTATTACGCATTTTGCGTATAAATTCATTCAAAATTATATGTATTAAGAGTTTGACTTTATTTCTTAATATATAAATATCAAATACTTTCTCATATATTCTAACGATATTGTCTCTAAAAAATTGGTTTAGTGATTGCTAAAAAGTAATTTCTATAGCTGTTGAAAAGTCTAGTTGAATTTTGGTAAATACAAATAATGAAAGTAATAAATTAAAAATCAATACAAATTTAGTGCTATGAACCGGTTCAAAAAAGTAATTGATATTCGATTCTTAAAAGGGGAATTAATCGGAACCTTCATGAGAAAATATATAGTTCAAAAGCAGGTTGCATCTTCAATAGAAAGTAGTTTAGAGATTTGGAGCCACTTTCACTGATTTTGATGACTTTATTGTGCTAAAATGGCAATTAAAGCGCCTTTCTACTCTCATTTAAGGCGACTTTGGAGTTTTTTATGGGGCGCTAATAAACGAATTCCCTGTGTGTGACTGTATGCAACAGTTCGTTGTGGGCCTCTTTAACAAGCTTTGTTTATTTGCCTGGCTGACGCGCCTGGCTCTCAAGTGGACTTTGTGCCAGCCAACTGGCAACAGGCAACAGGCAACTGACAACGAGGCAGGCAGTCAGGGAGGAAGTCAGGAGTGAGGCGAATGCAACGCCGCAAGTTGACATTTTCATTATTCGACTTGTGACTGGGGGCCAAGTGTCGTTCGCCATTGCCACCGGCGGCGACAACAACAACAACAACAACTGCAAAAACAACAACAATTGCGAACAACAATTACAACAACTAACTGCGGGGCGTGGCCTGGGCACTCAGTCAACGCGATTTTCAAATGCGTTGACAGTTTTGCCTGTCAATCGTTTTGTGTATCTCGAGAGAGAGAAACTCGAACTCAAACTCGATCTGGAAGTCGAAACTCCTCCGTAGGTGTTTTGCAACTGCGACATGTGATTAAGCTGTGAAACGCGCCACTTTTGAGCTTTGAAATGCAACTGCAACTGCAACTGTAACTGCAACAAAGTGCATAAACAATTGTCATTCATTCTGACTGCCCAAAAGGCCGATCCCAATAGAAATTAATCTAAACAAAAGGAGAGTCCATTGCAAATGCGACATTATTCATTAATAACTGTCAATTCAACAGCAATATTTTCTTAATTTCAAGTATTTTTTTGAACTATTAAATGTTGTAATGTTGTATTATTATAATGCAATTACCTAAATGCAAAATAAATATTAATGCATACTCTCTAAATATTGTTTTTACATTAAAATTATAATTTTGTATAATTTAATATTGTAGTTTGGAAATTCAGTAGCTATCACAACAATTTATTACTAAATTCAGTTAAATAAATCCAACAATAATTTAATAGTTAATTCAATATCAGAGCAAAGCATATAAATACCCTTCATATTTTTTGAATTTATTATGTATGTGTTATTATACATTGTAACATTGTATTGTTAAAATTAAGCTACAATTTAATAATTAATTCAGTTTTATAAATATTGCAAAAATGTCAATTCAATATCATGGCAAACTATAATTCAACTATATAAAATCGGCGACTATCATTACAATACAATAAGTAATTAAATTTAATAATATTGATAGAGCTGTCGTTTGACTAAAGATTTAAGTATCACTTTCACTTAAAATACATTAAATTAATAATATTTCCTTAGGCAGCCTAGTCTCTGAATTGTTGGCTGATGAGTTTAAATTGTGTGTTAAATATAAAACAAAGTCTTTTTTGGTCAGTTTCTATGTATTATTAATTTCCTGTTCATCTCCTGATGATTTTAATGAAAAGCTGCCTCAATTTACTCGTTATTCGATATATATTTAAAAGGTATAAATTTAATGCCATACTTGTTAATTTATTTGAATGCAATTAAAACCATTTGAATCATTCCTCTTTCTTTTTGGAAACAACTTCAAAGCTTCAAGCTTCAAAGTATTTTTCGCCCGTTTGCATAATCATGTCCTCCGTGGTCATTTTTTATGTATTTTTAAATGCTCGCATTGACAGCATTTGTGTAGATATTCATTGCGATATTCGCACAACACTCGTTGAGCGTCACAAATTGAAAATAAAGAAACGCAAACATCGACTAAGCGAGCGCAACATCAAATTGCAATTATCGCAGTGGCAAAAGGAAGCAACAAACTGAGAAATAGGCGACGACCCCAAGGAGACCAGCAACAGCAACAACAGCAACAGCAACAACATTGAGGCAAGTGTCTCGGCAGTTGCAAATGTCCAAGGCAGCAAGAGCAACAAAAAGTAAAGCGATTGTTGCAACAACAACTGAAGCAACTTGCTGCTTGAAAAGCTGTTGAACTATTCGAAAGTGATTTTCACATGGGCAATTAATGTTTCAATAAACGATATTCTAGCCGCAGCGCAACTGTAGCAACAACTGTTGCTGCTGCCGCTGCTGCTGGAGAGGCATCAACAAATTTGTTGGCAACTTGCAACTGTTGCCGTGTTGCCAGCAACATATTGCTGCTGCTTCGGTTGCTGCCGCCTCATGTTGCAGCTGGAAAATGTTATTGAAATTGGCTTTTTATGTTTATGAAAACGGCCGCTGAACTGCCGACTTGCAACAGCATCGAAGGGGCAAGCGGCATGAGGCAAGCGGCAAGCGGCATCTTAAGCAGAGTATTTCTGTCTATAGATCGGTTTCGGGTTCGAGCTCTCGCACTCGGCGTTAATTGCTGCCATTTGCAATCGTATTTATGGCTCACGCCTCGCTCACGTTTTGGCCATCAACTGCCATCAACAACAGCAACAACAGCAACAACAACTTCGGATACAACAACTTGGCAGTGCGTACAAAATGTTTTGCTAATTGCCAATTTTATTGGCCGGCTAATTTGTGGGCGGCAGCCATCGAAAAGTCAAGAGTCGCGATCGGATTGTGTGGCAACTTGCCACCAGACTCCCCTCCTTTTACCCCTCTCTCTCTCCATGCAGCTCATTGGGGGCAGCAGTTGTTCTTGGATTTCGCAGAATTCTGTAACGAGCCTTTTCCATGAATGGAATCGCATTTCACTGCAAACACGATGAAAAAAGAAAATCCCAATAACAAATTGCTTCTAAATGCGTTTCACCAATTTATGCGAAATTTGTTTCAATTGCATTTGTTTTTTGCCCTCAATTGCTGCAGCAAAAGGTAGCGAAAACATATCAAGAATTGCGATTCATTTGAGTCATAATAATAGTAAATAATATTAATCATTATTCTATTCATGCATTAGTTTCACTTTCGCATTTCAATAAATAATTTTGTACGCTTTGCTTATTATAGATTGTTGAGAATGCAAAACTAATTCACTTACCCCTTTGTAATCATAAAAATTCCATTTTAATCCGTGATGCACCTGCAACAATTTAAAATTAACGTTAAGTAATATTCATTTTGTATGCATTATATTTGATTATGGAAAATATTATTGAAAGAGCAAGAAATTGTCTATTTGGAAGTGAGTTCATTTCGATCGTTATTCTTAAAGCTAAAAAGTAAAGAAATTAATTTGTAGATTAGCAATTGAAGAAAGAAAGAATATGAATTAAAATATCAATAACTAAAATTCAGTTGATTTTTTGTTTGGAGTATATAAAGCAATTATTAAGGATGAGTTTATTTTAATTGTTGAATTTGACTTTGATCTATTCATAGTGAGCAGAATTCATTTAATTAAATATTAGTCAAATCACCTAATAAAATAATTAACATTTTGAGTTAGATGTATTTTAAACTTCAATTTGAGTAGTGTTAATTTCGCAGTGAGGCAGCTTTGTTGGTGTTGTTGTGAGCAGATGAATCAATGAAGCGCATTCCACATGTTGCATGTTCGCTGCTCGGCAGAGGAGTCGCTGCGAGCCTAAGGTCAATTATGCTGTCTGCTGCAACTGAGTTTGACCTATGTGGAAGCTGCTGCTGTTGCAGTTGCAGTTGCTGCCAAGGCTGTGTAGACAAGATCTATGAGTGAGTATTTATATGGTTTGAGCTGGAGTTCTCTCTATAATTTGGGCTGCATACCACAAAAGCGGGCGAACTTGCCACATGCAAATCTGCCGTTGCAGTTGCGACCCTTTTTCGACAGCCAAACACTTTTCGCTGGCCAGGCTGCAACTAGCACTTAACTTGGCTTTGATTTGAAGTTCGTGTCCCTATGCGAACTCCAACACCTTGCCACAACAGAGAGAGACAGCAGCAGCAGAGAGAAAGAGAGAGAGCGAAGCAACTGTAGTTGCTGTTTGAGTGAGTGATTACTGTAGTTGTTGTTGCGAGTTGCGAGTTGCAACTCGGTCGCAACAGGTTACCCATGGGAAAACCTGCCCCAGCCAAGCAATTACCTTTAGACTTCAGCTGCTCCCATCGTCTGATGCTGCTGCTGCTGCTGCTGATTTTGATTTTGAAATTTGAACTTGGGGCTAAAGGTAAAAATTGTTTGCCAAGTAATTGACGCATAACGAGGCTGCGAATTGTGAGCGTTGCAAGAGACGTTTGGCCAGCGGCCAAAGGAGTTGGCGTCGGCGTCGGCGTTGGCCTGGCCATAACATTTTGGCCAACTCGGTGCGTTAGAACGGCGAAACCAACGCCCCAACTGCACTCGCAAAAGTCGTGCAAATGCCAGCCAACAAGCTTGCAACTTGCAACAGCAACAGCCGCATTTGCAACAACGGCAACAAATCAAGCGTCAGGTGCATTTCCATCAGCGATAATTCGCTGCTGCTTTTGTTGCTGTTGTTGTTGGTGTTGTTGTTGTTGGTGCTGCATCGATTGCGGAAAACTTGCAACAGCCGCAACGTATCGCAGCCCAATGATCTGAACTCGCAGTCGAAGCTGCAACACAATTGTCTTTGCAACTTGCAACTGCGACTGCAAAACTGAGGCATATTATTTGCACTTTATTATCACGTTAGCAAAATGAGCAAAACGTGCAGCAATCGTCTGACAACAAGCGAGCGAGAGAGCGATAGAGAGACAGACAGACACACAGACTGGGAGAGGGAGAGCGAGAGGGAAAGAGGGAGAGCGAGAGCGAGGGGACAAATGAATAAGGCGAATTGCGCCCACCCGCCCAAAAAAGCAGCAAGAAGCGAGTGTGCCCGACTGTCAAATACCCAACAGCTATTTTTAGAAAACATTTTAAATGTGAGCCAACAATTTATGCTGGCAATTTGTGTCTATCGAATATAATTCAATTTTAATTATTCAATATTATTTAGATTAAAATATAGCCATACAAATGATGATACAATTTCTATTTTACTTTAATGTCTACTATGAACAATCGACATTGAAGAAATTAAAATCAGCGAATAAAATATACGAATAAAATGTAAATTAACGATTGCAAATACCAATATACATATTTTTTATTACAAAAATAAAAGAAAAATTAATTTAAATAATGCATGATAATATTGAAAAATTAATTATATTACATTCGTCAAATCTCAATTGCGACAAAACTAGAATGAGCTTTTAATCTTTGTATGCCGTGTGCAGAGAGAACAAAAACAAAGCTGCTGCAGCTCGTTTTGTGTGGCTGCCACATGTTGCAGGCAGCCTGTTGCTTGGCCGGCTGCTTGGCCAGTGGCTGGCTGCCCGCCTGCACCTTTGACCTTTGCCAGTGCTATCACAACAACAACAACAACAACAACAGCAATAAATGCAAAGTCTAATTTCATATTTCTAATGGAATGCAATCAATGAGGCTGCCCAAATCTACAGAGGGGAAGCGAGGGGCTAAGCTGCTGACTGCGCTGCTCACATTTGTCTTAATAGCCAACAAAAAATTCGAAAAAAAAAACATTTTTATTCATATTTAATGCTTTCATATATTTTTATGCTTTTTGCAATCTGTGGCAAAAGGCTAAAAACATTTGCTTGCCATTAAGGGGCATGTGCTGCAGATTGTGGCAGCGGAAAAAGGGAAAATGCCAAAACAGTTTGTGGTCAGAATGCCACGAAAGATCACAAATTTTAGCACAGCATTCGATGGTTACAAGTTGTCAAATTTAAATAACTATTTAATTAACATTAATTCGATTAAGAAAAAAAGATGTATACTTTTATGATATTTTATGATGCCAAATAAGTACCATATTACTTAACTTAAGTACTAACTAGTACTACAGAACTAGTCGATTCAGAATAATAATTTATTCAAGTGAACATCTCTATTTTTACATTGTCAATGATTGATACAAATAACATGAAAATAAATATGATAATTTTATAGTCAATATTCAAAGTTTAAGAATTATTTATGAAGAATTAAATTCAAGTTAACAAGTTTTACATCGTATGTAATTAATTTTTTATTAAAAGCTAGTTTATGAAATTCAATTCAATTGGATATTCTCCATTTATTAACGTTAATTCAATGTGTAAGTTAATGATAAGACAATGTGCCTTTGCATAATATTATCGCTTAAAACGCACCCACTTTCTATCACATCATCTCTCACTTATCAACTCTTTCACTTTCCCTCTCTCAGTATTTTTGTTGCTGCCACATTTCTCTCTTGGTCCTTGCTCGTCCTGTCAGCTGACTCACTCGTGTTTCCACTCACATGCACTGACGTCATCAGGCGCTGTTTCTCTATTGATGTCTCTCGCTGCTGAGCGTTTCAGCTGTTGCATGCAACACGCTCGCAGCCATCTCTTTGGCTCACTCTCTCGCAGTAGCTGTCGAGATTTTTGCCATAGCAACCGCTTCCATCAATCATTATATTTGTCCCTGAAATCAAACGCAAAAAGCATCCTGTGAGCCAGGCGAACAGCGGCGCGTTGCAAGCGACACTTCCGGTGCCACATTCCAAAGCGTGCCAGCGAAAAATAATTTGCAACACGCAGAGAGAGAGAGAGCGCAAGAGTCGAGTGTGTGAGCGAGTGAGAAACTGGGAAACAGGGTCATGGAATTAGCACGCGTCGAGTCCTTGAGCCACAAACTGCGGCAAGGACACGAGGCAAGCGAGAGAGAGAGAGAGTGAGAGAGAGCAGTTGCTGCTGCTGCTGCTGTTGCTGTCATGGCAACCAGGCGGCGTCGTCCTGTTTCAGTTGGTGGCGACGGCCTGCGAATTTTGCTGTTCGCCTGCTGCACGAAGGCGCCAAAATTCAACATTTTTCGATGTGTGCGTGCAACGCAACGTCGCTGCCACAGCCGGCAAAGGACAGACGGACAGCCGGACAGACAGACAGACAGACAGAGTCGGACAGCAGGACTGCGGAGTTTTGAGTGGTGGATTTGGAGTTGGGCTCACTTGAGCTGCCTCCACCTCGGAGTCACTTTTCGAGCCATTGTCGCTGCCGCTGGGGGATAATCCCATTTTGTCAGCCTGTGTTGTTCAGGGATTTAACATCTCCGCCTCCCCAGCACCATCATCAACATCACCATCAGCGTCCGTCTCCGCCTGCACCAGCGAAGAGAGAGAGAGCGAGAAAGAGAGCGAGATTGGCTCAAGTGCGCGACGTCGCGTAGATTTTACTTCTCAAATGTAATCGGCGCGCAGCGTTGGCAGCACAGCGCAAAACCCACGACCACGAGAGCGAACTCTTGATGCTGGGGGATGTTAGTCACACTCACACACACACACACACACTCACACACACGCACACACACGCACACACACGCACACGCACACACACACACTCTCACACACACACTCGCTGCTCTAACGATGGCACACATTATCACAGCGACACGCATTTTAGGCGAACAGGCAAGCAAAGCGCTCAACAGCGTCACGCATACTAAGAGCTGACTGCGTTCGGGAGAATGCTAAACAGAGAGAGAGAGAGAGGGAGAGAGAGACAGAGAGAGAGAGAGGTGCAGGCTGCTCTAGTGGGTGGCTGTCTCTCTCTCTATCGTTTTGTAGTCGACAAATTCACGCACACAGCGCCACGACAAACTTGCGGTTCGCGTCGAGCGACCAACAGAGGCGCAGCAGCCACAGGAGGCAGCATCCCAGCGCATCCCGAAAATGCCTTTCATCCCCTCTCTCTCTCTCTCCCCCACTCTCTCTCACTCTCTCTCCCCCACTCTCTCTGTCTGTTGTTACCTTTCGCTCTGTCTCTGCAACTATCAAAAGTGCGCCACATTTTTTTCAGCTAACGCTTGTTGCTCTGCTTTCTAATGCAGCTCTTGTTTTCTCCTCTCCCTCCCTCCCTCGCTCTCTCCCTCTCTCTCCTTCTCTCTCTCTGTGACGTCACGCGCTTTTGTAGCTTTTTCCACTGGCATCGATTTTCACACGCCTCTCTTGGGAAATGATAAGAATGCCAAAAGTTTCAGGCAAACATAAAGCGCGCGTAGCTCGCTGCCTGCTGCGTATCCCAACGCCCACGCATACACACACACACCCACACCCAAACACACACACACACACACACACACACGCATACATATACACACGCATACATAAGCATAACATTCGCAACATCCCGCATCCCGGGTTCAAGTCGGGTCGGAGGCGCCGCCCGTCTATGTGCCACACGCTCTGCTCCAAGTCGATCGATGGAAATTTCTTTATACATTTTTGATAACAGCAACTCACGCTTCTTGTGCGTGTGTGTGTCTGTGTGTGTGTGTGTGTGTGTGTGCGTAATATCGACTGTTGAATCAACTGCTGGGCTATCAGTATGCTGTGGCAGTGGCGGTGGCCTAAGCCTACCTCGAGTGCCCACTTCAGCGCTATCAAGTGCTTTCTTTGGTTGCCCTTTTGTTGCAACAACTGTTTGTAAACAATCCGAACTTGCCGAAAGCAACAAATAATTTGTAGACTGATAAGACTGCCAGAATACTGATAGCTTTATTCCCTAAGATTATGATAACACGAATGGCAAATTTATATATGTATTTCTATTTATGATTCATAATTAATATCATAAAATAATTGTTGTATTTTTCTATGTGATTTACATCAAAGTTAAAAATGGTTAAAGTATTTATTATATTTTCATCTTTGGATTCTATTTTTATTCAATTTAAGCGAGTGAGTGAGTTTGACTTACGGGACATGTCCAAGGAACTTTTTGGGTAGTATTTATAGTAAGATAAGATTTTTGATAAAAAAATATGCATTCCTTTTTGTTTTGTATTTCTTTGAATAATTAAATTGCGCTTCATTAAATTGTTTATTATTGTCTTTATTTAGTCAGCTTTGATTTTATGGAAGTGATAAAAACTTTTTCTGTATGAGTTTTAAATATTCTAATTAATAGAAACTATCTTTTATTGTTAATTTATAACGAGAGAATCGTGCGATAACGTGTCTAAAGAATTTAAAATATTTAAGCTATTAGCTATTTAATATAATGATTATATTATCATATAATATGAGTAAGTCAATTTTAATAAACTTTATATATTCTATTTTTGATTTCTTTAGGTTTGAACAATCATTTAAAGAAAGGAATCAAACTCTAATTATAAATAAATTCAACAAACAACCACAACTTGTTTTCGTTTATATTATTGAATCACTTGAATAAAAAGGAAAACAAACTAAAGACAATCCAACCAATTTAAACACATATCTTTAGCAGCTAAAATTGTGCTCTTCCCAGCCAACAATAAATAAATCTACCACCAACTATTAGTCTAATATACATATTATAAGCGGCTATCACAGTTGATGCATCACTTTGGCATCCTTTGGCCATTTGGGTCCATTAACGTGGCTTGAGCACTTGAGAAATGTGGCCAAAATAGCAGCTGCGTTGGCAAAGGGCTTGCAGCGTTTTTGATTTGCGCTTTTCAAAGTCATTAAAGCCAAATTAAACGGCCACAAAACGAACTCGGCTCAAATGGCAAATTATTCACTGTCAGGCGGTGCAAACGAATGCAAATGCGAACTGCGCAGGCGAACTGAATGCAAGTCAAACAATTGCGGCACAAAATATTATTGCCAAATGATAGGCATGCCCCTCCGCTCGGTTGCTGCCTCCCCCAAAATAGAAGCGAATCGATGAGGTCGCTGATAAGACAAAAGCCATTGCAGTGCAAGCGAGAGAGACGAGAGTGAATTGAACAGACGATCAACTTGGTTCGGTTTCGCATTCAAGGCGAGTAGCTTCAGGTCCTAACTGCCGTCAATTGTTGACTTTAATTTGTTTTATTGGCGCAGACTTCAACTCCAACTACAACTGCGACTGCGACTGCGACGAAATGATGGAGATAACGCTAACTAAGCGGGTCAGGGCCTGGCTGCCACTGGCCACACAGCCGCTATTGTCTGGTGGCAGGCAAGAGGCGAGCAGTATGGGCACACACGTCGTATACGCAACCTGAGCACAAACCCATTTCCATGACAATTGAGCCACGGCAACAAGTAGCTCAGATATTCTATAGTTTTCGTCCGTTAATACCTTTAGGAAGTCAAAGTCCACAGCGAACTAGCAGCACAGACAAAAGCCAAAAGTCACAAAATCTGTGCTCGCATTTACAATAACAAAAGGCGCATTTCGTGGCGAGTTTTCCTCAAGGCGGACAATAGACAGGTCTCTCTCTCTCTCTCTCTCTCTCTCTCTCTCTCTCTCTCGCTGCTTAGGGGAGTCTCTGGGAGACTAATCAGAATTGTAAGTAGTGCTGCATCCACTTATCTTTTATGTAAATTACCTGCCATAACAATTTCTGACGGTCTACGGTTACAATCGGTCTGCGACTGTGAAGATTCAAGGAAATGCGAATAAAAAATCAAATACATTCAAGTGTGCATATAAAAATACGAGCACAGGGCACAAAAGCAAATTATTGTCGAAATGTTTAATGACAAACTGTTGATGCCATGTCACGAACTTTCCTCTGGCTGCCCAAAAACAACCAAACACAAACAGCAGAAGCTGTTGCCTCTGCTCTGTCTTCTGTCTTCTGGCAGTCGGTTCACGAGTTTGTAACGGATTTGCGTTCACTTGGCAGCGCATATCCAATATCCAGATATCCAGGCACTTCCATCAGTATCAGGTTCATGCCCATGACTCCAGAGTCTCTATTGTGGCCGCCACAGAGACAACAAAGTGTGCATGATGAGCAATGGCTAGACATCAACAAATTGTCTTCGAGAAATAAATTTAGGAAAGCGCGCTCGCTCAAATTGGCAACTTGGCAACTTGGCAGCCTGGCAAACTCCACCAAGATGAATTGCGACTTTCGACTTGATTGAAATCGGTTATTCAACTTTGTCATTCAAATAATAAATGAACTGCGAGTGCTCAATAGAGTGCACAACTATCTAACCGAAGGGGTTGGAGGCAAAATGCGACTGCCAAACATTCAACAATTCCCTTCATATTAAACGTCAAAATTGCAATAATAAATTTATAAATAATAATAAATTACAAAATAATACGCCTATTGAATTGAATTAAATATTTGCTAGTATAGTATACTCAGACATAAATATTTAACTTTTATTATATACATTATTAATAGTTTCATTGATTGAATTTTATATCAAATAGATATTCATGTTTTTGACTTCTCTGAAATATGTTTTAAGCACTTTTATCGTAGTTGGTTAAAGAATTTGACACATATTCCGATCTATCATGTGTCGATCAGTGATCTGGCGCAACTTTCGCATACTTTGTTATACATTTACTTGAACTTCACTTTCATTTAAGTACTCGCTCAGTGGGGGAATCTCCCGCAGACTGTCTGCGGCATTGACACAGTGAAGAGAGCTCTGCAAAATTCCAAGAAATCATTTGGTTACGCATTTAATCATCGCACCTGAACCTCAAAAAACATCGCGCTGGTTTTGTTCTTCAGCACATATGTATTTACATCTACAGACTGTGAATTACTTTTATATTAATGACTTCCATGGAAGTAATCCCCAATTTCTCGCAGAGTATTTTCCTTCTTGTTTTTGGGGCTAAGGTCAAAGCAAAATGTTGATGGGGGCGCGCTGACTTGAGAGATGATTTCATAGATCTGGTTTCATCAGCCAAAGAAAAGAGGGTAAAAAGTGAAAAACAAATTACATATGGATTCGCACATTGCATGCATATCGGATCGCTAATATCGGCGGAGTCGGCGGCAGTCGAAAATTGAGAAACGATTATCAATGCGATGCAAATCGCAATCGCGGATCGTGTGTTTTTGTCACAAAAAGTCATTGCGCCGCAAACTATTGCAGCAGCATCCATCTTTATCTGGCAATTCAATACAAAATCACATGATCATATAGAGTGCATTGCACCGGGCGCTATTTCAGGGACAACTCGTGTTAGTGTTCCGATGATATCCATAATACGATGAGTACAGTATGGACCTGGATTTGGGTTTGGAGGCGTCGGCTGGAACACCTTGAACTTCCACTGACCGATGCGACAACCGGCTTGCCAGGGAGCAGAAGTCCGTTCTTAATTTATGCGCTAAGCCTGCTAAGATATTCTAAAATACCCCCAAATACTCGAGAATACTTCGAGAAGAATACGAGAACGTATTACTCGCAAGCCACAACACAACCGTATTTCAATGCATTGCGCCTGCAGATCTCGCTAGTTATACGAAATTCTGCGATATGCATGAGATATTTGGCGCCGATTCTCGAGCATACGAAATGCCTCCACACTCGACTCGGATAAATGCAAACAAGATTCTAATGCAATGTTACTATCTATATATTGTATATTGTATCGAAAGGTGCCATCAAGTCGGCGAAATTCCTTTAATGCGCATCTCTGCGCGGTTCAATGTTTGACATTGACATGTGCCAAGGCTTGCTGCGGGTTCTTCCCCCCTCCTCCCCTCCACCCTCTAGCTTCTATCTGCAATCTGTGCACAAACTATAAACAAGCGAACCCATTTACCATATTGCCATCGTCTTATCGTCTTCACCTTCGTCTTGACCGCCTCGCCAAATGGCTCAGTTTGCAGCTCGCAGTTCTCACTTCTCAGCTCGATTCTCAGTTGTAGCGCCATGCGGGCGCAGCATGCAAAGAATCAAAAGACCCAGAGAACACAACCAGCCAGGCTTGACTGGCCAAACACAACAAACAGCCAAATGGTTAAGGCAAACACATGTGCTGGGCATGTGTGAATCTTTCGCTCAGATCCCGTGCCTGCCACACCACCAGGCGTTGGCGTAGGTGTGAGACCGATTTCAGGGGGTGTCCTTGGTCCTCGGCAAGGGTTGTCGTCTGCCAACTGATAAACCCAAAGTACTCAATCTTTAGCTCCTAGAACGTGTCAAAATCACGCTCTTCTAATGGGCACACTAAAGGTTCATAACTATTATTTTTTGTTTAAAACCTGCTTTAGATTTTATCTTGAATATAACTTTTTATATTTTACAAGTACATTTAGAAGGTTTCAATAGTTATGATTTATGCTTAACACATTTGCATTTCAAAACATTTTAAGATTTTCATAACATGCTCCATTTAAATTGTAATATATTTTTCGACGGAAGAAATCTATAAAATTCAGCTTACACATTTTTTATAAATAAACCATTTACAGATGACGTAGTTTGATCTAAAATTCTTTTCAAAATTAAGTGTAAACTGACAAAGAATATGGATGTCGTATTAATTTCCTGCATTTTCGAGTCTGTTCGACATTTTTCTGAATACTTTACCCCTATAGGCTGTAACTACATTGAGCACAAATACTAACACATATAAAATCTTCAACCAGTTGAACATGATTTTCCTGGATACTGATGTAATTACAAATTGTATTTACTACCGAATTAATTTATTAAATTCGCCTTACAGATTTAAAATCTTTAATCCGTTGAACATGATATTTCTGAATACTTTTCTAGACTGTCTTTTCGTCTTACACAAATCGAAAAATTAATCAATTAAAGACAATGTATTTGGATCTCCAATTGTTTGCGAAATGAAATCTCAGCTAATGGCCGAGTATGGTGGGCGTTTAAACTATCGGTATTTCTAGTGTTATTTCCAACACATGGATGTTCTCGAACATTTCTCGATAATTCACACCGTCCCGCTCATATGTGTTTATACCCAGTGCTGGCCTTTGGCTCACCTCTGCGCTACCTTCGACTTTCAACTCAGGCTGGTTCCCATGGCTCGACTCGAATTGAATTCCCGCCAAATGCGAAACTCCAGCAGCGCCTCGCTAAACAAATTCTAGCGCCTCTACCTTTTTGGTAACGTATGGCGGCTGGCGATGATTGGAAAAACAAGCGGAACTGTTAACTAGGACATGTGTGTGAGCAGAGCACGTCGAAGCAAGGCGAAGGTGCGATCTGTCTGTGTGTTGTTGTGCCACATGATAATGTGCAGTTCTATGGTAAATTTGGTCATAGTGTGTGCGCTTTTCCCATAGCGCCAGGCGTGCCAAGGGATTTCTCAAGGAAAATTTCACATGCAAACACATTACGCGACGGCGCTTGCCGAAAAAAAAGAAGAAAAACACACGAGTCACAGTTGCATATGTTGTTGGGTTTGGTTCGTGCTAAAGGATCTTCCCACCAGGCCAGAACTGGCCAGCCAGACGGGCACCAAGAGCAGCGCTCTCAGCTGGTTATTCAAGAAATTTCCATGTGGTAATTCCTATCGCTCGCTCTATCGATATTAGCAGCATTATCATAAAGAGCGATTTTATAACTAGGGTTGCCAAAAGGCGGCGACGACTTTTTCCCACCATCACTCTGTCCATGTGTGAGGGAAATCCTTGCTATTGGTTTTTTGCTGCCGCTGCTGCTGCTGCTGCTGCTGGGAAAACGCCCGACTCCCAAGACCAAGACCAAGACCAGAACCAAGTTCCCGCAAGTACCTGCGACAACACGTGGCCAGTAGCAAGGCTGGAATTCAATCATTATTAGCCCGCTCGCACTCTGAACTGTGGTCATCTCGAGTGCACAGGTTGTAAAGATTTCTGGTGTTGTCGTTGTTGTTGTTGTTGTTGTTGCCTAGCCACACCCACCCGTTTCAAGCCGCACTTGACTCTATGCGCCGGCGCAGGCTTTTGCCGTCCTCATCACCTCGCAGCGCGGCTCAGCGGGACAACAGGTAAACACAACAGGTAAACATTTGCCAATTAAAACAGCCTGTTGCTTCCGACACGCGTCAAGTGTGCGCGTTCCCATTTCTGAGCACTGTGTTTATTGTCCTGTTTCTGCCACAAACTGCCTGTCGCATTGGCTTCCACTTTGCATATACGCCAAGGATCTAAATCCAATACAAATTTATAGTCAGGAAATGTTGATGGTGCTTAAGAACATGCCTACTCAAAGTCAATTTATATTCTTTAATATAAAAAATAATATTATTGTATTATTTAGCCAATGCAATAGATGCTTAGCTTATATTTTTGTTACCTTAACTCCTCTTTCTCATATGGAGACTTTTAATTACGAATTTTCTATTTTCTATTTTGTTTTGGGTTGTGAGCATTATTTGATTTATTTTGTTTTCTACAGCCATTGCACTGGTTGTCGTTTCAATTTTTAAAATATTTAATTGTGAGCATGCCTATTACTAAATCGTTAATATAAAAAAAAACATTCTAGTGGCTGCGAGTCGTTTTTTTCTCTCTCATTTTCAAATAAGACATATCGCAAAGATATTTATCCAAATGTTGACTATTAAATTGCTCTTTTTGATTATTCATAATAAAAAATTTCCAATGCTAATTTATCTGCGGAATCGATTGATATTCAGCTATCACATACACTTGGTCGACATTTATTTTACCTTTATATTAAGAACACAAGTCAAACTTGACCAGAGACCTATATTATTACTATACAGCATTAATTACGTTGCCATGGCGCTGACATTGATCTTTATACAACTTGAGCAACATCTTGAGTTTGAGGTTCAGTTTTGAGTGTGAAAAAACTATGAACAAATTTAGCAAATTTAGGTGTTAACATTCGGAGTTCGTGTTGTGAATCCAAAGCCACTGCTGGACGACGAGTCCGCGTCCATCATATTGATATTGGCGTCATGTGGATCGGTCGGCGGTCCTGGATTCCGGAATTGGTCGGCCGAGATGCGGGTGAGCAGAATGCCAACGCCCTCGATGAGGGAGAGCAATATGCCGCCAATGATGGCACTGCCAGCCATCGAGGCAAGACCGTTGCGTGCTGCCAGAATGCCGCCAGTGGCTGCGCCACTGATAATGGAGTTCCACGGATCCTCCTTCTTGCGAAAGTGCACCAGAGTGCAGTCGATGGTGCTGAACATGCCGCCCCAGGCTGCGAAATTACCGGCAATCACCGGCGAACGCGACTTGACGGCCGCCAAGCTGCCAACGAGGCGTCGACCCAGCCCCTGAGGTGCGTTCCTGAAGCCCTTGATGGCCTGAAAGATGCCTCCGCCGATGCAGCCCATGGCGAAGGCGCCGCCAGAGTCGTCGACAATGCGGTACGGACAAGGTTCACGTGAATACTCCTCCATATTGTGTGAGTGGGAGTGCTTTTTGGCTCTGGTTGCAGTGGAGGTGGTGAATGTCGATTGTTGGCTGCCTAAACTCGATCGATGTGGTCAAAAGCAAAATTTAACAATTTAACAATTTTAACAAATTTATCAATTGTCTGTGTTTGTTGATTTTGAGAGATTTGAGAAAGAAGAACGTGCTTGTAACATGACACTTAAATCGACTAACAAAACGAGAGACGCAATCTCACAATGAGTGAAAGCTCAATGCTTGTCGACTAAAAATGAGATGAGATTACAGCTGCAATGGCAATTATCACAAAAGAGCTTAGGAGTGACTAAAGAGAATCGATTCTAAAACAAATGGAGTAGAAATTATTATTTGAGCCAACTTATTACGAAATCAAGTGAACTAATCAATATAATAAATAAGTGAACAAATACATGAACAAATTTAGAAGAATTGATTTGAAGGCTACAGTTAATAAATAAAAACTTAACAAAATATATAATAATAATAATCATAAGACTAAACAGAAACATTATTTTCTTTATTTCAAAACAAATAAAAATGTTGCCTTTTAACAAATGAAATTAAGCACTACAACTAAACGTTAAAAGCTTGTGACTTGCAGCAACAGATATACTGAAAAATGAATGATTGAGTAGACAAAAAATTTAATTGCCCAGACAGAAATATTTATATAATTTAAATTAAATAATAATTAAATAAATAAAAAGTATAATGTCCATCTAAAGAATGACTAAATGTTTAATAAAAAAAGACCGATTTTATCAAAAGCGAATAGGAATGATCAAGAAATACATGGCAGATATTCGCAACAATAATTCCCTGCTGACTTCAATTTGCGTAGTTAATATTTTGATTACTCCGGTAAATGCGCTGCCCTCTAAAAATGGCTTTTAAAAGCATATTCATAAACACGCTGCCCCGATAAGTCTTCGCTGTGTATGTCATTATCATATTATGATCGTCATCATCAGCTGCAGGCCCCTCGAGTCGGGTCCGAGTTGATTTCAGTCGAGTTGACAAACACGGCACGGCAAATTACTCGAATTAACATATATGTATACAGAATCACTTAAAACAGGGCCAGTCAGTCAGTCGAGGCGAGGTAAACAAAACGAAACGCACGTGGGGCAATCAAGGGGCTGAGAGTAGATGTGAGAAGAGGAGGACGGGGGGGACTAGACTGGGGTTCGGTCGGGATCGGGCAAGAGCTTCGATAAGCGTTGCACAAGAGGTTAAATAGCAGAGCACAGCAAAGCGTAGTTAACCATAAAATTTACTGGCACAGCCTTAAGGTCTGGCACGCAGCTGGATGGTTGTCTGGAAGAGGTTTTTGATTGAGGTGGCTACACAAAGGCAAATGGTGGGAAACGGAAACAATGCGACCGATTGTCATCGAGTCCAGAAGCTCTGAGCACCGATTGCCCCATACTAAGTGTATACATACATACGTAGTTCTCCATGCATAATTATCACGCGAGCATAATCAAAAATTGCTGCGACACAACTGTGTCCACAGCACAGAGACATTGAGGGGGGCGATTCTCAGTATGCTATAGCTACACACTATATATGTAGATGGATATCGCAACTTGCAGTGCTCTTTACAACAAGGTGTCAAACGCTGACAAATGAAAGTGAAACCCGCCCAAAAAACAAAATCAAATGAATCGAAATAAAGGGACACCTGGACACACACACACAAACACAAACACACACACTTTTACACACTGATTATTGCCTAGCGCCAGTCTCCCGAGGAGGTCTGCGTTTTCTCTCCCTCACTCTCTTCGATTCTCTGGCTGACTGTCTGTCAAGTTGACATGTAAATCGTTAGAACGTGCTGGATTGATTGTTCTCACTTTAACGCGTTTATTGATTGTCCTCGATCCAAATGGGGAATGGGGGAAAGGGGGAACGATCACTGATCATTTGTCAGACGAGTCGTTGCTTGATAAACTTGTGTAATTTGTAATTGTAAATACGCGAGCTTGTCAACTGGGCACATTGTTGTTCACAGTCCGTTAATGTGGGCACATTATGTGGAAACTGTTCAAAGGATTGGCAATTTCTACGAAGGATTTGATGGTCAGATTCTCACGAATTCATTTGGTTACTTTCATGGGAATCATTTGATTGCTATCTTCACAAACTGCCTTTTCTTGTCGAGTAAATAGCAATTTGTTATTAGGGATGTGTTCTAAATTTTAATTTAATTTCATATATAATTTTTATTAAAAATCATCTTTTAATTCTTATTATACATTATACTCAATTCAGTCGCTGGCATTAATTAAATCCGAGTTTCCGCAATCACCTGCCAGAAAGCGACAGCTGCTGTTATGCAATTTCAATTTGGCAGCTAGCGGAATGCATCTGCATACGGATCGGGGAATCTCATTTACCTGGACATTCAAATGCGGCTGCACATGCCAAAATGCGAGCATAAACACAATGCCAAAACAATTGCGGTTGCATTACCCTAGAGAGCGCTGGGGGAATATGAAAATGCCAAATCAAAAGGCAGCATCAACAAAAGGACTCAGGTAAGCGCAAGGACGAGACGCTGCCATCGAGACGGTGGCATGCCGCCAAAAAATGAAAGAATAAGAAAAGAGAAGTAGGAAATGAAGCGCAGGCGCTGTCGAATGGTGCACTATTGTTTGCCACACTCTCTGCCCCTCCTGTCCTGTGCCGTCCTTCCCCTGGTATCGCTCCCTACATCGACTGCTGTGATTATTTTGATGACGCTCAGCGTTTTGTTCCTGTCGCCCATTGTGCAGACGCCCGCAGATGCAAGTCAACGTCCGAGTCGGAGTTCTGAGTCCCTCTCTCTCTCTCCCGCTCGCTCTGCAAACAGATGCACGTCTTGCCAAAAATCCCCGTCCCTATTCCTGGCCAAGACGGGCCAAAGGAGCAGCTGCCAATGCCAAGCCACCAACGCGCCAGCCAAGCCAACACCCTCAAGGGCAGCATCCGAACACGAATCATCACCATGGTTGACAGTTTTTTTTTGCTTTCAACTGATTTGTGCTGCCTGCCTCAAGACGACGCAGATGCAATGCGATGCTCTCTGGACAATTTCCTTGGTTTTCCACTGGCATTGTTGGGCCTGGCCCGACCGTTACACACCGGTCTAATGAGGTTTTCCTTTTTTTGCTTTTCTTTTGTCCTGGGTATTTCTCTGCTTGTTTTTTGCAGGCTGCCCAACGTCGTCCTGCTACTGCTGTCGAAAGGTGTTAAAAATGCTGTCAATATGGGCGTAATGCTCGACCTAAACTCTAGCTTTGTGATTGCATCAGTTTGGTGTTAAGACTGCTCCAGTTTCAAACACTTGCAATTGTCGAATGAATATATCGGAGAAAACCACAGTTTAATTAAATATGCCTAAATGATATTTTTGCTGCTCAACTACAATTTATTCTTTTATTGCTGCCGATGCAACTAGGAGAAAAACTATCATTTTATATTACAAAGTTCTTATTTAATAAAGATCAACGTATACGTTCCCAGCTACACCTCTTTTTCTAATGATTTCACTAATTATAATATATTGTTCTGTCTTATGTTTGCTAACTTGCTAGCCCAGGGAGCCCAGGAATGCAGTTTTGCTATGCAGTTGACAGTTACTTATTTTTTGCAATCGCTTAACCGAAACCCTGCAAATCTGTATCTAATTGCATAATTTGATTAAATGTATTCATTGCGATTTAAAGAACATATTCTTCATTCGAGGCTTCAGTCAAATGTGAAACTCTTGAGCAAAATTAAGTGAAGCAAGAATGAATTATCGATGGATTATATTTTGGCTTTCTAAACTTAATTTTCTCCTTCTATGGCTATCGATGCAGCCAAGGGAAGCAAGTGGCGAATACTGTAAAGCTTTCTATAATTGCGATGACGGAACAGTGAAAACAGCATGTTGCGGAGTTGGCGCGTGCAATATATTTTGTTGCGATTGCACTTGTCGAAGTCGACGGTATAACTTTACCTTACAAAATTCATATTCTGTTTATTACAATTACATTGCTTTTTTTTTTGTCGAAAACGAAGACGAAGAACAAGTAGATCTGGATAAAAAATGACTGACTGACAAACTTCGCGATGACTGCAGGTAAATTCTACACATCTTTCTCCAATGAGAATTCTAAAGGAAATTATTCCTCCTGATTTTTAGTTATTACTTATATATTACAATACATTTTATTTGAAACGATTAATTCCACTTTTAAAGCCATTGCGCCCCTTTTTAAAGCAAAAAATAATAAAAAACAATAATGCAATACAATTTCTCTTTTTATTCTGGCCTATGTAAGGAAGGAAGGAGTTTGTTGCCCTTTATCAGATGATTCAGCTGAGTAACTTAAAAGTATTTCATTTTTAAAGCAACACTTGCTAGACTTATTTTCTTTTCTTTGGTATGCAGTTAACAATTACATAACTCAATCGTTTCATCGTCACCCTGTAAATCTGTATCTAATTGCATAATTTGATTATATATATTCATTCAATTGGGATTTAAACAACATTTTCCTCATTGAAGGCGTCAGTCAGACGTGAAACTTTAAGAAAACCTGAGCTTAACCAAGTGAAGCAAGAATGGAATATGTCTGGTTGATATTTTTGCTGTCTAATCTCCAATTTTTCCTTGTATTGCTATCGATGCAACCGAGGGAAGCAAGTGGCGAATGCTGTGGACGAAATATGGATACGAACAAATGCTATGACCACACGTTCCCGACTCCCTGTTGTGGAGTTGACAGTTGCAATATGTTTTGCTGCAATTGCGTCTGCCGTATGCCACACAAAAAGTAAAACCTCTATTTTATACTATATAATTCGAATTCAGTTAAGAGGAATTACATTGATTTTGTTGTAGGAAACATTTCGGTGGCTAACGTTACAGAGGATATAGACGGTAAATATTCATTTTGTATCGATTTAAATATTCAAAGTTTTGACTAATATGCATTTATCTAGAAGATCACATCGTGATGGATACAGATAAATTCTTAACCTCATTCTCGTATGAGAATTCCAACAGAAATAGATCCCACATATTACAAAGATGTTAATGTAGAAATATGTTACATAATATTTAAAACACTTTATCGTAGTGCAACGCATTCTGCTGCAATCGTTGAAGCACAGCTTTATCGATAAGACAATAAGTTTTATTATATTTATATTTGGTTAAACATAAATCCAACAGAAATATTATAAATTTTAGCTATTAGTTAATCTTTTCCGCCATTTAATTGGCTCGTTATTCCATGTCTTCCGCTTCCTGGCGACCTCCTGCGACTTAATCGCCACAACAGTATTGTAAAATCGTAATATATTTTGTAACTACTGTTTTAGGAGACACATTTAATAGGCTAAACAGCACGCTTAATATACTATCATAATCGTACTAAAAATAATTGGAAAGGGGACAAGAATATGTAAGGCAACGCGTTGACACAGACAATGTACATAATGCTCAGGCATTGACAGGATAACGAAGCATGAATAGGCTCGAAACCTGTGCGAATCTCCCCCTCGAATGTCGGAGTCGGAATCAGAGTCAGGATAGAACAGAGCGCGAGCAGATGCCAAGTGGCAGGCATTCAGCAGGTCATGAGGATGCGGAGCTTCTTTTTTTATATCATTCTGGGGGGTTGCTGGGGGTCATTCACAATTGGGCGAGAACAAAGGATCACAGGTAGCTGCTGGAGGGGATTAAGTGAAGCGGCACCCGCACATAATCAACGTTGTCGTCATCGTCGCCAGGTGATCCAACTTTTTGATTTCTTCTGGCTAAGGACATTGATACGCCGACATCGTTTTCTTTATTCTATACTTTATTTGGGATTCCTGGAAGCAATTCCTTTCGCTGGCTTTTCAAAACATTTACTCCAATGTGTCTGCTCAGTCGATGTGTCTGTCTGTCTGTCTGTCTGTCTCTCAGTCTCTCCTTTATTGTGTCATGAGGTCCTGCGTTCTATTGATTGTGCAATGCACCCGGTCCAAGGCCCGTGGCAGTGATTTTATTTGTAGTTTGTGTGTGTCCGTGTCTCTTATTATCTCTGCTTCGTTCTCCATTCTTCGTTTGGCTTCGATTTCGATTTATGGATTGCCAGTTCTTTGTCCGTGCCAAAAACTCGGCTCTGCAGTTGTTCCAAGATCTGCTCTTGGGGTAGCAATCAACCATTCATTGTCATCGACATCACACATCGTATATCTTGGTCCACAGATTGTTTTCTTTCCTGCTACATTCTCTATATTTTTATTTTTTTGGCAATGCACCGGGCCAGGCTGAAATAACTGAGAACAGCCGAGAGACAAGTAGACAACGATAGTTTGGAAAAGCTAACGAAACTCCAAACTGTCTTAAACACTCTTTGGCATTCTGCTCACTTTTTGCGCTCCATTTGCCGCCATCATCTGCTGACCTATAACTGCTCTCGCAACAATAGAGAGCATTACCTTTTCAGGGCATTGTCAGGCAGACAAGGTGCAAAAATAGGACCATAGTGCGCACCTGCCGAGATTCTAACGGCAATCAAGGGAATCTGGCGGAGGAAAAGGGTTTTTCCGATCGAGCAACTGTCTGATGAATGAAGTGCGTGTTTGGAAATCTCAATCTCTGCCAGACCATAATCCCTACCTAAGTCGATGCTAATGAGCGGGCGAAACCCGCAGGGGAATTTAAAGCAGGTACTTGCAGGACGACAAGTGCGATAGGGTTTCCATGGGTTGTCTGGGTTTAACCGCTTGATGAATGAAAACTTGGCGGGTTATTTGGCGATATCCTCGCGGGCAATTCCGCGAGACGACATTAGCGTTTTAGATGATCATTAGGTAGTTGGTTGCCATGCGCGTTAATTGCGCGGAATAACACACGTAATAACCGAAATAGCTGGGATCGCCCGTTAGGTGTGTAGGTAGAAGTTAGGGAGGCAAGAAATTCCCGCTAGAAAAACTCGCAGGACCAACCAATCGTTGCTTGTGTTTTGCTTGAGTTTCGGTGACTGCGTAATTGGATAAGCTGGGAAATTACTTTAAATCCAATGCGCTGATCCACATCCGGAGTGAGAGTGAGGGAAATCCATCATAGGGAAACTACAAAATGGAAATACAACAATCTCGATATATATACTTGCAGAGTTCCCATCACACCCAGCAGAGTTGAAGCAATATCATTTGTCATTCGACTGAGACAGAGAAGGAGAGAGAGAGAGTTGCGATCGCCCTTTGGGAAATTAGAATATTGCTCGCGGAATTTTTCGATTTTTGTGCGTTTTTGTCATCGCCTTGGGTTTATCAAAACTTTTGGGTTTGCTACATTTGCTTAGGTTTTTCTTTTTTGTGTTTTTGTGCGTTTCACACATTTGCCTGGGAAACTGTATTGGAAATGTGCGAGTGACTTGGTTTTTTTGATGACTGGGAAATCAAATTTGTTACTATGCGGGCTATGCTATGTTTTTCCTAAGGATGTGGACATGAATATGGGTAAAAACAAATCTAGTGCCTCCCAGGGTCCTGCCACGATGTGGGACAGTTGTTGTTTTGTGTGCATGTGAAATGAGGCAAGTTCACGATGGATAGAGGGGAAAAAAAGAGAGATTATACAATGCATTTGGAGGATATAAAAAAGTCAGAAAGACTCCCATGGAGATTACAGGACTAGGAAACTTGAGAGTAAATTTTGGGAGCAGCAAATTACTTTAACCTGCTTTTGAATGCCAGTCTAAATAATGAGCAGAACTTGATCGAGCAGCACATGGCATAATAAGTTAGAGAAAAGTGTCCCCCTAAGAGACATTGCTTGCTGCGACTATTTATAGTTTTACTTATGGCATTAGGTGCAATGTCAATTGTAGAACACAACACAGCACAACACAGCTCAGGTTCAATTTGCCTCCCCCTCCGGTGTGGCAGATGCGAGAGTGTTGCTGCCCGAAAACTACCCCAAAAGCGAGAAGCGAGGGAATCGACCAATTTGACTAGTGAAAAATGCCAGAGCTTATAAATAGAAATTGTTTCGAGTGCAAGCGAAACTCCAAATTCCATGGATGCTGGCAATACCTGAGTGTGAGATTGACAAGAGACTGCAGACTGGATACTCTAGACTCGAGACTTTGACGAGTTATTACAGCAGACCGAGAGTAATTCGAGTAGGAGAAGCTGCCACAAGTTATGAGCGTCGATCGGGAGGGAGAGAGCTTGGCTCATTACCTGGGAACAGGGAACACTGAGCGAGGGTGCGCCTGCGTGCCAAGGGATTCACCAAGCGTTCAACGCCAGCGCTGTCAGGTAACCCTGGCTGGCAGGTAGTGCAAGCGAGACAGAGTCAAAGACAGAGAGAGAGAGGCTGTGAGAGCAAAACGGAACGAGAGAGAACGCGACAAATGGGAAACACGCAATAAGGGTATGGGAAAAGTGCTCAAGTGTGCGTGTGAGCTGTTGCTACCTAGCAGCACACACGTGCGTCTGCATGTGTGTGTGTGCGTGTGTGTGAACTGAAGAAGAACCACCACCAAATGGGCAGACGTCAGGCAGTCAGCAGCCCCGCTGCCCGCCGCCGCTGCATATAAAAAGAGCTCGCTCTGCCCTCGACCTGTCACAGCAACCTCAGCGCTCGTTGAGTAAGCAACTCTCTCGTCTCGTCTCGTCTCGCCTCGATCTCGTCTCGATCTCGAACACTCGAATAAAGTGCACGGAACTACACACAACACAAGAACATTTTCACGTATCATCATCAACGACACCAAACATCACATCGCTAACATGGCCGTCAACTACAAGAGCTGCCCGCTGAAGAAGCGTCCCATCGTCTTTGTGGAGGAGCTGCCGCAAACGGAGGCCTTGGCCCTGACCAAGAGCTCACAGTTTGCCGCACAGCAATTGCCACAGGAGGAGCAGCCACAGGATCTCTCGCTGAAGCGCAAGGCCAGCGCTCTGGATGACTTTGAGGATTACGAGCTGCCGGCAAAGCGTGAATACGTCCTGAATCTGTCCAAAACACAGATGGCAACGACGCCAACCCGCCGTCCCAGCTCACCGCTCAGCTCGGCGCTGCTGTCGCCGCCTGCCGAGCAGGAGGATTATCAGCCCACCGACATCCACATGCGCGGCTTGACCGCAGCCACCGCTGGCTACACCACGAATCCCTATCAATCGGCCTTCGTGATGGCCGCCGGCTGCAATCCGATCTCCGCCCTGTGGAGCAGCTATCAGCCGCACTTGAATGCTGCCGCCTTCCCATCGCCAGCCAGCTCGCTGGCCTCGCCGCAGTCGGTGTACAGCTATCAGCAGATGACGCCGCCGTCGAGTCCCGGCTCGGACGCCAGCTCCGAGCCCGAGGATCTCTCGGTGCGCAACGACATTCCGCTGCCGGCGCTGTTCCACCTCTTCGATGAGGCACGCAGCAGCAGCCTGGCCTCGTCCTCCGCATCCTCTGCCTACTCGTATGCCGCCTCCAACAGCTCCAGCTCGAGCAACTGCAACGCCTCCTCGAGTGCGGCTGCGACGGCGGCCAAGAACTATCGCTACAAGTGCGACAACTGCCAGAAGATGTACTCCACGTCGATGGGTCTGTCCAAGCATCGCCAATTCCACTGCCCGGCCGCCGAGTGCAACCAGGAGAAGAAGCAGCATTCGTGCGAGGAATGCGGCAAGCTCTACACCACCATTGGGGCGCTCAAGATGCACATTCGCACCCACACGCTGCCCTGCAAGTGCCCCATCTGCGGCAAGGCCTTCTCGCGACCCTGGCTGCTGCAAGGACACATCAGGACGCACACCGGCGAGAAGCCCTTCCAGTGCCCCGACTGTCCGCGCTCCTTCGCCGATCGCTCCAATCTGCGCGCCCACCAGCAGACGCACGTGGACGTGAAGAAGTACGCCTGCCAGGTGTGCCACAAGTCCTTCTCCCGCATGTCGCTGCTCAACAAGCACTCCAGCTCCAATTGCACCATCACAATTGTCTAGACTGGTCTGTCTGCAGACGGCTCTCCAACATTCCGCTGGCAAGGATCTAAACCAAACAAACTGACGACAATACAAAGACCTCGAAAGCCCATCTCAATAGTTAACTCTGTACTCTAAGCTCTCTCTCTCTCTCTCTAATCGGTTTTGGTGCTATAGCATAATACTCTCTATTTATTTCGTTTATAGCTTCTAAGTATTCTGTACATTTGCCCCCCACATTTATCAGACAGCATTTGACCAAATTGTAAGCGTTTAGCTCTTAGTTTTTATTTAACTGCTATTTAATTTATACACATATAGTTATGTTTAGACAATGTTTATCCTAAGATATTTTAAGCGAATATTATATATTTTTTATAAGAATAAATATTAAAACTCGACAAAAGAAATTTCAAACTGTTTTCTTAATTCCAAATGCAGCAAAGATAATCTCTAAATGATTATTGTATAGTTTTTCAATTTCAGCATGATAAAAAAATGAATTTCGAACAATGCAAAGCAAAGCAGAAATATCAAGATAATCTGCAAATTTCAGTACGATAAAAAATTGTTTCACTTTGTTTCAATTTCTTTGGGGACGGAAATGCAATTTCTATTTCCGTTTTGCTCGGATTTCAACAGCTGAGAACTGGCAACAATTTCTCCAGCTATTCCATAACATATAATATTCTCCACGAGCAGCAAAAACACCTTTAGCAAAGGCAAACAAATGAATGTGCTGCACTTTCAATTTCAGTGCGGGTTTGAGGAAGATCTTCCTCTTTACCCGCCCCTAATATTTCATCAAATCATATCAGAGAGTAGATTTTTGCACCTTTGGCAAACGCAAATATTTAATTAGCTGCCCCTTTGACAACAATATCAAAAGGTTTCCTGTGCTCCTTTTCAATCCGGCAGCAATCCTTTTGCTCCTCGCATTTGTTTACACAGAGGATACACGACGCATGCGCTGCGACGCAGGTGATAGACGTACCAATAGGACAACAAGGACAACGACAAGGACGACGTCGACGACGACAACGACAACGGCTGCTTATCGAACCCTGTATTTGAACTAACTGATTGACATGGCAGACGACAGACTGGAGTCCTTAGGTTCCAGACTATAGACGGAGAATTTGTAGCCTGAGCTTATCTAGGCACACTTAGAAAACATTCGAGACTACGACTTGATAATGGAAACGCATTGATTATGTTCAATTACCTGTCTTCCATCTGTCTCCGATAAGCTCTTTTACAGGTTGCCTTGGTAGTCACGTTCACTCGGGAGATTATAGAACAAATTCAGGCGGCAGATTTAAAGGATACGTACATTAGTGACATTTTGCAGCAATGGCAACACCTTTCGACCATAAATAAAACACATAGAAAACGCAAACACACATGTTCCTAGAACTACACCTTGGCCAGGCACAACTCAGATCCAAACAAAAAGCAATAATTTCATTCTTTTTCTACTATTCCTTTTAGTCGTAATCAGAGCGCGTCGCATGTGCAATTGCAAAAAAAGAGAGAAGTTGAACTAAGCGAAGGGACAATGCGAGTACCGCTATGACACAAAAAACACCTTGCGCACCTTTAGCGAAACGGAAAACCCAAAAGAAGTCAGCTTCACCTTAAAGCAGTGAGATGCGTACACTGAAAGAAATAATCGACTTTTTCAAATACAGATTGTTGTGATATTTCCCTAGTGATCTATGGGAAATATATTTTAAAGACCTTTATTTAGTTTCAATCTTATAAATCATACTCTATTGAAATCTTGAGTATATCAGATATTCTAGAAAAAAACTTATTAATTGGGATAACAATTTGCTAAACAATAATTTGACTTTAATACTTCATTATGTTGCTATAATTACAGGGATTTTCCTAAACTAATCATTAATTCGTTAATGAATTTAATCTAATTTCTTAACATATTGTAGTAAACATTAAATGAAATTAAATTAATTTCGAAAAAATAAAATTATTTTAAGATGATTATTTTAATGTTCCTAGCAATTTTCGTGCAGTGTATCTGTCTGTACCTGTCGCCCTGTTGTCTGCCTTGGTGCCTTAGTTGGCTCAGTTGCCTCGTCACCTACTGACCCAGTACTGCGAATGCAGAAGTTCTTTGGCTTCATCTGCGCTGTGTGATGTGTCTGTGTGATGTGAGCCGCCTTTGTAGGGCTTGCTATTGTTGCGGCATCCTTTTGGTCCGGCTTTGGGCCAATGCCATTGTCCTGTGTTTAGCCGCAAAACTCGTAGCTAATCATTGCTCAGACAGCACAAAGCGCGCACACACACTCGACTCGGCTGATCTCGCACCAAAGTCAGAGCAAATCCTTTGATTGAATGACCATCAACAACAACAACGACAAGAAAAACAAGAGCAAGAAGCGGGAGATGTGGCAAGCACCTGAAGCTGAAGCTGAAGCTGAGGATGCACGCGGATCTGCTTTGGGGAGCAGATAACAAATTGCAATTGACAGAGGAATCCAAGTCGAGTCAATCGGGAACAAGATGCGATCGAATTCGCAACAAAACATACGAGTACGAGTCTTTTTGCCATACAAATCGATGGCTGGCCATGATACAAGTCACAGCATTTGTAATTGCCGGCATTGAGGAGCAGCACAGCAACCAACGGGCAGGGGGGCGATTAGGAGGCGGCATCGAGGAGGAACACAAGACAAAGTCGGGGCAATCAGTGAACGGCGGCGCATGTCACACAGCAACGGAAAACAAGTGAATGCATCAATATGAGCGACTCTTAGATACCCAGTAATTTAAAAGAGATTCTTAATCAAGTGGAAATATACAAAGAATATGATTGAAGGTGTGAAAAGTCAAGTGTAATACTATGCTAACAATGCAAATATTAGAATTCAGTAAAAAAAATATCACGTAGATTTCTTGCACAACATTTTAAATATTTCTGTATTTTTATTTGCAGCTTAAGTTAAATTCATTTAATTGCATTTGATTTATTTTCATGCACAAGCTAGGACTCATTAATCATTTCACTTGTCATTTATAGTTTTCTACTTATAATATTAATTTTAATTATATTGAATTCGCTCCACTTTGTAAATTGAATCGAATAAAAATAATGCACTTTTAAATATTTCTGATTTTACTACATTTTATTGAAAAGTAAATCGTATGTATGTAGTTTTCAAAATGTAGTGCTGCGAATTAAAATGTATTAATCATATCACTACTAGTTCCACAGCTATTTTAATTCTAAATAAATTTAATTGAAACTTTATCAACCCGCTTGACTCCTTTGAGGCTTACAGCGTGTGCTAAGCTCATGCAAAACAAACATTAGGAAATGCAATACGAATACGAGTCACAACAGTCACAGCAGCAGCAACAGCAACAGCAACCGCAGCAGCAGCAGCAGCCACTTAGGCAGTCACTCAGAGTAAGTCAGGCCTGGGCTGAGTTGCAGGCTGCATCTGAAGCCGTAGCTGAAGCTGGGGAGTCGTGGTCGTGGTCTTTGTCGTCGTTTAGGACGTCTGAGATTACGACGATTACGTTTTACTCCAAATTTGTATGCTGCCAGAGTTGTAATTGAAAAAGCATCAACATTAATCTTGGTAACTCTGGCGCACTCGTCGCCATCCACGTCGCATTCGCATTCGCCTTCGATTTCGATGGCGATGGCGATGTGGATTTGGATGTGGATTTGGATGTGGATTTGGATTCGGATTTCGTAACCCCCGCCAGAGCAGATCGAAGATAAGCAAACAGATGAAAACAAAACCAGTGGAGCAGTGAAGCAGTGAAGCGGGTGTCTCATGTGGGGGCTACTTTGCCTGCTGCCAAAACTCTCCGAACATGGCCAGCGAAAAGCAAAAACATATTGCTTAATCGCTGCGCGAAGATGTGGAGCATGGAGATATGATCTATCTCCCGACAAGTGGAGCTATATGTGATGTGATGTGATGTGATGATCGTCAAGCGATCGCAGCGCATAAATCAAATGCCTGCGGAGAAATTGCAGCTGACAGCAGAGCCACGAGTTGTTGACGTCCCAACGACGTCGTGGACAACTGTCTCTGGTACTTCTTCTGAGTACTCGACAAAATAAAAAAACATGAATACTTTATGGCTTTGGCATATGCAAAATGATCGTGGCCAGCATGCGACACCCATTTCCCCTTATGCTGTCAGCGTAGCGATCTTTTGGCCAGTGTCAGTCAACCAGACAGACAGACAGACAGACAGATGGACAGAGGGACAGTGTGAGCGACCTTAACTGTAAAGCACAGGCACAGACCGCATTAGGTTCTAGTTCTGCGCCTCGAGTTACCGCGCAGCAGCAAAAAAGACGTCGTGGCGTTAGTTGTGGCTAAGTGCAACTCATTGCAGTCTCGTCTCGCAGTCCTGCAACATCAAGTTGTCGCTGAGCTGAGCTCGATGAGCTAGCGATGACAGCGTGTCGTGAGCATATCTCCGCATGATCCCCAGTGCACTATTCTATGATCAATGTGAGCATCTCTAGATGGCAGTTCTCTTGCTTTCGCTCGATTCGTGTTTTGTTTTGGCTTTGGCTTTGCTGTAGATCGTCAAGCGTTGATAAATGTTGTTACTTGTCGTTGTTGCAAGTTGCTGATGTCGTTGCCAACATCGCCGATCGATGGGTGGTTATAGTTGACATCTCGTTTTGTGTTTCTTTTGGCTCATCATCGTCGGGCGACATGATCAATGAGCTCCAGAGACAAGAGCAGCTCTCTTGCTGCCACACACTGATTGCCCTTGACAAGTTGGTATTTCTGCACAGCCAAACGGTTAATTGTGGCCAATATCTTTTACTTTAATTAGTCTCTCTCTCTCTGTCTCACTCTCTGGAACTACACCCAATTTACTTCCTGCTTTCGGTTGGGCGGCGAACGCATCTTCGCGTCTTCAATTTGAATTTTATAAAGTCAGCGATCAAAAAATAAATATTGCATAAAGAAGCAAAAAAAAAAAAGAAGGGTAGAAAGTAGCGCCTCTCACAGCAGCAGCACGTCTACACAGAGCATATCCGATTCGTTAATTTGCAGGCAAATCGATTCCATTGCTCAGCGCCAAGATTGCATCTACTTGACACACATCGCACGCAAATCGATGCGGTAGCTTTTACAAAATACTCGCGCATACAGAGAATGTTACAAGACCCCCCTCTTCCCTTCCAGCAATAAAGATGCGATCCAACAACGATGAGCAATGCGACAATCCGACAATCCGATCCAAAAATAACTAGCAATAGCAATTCGATCGATCGACCAGAAATGCGACAGTCAGAAAGCAGAAAGCCTACGAACAGAAATGATTTATGTATGTGACTTTCTTCCCGCTATTGAAAGCAGGCCTACATCGCTGCCCTCCCCTTCCCCTCCAGAGAGACGCTTGGAATTTGTATGCTTAAAGCCTGCTTTAAATATATAAGATTTCTTCACTGCTCAAACAATCTTGTTCCAAATTGCAATGCCTGGAAGTGCATGGAACGGTAGTTCATGATGCCATCCAGTCCAATAAAATTCTATGAAAATATATGCTAAAAATCTGTTGCAAGAGCAGCAGCATTCACGTGCGAAGAACTCAACTGCAGAGTGAAAGAAAAAGAGTCTCTGTGTTGTGTGTGCTTTCTTCGACCCCACCAGCTAGACAATTGGTTGCTATGCAAATCCATTGAATTCAGTCCACCTGGATGACGCTGACGCTGAAGCCGACGATGACGATGACGTCGTCGTGCATAGATACCGAGTTAGTTTTTGGAAACTGAAATATGCATGAGTAGAGAAAGACTTTCTTCCGTTTCCGCTACACGTCGCTGCCTTCAAATTCTCTGCTTTAAGATGCATTTTATGAGACACACACTCAATAGAGAAGTGTGCGTCTGCCACACATCGTAAACTAACAGTTTGTAAAATGGTGAAACGTGTCCGTGGGGCAATTAACTTTATCTGCGTAGAGACGCACAACTGTTGGCCCGTCTGTCGATTCTCTCGTTACCTGTTCTGATTTGAGCACTGAAAGTGAAACCGTAAATTCGGCCCCTGAGACAACGGCCCTTGGCTATCGAATCAAACATCAGGTGTCGACTGTCGGCTTCTTCAGTTAAGCACACCCAAATTAGAAGTCAGCAATGATCATTTCATTGAGGCCGATACCGATCCCGATCCCGGCTGTCGGCGGCTTCATCAAATTTTGGTCAGTTCGTAATTAATTTCATTTTAGCCAAAATAGATACATCTTCCAGCACCACACTGCGCACCATATGGCGCACACACAGGTCCTGCTGCCCCACGCCTACCAAACACACACTTCTCTTCTCTCACTCTCTCTATCTCTGTCTCGTTCACAACCCGCCGCTTAGTTAGTGGCAATTAACACGACACGCTTTGGCCCTGCGCCGTTCGTGCGCCGAGTTATTCCAAGTGCGGGGGATGGCGCATTTGGCCATAGCTCACTTTTCATCAATTTTTGGTAACAACAACAGTTGGTCAAATGCCCAGCCAACATTGTTGGTTGGTCCTTGTGGCCCGCAGTTTTCCCTAATGAATTCATTCGCTTCACTTTTTGGTTGTAAACTCGGGGTTCATTATCCTCGCGCTACACATTTCGATGTGGGCAGTTGTTGGTCCCTCTTCCCTGGAATTGTTAAAAGGATTGCGCATTCTACAGAATTTATTGGGTGTGTCCGACATTTATTAGTGGCCACTCGAGCTGCTCTCGCTTTCGCTCTCTCTCTCTTTCTTTGAATTCATTTTTCAGTATATTTTGATCGTGTTTTGATAAGCGGTTGTTCGTTGTTTGTCTGGGGTTATGCATAAAGATTAATTAAAGGGTTTGTTTTTTTTTTTAGAGAGAGTAAAAGGGGAGAAACAAAGTCAGTGAAGTATAGTTTGATGATTACGTTTAGATCCATTTATGAAATGACTTCTAAAATTATTTAACTAAAAAGTTGGACTCGAAGGGCACTAGAAAAAAATTTAGTTGCATAATTAGTGCAGACAAAATAAATGAATTCGCCAACACAGAATTATTACATATTCAATTGAAGGTAATTTACAAGCCAAGAATCCATAAGTTAGCAGAATGCAATCACAAATAAATATTATTTCCTCCCACAAGATGACAAATGCATAAACATTACAAAATATAGTTTCGCATAATACATCGCTTTGTAACTGATGTGACTAAATTTATGCGATAAAATTAATGCTAAATATTAATAACAATTTATGGACTTACCCAGTGTCACCAAGACTTGCTGCTGTAGCTGCAAAACGATAGAGAGACTGCCATTAAAAATATGCATTTCATAATAAACATAACATTTGAGTGTTATTAGTTTAAAATTAAGACGTATCGCGGTTAAAGTGACTGCTAATGGAGTAACGTGTAAGTTCAATTGGGTCTAGCAGCATTGTCTAAATATGATTTGTGTTTTCTAATGTGTGCTGCAAATTAGCATATCAAAGGTGAATGCAATTAATTTGCGAATTTACATTTCTGCAAATGGTTAGAAACGCAAATTAACACCTAAAACAAAATCTCGACTGTAACCTGACCTGTGTGTAGCGGAACTGGAACTAGAACTGAAGCTGAAGCTGAAACTGAAACTGGCAAAGACATTTATCAAGGTACAATAATATCGTGGCCATATATCCAATTGCACCCACATGCCGCAGAACTGGCGCCAATATCAAGCTCTGCTCTGCTGAGTCGACGTAGAGATTCCGGGGCGAGTTCTTTTTGCTTGGCATTCGCACAAAGTTTTCAATTAAAATTCAAATTGATGCAAACAAGTGGCCAAGCCCCATTCCAGTCCCCCAGTCCACAGTCCACAGTCTCCAGCAAGTTACAGTTGCAGTTGCAGTTACACTGCTCCAAACACACGGTGCCCAATCCAAGTCCAGGTTCAAGCCTCGCATTAACAAATTGAAATTTGCTCGCGTCGCTTTGACAATGCTAACGCCCCCAGACATCGTGTACTTACCCGTAGCCTGATTTCTTTATTTCAATAATTTTGCATAGCTATAAACATAACACAGCCCCAGCATAAACAGAACGAGTCGAAGCCATTGACAACGCCATCGACATCGACAACGACATCGACATGGAGTTAGGAACCGTCAAACTGTCATTTGGTGGCGTCGCCAGCGACGCCCGATAGTATCGCCAATTATTGGAGTTGCCTTTTGGCAACTTTTGCCAACTCAATATAAATAGTTCAAAGTCAAAGTTTCGTTATCTCTCAAATCGGAACTGCAGTTTGATTAATTGCCAAGTGAGTGTGACTTAGCCTCAGGCTAAAATGGGAGTGCAAAACCCGAGAATAAATTATTTGCGAGCTGATAACTGACAGAGCTGCAGTTCCTGAAAGTCAGCTCTAATTGCAACGTATCGTAAACACTTTTCATTTAGTGTGATTGATATAGAAAAGGAAGTTTGAGTTTATCCTTGAAGCATAATATTTGATTGAAAAGAGCAAAGTTCAAACCATAAGAATTAAATGCAATTTAGTGGAGTAAATGTCGATTGCAAATATTTATAATAGAATTATTGTATATCGATTTTTGTAGCCAAGCTTTTATATGTATTACTTTATTCTTGCATGAGTTTTCCCTTGAAACAATGGTTAAAATCATATGAATTTAATACAAAGTGTGATACCAATGAACTTCAAGTGAGGAAACTTTTAAAAATTGTTTCTTGCTTTTCTCACAACTATTTAAGCTTATCTATAATTTCAGTTATCGGCCTACATATCCAGCTAGATCTTGTGCTCCTTCTGTCAACTGCTGAGACCGTTAGCAAAGTATTTCTTTACGCACTGTCAACTGAAGCAGCCACAGTTGGCTCCATTGGCCGCCTTCCGTGTCAGACACCCCCGCCTGCCTTTAACCCCGCTGCAAGTTGCAGCATACAATGACATTTCCTAGTTTTGCGGTCGGTCAAAAGTCTTCCTGGAATAGAGTTACGGCAAGTGCAGAGGCCCAGCTCTCACTTGGCGTGCAAGCGGCGAGGCAGCAACCAGCAACCAGCAACCAGCAAAGCAGCAACAACGAGAGCAACAAGCGGCGCTCAACTGGCAGGCACATAATGCAACATGACATGCGCCGCATGTGCAACACACAACAGCCGAGCGCAAATGTTGCAAATATGAGTTCATTATTTAAACGTTGACCAAAAACAAATTGACAAGTAAATGCGGCACATGGCTGACTTCGGTTATTCGCTTTTCCACCTGGAGGCCAACTAGAGCTCTTTGGGCTGCCTGCGCAACTCCAACGCCAACTCCGACTTGTTGCTGGTGGCCTGTTGGGTTCGCATTTCTGCTCCAATAGCTGCTTCACTCGCACACACTCGCACCATGGCGTCATCAACACACACACAATGTGTGTGTGCTCTTTAGGAGACGACGTGGCACTTCAAAGGCAACAAAAAGCCGCCACAAAGCGCCAGTCGAGCCACGCACCACACAGTGCAACACACAGGCGCCTTCTTTGGTGGCTTGATCTCTGGCCAAGCTCCAGCTTCAGACTCGAGACGCGAGTCTCGATCGTTGGGCTGCACTTCCCACTTGTTTGCTGGCGCATTCGTTTTGCAGTTATGAGTACAGCAACAACAACAACATTGCTGTCGACGTGCAACGTCATAGGCTCAACTTGTTAACGCTTTGGCCTACAGTGTAAGCTTGCGCCTCATCCTTGAAGCCTTGTTGTTGCTGTTGCTGTTGTCGTTGTTAATGATGCCTTATAATGCCAGCGCGCCTGATTTGCCACAATTTATTATGAAAATCGTAATAATCTCAGCGATTCCTGAACCCACAAGACGCATTTGTCTTTGGCGCTTATCTTTCGGCCCGAGTTGCGACTCCACGGATCTGCGTCTAGGCAGCCAAAGGTTTTCTGACTGCTGTGGCCTCAGCCCATCCGTCAGCGTCGTCGCGTCGATAGCTGGTTAATGCTTTTTGGCCGCGGCCTTTTTGCCGCTTTGGTAACACGATACGCAGTTCAAGTGCCTCCCTCCCTCGTATCCATCTATACAGCCCACTCTCAAAGTGAAGCTGGCCAACTGTTGTGGAGCTCTCTCGCTGCGCGTGTCATATTGGCATTTCCTCTTCTCTGTGGCAACGCCTACGTGACCAGCGTCCGACGCGAGGCTCGTCTTAAATCGTTTTCAAATTGATTTTTGCCGTCAAATTTGCACAGTCGGAACAAGGCGGGAGGATGTGGATCATTTCATGTTGCGCTTGTTGTCGTCGCAAAATGTTACTAATAGTTCGAAATTACAAGCCAATAATCGTTTGTTTGTTTGCAGCCCTCGCCTCGAATGTTTGAATGAACCGCGAGTACTCATTGCATTGAATGCACATTGCATGAGTAGGTGGACTCCTTTTGATAAATGATAGACAATGCGAAGCTTTCTTCTGCCCCATGCTAATGCATCATACATAATGCTTTATTTGACATATAACTAATCAAGCTGAAGCATCGAGCGACAGTCACTTAAAACTGCTTTCACTCTGCGGCTACAAAATATACTCACAACAAATCTTCTTCACAAACTACTACAATTTAACGTCTAATCTTTTCTGCCCTGATTTTACGTTTCCTTATTGATTTAAGCTAAGCTTCTGGTCAAGTTATCTTTGCTGTTGTCTAAGCTTTTAATGCACATTCAACTTAATCTTTTACCCGCTCCTATTCTAACCAGTTTTACTTTTCAATCCGTATGCAAAGTCGACATTTATCTTTAATGACATTGCGCCCAATCAATATCATCTTTATATCTTTATTTATTGCACACTATCGGCAGTCGCAATTGAATCAACATTTCCGCTATTAAATTTCGCATAAACAATATTCGAAATACATGTTAATCGATGCCAGACAAATTGAAATGCCAAAATGTGAAAATAAAAATGTTCGCAATCGCTAGATAAGTGCAAACGCATTTAAACAGCGTGCTGGAAAATAGTTGCTTGAATAATTGTTATCTGGTAAATGCAACAAAGGTGTTTGCACATGTCCAAGCAAATAAACAACTACAAAATAAAACAACTTGACGCCACGCCACATTCGAGAGACCGACCCGACGGACCGACCGACCAGGATAATGCAAATAAATTCAACAAACCAAAAACGTTGGGCAAACAAATTGCCAGCCAGACAAGTCGCCACACACACACAGCTCTGAACTCAGAGCTCAGAGCTCAGAGTCTACGGCAGTGGAAAAAAAAAATCAAGATAAACGCTCTAATTGAGATTAAATTCATAATTACGATCGCACGGGCGACACTTTTATGGTGTTCTTTAATTAAAGTTTTTTTTTCTCTCTTTCTGCAGCGAGTCGCGAGCTTTGCCGGTCTAGGAAATTTGAAACGCGACCGCCCTGAGGCTTGGCTGTGGTCCGGTCTAAAGTCTGGGGTCTCCAGTCTCGGGTCTCTGTGGAGTTCTCTCCTCGCGAGAAGGTGTTGAGTAATTTTCTGAAAATGTTGCTGTTTTTTTTTTTTTTTTGCTGCACTCGAGTAGCTAATCTCGACTTTGGCGCTGATTGAAATCACAGACGCTGATCACATAAATTGCCAGATTTTCGGTATACATGACAGAGAGACCCAAGTTTCCAGTTTGCCGCCTTCCTTCCTCTCTCTCTGTGGTGGCGGTCGCAACGCATAATTGCATTGTATGCTGTGTGTAATTGAAATTAATACGAGTGTATTACACCGGGCGAAATGACTTATTTCATATGGGTTAATTTGACGCCCGTGCATGTCTAATAATTAAGCAATTTAAAGCGGCTTTTATGTTGATTTATGATATGGTTGCGATAACTTTTGATAACTGGTAGCCGTCTAGCGTTGACATTTAGCCAAAAATACGTTTTTGTCGTCGACTCTTAAAGGGAACTGCAAACATTAGCATAACGATCCAACAGCTGTGAGAGAACTGCGCAGCATCTTTCCCACAAACACTCGAAGGATTGCCACACGCGCTGGACAGATCTGTGCCCTCATCATCGAGGCTGTCGCCTCTAATCGAATGCGTAAATTCGTATAGATTATCGATAAGGCTGCTGCTTCTAACTTCCACGCTTAGGTAGCGCCCGTCAATGGCAACCCGAGATGCTATCGAAAGCTCATTGAAACAATTAAACGGCGACTGCGTCGCGCCTAATGATCACGATGATCATGTTGCTCGCTGGCCCCACAACTCAGTTCCATAGATAAGGCATTAAAAAGCAATTATGACGACAAATCTGTAAACATACGGCAAACGTTTTAATGGCGGACTTAACGCAACATTTAGAAGGTAATAAAAACAAGGCGGGCGGGCGGCAGCGATCAACGATCAACGATCGGCGGCGCCACAGCCACAGTCACAGCCATAGCGTCCGTGTCGACTCAAAGTTGCATTAACATAAAAATGTCAAAAGGTTTATGGCATGGATGCGTCGCTTACCCAGATCGATCCGATCAGATATACTAACCGAAGTACATATATACTTCCAGGCACAGCTGCCACAGCTGGCCGCCCTCCAGTTTTCTTCTGCATTTTGCAATTGAAAGCGAGAGGCAGACATTGGAAATGGGAAATATTTCGGGCAGGCATAAATTATGACAGACGATCGTAAATCTTTGACATGGATCTGGGATCAATGTTGTACTTAAAATAGCCATGCTGTTTATGGTTTATATATACTTTAAATGGTTCTCGGCAAATTCAGTTTAAAGAAAACTTAACTTAACCTTTCCCCTTGCTTAACCCATTACTGGCCACCGGAAACCGCTCGCAACATTAATTATGTGCGCGATTCGCGGAAATTAAAGCTCTGTTCGCTGCCTCGTCGAGAACCTGCCAAGACACATGCTACACACACATGCTAAAGACCAAAAAGTGACCCAGAGACAAACCCCAGCGATGATTCAAGACGTCGTCGAAGTAGGTACTGGTTATACCTATAAAAAGCAGCGCGAGGAGCACGGGTGAGGGGGAAGACAAACAGATCGGTCATTGAGCGTAACAAAGGTGCACCTTCAATGAAGCCTAACCAAATAAGGCAGCCCAGCTCTCGTCTCTCGACTACGCGTAAGGAATGCTCTGGCAGTTTTGGGGTGTGCTCCACACACACACACACACACGATGATACATATGAAAAGTTGTCGTCGTAGCACCCATTTTACCTGCACAACGCGTTCTTTGGGTGACTAAACACTTGTTTCGCTTCAATAACGCACCGGCCCGACGATCGTCCAACTTCCAAGTTCCAAGTTCCAAGTCGCTGCTGTCATCTTCAACGGGGAGTGGAGGGCAGACGATCGGCGAAAACATATATTTTAAACAACAAGTACGCAATATCGTTGACAGTTCAGCCCCAAATCCAAATACAACATGCTTATTTCTTTTGCTTTAAGGCGCTGTCCGATCGTTCGCTCGTTCGTTCGTTTGCTCGTTCGATTCGTTGACTTAAGGTGAGGATCGCACCAGATCTCTGGCTATGGGCTTGAGGTTGTCTTTGGGGTTAAGCGTGGCGTGGCGTGGCGTGCCGAGAGAGGGGGAGGAGGAGCGGCAATGAGCCATAACGGTGCTGGGTGCTCGTGCCTGCCCCGAATCCCGACTCCCGTTCCCGACTCCCGGAAGCGTCAACGTCTCTCGTCCGGTTCTTATGGGCTGGGCTGGGTCGCTTTCCAAGACAAGTCGCAGGTTAGTCTCGATTGCGTATGCCTTTCATCATCATATATGCTGCACACTGTCTGTGTGTGTTCAACTATATCATTTGCTCGTACGTAATTTCTTGATTTGTTTTATGATCGCTTTTTTCCAAATACCCTAACAGAAGTTGCTTTGAAATTGTTAAAAAGTTTGTTAAGTTATTGCTTTGAACTACAAAGTATTTGATATCGATTACAATATCATTTATTTATTTATTTTTTCTTGCCTATTTTCATCATAGTGCTACAGGCTGAAACTAATTTACTATCGTACTGGTCACCAACTATTTTTATTATATTAATTAAATTAAACTGTGTATTTATATATTATTTAATATAACAATAACGACTGTTTTTTTAAATGATTAATAATTTAAATTCGAATTAATTATTAAGCAAACAACGCTTAGAGAAATAATAAATTGAAAACTTCCCTTTTGTATTTTCAATATGTATCTATTAATGAGAGTATTTAGTCTTCGTGAATGCCAAGCTTGCAATTCTCATTTGCTTTTTTTAAATATATTTTATGCGTCTCGCTCTCGAAATTATGGGAAATTAAAAAATGTTTTATTTATGAGTAGCTTTCAGGCAGCAAGTCAAGTAAATCGCGTTTCGTTGATTCTGAGGTGTGGTTTTTGGGTGCACATATGGAACACAAACACAAATATATCGGGGTACACAAATATATGGAAATTATTAAAGTAGTGCTTTATGAGCTTTTAATGAATCCAGACGAGAGGGAGGCGGGCTTTATGACCCGCAACGTCTGAGAGGAGAGTCAATCAAATGTAACACAGGTTGCGATTACATGCAATTCTATGACTATATTCATATATCCACTCCATCAAAATCAAAAGCAAAACCAATTTGCCCTCCTTCCTCCCCCCTCGCGTTGTGCGCTGTACGCTGTATGCGCAAAAACAACTTTCCAACATTAATGACAATTTGTATCGTAATTGAAATCGAAATGCCGTGAATAAATGCCGCTTTGCACTAAGCCTCGAGACACTAGGAGAGTGCGAAGAGCAGCAGCGAGAGGCGGAGGGCGGGGGTGCAGTAGGGGTGTGATACAGACGCACCAACAAGGAACACCTTTTAAAAAAAACCAGAACCAGTCGAGGCAGTTCAAGCGGCACAGGTGCCAAAGCCAGGCCAACTCTGAGGCGGCGAGGCCAACTCTTGGCCAGCGTTCGAGCCTGGCCGAGATGTGGAGTGGGCCTGGGCGAAAGCGCAGGCAGCCGCTTTTCAGCTTTTCAGTGTGTAATCCATTTTAATGCCAACACCATTACGAACAGTAGCCTCAGTGTCACATTTAGCAAAAGCAACGCGACCAAAAAATGCAAACTGTCATCCGCCTCAATGGACACTCTCGGCTGGCAAAATGTTGCACCCTACTAAATTGTGATCGAGTGCCATTCACACATCGATTTGCCAATTTGCCAGTTGCCAATTCGCCAATTATAAGCGAATTGCAAGTGCCATAAAAAAGATCGACTTCAGCTTCATTTAAGACAGCCAAGAATGCAATGAGCCGAGCACTCATCAAGATAGTCAACAGGTTCAATTTACTTTCAAAATGCTTAGTTGAGAAATCTTAAAGACAGCAAATGTTCTAAAATGTGATAAATGAATAATAAATAAATTAAATGCAGGTAAAAATTGAAATTTGTTTCGAAAAATTCCTGACGACCAAGAGTATGATTACAAAATTTATATTCTAATATATTTTTTATATTCTTAAATTTTTTTAGTTCAATATAATTTTAAATTATTGTGTAATATAGATTTATTACAGCTTTGTTAAGAATTTCTTACGATATGTCAAATTTTGCCATATTTATTTTGAAGCTTATCTAATATGCTATGCATATATGCTGTGATGGAAAGACTGATAAGCCAGAAATGTTTTTAAAAGCTTAGCTTATATCAACGTTCTCATAAATCAATATTGTCTTGTCCTAATTTGTAGTTTCATTTACTTTTATTATTATTTTAGGAAATGTTCAATTTACATTCAATTTACCAAAGCTGCAAATTTGTATACAATTTATATGCTTATATAAATCAATTTCGGCTTATTTATTTCTTTTGTTTGATATAGTTCAAAATATTTCAGATTTATTTCAGAATGCTTTGTCAGCTGTAGCGCATGAGGAAGTCGCGCTGCTTTGATCGCTGCATTTCTCACTTGTTTTATGATTTAAATGAAGCGCCAAAGTGTCACAGCATCGCTGATAGCCGCGACTGCAGACTCGCCAGACAGCGGACCCGAGGCCCCAACTGCACTCGGTTCGTCTGAATGCCAGGAGCCAGCGACCTTAATACGGCGACAATTGATTAGCAAGACGGACAGAGTCGGAGCCAAAAGGCGCACACACGGCTAATGAGCCAAGAGTGAAGCAACACGAGTGTGTGCCAGAGAGGAGAATGTGAGAAACGTGTAGAGATTGCAGTGTGTGTTGCAAAGGCGCCAAGTGCAGCGAAACTGGTTTGCAAAGCTGTGGCAAAGGGTTGGAAGCTACTGCTGATGAGCCAACGCATCGCATCTCCTTCGAGTTGCGGGGTATTAATCACGCCGATTGTCCGATATGGCTGCGATATGTAAAGGATGCGCGTCTCTGCACTTTGCTGTGTCGCTGTGTGTCGATAGCAGGGCGCATAATTTATCAAATACCTGAGCAGCAGACAGACTGAACTGCACTGCACTGAACTGAACTGAGTCAGTGGCTCGGCATGCCATAATGAACCTTAGCCTACTTCCAAAGGCCGCTGGTTGTTTCCCACAATTATGCAAAGAAGGAGAAAAATTGTTGGAAAATGCACAGCGAACAAACATGCCTCCAACATTCAACGTTCAACATTCAACATTGGATAAGGTGCATCTCGACGGGGCCCAATTGCCAGGCCAAATTATAATGCATTACTTCATAATTCCCCGCCAGCAACTTGTTTGAACTGAGTCAGAAAGAGATTCCCTGGCCAGTGGCCAGTGGGCAGTAGGCAACAAGCAACAGGCAGTGGGCTGTGGGTTGTGGGTAGGATAGATAGTTGATAGTGAATAGAGTGGATAGCGTTTGGTGGGTAGTCAGCAATCAAATCACTTGTTGCCCCAAAGCTAGCCATGAGATTGTTAGACAACCGCCACTGCTGAAGGGAATACACGGCTGAAAGTTGCTCTCTGATTTTTATGTTATCATGACGATACTTTTAAGATGTTTAACAAAGATTATGTTGTAAAGATTAGCAACTTTTTAAGAATTGCTTAAACATTTTGAGGATAATAATAAGCCTAAATTCAATTATAAGATTATGAGAGTTGCGAATGCAACTTTATTCTTAAGGACATTTTCTACGATTTTTCTGTTATACCAAATATGTTATTAAAGCTCTTCAGAATCCATCGCATTTGATTCTTGGTATTCATTTTACCATCTACAGGGTATTGCAATCGTTACTCGCTCTTGTGGCCTACATTGCTTGGAGTCTCACTCCCTTTACCTCGATTTGTTCTTCTCTCTGGCAGTTAATTTGATTATGTTTGGCTGCATTGATTAACTGCCGCCTGACATGACAGCTCAATTCCAATGTCTGTCGCCCTCCCCCTCATCATTTCATGATTGTCGATTGCGCAATGTCTCCATCGTCATCTCTGTTTCTAAGTGAGTCTTGGCTTTGGCAAACAACAACCAATCGAATTGGCCCTTTAGCCACCTCTGTCTGGGCATCGAGCACCGAGCACCGACCACAACTGACAACGATCGCGTAATCGCCCTTAATCCATCAATAAAACGGGGCCATCACGATATCGTTGCTCCCCCAGTTGTTGGCAGCAGTTGCCACTGTTGCCCAAAACAACAGCCGAAACTCGCGGCAACCATTGTCGACAACATCAGCAGCGACAACAACAACAACAACAACAACATTCAAATTTGCCAATTGCAACCTAGAAGCGAAGCAAACTGCAATCGAAGCCACCAGTCGCAAAACACCATCAGTCAACACAATCAATCTCCCAGCCAAGTCGAGTCCAAGCCAAGAAAACTTCGAGAGCTGGAACCCAATCTCACATCAGAGATTGGCGACTCAGGATCTCGCTGGGACCTCGAGTAGTTTACAGTTTTGTTGTGAAAATATTTGTGCTGTTTTTTATTCATTAAGTGCTTTTATTGGGGCTTAACGAGCAGCCCAATCGATCAAGTACCCTAAAACCTTTCACTAATGATTTGATTATGCACTCAAATTTGTTGTCCCTTCTTTGTTTTTGCTTTTTCCACAACATTTTCCACAGCATATGCTGCTGCTGCTGGCCAACTAGTCACAAGTTGTGAAAATTAATTCGCAAATTGTTGTTGACAGTCGCAAAGTTGCTTTCAATTTGTATTAATAGCAAGTCTTTGTTTGTTTTGCAACACTGTCACAATTACTTTTTATTAAGTTGGCAGCGTTGAGCTCAAATTAAATACAGTGGAGTCCAGTCAACTATTATTTTGTTTATATAATTTATAACAGTTTATTATTGAACTATAAGTATTGAATGTATTGCAGAATTTAGTTGATGATACTTATTTATTTATAATAGCATTTAAGTATCAATGATAAAAAACTGTAGGTTTTATTATGCAATTCACGCATTTATTTTAAATAAAATGATTACTCAAAATAAAATTTCCTGATTAACTATTTAAGCTTTCAACTCTAACAATGAAGTTAATTATGACGGGGTTTCCATGACACTTTCGAGCAGGCAAACTCCTTGGCCTGAAAGTCAGGGCTCGATCTTGCAGACGGATAACATATGTCCCAGAGACCCGAAAGCAAACGATGCGCCTTCACTTTTATTTCCCTTAGCAGCGCGCGCGTATGCAATAAAGCAACAAATTAACTGATGATCAGTGTCAATGGAATGCAACCATGTAAATTACACACAGCTCTGATCAGTTCAGTTCAGTTCGGATCGGGGGGACTGTGAATTGTGTCGTGATTACAGGTTGTTTGCAACACAACATGAGAAGAAGATGAGAAGATGAGGATTGGCCAGAGAACTAACTATGCGAGTTGTTGTCGCGTTTTTAAGCGATGAATTAAGCGATATTTGCAATTAATAACTGTCATGCTGAAATCTGTTCGAATAATGAAAATTTGTTTAACTCAAATCAAAGCGGTCGCAGTGCAGCTGCCTCGTGCAACACACAACCGTCTGACTCCGTCTGACTCTGTCTTTGGGCCACACTTCCTTGACGTTGTGCCCAGAGATTTCACAACGCCGACGACGTCGACGACGACGACGACTTTCGTGTTAATGGTATGCAGGCAATGCCATTGATTTCACTTCGATTATGGGGCACATAAAGAAACGCTTATGGCCTGATCTCCGCCAGGCACTTGGGCGTCTCCTCCATCCGCCATCCTTCCGCCGCCCCGCCTCATATTGCCCCAGCAATAGTCGAGGTCGCCACGTGCGAGAAAAGGCGGCAAAAGTTATTGACTGATTATGAGATTTGGCACGCCATGGCGCGGCCGGCCAGAAGGTGAATGCAACGCGTCTCTCCTACACCTTCTTGGCTGCCTCAATCTCTGGGCACCTCTGGCTTCTTGGTCGGCAGATTATGTTTTGAAAGTGCAGCCAGCGAGTGATTTCTTTATGAATTCATTAAACTTTAAATTGGTTTTAAATTGGCCACAGTTGTAAGCTCGGCGAGTGTGGAATTTGGCACGAACTTGCTGCTTGCCGCTTGCTGCCCACAATTATCAGGCAGCACACATCTACATATGAGACCTTACCTTGCCTTGCCTTGCCCACTCGTGTGTGGCCGGCCGAGACAGCAGGCTTTGGGCCAGGCCAATAATATTAATAACACGCACTTTGTGCCTCCTGTTGCCCGTTGCCAGTTGCCGTTGGACAGCTGCCGGCGAGTAACTGCATCGCCAACGGCAAAGGCAACTCCATCGCATCTTTTGTTTGTTTTCATTAAGAAAATATTGCAGCGTCAACATGAAATCAATACCACCGAGGCCAAGGTCCACACACACACACTGAGACACACACACAACACCCGCACCCGCAGCATCAGTTGCAGCAACAACACCACGCCTTTTGTTTCACGGCTGCCTTTCTGATGGGGGTGACTGATTGCGATTGTGCAGCAGGCAGCCAAGCCAGTCAGCTCTCCCAGTTGCAGTTGTAGTTGCATGTGTGTTGTTGTTGTGGCAGGACATGTGCAATGTGCCGTTTGTCAGTGGCGCATAAAAGAAAGGAGTTTTGCTTGGATATATCAGGGCTGGTGCGGCTGCTGCTGCTGCTGCTGCTGATGTTGATGGTGGTTCAACTGCCTTCTACAGAAATCTGATACTTTCGTCTCTGCTCGTAATTGTGCAGATGCATTGGCTAAAGGTGTCACTTGAGTTGTTATTGCTCTTGTTGTTGTCTCGATGTTGCTGTCGTGTCGCCCAGCTATTTTTGACTAACGACAAACGGCACAAGTTGGACACGCGTTTGTGATTTGAGCTGGGGTTTCTGCGATTTATAGACAAACACAGAAAAGAGCGAGAGAGAACGAGAGAGAAGCCACTTCTGTCTCACACCTGTTTTTGAGCCAGTGGAGAGGAAGTGTTTGGAGATTGGAAGGAAGGAAGGAAGGAAGCAAGCCGAGAGCAGAGAGAAGGGATTGCGGCAGCTGCAGAGTGGAAAAACTATTTTTATATAGAACTATAATATAAAGTAGCATTGTCAAGCTGGAAGATCTTGAGCAAATTAAGAGTTTTCTGGATTTATTTATTATTTAACCTAATATAATTTCACACTATGACCAAAAATTAGCTTTTTATCTGTCGGAACTACACCTTAATTCTCTTATCGACGATTATCGACGCCTCAGATAATTACAATAATCCACGTGCTTAACTAGCCTCTTCGTATCCAGCGTTTGATCTGATCCGTTTTGCCTTTCTGTTAAGAGCACAACAAAAAACTAAAATCGATTCTCACGTTGGCCAAGGCAAAGAAGGCAATTAAAATGAACGAATCGAATAATCAATAATCGATTGCATTTAGTAGCAGCCACAAAACGTGCACTTAATTGAGGCTAGCAGCAATACAACAACCGTCTCAACGGCAGCCGGCATAGTGCAAGCCCCACTTCATGATTACATAAAATTATAATTTAAATCAAATAGCGCAAATAGCAAAAAGCAAATAATAAATAAGAAAACCAGCCGAAAATCCGAGAAAAACACAACAAAAACCAACCACTGAAAAACAAGCAGCCACCCACTCGATGCGAAGGACGTGGCGGCTGCAACTGCGGCGCCTCAGGCCAAATTATAACGATCTCTTTGCAGTCTCAATGTTCCCCCAGTTCCATTCAGACAGTTGGCACACTGAAGACAACAGACAACAGACAACAAAAATAAAAAACAATGCCCAAATGATCGCAAGCCGATCAAAAGACAGCCACAAAACCCCAAACCAACTGCCTCACTGCGACAATCGACAATCGATAGTCGACAGTCAACAGTCGACAGTCGACATAACCCGCGGGCGCCTCAAAGTTAAATGAAATTGAAATGGCCTCACAATTATAAAGAACTGCTCATAAAGGGTATGCTGCAGAATAAATACCCTGGCAATTATAAACGGCGAGAACTCCATTCAAATGTATCTTAATTCAGCATGATTTGATTTCCTACTTGAAATACTTTCAAAAAAGTCTCTAATCATTTCACAGGTATTACGCACCCTATATAATTTAAAGCAAGTTGTATTATATTTATAAACAACATAAATTAAAAGAATAGTAATTTGAATATCAGCTGTATATCTTCAAGCATTACACATTCCCAAAATAATTAATTACATATTCTTTAACTAATTTAAATTAATACTTGAAGCTTATTGTCAATATTTACATACAAAACGAAAATATTTGGCACATTAGAACTTCCTCAAACTCCTTGATTTCAATTTGATTTGTCGCCCCATTGAGACAAACGGCTGATTATGCAACTGCAACTTCAAACTGCAGCGACTGCACAATGGAACCGCAAAGAGAGGCTCGAAGCACGTGCAGACCTTGCCAAAGAGTCGAAAAGTATCTGAAACTATCGAGATATCGTAGATGCAACCGAACAAACGATGAACGTTTGGCAACAATGTTAGTTTGCAACGATTTCTCGTATCTCGTTTGCAGCATCTGCGTTAAGTTGAAGCTTTTTATTTGTGATTATTATTATTATTATTATTATGCAGTTTATAGTTTACAGTTTACAGTTTGCGAGACGTGGTCAGACATTGGCGGCCTGTCAGTTTGTCGGCCTGTCGTTGGGGGTCAGAGTTCAATCAAATGAATGGCACCCACAACGTTTAATGTCTTTGATGGTTTTATTAGTCGAATGCCGACAGATAGATTCGTATCCGACTATTTGAATACCCATTCGAATATGGCACTAGTGAGTGAGTGAGTGAGTGAACGAGCGAATGAATGAGTACACTCGTATCTCTTCTCCACTGACTCATTAGCCATTGTTGTGTTGATGAAGTTGTTTTGGCTTTTCGGCTTCGGCCAAACCAGCTGGTGATTTCGGCCGCTGATTACAGATATTTGCAGCGAGACTTTATTTTTTATTACGAGTATTTCGATTATGTTTATTGGTATGCAATTTTGCAATGCTCAAGAAAAAAGTTCAAGGTTTCGAAATTAAAAAGTAGCGCAGCCCAGGCAGGCGAAACAACTCAATATCGATGCTGTTGCCGTTTGCTGACGCTGACGCTGATGCTGATGATGATAATGATAATGATACTGGCAGCGGGCTCTCTGGTCAAGGCTAGAAAACATCCTGAGGCCCATACTCACAAATTGGTGGGTGAAAATTGGATGGAAAAACATTGTCGATTTTCCTATGGAATGCAACGGTTTCCAACACTATTTTTAGCAGGGTTGCAGCTGATTACAGCATATATTTAAATATTATAAAATTATCTTTAATTAACACTTATTTCTCGAGCGCTAACTTCAACTGATTTTCAATATAGATATAAACATATTTAAATTAATTTCTCAGCTGTAGTTGATGTTTGAAGCCAAATAAAGAAAATGTTATTAAAACATTCATTTCGTCAGTATTTGGCAACTGTACAAAAACATAATTTTAAAGGACTTCAACTAGTTATAAAAAATGATTTTATAAGCAGATATTGCTTCCAAATTGTGATTGATCCAAGTTATTTTCACTTTGAAGTATACTTCCCCTACCATTCAACTTCCTCCACCTTTTCCGTATTTGCCACTTTCGTTTAGAGTTGTATTCAAATTTCTTTCATCTCTCACTGAGATTGCTTTCCGCGGTCTCTCTCCTTTCTCACAAGATCGCATCTGTTTTAGCTGCACTCCAGAAATGAAACACTGACAGGCTCATTTGTTGCTAGTGAGCCTTGCCTTCAGAGCAGACCCCAATCGCATAACTAGCTCCATCAGTGTTGTTTATACTCCAATTCTCCCCTCTCTCACACCCATATATCATTGGCTTGGCCCTGGCAATGATCGCTGGCAACAAGTGTTACGCCCAGCAAGCCAGCCAGATGACAATAGCTTTCAAATGTTTCTAATTAAAAATCAAAAGACAAAAAGAAACGAAAGAAAGAAGGAAAAAAGAGCGCCATACCGAGGTACAAAAAACTAAGAGATCTTTTGGCTATATTTAGATGACATTGTCCCTCCTGTTGTTGGTCTCCAAATAGACGCCTACAGCTGCCTCTTAACTCTCTGCCTCCGCCTCCGTCTCTGTCGTGCAGTGTAATGTGACCGACAACAGCACTGAGAACTGTGTGCCCGCATAAAGCGAGCGTGTCGCGGCAACGGAACGCTAATCATAAGCATTTGGCGATGATTTAGTGTCGCCAGCCTGAGACACGTGTGTTTGTATCTCTCTCTACTCCACTCTCTCTCTCTCTCTCTCTCTCTCTCTCTGTGTCTGTCTCCTCATTTTTATAAACTGCTATCGGGCTGCCACATCATGAGGCGTCGGCATCCTTTCAAGCTGCTTTTTCACACGCCGCACACGTGAGAGAGCTTCTGCCCCAACTCCACCTCCAATGGGCCGCACACAACTCACAAAGTGATTACCGATTTCGATGCCATTTCCTCCCCAACCCCTTTGGCTCGTTGTGGGGTTGTCTGTTTTTTGTGTGGGGCTAACTTTCTAACCAACAGGCGCGTCATTAATTAACGTCCTGTTGTCTGAGCTCGGCTGAGTATTTAATGCTATTTGCTTTTGACGGCGCCGCACTCCACACAACCACCCACATCAACCCCATCATTCAGTCGACTTTCCCGTTCTCCTATTTTAGTTTTCAATTTTCCAATTTCGATTACCAAACTGGCATAATTTGGCTCGCTGCACTCTTAATTGCCGTTGCACTTCCACTTTACACAGCTTAATTGCACCACCAGCAACTCCGCCTGCCCCATTCCCTGCTTCTACTTCTACCCCTTTCGGTTGCTTCTGTGCTCTCAGCTATTTATTGTTTCCATTTGGCTGCAAGCGGGTTTATTACAAAGTTGCCCTCAACTCCACGACCTCCCCATTCCCCTTGCTTGTTGTTTTTGTTGATTTTGGCAACTTTATTGACGTTTAACACGTTCGCTGAAGGGGTTGACGCTGTTCTGCTGCTTCCATAAATGAGTTGACAACAGATGTTTACATCATTACTTTATTACGATGATGTTAATCAACCCGTAGAAACTAACTGTTCAAAAAACGCGCATTCCTGTTGCAACTTCAACTCCCATTTATCCTTTAATTAGCCGAAAGTCTAATGAAAACTTCCATAAATACAAATTGACGAATACTAGTTAATCTAGTATTTTTTCTGCAATTATCCAAAGAACTTTAGATTTTTGTTTACACAATACAAGAATCATACCTCGGCACATTCAGTTTAGCAGACGGATTCAGTTCATATATTACAAATATGTATGCAAATTTAATAAGTCTGTTAACAATATAATTTATTCAAATCTTTTCCACAATCACACCCAGTTATAAGTCATGAAATTTCCTGCGACTAATTTAAACATTTTTATCCTGTTTGCCTTTTGACACTCTGCTTAATTTATATTAGCATAAACTCAACAATAAACAATTCAATCTGCTGCATGCTTGCTATTGGCCAGCATTCGATCATTTCTCAAATTTCACTCACAGATAAAGTCATTCTAAACAAGCAGTTGGCTTTATATTTGTCGGAGCTTATTTCTATGGCCCAAAGAATTATTCATAAAGCAAACGCTTACGTGTTGCGACTTGTGTTTGATAGTGGTGTTTTGTTATGTTTTGTTGGCTGCCAACACACCGATGATGGCTCGTAATCGCTGAAATTGGCTTAGTTTCACATAAAACTTGCCCTGCATCCACCTCAGCCTCACCTCACCGCCACCGTCGACAATACAACGGCTCCCCGGTCGGTGCACATACATAATAAAACAATAAAAACAACTTTTACGATAGCCGCCGGATTCTTTTCGTCGTATTCAAGTGCAATAAATGTTGGACGAGACAATCCGTCACTGCAAGCTCCCTCGCACCTCCGCCCCGCTTTCTTCGCCCCCTCTTCGCCACCGCCTCCCAGTGTTGGCCTATTGCGTTGTAGAAAAGGTGACAATGCCCCCGAAAATGCTGCGACGCATATAAAAATCAACGTCGGCGATTTGATGGCATTTTGAAGGAATCAATTTAATCGCATTTAATGCCAAGCGATAATACCCAATGCCTTCTGCATCAGATCAGATCAGATGCGTGTGTATGAGTGTGTGAATGTGTGTTCAGATCTTCTTTCAGCGTTCATATAAAAATTTCAATAATTTCCTATGAACGCAGAGCCCAAAAATACTTTCTGCTTGTAATGTGTGTCAAAGTGGGGAGCGAGTTAAGTGCGCCCAAAGGGAATTGATTTAACATTGTTCTTCTTTGGCTTCTGTTGTTGTTGTCAATGGGGCGACACCTTGCCGCGAGATACATTCGAGGCAGAAGCTGCTGCATCTGATAGATACATTCGTATCTTTACCCCATTCAGATATTCACTAATTAGTTGTTGCCTGCCAGATATTTATGCGTCGTTGGTGTCACTTGGCACATAAAACTGAGGTAAAGGGGAGCCGATGTTGCCGATGTTGCCGCTGCAGCTGCGTGTGATAAAAAGGCCCAAAATTAGGCAAAAGGCGTGTAAAGTGCACACTGGAACGATTAACTGCCTGCATTAGCTGGGCGGCCTGATTAATACCGAGAATTAAACTGCAGTCTGGGCATGAGCACGTGTCGTGATTTGTGACTCTGTTAGTTGCCCAAAATACTATACAGTTTGTATCGATCGACTTTTTGCCTGATTCTAATTGCCCAGTTGAAGGCAAACCATCTTCTCTAGACTTTCTGTATGCACTGCTAATATGAAAATGAGACTCCGCTGGCGACGGAACTGAGCGAAAACTGTTGCAAATGCAAAAGAGCTAAAACAAAAATGAAACGAGAGAAAAAAAAAGAAACCACTAAAAACCGAAGACGTGAACGCGATGTTTGCGACGTAGCCTCGCCTGATCGCCCCAATGTATCACGATGGATTTATAGTTTAGTATGCACGATCAATCAAAAATCGTGAAGAGAAAGAATCAACTGAGAGTTCGCAGAGTGAAGCAGCGACTGAGAGAAGAACTCTTTTTGGCCATCTAACAGTAAACGATGCTGCGCGCGGGGCATATTAAAAGAAAGTCGTCGGTCGTTGTCTTGACTTCCACCACTCTGGACTGTTTGGCACTGAGTTTTTGAAGCGTTGCCAATAAGAATTATTACACCTGATTGGAATCTGCAGCCGCAGTCGAAGTCGAAGTCCAAGTTGCAGTTGCAGCAACAGAAATGAACTTGACCACAACAAAAATAATAAAAATAACAACGCCCACGTACTTGTGGGTGGGTCGACGTTTTTGAGGAACCCCAGAATCCAGAAAATCTGCGCCAAGAAGCGTTAGCAGCCGCGACTGCATTTATTAACATTTTGACTTTGTGACCAATATACCGAGAGAAGTCCAAAGACAGAAGACTGTAGACTGCAGACTGCAGACTGCAGACTGCAGTCTCGTTGCTGTAGCAGCAGCAGCAGCAGTTTTTTTTGGCCTGGTAGGCGTACTTAATCGATCGCTTGTTGATAGGCAAATTGGCAAAATGCAAAAAGGCAGCAACAACAGAGGAAAACCTGTTTCGGTTTTTAGTTTTTCGCGGGGGGCTTTTCCTTTGAACTAACTTCCTCAGTGCGCAGTCCGCGACTTGCCGGGAAAATTCGTGATGCGCAGCATTCATTTGGCTCACAACTTTGGTTTAGTTCTTGCGGTCCTCGGTCTCCAGGCCTCGCGTCCACTGTGCGATCTTTATCTGGTCCCAGAAATTTTTAGGGCTCCATCGACGACGTCCAACGTCCGACGTCCGCTAGTCATTTACATTTGGCTCAAATGGGAATTTCAAGTTTCGAACTTTGTGCAGATTTTGGTTTATTTTCTGTGGTCGGATTTGGCGACCGCCGTCGTCGTCGTCGTCCTCGTCGTCGTCGACGTCTGACAGTTGGAGCATTGCAAAGTGATCGTTAAATCACGAATATTTAATTGTCTTCATCACCTGAGGGTGGTTGAAATTAGTTTGGACTTGGCTTTAAACATTTCTTCTTCTTCGCCTTCTGCTGCAACAAGCACGTTGCTCCATTTGATGTTGTTGTTGCTGTTGCTATTGCTGTTGCTTTTGCGAGTCGGACTCTGCTCGTAATGGGCTTGTAATGGTTTCAACTTTCAGATAGACCCATTTACTTAAAGCCAGTGCCCTCGGTCGACGGGCTTTAAGGTTTTTCCCGTTTCAAATTGCATGCATAGATTTGGCCTCTAATGAGTCCTCAACCCCGCGACATTAAGTGCTAATTTTATGGCGATTGATTGAAAATCCCCAACTAACTAAGGTCAAGGAATGCCAGCGAGCAAAGCGCGAAAATCTAATGGCGACACTTACATGCCAGATCAATGCATCGATTGCATTTATTTAATTGGAGAAAATGCTTTTTATTACAAATAAAAAACGTAGGAAATTAAGCAATTGGTGAGTTGAATAAAGTAAAATAATTGCTTTTATTTACAATGTCATTAATATTTTCAGCTTGATAGGCTGCTGGGAACTTGGAAATCTAATTTCGCTTAATGTAATATTTTCGTATATTTCCCATGTTTAGATCACACCTTTCCGACTTTTCAAGTACAACTCATAATTGATAAACTGTTATGGAAGAACAGTTCAACAGACTTCCCACGCTCAGCAGCAAAATGATTTGTTCTAGTCGCTGTGCATTAACCATAAAAACACTTCACTTACAAAACAGATCAAATGAACTGAGGGCTGTAAAACAATTAACGATTGACCCCTCGAAAATCAAACAGTGACTAAACAGTTATCAATTATTACGATGAATGTCAACAATTGAACATTGCGGGTTGGCTGCCAAATGCAAACAACACAGCAATAGATGGACGGTTAGAAAAAGCGCTTCCCAGAGCCACAGGAAGTGAAGAAGCAGCGGCAACGCATCATTGCACATGTTTCACATGACGATGGGACGATGGGACGATGGGATGAGGGGATGACATCGAGCATATTGCTGCAACAAAGATTCCCACAACTGTCAAATCACAATCGCAGGGGGTGGCAGCGAAAGCGAGTGAGAATTCGCGAAAGAATCGGGAGAGTCGAGAAATTAAATTAGTCCAAATTAAATGGTAACATTGAGTCATTGTCAAAGTCACAACTCCTCGAGGGTGACTCGCGAGCCAAAACTGAAGCCGTGGCATTAATGAGCGACAAACGCTGATGATATTATTTACTTGTCGTACTTGTCACAGTGCCTTTCTGGCCACACTGGTCGAAAGTCAACGAGTAGAAAGAAGGCATTGAGAGGGTTGCATTTTACTCCGTCACGGCTGCCTGCTCACCCTCGCCCTCGCCCTCACCCTGTGACCTCTCGCTAGTCAGGCACACGCATTTGACATACGTTTTGAGCAGCATTCAATGCTTAATATGTGACACGTGACCCACACTTTGCACGTCGCGCACTCCCGCTGCCCATCCACCTTCCTGCCAGTGCATCCCAGTTAGATGCAGGTCCTTCCTCCACACTCTGCCGCTGCCTCTGCCACATTTGACTTGTTGTTCTTTAACACGCGCAACGAGCGACGTTGCCTATCGCCGGGCTGCCATCGCCTGGCTTCCATTCTTCATTACTCTTTTGTGGGCTGACCAGCGCCACGCGACTTGCGATTGGCATTGGGATTGCAATCGCGATTACGACTGCGACTCTCATGTGCTGCGATGTGGGCGTGGGGTGTGCGAGTGTGTGTGTGCCTGTTAGGGTTGTCGGTGTGTGTGTGTGTGTGACACAACATGTGGCAAGCTGGTGGTGCATTGACGATCCTTAAACCAAGCTTTGCTCTTGCTTTGATCAAGTGCTCTTCGCAAAGCAATTCAAGTTTTTGTGTGATCGTTGCTCTATAGAATTTTTATGATGAGAGACTTCAACAGGAAATAGTTGTTGAAATTTCTAAATGCCATTTAATTAAAAATTTATTATATGACAATGTGAATTGAACTTATGTGAAAGAGTTTATACAAATATGTATCTTATGACTTGATCGATCGAGTCGGAATTTAAATTCATAGCTTAGCCAAGATAAAAATAAAATATTATAAATATACTGACAAAAGCTTCATTTAACTGTCACTTGTAAAATACTTTACGACAAGCTTTGTTGGTATGTTGAACTAGCATTGGCTTAGAAAATCCTACTTTTCAGTGATAAATTGTGATTCTGAATACGATTGTAATCGTCTTTTTGAATAGCATCAAATATTAAGCTAAATGGCGATTACACTATGAAAAGAAATTGCTCAAATACTTATTTTGAAGGAAGCGAACCGTGGACTTCCCTTCAAATTAGAATATTTATTAATGTAATTAGTTGGCCACCGAGCGCAACTCATCTGTGCCGCCAGTCGTATATGCGGCTTTCCATGGGCTGCTCATAAATCTGCTGGCATGGAGAGCTTGCAGCAATTGCAGCACTTTATTGACCCGATTGACCCAAAGCACGAAGCATTCGGAACGAAACATTGGAACATTCGTCCCCGCGGGCAGTCAACGAAATAATCACCAGGCAAAAGTACAAGTACAGACGGGGGGCTAAGGATAATGTTTGTACATTATTTGACCAAATTTGCCCAAGTGAAGTCCAAGCAGACAGTTCCCCCTGACAAGTCCAAGTTGAAGGCATCGTGAGCGCATTTTCCTTAGTTGTTCGCTGGCTTTTCTTCTCCAACAGCAACAATTTTCTACACGTTTCTTGGATTGCGGTTTATGTTTTCTGTTGTTGTTTCTCTAGAGATCTGTTTGGGGCGAAAATTGCCATACAAATTAAGTGATTTGCTATTGACATTTCCGCGAGCCTTGAACGAAGCACGCGCGTGAATAATGAAGTGCCAAGATCGCTTACACTCCAGGGACCTCAGAGACGTTGCGACGTCGTCAAGTCGTGGTCAATTGATCTTCTAGTGGCTGCGGTCATTTTCACACAATTCACATTGACCCCGCGCACTGGGCCTGACCCTGGTTAAGGCTCAGCTCTGATCTGAACTCTGAGCTGCACTCAGGTTCACAGTTATGGTCGAGAGTGCAGTTTGAGCCGACAATCGATTTTAATTTGTTTAACTTGTGCATCAATTTCAGTGCTTGTTTGTTGCCCCCTCCACCCGCCGCCCTCTTTTCCTGGATCGCAGCTGCCTTTGTGCATAAATTACTGACACTTGTCTCCATTAAAAATGAAGGTGATTCAACTGTCATTCGCAGCATCAGCATCAGCTCTGACTTTGACTTCGACTCGGACTTGGAGAGTTGTTGTTGTTCTCGCTACAGTCACGGCTTGCATTTCACTTGGAATTGCAATCGGACATGGCTGCGGCTGAAGCTGAGGCGAACTGGAATGATGACGGCCTATTGCGAATGCCAATGAGCATCAATCGCTGGCAATTTTCATGTAATTGTTTGTTGTTGTTGCCATTGAAGTGCAATTGACAAGCGATCTTCTGCCAGCTTGTGAGTACATTTTAATGGCCATCTGCTCTGGCCTGGCCTCTTGCTGAATCATGTACAAAATTAATGTAAACACATTCAAGTGGCAAATGAAATACAACCACAACATTTTACACAGCTATTTTTTGCTTCCTTTAAACTTTACGTATCTATTGGTTAACTTCATAATTACCTACTTATGTTTATCGTGTGCTGGCACCTCTTGTCGATAATCGTTGGATCAACTTTCGTTTTCTTCAATTGCCCGATCAAGTCCGGTTCACCACAAAAAACTAACACACACAGACAGCTCGTGGTGGTCCAATTCGCTTTAAAATGTGTCCTATAAATTAACTTTGACGCGTTTTAAAATATTTTAGCACTTTTTTGTTATCGCAGCGACAAAATCTATTACTTAATTTTTTATTTGCGCCCCACTCGCGCACATGTTTTGCAAATAACACTTGAAATGATATATGAAATGCAACTAGCTCGAGAGGTCTCCAGCATTTAACTGGCCATTTATGTGCGTGATTATTACGTGATATCGCGCACATTGGGCCCATAAATAATATTAAGCCAGTTTCATAAAAAAACAGGCAGCCAGCAGAGGGGGAATCCAGGCACAGCCACATTCACAGTCACAGTTCCATTTTGAATATGAATTTCGGTGCCCAATTGCCTACACCCTCTCTATGCCAGACAGACAGCCTTATGAATGGCTGACTGCGGATTTGGATTTGCTTTTGGCTTTGGCTTTGGCTATAACACTGCCTGGCTGTTGCTTATTTGCAATTGATTTCTGTTTGTGTTGGCGCATTGGCAAGCTTTTAAATCATTTAATATACCAATTATAACAAGTCAAGTAGTTAACATAAATCTGCAATAGACTCAAAGCAAACTTAAGTGATTTTTTGCACTTTACTTGGGCTCGCATACCCTGTAAACTAACAGAAGAAGGTAAAATGTGCTACGAGGAAATATATTTTATTTTAGATTAAATAAAGTTTCAGGAATAGACTGTAGATACTATATGTATTTATTTATTACTATGTTAACAATATATTTTAAATATTGGCCCAAGAGAGTATCTTCTAGCACTGCCAAAAATGTAAACTCTGTATTTTCTTTTTCTGTTGACTTTTTGACGTCGCTAAGAAATCAAAACTCATGCATTATGAATGCCAAAATTTTCTGACGTAGTCAATTTCGATTTTTATTTATTTTATTGCCTTTAATGCATTGCGCGCGGCACTCGCAAATAAATAAATATTGAAGCCAGCAACCACAGCAACTGCAACAACAAATTCATGACATTTTGCCAGTTTCCCCCCACATACGAATATCAAAAGAGAAGTGTGTGTGTGTGTGTGTTATAGTATCTGCATATGAGAGAGCCGGCAAAAATCGAAGGCTTTTCATATCTTGGGCTGACAGGTAGGTTAGTTGCCTCATTCGTGCCGCCGCTAGGTGGCGTCTCGGTCGCGGCGGTGGCGGTGGCGGTGGCTGCCTGTCATTGGTAATGCAGTAATAACCAACAACCTTCTCCTCCTCTTCCTACACGTCACAGTCGCTCGCTGGTCAGTTATATATACGACGACTCTTTGTATTTCCTTTTTCCTTTATTTCTGTATTTTTTGTATTTTTTGTTTGGCTATTTTTCCACTGAATCATGGCATAGTAGTAAAACCCCCCTTTTGACCCCCTTGGAGCTACCCATTTGACTGTCTGCCCCAGTGTCTCATATTTTATCACAGCAGTCGACGGCGTCTCGAGTGGCCAAGTGTCTCTTTTGGCCAAGAGGTTTCGCGGCTTCGTCTATGGCACATGCTGCACAGCCGCTTTTGTTGTTAAGGAGCTGAACTGAGAGCTGAGAGCTGAGTCGAGTCGAAGCAAGCCAAACCAAAAAGCCGGTCGAATGGTCTTTTTGGCCGGCGTAAGTTTTTTGGCACAGATTTACGACTTTTAATGCTGTTTTGATTTGTTTTGCATAAGGGTGTTCACGTGGCCAAAATGAAAAGGAAAAACAACAACGACCACAATGCGAAGTAAGACTGAGACTTGGCCGCAACTGTTTGGCCGTTTGTCTTGTTGGCCGTTGTAATTGGGCTTTCAGAATATGACGGAAAGAGTGTTGCTAATCAGCAAATCGCACTCTGGCGTTGAGTAGACGAATTACATCGCACTTTTGACTGTGGCACGAGTCTCACTCTGAGTGTGTGTTTGAGGCAGTTGTTGTACATTTCACACCCAAAAGGAGATTGTAAGAAGGAGCTATGAATATTATATAGAGTTTGAAATGAGTCAATTGATCAATAAAATTATAACTTTCAAAGGATTATTACAGTTCGTAAATTAGTCTATTCACAAGCTATAAGAAAAAGTGCTGCATATTTTCTGTTATTCATATTTAATTTATCAATTTGACAAATAGACTTGAGGAACCTAATATATTTATTTAATACGAAAAAGTGTTGAAAGGCAAGGCAACAATTAAATATCTTTAATTGCTGTGAATTAAATGGCCAATAAACCTCAATCTGGCACTGTTAATGCACTTGGCAACTCCTATACCGAATGTCTGTCCATAAGAAATAATAGTCCGTGTGCCTATAAACCCATATTTCCATATCTTCATGACGCTTTTTAATAACCCATCGAATTTAAGGCCACTCAAGTGAAATTTCATGGTCTAACGCAAACTATTTGGCTAATCGCAGTGCTGACACAACAACATTAACAACCAACCAATTAATTGCAAAAATAAACTAAAAATCAGCAAGTTCATTGAAGATAAACAGAAAACTTTTATAGGAAAAGCGATAATATATAAAAAAGTTGTAAGGCATTTTACAGTCCATGATAAAAGTTATTTGATGGCATTTAAATAAGTTTTCACTTGTCAGCGATGAAGGTGTGGAGCATAGGAACTTACCTTGATGATGGTTGCAATAATGCTGGAAATAAAAATAAAAGAAAATAAATATTAGTGTAAAATGAATAAATGTGGGTTAATATATTTCAAGTGATTTAAATTTTAAACAATATTTTTAAATAAATAGTAAATAAATAATAATTTTGGCATTGAATCAAATGTAAAAGGTGCCTTTGAATATTTTTCAAGATATATTCTATCAAATGTAAATAAATAATATTGTTGCTATTGAAATTAAATATTAATTAATGTTGTTTAATATTTTTCAAGATATATATTCTATCCAATTTAAATAAATACATTATCTAATTAATGCAAATTGAGCTGAAAGCTATTGTGGAGATGCACTGCGAACGCATTTCCATTTACCAAATATATGAGGAGCTGCAACTGCAAGTTGGACGGCAACTCGGACTGTGCAGGGCAGGAGGGACAGGACGGGACAGGACAGGACAGGCAGCTGGCTGGGCAGGGGCAGCAGTTGGTGGTAAGTTGTTGTTGCAAGTCGTAAGTTGGGCAGTTGGCCAGGTGCGGGTGCCACAAACTGGTTGGTCAGCGATGGCCAAACGACCGTCTAGCTGGACGGACGGATGGACGGATAGACGGACTGTCTGTCTGCCCAGCCTGTGTGCCCAACGCAAGCTGGCCAGCCTGTGCCTAGGCAGTGTGGCATGGTGTGGCATGGTCTGGGTCTGTGGCAGCAGGCTGCGTGGTGGAAGAAACACACCCGCATCGTGGCAGCGATCGGTCGACTGGTCGCAGTTTAAAACCAGATTAGCGCCCAAGTCGATGGCTAATTTTTGTGGTCGTTCAGTTCGGTGCGGTTCGGTTCGGTTTGGCTGGGTGCGGGGCGTTGGGTTTTAAGCAAATTTGAATTTGAATTTTAGCGGGTGATAGTCGTTTGAATATACATATCTAATACCACTGCTATAACTACCACTTCACAACGTCGTTGCCGTTGTTGGCCACTTGGTCAGTTTGGCGAATGTGTTGTTGGCCGTGCTTGGCGGGTTGACAGTGCCATTCGCCTGCCTAACCCAGCCTTAGCCCCAGCCCCAGTCTCTTGGTGTCTTGCTGAAATATAGGATGACATGCTGCATGCTTATGGTTACGTGTGCACACACACACTCACACACACTGTAACACACAAACTGATTACGAAATGTTGACCTTTTTGCCGTTGCCTCTCGGCCACTTGTCAGCGCCTTTGGCGGCATTTTCGGCGAAAGGTTTATGTCAACTGCCAATTGGCAATGTCCGCGTCCAGCGCCCCCCCCAAAGGAGTCGAGATACTCGTAATTGCTCTCCAGCTCCAACTCGAACTCCAACTCGAACTCAGTCGCCAGCTCATTTAATTTGCCCATAATTTAGACACAACATTTGCCTAATGCCCGAACGACGCTTTCAGTGAGTGCCTGATTGTTGCCAAGTGCTCTCGCTATAGACATTTATAGACTATCACACACACACTGCGTACAGTCATCAACACGATCCAAACACTGAATCACCCAATCGAAGCTTTCATTTCTGGAGTTTCCATTAGATAGGAGAGCATGTCGTGTTTCATTCAGGGATATTACAACGTTTAATACAACTAAAATGTAGTTATTATCATTATATTAGTTAATAGCATTAGATATTAATTTTTTAATATATTTAATATTGCTGACAGTTATTTCTATTAAAACCTATTAAGACATTAATTTTCAATGTGTTGCAATTAAAATTTGTTCAATTGCTTAATGTCATTCTCGCATTTAAATTTGCTGATACATGTATACTATATTTAGTGTTTATTTCGATTTAAATCTATTACAATTTTAATTTTCTATTTTCTATTTCTACTTTAAATGTGCTTAATTTATAGATCAATTTTATAAGCTACATTCGAAATATTATCGTCTTGAATTCCCTTAACTATTCCTGTTTGGCGTGACTCAAATTCAGTTGCCATCTCTAGTTTGTCTTATTTGAGAACTACGCGCATGAGTCACCTGCAAGATGGCTCGGCCCTCCTATAAATTTATTCAATATTTGAGCTCAAACATTGTAAGCACTTGTAACTCGGCATCCGGTCAATCACATTTTTTTGGGGTGTAACTTGCGATAAGCGATTGCAATTGATAATAAATATATACTCATTGATTATGCACAATGTTCACACCTTGCCTCCCAGGCACTCAGAGAGAGGAGAGAGCGAGAGCTGTGTGCAAAAACAACTCAAGTAAACAACTCGAACAATTTGTTTTGTTGATTCCTGTTTGCCAGCTGGTTTGATGTTGCATACCTGCGCACAGCTTAAAGCTATTCAAATGGGTGGTGGTGGAAATCACAGCAGCAATCATCACCTGGCCTCACAGCCTCGCAGCGCCCGGTGATAAAGTTTGCAACCCTCCTCGTGGCCTGTAAACCAGACAAAAGCACCAGCAACAACACCAGCAACCTGGTAAGCTGTCAACTGGTGAAATACCAGTGCCAGTTTGCCGGTTGCCGGTTGCTTGTTGCCAGGAGTCGGGGTGGAATTGTACTTTTTCAAGGGCGCATCTGCAGTAGGAAGTTGGAAGCAGCAGCAGGCAAAACCCCACCCCAAAGCCAAGTGGACAGCAGCCAGTTGCTGATGTTGTTGCTGTGGCTGTGGCTGCCACTGATTTATTCTGGCTGTTGCTTTTGTTCGCATTTTGTTGTTATTCCCATTCCGCAGCTGCGCAGTAGATCGCTCTGGCTTTGGGGTGGCTTTTGTTTGTTTGGTTCTTTTGGTGGGAAAATACAAAATCGCCTGGCCCGTGTTCCATTTCCACTTCGTATCTCGAGAATAACATTGCAATGTTTGCTGATTAATTGCTCAACTTGGGAATGAGAAAACTGTACCTGGAGACGCGTCTCGTCGCGAGATTTATGTGCAACGGAATTTTTGGCAATCGGCCTCATGTTGCTCTTTTGAATAGTTGTGAGAATGCGCATTTAAATCATTTGAAGTGTAATCAACTAAGAGCATTTGATTTGAAGTCATTTTCTTGATACAATTCAAATCCATTCGACTGCAAGTCTGGGAAATAAGTTAGCCAGAATTGTATTTGAAAACGATTGCAGTCTTTACTTTCGTTGCGAGATCATCTGCTGCCGTTGATTTTCACAACTTTCCATTTTGTTGTTTTCAATTGATGATCAAGCGCCCGCAGGGTCGCAGCTTCTCTCAGACTCGGGCTACTGACAAATGGCTGCGCATGTGCGCCACATCAATAAAACCAACAGCATTAGTCACTCGACAATTGGCCAGGCTCCAGATAGTCGAGCTGCAGGCTGGATCGGGCTGCAGTTGCAAATAGAAATGCAGGTGGCACACACACACACACCAGACAACACAACACATTACACCCAAAGGCACAACAGCAGTCGACGGTGGGCGTAACGATGCAGTTTGATTTGGGCAAAGTGCGCTGACAAATTTGGAGCCATTTATTTTGGGCATTGTGAGTTTTCTACGCTGGCAGCGTAATGCAAATTAAGACATCGTCTCGTCCCCACCCCTTACACTCTCTCCTCTCCTCTCCTCTCCTCTGCCTCTGCCTTTGCCTCTGTTTATGGCCAGCTGCAGTAGCAATCTACGAAATTACCAAAAAAATACAAAACGTATTGAAATTTACTAAAATGCTGCCCTACTCGACACTCATCACTACGGGCACATTCTTTTTATCCACAGAAGGGGTTAGCCAGGGATCGCATTTGCACTTCAAGCTATCCGTATACTGGATGACGCCGTAGGTGCCCGAGATCATCCAGGTGGGATCGGTGTGCAGCAAGCGATCGGCTGTGCCCTCGGCTAGGCCGCAGATCACCTCGCACTTGACAGTGCGGATCGCACACATATTTGTGGGTCGAAAGCCGCGCAAGCAGGTGATAAACTCCTCGGTGGAGTCCCAAATGTAATCGCCGAGCAGCTTGCGATAGTTGAGATCCCCCTTGAAGATGGCCACCTGCGACTGCGTCAGCAACTTGTACAGACCGACGCTGCAGTCGACCATCACAAAGTAGGATTGCGGTCCAGTCCAGAAGTACGATATCGGCGATATCACGATGCGATTCTCCGCAAACAGAACTTCCAGTTTCCAGCCCAGTCGCGAGACAAGCTCATCGGGATGGTTCATCAAATATTTGACGGTCCACTCGACATCGTGCGCCATCACATCCGATATGTACCAGGGTATCGCCTTGACGTGCATGCGCACCTGGGTGGCCAGCCGATGATCGAGCATGTACTCGATGAACAGAAAATCGGTGAATAGCTCAAAGCCGGCATTATCGCAAATGTAATCCACGATGATTTCGTCGTTGCCCTTGACCTTCTCCAGGCAATTCCACACCAGCAACGACTCGTCGACCAGCAGCCGTTTGTCCAGATCCGCCACAGAAGTGAGCACATTGAGATCGGAGCGATCTTCGGGTCGGTTGAAGAAAAACGAATTCAATTGGATCTCAAAGCGATTGCTCCACATATTGATGCGCACCAGTTTGTGGAACATGTCATAGGATTTGGTCAGATTGCGTGTGGCCCTCGTCAGGCATGTGATCGCCAGCTCACTGATCTTCAGATCCTCCTGCTTCAGGTCGCGAAAGTAGTCAAAGTTGCGCAAGTGCTTGCTGTTCTCGAAGAACGAATAGAGTCGCCGATACAGATAGCATTCGGCGTGCAGCCAAGATGCCCTAAAATACGAACGCTTTGGATGCGGCAGCTCCGTTAGGAATGCATTCCATTCGGCCTTGTCCACCTCATTGCCGTGGAACTGCATGAATTTCCTGTCGTTGCTCAGTTCTCGCTTCAATCGCTCGATGCTGTTCGTGATCGTTTGTAAATCCTTCAGCGCCTCCTCGCCATGCAGCTTGATCAGTTCATTCTCATTGCTGGCCATCGTCTGGATCACCTGCTGCATAATGCCCGGCATTCGAGCCTGCAGCGCCACATACGCAAAGCTCTGCTTATAGCGGCCTGAGAGCAACGAGTGTCGCGGCGTGGCAACATCCATGAGGTCGGATCCATTCGACAACGCGCTGTTCCTCATCTTGCGGCTGCTCGTGAACTGAGAGTGATGAGTACATCTGTAGAGAGAGTCCTTTGCTTTCAACCTGAATTTGGTGACAAAAGCTGAGGAAGACTAGTGTTTTATTTCTTTTTTTTTTAATATTTAATCCAATTTTGAAAAGTAAAGCAAATGAGTTTGAAATAGAAATAATTTCCTCACTCTTTCTATTTAATTGTCTTTTATCGATCTGTTATTCTGCGTTCTCATCTCATTCTACTTAGCTGACATTAATACTGATTACAACTATGCACGACTGTGGGAAAGATCTTCTCTTCCGCGGGGATGCGTGGCTGCTTCCTTCCGTTGCCCAGGTGTTCGGTCATGTCCGAGGTTAGTTTACACCATTCAATGACAAATACAATTTGCATAATTCTCGCATAGACGGGATAACACTTGCGTGTTGTCATCCGGTTGGGAAAATCATGGCGAGAGAACATCGCAAGGCTAAAGGGTTAATTTCGGGCCAAGGAAGTGGATCGCATTGCCCTTCGCATTTGATGTGAATGCAATTTGCATTCGCTTACCATAATTGTCACATGTTAATAAACAAGTTCAAGAGAGAAGACAACGACGATGCCGATGCCGATGGCGATGGGAAAATAATATCAAGGTGCCCCTCAGGTTAATGCTATGCTAATGGGGCAAGGTGTGCACTTCCTCTGGCAACAACAACCCCTACAGAAACCAAATTCAAACACTGCACATTTCGATTTTATTTTTATTTTTATTATCATGAAATGCGGATGACGCAAGTGTTCGCTGTATGGATTTGCCAAAAGCCAAAGGAAACCGAGCTGATATGATTTTACGATGTTTACTCATGACACACAAATACATACACACATGGACTCAATGCTTAAATCCCCGTCAGACACAACTGCGTCAAAACATTAAGTTGCCAGTTGCCAGTTGCGAGTTGCGAGTGGCGAGCTCATTAAGAGCGTGCACCTTAGATGCCTTCAACTTCAACTTCGTCCAGGTGTTCCATAGAAATCGAAAACTTCCCCCCGTGACATACCAGTTCTATATCTGCCGCTCAACCTTTTTAGCTGGTGGTGCGGCAACCGACTATCTTCTAGCTGCTTCTCAAGGTGCTGTTGCATATGCGCCTCTGCTTTTGAGTCGTTACTTTTCGGCAGGGCAGAGGCAGGCAGGCAGAGGCAAAAGCAGAGGGGAGCGGGTGTGTGCGTCATGCTTTCAATTGCGTTGCCTTGTGAAATTCAGCAGCAGCTGCGCAATATTTGTGGCTACTTTTGGCATGTGCTCAACAACTCAACAATGCGCAATAAGATTGTTTTCCGAGGGAGTTGGGGTAGTTTCCCATAAGAAACAAATACCCAAAACAGGTCGACGAGCTAAAACTTCTAAACACAATTTCCAATATAAATTTACAATGCCATCATACATTTAGCACTATTGCAAATTAGTGTCAATGTTTTAAATATGATTTTTTAGTTCACATTCATTTTCATAAATAAATATTCAAATAATTTCGCAATTATTACTCAAACTTTCATTTGCAAATTAACTAAATTAAATACCAGAGTGCAAAGAGCAAGAAAGTGATTCTTATAACTTTGTTATGACTGGCATTGTTTAGATTTGTTAATCGTTTGAATAATTGCTGTACGTTTTACCTAAATAAATGTTTTTATAATTATGCAATTATGATCCAATTAAATTCACTAATTACGTCTTCAAATAACCCGAATAAAAAAAAACTAATTACAACATTAGTCTATGATGATTATAATACTACTTAATACCTCCGTAAATTAAATAAATAATTTCAAGCTAAATTCTGGCCTGAATATTAACAGTACAAATTATTGTGGCAATATATATTACTGCCAACTTTTACTATCATTTTAGATCTACGCAATTTTAATAAATTATTACTTACTGCAAAATACACTAATTGCAGCTACACATTAACTAAGTAAAAGTAAATAAATGAATTCAAGATTTTTAATTATTTGATTCTCAAACTGTACTGCAGCAAGAGCCTTGTCTAATTGCTTAGCACCTTTTTTTAAAGAGACTGCGCCTCTAAACTCTGGATTCTGCTCGTAGATATCGTTCAGGGCAGCAGGCTGGCAGGCAGCCTGCAGTCTCCAGAGTTATGGGCAGCCATAAAAACGCCTCAACTTTCACCCAGAGCGAAGCGAAATGTGACAAAATATGGCTCACCCGGTAATTGCTCCCGCCAGATCAGCGGATATATTTATGTTATTGCAGGTTCCGCGCTCTCTCTCTCTTTCCCTCTCTCTTTGGCTGCCTTGTCGAGGGGGGCAAGTAAAAAATTGCATTATCAGAGCCATAAACAAATTAGAGGGGAGACCTTAAAAAATACCAAAATACAGAGCACAGGCAGCTGCAGTTGATGATGATGCTACGGTGTTGCACTCAAAAATCTTGGCTCAAGTGGCGGTCCCATTAGGTGACACCGAGTGTGCAGCATACAATATTTTAGAAACAATGGAGGCCCCAACTAAGCTCGATAAGATTAATAACTCTCTGGCGCACGTTCAATTAATCTTTCGTTAGATGAGATGAGCGCAAGTCCAAAAATGTTCCCTCCCATCATCTGCCGCACTGACAACTTAACGGCGGGCATCACGTCTCCTCTTCTCATGTACCTGCCGCATCGTCAGTGTCAATTGTGACAGCGCCCTGCCAGACGACAGCTTCTCTCCCCTCCAGCTCTGCAGCTCTGCAGCTCCACTGACACAACAAAAACAAACAAACGGACACGTACAACACTACCAGAGAAGTTAAAGGGAGACAGACAGACATTTAAAGAGAGAGGGAGGCAACATGGAACTAGTAGAAGATCATGCCCATGAACGTGACAAAAGTGAAGAACATGAAACTTTGCAGCTCCCATCTCTCACTAAATTAGTTGTTTTAGTTGTTCGCTTGAGTCTAAATTTAGTCAACCCAACAATCCATTGGCCATAAATCAATTATATGGTTTCTCGATGCCTCTCGCGACGTTATAGATACAATTTCCAGCAGCCAAAGCAAAATTGGGGGCCACCTCAGGTGCATGTGGACAGCGAGACAAAGACAAAGATGTTTAGCTCTCTACCCTGCACAATTAGCTCGAAAATTCGGGTATGCATGAACCGAGTAGAGTTTAACTCAAAAATGTATATATTTTCCATCCCGAAAATTCCATTATGATTCGTTCATTGAAATAAGGTATTTCTGGCATTTACATAGCTCACATTTATAGAAAAAAAAAAACAAAACAAAGCTGACAACAGCAGAAATTAACATACTCAAAAAAAAAAACATGAAATATGAAATCATTTGTAATAATTAGCGCGACATTTGCTGCTATTTTTACGCCAAAAATTGAAATTGGGAATTCGAAGGTCTGTTGCATAATTTGTTTAATTACAAATCCCCCGAGCTTTGGGCATGAGAAATACAAACAGGATTGTGCTGACTTTATTAATGCCAACAGGCGCAAGCTGTCACTGTAATTGATGCACCCTCGCAGCAAAAACACAGCCAATGAAAAGGCGTAAGTTAAGTTCACGAAACAAAAGCAAATGCTTTGTAATGAGGTTGAAATTGCAGCACCACCATCACCACCTTTCCAATGCCAAAGTTCTCACTCTCTCTCTCTCTTTAGCTGCCAGCTCAGCTTACCACAGGATAAACAACAACAAGAACAACAACAACAATAATGGCAAAAGCGAACCTGAGTCACAGTTGAATTTTATTTGAATTAGCAACGCGCAATCAAAAACATTCAAACACGCATAAATTGAATCCCGTGGGATGATTTCTGTGCCGGGTTCCCAGCAACCCCCTCGGGCAGCAATCGACAGCAGTCAGCAGGCAGCCAGCAACTTGTCACGTGATTCAAATAACAAATAATGCATCAAGGATCATCCCTTAGCTCCTGCTGCTCCTGCTGCTGCACTGGACTGGTCCTTTTACTCTCTGCTCCCTGTTCTCTGCTGTAATTCGAATCCAAATCCTCATCCTCATCCTCATCTTTATCCGCGCCCGTATGCGACTTGCTGTAGCGTGGGTACCTTTTATTTATTGGTCAACGAATCATCCTGCTGAGCCTGCGACTAGCCACCAGTCACCCTCCTCCACCCTCCGCCACCCTCTTTCTCACGCACTTGGCTGCTGCTGGTTGTCTGCAAGTGCAAATTCGCCTGGTCATGGGAACATTCACAGACAATTGAATCGTTCTATTAGGCGCTCAATTGATGGCCTTTAATTGATTGTTTGAAGTGCAAGGAGTGTCTATCCTCTCCTCTCTCATCCATTTCAGTTCGATTATGACCTAAATTTATGTTAAGCAACCCCTGCGAATTGCGTGCTCTTTTAACATATACTAAATTGAATTTCCAGTACGTGAGAGTAAGACACATACTTAAAATGAATTAATATTACAACAATCTAATGCCAACAACAATCAATCATCGATTCTCCACATCACTCTACGTGATTTGGTAATTGTCTAAATTATATTTTCAAATTTTACTACAAAGTTTTTTCAGTTAAGATAACGTTCTTTTACTTGAAGTACCATATTAACAACTTTTGGATATTGTTAATTTGGTAATTTATTTTATTATCTTTGAAATTTGAAATGAAACCGTTTTTAGTGGAAATCTCAGTTTTTGCTTTAGCCCTTTGAGCAAACGGTGAGTCATAAAAAAATGTCGTTTCTTTGCTCTCACTCCTTTCTCTCTCGCTGTTGCATTTCATTCACAATCCCTAAGTGGATTCAACCGAACTTGAACTTCAGCGCGCCCTTCAACTTGATGCGAGCAAACACCCAAAAATACTCTTGAGGATGTTTGTCATTGATAAGCCAAATTAAAGAGTGTGTAAAAATGTTGGCTGAAATATTCGTTATTCGTATTCGGTGTTCACAAGTTCGCATATTAATATTTGCAAGTGAATCAGCAGCGAAAAAATAAAGCTGAAAATATATATCATTTTTATGATATTTCAACATGCATTAACATAAACGCTGATGCTAATCTCTTTTTCCCATGAAGACTACTGATACATGAGACTCGCCGCAGCATAAACAATTCATTATCGTGATTCATTTAACCAAAGCCAACCAACAAAATGAGAAAGAAATAAACAAAAAAATAAATATTAAAATTAAATCAAATCACCAGCTGATAATTATAATTCATATTAGTCAAGATGAGAGCTACCGATGGATGTTCACTACTCCTCTGCGCTGGCTGAGCGGGTGGTCTTCCCCTCCCCGGCCCCCTCTTCAGTAGATCATGACAGTAAGCTTCCCAAGCAGATTAATATCTCAAGACTCCTAGAAGCGCATTTTAATTAGTTAGTTGACCAACAAATTTAATTTATTGTCACTTCGGGCCCCCCCTAATGAAACACGTCCAAGCCAAGTCTGAGTCTGCTTTTGAGTCTCAGCTCGTGGGTTCGCCTCATAATTGACCAATTTGTGTGTGTTGCTGTGTCTGTGTTAGCGTTAGCGTTATCGAGAAAAGCGCACACGCTGTCAATAAAACAAATTAGTTTGAATTATAGACGTAGCTTCTAACTTGGCTGGCTAATTTATGCGGCGTCGGAAGCGACCCCCCAACCCGACTCAGTCTCTGTGTGTTCTTTACGTTTCCAATGCTCTTGTGCTTTTATTTGTTTATAATTACCGTTAGCTTTGATAACAATATCAGATTTCAATGGTCGGGGGCATTTATGTTCACTGACCTGGACATTCTGTCCACTGGTCTCCATCTCTCCGCTCCGTCTCCGTCTCTGTCTGCGTCTCCTTCATCGTTGCCTTTGTCTGCACAGATCAGGCGCCAATAGTTCTAAGATCTTGTTTTGATTGCCGCGTCCCGTCCATGGGTCCACGGTCGGCGCATTCTTTTGCTGTCCGGCTGTCCGTCTGCTCAGTGGCTTGAGAAATCTGTAACTCGTGACAACAACGCTCGAGACGACGGCGTGTGGCATGCAGCAAGCAGGCAAGCAGACTTGGCCGCCTTGGGTGTATTGGGTTTTGCATTTCTGCATACTTTTCTTACACTTTTTCCTAGCAGCGACTTTCTTTTGTTGTCAGCTCGCCTGTGCAGCTGCAGCGCGATGGCAAATTAATGACATTTTGCACTTCATTATGCGACTTTGGCGGCTCTTTGACACTTTGAAGTGAGGCACTCAGCTGTATCACAGTCTCTCGCACTCGCTCTCGCTCTAGCTCTGGCTGTGGGGCATGCCACATGCAGTTGTCAGTTTGCCGTTTGCCGTTTTCTGTTTGCTGTTTGCGGTTTAGCTGCCAGGTGATGTGCAGCTAGCTGGCCATTGAATGCCTCACTCTGGTGTCCGTTGTCAGTTGGCAGCAACTGGAGCTTCACTTGGTCAAAGATGACAGAGAAATGTTATCAGAGACCCAATAACAGTCTATTTGGAGCGTAAGCAAAAGAGCGAACTATGCTGCAAGTGATCATTAAGCTATGATTATCACTTTGTAGCTGCAGCTTGTGGCTTCAGGATTAAGTTTCGAGACGATCCGCAAAGAATGCCAGCCCAACATGCAATGCACTGAATAATCAATACACAATACACAATAATAGATGCCATTAGAGCTCTTGAGTCGCTGTTGAAATCGAGTCAAAGCAAAGCATTTATTTTGGAATGTTGTTGCAGGACACACCGGTTCATTACAGAACGTTTGGCGCCAATTCTTCAAAATCAGTTGCATGGTACGTGTCAAGGAGGCAGCTGTGCCGTCTTGAGGGGCACGGGACAACCCTCGGTGCTCGGTGTGCTGCGTTGAGATTTCTGCCAAGATCAACAACAAGACGCTGCCCAAGGGTTGGCCCCGAAAAAGTAACGTACAAATGCAGTTTCACAACCATTAAGACTACCAGCCAGCCACCAACCACCAGGCCGACAAGCAGGCGGCTCTCGGCTGGTGATGCTGTGCTCTGTGCTTGCTCTGCAATTGGGGTGGGACAACTGCAGCAGCATCAGCAGCATGCCACACGGGGCACGTTGCTGCCGCCAGGTAGTTTTGCACATACCTTTTGGCGCATTCCAAGGCATTCAGGGCTTCAGGTAAAATGCGGCGGCGCAACCACCCCATAAAATCCCGAAAAGAAAAGGAAGCAACTGCCGACGCTCTCTACTGGCAGCTGGCTGCTACATTTTCAATATCAATTTGAAATTTGAAATTTTCACGGCCGTTAGGAAGTGCACCTAGATCGAAGGAGCGAGCCACAGAGAGACAATGACGCTTGATTTACACAGCAGATCCTCAGCTTGTTTGTCTCGCTCAACAGCTGCCTAACTAGTAGAACAACAAGCTTTAAGATGCGGGAATAAATACAGATAATCGAAAAGACATTCTTTAATAAAATCATCATTAAATTTAACTTTTTGCGTTACGTTAAGCACAAATTAATTAAAAGAATTCTGCCAATTTCCAATATGAAGTTTTTACTATAAATTAATATACACATACATAAAATTAGCAAGAATTGATTTCTTCCGAAGAGTTCTATCAGCTCTAAGTTTTCATTTTTAAATGATATGAACATTAGTTTTGGCAGAATTTATTTATTTTATTTTTTTTTAAATTTAAACTGACTAAGCTCAAATAGTTCGTTGAGAATTATTATTTTAAATTGATATTAAAATTAGTTTTGTAAAATATATATATTTATTTGAACATCAGTTCGAAGTTTAATTCACCAATGTGAAATATAAAAAATTAAATAAGATTGTACGCAGTAGTAAAATGCGATTGAAATTTCTTTTTGTATTTAATTTCAAAAGAATCTTAGTTCAATTGAGTGTAAATGTCTGACTTAAAGCTGATCGTTAATGAGGATCATTGGGAGCTAAGCGGAGCCAGCGGCAAAGCACAAACGGCTCAATGCTTCAACCGCCTGAGAATCGCTCGCATAAGCTGCTTAAAGCCAACAAGAGAATGTCTGTTCAGACAGTGTCTCTTAAGTTTGCCCCAAAAGTGTCGGCGCAACGAATGAAATGTGAAACACGAAGAGAGCCGAGTGGAGAGCAGAGCGCCAATTGGCTGCATGCTCCCGCTCTCGCAACAGCTTTAAGCTGCTCTTAGCCGCCGCCGAAGAGCAGCGCTCACCTGCTCACAAATAAAGAGAGAGAGAGCGCGTAAACTTCGTGCGTTGTACATAAGAAAAGCCGATCGTCGTGTGACGAAAGGGACAACAAGCAGCCATACAGAGAGAAAGAGAGCGATTGAGTTGTGGGTTAAAAATAAACTTGCGTTGCAAGTTGTATATAAGCTCGGCAGCTGCCACACACACAAACACATATTCACGCACAGCGAGTGAGGGGAAATGTGAGCGTGTAAAATTAAATCTCAGTGGCAGCTGGTGGCGATCGTTGGCTGCTTGGCTGGTGTGTGTGTGTGTGTGTGTGTGTGTGTGTGAGAGGGAGAGAGCGACGCGCCGGCAATCGGTGTGTGCATGTATTGGTTGTGTGTGGCACGTGCTCGCTTTTTGAGACCGAGATTTGTTGGCGGTGCCTCTGAGCCTCTTGTGACTCGAGTCTGCAGCTGGAGAGCTGGCAACGTTCAATGAACGACACACAGCTGTTGAGGCAGGCGACAATCACAGCGAGGGATGGATGCGGATCATGCATGATCATTGAATGTGTTTGGCTCGTGGTGGTTGATTTGCGCACAGAATCCCCTAGCGATAGCGATAGGCAATCGGAAGTAGGTAGCGCAGATCCTTTTGCAACACACACCACAAAAGGGGGTTGCTCAGCTCTGGGGGTTGCTTGGCTTGATCCTTGCCAGGGCCATATAAAACAAAAGTGATCCTCGGCGGTTGCATCATTCGTAAACGAAACTGCAAGCGATCGAGACGCGTGCGTACCGAGAGCAAAGCCAATGATCAGCGCGTCAGTCTAACAGAGTTCAGTGTGCAAAGATATAGTCGGTATTATACAGAGTGTGATTATGGATAAACTCAAGTACAGCAAATGCCCGCTCAAGAAGCGCCCCATACAGCTCGAAGAGCCGCCACAGGAGGATCAGTTGTGCCATGGTAGGTTCCACAATTCGCAGCCAATGGATACGCAAATCTCTGCCGAAAATGTGGCTAACTCTAATGTTCTTGCTACGCTTACAGACGAGGGACCCGTTGATCTCAGCGTGGCTGCCGCTGCAGTGCCGCTCGAGCCGCACTGGAGCATCAAAGAGGAGCCCGAGCCACAGCCAGTGACCACCGAGCTGCGTCGTCGCTTCGATGCTGCCATGTCACAGACCAAGGAGCAGCTGGCTCGCCGCATTTGGGAGGAGACGCGAGAAATCGCACGCGCCTTTCCCGACGTCTTTACGCGCGAGGAGATCGCCAAGAGTCTGGCTCGCCTGGGCTACGGCGACTTTGAGCTGCCGCCCGAGGATGAGGTGATGGAGCCCGAGCGGGACGAACGAGACGTGGAGAGAGCGTCCAGCTATGCCAGCATTTCGCCGCCTTTGCTGCCTGCCGCCATAGTCAAGGTGGAGACACATGTCGAAGAGTCTTTTGGTCTGCGCAACTACAACAACAACTTGATGAAGAGCATTGCAGACTACGAGGATTGCATGAAGCAGCCACAGACGCTGGTCGAGACGAACTATGCGATGACTGCGGAGCCAGAGGATCTGAGTTTGGCGCCGCAGCGTCGCGGTCTCAGCGAGAATGCCAATCTGCATAACGTGGCACGCGCGCTGCTCAGCATGCAACATATGGCGCCACTGCAGCAGCAGCAGTTGCCACAACAACAGCCTCAGCAGCCCCAGCACGATCAGGATGTGGACTTTGAGGATCAGGAGAACCAGGAGAATCAGCTGAGCCTGAAGATCAAGAGCAGCAACGATCTGTACTATCAGTGCCAGCAGTGCAACAAATGCTACGCCACCTACGCGGGTCTCGTCAAGCATCAGCAGAGCCACGCCTACGAGAGCACCGAGTACAAGATCATACGCAGCAACCCTGGCAACCCTGGAGCGCCCATTGTCGACCAGACCGAGTTCTGCACCGATCAGGCCTCGGCGCTCATTCAAGCCGCCAACGTTGCCTCCGCTCAGTCCATGCAGAAGCCGGTGGGAGTGCCGCGCTACCACTGCAAGGACTGTGGCAAGTCCTATTCCACCTACTCGGGTCTCAGCAAGCATCAGCAGTTCCACTGTCCCTCCGCCGAGGGCAACCAGGTGAAGAAGGTCTTCAGCTGCAAGAACTGCGACAAAACCTACGTCTCGCTTGGAGCCCTCAAGATGCACATTCGCACACACACGCTGCCCTGCAAGTGCCCCATCTGTGGCAAGGCCTTCTCCCGCCCCTGGCTGTTGCAAGGACACATCAGGACGCACACGGGAGAGAAGCCCTTCAGTTGCCAGCACTGCAATCGCGCCTTCGCGGATCGCAGCAACCTGCGAGCGCACATGCAAACGCATTCGGATGTCAAGAAGTATTCCTGCCCCAGCTGCACCAAATCCTTCTCGCGCATGTCCCTGCTGGCCAAGCACTTGCAGTCCGGCTGCCAGTCGGAGCCGGGCGGCCATGCGGCAGGCGCGGGCTTCGATCATCAGCAGTTGCAACAGCATCTGCAGGGCTACGAGGAGGCGCCCCATAAGCATTACTATGCGGGCAGCGTCGGCAGCAGCGGGGCAGAGGACGAGGAGGCGCATGAATTTCAAATGCCCGCTCAGGTCAGACAGAGCATCTACTGAAAGATCATTCATCATTAACTTTAGCATTAGCTTTGTAAGTTCTCAGTCAGTTCACACATAAACAAGAATCAGGAATTCAGTGCCAAAAATTAGTCAAGGCAATTTTATTGCTCGTTAGGTTCGTCATCATTATTATTATGAATATTATTAGCGTCTGTATATTGAAATCTGAACGATTTGTAGGGCCAAGTCAAGGGTTAGCATTAGCAAGAGCAGCCGCCATTCGTTGTTATCTGTCGTTTTGTTGAAATTTTTGACTGTATATTTCTTGTTGAATCTCTTCGTGTACAAATCGAAATGGTGCGAGATTTTATTTAGACTAGTTCATCACTAATTTATCTATTTAATTTTAATTTATATATTTATTTAATTTATTGTGTATATATTTACTTTTATTTTAGAAATATATATTTATATTTACACATATATTTATTTTCTATATTTATTTTGTAAACCGAGTAAAATAATAAAGAAACAGCACAACAAAATAGAATCTTTACAATATTCTCTTGGGAATCATAAGAGATTCGAAAAATTATATGGTAAAATTTTTAATTTTTCATTAAGAAACAGCACAACAAAAGCTAGACGAAATTTTCAATATTTTTAGCAGATGATTTTTCTGCGATTTTCTTTGAGAAGACATGAGAAATTTTATTGCCATATTATTTCGAAATTCAACAGTTCAATTATATTTGGTTTATTTTGTTTGCCGAGGAACTTTATCAAAGAGATTTCAGCGAACTTTTAAAAAATGATATTGTCATATTTTTCAAAAATTGAACAGCTCAATTTGCTTTCGATTGCATTGCCACTTTCAAATTTCCAGCTTTTACTGTCGCTTCTCTCAACCTGAGCCGCGTCTTTGTTTGTGTTCAGACTGTTGCGGATGCTCATTTGGTGCTGCGCAGTCGCTGGAGGCTCGTAGGTGTCTCTTTATTTATCTATCGCATAAAAAGTTGCAGCTGATTCGCAAATTTAGCGAATCACAAAGCGCCGGCAACAGCAGCAACAACAAAAAGATTGCCGCATTTTGTTGGTGCTAACAGCGGGTGGTGGGTGGTTAGTTGCTTGCTTAGCTCGTTGTCTGGCTAAGCTTGGTGGCAGCAACATCGACGTCGACGACGTCGACGACGACGATGGCGGCGACAACGACGAGTGGAGCGAAATATCAATCGCTGCTTAAATCAAAATTAATTGCCAGAATAATAATTGTTTTGAACGTAAAGCGCCAAACGGCAAACGAAGGAGAATTGGCGCAGCTGCAACTGCAACTGCAACTGCAATTGCAACTGCGTCACCAGCACAACAGCAACGGCAACAGCAGGCGGCAAGCGCCAACAACAACCACAACACAGCAGCAACAAAGTACGACAAACGTCTAGCAATATTTTGGAGCATTTGAGCAGAGGAGAGTTGAGGAAAGGGGCAGCGAAAACCACTCAAAACAGCAAACAACCCGATGAATCATCGATTTTGGGTCTACCACCGCAACCACAGCAGCAACAGCAACGACAACAACAACACAACAACAGCAACAACACGTTTTGCCCCGTGTGCCGGCTTAGTGCAGCCGCACGCAGCTAGATGGCGCTAGTGGGCAGTCATCAGGCTTTGGTTCAATTAAACGCGTTTTCCAGTTCATTTTCATTATGGTTGTTGTCGCCGTTGTTTTTTTGTTATTCTTGCTGCTGCTGCCGCTGCTGCAGCGATTTTTTCAGTTTTTCCGCACTACAGCAGCCGCACCTTACTTTGCTGCCCCAAAGTCAACGCTTTGCTGCTGCCTCAAGCCGCATTATAAATGCCGTCCACGCAGTTTCTTACGCTCCACAACTTCCAGTTTCGTTTTCGTTTTCGGCGCTGCCTTTGCTTTTGAACCTCAACCGAATTTAATACTCTAATCGATGTGGAGTTTATAAGCTGCTAACCGATAAGAAGTTTGCAAGTTAAGTTGTACAAAATTTATAAGTATTATGAGGAAGCTCAATGCACTGGGATTATCTTGAAGTTAATCGGCTGCTATCAACATAGAAGATATGGGAAAACACTTCAAGGGATTTTAATGGGTTTATAGAGAACTGGCAAGATTGCCCCGCAACTTCGAATGCGATTTACTTTGATTTTAAGTAATGTAATTCCTTTTATCACGTCTATTTCTGGCATCAACAATTCCTTAAACTGCTAACATAGAAAAATATAATACATAGATACAAAGTTGGTGATTTTAATAATTATTTAAAAAGCGCAGTCTTTGCAGTTTAATTCCCTTAATTGAGCAGAGTATTTCTCATTCGTTGTGACAGCTTGAAAGCCTTCTTTCCGTTACGAATTGTAACTTGTCAGGCGGTAGCTTTGGTCTATTAGGAAACACACCACAGGCCCCGAAGCTGCGACTAGGAAAGTCATATTGCATTTGCCAAGAACCTAGGACACCATTGCCCGTCTGCCCCTCCCCGCTCCACATCTGTCACCACCATGGATGTTTGCTGGTGTCTCTGTAGGCGCATTAGAGGTTGACTTGCTGCGCGTGCTGCGGTTGCTGCTGATGTTGCTGCCGTTGCCACTGCCACGCCCTGAACCAAATGGGCAACGCACATGTGGCACAAGCAATATTGTGGTAGCGGCTTTTGGTCAAAGGTTAAATGAAACGACCGCTCCCCTCCCCTCGCACGCAAACGTGATACGCGATGACTGGTGACAAGTGCCACGCCGCAATTGCCTACGAAAATCGTTTAGAGCCTTAATTTATGGCACCCAAAAAAAAGACAGCAAAAATTATCAGCGCAAAAACAAAAAAAAACTTGAAAAAATATTTGAACGTTGGCGCTGCTCGAATTTCATTTCATTTATTGCAGCTACGTGCAATGTGCGCTTAATTGGCATTTCGTTGTTGCCGCCAACAAAATAATAAATACAAAAAAAATAGGAAAAAGAATAACACGCCTTGATTCTTATGGTCTACTTAGTCGTAGTGGATTTTGGGCGCCAATCCCCAGCAGCTTAGGGGCTTAGGTTCAAGCTCGAACTTCCTCGCTTTGGCAATTAAAATTAATCTCTAATCGCCAGAATGTGTTTTTAAATGCATTTTTTCATTTTACGAAATTAATTTTTTTCGTGTTTAATTTAAATATGTTCAATTTGAAATTCAAGCCACGTTTCTCCCGCTCGTTGTTATTAATATTTAATAATTTTAAATGCGCATGAAACAAGCGAGAATGCGGAAATGATCGACGAGGCGATGCTCATTAAGTAAACTTGTTAAGATTTTGGTTCTTACGATACATATAAATATTTACAACGAATTCAACTAAATGATTGTATTTTCAAAGTTTGACTTTGAGCTACCGTATTGACTCAGTGCGACTGTCTACAGGGTATACAAATTATGGAAGTATGATATATGCCAGGCGCCGTCGTCGCTGTTGTCGCAGCTGTTGATTGACTCGAGACCTGATGCAGATACCAATTGTTGTAGTCACCGTTGTTGTTCTTAAAGCTGTTGCTGTTGTTGTTATTGTTATAGGCAGAACGTGTTGTTTGTTTAACGCGATGGGTGTAAATTAATATTTAATTACGGCTGTTTCGCTGCGCTTGTTTCGGCATTTTCTGATCTAATCGAACTTTAATATGGGCTACAAAATGTGAAGTCAGTGCAAAAGTTGGGCAACAGATTGCCGGTCTTATGGCTAATCTCGTGTTAAGCAATCTAATGTGAGCTTTGCGAAAGTATCTTGAAAGAGTTGCACAACAGCCCAATAGATATTTATAAGTGGCCGAGGAATAAACTTTATTTAAAAGCTCATGAAAGTGTCTCGTGTATGCAAAATCATGGCAATAAAGTAAACATTTAGCTTTAAACTCGACTAATTGGCCGCAATTTGCAGTTTTAATGCTCTAAGCCATAGTTTCAGCTTGTGTCATTGAGCAGCACTCTCCGACGCAAACTGACTACGACGACTCCGACTCTACTCATAACTCATGGCACATTTTCAACAGCACAGCACAACTTTTAGATGCCATAAATCCGTTGCCATGCACTCGTTGACGTCAAATTAATCAAAAGCCAACAACCAGCCAGCCAAATGCAACGCAGGCAAATTAGCCAAAATGAGAAAAAAACTAGAAACAAATCTTAAACAATTTGGAGAACAGAAATAAGACAAAGATACAGCAAAAGCAAGATTAGTGAGAATTCTAAGCTCAAGTGGCAAATAAGAACTTTGTGGGTTATTTTCCCACACTGGCGATCAAAGCGAACCGAAACGAACACGAAGAGAACCTTTGTACAAATCACAGGCAACGCCCCTGAATGAAATCGATATAATTATTTGCATTATTAATAATTACCATTGTGTCGAGTGGAGTCGGTTATGGATTTGAATTTGGATTTGGATTCGGATTCGGATTTGAATTCAGAGATTCGAGATTCAGTTGCGCGGCAATGCGTTGGCGTATTGTATGCTGAGTGTTGGGACCAGGCCACACAGCGACAGCGCATAATGTTTTATGTGTCTTTCGTATCTTTTTAATATGCACAAGAACAAAATGTAGTTCGTCGTTCGGCTCGCTGCAAGCTAATTAATTCAAACCGCAAAAGCAAAAGCAAAAGCAGCACAGCAAAGAGCTGACTGACTTCAATACGGAAATAAGCTTAACGACCGCAACAAAAACCAATTTCAAAATTTAATACGCAGTCCGAGAGTTGGACCCGGGGAATCGGACTCTGAGCCAACTGAGGCGCCGGCGGCACAACAATTGCACCAGGTACATGTCCAACTCTCTGACTTATATCTACATATGTATGTACGCGCGTGTGTGTGTGTGTGTGTGGGCCACCCACACCAAAGGCCTGCCCATGGCTAAAACCAAAGCGGCCCGTCAACGAGCGAGAGACGCAAGCTTCAAATGGGCGACAGCACATATCAAAACTGAAATGTGTCTACAACAACAACAATAACAATAATAAGGTACGTACCGAGACTGTTTTGCAAGAGGTCCAAGTCCGTTTATATTTCTTATGAGCCACCTGACTGACGGGCCACGCAAAAGCTTCAACTTGTCAGCACGCTAAGTGCTGAAAAAAAAAAAACAAAACGAAGAAAATAAAAAAAGATTTTTAAATATTATACTCGTACAATATCGCACAGCAGAGATTTATTTGTATGTGTGTGTTTTTTCTATTATAATATGGCAAACGGCGAGCATTGTTCTATAGCGCCTGTCGGTTGGGCGTTCAACCCGCACAACACAGTTGAGAGCCACAAAGCAGACTATTGAGACAAAGGCGTTAGAGACTCGTCGTGAGCAACCTGTTCACCAGCTAAAACGGATTTATCTTATTATTACAACATAGACAACAAATGGCACACACACAAAACACGACAGTCAAAAGATTTAATTATTCCCGTGCCGCGTATTCAGTTTCAAAGAGCCACAAATCACTTTTCACTCGTTACGAGCGCGAAACATGAACATGCTTTAAATAATTAAGCTATGGCTTAAATACCAATAGAGCAATAAATTTACTAACAATTTAAGATTCAATCAAATCGATTCATGGTAAAGAATTCATTCGCGTTTGCAACAACAAATAATTTAAAATCATATTTAAACGATTCAAATTTAATATAAAGAATTAGTATAAAAATAAATAAATTCATTTGTGGAGTTCATTTGTACTTATTGGCATAGGATCAATTTCAATTTAAGGTTTTTTAGTGCCTGCCCAATATAATATTTTCAAATTTAAATCCATAATAATGTAAATATATTTATAAAGGATTTTCAGGTGGAAGTCGTTTGCATATCATGAATTTGACTTTAAACAATTTCAACATCAGCATTAATACTTGACTTTTTGCTGGGTTAGTGTGTGCTAAGGAGGCGTGTCGCGTGGGGGGCGCGCGTTGATGCTGCAAATTGAGGGCGTTAAAAGACAAAAGCAATCCCGTCACAAAAATTGACATTTCGCTTTCAGCAGCAGCAGCAGCAGTTGCAAACCACAAAAGCAGTAAAGAAACAAAATGAAAAAGACACGAAAAAATCATAATTTGCACGTTTTTTGTGTTGTAGAAAACAAAAGACTTAAGCAACGAACTTGCTGTTAAGGGCCTACATGCAAAGTGTCAAGTTGCGCAACTTGTCAGCAGTTTAAAGGCTCAGCTCTCAACTCAGAGCTTGCAGCTCAACTGGTCCTAAAGGTTCACATCGCTGTGTTCACTGTACTTTTGTGGCCAGGCCAAAAGATTTTTAATTAAACAGCCGACGACGACGGCGACAGCCACTAAACATGCCCCATTATCATGTCCCCGCATGTCATATCTATGCTGGACTATCTGCATAAGGCCCATGTGCCTATCAGCTCTCAGCTCTGCTCTGGCTGCTCTGGTGGTGCTTTGGGTGCTGCCGCTGACATAAACGCTGACATTAATTGAGTAATTTATAACGATGGCGGCGGCTGCGACGGCAACAGCGGCTGCGTCGGTGCTGCCAGGCAACCAGAGAGACGGACATGAAACGACAGATACGACGAGCGGACAGACGGTCGGACGGACGGACAACATCAAAAGCTCGCAGCGCACGTCGTCGTCGTCGTTGTCTTGAGGCACTTCAGCGCTCCGGCACAACATGATATTGTTATTATTATTATGATTACCAGAGACATGAATTCAATTAACACTTGTCAGCGTTGTCAGCTGCGACGGTGGCGTCAGGAGACGGCAGCGGCAACGCTTCAATCTATGCCAAAAAAAACAATCTCTGCCAAAAAAGACAAGAGTGCTCTAGTCCCCAGACAACTCGACTAAATGATACCATAAGTGGTTCATTTCGAAAAGCAGCTGCAAGCTTAGCAATCAAGGTTATTTCCACAACCAAACTTAAGTAAGGTGAACTCTACAAAAACGAGCAACCCTTTGGAAGGTATATGTACGTGGCCAGGGTATTTACAACAAGCGCACGATTCGCGTACAGAGATTAGTTTGTAAATTTATGTCTGCGTACAAGATTTGGCATGTTTAAATCAGTTTAAGTTTAAGTTTAGATCTCGCCACAGTTTTGTGCTTGCTGTACTTAGTTTTGTTGTTGCTGTTCTTTGGATCCCTTTTTGGAGTGAGTGCTAACGATAATTGCAAGACGACGCAAATTAGCCAGCTAGTGAGGCAGAGAGAGAGAGAGAAGTCGGCACAAAAGGCCGCTAATGAGCCAAACAACCGACGAGGCAAATGGAAACCTTTTGCATTTAGGCCTAATAACTGCCAATGTCGTCGATGCAGAGCCAAAGCCGAAGCGACGGCAGCCCAAAAAGGCGCACAAGTCAAAGCAAATTAAAACAAGAATCACGACAGGTTACCATGCGAGCCCAATGCCAGGAGAAATACACGATTCACCGCCAGCAACAGCAGCCAGCAACAACAAGTAAACAGAGGTTCCAATCGGCGGCCTTTCCATAAATGCGACGTCGCCGATGCTGAGCCAAGAAATTTACAAGTGTTAAATGTCGAATTGGGGGAAATGCGTGCAGCGGCTTTGACACAAACGAACACGGAAATGGCCAGCACAGAAAGTGGACAAATGAACCCACAAAACCGAGAGAGTTTAACAAACTCCCCGTCCGCTCTCCTCTCTCTCTCTCTCTCTGCATTGCTGTCTCCCTCGCGACAAATGGCGTACGTGTTAATGGCATTTGAATTTGGCCAAATATGGCAGAGTCTTCGTTGTCACTTTGCATGTTTCGCCTGCCCCCAAAATGGAGTCGAAGCTTCGAAGCTGAGCTCCCCGGCTGGACAACAAGTCAGTCGTGTAGCCCGAATCAGAGGCAGAAGCTCAACGGACCGACACGCATCCCAGCAACAACGAACGCAACTCTTTGGGCCACACAGCAAACGTTCGATCGATCGTTGGGCGCCCGTTGTTGTTATTTTTGGGCACACAGCTTTCTATTGGAGCGTGACTTACGGCCAGGCAAATGGATGAGCATGACGATAGCGCACAGTTGACACACAGTTGACACATTTCCAGTGGCAGCAAATTAGTTAAATGCCAAAAATCCACACATTCAACAGGTTTCGTTCCAACTGCAGATCCAATTAAGTTACGAATGCGAACTTATTAATGTGGATATGCACGGTTTGTTTGCATTCCATTACAGCCAGGCAGGCAGGCAGCGCTTTCTAGCGACCTGCGCTGATCCCTGCTGATTATTCGCACTAAACACATTATGAGCGGGCTAATCAACTCATAGCATCTGACAGGCCCTAAAGCAATTTCCTGAAGGCATAGTAGGTAACATCACTTGCCAGCGGCTCTCGGCCCACACCACTCTCTTCTCAATTGAAGTCAGTTCAATAAACCAGACTGAAATGGAGATGAAGATGGAGATGGAAAGATGGAGACAGAGCAGTGACGTGTACAGTGAACACGTCAAATGACAGCCAACAACAAACAAGTTTAATTATAGCTCATGTAAATAATTTCTCAATTGTAAGCTGTTATCAACGAAAACTTCAATCAATCATTGGCAAACGCATGAACCTGAGCCAATGAGCCAAAAACCCGGCCAGACAATAGACAGCCAAAGTCGATCTTGGCTTCAGGCGTGGGCCGTACAGTTTGAACTAGCCAAATCTAAGCTAATTAATCAAAATAATAATCAAGCAATCAGTGGATCATACGCCATAGAGAACGACAGCCCGACGTGTCGAGGCGGGATGGGAGGAAGGGGCAGGCGGCTGTTGGGTGAGCCACGACGCACGCCAAGCCAAATGGAATGGAAGCAAAGTGTAACCCAAGATCTCTCAAGCACTCGAATCTACAGAAAAAAATACACCAACAACAACAAAAAATATATATATATATGTATATCTACATGACTTCAACTGCTGTCATTGCGCACGAGATCGGTTGTTGCTGTTGGTGTTTTGTTTTGTCGTCGTGTTGGGTTTTGTTTTGTTTTGAATTTCAGGTGCTTGTATCATTCAGTCATTTGGCCAACTATTCAACTGTTCAGCTATTCATTCATTGAGCCGCGCATGCAACTTGTTTTGTTCTCCCTCACCTCGACACTTGCGACTACAAAATACTATATACATATATCGCCATATATGGCCACTCACACTCGCTCAGATTTTGACATCACGAGTCTACATCAGAGTCACAAAACAGACAGAGAAACAAAGTCAGAGCCAGAGATTGAGCGTTAAGTAACGTCTACGCGCTTGGAACAATTAATCACCTGTCGTCGTCATCGTCAATTGGGTTTTTGTTTCAGATACTGAACGACATGGACAGTTATGCGGTTTAGTGGCCTTTTCTGGTATGTGAGCAGAGTGGGAGAGAGCAAGAGCGAGAACGAGAGGCGGATAGATAATACTCAGAGACCCAGATCGAGTAAGTGGGGAGTGCCGACAATGCCAAAGGGGCTGCACTTGTACACTTGAGCACACTGACTGCATGATCTGTTATATGCTTTTGTAGGTTGATTACTTTATGCTTGTGGTGATAAATCATTTGGCTGCTGATTCGTGTTGAACTTCGTGTTGCTTCAGCAACAATTATGTCCCATGTCTTGTACCAGAAACTTATTCGCCGAATGTTCGCAGACAGTCAGAAGTTGACTTATTGGGCATCTATTGCAATCGTTTTACTCTCGAGTTTTGCACAAGAATTTTCCCACATTAGGCGGCCTTTTTTTTGTGGCCATTTGCATGCGATCTCGCAGCGATTTCTCTTCTGTTAGTTTTGTGCTCCTCCCCAAAGGCGAGACAAGTGAAAAGCGCATAAATCGACGCCCAACACCTCACACCAAGAGCAAGACTTTGCCTTGACATGCAAGTGAAATTTAACAAGCCACTCCTAAGATCAAGCAACAACAATAACGGCAACAACAATGCGATCAGCAACAAGCAACAAATAAAATGATCATCACACACACACACAGTATTGTAATACTTGTAATAAAAGTTGAAAGCGGTGATTTTTCAAGCGCGCACCGTACCCAAAATACGTCACATTTGGGAGGTGGAAATATTGTGGCAGCGAAAAGTGGGCACAGCCTCAACGGACACGCCCCCCGCAGACGAGGCAGAAGTTTGCACTGCCCGCGCATATAATTAAATCAAATTAAAGGAACTAACAAAATAAATATGCATTCGATGCGCTCGCGCATCCTGCCAACCAAAGGTGAAAGATGGCTAACACAATAAAAGAAGGGGAAGAAATGGAGGAAGGGGAAGGGGACGAAGAGTTCCACTTGTCTCAATCGACGCCTCCTCAAAATGTGGCTGCGTGAAGTCGTTGGGGCCGCACCCGCTGCTTGGACTCGCCCTCAGCGCCAACGCAAATTCAACGAACGCTTCTCGCTCTGTCTTCTTCTTCTTCTGCTTCCCTTTGCCTGGCTTGGATTAGCGCGCAAAAACCAAGTCACTGTCTCTAATTGAATTCGTCGGTTTAAATAATTCAGCTGCAGGGCATCGAAATAAGTTTCGATCGCCGACTGAGACTCGAGTCTAGTTGTTGTTGCATGCCACATCGTCTGTCTAGGCGGCCACTTGTGGCGCGTTGTGAGTTCGTCGCCATCGCCAATGCTCGGCACACTCAACAAAACAATCGGGTTGCTCTCCAAACAATTAATGAGAAAGCGTATCAACATTCAGTTATAAAGCCATAAAAATAAATCAATTTAAAGCTACATTTCAATGACATCCGTACGTTCGAGCTATCTATTTATACATGTCTAATTATAATTTCTGCGAGTGTAGCTTTCGAGGCAGTGTGATGGCTAAATGCCTTTTTTGCTCACAATTGATTTCTGCGTTTCGCTCGCTGCTCCTCAGCGGCAAGTGTTTGGCTAGGGGTATCTGCAGGCGCAGCAAATCAATCTGCAAACATGCCGCCGAGTGCCGAGCCCGGCAGACGTTGAATGAGATTGAGACTGAGACAGCGACTGCGACTAAGAGTCTTTGGCTGCATTTCACAGTCTCCTGGCCAAACAGATTTTGTATGTGGGCTGCGGTCGACGCATCAGTTGGCGATGCCGATGCCGATGTTGTTGCTTTCTGGTGCCGTAATAAATACATTTGGTGAATTTTAATGTCCTCCTCCCATTTTTCAGGCAATTTGAGCGCAGCTTCGCCTGCAACATTGCCTCTTGCCCCTTCTGTCGCCGTGTCTGACTCTGACTCTGGCTTTGACTGTGTCGGGAAGTCACCACTTTGCGGCGCACAGGCAAACACTTGGTCTGCTGCCCTTTTTTGGGGCCACTTCGCGAGTTGCGCTTTTGGTTTTCGGCTTTGGTTTTGGTTTTGGTTTGGCAATAAATATTTTGAATCAGAAAACATATAAATTTAGTGATTTGCCAAGTCAGTGGAAGTCAGTTCATGGTATCGGTATCGGGATAAAGATGAGGATGCACATGAGCTGCTGCTTGCAGACTGTCGAGGATCAGCAACAACAACGACGTCGAACCGCAGCAGTTCAACATAAATTGGTAAATTGTTTTTGGCGGCTGCGACGGCATATATTTTGTATATTGCATTTTTAGTTCATCTTCAACTGTCTGTCTGGCCGTGGTTTGCCCCACCAACCACATTGCTGCTCTGTGGCACGAATGTGGGTCAAATCGAGTGGCAGCAGCAGCAGCAGCGACTCATGCGGTAGCCAACATTCAAAGTAGGTGATGAAGTTCCAATGCTGCCTGATTTGTGATAAGCTTCATATTTTTAGGGTTTAATTCAATGAAAGTTGCGTGCGTGCCTCCGACGATGGTGATGGCGATGGCGATGGCGATGGCAACGACAATGCCCCAAAGATTCGTTTGTTCGGTAGGTGAAATTATGCAGTGCCTCAATTGGCTGTGCCACTCGCAGTCGTTGCGGCAGCGGCGTGAAAATTTTGCCAGGCCAGAGTTCAGCACAGAACTTCTTCTCCGTCCCCATCCACTTCCCCTTCTGCACTCACATTCACATCCACAGTGCTCCTTCTACATTTCTTTTGTTGCCTCGTTTCTTGGCCAAGTCATAAAATTGATTTTAAGCGATGGGTAACAGTGAAAGCTACCACAGTTCGCTGCATCTTCACAGCATCTTGCAGCCAACACGAAATGTGCAAATATCAGAACTTGCTGCCAAGTGCGTGACTATCAAAGATAGCTTTATATGCATAGTTTTTCTATTTAACAAACAGCAAATTCTAGCTGATAATAAAGAGAAATCCAAACAGAAATTGTTCAGCAATTATCGATAATTAGTGCAAAGAAATTGGCAGTCTGTAAATTGGACACTCTCTGTCCATACTTCACAATAAACTCACCATTTTGTTGGACAGAAACTCAGAGAAGGCGTCGCAATTGGTCGCACGTTGTGGTCCACAATTACGCCATTTGCCAAAATCAAACTATCAACTTTGACACTCATTAGCGTCAAATTACAGCGCGTGCAACGGGGACGGACATCTCGAGGGATGAGTGGGAGGCATGATGGGGGAGGCAGAGATGAGACGACGGCGAGGACGCCAAACGGCGTTGTTTGGCAGGCCTCGTAAATCCATAAAAGCAATCGTAAATTTTTATTGTCATGCCACTTGCCAAGCCAGGCAGTCAAACGAACGGCAGCCACCACAATGAAGGAAAATGCCGGCCACGCTGAGAACTTTTCTCGAGGGAAAACTGAGCACAGACGACAAAGACGCCAGAGGTTGTGGCCAGGTTGGCTTTGCTTGGCTGGCTTTTTGGCTGTTGCCTGGGAGCTCAACGGATGGCATATTAAACGAGCGCGCACATATTTCATAACAAAATTTATGAAGGGCCGTTAACTTTAAGAATCTTTTGCGCAATTTACTCGCAAAGCGGCACTAGGAGGGACGTTGGCCAAAAAACAAAAAAAAAACAAAAAAAACGTTGCCAACCCGCCAGCCAAAAGCCGCATGCCGAACGAGGGGCAAACGTCGCGCCAAACTAGCGCCAATTTTTCGTCTAACAATTGGCGACGACCTAATGCCCCGTTTGGCAATCGAAGCTATAGCTGAAGCTCCTCCAGCTCGCCACCAGCTTGCATTTAATGCAATGGTTAGAGCAAGACGGAGACTCCTCCCTTTTCGCCCCGCTGCCGCTGTCCAAGCACAGTCAACAGGCAACTGGCAACAGAAACAGCAACAGCCGCAGCAAGCATGAAGTTCACATGAATGCCATGAAACAATAAATTATGTTATTAATAAATAATAAATGTAATGGGAGACTGCAATTGCTGGAGAGATGCAGCTACCTGTTTTTGCTTTTTGCCAATGGACAGACCATGGCACGAAGTGCTCCATTATTATTATGTGCCTGGTTAACTACTGTGTCAAAAGCCGCTTGGCAAATAAACTAAGCCAGCCAGCAAGCTGCTCTCAAGTGTGCTGAACATAAAAAAGCGAATAACAAATGCTCTTAAACTAATGCGCTCCATTGAAATGGAGGCAGATAACTTTAAAAGGGAATATTCTGAAGTAGAAGCAGCCATTCATATTCTGCAAACAATTCAAAGGGTTTTAGAAAAACCAGTGAAAACCATAGAAGGTGATTTGTATTATGTAGTATGAATTGACATTACTCTGCAGTTAAATTGGGAATTTATATATATAGAATACTGTAATAATTATTTGATCTACGTAAAATCTTAAATTAATAAAAAGAACAAAGCTCTCTCTCTGTGCATATTTTTCATCAAATTTAGTAGAACCAGAACATAACAAGTACTTAAACCAGTGCTTAACGAAGACACGAACCAATTTGCTGTTTTGACGCATTTAGTTTTAAAATATTTTAATTCTCTTAGATCATCTAAATGTTACCAAGCATTTGTAAAAGTTATTTAACTATTGAATTTGTTAGTTTCAAAATCACAACAATTGCAATTTGGTGTGGTGCAATGTTTTTTGAGGGTAGCCCAAGTGCAGGAGCAACAGCAGCATCAAAAGCCGCATCATTATCACGCGATGCGCCAGGAAGAAGAGCATGAGAATTGAATGCCTGAGCTGGTTATTAATCATCCATTGAGCCCCACAGAGTCATAGAGCATAGAGCAGCGAGGCGACGATCTTTGGGCGAGCTGTTGATTGCGCGTGATGTTCGAGTAATTGAAATTTCAGTTTTGTCGTACACGAAATTGGCCAATAGACACAAAATTGCAATCGCAATTAATAGATCCTGAGTCATAATTTGAGCACACTTGTCGCCGCCAGGGCCAATGCACAGATGACAGGCAATCGAATTGAATTGCTTACAATATTACCCAGTTGCACTTCATCTACATTTGAGCTACTTTTTCATATACATATATAGTATACGAATACCTATACCTATATCTGAAATGGCGTTTACAGTAGCCAACGACATCGACATGGACATCTCTCGAATGGGAAAACTCATCGGCGGCCCAGTCGGAGCAAGCAGCATGCAACAGGGAACTTTGCAACAGCTGCCCGCACGCGCATATATTTAAATAAAACGTGACTGCCGAATGGGCTCATATCTCTGTCGTTTGCCGGACACTTGTGTTTGCTACCGCTACCTGATGCGAGAAGCCATCGTCACAGCCACAGCCATTGCCATTGCCATCGCCAATGCATCCCATGGAGAGACTCTGCTGTGCGATATGACTGGCATCCCGCAGCGAGAACTTTTGGCTGGCCTCAGTGCCGCAGTTCAATTCATATAGACAATATAAATATTTCATCTAATGCTCGCAATCTGCACTTGCCACTTGGCCAGCCAAAAAACAACACACACTCACACACACACACATCCACTCGAATGCAGCCTTGGGCCAGCGACTTAACCAGGGCGACGCCTGCTGAATACACTTAAAAAATAAATGCCTGCAATGAAGCGACTTCCATGCAGTTGGCTTCTTATCACCCAAGCTTAGGTTTCTTCTAGATTAAGAATATTTGCAGTGCAGAAGTATAAGCTTATGCCACATACATGCTCGATAGCGATTGCCGGGCGACGATAGACTCTTCATCATCATCGAGTGGGCCGCTTGCGGCGGGTCCACGTTGGCGTATCGCGCTTTTGATTTAATTTTTTTCCTCTTTCTTCGTTTTTGGGGAGCACACACCCAAATGCAAACAGAGATGTCGATGTGGATGCGGATGTGGATGTGCTGGAGGATGTGGTCCGATGCGATCTCATGTAAATTAGCACACGTTTCGTGGCTTAAACATAGTGCAGCGCACAGCAGAAGTTTATTTGTGCCAAGTTCTGCTAAACTGCTAAATGAACTCATATGCAAATGCGGCCCAAGTGGGTTGCCCGTCGCGACACCAGAAGACTTCTCTCTCGTGCAGCCTGCAGCACCGTGGGTAGCCCAAACAGGCCATAAAGGAGACGACCGCTTTGTGTGTGCCCCACATTCAGTTAAATTCCCTCTCCATATTGTTCGCCACCATATTTAAGAGCTGAATAATCCCTTCGACGAAACTAATGTTTCAATTTTCCTATTAAATCGCGCATACGCAACGTGTTCGCTTTGTTGTGACTCATTTGAACGTCGAGGGCCCATTGTTTGAGCCATTCACTAATCCACTTAAAGCGGAACCGCATCGAAATGAGTCTCAACACAATGTTACAAATCTCCTCGCATAAAGATTGTGTATCTGGCGTGATGCATTAAAACCTGGCTACCCAATATAATCAGCTATGGATCTTTGAATAGTCCCCTCCTCTCCCAGCAAATAAAAAGCTCAGCGACTCAATGCCAATGGTCATCGTAAAGCATCGCTCAATCAGCTCAGCCCAAGACCCAAGCACACACATTTTCTATGACTGCTGCCGACCGAATCTCTTCTTTCAGCCAGTCAATGGCGGCATTTATCTAAGAGCAGCAGTTGTAATTAAAATAAATTTAATAAATTAATAATGTCACTCCCTCAGAGCCAGTTGGAGATACTCTTCATTCAGCGAAGATCTTGTGGATTGATTGGTCAGCATGCTATTTTGAGGTGTTCCTCTGAGCACTTGAATTATGCACAAAGTGACCTCTGCTCATCATTTGATCGTTTAATTCAAGTGCATGACTCATTTTCCAAGAATCACAGCTACATTTGAGTGTATCTATTAGTCAGCTATTAACGAAGTTGCTCAACAAATTTCACTTGGTTTTATTTTGACGCTTCAGTTCGAGTTTTGTCGTTGTTTTAATATTTTGTTTCGTCGATCTTAATCAATAATTTAAATTTTTTTATTTGAATTTTTATGATGGCATTTTGTATTTTAATCCAGGCTGTTGTTACAGTTTTGTTTTTACGTTTAAAGGTTTATTTAACTTGTTTTTATTATTATTTTGTTTGCCTCACGCGTTTTGTTATTTTAATTTTATGGCTCAGCGCTTTTGTCTCACACGCCGATCAGCTCCCATTGGTAGTTGTACTTTGTCTCTCAGACATGCATAAAAAACGATTTTAAGGCCATAAAAGTGGTCTTATTAGCCGCCATATTTCAATAGCGCTTCGATACGGACGCAGACAACAACTCAGCGTTTTCCAATGAATTCTTTATGATTTGCCAAAAGCTACGATTAAAATCAACTGCATTTCCCACGCTAAGAGTACACAAAATGCATTCGTTTCAATTGTCGAGAGGAAGAAGGAGGCGGCAATCTAACACAAACATTCCACACAAACTTTCTCTGATGTGTTGTAGGTGTTGCCAAACACTTGTTGTCTTGCGCCAATCCACACACACACACACACAGAAAGACTAGGTAAAAGTTAGTTGCATCGTATAATTTGTATGTCTGGCTAACAGCGAGACTCACACAAGAAACAAGTGGCAAATGCTTATTAACATATCACACGAGACGCACAGACTCCGCCATACTCCCAAACTCCCATACTCCATCTCCAACTGCAGCGCAAGGCACATTAACTTGTTGGACTAACGAGCCGCTCCATTTAGGTTTGTAACAATTCGTTATGCGCCTCAACTTTTTTTCGGCCCCAGAGGCGAGAGCAAACAAAACAGTCCCGAAACTCATCAGGCGTACCATCATTGGGTAGCTCCCATCAGCATCAGCTTCAGCTTTGGCATCAGCATCAACATCATCCTCATCATCATCATCAAAATTCGTCGTCTTTTGCGTCGTCGTTGTCTTGACGTGCTCACACAGTTATCGCTTATCACAATCAGTGATAATTTTAACAGTAATCAACCTGTCCAGACCAAATGCGTCGTCGTCGTCGACTTCTTCAGTCCAGACGATCAACGGACAAGGGACTTGGGACTTGGGACTCGGGACTCGGGACTCGGGACTGACTGACTGACTGACTGACAGGCTGACTTTTGGTACATGTCTGCAGACTTTTGGACAGGTTGTCGGGGAGCTTCATTCAGTTTCGTTGCGGCGCAGCGGCAGCTTCTTCATTGTGTATAATTTTCAGTGAAATTGTTTAAATTTCGTTTTAATTTAATGATGCCGACATCGGAGGGCGAGCGCCAGTTGCGCAAAATGAAAAAAAAAAAAATATCAACGAAATGAAAGACCAAAAAATATCTCAACTAAAATAAACAATATGAAAAATGTTGCGTTTCGGCAAAACGCAGAACACAAGCCAGCAAAAAAATTATCAAAAGCTGCCGCTAAAATGTATGCGTTTGATCTTTGGGCCAAGTGTAGAGATGATACTTTGTTGTTGCCAGTTTTTTTCGCTCTTATGTGTGTGTGTGTGTGTGTTACCTGCTGCTGCTGCTGCTGCCGTTGGAACTTGGGGCCGCTGTTGGTGAACTTGTTAACACGCAGCCAAATCCAACGCGGTTTTCATGTTTCGCTACCCTTCGTCGTTTCTTATTTATGGTCTTAGATTTGGGTCTCTTCAACTGGCAATTCTCTCCCCATCGAGCTCGTTGTCGTTGCTGTCGTCCACAGGCGTTTTATGTATATTAATTTTATTGTCTTTGTCGATAGCATTGACAATGTTCGCAACTATGTGGGAACTTTTTTCTGTTTTTGAGAGCTTCGATTTGCCTTCAGTCCAGTTCGTTGCCTAAGTCATTTGATTTGTGTGCTCTTGTGTGTTGTTTCTAAACTAATCGCTACCGAACTGGACACGCCTTCTATTGGGTACCTGCTTTGCCCTTTTAATTACCACACGCCGCGTCAGCTAAATTATATTTCCTGTTCTCCAAAAACTCAGCGACTCAGCAAGTCAGCGCCTCAGTTAACCGAATAAACCCGAATATCACTTTTTATTTGATTTAAGCCGCATCGCAACAACACTACAACAAGAACAACTGCCACGCCCGCAATGCCACAACTGTTTGAGGTAGCTGACTTAGTTTCTCAGCATCAGCGTAAAATGTAGCAACTTTATTGCCTCCAACGGGCGGGCGTGCATATTAAATTAATAAAAGATCAAACTTCGGGAGCGAACACCAAAAAACTTTAATACAGAAATAGAATCGGCAACAAAACAAAAACGAAGTTTCGGCATCATTTCGACAGTTGAAGAAATCAGGTCGCAAAAAGAAGGTGTATCTGCATCCTCTCATAATTCTGCGATTTTTATAAACTCTCATATTGAACTTGATTCATTTCCTTTTCTACAAAAGTTTCCTAGACATTTTTAATTCGAAAACAAACGCCACATGATTAGCAAATTAGCTTTAGCTGTTGCTAAGCTCGTTTGGTGGCCCATTTAAAATTTGCACAGCAGAATATTGTTTTGTCAGCTTTTTATTGGCCAACATGGGCCATAAAGCTACTCAAGTAGTATTTTTGCGATAAAATACAACAGAACACGGACACGGCATAGAGAACGAGCAGCTAGGAGTCGGAACTGAGAACTGAGAACAACGAATGCTGAGCAGACACCCAGACAGACAAGAGAGACGCGATAGCAGAGACGCATAGGATAAAAAGAAGCCTGGGACAAGCAATGCCAGATAGCAAAGAGCAGGCGACAAAGCAACAACAACGACAAGGAACGAACAACCAGTAACAACGACAACAACAACGACAACAATAACAACAGCAACAGCAAACAAGCAGCCAGCAACCAAGTGAAGCACTTTAGCTGATGTTGTTGACTGGACCGGCAAGGTAAAGTAACTTGTAAAGCTCGGGATCTCGGGTTCGGCATCGTTTGGGTTGCGGGGGCTGCTGCCGCTGTTGTTGTTGTTGTTGTTGTTGTTGTTGTTGTTGTTGCTGCTGCTGCTGCTGCATCTTGTACGGATAATTGGCGGCCATGCAGCTGCCGTTGTGTCTGCCACGGAGCCAGTGCAATGCCATTTGACCATAAACGAGCTGAAATTTGTTAAACTGCAGCAGCAGTCGCAATCGTAGTCCAAGCGGCAGCCACATCATAGTCAAGTGCAGGGCAGCAGCATATGGATAATGTACGTGGCCGCCAAGTGGCAGTTAGCGGTCAAGGGCCACAAAAAAAACTGTGTGTGAAAAGCTTTTCTAATGCTGCTGCTGCTGCTGCAACATCATTGCTGCTATCATTATTTATTGGACAATCAACGCTTGGCCGCCCCCGAAAACGGCGGCAAGTGTTCAAGCAGAATCCTAAAAAGAGTCCAGCCATCAGAAGAGCCAGCGAGCTGCGATAAAGTTACGATTTATTAGCGAGGCTGTGCTTAAAATCAATTATGCCGGAATGTGGAACGATCGAACACCCAAGCAGGGTCTAAACAAAAAAAAGAACAGAGCAGCGAGCAAAGAACACAGAACCTGTCGGAAGGAGGGCAAGCGGAGATCGCTCGAATCGCGTCAAGGAAGCGCGAGATTATGCAATGCGAAACACTTTGCCAGCCACAGCCAGAGTCCAGAGCAGGCTACAAAAATATATATATACAGCATAAAAGCAAAAAATGGTAGCCTAACCCAGGCATAACCTCTACTTAGCCCCCAAGTCCGAGTCCGAGTGGTCGGCGGCGTCGTCGTCGTCGTCGTCGTCGTCGTCGGTTGCTGCTGTTGTTGTCTATGGATGATAAATTAAAAGCCTAACTTGACAATCACTTAAGCATAGTTTGTAAGGCGTCCTCATAGATTTAAGCCGTTGCTGTTTGCGGCTGCTGCCATGCGCTAAAGTTGCTCCCTGTCGTTCCTCTTGTTGTTGGTGTCGTTGTCTCGCCAAGGAGCAACTACGACGACGGCGACGACGACGACGACGTGAACACGTTCCTATTAGTGGCGAAAGATCAGCGAAAAATAGAACGGCGGTTCATTAAAATGAGAATCGACTTGGGCTTAAAGTCTAGAAGACTGTGCCCAAGGAGTCACCCAACGACGCCGCCGCCGCCGACGCCGCAAAGTTTAAGAATAATGATAGCGGTATTCTTGAGCTATTGTAAGCCAAGCAGCCGAAGCTATAGCAGCAGCAGTATCCCAGGTAACATGGCCTGGCATGGGCCACAACCAGCGCCCGGATCAGTGTTCACTTTCGCGCCTGCTCTTTTAAACTGTGAACATACAAATTCACTCAGCGTTGATATCAGAACCAACCTTAACAACGACTGCAAGACTTGCAGATTTAACAGTGCGGCCAAAGGATCGACATTGTAATACTCTCACACTGTCCTTTAATAATATAATTATATATATACTGATATTATTATATTATTCCCTTCATATAAATAATAAATATAATATTCGGAGAAACACATTAGTAACGACAAAAATAATAACTCAATAATTTCTTTATTATTGTATTTCTTCGAATATTAGATCTATAAATATTTCTTACTGCAGAATATGACTTGTTAAATGAATAAACAAAATAACAAAAATATATATAACAGCCTATTTAATTAATAAATAACTGCTAATTATTAGAGCCGAAAATATGCACTCTGACAATAAGTAAATTCTTCGCTTTGCACTTACTTTAAAATATGCTTGAATGAAATAATTAAAATACAAAATAATATTTCATAAATAACCCAAATATTTCATTCAGCTTTGCACTTGCTGAGCAAACGCTTTAAGAAACGTTGAATGCTCGCTGAAAGAGAGTAGAGCAGACGCTGCCAGTGCCTGCGCTGAGTTGGGGGCGTTGCAGCTGCTTTTGGGGCGGGTATCGAAAACAAGTTGGCCGCATATTTTGTTCGAGTTCAAAGTTCAGCCAGCCAGGCAGGGAAGCAGGCAGGGCAGCGGGGCAGAGAGTTGGGCATTTGAACAAGTCCAGTTCAGTTTAGTTGCGAGTCAGCGGCGCAGAGTTCTGTTTAGTGGCAGCTACTTGGGCCACTTGTCGCGTTGCAAGTGGCACGTCGCAAGTCGCCAGTTGCCAGTTGCCAGAGTCTCTCGCCCTCTCGCTTGCCCCCTCCCTCTCGCTGTCTCTCGCTCGCTTCGCTTGTCATTGTCACCGCCTGCGACGTCGTCGTCGTCGTCGTCGTCGTCGTCGTCTGACATTTGCCTATAAACAACAGGCAACAGTGAGTCAAGTCGCGTTGCGTCGCGTCGAGTCGAGTCGAGTTCGGCTTGACTCGCATATAGAAAATGCATTTGCAACTGTGGTCGGGCCGCCTCTTACTCGCATATGTTTTGTATGGGAGCCAGGGAGGGAGGTGGGGAAGAGTAAGTGTACTCGACTCGTACAAAGTATTGTTGCCACATATTTCAAGTGTCAAACGAGCAAATTGCATACCATGTTCCTGTTTCGATACCGAAAGTCTATTTACATGTTCTTGTAGGCGTACTTAAGATTGCTGAAATGCCGCACAGACCAAACAATTGCCCAAGGAGGAGGCTGCAGCCTGCTGCTGCCAAACAGTCAACTGCCAATTGCCTGACTGGGATGCTTCGCTCCTCTGCTGCCAATTTGCTTACCACACTCTTGCGCCTCTCTTGCGCCAGGAATTTGTGAAAATTGTCGCCATGATTTAAAATTCCTCAACTTTACTGCCAGCTGCCTGTTTTTCCTTTTCGATGAACCTGTTGCCGGTTACGGCCAAGCTGTTCCCTCGCATTACCCATTACCCATTAGCCATTAGCCATTAACCATTAACCATAACGAAATCAACTAGAACTATGCGGCGCTCCTAGAGAACATTTCTTTTTTATGGCTTTACGCGTATTAAAGTGAGAGCAGCTCGCGTTCTAATAAACCAGAGAAATAAAAAGAAATGGTAAACAATCCAACAGATGAACTCGATTAATCATAAACCAAGTCCTTCAAAGCGTACCGCCCCGCAGCTCTCTTTCTCTCTTCCCGGGTCTAACAGCGCCATATGACACTCGCTTCAAATGCTCTTTTCTTTTTTGTTTTTAATTTCCTACTTGTTTTGCCTAATTTTATGCAGCCTCAAGGATTGCAGCCAGCCCAGACAACCGAGCGATGGGCCGCCGCCATATGCTGTTTGAATATTCCATGAGCTGCACAAATTAAAAACAGAGTTCGACCCCCTGAACTCCAGACAGAAGCGGCAGCTACTACACAACATAGTACAAGCCACTTGATTAATTTAGCCCGCACAATGATTAAGTACTTTTTCGCATCTATCAAAGACCAGCACAGGGGAAGGAAGGAAGCACGAAAGGCAGACGAGAGACAGACAGCGAAACCGAACTCTCATTGAGTCAGCGTTATCATCTGTGTACGGAGTGCAGCAAAAACTGCAGCAGCGGAAACCATTTGGAATATAGATACGCTCAATGCTAAATAGTTAAAGTTTTCATTCTTAATTTCCATTTGGAATTACAAGCACATTTTTATGCATTTTATGCTGGATCAGCTTTTATGGCTGTCGCATTTACATCGCACTGACAACACACCCTGCGAGTGCAACCCTTTGCGGATTATGCTGCGATCACACCCACCAAAGGTCTAGTAGTGTGGACAATATTGCACTTTTAAAATTCACGAAATATAATAATTAAATATTTGTATAATTGTCTAATTTTTTTAAAAAGTTAATTGAAAATTCTATAATTTATACGACTATGTTTAATTTTCCATAATTTCCTTAAGTATCTAAATATGCAAATGGAAATAAGTGATAGATTTGGTCAAGCATCCAAAATATTTGATACTCAAATTAATCCTTTAATTCATTTTTTAATATGCAAATTTAAATTAGTAATATTTTCGATCATGTATATAATATAAAATATTTGATCCCAAAATAAACTCTATGCTAAAGGGCATTCTGTTCACATTCTGCATGTTGTCTGGTCACACTTAATCGCAGTGGTGGTGTGAACGCAGCATAGTTAACATGCAACGTCTGTTGTTCTACCTGTTGGCAACCCACTCGACATGAAAATTATAATTAATGAGCCCACGAGCTGTGCGCACGTCAGAAGGTGAAAACTTTGCCTCGCAGTCGTTTCAATTAGGCGTAAAAAGTTGCAGCCCTAGGCCAGTCATCGCAGGAGCAGCAGCAGGAGAAGCGCCCACGATGAGGGTTGAGAATATCATTGGGACGCGTGCTCGGCGCGTCGTTGTGGGCTTTTGTTTAGGTAACCTGCTCAGCCAAGTTAAACCGATGAGCTGCGCCCATCCGGGCACATCCTTTGCCCAACACACACAACAATAACAGCCAAATACCATTAAAAACAACAGCAGGACGAGCTGGAGGTGGAAGTAGAAGTTGAAGTCGAACTCTAACTCGATGTGGGTGTGAGTCACGTGACGCATTCACGTTCGCTACGGATTTTTACCGACTTCGAATTGGAATTGGAGTTGCATTAACGGCGCACTGCACGCGTCCATGGGCTGGTCGTCTATCCACGTCACGCACGCAACATGCAAAGAGTATCTCTCAACTCCAACTCTAACTCCAACTCCACCTTCACCACCCACCACCACATTTCCCTGACCACAGCTTGCAACAACGGCAACAACAACAACAACAACAGACGTCGGGCCGTCTGCTGCCATACATTAAAATTAATAATAAACGATTTCTGTGTAATAACAATAATTTTGCCCAAAAATTTAGTGCCCGCTCGAAGTTGGTTCAATGCCTGTCTCTCTCTCTCTCTCTCTCTCTTGCTCTTTCTCTTTGTACGTGTTTCATCCGCTGAAGAGATGAAGTTGCCGCTGGAGTTTAGGAGCTGGAGAATGGGCGTGGGTGCAAATGGCAAACATTCGAACACGCAATGGGGCAAAATGGCAGGTAAAACTGCCTCAGAGTTTATGACGTGGGCGTTTCAATTAAATTGGTGACCAGAGACAGGGAAAACGGGGGGTGGCTGCCAGGCGGGCAGCCAGTGCAGAGAGTGCAGCGGGGGCACAACAGCAAACAGCAGGAAGCTCTGACAAGCTGTCAAGCGGTTGGGGGACTCCAAATTGATGGAGAAGTTTGTTTTGAATTTTGTTGTCAGTTTGCATTTCAGTTTACGAAGGCAAGGAAAACGAAGCAAATAACTAATAGAAATTTCTCATGAGAATCATTCACAAATTTCACAATCGAAATTCATTGAGTAGAAACTAAATGCTATTGATAATTAAATATAACTCAATATTAACAAGCCGTTTTTTTCTTCTGGTTCATATCTATTCAAATTTTTTAATCAGTTCGTTCGTTTGATAGTAAAATTAATTTTCCACGCCATAGCCGACTAAATTTCCAATCTCAACAACAGCTCTAATCGTATTCATTTCCTTCCCATTATTATGTCTGACTCGGACTACAAACAAGATCTTTACAAGCCGCATTCAGAAACTTGTGTATCTGTCTGTCTCTGATTGTGGCTGACCGTGTCAAGTTGAATCTTTCGATAAATATACAAAACTATCCGATAATTACGCCGCCTGTTAGCTGTAACCAATTAAAATCATCAAATTGCGTTACACATTCCCAGCGGAGCTTCATTAAAAAACAATCAATAGTTGGGACGTCTTTCAGTCGCAACTGGATTGAAAATCAAAATTAAAATACAAATGCGACCGAGCAAATCAAAGAGACAAAAGGCCGCGTGCACTGTCTGTGTATTCAGTGTAGTCGTCTTCAGTCGACGACAACTAACTAAAAAGCCATGACTGTCACTTGATATGATACCGTAAAAATTATACAAATTTTATGACAGGCCAACGACAAAACTGATTGGGAAAACAAGTTGATCGGTGGCTGAATGCATAATTTAGTCAAATTAGACGCCATTTGAAATCGTCTGTCTTGACCATGAAACAACATGCGACAACAATCCCAACAGCAGACTCAAGACTCCATTATGGAATGGAAATAGCCAACACCTGATTCGTTGTCTGGTTGCCAAAGGGCGGGCTGGCCGGCCAACTGGCTGCTTGACTAGCGGCCTGTCTGTCCAGTGTTGTCTTGGATCATGTCTATACACACACCATGGCGACAAGACAAGTGTGCAGCTTTCGATTTTCGAGCGTCAGCGAGACAACTAATTAAAGAGCCAAGTCAGCAGCAAGAACTAGTCGATGATGTTTGACCAACAGATACCCTAATTTAAGATGCAATAAAAGTTTACTTTAACTAGCATCTTTAAGGCCTTTAATTATATTCACTTTATCTCAATTATATTTCCTCAAAGACATATAAATATATTTTGATATCGTCTTGCTGCTGCTCGTAATATAAATTTGCAAAGATGTCTCATACCCTTTGTTGAGCCCAGCTCCAAATGACTACAGGGTATAAAGAGTTCTCAGCGATAGCTTGACATGTTTATAGCTACTTTTTACGAGCCTCAAAATGCGACTTGCCGCGACTTTGTTGCCAAAAAAAAAATAAGAAGAAAACACGAAAATGTCGCTTTAAATGATATTGTCAAATGCTTAAACAAGCTCGGAGGATGCTCGCAACGTTTCGTTCGATTCAAATCGAATCGGCTCGAATGGAATGGATTTAAGCGTGTGTATTCATTTAATGGCGACTTAACGCAAATATTGACCCCTTCAAAGCAAAATAAATAAAATTGAAAATAAACTCTTAGAATTTATGGCGCATTGAGCCGAGGCTAAGAGGAGTTCGCTTTATTTATTTTATGAGCCCTCAACACACAAACACAACACACACAATTTGCATGCTGGCATTTTGTTGAGCCGCCTTTGAGAAACACGAAATTGTCATTAGGCTCCCCAAAAAAAAAATTATTTCAATCAGCACCAACGAAAATTTCGGTTATGATTATTTCCAATGATATTTCGTATGCAAGCAAAGCGCCATTGACATTTTTATTTCGTATTTTTTTGTAAGTTTTGTTGTCTTTGTGCTGTTTTAAATTAGCTTCCCCGACAGGTTTGTCAACCTCAAATGCGAACTCGTTTAGAATTTATACACACAATGAGCGAGCGAGCAGCTTCTCGACTAATTTGTGTAAATTCTAAATTTACAAGGCCTGCACACACAAAATGGCCGCCTTAGCCGTTTGCTTTTCGCTCGGTTTATGAGGCCGCCACATGCCAATTTTGGATCTCAGCTGCTGCTGCAGGAGGAATGTGGCAGGGAAAAGGCAGGAGCTGGGTCAATGGACACGCAATGCGAGGAGAGCTCGTGGTGGGTGCAGTGGCTTTTAATGAGCTGGTAAATGTGGATGCTGCTGCACTCTATAACGCTGACCATGGTAACACTACACCTGACCATCCTTTAACCCACTTCAGTCCGGTTTTTTTTTATAACCAGCTTGGTATTTGCAACTTTACTATTATTTATTTATTGATCATATTAAATCTAGTATACGATACTAAACTTAATTTATAATTAAGCGAGCTCAAGCCTCTGGGACCTTCGACTCGACGCAATTTTCCATTTCTGTATTTTATTTCATTTTATTTTATTACGATTTTGAAACGAGTTCAAAGAAGTAACACCATCAATAAAGATACTTCAAATAGAAGCAACAGAAATAGAATAACGCTAACGAGCATAAGAAATAACGAATATGCTTGTAGGTGAGTTCAAAGAAGGTTAATCTTAAGTAAGCAAAAACTCGATTTTCACGTTCAACATTCATTTAATTTAATTATTTTATTATTTTGTATATTTTTGTAACGTGGTATTATCGATATGACAAATGGGAAAATTATTTTAAGAGACAGTGTTTATAGCAATTTATTCAATTCCAATAAAGTAATTAACTTTCGACATTACTTTTAAATAAACTGTATTTTCCGTTTAATTGCTTTTCCCTTATAACAGTTTTAAATACTGTTCATCAATGGGTTAAGCTGTGCACTTGGCAGCGCAACGAGTTCAGAACTGGAGCTCAGTTACAGACATGCAAAGTCGTCTCCTGCCGCTGTTTGTTGCACGTACTTGTCGTGGCTTGTGGCTCGTGTCTGGTGGCCAGTGGTCAGTGGCTTGTGGCCGGTGGCTGGGCTGCAGCAGCAGCAGCATCTTCTCGTTTTTTGGCCTGATAAAGTTATTGTCGCACCATGGAGACATTTAATAAATGGTGCAGGCATTAGACCGACGACGACGACTGCTGCATGCATGCATGTTGCATGTTTGGCCCGTGCACAGACCGACCAGAGGGTTACCAGAGAGCGGGCGATATGATACGAGTGCGAGTCCATGTTGCAGGCATAATGAGTGAGTAGCAGCCGTTGCAATGAGACGCTACGGACAGTTGTCAACATAATTTAGGCGCATGCAAAATGCTGGGCGAGATTGTGCCGCACCATGTGGAAGTGGATGTGAATGTGACTGTGGATTGCTTGTTTCGCAGCTTGGCGAATTGCGATTGCTACTATTGCAATTGGGGAGATGTGGGTAACATAAGTGCGAAGCACACTTTATTGTCACACAAATGCCATATTTTCTCATTACGATCGGACATGATGCATGTGGAATGCTGGCGGGCTGCAGCACGCAACGCGTTGCAAGCTCTGCAACAACACGGCAACAGCAATATCGAAATAATTAAATCCGTCAAGTGTTGGCAACCTGTCAGCTCGGGGGAAACTCTGGCAAACACACACACACACACAGAGATCGACAGACACACGAGCAGAGTTCTAGAAGTCAACTCGAGTATCGCACTTTGTGGTTTGTTTGTTCTTTCGATGTCTCGAGTAACTGGGGCTGGCATCTTGTTTATGTGGCCATGTTGCACATAAAGCAGACGAGTTGCGAGTAAAAATGTTGTATGCAAAATACCGATACCGAGGACACTCAACACGTTTCAGCCTCCGCCTTGCGAGAGAGGTTTATTTGGCACCTGAAGATGATAATCGGTTACAAATTAATTGCAACTATGTTGACATTGTCTGGCTCAAGGAGATGGAGATGCAGTTCGAATTCGCGCTCGACTTGGAGTTCGAGTTGGAGTTGGAGTTGGAGATGATGTTGCGAAAGGAGAGCTGAAACACCTTCCATCCTACTGGTACCTCAATTTATATAGACAGTTGCCAACTGTAAATAAATAAAATTGTCAACGGCCTGCACTTGAGTTGCTCTCTCAACCAGCGAGAGCGAGAGACAGACAGAGAGACACACAGAGGGGAGAGAGGATTGCTTAACGCTGATTGCGTTGCTCTTAAATTGTGCTGCCAACTTTTGAAAAATCTGCAAATTTACACAGAAATCTTTTTGGAGACGGTGCCAAGTCGAAGTCCAAGTCCAACTCCTTTCATTTCAGTGTTCGCTCTGACAGCTTTGGCGGGGGCACAAAACACACTGGAGCACAAAATTCTGGAGCAAGTGGACGCTGTGGCATTGTGGCATGCGTAAATTGGATTAATGCATTTGATTCGCTCAGAATCAGAGACGCCACAAGTCCACAGTCTCGAGTCTGCTGTCTGCACTGTGACAATACTTTGTAGGTGCGGTCGGTCGGTTGGTTCGCATTGTTCCAATTTGGCATGCATATAGAGACGCGATTGTCTTTGTGTGCATTATGCCATGTTGCTGTTGCTCTCTCTCTCTCTCGCTGGTCCAGGCACAGGTGATATATCAGACAAGTGACGACGGGCGTTACACGCAGCCCCCTCAACAGCCCCCAACTTCTACCCCACCACATATTCCTCGCTGCGATGACGTGCGGCGATAATGCAACGCTGACTGAGAGAGCCAAGGAATGTTGACGGCTCGAAGGCTGCAAGCACAGCCTGGCCGCAGGCTGAAGAAGGCGTGGCTGCTTGTGGGTGTAGATTGTGGCATTGGCTTCGGCCACAGCTCGAGCCGTTGTGCCTTGTAGTAGGTGTCTTGTCTGGGCGTTTGTTATTTCTGTCGTCTCGCTGTTGTCTTGATGCCGCGAGAGACGGCGGACATGCGGACATGCGGCCAGTGAGGTCAAGGATGTCTTGTTGCTTGTTGCTTGTTGCACGCTCAAGTGATGACCATTGAGAAAGTTGAAGATCACCATTGGATTGGCATTTACGAAACAGCCCCGACAGACAGCCCACTGAAAGAAGCGCAGGCGAATGGCCGGCTTATGCAAACAATTGCAAAGAATTCCATCACTCGACACTCGATAGGCAAAAGCAGATCTAGTTGAAGAGTCTCCTCTTCTCATTTCATCTTGAGCACTTCACCTCTGACCCATCCCATCCCCTTCTCGCTGCTGCTCAAATTCATTAGTCACCTGCTCATTAAACACAAATTCACATCATATTTGCCATAATTTCCACACACTCCACACTCCAGCCAAGCTTGCGGCGCGTTAAATCCCAGCAGACGAGTGTAGAAGGAGGCCCATCATATTTTTGCACAGTTATGTGCGCCTTATTAGCACATCATTTAAGCGAGTTACTCGACACTTCTGCCCGTCGAGAGCAACACACACGGACAGACAGTCAGACAGACAGTCAGACAGACAGACGGAGAGACAGTTGTACAGACAGACGAGCATTCACTGTCCACTTTGCGGGCACTTGGCCAGCTCGGTTGGAGCTTCCTGCTCATTAAATTTGAAAATATAGCCGCCGTTGTCATATAAATCTTGTTTCCATCAATATTGACCTGTCAATGTCGCCACAGCAGCAACAGCAGCCACAGCAGTAGCCACAACGTCGTCGTAACGTTTCACCCGTTGCCATCTCGCTGAGAGCCCTTTTGGCCAACGCGTATCAAAAATTCAATATAATCACACCATACGCATCTCTCAAGCCGTCGCCCGGTGTTGGCAATTATTTTTGATTTTTTGCGATTTTTGCGCCCGAGACTCCGACTTGGACTTGGATTCCGCACACAGAGAGAGCACCAGCAGTTGAAGTGAAGAGAGACGCACTTGGCCATTGTACACTTGCACACGGGCACTTGGCCAAGCAGCCACATCCACCTTCCATGTGCGTAATAGCTAGAGATGAGCGCGTGCTGTGACTTATCGTTTAGACTTGACTGCCAACTAAACAAGCTGCCTAAGAACAGGTATTCAATACTACACAACTAGAAAGAGGATTCCTATCTAAAAAGAAATCAATTTTATTCTAATTTTTAAATTTTGCTCAAATCATTTGTTTTCTTTTGAAATGGAAAAGAAATTTTTAAATATTTAAAAAAAACTTGTATTAAAAAAAATTTATACAATATTATGAATTTTTCGATTCAGTTGTCAATAGCTGTGGATGGCTTGTATTCTATAAATTTATATGCTAAAAAAAGCTGGCATTTTAAAAGACCTGTTTATAATTAAATAATACATATTCTTTGAACATTAGTTGTTGGATTTTAATTAAATAAGTATTATTTGTGTGAACTAAGCAAGCTGATGATAGAATGTTTATTTTATCACTGTGGCTGGTATTTAATTAAATATTCCTGCATTATAGCTTGTTGATTGCTTCAAATTAAGTAAGTACTATTAATGGGAAAGTTTACAGTCCATAGTCGCAAGTTTGGTACTTGCCCATCGCTAGCCAAAAGCTGTCAATAAGCAAACACAACTGCAAGCTGACTGCTATCCTTGGCTGGCCACGCTTGTGCCTATTAGTCCAAAGTAAGAGAGCGACGGAGAGGGGAAGGGAGCGTCCACTTGGCCGAGTGTCTCCCCATTGATGTGTCAGCGCATATGTTCTTTTATGTCATCATTTCACAGCTAAGTGGCAGCTACCGGCGCGAATGTCGATGGTGGTTGTGGACGGTGGATTTAACTCCGGCAAGTGTAAATTCAAATAGTTGTTGCTGCTTCTGTGTGTAACTTTAGGTGGTTGCTGGTTGGCTGCTGACTTCTGTTTTTGGGGCTGTGGCGCTGATACAATTCAATTTCATGCGCCGAAAACAAATGCCAGCCAATTAGATTTTTCACGCTCTACTCCGACAAAAACCAAACCAATAAGTGAGTGAGAGAGAGAGAGAGCGAGAAACAACAACAAAATCTGCGCCTAATTGACATTTTCAGCGCAAGAATTTATTGTGCCCAGAGCGTACATAAGTTATTCCCTTTGGAAATGAATACATACGAGAGCCTGACATGGACACACGAGAGTCACCGTCGAGTTATGGAAACTGGCCAGGCTTCGACTGGACTTGGGCTGTGTATTCGCTGGCTGCTCTACCCGGTGCGTGGCCATAAAGTACACAAACACACACACACACACACACACACACACACACACTGATACACACTAGAGTGAGAGACAGATCCAGGCACAAAGCCATACAGCCAACACAGCTCACCCCCACGCAGCGCCAGAGGAATCGGAATCGGAGTCCAAGTCCAAGACGCAAGTGTTCCATTGTGTGTAGCTTTTGTTGTAGGAGGTTGCACTCTCCAGCGGCAACAACAGCAACAAATGTCAACAGTAGTTTATTGTTGTTGTTAGTGTCATTTGACTTGGAGCCTGCCTTTTGGGCCAACTCGGACAGTTGCAGTTGGCAGCGCGCTAATTTGTAAGCCTCGGCCACATTTGGCCAGAGCCTGAAAACACTCATAGAGCGAAGGAAAGAGCAAGCGGCAACTTAGAGAGAGAGAGAGAGAGAGAGATGCTGTTCGCTGTCTCCATATTGGTGGAGAAACTTTCAACTTGTTGACCATTGGGCGTTTGACGTCCGTTTGATGTTTTGCGCGTCAGCGCAACAAGCCAAAGCCAAACAGGCCGCATCACGAAACCATCAAATATCAGTCAACCAAATGTGGGAGAAAATTTCTTGCCACAGGGCCACAACAGCAGCAACAACAGCAGCAGCGACGCTAACTTATGTATGCTGAAGTTATCCAATTGCAAGTCCAGCGCAAGTTTCCCTTTATTTATGTCATTCAAGACATTTCCCCAAGGAAAATCTTCAGTAAAATTATTGCACAATTGCGTGTATTTACTTTCAATTTGCAATCGAGCTTTGCGATGCGAGTCATGGCTGTAAATGTGAATCATTTGATATCGTAAAACAACTTTTAACAACTTAATTGGCTAATGATCTTCATAAAAATTCAAAAATGTTTGTAAAGCTATAAATATCTGAGATAATTAACATGCCAATACCCTGTGATCAAGTTTGATTGTCGAGCAGTTAAGATAATAAATTTAAAAATATAATAAATTTTAAATGTATATTTGTCTCAAATGTGAATCTCGTTACAGGATATCTGCTGATCGAGCATTCACGTTAACAGCATTCCAACTGCTGTTGTTACAGATTTTTATCGTTTTTTTATTCGATTTGAAATGCAAACCGAGTTATGTGGTTTAATGTCCCGAAGCTGCACTTGTTTATTTTTAGTTAACTGGCACAGGCAAAAGAAGCTCAAACAAGAAATCGGTGTCCAAAAGATGGTAATGCATAAATTAACACACACAAATACAGACAGAGCGAGAGAGAGAGAGAGAGAGAGCGAGTGAGAGCGAGACTGATGACAACGACTTAATTACGCCAAATTCAACGAGCAATTGCCATCAATAACATGGGCTATTAATATTCTTGCGCCAGGCTTGTTTATTACCACTTTAAGCCACAATTAAACAGTGGGGCCCAAAAAGCAGCACACAGCAGACACCGCAACGACAACAACGACGTCGACGACAGTTGACGATGGCCAGCACAACAACAATAACAACGACAACAACGACAACGACAACAACTGTTAAAACAGGCCTTCGAATGTGCGCGGCAAATAAAAATTTGTAGTAATAGCAAAACTATGTAAATAATCAAAAAATGCCTCCTCGCTGCGTTGTGCGTGTGTGATTCATGTTGTGTGCAGTTGGCAACACAGCCAGGAGTGGGCCAGGCCAAAAGCCAGCACCAACAACAGCCAGCATCGAGCCAGACTAGGCACGAGCCGACTGCCAAGTGGGCAACACTTGCCGCTACACTGCGAGAAACAAGAAGAACACAACTGCTTGGCAGTCTCTAAAACTATTGCGTTGCGTTTTCTTGCCGTGTAGGAAAATCGCACTAGTTTTTCCAGCTTTTTAGGTTCGAGAGTTGTAATGCGAAACCAGCGCCGAGCGGAAATGCAAATGAAATTAATGTGCTGACAACTCGTGCGCGCATGCGCGTTGACACCTTTTGCCATCCAGACAGTGCCCGAGAGAGACGCACAGAGAAAAAGCGGGACAGCACGAGGGAGAGAGAATCCCCCAGTGCAGAGAAATTACAATTACAACACAAGGCAGCGTGTGCCATATTTCCTACAACTGCGGCAACTGTGGGCCGCCGTCATCGTCGTCGTCGCCGTTGTCGCCGTCTGGTTAAACAGGTACTCTGACTACCAACTACACTTGTTAACATGGCCAATGCATATGAAGATAACTGCCCTAGGATGTAGGATATGCAACAAAGCACACTATGAAGTAATTAATTAACGAATTCGCATTGCAGCTAAATAAGTAACTAATTATAAATTCATTAATTATAAAAAAATCTACTCCAACATTAATACTTAATTAATAAAATAAAAAGTATGATATTATTTATTTATCATGAAAATAATTACTCTTACAAAAACTATGATTTGTTAGAGTACCTGCCAAAATGAATTCAATCAACAGCGACAACAATAAACTACAATTCTTATGTATGCATAACTCTTAATAACGATCAGGACGCTTGTTAGCAACAAATCGAAGCCAACAGCTAATAACTTAATCTCAATAAACAGTAGAATCGACAGGATAGCGACAACAGCACATGTGTGCAGCAATAAAGAATCGCGAATAGCGCCTAAACGTCTGCAAATTAAACACTTTAAGCGTAATAATCATTAAGTTATTTATCTTTATTAATAAGGAGAAAATTGGCACGCACAAGAAGTCAGTCGGATGACAACAAAGTGCGAAAAGAAGACGATGACGATGACGCTGAGGATGACGATGACGATGAGACTCGAGATGAGAATGTGCTGTGAAGTTGATGCGAATGGGAATGAGAATGAGAATGAGAATGAGAATGGACAGAAGATGTTGTTTGCACTGTTGCCTTTGCCTAGAATGCGCACAATTTGAGCTACGTAAATGGACACATAAAATGTGTTCAGGCAGAAGGGGAAGTGGCATCTTTAGCTCTTGATGAGAGCAAGACGTTCAACTTGTTGCAGTTGCAATATGAAAGGCAGCAGCAGAAGCGGCAGCAGATGCGGCAGCCCCAACGATCATGATAAAAATCAGCTAAAGTGCAGAGACTGTGGCCCAGGCGCTTGGCAGCCCATGGCGATCGAGGCGACACTTGATACGCCAATAAATCAAGCAATCTGCTTAATTAATGTGCAACTTAGAACATTTAGATGCAATTTATTTTAATGCGATAATTTATTAATTTATTGACTTTTATTAAACGCAACCGAAACTCGCTACCAGCGTTGGGCGTTGTCCACACTGCACTACACTTCAATTCCGCCTCTCTTGGTAATCCATTGAGATGAAAGGAGGAGAGATCTATGGGAGCTCGAGAGATTTACGAGCTGACAGGCGTAGAAACTGTTAAACTCTGTTGACAAAAGTGTCCCAGCCACTGTACAGAGACAGCAAGCAGCTCCATCTTCTCGCCTCCCTTTCTCTCCCACCTGCTGATTCACCTGTCCGGCATACCTTGGCGTATCTTAATTGACGTGCACATTTCGCTATCGCGTAATGTGAAAATGCTGCTGGTTGCCTGTTGCCCGATGCCTGTTGAACGTTGCTCGTTTCGCGTTGCAACTTGCAACTTGCAACTGGCTGTTGCTTCTTCTACTGCTGCAAGCTGTTCTACAACCTGTAGTTTCACATGATTTACGACTCATAGTTTGCTGGCGACGCGATGTTCTTCTGACTGCTGCTGCCGCTGCTGCGCTTAGCTAATTTCTTAACACAATTTTAATGTTATCATTAGGAGGCATTGCGTCAACAGGCAGCAAAACTCAAGTTTATGGCCACAACTCGCAATCGCATTCGCACTCGCACCATTTATGGGTGAAAGTTGCTCTGTGTTTGGTACTCCACTCATTTTGCGCACTGTTTGAAGTTTGATTTATGTTTTCTGCACTCGCACCGACAGTTGAGAACAAACAACAGCAGGATATAACATACAAACTTGCCATGCGCTGCATGTTCTTTAAACCGAACACATACTTAATATATTTAACTTTCTCTGTCTCCATTAATAACTCTATCATCATAACTTAAGTCTGTCGATCTGCTCTAAGGACACTTGACTTGATCAAGAGATCTTTATGCGTATATCCTTGAAACGATCCTTCCTACTTGATGCTGTCAATACGAGCCGCAAAAACGATAATTTAACAGCAGTTTAAACTGAAATTTATGTTTATTAATAATATCAACAACGATTTCGAGTGTCCACCATAAGAAACGTTTAATCAACGCGCTGGCGACTTTTTTGTTTCAGTTTTGTGCTGAGCCTATGATTCAGAGCCTGCCGAGAATCGAGACCCAAGTCAAGTGGCGGAGAGCGAGGGCGCGGACGTCTCGACACATTTCGTGTAGATTTTTGAGTCTCTTTCATATGAGTTTTTGCGGTGTAACAAGTTTTATTTAGTGACAAGCAGCGGAGGAGTCAACTGCAACTACAACTACAACAATAATGAAACAAAGCGAACCGGTGCAGACTACTGTAGAAATGCTCGACTGCCAAATACTCCGCTGCTCGCTTTCGACTATAAAGATCGAGGGCAAGTGTCAACTTATGCAACAATTTGGCAGTTGCCGTTAAGCAAATACAAAAAAGTACAGGGTATGCGAGCGCTACAATTCTCGTTTCTACTTGAGATGCTGTGTGCTGACTTGAATGCGAAAAAAATTCAAGGTTAGCCGCCGCGGCACGCTCGAGATTGTCTGGACAGGTCTCTGCCACGCACCTTCAGGCCGTGCCCAGACTGAATTGCAGGTCCTTGGAATGGCGGAGGAGCTAAGCAATGGACAGACATCGAGACAGACAGACAGACAGACAGAGAGTGAACAAATGAATTTCATTATATTGAACGCATTCGTGCATTTTACCGCACACGTTGGAAGTTGGATGCGAGGTGCGGTGCTGATGCTGATGCTGCTGCTGCTGCTGCTGCCCAAAAGGGACTTGTAATCAGTTGGCAACGGCGAAAACGCATAAAGTAATTGCTAACCATTTGCGTTGGCACCACTTCCTGCGCCTCCCTCGCCCCTCGCCCCTCACACGATCCTCTGCCTGCCAGCCAACTGAGACTCCTACTCCTACTCCATCCTACAGCAAAGTCTGCGCGGGCGTTCATTAACAGCAACCTGTTGAGACGTCGCCGGGGCGACAAACGTTGCCTTTTATGGCCAGCAGCAGCAGCAGCATCAGCAACGGCAACAACAACAAATACGATGGCTATAGAATTAATAGCCCAGATTGGGGATGGGCTGGGCACGAGCTGAAGCTAAAGCCGAAGCCGAAGCGAAGTCGAAGTCGAAGCTGGAGAGCTAAAGCAGCGGGAGCGGGCGCATTAATCAAGCCCCAAACAAGTGGCAAAAAGGCAACAGCAAAAGGCACACAGAACCAGAAATCGAAAGTCCAATGCACTTGTCTTCAGCTCCGGTTTCGAGTTTTTTTCTTTTTTTGGTGCGTTCCATAATTGGCCAAATTGACGTTTATGTGCGACTTGGGACGTGGATCTTGAGTCTTGAATCTTGAATCTTGAGACTGGCTTGGCTTCGCCTGGCTTATGGGCCAGGATTATGCCATTGACAGTGTCCGTTTCGAGCTGGCAAGTTGGCAAAGTTCATGCGCAACAGGAAGCGGCGGCGGCGGCGGCGGCAACAGTGCCACAGCAACAGGGCAAAAGGCATTAAAGTTGGCTAATTTACGTGGCTAAAACTCGTATTTTCAGCCTCAAAAATGAAAAAACAACAACAAAATTATTCTTTTAGGCACTTTTAATTAAAATACCATAAATTCGTGAAGAGGAAATTATCATTAAAATTCCAAGCAACAGCAAAAACATTTAATTTCTTCCTTATGAGCAGCCCAAGTTCACTTCTCCACTTTACGCAGAAGGAAGCGCAGATAAGCTCAAGGCTGCAAAATGCATTTGGGCGGCGATCCCACAATTTTACGCATTGCTGTTTTTTACAGCACTAAAAATAAAGTCAGCAAGTAGATAAAAAGGCCAATAATTGCTGAAACAGCAACTTTTATTGCAATCGAAAAGAGAATTAAATCAGCTAACCATTTGGTTTTATTTTAGCTACATTTTTCAGCTAACGTTTCTAGATATCTTCTTCATTTTCATTTGTGTTCCCTTCGAGACACTCTCTGCGTTTTGTGGAATGAACATTATTAAGATTTTTTGTTGCTGTGCCTTTGGCTGCTGGAAGGCATTCTCACAATGCTGTTGCTGCAGCTTTCTCTGGATAAAACCTAGCCCAACAGGTTGCATTTAGCTGGACTTCTTTTCGATCACCTTTGCGATGAACTCATAAAGATTGCATTGCATTATGAAATACTCGATGGCGATGCCGATGCCCATGTCGATGTCGATGTCGATGGCCTGGCCAAGTGGTCAACTGAGCGTCAGAGTCAGAGTCGGATCCAACCACGTATTGCCGCAGGTAGCTGCATGCGGGCGCAACACGAATTACATACATCAAGTACTAACTACCGAACCGGAGCCTCAAATGCCACAGAAGAGGAGGAAGACAGATGCCAAGCGCTTCTACGTAATCTGCAGCTAAAAGCCTGAAACACGTACGCATATCGACACAAGTCTCTCGCAGTTGACCGATAACAGCGGGCCGGAAGGGAGGTGAAGGCTTGAGGTATGAGTGAGAGTACGAGGTTCAATAATGTTGCCACTTTTGTTTTGTAACCTGTCCAAGGTGTTGAAGATGATCATGTCTTGCCCTATCCATATCCCACTCTCTCGCTCTCCTTCACTCCCTCACACCATGCAACAATGAATTGCATAAATGTACGGGCGCAGGCAACAAGTCAGACAACAGACAACAGACAATTGAGCCGCCATACGATCACTGGCCAAATACAATTGCCACCATAAAGCCTCATCCCAACAGCCCATCGATCCATCGATCCACCGACTAGCTGCTCTATTCTCTCTGCTTTGCTGGATTCTGGGTTCGTCGAAGTTTTTCCTCAGTTCTATCTATCGACGACGCGTCTCTCTTCTCACTTCCACTTCATTTCGTACGATTGCCGCGATCATTGATCGCAGCCAGACACAGGCTTAGTCTCGGTCTCTCTGGCCATGCCACTTATACACTTGTTGCTGCGGGTTTGCGGTCGCCACTCGCTCGCAATTCGGTTCATTTTTCCCCATTCCCCATTCCCCATTCCTCTTTCCTTATTTTTATTATTTTTTCTGTTGGGCTCTGGGGGCACCCACTTCAACAGCAGCAGCAGCAGCCACAGCCGCAGTCGCAGTCTACGCATTCATTTACAGGCAACCGGGTTGGCTTGGACGACGTCACCCTCACGCTCGGGCTGCTGGCTGCTGGCTTTGGTATTGGCTTTTGTTCTTCGGCCTCAGCTTTTGTTTATTATTTTTTATTTATTTTCAACTTATTTTCTCGGTGGTGGAGAAGTGCTCTCCTACGCGAGCGCGCGCGCGCACGCTCAGCCCATTCGAACGTTTTCGATTTTGTTCAACTCGTTAAAACGCGCCCGGGTCGAGGAGGCATTCTTTTATAATTCCATTTCGCGAGAATTGCCCATGCGCCCTTGGAGCCACTGCACTGTGGCTCACGCCCGCGATGCAACGCAAATTCATCTCTAGGTGGTGGCTATCAATTCGATTTGTTCGATTTGCTCCACTGTGCACAGACTCACACAGAGTCAAAGTCGAGCTTGGGCACGATGTGTTGTGTTGGTTCCATAGAAACGCTGGACGCGACCGCAGCCGCATTGTGGCTGTGCGTGGATTATTGGTTCGTTATCGCATCCATGGCCTAGAGGCGACTGCAAGTACCTGTTGTCGTTGCTTTTGTTGTGGTCGAGAGAGTTGTAGATGTTGCTGCTGCTGCTGCTGCTGCCGCGGCAGGTTCACATTGAGGTCTGTGATCCACAGCGAACGTGCTGCTGCTGCTGGCTCTGATCTTTTCTTGTTGATTTCATCGACCGCTTTTGCCCTTCTTCTTCTTCTTCTGAGTCGCCGTCGTCTACTTCAACTTTTGTTTAGACTCCGTTGAGACACGCTCGCCTTAATGTTGGTAATAATATTATTATTATAAGCATATGCAGCCGCAGCAGCAGGTACTTTATTTTATGCTGGTACAGGTGAACAACAATCCCCACACCAACATATTTCTAAGCAGCCCATGGAAAGGTGTCTGACTTCATCGTAAATAACCTCGGCTTTGCTATTCTTAGTTTTAATTGACTGCATTTGGCATTTGAGAATTGTGGCGTTTACATTTGGTCAAAATTGAAATTGAAAAACAAAATGCTTAGTAAACAAATTGGAACCCTTTCGAGCGTCACTTGACATTTTGACGTTCCAATTACGAAATGCAAACACTTCAAATAATATAAACAAAATAAATGTGTGTGTACATAGAGAAACGGCCCACACATGAAATCATCATCAATTGTCGCTCTGTCGTTCAGTCCCGGGCAATTAAAAGAGCTCCAAAATATCACAGTACTGGCGACGAATGCCAAGCAAATAAACAAAAAGCCTAGAGACTCTCAACAGCATTAGAATAAGTTGTCTAGAGTGGGGGCCACAATATGGCATACCTCAAAGAAGTTGAAAATAAACAATTGGCAGTTGAAATCCAAGAATGAGACCAACAATGCGACCAAGTGACCATGACATGATTCCAAAGTGTTCACAAATCCGAATTTCATTCGCTTCTAGGGGAATATTCCACTGCTAGGTGGTCTTCTCTTATCAGCACAACAGCTGATAAGTTGTGGCGAAGGGAATTCTCGTTTATGGCCTGTGAAACGTTAATTGATGGCTTAATGTAGCGGCAGGTTTTTCAGAACTTCCAAGTCCAGCTCATAAATCACAGCAGCATCCATAAAGTTTGACTAATTGAGGGTCTATCTGTCAAGTCGAAGGGTTTTTGTGCCTCGAACGTGTAACTAAAGATCTAAAATAGCCTAATGAAGACAACAAGCGTAGCAAATTGCTACTAAACTAGAGTGCGCAATAAGCTAATGGAATATCGACATTCTTATTCCACTCCACTCCATAATTCAACTATAATTGCATTGAATTTATGTTCAAGTATCAATACTGCACTAGAAGAAGTGTCAATCATTCAGCAGCCAAAACTACAAATTAGGCTTGACAATAATTTCACAGCTGGAGGCAGGTATGAGCAGCAGTTGTCTCTATTGCCAATCACTCAACGCCGTTTGTGAACTTTCATTTGAGAGCTCCGCTTTAAATAGAGAGTGAGATAGAGCTAGGAATTGCCGGTGATGCTGCTGCTGGCAAATGTGCAACAGTGTGACAGGTCCATGACTATTATTAGTCATGCAGCAGCAGCAGCAGCAGCAGCAGCAACGGAACAGCCTCATCAACATTTGCCACTCGCTCGCTCGCTCAGCGCTTAGAGGCGTCTAAGCTAATGAAGCCATTTCACACCTGCCTGCTAAATTATGCGGCAAGTGGGTCTGCGGCCTATTAACTTGTTACAGATTGCTTATAATTAAATTATAATCAACATCAAGGCGCATCACGCAGACACAGCCAGCCGTCCAGCCAGCCAGCCACATCCCAAACTGCTGACATATCGGGGTCCGAGCTGCAGTAACCGGCTATCTGGCTATCTGGCTGCCCGGCTGCTGTCTACCGGGTTTTTTTTTGCCTGGCCGCTCCTCTGACATGCATCTAACAAGCCTTCAACTATCTAATCAACGTACAAGTCAAAACATCAACACCTCAAGTAATCAAAATCACTTTAGAATTTCAAATCAGTTTTGTTGATGGCCTGCAGCGTCTCTATGCGAGGCACGCAAAGGCTGCAAGACTCCCAAGACCGTACACCGTGTCCAGCTGCATGCGACAGTTGCAACAGCAAAAATGAAAAACAACTGCGGCAAAAAAAAAAACAACAACTAAGATTATTCAAATTTAATGGGCGCAACGCGCGTGCAGACTGCGCAAGTGAGGCAACCAAAAGCAACAACGGTTCCAGTCATGTTAGGAAAGCTTTTGCTACCTGTAGCTGCGATGCTGAGGCTGGACATGCTGCATGGACCAGGACGTTGGTCTGATCTGCGCTGCTGTGCTGTCATCATGATTGATACGTTTGATGGATTGATTCGAGTGGCTGCTGTGTGGCGTCCAGTTTCAAGCTAGCTGATTGATCTGCGCGCGTTGATTACAATCGACGGCGCTGACGCAGGCGCAGTCGCAGTCGCCATCGCCATCGCAGACCCAACGCACGCTGCTGGGAATTCAATCAAAAGTGTCAGCGCCAGCACAACAACATCTCTAACTGCCACAGCACTAACTAGCCAACTACAGTTGGTATTGCCCAAGTTGATTAGATGCCAGAGAGATGGTGCAAAAATGCCTGAATGGTTCTGCATAGATGGGTTTTACTGTACTTACATCAGCGCTCAGAGCTTTGTGCTCCCCATGCGAAACAGGTACTTTGGACAGCAGCGGCAAGTGTCTGTGTGTCTTTAGTGCCATGTTATATGCCACCTTAATGATCTTGTCTTGCCAAAGCGCAGTCCGCAGTCCGCAGTCAGCAGTCCGCAGTCAACAGCATCGGCATCGGCAGCAGCATCGGCATCAGCATCAGCGGCAGTGCCAACGTCCAAGTCTCTTGTCGAGTCTTGGCGCAGTCGCGAGTTGCCAACATTTTGAGTTGACCACCAACGGCGCCTTTATTGACTTCACAGTCGAGTCCAAAGCCAAGTCCAACTGGGTGGCCAATATAGCAGCAACAACAAGAGGCACTGTTAGAGCCAGGGCCTATTAAGTCATAGCGTTCACTCATTTCTGATCATTTCACGGCTGTGCCTTCTCCTGCTGAATAATGGGCGCCCCAGCTCCATATGCCTCATTTAGATTATGTTGTAAATGGCAGCAGCAACAACGACAACAACAACTACAACAACAGCGCCAACAACAATAAATAATCGAACAGCTACCACATTTACATGAAAAATTGCCAATCGCAGTACAACAAATGGAAATAAATCGAATTTTATGTTAATTCATCGACCTTTTTTTTGTTGCTGTTTTGTTGTAACATTTAAACAGATTTTAATTAGTTTCGAACAGCAGTGGGGCCCTCTGTCAATAATTTGTCAATATCTCTAACAACTATTTCAATTCCCATTTCAATTTCTCCACACACACTCTTAACGCGAGTTCAACAACTTTTTACAAGCGCGCCACAACAAGTGTGCGGTACTTGTTGTTCGACTTGTTTGAAGTGCCCGCCTTGTACTTTGGGCGTAGTATTGAAATTAGTTCAAAATGCGATCGGCGACTTTCTTGTAATGCCGCCGCCAGATGCTTCTTCTTATACGCGTTTGCCTTCTACTTGGTCATAGATTAATGATGTTTTAATGGAGCGTGAGAAAATGTTATTAATTTTGTGCCGTTTCTTCAATTTAGCAACGTGGCGTATGAATGATCTACGATTCAATTTCTTGAAAAACAGGTGATTGCAAATATTTCAAATTGAGTGATGGAATTTAAGGTGAAATGCAAATGAAAGAAATGGTTCACAACCTCACCAGGGACTGCAAGTTGTCCAATTGTTTGTACAATAAACCTTTGGCATTGCCACCCAATGAAGGCACAACAAGTCAGGAGCGACAAATCAACGTAACAAATTCTTTAATTTCGAGTTACAACCTGTTGCAGCAGGAAAGAACATAACAGGGAAACGGCAATGCGACAAGAGTTGCAAACAAGGCGCAAAACGAAAGACTTAGGACACGAACTTGTCGTACATACAAAAGTAAACAGCCAAACTTCAGCGAAACAAACACTCTCGGAGCGTAGAAAAGATAGCGACTGTGCTGCTAAGGGAGAGCGAGGGAAAATAAGCCTTTACGTAATTAAGCAAAGAACGTTGCGCTAATGTCGCACATAAGTCACACGGACCACGGAACAGGACAGAAATGCAGAGACAAGAAACGAGAATAAAAACACAAAAACGACAACAAAACGGCAGCAATACAAAAACGAACAAAACGGTTAATGTTTTTCCGAAATTTGCCTGCCAAAGTACGAGGTAAAAATACCAGTAACCCCAGCAGCAGCAGCAGCAGCCGCCAATGGTCGGGCAGTTGTTGCTGCTTGTGCTTGGCTCATTCACGCGAATTTGTTTGGCAATTGAACTTGGCTCTTGAAAACGCCAAGCTTCGCATCGATTCTTTTTTGTTTTGGGGCCAGTCGGCAAACGGCGTCGGCGCCTCAACGCGTTTTTGATTAGCTTTCCGCATTTTAGCGGCATTTGTTTAACCCAATGTTGCACAGACTTTCGGACCACAGCGGACAACAACAAATGATGCTTATCAGGAATCACGAATATTTGCAGTGCTGCTGCGGTTGCTGTTGCTGTTGCTGTTGCCAACAACAAACTCAAGAAGTTGCCTGACTCTACAAATGCTTTTCTTCCTATTTTCCTTCACAAATGCAGACAGAGTGAATGAGTGAGCTGCAGGCAGGACAGAAGGCAGGCAAGGGAAGCGCAAGTACACAGCAACAGTAACCAGAAATCCTAAACTTGACTCACGACGCATTTTGTATATAAACTCAGTATACATTTAATTTCAACAAGCGGCGTCAAGTGTATCGAATAGCCTCAAACTGACAACAACCGCAGCTACAACTAAAGAATACCCTCGTTAAAACATCGTTCTTACATCAAAAGACGGTTCATAATTGATCAACACTCCACCATAATAATTATTTGCAGAGCAACAGCAAGGACATGGAAATGCAGCAAATTGTAGATAGTTCATCGCTACTGCTTGAATGCTGCTGAGAATACCCTGTGACTGAGAAATGGAGTGCATAAACAGTTGCATAAACAGATTATAGATTTGGTCTTTTGGCGCCTGTTGCAGCAACCCACGCGACAGCGTTGCCACATCGCCACAATCGCAGCGTGGGCGACAGTTGCAAGTTACAAATGATTTCGCCAAAATATTCAACGTATGCATATTTTTTATAATTTTCACAAATTGATAAACCAAATTGCAAGTGATTTTTCATAGTTGTTGCACATTGCGCCTTTCCTTTCGTTTTCGTTTTCTTCGCCCGGCCTGCCTGTGTGTGTGACTCATGCCGTAGTGCCCCACAGTGCCGCAGCACTGTGGATAATTATGATGCCAGATAATGCGATATTAAATAATTTAGCCTGGCCCAAAGTCGCATATTATTTTTATTATTTGCCACTTGGCCGACGGTGGCAATCTCTGACAGCTGCATGGACACTTGGCCCATACAACAAGAACTACAACAACAACAATAACTACAATGGCAACAACGACGACGACATTTCGGGCCAACCACTTGGCGCCCCCATTTCTCAGTTGTTGGTCTTTCAACTATTGTCGCGCTGATTTGCAATTGCAATCGCTCTAACCCACACCACACACCACACACCACACACACACTACACACTACACTCTACACGCCCCAAGTCCCAAACTTTGCACTTCCTTCTCGCTGGGAATGCGCTTATGTGGGTACCCTACTCCAATCACAATCCGTAAGTGCATAATGCAGCATATTGTCTGACCAGAGTTTACTTTTTACGAGCGGCTTTGTTTGCGCTTTGAGAATTATTATGTCATAAATTAATAGGGGCAATTTTTTCAGTCCTGACTGCCATTGGGAGCAAAAAAACCCCCTCCAGTCACAATCACACAGGGGGGACACTTGGCTTGTGAAAAATGTGATACCCGCAATGCATTAGCATAATAACAAGCGATTTTGTTCGATAATGTGTGTTAGCTGTACTAGATACAAGCAAATTAATGACGATACCGCAATACGAAAGCAATCTTTAAGACATTCAATAAATTTAATCACTCATCATCTGTTAAAATAAAATGTTTAGATAAACGATCGTTTCACAAGAACAAGAAACGCTGCACTTGTTTGTATAATTCCGAAACGCATTTGAAAATGTATAAATCAATTAACAACTAAAAGCGAATATCAATGCACAAAATAGTGGATCAGATTGTAACTAATGAAATTAAATATTCGTTACTAATTTCATAATATGTTTTGCATATAATCAAGCTAACAATTTGTTATTCTTATTTCGTGTATATAAGAGGCAACAATAATGAAGACTATAGTTGGTGGAATTTAGAGTCGATAAGACGTCGGAATAAGACACATTTGCTATGTTGTCGGGCACAGCAATTTGTTTTTATCTGTTTTAAAGAAACGAAATGATCGTTGCATGGATTATCTAGGTGCGAAAAAATACCATTTCTGGGACAGATTTTGGTGTTAAGTGGGAGCAGACGATTTCCATGCTGTGATTGCTAAAAAAAAATACGAATCGAATCGGTCATTAACTGGATACATCGTTTGTTTTTCGAATTAATTAAAATACACTGAATTTCATTGATATTATAACACCTAACACTTAAATGTGCTTCTCTATAGGCACTTTGCATGTCGTGTTGTTTGTGTTCAAAGCCACGAGTATTTGCCTCAAAGCGCACAATGCATGTTTGTTCAAAATTGTTGCACATTTTATTTGATATTTTTGCATAGAGTAGAGGAACAGAAACACGCCCCGTAACACCAGACAGATCACTTTGCGTTTCTACCTGCCCCTCGCTCCTGCATCGCTTAGCCAACTAACTGGGGCGCATAGTCTGCGCAGCTGTCTGGGCCAAGAGCTTTTGCGGGTGACTCATTGGGGTCTCTGCAGTTTGTCTGCCACTATTTGTTGCATACATATGATTTTATTAGTTGGTATAGTTTTGCAGATTGGCTCTGTTTGTATGGTTGTATGGTTGTAGCCAGCGTATGTTGTCGAACTACAACTACATAAAAACGCCGCTGGTTGTTGGTCAGTCAGTCGCCGTCATAGTGTGTTTTGTCAATTAAGCAGCAAATTGCCGAACAAATTCAAAAATCGCGTTTTACAAATTTTTCGCAAATGAAATCAAAATGCATTTGGCATTGCTCATGATCTCTGAAGCGCTTTAGCCATACTGCTCTACGCTATCACAGCCACGCCATCGTCAACAGAAATACAAAAAAATAATAGGAGTCTGGGTCGAGGGGAATATCGACTTAAATGACCATTATTAGCGGTAAATAAACTTACCTGGTGGCTGTAGTTAGTACTTGGCAACCAAAGTCACAGGCACAAAACGAACACTGCAAATAGTCGCAATAAAAGATCATGTTAACACAGAGCAGGCAGCAACTCCAACTACAACAATAGCAATAATAATAATAAATACACAAATAAAAGAAACCAACAAGAACTAAGCAATCTATGACCAAGTTTAAACCCTCTAACAAAATGAACAGCTAGCAAAAAATATTTTTGCAATTCTTCAAATTTTATTATATTCTTTTATTTAGTTTTTTTTTTTAATTTTAGAGGTAACTTTATTTTGTATATTAAGCGACTTGCAAAACATAGCTATACGAGTTGCAGTGAGGGTATTAAAGAGCAATTGCAATGCCACCGACCATGGAACTTACATCTGATAAATGATATAATAGCTTGTTTGGCAGCCAAGCAAACGCAGCGCAAAATATTGCCAGGCCAAGCTCAGTGCCAAGGCGTATACAGAGAAAGCGGGGGGAAGTAAGAGGCTCTGTGGATCGTTCTATTGTTCTGCAGAAGCAAAAAGAACCAGCTTATCACTGAAGTTCTTTGGTCGCCACCAGCCAATTAGGCGACATTTCTGGCACCATCTGCTTTAGCAATTATGAAAATGGCAATTTTTATTGCACACAAAGCGCGCCAAGAATCTGGAACCTGTCGCTTTTTAGGATTGGGTTAAAATTGGCGGTTCGCGAGTAGGCGGCGTGGATCTCATGGAATCTTTAATATTTACGCTAATTGGCAGCCAGGTGCATAGTTGTGCGATTCAACTGATTCTCTTGGCTAAAGGAAATTAATTTCGCATGCCGCTGCACGCTCCAGACCTGGCAATACAACAAAAGACAAAACAAAAATCTACTAATGGTCATGTAGGAAAGCGTGATTCACTTTGACCTCCAATCGGCAGCAGATTTAGGAGAGCACAGCCACTACGATCCCTTGTCCCGTGCCTATACCGTGTGTGTCATGCTCTAAATTTACATAAATCTGTAACCGAATTTCGCCAAACGGAACGAATATTGATGCGGTTCATGCAAGCCAGTTTTCTGCTCCACCTTTTGTTCAAATACATTTCTGTCTTGTGGCGGCAATGCGGAAGAATTCATTGGCTTCGATTTTGGGCTGTTGCTTGCTTTAGCTTTACTTTTTCGATTTATTAAAATGAATTAATTTGAAAATTTTCAAGTACTTTCTTGGCTGGCCAATGTGAGGCATTTTAATGATGTCGCCAAAGTGCCCCGACTCTATGGGCATAAATTGCATTTGCATTTGCTTAACCTTTTGGCTTGCTCCAAAGAAACCAACGAATAATGCAATGCAAATGATGGAAATATTCGAATTGAAAAGAAGAAGATGCCAATTGACCATGGCTAGTATGAAACTTAATTTGTATTGCTAAAATGGCAGATAACAGAAGGATAATCTAATAAATTGCACGCTCTCTCTGCATTAATTAACATCAAGAGAGCATTGCATCATTTGATACGGATTTGAGTAACTAACAACCACTTGAGTGCGGTCTAATCGCACTCTCAATATATGTTAACGTGGCCAATCATTGAACCACACCCACAGCTAATCAGCACACACACAAATCATAAAGCCCCCTGCACTTTTTTCTCTTTTTTTGAACACCTGACGTAATTTGCCAATTGCATTGGTCCAGAAAAACACCCGAAAAAAACACATTCGACAATCGATACTCAACAGACCAACAATCACAATTGCTTAGCAATTTCACACTTTCAATCGATTCAAAACAACTGCAACCGGCGGGCAATCCACAAAAAAACCAAAAAACAAAAAAAAATAAAGAGCACAAGTGGTGCTACCCACTGTGCAATTAACACCTCAACGTGTATGGTGGACTGCAACTAAAATTATATACATGGCTCTTAAACGAGCTATTGGAACGTTGCAGGTTTTCCTTTTCTAATTAATAAATTCGAGCCAAGTTTACTTCATATGCAAAAAGCCGAATATAACATTTTATTGGTCATACACGGCAATGCACTTTGAATTTGTGGGTCCACTCATAAATACTTATCTGCTCGTGCATACAACCCGATTTACATACGGCAACTCATACTAATAGATTAAAGTGAATTCGTGCATAAGTATTTACTGCCACACATTTATATTTCACCTGCGGCACACACAATAATCCATTTGTCGTCTCTCTATACCCTGTAACCTATTAAAATCAAGTTGCGCATAAAACAAATAGTTAAGTCATATTTTTAATGAAAATTATGTACGCCCACTATATGCATTTTTTGTAGTATTTGCTGATAAATTGCTGCAAAATTTGTTGAACTTAAATCTATTTGCAGGGCATCAGCTAGTCAACTGCAGTCGCGTAGTGTGAGTTGTCGAGTTGCCGCTCGGCGCATTATTAATAATCACATTTTGCCATAAATGTCGTCTTGGATTGGTGGCCAATTGCCAACCATTTGCCAATTGGCAGTTGACAATAATTCAATGGCTCAGTGCATGCGTTTAATGGCATTTTATTGAGCTAGCTGCCGACTGGTTGGCTTGTGGCCCGCAAACTAGTGGCTAATTGATTTTCAATTAATTTATGCCAGCTTGGCATTCGTGACACCTTTGTTTGGTACGCTGCGCATAATTAAAAGTGCAACTCGCTCGATCGCATTGCGCGGCCAATTTTTAAATGATTTATATCAGCTGACAATAAATCAACTCAAAATGCGGCGATAACAAAAGCAGGAACTGTTAATTTGGCATGTCGAATATAAAATACGCTATGATGAATTGAAGGAATTCATTTCCATTTCTCTGCGATATTTAAATTGCTAATCGCTCGGCAGTTATAAAATGAATTATGCTTTTAAGTCGACAATCTGCAGTGTCACAATTGCTTTGGCCATTAGGTAATCATGCATAGTTTGTGTCTATTGTATGTATCCTTTAGCCTGCGCCTGATTCAGTGAGTTAACTTTTTACTTGCAATGTTTCGATCTCCCAGTGGCGCTGTCTTTAGAATCCATGAAGCCATTGTCAGAGGCTGTTGCTCCACTCACTTTGGCATATTAGTTTCAATTCATTTTAGTGTCCGCGTGTCCGATTTGCGGCTTTGTTTGCGCTCGTTTTTTGCCTCGAAGTGTTGCGCTCAATTGACAGTCCGACTGACAGAGCCGCCTGCAGGCCGCCAGTCCAGGACTTTTATGGTCGTCTAGCTCGGTCCCAGCCTTATAAATTATAACTGCCTTTATGTCTGGCCACAAGACTTGGCAACTGCAACAGCGTCTGCAATTGTGCAGCACAGCTCAGCACGGCACAGCACGGCACAGCACTTGCCGTTGCCATTTGAAAATGAAAAGTGAGTTGCACTTGGACTGGACCGCATATGAATGTGTTTCTATATGGCCAGCTTATTACCTAATTTCATTGGACCACTTGAAGCTCTGCTCTGGCAGCATTTTAAGTGCCTACGCTTTTGACATTTCAAGTTAGGGTTACTATATCATGCATGTGTTGGAGAAAGTTGTAGATTGCAGTACGAAAATTCAAACAATAGTTTTATCAATGGGAATAAATGTATGACAACAGAACCGTTCCTTAAATATCAGACACATTTACTCTCCAGTTTTGGCCATTTGAATTTGTTTGGTTCGATGGCAGAGAAAGTTATCTAGAAAACATGCACATAGCATCCATCGATCACACAATCAGCAAAGGGACAAGATGCAGACTGCAGAAAGTGTTTCTGCCGCATTTGCGACGAGACGAGGTCCAAAATGCAATGCAATAAATTTACTTTAATTTCTCATAAATTTTAGCTTTGCATATTTTGTAGCCAGGCCAAAAGACAATAGCTTTCCTGCATTGCCTTTTTCTGTGTTTTTTTTTTTTTGTGTTTTCTATTTGCGCCTGGGTCTGGGCCAACACCCGCGCACATTTCCATGCAAATGAGATGGAGCCTGAGCTGGAGAGCTGGCCGGGCTTGGTCCAGAGACCAGAGTGGGTGCCGCTAAGCACCATTTGACGCCAGTTGTCGGGACACAGGGCTTTGCACATGCCGCTGACTGGCCGCCAGTCTGACTGACTATATATGACACTTTTTGGCTGGCCGCAACTGGTCGCCAGCCAGCGACAAGATGTCCATCAACGCCTGCGTATCTAACGAAGTACCAAGATCAGGCGACGCCGTTGCCGTCACATCAAAGCCTTAGGCGCCAGCAGGATGCGGATGCACCAGCAGCAGCAGGAGACGTGGCAACTTTATGGCTGACACCAATCAACTTTGCGTCGCTTCAACTGACGTCTAATGCCTTTGTTTATGCGACTGACGGCCCAACCATTCAGCTGCCTCTCTATCTACCATGTCTGGGTACATAAAGTTGGCCTGGACACTGCAGCCGCGGCATTAGTTGTCACCTTTTAGTTATTTTGTTGCCCTTTTTCGCTACAACCTCCACACTGCATTTAATTTACTTTAATGATTTGCTGCCTGCCAAATGTATCAAGTGCTCTCGCGTACATTCGATGTGCCTCAAGGGAAGCGTTATTCGCCTGCCTGTCGTTGACACCCACAACAATTTGCACTAATGCGGCTCATCAACTCCCCATTGACAGTGGCAATCGGCAACTGGCAAACGGGCAACACAATCCCCTCCCCACACCCTTCTCGGGCAGTAAATGCCAGCATTAAGTGGCCCTCATCCCTTCGTCTTTTCTTTTTTGCTCAAATCTTTGACAAATCTGCACGCTGCAGTTTTATTAGTCGGCAGTTGCCAGTCATCCGGACACGTGTCTTTAAGACACAGCGGAAATGAGCCGCATTTGTTGAAGTCATCCAATGGGGGGCGTAAAAGGATTTCGCAAATATTTGCCATAACTTGAGCACTTAGCAAAATTACTAAGCGGAACGGTCACAGTTTGAGTAACGGCTTTCATTGTTATTTTCCAGCAACCCATTTTCGATATTCACTTCATAATTAATTAGTGAATCCTAAGGAGCCATGTTTTAAAAACCAAATAATTATTGTTAAATTATATTTTATTATTATAAAATATGAAGCTATAAATTTATGGTATAGAACTATAATAACAGAGCGCGTAGACCTTTCAAAATAGTTTTATTTATTGAGATTTGTTTTTGCACAAAAAGTACAGACATTAAAACTGCTATTAATTGTTTTGATTTAAGTTTATTAAATTATCTCGGAAATGTAATTAAATGAAGGTGCAATCATCGACTCTTTACCATATTTGTTCACAACGCTACTCAAAATACAACCCGAATTTTCAGTGTATTTCATCGCATCCCTTCTTCGAGAAGCATCAAACAGCAAACCGAAATCTGGAAATCAGTCCAGGCAATCGTATCAACAACATCCAAATCTCATAAACAGACAAAAACCTCAAATAAAACACATAGCCAGGGAAAAGAAAATAAGAACGAGATTGTGTTTAGGGTTTGGGGTGGCGACACTCGTCGGCAAAAAATATTAATTTATATTATTGGCAATGCGCTGCAGCCGGCCGCCAAGTGTGATTGTGACAGGTACAGAAGCTCGGCGACTGCCAAAATCCAGCAACGGCACGTGACTGGACGACTGCAAATATGCATAAAAATTGAAGATGCCATTGGCCATTCAAATTGATAGTGCACACGGCGTTGCCATTAAGAGCACACAGTGCGGATCAAAGGGGATGCGACGGGACAACAGCAGCAGGAGAAAGCATATGCTCAGCTTCACAGGAAACGTACGCTTCCCACACCCACCAGCAGCCCGCAGGCCTATTGACGTACCACCAAAATTCGATTGTTAAACTCAAGTGGTCCTGGGCACGCCACAGCATGCAGATGATAATAAGTGGCATGGCAAGGACCAGAACCAGTACCAAGGATAATACATAGATAGATGCATTGAGAAATTAAAGCGCAGCACGGCACAACCTCCCTGCTCTCTCACCCCTCGCTCGCTCGCCTCCCACAGCAGCCCTCGACGCGCATTACCAACCAAATTGATGGCCAACAGACGCTCGCTGTCTGCCACAGGCTACAAATGTATCTTGTCTCGGCATCGTCAAACCGCCAACAGGCACTTCAGGTCTCCCCCCTCTCTCTCTGTGTGTGAAGTCCCCGGTTCCCACGACCCAAAAGTGTTGCTTATGTCGCTGCGATGACTGTAACAACATTGCTGCCAGGATGTGGAGGGAGTTGCGCCTGCCAAGCGGGCAAAAGTTGCGCACATTGCGCCCCGTTTTAATTGCCGCCCCTGTTGCAACACCATCGCCCAGCAGCTTAACTGCCGGATCATCCCTTGTCATCGTCATCGTTCTCATCCACGACCCCTTGAGTCGGCTTCATTATTTGCTATTTTAGCAATTTGACGGTAAACTTGGACCACGGCTGAATGCCGCCTGACGCTGATGGGTCCAATGTTTACCAACTGCTTGCTGCATGCTACCGGTCTATGACCTGCCCTCAGCAACAACGCAAACAATTGCATTAGACACATTGTTACTTTGAAGCAGTATTGTCTGGTTAGCGGGCCGGGGTAGCAGTCTTTCATTTGCCATGCCTGGACTATTATTAATTTGTTATGGACCCAGTCTATCTATCATCGAAGTGATCAGCTAGCCGGGGAATGCCAGCTGATGCACGCAAAATTTTCCATTTTTAAATTGTATTCGTGCTTAATCAGCAACAGAAAACACAAATTTAATGAGTTCTATTATGGTATTGTGTTGTATTGGTTTAAATGACATTCTCCTGGGTAATTTTGGTAGAATTTGAAAACAATTCCCCTCACACACACCTACACATATATTAAGATTGCACACACTTGTTAGGAATACAAATGCTCATCGTCACAGCTTCCGAGTGGCGAGCACAACTGTTGGCATTGTTGTTTTGTTTTGTTGTGCTTTGTTGTTATGAGTCTTGGGTTAACGTATGTAACAAGCGTTGTAAAGCAAACATTTGTTAACAAAACATTGATCATTGTTCAACATGTAAATTCACTAATTTGGCAACGAAAAAACCGCCAGCTATAAATGGTAACAGCCACGAAACTATGAGACTGCAACATTGGCGACTCCTTCCCTCACGACGACGACGACGACGAGCCATAACAATTTTTCCTTCTTTTCGTTTTTTTTTTCCTCCATTTTTTTTTTGCATACAACATCGAAATGAATATGTCGTTGCTGTTGTTGTTGCTGAGCTGCCCGTGCATTTTCCTTAACAAATAAAATAAAAATTTGCATAAAAATCAAGTAAATAAAATACGCATGCGTGGCTGAAGTCAAGCCAAGGCGTAGAACTCGTAGAATCAGAACAGAGAACTCGCAAAATCTGCGAGCTGCGAACTTATTAAAGTTGTTGGCGGCTGCTGGAGGCTGCTGTAGGCTGCACTTGACAAGGATCAAGGTTGTGTGCGCCCAGTGCCTGCATTGCCAATTGCGACTGGCGGTCTCTTAACTCGCTTTTAGGAAGGGCATCGCATTTTCCTTCTTTTTTTTTTGCCTCGCATCGGGTATGCAGCACTTTACAACAAAATGCAGAATACAATTTTATTATTACATTTGTATTAAAATCGTTTAATGTAATTGAGCAATTTCTGCAATTTTGAGATCGCAATTATATTTCTTAGGGTATCTGCAGCATTGTCATTGCAAAGGACTTCAACTAGCTGTTCTTTCCATTTGGTGTGGGGTGTACTTTAGAACGTCGCTCGTAGTGTGCTGGTGCTCCAGCAATGGAAATTGCTTTATGGCTTGTATATGCAGATTGGGAGCTGGGCAACTGGCAACTGGCAACTTGCAACTCGCAACTGAGAACTGAGAACTGGGAACTGTTTGTTGGCTGCTGCTGCTGCTGCTGCTGTTGCTGCAACCAGCAACCTGTCGCAGTTGCAAATGCTCTTTGTGAAATTTATGCGCAAGCGCGCTGATTCTTATTTTTTCGCCTTTAACAAGGCGTACAACAACAACAACAACAAGTCCGATTCGCTGGATTCGCTTCTCTGCCCCGAGTCGCCGCCGTTTTTGGTTTCTGCTGAAAATTCAATTTGCTACAAAATGTGCGCCGCTTTTGCATATCTTGCAGCAAAAATTCGTGATTTACAATTTTCGTTTCGTTTCGATTCGTTTGGTTTCGTTTTTGCCGTGCCTCATCCTGGCCAGGCTCCAACTCGAGCTCATTTCGAATACTCTTCGTAGCTGCAGCGTTTTCTGGCCTCTGATTTAATTTCGTTGCTGCCCTTGTTATTGTTGTTGCTGTTGCTGTTGCTGTTGTTGCCTACCTTCGTCATTGGGTACGAGGTTCACCTGTTTATGCCAGATTCCTGGCATGCGATTAAAATCACCTGCGCAAGCATGCGCCCACGCAGCCTCTTCTACCTCTCTCTCTCTCTCTCACTCGCTGTCTGGGTTGCCACAATTCTCGTCGCAGTTCGCGGTCTTCAGCTTATTGTCGTCGTCGTCGTCGTCGTCGTCGTCGTCTTCATCGCTGTTGTTGCTGTCTCTAAAGCCTGAAGCTTCTCATTCCCCAACGCTTCGCTTCGTTTCGGTTCAGTTTGCTTTGCTTTGATTCGGGGCTCGTTTCTTCTTATTATTTTGTGGCTGCTGCTGCTGTTGCTGTTGCATTGCCATTTAAAGGCTGCGCCCGCGTCCTCGTTCATTTATTATGTACGAGTATTTTTTAATCCCCTTTTTTTTTTTTTAGTTTAGGTTTTTTTTTGGTTACCTCTCGCTGTTTATTCAAACTAATTTAATTTGTGCGCGGCTTTCGTGGTGCGCCCGCAGGTAAGTTGGGTCCACTGGCAGGTTGCTGTGTTATTTTGGCGTTTCACGCACTTGGCGCATGTTGCAGTCACGCCTTTTGTTGCCCGCTGTCCACTCGGACGGCATTTTTGTTTTTGTGTTTTTGGAGTAGGAGCCAAAGCCAAAGCCACACGCAAAAAGTTGTTAAAATGCAAATTAAATTAGAGACAAACTGGGCAAGCAGACAACACACAAATACACACACAACAAACAGACCGTGTTCCTTTGGAGGGGTGTGCGTTGTTTAACTGCTTTACTGTGTTATTGTGTGGGCTGCAAGTGGGGTGGAGGGGTTTGCCTTTCTGCTGTTTGTTGTCCATTGGATTAACGGCTTGCAAATGACATGAACAGTCTGCACAATGATTGCTGATATGCAAATATCCCACCAGGTGCAATGTTTTATAGACCCCTTTCCCAAAATCACCGCCTAGAATTTGACAGCAATAACGCATTCATAAAATGTTGCACAATCCTTTCAATAGCCAAACAGACAAAGTTAAAAAGATATTCTATCTATTCGGAAAATTTTTGCGGCTCATCCTCAATTTAAGAATTTCAAACCATACTGCTGAAGGGAAGCTTACGCAACAGCCAACTAACTGTTTTGAATGCCTTGGGCTTAGCCAAAACGATTCGAAACGTTACCAAATAAATAAACAAGCAACGCGTTATAAAACAAAGCAAAAATCGTATTGCACAATGCAATGCGACAAGAAAAAAATCACTGCATGAAAAAAGAAGCTACCCAAAAATGGCCATAAAACAAATGCGGCAACTCGAGAAAGAAAAAAGTACGAGAAAAAAAACAAAGAAAAAGAAAAAGCAACGTTTGCTTAACTTTGTTTTGTTTCTCACTTAGAGGAGCGGCAAAGCAATCAATGCACCCACCACCGCCATCGCCATCGCCACCATCAGTTGCCCGCTCTCCACACAGCTGCCGTATCTCCAGCAGTGGCTGCCACAACTTTAACACTTGTTTGCCCAGCTAATCGCGGCAGCATCGTCGCGTCTCTCGGATTTCAGACCCCAATATGAAAGGCATTTAAAAGCGAACAAAAAGGCCAGACAGAGTTTAAGTAGAATTAAGCATCCAAATTCATGAGTCAAGTTACCGCACGAAGGCTTCTTTATATATATATAAATATATATTTGATTTTTTCCTGTTTGTATCGTATTGGTTCTTTGTTTTTTTTTCTGTTTTTTTTTTTTTGCTGAATGCCTTTGCTTTTTGATTTGTGTGGCTTAATAAAATACCGAGAAGTTGCTGTTGCTGTTGCCGTTGCCATCGTCGGCGTCGCCATTTGGGAGCCATTGGGAAACAATGAAATCTTCCGGCGCGCTGTCAATGATTCTACCCCAAAAACCGATATGTGAGTGTGTGTGTTTTGGTGATTTATTTGCCTCGTTTTTGGCCAATTTTCGTTTTTAGTTCAGCGCTGCGGTTAAATAATGCGCTTCCAAGAATATAAACACACTGAAACTACAAAACTCAAAAAAACTCAAAACAACAAAAATACCAAACAAAACTTCAATCCCAATACTACAACAAAAGAAACTGAACTGTTGCACATGACCGCTGAGGGTAAGGGTTTGGGGGAGGCCTTGAATATGCATAATAATAATACCCATATCTATTCCGATAATTCGTTTCGATTGTGATTATTATTCGCCTTTTCCCCTCCACTTTTTTTATTGACGTCCAAATCAACATGTTGATTTTCTAAGCAATTAATTTGATTAACTGCCAAGTTGGGGCTGCGGTTTTGAGGTGCCTTTGATCTGGCCACAGTAGAGTTCGATGTCAGTACACACATATATCATGAGCATTAAGCATCCACCATTGAGCATTGAGCATTAAGCATTATTAATTAAAAGTTCTTTACAGCTAATTGTGGAGGCAACAGCTGACGATGAGCTATTTCAAATTTCGTTGAATTTCGTTCCTCAACGGAAATGCCATAATATCAATGTCGAATATCCTTCATAATAATCTCATTGTCATAGTTCTCTATTTGTGCAGCACATGTTGCATAACTTTGACAAAGATAAAGGAAAGGCAGTTAGACCTGCTGATTTGTTCTATATGCAGACTGGCTCCAAAATATTTTTCAAAAACTTTCAAAAGCAAAATCGGCAGCAAGTTCGTTGCCTCAGTCTTTTGACTTCAATAGGATCGAAGAGGTTGTTCGTGGATTGCAAGTCAATTTTTTGACAATAAACACATTGCAACGATGTTATCAACAACGGCAGCAGCAGCAACAACAACAACAACATGTACACAATATGACCACCTGCCAGACACACCTCTTTTTTTGGGGCGTATATGCGCCTGATTAGCTGTTACCAAAAAATATTTTTGTTAACGTTTTTCGCTTGCTGCACTAAAAATTAGTCGCAATTCACGAATATTTGCTCGCCGCTTTTGTAATTGTTGCTGTTCGTATTTGCCACAAATTTGAATTTCCAACCGCACAAAAAATTGAAAAACTCTTTCAGTTAGTTGCAACTGCCAATGCCACAAAAATGACTGTTTCAAAGCCGCTGCCAGTTGCAGCTCAGCTCAGCTCACCTCAGCTCAGCACAGCGGCGGCAAACGTTAATTAATTACGATTTATTGACTAAATTTGTTGATTAGACAATTGACGTTTGCCGTTGTTACGGTTGTTACAATTGTTGTTGTGGCTGATTTTGATGTTGCCCCACAATTTGGCCACTTGCCACACAACAATTGTCGTCAATTAATTTAGCTTTGATTTCGATAGCTGATTCGATATGCCGCCCTGCAGGTGGCATTCGTAGCTCCAATTTCAATTCGCCTTCATCCGCCAACCAGTTCAACAAAATTGCATGCAAATCGAGAATTGGTTACTCGAAAGTCTGTTACAAATTAAGGATAAATGAAAACACAAGAAGACCAAAAAAAAAGAGAAGTCAAATGGAAAAGTTGTTTTTCAAATTGTTTCATGTCCCAATTCAATTATATACTGTAAAACAATTTAATGTTGATTGAGCTCCAACTGTAGCTAAGGCCCGAAAGTCTATTACAAATTAAGGATAAATGAGACGAAACGAACGAGAAGTCAAAAAAAAAAAAAAATTAAAGTCAAATGGAAAACTTGTTGTTGAAATTGTTTCCTGTGCCTGTTCAGTTATTTACTATTATGTAATTAAATGATTTTTTTAATATTTTTAAATATCAAATACCAAACAAAAGACCTAGGCAACGAACTTGAATATGGGATTGCTAGAAAATTGACTCCGGACTTTTGCTGACCGACTCACACAGAAAATTTCCATAGCCAGGCCAGACCAGTTGGTGGTGTGAAATTCCTAACTGGCACTTTCTTGTGGAACGAACGAACGCCGCATCAATCAGCGGCGGCAGCTTAAATGCTGCATCATGACAAAACCATTACACTTGACCAGAGAGAACGCGCTTCGGGTACCACAAACTGTTGATGGCGTCGGCAGATGCTCAGATGACTAGGCGACTCGTCTTGGTTCAGATCTCGGCGTGATTGATTGATTGGCAGCGTGAGCAGCGGACTGAACTGAGATGCTTTTGTCTAAAAGCCGTTTAGAATAACACCAAGCGGGCAACCGCTACGAGTAGTACAACATATAACGAGCCCAGCAGCGAGAAATTATGCATTGTGTTGGAAAAATGTTTAATCTGTGTGCAATGCCAATGCCAATGGTACCTATCAAGGCACCCTCACCTGACCATACATTCAAGCAGCCAACCAGGCAACCAACCAGGCATTCAACCATTCAAGCATTCAGTCAGCCAGTTGGACAGTTGGACAGTCAAGCAGTCAGCAGTTGGAGCCATCCAACGGCCGGCGGCCGTCAGTTGATTGCGCTTCATTATTAATGCCAAACTGTGCGCCGGCATTCGTTGAATTTGGCTTTTGCAATTTGCTCTCAATGCCGCCGCCGCTGCGGCCGACGTCGCGCAGTTGCTCCAGACCCGCCTTAGTCTTACCCCCTCCCACCCATGTCTTGCGATTTGGACTTTGGGGGTGGCAGCGGGGCCAAGGAGGTAGGCATTAAAAATGAGCTCGGAGTAACAGGTGGATGCCAATGCCGCGACGACGATGGCGATGGCGACGGCAACGTGATTTTCGCCAAATCGTTTAGATTATTTTAAGATTGCTTGCGCCAGTCTCCACAGACTAACAGAGGGACGGACAGCCAGCTGAGCTGTCCAGGCCGTCCAATCAGTCTGGCACTCCTCTCGGCCAGCTCCGCACCTTGCATTTGAACTTGAAACATTTCATTTTGTTGCTAGCGGCATCCAAGAGTGAGACGGCGAGAGAGAGTAGAGCATTGCAGAGGCTCTGTGTTGAGCTTGAGCTTCGATCGATTAGTGGCATTCTATTGCGTTCAATTTTCATGTGCAACATTGAAGCGATCGCCGTTGGCACAATAAACACGCGATTTATTTCATGCCGAGCATTCAAGTGCCGCAGTCGGTCAGCCAAGGAGGAGCAGCCACAATCGCAATCGCAGTCGCAGCCGCAGCCGCAGCCAGCACCAGGCGGCAGGCAGCCTTGCCTTACCTTGCCATCTCTTTTCTTGGCTCGGCTTGGCTTGTGGTATGTGATAATGGGATGATGGTATGATGATGCATGCGCGGCATACACAACATCCCAACAAAACAGCAACAACTATCGCAAGCGAAGCTCGTATTGCACCGCCTAGCAAATACTCTATGAAGAATTTATATAGTATAGTATTTTAGTTAGTGAACAGTCGACGTCAAAAATTGTGTCAAAAGTATCTTGTTGTCCATATGTATAATTTATGTTAAAATAGTCTGTACAATTTAATTGTTTAAAGCGCCACTGCAAGTAACCGAATGGTAATTTACTGCAAACAAAAAGCCAAATAAAAATGTCCGAAATGTGTAATCTTACTTTGGCATCCCTCTAGAATTTTCCAAGACATTCCTTCGGACAAATCATCGATATGCCTGGCAATGTGCAAAGTGTATGAACAGCAACAATAATAACAACAACCCACTCTTATATATATTTATTATTTTTTTCTTGTTTGTGTTGTTGTTGCTGCCTTTTTCTCTTTTCCTCACTAGCGGCCAAGGTTAGTCCGTTGCCGTAGTCGTTGTTGTCGATGCTCACTCTGCCGCATTTTAGCCGGTAATTGCTTGTGATGTATGATTTTGAGTTCTAGTTTTCTTGCCTGGCCTGGGAATATCTCACAGATGGAGAGACAGACGCAACCGAGAGGGGAGTTCGGTTGAGGGGGATGTAGTCGTTTTGCTAGCTGATTGCTGAGGATGCCTATATATGCGGGTGATGTATGTTATATAGCTACAGGTATAGGTAAAGGCCATCGATATTGATTTGACAGGGGTATCGTAATGATGAGAGAGCTTTTTTTGGACCACACTACTGTCACACTTTCTAAGCACTTTCACCCAATTAGGGCGATCAGTCATATCATATATATGTGTGTATATACTAAATATAAATAAATATATAGCCCATTTATTATGTGTAGCTTGTAGTTTGTTTGCACACTATCAAGGAGCTGGTGATCTTATGCAAAAAATACCCAAAAGTAAGGCAACAACAAAGTCTCGAGTCGCTCGACGCTCGTTGCTCGTTGCTCGTCGATGACAATCTTTTGTTTTCACTTCTGCAGAAACAAAAGCCATAAAGGATAAATTGTGGATTGGGGTTCGGATTCGTATTCGAATTGGGCTTCGGCTTCGGCTTGTGCCTGCTTTGGTTAGGTAGCCGCATTTAAAACAGTCGGAGGCAATCGTTGAACTTTTGGCTTCGACAAGTGCACAGCGGGGCGTCGTCTTGGCCAGGCCCAGGAAACAAAAAGGAGGCGGCGCTGTTGGCAATTTTGTTTTCATTTCGGCTAAATGGACTCGACTGGAGTCGACTGGGACTCGACTGGAGTGGAGTGGAGTGGAGTCGAGTGGAGGTTGCTTCGATTATATCAAAGACAATCGTTTGGCTTCATTGTTTGGCCAAAGCCCAATTGCGCCAAGTTTTCAAGCTTCTATCGCATGATTGATTGACTGAACACACACCGACAGCCACAATAGAACAAATATTCTTCTTACAAACAATTTCTCTCTCTCACTCTCCGTCGCTCTTTGCGGACTGACATGTGTTGTTTGAGTTGTTGTTGTGCTTTTCATGCCATTTCGATACGGGCCTCATTTTTCTCGCCACAATTAAGAAGAAAGTTGGCGGCGCAGCAATTAGAAAACTCACATCGATCAAATGCCCACAGTCCAAAACGTCATGTGGACATCACATGTGGCATATGACACATCTATGTATGCATATTAATACTGAGATTGCCTTTAGATCTCCACTCTGACGCAACGAGACGTACCAAAAATTTAAAAAAAAAAATCAAACATGTCCAAGCGAACCCTCGCCGTCGACAAGTTGCCGCGAGATGCGCATGTGGTGCAAGCACTTCGACGGGAACTCAATCGCAACACACGTCGCATTAGCCAAGCCTTTTGGCAGGAGTTCGAGCAGATTCGCAATCAGCAAAGATCTCAACTGGCCCAGGAGCAAAGTGACCGCGAAAGGATTAGCACATTGATGCGTGAAACGAATTTGGAGGCCCAACAGCAGCTAGAAGCGCTCAGTCGCAGCATCAGTTCCCATGGCATCAATCCCGCAGCGCCATCGCCCTGCATGCGACGCGAGCTACCGGCAATTATGCCCCCAACCGAGGAACCGACCCTTCAGCTGCCCACTAACCTGACAAGAGGCACACTCAATCGTCGCAAACCGGATGCAAGGCCACCACCACCGACCACACCGACTCTGCCACGTGCCCCGCCCTCATCCCGAGCGACAATTGTGCCGACCAGTGCAGCATCAATAAACCGGAGAGCACAGACCAAGTCTCGTGCAACATTTCCAAAACTGAAGCTAGCCGAGAAGCCAAAAATATGAACAGTCTAATCATTAACAGCGCCAATTTTGTTTTTTCTTTCCAATACTTGATGTTAGCTTGACGCAACTGCGTCCTGTGCGCAGAACTAAATTGATAACGTATTATAATAAAATTTTGAAGATTTGCGTTTCCATAAAAATGCGCAAAACCATGTAAATTACATTCCAAATAAAACTAAATTCTATTTTATCCACATTTCCTGAGTTAATAAACTTTTTATGAAGCACATTAGTAAATAAATGCAAACAATAAAAAACAACTGCTTGCAAATTAATTAACGGTACATGGCCCCCATACACAGCACACAGAAAAAGATAGAGATAGAGTGAGGGGGAGAGAGAGATGGAGAGGGAGAGGAAACACGCACTCAGACACCTGAGTAATCAACTTTATGTGGGCATGGCAAAGAGGCAAAGTCGTAATGTAGCCAAATGATTCTGATGCCCGATTCCGCTGGTACTTTATAAATACGATAAATCACGATAAGCAACAACAACGACTACAAACAAAATGAAAAACAACAAATCAACAAAATGTAACGTTATTCATCACAGGTGGTAAATTTAACTGACAACAAACGCGCGCCGATCCCCTGAACAGATCCGCACTTGGATCGTTCCGTTTGCCTCTCCAAGAGAGCTCAATTCCGATACATATATGTATAATACTTAACACACAAATCGAACAACAATTTCTGGGTCAAAATAATTAATAAAAGCGAGCGACTTTTGTGCGCATGACTTGGCCAAAAAACGAAGTTGTTTTTCGTCGTCGCCTGCTTTGGTGGCCAAAACGCGATTTTGACAGGCCGAAAAACTTGAGGAAGCTGGGCGACTTAAAGGAGAACGTGAAGGCTTTTGGGAGCAGAGCAGAGCAGAGCTGAGCACTGCAAGCAAGTGGTGGTTGCGGTGGCAAAGGCGGTTTTCGCAGTTTTGTCGTCGCTTTGGCGCATGCACACCGCCAACAAAAAAATAATCAATCAAAATGTCTTAAGCAAATCACTCGCATTTCAACTACCAAAAACGTAAGAAAAATTACAAAGCCAGCCACTAACTGAGTGAGTACTCTTAGTAACTGAAAGAGTCTGAATTGTGTTTACACGCCATCCACATGTCGCAACAAAGCAGTTAACGCAATAAATCAAGTGAAAGAGAAAAAAACATTTCAGAGAATCAAAATAATTAAAAAGTAACCAGTAATTAATATATCGAGAAATTAATTCAATTTCCGGTTTACGATGTAAGTTTAATTTTAAATGTTTGGTATAGAAGTCAACATACATATATGACTAAAAAAACGACAATATTTAATTGTTAATACTTTCTGGAAGATCGATGTTATGTAGGTATGGCACGACGCTGATCGGGAAACAGAACATCGTGTATACGTGGCATGGGACCGACTTGACTGACTGACTGAGTGGCAAGTTTGTTTGGCAACTTGTGATGGACGTCGGTTGGCCAACAGTCACGATTTGCATGTGCGACAACTGTTGCCAGCAAACAGCAAGAGTAACAACAGCAACAACTACAAATCGCGAGCACATTGAACTGTCATTGACACGGCAGCCAGCAACTCAGACGACCGAGCAAAGAGAGAGAGACACCTGTAACAGAAGTTGAAAGGCAAAAGGCGAACGATGAATGCTTGGGTGGTGCAGCAGCAGCAGCAGCAGCAGCAACTGTTGCTGATGGGTGCGGTAGCAACTGCGGCAAGCAGCAAGCGGCAGCAACAGTCGTCAGAGTTCCCTGTTTTGCCGGCCAATTACTGCAAACAAATTCGAATGCGAATGCGCATTGAAAATTGTGGCAAGGTTGGTAATTTAAGACTCACGCCGCGAGAGACCAAAACACTGAAACAAAAGACACACAAAAAGCTCAACTGAACTGAACTGAACTGAGAATCGAGAACCGTTTCTTTTGTCGCCAGAGCGAATGGTTTGGCTTATTGTTGCTGTTGCTGTTGCTGTTGTGGTTGGAGGTGATTGAATTGCTGATTTAACGGTTGCTGTTGTCAAATTAATGACATTCATTCAATTCATACCATTGGCAAACGTGGCCAAAACGTGGGGCTCAAAACGGTAGTTTTTATTGCTTGGCAAATTGCAATCGCAAAACACAGCGCGTGTTATTATGATTGTTGCTGGTGTTGCAGCAGTCGTTGTTGTCATTGCTGCTGTTATTAATGTAGTTATTAAATATTTACAACTGCCGCCGCATAAAGCGTGCCAATTGTGGGTGCAGTGCAGTTGCCGTGTTGCCGTGTTGCCGTGTTGCCATGTTGCACCTGGTGGGGCCAACCGGGATGTCAAAGTGCAAAAGTTTAGCGCAAAGTTCTTGTCATTATGGCTGTGTGCAGTTTGTTCCGTTTGTTCATTGCGAGTTCGCTTCGCTACCCCAGAAACCAAAGTGAAAGGCAATTCTATGAGACTTTAAGACTCCACCAGCTTAGAATCCAAGTTTGTATTTCGTTCTCTGCCTTCGGCGCTGAATTAATGACTGCTTTATATAATTTAATTAGTTGTTAATGATTTGCTGATTGGCCAGCACTGTAGGTCCATGAATCAAATGCTAAGTGAGTGTCGCCTTAGATTCTGTGTTTTTTGGGTGGGCTTGGCAGATGTCAGGGTTGCCGTCTGTGCGGCTGCGATTGCGATTATGGCCAATCGTTAACACGGCGCTAATGGATTAATTCGTGACTTTGGCGATACCAACTAATGGCGCACTCAAAATCTAAGCCATCAATTTATTTAATTACATAATTTACACTCTATGCATTGTCAAACAAATAGATTTACAGCATTAATGATTGCATTGCATTAGACTACGAGTAGTTGCACTCGTTTCTTCATGAAGACCCCAAAAATCAGTCTAAAGCTTAAGGCCAAATCGAACATGGCATGTCTAGACAAAATGCTTGTTGTTCTTTCGATTTCCAATCGCCAAAAACCAAAAAAAAAAAAAACATTAAACAAGCGACACAACTACATTGCAGGCAAGGTTGCAACACCGTGCGGCATGAGTTGCACATTCAGAATGCGTAAAGTGGTCGATTAATAATATTTAGAGAATAGTTACATTTTGTACAAAATTACGACAACATTGCGCTTGGCGATTGCATGACCAAAATGCGAATCAGTTTCACATTTGCCGAGGCGCCATAAATTAAAGTCGAGAGGCTTTTTATCGACCATCGATTTCCTCGCCAATTAGTCAAAGCTTATTGGGGGCGTAAGCGGGGGCTTAACTAGCGCTCTGTGGCTGTGGCTGGAATTTCAACGCCAGATGTGCCGCAATGATAGCGCCACATACGATGCGTGCTGCAGTGATAAGGTGGATCCACCACAATGTCGCCAGCCGGTGGCTTAACAGGCGAGCCCAACGACCTGCCAATGTTTGATTGATATTGCAGACTGAAAATATCACATAAACATATGAAGAGTTCTTCTCCACTTTCTACAAATTTCGGCCTATTTAATTCTTAATGCTGTTGGCTGCAACAATCCATAGAAATCATGTCATGTCAATGACATTGACACACGCAAAACAAGAAGCGAAAGAAGAGGAAGTTAAGAGTCCGGTTTATGGTTTACGGTTTTGGGTTGACACTGGCGCGGTAACTCAATATTTAAGCACTTACACGTTAATTTAGGCACAAATTGAATTAATAAACCATACCATGTTGGACATTGTGTGCGGTCTCCTGTTTCTTACCCTTAGCCACTCCTCTCGCATCCCCTTCGCCGAGAACAAGCTCCTTTTCATATTTCATTAATTTATGCACGGAACGCGGCTCAATGAACCACGACAACAAGCAAAACTGACCAAAAGACCGTCGAATAAACTCACCGAGAGACAGAAAAGAAAAAAAATCACAAAAATTTGAATTTACAAGCACGTAACGCGCCCTGAACGCCCCAACGTTCCACGTCGCCCCCCTTAACGTGATTGGTTTACATTTGGCGCTGCGCTGATGTTGCTCGATTCCTTTCGGTTTTTTTCAATATTCGTTCGTCGCTCTCGCTTGTAAATTAGAACATGCCAAATGCGGTACAAAAAAAAAAAACAACAACAAAAAATGCAGCCAAAATTCAGCGGGATCCGTGACGAGGTTCAACAAAATAATTGTTGTTGTTGCTGCTCATGTTTCGCTCTCCGATAACCTGCGGCAAGTGAGTGAGTTTTGTTGCTCGCTTGGTTAGCCAAGGTGCGTAAATATAATTTTCATTTACACCTTGGCTGCAGCGCGACGACATCGAGCAGGAAGCGCTGCAAGCGCTGCGTTTGAAGTAGCCGAAGAAATGCTTTCGAGTGTTTCGCACGGAATTCAAAAATATTGAGCCAAAAATGCAGACGTGTGGAAACATTTTTGAGTATCGCACAAGAAGGACAATCAAATCATATTTCTGCTCTCGTCACATTGATTATTTGTAGTAATAATTGTTTGCTTGACTTGCATTGGATTCATCAAAATTCAATAATTCGATAGTTTGAATAAGGAAGGCAAAGAGACATATCTTCAAGGCCGAAGAAGAACAATATTAGTTTTTTAAGATATGATAATGAATATATCCAATTGTATTATTTTTGATATTGTGTGCAACTTGAATAAAACATCAGAAATTCAGTTGCTTAGATCATAAAATAATGTGAACTAAGCAAAGAGTTATTGAAATATTTGTGTATATGAAAGTAAGTCTTATGCCGGGTTGGCAATAAAAATAAACGTGGCCATTTCTCCCGCAGGCCGCTTGTTCACTTTACTTTCAACAGCCACTTGCCTGTCGCTCTGCGGCTGTTGCAAGCCGCATTTCGATATCTCTCGATATCCTTTAACCCATAACAATGCACCGACTCGTGCCATGGCAGCGACTTGACTTACATAAGGGTCCCAAAATCAAAATGCGCGCACATGATTTATTGTCATTTTGAGTTCGAGAATTTGCAAAAAGGCAAAGGTAATAAATTGTATGATTATTGTGGATTTTCACCCCACTCTCCCCACCTGCCCTCGCCCCTCTTTTCGACTGTATTTCCGCCGTATTTTTTTGTAACCAAGCCAAGCAACAAAGAAAGCAGGTACAACAAACGATTCAGGCAATCGGCTGAACGAGGGGAAGAAGGAGGGAGGGGGAAGAGTTGGCATCCAGTTAACTTCATTCGCTCGTGGTGAGGTCAAGGGTTAAGATGTGGGAGTCACGATTCTGTGGGGCTAGCGATTTGGCTCACTACGCGCTGTCTGTGGACTCTCGCATGAAATGAAGTTACCAAAAAAATCAAAATACTCGCTAAGTACCGTTTGAACCACACACACACACACAGACACACACACAGACACACACAGCACACACATTAGTCGACCTCTGCCTACAACTTTAACTGCAACTTCGAGGCTTTATCAATAAATTATTGAGCCATTATTGTTATTACAATTTCTTTATAATGTTGGCAGCGTGCGCTGCAAGTTTTCCATTATTGCTGTTGTTGTTGCTGTTGCTGTTGTGGTAGTTGTTGACCATTAGCGTGTAGTTGCTGGCCGCCAATGGGGCCGAGGTTTCAACCTCAACCTCAGTCCCAGCCCCAGCCTCAGCCTCAGCTTCAGCCTCATCATGTGCACAATGGAGAGCAGGTCGCGGTCATTGCAAAGACTTTGTAGCTGGCCACAACAGCCTGGCAGGTTCATGACAAATGCATTAGAGTTTGAAACATTTTTCCATGCCGCCGTTCTATGGCGGCTTTTTATCTTCTCTCCTCTTTTCTTTTTCGATTTTATTGTTATTTTTATGAATATTGTAAATGATTTAATGAGTTTTAATTGAGCTCAGCCAACGAACGAAACGAAAAAAATAAATTTAATGAGTTTAATTGATAGGAATAGACGCAACTGAAGAAAATACACAACGAGAATTGTAAAAAAAAAAAAACGAGAGAGGAGAAAGCCAAGCACTTTGTTTATGAGTTGGCCTGGAAACTGGAAACTGGGAATTGGGAATTGGAATTCCTTTCAAGGGGGGCGCCCTTTGTGCGTCTGTCAGTAACCGTTGCGAACCGTTGCACTGACCAACCACTGATAACAGGCACGCGCCCCGCAAATCAAAGAATTGGCACAACACTCGTCGTAACTCAGGCCAATGAATCATGCAGCACAGCCCGGCAGCGGGGAGAGCGCGGGGAGAACAAGGAAAACGCAATCACAACACTGCTACAAGTTGACCATTGATCTTTTGGCCAGCAAAAGCAAAGCAGCAACAACAACAACAAGAGCACAAGAGCAGAGCAGATGCAGGCCAAGAAACTGAACTCAACTCAGCCGACTCTCTGACTGTCTCCCTCTCTCTTTGTATCTATCTCGCTCTCGTGTGGGCCATAATCAAAAACGTGTTGCTGGCTTTTGACATTTTTTTTTTGTCTGCGCGAATGTTTTGCATGTTAACATTTTATTAGTCATAACAACGAACGGCAACAAGAACAACAGCCAGCCAAAGACAAACAGCTCAGCTGAGATATCTGCCGCAGGCTCCACAATGGGTTAAAGCTCTGTTAAAGGCTTTTAAATGGCCAGCGCTTGGCCAGGATCATAATAACCAAATCGTGGGCTACAAAAAAGACATGTAACCTAACTAATTATATAATATAACACTCGAAAATAAAGAATTCCCAAACAAAAGTAATTGCAGAGTTGTGTTATGTAATTTTCTCATAAAATCCAAACGCTTCTAGACTACTTCAGAGTCAAATGCTGGGCAAGTCAATCATGATTCCGCAAAATTTTAATGGACTTGTCAATGGCCAATGCCAGCCATTAATTATTTTTAAGCTGATTTTCAGTCAAGTAAAATAAAACAAAAAACGGTACCGTTGACAAATACCTCCAAATAATAACAACAACAATAATAACGAGACACGTCACTCATTTTAACCTGTTGCACATGCGGCAGGCGAAGCACACACTGAAAACAGAAAACTGAAAACACACCTTATAAACAAATGATCCAATTGTCTTCTGCATGACTTAATAATTTCAAATCTTTTTTGTTGTTCGTCGCTTGAAACAAATTTTTCAAATGAAACCCTTGGATATCAAAAGATACAACAACCAAAATATTATGCGTGACGAAATCTTTTTGATGTGGGAAATGTCGCTTTGAGCCCAACCGACAAGTGTGTGTCCAGCAGCTACAACAACAACTACAACAACAACAACAGCAGCAGCAGCAGCGATAATAACAAATGTTGGAGGAGAACTTGAGACGCATGAGACACGTTGCGCATGTCGCTGGGATTAGCCTGAAAGCATTTTCTCAATTTTGATTTTAATCCTTTTTTTGGGTTTTGGGTTGTTTTTGGTTTCGTGTGTTCATCTGGCAGCGAATTTCTCGTTTCGTAAATATTTTTTTAAATGTTGTTTTGGGTTTTTGTTAATTGGCGGCGACATGTGTTGTAGATAGGATAGTTTGTTGCTGTTGTTTATTTGTGTTTCGGTTCAGTTGGTTGTCCGCTGGTCACTCAAGTGTGCGTGTGTGTCTGTGAGGAGGAAGTTTCTAGCTTTGGGGATTTATTTATTATGCGGTACAACATCAAATAACAAACTTTTTTGAAAAATGGGAGTATGTCGGCTTTGGACTGGAATCGCTTTGAATTACGACAACAACCGATTTTGGCCCTGTTGATGCCAAGCCGACAAGTGATGGGAAACTGCCCGTGGATTTTGTCGATCATTTTTGGGGATTATAATTGATGCATAATTGTGTCACACACAAATACACAGCTCCAAATTGAACAATCCCTTTTCAGCTTTCTCGTCGCAGTCGCTTTCTGGCCAAAGTTCAAGACACAATATAAATTGAACCTGTTGCCCATTTGCCAAAGCCAAAGCCAAAGCGCAATGCAATAATAATCAACTAATCAAATAATCGAATAATCGAATGCTCGTTAAGCCAAAGCCAAATTTACTGCAACGTGCAACAAATTAAAACATCATAAAAATCAAAGGCAGATCCACAACCAAAAAGAAATGGCAAAATGCCGCCACATCTGCGCACAGAAGTTGAAGGCAGCCACAGCCACAAAATTAGCCACCGCCTCCGCCCCCGTAACCACCAAACAAACGCTGCCAACTAACTAACTAACCCAAGCACACAGCCTAATGATGACCTTTTCATTGCGGCACGACAACTTAAGGTCATAAACAATCAAAAGCCGCGCACCAAGTGCTTCCAAGTCCAGTCTCAGTGGCAATTGCCGCATTGGCAGTCTTCAGTCGACTGCTGCGGCTTCATCTTCCAGCTACCAGCCAACGCTAATAGTTAATAATAATTATTATTTCATTTCTGGCAAGCGCAACTCCCACCAGCTGACACCAACTGAAAGCCAGGCCAGAAACAATAAGCTTCCAAAAGTCCAGGCTAAGCCAACAGTCCATATTCAGTTCACCATGGTAGCAATACCTCAGGGAAAGCACTTAAAACAGAACTGTGAACTTGACAAGTAATTGCTGAAATTAACGGCATGGTCGGAAATTGTAGGAAAATGGAAAATTCAGTAACCATTCCAGCTTAAGTGACCACATTATATTGCTTTCAATTCATTCAATTGAACTCTAAATCAGGAGTGTTTTACGTGTCGAAGGTTAATACTCGTTAATAAGTGTTATGATTGCACACTTTAATTGGGCATTAAATTTGTAAAAAGATATTTAAATAAGAGTATTTTGTATTTGATTTACATCAATTATTTTAAAAGGACTACAAATTCAAAGCGTTACGAATCTAAGAATTTAGACTCTAAATTAACTGCGTCACTGAACTTCTACTGATTTGAGTCAATACTGAAATAGTTACCAATTTATTGAAGAGAGTCTACAATATATACATGTAAATCAAATCATGTGTTGTGCATTTATTCTTCCATCAGCGATATCCATATTTAATTCAATATATTTTTTGCGTATAATTTGAATCAATTCCGCATTAGATAAATAAACTTTAATAAGATTTTCTAAATTAAGCCTAATCAATCAGCGAGATGTTAATATTAATTTTCAAGCTAAATCGACCCTGCATCAACTCCCCTGTATAAACCTTGTTTTTTTGGCCAAGGTTTAAGGACTGGCATTCCACGGTGCTCTCGAATCGGTTGGCGGACACAACGGTAACATGGCGTGTTTGTTTATTGCGCATGCGCGCCATTCAGCAATCGCAGCAGTTGAGATCTGGCGGAGCAGCGGCAGCTGGAGTTGCAACTGTAGAGCTAAAGTTGAATCTGAAGCTGAAGCTGAAGCTGAAACTGAAGCTAGAGCTGGACGAGCGTCGGCGTTGTTGGCTCATTACTTTAGCCCACTTAGCTGTGCGGGGAGCATCGGCAAGTCAGGATCGCTGTCTTGCCCTGCACACTGCAGAGACGACGACCAAGAGAAAAGGAACACCTCACACACCACACACACCTCCGACTTGCCGCCGCTCTCACGCGATAGTTATCCTAATGGGTCCGACTTTCGTTTGGGCTTTTTTTTTTGTTGTGTTTTGTGTTTTTGGCGGGCACATCTATCAGAGGCCTGAGTTCGGCTTGAGTTTTAAGTGAGATGTTGGTAATAAAGGCGCAATTTGTTAACTTTGCCAGGCAGCGACGCGACGCTCATTTAGCTACCTCATTGGCGGCTCTGTTCGCTCGTTCACCAACAACATTCGTGATTGCTGTTGGACGTTGTCGTTGTTGTTGCTGTTGCTGCTGATGTTGCTGTTTGTTGGCAACATGAGCAGACAGTTTGTTGTTGCTGCATGTCCTGTACACACATCGCAGCCAGAAATCTCACATAAGCTGAGAAGGTGCAACAAGCTGCGATTACATGCAAACTATCCATTGTTCTAGCTTTTTAGACAAGGGGAAAGATGGGAGGCAGGGAGGCGAGCTGCAGTGGCAAGTGCACAGTAGCCAAAACTCCATAAACAAATGGCAATAAACATGGCGAGAAAAGACGAAATGTGGGAAAAGCAAAACAGCGAGGATCCAATATTAACACCCAACAGAGCGCGGCAAGGATTCTCAACGATTATGACATAAGCTGCACGTTCTGCATTCCTACACAGAATGTGTTTTATATACATATGAGTGTGTGTGTGTGTGTGTGTGTGGATCGCATCTGAGAAATTGACACTTTACAACGTACAACCCATAAACGTGACCCAACGCCGACAATATTTGCATAAGCAGCGAGCCCAAGAAAAGGCCGAAAAGGAATCTTTGTGGTCAACAACGAAGTCGCAATTCCTTATAAGAAACTCGAAAGGGTAAAATATAAAAGTCAAAAAGTACTTAAACAATATTAAATATTGGAACTTTCGAATTGATCATTTAAAAAAAGACTAACATAGAATTTTCTTTTAAACGCAAGTGACAAAAGCCAATTTATCAATTCCAATAAAAGTGTTGAATATACATTGCAAATTAAAATTTGCTTATTCAAAAATATATTCATCAAGAAAAAATACAAATATATATTTAACCATTTAAATGCTTAAATACCTAAATCTATTAAGAATAAAAGTGTTTTATATAAATTGAACAATGCATATTAACTAACTCGACAAGCCGCCCATTAAATGCAAGTTACCCTTTTATCGAGAGTCTGAGATTATAAAAAAAAAGATGCGTTATGCCAGCTACCAAACAAGAGTTTAAGGACGCAGGCACGATTCGATCAGAGGCAACAAAAATAAAGTGGAATAAAAAAAAAATAAAAACAAAAAACAAACAAACATTCTTTTTGCAATGCGAAACAACAATAAAAATATGAAGCTAGCGAACGACGACGACGACGACGACGACGACGATCGCTCCAAAGTCGTGTAAAGTCAATGTTAATGTCGATGCGATGCCTGCCTGAATGTTGGCAATGTTGCCTCCTATTGTTCCACGCCAAGGAGTCTGTTGTTGCAAGTTGGGAGTCACAGTTTGGAGTCAACCAATAGACTGAAATTATTGGCTCTGCGTGCGGAGAAAGTGCACGTTTTGCTTGTTAAAAAGCACGAATTGTAATGAAAACAACCTGTTAATCTAAATATCTCACTCGATTGTTGTTGTTCATGTTGTTGTATTTGTGGCAAACAACTATTATTATATATAGTCTAGTCGTGTATGGTAAACTAACTGTAACTCTGCCCCTTGCATATTTGCGCAGTTAAACTGCCAATAACCAAACGAGCGAGTGGCAACCCCTCTGCGCGGCGCTGCCAGATCTTATTAAAATATCATAACAGTGCACGAATCAAGCGTGACACGTAGAGAGAGGTGTGTGGGAAGGGGAAGGGGGTGCTGTTAGTTGTACCTGTTCAGTTGACCCCAGTGGAAATAGTTTCACTTTATCATGGAATAACTGCATTTTAATGCATAGCAATAAATGTTCACTTACCTTGCGATGTTATTTAGCCGTTGATCCAAACTTCATTGATGTTGCTTCTCTTAATAGTACTTTTAGACTTCAACTTTTTTCTCTAGCACTTATTTTTTCACACACGCACTTGTACACACATAAAAAAAAAACAAAATTTCTTGCGATTTTATTTTTACTTTTCACTAACGCTTGTAAACTTTTTACACACACACACACTTGATAGTCAAACAAAATTGAATTGAATTGACTGGCATGCATGCTCGTTCACGCTCGCACTTGCACTTACACTTGTTGAATGCCATGCTTTGCCTTCAATTGCATAGGCCACTTCACTCGCACTTTATCACTTCATTCCTCTTCACTTGTATAACAGTTTGCACAGAACACTTTTCACTCACGCACTTTTTACACACTTTAAAAAAAAAACAAAAATCCTTGCGATTTTATTTTTACTTTTCACTAGCGCTTGTAAACTTTTTACACACACACACTTGCTAATCAAACAAAATTTCATTGAATTGATTAGCATGCATGCTCGTTCATGCTCGCAATTACACTTACACTTGTTGAATGCCTTGCTTTGCCTTTAATTGCATAGGCCACTTCACTTGCACATTATCACTTCACTTCTCTTTACTTGTATAACACTTTGCACAGAACATTTTTCACACACGCAGTTGTTATACACATAAAAAAAAAAACAAAAATCCTTCCGATTTTATTATTATTATTATTTTTACTCTTTCACTTACACTTGTACACTTTTTACACACACACTTGCTAATCAAACAAAACTGCGTGCTCGTTCATGCTCGCAATTACACTTACACTTGTTGAATGCCATGCTTTGCCTTAAATTGCATAGGCCACTTCACTCGCACTTTATCACTTCACTCCTCTTCATTTTTTTATGACTTTACACTTTACACTTTTCACACACGCACTTGTTTCACGACTATCAATTTATTAATTGCACAGTTCAACCTTTTTTTTACATTCTCTCATTTGCCCTCGTGATTTTCGGTTGAGTTCCGACATAACCTGCAAAGCTGCAGATCTCTTTGACAACCGTTGAATGTCACCCGTTTTTGTCATTCTTCTTTGATTTATGATGCGCGCTCTTTTCCACTCGCAGTGCGTAGTGGGTTTGTCTTACGTGCTTTTGCACTCACACATTTACACTTGTCGTATGCATGTCAGGAGTCTAGTTTGATGTCTTCTTCTTTTTTTTCACATTTTAATGAGACACTTGTGGACGGCAAAGGGCAGCAATTTTTTTCTGCACTTGCATAATCTTTTTAATTATGTGATTTTAACTTTTCACCCACTTCATGGAGAAAATTGCTGCACTTAATGAAAATTGCAACTAAAACACTTAGTTCTATTAGGCAATATTATTAATATGGCATTTTAATTAGCAAGTTTTTCGACTGCAGTTTGAAAACCAATTTTGTTCATAGAGCTTTTTCTTTAACACTGCTTCAATGCATCTTAAATGCATATTGATTATCACTCAAGCACTCACATATATCAAATAAATTAACATATTATTAATCGATGCTCTCAAATGCAGGCTACAATTTTATTTAATGGCAGCTATGAAAAAATTGCGCAACTTTTTCTTTTAATGGCGGCAACAGTTAATTGTCCAACACTGAATCTAAGCACTTTGGTATTTTATTGGTTATCGATAATTGATCAGCACTTAATCACTTTGGTATTTTATTGGTTATCTTAAATTGATACACAAAATCCATATTTTATTATTACGGTCGATTAAGTGTTAAGTTATCACATTAAGTTGTATTTTTAGCAACATTATAAATGTTAAGACGGTTTTAAACACCTGCTATTTCCAAATCCAATTCCATTAGCAAAGCTTTGATTTATTTTTGGGCATTTTTAGTGTAATTGTGACGAATTCGCAAACACTGCAAAACAAAGAAGAAGAATAAGAAGAAGGAGTGAATTAATGCGTTTTAAAGTGGCGACAAGCTGCAGCTAATTGAGACAACTGGATCAACCGCAAGATGACTCACAACACGCTCCACATTCTCACACCGAAATAACTGCTTTTATGTGTGTTGTTGTTGCTGTTGTGTTTTTGGTGCTACCGCGAAACGCGGTCGCAGCGCAGCCTGCGCCTGTTTCCCGTTTACCTCCCAACCACCCCCCGCGCATTGCCCCTGAGGCCAACGCAATTATTATTGCCATGTCATAGTTGGAAAGTGAAGTGCCCGCCTATGTGTGTGTGTGTGTGTGTGTGTATTACTCTTTTTTCTCTTTCTTGAACAGTGGCATTCAAACAATATCGAAATCTCTCTAATGAAGTTGAAGATCGGCCGGCTACTGTCAGCGTTTGTAATTGTGCTGGAGAAATCAAAGCAATTGCAGGGCAGAGGCAGACACCGTAACACCGCACTTGAGACCCCGTGCGCCCCAAGCATCCAATCTACATACAGTGGGATCGTATCTTATTTGGCGTAAAGGTATTATAAGAAATCATATTTTTAGAGCAATTTAGAACTAATTCTCGCTTTTGTATTAATGCTGCGTGATTTAATTTGTAAAAACACAGTCAAAAATGTATTTCGTATGTGATCATCAGTATTTATGTATTCAAATATTAAAAACAACCCGACAATAATTATTATATTATATTATCAATACTATTAAATTATAATAATTCCCATTTCCATATATATTAAGCCAAAAGTCTTCAAAAAAAATTATCAAAATATTTTAGATTTACTACATAATTGCATTAATTCAAAATAGTAAAAAAAAAGTAATTAATGTATTTATATTACAAAATAAAAATAAAATTCATATACTGAAAAATATTAACAATAAGATTTACACTTTGAACTTCCTAATTCAAATCGCTTTCAAGTTATTTTACTTCCTGAATTTATATTTTAATCAAACTCAACCTTATCTTTACACGAATGAAGTTATAATGATCCACTGTACAGACGCTACTGCGAGTCAACTGGAAGCTGGAGTGCACTTAACGGTGCGAGAATCTCTCGATCTCAATGCGCAGCAGGTTGACGACGTTGTCTTTGGGATTTGAATATCAGCTCGAAATCGCCAGAGGAGAATGTGGAGATAAGGAGGGCACTGCTGGGGACTGAATGTGACTGTAAGGCAATTAATCATAGAAATTTCTGGGGCACAAATTGCCAAATAATTGCAGAATATTTATATTTGATGTTTTATAGTTTTTTTGGTTTTTTCTAGGTTTTACTTTCAAAAATATGTCGAAAATCTGGCCAAAAACGTAAATCGCTCATTGCCAAGTGAGATTTATGGCTTGATTATTTGCTTATGATGGCCCGGCCCCAGCCTGGCCAATTGGCCAGCGTTTAGGCCAAGAAAACACAAAAACTAAAACAAGGGCGATGGTTTTATTGTTATGCAGTTACTCTACAGCTGACAGATTCTGGCAGTGAGCTTTCAGTGCATTGAATATTCGTTGTACTAAGTTTTGGTGGCAGCAGTCGAGCAATGGCAACTTTAATTGGACTTATCATGAAGTCTGGACGCTGACTGCGAGCGAGTCTGTCTCTAGCTTCAACTCTGAGGCACTTCAGCAGCTTTCTTTTATGGCCGCTTGCTATAATGACTATGTGTGGCTTGGATCGTGGATCGCTTCGCTTTAAATTTATCACCCACTCAAAAGCATTTTTCCATACTCAGCAATGTGATGAGGCCCACAACACAGACTGAGACTTGGAGTTGGACTTGGAGTCGAGTGGAGCCATGTACCTGCCACGGTCAAAGCAATAATTCAATAAATCTATTGCACAAATCCATGCGTTATTGGCAATATGATGATGAGGCTGAGAGACGGCCACAACGATCGACGGACGATCAACGATCGAACGAATGAAACGTCGAAACGTCGTTGAACATCGTCGTCGTTGACGTTGCATTATGCAGAAACTGTCGGGGCCAGAACTTGAACTCCAACTTGACTTTGACTAAAGTCCATCAAGTGGAAGTGGAGTTGGAGTTGTAGTTGTAGTTGGCCTGTGGCCAACCGCAAAGTTCCAGCTTCTCTGCAACTCCCCAACTCTAAACGCAAACTATGCCCGGTTTGTTTTTATTATATTTAGCAGAGAGCATAATAATTCTTTGCAGCCTCAAGTTGATAACGTTTGCATGGCCAATGATACACAGTCCATGCTGAAAGTGGAGGTGGATGTAGAGCTGTATAGATGCAGATGGAGATGGAAGTGGAAGTGGTGGAGGTTGTTTGCCTGGAGTGGAGTGGAAGTTCAAGTCGCAGTCGAATGCAAATTTGTTGCAACATATTGGCGTCGCTGAGTTGCTTCAGAAGTGCGCATCAAATAGAAGCAGCCCACTCGACTACCCTTCGCATACCCTGTAATTATCAGCATGCTCGAAACAGTAAAGGATGTGCAGCACTTGCGATAACAAGGTCTAAAATTTAACTCAACTAATTTGAATGATACAGCGAGGAGTTGTGAACAATTCAAGAGTTAATGAAAGTATTGTTTCAATATAATACATTTCACTTAAATATTTTAAATGGTAATTTAAAAGCGAACTAATTCAAAGGATAAATAGATGACTTAAATAATAATACTGTAGTGTAATTGATATATAATTGATATAATTGCTACAAGAACAAGGTATAAAATTAAACTCAAGGATATGGTAATTTTTTAATAACTTATTTTTAATTCTGGGAGATGTTGAGTTTGAGTTTCCCAATTTGCAAACCTTGCCAGCTCACAGCTTTGCAAACTACAGAGTATCTCGTAATTCATCACGTTAAGTGCCGCAGCTCAGGCGTAGGCTAGACTAAATTCCCGAATGCTCAACAAAATGAAATATTATTCATGGCTTTGGCAACTTGTTGCAGCAGAGTGAGTTTCTGTAGCAAAATCTGCATATGAAAAATTATTATTGTAATCCATTTGGCTCTTATTTTTCCTCTTTCTTTCAGCCCCAACCACCAGCAGGCCGAGGTCCGGAAATTATGCAGCATTTTGTTTTGTGCGCCAAACTAAAACCAAAAAACTTAAGCGAGCCGAAACCGAACCGAAGCGTTTCGCCCCCGAAAGAAAGGCGTCAGGAGATTTATGCCAGAGTCTAGGAGTTTTGAAGATTTGCGCGGTTTTGTTTTTGTTCTGATTCTGCGTCGTCCGTTGGCGTTTAACTGTGTGATGTCCGTCCGTCTGTCCATCTGGGCCGCTGTTATTGTTGCTTGTGGGGGCTTAGAAAATTTGTACAACATGCGCTCGGTGTTTCCCATAACTCAGCATTGTCTCAGTTGTTGTTCTGCTGCCGCTGCTGCTGCTGCCTCTTGGCGGCCTTTTGGTGTTGAAATCATTTGTAGTGCAAATTTTGCCCCATTGCCCGCTTGATATATGAGGCAAGTGTGAAAATATATTTCTGATCAAATAGCAAACTCTTTTTTCTTGCTTCAAATTGGCCAGTCAGAAAGGTGAGAGGTGATTTATGGGCTTTTTATACGCTTGGAAAGGAACTTGGCGGCAGGTTTTTGTCAAGCAATCGCCTAGGCGAAAGTCTTGGAAAGGGATTCCGATTAGGATAATTACGTCAAACTATTTTCATAGACAGCTTAATTAAAGTTTAATCTTTTGATTTTATAAAAATTAAAGAATTCTCTTTAGTATTTTCAAATCTATATACATTAAATTTAGATACATATTTTATAATAACGAATTTCAGACAATCTGTATATAATCGTAATATAATTTACTTGTTTGTTGAAGTATATATTTAATCTATGATTAAATTAAGTTGCCACATCGGTAATAGACAGTTTTTTAAGAACTTATATATTATATACCTTTCTATCAAATACAAAACAAATTAATTTTAAATAATGAAACTATATTTCTGAAGCTAAACAATATTTTTACGTCAAGTTTTCACTCTTCTTTCACTCTCTCGTGGCTCTTGAAAAGATTCGCCAAGTGCTTTGGTTATTTCTCGTCGCACATTTTTGGCACTTCCATCTGCAAAATAAACACTCTGGCCACACAACTTAACCCACTGTCATAACTCAATAAATCATCGACATATCTACAGCTGGGGCTAACACCTACCCAACCCAAATAGAGTTATATAACCCGAGCCCCGACTTCAGGTGAAATTTTCGCTGATAGACAACAAGTCCGAAATAAATAAACAACAACATTGCGCATTGCCCGCATCCTCAAGCTAATCCGGCGCCAAAAACCGCAAATAAGACAACGAAGAAACGGAATGACAACGACGATGACGTCGCTATCGCTATCGCTTCAAGGGGAAGGCAGCAGCAGATGCCACAGCAGCAGCATTTGAGAGTCTTCCAAGACGGGGCTTTGTGGCTAATGATGCGACACATTTGCTAATTTCTATTGAAACCCACTTGCCGCATGGATGAAGCTGGAGTTCGACTTGAGTTGGAAATGGAATTGGAGTTGGGGTGTTAATGATGCCAGGTCAATGTGTGGGGAGACCGCAAAACAGGTCTCAATCTCAAGTGTAGAGAGTTGAAGATGGAACTGCGAGATGGATGGATCACTCTGACCGAAAAAAAAAATACCACCCGAAGATTTCTTTTGTGCGTGCATGAAATTAAACCATGTTAAAATTAATTAAGGCCCCAGACAGACTCGGCTCGCTTTGTGTTAATTATATCGGGATAACTGGAACTGGCACTGGAAAGTGTGCAAAATCTTTGCGAGTGATTCACACTGTAAACAGGGGGGTCAATCAGTCAATCCGTCAATCAGTCAGTCAGTCAGTCAAACGCGCCGTCATTCCAATCACTTTGCGCATTGCCCGCTTCACGTCTACATTTCCATCTCGATTCCATTTCTATGTCTCAATGCCTGATTTATGATTTGCATAAAAAATCATTGGCAATTCTTTTACGGCTTTTATTTGTTTGTTTCTTATTTGCTGTTGTTGTTGTTGTTGTTGTTGTAGGTGCTCTTTTTTTTCTCTGTATAACTTTTACCTTTTGTTTGTAAGTCTTATGCTGACATTTGAACTTTTCACCCACAAACAATTCCATTTGCCATGGCGTTGAAAAAATCTTTTAAGGAAATATCGCCGAACCGTTTGCCAAAATGGACAATTCTCGACATTTCCTTAAATGAATACCAAGTGAAATTTTACCAGTTGTTGTCTCGCAGCACCAACAAAAGACATCAACAAAGGCTGCGCCTTTGCACGCGCCTCACGTGCAAAATTTCATTACGACTATATACCCCTTAATTGACATTAACATAGCGGGTGGACTAATTTCAGTGCGTGCTTGAGATGCAAGGCAAAAGCAACTGAAAAATTGTCAGCTGAAATAAGCTCTTTTCATTAAATATAAATAAATGAATCAATTGAACATTAATCATAACATTTTGTATACCCACAGAAGGAGACATTTGCGACCCCAAAAAAATATATATGTTATACTAGATCTCAGAAAATATAAGAGCTAGAGCTATATTTTTTTAGTTTTTAAATATTTTGTTATTGCTTGTCCACGTCCCCTTTCTCCTTCTCATATCGGATAAAACCACAAGTAAACGTAATTTTAAAACTAGAATGAATACACTTCAAATATATTCCTTTTCAAATATACTTTTCGGTACATTTTTCTAAATACTCGTATACGTATTTTGCATTGTCTCAAAATGGGTAGAGGGTATCTCGCCGTCGAGCTCTCTTGATTGTATAGAAAACTACTTGTTTATATTGTAGGTTTACAAATAAATTAATCGCAACTTTTGATTATTGCTTTGCTTTAAACAAGTTAAGAGCGTTTAGGAAAATCGTTGAATTTTATTTTATTTTATTAAATATTTTAAATCAATTGAGAAAACTTAAAGCCTTTGACTAACTAATCAAGACTTTTGTCAAATCACATCGACCGCAGCAAGCAACCTAGAGATTGTGCATGTTAAATTCTCCAAATAAGTCATAATGATTTTTGATACGTTTTTCTATCGTTTTGAGTTGCGAACGGGAGCTTTTGTGATCACAATTGTGTTTCTGCTGTTCGTAATTCTCGCGCTGCATGTGCCAATGATAGCCGACTTTGGTATGGACAGTTGGTTCGCTATCGTATCGGCCTTTGAGAGGCTCTTGGAGCTCGCCTTTGCTCTCTACCTGGGCTACGGCATATTCCGGGTAATTCCAAACACTCCACTTAATATTTGAATTTCCCAACTAATAATTACAAGTTTTTAGCGAAATCGTAAGATTCTTTTTGTTTTGCAATTGTTGCTGCCGGTCATATATCTCTTCAATATCGGCTATTACTTCTATTTGTGCGTTGTGCTGAACAATCTAAAGTGGTTATTTATTTTGTTGTTGTCGTTGTGTAAGTTGCACATATCTATGCCGTGCATATGTTGGATATAAAGCTTGAACTCTTCAGATGTAATTACCTATACGCTTTTGATTGCCAATTCGTACTATGAACAGCTGGGATACATTGAGGATTATATGAAAGATCTAGCCAATATACAATCCCGGAACTTGCAGAAAACTTCGTCGAACCTATCGACGAGATCCGATGAAGTCAAAGTTGTACGCACTGCAGCGTAATGCCAACAAACTGGCAACAGTAGCTACAGGTAATCTGATCTGCCAACTTCTCCCTTCCACCATATCACTCTGGCTGTCTTTCATTCAAGGCAATGGCCAGAGGGCTGTGCTGCAGGTAATCGGATATGCCACAAAAGGCGAAAGTCTCTCGGCGCATACCATTTTTTCCACCATTAGTTTATTATTGTTATAATTTCTTTATTGTCATTATTATACTCTAGTCTGCGAGAGAGTCTCTTCTACTCCACAAACAGCAGCACAACTTTTTCAAGCACACACACACACAGATATTCGTAATTACCATCGAAGAGGAGACACGGGGAACGTGTTGATTTCCAGGCAACCGCAAATCCACTTGGAGATCGGGCCAACGAGAGGGGCAGTCGAGAGGCACTTGAAATTATGCGGCTGTTAGCTACCAGATAACGCTTTTGATTATGACAACGGGGCCATAACGATGCTCTGCTCAGCCGCTTTGGAAAGCGGCAGCTGCCAGACAACAACAACAACAAGCAACAAACATCTTGGCCAACTTAGTTGGCGGGGGTGCTGAAGCTGAATCAGAGGCTGAAGCTGAGGCTGATGCTGTTGCGTGGCCCAGCTGCATCTCTCGGCAAAGACAATTCAAATCATTTTCAGTTTTCATTTTCGGCTGCCTGACACTGATTCACATTCACGTCAAATGGCCAACGGGTGCACAGTAAATGAAATCGCTTTTTGATGTGCCCTCCCAACTCCTCTCTCTCACTCTTTCATGTCTCCCCACTTGTCTTTGGCTCGCGCTCACTTTGGGGTCCAGCGTTTGTTATGGTCTCTATTATTGTTTATGATGATGGAGTGCTGCTTTCGGTCCAGAATTCTATTCACCTTCATTTCAAATGTGGCCGCCTATTTGTCGTCCACTCTTCTGGCATTTCTTTTTGACCAAGTGCGACTACAAAATGCATAAACAATCGACAAACCAATTTCACGTCTTCTATTCCCCCTCCATCAAAAAACTGGGTAAAAATAATTTTTAAAATAAATGTCGAATGCTTTGCCCCCGGTTTTTTCATCTATAGTTTGCCTTCTTTTCTTTATTGTTCTTGATTGAATTGATGCCAAAGTCAGTGTAAATATTGAAGTTATTTGCACGCTGCACAGTGTGACAACGGCAAAAGATAATTATATGCCTAGTAATTGCATATTATTATATCAACTTATCGTTGTTATAAAATAATGCGAACATTTTTAAATTGCTTAGCAAATATTCAGCTATTAATTTGGTTTTCAAAGCGCTCTACAATTATAAATAGTTTTTTAATTTGTAAATAATTGCGAATAAAACATTTTTGAAATTTAATGGTACCCAGGAATGCCGAAAATAATTATAGACAGTCCAGAACATTAAACAATTTAACATATTAGAAAAGAAAGAAACATTCTCTTATTTTCAATTGTATTGTATTGAGTTTAGGAATTCTCAAATAATTTATGGTAATCATTATTTTAAGATACAAATGGGGAACCCACAACAAATTATGTTCTGTTTACGTTCGTTTTTTTTAAATAATAATTATAATTAGTATTGGCATGTAGATTAAAGAACTTTCTCATTTAGAATGAAATGCATTTCGCCTCACTGTGTGACAGTAACAAATAGCGCACATATTTTGATAGCATTTGAATATCTCTGTGGGCAAATGACCGCGACCCCGCCCTCAGCTTTGCTAAATGAGTATAAAATAGAAGCAAAAAAGACGCTGCCAAAGGGGGGGGGGGGGGGGAGGGGAGGAGAGAACCGTAGAAGATGAAAAAGAGAGACAATTAAGCTTAAGGAGCATTTCATTTGATCGACGAAGAAAGTTCCAGAAGCAGCGCACAAAGAGAAACCCATGAGTTGAGCTAGTGCTGGAGCCCATGGGCTGAGCCGGCGTTGTTTATGGTCCGCACTTGGATAATGGACCTTGAATACACCAACAACAACAACAGCAACAACAACAACAGTAACAGCAACAACAAGTGCCCCCCGCCATGTGGCATGAATCATCACGAGCAATGATCGAAGTTGTTACATTTGAATTGCAAAAGACAAGCGTCGGTTACAATTTTTGACATTTACGGATCATAACAATTTGAATTTAGCGTTCGCAAATGAGACCATTTTTGGTTATGGCCATATATCTATCGCAGGCACAATGAGAATGCCCCAGGGCATCAATTTGGACATGTGCCCGGTGCGTTTGTTTGCGTTTGCTAGCAAATATTTTAAGTGGCCTCCCCCCCCCCCCCCCCCAGTCGAATGAGTGTCAAGAAGTGTCTGCAGAGATGGCTCTCCTCCAGTTCTCCCTCGTCTCTTCGCTTCGATTCCCACACAGCTGTCCAAGGTGCGTTGCATTAATCAAAACTGCTGTTATATGTTTGACAAAATTAACATAAATATGAGCCGGCGAACCGCATTAGTTATAAATAAACACACGCTCCCAGCATATCCTGCATCCAAAAAAAAAAAAAAAAAAACGGTTTCACTTCCGATTCTACAGGAAATTTTCTCATGACCTCTCAAATTGTGTCGAACGCTGATTTGCTCTTGTCAGCATGCACTCACATGTTCTGAGGTAGGTTGGCTTAGGTAGCCGGCTAGATGCATGCCCACGTTCGAGGGGAATAAATCCAAGTCGCTGAACAGGTTCTTTTCCTGCTTCATATTTGTTTTTTTTTTTTTTTGGTAATTTGAGCTGTAGGAAATGGAGCAGCGGCATCGCTCTCATATGAATACCATTTGAAATGTGTCGTGTTCTTTAGTTTTTAATATTATGAGTTCACTGCACCTACAATGTGGCGAGGAGCCTGAGAAGCAGGCTGTGATTCTTGATGAGTTTCTGCTTTTTTTTTACTCCATTTGGGGTCAAGACTTTGCCGTGAGAGTGGCGACCAGGTGGGGAAAAATGTGAGTTTAGGGATAACAATTGACGAGAACATGTTTTGTGTCTGTCATCGCATAAAAACTTAAATTATTGTCGTAAACAAATCTCATTGTTTTATAGATAAGGCAAAATGTGCAACGCACGAAGTGCAGCAACAATCAGGACAAAGCAGCATCGACAACACGACAACAACACTTTTTCTTTATTTCCTGCATTTCGTTTTGACAATTTTCGCTAATTTGTGAAGTAGTTGAAGCCGTCAAAGTGCAAGGCGACATTTTTATGCTCTTTTACGAAATAAATTTAATTTCTCGTTGACAGACAAAACTGTATTTATTGCAAGCAAAAGTATTCAAGTTGTCGCTGGAATATTAAGAAATTATTGAGAATTGAGAAATTGATAATTTTATAAACCTAATTAAATCTTTTAATAAATTCCGTGCATTTTGTATGTACATATGCCGCTGCCTTTTAACCAATTTGGCTGGTGTTGATAGTTCGTTCAATCAGTAAGGATAAATGGATTTTTAGATTTTGGTTTTTCAATTTTAAATTAATCATTGATTTTTATCTTAAATCTTTAACTTTAATATTTAACTATAAGATACTAAAAATTGATTTTTATATTTTTAGTTCCTAACCTTTATTTAATATAGTAATTTTCTTAGCGGCTTCTGGACATAGTCGTAATGCAACTTGAAATTACTATAAATTTCTAATTGTTATAAATTTTAAGTTATGAACTATAAATCGTAAACTAATTGTAAGTGGGCTATTTACAAAATTTGTACTAAACAAATGAATAATTTTTACAGATTTATTTAGCTTTGCCAATTAGCTATTCAGAGGCGTCTCGTGCTGCACGATAAATTAGTTAGTCTCGCAGCGTAGAGTAGCAAAGCCATAACAACAACACAAACAAGTGTTTTGTGTGGGGGACGCGCGCGCCTCGCTTTGGTTGGCTAAACGAAAAGCTTGCGAGAGAGAGCGCACACCAAGAGTATGAGACAGAGCGAGAGCGAGAGAGAGAGAGAGCAAGCCGAGTGTAATGTTGAGTGCGTGAGCTGAACGACAACACGATATCATCTTCATGCGCACCAATACATAGGCAACCTGCTTGGCTTTGGCTTTGGCTTTAGCTATGGCTAGTTGGCGGCTTAGCCATTGTTGTTGTTGTTGTTGTTGTTGTTGTTGCTGCTGCTGTTTCGCCAATTAGTTAGCCGCTTTGGCTGCGTAGCGTGCAATATTGGCATTGGCCAAGCTGAAGGGGGGACAACAAAACTTGGCTCGCAGCCAGCAATTGCGCAGGCAAACAACAAACAACAAACAACAAACGGCAAACGGCGCACAGCAGTTAACGCGTTTTATTGTCTTGCAAGTGGCCAACAACATGGCGTAGATCATTAGGCGCTGATGGAGATGGTGTTATTATTTGCACGTTTTGTGTGAAATGCACTTGGCCCACAGTTCGCACTCTCTCTCTCTCTCTCTCTCTCTCTCTGTCTCTCTATCTCCGTCTCTGTCTCAAACTCATTGATTGGCATCTGTTGCAATTCTTGGCTGAAGCGACGGCAACAAAAGGCAGTTTGGCAATAAGTTAATATCGCTTTTGCTGATGTTTGGCAATTGCAGCTGTAACTTAACTTCCCTCGCTGCCCGTCCCGTGTCACTGATAAGCCTGTAGACGACCGATTTTGGGGCCATAATAAAGCAGCGAAAAGTCACAACACAAAATGGTAAACAGATCGCGCTTTATGAATATGCAAAGATTAAACAACAACAATTGACTACCCTAACCCCTTGCCTCCCTTGCTGCCATCTCGTTTGTCATTTCGCTTTATTTTGCTGGCGACTTTTTTTCGAAATTTAAATTTTTTTTAACGAGCCAAAAAGCTGAAAACTTTCCAACAAAAGACAAAAGACTGCTGCCCCCAACAAGCACCCCACAACCTGGCAACCCTACACAACCGATCCGAACCAGAGCAGAGATCCAGCCCAAATGAGGCAGCCCCCAACCAAGCAAGAGACAACAACAGCAACAACAGCAACAACAACAACAAAAAAACGAATGAAATTTAGCGTAAAAATTGAGATCTTTTGTCTGCGATAAACGTGAGCATTTTGTTTGTCACGACGAAGTGTGCTTTTTTGCGCGATCGCTGCGCTGGGGAGCTATGAGCATGGAACTGAAGCTGAAGCTGGAACTGAATTGGGGAGCGAAAGCTGGAGCTGGTGTTGCAGTTTTCTTCAAGAAAAACTGTCCTGAAATTAGAGTAGAGTGCTACACAGAAGCAGCGCCTTATTAAACAAATCCGTCTGTCCGCCACTATAAACGCTAAAGCTACAACACAGCATAGTATTATCATATATAGTTGCATGGAGCAAGTTGGTCATCCATCCTTTAGCTATCACTGTGAACAGCCAAAAATCATCGTTGGCCAATTGGCCCAAGCCACAAAATTCGCCGATCAAGCGCAAAATTTGGCACAGAGCTAACAACGAGCAGGGCATAAGCGGAGGGAGGATGGCCACCTTTTGATACCCTCTGTTGGCCATGTTTTCGACTATTTTTTGTTTTTGTATTTTGTGGCGCGCAGTTGTTGTTGGTGTTGGCTCTTTGTTATCGCCAGTTTGCCAGCCACAAAAGGCCCTAAATGCGCGTCTATTTTGTTACAATTTAAGACGCTTATTAGAAATCGTTTGCAAATTGTTGTTTGTGTGCAAGAAAGCAAGCAGCACGATCCGCTTGCCAGCTGCCCTTCCCCTGCTCCCCAATTTGTCCAGCTGGTAACCTGAGTGCGCTGCACCATCGAGCAGAGGAACGAAACGAGGGGAAGGAAGGGGGCAGGGAGCAACTCTGCTGTCGGAGGCGAGCCACGAAATGCGTGCATATTAATTTCATATATTTACGTCGAGTTTTTGCTCAACGATCGCAGAGCTGCCATCTCGCTGCACACGTGAGCACAGCTCCAAGACGAGGCTGGAGTTGCAGTTGGAGTCGAGTTTTGAGTCTTTGACTATCCAGACTGGTTGTTGCTGCCTGCCTGCTGATGATCTAATTTGGCAACAATTGTCGTAGTTCGAGTCTCAGTTGTTGTTGTTGTGGCACTTTGTTTACCTTTTGGGTTTCATGGGAGGAGAGCTCGAAAGGGGGGTTGGTTGGGCCGAGGAGGCGAGGAGATCCACACACACATGTGGCCCGGCCTAACTTGGTCTCCGCCTGGGCGATCAATTGATCTCGATAATGAGTTTGCTTCGTAGTAGAGAACGCACCCATATTTTATACCCTTTCCGGCATAGGGTAGCTGCGATCAGCAAGCCAAGTTCAGTTACGACAAAAACAGACATTAATAAAAATGAATGCCTGCAAAGTTTAAGCTTCTTTGACTATATATTTAAATATTTAAAAAGCATTCTCTAGTATTTTCTTTACAAACTTTTAGCTTCGGTTTACAAATTAAATTAATGTAAATTAAGTAAAATACCAACCATAAAAATGTGGATAGCCAGAGAGTTCAACAATAAACTGAAAAAAGAATAAAGTTTTAAATTATTTTATAACACCAAATAAATTCAAAATTATAAGAACACTTAAAAACAATACACCTTAAAATGAAGCAATATAACAATTTTAAATATGTTTGGAAAATTTCGGCAATCAAATAAATTTTGTATGCAGTTTACGAAATACAATAAGTCTAATAAGCACTAAACTCTATTTCAATATACATATAAAAAAATAAATTGAAATTATTAATTTTATCTGAGATAGTTAGAGTATCGGCAGCATCGACCTGCGACTGTAAATGTTACTTAACCGAAATAGTGTCGCCCGTGGAGCGACGCGTCGCCTTTTGATTTCTCTTTCCGCATCAATGGGTCTGGATCGGGATCGCGAGATGGGACTGGGACTGGGAATGGGGTTCGGGTGGGATCGCTTTAGATTTGTTGCTTTTCGCATATGAGTAAAAAGTAATATATCTGCGTATTTTGTGTTGATCTTTTTCATTAAAATAGGTTTATGTTTAATAAGACGTTGATGGAGCTCGCTCTGTGCCGTGAAACTATTGAACCATGTGTGTGTTTGAGTGTGCTTCGATTTGATTTAGTGACTGCCATTTTGTGACTACCTGCCTGCCTGCCTGCTATACTATAGTATAGATTCCCCCTCATCGCAGCACGCCTCTCATCCAATCACGCTCACATTGTACGCTTGAGTACGTGCACTGAAATTTAAATATAATTTATGAGCCGCGTTGCATATAAAAAAAGCCAAACAGCAACAACAACAACAGCGACAAACAAACGTTGAACGTTTGAATCTCTTGGCGAAGGCAATAAAATGTCGCGATTGGCTGATTGACTCTGTGCAAGCTTCGTTACCGATCGATCGACGGATCGACGGATCGCCGGATTGCTCGATCGCATTTTGTTTATATTTATTTGAAGTCCGTATGGAGCTTACGAAAGAGGAGCATGACCTAAAAAACATAACTTGGTTGTAAATCGCTTGACAGTCCATTGAGGAAACAGCCAAGCCAAACATTCGCGATCCACTTTCAATTCCAATTGAAAGGGCGCGAATCCAATGTGACAATGGATTCCATTAAGAAAAGGTTTCGCTATGCTAATAAGAAGCCCTTTAAAAGGATTTCCCTAAATGATACTTGCTGTTTGAAATGCTGTCAACTGAGGAAGTAAATATTTATTTTGATAAATTTGTACTTCTTTGAATTCGATTCTCAATCAATTTCTGCATCATATATATATTTTTCAAATACTTACGATATTTAAATTTAAATGAATTTAAATGTTGTTGACTTGTATTGAAATTCATTCTAATAATGGATTTTTTGCTACAAGTCCCCTAAAATTAAAAAATATTTGAGTGTTCCACGATTTCTTTCGATTGAATTCTACTTAATAAAAAGGAAATTCTTCCAGCCTTTAACTTATCAAAAAATTCTCCCCATTTGCATTTGAATTGTTGCTCAAGCAACTAAATATTCAGAATTTGCCATTTCTTAATTTAAATAAATAATCAGTTGTGTGTTTTTTCAGTGTTTTTTGTATTTGTTGCGGCTTTGTTGCTGTTGTTCTTTTCATGTTGCTGCCGTTTAATAAATTACTTAAAATTATAAAACATTTTCATATCAAAATTTATAGTAGGTGTAGAACATTTTCAATGTATGCAAAAGTTTATCAAAAATACATATTATATATATAGTAGAGAGAGCGAGTTTTACAATCTAAAATACTATGATAAAAGGAGATACAAATATATATTTATATATGCATATGATATAGAAGATTTATCTGTTTTAGAGCTAAAGTTAAAGATATAGAGAGTGTTGTTGCTCTTTAGAGACGCTAGAGTTAGACGCCGGGGCGTAATACATTATGTACAGGACACTTGCAAATACTTTACAATAGTTCGGCTTAGGATCGCGACACACACACACACACACACAAAATGTGTAATAAATTTAAATGATAAGCAATTTAAAGTTCATGAAAATTAAGGAAAAAATTAACAATCGATTCATTTGTTGTTTGTTTTTAATTTTCTCTTGCAAAGAAAATGCTGACTAGAAAATAAGAAAATAATAAAATTAAGAAATAAAATCCTTCACTGGGTTTTGTAGTTGTGTGCGTGAGTGTGTGTGTGTGTGTGTCTTGGGTTTTTTGTTGTTTGTTTGTTGTTGTCTTGGAGCTGCCGTTTAAACGCTTACTCTCGAGCTAGGAACTAATTTTTGGTGGAACATGGCTTGTGTACAACGTGTTTTTTATGTTTGCGGATTCGAGCCTAAGGCTCGGCATAGCCGCCATAGGATAGCTCAGAGTTGGAGCCAGCGCCAGAGCTGGAGCTGGAACTGGAGCTGCCACCGGGACAGCCGCCCTCGTTGTGCTTCGTCAGCAGCGACATGCGCGAAAAGGTCTTCGAGCAGTTGCCACACGAATACTTCTTGATGTCCGAGTGCGTCTGCAGATGCGCTCGCAGATTGCTGCGATCCGCGAAGGCGCGATGGCAATGCTGGCAGCTGAAGGGCTTCTCTCCGGTGTGGGTGCGAATGTGGCCCTGGAGCAGCCAGGGACGCGAGAACGCCTTGCCACACATGTTGCACTTGCAGGGCAGCGTGTGGGTGCGAATGTGCATCTTGAGTGCGCCCAGCGACACGTACGTCTTGTCGCAATCCTTGCAGCTGAAGGACTTTTTCACCTGGTTGCCCTCGGCGGCGGGGCAATGGAACTGCTGGTGCTTGGTGAGGCCGGAGAAGGTGGAATAGGACTTCTGGCAGTCGGGACACTGGTAGCGTGGCGGCGACGATTTGTCCTTCTTGCTGGGCGAGCCACTTGACGACGACGACGACGAGGCGGAGCAGGAGGAGGAGGAGCCCACGGCAGCCGTCGAGGCTGAGCTGCTGACTTCGCCGTGTGTGGCTGGCAGCGTTGGCAGCGTTGTCGCCTGCTTGTGCTTGTGCTTCAGCGACAGATCCTCGGGCACCGAGCAGCAACTCGCAGCCGACTCGGGCGTCAGGCTGCGCATGGAATAGTAGGAGCTCTCGGAGTAGGCTGGCGAAATGGGCGCATGATGATGATGCTGTCCGTGCTGCGCATGATGCAGCGGCTGATGGTGCGCATACCCCAAGGCGCTGTAGGCAGCCGGATATGCGGGATAGGGCAGAAAGCTTTGTGCCTGCTGCTGACGGCCGAGCTGTGGACGATGTATCATCTCGGAGCGCATTGGCGGCGACACCGAGCTGGCGCGTCCGTGCAGATAGTGATGTGGTGGCGGTGACAGCGAACCCAACGAGTCCGAGGGCGAGCTGGGCGACAACAGTTCGGCGCGCAGTGGCGCTGCAACGGCAGCGGCGGCCGCCAGATGCGGCTGATTGATGGTGCGATAGAACTCGGCGGTGTAGGGCGACATGTGAAAGTTCCATGGCTGTAGGCCATACTTGGGGTAGGTGGGTGTGGGCACCACAACAGAAGCGGCTGCGGCAGCAGCGGCCGAGGCTGCAGCCACAGCAGCGGCAGCGGCCAGAGCGGCCGCTTGTGTCTGTTTGGGATCGGCTTCCACATTGACGCAATCGACATCGTCATCGTCGTCGTCGTCGTCGATGTCGTCCATGTGCTCGTCGTCGTCGGTGTGATCGACATCGACGCCCTCGTCCTCGCAGCAATCGCTCACATTGATGAGCTCCTCCTCGGCGGTGGTTGTCACATTTGTTGCTGTCGCCTCTACTGAAGGTGTTGTTGTTGCGGTGGTCGCGTCATGGCTGCTTTTCTTGAGGCACAAATCCTCGGGCTCGGCTTCGAACTGATAGTTGACCGGCCGCTTCTTCAAAGGACACTTGCTGTAGTTCTTTTCCACTAGCATATGCTCCACGCTATGCATTTTGTATTTGTGTGTTTTTTTTTTATTGTCACTCTCAACGAAATTCAACGAAATTCAACTGTTATTTTTGTAGTGTTCTGTTTTTGGTTGCGGTCTTCACATAAACATCGCGTTGCGCACATACAAATCTTTGACGAAACTGAACGAAAGAAAACTCAACTGGCTTTGCTTGTTTGCTTGTGCTGTGCTGTTGCAATGAACGAAAGAGAAGAACTGAAACAAGACGTCGCTGGCAGCGCGCTTTTATAGCCGCTCAGCGCAGCGCGCACCCCGAGAGAGCGAGAGTGCTCTAACCAAGAGAGCGGCGCGAGAGAGCGAACGCACGCAATTTACCTGCAGCAGCCAATGCTCCCTTGTACCTGGCACACAGCTACTCTAATGTGTGTGTGTGTGTGTGCGTCTGTGTGTGTGGCTGCTGCGGCCAATCGCAGCGGCGCGCGCTGAAACCGGTTCTCGCTCGTTTATGTATGTTTTATGTACTGTGGAGCGCGTACACTTGCACCAATCGCTGGCGCTGCCGCCGCAACAACAACAACGGCAGCAGCGGCACGGCCAAATGCCGTTATGTTTGCTCTGGTGTTGGGGCTGCCTAAGAGAGAGAGAGAGAGCGCCAACGCGATCAGCGCAGTGCTCTTCGGCTCAATTGAATTGATAACACGCACTCTTAGTATGCAAAAGTAGAATTAACGCAGTCGCGACACTTTTTCGGGCACGTGCTAATTGACGCTGCAGATTTATCGATGACAGTGATGGACCACCACAAATGTATCGATAACAGTGAATGGCAACTTTGCCTTTGAATGTCAAAAGCAAACGCGTTGCCTGCGTTTTAGGGTTGTCAGGTACTCGCATTTAATGACGTCACAGGTAACAACGCGACGAAATTCATAATGAGCTCGCAATTTGTCACAGGACTGCCATAAAACTCTGCTGCGCAAAACGCGCTGCCTTAAAACACAAAGAGCAACAACAGCTTAAAGCAAATGTTTCGCTCTTAAAAGTCGTTGCTGCTCTTTTGTTGTTTCGTTTCCACATTGTTCCAGTTGGCGTCGCAGATGCTCTTAAGTGTTGTCCCCCACTACGACGAAAATAGATAAACCCAAAGTGCCGCCTGTTGATTGACAACAAATCTAAATTTAGCTGCTTGCCACACGCATGCGCCATGTGCAGCTCAAGTGGCAGCAACAACACAAACTACAAACACTTTCAGTGATAAAAAACAATACAAAAAATAGGTGTCAAGCTAGTGATGCGCCATAAATCAGAGATGCGCAGCAAACCTGTTAAAATTGCGCATTGACTTCCAGGAACTGTTTGTTGTTGTTGCTGTTGTTGTTGTTGTGACCACACAGGCGCACAGTTAACTTAATTAGCCCGCTTATCAAGTGCACACAGGCCACTGCTGTGCAGTTTGCAGATTCCCAGGAAGCCACGTTTGCAACGTCTAGGGCAGGCAGCGACGACGCTATCTGCCTCGGCCCAAATCCACAAAACCACCAGCATAAATTAATAGATAAACATGTGCAACGTCCAGAGTCGCCTCTAAACTGACCACGTACTGTGTGTGCTGCCAGGTATAAAATGCCTCTAAGACTCTGCGCTGCACTCGCTTATCTTATCGTGCCGTCGTCGTCCAAGTCGCGTTCAATTCTCCAGCCAGTCGTCGTTGGGCAGACGACGCTCGATAGGCGCTTGAACAAAGATTTAATGATCTTGTTAACTAATTTTGTTGTTGTGCTTCGTTCTATGCATATGTCTGAGGACCAGTCGACCACCCACAGGTGCAAGTTAATTAGTTTACCTTCGAGTTGCCTGCATCATCATTAGCAAGTTTATTGGGTGGACTCCGCTGTCGAGGCTGTTGACAAACTCAACCAATTTAATTCTTTCAGAAAAACTACTTCGAATTCTTACTATGATTTGATAGTTTACAAAATTGTTATTGTATCATTACCTAAATTACTTCCATTGTAAATAACAAAAAAAAATGTTGTTTATATTATGCTAAACATAATAAAATAAAGTCCTCTCTGGGGCCTAATTGGGCAAGAATCTCTCGCTGTAACCATGTTATGATCAAAGGCTTTCTGTTTTTTTGGGTGGCATTTAAGCTTAAGGAATTTATATACAACAATTTTGGCTGTCATGTTGGGGATGCAGACTCCGGATTTCTCGACATAATATCCTGGCCGCGTCGATGTATCAATAAAGAACGATGAACAACCGAAAACTTTCATCTGGGAGCAGCAGCCGAAGCAGCAAGTAAACGCCGCGGGACTCAATCGCAGTTCCAGATGAAGTCCCAGTTCGGTTGCAAGTTCACGAGATCTCCATAAGTCGCACGCACTTTCATCGAGTGCATGAGATCCCAGATACACAACACAACACAACACAACACAACCCAAGCGAACAGAGAGATCCGTGTCTGCTCCAAAGCAAAAGAAGAGTCAATAAAAATGTGCTCGATTGTAATTTTCACTGTGCAATTATTGTCTCAGCTTTCAAATGCGGTAGGGCTTGCTGTTGCAGTTGTAAGTTGCGAGTTCCACAGTTCAGGGATCCGTTGCAAAAGTAATTTTCAATTTTTACAGCCAACTCGGGGCATAAAATATAAGGCAGATCTTCACTTCAGCACAGTGCACACTTGTTAATGCCACACGTAGTCGCCGCAGTTGTGCTCATGCCCCAACAAGTGAGTTGCTGCTGCCTTGTTATACCCGCTACCCAAAGGTTAAAAGGGCATTATCAGCAGTAGAAGGTATTCGTTATCCTCTACAATGTATATATTATAATTGGAAATTTAAATTGGAGTTTCAATGGGGTTTCTTATCAATACTTTTGCCTTTCAATATTATTATTAAAATCAAAGTTTGATTGTATTCCCTTTAAGTGATTTGGAGGTATCCTACAGTCGAGCACACTCGCCTGTTGCTTTCTCACTTGTGTTTTTTGTGGCTGCGTGTCCTTAAAACGCTTAAATGCAAAAGAAACACGAGTTTTTCATGTATCTCGGAGCAGACAAATCTCATTAAAAGGCGTCGCGTCTTCGCTTGTCGCCGTTGTCTTAGCTTGCTGCTCTTCGTGCTGTTTGCCTGCAAGGAGTCGCAGTCGCAGTCGAAGTCGTGGCAGAATTTTGCAGTTGACCCCTTTCGCTCTCTCGGTCGCAAAAGGCGTCGTATTTAAAATGTCGTTAATAATTTGTTGTTTGTTGCAGAAGAAGACGCAGACAGAGACTTTTCGCTGTCGTCTCTGACTTGCAGCAACGTGGTTGTGGCAACTCCGAGGTTGTTGTTTTTTTGAGAGCTTGTGTCGTAAAAGAGTTTTATTATTTTTGTTTCATTGCTTCAAAATAGGATTAGTACCTTCAAGGGCTTTACCCACAAGTTATGACTGTTGTTCTGTTTTTTTTCTCGTGTTCCATCAACATTCCGAAAAAATGGCTTAAATACACGTACGATCATTTAACACGCTTTCGAATATGATTTTTTTGTTTATGAATCCTTCAACATAACTCGGCGGAACTGTGTGCGCTTTCTTTTCTTTATAGGCTATCTTAAATTGATTGCAATTGCACAACAAATTTCGTTTATCGATAACAGCATTTATTATTATCCCATTCTCAAGAATTTTAAAATCAGGTCTTGACGGGACACTATTGTTATTGACTATTTATTGATTTCTAATATTTTTAATATAATTATTTATATCAATCATTTAATTGATTCTTCTTAATTATTAATTATTACATGCCCCTGATTAATTTAAATAGTTTTTATACAAAATTTACTAAAATAATATCCTAATAGTTGAAATTGCCACAGAATGTTAATAGGGCACTAATCAAAATAAGTACAAAAATTTGCTGTTATGCAAATAACCAACATCGTTTATCGATAACTTTTCTGCAGTCGATAATACATGTCTCAACAAAAGAGATCGCCATTTTAACAATACGTTTTCGCAATCAGCCACGTTTGTGGCATGCAAATTGTTCACAAAATAAATAATGTCTGCGCTATTATAAAAGTCTAGTCAGCGACTAACAATGTGCAACAAGTATTTCAAGCGTGCAACGCCTGCAGATGCAAATTGCCTGTGGGCAGCAGAGAAGAGCCCAGCTTCGTTTTGTAAATTGGAGCGAGCACCGAGAGAGAGAGAGAGAGAGGAAAAAGAAGCGAGATTCTCCCACAGCCCAGTGCACTAGTTTCCCCAATGGTCATGTGGCTAGTGTTTGGGATGACAATAATGTTGTCTGCGCTTCGTTATGTGTGTTGCACACTCTTCGTTGTTGCTGCCGCCGCATTGTCATTGTCACCATAGCCATTTTGTTGCCTCTTTTTGTGTGCCTCCCGCTGTGTGGTGCATTGTTCGCTTGGGCCGAGCACGCTGCGCACATTTCCCAGAATTGACACCTTGCCTTGCCCTTCTGCTCTTGCCACGCTCTCTCGCAAGATTTTGCTACAGTTTCTGTGGCCGGCGCGCCAAGTTGTCTGCCGTAGACGGGTGAGTGCAATCTTTGCAGCACATTCATCATTCCTTTTGCCTACCATTGAAACAATTCTCTCTCTCTGTTTCAGCCTCGTTCTCGCAGCCAGGCCAGGTGTTTGCCCCAGGAATTTCAATTTGCATAAATTTGGTGCAGATTTGCGTACAATAGGACACAGCAACAACAATAACAACAACAACAACTGCAGGCAGGCTGGCAGGCAGGGACAAGATAAGACGTTGGCCTGAACAACACCCACCTTGTACCTTCGGCATAATAATGATCGATGCTCATTGAGCCGATCTGCTAATAAAGATGTTTACCTGTTGCTACCAATCGTTGATGCATTGCAATATTCGTTATAAGGAACAATCGTACATCAGCGAGAACTTTGTAAATATGCAGAAATCAATCAAATACCAGTTTCTTTTAAATATGTAAAAAATAGTAGAAAAAGAATAAGGAAGTGAGATGAATTGCTTATAAGCTGCATCTCGACTAGTTTAGTTTTTTAAACTTTAAACATGAACTTATGTCTATTTAGCCCAATCGTTATACTACCACAATAGCATTTAATTTCGACGATAACTTTAGCCAGCAATAATTTCAAATCAAGCAATGAAATTAAATTTTATTTTAATTAATCAGCATTTTACAAATATACACTGCATGTTCAAAAGTAAGTAATGCATATGAGAGAAAGTCAATTGTTCTGTTGGGCTCTAATAACTTGTACAAAAATCCTTGCAGCGACATCAAATTTGCCAGCTGTGCAATGCCAGATGCTCTACCAGAAGTACCACCAACTGATCCTTAATGTCAAAGGCGTGCTAGGACAGCGTTAATACACCACCTACTGCTACCGTGGAGAGGAAACAAAAGCAAGCCGCAGGGAAAACAATGCGCAGTTTCATTAGGGATCGCCTGCCAAGGACTTGCTTTGTTCAAGGACCTAAGCTGTGCGGCACAATGCTAAACAGACTTGTATGGCTTTCTAACGAGAAAGGAAAGGAGTAGAGAGAGAAGCGCAGGAAGTCGCAGCGTGAGAAACCAACAGGTGTGGTCCAATGCATTGAGCCATGTAATGGAATGGACTGACTTATCTATCCATGTAATGGAATGGCAGTCACATCTCTTATCAGGCCATCGCTTAGCACCTGCGTAACATCTTGACCAGCGGCAAACAGACGTATAAACAAATAAACCCATTTATGTGCTTGTGTTAAATATGCTCATGTCAACGAAAATCACGATCATCACAACCGATGAGAATTTTGAAGCAGCAGCCGTCGTCATTGGCAAATAACAAACAAATTCAGGTGCTAAACGTGACGTGCGTGTCTAAATGACATTTCATTTATCTTTCATGTGGTTAGCCACAATCGACAAAGATTTCAAAGTCGAATCCGTCGACAGACGGTTCTTCGTGCTGATATTTGTTCATCATAGTCCAGCCATATTTACCAACTCAACTTGGCGAATGCTCAACAAGTGTCTGCGGTTCTATTTACGTTGACCTCAATAACAAGATAACAATTATTTGTGATAGTTCGAATTGTGTGCGTTACCTAATGGGTTATCCTTAGGAGAGGTCTGCCAGATAGCATAGAGATTGCGATATTTCAAGTGTTTGTTTAATATTTTAGAAGCTGTTTGTAATGTGTATTTAAACAGCTAAAATTTAGATTACAATGCATAATGAAATTCCTTTTAAGATTGTTTACTGATTTCGAATTTATATTTAATTATATTGGAAGACAGAAAATAAGTAAAATCGCATTCAGAAGTATACTAATTATAATCTATTTTAGTTTAAGTAACTTGACTATAAATTTTAAGACAATAGATGACTTCTTTAAAAATATTTAAAACTTGTTCCAATGACTGATCTAATATTTTTTCAATTTTATTTGATCTTTCAAGCTTACAAATTTGCATTGTATGTTATGCTAATCAACTGTATTCTGATTCAATTAATTTTAAATGAGTCTAACATGCTATTTGGATAAAACATGAATTTCATTAAGAACATCAGCTGATCTATGTACTTGAGGTAAGCGAACAACTCTTGTGTAAATGCTCCGTTCAATTTCTGTCTGATTTTCCTACAGTTCCTGCTTCAAAGGGCTTCCCTCATGCCTGAGGCACATGCCAATAGAGACACAGGCTATATTGTGTTGGCAGCAGGTCGACTTATGTGCCTACGTTGGATCAGACAGCACAAATCCTGGAACAAAGGACAACTTGGCAAAAAAAAGAGAAGAGCAGAGACCGAAGCATGTTTTTGCCTTTGGACAGGTGATGAACGTCTTTGTGTTCGTCGAAATGCCACACAGCGAACAGAGATGAAGTCAGCAATAGGACCTGTGCCTAGACAACGCTGGATAAGATGCCTATCGCTATTTCAATTCCTATTATTCGCAAAAAAAAAGAAAGACAAAAAACAATAGAGATGTGCACACAAAAGCGGGCAGCAGGGCAGCTGACAAAAATCTGAAGAGATGAAGATGCCATTAGAATGCCAGCACGCCTGCCAGCTGCTGTGCTGGCTCCCTGACTCATGATCAGGATCAGGAAAGCGAAGCAGGCCAAAGAATTGGCAAGGTGCTTGCGTCATGCACTGGCCTAGATCGAGGATCGAGTGGCAAGGCAACAGGCAAGGTGGTCTGGGGTCTGGCCTTTGCCTTAGAGCGAACTGTCAACATAAATCTGGCTTAAACATTTTCTATATACATTTTATACAGATTGTCATAATTCAGAGTGGAGAGAGAGCGCGGCTTATAATTTTTTTAATTGATTGTGAGCGGAAGTCGGTGAGCAGTGAGCGATGCTTAATGCTGCGCTATACCTATTATTAATTGCCATAAATCTTGATACAGATCGAAAATGAGCTCAAGCTGCAACTATGGCTTTAACCCTTCATTAGAGCGCGCTTTGATTTCTCGACTCTCGTTTCTCAGTTCTCGTTTACTTTTCGTCAAATTATATAATGATGGCCAGCCTACTCAGGTGCTCCGGCTTTGGCATCGGACGTCGGCCCTCGGCTTAATCTCGAGTCCTGGCCACGCCTCGCACACGTCGCACACCTTTTGTTTGCCTGCGTGGGTGTGGCACGCAGGCAGGCCAAATAAAAGCAATCCTTTAGAGCCTTTTGTGCCGACTGCCGACGCCGCCGCCGCTTGCCGACCACTTGACAGTTTAACCAAAAATGCAAACCGTTGAAATTAAGTTAAATAGTTTCTTGTTAAAGGAAACCCTTTTCGAGTACCGTTTCGTTGTTGCGCACCTGCCAAATGATTAATCATTTTCGTTTGTTTGTGTGTGCCCCGAAACCCGTCTGCCTTTAACACCTTTGCACTCTCTACCTCTTTCCTCCCTCCGACTCTCCCTCACGCTGTCTCTGGCTGTTAGTCGCACTTGAGCCAAGCGTCTTTCGTGAGTTGATTTTTGTTTAAATGCTAAAAGCTCATCAATTATACGTCATGCATCTGTCTTTTGTTGTAGGGGCTTGTTGCACCGTTGCAAGGCGCCAAAGGTCGCGCTTTTCTCTTTTCCATTTCGTTGATGTTCAGCCTCTAATCATGTCCATCAATTTGATGAGCCTACATCTGGGTTATGCATGTAGGTGAGGAGTCTCTTAAGTGAATGCCTATCTCAAATAGCGAGACGAGCGTCTCCTAAGTTTGCTTTATTTCCAATGTGGGCGGTCCCCGCTGTGCATCTGCTGCTTGGCAACTTTATGCTCTATGCTAGACTTAATACGTGCAACTCCTCAAAATAATAGATTTCATTTTCATTACAGCTGTGCTCCACTTCAAGACCACAGAGATTGATGCCCGATAAACAGATAGATAGAGACTTTTACACATATGAAGCAACAACACTGGCATTTTATTATTTTAAGTTTTCTTTTTTCGGTTGATCTTAGATTCCTTTAAATTTATTACACCAATAGTAGAAGTTTCTCCTCAAACTGTATGCTATAAAATGCTATGCTGAATTCTTGGATTATTTGTCGAAGTTATTGAGTATTTAGCCAACTTAGTCTGTATACGGCAAATCCTTATTTTTGGATGCAAAATATTATAATCAATAACCATTAATGACTTCTACTATTTCTATTTGAATTATTATTGTAATTAAATTCCAGAATTATCTAACATATGTAATATTCAATTCCACCTTGTATTTGTATACATTTTTCTTTTTATATACTATAATCACACCGAATTTAATGCCTTTATGATTAGTAAATATATTCTGAATTTTCGCTTGCACTTCTAAGCTAACATATATTTTATTTTCATTAAATTCAACTATCAACCTTAGTCGAAGTTAAGTATTTGCGCCTTTTTGGTGCATACAAATTGCTTTGTCTATACGAATTCTAATTGATTTCTTTCTCCAGCATTTCAGATGCCACTTCAGCAGCAATCTTTCAGCGCGCGCAGTCGCAATGCATTGTCATATCCATTGACAGACAGAAATGTGGATGCACTTTGGGCGCATGCGCAGATGTTTTCCACCAGCTGAAGCCAGGATTGCCGAGGATTTTCATTAGTGGCGACGCGCGCTCGTTTCTGGAATTTAAATAAATAAACCAACAAAGAGTGTGTGTGCACATGCACTCGCAGTTGCTAAACAAAACATGACAACGCGTCCCAAATGATAATTGAAAGGAACAAGCGGAGCGCGTGTAGTCTATAAATCAACGTTTGCTGCAGGATAATGCAGACAAGAGACAGGAGACCGAGAGTGTTGAACACTAATTTGAATGACGATGCCGCATCTGCAGCAACATGCATTTTTCGCTTGAATGCAATTGCAAAGGGAATCGAGATCCTTGGTAATGTGAGGCAGAGGCAGCGCACCTGGCTGTGATTCGAGCGCGGCCCGAAGAACTACTTAGAAGCGCACGTTTTGGAGCAGGGAACAGGTTGTCTTGGCAGACATGGCGACCTACAAGCCAGCCGAAAACCAGCTTCATAGCGGCAAAAAATTTACAATATTAAAATTTTATTATAACAGAAAAAACGACAACGACACAGACGATGACGATGACGATGACAACAACCTCCCTTTTGGACGACGACACAAATCAGATCAACCGTTGGCAGCGTGCTGAACTGGCATGAACCTGCCGCCAAGTGGAGTCGAGTTGTGGTACCGTTGTGTGGCTGATGTTGCAACATCGGCCCCCCTCCCTGCCATTGAGCTTCAGCTGGTGGCACGAGCTTAATGTTGTCGTTATACATTTTACAGGTTGACGACGACGACGATGACGACAACGACGAGCAGCAAACTTTTGACTGCACAAATTCCTCTCGTTCTCGCTCGCTCTCCATGTGGGCTTGTGGGGGGCGTGCATTCAACACATCCGTGCAACCACAGGCCATGCACGCCGCCGCCGGCGTGTTGCACTTTTTTCGCTGGCCCCAAACAAAGTGCAGCCCAACAGCTATTAAGTTGCGCCCCCCTTTTTGCATATGATATTTTGGTGAGGCGCAGAAACTGACGACCAACGGCTGGCGACGGGTTATCGTCCGGTTTATGGTGCCATCGCCGCGTCATGTTTATAAAGAAATTCTCTGCTCCACAGCATAATACGAGTAATTTTCGTTGGCCAAACGTGTCGTCAATGCCGCCGCATTCGTCGCCTTGCCCGCTGGACATCGGCAACCTGACGTTGCCTTGCTGTTTATGTTCTTATAATGCGATGCTACTTGTTGAGCACGACAGCAGCTCAATATTTGGGCAACTGCCGATCGAATTATGCAGATATCATTAACGCATATAATAGCTGTTTGGATACGAGAGACATCAATCATCATTCTGGTAATGCTATGTATTTTATGACAATATCGTTTCAGATAATACAAAGCAGACATAATAATGCTAAGTGCGGCATATTAGAAAAAGAAGACTGCAATTCGAAAGCAGACAATGTCTCCTGAAAATTATCATAATATAACTATATTTCAATGCAAACAGAATTAATTAATTGCAAGAAACTGTAGTTAGAATAAATTGGATTCTACTCTTCGAAATGTCAATTCTGGGTTGTCAAATATTTTGTAATAACATCATTAAAGAAAGCAAATAAAACTAGAAGATGAGTTTTGAAGCATATTATAAATTTGAATACAAAATTTAATACTATCATTGATAAATCTAATCATTTATAGAGAGAGCCAGGACTTAAAAAAGAATATAAATTAATACAAAGAATGCGAAAAACAACCAAATCTAGATCTCTTAAGTATAAGATTGTATAATTTGTCTCAAACTCAAATCATAGATATCAGTAAGAATCTAATTTTTGGTAAAAATAACCTGCAATCAGAGAGAAAAGAATGCAACACTCGGAAATGTTTTATGTTTTTGTGACATTATTGAAGGAAGCATACAAAAACAAAGCAGTTCCTGTTAGGCATTTTGGCTGGAACAAAGTGTGTTCCGAGAAGCAAAAACCAAACGGAAATGCGATGCTGTAAAAATAAATTAAAAGTGCCATCACAAGGGCAGAGGACAATAACTGAGATTGTAGGTGTTTTTTTCGGCAATTGTCTGTTGCTACTGCTACCAAAGCAAGACAAGACAAGACAAGGCGTGTCATTGCAGACTTCCGTTCGATCAGGTTGCAGGTGTGTTGAGTCTTCTTAATAAGCAGGCAGAAAACTGGGGCTTGGAAAATTGAAACATTAAAGAGCGCTGTCAGCCATTTCCATAGGCCAAAATGAATCGTTTCCTTTCATATTTAAATCGCAAGGCGGGCAAGCAAGCCAAACAGTTTCAAATGGCCCACACGCCCACTTAAGTGGCAGCCGAGTAACTGAGCAGAGCAGAGAAAAACCAGTAGCCAATGCCAATGCAGCTTTGGCAGCGAGGGCAATCGAAATCAACGTCGTCCACACATCCTCATCATCGTCGTCATCATGAGCGTAGTAATAGTTGAACATTTAAGCTAACAACGTCTCAGGCTGCCACGTCAAGAGATTGATCATCGCAGGCAGCCTCAGCCAACAAACTCATCCATTTCGCCCAATCAGCCACACCCACAAAAGATGCAGCGTCGCCTCGCGCTGAAGTGGCAAACACAGCAATAACAACAATTAGGCGGCAAGTGCTCGACTAAGAGTTGCCCTCTGTGGCAATCAGTAAAGTTTCGCGCCGTTGCTCGCCTGTTATGCCCCATGCTGCCAGTGCCCATCAAGGGTATAACAACAAACAGTGGCCCATGGCGTTGGGGCTTCCGTTTTGGGCCGTTGCAAGGTGTGTGGCAAGCAAACGGTAGCTGCCATCGCCACTAAAAGCACAACAATTGGCAATTTCATTTGGCTGCGCCCCAAAAAAGACGCAGTTCTCCTGCAGCCATCCAGCCGGCAACAGGTACGCAAAAGGTGCCCCAGGTTGTGCTCCTTGGCTGCCTCAAACTTTCTACAACGCTGCCACATGCTGTGGCAGCAGCGCAGATCTATGAATGGAGGCAGTCGACTCGTTGCGCGTTCTCGACTCGACTCGCGGTGCTACATCATCGTCAATGTGTGGCAGCGGCTGCAGCAGCAGCAGCAGCAGCGACGCCGTCCACAACGTCAACTTGTTGCAATTTCGATTTCCTGTGCGCCGACGTTTGACGTTTGCCGGGTCACCTTGCCACGGGGAGACGCCGCGACTCGCGGGACACTGCTGCATTCGTAATTGCTCTGCCGCAACAAAATTTCCATATGATATTTATTCGCTGGAATATGCCTACAACTCACTGACTAACCCGTCCTTCCTGCTGTCCGCCTAGTTACGCCCGCGCTTCACGCAACACTCTGCTTGCCATACCCGCTACCCATACCGTAGAAGAGTGTTATAAGATGGTGACAAGAGGGAATGAAAGCATCTAGAAGGAATCACATCTGATCCTATAACAGCAAGAAATTGTTTTTATTGTATTTGGAAATTTTTCACTATTTTCTAGGCCAATACAAAATCTTATTGGTTCTTGATGATATAGCCTACTTAGAAATATATATTTAGAAACTCATCAAGGACATCATCTTATTTTTATTTAAATAAACTAAAGATCTCAAAAATAATAGCAATGACATACAAAGTATTTTAAAAATTAAATAATTTTATAACTTTAATGTAATAAAGTATTCTTTTTAATAACGACTGTTCAAAAACATAATTCATTCTACTTGTTTTTAATAGCTCTAGATTTCATACAATATTTTACGATAATACTATATAAATGATTTCTGAAAGTTTGTTAACGATCGGCAAATAATCTTTGCAGTTAAAATTAATTTAAACTATTTAGATTTTTTCACAGCCGTATCAAGGAAATTCAATGTTAAACTTACAAGTTCTGTTAAGAAATGATTTAGCAGTTCTGAAGGTGTTAACAGTACAAAATCGCTAATTTAAAAACGACTATATTATAAAACAATTATATTCTCTAGAAATGGCTAGCGGGTACCTCAAAGTCGGACACTTTCGACTCCTGTTTTTCAACTTCTTCTTCTTGCTGTTGTCTATTTGACACTGCGCAGGCGGCGAGGATGCACTGCAAGCAGCAACAGCGAGAGCAACAGCATCAGTGTGTGGGTGGTCGCCAACTCCAAGTGCAGCTTGGACTACAGCATCGAATGCGTCGTCCGTCCGTCCGTCTGTTTGTCTGTCTGGCAGAGTCAGCTTGTGTTCGCATTTTTATATCCATTTCCATTTGGCAACTGCAGCCAGCGTCTGCCTCTCTTCTACCTTCTATGAACTTTGTCGATTTTAGTTTTTTATTATCTGGCTGGCATTTTAGTTGAATTGTTAGCTTAGTTTATGTGCTTTGGCTGTCTCTGCCTGGGGAGGATTATGCAAGTTGCACTTTTCCAATTGCCAATCTGCATTTCTAAATGCTGACTCTTGAATTTGGCCCCATTGACGACGACGTTGCGATTGATGCACTGTGCACTGTGTTATCGTTAATCATTTGAAATTGCGCATTGCAATCGTTGCTGCAGTGTTGGAAGAGTTTGTAGACAATCAACGATAGTTTTTGGCAGCAAAAGTTATCGCTCCACTCTAGGCGCGCTCTGTTATCGATATTCAATCAATGCAGTCTTTCAAAAGACAACTTGAAGAGGCAAGACTTAATTTTTAATTTGCTGCAAATTTAGTTGTGTCTCTGACAAAATACATTGTGCACCTTGCATTAGATAATTAACCAGAGGAAGTCTATAGCCCGCAGCAACCCCTATGTAAGCCAAAGAAAGAAAAACAATTTACAAGCTAAAAAGCAGCGAGACACGCATAAAAAACACAACACATAATTAGGTCAACGCCTCGTGAGTGCAGCAGCAACAACAACTGACGGCACGCGTAATGAACCTGTTCGGGAGCAGGGCAACACTGGCGACACTGCAACGTCTGCTGACGGCAAAGACGAAAGCCGCTCGCCGCTGCCTTGACCAGAATTTCTAATATAATATGTTTGCTAGGGGTAACAACAACAACAACAACAATAGCAAATGTCAAAACACACGAGCCAGGTAACATAAATGCAGTCGGGTTTAATATGCAGCCCAAGCACCAAGCACCCTCGTGGCTGGACTGGACTGGAGGACTGGACTGTGCGCCGTCCTTTTGGGCACCGAGAGTCAGCGGTGCGCGGAAATGTGCGGGACAAGACGGCAGACAGCAAACGGGCGACTGTCGCGCGCCGTTGTTTAATATCCGCTTTTGCCCCCGTCCCATTGTTGTTGTGTTGTTGTCCTAGTTGTAGCATTCCGTCAGGCGCACACAATTTGAATAATTAGTCGCTCGTGGCAACACCGACCGACCATCAACCACCTTCTTTTAGCCACATTCCTGTGCACTTTGCATAACATGTCCTACCACGTCCTGTCCTGTTGCAGTCGTGTGGGCAGGTTGACTGCGCACTGGAGAGGAACAAGTGCCAGTGCAGTGGGCTGTTGGCTGTTGGCTGTTGCGGTCAGTGGTGATGCAGTCGACCGGTAAGGATCATGCTGGCATCTGTTACTTGGCCACTTATGCCACTTGATGCGTATATGGCTGAAAGGTGCAGGCGCGTGCCTCGCTTGTCTTGCTAACTTTGCTCTACAGTCGCGACAGCTGCTTAAAGTTGATGTTTTCTTGCACTTACAGCAGCTACTTGAGCGTCATAAGCAGCCTGCAGATGGAGGTGTCTAATGAGCAGTCCAATGAGGAGGCTATGCAAGTTCCTAATGGAGTGGCAATGGATGCGTCTAATATGCAAACTAATGTAGAAGTTAGCTCACAATCTAATGCAGCAGCCAATGAAATGGTCGGCCAGAAAGTTGACAAAATAGTCGGGCAGAAAACTGATCAAGAAGTCATACTGGATAATAAACTGAGTCAGAAAGCTGATGACAACAATAACTGCGAGAAATTAGTCAACCTACTGCCCAATGAGCAAGCTAAGCTGGCGATCAACGAAACAGTCGAGCCCAATGAGGACAACGATGCGGAGCTGCACTACGAGGTGCCCATGCGACACTATGCCGGCAAGTTGCTGCTCATCACGGAGCTCGTGGTGCCCGAGAACAGCGAGGAGCGACGTCCGTCGTACTTTGATCGCAAGGGCATTGAGCAGATGCTGCTCAAGTACAGCAAATTGGAGAATCTGCCGCGTCAGGGTCCGTTCAAGGAGGAGCTGGTAGATGGCATATTGTCCGCCGTGGAGACGTATGCCAAGTACATGGTGAAGTCGGTGATTGAGCTGTGCGAGCATCGCACTGGCTATTGGCTGTACAACGATCCGCGCTGTGTGATGCAGCACGATATGCGCTCCACGATGATGTTTCTCAACGATCGCGAGGCAGCCGATTTTGGAGGCATGGACGATGAAGCGCCAGGGCATCGCAGGTAAAGTCAAGCATATAAACTCAGATAGTATTAAGAATAACAATTTCTATTGCTAGTCGTTGGATGAAGCTGAAACGCAAACATCCTGGCAGCAGTTCGCTGGAGCACGAGATGCGCTTGGAGTCGACTAATACCACAGCGCTGTTGGCGTTGGGAGGACGCAAACCAACAGCCAGCACAGCGCGCATTGGGGTTGGAGCTGGGCCTGCGTTGGCATTGCCACCACGTGCGCCGCCATTGCGCGCCAAGCGTGTGATTGTCAAGGATATCATACAGTTCATGGAGAACCACAAGCGCTATGCCCGATCGCAGTTGCTCTACGAAGCGTACTTGACATACAATTTGTAGAGCAAGCGAGGAACACAAAAACTCTCGTACAAATTGTAGTTCAATGAACTTCCTTTTTAGGGAATAAATCCGAACAAAAGCCCAAGGAAACAGGTGGTGTGTCCTTTGTTCAATTGCTGCTGCTGCTGCTGCTTCAACTGCTGCGCTGCACTTGGCATTTTGAATGGAGCGCTCGCTTCGCTTGGTTATTCATGTATTCCACACATGCACTTTGAACTTTTGTGCACTGATTGCAGACGGTCGCAGACGACTCGGTTCTGGGTACTTAAAGGAATATCCGGCCAGCAACCGCGCAGACAGGAAGCATATGCGCATTGAGCATGCGCTCGCTAGTCGCCAACTGCCAACTGTCGATTGTCGACTGTCGGTGTCGCTTTGCTTTTGTGTAGGAAACGTGATCTTATCGTGCCGCTCATTATGTTAAGTGCTGGCAATAAAATCAAAGCGTCTTCCAATTGAACTTCAATTGAAGCCGTGCGCCAAGACGCATTACACAATTATTTGGGCCCTCACGTCGCCTCGCAGGTCGAGCGTGCGTGCGTTTGGATCGTGCCCCAAGTCTGTGCCGCAGTTGCAGTCGACTATCAATTGCAGTAGCATTAATTTTCATGTAATTGTTAGTACTTCGGTATCGGCTAGAAGTGTCTGATGGCTCACGTCTAATTAGCTATGCAACAGCGTCGCAGCTAAAGCCAAACAAACTTGCAACCGTTTTGTCGGCAAGTCCAAAAGCAAAGCTATTCAAGTGTCGTCTATATTCTAGATCGAGTTTTTCCATACGACAGTAGAATGAAAAACTTTACCTGTAAATTAGACTTTCCTTCTCAAAGTATTGTTTGTCATCTGCAGGAGTGTCAGCAGTTATTTAACATGCCCAAACATTATCATTTAGAAATGCTCTAGTCAACGTAATATTTTCGGCATAAATAAATCAATCGGATTTATGATCTGTATCTTATATATAACAGCTTTCATTGTAGACTCCACTTTATTGTGAAGCGTAATTCCAATTTTATAGCCTACTTATATAAATCATATATTTTATTTTATTTTTTAAAGTACATTTGAAGGTCTTCAGTCAATCTAGAAACAATTGTTAAAAATGCACCCAAGAAATCCTCTACTCAACATAATATTTTGTACATAACCCATTTGATTTATGATCTGTAACTTATTTATTACAGTCTTCACAACATTGTGTGGCGTAATTCCGATTTTATAGCCTACTTATAACATTATTATGCCATGTCACACCACACACAATAGTTTGTATGTAAACTGTACTTTTAATCCCGCATAATGGTTTGTTGTTGGATGAGCATTCCTTTTTTGATAACTAAACAATTTCGGGGCACACCTGTCTGTAAAGCTAGCCTAGCCACCCCTATGTTTTAGGCCCCGTTGCCTAAGCCAACATGTTGCAGTAGTCCTACACACAGTAGATATACTATTTATTCCTTTTTCAAGGACCCTCTTACAGCTGCTCTATCGGTATGGTTTTGGGTGCTTGCGCTGTCAGGCGTAAACTTGACAGGTAGACAGGAAAAGTTCTGAGTGGAAACCACCCCCAGTAATGATAAAAAACGAAAAGGGCAACGAAACTATCGCCACTTGAGTGTAGATCACTTTTCCGGCCGGAAGGAGGCGACTTTATATGGCATATATAGGAGAATGCAAGGTGTATTTGCACAAGGCAACTCACAACTCACCCCACAGTCGATAACGATCCGTTAGGGCGCAGCGCGTTGTTTGCTCAGCAAAAGCAACAACAAAGAGTTGCTTTTGTGGCATGGAGAGTATGGAAAATGTTGCACCTTTTTTGCATAAGGTGGTCGCCTGTTCCGTTTCGATTCGCTCAAGAAGTGCGCGACCAGCAGCTGTGCCAATACTGTATTTGGACTGTGAAGCACCTTTTCATAATGCCCATTTGTTTGCCTCGCCAACTCGAGCTCGGAGCCGGATAAACCTTACGGTGAATTGTTGTTGGTGGATCGATTGTGATTGTCGCTCCGTCTCGCATTTCATGTGTTGCATTCTATTTGCTCACTTGTGAGCTGCGATAAAGTGTTCGTTATTTTTGCTTATTCAAGCATTTATTTGTGGCCTAGCTAAAAATATTTTTGAACACGATACAAATTATTTTTATCGAAGTTCGACATCCTGACATTTGCCACACGTTGCATGCAGCCAAGTCAACTTTTTACAGGCGATTTCTAAACAAATGAGTAATTTCGAATGACGCAGATTTCAGTTTAGAGATATTACAAGTATGAATCAGGCAAAGGTGCAATTTTAGAACTTATTATTGAATTCAGCAAAATTGATTAAATCACTTTCAAAAGAAATTGCTACCGCACAAATATTAATATTATTAAATAATATTATTAATTCCGTCAAAAAATTCAGATATCTTTGTGAGAATCAGCAAACAAATATTTGACCTACTAAAAGTGGTCTTAAGAAAAATAATGAGACTAATTAATTATTTACTATTCTTCAATAAAAAAATGAATAAAATATGCTTGAATGTAAATTAAATCGTTTTGCTTTTCATATAACTGGCCTTCTAAAATATAATTCGATTTCTTTAAATTATGTTTATAGATTTGCCAGTATAAATAAGCCACGTCTTAATTCAATTAAAATAATTATAATTTAAGATCTACATTCCTTTATTCATTAGTCAGTTTACTGCTGGAATTCCTGAATCTATAAAAAGATACTTGAGATGCTGAGTACAAAAATGCAATTCTCTTGTCTAGGCATTTTATAGCCGCTATTCTCCAATGAAATGCCGAAGCATTGCCCGTTGAATTGATTTTGGATTGCCTTTATTTTGTTGTAAGTTAGTTAATAAAGTTAAGCTCCTCCCATGGACATGTTAAGTTTCACTTGCTGATGCAATTTGCTTCCTCATAAAATATCAGCTCCGTTTCTAATCTGCGCCATATGCTCCGCCTTGCCTTGTGCCTTGCCTGGAGAGCGCTGCTCGCTCGAGACTCACAAAGGAGTCATAAAAACAAAAACACCAACAGCAAAAGCAACAACTACAGAAAAAACAGAAAAACTATCGACACGTAACGATTTGTGCCGCTTCGAGACGTGCTGGCGGCTGCTGTTGTTGCCGTTGCTTCGACTGTTGCGTATTACGGCGTCTTACAGCGAAACCGAAATCCGTGCACAGCCCCCAAAGACAATATTTATGGCTTTATTAACTTCAAAACGCAACAGCAGCAGCGGCAGCGGCAGCAGCCGGCAACAAAGTGTTAAGCCAGGCCAAGGCGATGAAGTTGTGTAAATGAAATTAATCTTCAATAGACACAGGGCAATAAACGAGCAGCAGCAGCAGCAGCAGCAGAAGGCGTCTATATACCCCAACCCCATCTCCAAGAGCAACTCCATCCCCACAAGCATATTCACAACCACATGCACATCCACATCTACATCCACTGGCGACTGCCATTAGTCATTAAACAATTTTCCACTGAAGCAGCCGCAGCTTCAACTGGCAACTGGCAACTGCAGCATCGACTGTTGCTGCTGCCGCTGCTGCTGCGTATTTTGTCAGGTGTCATAAAAACCGAATTTATTGCGCATGCGCAACCGATGTTCCTCCACAGCATCCATGGATGCCGCATTTTGTTACAGTTTCCAGTTTTATTATTTAATTTTTGTGTTTGCTGCAGGACTATAAATCACGGTGCGTGCGAGTTAAGGTGACAGCACTTTAGGGCACATAAACACACATAAACCCGAGCAGGTTGCTGGAATTTTAATTAAATGGATCACGAACCCAGCCCCGGCCTGCCCATAAAACCAAAACTGTCAGTCACAAAGGATGATGATGACGACAGCAGCGAGAACGACTTCATAACTTGCTCATAATCGATACTAAATCGCCCAGCGAGATTAAATTTAAATAATTTATGTGGAGCAAGGGGAAATCAAATTTAAATATGTTGGCGATTGTTTAAAAATATGTATGTCCCTACATTTTTAATTAGCATATTTTAAATTAATAATTTATTTGCAGTCATTTATTTGAAATTTTTCACTACCTGATTCTATAAATTTTGTCATTTCCTAATTTTGTAGTTATTTACCTTCTGTTAATAGTGGATTTTAGTAAAAAATAAATAAAGCACAGCTTGTAGAGAATTGAATTTCATCTATTGGAAAATTACAAATTTGTATTAAAGTTCATAAATAACAAACTTAATTTTTAACATTCATGCAGATCAGAAGCTCTAGCAATTTAAATCAGAAGTTGCATGTTTACCACGTCTTTCAAATTCAAACACTTCTTCTGGTCATATTTTGGTTTATTGCCAACCAATTTAAACGTAGAAATGCCAAAAAAAAGAGAGAAGTAAACTGAAATCATATTCATTGCAAAATTCACACGCTCTCGCCTGCGGGTGTTCTCCGGGCACATCGCACTGAAAAGGCACGTAACGTGTACGAATCACTCGAACTGAGACTGAGTCTGAGACTGAAATTGGGATTGCACTTGTTCCCACAAATTCCAAGGCATAGGCAATTTCCATGAAGCAAACAACGAGCAAAAATTTCACACTCTTGCATACAAAAGACTAAAAAAAAAAAGAAAAAGAAACAGACTACGACGAGGACAACAACAACTGCAGCAGCAGCAGCAGCAACAGCAACAAAACAGAAAAGAGAATAAAAAATGGTAAACGAGAAATTTGTACTGTCGAAATGCCACTGAACTGAGTCGGTCGAGTGAATGGAACCTGCTGGGAAACTGGCCAGGGAACTGAGACAGATCACAGATCGGAGCCATCAGCATAATCAACAAGATCACGCATCAAACGAGACGACAGCGGCATAAGAATGCAAACATTAAGAGATTTTATGCGAGTTGTTCACATGCCAAAAAGGGAAGCACACACAAACACACACACTCTCTCACACGCAGAGAGACCGCAGGCAGGCGGGCAAACAAACAGGTACACAGGACGATTATCCTGTCATTCACTTGTTGCGCACAGCGCACAGTACAAAACCCGACAAAATACACGAGCAGAAATGAGAAGGAATTAAGCGAAATGTATCGCAGACACACACAGCCACAAACACAGATGCAGATACAATTCACCTCCAGGTAGATCCAAAGTTTCCACTCTCCACAGTGCCTTAACCCGTAACCCGTAAAAAGGGTGTTTCTGCTACACTTCCTGCCCCTGTGCGATCCGTTAGCATCCACAAAACAGTTTCGGGATCTCGGTTCTTGGTAGCGTGTGAACCTGTTTCGGTTTACTCGGCTTGCCTCATCGATGCTGCTAATACCCTGTATGACTCTGTTAATGGTCATCTTAGCAAGAAACGATAGAGACACTAATTAATATAGGTGCACTTAAGTTTATACTTGAGGCATTTTTTATTTTATTATTTATTTGCATAATTGTAATTAATAAGAAGCCCTTGAGCTAAGCATCTTTACTTCTAGAAATGCCTCGCCATATTTTAATTTATTTTTGTATAAACATTCCAAAGATATTTGATTTTATTATTTTATTTTTACCATCCCATTTGATAAAGATGCCTTTGAGTTAGCTATTTATAATATTTCTGGCCTATTTTCTTCAATTGTTCATTAGAAAAATCGTTAATTTATACAGATCTTATAATTTATTTTTTAATCTTTCTATATTTGGCTCTACTACTTGGCATTTCTAACAGGGCATCTGGTAGTCTTGCACTCTCGACTGCAGTCTGCTTATTTGTATTTTTTTTAGGAAATTTTTGCATGATTTCATTTTCGGTTCGATGCTAATCTCGAGCTTTGAAATTTTGGCACAAATCGCCCGTTTTTAATAGACAACGGCCGAATTGTTGTTGCCGCTTTTGTTGTCGTTGTTGCTGCTGCTGCTGTTGTTGTTGTTGTTGCTGTTACTGTTCCTGGCCATATTTTAGTGCGCATTTCGTGTTTTTCGATAATTTATTACAGTTGCCCAATAAACGACGCTTTGGTTTTGCTTTATTTCAGCTTTTTGTGGGTCGCCGACAACAACAACGAAACTCAAAAATCGCATAAAAATAATAATAAAACTTTTTTATTGTCAAATTCGCATTTATATTTGTGCGATTAGCTTTTCAGCTTTTCTTACCTGCAATTTGCGTTCGTCTCTGATTTTTTTTTTGTCTAGTTTTCTATCAAATTTCATTCGTCACACGCAAAATAAAAGTTAAAGTTCCCACGCATTTTCAGTTCGTGATTATTTTTAAAGCAGTTCAAACGGAAATTTTCGATGTAAAATGAAATCGAATCTTATTGTTCTTTTGCCTCTTCTTGCTGCCAATCGCCCTCAGCTTAAAGGCCATGCAAATTGACACAGAAACGTGGCACTCGAGTGACTTTAAAGCATGCCTTAAAATTAAGCGGAAAAGTAAATGGAGAAAGGCATAAAAGAAAGTAGTTCTAATGAATTTGGCATGGTTACCAACTATTTGTTAAACTTCTTATTGGCAGAAATAAATATGTAAATCAATAGCTAAAGTGTAACTACATATTTACTATAAATGACTGACTTTTCTCCACTTGTTTAATAGTTAATTAACGTTAAAACAATACTACTTTCTTTTCGTGCAGGCTTGAAGCGCAGTTAAAGCCGCGTCCAATTGAGCAAGTGACGGCGACAACTTGCCACAAAAATGACATGCAAAGCAGTTGTCATTATGATGCGGGCAAAAAACAAAATGTAATGCATTTAAATAAACGTATAAAATGAAATTGTTTAAATTGTTGGCCATAAATCAGATGCTCAAGACAAGGGAAACGGCAACGGCAACAGCGACAGCAAGTCACAATTTTGCGCTCGATTTCACTGCTCAAAAACTTCACCTGTTCGCTGAGACAATGGCTTTCAGCTTGGTGACAAGCTGCATGCGCTCCTTCTTGCCCCTTTGGCCCACAAGCACAACACAGTGTGTGACAAGTAGGGGCAACTCAATTGCGGCACTTGTCGCGCGACACTTCACTTCAATTGAAAGGCACAAAAAACGAAGCGAAAAACAACAGCAACAACAACTGAAACCGAAATGAAATAAACTGAAATTTTGTTCGGTCAGCGAAGTGACGACGACGCATATGATTGGATCAGTGGAGCGATGGAGCATTGGATCCGCAGCATGACATGACAGAAAATATTGTGATTTTTCACGTATTTACTGAAATTTTAAATATATTTTTGGAAACTCGCCTCGTTTCGTTGACGAGTTGTTGTTGTCGTTGTCGTTGTGTTATGTTGTTTTTTTATGGTTTAATTTACGGCACAAAGTTGACAGGCGCGTCTGCCCACTCAAAGGTTAAACGAGCCTCGGTCTCAGTCCAGTTTCAGTCAGAGACGTGCAGACACAATAAGCACTAAATGACATGACCAGAGCCAGTGCCTCCTCCAACTCCAACTCCTACTCCCAGCTACAGCTGCTGCTCCTGCTTCCATATGAGTTTGCAGTTTATGGCTTACAAGAGATTTGCTTTGCCTGTCCCTGTCTCTGTTCCTGTCCACGCATTCTGATTTAATCACAGCGGACGCCGCCTTTTAACGTATTTTTCGGCTTCATTTTGATACTCTTTCCGAGGGTATTAACATGTAGTTAGGGCGGTATGTAAGTAATAACGCTAGCTTTAGAATTCTATCAATTCTATGTTATTTAAATTAATTGTGTATCTGAAATGATTGTATCAAAATGTGGCTTCATCTACAAGTACTTTTATACTTCAATTAAATAAAAACTGTTTCTTTTAAATATATGTAGCAATCTTAATTTAATATCCTATAGGCATAAAAAAACTACTTCTTAAATATTTAAATTATTAATCTTGAATGTATGTATCTCAATATTACGATATCAACTACCTTCTTAGAGTATTCAAACTGCGCTCTTCTGCAATTCACTTTCGCGTCTTCTTTTCTGATTATCTTTATTTTATTATTTTCGTTTACGCTGAATGCAAACCATCGCCTTAATTGTGCAGAACGAAATGCTTGCTCCACTAATTAAACGCCAAAAAGAAGCAAAATAAAAAATAAATGCCTAAAAAATTGCATTTCATTATATTTCATTTCAGTTTGTTTAACAAATTTGCTGACAAGCGCGCTGACAGCGCACAACAAAACGAAAGACTTAAGCCACAAACTTGGCTGGTTCGCCACTTGACCCCAACACACGCACAATGCGTACACACCTCAATACATACAACAACAGTAACAACAACAACAACAATTTTAGCCGCTTTCCCGCCGCACAAATTAAACCGAAATTTCAATTTTGCAGTCTGCCACACACAGTGCCTTCAAATGGTTATGGATATGGTTATAATCGGCATTTGTCTTTCCGACTCAAATGCCAAAATCAATGGCCAGCAGAGAAAAGTACGAGCACAATGGCAAACCCAATAGCAACAATCAAAGACACCAACAACAGTCTGAAAACTGAAAGTTGAGATAAGAGTCGCAATTTTCGCTTGCTACCTGTTCGCATTATTTGTTGGCTGTTCCAATCGAACAATGGCAGTCTACCTCGAAATGAAGCCGTAACAATTATATTTATTACTTTCTTTGCCTCAAAAATTCTTATATTTTGCTCTTCTTTAGCAGTGGTTTTTTTATCTCATTGCGTGTGAATCTCCACGGTAGTCGATGAACGCCCACACAACATGACCAAAGGGGGGCGTTTGTTTTGGGTTTTTAAAAGGAAAATTGACAACATTTACAGGTAGCTGAGCACTTCAAGGGAATTTATAGAATAGCGAAATGCTATACACCGTATTTGGACAGGTTTTGCAGTCGTAATTAATGCGAGTATCAGGCTCGAATATTTACTATTTGGCGCCTTCTCTTAAATTTCGCATAAAAGACACTTAATTGCCTGTCAATAAAATAGTGAATAGTAACGATCATTAACATCGTTTTCAAATGCAAAAGTTGTAAAAATACGAGTGTAATCAAACAGCAAATACCATGTGCGATTTAATGATCTAGTTGAAAGATAAACTCGATTTCATCAACACCCCTTTTTCACCGATTTTTTGCACAATACGGGGAATGATAGTAAAAAACACATTTGGCCATCGCATGTGTTGCATAATTTAAGACTTTATGTGGCGCCATCTAGTGGCCAGTAGACAGCAGTGCTTAACTGCATTCTGGCCGTTCTGTTCATCAGGTTGAGGGGCTCCCGTTTTGAGTCACGTTTTAGATATCTGGCAGCGCATCTGGGGCAATTAATTTAAACGCACACTGTAATATCTCATTTTTCGAGTAAAGCCTAAGAGTTAAAGTTGGCAGCGAAATTCATAGAAGCCATTGGCCATAAACCATTGAAATGAGACGAGAGTCAGCGTGGCAACGGCAACGGCAAACGAGAGCTGCTGCCTCAGTAGCTGCATGATACTCGTGAGCTTCAGAGATTCCACTTGTTACTCCATTTACAAGTTACCAAGAATTATGATTGAGATCGCGGGCCTATCATAAAACCAACTTTATTTGGAAATTTAGTTGTAAAACGCCAGAACAGCTCCAACAAGCCAACTAACGGGGGCAAGTGCCAGGCAGACGCTTGAAGAAAACTTGTCGCATAAATCTCGACAACATTTTCATTCCATTTCGAACAACAAAAAATACCAAAAACAAACAGATCCAAACACGCCCTACGAAATTAGACCAGAAATGTTGGACAAGTGTCGTTGTGGCCAGTGGCCAAGTTTTGTCAACCTCGACTTGGACTTGCTCTTGGACCTGAACTGCAGCGGAAGTCAATGGAAAACAACCGCACGCCAGCAGCTCGCACTCCCCCCTGCCCCATGTTTTCTTTGGAATACCAAGAAGTTGGCGCGGCAATCAGACAAAGTTGTCGCCATGTCTCCGACTTCGGCTCCAACTTTGACTCCAACTCCGATTACGATTTCAATTCCTACTTGAAGTTTTGTTTTTGCTGCTTTTAATTTTTACTGGTTTTTTTTTGTGGTTTTTTGTTTGGTTCGTGCGTCGTCGTCTGTTTGGAGCACTTTTTGGGGGCTTTGGCTTTGGCGCGAGTTTGACTAATTAAAGCGCAGACTTGGGCATTTTTAATTTGTACGCTTGTAAAATGAAATTAACTTTTTTGTTTTTACCTATCTGCTCCTCTCGCTTGCACTCTGTGTGCGCGCCTCTCTTTGTCACTCCTTGTGTCTTGCTTTCTTTATTTTTCTGACTGCGATTTCGTGCAGCTTGTTTCCTTTTGAACTTTGAATGGTGCGTGTCGCTTTTAATACTCTTCGCTAAGTGTAGTGTACTTGTCAAACGATGAGTGACAAACTCGTAGTTATACCTTTTTTATTAGTTTAAAAATGAGATGAAATTCAGTTAAGACGATACAAACTTAATAAACTAAATCTTCATCAACCTGAAACTTTTAAATCTACCGAGATAATTTTAATTATTACTTTACTTTTACTTTTTTAATATTAATAACCAATAAAAATAATATTAATAACCAAGTAAAAATATTCATTGTAACTGAAATGCAAATTATTTTTATTAATTATAGAAAATCAATATCTTATTTCAAAATTGAATTAAATTAATAATTTAATTAAATTTCAACAATTTGCTATGGCAACACCAATTAAAAATTCAATTATTTAAATTCTTCATTACAATTTTATCACTTTTATTAGCTAGCTTTTGTTATAGAGTATTTCAAGTTCCGGTATCTGTTGCAATTTGAATTGTCAGTTTTTGGGTTCTTTTTATTTTTGGCCGTTGAACTGGACTTTGGTGCTTTATGGCCAGCAGTTAGTCAGTTCGTAATGTCGCCGTCTTCCGAGAATCGCACGATGAACGCTGACCTCCATAGCTCGTTGCGCTCTCTAAAAATATACACAAGCTGATACTCATGCTCATATTCATGTTCAGGCATGTTTCTGCTATACTTATGGAGCTAGTTGGCCGGTCAAATTGACGGGACCCACAAGCTACACGTTTCACTTTCAGCCACAGTCGCAGCAACAACTGCAACAACAACAACAATAATGCTGTCGACATCTTCATTTTTGGTGCATCCAAAAATGGCATCAAATTGTAAATTTGGACGTTGCGCAGGTGCAGAAGGTGCATAGGAGAAACATATGTTAACTAGCCGTATGGGGACAGGACACCAGCAAGGAGAGAGAGGGCGGAAGGAGGAGCAAGCAGGCTGGCAGGCAGGCCGGCAGGTTGCCACCATTTGTTGGCCCACGTTGGCGCAAATGTCAGGCTATAAATACCGAATTGGTATTGCAATTCCAATTGCAATTGGCCAAAATGCGTTTTGGCCCGCTACATATAACGCAAATATGGACATCTTGTTGCTGTTGTTGTTGTTGCTAGTTTAAGTCTTGTTGATGTTTGTTGTCGTTGTTGCTGTTGTTGCCAATTGTATGAATTTCGCAATTGAAATAAAGTTGCACTAAACGCACTTGGAGCGCCTGAAAATTGCCAATTGCATTTACATTTTACATTTACATTCGGTTTTGTTGTTTTCCGTTTTCCACTCGTTTATTTTGCGGATGTTTTGAACACCCTGTAAAGCAACAGAACAAAGTCGCGGAAATACTACAAATAATATATAAATATTCCTTTGATAATTAATAAACTCAGGAGCCAACAAAATTCTATTTAAAATATATTTCTAAATTACAAACTTTCTATTCAAATTTATGTTGATTAGTTGAGCAGCAACTACGCAAGTTATTTAAATTTATAGGGTATCTGACGCAAGTGCATTGGACTACCTTGATGATGTAACTTGGCAATTGTCTGTTTTGTTTGTCTGATCAAACAATTAACACACTTTTCAATGGGTTATTAATGATACTGGCATCAACTAAGCCCGCTTTTGCTAACCTATGATCATGAGTGTGAATACAACGAGTACTCAAAGTACTTTCACCCACAATGCCCAGACAATAGCATAAAGTTATTGAAAATAAAAGTTTTGCGGGCATTTGATATGGAAACAATGGACACATAAAGACAACAGACAGAGTCTCACCTGCAACGATCTTTGATGTAACAAGAAGAGAAAATTTCAATTTGAAAATGTGAATATAATGAGTGTATTCTAAGAGCCACAATCCAAACTGCAGAGATAGACAGGGGGATGAGGGAACAAATAAGTCATTTTTATTGAACATTTAGCGCAGCTAATCGATTGTTTAATTTATAGAATCTTTGAGGCATGGAATCTGAGACAATATATAAATAACTTATGGCTGGCAGTTAGGCAAGATTTATGTGCAACCTGCCACGCGTTTATCAATAGATTAGAAACGAATGCGATTCGAATCAATGGCACGATAAATGATGTGGCAACAACCAGCGAGCAGTTGCAACTAGACACAGAAGATGCTGCTGTTCAAATGCCCTCTGCTTCAGTGACTAATTCAGATGGAAATGTGAAACCAAACACCTTGTAAAAGATACGTCAGATGTTGCAACTATAATTCCTTGTCGTGATCGTTCAACATTTGACACTTTCAACTCTTCCACAGATAAATTTGAAATGTAGCTCACCTCTAGAAATCCTTACATCAATATTTTTGGCCCCTGGGGTGCGATCATAACACGTGTAGATCTATAAATAATGCGATTGTAAACCCATTGCGGCTACTCGACTTAACGCCTTTCCCCCCACAACAATACAACCACATTATTAATATGCAATCGAAATAATTTATGCATAAAATGCTTAAATTTATTAACGCCACAGATGGAAACTGCCACCAGATTAAGAGAGAGAAGGCGAGAGAGAGAATTGGGGCTGAGGTTGAGGTAGTTATGGCACATAATTCACAGCGCATTGCTGCGGGGGAAGCAGACGAGCTGAGGGGAGGGTGGGAAGGCCAACTGACACATTTCCATGTGGCATGGGGCACACAAAGATTTAGCCTCAACACGTGAGCATCGCTGGTGTATTATATTTATAAATAATAATTATGAGCAGGCAAATGGCATCGCTTCGTTCTTCTTTCCTTTTGGGGAGGGCGAAAGTGCAGCTCATAGGTGGAAAACATTTGTACACGAGTAGAAAATTTTCTTTTCTCAGGACTGTCACCTTTCAACGGAAATACGATAATGAATCCAGGCAATTGGCTTCCTCTTTTTTCCCAATGAATTGCAGTTTGTAAGTTCTTATTTATGGAAACCCCAATCAATTGGTATTATTGATGGGAACTTTGCTGATTAGCATAGCCCACAGGGGTTTGTGTCTAAGCTACATTGGAGTCCAATTGGAAATTCCCTTATGAGGGACTTTTCATTAAATCTTCGGTATTTCACACGAAATGCGGTTCAATTGAAATTCTCTTAATCTCAGCTAATATTCTCACCTGTTTTAAATTATTAATATGTTTTAGAGAATAAAGCAATTCGTAAATCGAACTCAGACAAGATATATTCAATTTGGAAACTGAATGAAAAAACGATATTTTAATGGAATTCGCCACCAAAATAGACTAAATTAGATTGTAATTTTTATATCAATCATAAAAAGTCGTACAGCCGTAAACATTTTAATAAGCTGAATATAATACTTAGCTATTTTAAATAAAGCGTCATTCCCACAGTCAATTTTGAATATTTTGCTTACCTGCAAAGATATGAAAAGAAAAACTTATTAGATAATTTGTTTATAGTTGGTATTTAAATATACATCGCTGAGTTATAGCTCTTTCTCTTATATCTTTATTAAATACCCAAGCACATAGTGCTCAGACTAATGTCGTAATATTGATCAATATAAATATGTAGAAATATATCATTGCACTGTCACTCGAATTTTCTAAGTATGATTCTTGATTAATGAGTGTAATATTGCTTTACATTCTGTACATTTGTAAGGCATTTATCAAGCAGCAAATTGGCAGCCCCAATTGCCATTTCCTATTGCCAAAACTCAACGCAAGCTAAGCGAAAGGAATCGAATTGGAGCTAAAAGCGTGACCTGCAGTTGCAATTAGAAAACTTTTGGAATGGATTTTTTGTTGGCAAATTTGCCAAAGTGCCATTCATCAGTTCTGTGCGGCAAATGAAAACATCAACGACAGAGATACAAAAAAAAAATGTAAGCTATTTGAAAAAGTGCGTGACATGTTGTGTGTCTGGTAAAGTCGAGACTTTAAGTTGGCCCAAAACGCATTTGGCACTTGGCAAAGCGGCGTGACATTTCAATTAAAATGCTAATTTTCAAATGGGGTAAAGTGAGGAGGCAGTCGAAGAGGGTAATGTTCAGAGGGGGGAGCAAAACATCTTGTTAAAGCCTGGTCCAAATGCTGCCGGCAACTATTTAGTAAAGTAAATTACTTTATTAGACTCGCTCCGTGGGCTGCAAAAGGCGTGCCACAGAGCGCTCTGGCTCTGGCTCAGACTCTGGCTCTGGCTTGTGCAAGTGCATTAATCAAGGCCCCCACACACACACATACACACACCGTATGATGTATGAGTGTGTGAGTGCGTGCTGAGTGGGTTCACACACACACAGACACATGTGTATGCAGTCTATTACACTCACGCCCTGACACTCGTGACTTTTCTAAGTTAATTTATCATATGTGCATACTCGATTTTCTATCCAATTTCGTTTGCCATCTGCTGCACTTTCTCTCGACTGCGATGCACTCGCTGCGCCATTCTTGGCGTCTCTTCAAACGGAAGTTTTAAAATAAAATACACAGGATTGTCTGCCCTTCATTTGCCACTCTCCTTTTCCACACACACAAACACACACACTCTGCACACATTTTAATTGTGACACATGACGTCGACTGGGAAAATGGTTAACAGTTTGCCTTAGAAAGCTGACAATTAATCTCTCTTCTACCGCGCTGCACTCCCCATTTTTTCTCTTACTTTCAATAGGTGGGCTTTGAATTGGGGATTAGAGAAATTATTTTCAATGTTTTTTTGGTGTGTGGGCGTCTGCCACAAAACAAGCGAGGCAATTAAGTTCGTTATCGTCCTCTTTTTTCCAGCCAGTTAATCAGACGCAACTCATGCATAATCGATAAGCAATGAACAAGTAACAAGTACCTTAAGTGTTGCTAGTGTTAAAAATGTGTCCAAAATAAGCAAACCCTTTTGGTGCTATACATTTTCTTATTCTTTAATGGGAGTTTTTTTGCCAAGCTCATCAAAAGTCGACCCAATTCTCAGTTACTTTCTGTGCAATCGACAATCGTTGGTGTTCCCATTGCAAGTACTTCGCTTGCCACATCTTGTGGCAGCAATCAGCTAATGTCTGCAATGCAGCACCGTTAAGTGCGTCAACAAATTAGCCAAATGGCCAAGAACTAGCAATAAAAGCGTTGCAGATGCAAAGCCAATTTGGCGGTCAGTTGGGCAGTTGTTGAGTTAGCAAGTTGTTGCTGCCGCAACAATGGCCCAGACACAAGTTGCAAATGCAACTGCAACTGCACAGCATGCACCATGGAGAATCAGAGGCCCCCAAACCGGCCACAAAGCGCCAGGCGCTGTCACAGTCGCAATCGCAGCATGCCACACTGACTCAAGTTGAAGTTGAAGCTGAAGCTGTAGTCGAAGCGAGCGCTGTTGCAACATGTCAAAATAAATCAATTGATTGATCTTGTTTTATTTATGTCCAATTCAATTCCGATCAATGAGCAGTGCACACGAATGCAGAATGCCAAAGTGACTGCAACAGCAAAGAAGGGGAACGCGCCACAAAAGAAGCCAAAGAGTGGGAGGGAGCGAGCATGAGCAGCAGAGAAGTGCGTGCAGCTTGCAACTGGCGCTTGGGCTGTGGCAACTTTTGCGTTTTTTTTTTCGTTTGGTATTACTTGCTCTGGTGATGGCCGAAGGCGCGCGTGCGTTAAATGATTTTCCGGCTTACAACAGTTGAAAGAGTAAGAAAAGCAAATATTGACAGGAAAAATATTGTGCAAAAAAAGTGAAATTAAATATAATTTGCATTGTTCAGTACAGATCAATATAGTTTACCTAAAATGTATATTTAAACTATTATATTGCATATGTGCACTTTACTCTTATACTTAGTAGAAAATAAATTATGTATAATTTTAATTCTAAAAGCAATTCATTTTAAATCGTTAAACATTTATTACAGTTTCTACAATGCTAAATGGACAATAAAAAAGAGAAATCTCGTTGAAAAAGTTTTAAATTACATTTTTTATTTAAAAACATATTAGAACAAATTTTAGTCTGCGATTTGTTATAAGAATGCGCCTAAAACTGTGCTACGCTGCAAGTGAATCAATCAAAACACAAAAGCGGAAAAACACAGTGCACTCGAAAGTGCACTCATAATGCAAGTCAATTCACCAATACGGTATAAGCGAATGCAATTTGAATGGAGTTACTTATTTATGAAGCCTTTCAGTCCCATCTAGGAAGCAAAAATGCCCGATGCTGTTATATGAGTATTGAATTTCCGCGCAAAAGAGCTTTGAACTCTCTCGAGAGACGCAACATTTTGTCATAATCATGCAAATATCACCTGTGCCTTATGCGGTCTCTCTATCTCTAACTCTATCTCTGTCTCGCACCATGACGCAGTGAATGAACCAACGGACATTGCATATTTTGTGATATTCAGAAAGTCTATTAAATATGTGCATGCCATGCAAATGATGTGGACAAAGACATACTACTATATATGACAAAGTCATTGGATAGAAGAGTTATGGACCGAATGAATACCCAATCCTCTCAGCAGGTCAACCGAGGGCGCTTCTGGAGGAAGAGGCCGATAGAGAGAGAGAGGTAAGCGGATGAATTGCAGTTGGCCAACTGGCAAAAGGTTTGGTTCAGTGAATGGGTCAAGCACTTGAATTACCATTTATTTGTAGGGTAACCATCGAGCCACCGGAGCTTAGCCAATTCGGTGCAGTCGACACTCATAACAAAACTAAGAAAATAAAAAAAAACTGTACAGAAAACTAACAAATGCAATTGCATTTTTTTGCATTTCATTTGGCATATCAATAAAAATCAAATAATACACAAACTGTGGGATCAATCACATTTATGCTAATTCCAACTTACATAATATGACGGGGGGTGAATGAAAGCAGAAATGCGGGGCCCCGGGAAGCTTGGGGGCGGAAGGGGGATGCATGACAAATTCAATTCAAATATTTTGTTTTGACAAATTTGAAAGAAAACGCTTAGATAAGCACCCCGCCTCCAAATTAAAGCAATGCAGCCATTGTGCAGTGAGTGGAAACTGCATTCAAGTTTTTGCATCAGTTTTTGCTTTTGCTTTATCAATTATAAAAGCAGAAATTGTTTTGTGTTGTTGCTGATCGAACGAGCACAATGAACGGGTATGTTTGGTTCTTGCACTTTCACTGCTTTAAAATGCATACCACCTACATTTTGTTGCTCGCTTTGCCTGGTCGGTTCAGTGTCCAGCTGATGCTGATGCCTTCAGTGAGGGCGATTGAACCACCGTTAAACATTCTGCATAAGTAAGGGAAATTGTTACGGGAAGACGAGTTACCGCAATGCGATGCGGATGCTGCGCGACACCACAGACCAGATACCTGGGACCACAGAGTTCGGAACGACGAGCAGCAGCCATGTGGCATGCAGAGGAGGCAATACCATCCATTGTTCTACTGCTGAATTGCAAATCGTAATCGCAATTCATAGTTCGCCTTTCGCAGTTCAGTTGCCGGTTGCCGGTTGCAATTTGCCGTTTGTTGGGGCAGGCAGCCAATTCCAGCAACAGCAACAGCAACAGCTTCAGCGTCAGCGTCAGCGTCAGCCCCATGTCGCACACAGGGTTCAATCAACCCTTTGATTCTTCGTCAGAGTCTCCAGGTTATTGACTTGATGCTACCGTGATGTACCTTCCTTCACACACGTGGGTGTGGTGTATGGACAGTGGCCTTGTCGTTTGCCCAGGTTGAATGTACCGTTGTGTCTTTGAACTCTCTGGCTGCTGCTCTTCTATGGCATAACGCAGCCGCAGCAGCCGACGCCAGCTGCGGCGTCGACGTCGCCATGCCAGACACTCAGACGACGCCAATGAATGAGACAACGAACTCCTCGCAGAGCTTGGAGCTGGGCTGAGAGATGCCGCCGAAAAAAACAAAAATAAATAAAAGCAAAGACATCTCGCCAGTCGAAATCGAAATATACCTGACACGATCTTTCGCATGCAAATCGATTTTTAGAGATCACCCGCGAGTTCGCACACACAAGAGAGCAATTAACATTACAAATTTTTGGCTGCTTGGCTGTGGCTGCCAAAAAGGAAGAAGCTGCCAATTAGCATCGTGTTGAGCCAAAGTCTTGATATGCAAAGAGCGTAGACGAGACTTGAATGAAAGCGATCACTGCATACGATGAGAGATCACAAAATCCTTGATGGCAACGTTCATTGCTCCCTCGCTGGCTCTGTTGCCAAGTCAAAATCTATCTACATTCAACAGAGTTTATTTGCGAAAGTATCAGAGAGAATTGACACTGAGAATCTGATTAAGAGTTTATCTTAATATGGCAAACATCTCGTTTAATAATTTAATTGAGATTAGCTTCAATTGAACTAATCTCAGAATGCTTTCAACGCATTCTACAAGAATCATATTAAAATAGTATAAATTTCGTATAAATTGTAGAATATTCTTAATGAGATTATGGAAGCAATAGAAAACATTTTGTTGGAAGTAAAACCGACATCTAATAATTTTAATTACAAATAAATAAATTTCCGAAATTGAAAACGAATAATATACAGTGTGTAAACAAAATATATTTTCAAGAATATGAAAATCTAATCAAATTTAAATAATAAACTGAGCTTCAGAGTCGAAACACTTTAAGTATCAATTTAATAAATAACTAATCAAATACGAATGATTGTATAATAAAGTGGAAACACTTTCAAAATAATTAAAATAAATTCAAATCTTCGAACACTTTCAGAATAATTAAAATAAACTCAAATCTTAAATGATTTGCAAAAAATAAATAATAAACTGAACGACAGTTGTGTAAGCTACTTTCTGAGCAAGAGAACAATTCTTTTCTTGTCCGCCCAATTTTATTCCTGAACCCTAATCCAATCACAACCCGTATCTGAATCTGAATCCCAATAGCGAACGCAGTGAAACTTGTTGCCAACTCCAGGTTGGCTGGCTGGCTGCTTTTGTTGGCTGCTGTTGGCCTGGTGTGGTATGGTTGGCCTGCAGATGGGTGATAAATAAATTCAGGTATTAACTTGCCATATATTTTCATTATATGCGACACAGAAAGTCGTGTTTTATTTCAACACAAGTGGATTTTAATAATAAAATGTGTCTAATTTGGTACCCACTCGACTCGGCGGCAGCAAACCTGATTGCCCAACACCTTTCCCAGTGGAGATTGCCTGCCTGGCTGCCCACTGGCCTTTTGGCTAGGTGTGAGGCAACAACAAACACAACTGAAACTGCAACTGCAACTGCAACATCAAGTTGCAACATGTATCCGTATCCTCCGTGGTACGTGCGAGGCGTCAATGCTTCATTTTCACTGTCATCTTAAGTTGATTGCAAGTTACGAGCGTGTTGACACCAACAACAACAACGACGCCGACGCCGACGACGACTGCATAAGAACTGTGTGCCGCACTGCAACGGTAACGGTAATTGTTGGCGTTGCATGCGTCTGTTTTGAGGTTACGTTCAGGGGTTAATACCTCACTGAGCTGACTGTCGAAGAGGTTAGGCCCTCTCTCTGTCCGCTGGCCCAACGCGCGGGCGGCTTATTAATCAGAGCACTCGTTGCACATTGCTCATTGCACAACAACACAAGGGGCAAAGCAATCGGTGGCATGTGGCATGATTCATGCTTAATTGGCCCCACACTGCAGCGCTGCAGCCCGTGCAAATCTCACCCAGTTGTCAATTTCACAGACAACACATTTCAATCAAACTTTGCTCTGCCATAAATAAACCAACAACTGGACAGAGCCTACAACTCAGCCTGCCTCCCCAGTCAGTGGTGGCAAGCTGTTTGGCAGGAAAAAACTAATGGTTGGTTTGAAATTGACCTGGTCTATAAACTGCTTTTGATTTATAAATATTAAAATGTTATAAGATCAAAAATTGATTTATAAATATTATGAAATATTATAAGAATCAACATTGATATAAATATTGCAATATCATCAGAATTAAGATTGATTTATAAATATATTGATTTTTTATAAAGATATAAAGAGAAGACGGATTAGAAAAGATAATACTACCAAAAAGGCGACCTCCTCATATATCATTTTAAAGCTCTTATGAACCTCATAGTAAACCAACAAAATAAATTAGAAATAATGTTAAGCTCTATGAATCATTTAAGATTTAAATTCAATATAACTTTGAAAAAAATGTAACTAAGAAATTTATTATTGGAGAAAAGCGTTACATTTGGCAGCAGAAAATACAGTTTTCCCGCTGCAAAAATGTTGTTTTGGCGGTTAAAAAGTCAATTGGGCTGCACTGCTGAGTCTAACCAACAGTTTAAGCTAGCTTTAAAGTCTTGTGCTTAAATTACAGCTTGACCAAAGCGGCTGCTGCACGCCTAACGTTCACATTTTTCCACATGAAATTATGAAGTCTCCATGGCAATTAATACGCATGAGCTCCAGCTCCAGCTCCAGATCCCAGCTGCAGCCTGTGTGTTGGCTCCATCTGAGGCGGGTGCTGTCGTCTCGCATGTCAATTGTGATGGCAATTAAGTTTGGCCAGCGTTTTGTTTTAATAATAAATTTAATGAGCTGCCAAAAATGGTTGCAAATTTACGTGGCAATTAGCGAGCAAAGCGACACTTGGCCAACAACAACACGACAACGACGACTGCTCCATTTTGCTAATGAGCCGCTTTTAACTAAACAGTCAGTGTGTTTTGTTGGCTCCGAGGCTTGGCCAGCAGTGGTAAACACAGCGGTTGCATTGGCATTTCAGTGGAGCGCGTGTGGCATGTGGATGTTGAAGGTGTGGCAAGTGGCAGCAATGGTACGCAGTCAACAACTAGTTGACTAACTCAATGACAAATTTATAGATTGCTTCAACAATTGCAGTGATGAGCAGGTTATGGTTATAAATATAGCTTGAACTTCAATTAAAATTCGGTGTACAGTAAATTCAGAGTAATTTTTACGGTTTTATAATAAAATATTTCGGAATACAATTATCTAGTGGGACTTTTGATAAAAGAGTAGGATATTCTTTGCAAATCGATATATTTTTATTGAAATTTTTAAAATAATCAACTATCAAATAGAGCTTAGCGCTTGAATAACTATCGAGAAAATCGATTGTAGTCTATTTTGAAGCATTATCCAATACTACATTTCAAGAGCACATTTTCTTCTACATCATTCACGAAAGTTCAATTCAAATAGATTCATTCTAGCGACTTGCAGCATAATGGCTTGCCTGGCTAAACAGAAACTGGAAATCGAATTGCTGCAACAAATCTTTCCAAAGGATCACAATCGTTTCCAGCTGCTCACTTGTAATCTGGACGATCTACTTTGCCGATTCATCGATGGCAATGGCAAACACATCGACATTCAGGCCAGCATTACGGACACATATCCCATAACACCGCCTGTCTGGTACTCGGAATGCGAGGACTCGACCCTGAGCAAGATCATAGAGGAGCTGAGCAATACCACTGGGCAGGAGAATCATATGGTGCTGCAGGTGGCATGGCTGGTGCGTCAACTGTGCGCCGTTCACAATGTGCCGTTGCCCAACGATTTGGACAAGTTGCTGGCACCCTTGGACGATGAGAAAGAGGAGGAGCAGCAGCAGCTGCTGTCGGAGAAGGATCGGGATAATGGCATCTCCGACGTGGAGAGCGAAAGTGATTATTTGGATCTTGAGGAAACATGCTCATGTGACAAGCTCGATGTGAATCTCGAGGAGATGCTCAAGAAACTGGTTATTAAACAGCGACAAGAACACACACAAGGTACTGTCTTTGGGTCGCCCAGTGCAACTGATCGCCTGATGAAAGAGCTGCGCATCATCTATCGTTCGGATACATTTAAAGAGAACATGTACTCTGTGGAGTTGGTCAACGACTCGGTATACGAATGGAATGTGTCCATCAACACCGTGGACAAGGACAGTCAACTGAGCGCCGATATGTTTCATCTTAAGCAAATCGATGGCGAAGGCGTCATCAAGCTGAACTTCACGTTCAACGACAGCTATCCCTTCTCCCCACCCTTCGTGCGTGTCGTCTACCCCATCATAGTGGGCGGCTATGTGCTCAGCGGCGGTGCCATTTGCATGGAACTGCTCGCCAATTCCGGCTGGAATTCTGCCTACACTGTCGAAGCGCTGATCATTCAAATTGCTGCAACGCTGGTGCATGGCAAGGGCCGCATCAACCTCAATGCCAACACGACTGCGGTTGCTGTGTCTTACAATCTGTACCGTGCTCAGCGCAGCTTCCAAATGATCTTGAATATTCACGGCAACTATGGCTGGTCGCAAACAGCCAGACAGGATAGCTAAGCAACCGCGGTTTACTTCTGATTTGTACGAATAAAATATTAATCATTTATTTATTCCATCAGCAGCGGCTATTGACATTTTTAGTTTCTAATATGCAAATCAACCGAACAATCATTTGTTAAATTAGAAACCATTTAAAACTTTTTGTTGTTGCCATTCTAAATAAAAGCCAATGATTTTAAAATGAATTTTGTGACTTAATACAAACTTAATTTCTGGTATTCGTATGAGTAAAATAAAATATTTAATTTGTTCTATTAGCAGCAGCTATTAAAACTTGTAGTTTTAAAATGAATTATCAAATAAACATAACATTTTCTTTTTTTATCAACAGCAATTTTTCATTCAAAATTTGTTTTTAAGTTTTGAATCTATATTGGTTGCAGTTATTTTTCCCAGGTAGATTTATATTTGAAACTGCCAAAATATATCAAACGAAAATTATTAAAAGTTCATTGAAAAAATAAATTTTTGCTGTCACATTTCTTAATTCCCTGCTATAAAGTCAACAAATTTCATAATATTTAATAGCATTTGAAACAAATAATTGATAGATCTGTAGTATTGCTCTACAACACATTGATATAGCTTGATAAAAACAAATTGGTACAAATTCAAAAGGGCGCCCCATTAAGAACTGTGCATCAGAAGAAGCTGTCAAAAGGAAAAAGGATCAATTGGGGGATGAGCAGAAGAACAATATGGTAAGCGGCTGAGGCGCACCCACCTCATCTGCGGATGGTAACCGTACTGATCTCGCAACTCAGCCTTGGTGATGGTGTGCTCCAGTTGCTCCGGCAGCAGCTCGAAGTGACGCTGCATTATTTTCCAGTGCATCATGTTGAAGTAGTTGTATTCGCCGGACTCCTGAAAGCGTGTGACAATGTAGTGCGGATTGTCCGGCTGGCGGCGTATCCACAAACGCTCCTGGATATGAAAACGCCAGCCGCATTCGGCCAATTCGGCAGCAGCCAGCATTTGCAGCATATCGTTGGGATAGGTGTAGAAGAAGAAGAACAGCAGCTCCGACTTCATCTGCCCCACTTTGGGTTGTGGCAGCGTCGTGCCGCCAGGTCGCCGATAGTAGAGCGGCACATTGTGCTGCACTTCATGTGGCTCGGAGCGTCCGCCCTGCAAGGCGCCGGCAAAACTGGCATGCAACTTGTTTGCCTGGTAGGCGGAACAATGAGTGTGCACATTGAGGCAGGAGAGCTCGTGGCCAAAGATATGCGGCACCAGCCGCGGATGCTGTTGAGCCGCCTGCAAATTCTTCGCCAGCCCGGCCAGGCCATAGGCATCCTTGAGCACTTGACCCGACGACTGCTGAGACGCTGGTGGTGGCACGGTTGTGTCAAAGGTCACGCCACCCAGCGGCGCACCCATGCGATTGGTGCGCAAACGTCCATAGAACTTGACGTGCTGGAATCCCGGTGGCGGACCAAGGTGCAACTTGGCTTCGCTGGACTTCTGACGTATCCAGGCACGCTGCTGGGCGCCTACGAGGAGGAACTGCTTGTCGAAGATGCTCGTGTTGACGGAATCGTCGACATTGGGCGTATGACATTCGTTCTTGGGAGAGTTGAGCTCCTCGCTTGATGAGTTGGCATTGCTGCAATCCGTGGAGGCGGCCACTTGAGCGATATCGGGCTGCTCAAGCTTGTTGGTCGGCGAACTCTTGCTGCTGATGCTGCTGCTGCTTTGCAGCTCCACGAGCAGATCAGGCATCGGCTCTGGTTCGATGGAGTCGGGCAACGAATTAGTAACGCTTTCCAGCGATGCTGATGACGATACCGACTGCCATTCATCATCATCATCATCGTCATCGACATCGTCGTCTTCGTCATCGTCGTCTTCGTCGTCGCCATCATCATTGTCGTCGCCATTATCATCGTCGTCGTCGTCCTCATTCTTCTCATCATCATCGTCGTCGTCGTCGTCGTCATCGCTTATCATGACTGTCCAATCGTCAGGCACACCTGCGTTGATCACGAGCGTTTCATCGATGGTGCCCGGCAAGGCTGGAAAATCCTCGTGCAATATGGTGAATTTGGGCAGCGGTGGCGTCGCTGGCGGTGGCGTCTCCGCATTGGCCATATTCTTAACCACATCCACATAGAGTGCGGCTGCACTTATTGTGGGCTTTGGTTCCGACTTCTTCTTACCCTCGGCGCTGGCAGCGACCGCAGCAATTGCCACAGCCGCCGCAATGGCTTTGGCATTGTGACGCTTCATTCTTGTTGCAAACTCAAAATAACTTATTGAACTTTTATTTAATTCGAAATAAAAGTGACAGTCAAAATTTGAGGTCTGATAGAATTCGATTAGCTCGTAGTGCCAACTTGACAATTTGAAACTTGCTGTGCATCGATAATAAATATCGATAGCTTTATGATAATACTGCTAAACTTAACGAAGGTTTATTTGACTGCATGTGTGTGAGTTCGTGAGTGTGTGTGTGTGTGTGTGTGTGGGTGCTGCTGCGGAAATTGCCATAAACCAATTTAAAAGTCGACTCATAAATTTGCCAAGCTGCCTAGACGCAAATTCACCTGCACTTGCCGCCAATTGGCAACACAAGAAACGATCGTCAGGTTATGCAAAGAGTTATGAAAAGCGAGACAGAGAGTGAGAGAGCGAGAGGAGGAGAGAATTACAAGCCATTAACTTAAAATGACAACAGCACCACATAAATCTCGAGGCAGCCGCTTTTGTGGTTGCACTTAAAGGCAAATGTCTGGAAATTGACAAAAGGAACGCCGCATGACCATAAACTGAAGCTCGAGCTGCACTCGGCTGCAGTTGGCAGGAGTGGGCGGCGCAGGCGTTGGCATTGAGCGCTAATAGTCCAAGCACCACCACCGCCAACCACTAGACGAAGAGTCATTTGCGGCACTAGCCGCACACTCCACCCAGCTCTACACTTGGCACTTGGCAAATTTATGCGAACGAGGTGCGAGCGTCAAATTAACGAACTTGTCTGCAGAAAAAGCAGAAGACGCTGCCGGCAAAGCTGGTCAAGAACAGCGAACAGCGAGCTGCACAGAACAGCAACCGTCTCGTCGTGGTCACAAAAAACACTCAGGAAATCAGGTGCAGGCCGCGTTCAGTTCAGCAAATTAAGCACAAATAATATAAAATACAATAATGCTAAATCCATGCTGCAGGCATGAAAAATGATACACATAAACTGTGCGAGATGGAAGCGCAGCGAATAAATCCTGCTTAGAGATGGCCAAATCAATATCTAAATTTTAAAGAAATTTATTTAATTATAAGTAAATTGGTAGTTTTCAAAACTACACGAATTTCAAATTAGACCTGGCTGTGACGCCTTTGGCTAGGTGTAAATAAATTTAACACAGTTTTTAGAAGAAAACAATATCTTCGATATATTAAATTGTAATATTAAATGGATTTGTTTAGCATTATTATAAGAATATTTACATTTGAATCAAATATGTTTCATAAATTGTTATTTTTTTCAGTTCAATTAAATACGAATTTGGATTAATTGCTGCACATTGCCAGTTCAATTAATCAATTTACATATAATACGTTGCTGTTAAGTTTGCAGCATTATTCAATCGATAGTTTGTGCAACACGCTGTCATCGCTAGCTGTGGCAGCTAACGAACATCACGAATTGCCATTTGGTGGCAGCGAGAGAAGGAGGTTTTGGACAGGGCAGAAGCCGCTTGAGCTTGGACGCATAAACTACAATAAATCATACTCATGTTGCGGCTGGCCAAAGACAACGACAAGCCGAACCGAACCGAACCGAAGCACAGCCGAAGCATAGTTGCCGACGATTCGCAAGTGTTCCCCAAGAGTTCCAGATATTGGGCGACCAAGTGCAACGAGAGCCAACGGCCACTTTGTGAAGAGCGACGGGTCAGCAGCAATTGCTGAGCCATTAAATTGCCATTGCCATTGCCAAGGAAACAAGTGAAGCGCTGTGAAGATCCCAGAACTGGGAACCTGGTAGTTTTGTGCTGGTAGGTGTTAAGCCCCGGCATTCACTTAAGCTGCTTTGTACTAGCTCCCAAAGAGATTACCAGATCCAAAATTACTGTGCCTGTGTGCAACTCGTGTATTTGGCGAGAGAGTGAACGAACTGTTCTGTTATGGAAATTAGCCCTGGCCCCGAAGTGACGCCCCATCTACCGACACAAATGACCCCAAAGCGCATCACTCAACTGCGTGTGCGACGTCACTGCTGTAAAGTCGGAGCTGCAGTTGCCTGTTGCCTGTTGCCTAATGACCAGCATCAGGAGAGGCACTTGCAACAGCAACCACAGTAGTTATCCGGACACCAAGTTATATGAGCAGTTTGTGTGGAATTGTGTGGGCCCATCTCTGCAGCAGAGCTGTGCTAAACGCTTAGTCGGACCCATTAGTCGAAGCGTCGTAATGGCCACATGTTTATGAGCTTTTTCGCAGCACTAAAAATTATGCACATGTTTTCAAGTACCACAGATATAGCATAGTGTTATAGGCGTAGATCTCTTTTAGTTTGTGGGCGGTGGAAGACGGTTTGCTTTACGCTCTCTAACTAATTTCGCTGATGGCCTTGTGCTGCCTTTGAAGGGGGCTAGTCAAACAAGGCTGCTATTGCCCAACATATACGAGTATTAACTGCAAAATTATAATATGCACGACGTGCCGTAAAATTATGCTTCAATATATCATCTGGGCACTAAGGCAAACGGCACGTCATAAACTTAAATTTATGTACAATAAATTAAAAGTTTGAAATCTATTAAATGTAATATTGCCAGAATATATGCTAAGAATTGCTAAAAATAGGCGTGCAAAATTCTCGACTCCTCTAAACCAATAATGTATTTATTTCATTATTAAGCAAAAATATTAAATTTTGCAAATCAATAAAAGACAAACTAGTCCATTAATAAACAGATATATGAACAGGAATAATCAATAATCCTAAGACCCATTCATAAAGTCGTCGATAAACTAAACTTAAAATTCAATTGCAAGTCAATTCTTGGGATACTTTAAACACAATGTTGCATTGTCTACGCAATTGCTGTTGTTGTGGTTGCCAATTCACCGAATATTCACTGATTTCGTAAAATATTACAATAAATGTCGTTTTCAACATTTATAAGCGCAGATTTTCATATTTTATTGCTTATAACTGCAAAGCGACATTAAATGCTGCTGCTTAAAGATACAAAATGCAGCGCACAATAAAACCCTGCCCCGAAAACGAAAAAAACATAACCCGAGACCTGCACTCAGAGCGAACGGAAAGAAAAATGAATTGTCTTCATTTTGTAATTTAATGGTATTTTATTGAATTTTTGATGCGCACGGACAACGCGACTACGCATCCTTGGCTGCTGGCTGCTGTCTGCTGGCTTTGCGATCCGATCGATGAGCGGGGCAAGACTTTGGGGTACCTGCCTGCCTGTTGACATTTAAAATATGGCCGCGTGTCAGTGCGGCTGCCCTACGCCCATTTTTATGGTCAGTCAGGTTTACATTTCGATTTCAATTTCAATTTTTCCCTCTTATTTTTTTGGCACTGATCTCCGAACCCGAACAGGAATCGGACTCGGCCGAATTGCAAGAGTCGCCAGTTGGCCAGCGCCGGCGTAAATTCAATTTGAAGGTCTGCACAGCGTCCGAATTCCCGAGATGCCAAAACAAAATTGTGCTTTCACTTGACCCGAAGCGCTGCGTAAATAAATTTTATCGCTCTGTTGACACGTGCGCGTAATATTTCATTAAACTTTAAATAAAATACAACTAAGAAATACAACAAATAAAATAAATAAACCAAGTAAAAACCAGCCAGAATCTATGTCTGCAGTATAGCGAAGTTGAAATACCCTTGCAATTAAGTCCGCACAACAATACTGTCAATTTTTAAAGCTCAGAGAAACTGGGTCGACTTAAATGAAATACATAAAAAATATATAAGCAATACTTTGATTCAAAATTACCTTAAATACCATACAAAGTTTAACTTTGCAATAATACCAAATAAACGGCAATTTAATCTGCAGCTTTAAGCAAAATAAAACCGTCCACTTCGTGACACACGTTGATGGCTCAATTAATATACCCCAAGCAAGTGGCAAATGCATGCAAACTATGTGCAATCATAACAACAGTAAAGTCTTCCAAATTCGCCAATGAATATAGGAAAAGTCATTCGAAATTGAGTCAATTCAAATGTTTGTTATGGCGAGTTCGCACTGTACTTGTGTAAGCAGCATAAACAAATCGGCAGCCGCATCGTAACTTCGTTTTCAATTTGGCAAGTTTGACACTTGGCCAGTTAGTCAATTGGCCAAGTTTCACAATTGGCCAACGGGCGCCCATTTCAAAAAGTGTCCAAGTGCCACCTACGTTGGCTGCAGTTGCAGTTGCAGTTGAAGTCGCCAGTTGCGAGCTGGAGTTGGAGTTGGAGTTGGGGCTACCTGTCGCTACTTGTGCCATTCACTTGCCGGCAGTGCGTGGCTCCTGCCTGCCAATACCTTTGCTTCTGCTCTGATTGCAAATGCCACGTAAAGTATAAGACAACAATAACAAGCACCAAGTTGGGCCTTTCCTCAGACCGTTATTATTGCACTGCGGCGTGTCGTAAACTCGCGTGTGTTACAACTTTGAGTTTGACTAATTAATCACAGACTCTCATGCCTCATGCGAAATACAAACGAACATGTCGACCATAAACTACTTAAATTTATAAATAATATAAACCATTTTTAAAATTGGAAATGTACCAAGTGGCAAATGTAATTCACAAGAAAAATTAGCAAGTTAATGCAAAGATTATTCCAAGAAATCGAATATAATCAGAGTCTGATTTGTAATATCTATTCTTCATAACCTAAATTTTAATATATGCCTGCAGTATTATTGATTGTAAATTCAACAGATATCATTTGCTATATATGCCATATAAGCACTTCGGCAACTGTACGATAAGCGTATGCCAACAATTTATGGGCTACACTCACATTGTAATAATTGTAATTGTAACTGCAGTTGGATTTGCGGTCCTTGCCCTGCGGTCAGACATAACTTTTGGGGCAATAATCGAAACGCATCGAATCGGTCGGTCGGCCCAAGAGTAATGGACCAAAGGGTTGGCTCAAGCAACGCCCTAAACATACTACCGAAAACTGAATACGGAACGCGGAGTACGAATTGCCAATGCGCCAATATCTCATACTCGCCTTCAACTTTGGACTGCCAAAAACGAATAAAAAATGGAAAAAGAAAAATCCAAGGCGCACTTTCAATTAATCAACGAAATTAATTAAGCCCCCCGATCTGTGATCAGTGGCCAGCCAACGGGCACTTGAGCACTGATCATCGAGCGCTAAGCACTTGAGCCTTAGCGATGGCAGCGATACGCGTGACACGCATTCGAAATACACGTGACACGCCCTGGTCAACATGTTGATCATCAAAAATTAAACACGTACATTTCATTTGTTTTGGCAATCAATCTTACTATAGGCAAATCATTAATAATACTTATTTATTTTTAGCCATTTTTATTGATCGTGTTTGGCGAGAGTGAACACGAGATTTGGCCAGCACTAGAGACAATTGGAGATTGCAACATAATTTCATTTGGGCACAGCGTGCGTTTGTCGTCGCGTTGTTGTTATCATAGCAGGACGTGGCGTCCATGTCGTCGTCCGTGTCCACGTTCATGTCCAAGTCCATGTCCGCGTCGCCAGCTCAGTTGGTCAGTTGGTCAGCGCACTCAATTAGCACGCATGTAGCGCAACAGTGCGCCGATAATTAAGCCGACGCCAGCCCAAAAGCTTGAGCTGAAACTGGAGCTGGAGCTGAAGCTGCTGCCTGGTGACAATTGGCACTGGTGTGACACGATTTATGCGCTGGAGCTGCATTTGGATTTGGATTTTGCAGAGAAATTGCGCAACATTTGACTAATAAATTTAGTTTTAATCATGGCACAAAATGCTACATGCTGTGATTAAGTCCGAATGCAAAAGACGAAGCGCCAAACGACCAACTACCGTTTCAGCTAACGATAAGCAGCGTCTCTCTTTGAACTGGTCACTAGACGCTTATGCCATCGGTATTGGATACCGGATCGTCCATCTTTTTGAAAAAGGAGTAGATCACGAGCACTTCGTAGACAGTAGCTAAAAGGTGGTGATGCGAATATGAAGAGTATGCAAAAAATATTTTTGTTCATTTGGCAACAACTCACAAAATATCGATAGAAAGCTCGCTAAAATGACAGGATATTCCATGGATTCATGCCGAAAACTTGATATCAACAGATAAAATATCAATTCAAATATTAAACTTGTAAGGCACACAACAATTTGCAGGGGCAAATAATATGTCATAGTTGAAGGCTATCGATCAATAAGACTTTAAATTCAGGCACAAATAAAAATAAAGGGGATACTCACATTATGAGCGCATGCCAATAGCACAACGCCAGATAAAATTTTAATCTGATTTTGCAAAAACCAGATCTTTTTGAGACGTGAGCAATATTTTTTTTCGGCACCAAACATCATTGAATATATTCCGGCAAAGGGTAAAATAATCGAAAGATAACCAATGATAATGCAACCCAGTCGCAGGGGAATACACCAACAGCACTTCTTAAAAGGGAACATCATTTAATGTACTAATAATTTGATAATTTAGACAATATTAACACGGCTATCATGATATAATGCAGATCAAATTGAAGGATTTCTCTGGTGACCTTTTTTTTGTGTATTTCTTGTGGAATTCTAGGAATGCGCTACAGTAGTGAAAGTGTATAATGGGAATTTTATTATATCTAAACATTCGTGTTCGAAACCCCATTCCTCCAAACAAACAACAACGACAACTACAACAAAGTGCCTGTCATGTTATGTGTTATGAAGAAAATGCTTTTAGTCGAAAGTCTTTCTTCGACCAGAAACATCTCGAGACAATGAGACGCAAGTGGAGGGAAGACAAGTGAGGGATCTCTTAAAACAAAAGCTATGTTTCAGCCACACTTTTCTGAGTCGGAGTAACACATTAATTCATTTATTTTTGTTGGTATTCTGAGCTGCACTTTTTTAGCAAGAGATGCACAGAAGCAAAATTGGCATGCTAACAAAACAATAAAAATTAATAAATATAGAGCAAAATATTAAGCCAGTATCATATTTAATTTGATTCTATTAAAGTTGAAGACGCTTGCTAAATTATTTAAGCAATTTTTATAAGCATTATTATAGATTGTGTTGTGCGAAAGCGAAGACCAGATTTGGCCTGCTTTAATCCAACTAAAAAGCTATTCGTTTAGTTTGTGCATTTAAGATGTTAGACCCACATATAAATCAGCATTAATTTGACAGTACATTTTACATAACTGCCGACAACAGGTGAAAGCGAAAAGCTAAAAGCCGAATGCGAATGGGAATGCCTTTGCCTGCAGCTGTCAATGGTCATGGCCAGATGGGGAGTCCAGATGTAGTTGCCGCTTGCTGGCCACAGGCTAAACTCGCCACTTGCACTCGTAAAAATTTACTACCTGCCGTCGCGTCGTCGTCGCATGCAAAATCGAATTGTGTGCTAATATTTGGCCAAGCGCCTGGGGGACAACATTTCGACATGGACATGGACATGACGAAGTGACTGCGACTGCGACTGCGACTCCGACTCCAAGAGTTTTCCCAGTGACTGTCTCTGGACAACAATAAAATCATTTTGCATGCCCAAATTGCCAAAATTCCAAAGAGGAGGCGGAGGTGTGAGCTTTGAGCTGTGAGCTGTGTGTGATCGACATGCAATGCCAGAGAAATTGTTGTCAAATGGGTAAAAGTTGTCATGATTTTAAGGAACTCGAATTTTGTTGCTTAAGCGTATTTCAAATTCGTCTATAAAGCAATCGATTTTGCATTGATTGTTATTTGGGTACAAACTACTGCCCATAGTTGGAGCTGGTTAACATGATTATGCAAGGTTAACAGGTAGAGGAGCTAGGTCTGCAAAAAGTATAAAGCTAAGCGATGATCGTTTAGATGAGAATGCTGAGCATCTTAAGCTCCTGCACTTAAACTTAATCCGAGTCAAACAAAATGCCAACAAGTCTCGCATTGCAGGCTGCGTAACTTGTCATTGGCAATTACCCGAATGATGCCCCAATGACTGATGGGCCAAAGAAGTCAACGCAGTCGAAAGGCAAAGGCAAAAGCAAAGGCGTCGCGACAAAATGCCACGCCATCAGACTGCCATCAGACTGGCGACAATAAAAGTGCTCAGCAATTTGCGGACGCGTCTCTAATTGAGCTTAAAGGCGGCTGGGCCCAATGCCATGTCTCGATCGATTCGTTGTCTCACACAAAGGAGTCACAAGGGGTCTATGCTAAAATGTTCACATATTAGCCATGGCTAAGAGAAAGGTGTTTTATGTTGCGAAGTATAGTATGTCAGCGCTTTGATTTAGTCAAACAAAATAAAAGGAGACCAGAAATCCGTTCGCCTGCCAGGTGACAATCAATTTGTATATTTTCGCTTGAAATTATTTCTTTAATTTTCCACACACATGCAGCGCGAGCGAGCTAGCTGCCATGTGATTGGAATTTCATTTAGAAAGTTGCACCACAGTGCAGTTAACAAATTTGCATTTGCCAAACTCTGTGTGGAGCGCAAGTCTTCAGATTCAGACGGCGACTGAGAGAGACTTTTCAGACTGTTGCGACATTCTTCAAGCTGTGCAACGCCTTCACTTTTCACTCCTTAACTGGGTCATTTAATAATATATAGATAGGCAGTGCCACAGGGAGGGAGGAAGGGAGGAGTGAGGGGCGCCGCCCGCACGATTTCATATTCTAATTCCGTCAATCATCTGCAACTGCAACTGTGTGCTCTGAAGCTCGTGCTCTTATTGATCTTGTTTTGTTGTTTTACTCGTTATACCCAACTCTTCCTTACCTCGACTCCAGCCCCCCCCCCCCCCCCCCTAATTTTATAGATTTCTCGATTTTGATCTTTAACTTGTCTTCTGTGTGTGTGCGTAGATGATTTTTGCCACTCCTTTGGGCCATGTTACTTGTGACTTGACTTCACTGTATGTTACTTTACTTTACTTCTGATGAAATGCTTTCTACTTTGATTCATTGTCTCTCTTTTCTTTTCGGTTGTGGCCTTTTCCCTAAATTCGGTTTGAAAAACGTTTGGCTTTAATGGCTTTTGATTGATTATCGCGTGCCACGCTCTGTGGGTGCTCCAGCTCCAGCTCCAGCTCCAACTCCAGTTCATCCAGCTTCATGTGTGCTGTTTGGCCCACGTTTTCTATAATGCTTTTGTGGGTTTTTTTCTTTTTATTGAAGTATGCTTAATTAGCTTGATGTGTGTCTGTCTGTCGTTCGTCTCAGGTATCCCGTTCTCCCCCGGCTTCCCTGTTGCACGTGCTCTGAGTTCCTGGTACTCAGTGTGGGCCTCGAGAAATCCCAAACAGTTGTTGTCTATAACAAGTTTGCTTTACAAGCTATGCTCAAAGGGCTGACACGATCATTGCGGTCTGTTGGCGGGGGGGAAATTGAGTGTTGATCACTCATAACTCTAACAACTGCTGTTCACAATGATAATTCGAGTATTTGAAGCCAACAAGTGCATGAGCAGACTCAATTATTTCAAGACAATTATTTTAAATAGAAGTTAACTTAACTTTAAGAGCGAACACAGTCAGTAAACACATAAAAGGAGTTTGAAAGTAGTTTTTATTATATGCAATTTAAATTAAATTAAGTGGAATGGGAGACGAATTTAGCAACAGGAGAAGTGCATTAAAGCATAAAGCACAATTTGCATGCAAAATAAATCTTAAAGCTGTTATAATACAGCTGTTTTTTTTGCGACTTGACTGCAATCTTGTTGGCAAATCTGCCAGCATTCTAAAGCGTATCAATTGATTTATGTACTTTAAAAAGTTCCATCTTTCTAAGGAGCTTCAGGATGTTTTTTGCATAGCAGCGCTTTACAATTTCTTTGGTCAGCTCATTAGACTGAATGTCCCCATGCGTTGGCTGTCCTACGCACTCCTTTTTAGACCAACAGCCAACAACCTCGGGTTGCACATAAAAACTGTTGCATTGTCTGTGGCACACACTGCACTGGACACAGTGGAGTGGAGGTTGGTTCCTGGCTCCTGGCAATGGCCGATGGTGGGTGATAAATGTTTAGAGGCGCGCGTGTGCAGCCAGCAGCAAGCAGCTTCCATTGAAATTAGTTATTCACGCGGATCGTTTAAGGCAATCCAACACCAAGAGGCAACTGGCAAACTTGCAACTTGCAACTGGCAAACCAGCAGCGGCAACTGCGACTCTTTGGTCATGGCTTGTCAGTGATGCCTTGTTGTTGACTGTGGCCTCTGTTTTGTGGCTATTGTCGCCGCTTTTGTTTTAATGATCGTGCCTCATGGTGTCTCCACAGCCTCTGCTCATTTACCGCTGCTTTTGCTGTTTGGCTGCGGCAAAACGGGATGACTTCAGTGGCATTGGCTTTGCCACCGTTGCCGGCTTATCAGTGCAACATTTTGCATGTAGCAGGCAAACAAAAAGCACGTTCAACTTCATGGGCATTTGTCACAGTCCCCCACACACAACACACACACACACACTTATAGCCTGAGAGACGGACACTTTACATGTGTCTTTGTGTGTTTTTTTCGTTGTCTGTCTTTTTTTTATGTATGCTTTTAGCCATTTTATCGTCGCTTTGGCTACTGCGGCGCTCTGAGCCTTTTTTCTAATGGCTCATTTCCTTGCTGCAACAGCAGCAACCACAACAACAACAACAACAACTACAGCAACAATGGTAATTAACCTGTGCATGTTAATGAACTTCAAACCTGCCCCCAAAGCCAAGCTTTATGCAGATTTTTGTCTCTGAAACCGAGTCGCGAGTGGAGAGTGGATTCGCCTCATTCGGTTGGCGCTAATGCAAATCGTCGTCGTCGTCGGCATTTTGAGACAAAATGAGGTTGTTGTCGTGCCGTTGACAATCTAATTAGAATACAAAATGCTTTTAGCCATTGCACACAGTCTTGAGTTTCAAGTTCATGGTGTTGACATATGTAGCTAGGCCAAACCCAGACCCAAAACTCATTCGCCGATCCTCATTCGCCATCTGCCCCAACTGGGGCTTCTGTTAATGGGCTCTCCACGCTCTCCATCCGCTTTATACCATATTGATATCATATAAGGCTGGCCATAACCATACAATGCTTGCATTTTGGATTGCGATTAGATGGAAAGTGGAAAGCTTCGATTGAGATGCACCGATGATCCCGCTGACATTGCCTCAAAGGGAAAACTGTCAGGCTGTCAGCCCGCCTGGCATTCATAATGAGTGGAAAGTTGTCAAGAGCAGTGACTGTTTAAGATTCGATAACTTGCCATTGATTATAAAATTATATGACAACTCAAACTTTGCACATTTACTTTAAGAGCGCAGAAGACAATAAGATTTAATCTGAAAACTACTTGCGAGTCATGAAAATGTATCGCATTTTGCATACAGCTGATTTCTACCTAACTAACTAGAGTTTTAATATATAATATAATAGCTAATCAGACAAGCTGTAATATTAAACAATGATTAAATAAATGCTTTTCCCCGTTTAATGTGTTTATATGTCAGTTGTTTTAGTACAAAATAATGTCTAAAACTTCTTTACAATTTTTGTAATAGTATGCAAGTTTTTTCAGCCTTTTAAATATCACTTTCGTAAAAAGGTATTTTTAGCAAGACGCATTAATCTTTACACAATGACTAAATAAATGCTCCGGTTTGTAAAATTCTTATACAACATTTTTAAAAAGTAAAAATACTTATGTACAAAATAAAAATTCTTAAATGTATTTGCTTATTCCCAATCGAATTGCAGATGTGTAGTTTACATTCCCTGTTCATTATAGCAGTGCAATTTGTTGACCTTACAGCTGCTCTTGCAATTGTTGGCCTGCATATAAATGCAATTGTAACCCATTTCCCGTGCCACAACTCTTAGCACACTACAAATTGCACTCAGACAGCGAAAGAGGTTGGGGCAGGGGCAGGGGCAGGGGCAGGGGCAGGGGCAGAGACACTCATAAGCGTGTTGCAAGTTCACACAGATTGCATCACATAACCTCATTTCGCACATTTTGCACAAATATTGACTTGGGCTGCTTGTTGTTTGTTTGGATCAGTGGCAACAGTGTTGCCACGGTTGTTGTTGTTGCAGCAGTTGCAGTTGCAGTTGCAGCAGTTACGCCAGTTTGCTGCAGTTGCCTTTGGCCCCCAACGAACTTGGCTAAGTGGCACACTCGGAGGCAACTGCAGCATCGAATTGCAATTGCAGCAAATTGGCGAAAAGCTGCAGCAGAGAGGAGCAACAAGACAACGACTAGGCACAATGGGGTCAGTCTAGGGCGATGGCATTGTCGATGCGATGCACAAGTTGCGCCTTGGCCATGTTCGCTCTAATGTCAACTCATAATGCCAGAATGGAAAGCGGCGCAAAGGGGCAAGATTCTTAATGCTTTTTGGGCAGCTGACCCACAAAAGCAGCCGCAGCAACAATTGTTGTGCTTCTTGTCGATGTCACTTTTTGAGGCAGCTCGACACGAACTCTTGCCCATGCATCGAATGTCCCCTTTGGCAACTCAGCTTCCACTCCACTCCAGTCTCAATTTGGACAATTTGTGCGCATTGACCGAGTGATCGAGCTGCCTTACAGCCATAATAACAATTGCATGAAAATGAGACAAAGTCCATGACTTCAAATGCTTTCTAGGGGCGTTCCCACCTGATGTTACACCATCTACAACGCCAGCTCCAAAAACAGATATAAAAAAAAAATAAAAATGGCTTACAGAGAACAACTACCATCGACTGTTTGAAATTTGTCGCCGTCCTGCAACATTGGCCGTGTTGCAGCTCCTTGTAACTGTCAGGGCACAAAAAAAAACAAAGAGAGAAGACAAAAACAATCATTAAATTCAAAGAAAATAAAAATACGAAAAGGGTACCAAGTGCAAAAGGTTACAGGTACAGCAATACCAACAACCACAACGGCAGTAAGCAAATGAAATAAATGAGGCAGCAGACAAAACGCAGTCAAGTCGACGATGAAATACTCTATCCGGCAGCTAAGCATATGTACATATTTTTTTTGCCAGACTTAATTTGTATCAAAATAGACTGAGCGACAATGTCCTGATGACATAGGAAAATGTCAGTTTAAGTCAATCAAAAGCTGTCCCCAAATTTGTATATCATTTGTTACTAATTTGAAAGCTGCTCGTGGCAGAAATGAATCTTATCACGAAACAAATAAAATTACAATGGTACAGCCCTCTAGGTAAACCAATAGTTGTTGGACTCTCATTGGGAGCAGTCGCAAAGCTGGCGCAAAACCTGGCCAAAAGTCGCAAACAAATAAATCTGACAAGAGTTTGCAACTTGGAGTCGCTGCTTTTGCTTTGACTTGACTTTAGAATGCAGCCAAAACGATGATGAAGTGATTTTAGGGTGGAAACGGGAGAAGCTGTTGACCAAGCGCAACACAAAGAGGAGTGTTGCGGGGGTCGCCAATCCGCAAGTCGAGATTTTGGATTTTTGGGTAATGCTGGCTGGCTGGTTGGATGGCTGACTGGCTACGAAATTGCAGTTGAAGTCGACTTAAACTTCAATGCGCACGCGCTGCCTGCCACTTAACGAGGAGGAAAGACAGTTGCAGCAGTTGCCGTTGCTGCCTTTTGAGGGCGTTGCAGTGTCTCGCTGTCGCTTTGTGGCAACGGCAACAGAGAAAAAAGAAGGTGACAAAGTCACGAAATTCTTGTCAATTTTCAACTACAGACCAATTTGTTTGTCTTCTCGGTTTTTTTTTTACTTCTTCTGTTTTTGCGGCAGGCGCAAAAACCCTAAACAAAAAAAAGACAAATCAAATAAAAAAAGGAGTAGAGAAAAAAACATCGTGACAAATCAGGCTACCAAAATTGGGCTGAAAGCGCACAGTTAACGTCTTGGCTTGGGCCAAGGCTAAGGTACGAATGCGAGTTAGTAGCCCCCATATCAATAAGTTTTTCCCATCCCCATTTCCCAAAAGCAGAGACGATGACGACGATGGCGACGCCTCCTCCATATCAACACCTTCTACTCTTAGTTGGTGTGCAACAGTTAAATTGCTTCCCAGGATGGGGCACAACAAACTTCTTGGAGCTTGGATCTGATTTTGGTCATGTATAAGGCCAAATGAAATTGTCTGGCACGCTAAGTGTTTTCTTCAGTTTCGGCCTGCCTTATATAGTCGATTGATTGCTCCACTAACATAATCCATTCCGGCAACTTGCAACGTTAGCGCTGTTCGCAAACGCGGCAACATTCTCTCAACATCAAACAAAATTCATTGGCTCAGTCTATGCCACAAACATCTTGCCACAATAAATTTCAATTACTTACCTACATTTTAAGACACTTTTACCGCTAAAAGTATTTAATGTTGTTGTTATACGAGTACTCGTTGTTGCCGCTTGCCGCTTGCTGCTGATGCACAAACATTGTTCAATTTTGACAACAGGCGTGAGAGGAACTCTCGATGCGTACCTGGAAAGCCGCAGCGAAGCTGCAACATACTCTCGACTGTGGGTCAGCAGAGCGACAACTTTTCAATGCGACAACTCAAAAAGCAATAGAGAGAAAGACAGGGGGGGAGAGAGAAATTATATCTTCTGGACTGCGTATTTTAGAAAGTCTAATAAAATCAATTAATAATATTTAAGGATTAACTCAAGGGGAAAACTAAAAGATTTTAGCTAATTATGCTAATTCTGAGCAGTAATAAAAATATTCCGAAAGCAAAAAATCGAGATAAAATTCTTCTAAATTATACAAATCTTAAAAGCAATAATTATCAAGATTTATGTGGGAGCTAATTTAGTGGAGGATAATAAATAATAAAAAATGGTAGAGCAATGAAATATATCAATTCAACGAGATCATTTCTATTACATTAATATTCTATATTTATGTTGTGACATATTCAAAATGATGCGAATACCTCTTCACTATTTTTCATAAATTAAACTTTTCCTTTCCAGCCTTGCAGACTTGTCGTTGTGAGTGAAATATATTTTAGAAAGTCATGAGCAGCAAGATAAAAAAGAAGCTTAAGAAGAAGAGCGGCAACGAAAATTTCAAAAATGAAGCTGTAGCTGGTCAACATGAAAAATCAATCATGTCAATGCGCGGAATAAGATGTTGACAAGCGGCGCTCAGATCAAAGCCCCCAAAGGCCCAGCACACATTATGAGCGCGCATTGTTGCAAGTTGAAGTTTCGTGGCAACTCAACTGGCCAACTGGCAAATGCGTAATAATATTTATGTGAGTGTGTGTGATCGACGCTTGGGGGATGACAAATCCAAATCCAAGCCAAGAGCGCTTAAAAACATTCGACGCCCATATCACATTCTGGACCGCCCTGGCGACCACACCCAGCGTCGGCTACCACTTGATCCTGGTCTAAGCGCCAAAGCTGCCAACTTGCCAATCGCCCAGGCGACTTCAACTTCAACTTCCAACTGCCAACTTGCAACTGCAACAGCAACAGCAACTGCCACTGCCACTGCAACTCCAGAGCACACAGCGCCACATGTTCGCGTTTCGTGCTTGTTGTTTTGATTTACTCTGGCACTGGCTTTATTTATAGACGACGTCGTCTGTGCCCCTTCCTCCTCCCCTTTCGCCCGTTGCCTGCCTCCCTTTGCTCGTCTATGCGGCGCAGAGTCGGGCCCCCTGTTGCGTCATCCATCCGTCCGGTGGGAGGCTCTGGCCGCCTTAGTTGTCCCGCCGACTCCTTTGACTGCACTCGCCTTTTAATTTGGCAAATTTATACACACCACGTTGCACAGTAGTTCACAGTTGCTGTTATGGTTGTTGTTGTGGTTCACAATTGGTTTATTATACGCAAACGATCATCAAGGTGTTGCACGACTAAATGTTACTCAGTGCCAAGAGATTCCTATCGATTAAAGACATACTCGACAATTATAGTGTAAATTATGTTAGAAATTGCCTTGAACAAAGCTTTTCCCTTTTTTTTTGTTTTCTAATATTGTTATATTACTATAATTAGGCTTTAGAGGAATTTTTGTATTTGCACATTTCAAGCCACATATTTAATTTTATTATCACAAGAGAAAAAATTCTCAACAAACCTCTGAAATATATTTGAAGTATTTCACAAATTAAATAAATCTATTCGATTTTATAGCATTCAAATCAATAACAACAAAATTTATTTATTGAATGAATTTCGATTTGCTGCCTATACATCAGTTATCCCCCTTTTGCAATCCATATTGCTGGGTATCAACAGTTAATGTTGATTCATAAAATGGTTTTATTTGCCGCTGCCTGTTGCTCATTTCCACTTTCAGACCACCCACAGCCTCAAATTTCAACAAATTTACACACTACACACACATACAACAAATACAGGCGCACAGCTGCTCAAAGTAAGCGCAGCGAATTTGTAAAAAAACGTTGTCATTTTTCAACTGCAAAATCTCCAAGCATACACTCAAAACACACACACAAACACACACTCTTACACAGAGCGAGAGAGGCACAACAACCGTCAGCTTAATTAATAGATTTATCGCTATGCCTGCATATTATAACAAATTGGTAACGAATTAATCCTTTCAGGCGTGTAAATCGAGCACTCAAACACACACACACACACACACACACACAAGAGAATCTTACAACAATTCGTGGGCATTACTCATACGCAGCGATGCACCAGCCAACAGAGGCATTCAAGCAGCAGCTGGCCATGAGCCTAATGAGGCCCAGCTCCTCATTCGAGTTCGTCTGTCCATGCAGCTCAATAAAAAAGAGTAAAAACTGCATTACACAGCAACGGCAACGGCAACGGCAACAGCAACAACAGCAGTCAGCAGACCTCCAAGATGCCCAAGATCCCCGTTGCCCGTTTGCCAAATATGGTTTAGCAGCTAAACCATTGTTCCGGGCCATCTTCTTAAGCCAAAGTAGCGATATTTAAAATTTATGTGCACCTCTGCCACTTTTTGCTACGGAATAACAGACGAAAAACTACGAAAAAGAGATAAATATAATACGATTGAAGAAGACTAACCCAGAGATACCCTACAAGTATAAGCTCGGCGAATTAATTTATTTATAATAATTGAAGACTGGAATTTAATTTTATAGAACGAAAATATACCCAGATCTAGTCGGCCCTATGGGCAGTTATCGTATAACATAACATTTCATGTTATTGTTGCATAATTTATTTTTATATTTAAGTCCACACACTAAGACTAACTATAATAAGTATATACAAGTGAATAATCAATATAAAAAAAATATTTGTAAACTACTTATTTAAAGTCTTTCAACGACTGTAAGATAACATGATTTAAGTCATTTTTATAACTTGTCCTGCACACGTTCAACATACCCTTTTTCCGCTACATTTAGAGGGTATCGCCGATAGGAAGGAACCTGTGGGTCTCTTCGCTTTGGCCTCGCATCGACAGGCAACACATGTTCGAGCTGCGCCTTGGCGTGTGTTTATCTTGGCCAGGCTTTAATGATGATGCTGTTGATGCCGCTGTCGCTGTCGCTGACGTTGCTGACTCTGCGTCTTCCTACTTCCAGCTTGGCTACTGTGTCCCCTCCTCTCCCGCTCCCTTCACCTTTCTTCTAGGCAACTATGACTACTGTGTGGAAGCTGTCCAAACTGATGCTGGCCCTGGCCATCTCTCGCTACCATTCCATTCCATTCCATGTGGGCTTGATTTAGTGCAACGCTTGCCAACTCTTTGTTGCGAATGCTGGATGACCATAATGATGAAGAGGATCATTATTATGTTGCTGGTCAAACGACGAGTTATGACTTGAACTTTGCTACTTGAACTTGACGTCTAGCCGAGCGTTGGCTAAGGGCCAGCTAAATAGTTTACAATATAGGTTTAAGTACCGCTAAAGTTCATCTTTAAAGCTCTCAACAAATGCTAAATCAAACTAATAAGTCATTAGTTGACATTCTTATCAGTTAACAGTCCAGTGCACACGCTACTGATTAGCGGGGGTTCACAAATAACATATTCTGTAAAATTCGATTTCAGCTACTCTTGCAGGTTGCTTGGCAATAATAATATATTGATAAATATAAAATATTAAGTAGCGATTCAACTGGCTCATAAAGTATGAAGGTAACGATAAGAACTTATCATACAGTATTATTTTTTTCCGAAATAATCTTATCTATATTTCAATTGACTTGTAATAGCTTTTGGGTATTAGAGCATATCACTAACAGATAAACCCTTTTGTTTTGAATTTCATTTTGTTAACAAATAATTTTCAACACGCAAATCTTATCAATAAAAATGTAGAATTGATAAAGTTGGTATTAAACAGTCGAGCAACGCGTTTTTTATTCAGTGCATTGCGATGAGTTCTTCAAGAGAAACGTGGTTCTTTTACCTTTGTTGTCTATCGCTGCTGTACACAGGCTTCGCACACGATGTCAAGGAATTTGCAAACCCACCGAACTTTCAAGATTATGAAGATAATTTCCGAGTAGTAATTGTACCGAATAACAACTTTACTGGATTCCGCAGTGTCTTCCAATGGAGAGTAGGCCAGCTTCTGAATGATGTCGGCATTAATAATGCCATGGTATTTGTTGTGAATGACACGGAAAACGTATCAGCTAATGGACAGCTTGGAATATATAGCAGCGGTTCACAAATTGGAGTGCAGTTATCGATGGATTTCCCATATACTAATATTCCCTCAATCAATTGCTCAAACAATTTTAGCGTCTCCCGCGCTTATGTTATGTGCTTCAATTCCAACTATACTCTGGTTTCGAATGCGATTTACTTTCTCGATGTCGAAATCATTGATAAGACCATAAGTGGATATATTTCAGACCCTCTAGACGATCTTACCCATATAGACGATTCAAACTTGCCGCGCAACTTGATTGGCGAAATTGAGTGGTCAAACGGTCTAAGAACCTTAAGACCTGATAGTTATTTAATTGAGAACAATTATAAATCAAATTGCGAGAACATAAGTGAAATTACAACGTTTAACTACGCCCCAGTGTCATACGGTGATCAGGAAAGAGTAAACTATACTTATGGTGGTAGTATAACATCGTTTATTTGTGACCCAGAGAATGTAATCGCAGTTACGAATTGGGTTGACAAAATAAGCATCTTTATCTCACGACCCTCAGCGCAATTTAATAATGACACAAAAACAAACTCTGCTAGCTCTCTGCAATTGAAGACTTTATTTAATTATTTATTGATTTTTTTAATGGGGCTACAAGTTAAGACTTTAATTATGGCATAAGTGACTAATGTAAATTAACTGATATATTGAATAAAAACACATAATATAATATTATACTGAGGGATTGTTTTCTGCGGAAAGTATTATCAAAATATGAATACTTTCTAATCATATAAATCAGAAAATACAACAGCACCAAATGATAAATTCTTAAATCAAGACGAAAAATAAAGAATAATTCTGAAATAAGATTGATTTTAGTTAATAAAGTTATTACAAACATTCTCAATTAAGGAATATTATTATTTTTATTATTTTAAGAATGCCTAAATGTCATAATTAGATCTAGGTAACAAAATATCAAATCATGACCATTTTTTTTTTATTTTAGCTATTACTTATGTTTAGTAACACCTACTTAAATGTAATAGCTTATGGGAATACCCTAATAGAGCATAGCACCAATGGACATAGCCTATTGTTTTGGAATACATTTAAAACCAGTCATTTCCTATAGCCAAATCTTATCAATAATAATGTAGTATTGATAACGTTTCTATAAAGTTGACGGACAACGCGGCGTTTGTTCAGTGCATTACGATGAGTTCCTCAAGAGAGACGTGGTTCTTTTACCTCTGTTGTCTATTGCTAGTTTGCGGTGGATTTTCTAAGGATATCGTTAAGGAACTAACTGAGACTCCAAACCCACCTGACTTTAGAGATTATATCGAAAATTACCGTCTTTACGTTAAAGAAATACCGAGTGAGAACTTTACTGGATTCCGAAGCGCCTTCCAATGGAGAGTCGAAAAGTCCCCGGATGATAGTGGCATTAATAATGTGGCCCTATTTGTGATCAATTCCACGGGCTTACACAATTATTTGCGTGGCCAGATTGGAATATATAGTAGCGGCTCACAAGTTGGAGTGCAGTTATCGATGAATTGGCCAGCTAATTTTGGCCCAATCACTTGCTCAAACAATTTCAGTGTCAGCAGAGATCGTTTCATGTGTTTTAATTCCAACTATACTCTGGTTTCGAATGCTATTTACTATCTCGATGTGGAAATCCGTAATATGACCATACTTGGATATATATCCGACCCTCAAAACGACCTTACCGGTATAAAAGATTCCAGCGTGCCGAGAAAATTGATTGGTGAAATTGAATGGGTGGACGATCTTGTTGGCTTAAGACCTCAAGCCTATTTGATCGAAAACAATTATGGATCATCGTGCGACAATACGAGTGAAATTACAACATTTAACTATGCTCCAGTGTCATACAACGCACAGGAAAGAATAAGCAATACTTACTTTGCTAGTAGTATAATAATTAGCAATATGTGTGACCCAGCGAATACAATTGCAATTACGGATTGGAATGAAAATATTGGGATCTTCATTTCACGACCCTCAGCACAAGTCAATAACACAAACGCAAACACAAACTCTGCAAGTTCTTTGCAATTAAAGTCGTTATTTATTTATATATTCACTTTCTTGCTAGCCTCTAACTTAAATCATCTATAAAATATTCATGAATACTGAATTTATTTATTAATGTTACACTTTGAGGCTGTTTTCAAAGAATTAAAAAACATCTGAAAACAAGACAACACAAATGCAATTTGAAACATAGAAAATTTAAGAAACTATTCATTGTAATGTGATTTATATTTTGTTTCTAAAATTTAAGAAAATTGATTAACCATTTAGAAAAAGAAAATGCCAATTTATATAAATAAAGATTTAGAAATAAACTTGTCAATGTGAATTAGTTGTAAGTTACGTAAATACAAATAAAATAGACAAGGTTTATTTTTGTTAAACCGAAAATCTATCTTTCAGCTCTACCGTAAACTGATAATTAAAAATATCAAATCTCTTCCTAGAAACACACCTTATCAATAATTATTAAATTGATAAAGTTGCTATAAAACTGGCAGACCACGCGAATTGTATTCAGTGTTTTACGATGAGTTTCTCACAAAAGAAGTGTTTCCTCTGCCTTTTTGGTACTTTCCTGCTATGCAATAGCGTCTTGGCCAAGCCTAGTATCAACAACATTTTCAAGGATGTGGCGCAAGAGCAGAACAGAGGATACACCGACTATCTCCAACAATATCGAGTGAATCTTGTAAAAATGCCAGATTCCAACTTTACTGGTTTTCGCAGTGCATTCCAGTGGAAAGTAGGGAAATCTGTCAGCAACATTCAAGGCTTTCAAAACGCAATGGAATTCACAATCGAGGATGCGACAAATGAGACAATTACGTTGACTGGAGATATCGGCTTCAATAGCCAAGGCTCACAAATTGGTGTCTTTCTGTCTATTGATGCATTGGAAATATCTCTCCCTGGCTTATCATTCTCTTGCTCCAATGGGTTTAATTTCTCTGCTGAAAATAATGCCTGTTTTAATTCCAACTTTAGTCTGATTTCGAATGCGATTTATTTTCTGGATGTGGAAATCCGTGATAAGACCATACGTGGATATATATCAGACCCTCAAGCAGATCTTACAGATATAGACGACCCATATTTGCCACGCTATCTGTTTGCCGAAATCAAATACTCCAATGTTCTGAAAAGCTTGTATGCCCAAGCCTATTGGGTTGGAAATTATTATGGAACGTCTTGCGACAATCTGAGTGAAATTACATCATTCAACTTTGAGGCTCAGTCATACAACAAAACGCAAAGGACTAATCGATATTTTACTAGTAGTGTTACAAATAACTTTATGATGTGCGAACCAGAAAATACTGTACAAATTACGGGTTGGCTAGATAATGTTGCTGTCTACATCTCCAGACCCCCAGCACAAATCAATGGTACAAGATCTGTAAATTCTTTGAAATAAACAAACCCTATTCTGTATTCTGAACTGTATTTAACAAATAAATCACAATTCAAATGTTAAGAAATGACAGAAGTTATTTAATTATGGAGGATCTGAATAGTTTCTTATATTTATGATTACATTTATATCTCGCTCTAGGAAGTCAATTAAATTGTTTACCTATCTTGTTCATAAGCTGTTAAGTATCAATGAAATCAAAAATATACCCTTTAGATATTTGTTAATTAATTTTTCCTTATAACATGTTGATAGGTAATCGATTTTATTGAATTCTTAGAATTATTAGGAAAAATTCTACAAAACATTATTAAGAAAAAATCACCATTTTGCAAAATCTGAATTTATGTGATATTTTGATTCCTAGAATCTGTCCTATTGTTTGTAGTATATTGGATCACTTGGTAAATAAACAAAAATACCCTCCTACCGTTGTCGCTAAGTACTCCGTATTATAAATACCACACCTTACCTTATCAATAACAATAAAGTTGATAAAGCTGCTATAAAACTAGCTGACAATGCGGCTTCAATTCAGTATACAACGATGTGTTCCTCACAAAAGACGTGTTGCCTGCTTGCTTTATTCCTGCTCTGCAGTGGCGTCTTGGCCAAGCCCAAGATCACAGGTCATTCCAAGGCTGTGGTGCAGACTAAGCCATCCCAGGAATATCCAGTGCAATATATCACTAGAAATCTGAGCGAGCTACAAGCTAATGGCACCTCCACATATCCAGAACACTACCGAGTTGTTATTTCACAAACCAGCATGTCAAACTCAACTGGCATTCGCAGTGTTTTCCAATGGTCAATTGGCAAAGCCTCAAGTGGAGGCGGCATTCACAATGCTCTGGATTTCACCATCGATGATGCGGTCAACTCGCAAACTCTAAATGGTCAGATTGGCATTTATAACAACGGCTCACAATTTGGCGTCCATTTGTCATTGGATTCGGTTGAGAGTTCTACGCCAGGCACCAACTTTACTTGCTCGAACAACTTTACATTTATCAATGGAAATCACGCCTGTTTCAATTCCAACTATACTTTGTTATCGAATGCGATTTACTATCTGGATGTGGAAATCGACGCTAAGACCGTGCGTGGTTATATATCGGCGCCCCAAAGGAATAGCACCGATATCAACAATACAAAATTGGAGCGCACATTAATTGGTGAAATTAATTGGAAAAATGGACTTAAGCATATAAATCCCATGAGCTATTGGGTCTCCAATTCTTATGGCGATTCGTGCAAGAACTTGAGCGAAATTAGCGCTTTTACCTATCCCCCCGTAATTTACACCAGTTTGATAAGGACCAAAACCTCTTTTTATAGCAGTTTCATAACTAATACAACAAACTGCGGACCACAGAATGTGTTTGCAATGACGAGCTTTTCACCAGCTGTTACTATCTATATCTCAAGACCTCCAGCTCAATTAATTCTATGAAAAAGTCAAGTATTCTGATTTAAATGCTGTTAAGTTAACTGTTCATCTAATCACTGCACGTGTACAAAAATATGACAAATAAAAAACAATGATAATGTTAATGACTTTTTAATCTTGACAAGATTATTGTGTTGCTGCTTTTATTCTCTTTATAATAAAATTGATTCATGTAGTAGCGTATCAAACTTTGAAGTGAACTCCCCGCAGACGAACGATTGCAATCTTATCATACTCTTCTGTGAGTAATAATTTAAAAATATTGTGATAGGGCTTTTTTGAAAGGCAGACAGATAGTCGCTTAATCAATGCTATAATTGAAATATTTTCGATTGATTAAATGATTCACAAACTTAATATTAATTCTTTCAATTTTGTTTATCTAATCAGAGCTTATACTAAGATTATTGGTTACAAATTAACTCTATATTATATTAGTCTTTCTTTTTAATATATTGGCAATTGCGAATTTCCTAATTTGCAACTTTCAAATATATTTTGATTGTATTTGCACAACCGTAGCGAATGTGTTTAATTGCCACAAAGTCAAAAATATATAAATGGCAATTATACGACTCGAATATACTCTGAAGTGAATATATCTCAATATATTTAATTATGCAATTTAATTATTTATTAAATGATATTCACAAAATTCTAGTAAATGTGGTGTTTAATTTTGAAATACTTAAAAATCGCAATCCTCGAAATTTTTTTAGAGTGCTTTATAGTATCCCACTTTAAAATATTGCATTTTCATGGGGCTTGACATGGCTCGCCACAGGAGAACATTCACATGAGTTTGGCTGACATGCAACTGCCACAGCAACGACATGGGGCAAGCTGGAGCACAGAAACTTGACTTGTTGCCGACGCAAGTGAAAATTGCACTTGGAAGTTGCATTTGTCGATTTGCATTGCAAAACAGTTGCACGACAATTGGCGGCGGTGGCGGCACACGCCCTAAAACTAAACGCCACAAATGAAAACTAATGATTTTCACTTTATGAGCAGAGCAGAGCAGAGGAGGCAAGGACAGGGGCAAGGAGGAGTTGGAGAAAATGTTGCAAATGCCGCACGCAAAACTCGCAGCACGGAAGCGAATGCTAAACTCGAAGCTGGGACTTGGCATGGAAAATTTGAAATTTAATCGCTAGCAATTAATTTGGCCCAAATGCAGCGACGACTTCGACGACGACGACGACGACGAGGAGGCAGCATTGGAAGGCGCCCCCACAGTCAGGCAGCTGTGCCCGCTGTGCATTGAGAGTTGGGTCACTGCCTCAGCTGGGCTGGGACTCTCTATATATAGCAGATAGATTGGAGACCCCTCGTATGTCCACCTGTATCTGTATTGAAGTCTCTGTCTCTCTGTTTGTCTGTCTGTTTGTTTGTTTGTGTGTGGTCCAGGGAACGTTGCACGTTCGACATTTGGCAACTGGTCGCTGTCGCTGTCGGTGGCCGAGGAAAATTGAAAAATTAACAAGTATGAAAAGTGCAATTAAAGTGGGCCACAATCGCCGACGCAGCGCTGGTAATACGAGAAGAAAACGTTGTCGAGAGGATGACAACGTTCAGTTGGCGTTGTCTCTCTGCACCTGAATGTTGTAGCCACTGGGCGGCTTATTAATCTGCTTTTAATTGCAACTACAACTACACTCTATACACTCTACTGTTGGGTACTTGTTGTGGCCAGTTGTGGCTCCTCCCGTTTGCCAATTTGCCATTGATTAATGTGCGCCAATTGTGAAATAAATGTGTGTTGTTGATTTTTCTTTTGCCCTGGGTCCAGCCTGCAACCTCCCACCTGCCCCGTGCCCCGTGCCACCGTTGGTCACGGGTGTTGCAGGTTTCTTCTTTGGCTCTGGGCTACGCTTTGCCAGCCATGTTAATTGAATTATTGGCAGGGGCAAATTTGTGGCAGACACACATTCATATACGGAAAGGCGTGGCGCAAACTAAAGTGCGGCCGCCTTATTGATTGTTGTTTGCTCAGAGGCGCCGCGCGGCGAAACCATTGGAGCAACAGCAACAGCAACAAACATGTGCTATATCAAATGCTAAGCGATATTTCACTTTAAGATTGTTTCAGGGAATTTTGTGCAATAAGTGTAAGTAAGGGGCATTTACCTTTAATATTGGATGCAAATTTTAATTGCATCATCACAATTCATATGTTACATTTCGAAATTTTAAAGACAGCTGAATCTTATTGGAATTCCACAAAAACTTGAGCTATATCAATTGCTTAGTGATATTCCACTTCCAACAAGAATAAAGCATCGCATACAATTGTTCTAGAGTTTCAGGGAATTATGTGCAACAAGTGTAGTGTATATAAGAGCAACTTACCTTTATAATCAATCAATTATTAACATCAATTCATATTCCGCAATTATATTTGCTTGAGTAGATATTTAGCTGCATCTTATTGGAGCACTTAAAATAGGGAGCTGCTGCTTATTTGACTGAGACTTACAGCAGTCAGCTTTTACACGCTTACGTGTTATTGGATCGCACCGAAAACAAAAACAACAAAAAGGCGGATGCAAGCTGTTTGCTATTTCACTAATATTCACAGCTCTGTTTTGACGAAAGCTGCGTCAAATTAGAAAACGTAAAAAAAAAACAAATAAAAGCCAGTCGTAAGCTGCTTGCTATTTCACTTCGATGCACTGCTGTCAATTATTGAGATTGACGCAAGCTGCATTTAATTGGAACACAGACAAAATTTAAATAAAATCAGCTTGCTATATTCCTGAGACAATTAATTAGCTACTGCATCTTATTGGCACACATAAAAAACAACAAATAAAAGAAGCACAGATCACACACACTTATGCGAATTACATTTTCTAAGGTCGCGCAAGGACACTAATACATGCATACAACTGCATAGGCGAAAACGAAATGAAATGATCAAAAAGGGCGCGCACAAAGAGGAGACGAAAACAGTTGAGCCCCGCAACCAATGCGTGTGAACGAGACAGCGATAGATTAAATGGCGCTTAAAAGCGAAAGCTCCACTTTGCACTACAACAACAACGCACTGCAGTTTATGAAAAAGTGAATTTAAGCAAATAAACTGCAATAACTTTAGAATATTTCATAGGACCGTTATGCGCGACAACAAACCCGCTCGATTGAAACACATTTTAAGCCAATTGGACTAATTAGATTGGGATTTTCAAGCAACAAACACGGAGCAACGTCACGAAGCGCACGTAAAAGAAACCGATAGGCAAGTTCGACTGCGCGATAAGCGATAACCGATTCGAATAGACGATTGAATGAAGATAACAAATCGATAGATCGTCCTTGAAAGCGCGCAGCGTGTCTAACTATCGATTTCGAAAATTGCGCCATTAACATAAATCTAGGCGATAATGGGCCACAATCTGCAGGCTTCTGGGCTTCTGTCATGCGGTCTGGTCTGGTCTGGTCGGTGCTGCAATTTAAACCCAACAATTACGCAGCAAATTAAAATCAAATAATTTACACAGCAAATTCGCCGAGCCATAAAAATCACATGCAAATTATAGAGGCTGCAACTGCGTCTGAGAAATTGTGGCAATTTGCGCGATGCCACAGCAGACAGACCATCGTTGCTGCCGCTGCTGCTTTTGCTGCCGCTTGCGGCGCTTCAATAAAGTCCACCAATAAAGCCTTAAACAAATGAAGTTATTTGAGCCAATAAAAAATGGCAGCCCCGAGATGACGACGAGAGCATCCGACGGCGCATGTCAAATGCATAAAATGACAAGTAAGCTGCAGTCGAGTGTGATCGACTGCAAGTTACCTGCCGTTAAATTAGTTAAATTTACGATGTTGACCTACTTGCCTTCCTTTTTTTTAAATTAAATACATAATTACATTAACTATCCATTTTAAAAAATTAAAGAAAATTAAATAATACATTCCTTTTATATTTTTTGAGAATTAGGAAACTGAGACAAAGGATCTTAAATAAACGGACAGACCGATAAACGTATTCTTGAATATATGCTTGATGGTGTGGAAGATATCTCCTTTTGTGTCTTGCGTACAATTTTCTTGAACGTTACAGTAAAATACCTTTAAACCCCTTTTGGTTAGCGTGTAATAAAATGGAAAATGAAAAGGGAAAGTTGCTGCTAAGGCCAGCGGAAAAACGCGTTGTCTTCTCGAGAATAAAAAGCACAGCACCAAAGACAACACAAATGCAACAGAGCCCAACAACAAGTGCCATAAATATTGACCTGCTTCCAGGGCTCTGTAAGCGGTGGAGCCTGCCTCCAATCGGCTGCCACTTGGCAAAGTTGGCAACTTGTTCTGTTTGCAGTTCTCTTCTTGGCCCTTTTTGCTTTGCTTAATGCACACCTTCGAGTCGGAGGCAATTTGTTATTGTTATTGCTGGTCCTGGCTTGGCCTGGTCGAATGTTAATTATATGGCAACATGACTCTGGCTTATTTAAAGCTTTATTTATTAAAGCATTTAATGTAAATTGTTTGTAAATGCCAGAGGCTATCATTATAGTTTGACAGAGACGCTTTACCGATATTATAAATGTATGTCTGCATATAAATCAATTCCGAAATAAAACCACAACATCGAAAAAATCCTCTTTCATACTAATTAATATCAATGAGGAATGTAGAATGTTTATTTTCCACATTGCCAACTTGATTCAGTCAACACCCACGAAGACCCGTCTCCGAAGAAAGGTACGACGATGAAATTGCTTTTTCATACCAGGTAACCAGACTTTTCAGAGGGTGTAATAACTTGATGACAGGCGGAAAACATTTTAAAACTATAATGATTCGAAATTGAATTGAAAAATAGAGCCTAGATTTATGGAGTAGTAAAATGTACATTACAAATAAATTATAACTGCAATGTCTAAGTTGATATAGTCCCATTTATTTTTTTTAAATTCTTTAAATTGAGTAAGTTAATTAAAGGTAATTCATAATTCGAAAGTGAGAGAAAAATATTAAATTTGAAATGCAAGAATAAAATTGTAAGCATACAAAAAAAACTTGAAATTGTATTTAAATTTTAAAACAAGATTTTGCCACCTACAAGATCTCCTCACTATAATCCATGCTTGATAAACCTCTATTAAAAAGTTCATTTTATGTATTTTATTAAATGTGCAAGTCTATAATTATTTATTGAATTTTTTATTAAAAATTTAATTGAAAATATATCCTTTCAAGCTGACAATTGGCAACTAAATATAATTTAGTTTCAAGTTCAGATTGCCGGGTATTTCACTGTCGTTAACACTCAACAACAACGATTTTAAGTTGCTTTCATTGTGTTGCGCATATTTGATGCGCATAAAGTGGATCATAAAGTAATTAATGCGCTAAAATGCGACATTAAAACGCTGTAGGGCAACAAAATTTCTTCTGCCGCAGCCTCAGTGTTGCATCTTCGTGGGTTGCCCCACAACAACAACAACAACTACAGGAACAGCAACAAAGCGACTGCAATCAATCTTTGGGGCAGGCGTTTTCAGGGCGTGTTCTGTGTGCTCTGCGTTGCACCTACGCCAAACTGCGCCCAGACGGCGTTGTCGCTGCTCTTGCCGTTGGCTGTTGACTTGAAAAAGTCAAGAAGATTAAGACCCTAACCACAAAAAATAAAGAAAGAGATCCCATAATAATTACAGAGTCAGAGTCGACTTGATATTTTGGCATGCGTAAAAATTCTGGCGACGGCAACGGTGCTTTCCTTCCTCTGACAGCGACTGACAGACAGCAATTGCCAAATATAATAAATAATTAGCCAGCAAGGATGCAGGCAGGGCGTGCCAAGCAAGCCAAGTGACGTGGCCTGCATTAAATCAAATATTGCTAGGGAAAGTGCGGCCTGCGACCCAATTGGCCAAAGATAAGACAGTGTTGCAAAGTGCGCGCATATTCTTAGATAAGCTCACCCATTTAAGTAGAAAGCTCACGCTAGAGCTGGAGCAGTGGCGCAACAGTTGAGTGTGCGGGAGAGAGACGCAGTGCTGGACAGCAGTTGCGCAACAGTTGTCAGCGAGAAAGACCAAAAGCTCATGCGGTGATAAGCAAGCGGCTGCTGCGTGCTCAGTCTTCATTAAGCAGCGACGACAACAGGTGCCCAGCGCAATTAATCACAGTAGTAGAACATAATTGTTATTCAAACATGTCGACAATTGTGCGTAAACTAATCAGCACTGCCAATGCCGCCAAGCCGGTAGCGCCATACAAGTAAATGCAACATCGTGTGTGTGTGTGAGAGAGTGAGCGAACTGACAAGCTTTTTCTTTTGTTGTTCTTGTTGTAGTCAAGCTGTTGTTGCCGATCGCACTGTTTACGTCTCCGGCTGCTTGGGCCTGGACAAGGCAACTATGCAATTGGTGCCAGGTGGCGCCACAGAGCAAACCGAGATGGCGCTTAAGAATCTGCAGGCCGTGCTCAAGGCAGCCGATTCCGATATCGATAAAGTGGTGAAGAACACGGTGTTTGTTAAAGATCTCAACGATTTCTCTGCGGTCAACGAGGTGTACAAGCGAGGTAATTGCCAGCGATAAGGCATCCACATCAATGCGGGCTTATCAGCTCGGCTAATAAATGTGTTTTGCCGCGCCCCAGCAATCGTAAACACATTTAATTGTGCTCTGTGTATCATTAATCGCTTATCGCATTTCAGTGTTCAACAAGGACTTTCCAGCGCGCAGTTGTGTCCAGGTGGCGAAACTTCCAATGGATGCGCTGGTCGAGATCGAGTGCATCGCTTTGACTGGCACTGTTTACACGGTGCCCAATTAATAGCAATTAAATTCCAAGCTGTAACCAAAGCGAGAAAATAAATGAAATTAATTTCAAGTGTTGTGAATTTTAACTGTTTTATTTTAACAATCTCCAGATGGCGCTGCAGCCCTATAGAGGGTGTTTTCTAAATATGATCAAAATACTAAGGACATGCCTTAAACTAACTCTGGCCACACCGTTGCAATGTTGCTGGCGTCGCTAATGTGAAAATCTTATGTAAAAGTGGCAAACACGGCAAACAACTTTGCATTTAAACCATATATAGTTTACAATTTGCTGCAGTCGGCAATTTATCTTTGTTTTAGCTGCCGTTGCTGTTGGTGTTGTTGTTGCTGTAGCTGCCGTGCCGGCTTTTGTATTATATTTCATCAAATGTTGCTGCATAAATCATTGGCAACATTCGCCAATGTTGCTAACGGTAGCCGGCTAAACAGGCGCCTTAGACAAAGCGTTTATTTCACATTCAAATTTCAAAGTTATTCATAATGCCGACAACTTGTTGTTGCTGTTGTTGTTGTTGTTGCTCCATTTTTGGGGTCGTTTTTTCGATTTTGCTGTTCATTGAAATTTCAGTGAATTTGTCTGCCACTCGACGCGGCTGTTGCATGATTTATGCGGCTTGTTGCAAACTGTTTTGCATGCACTGGTGTGAATTTGAATGCTTTTTCCTCGATGCTGCACGATTATTGCCACTCTTTATTATTATTATTATTATTGTTGCTGTTGTTGTTGTTGCTGTTAATTTTGTTGCTGACGCTGTCGCTAGGCAACAAAAACACGCGGCTGGCAACATGTTTAGCACCCGCAGAGCTGGCAACATTCATGTTGATATGCGTGGCGTGTAATTAATTCGAGGCGCATCACACAAAATTTACATGCATAAATATCGTAATAAATACGCATAAATTGCTGACAACAAACTGCAACAAGTGGTGGCCCGCTGTGCCACCAAAGACTCCTCTTTGACATTAAACACCTACGCCGTTTTGCAGTTTTTACTTGTTGCATCTTTGTTGCTCGCCTCGGCTATGAAGTGAGCCTAATTAATTTCGACGCACAGCAAAAGGGACAAACGGGCTTGCCACAAAAAGACTGCCAACTGCAACGCGGTGAAAGTGCGCATAATTTACACGCACGAGCCAAGGCAACAGCCCGAGACACAAGGCAAAAATCCAGCGCCTTCGTCTGCAGTCTGCAGCCAAATTTAATACACAAATTAAGCTCACAACTTTGTTGCAAATTTTTGGCAATTTGCTTATCGGCCCAATATGCGCTCTGATCGCACAATCGCTAATTAAACAAGCCGCATGCGGTAGCCACAAGAGGAGGAGAGAAACATCGTCAACACTATCAAGAATCGATGTTTATTAAAACAAATAAAATGAATTTCGCATGAATTGTTCACTTAATAAATTAATTTATTAAGCAAATCAAATTGAATCTCAAATTGATTTTTATTTAATTAAATATATTTTTCGATGAGGTTAGAACAAATACTTAACGTTGTTGCATTTAACAATTGTGTTGGGTTTGAACTAAAGCCAAATTTCAAAAATATACGTTAAGCATTTGGTATATTGGTATTTTTAAAAGTTTGCTATATTAACACCATATTTGGAAGCCGTCTAGAACACCCATCCGCAGACTTACGTTAACATTTTTGAAAGAAAAAAAAAACAAGTTAAAGAACATGAATCGACATCTTGGAAAATGAAAATGAAATTAAAACTGCTTGGTTACAGCGGTTTTAAGTATTTTTATACCAAAAAGTATATTTTACAACGTTTATGTTCTCACTCTTGTTCTGTACTATTTAAAAGAGCAGCATACTTTTGGGCGCGCGCGATAACAGCATCAATAACAATATATTATCGCTAACCTGCTTACAACAAACGGCTGGGAATTTTACAATGGAAATGGAGGTTTAGTTGCGCAACAAAAATATTTTATCAAATATGCAATCAATAATTCATTCAAATTAAATGTAAATATCATTATATATATAAAAATTAGATTTGAATTAAATTGAACGCTGTTAGCCAACTATCGGAAGGAATTAAAGTCGATAGTATCGTAGAAGAGCAGCTGACTTTAGTGTGGCCATGAACATTAAACACTTTAATGGTATAAAGAGATTTGAAAAGATATATTGCAATTGCTAGCATCAACAACATTCAACGGTAGAACAAATTATTTACTTTAATTTGAATCAAAAGGTAAAGAAAAACTATGTGAAACAACCAAGAATGGGCTATCAAAACAAACAAGCCAGGAGATAGAAAAATACCAATAGTATATATCATATTTGTTGAACATTCTATGGTATTAATCGCAAATTGAAATTGCGGTCACGCTGATCCACAGCCGAATTCTCATATGATTTTTTTTAAAATCAATACAAATTGCAATGCATGATAACGTAATAAGCCACAATCAAAGTGTACAACAAAACCGTGGCCCGAACGCTAAGCAAGTGATAACAAGAAACTAAACAAATTTGTAGAAAAGATAAAGTGAACGCCGCAAACGCAAAAAAAGGTACAACAACAACAACAAAGCAGAAGCAGCCACACGCATACACACACATGCACAGACAGCAAAAACACACACACACACACACACTAAGGTTGCTGGTCTCTTTGCCATGTATGAAAAAGTGAAATAGCAAAAACGACTTTAGTTTTCGGCTATACAAAAAGAAAATCAAAATACACAATTGCTACTAAAGCTAGTGCAGTGTTAGTGTGTTTAGGTGAATATAAATGAGAATAATTAATTAATTGCAAGCAGAATCACATACACACACACACACGCATAACAATTATTCATCGACGATTTCTAGCGCCCCGTGTGAGTTTTTCTTTTTACATTTCTCTTTTACTGCCTGACATTGCGTACGTGTGCGTGTAAGTGTATTTGTGTGCGTGTGTGTGGTTGTGTGCAACAAAGTCGGACTGAAAGATCTACACACAGACGCAGAGCAGTCAGAGAGTGAGAGAGAGCGAACGAACACACACAAGAGTGTTGTAACAAAGAGACTTAATCCGCTGTTGCATTGCACAAAATAAACAAAACGCAGTGAGCTTTCATCTTGACATGTTTCCTTTTTGTTTGTTGCTTACAGACGACGTCGACGACGACGCCTCCCGCTGCCTCCCACAAAGTTCATTAACGCAAAGAGAACAACAACGACGACGACGACGACGTAATCGTTTTGTTTACTAGAAGAAGAGCGAAACGAACACTGTTGTTGTTGCCGACGCTGCCGCGGAAGCTTTTTCGGCCAGTGCTGGAGGTAAAGTGGAGGAGCAGTGCCGTCAACGCCTACACAACATGAATCTACGCGGCAATCCGCCCAAGAAGGAGGGCAAAATGCGCATACGCGCCTTTCCCGTAAGTTCAAACGCCACGATGAGCTTGCAAAATTCTGTGTAATTGCGCCGCGATAAGAACACTGCCCAACACTTCAAGATCAGGCTGCGCCAGTCGTTGTGCAACACTGCCCAACAAACGGCAGTGGACATGCTGCAGGACATGTCATCCGAATTGTCACAGCATTGTTGGGAAAGTGTCTAAAGTGGAACGCGATCGTTTCCGCTGGACGTCAGCTACGTTGTCCGCAGTGCAAATACAATTGGGATAATTTGATAGGGGGAGGAACTGAGCTTAGCAGGCTGCAAAACAATTAATAAATAATAAATGTAAAAAAAAAGAGCGCTGTCAGGTTTGAAATGTTGATGAAAAAAAAGCATCATCGCATTTTTAGTTAGTTTTTAAGTTCTGCCCCATTTTTAATCTCAACTTGGTTTCGACAAATTGTTGTTGTTTGCCCCCCAAACAAACAAAAAAAACACACACACTCGCACACTCACAGACACAGAGGGAGAAGCGCCCAGAAGAAGCTGAAGCAGCAGCGCAACAGAGCGGAAAACGGAGCGAGAGCGAGAGAGAGCATTGATGACGAGACGACTGCAGCTGGAGGATACCTTGAATCTTTGTCGTAGAGGCGGATGTCAATAAGGCCAACGGCAAACGGCAGCCGCTCGCGCACGGCTCCAGCGAGCCAGCGCCAACAGCAGCAGCAGGAAGAAGCGCATCCTTTGCCGCAGCCGGATCAGCTGCTGGCAACAACGCAAACGCACTTTATAATTGGGGAGCAGCGCTATAGCTGGGAGCGCGCACTGAGCGCCTCAGCTCCTGCGCGTCCTCCGACAACGCCACCATCGATGTACAGCGGTCATCATGATCCAAGGATTGCACTCTTTGCCGCTGCCGCCGCCGCTGCCAACAACAACCAACAACAACAGCAGCCCATCAACAATCTGAATAATCCAAATTCTCGCTCCAACAATTTCAATTTACGCTGTCGCCACACGCGCAACCTGACACGTAGTCCTCTGCAGCAGCAGCATCCGCTCAATGTGCCGCTGACGGCGTCGTCGCCACGCGCTTGCGCCGGCACCTCAATGCCGCCGCACAGCGAGCACTCTGTGCGTTCAACAGCAAAAGGTGCCTCGGGAGCAGCTGCCACACAATTGCGTGAACATGGACGCAAGTATCCATTGTGGCTGCCCGAGTACAAACGTCGCGCATTCAATGTTAGCTCCCCAAAAGCCCTGCAACAACAATTTCACTTCCCAGTCTAAGCATCTTGCGTTTCTTTTTGTTTTACAGGCCTCCATGGATGAGAAGTATGTGGAGAGCATCTGGGCCACATTGAAGAACGCCATACAGGAGATACAGAAGAAGAACAATTCGGGCTTGTCGTTCGAGCAGCTGTATCGCAATGCCTACAACATGGTGTTGCACAAGCATGGCACTCGTCTCTACTATGGGCTGCGCGAGGTGGTCTCGGAGCATCTGGAGCAGAAGGTGCGTCAGGAGGTGCTCGAGAGTTTGCACAGCAATTTTCTGCCCAAGCTGAACCAGGCCTGGACCGATCATCAGACATCGATGGTCATGATACGTGACATACTCATGTACATGGATCGCGTCTATGTGCAGCAGCGTGGCCTGGACAATGTCTACAATCTGGGACTCATACTCTTCAGGGATCAGGTGCGTTGACCTCCGTTCACTAGTTGATCGCTTCACTAATCATTTTGATCGGCAGGTTGTTCGCTTTCCGGAGATTCAAAAGGCGCTGCGCGAAAAGTTGCTGGGCATGGTGCTGGAGGAGCGACATGGCGAGGCCATCAATCATTTGGCCATCAAGAATGCCTGCACCATGCTCATCACGCTGGGCATCAATTCGCGCACCGTTTACGAGGAGGACTTCGAGAAGCCGTTCCTCTCACAGTCCGCGGCCTTTTACAAATTCGAATCGCAAAACTTTCTTGCGGAGAATAACGCTGGCGTTTACATCAAGAAAGTGGAGGCACGCATCACCGAGGAATCATCGCGTGCGGCGCTCTATTTGGACAAGGACACCGAGCCGCGTATCGTGCGCGTTGTGGAGGAGGAGCTGATCAAGAAACACATGCGCACCATTGTTGAGATGGAAAATTCGGGTGTGGTGTATATGATTAAGAATTCGAAGACCGAGGATTTGGCATGCACATACAAGCTATTCTCACGGCTCAAAGAGGAGGGCCTCAAGGTGATAGCGGACACAATGTCGGCGTATCTGCGCGAACAGGGCAGCATGCTGGTCAAGGAGGAGGAGAACGGCAATACAAATCCCATAACATTTGTGCAAAATCTCCTCGATCTCAAGGATCGATTCGATCAATTCTTGTTGCATTCGTTTAGCAATGATCGACTCTTTAAGAATGTGATCTCGGCGGATTTTGAGCATTTCCTCAATCTGAACAACAAATCGCCCGAATATCTGTCGCTCTTCATTGACGACAAGCTGAAAAAGGGCGGCAAGGGAGTAAGTTATAACTCGCACTTATCAAATATACGATCTAATTTAATTTTGAACCGTTTGCAGATGAGCGAACAGGAGATCGAGACCATACTGGACAAGACAATGGTGCTGTTCCGCTTTCTGCTTGAAAAGGATGTCTTCGAGCGCTACTACAAGACACATTTGGCCAAACGTTTGCTGCTCAACAAATCAGTCTCCGATGACTTTGAAAAGAACATGATATCCAAACTAAAGGTAAGTTTCCATTAGTCACTTTTAATGCATTTTTCAATTAATTCGTTTATTTTTGTGCGTAGACTGAATGTGGCTGTCAATTTACATCAAAGCTGGAGGGCATGTTCAAGGATATGTCCGTTTCAAATACGATTATGGATGAGTTCAAGAATTATGTAAATAATAACAATTTGTCATTGAGCGGCGTGGAGCTGACGGTGCGCATTTTAACCACCGGCTTTTGGCCCACACAGGTAAATATCAACTTGTAATACTTTTTAGAAAATTATATTATTATTTGTAAACCTTAGACGGCTACGCCCAACTGCAACATACCCTCTGCACCACGCGAGGCCTTCGAGGTGTTTAAAAAGTTCTATTTGGACAAACACTCGGGTCGGCAGCTGACGTTACAGCCGCAAATGGGTGAGTTTTGTATTTCAACATTTTTTGAGTATCAGCTTATTAAATTGACTCCGCTCTTGTTTCAGGCACTGCCTACATCAATGCCGTATTCTATGGCCGCAAAGCGAATGACAGCGACAAGGACAAGGATGGGCCAAGCTCAAGTTCAAGTGGCTGCGCTGTGCCCACCACAACACGCAAGCACATACTCCAAGTCTCCACCTATCAGGTGAATATAAACATCATTTAAATACAAACAACTGATCTATTTGCCTCCCCCGACAGATGTGCGTATTGCTGCTGTTCAACAATCGGGATGTGCTGACCTATGATGACATACACCAAGAGACGGACATACCGGAAAGGGAGCTGGTGCGCGCCCTGCAATCGCTGTCCATGGGCAAGCCCGCCCAGCGTTTGCTTGTGCGCAACTCCAAGACGAAAACAAAAGACATTGAGCCCTCGGATGAGTTTTACGTGAACGACGCATTTGTCTCCAAGTTCCACAGGTGATTTACTTTGATAACACAACTTGTTTGACATTACTGAAACCTTTCGTCGCACTTGTAGGGTAAAGATACAAACGGTTGCGGCCAAGGGCGAATCGGAGCCGGAGCGCAAAGAGACGCGCGGCAAAGTGGATGAGGATCGCAAACATGAAATTGAAGCGGCCATCGTACGCATTATGAAGGCACGCAAACGCATGGCGGTATGTCTAATGAGATTATCTAGATCTAATCGGATATTTACTCAATTACTCGCGGTTTCTTGTTGTTATCATTTGCAGCACAATCTGCTGGTGTCGGACGTGACGTCGCAGTTAAAGTCACGTTTCTTGCCGTCGCCCGTGTTCATCAAGAAGCGCATCGAAGGCCTTATCGAGCGTGAATATCTGGCGCGAACGCCAGAGGATCGCAAGGTGTACATCTATTTGGCTTAAGCAAATACAACATCAACAACAGCAACAGCAAAATAGGAGTGTGCGCGCATTCATTCTCCTCCCTCTCATCCATCCCGCTCTCATTCTCAAATCTTCATCATCGAAAGCTATATTAACCAACATTACCATAATACTCCCCTCCGCCATCATCACCGCCATCATCATTCCCCTCAGCAACACCTCCATCAATTCTTCGGAAACATTTTGCGAATAAATTCACAATTTCAATGAAGGCAAGCGAACAATGCAGCTAAGCGCAACTGGAACAACAAAAACTACTTTGACCAAGATGTTACATAGAATTATATATATATATAACTCAATAGACAAGTGCGAAATTTGTAAGCCTGACATTCAAAATTGAACAGTTATTGCTAATGAAGCACCTCTCCTCCCCCACCCTCGCTAACTCAATCTCCTCCCCCCCCTTTTGCCCAAATGCCAAATGCTATCCATATTAAAATATAATATATTTTCGACTATTCTCTAAATTCTCCAAATACTTTTGCAATTTATTTAATTCCACTCTAATGCCACTTTCCACAAGCAACCATGACAACATAAAAAAATACGAAAATTGTATAGCAATAAGCGCCTCCCATTAACACACACTTCCTCACCCCACAATCACACGTTCACACACTCGAAATTCACACTCACACTCATACTAAATGGATGGAGAAGCGTACGCGAAGCAAAAATAAGAATTAATGCATAATGCAAAACTTAATTCTAAGCAGCAGTATAAATATAGCTAAAATAATAAATTTATAAATGAATAATAAATTTAGTGAGCGTTTGATGTACATTTTTACGTCTCCCTCCTCCTCATCCTCCACCCACTTATCCCCGAATTTCCCCATTAACAATTAACAAAATCCTTAAAACGTAAGCGAAAACGTTTGAGATTTATGTGAACAGAGAGTTTAATACATACAGAAACACACATTTTTAAAATCGATTTTTTATAACTATATATAAAGCTACACATATATTCGTGAAATCAGGCTTATAAACTAAATAAGAAACATTAAGTGTATGAAAGTTGTTCATCTACATTCATTGGTATATTAGCCAACAAGAATGTATACCAATTATGTCGACACAATGAAAAAATGAATTCATATTTTCCTTTTGTCATTTGGATTTTGAATTAAGTGAAATTTTGAATTATTGCTGCAGAGTTTTTTGTGAGAGTCCATAATAATTATTATATTGTAAGCGCAAGCGAGCAGGCAGAAAAGCACTGAGCAAATGCAAGAAAAAGAATTGTACATAATTTTTTGTTCTTCTGTATGGAAAAATAATATAAATAAAACGTATATGAGCGTTAAAACTAACTTGTGCGTGTATTTAAAAAAAAGGGATTATTTGTTAAGTTATTTGAATTGAATTTTGCGCGCACTGAGTGGCAAGTTTATCGCAGTTCGATAAAACGATAGTCAACGTGACATCAACAGCAGGTTGGAGTTAACAGCGACACGCTTCTGTTAAATGGATAACAGAGCGCTGTTGTGCATGCAGCAGTTTTGTCAATTTTATCGGCATGTTAAATATTTTGGACTTTACCATTTACATGAGTGAAGTTTTGAAACGTTTCTCAATTTTTCATAGAATGTGGAACCTACTAAACTAAAAAAAAAAAGAATTTACCGTTGACTTATAAGCCTCATATTAATAATTTTGAAGCAGAGTGTTAACCGCTATTGATATCGATAAACGCAGAATAATTTCGATGTCACTTCTACACGATAACATTGATACCAGTACAATGCGACAGTCATTTGCTCATTCCTCGCCAAACGTGCAGCAGAATTTTTTGTTGTTCTTACAGCAAAATATATTCAAATATTCCCAAATTATTGCGTTTTCAAGTAAGTACATTTATTGATCTATTGTTCAATTATTCTATTTGATTTTTACAACTGAATATTTGTGTATTAAGTAAATGTGAATTTTCGAGTATCAGCTAGAGATTTTTGAAAAGTACACCATGCAAGTGGTAAATCGAAACTTAGAGAAGTTTTGAAGTTAAGCAGTTTTACTTTTATGCTACTATATAGTTATTGTTGCGATAAGATAACTGATCTGCTGCGGCACATGAATCACGCACAATCGGTATTGCTCATCAGCAGAGTTCGATAAATATCGAAAGCAAGAGCAGAAATTTAAAAAATGGCGCCATTGAATTGATTATTAACAGTAATGTTTTGGATGTTAATATTCAACTCAATGGCGCAATTTATCAATTCAATCCATTTTCATATTTTATAGCGCTATGGATGCGCGATACGTCAATGCTGTTTGGCTTATTCTCTCGAAGGCCATACAAAAATTGCAGAAAGAATTTCCTGGCATGCCTCACGAGGAGCTTTACCAGAAGGCCAATGAAAGGGTCATGAACAAGCATGGCTTCCGCATGTACAATGGACTGCGAGAACTGCTCACGGATCACTTTAAACAAAAATTACGACCAGAGTTGCTCGAGCATTTGGGCAGCAATTTTCTATCGAAAATGGATGAAGTCTGGATTGAGCATCAGACATCAATGCGCATAATGGGCGACATGATCGGCTTCCTGGACAGCACCTATGCGGCGACGCGTGGACTGGAGAGTGTCTATATGCTGGGACTGCAAACATTCAGATCTGAAGTAAGCTACAAATTCGACATAGACTGTTACTACAACTTTGCAATTCTTGCAGATCATTAGTTTTGTGGATATAAAGGAAGCGTTGCTGGAGGAGTTGTTTGGAAGGATAAGAGCAGAGCGTCTTGGCGAGACGATCAATCAGCTGGAGATCAAGAATGCCTGCACAATGTTGCTCACATTGGGCAAAGGTTCGAGGTATTTTTATGTGCAGATCTTTGAGACGGCTTTCCTGGCTCAAACTGCAGAGTTTTATGAGCAGGAATCAGCGAAGCTCTGGGAGAATAAGGCTGTTGATTATGAGCAGGAAATGAAGCTGCACATTGTCAAAGAATCAGCACGACTTTCGCAATATTTGGATAAGGAATCGGTGGAACGGGTTGTACAATTGCTGGAGGAAATAATGGAGAAACAGAAGACTAAGGATGCCCGTTAAACTATTGGACACAAATTCACAATTGACAGACAATGCAAAGTTCAGCAACTACTGAAGGCATGCGTGTATAAACAAAATGTAAATTGAGCTGCGTACGTGTCGAGTTTGGAATTTGCAGGGGATTTCCTAAGATCAAAGTCTATAGTTTAGACCCCAATGATAAGCAAAGTCGATGTATTATTCATTTCCCGAACCAAGCAAAGTGCAAAATGTTGTCAACAATATTTCATGAATTTCATATAGTATTAATTTCAAAAATAAATGCAGCTTACGCAAATAAAATATTTATATCATCGAATCTTTTAAATCTGTGCAAATTCCAAAATGTACCAAACAAATAGTCAATGTTATCTTTTATAGCCGTGCCCTGCGCTCGCCCACATATTTTGCAAATAAACTTATCTAACTAACAAATATTATAATTATTTATCAATTAAATTAAGCCAATTCCGCCCCTCTCTTGATCCACAGACATCGAGATGACTTGCTTATTGGCTTTCAGTATAAATATGCTAAGTTCTTGGGTAAACACAGACGCAGAGACCGCGACCGCGACCGCGACAGCGATGGAGACAAAATCGGGGACGGGCGGGGAACCACCGATTCAGGTTGGGATTCAGATGCTGACGCCGATGGCGTTGGCGATGGCGATGGAAATGACGATCCAATCCGCATCGATTCGATCTGACGCACTGATAAGGCCAGGCCTAAGCCCCAAGCGCAGTCGGAGAGCAACCAGAACAGGCTGCTGCTCTCTCGAAAGTCCCAAACGAAAAGCAGCTCGACTAGCAGATACCCAGCACAAATGTTGTATTAGCAGATTTAAGTAAATTATTAACTTATGATCATGTAATTTAGCAGAGCATATACGTAAATGTATATATTTTATATACAAATATAATTCAAAAATAATTTAGGTTTGTACAATTAAGTTTCAATTAAAATTGCTAGACGATTATTACTGACTAATGCAATGATTAAAAAGCTTTGGATGAAAATAAAACATGGGTCTTACCTTAATGTATGCAAGTATTTCTTATCTGCAAATAAAAGAATAAAGTTTTGTAGATCAGTTGTCAAAAAAGTTGGATGTTCTGCCAAAAAGTGGAAATAAAATGCTGGCAAACAGAGCAAATGCTGATGTTTATCGCGACTTTCGTCTATAACATCCTTATTTCTCATGCGATTATTCTGAAGTTTTCAGAATTAAAACATTACATATATTTCTAAATATTCATTTGAATAAATCGTTAAAAATCAACAGAATCTAAGATTGAGACATGGGGCAAACAGTTGGACGGACAGTTTGATATGGTTAATTACTGTTTTTTGACGCTGAGGTCAGGAAAGCTCTGCTGCTAAGCTACCCGCTGCTGGGTGGCTACAGGGTAATGGCGGCAAGAAAACTGATATTGCCCATACTCGTAACATCGCAGCTCGCAGCTCGTGTGCACCTCAGACGCACATATTTCGAGTGTGTGTGTGTGCGAGTGTGTGTGTGTGTGTGTGGAGTGAAGTGTGTGACGCTCAGTTGGCTGCTCAGTTGCCGTCTGGTCTCCAAGCGCAACGGGCAGACCGAACACTGAACAGCACGCGGTCGAATCGAGAATTTGTCGTTTTTTCTTTTTGGGGGGAATTGGGGCTGAAAAGCTGAAATCGAAAACCGAAACCGAAAGCGAAACTGAAGCTGAAAACTCGAAAATACAAAAAATATAACGAAACTGTCTCGTGCTCCGCTTCGCATATTAATGAATATTCGTGTGTGTGTTTAATACCTACATATAAAAATAAACAAAATCTACGTCAGAAGACTACAAACAAAAGATATGAACACGCCGCTGCCGCTGCCTCCGTCGCAGTCGCAGTCAGCGTCGCTGCCGACGTCGCTGCCAAGGTTCGCTTGAAAGTTAGGCGAAATCGGAATATGAATTTTGCAACTTTGATTTTATGTTATTATTGAATATTGTTGTTGATGTTATTTGTTGTTATCGTTGTCGTTTAACGGTTGCGTGTGTAAAGTGAGTGACCTTACAGCCAGACAGAGAGAGAGAGAGCGCGAGAGAGAGAGAGCGAGAACATAGCAGGCCAGCTTCCTCTCTCCATCCGCTCTCGGCCGCCGCCGCCGCCGTCGCATCAGCTGTGCCTTGAGTTAGACAGCATTCACTTTTGCTTCGACCTGAAACTGTTGGCTTAATTAAACACAATGCTTGTCTAGGCTTAAATTCGAACTATCAAATTGGCAACAACGTTTTCATTTTTCCACTTTTCCGAGTACTTTCGTATTTACTTCATACAATATTCGTTGCTGTAATGAGTCAAAGACGCGGAGGATTTCGTCTAGATGCCACCACCATGGGCCTAAACACCTCCAAGAAGCCCACAAAGCAATCCGAACCACCTAAAGCAACTGCCCAGGACTCCACAACAACATCAACTCGAGTAGCGACTGAGATTCATAATCCCTGCCAGCCTCCCAAACTGGAGCCTGGTGGAAGCGGCGGCGCAGAGAGATTCAAGGGCAGCGTGGAGCAGCTGCGCGGCATTTGTGGCGACGGCGCCAAGATGAACTTTGAAATGAATGACATGTTCCTCAAGCGACTGCAGTCCATCGACACCCAAGGCGGCGGCGACTCGGAGGTAATTCAATTCACATTTCTTTCGTTAATTAATTAATCTAATTTATTTTGCTGGTCAGCTGCGCATGGTTACGCTGCAGGATTGGGTGGATCACCTGCTGCATGTGAACTACATGTTGTTCGGCAACATGAGCGCCCTCGAGATGGACGTGTTCCAGAAGATCATGGACTCGTTCAAGGCGACACGCGGCGAGCAGCAGCAAACGCTCGACGAGAATCGACGGCTGCGCAAGGACCTCTGCGCCATCATCAAGCTGGTCCAGGAGGCGTATCATCACAACAAGTGGAACACCAATGACATGTGCCTGGAGACAATGACGCTCAACCAGCTGCTCGGCCTGCAGGAATTCAACTGCCAGCCGCCCGAGAGCGAGGCCGAGAAGGTACGTAGCTTGAGTGTCCGTCACTCAAGTTAATGTGCATCCTTGTGAATTTCCATATTTTATTGAGTTTTCTTGTTAATAAATTTGTTTAATGTTGCTCGCTGGTGTTCGCTTCATTTCATTGCAGGTCACCAAGTGCATGAAATCGCTGGCCGGCGAGGTGGCCGCCAAGCACGATGAGGTCTGCCAGCTGCAGACGCAGCTCAAGGCAATGGACGAGATCGTCCAGACGGCGCGCCAGAAGATCATGCTCAAGGACGAGTGCATAGCCCAACTCAATCAGCAAGTGAGTCTATATTCACTAAAACCTTCAAACTATGCATTCCACATAGCGGGATTCTAGCAAAATCCATTCATACACAGACAATAAAAATGTGCTAAGATCAGGAACAACATTTTTAATCGTGCTCATTTGATATCAAAATTGCACCCAGAAAGAATATTCTAAAACAAAAACGAAATTCTAGAAGAATTCTAGATTGGACATTCTTGAAATAAGATTGTTTTTTGCTTTTAATCAGTTGAGAAAAATTCTTAATTCACGTAAAAAAATTGTATGTAGAAATATTTTTAATTAAATTATTTTAACATTACATTAAATTTCTTGGCGCAATTTTAAGAAAGGTAATTCTTGATTGAATTTAATTTAAAATTAAAATAATTTAATTCAAAAATGTCTTCCCAAGTCGTTCTAAGAAAATGGTTTGTAGAGAATAGAATACGTAAATTGTGGAATACAATAGTTTATTCGTATTTTGACAATTTATTTTTTTGACTTTCACATCGATCTTTACAAATTGTTATTGGTCAAAAAAATAAGAAAGAATTTCTATATCGTCTTAAAAATCTGGGAAAGACTGTAGAACAATTCCAGAACGTTACACAAACATTCAAAACAGTTGATAATTGGAAAGTTATTTTAATTGAATTTCTTTATAATTCACAATATATTCAATCTACATCAAATAAAAGAGTTATTCCAATTAATATTTTCAAAATACATTCAATTTTAGATACTTTGTGCTGTTTGAAAGTTTCAAGTGTCATTTAGAAGTTTTCTAATGTCATGTTATTTAAGCGAAATTAACATTATTGTTTTAGGTGGTGGAGATGCAGGATTGCGTGAGCAAAATGACAAAGGACACGAGCAACGAACGCCTGGCGGCTATAGACTCCTGTGGGAACCTGCAGATGGTCACGTCCAGCTGCCTGTTCGAGAGTCTCAATCAGAAGGATCAACAGACGAGTGAACTGCTGCGAATGCTCAACAACGAGCTAACCGAATTCATTGATTTGGTCAGCAAGAATGATCTGGAGGCCATTGATCACCATCGCAAGCTGCTCTCCTGCTTCTTCGAGAGAATTGTATGCCATTGAAAATTAACTTATTTATATTTTTATCTCTATAATTGATTTGCTTTATTTCACAGAGCTTGGAGCGCACTACAACGCTAAGGAACCTGGACTCTCTACGCTATCAGCTAAGGAATATGGACTGCAATAATGACGATATGGATGCACCGATAGCTTCTAGCACCGAGATCATTCAGGACGAAGGCGATGCACAGCTCATTGATGCACTGCGTCGACGTCTGCAATCCATCAACGACTACAACAAACAGCTCAATGTCAAAATACAACAAACAGAAACCCAATACCGAGGTGCGTTTCATGTGATTGCTAATTAATTAACTTATCTTAAAAGCAATTTTATTATTTGCCTAGTTCAACTGCTTGAGTTGCAATATTCCTACGAGGCGGAACGATCCATAAATCAAAAGAACTGCCAGGCACTAAAAGAAATTGCCGATCTCTTGTCCAAGTTGGTAAGTCTTTAAATTATAAACAATTACTTTAGGAATTACCAGAAGTTGTTTTAACAATTGCAAGTTAGGGATTTAAAATACACTTCAGTAATAGTAATTGTAATCAAAATAATACTGATAATTTTCAATTGCCATATTTCAATAATTTATTAAGTCAGATGTTTCAACAATATGATAACTTTCTATTGCCTTGATATTTCAATACTATATTAAGCCCGATTTTTTATCAATTTGTAAATGCAAAATGATTTTGTTAAAGGAATGCATTGTAAAATTTGGGTTATTCTATAAAATTGTCATTAATTTTCTAATTTATTTTAAATAAATATTTTCCTAATAATTTAATAATGTAATTTCTTCAATGTCGACAGTTAAATTGATTTTATTTATAGTTGGCTATGAAAACTATAAATAAAATTAATTTAGCTTTAAAGAATTTTATTAGTACATTCATTTTTGACTCTAACTTTAAGAAATTGAAAGTAAGTTTCGAATTGATTTCAAGTTATTGATTTAGTATTTACTATTATTATTATATTAAAACTTGTAAATGAATATAATTTTTTCTCTGCAGCGCTGCTCTAACTTCTCCTACGAGGAGCTTTATGCCGACACATCTGCCAACAATCCTTTCTGCATGGTCATCACGGAGATGCACGACAAACTTTGTGAGCTGCAGAACAGCACGGTGATGGAGGAACTCTGTCAGAATGTGAGTTTCAATTGAAAAGCTATCTATCTGCATATCTATTTATCGTGCGATATCACATGAAATCTTATCGTACGTTTCGTTTGATAAATGCAGCCCAGCGACAAAGTCAAAGACAACGACACCAAAACCACCAAACCATCAAACCAGCCCACAACACCGTCGAACCGATAACAACAACCTCAACGACAACTTGCACAACAACTTTTGACTAGACGCCAATGTTTCCTTCCCTTTGCCAAGCAGACACTTAAGCATAGTTTAAGTTTGAAGTTAGTTTAGTCAAGTCTAAGCTGCATTCCAAGTACTTTATTTATGCAAATATGCGAATGCCATTGCTATTTATCAGTCAGTTCCCGCCAAAATCGAATCGAATGGCTGCCGAGTCTTGTTCTATTACTATTTACACAAAACAGTTTATATATCCTCGAATCTATCGCTGGTAAATATATATTCCACATTTCTCTGCCACAATATATTTGCACAACACATGCAAGCTGCATACCCCAAGCGAGGGTTGTCATGATTGTTCTTAAAGTTTGTGAGAAAGGAAATCCAAAATTTACATAAGTTAAAATCGTAAAATTAAATTACAAATTGTCTTCATATTTATATTGCTTTAAAAATATCTGCTAGATCATGAAAAGACATTAAACATTTTTTTCATATATATATTGCCTTAACAATATCTGATAAAGCTGCCATGCACATAAATTAAATTGTCAAATTCCAGTTATAGTACAATAAGTTTGTTAAGCTATATAGACTAAAAATCGCTGTAACCTAATCTAAAAATTGTTAGAATTGTACAGTTAATATATACATTTGTATATAGAAAGAATCTGTAATTTTAGCTGCCCATGTTAAATGGCACCACTTAAAATAGTCCTATCAGAGATTGTCGAAATACAAACTTGATTTTAAATTAAAAAACAAATATTTGTAAAATATTTTATACCCAAGTCCTATTTAGACTAAGTAATTTAGACTCATTTCAAATAAAAATTGTTGGAAAATTCGTTGGTTATTTAATTTTGTTGTCGCCCCTCGCGAAAAGTGCATTTTGCGAGGGTTAAAGTCATTCATCGTGCTGGGAATGTTGTTGTTATATGCTTCAGGTTGCCGACAGGTCGAGTTCCTGATTTATATACATCAATATATATGGACAGATGTATGTATTTATTTTGTTTAAAAAATAAATCACAAAGCTGGCGATTTGTTTGTGTACATTCGACAAGTACAAATCGCGTCGCTTGGGTTCAACTGCAATTGTGCTCGAGTTGTGAACTCTAGACCCGATTCCTCCCTCATCCCTACCCCCAGAGGGCGGGGGGCAAGTTCCTGCCCCAGGAGCACTGGAAGCGGAAATAGGTTTCGTGTTATTTATTTACCCACAATCGACACGCGAGCTGTGCGCTGAGCACTGATATGCGAAGAGGGCTGAAGATTGGGGGAGTCGCCAAGAGTCGCAAGAGTTGTGAAGTTGTGAGTCGGGACTCGTCGTCGTTGCTATTTATTCGTGTGAAACAAATCAAAGTCTTCGGAACAGCAGAAACGGCAGCTTAGCAGAGTTCTGCCAATATGAATTCGCTGAATATAATAATCAGGAACGGTGTTGCCATTGTGCGCCAACATAAAATCAAGACATAAAACAAACAATTTACGTGCCTTAATTAGCTGCACCCACAACAGCACAAAGCACTTCGTCCTTCCGCAGGACGACGACTTCGTCAGGAAGGAAATTGGAACAGGCGTCGTCGCCCCACACGTCAAGTGTCTCGCCAGGGCGATAATAATATTTCCAAGGTGGCAAGCCAACGTGACGGACGCGAACTCGCGCAAAACTCGCTCGTCGTCGTGCAATTAGCAAAAGTTTATCCTTCCGAGCGAAGGCTGCCAAGTTGGCTCCCAAAATAAAGGAAAACTATAAACGTGCAAATTGTTTTCAAGTGGCGCCAAAGTGACTTCTTGGTTCGCTGCAAAAGGCGCAAATCAAGTCAGCCACAAGCTGTTGACAGCTGCATGAAAGGAGCAACGCGAATATCCTGTCAAACTAAAGTTTATTGAATTATCACGCGAAAATGCAGCACAACAGTGATGACAACACAACAGTGTAAGGAGGGAGAGAAAACGAGCTTTTAAAGGTTCTTTAAGCGCTGGCTGGTAGGGCTTTAAACCCGATTTAAAGCTTTGATTATCGAAACTAAATTGGATATCACGCATGCAGTACTCTGAAAAACGGTTCTGAAAGCTATGCCTGTAAGAGCTTTAAACCTGATTTAAAGCTTTAACAATCTAAATTTGATATATTGCGTGCAGTGCTCTGAAAAAAAGGTTCTGAAAGCGATGCCTGTTAGAGCTTTAAACCAGCTTTAAAGCTTCAACAAAGATATCGAAACTAAATTGGATATAGCGCGAGCAGTGTTCTCAAAAATTCGAATCTAACTACGATAAAAGTGCTTTGAAAGTATACAAATATTCAAAATAAATTTTCACAATTAATTATAATGAAAACTCTTTAAGTTGAGCTTAAATCGGTAACTTCATTTATCTTTAAATTTAAATACACTCAATAAATTGGATCTTGTCTGTAAAAAGGAATAACTGGGCTTAAGTCAAAATCATAATCATAAAACTGTGAAAAAATAAATTCAATATCTTCAACTTGATGAAAAGTTTGTTTATTCAAAGAATTCGTTTGATATCGATTTTAGCGAAGGAAATTCCATGCTGGATAATAGACCTTTAAGAGTGTTTTAAGTGCACGCAGCCACGCTGTAGGTTCCTCTCTGAGCCCCCCTCTGAGACACGGTCTAGAGAGTTAAACGATATAATTTCATGCCACGTGCGAAATCGTGTCAAAATAGTGAATCGAAGGCAACGTGGAAATATAATAATAATAATAATAATACATATCTATAAAACTATTCAAGACAGACTAACAACAACACAAACTTTTCCGAGTTCTAAGCTGAGAGCTGAAACCCGAAACTTTGCCACCTCTTGTGGGTTGTGGGTGGTTCGCGATTTGCTTTTCACTCTCGTGACAAAGTTTTAATAGCGATATTATTGAAATGAAATGAAATGAAATATGGTAATGAAGGCAAAATACGCGGCAGTTATAAATATTTTGAGCGAGCAATGCAATTCGATATCGACACGAAAGCCCCCAAAATCATTTGACACCACAAACAATCCAAGTCCAATAATAATCACGAAAGTAAACAAACAAACTAACATCATACATTGTGACAGCTACAGACAGCTGAGTTGTGTCTGGGTTCGGTCTGATATCGCTCAATTGACATCGAGGCTAGACACAACACCCAACAGCAACAAACTGACATGGTAAGCCTTGAAGGACCTTCACTCCATTCGAAACGAACTGCCCTGAGCGTCCACTTCTTGTTTATTCCTCGTCAAGACTAACGTCAGCGAGGATTGTCCGCATCGTCAGCAGTTGGAGCACTCGCTGCTCCATTGCCAGACGCAGTCGGAGATGCTGCAGGCCACGCGTGACAACTATCTGAGCATCATCGTCGAGTTCCAGCGCGATCTCGAGGAGCTCACGGAGCAAGTGGAGCAACAACAGCAACAGCACCTGCAACAACTACAACAGACCGAGGATCCAGAACAAAGTCTCGCCGAATCGCCGCCATCTGCCACCTCTGAGCTGGAACTACAAGTAGCTTAACTTATTCTCACTTATAAATATTTGCCCCTTACTTGAATCTAACTCGATCTACCTTAAGATAGTATTCTCACGGAGTTCTCGCATTGCTATTTATTACTAAGTTTTTATTGTTTTCTTTTAAGTTGTTAGTCTTTGGAAATTCCGGAAATTTTTCATTTCTAAGAAACATTCATAAAAGTTGCGAACAATAATTTTTGGCATTTTTTAAAATGACGATTATTAATTTTCTCAACAACATGGTATTGTTGTCTTTCAGACATGAGAAAAGGTCTATGGAAATTTACTGTAACAATTATTTTAATTTTTTAATGTATAAAAGGTTCTAGACCATTTCGGAAATTTTGAAATATTATATTTAATTTCTTCAAAATTTTCTTTTGAATTCAAAATATTCCTTAGATGAAACACAAATCAAGAACATTCTAAACTGTTGACTATAACACATTAGATTATTTTGTAATTTTTTTATATTATTTAATTAAATTCAATGAGTTTTTATTTAAGAGTTAATTTTGTAGAAAGTGAAAGCCAATTTTATGGTGATTTTAGGTCTTTCATTATTCTTTTTTTTAATCTGCTTTCTTTCTTTACTTTCAAGTTAATTTGAATTAAGTAGAATGCTGAATTTCTGAATCTAAAATTTTAAATCTTTAATTTTTCGAGAATGAAAGCTTAAGAATTTTAATGTACTGCAATTATTATTTTTAAGATACTATACGTTAAATATATAATATTTTAAATATATAGAAAATATTGGAGATCAATTCAGAAATATTGAAATGGTAGATGAACTAAATTTAATTCTTTATTATTTCGTTGATATTATTTAATTTGAATTCAAGGTCTATAGTTTAAAAAATTTTCCATATAAGAATTTGGGTTTTTTTCTCAAGTTTATTCAGCAGAATGAATTAAGAAACTTTAATTTTCCCATATGTACACAATATAAATCTTGCTTATTTCGCAGAATGAACGCTTGTTGGGTCAAATACACAATCTGAAAAGTGCTCTGGGAGATCGCGAAGATCAAATCCAGCAGCTGCGCAGTGTGATGACCAGTTATGCAGATGCGGCCGAAACGAATCGCCTCAAGGACGAAATCTCTTCGCTCAAACAAAGGAATTGTAAGTAATAAACATCAAAATTAAAAGTTCGATCTAATAAATCTTAATTTTAACAGCTGAGCAGGCGCAAAAGATATGCGAAATTGCCGCATTGCTAAAGCAGCAGGAGGAGGAGCGTCAAAAGTTGTGCAACAACTACGAGCATCTGCTCAATGCAAAGGACGAGCAGAGCAAGGAGCTGCGGCTAGCGAAAAAGAATGCACAGAACCTGATGGATCGTCTCACTCAGGTGGAGAAAACACAACAGGACCTCAAGACCGAGGTGAGTCTTAAGTGAAAATAAAACTTGGAAATATTTGCTAATAATTTACGACTTTAGCGAAATCTGCTGCGCGAGGAAATCATTGCGCTGAAGGAGAAGGAGGCGAGAAGCACGGGACGCGAGCGAGCGATGACGGATCAGCTAAAGTGCCGCCAAGAGGAGCTGGAGAAATCGCGGACGCTGCTGCGCGACATGCATCTGCATCTGAAGCAGCAGGAGCGACAGCACAAGGAGACCGTGGACCGCTTGTGCCAGGCCAACGAGCAGATCCAACAGCAGATGCAAGCGGTGTCCTGCGAGTGCAAGCAGATGCAGCTTAAGCTGAAGTACGTATGCGGTACGATAGCTCCCTATACACCAAATGCGCGCAGTTCTCGCGAGATTAACCATAGCTTTTGTGGCCAACTTGCAGACAGCAGACGCACGTTGCCAAGCAACAGCAGCAGATCATAGACACGTTCCGCAAGTGGAAGGATGCCCAGATCAGATCGGACGACGCAATGCGTCTGTGCATCAAACGGGCCGAGGACCACATCACCATGCTGCTGGAGGAGAATCAGCGCCTCAACGAGGAGTACAAGCGGCTCTATGGCGACTACTCGGTGCTGGAGTCGGAGATGCGACGCATCAAAAAGGCGGTCAACATGCGACTGCCCTCGGGATTCGCACTCTCCGAGGTTGTTGCCAGGGGACAGCAGGTGCAAGAGGAAGTGAGTGACGTTTATCCAACTACAGACACTCCAACAACCAACTATCATCCATCATCAGCTGGCCCCTCTTCCTCCCACCACGTACTTCCCGTCTACAGCTCCAACTCCAATTCCTCAGCGTAAACATTGAAACTATCTGCTAATTGAATTTACAAACTCAACCCGCAGATGGCAAACCGTTTAGTCCTCATGCGCACCACCTCGAGGCGGCTCTCCGACCAGGTCCGAATGATCCATGCGCCTCCTCCGCCGTCTCCGCACACTCTACCAGCACATCTGCGGCCCGAGCAGCATCAGGAGTCGCAGTTGCAGCAGCAGTTGACATTGCCCACAAATGCTTGGCATCCTCCACATTAACTTCTTACACACATCGAACTACACTTCACACACATCACAAACATTACATGAATACAACAATCTTCAATCTCCCTTATCTGATTTGTTTTGTCATTTTTTGTTGTTCTCTCTCTCCCCCTGTTGTTCAATATTCGGCCAATCATTGTAAATTGAAAGTTGTAAACTGTAGCGAATAAATTACTTATATGTGCTTTCTCGAAATGCTGCAATTTGAATGTGCGAGGAATTTCTGTCGGACATGTCCGCCAGATTGTCGACTGCAGACGCTTTCTAGCCGACAGCGCAGCGAAATAGCCGTATGAAAATATCATTCATAAATACATTTTTATGTACCTTGTTCGATATACAGCCAATTTTAATGTGCAATAAGAAAATTGTAGGAGCGAGGAATTGCTGAAGGACATGTCCGCAAGAGTGTCCACTGGCGACTGAGCAGCGTAAGCGACCAAAATCAATTGGGATGTGCGGCAATTTGAGTGTGAGGAATTACTGGCGGACATGTCCATTAGAGTGTTGACGGTTGACGCTTACCAGCCGACATCGTAGCGTAATGTTCGTACGAAAATGTGGCTCGTTAAATATTCCGCATGTATATTGGGAAAATCAAAGCGAGAATGACTGTTTAGACTGCAAAGCATGTAATTCGTCGATTAATTACAATTGGCAAATGGTTATATCGTACTATTTTATTTACTTAGCTTAACACGTTTTCCAACACTACTTAGTCTAGTCAGGCAGCCATTTTGATTTCGATCCTTCACTGCTTGCTGCTCTCCTCTAGCAGCAGCTTTTCCTGCTCAGCGATTGCGAGCAGCGCCAATTTGATTAAAGTGCGCTTCTTGATGCTCTCCTCGCGCACCACGTCCGCCTGCTTGGTTAGAATCTTGATGCGCACATCACTGAAGTTGATGGCTTCGCGCATATTCATTTCCAGGTAGATTTCCTTGCCCACATTCACCAGTATTTTGTCCATTTGCTTGACGCGCGCCTGCATGAAGATGTTGCTGCCAATGTTGAGCTGCGTCTTGTAGCCGTCGGGCATGTGTTCGTCAAAGGTTTGCAGCGTGTTCTTCAGCTGCACATATTCCATAATGTCCTCGTTGTACCGATTGAGACATTGCTCCAGCTGCTTGAGATCCTCCTTAAGCCGGTCATTGATGAATTCCTCAAGTTTGGCGACGGACGCTCGGTTTTTCACACCCGCTTTTGCCTGCGGTTGCATTTTGTTTCAGATGTGCAGAAACATCAATGGTAATATTTATGTTTTTTGCAAATTATATTTATATATGCATTTATTATTAAATAAACAATTGTCTCAGACTTGTTACGAGCTTTTAAAATGAGTTAAACAGCTGTGGCGTTGTGTGACCATGCGATGGTATAACCAAAAATAAAATACCTCGATATTGGTACCATAAAATGCACAAAATATTCAAAATGCGTGCATGTTATTTCAAACAATCTAGAATTTGTTAATATTCGAATAATGTTCTCCTCCCACTGATCGCTCATTTAGTATTTAATACTAAAAAGCTGTATTGTGGCGGTGTGCTGATAAATGCTTTGCAAATGGTTGTATCGATGCGCAACAGCTGGTTAGCGAAGACATGAACCGCACGTGCGTGCTGTTGTTGTATTTTGAAATTCAAAGTATGGCCACATTGTTCGTTGCATGCTTAATTTGAATATTTATTTCTAATTGCGCAAATGCTTGGGGGCAGCATCGCACTGAGCCAGCTTATGGTTAATCCGAATCTTGGCTGATTTATGTGACCCTCCTGGCCACTTGTAAATTCCGTTTCGCATTTTTATGTAATCGACTCCCTGATCTCTTCTCGTGTTGATGGCTGCCGCCGTCTCGTTGCTTCGCGTCGCGACGGGGCGAAAAAAGTCAATTGTTTGCGCACGCAATGCCAAAATGTAATAATAATTTCACATTGCCATTTTTTTTGGCTGGTCGTTGTTTTTTTGCTTTGTCTCAGCATTTGCAACATTGTTGCGCTCAAAACAAAAATTTAATAAAGAAAGAGCCGTCGGCGTCGCAACACTTTTCATTAGCATATTTAATGCTTATTTAACCTTTGTGAACCCCCCACCGAATGAATATTTCCTGATTACAGTAGGCGTTGACTGTTTGAAACTCCAATCTCAACAGCTGTACAGCTTCCATATCACAGACTCATTCAGTCTTGTTTTTCTTCACACTTTGGCCTGTTTAAGTGAGTTTTATTGATCCAAATTTTTGTTTTATTTCTTTTTTTCTAGATTTGTATTTTATTTTATTGAAAAATGTTTTTTCTCATCTTCGTGATTTAGCAGCACTTACAATGAATTCAATTTCCATACGAAGAGTTTTGCTGTTGCCTCTAAAACGCATTTCGGGTCCCAATGGATTGCAGCAGGTGCGAAATTCAGTGATTGCAGGACCTCCGCGCTTTCCATTGTCGACCGCCCAGAGGGCAATCTATGGCTGGGGATCGCTGCTCTTCATGATGATAATACCGATCTGGTCGCTCTATTCACTGCCGCGCTGGTCGGCCATGCACAACAATCTGCCCTTCGAAGAGGACAAACCCCCCAAAGAGGAGGAATCCAAGGAGGATTAGTTTCTGTTCCGCAATACACTTGCCACACATGCCTTATGTTGTCTACACTCTAGACACTGCTAATCACTCTTTTACACCCACTTTTAAACGGTGACTTCGTCAAGATCTTTTAACTGGGGTTCATACATACATATTTTGTTTGTTTACTGGTTCTCAAAACAAAAACACATTCACACACATGTACTTCCTCTGGTCATAGACTTACCGCCGAATGATGATGCTCGCCCTTGCATTTTCATTAAATTTAATAAATAGAGTTGAATAATGGAATTTAAATAAACGCATTTTAATTCAATTATAGTAATTCAAAGAGAATTTTGATGAAAATAAAAATTTGAATAAAATAAATATATTAATTGATCAGTTAGGGTCGGCTCTGCACCACGTGCTAAGATTAAAGGAACTCAAACTAAAATATTATTCATACGCAGTTTAAAATATTTGGGAGAATTTTGTAAACTGGGCTAAATAAATTTAGTTAAATACTGAGGGAGAGTTTTAGTTAAATATAAAATCTAATTCGAATACCACATTTGCAGATAATATGAATAAAATGATAACTAGAAAATATGAATTCAAAAAGTGAGTTTTAAATTAGAATGAAAAATAATTCTAGCACTCCATTTGCTGAATTCTAAATTCCCAAATGGAATATTAATTAAAGTTGAAATACTGAGTGAGGTTAGAAGGCATTAAGATATTTTCCTTTTCGTGTTTTAAAATGTTTGCAAAATAAATATAAATTTTGAAGGAAATTTTTTAAATTAGGAAGCATTATCAAAAGATATAAGAAACCCAAATTGTATGCAATTTGCAGATAAATAGCTGCTTGTTTTTTTGTTTTTAAATAATTCAAATCTCTAATGTTTATGTGTTACAAATTTGGAAATTATTAAAATATTTATTAAAGAGGTCCAATACTCCAATAAAGAATACTCGAGTCTCAAAAGCCACACAACACCATATTTATCTGAGATATATTTATGAAGAAAGTTAAATGATAACAACAGCATTTAGCCAGCTTGAAGCTGAAGACTCTAAAGGAGTCATTGGCTTTGCCTGAGCTGGCTTAAAGCGAGGCCAAAACGAAGCTACGGCGAGCATTTTCCTTGTCATTTTCCATGTCGCCTGCCACAAATCAAAACCGAAAATCCCCCCAAAAACAGCAACAACAAGAGTAAGAGCGACGACAACAAGGCCCGAAAAAAGTAAAGTGCCAACTTTCATTAAAAGTATTTTTCGCTCATTGCAAATGCAAGTTGCATTCAATTGTGTTTGCGTTTAATTTTTGTTGTAGCTTCGTTTATTTTTTTTTTGGGTTTGTTAGCCTTAGAGGTAGCTGGAGTCGGAGTTGGAGTCGGAGTCGCAGCTCTGTCCGTCTTTGACCAGGTCCAACGAGTCGCAAGTCGCTGGTTGCCTTGTCTTGTCTTGTCGAATCCTCATGATCTACAACAACGTGACCTTCTTTGCCTTCTTGGCGCGCGCACACACACGTATTTGAAAAAGTAAAAAGTGTCCAAAGGAAAGTGAATTTCTTTTAAGCAAATCAACTTGCCACACGCCCTCTCCTGCCGTAACGTTGCACCTTTGCTAGACGCAGATTCGCCGCAGATTTTTCGGTGAAATTTCATGCGCCATTAAACTGGTTCTGTCAGTGCTCGATCCTTGCCTTCTCCTCCAGCAGCGTGGCAGCGTGTGAATGAGGCATGCAACGGCAACGATCGTTGCTTGCCTTCTTCCACATGCCATAAACATGCTTAATTTTCATTTATGCCACAGTCTTTGCCACTTTGCCACTTTTTCTCGGCAGGAAGCCGCCTCGTCTCGTGGCCAACTCTCGTGGGCGGCTCCCGCCCCCTTTTCTCCCCCTCCGCCAGTTGTGGCAACTGCTCTGCACTTGTTGCGCCGCACGTTGCGTCAGTTTAGTGTGTCAGAAGCAAGAAGCAAGAAGAAAGTTGCTCCAGCTGCCTGCCTGCCTGGCAATTGATGATGTTGATCCGGTTTATATTATAGTACGAGTGGAGTGTGTTTTTTCTTCTTCTTCTGTTTTTCTGGCGGACAGGTTCGTTGTATTCCTTTGGAGCATTTTACTTTCTGCGACGGCTGCTCAAATTGTTGTCCACTTTCGGTCGCAATTAATTATGCGACGACTGCGCTGAAAATGAAAGTGCGCTCGCCACAATTTCCAAACTCCAATCTCCCAATTCCAATTCTCCCGCTGCGTGTGGTCTTCTCTCTCTCTCTCTCTCTCGCTCTGTCGCTGTCTGTCTCTCTCTCTCTCTATGCTAATTGGCAACCTGTCTGTCCACTTGCTGTTCTTGAAAGTGAGAACATTGTCGCAGTGTCTTCATTATCATCAAACGACAACGCCGTCCTCCTCATCCACATCCACATCCTGCATGTCGCAGCGTCATCATCGGCAGGCGTCTCATAAAGAATTTGCTTTATGATATGGCTGCCCATCTCTGTCTACATATATCCCTCCTCTTCCTGTATTTCTGTGCCCATCCAGGTGGCCTCTGCCACCTTGGCGGTTGCTTAGTTTATGACTGGATTTCGCTGGCAACCGCAGCGTTTTGTGCCCCTCGCTGATTTGTTGCCCGATTCAAAAGGTTCTGCGGTTTGCCAGCAGCAAAAACAAGTAACAAACTAACACTACTCGACTTGCAAATACCCCGTAAAAAAGTCAGCTTTATAAAACTGTTTAGCAAGATTTTAAAGATACTGTTGTTATACAAATTCTTGAGAGTTCTTTCACTTAAAATGTAAAGTTTTGCAATTTAGATTAAAGTATTGCAGTATTTTAAATGTTGCTTAATTCGGCAAAATATTAAAGGGCATCTGACTTACCCAGCTTAAATGGTAAAACGCTTGCTATTGATAAATGCAGATCTATAAAAAGAAAAGAAGAAGATATTTTAAAAGTTACTAGTTGGTGAAGAGCTTTAACAAAGTTAACTGGAAAACAAGTCCACTAAGCAAATACATATATCCTAAAGAGCTGATATTTAACATTAATTAATTAAAGCGATAAATTAACAAACACAAATAATGGGATAATATTAGCTGGCAGCATAATTCGTTTATATGTCCAAATCTATCTACTTGTATCTCACATTGTTTTCAAATTTTAGTAAATGAAATTGATTTTTAAAATTACCTAAAATGACAATGAAACTTTAATCAATATGCACTTCACATCTACAGCTAAAACTCAAAATATAATTTAATTTCACACATGACATTAATATTTTTAAATTCAAATCAATAAACCAAAAGCTATTAGTTACAAAATATCAATATAATATAATAGACATTCTGAAATCTTTTTACATCCATTACTTATGTTGATGACCAAACAAAATTTATTATATGCAAAGTTATAAATCATGCATAACAATTATTGATTCAGATCGTTTCAAATGATTTTCCCATCAAATCGCCAAGTTTAAGAGCTGCCAAAATGATCTCGAGAACAACTGCTGTTAGTTGGCATGAAAATGGGCCAAAATAATGGGAGTGTTAAGCCCTGAAGACAGTGAATAGCACTTAAATGTTTTGTTCTTAATCTGCCACACAATAATGGGGCGTACTCCGTTTAACAACTTTAGCTTCAAGTTGAACGCAAGTCAAGAGAAGTCAAAAGTGGAATTGGAATTGGGAACTTCCGTCGAGGTTGATTTATCTGTCCCTGGGCTACTGAGAATGCTGCGCCATTTGTTCGCATTAAGCTCAATTCGGTTGTTTGGCAATAAAAATTAAGCGACATCGACTCGAAATTGTTCGCCCAAAGTAAATACAACAAATACAAAATAAAAATCCCACACACGCCCACAAAACAATTCCGATTCCGATTCGGAATCGGGGGGCGACGACACGATCGTGTCAGCGGCACATTTGATCTGGAAATTGGGTAGCTGAAAATAAACTGAAAACTGGGAAATGGGAAGGAAACAATGACGCGATATGAGATCGAAAAGAAACTGGCTGCTGCTCAATGAGATTTGTGCAACTCCGTTGAGTTGCATTTGCCTCCGAGTTTCGTTTGGCTCATAATCGTTTAGGACGAGTCTTCAAGACTCTGGGGCAACACTCGCAATTGTGGAGAGTGGCACAATATCCAGACACAAATTATATTAATGGTCTTTTGTGTTGTGCTCTGCTCTGCTCCACTGGCTGGCATTTTGTCTCTGCACGAATCACGTTTTAGAAATTGCATTGCACATAGTAACTCCCTATCCCCTTCCTCCCTCCTCTGTCCCGCCAGACATTCTGTTATCCCTTCACCCAGCATCCAGAGAGTAAACTAAACTAAACTCAACTGAAGTGAAGTCACTTCACTGTGACTGACTTGGCTTATTTTTGCGCAAGTTCTCAAAACAGTTTGGTTTTGTTTTTGGTAACGTAAGTGGCACTTACTTTTAATATGTTGCCATTGCCCTCCGCCCAAAATGGGTCTGCACAGCTCGTCAACAAAGCCAGCAGCAAAAACTCTTCTATTGCGGCGTCTATTTCTATACAAATCGCTGCCGAGTTACCTGAAATAATTACATGCACACAAATTAGAGCGCTGTGTCATGGAGCCAGGAATGATTCTGCATTCGCATACTCTAGCAGCACGGGTATCTACGACTAGTGCATGTCATAAGTAAAAGGGTTTTTAAAAATTCATAATCTTTTAGGAAAATCTCTTTGATCAGTATAATGCGAAATAAGCAAAATCAAGGCTAGCTAAAGAATCAATCTGCACTACAAAACTAAGTAGATATAGCAGAGTTATGTAGCAAAAATACTAATTAAACAAACGAGACAAATATACAAAATGTTCTGACAAGAACTTTCTGGTAAGATCTGATTTTTATACCCGCTACCCATAGGGTAGAAGGGTATTATGACTTAGTGCCAACAGAAAATGTATGTAACAGGCAGAAGGAGGCATCTCCGACCACATAAACTATATATATTCTTGATCAGTGTCAACAGCCGAGACGATATAGCCATGTCCGTCTGTCCGTCTGTCCGTCTGTATGAACACCTAGATCTCAAAGACTATAAGAGCTAGAGCTACTAAATTTAGGGACAGTACTCCTATAGGTCCTACGCAGATCAAGTTTATTTCAAAAGTTGGATGCCACGCCCCTTTCCGCCCCTAAAAGTCTGTAAAAGCCGTAATAATAGACCTAGAGCATTGAATTTTGGTATGCATAATAACAATTATATTTTCAATGATTCCTGTGAATTTGGTTGAGATCGATTGAAAAACAAGGAAGTTATTAAAGAATCAATTTTATATGCAAAATTCACTTGCAGCTGCTCACGCATTTTTTTGGTTAGTTGACAGTGTGACCATAACGGTGTTGTGGATTTTTACCCGCTATTTTCAAATATATACAAAAAAACAAGTTTTAGTATATTTGGTATATTTTTTGTTGAAATATCATTTAAGTTTTTTGTTTTCTCTCGAAATGGGTTGCGGGTATCATACGGTCGAGCACTCTCGACTGTAGCTTTCTTACTTGTTTTAAAGTAGTTTTCCATAGCCGGGATAAAAACAAATCAGTTTTCAAAAAGTTTGATACTCAGTCAGTATAAACAAGTGCTCTCTATTGAGCCTATAAGTTTTTAGCTTGTGGTGGAGCGATAGCTTAAAGCTGAAAACATTTATTTCTTGTTCAGAAAGCGGCCCAAAATTAGCATATTAATTTCAACTAATATGAAGAGATTTTATGTTCACAAAACCGAAAGTAAAATATAACAGGACGTGCTGACAGGATCTTTATCATACGAATTGACTTTTTTAATGTATTTCCCAAGTTTATATACCATCTATTAAAGAAAAGAATTCTTTCTGTCTCTGCATTACAGGGGATATGATCTGCACTGGAGAGAGAATCAACAGATCTGTTATTTGATTCAAAGTTGAAGCTCAGCGACTTTGCTGATTACGTTCTGCTTTCACTGGTCATGGCAAATCATCGAAAGAGATCGTCTGTGCGCAAAAAAAAACGAAGAGACTTTGTGGCAAGTTGGAGTTCTTCCTCCATTTCTAGCCGTATCTATGTCTATGTCAAGTGGTTGTCGCCGTCTTCGTCTTCGTCTGCATCTTCGACTCCGTTTCTGCCTCTGTCACGTTCACTTGAGCACGCTCAGTCTCTGTCTTCGGAATGACACGATACGTTTAAGCCGCTAAAAAATGATACCGAGCAAATATAATGTGCGTATTGTAAACGCTGTTTCCGTAATGAAAATAGAAAATTTCAAATACGACAGACATTCTTCAATATTCTTCTTCTATCTTTTTTTTGGCATTTTTCTAGGTTAGCTGCTCTGGTATTTTTGGCTGCTTTGGGGTTCAATGTGCGCCAATTGGGCTGAGACTGAGACTTTTCGAGGTCTTTAATCATGGGTGGTCCCGATTTGCGCGACAACTGTACAAAGAAACTGGAACTGGAGTAAGACGAGATTTTCCCCCTTTTCCTCATAGTCATGGCTAGGTAAATTAGTTGCCTTTGATTGCATAATTAAGAATTGGATTCTCATGCAGCCCAGCATAGGGGGGAAAATGTTCTCACAATCAAAATAATAATACAATAATAAAGACAGGAAAAAAAATTGATTACGCGCTGAAGAAGTACGAGATCACGTACGATAATCATAACTTCGCTTACCCTTTTTCACACACACACACACACACTATGTGTGTCTCTTTCGCTCTGCTTTGCGCGCAGCCATTTAAAGTGTCGGTGAGATCTCAACAAAACTCAAACGCTTAATTGCATCACGTTTTTAGACCAAGCTGGGCACACAGAATTATTACACAATTGTATTTGCCTGTACGTGTGTGTGTGTGAGTGCGTGTGTGTGTGCGCGCGCGGCCGCTGAACGAAGATCTTGTGCAGACAAGACGCAAGTAGAAAAGAGTTGAATACGCTTTAATGCACAATAACTGCAACGATTTCCACACGTGAGCAGCAGCGTGTGCAGCAGGGCAACGTTTTTAACAAACAAAACACACAAAAAACCGACAATTAACTAAAAAAAAACGCGTTTTTTCACACACGCGCCATTTTTCGACAGCCTTGCAAAAACTAAACTAAGGTTCGATAACGCTTTCAATGTATCGAGCTTATCGATAACACTGTTAAGTTAACAGCAGCAGGAACTTTTAATTGCATTGCCCAATTGGCATTTGCCCGATTGCGGCCACAACAAGTTTTGTGCAACAAGTCTCGTCGTGGCAAGTGTCAAATGCAGCGAAGCGTTGCATCCTCCTCGCTGCAACTCTTGGCTAAATTTGGTCATCAGCTTGGCTTGACACAGAAAAGGCGGCTAAAGAGATTTGCCAACTTCAAATTGGAGCTCATTTGTTGTAGAATAAAACAAAATGTTTGCATTTGCGTTGCGTTGCGTTGCAGACCAAAAACGGATGCGCATTTCCGCCGCGTCGTCGTTGCATGACAAGAACAGCAATAGAAAACAACAACATCCACATAGCCATGGCTGACCACGCCTCCAATTGACCGAGAGGGCAACAACAACAACAGCAACAGCGCGACAAAAGTAATTGACCAAAATGCAACGCTTCGTTGAGTCGCATGTACAATAACAGCAGAGTTCCAGAACGCTGTTAAGGGGGTGTGAGATTACACTACAACAGCGCTGAGCTTAACTCTAATTGGGTCACACTGGTCACGGCAAATCATGAGTTTATCAGGTGAGATCATAATTGGGCATATGCCCGTTTCGTGTAGGGCATTCATCATATGAAACCACACAAACACATTCGAAGCTTTGGCTCATTTATTTTTGCATATTTGTGTGACTTCGGCTGCTTGATTTAACGACAGCGAGTGCAATGATTCATCCAAGTTCCACTTACAGTTAGCCAGTTAGCCAGCACAGAACAAAGGCGTCTATGCTGCTGACTGTGGCTGTGGGTTGAAGTTCGTCGCCGCTGGCGGCTCTTGAACCCGCCACCAACTCGCACTTGTTGGCATTGCTGGCTGCCAAATAAAAAATAACGGCGATACACGAAAATAATCAAAAGGCCATTTGCAATGCAATATCAATGTTCATTAAATAATTCATTAGCGATTGCCGCAACTGTGACGTCATCGACAGGCTGCAGCTGCTGCACAGTGCGCATAATACAGTCAGAGTTGCCCATCTAGCCAATTTTTACAAAAAGAGTTTACACCTCAAAAATATATTAGGCCCAAAAACTGTTAATTAAAACAAATTGTCATATAATTCAATTTTGTTATTTAAGAGTTAAAAGATTTAAGTGTTCAAATAATTTCATAATATCCAAGGAATAACGTTAAATCCATATGTCAGAGGAAACAGGGTTTTTCATTAAAAGGTTCACGTTAATCAAGCTATTTGTTCATTATAAGATATTTTATAAAAATACATTGACTTAAGAACTAAGAAAATTTAATTGAAAATACTTCAGTTATTCTTATTAGACCATTTTGTGGTATGGAAGTTAACTGCAACTTAAGGCTCAGAGTTGGCAACACTGAGTACAGTGTGCACCTAGTTGAGGACTCACTTTTTATGGCCAGTTTGATGGCTGATTACGTGGGCTGCCATGCACTAGCCGGTCATGCAGAACAGTGGCGTCGTTTCAGTTTTTTATCTGCAAATATCAACGCTTTTGAACCAACTTAAACTAATAGACACAAAAAACGACATATTTCTAAAAGGGGATAAACTTGGTTAATTTTTGAGAACTACAAAGCAGTCAAAACAGTCCATATTAATAATATTTAAATTATTTGGTTACTAGATTTGTAATCTTTGTAGAAGTTTTAATGAGATGGGTTTATTCAAGACTTCGTACTCACATTAACTTTTTTTTTGAGTGGCATTTGTCTTACGAACACCACTGTGCGAAGGCAACTTCTGCAGTTGTTGCCAATTAATAAATAAAACTGCGTATGGGTGAAATTTTATTAAGACACTCGTTAAAAGTTGCGCAGTCCGCAGGCGGATGCTGTAATAATATTGTATGCAAATCTTTCAGCTACTGCAGCAACAAAGCAGTCAATATTAAGTTACAATTTACGAGTCATATATCATAATTTGGCCAGCAGCGGGCGGCTGTACTTATGGCTTATTAAATCGTAAAACTGCACACGGCTCGATCTGGCCAACTGATAAGGCCGAAAACCTTGAGAAGTGGCTTTAAAAAATTTTATGCAATTCCCATGGAATTCATTCGGTATGTAGAATGGAGCTGTGATTAGATGAGTTTTATGTGCAGCTCATAACTCAGCAGAGCATTTCCGCCAACCTCTGGGCTGGTCAGTTAGCCATCATCGTCTAATGTTGTTGACCAAGTTTATGACCCCGCGTCAAGAAGTAATTCCAATAACAGAGCGCAATTCAACACGACTTGACCTTAACATAATTGCCTCAAATTGCACCTATGGTTCAGCAGGTAGGCATGTGAAATCTGCGTTTATGTTGCCAACTTTTTATTTTGGCCAGAAGCTTCATATGCTTATCAGAGCCACAGCAAACACAACGAAAAACCGGAATCAAAACAAAAAAACGCAATGAGAGCAAGGCGAGAGAGAGAGAGAGCGAGTGTGAGAGCGACAAAACAGCTGAGCGTTCGTTAACGCTCTCTCACGCTCTGTTAAGTTGCGAGAGTGCAACTGTTAAGCTAACAGGTGTTGGTACAACTTGAATTTTCGAATATATCTATTTATTAATAGTTTCATTTTGAAAATTTCGTATGCCGAGCATCAATAAACATCAGCATTTACTATATTACAGCTTCAAAACGATTTAGTGCAGCTTACTTCTAAAGCTTTTTGGTTGTTAAAGTTTGGCGGCATTTTAACAGCGCCGACAACAGACGCCTGTTAAGTGGTCCGCTGTTATGCTCAGCGTTGACGTGCTGCTGTTCGGCTAGCAGCTGTTATTCTGCGTTTAACTTTCATGACGATCGGACGTGCGTGCGCGACGTTCTTTGAAAAAGACGAAAGAAAATTAAATCGTAACTGAAAAATTAATAGCAGCCATTGATAAAGTGTGTGCAAGTTATCTAAGCGCGAGTGCATTTAACATTTTGACGTCACGTCGCGAGCACGGCGAACAAATCAAAACAACAAAAAAACCAAGAAATTTAATTTGATTTGTGTTCTCTAATCAAAGCTTGCGCGTGATTTTGTTTAGCAGTCCGTTTTTAACACACACACACACACTCGCACTAGGGCAAAGAGTGAACGAAGTGCGCCTCCCGTTCCCCCCTCTTGCGTCTAGAAGCCGAGTCTTGTGAAAATGCAAACGGCAAAGGCGCCTAATGGAGGATAGAAGTGAAAGAAGAAGAAGAAGAAGCGCAAGCCAATAGCAAACATAACGGCAAAAACGGCAGCGACAAGTGCATAAAACGTGACGACCGAAAAACGAGAGAGAAAGAGAAAGAAGGAGAGAAGCAAGGGAAATACAAAATTTTTTGCTTCGTTTTTGTGTTATCTGTGTGTCAAAAAATATGTTGTTTTGTGCTACATGTTTTGTGTTTAACGTTAGAATTATGATGAGCAACCTGTAAATGTGTGTGTGAAAAATCGTACAAAACGACAAAACAACGACAACATCATCAATAGTGGCCGTAGTAACAATCTACAAACATAATAGTTCAAATTTCAAGTTGAAAAGTAAAACAGATCTTTTTTTTATATGTTGAGACGCACAGCAGCAGTTTTTTGGTTTGTTGCCTAAACAACGACAACAACAACAACAACAACAAACACACAAGCAACAGCAGAGTGCAAAACTGCAAACATTAATATAATAACAGCGTGAAAATGACGGAACTCCAATTGGACAACAGCCTGTCGAGGGACGCTGACGTTGACGCCATGACAACAGCAATAACAACAACAACAACAACACCAGCGACGCCCAAGGCCACGGCCAAACGACGTCAGTTTGTGGAGGGCGAAGCCGAGGAGGGATTTCTATCCACCTCACCAGACAGCGCCAACGGCGATGCACACGCACATGCACACGCACACAGCCACCCTCACACACACACACACACACACACGCAAGCCGAACGGCAGCCGAACTGCGACAGCGACTCGGACCCGAGCAGCATCATCATCGTCGGCGGCGGCGGCGACGCGCGACAGCTGTTGCTGCAGGCGTTCCATCAATGCTCCTGTGCCGACGAATGCGTCAAGCTGGACAACATACTCGACTCGTTCAAGGCGCCGCTCTCCGAGGATCAGGCCTGGGCTCTGGTCTACCAGTTCACCACGCTCTATCACAAGGTGGCCGCCCAGGCGCATCACTGTTCCAGCGAGGATTACGATGCTCAGCTGCCCACGCGGTTTGAGCTCCACCTGCATCGCGACGGCAGCGTGCACTTCTCGGGCAAGGAGCGCCAGCAGCAGCAGCAGGAGCAGCAGAATCAACCACTGAAGCAGCAGCAGAAGGAGTCGCTGCAGCAGCAGCAGGAGCGAAAACTCAACGACAGCGCCAGCAGCAGCGGCGACAGCAGTGTCGTCATAAATCGAGGTGAGTTCAAGGTTCTTTACCCCTTACACTGTGTTGAAAATGTAATTGGTCGGGAAGTGGTTGCCCCATGGGCAGTTCGTGAAACATTCAATGTGTTTAATTTGTGAAGGTGTTGAAAATATTGAATTAGATTAATCAGGGTATTTTCCTTACCTAGTTTAAAAACAGCTTGAACAATTAATTTAATAAATACATTTTTAATTTATTAAAATGCTGAGAAAAGAGCTTGCTAAATTATTTCAATAATTTTAGTCAAGTTGGGAAAACCAATAGAAGCAATTTTATGTGTAAAGAATATTTAATAAAATTTATTGTAATCGATTAACCGAAAACAGCTTAAAGTTAAGTTAAATGATAAATCATTTGAATAATTTTAACGCTTTTTGGGGAAATCAAGTAAATCTGTGTGAATACTATTTAATTCAAAGTATTGTAGTCTTTAAAATTGTGGAAAAATACAGATTGATGACAAAAAATTATTTCTCGCTATTTTTTTAATTATGTACCTAGTGTCGGTGATAAGAATAAACGATTTAAAAATCTATAAGTCGACTTAGCGAAACTTCAGATTAATAGAACAAATGTGCTAAGTACAACTTTTGTTAGACATAATGTTTTCTTCGTAGATTCTAATTTAAACTTACCGCATTTCTTCACGTTTTAATGCTGAAGTCATTCAAAAATCTTCAGCTTTAATTAGTAGTTTGCATTTCAGCAAAAGAAACTTGTAACTCGTTTTTTATTTCTGCTTAAATCATCTGAATGACAAGTAACAGAGCCAACGACTCATGGATGCCAAAAGAACGCAAAAAACAAAAATTCAAAAATCACATAAGAATTACTTGCATAAATAAGTCTTTCGTAAAAAAAGGCAGAATTACAAGTGCAAAAAGGAGTTTTTAGTTCATGCGATTTGCAGTTGGGAGTTTTCTACACCACGCAAAACGTGTTGCGAGGTCAGAAGCTAGAAGAATTACCGTAGCGCCAGAGAGCAAGGGGTACAATTATGCTAAGCTTGGACTATGAAAATCGAGCTGGTTAGCGTGTTGGCCAGCTAGGTTTGTTGGCTCGTCAGATGGTCGATGGTCGTTGTTGGGCCGGAAAACCGGTTGAGTTTTGGGGAAGAGGGTCTCGAGTGGTTTTTCGGCAAACGCTTTCATTTTCACTTAATAAGCGACAGTTAACTTCTTTCTTTCTTGGACATTCGCCTGATGTGCGTTTCCGTGTGCCAAGCGAAGTCAAGACATCCAATCCATCTTGGCATTGGCATCGCTATAGCTATAGCTGTAGCTATCGTCGTCGTCCACTTTCCCAAAACAAACAACCCACACAAGACTAGACGAGACAAGACAAGAAGACAAGACAACAACTGCGATGACCTACGCTTTAAGTTATGCACAGAGTCAGCTTTGATTGAGGTTTTTCTCTCGCTCTCTGATTGCGTGTCTGTCTGTCTTGGGAAAGTGTAAACGGCGACTCCCATGGAGAGGCCCATTGCATACTGTATACGTTATACTGTATAACGCATCCACTTGGCTATCAACTCTATTTTTCACTTTCTTTCATCTGGCAGTCTCGCAGCTTTTTGTTGCTTTGTAATTGATGAGGGTCGCCCCATAGACACTCAGAAGATCTTAAGATCTTTTCCATTTTCTTCTTGAGAACGTGTCTTTGGGGATTCTGTTAATTGCTTAATCATTGGCCGAACTGTCAAAATATACAGGTTGCTGTAATCTATGGGCTTTTAGATAAGCCGTGCTAATTGAAAAGAGGTCTTAACATCATCTTACGATTCCAATCTTGACATTCTTATATGTATGCCTGGGCGTGGTCTTCTCACGGGTGGCATTTTCAGATCGCAGATCCCTCGACAATGCAGCCTATTTTAGGTATATTCTGCATTCTGTTCTGCATTCAAATGGAAACTACTCGCAACTCTGTATATGGCCAGTTTATGGAGCGGCGAAGGGCTAATTAGCTGCCGTTCGTTATTAACTTGGCCTTTTGCTGAGGGCTTCCCAAAGAGGAAGTTGAACAAACATCGACTTAATATGGGGAATTAATTTCGTTGTAATAATGTTGTAATTGCTGGGGTTATATCAATGTTTCCGCTTGAAGAATGGAGAATCTCGAAGGTCTCTCTTAAATTTGTCATGTTTTCAAGACGGCGTGGAATTTATAGAGATTGCCCACAAATATTTGAGATACTGATCAGTTTACATTTTCAATTGAGGTTTAATTTTCTTTGTAATTCTTCTTATTGGTCATATTTTTAAATTCAGCTTAAGCAGAAACAGGAAATGATTTGAACTATTCACTATATTCTGAAAACAGTTCCACAAGTATGTCAATTATAAAGAATCAGATTAGCTTGAAATATGATGTCATTCATTAAAATTAAATATTGTTTTACAATGTGTTTCTATTTTATTTTTCTATACATAAATATGTTTTTAATCAGTTTCTTTACAATTAAAAATAGTTCCCGTATTCTGAGAAAAACTTGAATTTCCAAAGAGTTGACATTTGTTTTTTAAATAGTATCAAATGTGTAATAATTTCTTTGATTAACATATACACGAAAATCCACTTATTTTCTAATTTTATCAATCAGTAATTAACTGACTTCTTTACTTCACTGCTGAATTGGCCGCATCAAAATATCTTTCTTCAAAATCGAGCTGCCAATTGAGTTATTTATCGTGTTTTAAGAACTTGCAGCTTATCGCTAATTCAGTTGTTCTACAGTTCGTTCATCTATCAGCGTTTAACTCTTGTTTTTTTACGATTCGTTCGTTCGCTCGTCGGTTCGCTGTTGTCGCCTTGTCTTGCAGCTTTCTTCGGGGCAAATAGACAACACCTTGTAACACTTTAATTACCACTAATTTCTGCTGACGGAACCGCAGCCAAAGGCGCTGTTTCAGAAGCGAGGGACGGAGCGGGCTGGTTGGTAAGCCAACCTTGATCCATGTCTGGTCTGTCTGATCTTGGTTAATTAGTTGCGAGTCTCTTAGCACCTTCTAACTATTCTTTGTTGTTGTTGTTGTTTTGTTCAGTTTCGGGGCATTGGCAGGTTCAACGGCATCCGTTGAAACTGGGCAGAGCAGTTTCCATTATTCATTTGGCTTTCAACTCGCCGACAACTTCCTACCGCCCTAATGAATAAAATAAAAAAAATATTGCTTGCCAAGCTTCTAACAACCGCGAATCATTGATTGTGTTCTGTGACCTGAACTACCTCCCCCCCCTTGGGGGGGCTCTGTCTGCTGTCTGGGTGCCACAAAAGACATAAAGCCAATAACAATAAGTGGTCGAAGCGTGGGCGCTGCCTCACCTGTCGTTTTGTCGTTTTGGCCGTGTCCAAAGTGCATCAAGTCAACATCAACATCAACATCAACGGCAACGACGTCGACGGCGCCGTCAAGTCGCCGCGCCCGCTGGCGCCTTGATTAGGCGCACAGCATTTGTTAGCCAAGCGCTGTAGGAGTGCAACTAACTGGGCCCAAAGCGGCACTGCGACATTTTGGCGCTCGAATCTGTCAACACACAAACTCGCCATTACGTTTTCCACCAGGCGCCCAGCGAAATTAGAAATGTGCTTCGCCACTTGCCCCAGCAGTGAAAGTTGCCTGCCACAAATGGGGGTGGCACCTTCCTCGTTCCCTGAAGGTCATGCCGCATGCGCACTGCTCGTCGCCCTCTAAAAATTGTTGTCGTAGGTTCTCCATCCATCTCCCTCTCTCTCTCTCTCGTCAGCTGTTGATTGCTTTCGTTGAGTTTCCGTTTGGGAATGGCAGCTCTTCCGTCGCTTTGGCCCAAAAGAAAAGCAGAAAAACTATAAAGGAAAAAATGAAAAATTAAGCATTCTAACAAATTGTATCCATTAGACAGAGTTTCACCCAAAAAAATAAATAGATAGACGGCGGTGAGCTTTACAATGGCTGAAAGAAAGCAGGTTATTGAGCTTCTTTGCTTAGACACAACACACAAAAAATCCCTTACTCATTATTTTGGCCAGAAAAATTACAGGCAGTCAACAGGCCAAAGAAGCCAGCAAGATCGGTAAATTGTTGTACATAATATAGAGGGGGGAAAATCTATCTATTGGGTCGGCGCGATGATATTTCATTTTCCATCTCTTTGACTTTCTTGTTTTCACCCAAACAAGCAGCAGAAAAAACGCTGTGGAAATATATAATAAACAAAAAACTGAACTGTTGCATTGCCTGAGCTGGCCGCTCAACTGGTTTAATGTTTAAATAATTACACTTAAAATTACAACAAACAAGCAAACAAAACGTAAACTAGAAAACATCAACAATATTTTAACGAAACTATAGTATGACCCGCACTCAACGGCAAATTGGAGTTGTGTTTTTTGTTGCCTCCTCTCGCTTTTGTGATAAATTTGAACTGTAGAAATTTGTGGCCCTAAATTGGGCTAATAAATGGGCCACATCATTTGTAGTTTATTGGGTTGTTTTCGGATTTGCTTGGGCAGCTGCCAAGTTGGCCACATGTGGGTTGAATTTGGAAGGGAAACTTGAACTGGATTTCAAGGATAAGACGATATTCAAGCTTGTATTAAATATGCAAATATCTAGAATAAGTGTTTACAAAGATAACAAAGAATTATTAAAATATTTTCTTAAAAACGCTCATAAAATTAGCTGAATATTGGGAATTAATTGGAATGTCAAAAGACTATTAGAGGTTTTAAATATATGTATAACAAAATTCCGTAATATTTTATTCATAAATACTTACCTTGAGAATCGCTCATCAGCTATTTTGAGGAAAAAAATATATAATTATTATAGCATATTTTAAATGAATTTAAATTGTTATAGACTTTTATTAAAAATAAATTAATATTTTATATTATTTTATTTAAATTTATTATACTCTTATAAAATACTTTGCTTAAAGTTCTTGTTGGATCTTAATCAATTCAGACATTCTTAGGTATAGATAACTTTGGTCTGATTGTCTTTATGTATGTTGATAGATCAGTTTTCTCACTCGACTGACATCTAAACCATTGTCCAAGCTGATTCATTTCACAATATGTGCAGCTCTCGCATTCAGTCTTATGTTTCGCAACAATTGTATGTTGACCGTCCGAGTTGTTCCGGGAATTTTGAAGACTTGTAAACCGAAATATACGAGGCACAGATGAGATTAGGTAGCTCTTTTGATCGGCTGTGGCAGGGCAGGTCAGTTGTCGCCACCGTAAAACCCACATAAGATGCATTTTATTGTGGACTTGTTGTAATAATTTATGTTTCGTACTCGGCAGTTTTTTGTGGCTCGTTGGAGACCTCACCTCAAGCATTTTTTTGTAGGTTGCTCTAGTTTGAAAGAGACTCCAAAATTAATATAATAATTTGTGTTTGTGTATAATGACTACAAAATGACATAAGCGCAACGCATGACGACCACTGAACCTGAACCAAATTTGACGCTCCATGTGCTCCAAATACACGCATTCATATACGCAAATGCATAAGTATCTGTGGATTTATAATGAAAAACATGCAAAGCAACAGCGGCCACAGCTGCCACAGGTCTCTTTTTGTCATTTTTTATATTTCTAAAAAAATGTATTTGTGGCGTCGCCAAACTTGTCCACCTGTGCAGTCTGTGACAAGCCCCCCGACCCACTTACACGATAGGCAACTGCATTTGGAAACTCTTTTTTTCGTATGTATACCCTGTATACCAAGGCAAAAAGGGTTGCCTCTTCTTGAACAGTGATTATTATTGAATATAAGTTATTTTTTCAATTTAAATATTAGGTAATAGTCTAGCAGCCAGTGCAGTTTAGTTTGATTTGTTTTAGAAACTACTCCAACTTAAATAAATAAATAAGTATTGAGTAACTTAAAATATTTGTCATACGAATTTACAGGGTATCGGCTACGCATTCAACTGCTAAAGAAAACTGCCCGGCTGTCAAACGACAATTTGTATTGCATTTTTGTTGGTTATGTGATTTTTTGAAAGTGCGTCTCTCGCACATAAATCATATGATAATCCCGATATTGTTTTCGGCTATGGAGTATTTCTAGCGCCATTGTTCGATGACACTTGCCCCAATGAGAGTGTGTGTGTGTGTGTGTGTGTGTGTGTGGAGTGCGTGTGTGGGGTCTGCTCTCAAGTGGCAAGCTGCGTGACCCTGAAAACAAGCAACTAACTCAACGCTCTGTGCTCTTCAGATGCCCAAGGCTTTGGCGTTTTCAGCATTATAAATTATAAATACATTTTGATGCAATTCAACACAATCAAATACAAAAAAATGGCAAAAGGCCAAACGAGAAATGCGATTTCCAGTCGATTTTTTGCCATGGGCCTATGCCTATCTTATCGTTCCAGAAGTCGTTTATAGGCGAGTATATACGGTCTTTATGGGAACACTTTAACGATTAACTGTGTCGACTACAATGAAAACATTACGAGCTTGTCGCCCCAAAAACACTTGAGAATTGTGTGTTATATATAAACGATGCGTATTATGGATCGGTACGTCGATGGGTTATCTATTAGGGTTCTACTGCGATTTTGGACTATTTTAAACAGGCTTTTAGATAGGATTTGCGGGGGACTATATAATTAATCATATTTAACTGAAATATTAATGATAAAATTATTTCAGTATGCGTATACTTAATATAGATACTAAAAACTATTTATATTTCTGATTACACTACATATTAGCTTTCTTAATTTTCTTATTCATTTTGGTTAAAGCGGATTTCCTAAGCCTTCACAAAAGCATCTTTTCCGACACGTTTATGATGTGAAATATTATGAGCTTTTCTCTGATGTGACATCTACTGTGATATTTGTTATATTATGTTTCCATGTGGTCTCACATGCATTTTCCCAGCCATCAAAGTAATCCCAATACAATAAGTATATTGTGCTCAGATTTGTCTATATCATTAGCATAATAATAGACGTATATGTGTCATGCGTTTAGCATTATTTTCATGTTTCCCAACGAATCCCACACACACACAATTGCCATTCACAAAGCAAAACGGTTGGCACATTTTTACAGTGTGACCACATTATTATGGCAATTGCCCGCCCTCCTTCGGCTCCACGTTGCTGTCAATCAAAAAGCCACAAGATCGTTTTCATTCTTCAGTTTTGGAGTTGCGTTGCATAATCAATGAATATTTGTATGGTGGCCTATGGCGATAATGAATAAAAAACGGGCGTCTCCTTCTGCTCGAAATGTCACTTTTGCTTTCGTCTTTTGTGTTTGACGAGAAATGGAAATGAAATAAATGTTGTTTATGCGCCGCCGAATTCCCAAATTAAATCGGACAAAATAGACAAATAGACAAAGGCAAATTTGTAAATGCATAAAATATGCCAACTATGTAAATTTTGCCAAAGAAATTAAAATAATTCAAACAGCAGCTGCGCATGCGCACAGCAGCAGCAACAACAACAACAACACCAACAACCTGTTGTTGCGGGTTGTTTTGAGTTGTTCAGCTAGTTGTTGTATTTTTCACTTGAGACGAGCGCGCGCCGCCGTCTTTGAAAAATGTGAAAGATGAAAGCGTAAATGCTGATTAAAGATTGTTTCTGTATATAAATATGTATACACACACACACACACACACACACACACGCTCACAATTTTATATTGTGCATATAAAATTTATATTGTAATTTCAGCATGCAAAGTGAAAGAGGCAGAGCCTCAACTTGAGCTTGAGAGATCAGTTCAGTTCAGTGAGTCGCTCGTTCAGTTGGTCGTTTAGTCAGTAAGTCAGCCACCTCTGATAACAGATACTTAACAGTAAGCAGCACCCACCGCACCGCCATCATCATCGTCGTCGTCTAATTTCACAGCCATCAAGTCAACGGTGCGTTGATGTCGTCAGGCAGCCAGGCAGCCAAGCAGGCCGGCCATCAGTTAGTCAGGCTTCCACTTCTCTCGGTAGAAAGCGAGAGTTTCAGTTACCAATGTCAGTTAACTGATTTCCACTGACATTGCCACGCCCCTCCTTCGCCTCTTGTAATTGTGTCAAAAACATAACAAGAAAGTTGTGCAAATGTGTTTGCAACAAATACCACCCAAATACCCCAAACAGTCTGTTAAATAACTTGCATTAACTAATCCCAACTGCATAACAGCTTCAGCAATGTAAACAGATTTTATCTAACTCAGATGAAGCTAAAGAAAATACATTTCTATTAAACTTCCTCATTAACTGATTTTCTAAATTATTTTTTCCGCCTTAAATAGTTCAAAACTCATCTTAAAAATCTAATAAATACTTACAAACAAATGCAATACTGCTGGCCTAAGGTTACTTTACATTTTCAATCAATTACATATCGTTAGTTTCTCCTTCAGCTGTGGCAATATTAATTCTATTAAATTTACACAACAGTTGGAGTCGTTTGTTGAAATTAGTTTAATGATCGCCACAAATGCCGCACATAATTAGTTTGATTGTTAAACTATCTATCATTTCCTCAGCTTGATTATCCAACAAATGCACGAATCATTAAAAATAATTAATTAATTTATAATTGAAAGTAAACGCCGCCATAAGGCCGGGCAATCATAAGTAAAGCAACCCCAAAAGGTCACTCCCCAAAAGTAGGTAGGTTGTAATGCAAATTATATTGGACGTTAATTAGGTGTCATCAATTGCAAAACCTGCACTCTGTTATCGACTTGGGATTGGTGTAAATGATCGGGGTCTTAGCCATGTTGATTCACATTTTGGGGGAACAGAAAACGACGAGAAACCAAAACTGAAAAAAAACCGAAAATTATGATTATTATCTCTTTAATGCGTTGACTGCGATTTGGCGGTTTGACGCCTCTTTCTTTATCTTTGCTTTTGTCTTTATTCTTTTCTCCTGCGGTCGCTTTGCTTCTTTTGTGTGTGTGTCTGTTTGTCTGTTTTTTTGGCAACAACTTTGCATAGATATGGACATTATTTATCAGCGTGGGTAAAAAAAGGTTTAGTCATTAAATAAAATAAAATAAAGTAAACTTTTTGCTGGCTTTTTCTAGCAATAAATAAATATAAATTGTGAAAAAAAAAGTATGAAGTTGACTTGCACATGACTTTCCTGACATTAGAAAGTAAATTGCCATGAGGCCACTTGGTCAACAGGCAACAGCAACAGCAACAACAACAGCAGCAACAAAAAACACTATGAAGCAAAGTGCATAAAACTTTATTACGAAAATGGGCAAAAAGCATCGGATAAGCATGAAAATGTTTATACTTTTCTATTGAACTTTAACGCGCCGACGGAAGCGCGGGAGGGGGGAGGCGGGCTAACAATTGAAAGTAATATTGTTTTTTGTTTAGATTAACTTATTATTAACTATAATAATTATTAATTGGATTTGGCAGGTTGGCCCAAAGGAAAGTGTTGCCTCGACGGCGCCGCCTCTCACAATTCTCCCGGTAATTGCAAATGCGGAGGCGTCTCTGCTTTTGTTGTTATACACGTTTCTTTTGCGTCGTTGTTCAACACTTCCCCTTAGACCTGACTATATTTTGAAAGGTCTATACGGAGTGTCGCTGTCCCGTAGTTCCCAATGGCTATCTAATCTCTTTCAATTCATTAATGTGTGCCGATATTGCTGTTTCGCCAAGTGTGCAAAGGCCAAAAACTTTGCAAAGTAGTTAAGCTTGGGAACATTTTTGGATGGCGGACTGAATGATACTCTATAAATGTTCATTTACATGAAGGAAATACAACAAATGAATTATGAAAATTATGATAATTGTAAACAATTTGAACATTTTTGATAAAAATATCCAATTTCACGTAAATTTTCTTTCCATATGCCATGTGAATTACATCTTTATTACTGTCCATTTACATGCTTTCATCGCAGACAGTGGTATTAAGGGATATCTTAATTGCTTTGTACTTCTATCGAGACAAGTTCAGACCAGCTGTTTGCGTATACGTGGGCCAACTCTTGATCACCAATTAGAAATTAAAAAATTGACGCATTTATGAGTCATAACTGCTGATAAGAACAATATGATAATCGACTGCGGTAACAAGTAGAAAGCGCAAAATAACAAATAGAAAAGGTTGAGGAAATTCAGTTGAGGAAGTTGCAAATTTACAGATCGCATCGAAAATCTTAATGCTCTCAACTTCCGTCAAGAAAAAGTACGCCAGAAGATGCTTTCTTTAATCTTTTGAAATGCTTCAATTACGTTATGTCTGATCGAAACCAGATGCTAATGCTTAACACATCAATCATGAAATGAAAACCATTTGCAAATAAATTCGTCAGCTTGTTATAATCATTTTGCCCACATGTGACTCGGCCTGACTAATCCAGAGTCAAAGTCAGACTGTGCGTCTGAACTTTTAAATCTAACGCTCGAATTCCTCTAACGATTCCCAGGGATCGAGCGTAACGGCCGACTCATAAATCAGGCATTAATAAATTTCAATGTACGCGAATTTCGACAGCTTGCGATGCGCGCCAAATGGAAATTCTTCGGCTAAATGTCAATTAATTATTAAGTGGAACCAACGGCCGCAAAAAAATATGTATTTATTATTTAATTATAAAGTCATGTCATGTTCCATGGCACACAACATTCCCCATTCAAAGCATCCGCAGAATATTTTTTTGTTTTATTTGTTGTATGCCCCAAAAGACGAGGAGTCAGCAGCCGCTTTGACGCTTGCCTCTTGCCTGACCCTGCCTACCTTTATTTTGTTGCCTCATTTCCTGCGAAAGTGACGGACAACCGCATTATGATATCATGCTGTGTGTTTTCGAGCTCATCTTTTGGGGTTTTTTTTTTACGAACCGATCTTCCCCGCCCCGAACAAGTGTTCTGTCTGCGTCTGCATCGTTATGGCCCAAAGAAAATGCTTGTAAGTTCAGAGTTTAATGTGCAACCACACAAGCGGAAGGGCACAGGGATCGTGCTCTGGGCCCGTTAAATTAACAGATCCCAAAATGATTGTACTTTTCCGGAACAAGCCAAGTTTCTTGGTCACAAGCTGTAGAGAAGTTGATTTAAAGACATCATAAATAGAATTGAAAAAGTAAGATGTTATAGAAATATAATTAGACTCGCCAGTTTGCTTCAAACTTTATGATCTGATTACCCACTTTTAGTTGGAATTCTAGAAGACGCCGATGCAATTGTAATAGCTGAGTTCAAATTGAAGACTTCTAACATTTAAAATAATTTTTCAATTATTTTTCGTTAGTTTTTACTAGCTTTTTATTAAGACTTTAATCAAAGTCATTTGAATGCAATATTTTAAAGCAAGTGTATTCACAAAATTGTTAACTTTGAAGCATAAAAATTATATTCTTTGGAATTCATAAAAAAAATTCATATGTCAAACGAAATCCTGGCTGCCTATAAATAACGATTACATCGCTTTTATAGCGCTTCCACCCTTAATATTTTTATATCTACTGTCAACTATTTATGCCACTGCTGATCACCACCTAAATGTGGATCTGCTATAAACAAATAAACAGGCGTATCTGTATGAATATTGCCGCAGTTTGGTTGGTGGGGAGTTGTTATGTCGTTTGAGGTATTTATTGCAAGTTTTTGGGCGTAGCAATTACACAAACAATTCACAGATGTCAGTCACGGTTAATAAACTTTAAACGAAAATTGGCGAGCCATAGAGTTCGTCTGGTCTGGTCTGCGGTCAGTCTGAGGCTTGTGCCTGGCTCTGTAATCAAAAGCCGGCCGGTCAACACCCAGAGCAACCCAACCAAACCGAAAAGCAAACCAAGCCAAGCCAACCCAACCATCCAACCGGAGCACCTTGGACAATCAGTTGCTGAGTCAACGAAATGTGTGCAGGTTACTTTTGTTTTTTATGCTGTCGCTTTTCGTTAAAAAATTGCATTTAATTGTTAAGCAAAATGCCAAGCGCGTTATGGATAGAGTTATAGCGATTATATATTTGTATTCGTATTCGAATATATTACATGTGATACAATTGAACCTGGCTCATTGACAATATATACTCCGTAGCTAATGGCTGTAAAGGGTGGCATAGACTTTGAGGGAATGTAATTTAACACACCAAAAAAACGAGGGTTTTATGGGAGACAAAAAGTGCTTGGAATCGATATATTTAGATTGTCATATTTATTTTGAAGTTTTAATCTAATAATCTTTTAAATGTACCACAATTTTTTAGTTTTTATTTATTTCAACATCGATAGTTTTAAATTTCCTTAAATTTTGATCATGTTCATTTCATATTTATTCCTATAATGTTCATAATTAGTTTACGATTTTAATCATAATTTTAGACGATAAATCAAAGCTATCGTTGAATTTGATAATTTCTTTAATGGGCCTTATAATATAAACAATGCATCAATAAACTCCGTATTCTATATCGAAATCGATTGTTATGCTTTGCCTAGGTATTCTTTCAACTGTCCTAAAACTTTGCTCATGATTGCTGCAATATTTTGTCGATTTCTTTAGCCTACAGGGTATCTAGCCGTACATCACAGGCTCTGGTGAAGCATTCTTGCTTGTGTTTCCGTGGTGCTGTTGCTGGCCATGTCAGGTGCCCCACCCTGCAACAAACCGCAACAGCACCTCGTCTTGGCCCAGTCATGTCCGTATGTTTGCACAACATGTTTATGATTGCTGAACCCGTTTCGAGTTTTATGTAGTTATTTTTGTTACAATTTCTGCTCGGGTCTTGGGACTTGGATTCGGGTTCGGGGCTTGGCCGTCAAGTGCGGAAGTGCAGCGCGCAGCGAGAAAGAAAGGGAGAGCGACGGCGATGGGGAGACAGTTTGCATAATTAAAATGCAAAAAATGCAATTGGAAAAGTCAACAATTTACAGTTTACAGTTTAATTGCAAGTCGCTCGTTACGCGTTTACCGACTCAATTATTCATTAATGTTATTAATTGATTGACAGATATCCTCCTTTTATTAGACCATTTCATGTCATTTCGCTAATATTTTTGTTTGCATTTTTTTCCGTTTCTTTCACAGCTTTTGACAACAACAATCATCATACGTCGTACCTCGTCTCTCATAGAAAGGTGAGTCCAAATTCTCTTTTTTTATGTATCGTTTTTCCTTTTTTTTTGTTGTTTTGTTTTAATGGCTCGTTAAGAGCTTGAAATGTTTCACGTGTAGAACCGCCGAAAGAGACAGTTGGGCTATTTTAAAGTGCTTACCGATTAGAGATTAGAATTATGGCTCATAAAGTCGCTGTAAATGCGTTGAAATTTTGATTGTCTGTGGGCATTTTGTTGGTGTTTCTCTTTACCAGGTTCCGGTTCGGGTTTTAATTAAGTTTTTATGATTTATGGTAATGTCCAAGTGAGTTCTCTTAAAATGCCAGAGACATGTGCAGCAATAGATTCTCGAGATTAAAGCGCCACATTTTCCAATTTGCATACAAATCAATCAGAGGTGCGATGACGATATCAACAGATTTATTAACAAAATTGGGCATCAGTCATCGGGCGATATTTAGCTTACTTTGTAGGAATTCGTCATTGGTTATTAGAGCGATATATAGTTTGCTTTATAACAACCTATAATAATATGTGTTTTCTGCACATAGTTAATTTTTTAATTGAAGAATTGTTTTCAAACAAGTTCTCAGTAGTTTGCTTGTCCTATATTATTTTTCTCCTTTATTTTGATGCCACAATCTATGCATTTGATTAGCTTTCTACGCGGTAATGGAACTTTTTCTGCTTGCTACCCAGAAATTAGAAACCCTTTCGGAAATTATGAATTTTATAGGCATGTCTAATGTGTTTACCCAGTTCTTATGTGGAACCCCCTTGTAATTCGTATAATTACTAGAATTTTGAGATACAATTTCTAGTGTTCGCATGATGCAAGACAATGGAATTGTCTTATGCTAAACAGGGAGCGCGAAGCAGAGAAGAGCGACCTCCATTGAGAGGCAGGCTGCATATTTCCCACACGCAGCCACACCCATTACAACAGCAGCAATACTTAATTGAAAACGGCAACGAGCAACAGCACAGCAACAGCTAAACTTGGCTAACTAAAAGATACATTAAAATCAAGGCGTAGTGAAACTCGCGCTTCCATGTTACGAACTCTCCAAGGGGGCTTTGTCTCGGCTAAATGCAGCCGCAGCCACAGCTGCTGTTGTTGTTGTTGGCGTTGGTGTTGCAGTTGCGAGCAGTTTTAATTACCAAACCAATTCATGGGCTGCCCCCAAAAAGTGGCAACAGCAACAACATCTACTATACTAACGATCATCATGTGAATTCTCTGCGCCTGCGCATTTCCTCGCTCTGACCTGAGTCTGCCTCTGCCTCTGCCTCTGCCTCTGCCTCTTAGCCACGGTGGGAACTCGCCAGCTAAATGCATTCTTCGCTGGCTCACACATACTCGTACACTTTCACACTTGCTCGAAAGGGAGCTGAAATTACCGTAAAATTGTGGGCTTGCAACGAACAACCATCGACTATCAGCAGCAACACTTTCACACATTATCTTCTTGTTGCCTATTTTGCTTTATGGCCTGCTAAAATTTCAATTTTATTTCCTATATTTTCAAACAGTTTCCACCTTTTCTCGTAAAGGTCCGAGTTCTCTGCCTATAACAACTTATTTATGATGTGCTAAATAATGAGTTCTTAAGCTGCATCGTATAAAGCCTTTTAAAAATGTACAATCACAATGCCTTAAAACCGTTTCGGCTTCCTCAAATTAAGCTTAAGCCTTTAAGACTTCGAATGAAGTAATAGAAAGTTTCTTAGGATTTATTTCTGGTACTTTAGCTATAGATTGTCTAAATTCTACTTTGCAATCAATGTCTATTCTACACAACTCAGCATTGATCTTTGAGCTTAGACAAAAGTCAAGGCAGTCGTTAGTATTAATAAACCATTAAAATCTTTAGAAACTACCTGTAATTATAGGTAACGAGTGCCGAGAGAGGTTCTTGAAACTTTGAACTCGAGTAGCTCTGACTAATTGCACCGCAGCGATTCGATATTTGTTGAACTCTCCAATCGATTGACGGTAGACGACTTTTAGTCAGACTTCTTATGCAATGCATAATAAAAAAAAACCACTCACAAGTTTGTTGTTGGATCAACGCGATGACCACAAGCACAACAAGCTAAATTGAAATATATTTTTGTGCAATTATCGTAAATTTCATAGGGGTTGCTTCACAGCAGGGTGTGTAGGGAGAGGGTGGAAAGGGGGGATCCCCACCCTCTAAACTGGGCGTCTGAAATTGTGACTGCAATGCGCAAATTTCCATTTCATTTTTGTAGGTTCGCTTGGGTTCGCTTCGTTTGTTTAACAAACAGCAACAATGACAGCAACTACAACAATTGAAATTGACTGGAAAGGCATGTGCAAGGGCAGGAGAGGGTAGGAGGGTAGCTGAAGGGGAACCGACTTGGTTTCAATGGGCTTGAGTGCCAGAGCGTGTGCAGTGACATTTTGCGCTAAACATGTTTGACCTTTGCTGTTTTCGGCGCCAAAGTATCTGTCAGATACATGACTTAAGTACTCGTTTACTTGCGCCTCTCTTATGCAATCGACCACTATCCGCAATCCATACACACAATGTCAACCAAGACGTGGAACTCACTTTGTGTGCCACACATATCATGTAACTCTCGACTCTTCCATTATGATGCAAAAACTACAAAATAATATTGATGATATTAGCAACGGGGTAATGGCTTAAAGACGACACCGCAGTTCATAGATACCGCATCGAGTAGTACTTGCAGATACATATGTAGTCACTTAGTAGATAGTCGGTTAGTTAATACAACTACTTACTGGCACAAATTACTGGCAGTCTACTAACCGCAAAAGTCTTCATCAACGACCGAAACCGCTTTCAAAGCATCGGCGTCGTCGTCTCCTGGTTTTCCGGATTGGCTCGTGATCACCTAACTGCCAGACGGACTAACTAACTGCCAGACTGACTCGCCGACTAACTGACTAACTGACTGACTGGGACTGGCAGCTGGCTTTGAGTTTGATATGTGGAAGCTGAGAGACCAGGAAGCTCTGCGGTTAGGCAAAAGCCATCAGCCAGCAGCTAAGGTCGCCCCAAATGTCGTAGCTCTCGACTTGTCTAAAAGCGAGGTGGGCGTCGCTTTCAAAACTGCAGAACAGACAAAAACTAGAGAAGAACTGCAACACAACAACGAAATGACAGCAAACAATTTTATTAATACAGCTTAAAGTAGGATTAGTTGCATTTAATAAAATTGAATGTACAAAATATTGAATTTAATTAAATTCATTATTAAATATAAGTTGAAATCCATCACTTAAAATTGTATTCTATGTTCATCTATGTTCAAAATTTTAAATTCACAGTTAGATAAAAATTAAAATCCTTAACTTCATTTAAAAGACATCAATTTTAAAATTCCAAATTTAATTTGATTTATTTTTAAATATCAAGTAAAATCCTTTCCATAACATACAATGTAATTTTTACTTAGCCTTATTCAGTTGAAGTGAGATTAATTTAAAAAATCAATGTGAACATTTAGATTTCTTTCGAATTCATTATGAAAAATAAATTAAATTCAAATTTAAAATTCAATTTTATTAAATAACAATTAAAATCTTTGACCTAAATAAATTTAAAAATTAGATTTACATGAGTTCATTTTTAAATGTCAATTAAGACTCCCCACAATATATTTAATTATGCATTTAAGATAAGATCTTCACAACCAAGCTTTTGAAGGCAAGTCTAGTTTTGTTTTTTGAGGATAGTGTTTTGCTGATGTGGAAATATCCCCTTAAAATGCGTAAAACTGTTCGAGTTTTAATTGTATGATGCTCAACAAGGGCATAACTAAGTAATTTCCTCCCGCCCTGCGCTTGTTGGATGCGCCTCACCGCACTCGAGTGCATGCGTAAACCTTCAAAAATCGAACCCGAACCTGAGAAAGAAAAGGGCTTGCCGTGACTGTCTCCCAGTCTTTGCTGTGGAGTCCATTGCATTGCCATAAATATCAGCTGTAGCCGTCGATAGATAGTTTTGTGCGCTATTTGTAGTTCAATTTACAATAAAACCAATAAAGCATTGCATTGCCTGACTGACTGACTGACAGAAAGAAGGGGAAGTTGTGTAATTGGTTTATAGGTTTTCGATCTAACCAGCAACATTATTATTGTTGTTGTTGTGGGTGCGGCAACTCTTGGAATAACTTATGACCCGGCAAACGGTGACAACTCGACATTTGAGAGGGGCACAAGAAAATAGGATTACACTTTGACAGCTCATTTAAATTGGGTTAGGCATATAATATTTTATGTGTTGGCGAATTGCTAAAGATGCCCAAATTTGGGCTGGGCCCAAAGACAAAACCAGAAAATTGAGTAATTAAATTGTAAATTGCTCAAAAGGGTTATGGCCATAACTGGAGAGAACGAATCGCGTAATAAATTTAATTGTTTTCGAACCCGGAAATCGCCAAGACAATTCTAACAGAACAAGACTTAGTAGCCTTGGCATTTGAACGGTACTTACAGCAAATATTCTAGATTCTAATGCTGCACTCATTCATTAAGCAATTTTTAAATTATTTAATTCGCTTCAATTAGTGTTGCATGTTCCTTCAGTGGAATGTATAATAGATGCCACTCTATAATAAAAACTAATTACTAAGTCGTCTTTTCTCCGTCTCTCTCTCTCGCGGTTCTTAGATCTTATCATAAGAACTCGCCACATAATCCAAATATTTAGACATTACCTCCACTCCATTTGCTTTAGTGTTGTCATGTAAAGTTGTTGTCATATCTCAAGAAAAGATAAAATTGTAAGCACGAGAAGCCATGGCCCAAATAGTCGGTTATCAGTTAACAGACCAGAGTGTGTAGCACAGTGTAGTAGGGTATTAGCCTAAAGGCGTTGATGGATGACTTAAAACCGATGACGACTGCCATTTGAAATGCACTCAAATGACACATGTTCTGCGGTTGGCGACTTCTTGTAAACGAAATAAGTAGAAATAATAGTAACAGAGTGTGATAGACAACGACAACAAAACTATGTGAAAAAAATATTCATGATACAACTTTTTTAAGTACATTTAAATTTAGATTTTAGCTGTAAATCTTCGTGTATTAAATGCCAATATATATGTAGATACTAGGATTTTTGAATATGAATTATTATTCTCTCTTATTTTAATATATTTTAACTAAATTTCCCAGTAAACTAGTAAGACTTTTTAAACACTTTAAATATAAAATAATGGCATATTTTGCAGTGTCAATTCTGTCTAAAATTCTGAGTGTAATTTTTGTCTTGTAAACTACTGCAGCTATTTTTCCCCTGTTAACATCGTTTCTTTCCTTTTGTTTTAAAAGTTTTGTTCACTCAAACTTGGTTTTTGTTAATGTTTGCAGAGCATACTGTAGTACTCTTTTGTTTGCAAGCTGTTCAAATATTATTTGAATATTGAATTGCCGCTTTGATGGTCAATTAAGCATTGCAATTATTGACCGCACTTCTGTGCTTGGCGCCTGGAGATCGACTGTGAGTTTTCAAGGTCTGCCCAAACAAACCCACAACAAATATTATTGCACAATTATTTGCTGTAAATATTATTATTATTATTATTGTGCCATGAAATGAAACACTTTGCTGCGAGTTGTGCGAGTTCGTTCGAGTAATCGCGTCTTGTCTGTTGGCGAGGTGACTCAGTTGAAAGTCTTTTTTCGTGTTGAAGCTGTTGCTTTTCGCTTAGGCACTCTCATGTCTGCCCCTCCGATACCCCTCTCTTCTCCCCACAATACTCTTGTATTGTTCTGGCGAAAAAGTCATAGCGCTTTTTTTGGAGCGTGAACAGCTGGCAGACCTGTTCGTACCTGCTCCATTTAGAGGCCCGCCCGTACTTTTATGGGTTCGGTACCTTATGCTGCCGTTGTTGCCGCTGCGGCACCAACAAATGTTGCAAGTGGCAACAACGGCTGCTGCTGCTGCCTTCAAAACAATGCCTCCACTTGGCCAGCAACAAATCGACTTGGTTGAGTGCCTCTCCGTTTGTTTTATGCTCCGCCTGACTTTGGCTCTAGCTGCGTCTACAGCTCCAACTCTTGTCTCTATCTCTATCTCTGTGGTTCTGTCTCTGTCTCGGATTCTTCTGGCTGTGACCACGCTCTGTGCTCTGTGTTATTGCTACGCATTTATAATAAGCGGAACCTGAGCACAGTGGGCGATTTCCTGTCAGTCCCAATGGGAAAGCAAGCAACCAACCAACCAACCATCCAGCTACCTACTCCCAACTTGTAGCGCTAAGCGAATTTCCTGGTAATAAAAAATGACTAAGGACCGTTTTATTGTGTACCTTGCAAACGTTATGACAGCTTCTAAGATAGTAGATAGTAGAGCATATAAAATGTATTTCTTTTACCTAGGCCAGTGCAAAGCAGAGATAACGACCTGAAAAGGACATAAATGATTTCCTCTCGAGAACAGAAAATATTAAAGCTTTTTGAAGCACAAATGATTTTAGCTCAAGATAATTTTCTTTATTCTAAGAACAGCTCTAGAATTCAACGTCAATTGATACTATTAATTTGACATCAAAATTAACGAGCTTTAAACATGTAATTTATATAATTAAATTTGAAATGTTTTTCTCTTCATTTACAATCTATCCGTTAACTTGATAGTGTAATTTAGATTAAATGGCTACTGATAGTTTGACTCTTCACTTAAATATAGTTGGCAGCAATAGCAACTGCTTTGCCCCACTGTGCGTCTGTCTGCTCTGCTGTGCTGAAGACGCTGCAGCTGTTGCCTGTGCTTTTGCTTTTGCTGTCGGCGGTGCAGGCGCATTGTTCTATGGAATCAATCAATTGGTTTGGCAGGCGCAGCACCAGAACTGCCACGACGAGGAGCATGAGACGGGGAAGGGGGAGGCATGAGGTATCCATCGATGACGATGACGATGACAACGCGCACGACGTCAACATAAAAGTGTCGATCAACTAAACGCTGTCGGCGCTGAATGCCTCTGTGTTTGTGTGCGTGGGGGAGAGACGGGGGAACAGAGAGAAAGAGACAGAGAGAGAGAGAGAGATAAAAGCCTAGGCCTAGGCGTAGGCATGGGCAGCCAAGAGGCAACTTCATGGCTCGCTGCAGCGACTACGTTTAAGTCTTTCTCTTTTGCTCCTGCGGCGTTGGTGCCGATTCTTGCAGCAATTGTATTTATGGCTGACTGTAATTGCATGCGTCGTGACTGCAAGCTCAATCCCCATCTCATCCCATCCTCGTTCTCATTCTCCAGCCGAATCCCCTTCCAATTTCTACTATCGAACTCTGAGCTTTGGGCAACGTGTGCGGCAAGCGCGCCGTTCTTTTCACATTTTCAGTTTTTTGGGGGGCGCCTAAACAAATACTGCGCATTTTAATTGAATGCATGTCAATATTTGACAGTTGCCCCCGGGCAGACAGACACTCCCTTCTGCCTCACCCTTTTGTCTTTTCACGCTGGCTGACCGTTAGGTAAACCCAAATCGAGAATCCCAACTCCATAATCAATGGTAAGGTTCAAGTGTGCAAACACTCGAAATTAGAATAAAATGCATTGATTCCGACTCTCTTTCTCTCTGGCTGTCTCTTTCCATCCATTTCCATAGCTGTGGGAACCAATTGCGCTCACAATGAAGCCATAATTCTTATAACCATTGCCATGCCACATGCGAGTCGACGTGATAAAGGACTCATTAAAGCATCACTTGAATGGGCTGGTCTAGCAGCCTCGCACACAACTCGTAGTCCAACTTCAGCTTGAAGCACAGCTTGAATGTGCACAACACACACACACACACACACTCACACAGTTGTTCACTTGTTCAATTGCTTTGCCACTTTAAGGCCTCACAACACTCACAACAGAGCGAACCAGTCTTTTGATACACTCGCCGCAAGAGGCATCTATTAACTTGGCCAAGATCTTTGCTAAGTCAAGTTAGACGAACTTGAACTAAGATGTGTATCTGGTCGAAGATCAGACGACTTTTTAGTAAAATATCAATATGAAAATATATTTTTTTGACATCAATTAAATCAGGGTATCAAGAGACAAATTGATTATTAATTAATCATCTACACTTCCTCAAAAATAAATGATTTTAACTTATCTAAAATGTAATAGTAAATATCATAGAAATAATTATTAATTTTTTTATTTAGTAAACGAGTAAATAAATTATTATTTCTATTAAATTCACTATTAAATTTAATCAGTTAAATTATGGGAAATCTATTCATTTAATATTTCAAATAATAGGAATTTTTAATTAGCACAGTAAAGCTTAAAAATAATTATCAAGTGTTTTCAGCACCCCCAATTCTTGTTTCGTCTTGAAATTCTCTTTATGCTGCCATTATTGTTAATTTGTTGCCATTTTATTAATCTTAGTGAGAGTATTCGAGCATTAGCTGCCGACTCCTTCGGTTCTAGGCTCGTTCGTGTTGCATACATTGCAGTTAAATAGAAAGAGGAGGCAAAACGAGTTGCCAGTTGCCAGTTGCTGTTGACTGTCGAGTAACAGTTACTTTTCGCTCTATACGCGATGTGCTATACATAAGTATATACCATAATATTTTCGGGGAGTGAGAGAGAGTGCTGTACAAAACAGCTGCAGCGCTGGGAACCTGGAAGAACCTGGAAGACTCTCCGATGGCTGGGGGGACGACTGGTTGTCCAGTCACGAGTTCGAGTCCCCATTCTCTATGCTGCATATGGATAGTATTCTATTTCTTTGATGTTAGGCTGCCCCAAACAGACGTCAATTCATAAGTACAGCCAACTGGCTTCTCCCTGCCTCGCTCAGACACTTGCAATTTGGTGGCATTAAGTCTGACTTGGAGTTGGGAAGTTGAAGCCGCCCATGCTGCCCATTTTTTGAGTCATGTGCGAGTATTTCAATTTGGATGGCCGGAGCTTGCGCCGTGGTGGTGGTAATAGCCGGGCTTGAACGTACGGTACTTGAGCCAATTACCCAATTAAACGCCAGCGTTTTGTGCTATCTCATTGCCGCCATCGCCCACAGCTCAGCGATGGACACCAGAGAGGCAGGGGCAGGGAGGGGATGGGAGTAGATGCCCAAATATTGATATCTGTGCGAGTTTTGTAGGCATGGCCTATGGCTATTTTGTTGATTTGAGTCATGTTCTAGAGGCGTGCACAATTAGCGTTTTGTTCGGGGTTCCGTTATGGCCTGGCCAAAACACAACAATTGCGCCCAGGGATTATGTGTCTTGCCTCGACTCGACTTCTCCGTCGGTCAAACTCTATGAAACTTGTTTGCCGATTATTATCGATTGAGGCTTGGTCTCTTTTCTTTTCTACCTTGCCAGAGATCGTCTCTCTCTCTCTCTCTCTCTCTTCCCTCCCCCCGACGGCAGCGATAATGTGTGTGTTCACAAGTGGGAGACTGTTTTCGAAAGACTTTTCCAGAGTTGGCCTATTCTTGAACTTTGTCTTCAAGTTTATCCAGCGACTTGACCAATTCGCTTTGGGGCTGGCCAAATGAGTTGCAAATTGTGCAAATATTTGATGGCAATGCTCATAAATCTGCAGCTGCGATTAAAAAAATTATTGAGATAATGCGAATGAAGAATAAGACTTCTCAAAGTATTTTAATCTGGAGTAAAAGTATTAAAATAACTCTTAAAAAATAAGTGTATTATTAGCTTTCATTATTTTTTTTGACAAATTCTGAAGTACAGTTTGCTTGTTTTATATGCAACTTTCAATATTTAATTTATGTAAAACTGCTGCTATAATGTGTTTTACCGCAGAAGATCTAATGCTGTTGGTGGCTGCCATAAAACAATCTTACGTTTGCCGCTTAGCTATAACTTTAGTTTATGTTGATTCTTTGCTTTGGTCTGTTGGCTATTCTCCGGCCCAAAACAGTGGCAAGCCACCGCCACATGGGACTAGACTGGGCCAAAGAGACGTGCCTAGAGCTGGTTGCGTGAGCTAATACAAATTCATAAGTAGAGTCATTTAAAAGGTTTAATATTGCTGTGGAAGATCACTTGTAGTATCTATAAATATGTATTCAATTTGGTCTATTATTTCTTTAATTTGGTACTATTTATTTAATTTAATTTTTATTACTTGTAATATCAGTAAATATCTATTTAATTGAGCATATTATATTTCTGATATTTTACTATATTTTCCGATCGTGTTTGGTTACGTGACACGCGACCATCTCTAGGCTAGACCAGTAGACCTGAGCAGGCCGCGTTCAGTGTTTTGTCTTGTGGTTTTTTGTCGCTATCAGGATTCACATTTTATGCAATTGTTTCCATAGAAAGAATGCCATGTATAAATACACAGATACACAACACAAAACCGACAACAGGCAGTGGCGAGTGGCGAATGGAAGCCACCAGGTAGCCAGGTAGCCAAGTAGCTCTTTAACTTGACTCGCACTTGGAGTTGGAGTTGCAGTAGGAGTTGAAGTCGGAGTCGTATCTGGCCAGTCGTGATCAATGTTGGGCCCATGCAGAGCACTCGTCCAGACCAGACTAGGCAGCCAGACTAGAGCAAGCAACAACCACAACACAACACAACACAACCGACCTGACCAGAGAATAGAGACCCGAGCAAAAAATGCGACGCCAATGTAAAGCAGCAAATGCTGCTGAAAACGTTGAAATGTTGACAAGGCGCTCGGCGACAACGATTAAAATCTCTGGGGAGCCCAAAAGAACGCCAAAGAACCAGCCAACAGATAGACGGAGATAGCTATAGAGAGAGAGAGAGCGAGCAAGAGAGATCGCACATGGATCGAGCAAAAGTTACATTTGCAGTGCAACTGCACACACCAAACAAAAAAAACGAAGAGAAATAAATGTATTTCTTTTCGCTTTTTTTTCGTAAATTACAATGCAATTTTTATGCCACACAAAAGGTTTTTCCTTCTACTTGGCCATTAAGCACTTTACATTCAATGTGGCAAGATCAAAGTGGGCGCAATTTATGGCCGCAGATACAAAGATACGCAACAGAATCGAGCTTCGAATCCGGACTGGGCAGGTGCGGCTATCTGAGAGATGTGGCCAATTGTGTGACAATATTTAGAGTGCGAAGCGTCTATTAAATAATAGAATAATGCATTCTACAGATATATAAGAGTATACAAAGTATATAAAGATTGTGGAAAGGTTTTATCTATTTTAATTGGCATTTCACAGAAGTGCTTCTGTTTTTTTATCTTCTTATTTTTAGCTACAGTTTCCAAGTATATTTAAGTATTTTTGTGGGATATTTTTGCTATCTCTGTATTCTATAATTGTATGAGGTTTCATTCATTATTTTTTCGGTTAGATATTGATTATTTGATTTTATTTATTTATTTGATATATCAAACTGTCTTTTAGTAATTGAGATACATATTTCTTTTCTTTAGATGTTTTTCTTTGTTACTTTTACATACTTTTCAATAAATTTTCCCATTTTGTGCTTTTGACCAAATACATATTTATTTTACATTTTTGTGCAATAATCTATATTTAATTTGTCAGCAATATTAGCTTACACTGAAATATTCAAATGCCTGTTTGATGGTTTAATTTGTGTTTTTAAAGTTGAAGTTTTCCTGTATATTTAGAAAAACACCCATAGATTTAGTTTCCCATCCATGAGTACTTTAATCCATTCACTTGTCCATTGCGGTTTGTGTTATTTCTATATTTTGGCTGATATTATCGCGATAATTCGTGTCCCATTTACTTGTTGTAGTTGCACACGCAGGCGCGCCCGTCTCTCAAGTGGTTACTGTGGTTGCGGTTGCTGTTGCTGTTACTGTTGGAGTTGCGGTGGTTGAAGCAGGTTATACAATTTTAGATTTGCGCTTTTCCAGTTTGGCAGCGACGAGTCTCGCTGCGAGTCTCCGACTCAATGAGTTTGCATGTTTGACCCAAATACGAAAGCCAGAAGGAGTCGGCAACAAATGGAAAGAAAGATCGAGAGAGCAATAGGGAGGGAAAAAGTTGCAAGAATTATTAAGTTTGTTTGGCAAATAGAAAAGGTTCATTCAGTTCACATATCATAACAAAAGGCGTAAGATACTACTCGACTTATCAGTCGAGCGATATGAATAGTCTGCGGGTGAAAGTGAATGTGTGAGTGTGAGTTTGAATAACAAGTGTGAATGAGTGCGTGGTGTTTATTGTCAGTAGCTCTAGTCGAGGCCTAGAGAATAAGTACGCCCATCTCATGCCCTGCTAGGTCTCACCTCTATATACAGATAGTACAAGTATATGACTATATATATACACTATATATGTACTTGTACTTATCTGTGTGCTGTGCTATGCAGCTTTTGCTGTTGCATGTTTTCAGTCATTTGCTTTGCGCATTTTCTTCTGTCTTTTGCCTCGACAACACTCCGGTGTGTGTTGTGTTTGTTTCGGCATCGACGTGCGAACTGGGTTAATTTTCCATATACAAATATACATATATATATATATATATGTGTATATAGTACATAGAGGGCGACTAGTCGTACTTGCGTTTGTTTGTAACTACAAGCATTAAATTATTGTACAAATAACAAAAGATTCGCACGATTTGCGACGCAAACAAAACTAAACAACAACAAGAAACTCATAATAATTATTACTATTATTTTTATTTTTTACGAATTTCACATTATTTTCTTTGAATGAATGAAATGCGCTTCTGCGGCCTCTGAATGGGTTTCGCTTACAAACTCTATGCTGATCGCTGGCCATGTGCAGATGATGAGCTACCGTTGGGCGATAAAGTCATGCAAAGATTGGCTCTGAACGCGACGAACCTGACAACAGCTTATAGATAAGAATCGCTCTCTAGAGCGAGAGAGAGAGTCAGAGATAACAGGAAACAGCTGTGGATTAGTCACAGTTATGAAATCTATCAGTAGAGCTTTGTTTCAAGAGATTTTCACCATGGGAGAACTTAAAGTAGCTGCGAATTATCAAAGCAAAGTATGCAGAAATTGATTACTTTAAATGATAGTATCCACAAAAGAGCTGGGAATCTGTAGAAATAATTTTAAAAAATATTAAAAATAATGCTAACATTAATATTTTAGTTCAGTATTGAGACAGTAATAAACTATGCAATTTTTTATACTTTTTAAGATATTGAAAATGTTTTTCACATACTTTTAAAAATGACTGAAAAGTATTCCCATGAACTTTTTTCGTATGTAAACACCAAAAACTTGTGCAGCTCACACTGAGAATTTAACGATTGTTTAATGTATGTAGTTGACAACTACATTTTGTGTTAGAAATACAGAGAACTGCCAGAGCCTTGTTTGTTATTGCAGTAGAGATCCCATGATAATAAACCCTCGTGTAGACAGCCCCCCGAAGAATTACAACAATTACATTTTACAGCCCTTAATTGCAGCCGAGCTCAACAAGCACGCCCAGCTACTTTAACTTCAACTTTGGCTAGTAATGTGTCTAACAGGCAGGCCCACAAGCTTCCTGGGCCGCTGATTCGGCATGAAAATACGTTTTAAAGAGCTTGTAGTTGGCTAAAACGGCCTAAAGAATCGCCAACAATAACAATAGCAGCTAAAAAAGTGAACACGGAGGTCAGGCAAAAGGTTAAGCTGACAAGATTGACAAGCGGCACGCCAAATGGCAACGAGAGGCGCGAAGAGGCAGCAGGAGCAGGCGACGTGTTGGGAACTGTTTTTTTATTTTGGGGGCACAGCCTAAACGAAGCAGCCTGATAATTGCGGTGTTGCATGTTTGCGCTTCGGTTTCAACTTTGATATTACCGGAGAGTAGAGCAATAGTTGTATTCAGTGGGAACTACCTGAGAACACGACTGGTTGTTGAGGGTGTGTATTGCCAAGTCGCAGACTCGCTCCACATACCTGCCTAATAGATATGCAAACTACCGGGGAGTATTACGACCACTTGCTATCTGGCTATAGTATTTAGTTCCTCTCGATGTTGGCATTCTTTTGCACCATCAACAATGCACATTCCCATTCTCCTCCCATTCCAGCCAGCCAGTTTTCTGATCTTTTTTTATTTTTGTTTTTGCTAATTGCATGGGAAACTTCACAGGCCCACAGCTGAGCTGATGTTGTGGTGTTTGTTGCCCGTAAGAAGTCTCAGGGTCGTTAAATCTGTGTTTCTTTTTTCCAGTCATTTCGTTCTCCCTGCAGCTGGCATAATTAGAGCTTTGCTAAAAGGTTGTACAACTTTGTCACAATGTCTTTTATTGACCATTGACTCGCAGAGGTGTAGCTACGACTGCCCAATGCAGATGGTACTAGATAATCGATAACATCGTTTGCTGAAGTCTTGGATTTTGTGCAAACAAATTCAAAAATTAAATTGGCCACTAGTTGAATAGTGCTGGAATAATATGAACTAAATCTTTGGAAAATGTATCTTCTAGTTTTTCCTGATAGCTATATTTAAATTAAAATACATAATCGATATCAGGCGACTAAAATTGCTCACTATTTGCATAATACATAAATAATAAAATAATATCTAAAAGGCAAATTACACAATCGATGTGAGTAATTTGAAAGATTTGAATTAAAAGCAACCACTATAAAGAGTTTATTTAAAGTGTTGCAATATTTATTATTTATTTTCAAAGTTGATATGTATGGCAAGCTTAGTTAATAGTTATATGAGGAAATTCAATCAGAATTCAAATTTTTCAAGAACTATTTATTCCAAAGTCGGATATTATTTTATTGAAATGTCGTCGCTGTTAGAGTTAAGAGTAAGGAAGCTTCAATCAGGCAAATAAAATAATTCTTCCCCTTAGAAGAACAGGAGCAATTCTTGTCTCGAGCTGATGATATGTAAACAATTTATGTAAACTCGAATTGATTGCAAGCGATTTGCGCAATTTAATGTTTTGTTCTAGCCTTGTTAACTTGGTCAAGTGGTTGGCGCTTTCTAGGGTATCCAAGCGCCTTGAAGTGCGATCTAACAGACGTAGTGTGTGTGTGTGTGTGTGTGTGTGAGCTGCGGCTTCTTGCGAGTATTCATATGTGCATTAATTATGCGCAGTTCTTGTTGCTGCTTGTCTGTCGGAGTTGCAAGTTCTAGCAAATGATGTAAGCGCTGTCAGAGTCGCAGAATCGAAAGCCGCAGCCGCAACAAGCTGCGAATGTTGTTGAGAGCATTTAGCTGCCATTTGTTACCACGCACACACACTGCCACACACACATGCCACACACACATGCCACATGTTGCCGCTGCTGTCTGGCTTTGAAAATGCCAGTCAGCCAACAGTGGCAACGGTGGCAACTGCAGCAGGCAAACAGACAGCAGACAGCGGCAGAGGCAACATCGAATGCGCAGCTGTCACAATGTTTTATCATTTAATTTTCATAATAATAACGAAATCAAGTGGCACACAATGAGACTAGGAGAGAGAGAAGAGTTGATGTAATCCGCCTTTGGAGTTTTTTAGTGTCTTTGGCGACAGAGGCGCGTGGGCGATCGCCCAGCTTTTGATGAGCGACTTTAGAGTGGATTGAAGTAGAGACTGAACTGAAGAGGAGGGGGAGAGGGGAGGGGATGCTCTGGGGTTCAGTGGCAGCTTTGAAACTAACGCAATCTCCGTCGTCGTCGTCGTTGTCGTCGTCAGCTGCAAATTGTTATTTAACGGCGTCTTCAAGATTCGGTTGTCTTAACACTTTTGGCAAGTGCTTTGGCTTTGACTGTGGCTTTGGCCAAAGTGAAAGTGAACAATAGCAACGTCTACTAAAACAAACAAACAACAACAACAACAACAGCCACTGCACTTGGGCGTCTGTTGTTGTTGTCGTGTAACTTCAAGCTGCCGCATGCCGCCTGCTGCACCTGAACTCGAACTTCAGCAGGTAACAACAGTCAACTGTAGCGCCCAACAACAAACAGCGAACAACAATTAGTGTTTATTTGCGCGTTGTTTCAGTTTCTACGAAGCGTCAACTTCAACTCCAATTAGAGTGTCAGTTTAATGAACTGACAGCGTGCAACACTCGGGGGCAGCACCAGACCTAGAGGGGCACAGAGAGAGAGAGAGGGAGAGAGAGTTGAGGAGAGGATAGAGAGCGTCCTTAACCTTTGCACTGCATAATAATTTACAATTTGTGCCTTCAATTTTCAATTGCAGATTATGAGCGAACTGGCGGAAGTTGTTTTCGCCGCCTTGGACTCCAATCTGGCCGTGGACGAGGAATGCCAGCTGTCCCAGGAGCTCGAAAGTCTCTTTGACTTCATGATGGCGGATGGTAAGTGTCGGACAAAAGTGTAATAATAGTAGCTGATTCCTCAAGAGCTGTTTCCCTATGGCAAGGTTGCAGCATTAAACTAATATCCAGCAAACTTAAGTAGAATATAAAAAAAATATTAGAATATCGAATATACTTAAAACATATTTATAGATCAACTGTTAATGAAGTATGCTACACTATAATAAATTCTAAAAATAAATAATGACAGGTGCAAAAAGTGAAATAAAAGTGGAAAAAGCTAGAGGTAATTAATTTTTACATTTATTTATTGCTCGTGGGCGAAATTCTAGACATAAATCAATGTAGAAACTATAAACATTTTAATTGTTATGATTTCCATTTTTATGTGTTTTAAATATATACATTATTATTGGCATATTTACAAAAAATTAAACAATTTATTGTTAACAATAATTCCTTATTCAATTATTCTCCTGGCAACTAATGATGCATTCAGCGCAAAATATGATTTATGAGAGTGACTAATTAATTTTGAACTCAAATCTCAACTAGGCTTGGGATGATGCAATCGAAAATTAAGCCAACTGAGCTGTAAACATAATAATCTATAGTTTGGTCGTTGACTAATTGACATGATAGAACTATTTTCAAATGGGGAAATTACTTGAAATTGAGCTTAGCTTGATTCATTGCAAAACAATAACAATTGTCCAGAAGGAAGCTATCGCTCAGCTTCCATAAATAGAGCCGCTATCTGGCAAAGGGCCCCGAGAGTAAATCACATCGCAGTGCAAGGTCGTTAAGTGAATCACGTAGGCACCCGTATATCTTGAGGCCTGCTTAAATATGTAAGAGGCCATGTGATTAGCTCGAGGCAATTACACAAATGAAATATTGTGAAAATCAGCGCCTGGGGTTAAGATTATCCAATTCGTCACACTTGCAACAAATTTGCGTGTAGTAAACATTATTTGATTTATTGTAAACTAAATTGTTATTATTATCTCACTCGATTTGCAGAGACAGACGACGATTGTATTGATGAGGGCATCGACGAGGGCGACAAGCGTTGGGACGATGAGACGGAGGAGGAGCGCAACAATACCAAAGAACTGGAGCATATAATCGAGGTAAGCGAAATACTACAACTACAACTCGTTAAAGAAAAATCACAAAATGAATCGAAACCAAAAGCAAAGGCAAACGGAAAGAAAAAACAACTCTTGACATTTTCCTTGGCATTTCGACATTTTGGCAGGCCGCTGATAAATTGCCAAAACACAAATGCAAATTGAATCAAATCAAAGTTACACCTTCTGAACTTTTGGCGCCATGAGTCAGATCTCATTTGAGGGCATACAATACCCTGTAATTGAACGAAAAGTGGTAGCATCGATTGTTAATAAGCTACAAATATTTGTATATGAGTATGAAATAGAAGAATGTAATTGAAACGTATTTCTTAAAGTACATTTCCGTAGCAGATGCATTTAAGAATAGTTTTAAAATATAAAACAATATTCTCAATTAATTTTTAAAAATTAAACAATAAAATACAAAGACAACTCTGAATATTTTATAATAATAAATATTAGTTACTATATCAAGGCAGCTGCACTATTTCGTAACTAATTAAAGAATATTTTTTAGTCAAAAATCGATAAATATTCTGAGCAAAATAATTTTGATTATTTAAGATTTAAATAATAGAACAACTGGTAGAATAAAGTTTCTTCATTAGCAATTACAGGGTATAGTGAATGCAGGCAGTTATCAATTAGAGCTGGCTGCTTTGCAGGAGTGCCTTTTGTGTGTTTGGATAACCTTTTGACCAGGCTTTGACTGCTCCATTTGGCATACGAGCATAAATGTATCCACAAGATACGGATAGGCAACAAAGCTGCCAGTGTGGGAAAACTTGTTTGGCGCACGTTGCATGGACACAAGCGGCAGCCGCAGTTGCAACTTGCAGATACAGTTAACCAAGTGAGGCGCACTGCTTGTTACCAGCCAGTCAGACAGCTAGCATTCGCGTATCTTTGTATCTCATTGTGAGTCGTTGCCGTAGCTGTATCTATAACGCGGCTAACCGCAAAGCAGCAATAGCTGGCAACAAGATCAGAGCAGCAGCCAGTTGGTTGGCCAGGCTCAATTGCTGCGGGTTCTAGATTACACCGCGAGACCTGACTAGACCAGATTGATCGCCCGATCGAGAGCCGCGATCACAGAGACACACTGCAATTTTCATATTGCGGCAGTGCAGATATTAAATAACCAAATTGCCATCGCAAGTTTGCCGCCGCGGAATTTCGTAATAGGAAATCATCGTAGCAGGCTGCACTTGATTTCACAGCTAAATGCGTTGTTGGAATGACTTTCCCCATTCCCCATTCCCCCTGCCTCCTCCCTATTCACCGAAAGATCACGATCATTTGATAATTTGACATTGAGGCGTGTGATAAACACAGCAGCGACGCTTTGCTGATTGAGCCGCCGCGTCTGCCTTTTGCTGTGCTGCTCCACTGCACATCGTTGCTCATCATGTATCTGCAACAGGTTCTTCTGCATCTTCGGCCGCTTCTCCATGCTCCCGGTCTAATGAGGCAGTTTATAGAATTGACACATTACTGTCAGGCAACATTGAGCAGAGTCGCGACACGACAACATTTTCCACTTGCCTGATTCTTCTCGCTCGCATCAACCAAATGAATTGTGCTTGAGTAATTTTCGAGTATTCATTCTTTTTGCATGCATTCTGTGCATCGAGCATGTGATTGACCAGCCAACTAGCTGGGTTTATTAACAGTGCTTGTTTTGATATGGATATGGCCCAGTTAACGCCTTTCGCACAGCTGGCTGGCTCTAATTAGGAATGTAATTGCAAATATGGCAATCAATAGATGCGCAAATAAAAGTGATGGATTGTCGTAGAAGTTGCAGTATAAAATAACGTATCTACTATATGTTTAAGGTGAAATAGAAATGACAATTGAAGGGATATTACCATAGTAAATAAATAGAACGGTGTTCATATTTTGTTGTCCAGCTGAAAAGAAATTTAAGATATAAAAATAAAGAGATTAGTATTTGGGCAAGTTGTCTGAATAAAGTTAGATAACGAGCCAGACTGTTTTATAAATAAACAGCTTAATATCTTCTAAATTTAAATACTGACTGATAGAGATGAAAAGTTTCTTCTCTTTGAAGCACGAATTAATTTGCAAGCAATCTGTTTTAATTTTTCTATATTCAAATCAAAAATGATGCGTCTAATAAATGACTTTACTTCTTGCTTTACAGACCTGTAGAAATCACATAAAGCCCGCATTACCTGAGAACCATTACAAAGCCGTCTGTCGCGCCTTGGTAACGGAAACAATAGAACTGCGCATTTTTCTGCAGCAAGTGCTAAACAATGGTAAGTTGAAGGCATAAACAATATTTAGCTATGTTTAATGAAAATTGTTATCTATGCATGATTTTAGGAGGAGCTGAAAAGTTTATCGAAGCCACATCTCAAACATCTCAAACGACGCAGAAAGAACTGGCGAAGCTGGGCTTCAACGACTGGGTGAGTTACCCTCTAAAATAGTTAACTATATAGTAGAGATGGCATGCTCTGGTATTTGGTTTTTGTGGGTTATGCAATCGCTAATGGACTTTAAAGTGGGGCTACAGAGCGATTGAGACGCAGCCGCAGACTGAGACTCACGACTCATTGGCTGTTGTTTTGGCGCACCTCTTCCAATTCGAAAAGCAGTCAACTACCACCATCACCATCATCATAATTACCATCAACATTATCATAGAGATCACGCGCTGGTTTGTGGTCTCTCAAAGGGGACCAGAAGATTGTGGGGGGGGGAGTTTTCCGCTTTAACCTCAACTGGGCCAACGAAAAAAGTAAACCATTTCACGAAATTCACTTTTAATTTTAATAATCGACTCGCAACTCGCGACTCGCTCGCTGCCATCATCCTAATGAGTTGCGACTCGTTTTCGAGATACATTTAATGGGCGACACATTAACGCCACAATATTTCGATTCACATTCGCAATGGCATTCATATCTATTCGTTTGGTGTGTGACCTTTGGGTGAAAAATGTCGAGGCCGTTCAAGGAATTCGCTTGTGGTTGCCATTGGACCTCGAAAACTCATTGAGACACACACGCAAATTGGCCGAACACGCAACCCCAAATTTATTATATTTCACGCAGAAACAACAGATGAGAAATTTGAACAAACATTAAATATATTTCACTGATTCACACCTCAAGATGTATGCGTTCTTTCGCACAGCCTGCGAACGAATTCAATTAAGACGTTTAAGCCAATTAGAACGATATAAAAGATGCATAAAACAGATTTGCAATTCGAAATTAATGAAAGCCATAACAAAAGTATCAATAAACTGCAAAGAGGATACGGAATGGATCTGGATGGATCGATTTCGTGTTCGAAATAATAATGACAGAAATCTTTTATTTTTTGTTCATTTTATTCTCTTCAAGAAACATATTTCATCAAACAAATAATTGTACTCTTAAGGAGTATTACAAATGGTTTAATTGCTGTATTTATTTATGTATTTTCCACTACATTTGCCAATTTCCCTATAGCGCATCTGGTTTACAGCCAAACTGACCCTTGAACACACCCTTGTTAAGTCGCCTTGGGAAAACGCCCATCACAAATTATTTTTCGCACGTTGCTAAAGAAAAACCGCAAAAAATAGGTTCGCGTGTGCTAAACTACAAGCAGGAGGGTATCACATGTCTTATATCATGAATGCTATATATGTATACCATACGTATATCCATAGCGAGAACACCTATCAAATCCATTTATATACGTTTTTTTATGAACGAAATTTGCATAGTGTTGATTAAAAGCTATAAGTAAAATAAAGGCGAGGTGATGAAAGGCAGGTCGACTATATAAAGAAGTAAGAAAGCTACAGTCGAGTGTGCTCGACTATAATTTTTCTTTTTCAAATTTTGACTTTTTGTCTCGAGTGTTGACACTGATCAAGAATATATATACTTTATGGGGACTTAAATCAGGTATCGATTGAATGGAGTTGGGAAAAAGTCACGCGTTGAGGATTAAATTGGCGAGACGAATTATCAATTTATTGCTATTGAGGGAAGTTCAGTCCGAATGTTTAGTTCTTATTTGACTGTAATACAGTTGTGTCATGCTGTTTGTACTCCGTTTCTTGATAATTTCAATTCAACTGGCAGTGATGTTGTGGCAAGTGCGTCAAGCGGAGGGAAGGTGTTGTAAATACACATGGCTCACTTTCACCATTAAACGTCCATACGAATGTGAAAATTTTATTGGAGGAATTCGCATAGATCGTGACAATGCCAACTACTGCCACGCCGTCTTGTGCGGAACTCTCAAAGGACCCGCACCTTGTTGCACAAAGGGTGATTGCAATATATTCTGCTGCCATTGCAACAAAAAGTGCTTTAAAGACAATGACGATGTTTTTGGCGACTTTCTAGAGAAGTATTACGGCAAAATACATCATCTGCAAAAGATAAATCTCAAAAATAAGCCTAATAAGCAGGCCAATAGAAATCATCGTGGTTACTAATAAATCCAATAAAATTACTGCTGTTTTGAGTTTACATAACCTATGCACTTGTGTGTCACTTGAACTCTGAAGCAGCAGCCCGATATTAATGTATGTGGTGTGGGTTGAGTTTACATTCAATCACGTAAACAAATGGGAGCAGAAACTGAGCTCGTTGTCATAATTAGAACGAGCAGCACAACACGCATACGACCCGTTGCACAGTCGTGCCTCTCATTTATTTGCGCCTACTTAAAATGATTACGAAGCTTCACTAAAAGGATCGACAATCAAGACGCCTCTGGTCAATGAACCAGCGAGGAGACAGACGGACATGGCTATATCGTCTCGGCTGTTGACACTGACCAAGAATATATATATTTAATGGAGTCGAAAATGGCTTTTCTGTTGGCACTATAATTATAATACCCTTCTACGCTATGGGTTGCGGGTATAGAAAGAGAGCCGGAGAGAGGTTGCTTCTATATATTTTACAACAGCCTAGCGACTTGACGATATGTAATTTCTAGCAATTGTCACATTTGATTAAAAACTCGGGTCCCTGTTATCAGTCATTGAATTGATAACGTCAGTTTGTTTTCTGCTCGCTTTTTGAGCTGTGCTGGAATCACCTGTGCCCCACACACTATTCACTATAGAAACTGTTTATCAATTTCTCGGAAGCCAAACAGCCTTCAGAATGTCAAACAATGGAAGCGAGTCTCTCGCTCTTCTTTGCTTCTTCTCTCAAAACCCCATTGCAGACCGGAACGAACGAACCCACGCGATATATGCAAGAGTTTTGGGAAACGGTTTTCGGATCTGCTTTGCTATTCTCTTTTTCTCATTTTCGTTTTTTGATTGTTGCCCTGAGTTTTGGATAGAGCTTTACGCTGGAATTGCTCGAATTCTTTTGTCTTTCTTCATAACATTTGTTTCTTATATTTTTCATTTTAGTTTTGTTTTTTTTTTTTTATCTCGCTTCATGCTTTGTTGCTCTTGGTCTGGGGTAACCCAACAGCTCAGTTCTAGTTAGTTGGCATTGTTTTTTCGGGGGGAGTACGTGCTTTCGGGATGGCTACTCTCAATGTCTGGCAATGTGCCAAGCATTGTCAACAGCTAATTTTGATTAAATTTGACGGTTAGAATATGCTCAAAAATGCAAGAACTAATCTTGAAAGTTCTAAAGTAGAAAATTACAAATTAAGTTATCGAAATGATAGCCCATTCAAGCTTACGATAATATTAATAGTTTTATTATGAAATTATTTAAAATTAAAAATAAAAAAATTCATAAAGATATAAATTTTTAAATTACATTTTTTAAATATTAATTTTTTAAACTTTTTTTGCAATAAAGTAAAGTAATTTGGTAGGAGATGAATTTGAATTTATAGAATAGTAATCCAATTAAATCTACAGATTTTCCTTTTGAATTGAATTGTAACACTTTTAAATTTATGTTTAGAATGGTAAATACTTTAATTTTTATAGTGCTTAAACTTTAATCATTCTTTGTGTTGAAATTTTGAAAAGAAAGCGCATTAAAGCTTGTGATGAGCTTTGAGTGGGAGACTTGAGCTGAAATCTCAGCTAAGTAGCTGCAATTGACCACTTTTCTTCATCGTTTCGCCCTTTTTTGTGGCGTTGTAAGTGGAATAGCTTATTCTCTCTCTCTCTCCCTCTCTCGTTTAGTCTACCTGTCTCTGTTGCTGTCTCTCTTGCTCCCCTGCATATTTACCGTACCTTAAGCGCTGCTATCCATGCATATCCAAGCAAAACATTAACTGCATTTCCCTAGACGGAGGCCTACATGTGTTTCGCTTTGCTGCCTGCCATGATGATGATAATTATGACGACGATCATCGTCATGATCATGATGATGATGATGAGGTATGCAAAATACACGTTGATGCCCCAAAAAAATAAAATAGAGACAGAAACACTGAAAACCGAATACCGAATGAAAAAATAAAGAAAGAAAAGTGAGTTTTGTGCTACGCACATGTGCGATAATTCATGCAACATGCCACGGCAAGCTTAACAACAACAACAACAACTGGCAACAAACTGTTGCAAGCGCTTCCGGAAGCTGCCACACGTTTGCTCAGCTGATGCGCAGTTGTTGCTGCCAATTGTTGTTGCATTTATTGAAGCGCAACATCTTCGGCAACATTTGTCGGCAGTCGTTGTTGTTGCTCGTGTCGATTATGCGATTGTATCAAAAACATGTGCCGCCTTGCCTCCCACCTTTGTGGCAGATCTGACTTGCCCCGTCGCCGCCCTCGCTCCCTTTGGCGGCTGCTGCATGTTTAATGAGCTGCCTCCAAATTTATTGCCGCAAATTGAAGCAGTTGTTGACAGGAACAGGAAAAGCGACGTCGATGAAAAGTGAAAATGCGAATAACTGTTACATCTAGTTAACCAGCCTCCCCTCCCCTCTTTTCTCTGTCTCTCTGTGTTTTCTTTGCCATTGTGTGCTAAAAACGCTTCCTGTCGATCACACATTACTCATACGCACTGTTTAACCCGGCAACTGCAATTGCAGCAAGTGTCGCATGTTATGTGCAGCGATTGCCGTCTCTGCTTGACTTCATTAATTGAATTCATATTCATTCGTTCATTCGTCGTTACGGCTTAAAAAGTGAAAACTAATTGAGCTGCCAAACCAGCTGCGAGTTGCAACTGCAACTCCGATTTGCCGCTGCTCGCAGCTGATTAAAGTGAACGGTGAACACTACCAACACAATTACCTCTAGTTAGTTGGTCTCACTAACTCCAAGTACTACATTGTCTAACTGCCTCTCCTCCCCCCGCTCGCCTGCTGAAGCACAGCACGAACTGGAGCTGTGGAGAACGTTGCAAGTATGTCTTTACCCAACTGCATGTCTACTTAGCCATTTGGAATGCATGCTCACAAATTTGCTAAAATATTCATGTTAACTTTTACATTTTAGTTGCATACATTTTATTATTTAAAATAAACTCAAATTACCAATTACTATTGCTTTCAAATAATTACAACACTACGCAAAACTATTGTTTTGAATAATGAATAGAAGAAATTACTAAAAGTTCGCACATTTGTCTTTATTTATATAAATATTTAAAGTGGGTCACTAGAACAAAATATAATGACTATTAAATTCTTTAAGAGATACATTTTATTATTTAAATTAATGTATATTATAAGTAAAGCAGAGTATTTAAATAATGATAATGAAGAAATCACAAAAAAACCCACAAATCTTTCTTTATTTAAAGAACTATTTCAATTTGGGTCACTCGAACATATTATTAACACTCAGTTCTTTAAGACAACTGCCAAAAAGAATACAAATAATTAATCGTACAAATCAATTACTTGGTTAAATTTATTTGTTCAATAGTAACAGTTGGATAGCTTGCTATGGATTGTAATTCAATTGATTACAATTAAAGTAAAAAATAAACTACAAATATTGGCGAAGAAAATTATAAATTAATTCAATTTCTTTTACATTTATTTGCTGCTTTCTAACTAACTAGAGTTCTATGCAAATTTACATTAAACAATTATATAACATAGATGTACTTTCTTTTGTTCTTTTGCAATATCAAAGTTTATTGCCTGGCTGGAGAGTTTGTTCTTATTTAATATGATTAACGGCTGTATTTTCGTCGCTTATCTGGAACCCAATCTAATCTGTGATGATATTTCTTCTCTCTCGTTGGCAGGCACGCTTTTGGGTGCAGGTAATCGATGAGCTGCGACGTGGAGTGCGACTGAAGAAGCGCAATTACGAGCGCACGCCCATCGAATACGAGCTGACGCCTTACGAGATACTCATGGGCGACATACGAGCCAAGTGAGTAGCGCCGACAACCTGGAAAACCGCAAATCGAAATTTCTCTTTCTACAACTATGATTATTCTCGGTTTTTATTTCTTTACAACCGCAACCATTCAGAAAGTATCAATTGCGCAAGGTGATGGTGAATGGTGATATACCGCCTCGTGTCAAGAAGGATGCCCATGCGATGATCTTGGACTTCATCAGGTCGCGACCGCCATTAAAAAAGGTGTGTGTTTGCCGCGTTCCCAATTTCCCAATACTCACTCTCTCTCTCTCTATTTACCGCATTTTAATCTGGTAATCTTTGCGATCTTCTAGGCCGCTGATCGTCAGCTGGGACCGCCGTTGAAGCTGATTCCCTCGCCGCGGGAACAGCTGATGGAGTCGATACGCAAGGGCAAGGAACTGAAGCAAATAACGCCGCCAAAATCGCCAAATCTCAGGCAGAAAAGTAGGTGCAATATTAGTATACCCCTGAAATAATTCCATATTGAAGAAGCGTCGACTGTAGATTTCAACTTGGGATTTTTTAAACCAGGACATGTTCAAGAAATTTTGAAGACGTACGTGCTATAGAAAATTCAACTGTTTTGTTTTCCACTTTTTACCCGTTCGACTATTACAAAATCGCATCAAAATTTTACAAGAAAATCCACAAAAATAGTGACTCACCACCAAAAAAAAAACAATCATTTGGTAGAATACACAATTTGTAAACTAAATAAATATCAGAAAGAAAGTAAGCTAATAACGGGATTGAATGATAAGATAAAGTTGCAGGAGAGCAAATATTTGCAGACGAGAAAAAAGTAAATAATTCAATGGGTGCAACACCTTTTAGGAGTGTCAACATCAAAGATTATTCATAGGTCAAAGGGGTTACGGATAAGATTATTGAGAAGAAGTGTTTAAAATGTTTACTTAATGAAATCAATTAGCTGGAATATTTGTCTACTTTGAGTACAATTATTGTACTGAATTACCAGGGATTATAATCTTCCAAGAATTATATATCTTCGCCAAATAATTATTTGTTAATGACAAAGAGAATAGTTCTGGATTGCCTCAAGCATTACTGAAACCGGGTTGAATATATATTTATATGGAATATCTTTTTTTAAATTACAAAGAATATATTTGCGGGTTGTCTTTAGAGTTGTCTATATTTTTATTCACTTCTATAATATACATATATTCTATTCTACAGTAGTGTAGTTCACAAGGGGTTGTTCAGAAGTTGTATTTTTCGTCTTATACACACACGTAGTTTTCTATTTTGTACTTTTTTCCTTTTCTGTAAGTAGTCTACTAGCTTTTTTATTGCCTTGGGTGTGCTACCTTCAGTCTGTCTGCCAGGATTGTCATCATGCTTTTCCAAAATTTTAAATGCCAGCTGCTCATAAATTGTTGTCATCCACATGCGGCGGCTTGTCAGCTCCGCAAAAGAGAGAAAAAACTTGTTAGCTGCGAACAAAAGTTTTCACTGCACTTGTCGGTGCCCCATTGTACGCCCCAGTCTGCTGCAGTTCCCAGTTCCATGCCGTGCTCCGCCTTGCCTTGTCGGTGTCTGTCTGTCTGTCTATTTGTCTGGCTGCCTGTCTGTCTGTGTTTGTGTTTGTTTGGCCAATTGCCGTTGCCGGCATGCGCATGCCAGCATAGATCAAAAACGGCAACAATTTCCAATCGTCGTCGTCGTCGTCGTCGTCTTCGATGCTGCTGCTGAAGGAAGCGTGCAAAATTGTGACACACAAAGATAGCGACGACGACGACGACGACGACGTTGCACGACAACCACAATGCTGTTGACGATGATGACGATTGCGCTGATAATAATGATGACAACGACTCTCTGGCGCTATGTTTGTTTGTCCGCTGTGGGTTATGTTTATTTGCCAGACAAACACACAGCACAAAAAAGTGCAAAAAGTGTTGCATACGCACGTGCGCTGACTCTAAATGCCATTTACAGGCAGCAGCCAAAAGTAGGCAGTGAAATTTTAGAATTCTCTCATCAATTTGGATTATAAACAATTTGCATAGCCGTTAGAAACAGTTTAAAACTGCCATTCACTTTCATTAGCTGAAGAAGTTTATCAATTATTGTCTGTCTCTCCCTCTCTCACGACGTCATCAAAAAGTCGTGACGCAACGAATGCTAAATGTCAAAAACCAAAACAAACTCTCTCTCTCTCTTCGCTCCGCTCTCTCGCTCTCTTTGAGGCAACGCATGCGCTGAGCGCAGCGAAGCTTTTGAGCTTGGGACATGTGTGTGTCGGGCAGAGACTCGACAGTTTTGCGTTAAGCTTCTGCGGTGTCGCTTCGCTGTTGTTGTGGCTGCCTCCGCTGCGGCTGCCGAGAGACGACGCGTGGCGCGAGTGAAAATGAAAACGACCCAAAACTATTGAACAAATTGCAAACGCACAGTCTGTCTGTCTGTCAGTCAATCAGTCAATTAAACAAGCACAACCCCCGAAAGGAATACAAGGGAAAAAACCATAAAAAAAAGGGACACGCGACACAACTGTCAACGCCAGCTTCAACGGTTGCGGGGGAGGGTGGCTTTTGGCCACACGGATCGATAGCTTGAATGCAACCGTGCAAAAGTGAAAAATACCCAACAGAGTGAGAAAGAGAGAGAGAGAGCGGGAGAGATTCCGTGAGTGTAAAGTGTCCTGTGGAAATTGGAGCAACAGCGTCGAGGACTGGGGCAATGCCTGCCAACTTTCTTGGCCAAAACTGAAAAGTAATAGGAACAAGAAAACTCACAAATGGATGCCAAACAATTGGCGACGCCCAGTGGCAAACGCACAACGGCCGCCTCAGTGTTCAAGTCGCATCATCATCCTCATCCTCATCCACATCCACATCATCATGTGGTACGCAATGCGGATATTGTTGATGTTGCAAGCGATGCGTCGCTCTACTGCGGCAGCGAAACGGAACCCGATGCCGATGACGATGCAACGGCAACCTCACCACAGCAATCGCAGCCACAGCCAACGCCACGTGCTGCGCCGCGTGCGGCAAGTGCAACAGCGGCTGTCAATCCGCCAACACCAAAGCCCCGTCAGGCTGTCAAGTCATCATCAAAAGGTAGCAACAAAAACTGCTTGCAATACGATCCGAATTCGCTTTGACCTGCTTTCGAATTGGGTGCAACATCGCGGGGCAGGTGTTGCAGGTGTGTGTGCTGCATTTAAGGAGCAAACTTTGCATGCCACAACTCAGCTTGCACCTTGTGGCAGCAACAGCCATCAGCTCGAGTTTTAGCAAAACTTTGCAGGCGCATTTGGGCCGAGGCAACTCAGTGAAGTGTGGCACAAAAACAAAAGAGTTGTAGTTGCCTCCAAGACGTAATAGATCCTTGGCCAAAACTGCTAATTGCTAGTTATAAACTTGGTCAAAAGGAAGGCGCTTCATTAAGTTAGTTACCATTTGTTAAAGGTCTCTTGCAAGTTTAGTTACTACAAAACAATTCAACCAATTTTTGTGTGCGGAAATTTCCCCTTTAGGTTAATTTGCTAAAATAATTTTAATTTAATCAAATTTCTGTTTATTCTTAGCGTTGTTAAACATTTACAAAAAATTTATTTCTTGTATTAGGTAATTTGTGGCAGACATTTTATTTAAACTTTAAATTTAACCCAATTTATATCTGGGCTTCCTAGAGCTATTAAACTTAGGAAACATATTATTCCTTGTGTTGTCTAACTAGAAACTTTGAAAAATTCTCAGTCTTAAAGGGTTCTTATTTATAGATACAATTGATGTTTAAAAACATTTCCCCTTAATCATACTATTACAACTTTAAAATCTATTCAAAACATGTCTAAACATTTGACTTACTTTTGTAAAGCTCTATCGGCTTCTAATAGAAAGTTCCTAATCGAAACTTTATTGATTTAAGCCCAATGTGCTTGGAAAATTCACTTATTGGGCCAACTGTGAACTTGGCATCTTTAAAAATAACAAATTGAAATACTACCGCTCGAAGTATTCACACTTAAAGTACTTTATTTTTATATATCGATATTTTCAATTTCAAAACTCAATATATAAATTCTTTTCCGAAACTCTTCTACGAAATTTGTGAAACAATTAATTATTTTGACTAGTCTAGACAGCGTCTAGTAAGAACATTTATTACTATTATTAAAAGAGTATTTCACGGTTCTTAGAAATTCCCCCAACTTATTCATACCTCTTCAGACTAAAACTGCGTTTTTTACGAAGTCTAGCAATGCTGCTTCAGCATTCCTTAGAAAGCATTTAGTGAATATTTTCAGCTATAATAAATGTGGTCTAGACAATATAGTATACCCTGTAGAGGTAACAAAAAGGGTATGCTTTTGTAATAAATAAGAAAAAGTCTTGGAAATTAATAAGTTTATATTTATATGCTTTAATATGAAGTACACTAATAAATGCAGCGCAGCTTGTAGTCGAGCATGCCTCATTGTGTCACAGCTCTCACTTGTTGGGCATAAATATAATAATAATTCTGTGGACGGGTGTATAACTGAATAATGCCGTGTCGGCATCAGCGCGATAATCCAAGCTGACCCCACATGAAGCTCGACGACAAGAAACATGCTCTTCGGGTTAATTTCCCAAGCACTTTTTACGAGCGTTGCGCAAGTGAAGAGCGTGTAAAGAGCAGAAAGATGGGGACAACAAACCAACATGTAGAACTATTAAATGCGTTAACTTAACGTTAACGGTTTTGTTGAGGCACTAAAAAAGCACAACAAACTGCCCAGCCAACAAAAAGAAGAAAAGAAACTAAAGCCGCAACGCAGCGCGACGATGACAGAGTAAAAGTCGCCTGTCTAATTGCAAAATGAGTATACGCCAGATGGGACAGAGGAGAGGAGGAGGGGAGTGGGTTATGCAACTGACAATTCGCATGTAATCTAATCAAAGCTGCACTCACAATAGAGCCCGTTTTTCCCATTCCCATTCAATTTTCGCACTGGGCCAAAGAGTTATCTCATCCTCCCAACTTGTTTCTCTCTCTCTCTCTGTGTGTCTTGCAGTGCTTCCAAACTCAACAAATCCAACACTGTCGCGCTCCAGACAGCGGCTCATCAAAGTGGATTTCTCCAAGTTGCAGGTAAGTGCTTAGCAGCTCAACCGAATAACTGATTAACTGCTCAACTTGCCCCCTAGGACGACGAGCATTTCTTTGATGAATCGAGCATCAGCAGCGCCGCCTCAACAGCGGCAGCAGCTGCTCATCTGGCGGAGCTGCATCGCTACTCGCAGCCCAAGATGCCGCCCTATCCCATCGGGGGCTACATGCTGGGCAGCCAGACGCGGCACGATTCCCCGGCGACTCTAATGCGGCCGAGACGCACAAGTGAGTATCGCAGAGGCAGGCGATAAACAGCCAACGATATACGATATATATTTGGTAGTGTGCACAAAGTATGAAGGAACAAAGTCGAGCGTCTAGAGTTGCCGAGAACTCAAGCGAAACAAACAGCGAAAAATTAGAACAACAGACTGAGCTTGATCTGAACAGCAGTTGGGCAAACACGTAGCAGATACTATTTCAGCTATCTGAAAGATACTCGTTCGAATAGATATTATAATAGATTATTAGGCTGATGATTGATACCTCGTAACGTGCTTTCTCATGCTCGATAATGATGCGTTGTTCAGCAAATAACACAAATGACTTGGCTTTGAACCAGTTTTGATTTGGCCCTGAAATACATACAGGGAATGTTGCCCTAAGCCGTCAATTGTTGCAGTAAATTGATCATCAGCTAAGTGTGAAATATCAAATGCAGTGAAGCAAAGTCAACAGATCATATATTAAATGAAAACCATTTAAAGTATTGTATAGTTCAAGGTCTTTTGTATTATTAGTATCGACCTATTTTGATGCTGTTAGAATATCATTTCAAGAAAAAAGGGCTTTTGTTTTGATGATAATTTATTGAATATTTTGTTTTTAAAATTAGCGTAAAATAAAAAGAAAAGAAAGGAATTGTGAACAATAGTTTCACAATTATAAATGAACATACGTAGGACAATATAAATTATAATAAATTCAATAAATACAAGTTAAGAAGATGCTGTTCCAGCAAACCGTTTCTCTGCAATTTCTCCTCTCCCGCTCACTTTGTGCACCGCTTCGCTCAGCTCTTTGATTGCACTCTATACTAAGTATCAGTTTATGCTTTAATCTATAATGTGGTTTTTGTTTATTTAATTTTAATTTATAACTTTTTATTTTTTACTTTCTCCACCCTCCTCCCCTCAAAAAAGGTATTTGATCGGTTCTTATTAATTAATTATTGATCTAAACACACACAAAAAAAACAACTAATTAATTTAAACTTAAATTTTTGTTTATTCTGTTAAACAAAATCGCAACAAGAAAATATGTATTATATTATGCCAAAACGCACTAAGAACAAATAGCAAATCGACAAATTTGTTGGTTGATTGAGTGGAAAGCAGTTGGTGTGGTAATGGATGCACACACACAGATACAAACACACACACACAGACACCACAAGAAAAATTTAATCTCGAAATATTTGTATAAACTACAAAGCAATAAAACTATAATTATGGATACAAAACAAACATGAAGAGAAGAGCAATCAATTCAATTTAACTAACACTAAAATAATTTGGTTTTTGTGCTTTAATTCAATATATATATATTTTTTGTTAATATCAACGAAATACGCTTAAAAAATTAAAAAATAAAACACGACAATTTAACGAAACGAACTGCAAACGCTGCCTTAAAAAAAACGCCACTTTTTAATGCTGGGCAGAGGAAGAGCTGCAACCGCATTCGCAACCGCAGCCGCCGCCACCGCAGCAACAACAGCAACAGCATGCACAAGCCTTTACAAAGGACGAATATCACAGATTCTTCGATAATGCCCTGGAATGTAAATATACATATATGAAATGATTTCCAAATACTGAACGAATGTTTCAGATGTGACAAAATGTCCTTTGCTTTTTCTACTGCTTGCCCTCACATTTCTGTTACATTCAAAGGTTTCGCAATTTGTTGCTCGAATACATCAATCAATCATTCAATCAATGCTCATTCAAATGTAGATGTAAATTGTGTAAATTTCAGAATGAAATTGTCCTCTCAAATATCACATCTCATATACGTAAAAATCGATGACTTAATAATACAACTCGTTTCATAAAATATAACTTTGTAAATAACGAACAAATAATTTCCCTTATTAAGAGATTAATTATTTTCCCTATAAACCATTCAAAAAAAAAACATAAACCATTTATAAACATCAATGCATAATAATTCCATGATCAATAATAACATTTTGAACATTTTCGAATGCATTTCAAGTTGTTCGAGAAATTTAAATTAATTTAAATAAACTAAAATCGTGAACTCACATAAATGACAACTGTAACTGTGTATAACTTTGTTAATAACTATAAAAAATATAAAGTAAAATCTCGACTGAAATAAATTAAATGACGAAAGAAATCAATGCATATAATATTTTCCACGTCTAATAAAAACATTTTCCAAGCACCACTAAATTATGACATTACATTTTAGATCAATAAATAAAATATAACATTGCCTGCGCCTAACAAAAATCACAAACTATGCATAAATAATAATTATAAAATTAAACTGAATCAAACTTATTTCTGGTCTATGATCGAATTAAAACATTACTAATGCCTGACTAAAATCACAAACTTTTAATAAGAACTAATAACTTGTAAACAGATGGAGAATTTGTTGAATTATTTTATTTATTTGCAATACTCTATCTCTCCCTCTCTCTGTCCACACACTCGACTCGTCCACTGGTAAAATTCGCCTGCTTGCTTGCTGTACGCTTTTGTGAATGCCTTGTTATCGTAATCGATTGTCCCACTTGCACTTTGTACTTAATCATACAGACACACATACTATATAACGCATACGCCATGTTGACTGCTGCATAAATAGAATCGCAAACTAATGAACCCCACATCCGCTCTGGCTTTTCTCTGTCTCCCGCGTATAGCTTACGACCTTGCCACGCAATGCGAGTCGCGACGCGCCTCCTCGAGACGCCACACCATCGTGGGATGCCAGAGCAACCTGGACGAGGCGCACTCGATGCCGCCCACGCGTCCCGAGTCGCGTCAATCGGATGACGTCAACAGCAAGGAGGTAAGTGCGAATTGCAATTGCTCCTTGACGCAGCCATAAACGCACATTTTTCCGAACAGTTGAAGAGCACTCCGGAGATGCCTCAGTGTCAGTCGCAGTCGCAGACTCAACCGCAGTCGCTGTGTGGCACGAGCGAGGCAACAGGAACAACAGGAGCAGCGTCAGCGTCGCATTCAACATCCTCGCTTGGCCCATGGAACAAGTCCTTCATGGACAAACAGACCTGGATGGAACGTGGTGATGATCGTCTGTCCGTCACGCTGGCCGAGATCATTCACATACGTTCCGTCATGACCAAAGCCGAGCTGGAGGGCCTGCCCATGGATGTGCGCGTCAAGGAGGATGTTGAAAAGCGTCGTGTCTGCTTCCTCTGCCTGCGCACACGCTTCTCCTTCCTGGGTCCCTGGGGCATCCAGTGCAAGCTCTGCCAGCGCACCGTCTGCGCCAAGTGCTACACCAAGATGCGCATCCCCTCGGAGCACTTCCGCAATGTGCCGCTGGTCCTGATCTCACCCTCGCTGCTCTCCAGCCCGGCCAGCTCGAGCACGCCATCGCCATCGCATCACCATGCGGCGCATCAGCTGCACTCCGCCTCCACGGGCAACATCATGGACGATCAGTTCCCCAAGTCGCTCATCGAGCGACTGCTGCGCTCCGAGTCAGATCGCAAGGTGAGTTGAGGGGACAAGAGAGACTTCGAGATTACTTATAGGTAGGCAGTAGAAAACTATATTAACAGGTAGCTATGGAAAATTAGAAAGTATATATTGCATTCGTCTGTCTGTCAGTCTGTCCGGACTTAAGAGCTTCTAGATCTCAGAGACTATTAGAGTTAGAGGCAAATCCCGCAAATCGTGATATTAAAAATTCGATATTAAAAAAAAAAACTGTAAAATAGGTTTTAAATTTCCATTATTTTTCAAAAGTTCTACTATAACTTTTATTGTGAATATTGATGTTTAGAGTAATTAAAATAATATAGTATAATAAGAAAACTTTGCAAATATCTCAAATTTTTTAGTTTTCTTATTAAAAATTAGTATCTTAAAAAAATATCAAGAACAAATTAGAAATGTTTAAGCAACAATTCATTTCGGGGCATTTTTTAACTGCAACTTTTTTAGCTTTTTAATAAATATGTTTATCGTTCACAGACTCGCAGCACTGTGGGCAGCGCTCCATCGTCGCCCAAGCACCAAAGATCAAACATGAGCACGCCCGGCATTAGTGTGGGACCTGGCTCGGCTGCGGCCGCTGCCGCTGCGGCGGCGCATGCGGCTGCAGCTGCGAGTGGCACGGGACAAGCCGTGGAGGCGTTACACGATCAGGCATCCATGTCTGCCTCCTACTCGGCGGCCATGCGTCCAGCTGGCGTGCAGCAGAAGCAGCTGCACTACAACAACGCCATGTCGCGCAGCATGGAAGGACCGCGCAGTCTGCCCGTGAACAGCCCGGCGCATCGACCGTTCTCCAACAACAGCACGCTGGAGCGCAAGTAAGTGAAGTCTGACAATGAAATTGAATCCAAACCAAACTAATCCTTTCACTCTCTGCTTACTTAGATCCCGGTTCTCGCGCGGCTTTGCGCTGTTCTCGTCGGGCAGCCACTTGGCGCAATCGCAACAGGATCAGAAGGAGAACTTGCGTGGCGAGCAGGTCACTGTCTGCCACGATTGCCAGGGATTGGTCAATGAGATTACCAGCTCGGTGAAGCAGAAGCGCAGCTCGGCACGCAACCGGACGATACAGAATCTCACGCTAGACCTGACGCCCGTCTGGAAGTGAACAGAAAAGATGGACGCCAAGCTGGCTAACTAGGAAAACAAAAAGAACTAAACTATATACTTAATTATGCATAAATATATATTGAATGGACTGTTGTATACATAGCTTAGAAAGACGCAAGAAGAGAGACAGACAGATAGTTAGTGAGACAGACGGATAGTTAGAGAAGGAGTAGGAGATTGACAGAAGGATCGTTAGTTTAGTGTTTAAGTGAAGACGCCCCAATGCTGTATATTAATTCTTTCGGCTAGAGTTTAGCTTTGAGCATGCACCCCACCATTACATACATAACTACATACATACTATACATACATAAATACGTTCATAGATACATTCACACACTCACTCACATACATACATCCGTACATTTATAGTTATAGAGCGAACCATATATACGAGATGCCGTTGTTTGTAATTGTTTAATTTATATGTATAATTGTTGATTAAGTACACGCCCCCATCACTCCACCCCCTCAATATATGATATATATGCGATCCAAAGCATCAACTAAGTGGCGATTTATGCCTTCGACTATAGCATGAATCGATCCCGATCACGATTCCGATATCGTTCGTTAAAGTTATATACATAACAGATAAATGAATTATTAATTTTACATTTAGTTGCAATCGAAGCAGAAACTAGATATACTATATAGCTATATTTATATATATATATACATATTCTTACTTACACTTGCATATATATTCGTATTCGTAATTGTCTATATCGAGAAATGGAAAATTTTGATAATTTTATGTTCTTTTTTTCGTTTTGTTTTGTACACTTTTGTTTCCAAATCCGCGTATTGTAATTTATATATTATGCATTTAATAATTGTAATTTATGAAGTTCCAGATTTACATATATTATATATTTTTTATTGTTTTTAAGTTCAAATTATATTGTATATCATTTAACAAACTCACACACACACAAGAAAATAAACACACACACACAGAGAACGAAAATACACAAACAGCAATAAAAAATTATACAAAAAAAAACTACTAAAATATAAAGAAAACCAAGTCTTCTGTTAACAAACCAAATTGTCAAATTAAACAACAAAATGTCGAAAATAACTGGACATTATCTGTCTTTTTTCCAAAGAACCTTAGAATAACCAATTTATCGGATTCACATTCCATTATTGTGGCTCTGATATAATTAAACTCCCTAAAAGTATGCACCAAAAATGTTCAGCTACAATGGAGAGCATGTGAATTAACTGAATGCTTTTATAATTGCCTCCTAAAAGTATGCAGTGTGAAATTTTCATTGAGACGCAATGCAGCAAAACGTTGAAAATCAAAAAAGGACATAACTCCTGTGAATCCTTATGGATCTTGACGCGACTGCCCGCAATCGATTTCTGTGATGTATCTCCATCGATTGACATCAAAAAAATATGGGGTCATCTAAGGATCAAACACTTGTAATTTTTTGGTCAGAAAATCTAAGTGAAACATGCTGAAATCACAAAATCAAGGATATCTCGGGAACTACAAGGACGATTTGAATGTCCTTTGGCAGGATCATAGTCCTTGCAAATCTGCTTCGTTTGACATGCGACTCGTAAGGATCCGAAAGGATATGGCCGAGATATACGCTATTTTCTGTTTGAAAAAATGTCCTTTTAACTTGGCTCTCCGAAGGATATTCGTCCTTTTTGGGATGCCAATCGGTTTGTATTGCTTACAGCTATGCTTGTGCCAAAGGACATCCCGATCGTCCTTCAAATGGCCGAGATACGGCGGATTTTCCGACATTTTGCCATTTTTCCTATGCAACCCCCTTAGAAAATTTTTAGGCCGATTTTTTAGATAAAATAAGCTATATCTCGGCCATTTCTTGACGCATTTTCAAAGGACATGTCTCGTTCGAATCGCAAGGACGAAATCTATCGATCTGCATCAAAAAAATATGGGGTCATCTAAGGATCAAACACTTGTAATTTTTCGGTCCAGGAAATCTAAGTGGAACGTGCCAAAATCACAAAATCAAGTATTTCTCGATAACTACAAGGACGATTTGAATGTCCTTTGGCTGAATTATAGTCCCCACCAAGACGCTTCGTTTGACTCACAATTCGCAAGGATCAAGAAGCGGTTGGCAAATTAATGTCCTGCAACTAACAAAAGGACACGCTGATTTTTACAAACTGATATTTATTGTTAAGTATTCTCGTTAGCAAATTGAAAAACAGAAGTAAAGTAAAATAATTTACGAGTTCCTCTCATAATATATATATAATAATCTATATACACATCACGCATCACGCCGAGGACCTTGATCTCGTGACAACTTAATGGAGAATCTCTCGGGGATGCGTTGATGTGATCTCGCTTAATGTTACTGGAAAACGAGTAATCGTAGCAATTGAGTTTGTCTGTCACAAGGATCGGGCTTGGGATTGATTTAAATTGCTTACAGCTAACAACTAGAGCTAACGTTTTTCATTTTGCGACAGGGATGGTAGGGACTGTGTGGAGGATAAGGAGGAGTGGGACAGAGTGTAACGAAGCTACTCAGTGCGCTGTCGCTTGTTGTGTCTGTTGTCGTTGCCACCATGACGCTTGCGGCCAAAACGTTTGTTGTTGCGGCCGCGCGAGAAGTCGCGACGCTTCTTGATGAACTCAATAGCTTTGTCCAGGAACTGCTTCTCCTCATCCTCGTTGGCCTTGCGCAGCGTCAGCGACACTTCATCGTTGAACTTGAGCTGCAATTGATATAGAGTAATTAGCAATCTGTTTAATTTGGCAGAATGATTTGTATTATTACCTTGGCATCCTCGACTTTGGCAATGAATTTCTCGGCCGCATCGGCTTCGGTGAGACGCACAGAGCCCTTGGTGTCGCCCTTGTTGAACTCAATGTAGGCGATATCAAAGTCCTTGACCTTTTCGAAGGCTTCGCGAATCTCCTCACGCGCTGCAGTATCTGGAGCACCCTCGAACATAACAATAGCGTTCTTGGGCAACTCAATTGTTGGCTCTGGCTTTGCCTCCTTCTCCTTTTTGTTCTTGCGCTTCTCGGTCAGCTTGGCGTACTCCTCCTGCTTCTCCTTGAGATAGTCCACCTGCCACTTGCGCAGCAACTCACGCTCCTTGTAGGCCAACTTCTCCTGCTCGATGAACTTCTTGGCCTGCTCCTTCTGCTCGAATGTGACGAAGATGCTGCCCTTGAACTTGTACGATTTTGTGGGTTTATCGTAATGCTTGCGCATGGTGACATTGGTCACCTTCTCGAACCCATTGGCAAAGTCCAGAATCTCTGTCATTTGGGATTCCAAGGGGAATCCTTTGGCGTAAGCGGTGCGCTCCTGAATCTCCTTGCGACGTTCCTCATTGTGCTCCGGAATGGGACGCTCGGGATGGCGACGCAAGCTCTGCTTGTCCTCGCTAATCTCCACCAGCCCATTATCGGATTTGTTCAGCGCACTCACGATGACCTCAAAGTCTGTGGTGAGCGCTGCCAAACGTTTGAATGTGATCAGCACGGAGAGTGGCACCCAGCCGCCTTCGTTCTTCGAGATCTGCTCGCTGAGGAACTTGTCGCGATGCAGATTGGCATCGCCGAAATAATACTCTACTTGCCGGATGATCGCACGCTCCTCTTTGCTGTTCTCCTCGCCTCCTTCGCCACCTTCGCCGGCAGCGGCAGCTGGCTCCTCTTCTTTCTTTGCATCACCGTTTTTGCCGGCCTCCTTCTGGATGTCGGCGTCCTCGGCGGGCTTTTCTGTTGGTTTCACCTCAGCGCTCACTTCGGATGGTGTAGTTTCCGCAACGTCGGCCATTTCGATTTATTTTTTCTTACTTTTTTATTAGTCACGCAAATAAAAATGAAAAATAAATGTGCTACGACGCAAACACGTGTGCAGCAGGCGGCAATGTGGATAGAGGTGATAAAACCAACGATAGCACTATGGATGTATTCGTTGGAAGTTTTCAAACATCGACTATCGATACTTTATAATATCGATTATCATTTATTACTAAATAGTAATTTCTATCAATACAAAAATTATTTATTATTGCATAAGATATTTTTTTAATGTGCACAAGCTCCTTTTGTATTTTTTAAGCTGAGTCGAGTACAATCGTACAATCGATATTTATTTGGTTGCACAGCTGATCAATTTAAAACTGTCGCTCAGCTGTTTGAATTTTAACCGAATGCATTGAAAAGGGTTGGGCACCGATTATAATGTAATTTTCATTTATTTGCCTAAACATAACATGAACTAAGTTTAACATAATAACCTAGCATTCTCTCACAATTTATTCTCTACCATATTTGAGTGCTAGTTTTTTCATTGCGATGCGTTCCTTCGACTCAATCTTCAAACGCATCAATTGTCCCTGCATTTTGGCCTCAAAGAATCTCAAACGCAGCTCCTTTTCACGCAGATTTAATTCCCTTATCTTAACCTCCTGGTCGATCAGGAATCTGCGTTTCTCCGGCGGACATTTGGTATTTAAAATGGAACTAAAATCGCCGGCATCATTGATGGCGTTGCTCGACAACTGATGAACTTGATTCATTTCCGACTGAGCGAATTCCTGGCAAAGCGTTTGCTCCAGCAACGTTGCCGAGCTTGAAGTCTGCTCGTCGACGTTAGACGCTTCGCCGATGAGTTGCGAAGCGGTTTCCGCAGTTTCTGGGAATTGAAATAGTTTGTTATCGGCATCGTCGTCCAAAGTCATGGCCTCCAATTGGCTCGGACTCAGCTTGATGCGATCAACCGCCGGCTTTGGCTTCTTGAATATCTCCTGGAACTGTTTGTAGTACGGAAAATTCTTAAGCTTTTGCATCTTCGCCCGCTTATAGCCCTTGATCATGTTGCCCACTTTGCAGCGCACCAGAATATAGTCCAACTCGGGATTGACCACCTGAGCCATCATCTTATAATACGCCACAGTGCTCGGCTGCTCAAACGGATGCTGTCGCATAAACTCCAGAATCTTTTCGCACTCTCCGTTGCTCCATTGGCGTCGAGTGTTCGCTTTGGGCTCCGCAATCATTGCCATCTTGCTACCACTATGAATAAAGAAGTGTTTGCGACGATAAGTAGCTGATTGAGCCCATTACTGCGAGGCAAGTTTACCTTTTTTTTCTTTTTTTATAGTCAAATATTTATTTATTTTAAGATTTACGCAAAGAAAGTAAACACGCGCAGCGTGACCGCACTAAACATTACCAAAATGTGCTAAATTAATGACAACGAAATGCGCATATAATAGGCTTGGTCACACTGCGCCAAAAGTTGTATGCGCGCTTTGCAACACTGCGCCGCCTGCACAGCTTAAAAACAATTAATAAATTCATTAATTTTGTATGAAAACATAGCATTACAACCGTAATGTTGCACGCAATCAATTGAATAAAAGCATAGCTTTTTAGAAATGGTTTTTAACACATTATATTTCCTCGACTAGGCGAAAACGCTGATGCTGCTTCTCGGGAATAACATTGAAAAACTTCTTATAAATAGTCTGGTCCTGGCGGCCGGCATAATTGCGCTGCACCCACGAGTGCTCCCAGTTGGGATCGAGCGGTTCGCAGCTAACAATAACACGACCATGCTCCATGGCAAACAAAGTGCCATTGCGTCCAAAGCCAACCTAAAAAACCAATTCTCCACTTCAAACATGGCTCAAGATATTTTTCTGTGCTACTCACATTGAGGCCGGGATGGAAGCGTGTCGTCAGCTGAGTGGCCAATATGGTGCCATGGGAGACGTAGTGGCCGTCTAGCACTCGCCAGCCACGATGCTTTGGACGTGGATGTCCCTTCTTGTTCCTCGTGCTGCCGCCGGTCTTTTTACTGGCATTTCGCACAGTGGCTGAAAACGGTTGTTAAATAGTTGTTTCTCAAATAAACAATATATACTTACTAAGCAGCGGTTGATCCGCTCTAAGACATTGCAGCGACAGCTTTTGCAATATTGTTAGCGACATTTAGTAATTTGTTTAGCTCTGTTTATGCAACTGACTGAGCTGCTCGACAATGTGACCCTACTCGACAAACAACAAAAATATTGAACAGTGTTGCTCTATGAGTTTATTTCGCCCCTGAACAGTGTTGTCCTATTGCGTGTAAGATTTTCTGTGCAACACCTGATACCGGGAAAAGTGTTTTGCCAGTTTGAAAACAATGGAGTTGCCGGCGGAAACTACTCCACAAACTGGTGCTGCTCCACAAAGATTGGAGGACACTGCACTGCGCCACAGAATACGCGAGTATGCCAAACACCAGCGCAAGGACTTGCGCACCAATGCAACAGATGCGTTGCGCTTTGGGTTAGGCCAAATCAAGGATGAGATACGCGAATTGGAAAATCTTAGCGTTAAGGATGTCCATGGCTTGGCGGGTCGCATCAAGCGACGCAAACATGCCACCACCGAGGATATGTATCGTCTGAGTCACGCCTTCTTGCAGAGCAACGACAACATCAAGGCATTTGCCGCCACTCAAGGAGCTGCCCAGGTGATTGTCAAGGAATTGACGGGTAAGATAACTTGTCACAAGCATGAGTTTACATTTTATTGATGCTATTGATTGCAGGTGCCAATGTGCAACGGCAAATCGAAGCTGCCGAATGCTTGTGCAACTTGTCGCTGGGCGAAGCGCATGTTTGCGAGAAGATCACGACACTGGCGGGAAGCTATCTGGTAACCTATTTGAACAGCCAGGAGCCGCGTCTGAAACGCAGCTGCCTGTGGACATTGGCCAACATCTTGGCCAGCTGTGAGAAGTCAGCGAAAACCCTGCTCCAAATGCAGCTGGCCACCAAGCTGTGGAAGCTGTATACCAGCGAAGCCCATGATTACGCTGAAGATGCTGGCATCTGTCTGCATTTGATAGCTACGCATGCTGGCAGCTCGCTGCCAGCCGAGGATCATCGCTACATTGCCGACCATCTGCAGGAGAAGCAGGCAATGCAACCAGGTGGAGAGTTCTACATGTACATTGTCTTCCAGCTGGATCTCGTTGGTCTTGAGGCGAATTCCTGTGCCTCACAGCTTCAGCATTTCATCGAATTCTTTTTGAGTACTCCAGAGTTGGACTACAATAACTTAAAACACCAATTGCACATTGTCTATGGGCTGCGTGTGCTCTCCAACATATTTGCCACACGTGCCGCGATTGGTTTGGAGGCGCAACAGTCTGTGGAGAACTTAATCAACGCATTAAACAAACTGTTCGCTTTGTGCAATGCCAGTCTCACAAAGGAACTGCTGCAATTGCTGAGAAACCTAATGGAATTGCAGCTGATCAACAAGCAACAGCTGCTGGGCCAGCTCTGCGTCTACGATTGCCCAATTAGCGTTTAATTAAATATAAGCTCAAGAGGGGAATCGTTCATATAGAAAGCGAAGCTGTGTTTGAAATGTATGATATTTTGAACACTCTGTAAATATTAAAGCGAAAAAGTCGTTTTTATGAAGTTAAATAAAATTGTTTAAATGTGCCCTTAAAACAAATAAAACTAGCATATGCTCATAAATTTGTACTTACCGGATTCTCCTCATTTAGATAGAGAATGATTTTAGACATAGAATGTATTTAGCATCCAAAGTTGAGTGAACCTTTTTCAAGAATATTAATTAAACTCTTTAGAATTAATAAACTCAAAAATTCTTTATTGTTCCCTTGGCTATAATGAAATCATCATTATGTAATGGCACCATAAACAAAAGAAAACTCAGTTTTGATTTGTTATGCTCTTGGGGCATTTATATCCATCGAGGGAATTGATAATTCTCCTTTCGTTCGTTCGTATATAAAATGTTTTTTTTTTTTTATAAATATTACGATTCAAGCCCTTTGGGAGTGTCAAGTGTACATGGATGTGTTTGAGAAATGTGTGATTAAAACTATAAAGACAATTCCGAAATACATAAATTACAATTAAAAACTAATACCACATTCACATGGACAAATGGAAAATTGACAAATAATGGACGAGATGAAACGAAAGCACTACTCAGACTTAGGATTGTATGGAATATAAAATAAAATTAAATTAAAATATTCATCAGGTTTAGATGTCGTCTTCAAATAGGGCGATTATGCGACGCCTTTGGGCGTCGTCGTCTTTGGCATTCAAACCATTATTGGCATTGCTCTGGCCATTGTGATGCATCACATTGTGGATCTCCAGCTCGCTGACGGAGTCGAACATCAGATTGCATTGATTGCAACGGGCTGCCGAGAAGGGTTGCAAAAATGTGGATGCGGATGCAGCTGGCACAGGCGAATCCTGTGGCGTGACCGCGGCACGTTGCAGCTTTTCCAGAAACGAGGCACGTTCCTCATGCAACAGCGGAGCAGTGCCATTTGCAGTTGCTGCGCATCTGATGGGAATGGGTTTCTTCACCACCAAACTGCCCGACTGCTGCGAGTTGCGACTCTCGCTGCGTTCAATCGCATAGAGCACATTGTTCTCCACAGTAATCGGCGTATTGCTGCCAGTGTTCAACTTCAGAAGGGAGCTGGTGAATGTTGCGTCTTCGTCATTATTGAGTGGTCCCAACCACTGTGAGGAGTTTGTCTTTGTTGTCGTTGCAGGAGCAGAAGCTGCAGCAATTTCAGCTACTTTCTCGCTGGTGCCATTGGTGATCTTCACCTGATTTAGCTTTTCGGCCAGCTGCGTGTCTATGGAATGTTCCTGCAACCAAGTGCATATTTTGTGCAACGCGAATATCATGCGCCTGATGAACTCATGCGGCGACACCATCTTCTGTTGCTTAATCTCCAGCAAGCCGTTCACCTCGGCGGTAAAACTAAAGAACTGATATTCGACGCAGTTGTCCAAGTGCAGCTGATGCGTATCTTCGTGCATGTAACGCTTGCAGCAAGCCGGACACTTGCGCTCCTTCCACATGGGCTCGGGTATGTTGACCTTAATGTCTCGCAGCTGCGCCTGCTCCATGGGATCGTCCTCCTCGAAGTTCGTTTCGCTGTAGTTGTAGCAGTTTTTATGCTTGCGCTGCAGCGCATTCTCCTCGTTGTCGTCGCTGGAAGTAACCGCGGCATAGTCTTCGTCCTCGCCTGTGCCATTGCCGCTACCACTGCCAGCACTTGTCGAAGGTAGTTCCGCCTAGAAATTTCAGATTAGTATTGCAATTATGAATACTTCAGAGCTGCTGATACTTGCTACCCAAGTAGACTATTCTATAATTTAAAGCTAACTGACAGGAGGATACAATTGCAACCCTAAAGTGTATATATTTTTAGATAAACTTGTCAAAATCGAAAAAGATATCAAAATAAAAGGAGACGTGAAATCGACAACTATCAAATCGAAAGTGTCAAAATAAAAATGCATGAGAAAACCAATAATTATAAAAACTAAGTTTTGAAAAAGTTAAGTGAATAATAATACTGTGAAATTATAAAAAAAAGTATTAAATTTATAATGTTCCCGAGATCGAATAAATATTGAATGTTCCCTAAAAATGAGTACTTCAGCTTACTTGTGCTGAATTGCGATGCTTGTCGAGTAGTGCATTAAGATAGCGTATGCGCTGTTCGTTGCCGCTTCCATTTCCAGTTCCACTCCCGTTTCCGGAGTTGCCCCTTTGCTGCTGGGGCAGCGTCTGGTTGAGCAGTTGTTTATGCACCTTGTCCGTTGTTTCCAGCTTAACGCTGTTGTTATTGTTTAAGAGCAGATTGTGCACGGGTCGCTGTTCCACGTAGCGCAGCTGATCTGCCGTAAAAAGTTCGTTTTCTTTGTCGGCAGCATCCTTTTTGTTGCCTGTCGATTTTTGCTGATATATCTCGATTAACTTAAGGCTGATTGCATTTTTAATGCATTGTTCGCGGAATGTTACAGCGTGTTTTAAATACGATATGCATAAAGCGCATATAAAGGCAGGCAGACCATCATCTTGAGCACCCTATTTACAGTAAAACAAGCATAATTAATTTCTTAGAAAATGACAAAGAATTGTTTTTTTTTGTTTCTACTACCTTCAGTCCCGTTGTCTCTTCAAGCAAAACATTGATTGGCTTCTGGTAATTAAGATATTCGTTGTGTGAAGCGTGTAAATATGTGGGGATTTTGGCAAAAATATTGTACTCTGCGGGGCTGCTACAGATGCGACAAATATTTCCCCACGTCGACATCTTATCTATTGTATGTTGGCTATTTTCCTATTGGTAAAATCGCAGCCAACTCCTATTGCAAGAGACGAAAACAAAACAAGAGTATACAAAAGTTGCCAAGTGTTGCTCTACAGGCGAAAACAAATTCGGCGAATCAGCTGCGAATATCGATTGTCAGCTCTGGTCATATTTAAATACTCCACTTTTGGCGCCAACGTAAGCTGTAAGCTGAGGCAAAGTGAAAAATGAAAAATTGCGCATATCAGAAACTCATTACTAACAGCAGTTTTAAATATAGTAACATAATTTGATTTTGTTAATTTAATTCTAATTTAATTGAGACAAAGAATATTTCCAGTGCTGCTCTATTTTGGCGAAAACAGAAATTGGCGCGTCAGCTGTAGTTGCGAATATCGATATCGATTGTTTCCGTTAGCTGCGTTTTGCCGCCATTGTGAAATAAGAAAATGCGGAAAAAAAAGTGATCAGAAATGTGTGCGGCTTGTGTTTTATAAATAATTATATTAATCATTGTTTTAATGGCGGTAATATAAAAGATCTTTAGAAAATCATGCACCACAAATCGGTATATCGATTTTTCGATAGTTATTTGTTGCATTATTAAAGGCGTTGAACGTTGGCGTAAAAATGAATAATGATAATCCAAATATTATATTTAATCCGCTTATAAGCTCGATACAAAAGGTTGTGCTATATGAAACGCGATCGGTAAGTGATTTTCCAACTAAACTTTCCCCCAATTTGATGGTTTTCCGTATTTTCCTGCCAGCGTCTGTATTTGGTGGGCAGCAACAATCGCGAGACGCGCTTTCGCTTGCTCACCATCGATCGCTTGGCGCTGAATCGCCTGAGCATCGAGGAGAACGCCAACGAATTCAACAATCTGGAAATCCGTCGCTTTGTCTCCTCGCTGACGGGCTCGCCTAAAGTCACATCGGCCTATGGCGTGCTGGGGTTCGTGCGCTTCCTTGAGGGCTACTACTTGTTGCTGGTGACGAAGCGGAAATGCTGTGCCCACATTGGCATGCATCTAGTGTACACCATCAAGGACACGGTGATGGTGCCCGTCAATGTCGTGACGTCACAGCGGCCACCGCATCCGCACGAGGAACGCTACAAGCGCATGTTTCAGAACATCGATTTGCGCAGCAACTTCTACTTCTCGTACTCTTACGATTTGACGCGCACGCTGCAGTACAATGAGTCGGCGCCGCGTTACGTGGGCGCTCAGGTGAATCTGGAACGCGATGAGCCGCTGCCCGACTGGAATACGCTGACAAACAATGTGGCGCGCACTCACGAGCGTGTTGATTACGCATTTCGCAGTGATTCACGCAAGCGTTTCGTTTGGAACGCTTACTTGCTGCAGGCCATGGACGGCATTATGCTGAAGGATTGGCTGCTGGAGGTCACCCATGGGTATGTGAGTCAGTCGTGTATTAGCATCTTTGGACGGCACGTCAATGTTTGCCTCATAGCACGTCGCAGCACTCGCTTTGCAGGCACCCGCTTTCTCAAGCGTGGTGCTAATTTCCAGGTTCGATATTGTTTTCTAATTCGATGCATCCCATTTAATAATGTGTCTTCTCTTGCAGGGCGATGTGGCCAACGAGGTGGAAACGGAGCAGATTGTCAGCGACGGCCAGCGTTTGTGCGCTTTTACGCAGATGCGCGGCTCGATTCCGTCGCACTGGTCACAGGACATTAGCAAGATGGTGCCCAAGCCGCCCATACAGCTGGACATCTCGGATCCTTATGCACAGACGCCGTCGCGGCATTTTGAGCGTTTGCTCTTTCACTATGGCGCGCCTTTGATTATGCTGAATTTGGTGAAGAAACGCGAGCGACGCAAGCACGAATCCATCATATCCAAGGAGCTGGAGAACAGCATTAAGTATCTGAATCAGTTTTTGCCGCCACAGCATCGCATGAAGCACATTCACTTTGATATGGCGCGGCAGAGTCGCCTCAGCGGCGGCAATGTCATGGAACAGCTGGCCGTGCATGCCGAAAGCATTATCCAGCTCACCAACATGTTCTACAAGGCGCATCGTGGCAGCGAGCTCAGCTTTCAGTCGGGCATTGTCCGCACCAATTGCGTGGATTGCTTGGATCGCACCAATTCGGCCCAGTTTGCCATTGGCAAGTGCGCTCTGGGACATCAGCTGGAGCGTATGGGATTCTTAAAGTCTGCCAAACTAGAATTCGATTCGGATTGCGTGACCATGTTGGAGCATCTGTATGAGGAGCATGGCGACACATTGGCTCTGCAGTACGGCGGCTCGCAGTTGGTGCATCGCATTAAGACGTATCGCAAAACAGCTGCCTGGGCCTCGCAGGGCAACGATGTGATGCAGACGCTGAGTCGTTACTACAGCAACACGTTCAGCGACACGGAAAAGCAGCAGAGCATCAACTTGTTTCTGGGCCTCTACAAGCCGAGCTTTACGAAGCGTATGCAATTTATACAGCTTCTTTTTGCTATATCATCTAATATCCTTTAACTTTGCAGTGAATCAGCCCATTTGGGAGCTGCAAACCGATTACTATATGCATAATGCCTTTGTGCCCAGCACTTCGAGTGCTCCCATTACGGACTGGGTGCGTCACAAGGTGCGTGAGTGCTTGCCTTATCCTTGCGCGGATGCCAACAAGCTGGTCAAGGAGCTGATACGCGTGCATAACAATGGACTGGAAATGATTGATGCCTACTCCAATTATCATCAGTCCTTTAAGTGGACAGACTTGAGCGAACACATTGAGTTTGAAATCAGTCAATTGGCCACGCGTTATATGCCCACATTCCGCACAAATTACAGTCCGTTTCAGCGGCAAATACAGCCATCACGCAAGACACGACAAAATCCATCGATGACGGGTCAGAGCTCCACGGGTTCGACCAACAGCAACTCTTCAAGCTCCAGCGAGGGCGAAGACAGCTCCAGCGATGAGGAACTGAGCGCCAGTTTTGCCGAGAAGGAGTCCAAGCAAACGGAAACAACTGAGCCAACGCCCTTTACGCTTGCCTCCATGTTGCCCTCCATGGAGCAGGTTTATGGCTGCACCATCAGTGCGCCCTCCAAGCAAAATATGTCCATCTACAAGAAATATGTGCAGATTGGCAAACTGTCGAGCGTGGGCGCCCAGCCCAGTCAGACAGCAGTAGCACAGCGCGAACAGGAGATGGTCATGATGATGCGGGGCATCACACTGAGTCCGCTTAGTGACTATGGCACGGATTCGTATCTCAGCGTTCAACCGCCCATTGTGCCGGACGAGAGTCAACGCATTTATGCCGAATACTGCAAGACACCGCGCAACTTTAACGCTGTGCCCAAATTTGATGAGTTTGATCTGCTGTATCAATACGTTCAGAGTCTATAATAGACTTGAATGAAGGATGATGGCTGTGAGCAGAGTTATTTACAGGTTAGCGTTAAAGGATTCATATATAAAATACTATAAGCTAGTTTTATTGTAAAAGGTAATTACTTTAAAACTCGCTTTTAGCTTTGTCAATGGCTTCAAGCGAATTCTGTTGTATGCGATGAATACAATATAGCTCGCCTTAAGCACTTATGTGTCGTCCCCATATATGTTAACGATTGCAAGCCAAGCTTTAAGCGATGTTGTGCTATTGATCGCTTCAAGCTTTAAGGTGCTTTCAGAGTCTTTTGTGAGTTGTGTATAAAGTATTAAAAACAGTTTTCTTGGTAAGATACACCGAGCTTTAATGAGCTTTTAAATATGGTAAGCAAGGCAAATAAAGCTTTGAAATAATTAATAAATAAATGGAGTTTAATGTAATGTAAATAAGTATCATTTAAAGCTCATTAATCACAAGCCCCATAACACACATTCTCACCAAAGAACGAAAATATAAAATACATATAAATTATGATTGCGTTTATTGTTTGCAATTTAAAACAAAAAATTATATTTAAGAAATACTCAGAAATTGAATTAACAATTGAACAGGAAACAGACAAGACAACTCCTCCGTTTTGGCAGCTCTACTTAACACTGTTGATCTGTCGCCGGATGCGTTGTATGCTCCCCCTTCGACTGGTACGTGTATTCTGTGTGGAGTCCATGTGGCGCTGCATGCGAGGCATGCATCGCATTGTAGCCAGGCTTCTGCGTTGTCGGCTTGTATACGTTGCCTAGTTCCTGCGCCAGCATGTATTGTTCCTGCTCCGGATAGTCGTGTTCGCAATGATGTTCGCCGCAGATTTTGCATTCGTAAATGTTGGGACGCAGCGTAATCTTGACGCGCTGTGGAACACGAAGGATTAGCTGAAATCGATTTTTGTTTGCAATGAATATACGCACCTCCCAGAAGTTGCTGCCGTCTGCGCGCATAAAGTTGATGATCGCATAGCCGGGTATGCAGATCAGCGATAAGGAGGCAAACATCCAGCCGATGCCATAGGCCCAGTCCGGATATGTGTAGCGTCCGTTGTGATATGTGGGCTCCTTGTAGTTGACCAGACTCAGCACCCAAATGGCCTACAATAAAGCCACTATTCAATATATTTGTCACTTGCAACTATTGTTGGGAACCTACGAAGAGCAGACTGGGTCCCAGAACGAGCCAACAGGACTTCAGGTAGAAGGATGGCGCCTTGCCGGTCATTTGCTTGACGTTCTTTGAGAGTCGCCCGGTGCCGTAGAACCAGGCTATGGCAATCATCTGGCAGAAAGCGAGAAACATAATCGTTACGGAGGCAGCATAATGATCCATTAGCTGGAAGTAATAGATGCCGCCTTGTATGATGTTTGGCAGCCCAAATAAGCACGAGATGACGCACACGAAGAGCACAACAATCTCATGATAGCCCAAGTGTTTCTTGATCCAGCGTGGAAATCCATCTTGTATCGAAGTCACGACCACCTCGACTATGGCAAACTGCGAGTTGAGGCCCAGGCAGAGCAGCATAAAGAAGAACATGACGGCCCAGAGTTGAGCGTACGGCATTTTGGCCATGGCCTGCGGATATACCACAAATATCATGCCGGGGCCATCGCCGATGACGTCGCGTACATTGGTGTTCTGCTCCAGGGCGAGATTCCCCAGCGTGGAGAAGGCAAAGATGCCCACTAGAAGGCTGGTCAGCATGTTTACGACACTCACGGCAATCGTGTCGCGCAGTATGTTGTTGTTGTACTTGTTGTAGCTGGCAAACGAGATCATCGAACCGAATGTGATGCCCAGCGAATTGAAGTTCTGCGAGGCCGCATTGATCCAAACGTTTGCATTCCCCAGCTCCGACCATTTGGGCTGGAAGAAGAAGCGCAAACCCTCGTCGGCGCCTTCCAGCGTTACGGCCCGAAACATCAAAATGATGATGAGCACAAAGGGAAATGTGGCCGTAAAGTAGCGCACCTTGGCGGAAGACTTGATGGACTTCCAGGTGGCAAAGTACACCATCAGCCAGGCGCACACAAGGCAGGCAAAGAGTTCCCAGCGCATCATGCCCGGATACTCCAAACCCGGACTAATCTGCAGCACTTTGTTTCTGCAAGCGAGAGAATTCGTTAATTTATGCGTTAATATGCGGGGTATTGCAACCTACTCAAAGAACTCCTCCGAGGGCGTTCGTGACGTATTCGGCGCGGTGACATTCTCCTTACGCTGTGGCACCCAACAGTCTGGCGTGTTCCATCTGCAGGGTGAATCCGAGAATTATTTTTTTGTTTTTTTTTAAGTGAGAGTGTTTTATTACCTGTTGCTGCAGTCGATCCACGGCATTTGTGTTTTGAACGATGTGAAAAAGTAATAAATTGAATAACCTATTATGACGCTATAGTAGGTGGACATGAGAAAGGAGACAACCACACTTGCAAGTCCAGCTCCTGCACACGAAACGGGGGTAAGTGAATTATTTTTGATTATTTATATCATTTCTGAGTGAAATTATTCATTTATATAAAAAGGGGAATTATCATTTTCTTATTGCACTATAATATTTGTATTTTTAATGAATCTCTGATTTGAACCATAAGACCTCAGCAACTTTATTTCAGCCATCGAATGGAAATTCTTAAATCGATTTGTTTTAGTTTACTTTTGATAATTCATACACTCTTTGAATATTATTTTAAGTGATTGAAAATATTTGATTGCATATAGTAATATATACATATGTGCATATACAGCATATCTGATGTGAATCACAAACCCAAAAAGAATGTAAATTATTTCTGATATTTTAGCTGAAAACAATTTGTATTTTGTTACTTCAATATTTTATAGCAATAAACCATAATATTGAGGGATACTTTTAATGCAGAGGAAGATAAGCTAAATCATATATTTTTGTCCGTTACTCTTTGTCGCTTTTGTATCTCTAAGTGTACCCAACATTGTTGTTTATTAAATTTATTTGCACTTTTGGTTGGGTTAGTTGTGAACTAAATTTGCGCCTAATCAGGTCGTTTATGCTTATAAATCAGACCGGTTCAGTTGGATCACATGTCTAGACAGCCTTGCACTCATCTGCATAATTCTAATTGGCTGCGTGCAGTTGGAAGTCAATTGAGACCTGTATCTTAGCTTAAAAGTGGCATTGTCCATTAATATTTATTAGTTTGTTTTCAGTTGCAGTTTGGTCTGAGACTAAGGCGTAGGCGTAGGCGTGGGCAAGGGTGTTTCTAATGGGCGGGACCAAAAACATTGGCAATAATTAATCGATTTGCAAATATGTCTAAATAATGTTGTTTTTAAGATTTACGACTGCAGCCTTTGAATGTAGTGTAGAGGGAAGTTAACGAGCTGAGTATGAGAGGAATGCAAGGTGTAGTTTTCGGGGTATCACATACTGTCGAGAGACGCGTACGTAAATCGCTCAAAACATTTCCGTTTCACTTTTTCACATTTGCACGCCATACGCGCAACAATGATAATAACTAATTAGCATCTCATATCTCGCTCTGCTTCATTCTTTTTTTCACACACGAGAATTACAAGTGCTACAGTTCAACTGTAAGTCGCTCAGGTCTTTCCAAGATTAATGTAAGATTTTAATACCCAGTAAACACCTGAATAGCTAGAGAGTAGCTTGCATTAAATAAAATTTCAGTCTAGATTTCAGAATTAACTTATAGTAAGCTTACAAAATACTTTGTTTTGGTATTTTGACCATTACAGAGTATCTGCCTGTTTAATACTCTCATATAGTTCACATTCACTTGTTTAGGTTCTGTTTTCGGCGGCTTTTGAAGCTTTTATGCAAACTAAAACCAGAACGCTCGGTTGACTAAATATTTAACAAGTACTCTAACTATGATCAGACCTTGGCAATGAACTTTGGGAAGCAGAGCCCATATTTGTCATGCCCCATGGGTAATCCTCATATTGTTCGAGTCGTTTTGTTTTATGATTTCAAAAGAACCTTTCTATTTTAGTTACTCAAAGTGTGTCAGTGTGACGCATAAGCGTGTAAATACATACACGTATGTCCACAAGATGACGCAATGAATTGCGGGCTCTAGATTAACACGGGGGGACAACTAAATAGCCAACAACTATCAGTATGAGAATGTCAAATCACAAATAATAGTGTTTTAAAATATTAAATTATGATGTGTCTCTTTTGAGGCACATGAGATTACATATGGACATGTCTGTCAGTCTTTTCCAGCAATTCATCATGTGGAAACACTGAGAGGTCTTTAAGAGGCATCAACTCAATGTCTCATATGTCACTTTGAGATAGGGGTAAAGTGTCTTAGGGGCCTTAAGTTGATAAAAATACAGCAGGATTGAATTCATGAAGATGATGAAGAGACTATTCATTCATCATGAGAGCTTCTTTTGGTTGTCATTTTTATTTTAGGTCATAAAATGTTGCAAGAAAGGATAAAGTAAGGGACGGCATCTCCCTGATTACACAGACTTCTTTTTATAACTGTTTAATATTTTATCAGCTAACTTATATCATGACTGTATTTTAAATGTGGAACATACTTTATTTATCTAATCGAACTGTCTTTCCATGAAAATACGATAATTACGATTGGGTATCTTGACTCACTTTGTTTAACTTATTTCCAAACTTGCCTTGGGTTGTACTGATAGCTTATGAACTTACCCTTGAACAGGGGACAGAGTTGACCCAGTGCTCCGATTGGGCCTCGGCCCGTGTATTGTCCGACAGACAACTCCATGAACAGCAGTGGTATGCTGCATATGAAGAGTATTATGCAATAAGGTACTAGAAACACACCTGCAATTGTCAATAGCAACAACAACAAAATAAAAGATAGTTATCGAGGTAATGAGATGGAGACTTAAGGCTCAAGACTCAAATGACAACAGCTAAATAAACAAATTAAATTAATTATAAATATTTAACATCAAACAACAATTGCAAATTGTGTAAGGCAGCTCGCTCCAGTCGTAGGTTGTTTGGGCTGTAAATGTAAATGAAATGGATGTCTCTGCCTGTTCTCTCTCTCTCTCTCTCTCTATCTCTAGAGAATAAGAGACTAATAGCGAGAGATGTGTAAACGAAGATGGACGCAGACCGTCAAGTGGCTTGCGTGCGTTTTTGGAGGGAGGGCGGTCAGGGGGACAGAAGACGGAGCAGAGAAACTATTGAGATGAGAGTGACCGCTTTATTTTTGTCGTTGTTTTTATACTTTTGCGCTGAGCTTAAACAAATTTTAATTTATGACTTTTGTAGCGCTTACAGCGGAAATGTCGCATAAAGCGCGAATTTTCCATGTCGCATGGAATCAAAAGTATTTGCCGAAACCCAGTTCCAGCTTGCTCTCTTTTCGCCTGGCATTTCCGTTAAGATTTATATCTAGGTTTTAGTTTTTTTTCGTTATTTGTTTGCCGAGCTGAACTTACCCCCTCCACTCTTGTAGCACATGTAGGGGAATCGCCAGACATTGCCCAGGCCAACCGAGTAGCCAATGCAGGCCAAGACAAATTGCATTTTGTTGGCCCAGTGTTGTTGGCGCGGCTTCAAATGGGCCGCCTCGTCGGACATGTCCATGTAACTGTCATCGTCATCGATGCCCAGCGGCCTGTGGATCGAAACGAAACATACATCTAGTTAACCAGCTGAATAAAACATACACATAGTCATTTGCATTATAGTCGGGCAGCCAGGCGCATCTAATTGCTGTCAACACTCGGGGGCGGCCAGATTGCATGACCATCACCCTGATGCGACCCCCCCAAACTAACATTTCTGGTGCGTCAAATAGTTTAATTGTAGTAATCACATGCCCGACACCAACCACGGACCTTAAAAAGCCGACCATATGCCATTTTGCTGGTTTGCCAGATGCAACAACAATGGGGGAGGTGTCAAATGCCATTGCATTCATTGTTGACTCAAACGATCTCTGAGATTGGGGGTGTTTGTTTAGATTGGAGGGCTGGCCAGTTTAATGAGGTGTTAGCTTCTGTTGCTGTCAGCTTGGCAGGCAAAGCTATAAATTGAATTACGTAAACTGTAAAGTTAAGGCAGTAACAAAGCTCAGATATTCTCAGATACTAAATTCGCGACTCTATGAATTGTTCCAAACGCATATTCGAATTGGAATACTTACTACAAAAAATTTCTTGTCATACCTTGACAATAATTGACGATATTAAGCATAAATAAGCTCAACTAGTTGCCGTATTTAATTGAACAATTAAAAGTTGTAGTCCTCTATGGCACGTGCCGCATTGTTGGCCTGTGAGTCGCTCTATATATAGACAGCATTCAATGAATTTTTAGCACGAATTTATACTGTCCAAATGTCCATTAAATAAACGTTAATATGCAATCAGCGCCATTTCGCTAATGAGCAAAACCAACACAGTTCAGTTTATCATAATGGGGTACATAAATTTAAATTGAAAGCTATTAACTCTGGTTGGGGGTCTAAAAGATTCGAATGATTGGCGCCACATGTTATGTAAGGAGCCGAAACTTACACTTTGGCCACTCGGCTGAAGCGAAAGAAGGATTGCTCGGACTGCTTCGAGGATTGAGCATCGAGGTCGTTGCGATAGGGCATCTCGTATTATTATAATGTATTCTCTGGGATATAATTCAGGCTATATGCGAGAATATGTCCATGTATAATAAACTCAAACTTATTTCACGGTATCCATGCGTCCATTACTGTCACTGACACTGTCGGAATGCTTTAGAATCACGCGAGAAAAGGATTCGAACAACTGAGAACAACTGCACCGTTCGTAGGTCGCCACCTTACTGACTATCGAACTTGGCTTAGAGCTTGGGACTAATCTTACGAATCGAACGAACTATTCCAGATACGCGTGAATTAATAGAGTCAATAGAGTCAGTCTACTTATGTAGATCTGCTATTGATCTCGTTAAGGAACGTTGCTTAAAAATAGCGCATTTCCACCAACAATCTGCAGCTATTCACGTTTCATGTCAACAGTCGGCGGGGAGGTGGCATCATGTGGCCCCCATCCACATCCACATCCACATCGTACGAGATCCAAGCACACGCAGATGGTGTTAAAATCGTATGTTTGCTATTAAATAGGTGTGATAACATTTGCTTTTCTATGCTCAACCCTCCTCAAGTGGTGCCAAAATTTGCCATAAATATTATTGTAGTGTTTGATGTGAACGTCAAATTAATTGACAAGGGGCGCGCTTTTTACACGCTAATGGAACTGAATGAATTAAATGGGCTTCAAATTGGTTTAAAAACGATTAGGAATTGTCTTCAATTATCAGGGGGACACACATAAGGAGCGTAGGCTAACATTTCTGCATCGATTTGCAGACATATAAAAGCAATTAGTTGTCTACTTACGGCGGTGTCTGTGGATTCACCATGTCGAACAACTCGTTTGCCGTGGTTGGCACTCGTCTGATGACCAGCTTTCGCCCATCCGTAGAGCCAATGCCAATCGAGGCAAGCGAGCGCACAGATGTGACGTCCGAGTAGATCTGATTGCCACCGGCCAGGTCGTGAAAGTGGTAGGAACTGCCGCTAAGTGAGGACTGTGGTTGCATGTACAGCGTATTTGGAGGCTGCAGTCCGCAGTTTGCGGCCGAGCTGCCAGCGAGATTGCAGCTGCTGTCGCTCATGCCCGGCAGATATGCTGCAAAACAACGATCTATAAGGAAACGCGAACTTGCAGCACTGCAACTGAGACGCTTACCCGAGACGATGGAGCGCATGCTGCTGTGGTGGCTGCCCAGGCGAGAGCGCACATCGTAGCTGAGCGGGGAGATGGCGTCGTGTCCGGCCATTGTGGTGGTCGTGGTGCACGTCAATGTGGCAGGCATGAAGTGAGCTGCCGGCGCTGGAGCCACCGCTGACTCGGCGTCGCAGTCGTCGATGGTAAAGGTGACCGTTGAAGTGGATGCCGCCGGCTGTGGCAGCTGCGGCACATGCAGATGCTGCAGCTGTGCCGGCTGAATGACGTCCGAGTTGGGACGCGACTTCACCGACGACTGCCGGGGCGTCTGTTGCTTCTGCAACGCCGCTGTCATGGCCACCAGCGATGCGGTCGAGTTGGTCTGACGAAAGGGCAGCTGTGGTGCAGCAGCAGCGCCAGCTGCCGCCGGCGGAGAACCGGGCGTGGCAGGTATGATGATGTACTTGTGCGGTCGCATTGATGGCGAGCGGATGAGCCGCGTCTGCTCGTCGCCGTCGCCACAGCTCTCGGCGCCGCTGTCCGACAGTTGGCTGTGCCGCGACAGGGGCGACAGCGTGGTGGGCGTGGCTCGCTTGGTGACCACATTCAGGGCAGTGGGTGAGGAGGCGGTCTTGGCTAGCGGATGGCCGCCTTTCTTTACGCTGCTGCTGTTACCATCTTGGCCAGCTTGATCTGCCATTTTGGCCAATTGTTTCGCGGGTTTCTCGCTTTGGTGCTGCTAAAATTCGTTAAAGTTGCTGATGCTGTTTTTTGTATGTCACTGGATTAATCATAAAAGCATCTTTGTTGCTGTTGCTGTTGCTGTTGTTATTATTGTTAAACACGTATTTATCATTTTAATGCTCATAATTTGTAGCTAGTGCCGCTTGCAACTTGTTGTTGCTGTGGCTGATGATGATGCTAGTTTGTTGTTGTTGTAGATGTTGCCTCTGCGGTTGTCATATTTTTAAATCACATTAAAACCTTGAACACCACAATGCCATTATTGTTGCTGTTCGTGTGCGCTCGCTTAAGCTTTTAAATCGTAATAAAACCAAATAGAGAGAAAACAAAAAGATGCTCATTGTTTTTATTTTTTATGATTATCTTTATAGTTACTCTGCAAGCACTCTAACAAATTTATTTGTACGCCACAATATTCCACAAATCTCTGCAAATTGTCTTAATAACTTATTAACCTAATTCTCAATTGCATACTTGAGAAGTTTGCAGTAATGCTCTGAAATTTCAATTTACTCTTCTCACTGCAACAATAAAATTCATTTAAATGAAATTCTCTTTGATGATTTTAGAGTTAACATTATTGAATTTATGAGTTGGGATAATTCGCAGATGTCGCTTGAGACCGTAATGCCTTAATAACATAATCTGTTGTGTTATGTGAAGAACACTCCCAAACAATCTGGCATTTTATTTTGTTCGCTTATCGCAACAATTTATAAACTTTTCACATGCCAAGTATTTACTTTTGTTTATTTATATGAGCAAAACAAAATATAAATAAACAAGCACATGCTTCATGTCCCATTTTTTGTATTTCTTTTTAATTTTTATTTCCACTTTTTATCACTGTGACAGATAAACACTCATATCTGCTTAGCTCGCACTTCAGATCCCATCACACTCACTCACACTTCACTTGACATCAGTTACAAAATTGTATCTTATCGGAGCGTTTGGCCCTTACTTCCCCCAGGTACTTGAAAACCATCAACTGAACAACATTTCTTTGTTAGCTTTCATTTTTTTATTGTTCGGTGTTATGGGTGTTCGCGAGAAATCCCCTTGCGACATACAGTTTTGATAGATTCCAAGCACTACGTCATAATCGTTTCGATGATACATCAATCCATATGGCGCATGGCGTTATGCTCCAGTGACTCTTTTGCTCCAGCGCAAAGGTCACTGAAATGGGTTCAGAACTATTAATTATACGCATCTTGCGACAATCTAAGATATATTTTCGACTACGCTGACAAAGTAGCTCGCATTGCACTGCACATGGGCACTTTATGGGGCTTCAGTGTAATAAAACAGCTTCATTGGCTTGCCATGTGATATGTAAATTTCTCGACTTACATACAATGCATGAGCATGAGCTAAGCGTCGTAATGTGTAGTTGAGAAAATCATTCACACGTATTTCGAGGTATTTTTGGATTAGATAATCTCAGTACGAGCTGAGTTTGCTTGTAGAACTTCATTCATTACTCCCGAGTCTTGCAACGTTTATATTATCATAATGTAGTTTTCAAATTATTAGAAATTTGTGCATTTGAATAAACACGAGTTGAGCTTTGCTTATGGAAAATATTCTGTGCTCAAACAATAACAATTTTAATGACATTTTTGCTATATTTTGTAATTATTTCTTGGCTTGTTCGAATATTAAAAACGCTTTGTGTTAATGAAACTACCAACCATAAAAGCAAAAATTCAATGCAAAAATGTGAAAAAAAGGTAACAAAAACAAAAATTAATCAATTTTTGTTATTAAAAAGCTTGAACGTGTTTTTTTCTCAGCAGCTTTTTTCTACTATTTGGTTTCTGTTTGTGTTTGTTTTCTCAGCTAACAATTAAAAAATGAGGTAAAACATTTATTTTCGTTGTAGATTTTAGCATTGATTGAATTAAAAAAAGTATTTCCATTGCTAATGATAATTTAAATCGTTTTGTAATTTGAAATAGAATGATTGAAGTAATTTGGCGTCACGTTTCAATTGAATCTGAATTGAATTCATTCATTTGCCGAGTTGGTTATTCATTCAACAATGGCCCAGGTCCAATTTTAATCATAATTCACAGTCGTATAATAGCATAATCAACACATCGCACAGTCTATTATTATTAAATCAATTACCCGCACGGTAGAGGTGGAGAGATAACGCGGCGTATACGCAATGCATGAACCACACCAAATGGAATATTACTTAAACAGTTTTTAAAGAGTTCTTCTATTTGGATTTGTTGATATACCAAACATGTCATTCGCGGTTTATGTTTAGAGCGTTTCAAACGTATTCCCGTAAAACTCCCGGCAGAGCTGTTGTCGAGAAGTCGTAGATCAGTGGAGCCTACGTAAAGCCCCCTGAGAAACGTGCAAACACGCGCGCTGTCAAATGTCAACTGATCCACGTTTGCGAATATCGCTTACACTTGACGTCGCTTTTGGGGCTTGCGTCGACTTGTGGACGGACGGCGGAGCGGACTGCAGACTACGGCCGGCGGGGGAGTTGGGGCTTCGTAGGCCTGCAGCTCACGGTTCGCTGGCCGCACGTTGGCTCTCTCGCTGCGCGGCCCTCGCTCGCTCTTTTTCGCTCGCTGAGCGAGCATTTGCGGGTTTTGGTTTTGTCGTGTGCTTGCTTGGGCTTTCCGGCGCGGCATCTGATAGCAGTCAGAATAACCGCAAGCAAAAGACTGCAATTGGGTCTGATAGACTTGGATATACCCTGCTTCAGATAATGTACAAAGGTTGAAAATAAATAATTCCAGGCGACAGTTGGTATACACAACTTTCGTATTCACATTATAAACAATTTAAAAGTCATAATTTTGTTGAGATTTGTATGGAGGACAGAGCGAAGACGAAAGTGAGTGTGGCTTGCAAGTGAGCGAGGTTCGCCAGTTGTCGTTTGTTTCTGTTGCTGTTTATCCCCCAAAGCTTGCATATTAATTTTGATTGTACGACGAACAAGAAGAAGCTACAATTTGCCGAGTGGCTGAGTTGAAAGTTGTCGTTATAGCGCTTGGGGGATCGGGCGAGTGGGGGATATATTTGATAAGTGCATTTTTTTTATCACTTAGCAGCGATAAGCTGATTGATAATGAAGACGGGCAAGGGATACGTAGTGACGTAAGTCAAGGTAAACGGGCCATATACGAGACGATCATCAAATGAGATATACGATGTACTTAAGTCTATGGGCTGAGTTTTCTGAATATCGCATGTTTTAATTCAAAACCAGCTTTCAAGTATTTAAATAATATTGATTGACTTATGATGATCGAGTGAAAGTCTCTTAATTTAAATATTCGAAACACAGTTGTCGGCGATCAGAATCATTCAGCATGATTAAGAATTAATAACATCATATTGATGTTATCTTTTAGTTGATGGAGATTGAATATCTTGTAGGTGGTTGTTAATGAGTTCAATTAGAGTATTGCTTGGTTTTTTTTTTATATTTTTCTTTATTTATATTCGGTCATTATTTATTAGTTTACAATAAGCGATTAAGATTATATTTTTTTGTTTGTTTTTAAATACAATTCTTTATAATTACAATTTAACTATTGTTCTTTTTACAATTCTTGTTTTTATATTTGCTGCCAGTGCAAAAAGTTTTATCAACTTAATACTAGTTGTTTTATACGGGAAATGTTTAAAAAACGATTTCTTTACGAAGAAAAAATAAAAGTTGTAGTTTTTTAATTGTGAGCGAAATTGTTTAAATAATTAGTTTGTGCACATTTACTGTATTTATTTTGTTTTTTAATAAGAAAATAATTTTATGCCTGGCATGAACCTATTGCTGGGACGGGGGGAATGTTATACAGAAACCTATACACAAAAAAAACTAAAAATACCATCGGTTTGTGTATTATTTACAATTGGTCTCTTTCCGTAATTGTGTGTGAGTGCGAGTTCTCGTGGTATTTTCACTATATAAAGAAATTGTCTTCTGATTTGGCTTAAAGTAGTGACTATACATTTTGTTTATGTTTAATAATATTAAAACTTCATTTTGAATAATTTAATTATAACGACGAATTTCCTCCCTCACGACTTCCTCTCTAGATTAAGCGACAGTCACGCCCCTGTAAAACGTGCGCCAAAAACTAAAATTCGCTGCGAAGTTTCAAGCGCGTTGACAGCTGCGGTCTGGCTTAGCCCAGGAGTATAGTTGAGAGGGGTTCGATAGAAATCCGCCGATTCGTTGTTTAGTTTCTTTTCCTTCAATTCTACCTTTTTTTTTAAGTACTTACACGTACTTGTCGCGCTATTAGTTAAGTTTTTAGTTAGTGGAAGTATCTTTCTTTAATTTGCATTTTAAAACAATCACAACAATTTAATATTAATTGACTAAAAAACTACAAAAATAATTGGGTTAATCATAGTTCAGATAGGAGTAAGTAGTGTTATATAGTTCAAATCCTCCATTAGTCGCTATTAAAACAAAACCTTAATTAATCATTGTGCGCTGTCTGACGCCTCAGTGGCAGTATTTTTTTGTGTTTTTATTGATATAAATATTGTTTTTTTTTTTTGGGAAGAACTATTTCCAGTGCCTAAAACAAGTTGATTTGGCTGTGATCTCTTGTGTGTGTGTGTGAGTTCAACTTATTTTTTCATTATATAATCCTTGAAGAACAATCGTTTATATATTGTCCTTTGGTTATATTAGTTTTCATTGGGCAACTGGGAACTAAGCGTTTCCCTGTCGGGGGTTTTACGTACTGCTAAGGAGTATTACTCTTTTCGGGGTGCATTGTTTGTCTCTCTTTTGTGTGTTTGTGAAAAATTAAGGCAGTTTGGAATTGGAATCGGCGAGCTCAGATCCTAAATTAGATGTGTACAGGAAGTGTAGTAGTGTGTGTACAATGTGTGTGTGCTATAATACAAAGTGTTGATGTTGTTCTGCTACTACCCACACCCTAAACTTTTATAGGAAGTCTTTATAGTTATATATGTATATAACAAATTATCAATATGTAATCATAAATCGACTAATGAAGAAGTTGTCGTTAGAGAACGAGAATTCCTTTGTAGCTGCTGCATATGTGTGTTCCTATCTTCTGTTTTATACTTTACTCTCTTCTCTTTTGGCAGTTTACTTAGTATTTCATTACGGGGTCTACGCAAAATTCTCATATTAGTGGGGAAAAAAGGAATACTAAAATGTTAATACAAAAAGTGTATAATAATAAAATTATTTTCTTAAGTTATTTAATTAATATTGTATGGTGTGCAATATTTTCGTTTTTGTTGCTTTTTACATTTCTCCATTCTTTCTTTTCGATTCAGCGCGTGGGCGTTTCATAAACGCTCAACACAAGCGCTACTACAGTTTCGGCTCACAACTGTACTTTTGCTTTTCCTTGCATTTGCATTTTCATTTACGCGAAATTGAATTTCGTTGTATGTCTTTTATCTTTTTGCACGAGCTTCTCAAATATCATTTCTATCTTTTATGTGTTTTAATGTCTAAAATTATAGCTAGGGTTTCATTTGTGGTTGTTGTTCGTTCTTGCTAGTTTGTTGTTACATTACGTGTTTAGGAAATGTAGTCGGGTGTCGGTTCCGGCGCTGCGTCCGGATTGGCAAACAGGGGGTTTGGGAACTCTGGCGGATGCGGCAGTGGTGCCAACGTCTTGGGACGTCTTCTGTAGGCCATCAGCCAGCAGGACACCGCAACGGCGACGGCGACAAGCGCCAACAGCGCCGTTATTACCAGAGCGATAATCAAACCAACCATCGATACGCAAATATCCTCAACACGCTGAGCAGCCGGTTTAACTGTGGGGAAAAAGGGAAATGGATTAACGTGAATGGTTGTGGGGAAATGTGTCAAATACTCACTGTTGGCATCATTGAGACCAGGTCCGTTGCGCTTCTCGAATGTCAAAATGGCATTGGATGAGATCGTTATCTCTTCGCGCAGTTGACCCTCCACTCCAGAGCTGGTGGCGATCGCAGTCGAATCCGTGGAGTTATCGGCAATGGAGCGACGACGTCGTCCAAAGGCGTTGTAACCACCACAATTGACCGGCTGGCATTTGCCGAAGCAAACGCGTATGTTGCACTGGAAGCGTATATTATCGCTGGAGGGGAATTTGAAGGCATTGAAACTGGCCAGCAGGCTGTTTGTGTCCGGGTTGTACTCCCAGTTGCCAAAGATGCTGGTGTCTGTGGCACAGCCATTCTCGTCCGTAACCAGATACTCGTTCTGTACACTATCCTCCATAGTCTTGGCGATACAGGAGCGAGCAAAACCGCCATAAATAGCTACAGAAGAGAATGGTATTGAATGTTAGTAAGGCAAAAATGACGAGTTGAAATTATTAGGATACTCACTGGCTGGCTCGACGTCCACTTGCAGGCGCAGATGTTCGCCAATCTCTGCAGAGTTGATCTCTTCTCCCTCGTTGGTTATGATGCGCATCTGACAGATGGGTGGAGGTCCAGTGTTGGCAATAGTACCTGCCGTTGTCAGCATGGAGACATTGAAGCCCAGCGTGACGTTCTTTTCGCCTGTCTGATAGACACACTTGATGTTGTAGGCCTGCGCCTTGTACGTAACCAGCTTGGGATGCTTCTGTATAACCAGCACAAAGCTGGCCACATCCTTGACCGCTTGCATGCCGCAACTGCCGAAGTTGACGCGGAAGATTTCGGTGCGTGGCACCGTCTCGCCAGCCAAATTGACGACGCGACGGCACTCCTCGTTCTTGCTGTGGCCCTTCACATAGAGCACGCCATTGAAGCCGGGCTCTGTGATGTGTATCTCCACCTGAACGCCATCAGCCAAACAGCTGACGACCATGTCGGGGCGAGGGAAGTCCGTTCGGAAGTTGGTATGATTGCAGTGCAGTTCCGGATTACCCGTGTAGCCAGTGATGCACTGGCACTGGGCACGATGATTGACGGCGTTGCAGAAGGCATTGATGCCACAGGTCTTGGTCAGGCAGGGATCTTCGCAGGTCTTGGTTTCTGGATTGCAGAATCGATTGTCGGCACACTGCTCGTTGCTTGTGCACTCTGGCTGTTCCACGGGCTGACATTCACCCGCCGGGGTCAGACGATAGCCCAACTCAATGGGGCAAGTACAACGGCCACGTTCATCAATGACCATGCCACGTTCCAGAGCGCAGACACAATGTCCGCTCTCATCGATGCGATAGCCTTGCTCCACGAGGCATGGCGTGCAGTACTCGTAGATGTCGAGGGCGCTGCCAGGTGGACAGACGCATTGGCCGTCCACGTCGCGCACGAAGCCCTTCTCGATGACGCACAGCGATCGCTTGTCACACTGCACGGCTGCATTGCCGGTATAACCTTCAAGGCACTCACAGATCATGGTACGCACGGGCAACGTGTCGAGGACACGGCACTCGGCATTTACGCCGCACGGTTGGGTTGCGTTGCAGGGATTGATGCATTCACCATGGAGGCAGGCACGTTGGGTGGGACAATCGCTGTCACTGATGCAGATGGGCACCACACGCTCCTGTTCGCAGCCATTGCGACCGGGCACAGTGCCGGGCGGGCAGGCGCATTGTGGCTTGTGTTGATAGACCTTGCAGTCCTCGTCGCGACCGCAGATGGCTGTGGTCTCGCAAGGATTGGCGCATTTGCCGTTGACACAGGCATTGTCTGTGGGACATTCGTCGTCGGTGCGGCAGCCCAGGGGTGTGCAGCCGAAACGGGCATTTCCTCCATGTCCTGGGGCACATTCACAAACGGCACGATGGTTGATAGCCAAGCACTCGGCATTGGCGCCACATTGCTCGCCCTGGCAGGCGGGTACGCAGAGCTGATTGCGGCAGGTATGTGTGGCCGGGCATTCGGAGTTGATGCTGCACTCGATCTTGGCGCACTCGAACTCGGGATTTCCCTCGTAGCCCTGGCGACAAGTACATACCGGCTTATGGTCCTTGATGCGACATTCAGCGTTCAGTCCACAGTTGCAGGGATCTCGGCAGATGCCATTCACGCAGGACTTGTCTGCGGAACAATCGCTGTCCGAGATACAGCCACCGACCTTGACAACGCTGGTGGTGGGCTTGCAGCTTCCGCTGCCGCTGCTGATGTAGCCATCGGGGCAAATGCAGATCATGGTACGTACAGGAGTGGTAGGTGTCACTTGGCACTGAGCTGGTCGTTGACAGGGCTCCAATGCCAGACAGGGATCAACGCATTGTTCATTGATGCAGGCCAAACGGGCGGGACAATCAGTGTCCAGTTTGCAGACGGGTTGTGGCTGGGGTCTGCAGTCCACGTAGGGATTACCCAGGAAGTCGGCGGGACAGCGGCAGACAGCCAGGTGGTTTTGTGGACGACACTCGGCACGCGGCGAACAGATGTTGTGGTAGACACAAGGATTGACACACTGTTCGTTCTGGCAGGTCTTGTCCGTGGGGCAGTCGTTGTTGCTGCTGCAACCGATGACGCGACAACGCTCGTATGGATTACCACGATAGCCGCTGAGGCAGCGGCATTGAGCGCGACTCGATTGCACAAAGCATTCGGCATTGGGACCGCAGGGATCGTTCAGTAGGCAAGGATTGATGCAGTTGCCATTGACGCAGGCCTTGCCGGAGTCACATTCGCCGTCGACACGACAGCCAATGGAGCGACAGGAGGCATACGGGTTACCCTCGAAGCCGTCCTGACAGCTGCACACAGCACGATGCTGTTGCACATGGCAGATGGCATTGGTGCCACAGTTGCAGGGATTACGGCACTGGCGATTTACGCACGCCTCCTGATCGCCACAGTCCAGATCGCTCTCGCATCCGGGGGGAGTCTGCAGGACCAACTCGCGGCATTCGCCGCTGGCATCGGGTACCTGAGATTCGGGACATTCGCAGACCATGGTACGCACGGGCACACTGTCGAGTACGCTGCAGTGGGCACTGCGAGCGCAAGGCGAAAGTTCGGTACAAGGATTCGAGCACTTGGCATCGATGCATGCCAAACCGCTGGGGCAATCGCCGTCGTTGCGACAGATCGGTTCAACGGGACGTGGTTCGCAGAAGGCATGTGGATTACCCAGCGGTAGCTGGTCGGGACAACGGCAGACGGCGCGATGTTGCAGCGCCTGGCAGATGGCGTTCTGCGCACAAGGACTCTGGGCGCAAGGATTCACACACTGGTTGGTCACACAGGCCAGGTTGCTGGCGCAGTCGTAATCCGAGTGGCATTCTAGGCGCACACAACGCACAAATGGATCACCTTCAAGTCCAGCGGGGCAGCGGCAACTGGCCCGATGATTCCGGCCATAGCACTCGGCATTCAGCGCACAAGGATCAGAGACGAGGCAGGGATTGAGGCATTCACGGTTCACGCATTGCTTGTCGCCGGCACACTCATCGTCTGATTGGCAGCCAATTGGAGCACAACCGAACTGCGCATTACCCGAGAATCCGGGCTTGCAGTAGCAGATGGGATGATGATTCTTGACGATGCACTCGGCATGGGGTCCACAGTTGCATGGATTGATGCACTGGGCATTAATGCACGCCTCTGTGGCAGGGCAATCTGAGCTAGACTTGCAGCCAACGGTGATGACATCCGAAGCTGCAAAAATTCCGGGTGATTAGCAAAGTTTAAACAGCAGCGATTTTTAATCTAGGCACTTACGAGGTAGACAGCGTACGCGGGGATCACCCGTGTAGTCAGGTGGGCAACGACAGATCGCGACGCGTTCCTGTACATGACAGTAGGCGCCAGGACCGCAGGCATCCACGGTACAGGGATTCACACAGCGTTCGTTGATGCAGTTCTTGTCACGTGGACAGTCGTCATTGCGGGTGCACTCGGCTCCAGGTATTCTGGGCAGATCAATTTCCTTGGTGTAGCATTCGATGCGTGGATTACCCAGGAAACCAGCAGGACAACTGCATTGTGCGTAGTGATCACGTGCATTGCACTGGGCATTAACACCGCAGCGTTCCAGGCGACAGGCGTCGAGGCAGCTGCCATGGAGACAGACTTCGGAGCTGGCGCATTCGGCATTGTGTTGACATCCGCCTGGCACGATGACCGTTTGGATGGGTACACAATTGCCGGAATTGTCAGAGACCGTATCGCTGGGGCACTTGCAGATCATGGTACGCAATGGCAGTGTGTCCAGAACGGCACAGCTTTGCTGGGGACTGCACACATGGGGTGTGGCGCAAGGATCGGCGCAACGTTGATTGATGCAAGCCAGTTTCGATGGACATTCAGCGTCCTGGGTGCACTCGGGCTTAGGCGCACTCTTGGGCAACTCGCATTGCACAAGAGGATTGCCCTGGAAGCCAGATCGGCATTCGCACTGTGGCTGATGGTGGCGTCCGTGGCAAATGGCATTCACGGCACAGGTGTCCTGTTCGCAAACTGGTCGACAGACGCGATTCAAGCGGTCGCAGGCCTCATGGTCGGCACAATCCTCGTTGTACTGGCAATGTCCTGTGATGCAGGCGACGAAGGGACTACCCTGGGTGCCGGCTGGACACTTGCAAACGGCCTGGTGGTTCTGGGGCAGGCACTCGGCACCGCTGCCACAACGCACCTGACCATGCGTGCAGGGATTGACGCAGTTCTCATTAAGACAGGCCTTGTCGTAAGGGCAGTCTGCATTGATCTTGCACTCAGCTGTAAGGAAGTATAGAATATGAAATGATTAGGTTATAGTCAGTAAAAAACCTATATTCACTGTAGCTGTAGGGGTTTTACTTACGTTTGAAGCATTGAACTTGTGGATCACCGCCCCATCCAGATGGACAGTAGCAGATGGGTCGAGAGTTTTGGACACGACACTCGGCGTTGCCGGCACATGGATTGGCCTCAGCACAAGGGTCCTGGCAACGTTTATTGATGCACGCCGTCGTTGGTGTGCACTCCGAGTCGTGTGCGCAGCCAGCTGTGACTGGCGCTGTAAATGTTAAGCGAGCGATAAGCAGAGGCTTGAAAATACGTTTAAAAAATAAACTTACGTGGCTGATAACAGTTGGTGAAGGGATCGCCTTGAGTGCCCTGTGGACAGGTGCAGATGGCACGATGTTGCTGGGCCAAGCATTGCGCTGTGCGCGCACAAGGTGATGCATCCAGGCAGGGATTGACACAATTGCCTCCACGGCACGCCTCCGTATCCTGGCACTGATCATGCGACACACAACCATGGTCACGTTCGATTTCTAAACCAATAAAGACCGAAAAGATTAGTGACGAAATAATGCATTGGGGGCCATAATTTTGGAGTAAGTGCAGCAGTTAGCATTGAGTGAGTGCATTTGCTGTGATGTGCAACTCATTGAAAGGAGGGATATTATCATAAGGAAGATCAAAAGGATCAATATAAAAAATTAACTATTTACAACTTGGCTGCAATGAGAGAGAAGCAAAACTAGGCAATAAAGCAATAAAATGAGCTCAAATTAAGTCCTGTAGTTAGCAGGAGGAGAACCTACCTTTGCGACATCCAATGTCAGCATCACCCACATAGCCAGGTTCGCAGCGGCAGATCATGGTGCGCAGGGGCAGAGTATCGACGACATCACAGATGGCATTGGCTCCGCATGGATGTGTAACATCACATGGATTCTTGCATTGGCCATTGAAGCAGGCTAATTTGCTGGGACATTCGGCATCCATGGTACAACCCTCGGGTTGGACAGGCACCAAGTCGCAGCGGACAGCTGGATTTCCACTATAGCCGGCAGGACAGCGGCATTGAGCACGATGATTATCGACACGGCACTGAGCGCCAATGCCGCAATTGCAAGGATCTTCGCAGCGTTCATTTCGGCAGGCCAAATGGAACGCGCACTCATCGTCACTTCGGCATTCGGGACGCTCGCAACGCACCAGAGGATTACCGCGGTATCCCTCTTGGCAATGGCAGCGCGCACGGTGATTGAAGTCGGCGCGGCAGATGGCCCCAGTACCGCACTGTGTAAAGCTGCAAGGATCCACGCATTGTTCATTGATGCAGGCCTCTGTGGGCGCACATTCGCCATCGGAACGGCATCCCAGAAGATAGCAGTGCTGCAGAGCATTGCCGGTGTAGCCTTCGTTGCAGACGCAGAGCGGACGATGGAGCTGGACATGACAACGCGCCTGTTGGGCGCAGAGGTTGGTTTGTTCGCAAGGATTGCGACACACCTGATTGATGCATGCCTTGTCATTGCTGCACTCTGCATCGCTGACGCATTCCGGTTTCGGTGGTGGTGGCTTGGCCTCCTCGCGAACACACTGTGCGTACGGCGAGCCATAGAAGTTGGGTGGACAGCTGCAGACGGCCTTGTGATTTATGGTGCGGCAGATGGCATTGAGGCCGCAGGCATTCTGGCAAGGATCGCGGCACTTTTGTGTAACGCAGGCGCGGTCCCGGGAGCAGTCCTCGTTGGTCACACACTCGGGATAGCTGCAGGTGGCGGCTTCATTATGGACACGACAAATGCCATTGCTGCGACATGGCGATGGCTGGCAAGGGTCAGTGGTTTCGATTTCGCGCGGCATTTCGCATTGCACGAACGGATTACCGATCATCTTGTCGGGGCAACTACAGATTGGGCTGTGATTAATGGCCTGGCAGGTGGCGCCATAGCCGCAGACTCCCGGACAGGGGTCCACGCACTTGGAGTTCACGCAGGCACGATCCTTGGCACAGTCCGAGCTCAGGGTGCATTCTGGTCGACAGCCTTGCGTCAATGGATTACCAAAGAAGCCGGGCAGGCATTCGCAGACAGCCTGATCGCGCTGTACACGGCAGACAGAGTTCAGTCCACATGGCGAGGGATAGCAAGGATCCGATGGCGGCGGTGGTGTCACAATGCGTGTGCATTGGATAAAGGCGTTGCCGGTGTAACCCGTAGGGCAAGAACACACAGGAATATGATTGTTCACATTGCAGAAGGCCTCCTGGCCGCACGTTCCGGGGCAAGGATCAGCACACTTGTTGCGGATGCAAGCACGATTCGCGGGACATTCGGAGTTGCCAACGCACTCGGGACGACAGCCCTCGTAGGGATTGCCAATATACTCCTGAATGCACTCGCAGACATAGCTTTGACCACGCAGGCGACACAATGTGTTGCTGCCACATGGCGATGGCTCGCACGGATTCGTGGGATCTGGTGTTGGCAATGGCGCTGTAAACGGAAATTAATGTAATTAGATAATGAAAGGAAAATATAATATCCTGCCTCTATACAATATGCAAACTTTTGGAAGGCCTAATGGAGGGACTTGAATGCTTACTTGGGGGAATAGGTGAGCAGAGGCGGAATGGATCACCTGTCATGCCCGACGGACAATAGCAGTTGGGCGTGTGCAGGGTCACCTGGCACTGGGCGTTGTGGCCACAGCTTCCAGGACAGGGATCGCGACATTTCTGATTGATGCAGGCCAAATTATTGGCGCAGTCATCGTTGTTGGAGCACTCGGGTCGGCAGTTGGGTGGAGTACCCTGGAACTCTTCCAAGCACGTACAACGTGCTTGATCCTGCACATTGGTGCATTGCGAGTTCGGGCCACATGGCGATGGGTTGCAAGGATCATCCTTTTGCTTTATCTCAGGCAGTCGACACTGTTGATAGGCATTGCCCGTGTAACCAGCAATGCACTCGCAATGAGCGCGATGCTGGACTACCTGGCAGACAGCGTTCAGTCCACATTGTCCTGGGCAGGGATCGACACACTTGTTGTTGATGCACGCATGCTGCTGGGAGCAGTCAGAGCTGCTATAGCACTCCAGGCGGCAGTTGGGTGGCTGGCCAAAGTAACCGATGATGCAGGAACAGATGGCAGATCCGCCACGTTCAATGCACTGCGCATTAGCCCCACATGGTGACGGCTGGCAGGGATTGACGGGCAACTCGTCGCGGATTGGCTTGCATTCGACGAAAGCGTTGCCAGTCATACGCTCTGGGCAACGGCACATGGCAATATGATTGATGGCATCGCATAAGGCATTCGGAGCGCAGGTGCCTGGACAGGGATCCACACACTTGTTGCGCACGCAGGCACGATCTCGAGGACATTCAGAGTTCAAAACACACTCGGGGCGGCAACCGACATAGGGATCGCCTTGATACTCGGGCAGGCAGGAGCAAACGCCTTCTCTGCACTGGGTATTGGAACCGCAGGGCGAGGGGTTGCAAAGATCTTTGGGTGCTGAAAGAGAACCAAGGCAAGGGTCTGGTTAGGTCAGAGATTCAACGCGAAAGAGAGAGAAAGTGAAAAGATGGAGATGCATACTCGGTGCTGGCGGTGGAGTTGGGGGCAAGCGACGGCAACTGTTGAACGGATCACCAGTATGATCGGCGGGACATGAGCAGCTGGGCACATGATTGAGCACTTTGCATTGGGCTGCAAATCCACAGGAGCCGGGACAAGGATCGCGGCACTTCTCATTCATGCACGCCAAGTTGCTGGCACACTCCGCATTAATGGAGCATTCCGGTCGACAGTTGGGTGCAGCGCCAATGTAGTTGGGCAAACAGCTGCAGGCGGCACCGTTGTTCACCTCCCGACATTGCGAGTTGGGACCGCAGGGCGAGGGCACACATGGCATGTTGCGCTGTGGCTTCTTCTCGGGTGGTGGCGGCGGTGGCAGCGGCTGGCAACGAATGAAGGCATTTCCGGTGTAGTCAGGTCTGCAAGAGCACAATGGACTGTGATTGCGCACATGGCACTCGGCATTTAGGCCACAGACGCCAGGGCAGGGATCGCTACACTTCTGCTTGATGCAGGCCTTATCCGCAGGACACTCGGCGCTGATGACGCACTCGGGACGACAGGCTGGAGGTGTGCCTACAAATTCGGGCAGGCAGCTGCAAATGGCTTGACCCTGCGATTCGCGGCACTGAGAGTTGGCGCCACAAGGTGACGGATCGCAGGGATTCACATACACAGGGGGCGTGGCTAGAGATTGAGATGTTTCAAATTAGCTTTACCATTTTAAAAGTATGCGGGCAAAAAAAGCAAAGCATTTTTAAGTTAAAAGCGTAAGCGAGATCTGCTCTACTGTGAGTACGTTATGTCTAGCAATTGTCATAAAGGGGAAAAAGTTGAATATGAATGTGTTGTAGCATTTTTGATGATTTGGCGGGCGATGGTTAAACGAGAGAGAAAAAGAGAGACACGACAGTAGACAGGGACAAGGCGTAGAATTGAGTACTGCATTGTTGTCGATTCGAGAGAAAAACGAGAGAGGAGCAATATTAGACGTAGAGGCGATATTTTAGTGGCGCACTGGAGATTGGTTTTAGGATTGCTGAGATATTTGAGCATTATGGTCTTACGTTCTTGCTGCACAAAGCGGCAGCTCTGATAGGGATTGCCCACATGTTGTGGCAGGCATTCACACATGGGATTGTGATTGATTGTCTGGCAATAGGCATTGATGCCACACACACCGGGACAGGGATCTTGGCACTTCTCACGCACACAGGCACGATCGCTACTACAGTCCGAGTTATGCGTGCATTCAGGTCGACATATCTCGTAGGGATTGCCAAAGTAATCCGGCAGGCATTGGCAAATGCTCAAGTCGCGTTGCGGCAGGCAAATGGCATTGACACCGCACGGATTTGGCTGACAGGGCACGACAGGCGGTGATTTGATGGCGACACAAGCGCTTTGTCCATCGCCTACCAAACCCACGGGGCAATAACACAGCGGACTGTGTGCCACGACGCGACATAGCGCCTGTTGACCACAACTGCCCGGACAAGGGTCGATGCACTTGCGGTTCACGCAGGCCTTGTCGCTGGCACAGTCGGCGCTGCTTATGCACTCGGGATGGCAGTGCGGAGGGGTGCCAATGAAATCTTTGAGACACGAGCAACGAGCGCCCTGCGCGGTGGCCTCGCACTCTGAGTGGGGACCGCAGGGTGAGGGCTGACAGGGATTCACGGGCACTGTGATTGGCGGTGCTACAACTGGAGAGAATTGTCATTAGAGATTGTTTCAAGTAGGATGTTGAGGAGGTTTTTAGCTGTGATGATTACCTATAACTTGACAAGCCGAAAGAGGATTGCCAGTCATCGTGGGCGGGCACAGGCAGATGGGACTGTGATTTTGAACATGGCAAATGGCACGGAAGCCACAGGCACCTGGACAAGGATCACTACATCTGAGATTCAAGCAGTATTTGTCGAGCGGACAATCCGAGTTGCTGGTACACTCTGGATGACAGGAAGGCGGTATGCCCAAATAGCCTGGCAGACAGTAGCAGATGGCCTGCTCCTGATGCGGACGGCACTGGGCATTGGGTCCGCACGGTGAGGGCTGGCAGGGATTAATAGGTCTGCGTGGTGGCACAATAGCCGGTAGATTTATAGGTGTTGTGGTCACAGCGGTTGGATATGTTATCGTTGGTGGTTGTGGAGGTTGCGGTGGTTGTGTTGTGGGTAAGGGAGTAGGAATAGGATCACAGCGGATGAAGGCATTTCCTTGCATTTGTGGCGGACACGAACAGCTCGGTATATGATTGTAAACATTACAAAGGGCGTTTAGTCCACATGTGCCTGGACAGGGATCCTCACACTTCTGTCGCCTACAAGCCTTATCCTTCGCACAATCCGTATTCAGCACACATTCAGGGCGACAGCCAATATAGGCATTGCCATGGTATTCAGCGAGGCAACTGCAGATGCCATTGTTGCAAATGGCATTGGGCCCACAAGGTGACGGATAACAAGGGTCCTTTGCGACAGGCTTGTCTTTTTCAATAATTGCGGGCGGTATCCTACGGCACGAAACAAATGGATCTCCCGTCTCTCCAGGAGAGCAGAAGCAGTTAGGCACATGGTTGTACACACGGCACTGGGCGTTATATGCACATGAGCCAGAACATGGATCGCGACACTTTTCATTCACGCACGCCAAGTGGGCGGGACAATCGGATTGCGCAATGCATTCAGGTCGACAATTGGGTGGCGTGCCGCTGTAATTGGGCAAGCAAATGCAAGCGGCGACTCCGAAGCGATTGTGACACTGCGAATAAGGACCACAAGGCGAGGGATAGCAGGGATTTATCTCTGGATTGGGTGTAGCCACTTCATAAGTGGAATGAAGAGGTCTTGGTGTAGTTGTTGTCGTCGTTGTTTCTGCTGCAGATGGGATGTTGATAATGCCAGGAATTGGCTGCGGTTTTGGAGTATAGGACGGTTGAGGTGTCGGGTACGATGGTTGTGGTTGAGGTTGTGGTTGTGGTGCCGAAGGTATATTAATAACTCCAGGCTGTGGTGCTGGTGTAGTAGGATATGTTGGATTGCTTAATGGTGGCTGTGGTGCAGGAGGCACCACTGGCTCTGGATACGAGGGAATGTTGATGACACTTGGTTTATACGTCGGTTGAGGTTGTGGCGTTGGGTGGTCCACACCGTAGTATGGAGTTGGCGGTGTGGGATAATAAGGTTCAGGCAGTGATGGGATATTGACAATACCGGGTTGCGGTGAAGGTGCATATGTTTCTGGACGAGATGGAGTATATAGCGGTGGTTGTGGTGCAGGAGGTTGCGGTTCTGGCACAGAGGGAATGTTAATAATTCCAGGCTGTGGGGGCGGTTGAGTCGTTGGATAGTTCACATTGTAAATTGGTGGCTGAGGTGTTGGGTACGACGGCTGTGGTGCTGATGGTATATTGATTACTCCAGGCTGTGGTTGTGGAGTTGAAGATTCCGGATAGCTTGGACTATATTGTGGAGGCTGAGGTGCTGGAGGTTGTGGCTGTGGAACCGAAGGAATATTTATAACTCCTGGTTGAGGAGGCGGTTGCGTCGTTGGATAGTTTACATTGTAAATTGGTGGCTGGGGTGTTGGGTACGAAGGTTGTGGTGCTGATGGAATATTGATAACTCCTGGCTGTGGCTGTGGAGTTGAAGTTGCCGGATAGCTGGGACTATATTGTGGAGGTTGTGGTGCTGGAGGCTGTGGTTGCGGTGCAGATGGTATGTTTATGACACCAGGCTGTGGAATAGGTGTTGTTGCTGGTTGTGCGGGGATGTAGAAGGGAGGTTGTGGTGCAGAAGGTACAGGTTGTGGATGTGATGGAATGTTGATAACGCCTGGTTGTGGTGCTGGAGTTGAAGACACTGGATAGGTTGGATTGTAAAGTGGAGGTTGTGGTCCAGGTGGTTGAGGCTGTGGTGCTGATGGTATATTTATTACTCCTGGCTGTGGGGCAGGCGTTGGCTGTGGTGGCGATGGAATATACACCGGGGGTTGAGGTGTCGGATAAATTGGTCGTGGCAGAGATGGAATGTTTATGACTCCGGGTATTTGTGGTGGTGGCGGGTAATATACTTCATAAATAGCCGGTCGCGGTGGTTGAGTTGGTGGTGGATATGTCGGTTGAGGTATTGATGGTATATTGATTACACCAGGCTGAGGTTGAGGAGTCGTGGTTTCTGGAGATGGCACAAATATGGGAGGCTGCGTTGCTGGAGGCTGAGGTTGTGGAACTGAAGGAATGTTTATAACTCCTGGCTGTGGACTATATAGTGGAGGCTGAGGAGCTGGAGGCTGTGGTTGTGGAACTGACGGAATATTTATAACTCCTGGTTGGGGAGGCGATTGTGTCGTTGGATAGTTGACATTATAAATTGGTGGTTGAGGTGTTGGGTACGACGGCTGAGGTGCTGATGGTATATTGATTACTCCAGGCTGTGGTTGTGGAGTTGAAGTTTCCGGATAGCTTGGACTATATTGTGGAGGCTGAGGTGCTGGAGGCTGTGGTTGTGGAACTGAAGGAATATTTATAACTCCTGGCTGTGCAGGCGGTTGCGTTGTTGGATAGCTTGGACTATATAGTGGAGGCTGATGTGCTGGAGGCTGTGGTTGTGGTACTGATGGAATATTGATAACTCCTGGTTGTGGCGCTGGTGTTGTTGGATTTTGCGATGGGATAAAGACAGGAGGTGCCTTTGATGTCGGGTGAACTGGTTGGGGCACCGAGGGTATATTAATAACTCCCGGAATAGGTTGTGGTTGTGGTGTTGTTGGAGTGGGATATGTTGTGTACACCGTAGGTTGATAAGTTGGGTACACCGGTTGGGGTTCTGTAGGAATGTAAACGACGCCTGGTATGGCAATCGGGTAGGGTGGTGCTGGAGTGTTGTATATGGGAGCCCGAACGTTTATAGGTTCTACATATGTCGAAGAGATATTATTAGAAGCAATTTCACAATTATCTGTTGTATCACATGAAATCTTACGTCGTGGATTCTCGTAGCATCTGGTGAAAGGATTGCCAGTCTGCGAAGGTCCGCAGTAGCAAATAGGATTATGATAATGGACGCGGCACTCGGCATTAATGCCACAAACTCCTGGACAGGGATCGATGCATCTGTGCTGCACACAAGCCCTGTCTAAGGGACACTCTGAGTTCAGGGTGCACTCTGGTCGGCAGTACGGTGGGCTGCCATAGAAGTCAGGAAGGCAAGTGCAAATGGCTTGCTCATTGCTTTCGCGACAGTGCGCATTGTCACCGCAAGGAGAGGGTTGGCAAGGGTGTGGGTATACTATGGGTGCTGAGTCATAGAGATTTGGAAGATGATTACAATTTAAGGAGAAGTCACTAATTAGTGATTGCTTACATTGCTGCACAGGTTGCGGCGGGTCAGGAGTGGGCGCACAATAGTTTATGGGATTGCCCGTGTACCCGTCATAGCAGTTGCAATGTGGTAGATGATCTACCACGCGGCACTCTGCATTCAAGCCACAAGAGCCGGGACAGGGATCGCGACATTTCTGCTGTACACACGCTCTGTGCGAGGGACAATCACTGTTAAGAATGCATTCGGGACGACAGGCATCATAGGGATTTCCATAATAATCGGGCAAACAGCTGCAGGAGCCGACGGCGCCATTTTGACTACACAGGGCATTGGCACCACAAGGATTTGGATCGCACGGATTTATTGGGGGTTCCGCGTATTGGGGTGTGTGTATGGCAATTACGGTCGGCGCTGGTTGAGGCGTTGGAGCTGGTGGTGGAGGTAATTGGCAGGCGGTAAACGGATTGCCAACCAGACCCGGTGCACACACACAGTTAGGCTGGTGATTGCTGGTGCGGCAGATGGCATTGAATCCACAGAGTCCAGGACAAGGATCACGGCACTTGCGATTAATGCAGGCATAATCGCTGGGACAGTCGCTGTTGGATATGCATTCGGGGCGGCAGTAAGGCGGCACACCCACATGCTCCAGCTCACAGCGACAAATAGCGACGCCCTGTTCATTGCTGCACTGAGAGTGCGGACCACAAGGTGTGGGCAGACAAGGATCAACTTGTTCATGACGAATAGGAATCACAGGAGGACTCGTAGCAGCAATGGGAGCTGGAATGGGCGCTGGTCTGATGGGTTGGCAGTAGGTGTAGGGGCTGCCCGTGTAGCCGACAGGGCAGACACATTGCGGTCTATGGTTGACCACATGGCAAACGGCCTGATGGCCGCACACCCCAGGACAAGGATCTACGCAGCGCTGATTGATGCAGCCCAGGCTAAGTGGACACTCGGAATCGGTGGTGCATTCGGGTCGACAGCCAGGAGGACTGCCGTAGTAGCCAGGCAAGCAGCTGCAGATTGCCTGATCCCCCGCGACGCGACAATGCGCATTGCTGCCACAGGGCGAAGGTTGGCAAGGCAGCGGTGCTGCTCTTATTGGTGCTGGAATCACTTGCGGCACGGGCTGACACAGCACAAACGGATTGCCCTGCATGCCAGCGGGACAATGGCACATGGCCACATGACTGTGCACCTCGCAAATGGCAGAGTAGCCGCAAGTACCTGGGCATGGATCTACGCAGCGATTGCGTACACAGGCGCGATCGCGTGGGCACTCAGTGCTCAGCACGCACTCAGGACGACAGCCCACATAGGGATCGCCCTGATAGAGTGGCAAGCAGCTGCAGACGCCACCAGCGCACTGGGCATTGACGCCACAAGGCGACGGCTGGCAAGGATCATCTGCAATTGGAGCCGGCGGCGGAGGTAGCGCAATTGGTGCTGGATAACAGCGATAGAACGGATCACCCAGATAACCGCTGGGGCACGAGCAGCTGGGCACATGGTTAAGCACATGGCATTGCGCGTTCAGACCACAAGCACCTGGGCACGGATCGACGCACTTCTCATTGATGCAGGCACGATGTGCCGGACAATCGGAATTGAGAGTGCACTCGGGCTGGCAATGCGGTGGTGTACCGTAATACTCGGACAGACAACTGCAGATGGCCTGATCATTAGTCACTCGACATTGGGCATAAGATCCGCAGGGTGAGGGCACACAGGGATCGCGGTAGGGCTGACGTTGCGGCAATGGAGCCGGTATGGGTAGACAACGCACCAAAGCGTTGCCCGTGTGACCGGGTTGACATGAGCAGTGGGCGCGATGATGCAGTGGCTGGCAGATGGCATTGTAGCCACATGCACCGGGACAGGGATCGCGACACTTGAGTTGGATGCAGGCCTTGTCGTGGGGACACTCGGGATTGCTGGTGCATTCGGGACGACAGGCGGGTGGAGTGCCAAAGTAATCGGGCAAACAGCTGCAAACGGCCTGACCTTGCAAGTCCTTGCACTGGGCATTGGGACCGCAAGGCGAGGGTTCACAAGGATTCACGTAGATGGCTGGGAGTGCTGTGGAATGATGGGTGCAAAAGGGTGGTGCAAATAACACATAATAATTTGGTGGGTTAGTGCAAGTTTCACTAGGATTCGGTGGAGGAGCATGCTTACGTTCTGCTTGGCGCAGCTGGCAATAGTGGTACGGATCACCATTGTAGCCTGGATAACAACTGCAGATGGGCACATGATTAACCACCTGACACTGTGCGTTAGCGGCACAGCTACCAGGGCAAGGATCGCGGCAGTGTTGATTGAGGCACGCCAAGTGGCTGGAACAGTCGGAATTGAGGACACACTCGGGACGACATCCCTCGTAGGGATTGCCATAGTAATCGGGCAGACATTGGCAAGAGCCAACGTTTCCTTGTTGCCGACAGACGGCATTGCTGCCACAAGGACTCGGCACACAAGGATTGAGCTGATCTCGCTCGAGCACGGGTCGAGGATAGCAACGTGTGAAGGGATCTCCAATGTAGTCCGCAATGCAGACGCATGACGGCACATGGCTGACCACCTGGCAGGTGGCTGCCTCGCCGCAGACACCAGGACAAGGATCGCGACACTTTTGCTGCAGGCAGGCTAACTGATTGGGACACTCTGCCGAGGTCACACACTCGGGACGACAGTGTGGCGGTGTTCCGATGTAATCCTCGAAACATTTGCACTGTGCGTTGCTTCCATCCGGCGAGGGCGTGCACTGGGCATTAGCGCCGCACGGTGATGGCTGGCAGGGATTGACAGGTTCCTGTCGGATGAGCGGTGGTGGCGGCAGATGTTGGCAAAGGGCAAAGGCGTTGCCCGTGTATCCGGAGGGGCAGCTACAGTGTGGCAGGTGTCGGATAACCTGGCAGAGTGCTTGCTGTCCGCAAGCACCAGGACATGGATCACGGCAGTGTTGATTCAAGCAGGCCAAGTGTGGCGCACAGTCCGAGTTGATGGTGCACTCGGGTCGGCATTGTGGCGGTGTTCCATAATAGCCGGGGAGACAAGAGCAGACGGCCTGCTCATTGGCCACACGACACTGGGCGTTATTGCCACAAGGCGATGGTAGACAGGGATTGATGGGCACGACAGGATCAGCTAAATTACGTGAAGGGAAGTTCGATAGGTTAGACGCGAAACTAATTGACTCGGGAGTGGGTAAAAACCTACGTTGAACGAGGGCACACTGGACAAAGGCGTTGCCGGAGGTACCGACGGGACAATGGCACATGGGCACATGTTGACGCACTTCACAGATGGCACCAACGCCACATGCGCCGACACAAGGATCAATGCACTTGCTGCGCTGGCATGCGCGGTCGCGGGCACAATCGGTGTTCAGGACACATTCGGGGCGGCAGCCCACATAGGGATTGCCGTGGAATTCGGGTAGGCAACTGCATTGTCCATTTTTGCAGATGGAATTGGAGCCGCAAGGCGATGGATTGCAGGCATCGTGTGGTGCTGGTGGGTCACGCTTGATTGGTATCGGTGTACAACTATCGAAGGGATTGCCTTGATAGCCGACGAGACAGCTACAAATCGGTGTATGATTGATGACGCTGCACTGAGTCGAGATGCCACACGAGCCGGGGCAAGGATCGCGACACTTTTCATTGAAGCAGGCCAAATGGGACGCGCAATCCGAGTTGATTACGCACTCTGGCTGGCAGTTGGGTGGGGCGCCATAGTAACCCGGCTGGCAAGTGCAGACTGCTTGACCATTCTGGGCGTGGCACTGGCCATAGGCACCGCAGGGCGACGGCACGCAGGGATCGCGATAGGTGTCCTTGGGATAATCGTAGGTGATGGCGGGTGCTGAAAATGTGATTTTGAAGTAAGAACCACTGTCAAACGGAAATTGGGGATGAGCAAGCGTCTTACGGATGGTGCGACAACCGCTGAAGGCGTCGCCCGTGAAGCCGGGCAAGCAACTGCAGTGAGGACTGTGGTTGATTGCGCGACATGCGGCATTTTGACCGCAAACGCCGGGACAGGGATCAACGCAGTGATGGTTGCTGCACGCCTTATCCAAGGTACACTCGCTGGAGATGGTGCATTCGGGTCGACACGCAGGTGGAACGCCCACAAAGTCGGGGAGGCAGCTGCAGGTTGCTTGTTGATTTGCCTCGCGGCACTGGGAATTGGGACCACAAGGCGATGGCTGGCAGGGATGTAGTGGCGCAAGTTCACGGATAGCTATTGATGATACAGACGTCGTATAAGGGTCTAGACTTGTGGCTATGATGGACTTACGTTCGCGCTGGACAGTGCAGTAGGTGTAGGGATTACCCTCGTAGCCATTGATGCAGTTGCATTGCGGCAAATGGTCGCGAACGTGGCAAATGGCATTGGTGCCACAGGCACTGGGACAGGGATCGCGACAGTGTTGATTGAAGCACGCCAAGTGGCTGGGACAGTCGGAGTTGAGGACACACTCGGGACGACAGCCCTCGTAAGGATTGCCATAGAAGTCGGCCAGACAGCGACAGGCGCCAGCTTCACCCTGTTCATTGCAGATGGCATTTGGGCCGCAAGGACTGGGGACACATGGTGACACTGGTTCAGGTACATCGTGGATCACTTGACAGCCGACGAAGGGATTGCCAGCGTGACCATTGGCACAGACGCACATGGGCGTATGATTTATCACGTAGCACTCAGCATTGGTGCCGCAGACTCCTGGACAGGGATTGCGGCACTTTTGATTCAAGCAGGCTAGATTTGTAGGACAATCGCCGTTGCTCACGCATTCTGGTCGACAATTTGGCGGTGTTCCGATAAAGTCGGGCAAACAACTGCATTGGGCATTATTGCCTACATTGCGGCATTCGGAGTTGGCGCCGCACGGCGAAGGCTGGCAGGGATCAACCGGATCTGGTTGCACAATTGGTGGTGGTGGTTGTGGATAGCAGGCAAGGAAAGGATTTCCAGTGTACGAGCTAACGCAGCGACAGTTCGGACTGTGGTTCACCACTCGGCACTCGGCATTCAAGCCACAGGCGCCAGGACAAGGATCCCGACAATGTTGCTGCAGACAGGCCAGGTGCAGTGGACACTCAACATTGCTGTTGCACTCGGGTCGACACGAAGGTGGCACTCCAATAAATTGGGGCAGACAAGAGCAGACTGCTTGTCCATTGATCGGGCGGCACTGAGCGTTGGGTCCACAAGGCGATGGCTGGCAGGGATCGGCGACAACACGCGGCGGAGGTGGCGGCAATGGCACGCACTGGGCAAAGGCATTGCCCGTCATGCCAGCAGGACAGTGGCACATGGCCACGTGGTTGTGCACCTCACAGATGGCATTGGAGCCGCATGTGCCCGGGCAGGGATCAATGCACTTCTGACGCACGCAGGCCAGGCTGTAGGCGCACTCTGTGCTCAAGATGCACTCGGGGCGACAGCCAATCACTGGATTACCATGGTAATCAGGCAGACAACTGCACTGGCCATCCCTGCAGATGGCATTCGCGCCACACGGTACACGCAGGCAAGGATCTGCGTCCTCTATAATGGCAACTGGCGCTGGGGCTTGACAAGAGGCAAATGGATTTCCGGTCAGACCAGGAGCACACTGACACGTCGGCGTATGGTTGATGACCAGGCATTGAGCATTGAAGCCACAGGCACCTGGACAAGGATCACGGCAACGCTGCTGTTGGCAGGCCAAGTGGGCGGCACAATCAGCATTGATGGTGCACTCGGGACGGCAATTTGGTGGGTTGCCAAAGTAGTTGGCTTGACACGAGCACACAGCTGTGCCCTGGTTGTCGCGACACTCGGCGTACTGTCCGCAAGGCGAGGGAACACATGGATTCTGATAAACGTCCTGGGTAGGTGGAGGGGCTGTAAACGCAAAGGTATGATGGGGATAGGTTGAATATTCAACTCAAAGCTGAAAACTCAAAGGTCTTACGTGGCACGGGATAGCAGCGGCTGAAGGCATCGCCTTGATATCCGCTCAAACAACTGCAAATGGGTGCATGATGATGGACCCGGCACTCGGCATTGGAGCCACAAACACCGGGACAGGGATCGCGGCACTTTTGATTCATGCACGCCTTGTCATGGGCGCACTCGGCGCTCGTAACACATTCGGGTCGACAATTGGGCGGGGCACCAACATATTCGGGCTGGCAGGTGCAGATGGCCTGCTCATTGAGTTGCTTGCACTGCGAGTTGGGGCCACAGGGTGAGGGTTGACAGGGATTTACATATTCCTTGAGAATGGCTAAAGCACAAGACGGATCCGATAAGGATTGATTGAAATAGAAACCGCTGCTGATAATAAACTTACGTTTTTCGGGCAATTGGCAATACCTATAAGGATCGCCTGAGAAGCCATTCAAGCAATGGCAAGTGGGCAGATGATTAAAGACCCTACAGGCCGCATTGAGCCCACACACACCAGGGCAGGGATCGCGGCACTTGAGTTGTTGACATGATTTGTCCGCCGGGCAGTCGCTGTCTGAAATGCACTCAGGACGACATGCTTCGTAGGGATTGCCGTAATATTCGGGCAGACACTGACAGGAGCCGGCGTTGCCCTCTTGGCGGCACACTGCATTGGCTCCACAGGGATTGGGCTGGCAGGGTTGTGTAGGTTCTTCCTGTCGTATAATCGGCGTCTGGTGGCAGTTGCTAAATGGATCTCCCGTGTAGCCAGCTGTGCAATAGCACATAGCCACATGACTGAGCACATGGCAGATGGCATTAGCGCCGCAGGCACCTGGACAGGGATCCACACACTTTTGCCTCACGCAAGCCTTGTCAAAGCTACACTCGGAGTTTGTGACACATTCTGGTCGACAGTTGGGAGGTGTTCCAATATAACTGGCCAAACAGCTGCATTGTGCCTGATCTCCGATGGCACGACATTCGGCGTAGGGGCCACAGGGCGATGGTTGGCAGGGCTGCTTCTTGACGACGACAGCGCGTTGCGGTGGCTCCGGCTGGCAGCCCAAGAACGGATTTCCAATGTGTCGTGGTGGGCAGCTGCAGATGGGCGCATGATTGACCACATGGCACTGGGCATTGAAGCCACAGGTGCCCGGGCAAGGATCGATGCAGTGTTGCGCTTGACACGCCAGTCGTGGCAGACAATCCGAGTTGCGTGTGCATTCCGGACGACAACTTGGCGGCGTACCCACATAATCCTCCAGACACGTGCAGACGGCATTCTCATTGAGCACGCGACATCTACTATTCGGGCCACAGGGCGACGGTGCACAAGGATTGATGGGCGGAGAGTATTGCACCAATGGGGTTTCGCACTGGATAAAGGCATTGCCCGTCATTCCGGCGGGACAACGGCACATGGCAATGTGATTGAGGACATCGCATATGGCATTTGGGGCACAGGTGCCCATACATGGATCCACACACTTGTGTTGCACACAAGCGCGATTCCTGGCGCAGTCTGCGTTGAGCACACACTCGGGTCGGCAACCAACATAAGGATCTCCTTGATATTCGGGTAGGCAGCTGCATTGACCCTTGTGGCACTGGGCATTGGATCCACAGGGCGAGGGATTGCAAGGATCGTCGTTCACAATGGGTATGGGTTCGGCTAGGGGCAAAGATGCCAAAAGAATTGAAAAATTTGCTGTCTCCGGTTGGGTGTTTAAAGGCTTACGTGGAGCTGGCTGACAGGCAGTGAATGGATCACCGACATAACCGACAGGACACTGGCAGCTGGGCACGTGATTCCTCACAGTGCACTGGGCATTGTAGGCACAGGAACCGGGACAGGGGTCCACACAACGCTGATTAATACACGCCAGGCTGGGCAGACACTCGGTGCTGGTGGTGCATTCAGGTCGGCAGCTCGGTGGGGCACCAAAGTAGCCCGTGAGACAGGTGCACACGGCCTGACCACGCAAGTTCTGGCACTGGGCATTGGCACCGCACGGCGAGGGACGGCAGGGATCACGCTCAGGCTCCACAAGAAGCGGCACGGGTGGGGGAGGTATGGGATAACAACGCGAGAATGGATCTCCGGTGTAACCTGATTGGCAGGCGCACAAAGGTACATGATTGCCAACATGGCAGAGCGCATTGCTGCCACAGGCGCCAGGGCAAGGATCTATGCACTTGTGTCGCACACAGGCCTTGTCAAAGCTACACTCCGAGGAGAGGACACACTCGGGTCGACAGCCCGGAGGCTGTCCCACGTATTCGGGTAAACACGAGCAGACGGCCTGCTCGTTGAGTTCCTTGCACTGTGAGTTGGGGCCACAGGGTGACGGCTGACAGGGATTAACATACACGCGATTGGCTGTAAAGTTGAAGGGAAGGCAAGGGTTCAGGTACGATTCCAAGAGACTTCGTCATGAGTTGGGCTTACGTTTCTCTTCACGCTTGCAGGAAACGTAGGGATCGCCTACATAGTTGTTCAGACAGTTGCAGGTGGGCAAATGATTGCGTACATAGCACTCGGCGTTGTGGCCGCAGCTGCCGGGGCAGGGATCACGGCACTTTTGATTGATGCACGCCCGATTTGATGGACAGTCGGAGTCAAGCACACATTCGGGGCGACAGGCATCGTAGGGATTACCAAAGTATTCGGGCAGACACTGGCAGGAGCCAACACCGCGATGTTCACGGCACACGGCATACAAACCGCAAGGATTTGGATTGCAGGGCTGAATAATCTCCGGGGGATCACGTCGAATGGGAGAGCAGAGAACAAAGGGATCTCCACTATAGCCGGGTTGGCAGAAGCACATGGCGCTGTGGCTAAGCACGCGACACTCGGCGCCGTTGCCACAGAGACCTGGACAGGGATCCTGGCAGCGATTGTTGATGCACGTCCTTGTTGAGGCACAATCCGAGTTGGACACGCACTCCGGTCGGCAGTTGGGCGGTGTTCCAAAGAAGTTCTGAAGACATGAACAGGATGGCGTATCGCCGTTGCGACGGCATTCACTGTTCGGACCGCAGGGCGAAGGTTGACACGGATCTTGAGGTGCATTAACTCGCAAGGGTTCGACTATAGTTGATACAACGGAGTCAGTTGGATGGTTTAAAACTGCAGGGTTCCCGGCAAACTTACTTATAGCGTGACACTGGATGAAAGGATTGCCGGTATAGCCGGGGCGACAGCTACAGAAGGGACTATGGCTGACTGCTCGGCAGTCGGCATAGGAACTACAAGCGCCGGGACAGGGATCGACACAACGTTGGTTTTGGCAAGCGCGACTTGGGTCACAGTCATAATTGGTCGTGCACTCGGGTCGACAGGAGGGTGGCACGCCATAATAATTGGGCAGGCAGCTGCAAATAGCTTGACCCTGACGCTCTCGACACTCGGCATTCGCGCCACACGGTGATGGCTGGCAAGGATTTTGATACACTTCAACTAAAGATGAAAGTTGGGTCAGGATTAGAAAAGGGAATAGGAGTATAATGCGGGAAACCTACTTTGAACAGGGCTACAATGCACAAATGCGTTGCCTGTCATGCCCGCGGGGCAATGGCATATGGCAATGTGGTTGACCACCTCGCAGATGGCGCTGTTGCCACAGGTGCCCGGACAGGGATCCACACACTTTTGCTGAGCGCACGCGCGATTGCGTGGACACTCTGCGCTCAATACACACTCGGGACGGCAGGCGACATAGGGATCGCCTTGGTATTCAGCAATGCATTTGCATTGTCCTTGGCCCGAACAGACGGCGTTGCTGCCACATGGACTTGGGTTGCAAGGATCTCTAGGTTCCTCATACTCAGGTGGTGCTATACGAAGGGTGGAGGGAATTGAGTTACTCAGAGTTCCACGGCTTTTCATATTCGGTTTCTTACGCGGTGCTGGTTGGCAGGCCACAAATGCGTCGCCCACAAAACCATGCAGGCAAACACAGTTGGGCGTATGATTGAGAACACGGCATTCGGTGTGTTGACCACAAGCGCCGGCGCAGGGATCTCGACACCTCTCATTGATGCAGGCCAAGTGGCTGGCACAGTCGGCATTTATGGTACACTCTGGTCTACAATGCGGTGGTGTACCGTAGTAGTTGGGCTGACAGGCACAAATGGCCTGATTCTGTTGATTGCGACACGTGGCATAAAGTCCACAGGGTGAAGGTACACAGGGATCTCGATAGATTTCCACACCTCTAATTGGTGGTTGTGCTAACATTTCATCAAAAATAATATTAATGTCACTCTTTTCAAAGAGAACACTTGTGTGGCTTACGTGTTGGTCGGGGCAGGCAGCGCACGAAGGGATCACCGATCAGATTGGGGGGACACATGCAAATAGGACTGTGATTGCGCACCACACATTGCGCACCCTGACCACAAACACCGGGACAGGGATCAACGCATTTGCGATTGATGCATGCCCGGGTCGTGGAACACTCGGCGCTGGATGTGCACTCGGGTCGACAGTTGGGTGGTACACCCATGAAATCGGGAAGACAAGAGCAAACGCCTTGACCTTGCACCTCCCGACACTGAGAATTCGAGCCACAGGGTGAGGGCGAGCAGGGATTCACATATTCGTGGACAATTGCTAGTGTTAGGGATTAGATAAATGTACACTCCGAATTAGTAACTACTTTCAAGTCTACACAAATTGGGTTAGACAATTTCTACTAATGATAATCGGAACTAGCTTACGTTCTGGCGGCTGGTTACAGTATCTATAAGGATCTCCGATATATCCCGCGAAGCAGGAACACATGGGCGTATGGTTGACAACATTGCATTCGGCGTTTTGTCCACAACTGCCAGGGCAGGGATCGCGACACTTTTGTTGGTGGCAAGCACGATTCGATGGGCAGTCCGAATTCAAGATACACTCCGGCCGGCAACCCTCGTAGGGATTACCAAAGTACTCTGGTAGGCACTGACAAGCACCGGCTTCACCTCGTTGTATGCACTCGGCATTTGCTCCGCACGGTGATGGATGACAAGGATTAACGATTTCCACATCGTGCTCAATGGGCTGACATTGGGTGAATGGATCTCCAGTGAGCCCTGGATCGCATACGCACAAGGCTGTGTGGGAAACAACGCGACAAATGGCATTGACGCCACACAAACCAGGGCAAGGATCGCCACATTTCTGATTGATACATGCACGATTCGATGGACATTCCGAGTTGGAGACGCATTCCGGCTTGCAGTACGGTGGCGAGCCCACAAAGTCCGGCAAACAAGTGCAAGAGGCGGTTTCGCCAGTGGAGCGGCACTCAGCGTTGGCACCACACGGCGATGGGCGGCAAGGATCCTGAGGCTCAATCACCCTTTGAGGTGGTTCGATGATCAGCTGGCAGCCAACGAAGGGATTTCCCGTGTAGTGCGGCAGGCAGGTGCAGAAGGGATTGTGATTAACCACGCTACACTGGGCACTGCGACCGCAGGATCCAGGACAGGGATCAACGCACTTTTGGTTCACGCATGCCAGCTGCGACGGGCATTCCGAATTGCTGGTGCACTCGGGACGACAAAGCGGAGGGGTGCCAAGGTAACCTGGCACGCATGAGCACACAGACTGTTCGTTGGCCACGCGACATTGTGAGTTGGGTCCACAGGGCGAGGGCTGACAGGGCTGTACCACAACGGGTGCTGGAAGTTGAATGGCATTTGCTGGAGAATTCGTTGAAAGAGGACGCACTAGTTGAGGATATTTACGTGGTACAGGTTGGCACTGTAGGAAAGCGTTGCCAGCGAATCCTTCGGGACATGTGCACATTGGCACGTGATTGATCACATTGCATAGAGCATTTGGTGCACATGTGCCTGGGCAGGGATCGAAGCACTTATGGCGCGCACAGGCTCGATCTCTAGGGCAATCCGAGCTGCTGAGACATTCAGGGCGACAGCCGCTGTAAGGATCTCCTTGATATTCGGGCAGACAACTGCAGACTCCTGCATTGCATATGGCATTCGCACCACAAGGCGAGGGATTGCAAGGATCGTCCGCTTCCACAGCTAAAGAGTAAATTCTTGGAGTAGTGACAAAAGATTGGTCCGAGGTTGGTGGCTTACGTTTCGGTGGAGGCTCAGGCTGGCAGTGACTGAAGGGATCGCCAGTGTAGCCGGCGGGGCAAGTACAGCTGGGCGTGTGGTTGAGAACATTGCAAATGGCACCAAAGCCGCATGAGCCAGGGCAGGGATCGCGACACTTTTCATTGATGCACGCCTGACTGCTGGGACAGTCTGAGTTGATGCGACATTCGGGACGGCAGTTAGGAGGCACGCCCAAATAATTGGCGAGGCAACTGCATGAGGGTGCTTCACCCTGGGGTCGGCACTCGGCATATGGACCACATGGCGAGGGCACACATGGATCTATCTGCTGTTTCTGTACAATGATTGCTGGTGGCGCCGCTATTGAAGATTTAGGAACGTTTAATATAAACCCAGACAGACTTATCGGGGAGTATCACTTACGGGGTATGGGCAGGCAGCGATAAAAGGCATCGCCTGTGAAACCAGCGCGACACGAGCATATGGGACTGTGATTGACAACCCGACACAGAGCCTGGTCACCACAAGTTCCTGGACAAGGATCGATACACTTCTTATTCATACAGGCCTTATCAGCCGAGCACTCCGAAGAGATGGTACACTCCGGCCTACAGGCTGGAGGCGCACCAATGTATTCGGGCAAGCAAGAGCAGACGGCCTGCTCGTTGATTTCTTTGCATTGGGAGTTGGGGCCACAAGGCGAAGGCTGGCAGGGATTCACATATTGCTTAATGGCTATATGGGAAAAATCAAATATTGTACTCGAGGTTATATTTTCCATTAAAATCCAATCCTTACGTTCACGTTCGATTTGACACGAGCGGTATGGATCACCACTATATCCTGTGAGGCAGCTGCAGCTGGGCACATGATTGAGGACATTGCAAATGGCATTCACACCACACGAGCCTGGGCAAGGATCTTGGCATTTCTGCTGCTGGCATGCACGGTTCGAGGGACAGTCGGAGTCGAGTACGCACTCGGGACGACAGCCTTCGTATGGATTTCCGAAGTAGCCCTCTAGACACTGACAAGAACCTGCATCCTGACGCGACGTGCAACGTGCGTTGGCGCCACAAGGACTGGGATTGCAGGGATCTACTTGATTGAATTGCTGGATGCGTTTCTCCACGCACTGTTGGAATGGATCACCCTCCATGCCTTCGGGACAGTAACAGCTGGGCGTATGCGAAAGCACACGACACACAGCTGACTGGCCGCACAGTCCAGGACATGGATCTCGACATTTTTGTTGAATGCAAGCCTGCTGCGTAGGGCACTCCGAGCTGGTCACACACTCTGGTCGGCAGTTGGGAGGTACGCCTCTGTAGTCCGGCAAACAGGTGCAGGAAGGTGTCTCGTTGATCTCACGACATTCGGCGTAAGGTCCGCAGGGCGACGGTTGACAGGCTTGACGTGGTGGAGGCGTTGGTGGTTCAATAATCGGTTGACAGCTGACGAAAGGATTGCCCGTATGGCGATCCAGACAGCGGCAGAATGGACTGTGATTTGTCACATGGCATTGGGCGTTGCGGCCGCAGACGCCTGGACAAGGATCTCCACACTTCTGATTTAGACACGCCAGATTCAGAGGACACTCCGAGTTGGATGTGCACTCTGGACGGCAGAAGGGCGGGCTGCCAATGAAGGGTGTGATGCAGGAGCAGATAGCCTGTTGATTGGCAACGCGACACTGCGAGTTGGGACCGCATGGTGATGGTTGGCAAGGATTCTGCTCGACGTCGATCTCTGCGAAAGGTCGACGAATAGGGGAGTTGGAGAAGTAATATGAGAAGCTAGTTGATTGTTGCTTACTTTGGACTTGGCTGCACTGGACAAACGCGTTGCCGTGCATGCCTTCGGGACAGCGGCAGTTGGGTATGTGGTTAAACACTTCGCATATGGCATTTGAGGCACAAGTTCCGGGACAGGGATCCACACACTTGTGATTCACACACGCCCGATTGCGGGCACAATCTGTGTGCAGAACACACTCTGGCCTACAGCTGACGAAGGGATCACCCTGGTAGTCGGGTATACAGGAGCATTGTCCGTCGCGACAGACGGCATTGGAACCACACGGCGATGGATTGCAGGGATCCTGAGGTTCTGGCGGTGCTTTAACTGATAGACAAAGTGAGTTCAAACCTATTCTCAATGATGTAAAAGGAGAGCTCTTACTTCTTTGTGGTGGTTCGGGATTGCAGTTTATGAACGGATCTCCGATATAGCCTACAAGGCAACTGCAGATGGGCGTGTGATTAATCACATTGCATTGCGTATTGATGCCGCAGGAGCCGGGGCAAGGATCGCGACACTTTTCATTGATGCACGCATGATGGCTTGGACACTCGGCATTGATGGAGCACTCAGGACGGCAGGCGGGTGGAGTGCCCAGATAGTTGGGCAGACAAGAGCATGAGGAAACCCCGCGAATGTCGCGACATTGAGAGTTGGGGCCACAAGGTGACGGTACACAAGGATCAACAGATTCGCGTTCAATGGTAATAACAGGTGGTGCTAAAATACAGCAACTTTTAGGAAGAGCACTTGAGAAACTAGTAATTGGCTTACGAGGAATACGATGGCAACGCGTGAAGGCATCACCAGTAAAGCCATTCATACAGGTGCAGATGGGGCTATGATTGCGCACTCGACATTCGGCCTGTTGGCCACAAACACCGGGACAGGGATCGACGCATTTGCGATTCATGCAAGCCTTGTCAGCGGCGCACTCAGAGCTGCTGGTGCACTCGGGTCGACATGCGGGTGGTTGACCTATAAACTCGGCAAGACAGGTGCAGACCGCTTGCTCGTTAACCTCACGGCAACGAGAATTGGGTCCACAGGGCGACGGTTGACAAGGATTCACATAGATCGGTTCCGCTGAGAACAAAATGATAAGGTAACGACGGTTTCCAGAGCAGTGAAAATGGGAGGTAGTTTAAGGCTTACGTGGGGCATTTTCGATGATGCGGCAAGACGTATAAGGATCTCCAAAGTAGCCATTGAAACAGTTGCAGGTGGCCAGGTGATTGATGACTTGACACTCGGCGTTCTGGCCACATGTGCCCGGGCAAGGATCGCGACACTTTTGCTGTTGACACTCTCGGTTCGATGGACAGTCCGAGTTGACGACACATTCAGGTCGGCAGCCCTCGTAGGGATTGCCAAAGTGTTCGGGCAGACACTGACAGGAGCCAGCATCACCACGTTCTTCACACTTGGCATTGATGCCGCATGGACTGGGATTGCAGGGCCGCAGCACCTCAATGGGTTCATCTCGGATAGCATTGCATTGAGCAAAAGGATCTCCAGTGAAGCCGCTATCACAGAGGCACATTGGCGTGTGACTGAAGACGCGGCAGTTGGCATTTAGACCGCAGAGTCCTGGACATGGATCCACACATTTCTGATTGATACAGGCCAAGCTGGTGGCACACTCGGAGCTTGACAAGCATTCCGGTCGACAATTAGGAGGTGGACCCAAGAAATCAGGCAAACAGGAACAGGATGGTGAGTCACCCGAGACGCGACACTCGGAATTGGGGCCGCATGGTGAGGGTTGGCAGGGATTCTCGACACGAATGGGCGCGACTGCAAAGAATTTAGGTTGTAGCGTCGATGGATGACTAAAAGAGATCGGGTGCTTACTGAGCTGTTCGCAGCGAACGAAGGGATTTCCAGACATGCCCGCAGGGCAACTGCAGAACGGGGCGTGGTTGGCCACTTGGCAGAGGGCTTTAAAGCCACAGGTGCCAGGACACGGATCGCGACACTTCATATTCTGGCAAGCCTGATTGGCAGCACAATCCGAGTTGGTCACACACTCGGGGCGACATTGCGGCGGACTTCCAACATAGTCCTGCAGGCAGGAGCAAACCGCTGTCTGTTGCACCACACGGCACTGGCTGTTAGGGCCACAAGGCGTTGGCTGGCAAGGATTTTGAGGTGGCGGTGCCGCTACAGGGTGGCATTCAAAGAAAGCATTGCCTGACATTTGATCGGGACAGCGACAGATGGGCACATGATTGTTCACCTCACACAAGGCGTTAACACCACAGGTACCGGGACAAGGATCGATGCACTTGTTGCGCACACAGGCGCGATTTAGAGCACAGTCTGTGTTGAGCACACATTCGGGACGGCAACCCACAAACGGATCGCCTTGGTACTCTGCAATGCAAGTGCATTGACCGTCCCGACACTGGGCATTTGCGCCACAGGGCGAGGGATCACAAGGATCATCCTTAGCTGGGGGTGAGGTTGCTGCAAAAGTTTCGAAGAAGAGTAAACACCGATAGTTTGGCTGACTGCTGACTAAACACCTACGTGCTGGTGGTTTGGGATTGCAGTAGGTGAAGGGATTGCCAATATAACCCTCTATGCAGGCACAGAGCGGAGTGTGATTGATGACGCTGCACTGGGCATTCATGCCGCAGGCGCCTGGGCAGGGATCGCGACACTTCTGATTGATGCACGCCTCGTGACTGGGACACTCCGAGTTGATGGTACACTCTGGACGACAGTTGGGCGCTTGTCCGATGAACGTGTCCAGGCACGAACAGGCGGACAATCCGTTGATGTTGCGGCACTCCGAATGTGGTCCACACGGTGTGGGGACACAGGGATCACGTATAGGTTCCAGTTTCGTTTCGATGGGCGGTGCTGCTTAAATCCAGATGACAATTGGGTAAAGTGAACAATTGGCGGAACAGGGAAAACAAACAACTGCTTACGTGGTATGGGATAGCAACGGGTGAAGGCGTCGCCAGTGAAGCCGGAGATGCAACTGCAAATCGGACTGTGGTTGCGTACACGGCAAATGGCATTGCTGCCACATGTGTTAGCCGCGCAGGGATCGACACACTTCTGATTGAGGCACGCCTTGTCGGCGGCACACTCCGAAGAGATGGTGCACTCGGGTCGGCAGGCGGGGGGTTGACCTATGAACAGGGGCAGACAAGAGCAAACTGCCTGTTTGTTGACGACGCGACACTGCGAGTTGGGGCCACAAGGCGTTGGTTCGCAGGGATTCGAGTACTTCACAGTTATGGCTGAATAGGAGGACGCGATTAAGACTTGACTTGACTAAAGACGTTAAGGGATAGGGAGCTTACGTTCAGCTGGCCGGGTGCAAAGACGATACGGATCACCTATGTAGCCAGGCAGGCAATTGCAGGAGGGCAAATGGTTGACCACCTGACAATTTGCATTCTGGCCGCAGGTGCCCGGGCAGGGATCCTGGCATTTCTGTTGCTGGCACGCGCGGTTCGAGGGGCAGTCAGAGTCGAGAACGCACTCGGGTCGGCAACCGTCGTAGGGATTGCCAAAGTATTCGGGCAGACATTGGCAGGAACCAGCTTCATCGCGTTCCCTGCAAATGGCGTTTGATCCACACGGACTTGGGTTGCAAGGCGTGCGTATCTCGATGACTCGCTCGATCTCTGGGCTGCACTGTGTGAATGGATCTCCGGTATAACCCTGCTGGCAGAGACATTGCACGGCATGGCTGACAACGCGACATTCGGCATTCAAGCCACAGCGACCCGGACATGGATCGGCGCACTTCTGGTTGATGCAAGCCAGTTGGCTGCTGCAGTCGGAGCTGGTGACGCACTCGGGTCGGCAATTAGGCGGGCGTCCAATGTAGGTTTCGAGACAGGAACAGGCTGGCGCTTCGCCGATGGCCCGACACTGTGAATAAGGTCCACAGGGTGAGGGACGGCACGGATCTTTTGGTGCTGACTCCACAATAGGTTCAACTGCGAAATTGGTGGGATTGTAGACTGATCTTTCGAGAAAGAGTATTTGCTTACTTTGTGGTTGGCAACGTATGAAGGGATTGCCTGTGAAACGGGCGGGGCATGTACAGAAGGGACTATGATTGACTACAGCGCAATTGGCGCCTACGCCACATGTACCAGGACATGGGTCACCGCAACGTTGATTGAGGCACGCCTGTGTGGGAGCACACTCGGCATTTGAGGTGCACTCAGGTCTGCAGGTTGGCGGTGCCCCAATGAAGCTGGGTAGGCAAGAGCAGACGGCTTGCTGATTGACTTCGCGGCATTGCGAGTTGGGGCCGCACGGCGATGGCTGGCAAGGATTTGTGGCAACGATCTCTGCAGAAGGATTATGTAGATTAAATAAAGTGAACGGCAACAGGGTACAATAGAACGTACTCGGCACTGGGGAGCAGCGAATAAAGGCACTACCGGCTGTACCATCTGGGCATCTGCACATGGGTATGTGATTGATGACATCACAGATGGCATTCTCACCGCAAGTGCCCGGGCATGGATTGATGCATTTGCTGCGAGAGCAGCCCTTGTCACGCGGACAATCCGAGTTGAGTACGCACTCCGGACGACAACCGGAGTAGGGATCGCCATGGAACTCAGGCAGACAGCTGCAGACACCATCATTGCACTGGGCATTGGGTCCACAAGGCGATGGTTGACAACGATCCACGTATTCAACTAGATATCGTTAAGCGATTAGAGCACGGACTTACAATATATTCTAATGGGAGCAACTCACTTTGGTCAGGCTCTGGCGGTGCCAGGCGACAACTGCTAAACGGATCACCCGTGTAGCCTGTGGGACAGGTGCAAATGGGCGTATGATTAACGACATTACACTCGGCGGCAAAGCCACATGAGCCAGGACAAGGATCAACACACTTTCTGCGTATGCAGGCCATGCTTGAGGCGCACTCAGCGCTGATGGTACACTCGGGACGGCAGTTCGGCGGTGCGCCAATGTATTCCGGTAGACAGGTGCAGGATGGCACTCCCTGGTTATTGCGACACTGGCTATTGAGCCCACAAGGTGTGGGCACACAAGGGTCGCGTTGAATTTGCGGAACAGACGGTGCGGGTGCTGAGTTGGGAAGAAATTGGGGAGTTTTACTTGGAGGCATCTATTTCCTAGAGTGGGTTAGGTTCAGTTGGGACGTTCGCTTACGTGGCAGGACATAGCAACGGGTGAATGCATCGCCCGTGAAGCCGCGACGGCACTGACAGAGTGGACTGTGATTGCGCACACGACACTCGGCATTGATGCCACATGTGCCTGGACAAGGATCCTGGCAGCGCTGGCTAATGCATGCCTGATCACTGGGACACTCTGTGCTAAGGACACACTCGGGTCGGCAGTTGGGTGGCAATCCGATGTAGAGCTCAAGGCATGAGCAAACCGCTTGGTCATTAAGTTCGCGGCACTGGGAGTTGGGACCACAAGGCGACGGTCGACAGGGTTCGGTGGGTGCTTTGAGAGCTGGTGCTGCAAAGGGTATCGTGTAGTTGAACTGCAGCTGTTGGGCTGACAAATGGGTCTTACGTTGCGATGGTTCCACGTGGCAGTAGCGATACGGATCGCCGGTGTATCCGACGCGACAGTTGCATGTGGGCAGATGATTGGTCACGCGGCACTCGGCATTAGTGCCACAGGTGCCGGGGCAAGGATTGCGACACTTTTGCTGCTGGCAAGCTTTGTTCGTCGGGCAGTCTGAGCTGCGTACGCATTCGGGACGGCAGGATTGGTAGGGGTCACCGAAGTAATCGGGCAGACACTGACAGGAACCGATGTCGCCCTGCTCGCGGCAAACGGCATTCGATCCGCAGGGATTCGGTTCACAGGGCGTGATGTGTTCAGTGATTATCCTCTCTGTTTGCGGCAATGCGCGGGTTTAGACGGGGAGAAATAGAGTGTTGGAGAAAGGCAGAGATTTTAATAACGTTTCTTGAGTTTTACGGGTTTAGTACAAACCGAAAACTTGCTTTGTTTAATTGCATTTGCGTGTGTTGATTATTCCAATTTGGGTTTGATTTGGCGGTGGGATTAGAGCACGGATTAAGTGTTGTAAATCCAATTAATAAATTTAGTTTGTTTGTCACATTGTTGTTTAGTGTTATTAAACGCAGTGCAATGTTTGCAGTGTTGTTGCGGTTGTGCTGATTGAGTTTTGCAGCGTGCGTAGTGTTGTTGTGTAATTGTTGTGTGCAGTGTTGCATAACGTAACAAGCGCATCGTTACGTTACACATTACGTGACGTAATTAAAACAAATTTGTACGTGGCGTCTCTTTTATCAATCGATTTATTGCAGTTTTGTTTAGTTGTTTTATTATAATTGATTATGGTTTTTGGTTCTACAGAGTTACAATTGTCTTAGTAGTATATTAACTAATGGCTAACTAATTAATAAGCGCTGTTTAGTTTTTGGTAATTGTTGACTAGTATGTTGATGATTGATAATCCTTTTTTTTTTTTTTTTTGCGGCGAACCGTTGTTACAAATACGAGGCAAAATTTTGGTTTGGGTCGACGACAACAAGGCAGTACTCAATTTTGGAGTTTTTTGGGGGTTAGGGTATCGAATTCAGAGGTTAGGCAGAGTTCAATTGGGGTCATTGATCAAGTTTTCATATATAAGTAGAAGCATTTCAAGGGTCCACAACAAGTTTCGGTGTATGGTTTTTGGGTCATGGGTCAAATATATTACTTCAAAAAGCGGTAACAAACAATAAGAGTAACAGTAAGGCCAAGGGTTAGGTCATTTCAAGGCGGTTTTGTTGTTTGGGTTTAGCATTTACGAAAAAGGCGTGGCAAGTTTGCATATTGTATATTGAGGCGTTAAAAAGCATATAAAATATTATAATTGTTTAATAACTACGAACTAATTAAAAACTTTGACTATTGCCACACACACGTCACTTCCAGAGACAAGCCACAATTCAGACAACTCGTACAGAATTTGGTGCTCTGAAATTGCATTTCGCTTCAGTGTTGTAAAACGATGGAATGGTTGTGCGTAGATAAAAACACTTTTTATGCAATGCATTGTGCTTGTGCGTGCTATAATCAGAACTTTTAATGCAATTTTAATTTGTGAAAGAAACTCGCTAAATAACTTTGAGCGCATTAGAACGATTTGTGAGGGTGTATTTTGTGTAATTTTTGTTGTGCGAAATACTCGCAACTTATTAAATCAAATGCTTGGCAATTTGCAACACTTAATATATTTACTTTATAAACGACTTTTTTAATTTAAAATAAAGACCTTAATGGATTTAAAATTTATCACCAAAATATTAATCACTTTTTTTTTTATGGATTGAATCTTAAATTGATACAGCCATGCTGATCTGTATCATATCTTACTTCAAGCATTTGAAAAGTTACATTAGTATCATAGGGGTTTGCTTTGCTTCGATCTAATGCGCTTTAGAGGAAAGTGAAACTGATAAATCGATTTGGCCTTTATTTGAGATCAGGGGAATATTAACTGTAAAATAAATAATAATAGTAACAATAAAATTATATCACTAGAGAGATCCAATTGCTTCGATAGAGTGTCCGCGAGTCAGTTTCACTTTCAATTCAAAATTGTCCCTATCAAGGCGTAAACAAATTCGCATTTGTAATCTGTATAGCTTTAATTAAGCGGGTGAACAAGTGAGCGCAGTGTACGAGTGGGGGTGATTGGACCAAAGTCCATTAAAGCGACCAAGAACCAAGCTAGTTTACGCCTTGAGCTAACTAACTGACACACAGTGGGTAAATAAATAGAAAACAGTGTCCTACCTTGTTCACGTTGACAGCCGGTGAATGGATCTCCAGTATAGCCCACATCGCAGGTGCAGATGGGTTGATGATTAGCCACATTACAACGGGCGTTGAAGCCGCAGGCGCCCACACAAGGATCAGCGCACGTCTGTCGTATGCATGCCTTGGTGGGGGCACATTCCGGATTGATGGTGCACTCGGGTCGGCAGTTGGGTGGCGAGCCAATAAACGTGGCCGCACAGGAGCAGGCAGGAGTTCCGTTGAGTTCCTTGCACTCAGAGTTGGGTCCGCAAGGCGAAGGCGTGCAAGGATGCTCGGGTTGTGAAGGCTCTGGCTTGCGTTCCTCTTGATAGCAGCGTGTGAATGGATCACCCGTGAAGCCAGTGTTGCATGAACACGATGGATTGTGATTAATCACCTGGCAGCGGGCGAATTGGCCGCAAGCGCCTGGGCACGGATCGACGCACTTCTTCTGAATGCAAGCCGTTTGCAGCGAGCACTCAGAGCTGACAATACACTCGGGTTTGCAGGCGGGCGGTGATCCCAGCATGCCTGGCTGACAGGCGCAGACGGCACCCTGGGCGGACACATGGCACAAGCTGTTGGGTCCACATGGATTCGGCTGGCATGGATCCTTGGGCACGGGCGTCTCTTGACGGCAATGTACGAACGGATCGCCCGTATATCCTTGCTGGCAACTGCAGATTGGTATGTGATTGGATACGTCACACTGGGCGTTCTGACCACAAGTGCCGGGGCAGGGATCGACGCACTTCTTGTTGAGGCAAGCCTTATTTGGTGAGCAGTCGGTGCTCAGTGTGCATTCCGGACGACAACCGGTGTAGGGATCGCCCTGGTAATCGGTCAGGCAACTGCAGATGCCCTCTCGGCACTCGGCATTGGCGCCACATGGCTGCAGAAGGCATGGATCTTCCGGAACGACTGGAGGTGGCGGGGAACGGTCAACAATTTCCACGCATTGGACAAACGGATCTCCAGTGAAGTTGGGGCGACATGTGCAAATGGCCAAATGATTCTGAATGCGACACTCAGAATTGATGCCGCAGGAACCGTCGCAGGGATCGCGACACTTTTCGGCAATGCAAGCACGATCAGAGGCACAGTCGGTGTTGACTACGCATTCGGGACGGCAATTCGGCGGTGCTCCAATGTAGTTGGCCAGACAAGAGCAAGCAGCTTGCTCCCCGCGCACACGGCATTCGGCATAGAGGCCGCAAGGTGACGGTTGGCAGGGATTCAACGGGATGGGGTCCTTTTTGATGGGTACTTCTGGCGCTGGATAGCAGCGTTGGAAGGGATCGCCGGTCATGTCCAGTGGGCAGCTGCAAATTGGATTGTGATTGATCACCTCGCATTTGGCATTATTGCCACAGACGCCGGCACAAGGATTCGCGCAACGGAACTTGTGGCACGCCTTGTTCTGCGGACACTCCGCATTCACTGTGCACTCCGGCTTGCAGTTGGGCGGTGATCCGATGAAGGTCTCCAGGCAGGAGCAGACGGCAAAGCCATCTTCGGAGGCCATACAACGAGAGTTGGGACCGCAACGTGACGGTGCGCAAGGATCGGCAATAGGTCCTGGTGTGACTGGTTCAAAGCGACGACAGTTGGAGAACGGATCGCCAGTATAGCCATCGTTACAGACGCAGTTGGGTACGTGATTGACGGCATAGCACTGGGCATTGGAGCCGCAGATTCCCGGGCAAGGGTCCTGGCACTTGTTTCGTATGCACGCCTTGTCCGTTGGACAGTCGGAGCTGAGCACGCACTCGGGTCGGCAACCCTCGTAAGGATTGCCCTGGTACTCATCGATGCACTTGCAGGCGGCGGCGCCTTTGTGTTCGATGCACTCAGCGTTGGCGCCGCATGGCGACGGATCGCAAGGTTTCAGTGGCTCCTCACGCTGTTGCACGCACTGCACGAATGCATTGCCGGCAAAGCCGGGCGGACACGAACAAGACACCGAGTGACCGATAACACGGCACTCGGAGTTGGTGCCACAGGAGCCGGGGCAGGGATCGCGACATTTGTTGTTGATACACGCCTGTGTAGAGGGGCAATCTGGATTGATGATGCACTCGACTCGGCAGTTGGGCGGCGAGCCAAAGAACTCGGGCAGGCATTGACAGACTGGACCCCTGTCGTCCGCCTTGCATATGGAATTGGGTCCACAAGGCGTCGGCACACACGGATCACTGGGCGGTGGTGAGTCAGTATCAACTTCCTTAGACCTTATGATCTCAGCACAACTCTTGAACGGATCACCAGTTGTGCCAGGCGGACAGCCGCAGATGGGACTGTGATTGATGACCTCACAGCGTGCCTCAATACCGCAGGCGCCGGCACAAGGATCGACGCACTTCTTGTTGACGCAGGCCTGCACAGCCGAACACTCGCTGGACACGACGCATTCGGGGCGACATTGTGGCGGAGTTCCAATATAACCTTCCAGGCAGGAGCAGACAGCATGATTATTAATATCGCGGCACTGACTGTTTGCGCCACATGGCGAGGGCGAGCAAACGTTGACCTCGGTCACTTTAACGATTGGTTTCGTACGGCAAATGGTGAATGGATCACCCTCGTATCCTTGTTGACATGAGCAGACTGGTATGTGGTTGAGCACCTCGCAAATGGCATTGTTACCACAAGTACCGGGGCAAGGATCCACACATCTGTTGCGCATACAAGCCTTGTCCCTGGGACAATCGGCCGACAGTGTGCATTCGGGTCGGCAGCCCTCGAAGGGATTGCCCTGATAGTTGTTCTGGCAGCGGCACTCGCCACTGAAGCAATCGGCATTCGGGCCACAGGGATTGGGACTGCAAGGATCGTCATGACGCTCGGGAGCCTTCACCTCGGGCAGCTTGCTGCAACGTATGAACGGATCGCCAGTGAAGCCATCGATGCAGTTGCATATGGGCAAGTGGTTGAGTACATGGCACTTGGCCTCAAAGCCACAGGAGCCAGGACAGGGATCGCGACACTTTTGATTAATGCAGGCCTCGTTGGGTCCGCACTCAGAGTTGAGCACGCATTGTGGTCGACAACTGGGCGGTGCGCCAATAAAGTCGGGCAGACACGAGCAGGCCGGACTGCCGCCAACAATTTGGCACTTGGAATTCGGTCCGCAGGGCGAGGGTACGCAAGAGGGCTCCAGTGGTTTAGGTGTGGTTACATCAATAGTGATTGCTAAAGGAGAGAGAGAGAGAAAAATTATGGTATAAATCAGCTATATGCTGGAAACAAATGTTGGCATATTGAAGATCATTACAAACAAGGAGATCGGTTACATACAAAAAATAATATCTCGATAATTATGAATTAGGAAATGAATTCACAATCTTTAAAAAACGTATTTAACTTCATATGATCAGACTATTTTGCTCAACAGATCTTAAAAAGTTGGTTTGATTCAGGTTTGAGTTATGAGTTGCAGTACTTACGTATCTTGCTGCATTGCACGAAGGGATCGCCTGTCATGCCACGCGGACACGTGCAGATGGGGCTGTGATTCTTGGTGGTGCAGATGGCGCGTACGCCACACGTATGCAAGCAAGGATCCACGCACTTGGTATTGACACAGGCGCGCTCAGGAGCGCACTCGGCATTGACCACGCACTCGGGTCGGCAGTTGGGGGGCTGATTGACAAAGCCGGACTGGCAGGAGCAAACCGCCTGGTTGTTGATGCTGCGGCAATTGCTGTTGGGGCCACAGGGCGAGGGCACACAGGGATTCACTGGTGGCGGTGTGGTGCGAGGCACCTGTCGGCAGCTGAAGAACGGATCTCCGCTGTAACCATCGGGGCAGTTACAGTTAGGCACATGGTTATCCACGGTGCAGATGGCAAACTCGCCGCACATATTGGCACACGGGTCGATGCACTTGAAGCGCACGCAAGCCTGGGCCGGGTTGCACTCATCGTTGGTTTCGCATTCGCGACGACAACCACGCTGTGCATCGTAGGGATTGCCCTCGAAGCCATCGTGACAATAGCAGGCTCCAGCGTTGTTGCGTTCTCTGCACTCGGCATGCGGACCACATGGTGACGGTTCACAGGGTGATGTGTGCGGGGTGGTGGGTATAATTGGCGTCATAGGCTGGCAACCAAAGATAGGATCTCCCTCGTAGCCATCGGCGCAGGAGCAGACGGCATTGTGCTGTACCACTTGGCAGATGGCATTGTTGCCACAAGAGCCAGGGCAAGGATCCACACAGCGCTCCTGCTGGCAGGACAAATGATTTTGGCACTCGTCGTTGTTGCTGCACTCGGGTCGACAGTTGGGCGGACGTCCGATGTAGTTGGTCTGACAAGAGCAGGCGGCCTGTTCGCCGATCTCGCGGCAAATCGAATTTGGACCGCAAGGTGAGGGCACACAAGGATTCTCTGTAGTTTTGCCGACATCCCTGACACAACCTGAGATCGGATCTCCAGTCAGGCCAGGTACACAGCTGCAGATGGGATTGTGATTGACAACTTGGCACTTGGCATTATTTCCGCAAGCACCGCGACAAGGATCGGCACACTTCTGATTGAGACAGGCTCGATTCTGCGCACACTCTGAGCTGACCACACATTCCGGCTTGCAGGTGGGCGGTGCTCCCATGTAGCCCTCCAAGCAACTGCAGACGGCATGGCTGTTTTGGTCATGGCACTGACTGTTGGGACCACAAGGCGACGGCTGGCATGGATTCTCTGGAGCGCGTGTAACCATCTCGATGAGAGCACACGAGCGATGCGGGTTTCCTTCATAGCCATCAAAGCACATGCAGTTGGGTGCGTGATTCAGGACGCGACACTCGGCATTGATGCCACAGACGCCCGGACAAGGATCCTGGCACTTGTTGTTGATGCAGGCACGTGAACGGTCACAGTCGGCATTTTGCACACATTCCGGACGGCATCCGCTGTACGGATCGCCAAAGTACTCGGGTTGGCAGGCACAGGAGCCGGCATTATCGCGTTCCCGGCAAATTGCATTGGCTCCACATGGACTGGGATTGCAAGGATTGCGTGGCGCTTCCGTGGGCGTAACTAAGTCAAGCAGAAACGGGGTGAAACAAAAGGGCAATGTTAGTGGTGCGCTAAGATTTAAATGACCGGTTGAGTTATACTTTGTTGTATAATGGCACAGCCGGCGGAGAAGGGATCTCCGGTATAACCAGGCTCGCACTGACAGTTCGGATTATGCTTGAGGACCGTGCACTGAGAGTGCAGGCCACAGGCACCGATACATGGATTGGCGCAGCGCTGGTTAACACACGCCAGGTTGGCCGGGCAATCGGGACTGGTGGTGCATTCGGGTCGACAGTTGGGTGGCCTGCCGAGATAGTCGGGCAGGCAGGAGCATGCAGGTGAGCCGCGAATATCGACGCATTTCGAGTTGGGCCCACAAGGTGAGGGCACGCAGGGATTACCGGGTACTTTGGGTGTTGTTTGATCCACTACATTAGCCAATAACGCCCACAGAGTAGTTGGAAGTATAGTTGCATACACATACACATTTACACATTACACAGATAGAGATGGAGATAGTGTAGAGAGTACATAGAGTGGAAGAGAAGTACAACATTAAGGTGAAGGATTTATATACATGCAGGAAAGTAATAGAGAGTGAGAGCTTCAACCAGCTGGACAGAGGGAGCACAATTTAAACAACTAAGTGACTAGATCTAATAACCTGTCCAACTGGCGTTGCCCACTCAGCTTGCGAGGACTACTCATGCTTACATTTAATACGTGTGCATCGATTGAAGGGATCTCCGGTATAGCCAGGGGCACAGGAGCATGCAGGATAGTGATTAATGACCTGGCAACGCGCCTCCAGACCGCAAGTGCCGGGACACGGGTCCACGCACTTCTGATTCTGACAGTTGAGATCTTGTGCGCAATCAGAGCTAACAACGCACTCGGGCCTACAGTTGGGTGCTGAGCCAACGAACGAGGGTTGGCAGGAGCACACGGCATGGTTGTTAATCTCACGGCACTGACTATATGGACCGCAGGGTGAGGGCACGCATGGATTGACATTTACAGCTGTTGAAAGGTACGACGTTCGGATTAATCAGAGTGTTTGCGTTTGATGGGGGCGGACTTGGGTAAAACATACGTGGAGCGGGCAGTTGGGGTATTTCACGGCAGGCACTCGAGGGGTTTCCAGTGTAGCCGACCAGGCAGTGACAGCTGGGCAAGTGATTGGACACACGACATTCGGCATTCAAGCCACAAACACCTGGACAGGGGTCCACGCATTTCTGGTTGATGCACGACTTGTCGCGAGCGCAATCACTGTTGACCACGCACTCGGGACGACAGCCGCTATACGGATCACCGAAATACTCGGGCAGGCAAGTACAGGAACCGGCGCCTTTGCGTTCACGACACTCGGCATTTGGACCGCAAGGAGACGGCAGACATGGAGTCAAACGTTCTTCGGGAACATGGACCGCTAAGTGAAGGGAAGTTGAGGATGGACAAGATTAGCTCAAGTCATACACGCGGCATCTCGAAATCTATCTAGCTTACGTTGTGGATTGCAGCCAGCGAATGGATCGCCGGTGTAACCGTTCTCGCAGTTGCAGACTGGCGAATGATTCACCACGTTGCAGAAGGCATTGAAGCCACAAGAGCCAGGACATGGGTCCTTGCAACGCTCATTGACGCAGGCCAAATTCGCCGGACACTCGGAGTTCTGTGTGCACTCGGGACGACAGTTGGGCGCACGTCCCAAATAGTTGGGCAGGCAGGAGCAGACGCCCGTCTCGCCGACAACGCGACACTGCGAATTGGGACCGCAGGGACTTGGCACACAGGGATTCTCGTTGGACTTGGGTGTTTCGGTTGGATCCGGCTGCCAAAGAGCACAGCGGACGAACGGATCGCCACTGTAGCCAGGCGGGCAGGAGCAGATTGGATTGTGGTTGGTGACCTTGCAGTGAGCCTCGCTCGCACAGGTGCCTGGACACGGGTCTACACAGCGCGAATTCATACATGCCCTGTCCTGAGCGCACTCGGAACTAACCGAGCACTCGGGACGACAGGCAGGTGGAGTACCAATATAATTGGCAATGCACGAGCAGACCGCATGCTCATTCACCTCGCGGCACTGGCTATACGGACCACACGGCGACGGTCGGCAGGGTTGCGCAGGTGCCGCCACTAAAAGATTGGTGTATCGATTACTAAACTGTTCAAAGGGTGAAAACTTAGGGAATACGCTACTTTTGGGTATTTCGCGACAATACTGTGAGGGATTGCCCGTGAAACCGCTGGGGCAGCTGCAGCTAGGCGCGTGGTTGATCACATGGCATTCGGCGGCCACGCCGCAGACTCCAGGACAGGGATCTCGGCACTTGTTGTTGAGGCAGGCGCGATTCTTAGAGCAGTCGCTGTTGAGCACACATTCCGGGCGGCATTCCGTGTACGGATCACCGCTGTATTCTGGCAAACAAGTGCAAGAACCGACGCCCTTGCGATCCTTGCAGATCGCATTGACACCACAGGGACTCGGGTTGCATGGTTCGGCAATTTCAGGCGGCACAACAACTAGTATGCGTAAAAGAAATGGTCAAGTTTTAGAAGACGAGTGACTCAGATACGCGAGGGGGAGACAGCTTACTTTGGGGACTACACTCTGAGAATGGATCGCCGACATAGCCGTCGAGGCAGCGGCAAATGGGTCTATGATTATTTACAAGGCATGTGGTCTGACTGCCGCAGGTGCCCACACAGGGGTTTTGACAGCGTAAATTGATGCAGGCCATGTTGCCGGCACACTCGGAGTTCGATGTGCATTCCGGACGGCAATTTGGCGCCCTACCCATATAATGTTGCAAGCATGAGCACACGGGTTGCTCATTGGCGGCCGACACCCGACATTGCGAATTGGGACCACATGGCGATGGCACGCATGGATCAACGGGATGACTTACAATGGGTCGTACTATATTTTACCATTCCATACCAATCAATTACACCAAATGATAACATCATGCACCACAATTAAAGCCACATAATAAGATTGTACATAAAAAAGAAAGATATAGATATAGATGTATATATAGATAAAGATTCGGGTGTTGGATGAGAGGCAATGAGATGATAATAAGGTCGAGCTGCAAAATAATAGATGGAACAGCCAATCAAAGTCAAATTTACGTAGCATTGTCAAGAACTTAATTGAATCGATCATTTTGCAGCTGCCTTCGATGAGAGGATGCAACGATGTTTGGTCTGTGCGGGTTTCTTACTCGGTTCGGGTAGACAGCGTATAAAGGGGTCACCGTTGAACCCAGGGCTGCAAGAGCAGATTGGATTGTGATTGACAACGCGGCACAAGGCATTTTGGCCGCATGTGCCGGGGCATGGATCTTTGCAGCGTTCGTTGAGGCACGACTTATCCTGACTGCACTCGGAACTGCTCATGCATTCCGGTCGGCAATTGGGCGGAGCACCCACATAATTGGGCACACACGTGCATACGGCATGGCCGTTCAATGCTCGACAGTTGCTGTAAAGGCCGCACGGTGAGGGCTGACATGGATTTTCGGGTACAATGGGTTCGGGATCTACATGCGAAGAGTATGCTATTAATATGACGATTCTGTTTTGTTGACGCTGAAAGTTCCCTAGGGTCTTACATCGCGGAGTTTCAGGAGTCAGGTGACAGCCAACGATGGGATTTCCAGTGTAGCCCGGCAGACACTCGCAGTTGGGTGCATGATTGAACACAGCACACTGGGCGCTGAAGCCACACATGCCTGGGCACGGATCGACGCACTTCTGGTTGACACAGGCGCGAGATTTGGGACAGTCGGAGTTGATGACGCACTCGGGTCGGCACTCCACATAGGGATCTCCATAGTACTCGGGCACGCACTTGCAAGCGGCGGCGCGATTACGCTCCTCACAGAGGGCGTTTAACCCACAAGGGCTGGGGCGACAGGGTTGTGTAGTTTCAATGGGTGCTGCGAGTTGTAACAGAGCAAGAGACACAGGGACTTGAGTAGGGATTCTTTGACGTGGGGGCAACGAGAGTAAACGTACTTTCCAGGATCTGATAACAGCCGGTGAAAGGATCGCCTGTGAAGCCGGGTTGACACATGCACACTGGCGCATGGGAGCTGACATGACAGATGGCATTGTTGCCGCAGGAGCCAATGCAGGGATCAGCGCAGCGGGCATTCATGCAAGCCATGCGCGCGGGACACTCGGAGTTGATGCTGCACTCGGGACGACAAGCGGGCGGACGGCCCACGTAGTTGTTGATGCAGGCGCAGACAGCGCCCTGGCTGGACGCTTGGCACTGTGAGTTGGGACCACAGGGCGAGGGGACGCAAGGATTAACCGGTTGTATGGGATCGGGTACTACGATGGGCTCTATAAGAATGGCAATTTGTAATTGGAGTTGCCTGACAAAGTTCTCAATGGGAAACCTACTTCGCTCGGGCAGACACTGATGGAACGGATCACCGGTGTAACCATCGTAACAGCTGCATATGGGCGAGTGGTTGGTGGTGCGACAGCGCGCGTTATAGCCACAAGTGCCGGGGCAGGGATCAGCGCATCTCTGATTAATGCAGGCCCTGTTCGAGGGACACTCTGCACTTATCACGCACTCGGGCTTGCAATTGGGCGGACTGCCCATATAGTCTGGCAAACAAGCACAAACAGGACGGTCTCCGACCACGTGGCAAGTGCTAAAGAGGCCACAGGGTGAGGGTCTGCATGGGTCTTTGGGCAGTGGCAGATACATATCTGTGAGAGGGCATTAACAGAGTATTAGCAGAGAATCTGGATAGAGTAAGGGGGTCCATCATACTTGTGGGTCTTTCCACGCAGGCGCGCAGTGGATTCCCAGTGAAGCCAGGATCGCAGCTGCACACGGGCTGATGGTGAGCAACACGACAGACGGCATTGAAGCCACAGGCATTAGCACAGGGATCGCGACACTTCATATTGATGCAGGCTTTGCTGGTGGGACAATCGCTGTTCTGCACGCATTCGGGACGGCAATTAATGTACGGATCGCCAAAGTAGTTTTGGATGCAGCTGCATGAGCCGGCACCATGGCTTTGGCGACAAATGGCATTGGCACCACATGGCGATGGATAGCATGGATCAGCGGGCAAATCGGGCACCACAACTGTTGTTTGTGGCATAGAAATAGCAAGCAGGCAGATGATATATAAGATGAGAATACATAAAGGAAAATACCAGATAGGCTTATGATCTAGGCATATACATTAATTTACAAGTACAATACAACTAAATAACAGGCAATGCGATATAGTCGAGAGTGCCCGACTTTGGATGCCCTGTACCAAGCATAGTGTCGGTTTACAAAGTTAATCAGTTAATCAGTCCATTCCTTACTGTTCAAAATATACTTATTTTAGTAGAACTCACTCTCTCGATGACTTTCTTTGTAAATCAGTCTTTTCTTTAAAATATTCCTATTTTATCACAACTCTTGGTTAGTCAGTCTCCTATATAACTTTCTCAGAATAATGCTATTGATATAATTCCTAACTTGTATCAGTTTTGAATTGAGCAACATCAGTCTGGGTACAGGGCATTTAATTGGATAATATTTGAATATGTACACAATACAAAGAACATGCATGAAATGAGTAGACCATAGACCCCTTAAGACTAAACCCCATTGATCACCACTGAAAAGAACATACAACATTAAGGAGGCATTGTGGGCGCTTTGAGGGGCATCACAAGTTTGTGATCGAGCGCAAATAAAGGGATAGCAAATAGTCAAAGACGAGTACTCACTTTCAATCATGTTGCAACCAGTATAGGGATCACCCTGGTAGTTGTCGAGACAGCTGCACTTGGGCTGATGGTTCTGTGTGGTACAGAGGGCGTTGAAGCCACAAGTACCGACACAAGGATCCTCGCAACGTTGGCGTATACAAGCACGATTGGATGGGCAATCCTGGTGAATGACGCACTCAGGTCGGCAGTTTGGCGGAGCACCAAACATGCCAGCCAAGCAAGAGCATTCGGCGCGATTATTCACATCGCGGCACTTAGCATTGGGTCCGCAAGGATTGGGCAAGCAGGGATTGACCTCAGGTCGTGGTTCAGCTAATCAATAAGAAAATTTAAAAGTCAATTATGAAGCACAGGAAGGAGAAGCCTTTAGAAACTTACGTTTTGGTACACATTGCTCAAATGGATCTCCGACATAATTCTTGGGACAGGTGCAGATGGGATTGTGGTTGTTCACCTGGCACTTGGCATTGAAGCCGCATGTTCCAATGCAAGGATCAGTACACTTTTGATTGATGCAAGCCAAATTCTGGGCACACTCTGCGCTAACCACACACTCGGGTCGGCATGTGGGCGGAGCACCGAAGTAGCCAACCTTGCAGCTGCAGGTCGGATGTCCTTCGACGGTACGGCAAATGCTGTTGGGTCCACAGGGATTCGGCTCGCACACACTAACTGGTCCAATTGGCGAACGTTTGCAGCCCACGAAAGGATCACCCTCGAATCCACGAGTGCAACTGCAGGTGGGCAGATGATTAACGACCGCACACTCCGCACTTGCACCACAGGCACCCGTGCAAGGATTGCGGCAATGCTGCTTGATACAGGCCAAGGACGAGGGACACTCCGAGTTGTAGATACATTCGGGACGACAGCCAGTGCTGTAGGGATCCCCGAAGTAGGGCTCAATACAGCTGCAACGGGCGGCATCGTTGTGCGGTGTGCAGACCGCATTCTCAGCACAAGGATTCGGATAGCAAGGATTATGATGCGAACTAGGTTCTGCAAATTAAGTAAAAACAAAATAAAAATTACAGATTCTATTCGCAAGATCTATGAATAACTTACTCTCTGTGATGACCTTGGAGCAGCCGACGAACGCGTCTCCCTCGAAGCCTTGATCGCAGCTACAGTGCGCCGAGTGGGCGACAACCGTGCAGCGAGCATTGTGTCCACAAGCATTGGCGCACGGGTTTTGACACTTCTCGTGGATGCACGCCTTGTCGGCGGGACACTCGCTACTCAGCGTACACTCGGGACGGCAGTGGGGCGGACTTCCGATGTAGTTGGCCACACAGGAGCAGACGGGTCGGTTTTGTTTGATCTGACAGATTGAGTTGGGTCCGCAGGGCGAAGGCACACAGGGATTTTCGTTTGTCTTGCCATCGGGCGGGAGATCAGGAATGGGTGAGCAGGCGACAAATGGATCGCCCTCGTGATTGGGTTCACAGGAGCAGATCGGATTGTGATTGAGCACCTCGCAACGGGCGCCAACGCCGCAGGTATCTGGGCAGGGATCAGCACAGCGATTGTTGATGCAAGCCTGACTTGGCGCACACTCCGAACTGACCACGCACTCCGGCTGGCAGACGGGTGGGGCGCCCTTGAAGTTGGGCAGACACGAACAGGCGGCATAGCCATCTTCTGAGGCCAAACAACGAGAGTTGGGACCGCAAGGCGACGGTTCGCAGGGACTTCGATTGGTTGGCGTTGGCGGTGGCAGATAGTATGGATTGCAAGCCAGGAAGGCATCACCACTGAATCCTTCGGCGCACACACAAACTGGAGCATGATTCACCACACGACAGAGCGCGTTGATGCCACAGATGCCCACACAGGCGTCCACGCACTTGGAGTTCACACAGGCCTTGTCCGCGGAACAGTCGCTGTTGAGCACGCATTCGGGACGACAGCCGAGATAGGCGTTTCCGAAGTATCCCTTGCGACAAACGCAGGCTAAGCCGCCACTTTGACGCTTGCACTCGGCATTGGGTCCGCACTGCAGCTTGGCACAGCTGGGCGAGGGCGGCGGCAGAATGGGTGAGGGTGGCGAGCACTGTTCATAAGGATTACCATAGAGTCCTTGAGGACAGGCACAAACTGGATTATGCTCGTAGACGCGGCAGTCGGCATTGCGGCCACACGAGCCAGGGCAAGGATCCAGACAGCGTTGACCCAAGCAAGCGCGATCGAAGGGACAGTCCGAGTTGGCCACGCATTCGGGGCGGCAGCGTGGATTCTGTTGGGCATCCGGACCAAAGCAGGGATCGCAGAGCGCGACACCATCGCCAAAGACGGAGCACACATCGTGGGGTCCACATGGCGACGATGCACAAGGATCACGCGACACATTCTTCAGAATGCCGATGGGCACACACTGCAGGAAGGCATCCCCAGCAAAGCCATCGAGACAATGACACACTGGCGTATGCTGGCGCACATTACAGATGGCATTGATGCCACAGATAGTGCCGGCACAAGGATCAACGCACTTGTGATTGATGCAGGACAAGGGTTCGCCGCAGTCAGAGTTGATGTCGCACTCGGGTTGGCAGCCAGACTGCGGATCGCCCAGATAGCCAGGCAAACAGGAGCAGACGGCACGATTGTTGAGCAACTTGCACTCACTGTTCAAGCCACATGGACTGGGCACACAAGGATTGGCCTTGGGCTGATCCAGGGCAAAGCAGCGTATACCAGGATTGCCGGTTAGTCCCGCATTGCAAGAGCAAACCGGATGGTGTTGCTCCACGCGACAGTTGGCACCGTGACCGCAAGCTCCAGGGCAGGGATCGTAGCAACGGAAGCCCATGCAAGCCTTGCTGTGGGGACAATCGTCATCCACTTGACACTCGTAGCCATGGCAGCCTGTAAGCGACGTCGGATCTCCGGATAAACCTTCGGGACAAACGCATGCAGTCTGGCCATCGCCAGCGACGACGCAGTTGGCATTGGGTCCACATGGGTTGGGATCACACACGGTGCGGCTGGGTTCGCGACAGCCTTGATAGGCATCGCCCACATAACCAGCACGACAATAGCATTCTTCACGGTTCTCGGCCACGTAGCAGTCGGCATTGCGTCCACAGGGACCAGGCTGGCATAACTCGACGTTATGTTCCGTTGGCTTGTCGCAACTTCTGAAGGGATTGCCGACCTTGTTGTCTGGACAATAGCAAACTGGTTGACGCGACGAATCACAGATGGCGCCATTGCCGCAAGGATTGGGTTCGCATGGGTTGATGGGTTCGACGCAGCCACGAATGGTGTTGGGACTCTCCACATAGCCTGGCAGGCAGGTGCACTTGGAGAAGCCGTTGCTCAGCACGGAGCACTGAGTGTTGGGACCGCAAGGCGATGGATCGCAGGGATTCGAGGGCAGTTCGCAAGCGATAAGCGGCGGTTGACCCTCGTACTCGGGCAGGCAGAAGCAAACCGGAGCACCACTCACGACACGACAGCCAGAGTTGGGACCGCACGGATTTGGTGCGCATTCATTGCCCTCGGGTACTGCAAATGAATGAGAATGATTAATATTGAATGCCAACCAGATAATTAAGATGTGTGATACTTACTGCAATTCTTGAAGGGATTGCCGGTGAGTCCTTTGGGACAGAAGCAGATGGGATTGCCATTGTCCAGTTCACACTGTGCATTCAGGCCGCACGGATTGGGGTCACAAGGATTCTGCGGTGGACTGCAGCCCACCTCGGGGTTGCCATTGTATCCAGGTGGACACTTGCAGACGCCACGATGGTTGATCACATCGCAGAGCGCAAAGGCGCCGCACTGACAAGGCGAGGTGCACTTGCCATTGAGACACGCCTGACTGGCATCGCACTCCGAGTCCGAGCGACAGCCCAGAGATTGTTGGCACAGGACGTAGGCATTGCCCTGGTAGCCGGGCAGGCAGCGGCAATCGATGCCATGATTCACGGGCACACATTCGGCATTCTCGCCGCAGGAATCCTCTTGGCAGGGATTGATGCAGCGGCGATTGAGACGATCGCAGAGCTTGTTCGGTGGACAATCCTCGTTGTATTGGCATACATGGGTGCGTGCTATTTTGTTTTTGTTTGGGTTATCGTGCAGTTGTTGTTGTTGTACGAGTATGTATGATACAGATTCATTTGTTGTTGTTGTCGGATTTGTACATGTGATGTGTTCGAGGCGGGTGTTCGAGGAGTTTGTACAGTGTAAAAGAGAGAGACAGTTTTTTTTTTGGGAATATTGTGTGATCGATTAGCAAGAGAGGATCATTAAAGACTGTGCCACAAAGTGCAGTTTATTGTTTGAAATACTAACCTGGCTGACAGCCAATGAATCCATTGCCCTGATAACCGTCCGCACAGCTGCAATCGGCCGCGTGATTCGTGTTGACACAAATCGCATTCTGGGCACAAGGATCATGTGCATCGCAAGGATGCACACAACGCTCATTGATGCAGGCTTCCGTCACTCCGCAGTCCGAGTTGTCAGTACATTCGACTGTGTGGACAAAAGATTGTCATAGGTTATTGAATGTATAAATTCCAACAATTGAAAAGAAAACTTCTAAAACTTGTTGCTAGTTGCAGTTAAATTTGATGTACTTGATGGATTTGTTGATTAATCTTGTTAAGTTGCTTACTTGCGTTATCTGTGGGCACACACTTGACCATCGGATTGCCCTCATGTCCCTGTGGGCAACTGCAGATGGGTCGATGGCTCTTTGCCGTACACTTGGCACTAGGCGCACAGACCTTGGCAAACTCGCAGGGATCTTGACACAGACCCATGTAGCAGGCCTCACTCTCAATGCAATCGTTATTCGATTGGCAAGGCTCGTGAGTTTTGGATGTGCCCGGTGGTTCTACTTGTTATAAATTAATCGGTTAGTTATCAGTCAAATTAATTGGTTGATTATTCGGTTAAAAGTAACGTAACGCATGATGCCAATGTAAAAATGTTAAGGCTTATTTGCAGAGGACTTTGTAAGAGGTTTATAATTATGTACAGACTTTTAATATAATACAAATGCGGATGTTCTTGCAGAAGCAATGACGCAAAAGTAAAGCATGAAGAATTAGAACATTTTGAAGTATAATCAATGTGATTTTAAATCAGAACTTATTTCTTGAATACATCTGCATGGACATTCAACCTTCGGCTATCCGAAGATATCTTCTTGGAATCTTATCAATATTAACATAATTTATTTTACATTGTCACTTTGGCACTTGTTAATGTGTGCGAGGATTGAATAAAAAATAATTATATATTTACAAAGTACTATTAAAATTTGAAGTGCACATTTAAGGTAGCCAAAGTGACAGCATAGCCAAGTTTTGTGTATAGCCGACTGTGTGTATACCTTTCTTTTGGCAACGCCCCTGTTTACAGTGCTCGCTAGGAGCACAGTTAGTATCTACTGTACATGGGTTAATAATTGTGATATCTGTTGCTGTCGCCGGTGGTGGTGCAATGGTTGTGACGGTGCCGCCGCTTGCTGTTTGCATCGTTAATATATCATCCATTTCGGTGGTAGTACCCGGCCTTGTGGGCAATTCGGTTGGCCACGTTGTGGTACTGCTCATCGTTGTCGTGTCTGGGATCTCGTTTGAGGTATCCAGACGAGTGGTTTTCATTTTCGGCGTTGTCGTCCGCCTAATACCAGAATCTTTGCTGCTCACTGTGGTGGTTGTGGTCATTGGTCCTGGTGTCGGCGTATCGGTTATATTATTTTCACCATCCCGATAGCCTTTCGTGTGTCCCGACTTAATCGTTGTGGTCTCAATTGTTGTGGTACTGGTTGTGGTTGTTGTGGTGGGGTTAGTAGCGGTAGTAATGATTGTGCTCTTTTCAGTGCTAGGAGAGGTGGTGCTTGTTCTTGTTGTTGTGGTTGTTGTGGTTGTAGTTGTTGTAGGTTTTGTTGATGTTCTTGTTGGCTTGGTAGTACTAGTAGTTATTGTTACATTAGCTAGGGAGAGACGATATATTTACATGGGTAAAGGGTGGTTATTTTATATACACATTATATATATACACTTGTGTGTTAGTGCTCAGCTTGAATGATTAATTGAATGATTACTGTATACCCAATTGATTGAAAACTTGAACTAACCTTTAATACATGCGCCGGTCGTTGGGTCACATTTGGCGCCTGGTGGACAATGATCGCAGCCAGGAGTGCGACCTGTAGCTATAATAAATATCATTATTAGCCACAACTTGGTTAAAACATTCCACATTCACTTACTGTCGCGACAATTGCAGCCGTCACATTCGAAACCTCTACGACAATCAGATTTGCGTTGGCATTCGCATACTGGAAATGCACAATTTACTTGTGAAGGGTGTTTTTTATTAAATAACTTTAAGCACCCACCTTGAGAACAGCTTGGGGAGTGGGCAACCACGCGACAATCCTCACTGCGACTGCAGGGATTGGCATGGGCACAAGGATCCACGCAGAGAGCATTGATGCACGCCTGTTGCGAGGGGCATTCATCACTCGAGGCACAGCCGATTTCTGTTGTTGCATTTGGAGAGGTGAAATCAGGTTATGAAGAAAATTGTTTGCATTAGTTTAAGCTTTTGGCAGAGTTTCGCTTTCATTTCGACATTATGTTTAATTCATTCAATTTCTTTGCATTTGTGTAAGAATCCTGTTTGAAGGTAGTTTTTCTTTGAGTTCTTTTCAATGCTGTTAGTATAGAGTATTGATTGTTTTCCTGCATACTTCTATTGCTAACAATCTTATGTCAGAGTGTTTTGTTTTATTATTTCTATGATTACTATTATTATTATTATTATTGTTGTTGTTGCTATTGTTGTTATTGCAATACAACCAATACACATGCAAGCAAGCAATTAGGATACGATTATGTCTTGGGGTTAGTGCAGTTGTTTGTGTTTTAAATAGCCTTAAAAAATACAAGTATATTACATTCACCAATTAGTACCATTTACCAAATCGTACGGCTGGTTAATCAGATATAGACATGTAAATATATTGAACTTACAGAACGCGCTTATATTGTTCACGTAGGTTTGAATTATGTACAGACAAACATTCATATGTACTAAATACAACAAAAATCAACACAAATTTTAAATATCAAATAAAAAAACACAGAGATAATGAGAGATCATAACGCCAGGCCAGGCCATAACATGCACATCGAGCACATTCAAGAGACATTCAAGATGATCAAGGTGGTTGATGATGTACAGAAGAACATTGGATGATTATACACGAAAACGAATACGAATACGAGTACAAGTATACAAGTAATTGCAGCAGGCAGGCAGGCAAAAGAAGCAGGCAACTAAGATGAAGGAACACACAGAGCTCCATTCGCTCAGTGCTCCTTTGGTGTGTGAACACATTTAGTCTGGGAACATATATCCCCAAAAAAGTGGTGGTTCTTGGTGATGGTGTTTCGGTTCGGTGGTTGAGTGGGTGGTGGTTTTTGTGGGTGCAGGCAAACAAATGACAGCCGAAGAGCCATTGATAGGACGACGGGGAAGAATAATATTATAGTGAAATTGGAAGCGATTGATGCCATCGAAGGCATGCAGAATACACTTGGGAATTGCATTGCAAGGAATAGATCAGAAGTAGAACAATATTATAAATATATAGAAGACATGCACATGCCAGCCATAACAATAGGCTGGTCTGTAATGGTCACAGGTTGAAGGTGTAGGTATGATGACAGAGCCACAAAAAAGAGAGAGAGACAAAGTGATGGAGAGAGAAGAGATAGGACAAAATGAGACATCAACATTGAATTTGGCTTCTACGTATTGCCAGATGCATTTGGCGATTAAAGTAGTTGGCGCCACGGATGCCAAAAAAGAGAGTTTCTTTCACCGCAACCCTGTGGTTCTTTTTTGCAATTCATTCAATTTATTGAGAACACGTGGATCGATAATTATGACTTAACATTTACATTTCACTTCTTTAGTTACCTGCATTTATAGAGCAACCCGGTTTATTTACATCTGCGGCGTTATCACAATAGCACAATGCGGTGTGGTTCAATGTACGACAAACAGTAAAATTTTGAACATTACAAAGCTTTTCGTAATATTCACACGGTCTAACGCAATTTGCTTTCAAACACAACTCGTCGTCCGAACATTCGTCATTTAAAGTACACGTTGGCAAGAAATCTGTCGTCGTCGTTTCTGTAATAGTCTCAGTAGCATTTGGCAAACCAAATGAAGTGATTGCGCCCTCTGTTGTGGTTGATTCTACTAAAATGTGTCCAGTCGTTGGCACTAATGTAATACCCCTGGATGTTGTTTCGCCAGGATAACCCATAGACGTATAAAAGAAAGGCGTCATCGTACTTACAGGAACTTGTGTTGTAGCGAAAGTAGTTGTTTGTGAAGAAACTTTCTCAGTTGGTGGTTCCGAAGAAGGCTGCTTTGTTGACAAATAAGTTGCGGGTGTGAGATCATAGTCAGATGTCGGTTGAGTATCAGATGGGAGCATTGTAACAGTTGGAATAGCTCTTGGCTCGTCAGTTGTCGGTATTTCAGTGGTTACATATGTTTTAGTAGTGTCAGAAATCACGGGTACTGATGTCGACGTGTACGGAAAAACTTCTGTACTACCGGAGGAAGAAATTCTTTGGGTAGTAACAAAAGATTGCGTTGTAGATTCCTCAGGAATTAGTTTCATGGTGGTTCTATCAGAAGATTGAGGTAACGTTTCCTCAGAAACAGTTTTTATGGTATAGCCTTCTGTAGGTGAACCTTCAGTAGTATCAACGGCAGAAGATCTTTGGGTTGTAATAATATATTGTGGTGTCGTTTGGGTGGTAATTGATTTTACGGTTGTGGCTTCAGTTGGAGAACTTTCAGTAGTACCAAAGGGATACGATTTTTGGGTGGTGATAATAAATTGAGGAGTTGTTTCCACAAAAGCGGATTTAATGGTAGTACCGTCAGTCCTAGAACTTTCAGTAGTACCAAGAGAAGATCTTTGAGTGGTAATAACAGATTGAGATGTGGTTTCTTCTGAAATTGATTTCATGGTTGTTCCTTCAGTGGGAGAACTTTCAGTAGTACCAAGGGAAGAAGATCTTTGGGTGGTTATAATATATTGAGGTGTCATTTCGTCAGTAATTGTTTTTTCGGTTGTTCCTTCAGTGGGAGAACTTTCAGTAGTACCTACGGGAGAAGATCTTTGGGTGGTGATAATAGATTGAGGAGTTGTTTCCTCAAAAGCGGGTTTAATGGTAGTACCGTCAGTCCTAGAACTTTCAGTAGTACCAAGAGAAGATCTTTGAGTGGTAATAACAGATTGAGATGTGGTTTCTTCTGAAATTGATTTCATGGTTGTTCCTTCAGTGGGAGAACTTTCAGTAGTACCAACGGAAGAAGATCTTTGGGTGGTAATAATAGATTGAGGTGTCATTTCGTCAGTAATTGATTTAACGGTTGTTCCTTCAGTGGGAGAACTTTCAGTAGTAACAACGGTAGAAGATCTTTGGGTGGTGATAATAGATTGAGGAGTTGTTTCCTTAAAAGCGGGTTTAATGGTAGTAACGTCAGTCCTAGAACTTTCAGTAGTACCAAGAGAAGATCTTTGAGTGGTAATAACAGATTGAGATGTGGTTTCTTCTGAAATTGATTTCATGGTAGTTCCTTCAGTAGGAGAAATTTCAGTAGTACCAACAGGAGAAGATCTTTGGGTGGTAATAAAAGATTGAGGTGTCATTTCGTCAGTAATTGATTTAACGGTTGTTCCTTCAGTGGGAGAACTTTCAGTAGTACCAACGGAAGATCTTTGGGTGGTGACAATGGATTGAGGAGTTGTTTCCTCAAAAGCGGTCTTCGTGGTAGTACCGTCAGTCCTAGAACTTTCAGTAGTACCAAGAGTTGAAGATCTTTGGGTGGTAATAACAGATTGAGATATGGTTTCTTCTGAAATTGATTTCATGGTTGTTCCTTCAGTGGGAGAACTTTCAGTAGTACCAACGGAAGAAGATCTTTGGGTGGTGATAATAGATTGAGGAGTTGTTTCCTTAAAAGCGGGTTTAATGGTAGTACCGTCAGTCCTAGAACTTTCAGTAGTACCAAGAGAAGATCTTTGAGTGGTAATAACAGATTGAGATATGGTTTCTTCTGAAATTGATTTCATGGTTGTTCCTTCAGTGGGAGAACTTTCAATAGTACCAACGGAAGAAGATCTTTGGGTGGTGATAATAGATTGAGGAGTTGTTTCCTCAAAAGCGGGTTTAATGGTAGTACCGTCAGTCCTAGAACTTTCAGTAGTACCAAGAGAAGATCTTTGAGTGGTAATAACAGATTGAGATGTGGTTTCTTCTGAAATTGATTTCATGGTTGTTCCTTCAGTGGGAGAACTTTCAGTAGTACCAACGGAAGAAGATCTTTGGGTGGTAATAATAGATTGAGGTGTCATTTCGTCAGGAATTGTTTTTTCGGTTGTTCCTTCAGTGGGAGAACTTTCAGTAGTACCTACGGGAGAAGATCTTTGGGTGGTGATAATAGATTGAGGAGTTGTTTCCTCAAAAGCGGGTTTAATGGTAGTACCGTCAGTCCTAGAACTTTCAGTAGTACCAAGAGAAGATCTTTGAGTGGTAATAACAGATTGAGATGTGGTTTCTTCTGAAATTGATTTCATGGTTGTTCCTTCAGTGGGAGAACTTTCAGTAGTACCAACGGAAGAAGATCTTTGGGTGGTGATAATAGATTGAGGAGTTGTTTCCTCAAAAGCGGGTTTAATGGTAGTACCGTCAGTCCTAGAACTTTCAGTAGTACCAAGAGAAGATCTTTGAGTGGTAATAACAGATTGAGATGTGGTTTCTTCTGAAATTGATTTCATGGTTGTTCCTTCAGTGGGAGAACTTTCTGTAGTACCAACGGAAGATCTTTGGGTGGTGACAATGGATTGAGGAGTTGTTTCCTCAGAATCGGTCTTAGTGGTAGAACCGTCAGTCCGAGAACTTTCAGTAGAACCAAGAGAAGATCTTTGGGTAGTAGTAACAGATTGAGATGTGGTTTCTTCTGAAATTGATTTCATGGTTGTTTCTTCAGTGGGAGAAATTTCAGTAGTACCAAAAGGAGAAGATCTTTGGGTGGTACTAATAGATTGAGATGTCACTTCGTCAGTAATTGATTTTACGGTTGTTCCGTCGGTGGGAGAACTTTCAGTAGTAACAACGGTAGAAGATCTTTGGGTGGTGATAATAGATTGAGGAGTTGTTTCCTCAAAATCGGTCTTACTGGTAGTACCGTCAGTCCGAGAACTTTCAGTAGTACCAAGAGAAGATCTTTGAGTAGTAATAACAGATTGAGATGTGGTTTCTTCTGAAATTGATTTCATGGTTGTTCCTTCAGTGAGAGAACTTTCAGTAGTACCAACAGGCGAAGATCTTTGGGTGGTAATAATAGATTGAGGTGTCATTTCGTCTGTAATTGATTTTACAGTTGTTCCTTCAGTGGTAGAACTATCTGTAGTACCAACGGGAGAAGATCTTTGAGTGGTGATAATAGATTGAGGAGTTGTTTCCTCAAAAGCGGGTTTAATGGTAGTGCCGTCAGTCCGAGGACTTTCAGTAGTACCAAGAGAAGATCTTTGAGTAGTAATAACAGATTGAGATGTGGTTTCTTCTGAAATTGATTTCATGGTTGTTCCTTCAGTGAGAGAAATTTCAGTAGTACCAACAGGCGAAGATCTTTGGGTGGTAATAATAGATTTAGGTGTCATTTCGTCTGTAATTGATTTTACAGTTGTTCCTTCAGTGGTAGAACTATCTGTAGTACCAACGGGAGAAGATCTTTGAGTGGTGATAATAGATTGAGTAGTTGTTTCCTCAAAAGCGGGTTTAATGGTAGTGCCGTCAGTCCGAGGACTTTCAGTAGTACCAAGAGAAGATCTTTGAGTAGTAATAACAGATTGAGATGTGGTTTCTTCTGAAATTGATTTCATGGTTGTTCCTTCAGTGGGAGAACTTTCAGTAGTACCAACGGAAGAAGATCTTTGGGTGGTAATAATAGATTGAGGTGTCATTTCGTCTGTAATTGATTTTACAGTTGTTCCTTCAGTGGTAGAACTATCTGTAGTACCAACGGGAGAAGATCTTTGAGTGGTGATAATAGATTGAGGAGTTGTTTCCTCAAAAGCGGGTTTAATGGTAGTGCCGTCAGTCCGAGGACTTTCAGTAGTACCAAGAGAAGATCTTTGGGTAGTAATAACCGATTGAGATGTGGTTTCTTCTGAAATTGATTTCATGGTTGTTTCTTCAGTGGGAGAACTTTCAGTAGTACCAACGGGAGAAGATCTTTGGGTGGTAATAATAGATTGAGGTGTCATTTCGTCAGTAAATGATTTTAGGGTTGTTCCTTCAGTTGGAGAACTTTCAGTAGTACCAAGAGAAAAAGATCTTTGGGTGGTGATAATAGATTGAGGAGTTGTTTCCTCAAATGCGGTCTTAGTGGTAGTACCGTCAGTCCGAGAACTTTCAGTAGTACCAACGGATGAATATCTTTGGGTGGTAATAATAGATTGAGGTGTCATTTCCACAGTAATTATTTTCATGGTTGTTCCTTCAGTAGGAGAACTTTCCGTAGTACCAAAAGAAGATCTTTTGGTGGTCATAGTAGATTGAGGAGTTGTTTCCTCAAAAGCGGTCTTAGTGGTAGTACCGTCAGTCTTAGAACTTTCAGTAGTACCAACGGAAGAAGATCTTTGGGTGGTGATAATAGATTGAGGAGTTGTTTCCTCAAAAGCGGTCTTAGTGGTAGTACCGTCAGTCTGAGAACTTTCAGTAGTACCAACGGGAGAAGATCTTTGGGTGGTAATAATAGATTGAGGTGTCATTTCGTCAGTAATTATTTTCATGGTTGTTTCTTCAGTAGGAGAACTTACGGTAGTACCAATAGAAGGTCTTTGGGTGGTGATAATCGATTGAGGAGTTGTCTTCTCAAAAGCGGTTTGAATGGTAGTACCGTCAGTCCGAGAACTTTCAGTAGTACCAACGGAAGAAGATCTTTGGGTGGTTATAATAGATTGAGGTGTCATTTCATCAGTAATTGATTTTAGGGTTGTTCCTTCAGTGGGAGAACTTTCAGCAGTACCAACGGAAGATCTTTGAGTGGTAATAATAGATTGAGGAGTTGTTTCCTCAAAAGCGGTTTTAATGGTAGTACCGTCAGTCCGAGAACTTTCAGTAGTACCAACGGAAGAAGATCTTTGGGTGGTAATAATAGATTGAGGTGTCATTTCGTCAGTAATTGATTTTAGGGTTGTTCCTTCAGTAGGAGAACTTTCAGTAGTACCAACTGATGAATATCTTTGGGTGGTGATAATAGATTGAGGAGTTGTTTCCTCAAAAGCGGTTTTAATGGTAGTATCGCCAGTCCGAGAACTTTCAGTAGTACCAACGGAAGAAGATCTTTGGGTGGTTATAATAGATTGAGGTGTCATTTCGTCAGTAATTGATTTTAGGGTTGTTCCTTCAGTGGGAGAACTTTCAGCAGTACCAACGGAAGATCTTTGAGTGGTAATAATAGATTGAGGAGTTGTTTCCTCAAAAGCGGTTTTAATGGTAGTACCGTCAGTCCGAGAACTTTCAGTAGTACCAACGGAAGAAGATCTTTGGGTGGTAATAATAGATTGAGGTGTCATTTCGTCAGTAATTGATTTTAGGGTTGTTCCTTCAGTGGGAGAACTTTCAGCAGTACCAACGGAAGATCTTTGAGTGGTAATAATAGATTGAGGAGTTGTTTCCTCAAAAGCGGTTTTAATGGTAGTACCGTCAGTCCGAGAACTTTCAGTAGTACCAACGGAAGAAGATCTTTGGGTGGTAATAATAGATTGAGGTGTCATTTCGTCAGTAATTGATTTTAGGGTTGTTCCTTCAGTAGGAGAACTTTCAGTAGTACCAACGGAAGATCTTTGGGTGGTGATAATAGATTGAGGAGTTGTTTCCTCAAAAGCGGGTTTAATGGTAGTACCGTCAGTCCTAGAACTTTCAGTAGTACCAACAGAAGATCTTTGAGTGGTAATAACAGATTGAGATGTGGTTTCTTCTGAAATTGATTTCATGGTTGTTCCTTCAGTGGGAGAACTTTCTGTAGTACCAACGGAAGATCTTTGGGTGGTGACAATGGATTGAGGAGTTGTTTCCTCAGAATCGGTCTTAGTGGTAGAACCGTCAGTCCGAGAACTTTCAGTAGAACCAAGAGAAGATCTTTGGGTAGTAGTAACAGATTGAGATGTGGTTTCTTCTGAAATTGATTTCATGGTTGTTCCTTCAGTGAGAGAACTTTCAGTAGTACCAACAGGCGAAGATCTTTGGGTGGTAATAATAGATTGAGGTGTCATTTCGTCTGTAATTGATTTTACAGTTGTTCCTTCAGTGGTAGAACTATCTGTAGTACCAACGGAAGATCTTTGGGTGGTGACAATGGATTGAGGAGTTGTTTCCTCAGAATCGGTCTTAGTGGTAGAACCGTCAGTCCGAGAACTTTCAGTAGAACCAAGAGAAGATCTTTGGGTAGTAGTAACAGATTGAGATGTGGTTTCTTCTGAAATTGATTTCATGGTTGTTCCTTCAGTGAGAGAACTTTCAGTAGTACCAAAAGGAGAAGATCTTTGGGTGGTACTAATAGATTGAGATGTCACTTCGTCAGTAATTGATTTTACGGTTGTTCCGTCGGTGGGAGAACTTTCAGTAGTAACAACGGTAGAAGATCTTTGGGTGGTGATAATAGATTGAGGAGTTGTTTCCTCAAAATCGGTCTTACTGGTAGTACCGTCAGTCCGAGAACTTTCAGTAGTACCAAGAGAAGATCTTTGAGTAGTAATAACAGATTGAGATGTGGTTTCTTCTGAAATTGATTTCATGGTTGTTCCTTCAGTGAGAGAACTTTCAGTAGTACCAACAGGCGAAGATCTTTGGGTGGTAATAATAGATTGAGGTGTCATTTCGTCTGTAATTGATTTTACAGTTGTTCCTTCAGTGGTAGAACTATCTGTAGTACCAACGGGAGAAGATCTTTGAGTGGTGATAATAGATTGAGGAGTTGTTTCCTCAAAAGCGGGTTTAATGGTAGTGCCGTCAGTCCGAGGACTTTCAGTAGTACCAAGAGAAGATCTTTGAGTAGTAATAACAGATTGAGATGTGGTTTCTTCTGAAATTGATTTCATGGTTGTTCCTTCAGTGAGAGAACTTTCAGTAGTACCAACAGGCGAAGATCTTTGGGTGGTAATAATAGATTGAGGTGTCATTTCGTCTGTAATTGATTTTACAGTTGTTCCTTCAGTGGTAGAACTATCTGTAGTACCAACGGGAGAAGATCTTTGAGTGGTGATAATAGATTGAGGAGTTGTTTCCTCAAAATCGGTCTTACTGGTAGTACCGTCAGTCCGAGAACTTTCAGTAGTACCAAGAGAAGATCTTTGAGTAGTAATAACAGATTGAGATGTGGTTTCTTCTGAAATTGATTTCATGGTTGTTCCTTCAGTGGGAGAACTTTCAGTAGTACCAACGGAAGAAGATCTTTGGGTGGTAATAATAGATTGAGGTGTCATTTCGTCTGTAATTGATTTTACAGTTGTTCCTTCAGTGGTAGAACTATCTGTAGTACCAACGGGAGAAGATCTTTGAGTGGTGATAATAGATTGAGGAGTTGTTTCCTCAAAAGCGGGTTTAATGGTAGTGCCGTCAGTCCGAGGACTTTCAGTAGTACCAAGAGAAGATCTTTGGGTAGTAATAACCGATTGAGATGTGGTTTCTTCTGAAATTGATTTCATGGTTGTTTCTTCAGTGGGAGAACTTTCAGTAGTACCAACGGGAGAAGATCTTTGGGTGGTAATAATAGATTGAGGTGTCATTTCGTCAGTAAATGATTTTAGGGTTGTTCCTTCAGTTGGAGAACTTTCAGTAGTACCAAGAGAAAAAGATCTTTGGGTGGTGATAATAGATTGAGGAGTTGTTTCCTCAAATGCGGTCTTAGTGGTAGTACCGTCAGTCCGAGAACTTTCAGTAGTACCAACGGATGAATATCTTTGGGTGGTAATAATAGATTGAGGTGTCATTTCCACAGTAATTATTTTCATGGTTGTTCCTTCAGTAGGAGAACTTTCCGTAGTACCAAAAGAAGATCTTTTGGTGGTCATAGTAGATTGAGGAGTTGTTTCCTCAAAAGCGGTCTTAGTGGTAGTACCGTCAGTCTTAGAACTTTCAGTAGTACCAACGGAAGAAGATCTTTGGGTGGTGATAATAGATTGAGGAGTTGTTTCCTCAAAAGCGGTCTTAGTGGTAGTACCGTCAGTCTGAGAACTTTCAGTAGTACCAACGGGAGAAGATCTTTGGGTGGTAAAAATAGATTGAGGTGTCATTTCGTCAGTAATTATTTTCATGGTTGTTTCTTCAGTAGGAGAACTTACGGTAGTACCAATAGAAGGTCTTTGGGTGGTGATAATCGATTGAGGAGTTGTCTTCTCAAAAGCGGTTTGAATGGTAGTACCGTCAGTCCGAGAACTTTCAGTAGTACCAACGGAAGAAGATCTTTGGGTGGTAATAATAGATTGAGGTGTCATTTCGTCAGTAATTGATTTTAGGGTTGTTCCTTCAGTGGGAGAACTTTCAGCAGTACCAACGGAAGATCTTTGAGTGGTAATAATAGATTGAGGAGTTGTTTCCTCAAAAGCGGTTTTAATGGTAGTACTTTCAGTCCGAGAACTTTCAGTAGTACCAACGGAAGAAGATCTTTGGGTGGTAATAATAGATTGAGGTGTCATTTCGTCAGTAATTGATTTTAGGGTTGTTCCTTCAGTGGGAGAACTTTCAGCAGTACCAACGGAAGATCTTTGAGTGGTAATAATAGATTGAGGAGTTGTTTCCTCAAAAGCGGTTTTAATGGTAGTACCGTCAGTCCGAGAACTTTCAGTAGTACCAACGGAAGAAGATCTTTGGGTGGTAATAATAGATTGAGGTGTCATTTCGTCAGTAATTGATTTTAGGGTTGTTCCTTCAGTGGGAGAACTTTCAGTAGTACCAACTGATGAATATCTTTGGGTGGTGATAATAGATTGAGGAGTTGTTTCCTCAAAAGCGGTTTCAATGGTAGTGCCGTCAGTCCGAGAACTTTCAGTAGTACCAAGAGTTGAAGATCTTTGGGTGGTAATAACAGTTTGAGATGTGGTTTCTTCTGAAATTGATTTCATGGTTGTTCCTTCAGTGGGAGAACTTTCAGTAGTACCAATGGAAGAAGATCTTTGGGTGGTAATAATAGATTGAGGTGTCATTTCCTCAGTAATTATTTTCATGGTTGTTCCTTCAGTGGGAGAACTTTCCGTAGTACCAAGAGAAGGTCTTTGGGTGGTCATAGTAGATTGAGGAGTTGTTTCCCGAGAAGCGGTTTTAGTGGTTGTACCATCAGTCCGAGAACTTTCAGTAGTACCAAGAGAAGAAGATCTTTGTGTGGTTATATCAGATTCAGATGTAGTTTCTCTTGAAATCGGTTTAATGGTTGTTTCTTCAGTGTGATAGCTTTCAGTAGTACCCAGGGACATAGATCTTTGGGTTGTTATAATGGATTTAGGGGTCGTTTCGTAAGGAATTGGTTTAATTGTTGTTCCTTCAGTGGAGTAACTTTTAGTAGTACCAAGTGTGTCAGTTCTTTGTGTTGTTGTAATTGACTGTGTTGTAGTTTCGTCAGGAATGAATTTATTTGTCGTTTCTTCAGTGTGTGAACTTACAGTAGTACCTAGGGTAGTTGATCTTTGGATGGTAAAAGAGTCAGTTGTGTTTTCTTCATGAAACGTAGTTACAGTAGTTTCTTCACCAAGAGAACTTTCGGTAGTACCAGGAGAAGAACTTTGGGTTTCAATAGCTGGTTGAGCTGTTGTGATTTCAGGGAAAGGAGTCCAAATTGTTTCATTTGTATCTGATGGCCTTTCTGTCGGGAATTCAGTTACAGAAGTTGTTTGATTATCAGATAAAGTCATGGTGACTGCTGGAATAGTTTTCGGTCTATTAGTTGTTGGTTCACTCGTTGGGGAATATGTTGTTTCTGAGGAAATTTCGGTAGGACTAGAAGTACGAGAACTACTTTGGGTTGTGAAAATAAATTCAGTTGTTTCTTCACGAGTTTGAGTAATTGCAAGACTAGGATCAGAAGTTGGTTTAGAATGGGACATAGTTTCTGTTGACATAGTGCTGTTAGGTTCTTTAGTGGTTGGGTTTTCCGTCGCTGGAAATGAGGTAGTTGTTTTTTGAGATCCTGACATTGATATTGGAGCTCTTTCTGTAGTACCTGGGGAAGACGTTGCGTTAAACTGAATTTCTTTTTCACCATAGAGTGGTGTCGAAGTAGTTTCTAATGTTTGCACTGTTTCAGTATGGAGGTCTTCGGGTAGCCCCGAGGTTAAATAAGTTGGAATCATGAAATCAGAGACTGCTGTTGTTTTCTCACTGCTACTCCCTGGATATATTTCATATTGTTTTTCTGTAGTCGTTTGATATTTTGTTTCCCCTTGAGGGGAAGTATCCGCTATGTTAAGCTGCTTGGTAGTTTTAAATGATTCCGTTGTGCTTTCATATGAAGTTTCGGCTTCAATGTCTGTGTAGCGGGTTCTCATTTCAGTTTGGTTTGCCAATTGCATTTCCGTATATTTTATACTGGTGGCTTCAGTTGTCCTCAGAGTGGGTTCGGTCGTGTCGTCTGTAGGTAGTTCAGTCTGGGTCGGTATACAGGTGGAGGTAGTGGTGTTGGTCGAGTTCGTTGAGCAAATGCAGGTTGTAATCGTGTGTGCTTTGGTTAGACACAATTTGGCACCGACACAAACTGTTTGACAGGGATCGATACATTGACCTGACGATCCGCATTGATGTGCTTCACTGCAATCGTTGTTTGTGGTACAGTTGCCACCTGGTTTGGCTGCTCGTTTTAGTTTTGATTTGTTTTTGATTTGGAATCGGTTTGATTATTTTTTAGGTGGAGTATTTTTGTACATATTTCGAGTAAAAGTAAAAGTATTAAAACAAAATAAAATACGTTAAAATATTTACAAATTAATAAGATATAGTAGATAGGTGTATAGCTACAACAAAGGAGGATTGTGCACGATAATATATATATTTATAGAGGTATATAATACAGGGGCACCTAAGGGCTTTGCCAAATATATATTCGAGGAAGCTTTCATCAAAATTTCTGGTGTACAGGTACAGTTGAGAGAGGTTGTGTAACAACTTTGGAGATCAAAATATTTAGTACAAATTATTATTTTACGGTTAGATATGTAAATTCAAATTAGAAACGTTTTTGTTTTTACTATTAGTTAGCTACATATTGTTTTTATGTTGTTGTTGTAGTTGTAGTTGTAGTTGTTGATTATACCATTAGTATTACAAATACTTCTAGATTACCGTTTATTAAGAATCGTGGGTTAAGATATTCAGAGTATTCAAGAGGCATTTGATTAATAATCATTTGTGAGCATGAGCGTGTGTGAATGTTCAGAAGAATTGCTTGTAGTATTTTTGTATCTGTATCTGTAACTGTATCTGTATCTGTATATGTTATTCTTGTTGTGATACTGTGACCCCAAAATGGAGTCTTTGGGATCTCATGATCACTCAATAATTTGGATAAGAGTTTTTCTTATTTTTGCTTGGTTATTTTGCGCTTTTTGTTTGTGATTTTACTTTGAAGCTAGACGGGCATTACAAGTTTTCCTCATACGATATCTTGTTGGGGTACGTAGTTTAAGTTTATCATATTTTGAGAGACGGATAGGTTGATAGAGACGAAGAGAGAAACAGAGTCAGAGACAGAGACAGAGAGAGGCTTGAGAAAGCGCTTTTGTGTGTTAATTTCTCACGTCTATATATACATACATATATGTTACACAATATATGCGGAAATAGATTGACAGGATACGAGAATATCTTTTGGGTCATAGCTTTTGGATGGTCATTATTTTTTGTGTTTGTGTGTTGTGTGTGAGTGTGTTGAGTTTTTTTGTTGTTGTTGTTGTTGTTGTGGTGGTGGTGGGTGTGGGGAGCAGACACTTTAGGACAGAACTAGCAAAAAAGGTGAGAGCGTGAGGTAAAAAGAGAGAGACAGAAAGAGAGCGAGTAGGAAACAGAGAATTACGATAAACGAGAGTCAGAGACATTAAGGTACTTTCACTTGACAAAGATTTTGTTTGTGAGAGAGAAGTACTTTTGTGGTTTACCTTTTTGACATCCATATTTGGCATCGGCTATAAATCCAGTTGGGCAGAATTTACATATCGGCTTGTGATCCTCGACAATGCATGGCGAATTGGGGGCGCATGTGGCAAACTTGCACGGATCGACGCATTGATAATTGCGACAGGCCAGACCTGCTGGGCAGCCAGCATCACGTAAACATATCGATATCGATGGCTGGCAATCGCGCATACAAATGCAAACGGGCTTGTGGTCCTGCACCTCACACGACTTGTTCTCGGCACAGATTGGCGCCCGTCCCAGCGGGACAATACACGGATTGCGGCACTTGCCGTCCGCACAGGCCATGTTCGAGGCACAGTCATCATCGCGATAGCATTCACGCTTATCCGGAGCACACGTCAATTCGCCGTATTCGTTCACAATGAAGCCGGACTTGCAAATGCAAACGGGCTGATGGCGTCGCGTCTCGCACTTCTTATTGCTCTCACAGATGAAGAGGGGATTCTTGCAGGGATCTGTGCATTGGCCGTACTGGCCGCACTGCAAAGTCTCGGGGCATTCGGCATCGCTAGTGCACGTTATCTGTTCCTTTGTGCTGGGATCTGTGTCGTCGGGGACACACTTGAGATCCAGCTTACACTCGACCTCGGGTCGGCCAATGTGACAGCTGGGACAGGAGCAACGGGGTCGATGGAGCACAGTTTTGCAGAGTGCGTTCGTGCCACATGCGCCGCGCATTGTACAAGGATCGGTGCAGTGTCCTTGTAGGCATGACTTTTCACTGGGACAATCCGTATCTGAGTAGCATTGTTCGGTGTCTATAGTCATGTCGTCATATAACATACGGCATGACGACGGCATACAGCATCAGGCGAAGAACGAGAGAGAGAGAGAGATAGACAGGTTGTTTTTGGTTTCTTTATACTATGTGTTAATCGTTGGGTGCACTCAATCTATCAATCTATTTGGTATTCGGTAAACACCCTATATGCAGACTGTTTGCATCGAAAACACTCCTGAGAACGGGTCTACGAATTCTGTACTTTGCATCAGCTTCTTTTGGGAAATGTGACAGACAAAAGAAAACAGTTTTCGGGTAGAAACGTGAATCGGTTGGGTATTGTGTGTGTGTGTGTGTGTGTTTGGGGGGGGAGGAAAAGGTGTGTGCTGGTCTACACATTGATGGGAGTGTATTTATATTGATTGGGGTTGGGGCGGCTCAGATAAGAAACTTATAGCTAAACATTGTTCTAGAAACAAAAAATAGAAAAACTTAAACGAGACAATATTTTAAACAGTGTTTAATCCAGTGTTTGATTGTTCTTTCGATTGGTTTGCTTTGGTTTTTGGCTGTGGTTCGGTTTGATTTTGTTTTTGAGTACTTTGTGTATGTGGTTTTGGGTTGGTATTTTGCTGTGGGGGAGGGTAGGAAGTGTGTTCATAGAATTTGTCAGTGGGGATTGCAGTGATTTTGGAGTTTGGTTTTGTGCACAGGATTGGTTATAGCAAGTACAGTAGTAGAGGGGAGGGTGGGACTTTAACGAATTGTGTTTAGATCAGGACTTGAGAAATCATAATAGAAGAGAAACACAAAATTGTAGTTGTTTCATTTGGTGCAGTTAGTGATTGATAAGGAAAGGCAGGCAGCAATTGTCTAGGACAAAACATCAAATTGCAGAACTGTGAAGGGAACATCTCACATTATTTCAGGTTGTTTTCGATTGATTCTATTCTATATAAGCTTTATATAGATAGCCATATGTTTTATTTGGTAAAGAGTAGATAAGCTGCTTTTTTTTGATTGGTATGTAAATTAAATTGCATTGTTGGTCGATTGATTGTTTGGTTGATTGATTGATTGATTGGTATGCGGGCGGGCGAGCAGACGATCAGGCGATCAGGCGGGCGAGCGAGCAGCCTTATAAATACGAGTAGATAAGTTCGAGTGAGCAATAGTTACAATCCTTGATGAATTACCAATTAAGTATATTATAAAACGAGTATGTTTTTTGTATATTATTTTTGTGGGTTTTAGAGATAGAGAGACTTGCGCTTCAGTTGCCCCATTAATTGGTTTGATCTATGGATCAGTTTATTATTGTTTTTAATTTTTTTTGCAATGTTTTCTTTTGTCTAATGCGTAGTTCGTAAATATTTTGTTGAGTAATGGTGAAAATTACACGACATCCAACACATGCGCTCTGCCCTCACGAGAGACACGTTATTGGTGATTGATTGGGTGAGTGGCATGATAATGAGGTTCGAAAATGAAGATACGAGTAGAGAAAGAGGGAGCAGATAGTTGAGAGATCAAATTCTTAGGTACAACTTTTGACTAAAGCGATATATTAGCTGATAGACAATTTGGAAGAGTACGTTAGGAGTAAAATGGTAGTAGTTGTATTAGAAGTAGAAGTAGTAATAGTACGTTAAGTAGCTTATCTGTGGTGTTATTCATAATTCACAAACTGATAAATTTGGTATAAATTTAAATTTAAAATCAAATATTTACAGGTTTTGGTTTTATACTCTTTTTGTTTAGGGTTAGTTGTAGTTGGGCATTTGTATACGCATATAATATGTACAGTTGTGATTAATCACACATACAAATTTCTGTATATACAACTTAAAGACTAAAGTCAAATTTACCAAAAAATATATATTTAATTTTCCTTTTCGCTTTTGCTTAGCAGCAGTGTTAGTCAAATTTAGTTACAGTTTTATATCAGTTTTGTAAAAATTTCGAATTATTTCTGTTATCTGTACGGAAGCGATTCTCAACCAATAGACGAGCTAAAAGTGTGCTAGGGGTGTAGGTACGAGTATTGTTTTGAAGAGCTTTTTACAAAATTTGCATAATATTATTATAGTATTTGTAGGCCTTATTTTTCGGTTATAGTTTAGGAATGCATTGAAAAGTAGTTATAGTAGTTGTTGTTGTTGTTGTAATTGATCTATACACATATGAGACTTATAGTATTTGTAGTATATCATCATTTCAAGCTAGAGAACTGATTTGATTTGATTCAGTCATTGATTTAAAAAAAGCATATGTGAACCATGTGTGAGAATTGTCCCGTCCACAGTTCCCAATCTGAGACTTTGTTCATTCAAGAAAAAAAAGGTTTTTCTTTTTCAAAATGTTGTAGATTTTACTCTTTTTCTTTATAGCGAAGGGAAAACGACAGAGTGGCGCAGGGGAACAGAATAGTGGATAATACAACGTTGGGTTATTTTTTTTTTCGGTGGGGTTGGGTCCGGGGTACTGGATGGGATAAACGGGAGAGATAGATCATGGATATCGACGATGTTGGGATGTGTTTTGGAGGGAATTGTTGTCTTAATTTTTTTTGTATTTTGTATTTTTAATATATATATTTCTTTTATAAGGTGTGTTGTTGTTTGTTGTACGCATTTGGCACCTTACTAAGATGCTGGTGCAGCAGTCCTTTCTCAAGTATTATGGCTACATATCGCTATCGCGGCAATTTCGATATAGTTATAATTAAACGATATTAGATTAGAGATGAACCAATTTGTCTACTGATCTGTGCGTTATACGTTGTTGTTTGATTTCATGGGTATGCCGCCGAGCTAGCTGGTGTCGTGAAACACTCCAACAATAATCGAATAAATATATGGGGTTATTCAAAGCCAATACGATTAATGAATGCTGAATGCTGCATGAAGTAATGACAAACGCAAGCTTCAAAGCTTTATGATGCTGAATTGAATTGCGTAACTATTGGCTAACGATATCGATTGAAAGTGTTGCAGGATGACCTGAGTATATGCCGTTTTTAGTACTTGATACGAAACAATTTACTTAAGGAACTAATATTTGATTTGTTTTGGCGTGAAATGGGTGGATTGTTTTTATTAAATGAATTCTAGGCACAGATTGGGTAACCGCGATAGCGACAGTAACATTCCACAAAATTTCCATATGCGTTGTGGTGGAATGTTATCGATTAATTGAATATTGCAAAAATATCTCTTACAAACTACGGGTATGAGCGAAATACTCAAAAATTAAACTAGTGCAGCTTTTTGGTTTTGTTTTTGGAACTGTTTCAGTGTGTGTATCTTCTGGGTGTATAAGAGTGTGTGTGTGTATGTTGTTGTTGTTGTTGTGCGCGGGAAGTTGATATTACAAAAAATTCTAAACACTCTGGGGTAACTTGGAACATGTGTATAGGTTGTTAAATTAATTATTACAATTAATTCATTAATATTTTCAACATCATTAAAAAACACACACTACACTGAAAAAAATCAAATTAAATTTGTTTGTTTGGTTGTTTGGTTGTTGATGTAATTTCTGAATTAGTCAAATTAGCTGGTTTTTAGGTTTTATAAACAACTCGTATTGTATATGTTTAGCTAAATAGATAATCAAACCAAAGTAATTATAATTATAACAGCAAGATCAGTTATTGTTACTGACCGAACTCCAGTTAAATAACGGCAACGATAACGATAACGATAACGCTAACTGATTACGATATAACTGATTACTCCAATCAAAAATGTATATCTATGAGTGTATGTTTGTGTGTGTGGTGTGTGTGAGTGTTTGTTTCAATCAACGATTACTTTTTCATTGTAAGCAACGCCGATGATCAAGATTAGCATTAGCTGTACTTTAATTACTAGAGGTACAACAGCTGGTACCCGTACTTCAAATAATATTGATATTGATATTGACATTGATTTGGACCACTTACCCTGCTGGCAGACATAGTCGTAGCCCTGGCGCACACACGTGCCCACATCGCAGCCCTGGGTGCGACAGTCCTGTTGTGGTGGTGTCAGATAACCTGTAAATAGGGGGGGAATTTTAATTAGTCAAGAAATTAACCAGTTTTCTATTGAAGATATGTCCTAAAACTAAACTAACAAGTTTAAAAATTAGAGAATTAATTAGTAAATAGTTGGCAATAGTTGAATATCACTTACATTGCACGTAGGCATCTCCGTTGGGGAAGTCCTCGGGGCAGTAGCATTCGGCTTGGTTGTTGTCCAGCACGTGGCAGGCGGCATTGAGGCCGCACGGATGATCGTGGCAGGCATTCACCAGCTGTCCATCGCAAATGCAGCCCTTGAGGGCGTCGCCAATGCAGCCGTCCATGCAAGCGCACTCAAAGCCGCCAGGCAGCTCAATGCACTTGGAGTTGACGCCGCACGGGTTCGTCGAGCAGCCACCGTCCAGGGGCTGGCACTCGCTGGCCGGATTGCCGAAGAAGTCGGGCGGGCAGGAGCACTGAGCCTTGCGATTGACGACACGGCACTGGGCATTGGTGCCACAGGCTCCGTACTCCTGGCAGGGATTGCGGCACTTGCCCTGGTCGCAGCGTTTGTTCGACTCGCAGTCCTTGTCCTCACGGCACTCGAACTGCACGCACTCCTTGCTGGGCTCGCCTTCGTAGCCGTCGGGGCAGTAGCAGAGCATGCGATGCTCCGACACGGTGCACAAGGCGTTGCGACCGCAGGCTCTGTCGTTGGCACACGGATCCGCGCACTTGCCATTGACGCAGCTCTGATCGGCGGCACAGTCGCCGTTCGACTTGCAGCCAGCGATGCAGGCGCCACGTTCACACAGCTGTCCCAACGGACACTGACGCTTGGGTCCGCACTTGTTGCGGCACTTGCCACGAGCGCACTGCTGTCCGCAGGCGCAGTCCTCGGAGCGGGAGCACTTGGCGGCACAATAGGCGCCGCTCTCGTCGCACTCGCAGCCGGGATGACAGCGCTCGGGAGGCAGCTGGCAGCCGGTGAGGCCGTCGCCAATGAAGGAGGCGGGACACTGGCACTGGACGCCATGGTTGATGACCAGACAGTCGGCGCACTGGCCGCACTGATCTGGAGTCTGGCAGGGATTCTGGCACTTCTTGTGCACACAGGTCTCGTCGCTGGCGCAGCTGAGATCGTTGCGGCAGCCCGTCTGGCAGACGCGGTTCTCGCAGATCTGTCCCTGGGCGCAGGCGCTGTCCGTGTTGCAGACGGTGCGGCAAGTGCCGCGCATGCAACGCTCATCCGACAAACAGTTCTGATCGTTGCGGCATTTGCCCTGGCAACTGCCAGCGTAGCACAATTGATTCGCTCCACAATCCTCGTTGCGGCCGCAGGCGGTGCGCGGAGCCTTGCAGGCGACGTTGGCATTACCGGTGAGGCCTTCGGGGCAGCTGCACTCCTTGCGATGGTCGATGGCCTGGCAAAGGGCGTTCGTGCCACAGGCCGTGGGATCGGCGCAGGGATCGACGCACTGTTGAGCCACACAGGCCAGATGCGGCGGACAACTCTGATCCGAGCGACAGCCGGTGACGCAATTGAGACCCAGGCAGAGTTCGCCATGGGCGCATTCGTTGTCGTGGCGACACAGCGGCTTGCAGACGCCCTGCTGGCAACGCTCGTTGGTCAAGCAGCCGGAGTCGTCGGCACAGAGCGGACGACAGACGGACTCGAAGCAGGCCAAGCCATTGCTGCAGTCGCGATTCTCATGGCACTCGAGTGGAGGCGAGCGTACGCAACCCACTTGAGCCGTGGGATTGGGCACCATGTTGTCCAGGCAGCTGCAGCTGGCCCGATGGTTCGACACCGAGCAGGCGGCATTGGGGCCGCAGGGACTCTCCAGGCAGGGATTGATGCACTTGTCATTGCGACACGACTCCGAGGCACTGCAGTCGTCATCCACATGGCAGCCGTAGACGCACTTGTTGTGCAGGCAGACATGGCCCAGGAAGCAATCGTTGTCCACGCGGCAGGTTACTGCATGGCGAAGAAGTTATAGCGGAGATCGGGGTGATATATAGTAGTTATGGTCTACTCACGCATGCAATTGCCACGCAGGCACTTCTCGTTGGAGGCGCACTCCAGATCGTTGCTGCACACGGGCAGGCACATGGAGTCGCGGCAGCTGTAGCCGGGCGAACAGTCGCCGTCGCAGGCGACGGGCACGCGGACGCACTCCTTGGCGGCATCGCCAGTGAAGCCCTCGGGGCAATGGCACTGTTTCACATGGCTGAGGATCAGGCATTCGGCATTCTGGCCACACGCCTGTGGCTGCTGGCAGGGATTGAAGCATTGACCACCTTGGCACACCTCTGATGTGGCGCACTCGGTGTCGAGCAGGCAGGCAGCTAAGAGGATGCAAATTGACCAGGGATTAGCATAATGGAGTTGCGGGATTTGCCTCAATTTCGTTTCAGTTCAGTACTTTAAGTACTAGAGTACGTGGTATTGTGTTGTTGTTTTTGTGGTGGTTTTGTTGTTGTCACTTGAGTGTACATTTTGTTAACAGTTAGTCTATGCTACGGGGCTGAGCTCTGGCAGATGCTGTGGGCCAAGAACCTAACTAACAAGACATAAAGAACTGAAGAAATTCAATATTCTACTTTGACGTTAACATTTGGCGTAAGGGTCAGCTCTTGAAGCTAATATTAATGAATTAAACTCTTAAGTAGATGTGTTAATTTGGTAAAAGTATTTTAGCGCATTTCTACTGCAGATGGTCTTCTTTGATACAAATTGCTTAAGGCAAGGATCAGCTGTGTCTTTATTACTACAAGATAAAGTAACAGTTAAATTAAGTCGATATGCAAACTTGATAAAATATTAATGCGCATTCATAGAAATTAGAACAAACTATTTTGTTTGTATGTTTGTCTTCTACAATATACGATAATTTTACGAAAAGGGAATATATATATATATTTATATTTTATTTTATATTATAAATTGCTTTGCATTTTGTATCTAGTGTTGTTGAGAAAGCTTTTGGGTTGGAGTGATTATACAGCTTGGGCTTGGGTCAACAGGGAAGGTGTCACAGCATCTTAGGTCTAGTAATCGTGCTAGTTTGGTAGTGATTAAGCTAATCAATAATAGTTATGTTGTTGTTGGTAAGTTGATAAGTTGTCGCTAAGTTGTGGTAGTAAAAGTAGTAGTCTCTCTTTGGTTTTACGCTCTCTGGGTGGTGTTGGGTGGTGCGTGGTTGGAGGTTAGTACTTACGTTTGCACACACTATCGGAGCAGTAGGTGTTGGTGGGGCAATCGCTAGTGATTTGACAGGGCACGGGCAATGGCTTACAGCCGGCCAGCCGGTCGGCGGGTTGGCCGTCGTAGCCATTGCGGCATGCACAGTGGGCGACGTGACCCTTCGGAACACATTCCGCATTGGGGCCACATTGCAGGTGGGCGCAGACATCCTGGCACTTGGGCACACCGTTCGTTTTCGTGCATGCAGCATGCGGGGGACAATCTTCGTGGGTCTCGCACTCCACCGAGCTGCGACAGCCCTCGTTATACGGATCCCCAACCAGACCGGGCGGACAGGTGCATTTGTAGGAACCGCGCGAGTTACGACACCGAGCACCGGGTCCGCACGGCGCATCCTTGCAGAAGTCGATGACGTCGCAGCGGACGCGCGGATCGCCGCTGAAGCCGGGCTGGCAGTGGCAGACCTGACGGTGATTCTCCGTGGTGCAGAGCGCATTCTCGCCACACGGCTGCCCGATGAGGCAGGCGATCTTGCACATGTGGTTGTCGCAGCTCTTGTCGTTCGAGCAGTCGTCGTCGCTGCTGCACTCGATCTTGCGGCAGCCGGAGCGTGCGTCGCCAAAGAAGCCCTCCTTGCAGAGGCAGTCGGGCGAATGGGAACGTGCCACACACTCGGCATTCCGGCCACAAGCGGCACGTCCCAAGCACACAGACTCGCAGCGCGCACGTCCATAGGCATCCATGAGGCAGGTCTCGTCCTCGCCACAGTCGCCGTTCTCGCGGCATTCCAGCTCCTTGGCGCAGATGTTGTTCTGGCAGAACTGGAACTGCGGACAGGTCGTGTTCGACTTGCAGGTGCTCTGGCAGACGCCCTGCAGGCAAAGTTGTTCCGAAATACAGTCGCGGTTGCTGCTGCAGAGGGCATTGCAGATGCCGTGGCTGCAGATGCTGCCCTGCGGACACTGCGTGTCCTGCTGGCAGTACTGCAGCGGCACACAGCCCTGCTTGGCATCGCCGGTGCTGCCCGACTCGCAGGCACAGACACCGATGTGGTTCTGCACAGAGCAGCGGGCTAGCGCACCGCAAGCGTTGGGCAGGGAGCAGGGATCAATGCACTTGGCATCCAGGCACGCCTTCTCGGCGGCACAGTCGTCGTTGTCGGCGCACTCGATGTGCACGCACTCCACCTGCGGATCTCCGCGCGCGTTGGCCGCACAGCTGCAGACGGCCTTGTGGGCCTGAGGCTGGCAATTGGCATTCCGACCGCAGGCAGCTTCACGCTCGCAGGGGCTGCGACAACGCGAGTTCTGGCAGCTGGCCGAGGCGGGACAGTCTGCGTCGCTGATGCATTCGCTGGGATCGCGGCAGCCGGCCTGCAGCGGATCACCGATGAGTCCCTCGGGACACTTGCAGTGATAGCTGCCGGGCAGGTTGTCGCAGAAGGCGGTGCTGTGGCAGGGTTGGGTCAGGCACTCGTTGATGTCCTCGCAGACGCCGTTGGTCAGCTGGTAGCCCTCGTAGCACTCGCAGATGGCCTGGTGATCGGCCACCTGGCAGCTGCCTTTGCCGCAGCTGGTCAGGTCGCAGGGTTTGATGCAGCGGTTCGTCTCCGCATCGCAGGCACGATCGCTGGCGCAGTCCACATGGTCGATGCACTCCACCTTGAAGCAGCCGACGCCCGTGTCGTTGGGATCTCCCAGATAACCAGCGGGGCAGTTGCAGGTGGATTGATGTGACTCCGCTGTGCAATGAGCATTGGGTCCGCACTCCGTGTGCAGGCAGGGATCCGTGCACTTGCCCTGGATGCAGGTCAAGCTGTTGGCGCAGTCGTCATGCTTGTGGCATTGTCGGGGCTGCGTGCAACCCTGTTGCGTGTAGCCATCTCCGACAGTGCCCTCGGGGCACAGACAGCGATAGGAGCCGGGCACATTCTCGCAGCGTGCGCTGGCGTGGCATGGCTGCTCTGTGCACTCATCAATGTCCGAGCAGCCGAAGGGTGTGCCAATGAAGCCGCTGGCGCACTTGCATTTGCCGGTCAAGCACAGCTCGGTGGGCGGACAGTCGGCGTCCGATTCACAGCCCGGTTGGCAGGTGCGATCGCTGTTGCAGATCTCGCCGGCCAAGCAGTTGTTGCTGGTGTAGCAGACCTTGCGGCAAACCTGTTGGTAGCACCGCTCGCCTATCGCACAAGCGGAGGTCTTGCTGCAGGGCAGATTGCACTGATTGCCGATGCACATGTGTCCGTTGGGGCACTGATTGCTGGCCAGACAGGGAGCTGGCACACGCACGCAGCCCTGCTCGGGTGTGGGGTTGCCCTCGAAGCCATCGGGGCAGGTGCACTGGCTGCGATGCTCGGCAATGCTGCAGAGCGCATTCGGACCGCAGCTGGTGCTCGACTGGCAGGGATCCAGGCACTTGTTGCCAATGCAGGACTGCTCCTGCTTGCACTCCTTGTTGCTGCGACAGCCCAGCGCGCAGTGTCCCTCGATGCAGGCCAAGCCACTGGAGCATTGGCTGTGATCCAGGCAGGAGACAACGCACACGTTGCCCGCACAGCGCTCGCCATCGGAGCAGTCCTGGGTGTTGCGGCAGGCCACACGGCACTGGCCGTTGTAGCACAGCTCGCCGCCGCACTCGACATCCGTGGTGCACTTGGAGGCACTGCGAGCACAGCCGTTCTTGGCCGACTCCGAGATGGGCTGGAAGCGCAGCGGGCAGCTGCAGACTGGCTTGCGGTTGACGACCTTGCAGTCCGCGTTGGAGCCACAGGCATTGTCACAGGGGTTGAGGCAACGTCCGCCAGCACAAATGGTGTTCGCGGGGCAGTCGGCGTCGCCGTTGGGGCACTGTCCGTCGGGACGACAGCCCTTGGTGTTGGGTTGCGGCTCGCCGACAAAGAGTGGCGGGCACTTGCAGTTGGCGCCTTCGGGGGTTACCTCGCAGATGGCCGTGGGATGGCAGCTGCCCGGAGCACAGCCGCTCTGCTTGACGCAGGCGACCTCGGGCAACGGGTTGCCCCGGAAACCGGGCGGACACTGGCAGACGGCGCGATGATCCTCGGCCAGGCAAATGGCATTCTCGCCGCAGGACTCCTCGTCGCAGACATCGTAGCAGGTGTGCGTCATGCGGTTGCACATTTGGCTGGGCGGGCAGTCGTGGTTGTAGACGCACGGCACGCTCTTGCAGCCGTTGAAGGGATCATATGGATCGCCGGCAAACGGACCGGGTGGACATTGACATTGTGCTTGGTGGTTGTTGGTGATGCAGACGGCTCCGGGTCCGCACTTGACGCTGTCGCAGGCGGGACGGCAGCTCAGCGACTGCGTGGTCTCGTCCTTGATGCAGGCCTCCGACTCGGAGCACTCGGCATTGCTGCGACACTGATGTTTGCGCTCCGGTTGACAGCCGTTGCGATCGTTGGGATTGCCCACGAATCCGTTGAGGCAATCACAGCGTCCCTGGTGATGGCGTGCAACACAAATGGAATTGGCCGGGCAGGTGAAGGCGTCGCAAATGGCCACGCACTTGAGCACGCCAAGAACGTCGGGGCGACAGGCCGAGGCGTCGGCACAATTCTCGTCGTTGGTGCAGTCGGGCAGCGAGGGTTTCTCGCAGGAGGAGGCAACCGGATTCCAGACATAGCTGTCGGCACAGTTGCAGATCGCATGGCCCGCTGGGTTGATTTTACACAGTTCGTTGGGTCCGCAGACGACATTCGAGCAGAGATTGATGCACTCGCGAGTGCCCGAAGCACCCGCTTGGCAGCCGAATCCACGCTCGCAATCCTTGTCTGTCTTGCATCTGTCCTCGAGGTCGGGCACCTTGCGTTCCGGCTGGCAACCCACCTGCAGATTGCTGGGATTGCCGAAGTAGCCGTCGGAGCAGATGCAGGAGGAGCGGTGATCGTCGGCCACGCACAGAGCGTTGGGTCCGCATTGTATCTTGGAGCAGGCGTCGACGCACTTGCGCAGACCCTTGCCCAGCTGGAAGCAGATCTCCGAGTGGCGACAGTCGGCATCGTTGCCGCACTGGCCACGAATGCTGCAGCCCTGGCTGAGATCGTGCGGATCTCCCACATATCCCAGGGGGCACAGACATTTGCCGGCATCGCAGATGGCGCGCGGTCCGCACGCCGTCTTCGAGCAGAGATTCTTGCAGTGTCCGCCCTGGCAGCTGTAGCCATCGGGGCACTCGACACGCTCACTGCACTGACACTGGTTGGCGTCGTGGCAGAACTTGCTCTCGATGGGCTGGCAGCTGCTGTAGGGATTGCCAGCATGGCCCGACAAGCACAGGCATTCGAAGCTGCCAGCCGTATTCAAGCAGGCGGCATTCAGTCCACAGGGTTTGTTGGCACACTCGTCCACATCCTGGCAGCCCACGTAGGGATTGCCGCTGAAGCCTTGCGGACAGATGCAGGTGATCTGATTGCCGGCGGCGCGGCACTCGGCATTGGGGCCACAGCTGTTCGGTTGACAGACGTTCTTGTTCTGGGCGCCACAGCCCTCGTAGGGATTGCCAAAGGTGCCCGGGTTGCAGGCACAGCGGCTCTGACCCAGACCGTACTCGCAGTGGGCGTTCTCGCCGCAGTTGGGCGAGCACTTGGCCATCTCGATGGGCGGCATGCAGAGCAGATCGGGATTGCCCACGAAGTTGGGCTCGCACACGCACTTGCCGTTGTTCTTGTCGCAGGTGGCGCCAATGCCGCAGACGACGCCCTCGCAGCGTTCCTTGCAGCGTCCGTTGATGCAGATCTGACGCTCGTCACAGGGGCGGGAGGCTGTGCACTGATCGGTGCTGCAGCTGCCGCCGGGGAAGGGATTGCCCAGGTAGCCCTGGGGACACTTGCAGGTCGGTCCTTCGCTGGTGGGAATGCAGAGAGCGCCCTCGCCACAGATGACATCCTGGCACTGAGACACGCAATCTCCGTCCGCATTCTTCACGAAGCCCACACGACAACGACACCAGCCAGCATGCTGATCCGTCTCGCAGTAGGCGTTGGCTCCGCAGAGCAGACTGGCGCACGGACTGAGGCAACTGCCGTCGAGGCAGGCCAAGTTACCGGCGCAATCCTCGTTGCTGGCACAGGTGCTCTTGGGCGCACCGTTCTCGAAGATGCAGCCACTCTTGTAGGGATCGCCAGTGAATCCCTTGGGACACACACACTGGTAGCCGCCCTTCTTGTTCACGCAGTACGCTCCATAGGCGCATGGCAGATGCGCGCACTCGTCCTCGTCCGTGCAGCCGAGCAGCGGATCTCCCTTGAAGCCCGCCTCGCACATACACTGCGGCGGGTCGGAGGGCGTGCACTTGGCATTGATGCCGCAGGGGAATCGCTCGCAGGGACTCTTGCACTTGTTGTTGTCCTGGGGATCGAGGAAGTACGGTGGAGGGCAGACGCACTCGCCCGGCTGGATGCACTTCTCATTGCTGGCGCACTCCTTGTCAGCAGCGCACTTGCGCTGGGCAGGCGCACACAGTCCGTTGTAGGCGTCGCCCTGATAGCCCTCGGGGCAGTGGCAGCTGTAGCCGCCCGGCTGATTGACGCACTGGGCGCCATAGGCGCAGAGCTGAGCACCGCGTTCCTCGCACTCGTTGACGTCCACGCAGCTGCCGTCGGCCTGGGTCTGATAGCCCTTGGGGCAGGCGCAGTAGCTGACGCCGCCCGCAATCGAGATGCACTCGGCACCGCTGGGACAGGGCTGGCCGGTGGAGCAGCCAGCCAGGACGCAGCTGTTGCCCAACAGCTTGTAGGGCGGCTGGCACTGGCACTCAGGGCTGTTGCAGAGCTCGCACATGACAAAGGGATTGCCAGTGTGGCCCTGGGGACAACGGCACTCGTAGCTGCCGGGTAGATTCTTGCAGAGCGCATTCAAGCCACACGCGGGCTTGCCGCGCTGTCCAGTGCACTCGTCCACATCCTGGCACTGGCCACCTTCGGGACTCCGCTCGTAGCCCTGCCGGCAGATGCAGACGCTGGTGCCGGTGAAGGCGTCCTGGACGCAGCTCTCGCCGAGAGCGCAAGGATTGGCGTCGGAGCAGCCGATGGTCTTGCCAGAGGCACAGCCATCGCGATAGGCGTCGCCTGTGGAGCCGCCCGGACACTGGCACAGATAACCGCCCGCAGTGTTGCTGCAGATGGCATTCTCGGCACAGGGATTGGCGCGACACTCGTCGATGTCACTGCAGCCGCCTGGCAGGGCAGCATTTCCGGTGTAGCCTGGGGCACAGAGGCACTGCGCCTGTCCGTTGGCCAGCATGCACTGGGCGTGGGCGCCACAGTCGCGCGTCTCGCAGGGATGACGGCAATCGTTGCCGATATTCGGTTCCGGGCACAGGCAGCGTTGGGTTTCGTCGCACACGGCATTGCCGGGACACTGATCGCTCGAGGCGCAGCTCACGATGGGCACACAGCGCACCGAGGGATCCGGATCGGCCAGCGTGCCCTCTGGGCAGCGGCAGGAGTAGCTGCCGCCCGGTTGATTGATGCATTCGGCGCCTGCGCCGCATTTGCCCGAACCGGAACGGCATTCGTCGATGTCCAAGCACTTGGTGTGCGGATCTCCGGAGAAGCCAGATGGACAGGCGCAGCTGTAGCCTCCCGGTGAGTTGGTGCAGCTGGCATTCTGGCCACAGCTGCCGAAGGGTCCGTGCACCAGATCGCACTCATCGATGTCCACGCAGCCCGCGGAGACATCGCTGGGATTGTAGGTCCAGCCCTCCTCGCAGACGCAGTAGGCTTCATTCTGATCCGGCTTGCAGTAGGCGTGGGCTCCGCACTTGACGTCCTCGCAGGGCTGCTTGCAGGCCAGTCTCGGGGGACTGCCCACGTAGCCAGCCTCGCAGTCACAGCGATAGGATCCGGGAGTATTCAGGCACTGGGCATGCGGTCCGCATGCCTCGGCGTGGCTGCGACACTCGTCAATGTCCACGCAGCTGGAGCCGATGGGTTCGAAGCCGTCGAGGCAGAAGCAATGGTTCTCAATGCACTCGGCATTGTTGGTGCAGTCAAAGTTGCTGCTGCACAGGATGTTCACATCGGTGGGCACACAGCCATCCTTGGGATCCGGTTTGCCGTCGTAGCCTGGCGGACACTTGCACTCGTAGCCCGGTGCAGAGTTCTCGCAGATGGCGTGCTCCCCGCAGGGTTTGTCCAGCGAGGCGCACTCATCGATGTCCACACAACCCCTGAAGGGATCTCCGGTGTAGTCGGGTTTGCACGTGCAAACAAAGCTGCCGACGGTGTCCGTGCAGATGGCGTTGTCGCCACACGGATTGTCCTGGCATTCGTTGATGTCTGATGACGGGTATTGATCGCGATCGCGTTTTCGGGATTGGTGCGTGGAGGGGGAAAGCGCAGAGACAGGGGCGGGTTTGGTTGGTTTCAATTCAACGCGTGTTCATTGGCGTGTTGTGGTGTGGTTGGTGTTCGTAGGCGGGGCGGGGCCGAGGGGGAGGTGGTTAAATATATATTGCAATTAATTAAATTAGTAATCAAATCAAACAAATACGAGATAAATAGATGAGAGTGGTGAAAGCATAGCGTGAAAAGGGGGAGCGGTGGGGATTCGGGGGAGATACAGATACAGATACAGATATAGAAGGAAAGCTATGGGGAAGCAGGAAGCGCTCGAAGCTGGCAGCTGGAAGCGTTTAAGTTTGAGAGAGAGAGAGACAGGAGAGAAATTGGAGATGCGCGCGTGACAAAACACAAGTCGAAACGGAATCGGTTAAATTTTGAATTTGTCACCTCGCGCATCTCGCAGTTGGAAATGCATTTCCAGCAGGGCTTCAGTTCAGGGAAGTTGCTGGGAATGCATTGATCGGAAACAGACATGCAGACATGCAATCAAGCAAATACTAACTCTCGCAGTGCAAATAGCCCTGTCCTTGGAATCCGCTGGGACACAAGCAGCGATATGAGCCCGGAAAATTGATGCACTTGGCATTCGTGCCACACTTGGCGACGCCATCGGGCTGATTGCACTCGTCGATGTCCAGGCAGGCCAAGCCGGCGCCCGACGTGGCCGCTGGTGTGGTCAATGTGTCGCCATCGCCATAGCCCAGTTGTAGTGTGGGCGTTGTGCTGGCCATCTCGGCGTTGGGATCGTGTTCGAGCACGAAGCCGAGCGGACAACGACATTGAAAGCTACCGCCCAAGTTCACGCATTGAGCACCCAAACCGCATGGATTGTTAATGGCGCACTCATCGACATCTGCACATCATGTTAATCGTTGTTAATGGAATCAGTTTTTTGTTTTGTTTGCGGTGCATGCGGCATGTGTTGAGCGTGTGTGTAAATGTGTGTGTGTGTGTTTGTGAGTTGTGCCAAAAAACGGTGCCGAAAAAATCAAATTGTAAGCCAAAAATTTCATATATGTGAGAATGGATTCGTAGCGATGATCGCAGTAATAATGCTGTAATGTTGTACTTACCGTCGCATCCGTTCATGGGATCCCCGTTGAAGCCGTCGGGGCAGAGGCAGCGGAAGCTGCCGTCCGTGTTGTGGCAATCGGCATTGCGGCCGCACGGGGTGCGAGCGCATTCGTCGAGATCGATGCAACCCTGCTCGGTGCGTCCGTCGCCGTCGTATCCCGGCGGGCAGTCGCAGCGATGACTGCCCTCGAGATTCGTACATATGGCACCGGGTCCGCAGACATTCGGGTATGCGCACTCGTCGACGTCCTGGCAACCGTCGTAGGGATTGCCCACAAAGCCATCCGGGCACGCGCACGTATAGTTGCCGGGCGTGTTGATGCACTGCGCATGCACGCCGCAGGCCAGCGGATTGCTGCACTCGTCGATGTCCGTGCACAGGACTTCGCCGTCGCCCGTGTAGCCGTCCTTGCACTTGCACAGGAAGTGCGCTGGCAGGTTGCAGCATTCGGCGTTCTCCACGCATCGCGATGCTATCGTCGGGTCTTGGCACTCGTCAATGTCTGCAGCAAACACCATATTTCATGATTAATCGCAAGGCAATTAAAGAAATCCACTTATAAACGAAAGACTTAGGCAACGAACTTGTTATTTACGCATTTACCGCTTGACTGCGCAACGCAACGCGCGGCAGCTTGCAACGCCAGCCAGTGGATTCAACGTTTTCTAATTTGCATGTTACGCATGACATTTCAGTGTCATCCGCCTTGGCCACCAGCCCCAGTTAAAGCCAAGCGAAGCAGCAATGTCAATGCACAGGATGCACCAGTTGCATATATTTTCCCATGTGCTCCGAACCAATTACAGCCGCAATTGGCATTGCATTGAAATCGCATGAATAATAGTACTGGAAACCGACTTTGTTATTTGACAGTTTCTTGATTTGTGATTGCGAATATTTATTTTTTATTTCATATTTGATCATTTTCGAAATAAAGCTGCCTTGATCATTTTGAACTGAATGGCATTGCTTTATAAACTTCACTGTTAAGCAATGGTATTTTAATTAAAGATATCTAGTCAAGGCAACGCAGCTAGTCTATATTTATGAATACACAATATACAATCGAGGCTTGCTAATGACATCTTCATCAACTCTTTTTCAGCGTAATTGGCTTGCAAACGCACAATCACAACGAAAATCTCGAGGAGCAACCATTTATAATCCAATTGCAGATTAATGGGGTAAGTTTTGTGCTAAAGCCATAATCAATATTGCAATCACTGTTGTTTGTTTTTTTTGCGCTGTAATTGATTTATATTTTTGTTGAGAATCTGTTGCCCGATTTGGTTAGTTTGTTGCTTGGTTCATTTGCCGATATTGATGTGAACGCTGATGGTGTGTGTTTAGCTAATGAATGCACAAGTACTCGTTTCTACTCGCATTCAGCTCATGCGGAAGCACAACGATCTGCTTTCCGCTCCAATAGGCCGCAGCAGCGCATTGAGAATTCAATTCAATTCTAGCTTCTTCTGCTTCCACACCCCGTATCCGCAGAGCCAATGAAGCGGCAACTGTGGCAAACGAGACTTTACGGGCCACATTGTGACTACAGACTACAGATTGAATGGAAGGTTTTCTGTTTTGCAGTTGGCAATCTGGCAGAGCCATTAATCATTGGGTTTATGGTAGATAAGAGATGTTGTACATTTATGGCTAATATGACATAAGTACAAAAGTTGGCAAAAGACAAGTCGAGACAGCGACAGGGACAGGGACAAGCTCAAGGGATAAGGGACAAGGGCGCCTTATAATTATGGCTGCAGTCGCGAGCAGGTTGCGCAGTTATAATTACTAGTTTTTAGCTTATAAATTAAGAGGATCATCACTCTCAAACAGGTACGGGACTGCGACTGAGAGTCATCTGGCTCGTCTCTATGATATGACTGCATTCCATGTTACCAGTTACCAATTGCTAAGTCTGATTACTCAATGTCATCGTCTACGTTCGCCTGGCTGCCTGTCTGCCACTTGGCAGTTGCCAGTTGCAAGTTGCCAGTTGCAAGTTTTACCCGGTTGCCAGTTGGTAGCCAGGAGTTTTAGTCAGAAGCAGGAAGCGTTCTATGTTCTTCTAAGTTTCAATGTCAGTTTAATTACTTTATGCAATGTGCACACTGAAGCCTGAGAGACAGAAGGTTGTCCAGCTGCCGTCGCCGTCGTCGTCGTCGCGTTGCCCGTTTTGAGCCCACGTTTAGGCCATTGACCAACAGGCCATTGGCTTTGATTGCCTGTCTGCGAGTTCAGGTGCAAAATTCAATTTATTTGCGCCTCAGCATACTCCCATTATAATTGAGATTTCTCTTCAAAAAGCCGTGTTTCTCTTCGCTTCTCTTCTCGATTCTCATATATTTTGTTTCTCCATTCTCCGCCACGTAGGCGTTGTCCAGCCTTGGGCCAAATGTTTGTACTTTAAATTTTGTTTTTGCTGCTAGAAAACCAATCAAATATGCGTGACTGCAGGTAATTAAGTTGAATGCATGCTAAAAATGATGCTGACATACATCTATCTCTTTTGCTCTCTCGTTCTCGCCATCTCTCTCCTTCTGGTATTCTCTATTGCCCGTGGGCGCAACCCAGATTTCCGGTCGACTGTCTGAGAAATCATTAGAATCAAACACATTTCCATCGAATGGCATTGGAGGAAGAAGTCGAAACTTGATCCAACTGCCAATTTTGATGATCTTATAATGTTGCGTCAAATATAATGAGACCCAAACTTTAATTGGGCAATGCTTTAAATAATTTGAAAGTAGACCTCGAATAGTTTTCCCTGTTCTTCTCGATGTGTGTGCGGATTGACAGCGTTTAACTGCACTAATCAAAGCTAATTAGCAGTCGCGACTGTACTGATTTATTGTAAAGAGCTGCAACAATCTACATTGTAGATAAAAGCGTGGCCTGGTCTGGACTTGTTGGCGTCTCTCTAATAAATCTATGTAATTGTTCTGCTAATTAGCATTTGCAATTTATGTCGTTGCTGTTGTTGTTGTCGCTATTTTAGTTATGACATTCGTGCCACAAATTTGCACTATTTTTACAGATAGTCGCACATACTTAAAATATACATATTTATATATATACTTGTATAATGGAAGCGCAGCAATTTACGAGCGGACATGACTTTCATGCTCGACTGCTAAACTATGATGAACAACTCGAAAAAATAGCAGAAAAGCAGAAACAGAAACAGATAGACACAGAAACTTAAAACTAAATGTCTGTGTGTGGTAATTTATGGTGAAGCATAGCTAAATAACATTTGAACTTGAACTCAAGCAAAAACTAAACTTTAAATGAAAAGCTGAGATCGACGAGTAGATGCTCAGTAAATGCCAATACAAATATGTTCTTTTTCAACTATATATTTCTGCTGAAACTATCTACTTGGAATGAAAAGCAAGTTACTTTAAATTGCAGTAAAGATTTATTTATCACAAATTGATTGGGTAAAAATCGACTGACATTCTAAATAAAAATGAATATATTTTTGAATGCAACAACCCTCTTAACAACTCCTCTTTGGTACAGGGTATACACAAACTGGGAGAAGAAATATGAAATTAGCTAACAAATTTGTGGCGCAATTATGCGTTAAGTTTTTCCATGTAAGGCACAGCAACAACAACCCAAAAAAACACCGACAACAACATTGAGAAAAAGATCAAGGTCGGACGCCAGCCAAGTGATGTCAGCCGCAGCGCAGAGTTGGCTTCTGAAGTTGAGGTTGGAGTCATGGGTGGCGGTGGCGCGTAAATGTGGCAATATGCTGACGCTGACTGCGGCTTCGGTTGGGGCAATAAGGCGTGTCAACGGCGGACGCTTAAAGCCTTTTTCACGGCTTATCAGGCAAAGCGGCGGCAAGGCGACACGCCAATTAATTGCCGCTGCCATTTTGATATGCAAAAGGAAAACAAAAGTTGATGTACGAAATACGATGCAGCGAGATCAGATATACTCCATAACATATATATACGAGTATATTTAGGTCTGCACGGCAGATAAACACGTTCACAGTCGTCGCTTATCAGCTGACGTTGATCTCTGAAGCTGTGCATCCAACTGGTCTGCGTTGAAGTCAAAGTCGAAGTCGAAGTCGAACTCGAAGTTGCAGTTGAGAGCTGAGAGGCTGAAGTCGGTGCCGTTTGCGGCTTTTGAGGACACGGCATTAAGCGCCGAGCCGCATGTTGTTGTGCCGCCGCAACGTGGGGCACAATCTATTTTATCCGTTTTAATGATCTGCCCCAGTTAGCGAAACGAAAGGGAGCAAGCTGCCGCTCGCCGAACGTGGCAACAAAATTCAACAAAAACACAAACACAAGCAACAACAGCCACAGCTGCAACAACAACTCGTGCTGCTGTTCGACTGCGGCGAAATAGTTATAAATTTAGCACTCAACGTGGAGTCGCCTCCGAGCTGCACTCACTCCATTTTGGTGGCAAGACAAATGCATTAGAAGCTGCCACCGCAGCCCCCCGCCTCGCCCCCTCTTCCCCTCGCCGTCTGTGTGGCAATTTGGTCTTCATTGCATAACTGGACTTTGGCGATGCGTTAACGAAGTCGTCGTCGTCGTTGTCGTCGTCGTTGGTGCACGCATCTGAGTTATGAACATGAACATAATGCAACAGGTGCTTGCAACTGCACCGTTAGACGCGTGAGTGTCTCTGCCTGTCAAACAGGTAGCTCCACACACACACACACAGTCACATTCTCTTTAAATGTGTGAGTAGGCGAAGCTGGAAACTGACCATGATTTGTGGCAGAGTTTAATAGGTGAACTTGAAGCTAAAATGCAAAACTGGATAAAGTTATGGAGCGACAGTGGCCATAAAATCGGAATAACAAGACGGAGTTGGCAGATGAAAGAATCGAATTTTTATGCTGCAACATAAACTCTCTTACACACATGTTTATTGGGAAATTTCATGTGTTGAACTAGATTATTTTCATATAACTTTTGCGCTTAACGAAATGTCTCTAGTTATGTTATATTTCTCCACTGAAGTCTATTAAGCAATTATCAAATAGATCGTGGCAGATCTTTAATGCGCCGTGAATGCAACAATCAGCGTCATAATCTAAGATAAGTGCACATTTATGCAATTGCGCTTTAAAGAGTCGTTCATCATGATTTAATTAGAGCCCGCGGTTTGATTTGATGAACTGTGTGGGAAAGTCAGGCCTTAATGGAAGGCTTGAACCGCACGTACTTAAGTCGGAGTCAGGCACGCACTGGGGAAAATCTTTTCCCAGCGTATTTAAAGCAGGTTGATTCAAATGATTGCACGAGTACTTAACGAGATGTTCCCTGGAAGTCTAGAAGTTGCCTCGACTGTCCAGCTGTCCGTCCGTCCGTCCGTCTGTCTATCGTAATGAAATGCAACGGAAGAGACGTGCCTATAGAATGGAATTAGATAATGCTCGTATGACTGAAATGCGATGCTGAGACGTTACATGCCACTGCCCAGAATTTATGCATGCCTGACGACGACGATGACGATGACTCTGGCTGCGACTCCGACTTCCGCTCTGCCCCTGGCCCAGACAGTCGTCACATTGTAATCTAGAATCTCGGCAACGTCTTCATACTTAGCCAGAGCGTTTGTGAAATTTGCGCTCGTTATCGCATTGCATCGCCAGGCAGCCAGGGAGAGAGGTGAAAGGGAGGGGAGGCAAGTTGCTGCTTGAGTGTTGAAAGTTCTGGCGTGTCCATGTTTGGGGTCAGATTACATGACACTGATTCCTCGTCTAACAGACGTGTATGTGCTCGTAGTACGCTCATGTCTACGTCTACTTCTATGCTCTGCGGCGCGAAAGCATTGCCACAAATCTTGTGGCATCCACCAACACCATTACGATCATCATCATTATGAGCATCAGGAATAGCTGCAGCTACAGCAGCAATAGGAAGAGAATCTGCCTATTTCTTTGCTTATTATTATTATTGTAGTTTTTGATTTCTTGTGCCTTCGTCTCGTGATGCCATAATGTGTTTTCATTACGCAACATTAGGCCCAGTCCAATTATGGCCAGCACTTTTTCACTGTCGTACAGCTCGACAGGTTGGACAGGTGCGCTCCGGAGGGTTTTGGGCCCACGCTGTGAGCCAACAACTCCACACAACATGTTCATCAACCGCACAGCTACAGCGAAATATATGAAAGGTGTAACCGAGGAGGACAGCTAATAACAAGCAAGATTAGAATCCTCTGAAATTCGAATCTACCAGCAATTAAAATTGAGATTTTACGTTCTTTTGTATGTAGCTTAACATACAAGTATTGTTCTGAATTGTTTAGTTCCGTTTACTTGATTTTATTTCAAGTAAAGTAAACAAACAAAAGCTATGGTATATTTTTTTAAGTTACTTTGCTGCATTCTTCATTTTAACATAGAATACAAAAATTACCCAGAAATTACAATTTTAAAAAACAACGCGATTTGTATTTGTGAGAAATTATAATTTTTGTGTTTAGCAAAGAAAGCAACTTGTTACTTTTATTTACTTTGAAGATTCTTTGGTTTTAATTTAAGTTATTTAGAAGAGAATATTAATAATAATGTTATTCTTTTCGTTTACCGAGGCAAGTAAATTGAAAAATGATTTCATATTGTTAACGAGTTTAAATGATTCGCAATAGATCTTGCTGGTAGATTAATTGCTCAATAGCTCATCGATAAAAGCCGTTGCATTATTTGATCTAACAATTGAGTGCGCTTCAAGCACTCGAAACTCTTCCTCGTTCTGTTCTTCTGAAGCCATTTGCATTTGATGTGATCTGCAGTCCGCTCCAAGATCATTTGCTTTGACTCTAAGTACTTCGCTTTGCCATTGTGCGCATTGCGTCTCGCCTCGCAACGCTCCTGAGCGTCGGCTGCGATGGGAGCTGCAACAATAACTAACTTCTAACAAAGAGACGACGCTGTAAGGTACTCAAGTGTAATCGCTACATGGTCATTATTATTACCTCGCCGGATAAGTATACACAGTGGAGAAGATTCCACAGCTTGGCCATTGTGAGCGCTGAGAGAAAAGCTTTCATATTGCAGTTGCTGTGATGGCCGGCGCGTCTTTTGTTACAATTTAACTTGAAGCTGGGCACTTGAGACGATTGAAATGAGTCTTGGAGACTTGAAGATCTCGCCAAGATTTCCAGCGAAAGAAACCGTTAGCGAGCCGCGTTAAGATCTATGGGGTAACCTAGACTAAATCATGGTCTCAGCCAACTGGCAACGGGCAACGGGCAACAGACGTTGACGGAAGTACAAAACGGCAACAACAATCATTTGTAGCCGTTGTTGGATCAGTTGTTCGCTTGTAGGTTTGGGTTGGGTTGTGTTCGGTCATTATGGCCAGACCAAGACCAACAACAGCAGTAACAAGAGCCAAACAGATAGCGACTTACCTTCACATTGGAAACCATTGCCGCGATAGCCCGGAAAGCAGGTACACGTAAAACTGCCCAATGTGTTTGTGCAATGGGCAAAGACATCGCATGGACGCAGCTTGCATTCGTTCTCGTCTGCAAATGTAATTGTAAAGGAAAAGGTATTTGTTAGCGTTAACGGGTTATGTAAGCCAACATAGGCAGAGAGAGAAAGAACTTACCCTGATCGACGCAATTGCAGCCGCCGAAGCCGTCATTGCAATGGCAAACACCATTGAGGCAAACACCATTTGTGCACTGTGTGCCATCCTTATCACAGTCATCTGCAGAATGGCCAAAAAGCGAATCAGTTAAGGGAACGCGGTGAATGAACTCTCGGGTACTCACTTGTGCATTTGAGCTCTTTACTCAGCTCATCGGAACCAAGAAAGCAGTCTTGATTGCCGTCGCAGATTTTCGATAGATCGTATAGTTGCAAGTAGTCCGTGGACTCATTAACTTGGCAGCCAAAATAGCCATCCTCGAGGTTCAGGAAGAACACTTCGCCTCGAAATCGACTATGCTTGTTTGGATTTGTCTTAAAGGGTTGTAGTTGTTGTTGGTGTTGTGAATGTACCTGCGGAAAGTTGAATAACATTTGCGATTAGATCATCGATCGGTGATAATTACTTTTACTACGAAAAAATGCAGATCTCTCATTCGATTTAGCACGAAAACGATTGCAAAACCTTGCGGAATTCGATATAAATTAGATTTGCTTTTGGCAATAGTCTTTGCCCTAATCGAGGGTCATTTATTAGATGCAATCAGTTGGTATTTGGGTTGATATATTTCACACTTGTTCCCATTTTTCCAGTGATTTGTCCAAACGAGAACAGAGCTCCCCTTCAACACCCTATCGTGTCAGTTTAACCTCAATCCCGCTGGAAGACAACAACCTTTGCTGCGTTTCTCGTGGTTGTTGTTGAAGTTAAACTAATTTAAATTCAAATTAGATACAGCAAACTTAGCAGGCGTATCAACGTCAGCGCTTCTTCAACCAGATTTCTTAACCGACAGCCCCACACACACACACCTACAAAAATATACGTATCTACACACAGATACAGCTACAGCTCGATGCGGTCCATATGGGCAATACGTTCATACAGGTTCGCTTACATACATAACGCTCCATAAGCATACACTGACACAAAAGGGAAGCTTTCAAAGGAATGTGGAACGATCATATTTCTCTGCAATATGATGTTAATCATTGCCTTTAAATGAGATCATAAAAAGCGGCATTATGAAATGAATAAAAATCATTTCAGTTGACGATATCACTTACTTAAAGCAGAACAAGTTTTTTCATATTTATTTATGATTTTTCTGTTATTAAATATTCTGAATCATACATAAATAATAGAACTTCCTTCAATTCCTAATTCATTTCAACCCAATAATGATAAACCGAATATGACCCACATTTAATTAGAATTTATGGTGCTTTCTACATTTTGAGTTAAATATTCAGAAGTACAAATTAATTAGGGAAAAATATTTATTTACATACTGATTTAAATCTCTGTGAAACTATTTGAATTGACAGGGTTTTTTGTATCAGTGTATGAACGTGTATGTGAGTCGTGTTTTGTTGGTGTTGTTTTGCCAACGCTTAATTGTTACACTTGGCTGATTTTACTTTTATAAACATAACATACAAAAAACAAAAGTTGTTTGCCATATTTTCTCAGTCCAACTGCCTAGCATTATAGGTGTGTGAGTGTGTGTGTGACTGACTGAATGATTGAATGACTGACTGACGCTATGAATTGTTACTGTTACCAGCGGCAGGCAAACAAACAACATTAGATACGAGGTGGTTGGGGCTATAGGAAAACGAGTTTGTCACTTAAGACCTTTTTGCGCTACTGCAAAATGAATTAAAACAAGTTCCATTTGGGAGCTCTTATATACATATTTCTGCCTTCTGCCTTCTGCTTCTTCTTCTACCTATGTCGTACTCGCCGGACTTGATCAATTTTTACTTCCTACGTTTCGACGCAACATTCCAATTATATATTATAAGGTAGTGACGACTTTTGGCTATTTAGATTTCATTTGATTTAACTTAATTTGATTTGAGTTCCTGTTGCGACTGCAGATTGAGAGATTCGATATCATCTCCCGGTTGAAAGAAGTGAGTCAGGGAACAAACTCGAACAACTCACAGAGAAAAGCCATTCATAATTAATAGCTCATTAATAAGAACGATCGAATTTGGGATGTTGCCATTTGAATTTGAATTGCAATTAATGAAAGCGGGCGAAAGGTTTATGCGTTAATCAAACAAATGACTCAGGCAACGAACCTGAGATCAGCTAATGATTTACATAACTTAAATCAAACCAAACACTAAAAATAAAAATTATGAGTTAATAATAATACAACACAACAAAATTAAGTGTGAATAAGCAAAACTACGTTCTCCTAATTATCATATCTGAAAGTTTCTTCAAACTGGGAAGATCTGTTGTTGGCAGAGAGTGAGGGGAAATCTCCCCAATGGGAAAATAGAAACAGTTCTATGCAGTACTCTGCTTCTGATTGGGCTTCTAAATATGATGTACCTGTGATTACAGATCGTAAAAAGTTTTAAGTGTGCATCGCAGCGAGAATTGCCTGTGTAAATTGCTGATCAAAGCCAATTACAGCGGAAAGCTGAGTTGTTGTGCTGCCATTCTTGGCAAGAGCACTTTGCCACCTTTCTACCCGGCTAATGAGCAGACCATAAAAAACTCGAGAGGTGTGAGCATGAAGCACACTCTCAGCGCTGTCAAGTTCAAGTGGCAGTCGCAGTCGCAGTCGCAGTCTGAGAATTGTTTTTCGGTAGATCCTTATCGTGATTCTAGTGCGAGTACTTGAGGTTTTGTGTTTTAGTGTTTTCAATAGGAGTTTGTGCTTTGTGCCCGCTTCACGCCATGCAACGTTAACGGCCTTGCAAAACAATAGATGGATGCAGCAGCCGCTGAGCCGGCAAACCACCCGCTGCCTGCTGCTGCGACTATTTTATCAATTGACGGGCCTCACTATGAAGTTCCAGTCGGAGTCGGAGTCGGAGCTGCATCATCATCAGCATCACATGCAACAATTAAAGCTGACGGTGTGTGTGTGAGGCAGAGAGAAGATGATCATGCTGCAGCGCAGCTCCCATGACATTGAACGGCGCGTCGCATCGCAATGCACAATGCAATTGTTGTTGTTGTTGCCAGCCAAGTTAACAGATTGTCGGATAGATACAATGACAGCGCCCCTCAACGCTCAAGTGCATCCGTTATACTAGATATCTGACTAACTGTCAATGCTGGTGTGCTGTGCACACTTGCACTTTGTGTATCACTGAGTCAGTCTTCACTGTTGAAAAGTTTGTTGCCTAAGTCTTTTGTTTTTCGAGCCGAAATCATTTTTATTTTTTGTCGTTTTTTTGCGTTGTGTGCTGCCAGCAGCTAATCAAATAAATTATAACCCACCGCATTTCGTACCCATACATCATCAAAATCACAACGCACAAATAGAAAGCAAAGCACGTTCCCTTGCCCCTTCTCTCTCTCTCTCTCTCTCTTGCTATCTCTATCTCTTTCGCATGTCGCGAAAAGCCGAAAGAAATGCGTTCATGTCAATGAACTTGTGGCTAAGCTCACGGCTTGGAGCATTCTTTTGGCCAATTTACAAAGCCCCGGTTGAGTTGCCCCTCTCTCCGCCTCTCTCTCTTTCTTTCGCTCTCTCCTTCGCACTCGCTCCCCGCAAATCGATAGCTATCTAAGCATTTTTACAGCTAATGCGGCTATTTTTATTCATTACGTTTTTTGGCTTTCTTTCATTGATTCCGAGTCGGGTCTTTGGCTCTGTTCATTCGTCTGTTTCATTCACTCGCCGGTTGCTCGAACAGACCGTGATTATGTTAGGCGGAAAGTTTAATAATAAAAGTCAAACAATAAAAAAAGCAAGTGCATCGTTAAGTAACTTTAACTGACGGTTGCCTAATATTCTATTTCTTTTTTTAACTTTCCGAAAGAGCATCGCAAAGTCGACGGCTTTTCTCAATTGTTCTCTATGGCGTCTGCGGCCTATCATTACACTATCTACCGCGAAGCGAAATGTTTTTCGTTTTCTCGTGTTTAAACAGCCATCAAATCGAGCTAGCAGCTGTTGGCTGGAGTTTTGTCGGCGCTGCCAAAAATGATTTGCTTAACATCACGTTGATGGCATTCTAAGGTCTCTACTTCTTTCTTTTCTCTTTCTCTCTTTTTTATTTTCGTTTCACAGTCCGCTGTTAAAATTAATAAATCTGTCTGAGAGAACTTAGAAGTCGCTGGGCCGTAATTTTCATTTATGGCTCATTTGCATGGCCGGCTGAGAAGTGCCGTTAGGTCATGAAAGATATTCGGTAGGATTGCATCATTAGTCTAAGAATCAGTGATCATTTTGTGTCAGGCTTTGGCTGAGCTCATTTCTCATTTGCGTTTAATTCTTTTCATCTTTATTTAGTTTTCTTTGGTATTTGTATAAATTTTTGTTTCATAATGAGCTGGCAGCTCGTAAATTTGTCAAGAAGCCTTTGCTGCATTGTGTGAACGTTCTGGACAAACTCATAAATTCATTATTGTTCATGTGCTAACTGACAAAGCCCATTCTTATTAGTGAACTCGGTTAGCCCCTGAACCCGGACAGCAGCCACACCTTAATATTATTAATAAATTAGAATATGTATTAGTCGATACTTACTGTACTCGAGAGTAGTAGCACTATCCACGTGACTAGTGGCAAAAATATGTTCATTTTTGCTGAAACGAGACGAGAAAACGAAGAATCACATTAAAAACACAATCAAAATCAAGTTAAAATAAAGTGGTAGAGCAGTCGGGGAGTAGCCCATTAAAAGTAACTACAAAAGTGCTTGAGAAATGTAATGCGATTTCCTGCTTAAGACTCCAAAACAAATACAAATACGCGCGTAATTAACTTAAAATTTCAAACACGCACCTCAAGAGCCCTGCAAAAATTGGCCTGGTCATCGGAGACAGGTGCCAAAAACAAAAGAAATGTACAGCGAGGGAGGGGGAAGAGCCAAAGAGATACAAGTGGCAAGCCGGGTAAATGACACTTGAAATTTATGCGCAGCGCAAACATGGCCAATGTCTCCGTTTGTTTGTTGTTTATCTTTCGAGCCGTTTTTTCCACTGAAAAATCATACAACGGCACTGCAAACACCGGAGCCAGAGTCTCGAAGACCCGAAGACACGCAGACAGACCAGCATAAAAATTACACCTCCGGCAAAAATGACAAAAAGAGTCAGAAATAGAAAGAGAGGAATATCCAGCAATAATAATAATAATAATGCTAGAGAAATATATGTTTGTGAACTGGCCACAAGGCATTGTTTGTACACTGTTTGTTTTCTCACGCATTTATTTTCCACTTTCGGTTTCCATTTTTCTCAGTCGTCAGTTTTTCTTTTCAATTGCTGCTTCGTCTCATTTTCATGAGGTTTTGGCTGCCGTTAAATGGGCCTGGCCGCGCCTCGTAATTGGTAGAATACCCATAACGTAATACCAATTGTCGTTGTTGCGTTTGGAAGCGGAAAATGTAATAATTTTGTGTGAAAATTGATAGGATCTTTATATGGTACTATAGGTGGTCATATAATTATGACATAATCAACAGCTGCTGCCGGAAGTGTCCAACCCGAGACGGAGTAGGAGAGAAGGTGAGGCAAAAAGCCATTAAGACGCAGCTAGAATTTCGATGAAGGGATATCTTTAATGCCTGGCCAAGGCTCTGCTCTACGCTGGGCGTGTTAACAAACAACTTTCTTAACTCGAACTGAAACTGAGACTGAAGCGCAGCGTGTTGCGCATATGTTAAAATGTTTGCCATTATCTGCGAATGTTTCTGCAAAAACATATATAAATTGCACCGCGGGCCAACAATAAAACCTTCAACGGGCCAAGGAGCTGCCCAAGACTTGGGCTGGGCCCTGCATAGGAGATGTCTTGCCCCGTCTACGATTTATCTATTTCGGTTTATCAGCTAATAAACGCTTAAATAAAATACACACTCTAAGCTAAATTACACGCGCTTTGCACGATTGCCAGCCAAGCGAAATTGCCGCAGCTGCAACTAAAGAATACCCTAGAATTGAAATAGTTCTTCTACTGTTCTTTAACTTTATAGATGCAAATTGTAGGGTATTTATGGCACGGCATTGACCAGCCAGATGCGCTTCTTCTAAGGACATTTGAAGTGATCCAGACTGCAAACTGCAACTTCGACTGCAACTCGAACTCGGATTCAGACTGCGACTGAAGGCCATCGCCTTTTTGGCTAATCTTGTTTGCTCGTTTATGGCCCTTGGCTGCCTTTGTTAAGTGTGCGTGTGAGTGTGTGTGTGTGTGTGTGTGTTGGCCATGGTCATGATCACTTAATTAAAGCAGAAGTCAGGGAAATGCTTTACGTGTAACATTTCTCGATCGGCTTGGCGAATAATTTCCAAGTGATGCCCGATAAATTTATGTGGCTGCGAAATGAGCGTAATTTGGTTGGCAACTTTGGGATTGGGATTGGGATTGGCCTGAACCGTGACTTCAATTGGATTGGATTGGCTGGGCTTGGCTGGAATCGCTGGGGGATAAGCCGGCTACCTTCCGGCTGACAAGCTGATAAATGTGCGTGATAAATGTGAATGGCTGTTCTTAATTCTTTGCTGCGTTTGCTTCTTGTTGCCTTGTTGCTCTGTTCGTTAACGCTGATTGAAGATCTAACAAAGCTGGCCAAATGCCAAGTGCTATGAGCACCGAGATTGTGGCTCAAAACAAGGCTCAACTGGCTGTGAGAAAATATCAGCTCAAAGTTGTTAAACAATTCGATTTTTGGCACTTGTCTTTAAGCTCGTTTTATTTGTAGTTCATTCATCATTTAACGGCATTTTCATTTGTTTATTTGAGACCCAAATCAAAATATTTTCATACAATGTCAAACAGATTGCCGCACGAAGGCCGCCACTTGAGCTCGTCTCAGCTCGTCTCTCGATAAATAAACACCGTTGTTTTTCTTGAGGCTCGGACATATGTCTAACCTGATCTCAGCTCGCTCCGCTGCCCCTCGTTGATCGTCCCCTGAGAGCGGCTGACGACGATGATCTCATCTTGTATTAACCTGTCTAGCCACTAAATCAAAGCCCAAGAAGCGAGTGACACATTTTTGCTCAGCCGAAAACACAGCTCACACACACACATACATTTACTAATATATCACACACACACACACAGACTGAGCCACATCAGGTTGCTGATCGCATCTTTATTAAAAATAAACGCTGATAGCTTGAAAAATGAATTGGAATTTTTTGAAGGCAAACATTTGTGTGCAATGCCAATAACTTTTGTGTATCGGGAGTCACACACCCAAAAGCCTCAATTGTTCAGCCGGATGCAAATTCAACAGTAGTCGTCATATTTTGTAGTTATAGTTGTGGCTGCGCCTTTTGTTGTTAAACAATTTTGCGGTTGCTTGTCACGACATGTCGTTTATGTTTAATAATCTAAATAATCTCTGCGCTGCGCTGTTTGATTGATTTCCTAAATGCTTTGGCGCGGCGGCCCAGTTTCAAATTTGCACTCATAAATCTCGCTGAACGTGGCCATCGATCAGAGTGGAGAGCGGAGAGGAGGCGTGCCACGCCCACTTGCGTGGCTTGTGGGCCTGCTCAATTAATTATGCGCTTTCAATGTCAAACTTTCCTGGCTGGCCGGCTGGCCGTCTGGTTGTGCGCTAAGCAAACTCGTAAATCTTGAGTGCGCCATGCAGGGCGCCCTATTTGCAACAAGCTGCAGCTCCTGCGGCATGCCACAGAGTTTGTCTAATTGCAGCAGCTTGGCAGCGGCGGCAGCGAAGGTCACTGACAGCAGACAGACGAGTCGACAGACATCGCCATCGTTATTGCCGCCGGGCTGTCTCCCCAATAAGCTGCGGGTTGTAGCTCATTGCTCACTCTCTCTCTCTCTCCTTCTATCTCTCTCCTTGTCTGTCACCTGCCCGCATGCCCCCAACTGCAAGTTGCAACTACAAGTCGCAACTGGCAACCAGTTCATATGAAAATGCATAATCAATCACACAAAATGACAACAAAACCAAGCGAGAGCAGGAGAAAACTCGGCGGTTGCACAACGAATGTTGCATGCACTAAATGCTCAACACACAACACCTCGTTGTTGTTGTTGTTGCTGTTGTTGTTGTTGCTGTTGTTGTTGCCAGCCTGCTTTGGCATTTGGCAAACGAATGTGGCAGTAAAATGTGTAATAAAATTTATACAACATTTCTCAGCTGGCGAGTTGCGAGAGAATTATGATTATTAACTCGGGTTTATCCGGCATCAGCCGACAATATTTATACACATTGATTGCTAATTGATGCTAACTGCATATAGATTCTTATTTTATTGTTTAGCCTTTTTAATACATTTCTACACTTTACAAGTGTGAGAGAATTAATAATACAATATAGGAGCACAGAACTGATGACTATTATTATATGTTGTTAAGACAACAATTTTTTAGAGGATAAAGTTCTTTTGGGAATACATTTATTTTTAATGAATTTAAATATATTTCAAGTGTGAGTGTTAGTTAGAGGAAAGCGATTATATAAAATTAACATGTTTTGAATTCAAGAAGAACAGTTTCGAAGCATCCATTCTCCTCCAGTTTTTATTGGCTAACAATTATATTTACTGCTTCCTTCAGTCCCATTCTCAGTTTATGCTCTAGCTAATGTGCTCAGCTAATGTGCTGTAAGGGTTGCAGCTAAAATTGCCCATTGTGCATTCCAACGCCCATTGGCGTATCATTTGTGCATCTTCATCGTGAGCGACGACGACGCGACGACGACGACGACAATTCGCACGGCTTATAAATGTCAGGGTGCGGGTTCGAGTGATCTGTGATCGGTGATCAGTGTGATCAGCGATCGGTGACCGGTTGGGGCCGTTGGTAGCCGTCGCTTGCTTTATGGCATTACATAGCAGTCGATAGGCTACAACGAGTTGTTAACAATTCGTGTTAAGTTGCCGCTCATTAAAAGCTCATAAATCAGTGCAGCCAAAGCAGCAGCCACAGCAACAGCAACTGCGGCAACATCAGCGACAGCAACAATAATTGCCGTTGCGAGGGCAGTGTCAAAATAAGGAACCAGCGTTAAAAGTCAGCGGAAATGGCCACCTGGTGGCCTGGCAGAGGCTGAAACTGAGGTTGAGGCGGTGGCAAAAGCCGTTGCCGGTACCGCTGCCATTTGTTGCACGTTGCACGTTGCACGCTGCCGTTTCCGCATTGGCAATATTGACATCTGCTTGGGCATTTGATTAATGATAAATGCGGCGTGCATCCGCCGCTATGACATTTAGCTGAGAACAGCACAGCACAGCACAGCACAGAAACAGTTGCTGTGATCCCAGCAGCAGATGAGAAGGAAGCAGCAAGGGGGAGAGCAGAGCAGAGGAGGGGGGAAGAAGGTGCCCAGAAGAGCCATTAGTTAGAAGAGTAGTTGCAGAAGCCGCACCGGAATCGCTCGGGCGCACAATTTAAAGCACAACTAACGCAGTTAGACAAGAAACCACTTTCAGAGCTGCTGCTGTTGAGGCTAACAATCTGGCTAACTTGGTTAACTTGGCTAACAGGGAAAACGGCTTTCAACTCGTTTCGTTTGGTTGCGGTTAACAGCAGCAGCAGCCGTGGGTGCAGCCGTTGCGGTGCGCCGTTGCATGTTGCATGCTGCAAGTACGTTCAACTTTTCAAGTGAACAGTTAGATTTTGAAATAGCCAACAGCAACAGCAACAGCAAGACAGCATACCAGTTTTACCACTAGTCGCAGCCCCTGAGAACGCACAGCTTCGGCCCGATAGATTTTATTGCTGCGGTCTAAGCTGCGCTCGGTCTGGCCAAGATCAAGATGCGCCAATCGAGCGACGGAAGGAAATTGCAGTCGAGCGTTGCACAGCCGATTTTGCGGTGCACATTAAATAAATACTTGCAACGCTTTTCGTGTGTTAAAACCAAACCAAAGCAAAGCAAAGCGAAGCGAAGCCGAGCAATGCAAATCACAGCCACGACAACAGGCAGTTGCTTTTTTGTGTAACATTAACCCAAATACATAAAATTCTGGCGAACCGCAAAACGAATGACTTAGGCAGCAAACTTGACTGCAGGCTGACCGTTCTCTCGGCTTCGGCATCACATCGCAAGGATCTAATACCCTACATTTGGCCCATAATTAATCATTCGCCTTCTCCTTTGAGATTTATTTTTGTGTCGTTTTTTTGGGTTTATGGGTGAGCAGGAAGTCATTAGTGGGGCAAGGAATTCGTGACGATAAATCTTGCCAGCCACGGCAGCCACAAAACGAGCCGAGTTCTCGAAACGGTTCAATGTCATTAGAGCGCGCATAGATGCGAGCAGTTAGATGGGGGAAAGAACATACAAATATATATATATTCACAGAAATGTGATGAATCAGCTGACGGGAATTTATTTAGCCTTTAAAGTGGAATTTCGACTACTGCATCAAATTAGTTGCATTTTACAAGGCAGCGCAGCAGCTTCATAAAGACATTACAGATGCTAAAACAATGCGAATGTGTTGTCAGCTGCAGGAGCAAGGCACGGGATTGGATTGCTGACAAGTTTTTGATAAGATTAATATGCCGCACAGCGACTTGAAGGGTTCGCGCAATGCAAAGCAGTTGCCAGGGAGCATTGCACGCGCAGAAGGACAGCGAAGGACAACAACGGGCAGGCCGAGGTGGACAACAGAGATCTTTAGCTGAGATCTAGTCGAAAAGCTACTAAATCTCTTTATTCCCATTACAATGGAACTGCGAATCGTGTAGTCAACTTATTTGTAGTAGCCAATGTCTTGATATATTGTCTGCCAGCGAGCTGAGAGGGGGAAGCGGTGGGAAGGGGGGGATGCTTTGTTTATGGTGTGTTGACTGTTTTATTTATGTAGCTCCTGTTGGCGCTTTGACTCTTTGTGGTGTGCTGCTGGGGTGTTTTTGTTGGGGAGATTGTGACAATCTCTTGACATAATTGAGACATTATCAACGCGTTTAATTGCCGCCTCCTCAAACGCTGCTGGTCACACTGTGCAGCCCAGTTGGGGTTGTCAATTCTGGTTGTGGCTGCCAATAAACCTGGCGAAATGTCAAGGTTAAGTGCTTAACCTTTGCGCGAAGAACTTGCACGACTGCGGCGGCAGAACAATTTAAATGCAATTTTTGCTTAAATAAGAAATAAAATCTGTGTGCAACAGCAACAACAACACTGGCAACGTTGCGGCGAACATACGTGCAACACAACAGCAAGAGTCAAACTGCAAAAACAAATATTTGCTAATTTATCCTGTACGTGTCCTCCAACTAAGTGCACAGGTTTTAGGCCAGGCCTTAAGCCGCCGCACCGCAGACGAGGCCATGGCCCAAAGGCAGCGCAGCAGCCCAGACCCAGAGGCTCTTGGACTTCCCTCCCTCTGCCCCTCTGCGCTGCCCGTGTGGCCAGTCGTGTTGATTGTTTGCATTGGCAACGTTCAGCGCTTCGCTGTTAAAATGCCTTTGATCTTCTGATATTTCTGCCTGCATCGCCGTCTCCTTCGTCGCTCGTCTCCCAAAGTGGACACACGGCGGGCGTATTTAACTTGACTCTGCGTTTCCAGACCCTTTTCAGCTCAGCTGCAGCCCGCAACTTGTTAAAAAGAATGTCGACTGCAGTTTCGCTCCCTCACTGAGTCAAGGGAGCACTTGGTTTTCGCTTTCATTGCTGCGCATGACGTGCCTGTTTTTAGCCCTGGCTTTCAATATTTAACCCAGAAATTAGCTGGCTAGCAAAGTGGCTCGCCCGCTCTCTCGCTTAATGCCTCGCCAATGAGTGGCCAAAGGTGTTAATTAGTATTTTTTTTTTCGTTCGATCGTTCGCTGAGTATATATTTTGTTGGGTATTGTGCCGCAGCACGCTAAGCATAAATGTCAATATTTATTATTTATGGCTTTGTGTATTTTGCTGTAGTTTAATTGAATTTAGCCAACAAGCAACAGAGTTGCACTCGCCGAGCGCGCCTCATAAATGTCCAATAAGCCATAAATTCGTTGCCCAACAACGCAGCGCTTGAACTTTGCACTTGGCGCCTTTTGGACTTTCCAATTTTCGCCCACGCCCACGCCCACAAAACCAGCGACCAGTTGAACTCGACGCCAAGAGTTGCCATATATGGCGACTGTCTTCGAGTGCTTGCAACAACTGCGCCATAAACGGCGCTGGCATGCGACGAGGTGGAGAGAAGGCGGCAATAGAAAGGCACTTGGCTGTGGGCAAGTTCGTTGCCTAAGTCTTTTGTTTGGCTGCCAGCCCAAAAAGGGAAATAATTGCAAAGTGTCGCCGTTGATGATGACTAATTGCTGTCTCCGAATCAATCACACACACATAACGGAAACCTATTTGCATGAAGCGACAGCACAAGCAGAGGCAGAGGCACTCGACTTGAATTTATATGATTTTTACGTAGTTTATCCGGCGGAAGTAAACGATTGTTGTTGCTGCGTGGTTCTTGCCACTGCTGCTGTTGTTGCTGCCACTTCTTGAGCCAAGTTTATTTGTGTTGTAAATTGCAAATGCGCGCGAGAGAAGCCCCCAAGCGTTAAGTCAGCACAAACAGCGGAGGCGGCGGCAGAGGCAGCGGCAGCAGCAGCGCTTGCCTTCTACTTCAATACAACAATAACAGCAGCAACAACAACTTGTAGACTTGGGCATTAGTTGCTGCCTCTTGTCGCTGTTGTTGTTGCTGTTGTTGCCGTTGTTGCTGCCTGGGCATTGCGTACGTGCTCGGACCCGGCGTCGCCATCGACAGCCGCCTCTTTGGGCTCTTTTGGTCGTTGGCGACGCATCGAAAAAGAGTTTTATGCAATTGCCCGTTGCCAGTTGTTGTTGTTGCCTGCCTATTGTATAATAGCAGCAACTGTGAGTGTGTGTGTGCGTGGTATGTGCTCTGCATAATTTTATGATACGCCTGCTGCAGCGTCGCCGTTTGCGGCCATGTTATGAAAAGTGACCATTTTAAATTCCCAATTCCAATTCCATGCCCAATCACCTCTGCATGTCTCACTGTCCGTCCGTCCGTCCGTCTGTCTCTGTGTCCGCGTGGGCGATTGACTTTGTTGCCTTTTTGATGCATTGATTGAATTGAACGTAATACAATTTGGTTGGTCTTGGCCCTTGGCCAGACATGTGCAGAAGACATGGCTGATTATGTGACCAGCATGGCCGAGCACAAACGCCAAGAACAAAAGCTTGTACTTTGCAGGGCAGCAAAGTTGCCACTTCAACTTCTATTTGCATACTTGTTTGCCACAAAGAAGTTGAAAATACTTTAAATGACATTAGGTTGAGCGATATTTATTTTAAAGTCGACATTGGTAAACATCTAATATTGAATTTAGATTAGGATATCTTATAGTGGAATATTAATTAAAAAATGAAATTTATTTATTCACTTTAAATTCTGTGCTCTAGTTAGTAACTAATTTTTCTACATTATATATTCTGCGCTTTATTGTGCACATTTTGTCGTCTTTAGTGACGCATGTTTTGCAAGTTTTAACGCGACTAATTGGTGTCAGCGTCTACACAAAACACGGAGAAAAAAGAGCTGAACAAGAGTTGAACTTTAGCTGTGACATCTCTGACTTTGGTCAGCGAGCCACCAACAACTTTTGGTTTTGTAAAGTTGTCATAGCCGCGGAGACCTTGAAGCTGCTGCTAACTACAAAATACTAAAAAAACAAAAAACAAAACAACTACAGGCAATTTAAATATACAAAAATAACTTTGGAGCAAAGTTGTGGACAGGAACAAGGAGATGCTTGTAAAAATGCAAATCAATAAGCAAAGGTCCAGTTTGTGCTGGCAATAAAATAAATGTAAAATCGACCATTAAAAAGGAGATCCACGACAAGTCTTTACACAGCGCACATACTGTATATACTAGTATGTATGTATGTATATATATTTTTTTTGTCGCCGACTTCTTGGTGCTGTAGTTTTTTTTGTCGCGCGCCAGCAGTTGGGGTTGGCTTTCAATTTGCTTTAGTTGGTGCGCGAGGTGTTAATTATCGCTAAAAGTCAATGGCAGACAATCGGCTAAAATCTGCACACGATGAACGATGAACGTTTAGCTACCGCTGTCGCCATATAAGCAACTGCCTTCGCTTTGCATCCCAAGTCCCCAGAGAACAGACTCGACTGTGGAGCGCAGTTGGAGGACAACTGCAACTGCAACCGCGATCGCGACCAGTTGCGAAGTTCGACAGCTGTACAAGTGCCGGGGCAGGATAATTAATATGAAAATATGTGGAGAACACAAATGTTTTCTGTTTCTAGCCTATTTTTAGCGTTTGCCATTTTTAATGAGCTGAGGAGAAGGAGCTGGGCAGCTGGGCCACCCAAGCATCCTAATTATGCGCTTATTTCTTTATGAATTATTAAAATGAGCAAAGTGGAGCGCCAGACTGCAGCATTAATTGCTTTATAATGTACAATGAGGCCGAGATGAGAGCGAGAGCGAGCGAGGAACTCATATTTCTATATAATTTATTGTAATGCACTTTTGGGGCGTGTTTCATTTCTCGCTTTAAAATGGCATAAATTTGCGAGCCCTTCCCTGGCGATATGATGCCCCATGCCCCATGCCAACAATTTATACGCCACAAAGTTCGAGACCTCCTCGGAATCGGATGCGGCATGACGTCGGCCATGTACCTTGGCCAGACCAATTTACTTTTCATTGAGCTGCAATACGCAAAAAATAAAAGAAAAAAACTGATGCTGAAGCTGAAGCTAAAACTGAAACTGAAACTGAACTGAACTGTGAGCTGTGTTCATTACATGTTGTTATTTGTGTTGTCTGGCGGTACATTATTGCTCGCGTTCGCTCTTTTGCTCGCCAATTAGCCCGGCCAAGTTGCTGTAAACGAAAGACTCAGGCAACGAACTTGCCCAGAGCCAATACAAGCTCAATTTTTGCACTTTTTGTGCTGCAGATTCTAAGCATTAATGAAAAAGCTAAAAACAACAAATACTCTGCATTTAATAATGTGTACAGGAAAATAATTTTAATCTTGTTTTGAAGGCCTCGTTTAAAGTAGATACAAATAAAATAAGTTTAAACTATTTGCGTGAGGAATACTTAAGTAAAAATTACAGTCTCTCTCAATGAAAAAGCAAAATATATAATGCGTTTTGGAAGAGAAGTTATAGACTAACAAATACTTAACAATTTTGTGTCGTCGAGGCCTCTTTAATTAAAAAGACAACCAAAATAATTTTAATCTTTTTGCGTGAGAAATCAAATAGTTAAGTACTACATAAATAGTTGTGTTTGGAAAACTAATTTTAATAAATTTGCGTGAGAAATACTCAAAAAGATTACAGAGCTAGTGGGCAGAGACAAAGCCACATTAGGTCGCCATCTAAGAACAGCAGCGTGATGAGTCTCGGCAGAGTTCAGGGGCACATCAATCACATTACAAATCACAAAAAGTGCGTTCGCTCATTGCGTGTAACCAAGTAAGGAAGTGACTTGTCCCTTTTCATTGTTGTTGAGACCACTCGACGAAGTCTTAGGGGCGGCCCAACCCTCTTCAATTAGCTTTGAAAATCAATCAACGCTACATTTTGCGTGTAAGAGCTTTTAATTACAAAAGTATCTCTCTCTATTGTGTGGGTCGAACGTGTGTCTATTTTCTGTGTCTGAATGTATCGAAGGCTGTTCAACTGCCCACGCCCCCCAGGGTACGCCTCTGCATGAATGTATAGTATGTTGGCCTGTTAGAATCGCGCTTTTGATATTCATATGCAAATCGAGTTTTTCTGCTCTTTAGCCTGAGCTCAGCTTATTGGTAATAAGCCAATTGGCGTGGCGTCGCGTCGCGTCGCGTTGGCCACAATGCTTTTTAATCAAGCCAGAGCTAGATCTACAGCCGAGTTGAGTTGTTAAAAACCTACGCAAGGCCTAAGGCCAAATATTGTGTGGTACGCCGCGTGTATTTGTGAGACACACAAATTGTCGCCAATGTTGCGAGCTGCGAGCTGCGAGTGCGAGCAGTTGTTGACCTTCGCGAACGTTGAGTCATAACTTTTGTGCGTAACTGTTGCAACTGAAGCCGGACCTAAGTTCAAGCACAACACGAAGATTAATGATGAAATCGAAATCAATTCGAGTTTGGATCAACAAAACTAAATCAAACATAAATCAATCGTGCACAAAGTTTTAAATGTGTTTCTTCTACTCCACGGCTAGCTGTAAATGTTAGATAATAATTTGTTAAATAATTTCTCTAGCAGAAATTTCTTGAAAATGAAGATAATTGTTGAGAATTAAGTACAACCTGTTTGCGGCAAGATATATATCGGGTGTAATTGCAGTTCGTCAGAACTTTCAGTTCTCACACTGTCGAGCAACTGTCATCAGCCGGGTAGAGTTGGCTGTCGGAGCTCATTAAAGCGCAGTCGGATCAATTAGCAGAAGCGTCAACTGTTGTTGTCTGATATCATTTACAGCTGTGGCTACTGCTACTTTGGATGCTCGCTCTCGGCCTAAGGCTAGACGCGACGGCTTGCGGGCCAAGTGCAGTTGCAGATTCGATTAGGCCGAATGGCTGCAGGGTGAATGTAATTTAATAATTGCGGTTGGTTGGCTGGCGCTGTCAGTCTAGAGTCTCTCTCGCTGATGCCAGCTTGATTAGCATGTGCGGTTTTGCAATTTACTGCCAGCTCACAGGATATGACGACGACAGGATGCAATGCTTGCCGCCTGCTGCGGTGGCAACTTCAAACGGCAGCGTAATTGAATTTTAAATTGCTGACACATACAGCGTACGCAACGTTGCCCAGATTAATTTAAATGAAGTTATTAGCCAGCCGATTGCAATTGACAGGCGCTAACAAAAGACTTAGGCAGCGAACTTGCAGCGAAATTGCAGCTGAAACTCGCCGCGTCTCGTTTCGATTCGACTCGTTGCATTTGAAAGTTAAATACGAGCGTTAATTGGGCGCCAATCTTAACTGTGTCTGGACGGGTTTTTGCTGCTTTTGGCTTTATTTGGATTTATTTGGCTTTACAGTTGCTGCGAAAATTGTTGCAAATTGCAATTTAAAAGGTTCCGTGTTGGCCGCTGCAGTTGCGGCATTGTTGTGGCAGCTAATATGAGTCATAAATCTAAAGGCTTGTTGTGGATTATCTTAAACTGAAATATGCTCGAATAAACGGCATTACGGCATTACGGCTAGTTATATGCAGGCGTCGTCGTCGGCGTCGTCGGCGTCTCGTGTCTCAGGGTCTGTGCGCGTTGTGCTGTTTTTTTCTTATTTGCTGTGCTGTGTTTTGTGTCGAGCTCAAAACTCAAACTGGGCTGGGCCAAAGTCGTCTGGTTACTTTTGCATTTGTTTCACAGTTTCACAGTTGAGTTTTCAGACTTCAGTTTCAATTTCATTGCATGATTTTGCATAAAACAAAAAACTTCTGTCTGTCCAACAGTCCAGCTGTCCTTTAGTCCACTTGCAGCCGTTTTATTGCCAGCACTTTTTTGTGTTTTGTGTTTTGGGCCTGTGCAACAGGCAATCTTAATTTTTGGCAATTCCTTTTCAGTCATGACATCATTCCGGAGTCTGCAGACCCTACACAGCATAACAGAAACCCCCAAAAAAGCGAAATAAAACCAGGAAAACCGAAACTGGTCTCTTGTTTTACTTTCGCTTTTGCTGTGTCTTTTTTCGTTCGCCGAATATTTGGGCTCTTTTTTCTGAGTGCTGCTGCTGCAGATCTGCTGATGCCCGTTGTTGTATGTTGCGTTGTGTGCTGTCTGCCTGCGGTCCACGGTGGCTGACAGCTCGCTGAAAGCCATAAGAGTTTTTGGCTTTTACATTTGGGGCTCTTAAAGCACTCTTTAAAGGCATTGAAAACGAAACCGTGTTCTGGTGAAAGTAGGTTGCCCTCCTCATGTCCACGAAAAGCGAAACGAAACGAAACGAAACCAAACGCATAAACAAGTGCAAGTCAGGCAGGGATCACGTCAAGAGCCTCTACTCGTCTCGTCTCGTCTCGTCTCGACGACGATTGTGTCATGTTGCGACCCACGCAAAATCTTCTACCAATCAGCACAACGCCCACGATGGCATGCCAATTTGGCCAAAACTACTCGTAAAAGCCGCCAACAGCCTTGGCTGACTCTGACTCTGACTCTGACTAATGACGATGGTGATGGTGATGCGACTCGAACTGCGGCTGTTAGAAACTGTGGCATGACGACCGGCACAATGATCTGCTTGTGGGCGCACACACTTTGACTTTTTTGGCTGCACAACAACGTCGAATTTATGAGAATTCTGTGCCGTAAAAGAAGCCCGTGCAAAACTCAAACTCGACTCAAAGCAGAAACTACAAAAATTGATTTGGTTTTTGTGCAAAAAATCATTTGAATTCTGCGGCAGCTGCGGTTCTCTGTATCTCTATCTGTATCGGTATCTGTATCTGTATGTGTGCGATGAGAATGGCCTTGAGTCGCAGCATCGCGAAGGTTCAACAGACTGTGTGGGGTGCATGCTGAAACAAGTTGCTTTTGACCAAGGCGATTGACGCATGAATCGGCTTTAGATTAGAACATTTTGAGCCGGGTTCATCAAGTCTTTTGAGCAAGAAAACATTTATTAAAAATGAATTTCCTTCTGTGATGAAATTATAAACTAATTAGTCATTAAATTAGTCAGCTAAAAGAAGAAGTTTCACTTGCAGCCATAAATCAATATTTAGTGAATAACAAATTGGCTTGTCGTTTTTTGGCAACTGAATCTCATCGATATGGTAAGCTTATGCATTGATTTTATTTCAACTTTCTGCGCGACAGTCTCACGCTTAACTTTTCGCTGACCCATAAAGTTCGTTGCCTAAGTCATTCGTTTGTGTGTTGTAGAATTGCATGTTAAGTTTGTTTTTTGGCTCATTTAATAGCTGCAATTCACAATTCGGAACGAAGAAGCGGCCCACGCAGTGCGGCTGGCAAGCGGGAGGGAGGGGGGAAGACCTCATTATTTATGGTCATTAATATTGTAATTTGTGTGGTGCGTTTTTAGGCTGCGTTCGTTCGTTCGGCTCGCACGCAAAACAATAAAACATGGAGTGAAAGTTTTGCACCTTCGCAACAACAGCACAACAGCAACAATTTAAACAGCTGAAGAAATAGCAAAAACAAAGCGACTCAGTTAGTTTGTCAGACAGTTGGTTAGTTGGTTGGCTGCTCGGCTGCATCTTCCCGCCATCGCCCACAGCTGAGCCACGAACTTGTGGAAATAACAACACCAGCAGCAGCAATAACAATGAACAATTTTTACAAATGACTAGCAGCAAGTCCAAACTGGCGCTGACTGACAAATGAGCTCGGATTGCAGCAAAGCAAAATAAAGCGAAAACAAAAGACGACAGACTAAAGACACCAACAACACAACTTCCATCAATAAAAGTTTGGCCAAAAGTCGTGGGTACTAAAAATTTCGCCAATGTGCGTCTTAACTCTTTTTTTTCGTGTTTTGGCCACAAAACTCGAGGGGTTCAATCGGCAGCAGCCAGCAAACCAGCAGCTCGTCGAGACGACGACAATCCATAGATCCACAGATCCACAGATCCACATTAAACAATGCCGCACCATTCACTCACACGATCGTTGCGACCTTTTGAGCGCTAAGCTTCGCCTTCGGTCACTTGTAAAATTGTTTTTGTTTCACAAATTTACTTGGCAAATGTTTGGAATTTCTTTTTTCTATTTTCGTTTGGGGGGATCCGCTCGCAAAGTGTGTCAAGCGAGCATTTCGAGCAATTATTTGTCATATTTTCCCATTTGCAAGCCGCTAAAGAAAATAAACAACATTAGTGACAAGGCATCTACACAATCATCTCATCTCCATCTCCATCTTCAACTCCTCTTCCATTGCCAGCCTCATCTTCAACTTGGCCTCACAACTACTTTGACCAGGCAGATTTTGCACAAATGAAAGTGAAACGTTTGTTTGTTTTATTTTTTGCCTAAGCGTTAGGTTGTCTTTTTTCCAAGCCTTAAATCGCCTGCCTGTCATGTAAATTCAACGGTTTTTTTGTAGACTGACCTCACAGTTACTTTGCTGGAAATAATTAGTCAGATTTTGCTAAGAAATGTGTCAGTTTTACAGTTTCCAGAGAAAACTACAAAGTTCAGTATTCGGTATTTTAATTAATTAATTTACAGCTACAAAGAATTAAATTAATAATATTAAAGTACAAATATGTAGAAAATAAAATGAATTCTTCTCATTCTTTCCCTCATTATATTTATTATAATACAATTTTTCAAAGAATTATTATTTTTCTATTCACAATAAAAACCTTTGGTAAATGCTTATATAACGAAGTAGCATGAAATTCAGAAGATATTTTATGCAAATATTTGTTCACACAAAAACTCTCAGAAATCGCATTAAATAAAATTATTTTTAGATTTTTCTTAAACAACATTTAATGTTTACAGCGTAAATATAATGAAAAACATTTGCTCACCATTTTATTCATAAAAAATCGGTGAAAATCAGTTCATACTGCCAACAGCTGCCAACGAAAAACAACGCCAGCAAATTTTTGATTTCCAGCTGCCAAAAGCGTTTGAACACTCTCACACACACAGCGAGATGGCCAGATACACACACTCAGGCGCACACACACACACTCTGAGCTGTGCACAGACACTTGATATTTTGTTAAATTTAACAAACTTCTTGTTGACGCTCTTCTTGAAACACTTTGTGGCTTTTGGCTGATTTGCGCGTCGCGTCGCGTTGCGTTTTGGTTTTGGATTCTGCGTTTTTTTTTTCTTTTACAAAATTTTCACAGGGTAAAATTTGAAAACTATTTGTTGTTGAGTTGTACGGCGGCACACACACGAAAAACTTTCACTGTTGACGATTGGAAAGAAAAACAAATATTTTAGATTTGTTTCCAAATATTTGTTGCTCCCAGTTGCTGCTCGCTGAGCCCCGCACACTGTTCAGCAATGAGTTGAGATTTGGGATGCGCTGAGACTGCGACAGAGACTATTACTGGAGACTGAAACTAAGAGAGAACCGCACCGCACGCGCGCTAAAAACGAACTGAATGCTCAATACGAAGTCGCCTTCAGCTCGAGCTCAAAACTCAAATTCAGACTCAAGCTGGAGCCCGACGTCGATGTCGATGTCGAAGCCGAAGACTCAAAGAGTCGAAGTGGAGACTTGAGACTTGCTGTTCGTATTCGTGTTGGTGTTTGGTTGTTGTTCGTTCGTTCGATCGTTCGTTGTTGTCGGTTGTTGTTTGGTTGTTAGGCAACTTTGCTGCCCACACGCTGCGCAGTCGCTGCTGTTGCTGCTGCTAAGACGGCGTCGCTGTCGACGCTGCATGGTCCATTTTTGGCTTGGACCGCTCAGCGGCAAAAAGTAAAAAACCAGGCAATATTTTTTCTTCGTCTTTCTGCCGTATGGACGCCTTTGCAGAAATTATTTTTCTTAGCTTCGGCTTTGATATTTGCTGCGGTTGCTGCTCACAACTTGCTGTGCGCCACTCGCAGCTGCCTTGCCCCTTTCCTCCCTCTGTTGCCAGTCGCCAGTTGCTTTGACTCTTTGATTGACGTAATTTTTGCGCTTGATATTCACTTGAATTTCTTGTATTTCCACATTTAACTGTTTTGGTGTCAGGCGCACATTACACGCCCACAACACCCACACACACATCGATAGCTGTTGTGGGCGTCTGAAACATTTTATTTTTACACATGTTTCATAAAGTTTCTCAAGCCTTTTGCTCAACTTTCGCTGCACGGCTTCAAGTGTAGATGTGGGCATATAAACCCATATTGGCATTAGCTTTGACTCATTCGATCTGCTCGCTGGCTGTGCTAATTACCCCCTAAACTTTGCTCTTTAGGCTGAAGCTGGTTTTCTTGCATCTTTGAAGCAAGACGCAAACGAATGACTTAGGCAACGAACTTGCCCGACCTTGCGCGTGGGTGTCAAACTATTTGGAGCTGCAAAGCTGCTGCACAGCTGTGACTCTTCAACAGGTCACCACGTCCGGTCGCTGATGCAACACTTTATCAATGCAACTTGCATCTGCTTCTCTTTGGCTTTGCCAAGTTTTTTTTTTTTTTTTTAATAAAGTAATTTCCGCTTATGCCGCAAAATGTGCGATGAGTTTCTGCTGTCTGCAAAACCATCGTACGGTAATTTTGGCCTCTCTCTCTCCCTCATTTTTGGCAACGCAATTATTTCATGCCGCAAATGAAGTATGAAACGGCTTTAAAGCAAAACGTGAGCTTCATACTAAGTACTTGACTTGCCTGTCTGTGTTTAACCAGCATAATTAAAAATTCAGGCGAACAGCGAGACGAACGCAAGTTGAGGGCGTTTAATTAGCCAGCGAATTGCGAATAAAATACAAACAAGCCGAATTACAAGCTGCTTCAAAACCAAGAAAATAACGGCGGATTTAATTGAGAGCAGACTTAACGGTGCATTACATACGTACACACATGTTTATAATAGTAATTAAAACTATATGAAATTCTCGAAATTAAGAAATTATCTTGACAGAGCAAACTTCCTTTGATATATGAATTTATAAATTATAATTACGTCAATCAAATTATGAAGCTAGATTTAAAATGAGCGCAGCAATTATTTGTTCTATTCATAGTTAGGCTCTTTAAAATTGAGTCTAAGGTCGCACAGCAAAAAATTAGCCCACATGACATTGATCTACCACATTTTCGCCACACACATTTTTATTGCAGTCAGTGAAGCACGAAGCTTCATTTTAAAACAAATTTGCAGTTGTTCAGCTTTTTTATTAATCACAAATTTCTTCCAGCTGTTCTGTTTTGATGCACTTGCAATTTTGATTTTATTTTGAAATGATCTGATCTTGATGCTATTTCCAAATCGATTGTCTCACTCGGGTTGAGTCAACTTTGAGCTATTTAGCATCTGCTAGTCAACAGTTGGCAACAAGTGCAGCAGCCAATTTAGTACACTAAAAATCAGCAGAAGCAGCGAGAGAAAAACCCACACGCGTCGTCGTCTTGGCATATTTAACACATTTAACGAAAAATCAACAAAGCAACAACTTTTATGACAGGCCAGAGCAGAGATTGCTGCTCTAGAAGCAGCCACAACTAGCTGCAAGTCGAGTCGAGTCGAGCTGCAGCCGCTGGCGCCAGCAGCTTGTTGGCTTTATTAAGTTGCCTGCGTTGCTGTTGTTGTTGTTGTTGTCTGTTTTTATTAATAAGTCATATTTTTATATGCTCTCTGAATAGGACGATCCGAGGCATCGTAGTGCGGAGCCTCGGGAGAGCTGGCGCTCATAATTTATGTTGTCGATGTGGCAGCAGCAACAGGAGCAGGATGACAAAAGCTGCAGCAGGGCACAGCATTAAGTCATTCACTCGTTCACTCATTTATATTCACTGATATTCACTGAATCAACTCCGCGCTCATTCATAAATAAGCAGCAGCAGCAGCAGCGGCCACAGCAGCAAAAGCAAAAGCTCATTTTGATTAATTAAATGCAGCAACTGGGCGCTTTTTTACTGCTCTTGTTGTTGTTGCTTTTGTTGCAGCTGTGAAAAGTGTGCCAGCAGCAGCAGCAGCAGCAGCAGCTGATGATGTAAGTGCTTGTTGTTGTGCATTTATTTTTTTATGCTCATTTACGATTTTGTTATTGCTTTATTAGCATTGCACTATGGCAAAACGGAGTCGAAGTCGACTTCAGCGAAAGTTTGTTGCCTAAGTCTTTGCTATGCACTTTGCACCTGCCACACATGCCACATTGAATGCCACACTGTCACTGCCGCACGTACACTGTGCCAAAAAGCAACTCAGACGTGGCTGATGGGGCCAGCGATTTAAATTCGCCAAAAAACATTGCCCCAAATCGCAAAATCAAACAATTTTCGCCCGTAAATCGACGCTGTCATTTGCGAAATGAAATTCGCAAAAAAGCATAGAAGAAAAAAATTGGCATAACAACAAAGTTTATCTGCGCGCATTACGTAAGCAGCAAACGTTTTTAGTTTTTAGTTTTCAGTTCAGTTTTTCTATGACAAATTGCATGGCGTCAACAAATTAAATAAATACGCGCAGCAATAGAAATTGTTGTTAATTTTGATGGCATTTTGCATACAACGAACACGAACACAACAGCTGTGCAAAGCTGAGTGTCAAGGGGCGTGGCGAGGGGCGAGCAGCGAGGGGGAAGCGAACGAACCGTTTTCACGAAAAACCTTTGGACGAGGTGCACACAACGCGACGTGCCGGCTGAGACTGAGACTGAGCCGCGAGAGCAGCGCGCTTGTCGATGCAGCTAAGCAGCGTTTTAGCCAGGTTGAAAGCAAATAGCCAAACAGCTGACGGCAACAGAGTCTTTGGGCTTCTCTTTCTCGCTGTGTGTCTCTCTAATGCGCCAACAACGAAAAGGAAAACTAGTTTCGTTTAAATGTCTTCGGGCCACATTTGAAAAATCTGTTTAAGCCGAGCTGAGGCGTATAACAGTTTGCACCCAAACTGTGCTACAGAGAGCAACATCAAGAGAGCGAGATCGAGAGAGAGAACGAGATTTGGCTCAGCGTAATTTGTTGTTCGTTATTGTATTTGTCAAGTCAGCTGATTAATTGAGTTGATATTGAATGTAAATTAATTATGCCCTCAAAAGTGGCACAACAAACAAAGCTTTAACTACACGTTGATAGACTCTTCTCGCTCTCGGAATATAATGCAATCATCCGATCATAAATTCGCCTAAAAATGTATTATTTTTGAATTAGATGTGGAACCAATTGGGCAATTCGATAACCGATCAAATGACGCTCGAATTCGTACTCGTATTTGCCTTTTACTTATGACTGCAAAACTAGTTCGAGAGAATTGAGAATTCGAATAAATCACACAGCTAGCTCGGCGCCATAACTCAGTGGAGAACCGAAACTTTGTATGCAGACGGTCGAGCTGAAGATTAGAATATCTCGAGAGTGGATAATAATTTGTTGATAAGTGATATGTGCGCTGCACTTTCGTATGCAGCAAGCGATGCCATTTCCAAATTGTATATATGAAATTGGAAATTTATGTTATGTGATTGATAAATTTCGCTACACGGCGCGAGGCTTGAGGTTAATATGTTTAAGGTTCGCTCATTGCAAGTGGCCGCTCACGTCTCGTTTCTGTTTTCGGTATCGGTTTCGGTTTCGTTTTTTATGGCGAGATCTTCTTCTCGAGATAGGATGGATGGGCAGGAGGCGGTACGCATGTAATTTCGGTGCAGTCGCTTGGCTTAATTTATGCTGTATGCCTTAAGTACTTGGTGGCGTTGGAGAGTCACGCTGTGGCCACGTAGACGTCGTAAATGTTAATGCCCGTGCACTGTTTGTCTACCTGCTTTATGCTTCGTTTGGGCCCAAAAACATTTGTTGCAGCTCCAAACTCCAAACTCTGAGCTATTTGTTTGAACAACTTGACTAAATATTTACGCGCCTTGCATAATTGCCCGGGCCGCATTTGCAACTCGCACATTATGATTTATGATGAGTGTGTGTTTTTGTCTCTTGTCAGTTTTCCTTTTCTGCAATTATATAAGCGCATATATGCAAAGGCGCGTGCTGATGCGGCTGACCTAAAAAGCGGCTTTCAGCTACGGTAGTTGACGCCAACGCAGCGACAGAGAGAGCGACAGAGAGCGATAGAAACAGCGACTGTCGCCTGCAGTGCAGCGTAAACAAGTTAGCTTGACAGCTAAATGCAGTTAGACATTAGATGGCCAGGTGATGAGCCTGCCACCTCCTTTCTCTCCTCCTCCGCTCGATTGGCAGCTCTGCAAATTGCCTGGAGAACTCAAGACCCAAGACCCGAGACCGAAAACCGCCGACTGCAGTTGCAGTACCGTTGCTTGCCACACCAACCTACATACACGTTGCAGCAAACGTTCAAACTCGCACTCACATTCACACTCACGCTCACATTCACACTCACATTCGCATTCGCACACGCACATGCTAAGCAGCCAAATGCGGCTCGACGCATGCGTCTGCGGAATGCAGCTGCGATGAGATAATTGAAAACTAGTTAGAACTTTGCCTATTGGTCTCCAGATACCCTGTAAATGCTGCTCAGCTACTCTAATTAGATTACAACAACTATCTCATTTATTGCAAGTATCTCTTAAGCAAGTATTTCTTAATTAGATCATCATTCTATTGAATATGCAAAGCTTCTCAACCAAGTTTTGCCTTAATGGCTTTGGCATATTTTTAAATATTTATAAACACGTTTATTTTTTATTTATGCGAATTTAAGTCAAGCAATTCTTCAATGTATTTGGTCTTTAAAGATAAATGTTTACCGTTGCATATTGCATTCAAATTTAAATATTTTACAGTTCATTTCATTATTGTATTTGCAGTTCTTCAGTTTATATTTCTTTGATTATAAATTTGTATCGAAATGTTAGTGTCTGAATTGAACATTGAATTGAATTGAATTTATGAAATACAAATTACATTAATTTCTCTATCAAATTCCTTGCTGTCTTGTTGAAATTCCACTGACAAAAATTCAATAATTAATTAGAATTTATCTAGCCTATTGATCCCTTGGCAATAGCCAACGCAATGTGCAAAAATTAATCTGTCGCTAGTTAATGCGCACTTCTTGCCGCTTGATCGTTGTTTGTGGCTTTTCTACACTGCTGAAATGTGTCAAATGGCCAGCCGAGGGTCAAGCGCGGCCAATGCACGTCTGACCAGCGATGTTGCAGAGTCCAGAGGCAAGTCTCTCTCTCTGTCTCTGTGTGTTGGCATTTTCCAGCAGTTTTCCACGCACGCATCTTTGAGGCTGCCCTGAAAACCTGTTCGTCTTGTTGTGCATTCGGTGTGTTTTGTTGTTGTATTTTTCCTGCCACTTTTTCATTGTTGTTTGCGCTCATTTTCGTTACGTACAGCCGCAGAAAGCAAAAGGCATTCAAAGCAAGACGCAGCAGAGAGAAGCATAAAAAACAAAGAGAGAGGAAGAGAGAAGAATCTACGAGTCTCCTTTGTTGTTGCCATTAGGCGCAACAGCAACAAAAACAACCTCAGGCAGACACACACATGGAATGCTAGCTAGCGGTTATGGAAATTCCTTTGAAGTCGCACACACACACACATATACTGTAGCGTAGACAAACGGCCTTTGTTGTTGCCGGAAAACAAGTTGGCCCAAAGGATGCAACAAAACACAAGTCAGAGCTGTTGTTTTTGGTAGTGAAAATTGGCCGTATTCCGATTTCAGATTTCTGACTTCTGCTCGACACTTGCCACTTTCCACAATAAAGGCATCATCATCATCATTTTGATGTCGATCGTCGTAGAATTTGTTTTCAGGTAGCATTTCCCAAACACTTTGGAACATGACTTTGCCTGTTTTCCCTTGCACCTCCAAGCGGCACGCCCACAAAACAGAGCGTGGAATGCCCCCGAAAGTGCCTAATCAGCGCTTAACGTGAGATGATAATAAGGCAGCAGCAGTGGCCACAGAGAAAAGTGGCGTGACTTCTGATAGATAATTCCGAATTATGTTGCTAATTAGAATATAAATAACAGCGCTTTCCTCGAGCGTGTTTATGATCGCTCAGCTCAGTTCAGCAATCATTTCCTTATTACAAATGACTGAGGCAACGAACTGGCAAATGGACAACGCTGGCTTTGGCATGCCCAAAGGTGCTTAGCTTGTGCAGATAACTGCAGAAAATCGGTATGTGAATGTGTATTGTGTTTTATAGTCGCCTTCAAGTTGCAAGATGCAATGCTAATTCTCTCATCTCGCATTTCAAGTGCTTTCATAAACTCCTTAATGTCGGGTTGTTGAGCTGAGCTTGTAAAAAATAATGCTGCTCCCACTTCTAGAATGCAAGTCACTGAAATTTGAGTTGCTTTGCCATTGTGACCACTGTGCAGCTGTGGCAATGGGGCACAAGAAATTAGCGGGACATTTGCGCAATTGCATTTAGAACAGTTAGGCAGACAAAAGACTTAGGCAACGAACTTGCATAAATTTTCAGCTGGCTGCGCATTCAACAGAGACAAACTCGTTGCTCTTGCTGCTGCCGCTGTTGTAAATTAATCAAATGGCCGCGCAACGGTAAACGAAATTATGTAATGCAAGCTGCTGCTGCAAACGCCCCCCGTGCCCCGCCCCCCGCCCCCCGATCGCCTTGCAATGCGACTCAGCGAAGCGTTTGAAACTGCTAAACACTGTACAACATTTTAAACACTTTGTCCGACTCCCCCGTCACTTCTCCATGTTCTTGCTTGGCTCTTCTGTGGAGGGGCGTTCTGGACACTTTGGACCAGGGCTATATACATATGTAGCTATGGCCACAGTTCTAACTACCTTCATAATGGTAAGCGATATGCATGCGCGGAGCGTGTAAATAATTAGACGCGCGCACAGAGAGAGAGAAGAGACAAAAGGCAGACAGAAGTTGAAGCAAAAGCGCGCAATGATTAAGAAGTTTTTGGTTTGGTTTTTCTTTTCTGTTTCATGCGATACGAGAGTGTTCTCCACTCCCCCCTCCACCTCTGAAGTGGCTTCAGTTCTATTGCTTCCTCTGCTCGTTCCATTGTTCTTGCTGTGCTGTGCTGTGCTCGAGTCCGAAAAAAGGCATTTTACTGAAGCATAACTTTACTTTTGCGGCGTCAAGTTAATTTTTATGGTTATAACATTCATTTGTTGGTAATTATGACTAGCCAGGAGGAGGCATGGCATGGCGGCGGGGCGAGGGGGGGGGGGCAGAGTAAAGCGCACTTTGTAATTAGACATTGAGGCAGCTCTGTGTGGCGAGCGGCAAAAGCAGCTTAAGAATTGCGGTTGCCTCTTCTGCTGCTGCTGCTGCTGTTGAGATGGGCCAATGAACTGCTGTCGTCCAACGAACTTGATTTGGTCTACGACTTTTTGTATGCCTCTCACTGTCCGTCTGTCCGTGTGTGTGTGTGTGTGCATGCAAATGTGTCTCAGGCAGCGCCCTGGCGAAAGGTCACCCGATGGCGGCATGGCGGCAGCGGCAACAATTACAAAATATGCGTTAAAATGCATGCCGCATGACTCGACACGACCAGCAACAACAGCAACAACAACAACAACAGCAGCAGCCGCAACAGCAGCAACAGCAACAAGCAAAAACTGAAATAATATGGCCACAAATCGTGATAAGCAACGCCGGGCAAAATATAAAAAAAAAATACAGCAAAGATATTGGCAAACATTGCCAGCGACAACAACAACAAACAAACAATACATTCAGCCTAGCACGCCGACTGCGAAATACTCTAGGAAATGAAAAGCAATAAAAACTAGATCAAGTAAAAAAAGTGTAGAACCAAAAGTATTTTTATGTATTTCTATAAGTTTGCTGAATATTTATATTATTGTAATATAATAACTTGAAAATTGTTTCGTTTAACTGCTCAATTTAGAACCAAGTTAATTATTCTTTAGTATTTTCGTTATTATCGTTTAAGAATTCTCTAAGAATTGATTCTGCTGATCGTAAAATGATCTGAATATTCAACTTAATTGAGTGATTTTTTTAACGGGCGAAAACAACCAGGTTGGATTCTGTGAAATATTTAAGTATGGCTATGGAAATCATCACAATCGATAATGCTGTGTCTTTAGCGGATTGCCAAGATTAAGAGAGAATTTGCGAAACACATTTGATTTTATGATCACGATTGGACTTAAGAGAGAGAGAGAGAGAAGTCGCTCGTTAAAATTTGCTTAGATCTCTTCATGAAGCACTCCCGAACAGTGTGGAAGCCACTTGCGAACAGTTTATGGGCTCAATAATGTGTGCGATGAATAGAAGCCAGGGATGAATGAATGGTTAGTCGGATGGAAACTAAACACCCTCATAAAGTTGCAATGCCCAAGTGCAAGAGTAGTCGCAAAGTGCAGTGGGCAAAAAAAAGCAGTGGAAAAAGAAACAGGCTTGGCCAGGGCAACAAACAAATGGCCCAGGACTGAGGCAGCAGCAGCAGCAGCAGCAGCAACAAGAACTGTGAGTACAACTGAAGTAAAGTTGGAGACAGTGTGGAGAGAGGGGGAGGTAGGGAGGTAGGGAGGGGAAGGGGAGACTGTGAGCTGGGCCCGGTCAGCATTTTGTGAACCACTCTATTTATCAGATACGGAGGCCGTGGCCCAACTAGTTGGCTCAATTGCTAGTTGGCCAGTGTATCGTATCGTATCGTAACACAGTCCCCCCCCTCCTCTCCCCTCCCCCTACCTCCCTCTCTTCGGCTCCTACTGCTTGCAGTTCGCGTACATACAATATTATTGAGCGATTTTAGTGCCGGCTGCGCGACTGCGACGCCGTTCGCTCATATTTTGTTTTGATGGCGCGCTGAAAGTCAACTGAGAGTGTGTGTGTGTGTGTGCGAGTGTGTGTTAGTAGTAAAAGTTGTTGCCGTTGTTGTTATGTAGAGTGAACGACCATCAAGGTAAAACCGAACCGAACCAAACCGAACCGAACGAAACAATGGCCAAAGCCAAAGTCGTCGTCGTCGTCGTCGTCGTCGTCGTGCTCCGTCTCCATCTCCAGCTCCTTCTCTAGCTGCTCCAGGTGAATGTGCTGTCGCTGGTCTTGGTCTTGGTCGGGTCTCAGCCACAGCCACAGCCACAGCCACCGACTCTGGGGTGTAGCCCGCAGAATTGTAACGCGTTTCTTTGCCCGCTTTGTTATTGTTTTTGCTTATTTGTTTCTACGTATTAATAACATGTTGGATGCAATCGCAGCCTGGTTAAAAATATGCATACCACGACCGGCAACAGCAGCAGCCGGGGAGGGGAATTATGAAAGGACGCGGCGTGCGTGTTCCCGCCCTGGACATCGGCTCTCGACCCGCTACTAATAATAGTAATACAGCCGGCAATAATAAGTTTTAATCATCATGATAATGGGCTCTCCTCTTAAATGCGTTGCGGACCCCCACAAAAATATGGGAACAGTTCACAGCTTATTTGCTGCATTTCCCATCAAAATTCTCAACATATTCCCCTCTCCCTCTCTCTCCCTCTCGCTCTTTTCTCACACCAGGCGGCGAGACGAGATTGAAACTGAGCTGCGATTTTGATGTCTCCATAAAAATGTTTTTGTGGCTTGCCAAGTGTGCGAATGTGTGTGGCATAAGTTGGCGTATTTTTATAAGTTTTTGCTCTTAAGTCGCGAGTTGTTGCCACTTTTTTGCTGGCTGTTGTGGGCGTTGCATTTGGAGCGTTGTCTGACCGACGCCCTGCGAGATTCTTACTTTGTTGCTAGGCTGACTCATTTGCAACTGGAACACATTTCACAAGAGCAAACACAATGCAGATAAGATTAACCCCATTGAGAACTTGCAGAGGAAGAAATTGAAAATCTCAACTTCCTTCAAGGAGTTTTGCTTGGCGTACTTATAAAAGCTGTTCAAGTTCTTTGAGTTGCTCAGTCTGCTTTTGTCTATCTGATCTGCTTAATCATAAATTCACTATTATTATGATTGGAAATTAAGAATCTGGCGGGAATCTCTCGTTAAGCGTCTAAATTATATACGAAATAACATTCTATATTTTATTCAATTCCTTTACTGAAATTGCCACTATTTCTGGCTTTTATGTTCGTTGAATTGACTTGAAAATCAAATGAGGTTTTTATGTGCCACTTTTTATAGGCCCCCGGCAAGAGCCAACCGACTTTGTCGCAGGCCGTAAAACTGTGATAAAAGCTGAATGCTGAAGAGGAGTTGAAACGAGAGTAGAACTGTTAGTCGAACCAGGGATTAGAAATGGAAATTGAATTAAGCAGCTATACAAGTCTGCAGTAAATAAATCTCGTTGCAAGCACTTTCGTTGGCTGCCCGTTGATTGGTGATCTCGTAGAGTTTTGTTTCCCAGACTTTAATGTCACTGTGGGTACTTCGTAGCCCCCATCTATGCTGTGTGAGATCATCAATAACGACACGCACGCATCAATGGAGACTACTCAAGTCACGTCTGGTCTCGTCTCGAGGCAGAAGCGAACATATGTTAAATAAAAATCCTATTAAAAGCTTACGACAAAAAACAAAAAGCAAAGGCGCAAATATATTTTGTTAATGGCAAAACGAATGGCAAAATGCCCTCCCTCTCTACCTCTCTCCCGCTCCCCCGCTTCGCTTCGCGCTCTTTCATGTTCTGACATGTGCGTGTCTTTGAACTTTCGCATTCAATTTTCATGGGGCTTTTTGTTTTTGGGCGCCTGAAACAGAATTCGTGCAATTCATTATGCCCAAGACGGGACAAGTCAAGACAAGGCACAGAAGAAGGCCAAAAACCTATTGACAGTAATTGCGTTTAATAACACTGCGATTTACCGTTATGCGTTACGAGTAGCCAAGGGGACCTGAGCAAATAAGCATTAATCATTAGAGTCAACTCTTAAAATTGGCTTAACTAATGTGAGAGTCGGTCCCAAAGCAGCCTCCTCCTCCTGCTTCTCTTCTAACTTATGCAACACTTAAATTTTATGCTAACCATAAATATTCAACATCGAAGCGAAGAGTCCGGATGGTGAGCCAAAGAAGCTGCAGGCAGCAGCGGAGGCACAACATCAGAGGAAGCAGCTGCTGTTTTATGCATCGATTAAACTAATTAAATTGTCATAAAGCCCCACAGTGGCAGGTTTGTGTCCTAAGTCTTTTGCCTGGCCTTAGAACTTTGCAACTACATATAACGAAATTAAGGTCAGCGCTAATAGTCGCCATTTGTTTAATACCCTGCATCAAGGGGGTCTGGTACTTACGCCAATTAACTCTGCGGAAGAACAATAGCAAGTTTGTGTCCTAAGTCTTTTGTTTTGTACAGCAGAATCATGCTAATAAATTATTAGAGAGTGGCCAAATTAGGGTCAAAGACAGTCTTTCTAATAGCCGGCAGGGTATGCTTGGTTTTACGAGATACCTCCGCTGAGATGCGTCAGCTGGCAGCTTCTAATGGTTGTCGGTGCTGTGACGCAAGTGGGCCTCGTATGTTCGCCAAGTCCGCGGCTGTAGCGCGATATGCGAACTCAAGGCGAGCAACTCAACTTGGTAGCCACTTTGGCCAGCAGCCAGGCAATGCACGCCACGATTTAAATTAATTTAAAACTTTATATTTGTTTTTTTTTTTTTGGTGACTGCGATTTTTGTTGTATGCAAATTTGGAAAAAGAAAACCCGTTTGCTGACATTTAAAACAGTCGAATTGTCGAAGCGTTCTATATGAACTGTCGCCCACAGCAATCGAAATCTGTTGGGAATCGAGAGTGGAATTGTAACTGCCCGACTGAGAGTAACTGTAAACTGTTAATTGTGAAGCGATTGCATCATTGGATAATTTCACAAATTCATGAAATGTCTGTCTGATCGCAATGCCTTTTTCATTGGAATCGCTTTTTCATGCCCAGACACGCATTATTTGTATAAGTATCATATATTTTTACAAGCATCGACAAGCTACCAAAAATAGTCAATTGTCCGATTTTGGTTTATTTTGATTATTTATTGACAGCTGCCCGTTATGTGGTGCGTTTCGTTTCGTAAATGCCAAATGACGCGGGCCCAGCCCAAAGACACCGTCACAGTCTCCATCTGTGTTTCAATCTCATACCCAACAGCGTCGACACGAACAGCTTTCACTTCTTTGTGTGTTGTGAGCAGGCAACAATTGCAGTTGTTGCTGTTGACTTAGTTGTAAGTAATGTATGTGGAGTGCTGTTAAATTTGCCACAGTTTGAATTTGTGGCAAGTCAAGTTCGTGTCTCGAGTCTTTCGTTGCGCTCGTGCTCAACAACTGTTGGCCCACCCCGCGTATCCCGATTCCAGGCTAGGGGAGCCAAGGACCCCAAGAGGGGGCGTATGGTAATAATCATTTTGCACGGACTCCGCTCATACGTCTCTCTGTCTGTCCGTCCGTCCGTCTGGCTGCGTTGTTGGCGGCACGAAACTTTGTAGGTAAATTGCGCTTAATGATTATGTTCAACGGGCTTTACATTAATAAATATATTGCTGGACCTGCGGCCAGAGCCTACTGAAGATACTTGACTGCGACGCGACTGTGGCACATGGACACCAAAAATAGCAACAGCAACGCAACGTGGCCACAAAGGTGCCGGAATTTATGTCTCTTTCTTTGCCACGCCGAGCGGAGGCTCTCTTTCGCGCACGCAACGGAGGCAGGATGCGCCGCCTTGAAATGACTTTAATTCAATTAGGCGCTGCTGTAATTTACGATCAGCTTGCGCCCATCTCCCTAATAGATTTATTTTTAAGAGCCTGCCCCCCCACCCCTCCGTCTTCCCTAGCCAATCACTTCCTCACGGGAAACTACTCAATATTAGGTCGAATCACGCTTTACTTTTATTATGCCATGTTTAATCACACTCGCTTGTATGCGGAATTATTATCGCTTGTTGTTGCTCCCAAGGCTGTGTCTATTGAGGCGGCAATGCGAAATTTGTTTGCAATTCTCTTGGCTGTTCAATGAAACCCAAGACAAACGCTCAATTAATTTATTTTCTCCCCTTCTCACGCCAGCTCCGTTAAGAAAATAATGAAATGCACAAATAGCCGCCAGCAAAAAACAAACAATCAAAATCGCCAAAATAGTAAAAACAATATAAATAAATAAATAGTCGAAACTTGTTCGCAATTCCGCATAGATCAATCGTACGTAGGTGAAGTCATTTTGAAAATCACTTTCAAGAGTACAAGACTGGAAAATTCCCTGTAGAATGTGCCAGATACAATGAAGAGTATTCGAATTTGAGATGCAGGTCAATCCTCCTTAAAGATAATGAAGTCTAATTCATATGCTAAAATGTGTGTTAATCTAGTCTAAGCACTTCATATATACTATAGGGTATACTTCCAAATAAAAGTGTGAACGCTTTGTGATATAAATTGAGTGAAGTCATTTTGAAAAACAATTTAAAGTGTACAAGGCTGAAATATTACCTGTACAATTTGCCAGATACAATTAAGAACATTCGAATTTGAGAAAGACGTCAATCCTCCTTTCAGAAAATTTAAACAGCTGATAAAGTCTAAGTCGAGTGCTAAAATGTTTGTTAATCTAGTCGAACCACTTTTAAAATATTATAGGGTATACTTGAAAATAAAAGTGTGAACGCTTTGCGAAATAAATTGAGTTCATTGCGATTGGTGCAAACGTTTTTAGTTTTTTCTTTTTTGGCGCCTTGGCATTATTAATGAATGCGCATTTCAATTGAGAATAAACAATAGCAAATATTTAAATATATAATGAAACTTGGAGATTTATTATATACTTTAATGGCGATTTCATTGGACTTGTTTGTTGCAGGGTATGGAAGATACTTTTGCCTCTATAATTGCTCATCTGCCAGTGCGATCAAGAGTAAAGTCGAAAATGCGAAAATAATTGTCCAAACAATTAAAACTATAAACATATACATAAATTTTGCTGCTTCTTTTTGCTTTTTTATTGTCTGCCGCCCTCAAGTGTGTTTTTTGCAGTGTTTTGTAATATATTTTTGTGACCTTCGAGGGGCGGTAGAGATTACGGCGACGCTTCAATGGTCAGCAAAAAGCTGTCTGGCTGATTGACAGATTGTCAGACTGACAGCCGATGAGCTGAGAAATAGTCGGATCATCAGCATAGAAGTTGTTTCAACTGATTGCATACACAGCTGACATGAACAATCATTACGATCAGATTTTAATCGTTGTCTGTGAGAAATTTAATCGCGGTTAGTGCTAAGTGTTGATTTGTCAAATCGCAAATATCATATCATTATTATTATGCTCAAGAAAAACCTGATCTGATTCCATTACGCGTTTCGTTCTTCTTTGTTGAATTTGTTTTAAACCTCGCTCAAAATATTGAAACACTTTGTAATTTATTTGAGCAACCGCAAGCGATTGTCTGGCAATTGAAACAAATGAAAAGCAATAAATAAATTAATAGCCAAAACTTCGGAGTGTCAAAAGCGAGCTGAACTCGAGCTCAACTTGTTTGCGGTTGTTGTGTTTATTAATTGCGGCTTCGTGTTTAACTTATGCTAATTGGCAACTCGGCTAATAATTAGCTAATGCTAATAATTAAGCAAATAATTAAGTGCTGTGATTTCTGGCAACTTACCAATAATTTGTTGTTACTCATTTCTCCGCAAAAGGAAAATCTTGTGCCGCTTTTGTAAGTATTTCAGCTGCTTCTTTTTCAATATCGTCGTTGCTTGAACACTGTATATTTTTTTTTCGATTTCTTCTGTTGCACTTTGTATTATTTATTGTGTAAATATTTCTGGTGCTCAGTGCAAGCGCATTTTACACACACACACACACTCGCGCACAAATCACAACGCGAATTTTCCGTTGTTCTTTTTCAATATTGTTTGCAGTTTTCCTGGGGTAAAGTGAAGGGGGAAGAATTTGAGTTTAGTTTGGAGTTTGTCTTTGGGGGTTATGCAACGCCAACGCCAACGCCAGAGCCGAGCCGAGGGAAAGAATCAATTGAATGCAATTTGAGTGGCCATAAATACTCGTAAGCAAAGTGGGCGAACATTTATCATCGCTGAGGCAGCAGAGAGTCCAACATGTTGCAGTGTTGCATGCCTCAACAATTGGCTGGCCATTATTTGTTTTTGCTGTTGCTCGCTTTCTGCATGTTGCCCCATTGCGATTGCATACAAATTGCGGCAGTCGCCACGCGGGGATCATTTGTTGTGTTGGCGTTTAATTTGCCAATTTTTATGAATTATTACGACGAGCAACGCAAAGGGCCCAAAAGAGGCCAAGACGAGGCGACACCACGCGAGGCAGGCAACACAGTTTCGCTCGACACAGCGCCCGACTCTTGATCTGTTTGCCCTGCCACAATTTGCATCTGCAGCAGCAGCAGCAGCAGCTTTATTAAGCGCTAAATTTAGACAGGCAGCGTCCATAGTGCTCGCTCGAACCTGAAGCTGAGGCTGATGCTGAAGCTGAACCGGATATGGCTTAATGCGGCAGTGGCAACATCTACAGCACTGTGCAACTGCAACAGCAGCTACAAACTTGGCTAGTGGCCATTGGGCAGGCCTAGACCAAATTCTTGGCTACAGCTTTATTTAAACACAATTATTTGCATGTTGTTGTTGCTGCTGTTGTTGTTGCTGCTTCACTTACACATAAATTTGCATGTGCAACAAATTTGCTGCTGCTTCGACTGTTTCAACTGCTTCAACTTCAGCTTCTGCTTCTGCTTCTGCTTCGGCAGTTGCCTTGCATTGATGTTGTAATTTAGTTAATTTTGCCTATTCCAAGGTGGCAGCAAGCCAGCAACAACAACAGCAACATCAACAGCAACAACGCTGTTGCAGCTTCCAGCTGCTGCTCTTGCCAATTGCGGGGCGGCTCGTGCTCAGTTAAAATAAAGTTGTTCGCGTTGTTTGCAGCGCTGGCGTTGCCTTTTGATTGTTACTTCTGATTCAGATTCTGATTCTGTTTCTTTGTTTTATTTTTATTTTCGCTCGATATTCGTTGTGTTCAGTCACAACTTTGTTGCAGTTCCACTTTGATTTTATTGCCTTCAATTTAGCTAATTGCATTTATGCTGCACATCGAGACTGTTTCATGCCCGGCCGACACACATTCTATAAGGGCTTAACGCACAGCGATAAATAAATGTTTGCGAAACACACTTCGATTATTTCACTATTGAGCTAAACTATTCGATTCTTTCATAAACACGATAAGTTTACTTTTTTATTAGCTTACACAAATTGGCTCAAATCGAAAACTTAAAGCTTCTTCAATTTAATTAATTTTCGAAAAAAATATTATAATTGTATTCAAATTGATTCAACTCGCTATTCAAAATGGATTACTTTTCTTTGCCAAAGATATTTTATATTTTATATTGCAAAGCATTTTGGCAAAAATTAATTTTTATACAAATTGAAAAAATTTGTTGATTTTTTTAGTTTAAATTTCTTATTTGAAAACAATTTTTTTTACTCTGCCAAATTATTAATTGAATTTCAAATTTATTTTCCAGATGCGCAAAAATCATGTAAGTTTCATAAATTCAAATTTTATTAAAATAGTTTTAAAAAAAAATCAAATAGTTTTTGCCAAGGTCACAATAATTATTTTAAACCATTATTTTATTAATTCAATCAAGTCAGTATTTTATTTTATCTCGCCGACGAGAACACTTATTTAAAGTATATGCACATTTAATTATGGTAATTAAATGAAATTGTTATTAATATTTAATAATTGTAATTAAAATCAATTGTTAAGTTCGCACGCACACACAGCTTGAGAATTCGCGAATTTTCCAAGTTCTTTGATAAGGATCAGAGAATAGATTTCGCAGCGTTGCGCGAGTTGTGTCTCGGTAGTAAGCGCGACTCGGAATGTGGCAAGATGCGCAGGCGCTGCGGCAGTGAGGCCCCCAACAGATGGGAGACGACGTCGACGACGTAAGCGAGCCGACAAATGACGTAAGCGAACGTGCAAGCTGGCTGACGGAGGTCGGTCAACGAACGGACGACGTAAGCCGCTGCGAGAGCGAGACAGCAGCAAGGGGGCAAGTTACTTGCAACCTGGCTGCCAGTTACTTACTGAAGAAACACACTTCGGGCAGAGCAGAAGAAACGACGAGCGACAACGAGCACTTCACACGACGAGGTGCGCCACAAGACTGAGCGCGAGCGTCTCGCCAGACTGGGATTATAAAAGACGACCACAGCATTAGACGACCTAACTCGATCTGAGAGAGACAGAAGGAGAAGGAGACGGAGAGAGAGAGAGAGAGAGAGAGAATGCTGGCTCACCACACTTGAACTTGACCAAATGCACAAATTGCAGAGGCGAATCCAATTTGGCAGCAACAACACGTGAGCGAGAGCGCGCGACGAGCCTCTCTCTCTCTCGCTCTCTCAGCGTGTCTCTCTCTGAGTCGCTCTCTCTCTCTCTCTGCTCAACATGTAAACAAACGAAGTGACGTTCCAGTGACAGCTGGAACGAGTTTTGCTTTGGCGCGCGAATCACGTGGCCGGCTTCGGTTTGTTTTGGTTTCGTTCGTTCGTTCGTCGCTCAGCTTGCCGGGCCAGCTTTGTTTACAGCTGTGACGTCATCGTTTTGACACTTCCAATTGGCAGCAGCGGCAAGACGACGACGGTAACGACAGCGACAGCGACGTCGACGGCAACGTAAGCGTCGCTGCCGTGGTGAGTTTCGCATTGCGTATGCGAGCAAAACGTAAGACTTAAGCAACGAACTTGGCTGGCTGGCCAAGCGAGCACGCAAAAAAGCAAATGATATTGAATTTCATTTTAAGGTTTGGACACCGTGCAAATTGTTGTTCTTGCGTTCATGCCAAAGCCGCACACATTTGTCTGGCTTTGAAATCGGCTTAAAATCAACGCCTGCGTGGGTGTCCCCAGCGTCTGTTGTGCTTAGTTGTGTTGTGTTCTGTTGTGTGGCGATGCCGCAAGAGATGCCGACTTGTCGGTCTCGCGAGCCAAGCATAAATCCATCCATACGCTTATTAATGCTCTGTGTCAAATTTTGGCATTCGATTTCATCGCCCAATCGAGTGCAATGACATCATGTAAAAGGCGCTATTAACAAAGCAGAGAGAACGTGTGTTCCATCATTAATTACAAGCGACGCGAATAAACTTTGTCAGCGAGTAGGTGAAAGGCAATCGAGTATTGGGCGTAAATCTTTCTTTGGCTTAAGCGAGAAGTACGCTATGCTCTTAGAGATCATTATGATAATTATGCGAATGATAATGCAATTAAAATAATTATAACTAATTAAAATAATTGTACTCTTCATATCCTCTTCTTATGTCCACAATTCTGCTGAATTCGTTGCTTTCGCTTTTCGGGCACTTCAATTACTTCCCATGCTACATATAGCGTATGATTCAGGGTCACTTCTTCATTCATTTCATATTTACACGTCCATTCTTTGGTATGTTGAGTGATGACCTAAGTTCCACATGTTTTCGCCCCGCCACAGCAACAAATCATCTGCCCATGTTCTTCTGCGTGGACAACACTTTCAGCCCGCATGTAAATGTTTAGAAGTAGAAGCCAGATACGAAATTAAGCAAAGGCTTCGGTCGTTATACCCTGTGTCTTTTGCAAATGACAAATAGGAGTATTGTTCACTAGAGCACATTTAAAGTGGAATAAATATTCATGGACTAATCATTGTCATATATTTTTATATTTATTTTGTAGCATAAAATGAATTTATTCACTTACATTCTTTTTTTCTCTCCTCTAACTCTCATATATTTTGATAAATATTTATTTATCACATAAAATGAATTAAATCTCGTTTAATTATACTTTATTTTCATGCTCTCTTTTCTTCCCCCTCCTACGTATTAATTTGTAATATAAAATTACAAAAATCACGTTATAATTCTAAAATATTATCATTCTCTTTTCTTCGCTCCTCAAACTTGCCCTCCTTCGGTTTGATTCTGGCAACTGTTGTTTGAAGTCGCCACTTCCTGTTGACTTAACAGTGATCTAGTTCGTGTCCTAAGTCATTCGTTGTGCGCTTTAAAAGTGGGCGCAGCATTTGATTTAGTTCAGTTTTCGAGTGTCTCAATCAAAGTCGGTAAATGCAAATGTAAATGCGAACGCGAATGAGAATGCAACTGTGAATGCAAATGAATATCGTGACGCCGCTGACCCGCTTGCGTAACTGGCAGCGGCAGCCCCACATCCTACACCTTCTTTTTGTTCAAGTTGTTTGTGGCAATTAGTGAATGCAAACAAGCAGCAGCAACAGCAGCTCAAACATAAATACGAGTACCCAATAGACCCACACTCGAACCCGCGTTTGTTAGCACTTTTAACTAATTGAATTAGCGCCAGCTACAATCAACCAGTTGGGGGAGAGCGGGAGAAGCGAGCGAAGAATCTGCGAAGATGTTTATGTGCATTTAATTATTGTCAGCCTGGCATTGGAGCTGAGTGCCTGATGTCAAGCAGGGACAAGCACAGACACAGACTCAGGCACAGACATAGCCATAAGATAAAAATGGAATCGAAATGTGTGCTGGTCATGTTGAATTTATGCATTCATATAACGCGATATGCGCTTTTGCAGCCGACACGTTTTATGAGTTTGCCACTATTTCTGCATGCCCGCAATGCGTGCGAACAAAGTAACAAATTCCCAAATGGGCTCTGGCACTTTTATGGGGGCCAAGTCGCCGTTGCAGTCGCAGTTCGCAGGACACACAGCTCGCTGCAAGAGTTAAAGTGGCTGCTGGCTGCTGGCTGGGCGAACTCGGGCTGCCAGCCTGTCAGTTTCAATTTGAATGCTCAACTTAATCCGCGCGCGTCACTCTCGAAGGAGCTGCCAGCAGCTCTCATTCCCATTCTGAATCTGATTCTGATTCTGATTCTCACTCCCATTCCCAGCTGAAGTGTGTGTGTTGTTCCCCTTCTGGGTTGGGGTTGAGACGCGTCTAGGCAATTTGCGCGGCGTCGGCGCGTCATCAAAAGCAAAAGTAGCCTCAGTTTTCCACTTTTGCCACAGCCCCACATATATCTGTCTGTCTGTCTGTCCGCTCGTCAGAGCCCATATTCAAAATTAATTTCAGACAAAGTTGAAATTTTTTAATTACGGGTTTCACTTGTGCCGCAACTGAGCTACGTTGCGAGCTTACGGCTTAGAGATGGGATCCGCCACGTGATGGAAATAATGAATGAATTATCTGATTTGAGCTGAAAATATGCAGCACAAATTAAAGACGAAATAGTTGTTAATTAATTGAAAACTTATTGGAATGTAATGTGAAAAATATAATCGAATTTCGTTTGACAATTTAAATGATATTTGAACATCAGTTGTCAGCAGGGATTGCAAGTAAAAGTTATACGACAGTTAATAATAATTATTTTTTAAAATAATTTTTAACTCTTAATTGTTGATTCAAATCAAACATTTCGATGTTTATTAATTTTTTAAGAGATATATTAATTTTAATTATCAGCTGTAGTCTCATCTCTAGCTGGCGCGTAGTTTCTCTCTGGGGGTTGGCCCGATGTGGCTTAAGACGACCCCGTTGGCTTAATTGAATTCCAGGCAAGTCGCAGTCTCGACCCCATCTCCATCGGAGTGTGGTCCTTGCTGGCAAATTGATTTGTTTACAATGTCGTGGATAACGTGTTGGTTTTTACAGTTAAAATTGAAAAATGAAATTGTTGCATGCTCGCCGTAAATTAAATCCGATCTGAATGCCGAAGGTCCCCCCAGTAAGCTAGGGATATGCACTGAGGTAGCAGCAACTTAAGTAGTTTTAATGAGGGGTCTGCAGTTGCCTGTCTCGCTGGCAGCTGTTGGCCAAATCGCCGCCAGCCAAGTTAACTCGGTTGGCCTGGCCAACAGGTACAGTTGAGCAGCGTCAGGTGCTGCCTAGAAGTCGACAGTAGCTTTGATGTGCGGTGATTGATTGCACCCGCCGCAACAAGCAATTAAGAGTCGGATCGAAGCCACATTTGACACACTTTTCGGTCGTCGGTCGACGAGGATGAGGTTGAGGACGGGGATGAGGACGAGGATGAGGATTCGGAAATGGCAGCAATGCAAACGCGAACTGTTTAATAGACAGCTAGAGACAGTGAGAGCCGCTGGCAGCGAAACACTTTGCACATGACTGCAAGAATGCACGATCGCGAATATTAGAGGCAAATGTGGGCAATGATTTGAAGAACCTGTTGGCGCTGCGATTATGCAGCCAGAACCTGATCACCGAACACCGATCAGCGATCAGCGATCATTGGCAGGCAGAGGAACACTAGCTGCAGCTAACCCATAAAAAGTGGCTGCGCGGTCGTTGGCCGGAGGTGTCACAGAGCCGCAGGGCGAAGCGCGTCTCAAGCTGCTGATTAGCGCCGCTTTGGCATGCAGACGACGACAATGGCGACGATGGCCCGACATTGTGGCATGAATGCGCTGCATGTGCTGCAGAGATAAAGAATGGACACACGTGGACACACTGTCTGTCTGTCTGTCTGTCTGTGGCGATGGGGCAGCACTTTGGCATTAGAATGTTAAGTGATTGGCTAATTGCAGCCGATGGTCAGCGCGTTCGTTGCCTAAGTCTTTTGTTCTGGATGCCAGTTTGGCAAGCAGTGCTGCTAAAACTGTGCGGCGTTGGCGAGCATTGCGCAAACGCCGCCTGTCAGCAGCCAGAACAGCAGCAGCCATTTGTGAATGCTAATTAGAAATGCAAGAACAACACGACTTGCTGCAGTTGCCTGCCATAAATTGTGGCAACTGCGAGGCAGACACTGAAACAGCCAAATGAACTGTCAACTGAAATATGCGCCTGCGAGCGAGATGATCTACGGCCAGGGCGTTCTCGGAGGAGGCGTGTGTGTGCAGGCTGCAAGTGGCAAGTGGCAAGTGGCATGTGGCAGGCAGGCAAGTGTGTGGCAAACACGCGCGCGCAAAATAACACACACAAATAACAATAAATCAGAGGCAGCAGCTGAAGGCTGAACGAACTCCTGCAGCGCCAGCGACGGCGGCATTGAGGCGTGCCAGGTTAGAAAATACTTTTTAGCTGTCAATTTGGCGCGAATCTTGAGTGCCGCATGCCACACCCACACATTTGTTTGCCCCAACTAAGACTGTGGCAAGCACAGCGACGTCTAATGAGCGACTCTTTATTTTTTTTGTTTGATTTGCATTCAGGGTTGCAACCTCAGTTCAGTTCAGCTCAGCTCCTGACCGACAATGCCTGGCTAAGTGCAGACTGGCGACTGCGGTAAATGGACTTTTGTTAGCCACTGTGCCACAAATTGTGGCGCAAATTGCTAGCAACAAGACAAAAGCCTAGCAATAAAAAAACTCATTCACAAACAATCATAACACTGACCTCAATTTCCTGCCAATCCATGCCGTTTGCAATCACATTTCCATCTGCCTTTCCAGTCGCCAGCCAGTTCCCAGTTCCCAGTTCTTAGTTCTCAGCAGCTCGGCAACTCGAGAACTCGCCAAATCGCCAACCCGCTGCTCTCCCTGTTCCCAGTTTTTTATTCTCCCAGTTGTGTAATTCTAATCAGAGCCGCTTCGCAATTATGACGGAACGCTGCGAAACATGAAAAATCAATAAAAGCACAAACAGCATTTCTACTTATACTTCTTCGACTTCATATACGCTGCCACAAGAGGTAGCATGAATTCTATGAAAAGAGTGACAGCAAACATTCATTGACAGTATCGAATATATATTACAATGAATTAAAAATAAATATACAAAAAACTCATTTCAACTTTGTAATAACTTAATTCTTGTAAGAAGAAAATATTGTCTGTTATTGAGAAATTTAACAAATTTAATTTGAAATCGTTGAGAAATGATTCATGTCCAGATAATTATTTCACCTAATTAAGCAGGGATTGTTAATAATAATTATTTGTATTTTTTGGATAATTTTTGATAATTGAGGTACGAAAATAACAAGTACAAATCTTTTTAGGACAATCCTCTTCACAATTATTTAAATAATCTTGAGTCTTTTGCATTTTCTTCAACATAATGATTTATTTGAAGTGTTTATTCCAAAATCATTTCTTTTGATCATTTCAAATATTAACTATTAAATTTTTCTTATTAAAATTTCTTTGGAAACTTACTGACAATTTAATAGCACCTCTATTTGAATGCTGAATATTATTTTGAGTGTCTGCGTAACAATATTTTGTTCCCTAACCCAAGCCAAAGACCTTTAGGACCTCTAGGGTATCAGCGTGTCAGCATGTCTCAATTCATGCATAGATGAAGTCAGTGCTGTTGGTTTTCGACGGGTCTTCCGTCTATTTTGCGCCGATGATTTGCTTTTGATGATGCGCACGAATAGAGCCCGAAAAAAAGTAGCACAACAATTGGCACAGAAATGAAATAATTTGCATTTAATGGCGCTCGCCTCGCGTGGGCCGCATGCGGCATGCGGCATGGGGCATGAGGCATGAATGCCGGACGCAGCTGAGCTGAACCTGGAGTTAGAGTTGAAGCTGGAACTGGCAGCTGTAGGCTTTTGTTATGGACATGCATGTGGTTGCCGGCTGTGGCATTACTGCAAATGGCGGTGCAAGTTCAAAATCATTAGGCGCTGTGCAACTAGTTGGTATGGGGCAAGTTCGTTGCCACAGTCTTTTGTTCGTGGCAATTTGCAGCGCGGCTGTGAGGCTGTGAGGCAGTGAGGAATATGCAGCGCTGTCACGATTAATAACGCTGTCATAATAACACTTTTCTGTGATTGATTTAAGACAATTACAGAAAAGAGGAACACAGCGCTCACGTTTGAGTTGGAGTTTCGAGAGATTCGAGCCGAGCGGAGTGGAATCGAGTTATGTGTGTGGAGTGCCGACTGAGTGATTGGCGCTGACCGCTTAAGAAAGAGATTATCAAGTTGCCAAATGGGCACGTCCATTGAAGGGAGCAGAAGGAGGGAGGCAGGGAATGGGGAATGTGTCTGGCTGCAAAGTGTTGAACCGCGCAGACATGCTAAATTAAGCTGAAGAAGATGGCTATCAACACCACCAACGCCAGGCAAGCGACTGCGGAGCCGAGGCGGACGCAGTGCTCCACTGGATGGGATGCGATGCGATGGGATGAGGTTGAGGTTGAGGTGGCTACGCAGCCAAATCGCTTGATGTTGATGGCTTACAACAAGTAATTGGCAGCATCCACAACTCGCTTGCTAACCACAGCCACAGCAACAGCAACAGCAACAGCAACAGCAACAGCAACAACAGCCTCATCATCTTCATCAAGTTGTTGCGTTGCTCGTTCAAGCGTCGCGTTGTGTCAAAAGGTTTAATTTTGCTCTCCCTTGCTCTGCGCCCTAGCCACCCTTGCCCTCCTCTCGCTCCGCTCCCACCTGCTCCGCTTGTAATAGCATTTCATGCTGTGCTCTTTGGTCTTGCAACCCGCAACCTCTTATATGCCTGACTGGCTGCCCCTCACAACAACAGCAACAGCAACAAGAGCGGCAACAACAGCGCCTCCATCTGCGTCAATGTCAGCACAATCGAGTCCAAGTCCAAGTCGAAGTCGAAGTCGAAGTCGAGTCCCCTGACACACGTCGCCACAGCACCACAGCTGGCAACATCGGCAACAACAACAAGTGCTCATCGCTTATTGGCCGCTGCCTCTTGTAGTTATTGTTATTGGCCAAGTTGTTGCTGCCGTTGCCGTTGCTTGGCTGGGTCAAGTTCAAGGCTTCCCATTTTGCGACTTTTATGCGTTTTTTCCGCGTTGCCCTGCAAACATTTAATGTGCCCCGAAACGCATTCTGCAGCACTGCAAATTGGCACACGTTGTTGTTGCCCTTGTTGTTGTTGTTGCCAGCTTCGGTCCTAGTTAAAGTCGTAAAGTTTTTCCACTCGCCCTTTTTTTGTGTCTTGCGCATTGTTAGAAGCGGCCAAACACTAACCTGATAATGGCCACAAATGCCAATGCTCGAGTGTCATAAATGTGTAAAAAACACAACAAAAATATAAAAGTAACGACTTAGAGGGGCCATGGGCTTTATTTCAATTAGATGTTTGTGTTCTTAATAAACGGGAAAGGAACTTTTAATGTTGAAAATAGAAAATTAGCAGCCTTTCTCAAGCAAACTTAGAATAACAAATTTATATTGTGTTTTATTTATTACATATAATAAAAAAACTCAATTGCGGAACAGAAAAAAGCATCTTGATTGAATGAAAATATTACCACATTAAAATTCAAAGACGCATAATTTATTTTTGTTACTTTATGGATTTCACGCCCCGTTTCAAATAAAACTATGATACTATAGACATTCGCCAGCTGCAGAACATTTAGTTCTATGTGCAAATGAGCATAGCAAATATCGCCGTTAAATGGACTTAAATGCATGCGGAAATCATCCGCAAGCAATTGTTTTCAATAGATGTTCGAGAGTCGCATAAAACTCGCCAATGGCTTCAACTATTCATCATTTGTGTGTGGAGATCTATAAACTGAATGATAGCTTAGGCCACAAGCGATTTAAATGTAAATGCTGCAGATGTCAGAAGGCAGAAGGCAGGAAGCCAACTAACACACTGAGCAAATATTGTTTTTTTTATGGTATTTGCGAAATACGCAGCGTATACGTTATATTGCGCTAAGTGCTGCTCAGATGGGCTCTAAAAGGCATTTGACTTTGGCTAAGCGGTGGCAAACGCATTCTTGGCGAGTGGAGGCGAGGGGGACGAAGGAGACCGACCGACCGCAAGCGGACCATGATGGACAATAATAATTCTTGGCAAAAGCCATTTTCGTTTACAAATTGCCGCATAAATCGCATATTCGATGAGAGTTAGCTGCCTTTTTGTGTTTTGTGTTCGCTGCCAGAAATGCATAAAATGCAAAAGCAGCTGAATCTGAAGCTGAAGTCGCCTCGACTCAGCCTTTGCAGCATGCAATTTCGTCTCTTAGTGCCCCAAACGGGCAGCATTCAGCAGGCAGTCAGCCAAGAAACAGAACCGTTAACCGACCATGCTGCAACAACATCGAGAGAGGCAGTTGAAATAAAGCAAGTCGAGTGCATAATTCGTTATGCTTTATTACGAAATTGGATATCATCGACTGCGACTGCGACTGCGACTCTGACTGTCTTTGGCTTTAGAGTCGTTGGCTTTTGGTGCTCTCGCTCCTGAAATTATGGCTGAATGCGAATGAGATTCTGGAAGCTGCCAAATGACATACTTCTAATTTATGGATGCAACCGAACAGCAGCTTCCCAGCCAAGTCGACTCGACTCGACTCGAATTCTCCCAGCCGAAATGCATCTCACAGCTCTCGCCCACGGAAGTGCTGGCTAAATTGCAATTGCACCGCTAGCTGCAGCTGTTGCTGTTGCTGTTGCACCTCCAAAGCACTTGCCACTGAAGACGGCAGCACATAATTAGTGCAATGTGTGGACAGGCCACCGCTATGAGCCAAGTGCAGGCTTAGCCAGAGTCAAGTGCAGCCTCAGCTTAGCCACGCTCGCATTAAGAAAGCATTTCTGGGCGATGCCTCAACGCATCTCCCCATTCGATCTCATTCGATCCATTGCGATGTCATGCGATCCGCGTCGTGCCTCAGATACAAGCCAAACACAACTCAAACTCTGCGTATGATTTTATCTGCGCACACACACGGCCTGCAACTTGCACTCTAAGTCAAATGCCGGCCGAGCTTAGCAAACAAGCTGGCTAATTGCAGCCGCACGACTTCCGCATACCCTGTAATTAGCAAATATTCACAGCAGATTGCTGCTGCACTTGTAGCTAATTATTAGTGGTGGCTATTATTATAAAACATTTGAAATGCTTCGAGTTTATATGGCAATTTACATTTTGTTCATAGCACATTTTAATCATTTTTCACACATTAATGAGATAAAATCAAAAGTACTTTCATTACGATTTTAATTTCATTTGCATGTTTTAAGTTTGAAGGAATACATTTATCGCAGATTACACTAGTTTTCTTTTCACATATTAATGAGTTGACATCCAAAGTAGACTAAAAATGATTTGCAATAATTTAATTTCAAATTAAAGCTGCGAGTTAACCCAGCAAATAAAATTAATTTAATTAAATACATTCATACTCGCAAATGTATGAAATACAATCAAAAAAAGGATGAATAACATAAGACTTATAATTTTAACTGTCGACTTTATTCAATTTAATTTCATATTATTGTTTTGATTTAGTCTATCAATTAATTTTGTTTGATAAAATACATGCACTCTAAATTGCATAATGAGATAAAATCAAACGTACGCTCAAGAGTTGCTTTATTTAATTTCTAAATAATAAACCAAGTTAGCCTATTAAATTGCATTCCATTAAATCATTTAAATTGGTTGTTCTAATTGACTGTGTCTGCTTTATTTACAGCTTCATTATCTTCTGTTGTGAGACAATATACGACTGGAGACCGGTGAGTTTAAAGTTTTTACTTTTATTGCGAAACATTTATGTCAGAGTTAGTCAATGCAAACTGAAATTATTCCTAAGGTTTAGTGATATATGGATAAAACCTTTCCATTCACTTCATTCACACTGAATGACTTTAATTGCCAGTTACATTTAATCCTTTGGCTATTTTGTCGTGGGGGAATTCGTTTCTAATTTGAAATTTAAATCGTAAGCATTTAGAGGCCCTCGAGCGATTGTTCATTCATCAAGCAGTCTGTTCATTCAGCGATTCAATCATTAATCAATCGGTCAGTGATTTTTCACTAGATTTATATCACACATTGATTCAAATCCAGCGACCCCATTGTAATTTCGGCACAATGGGTATAGAAAACAGTTGTTATTCTGTGCAGACTGTGACTTCCACGGCGACTTCAGCGAGGCGGCAGGCAAATCTTAAAGTGCCTTGCGGCATACTCGTATTTTGTGCCGTTGACTCGGCGGCGATGATGCCATAGATATTGTCGCTTCGTGTACAGTTAGCCGTTACATATATATTAGCCTGGCCAAAAAACTAAACACGAGACACCTTGTAGCTTTTTTTGAGTGTGATAGAGTGGAGAGAACTTGTTCGGCTCCGCGCTGTGACGAGTGGGTGGCCAGCTGGCGAATGTTCTTGTGAAATTGGAGAAGTCTCGCTTGCCGCAGGGGAGCGAACGAGGATGGAGCGGAGGTCCGAGCAGAGCCTGTTCTTGGCTGTATTTCATTAGCGCTAACCGCAAATTAGCTGCAGTCGTAACGTGTGTCCCCGTTTTTGGAAGATAACTCAATTGAAATGAAAATCACAGACATGGCCAACTAACAGTAACCGTTACCCGCAGCCAAATGCCAATTGCGACTGCAGTTCCACGTTCAAGTCCAAGTCGAAAGTCCATTTACGGCCAAGTCAATAACAAATTGTGGCAGGCAGCTGCCATGCCCCAAACACAGTCGGAGACAGAAGCATTAGAAGCGAGGCGCGTAATCGGAGCAACTTTCTGTTTATGGCCAGAAACACTTGGGCGTGAATTGAGCATCTTTGGCATTCGGTTTAATTAGCGACAAATGCCGCAAAGCCGATCAAATTCTTGTTGAAATTAGATGACAAGCTCGCTTACCGCCTGCCTTATAAACATGTCCACTTTATGCAACACACACGCACACACACACACACACACTCAGTTGGCAACAACAAGTTCAACACGCAACGACGCATTGCGACTGCGACGGCGTTGCACGCAACTTCTAGCTCCCCTGTTGAGCTGAGGGAGGCAGAGACTTCACTCCTTTAAGCCACACAAATTTATGTACGCTGTCCCTCTCGGCGCAACATGGTCAAGAGCCCAGCAGGGGGGATGGGGGCTTTTGGCCAATTCTCTGCATGTTCCGCGCTGTTGTTACTCTTCCTGTTGAAATGAAAGCAGCAGCAGGCGAGCAAATGGTTCTCAATTTATACGTCATACGACTAAAAATGATCATATGTATGTAGTCCATATACGTGCAGATACTCTACCTATTGCTGGGCATATCGATACTGGCCGACACGCCAAAGATCAGAGAAAGCAGGAAGCTGTTGAAAGAAATAGCAATACAATTATGATCAGTTTTCGAAGCAATGAAATAGAAAAGAAATTTGTTGAAAATTTTAATTTTCAATTATTTATTAGATTTATTTTTAAATTAAATTAAATAAATATATTATTTTATCTCCGCATTATTATTTTTTAAACTCACAAAACCGCTTTAAGAATTCTTCACAACATATCATACATATTGATGATAGTTCATCATGTTCATCAAGCATTTTTACTAAGTCGCTTTCTTCTGTTTCTTTGATAGTTAAGAAGCTTTTAGTTCGTTAGGGTCTAACCATATTTCGTGCTAACTTTTATTATTTATTTTAAATTTAAATTGAAATTATACGCCTGTCCACAGAGGAAAGTGCACGGCGCTATGTTTTAAACATTAACTGGACATCGAGACAGTTTTGTGCTTCGAGTTGAGTTGAGCTGAACTTGGAGCTGCAACTGAAAGAAATTTCATGCACGATTCGCAGTTAGCAATTCAAAGAGATTTCAAATTGTGAAGAGCGACTGAGAATGGAGACTGAGGCTGATGTGGCGGCTGCATGCGATTTGCATTTGAGATGCGGCTGCTCGAATTTAATAAAAAGTGCTTTATTAAGTCATAAAAGTATTTAAATATTTCGTGCATGCCGCGCGCAATTTGCATAAGTGAATGCGCATTGGAATTGTGCAATTTGGCAGAGCCAAACCAGGAAGTGAGTGCCATTGAATGATGTCCACAGAGTTCACTGCCCACTGCCCACTGACCACTGTCCAGTGTTCGGTGGGTGAAGTTGATCCACACAGCTCAGTGCCAACTGTCGCTATGTGGAGCTAGGGCCATAAATAAATGCCACACACACACACACACACACACACGCACATCACGCACAATCAATTAAAGTTTATCTCGCTGCTGGCTGTCAGACTCTGACTGCGAATCCCTTTAAGCAGCGCATTTTTCGCCATGGCAATTACACAAATGCCATCGCATCAACGCAAAGCGGCTATTGGCATTTAAGATGCCAATGCCAATGCCTGCGGCTGAGGCTGAGGCTGAGGCTGAGGCTGGCGTGCCTGGAGCACATAAATCCAGCGATCCTGGCGAGATGCAGCTATGAATTCAACCCTCGACGCTATCAGCAACTGTCCCATAAATGGATAAGGTTGCTGCCCCGTGAATTTGTCAAGCTTTCGGTCGTCAAAAGGCTGTCAGTGACAGTAGCTTAAGTTGTCCGTGGAAGCTTAAGATTAACCCAGAGACACCTCATAAAAGCCCTTGCTGACTGCCTCGACACTCAGTCCATTAAATTCCCAGGTAAAACTAATTGCAAAAGCTTGACAAACTGTGCCGTGAAGCTGCCCATTTACGATGCCTGCTAGGACTTGGTTAAGCAGAGGGTTGCCAGCTATTCAATCAGCCATTAGAGAGGCCAACACGAGGCTAGGCCAGGCTCATTAACAGGCCTGAGAACCGTTTGGTGGGGCAGCCGAGTGAGAAACAACACAGCGAGGAAGATATTATCGCTAAATGACCGCAATTTGCATGTAAATGTTGTTTATCAATTTAAACGGCTAAATGCTTTAAAACTAATGACAGACCTGCTCGAAAAACGGCAATAAAGAAATGTTTTCACCCTGCAGCAATGTGGCAGCAGCAGCAACAGCGGCTCTTGTTGTTCTTAACGGTGGTTCAGTGGTTCCGTGGGTAGCCCGACAGACAGACGGACAGACGAGTACTCCAAGTACTCGACCCCACTTCCTCTCCGCTCTAGTCGAAAACTTGAAGCTCTCTCGCAGTCTGCAAGCAACTCACATTATAACAACAATATTACGGTAATGACGTGTCATTAATTTTATTACAAAATGTGTATGTTCCCGAGACTCGAACTGGGACTGGGACCGAGACCGGACCAGACTCGGCTCTGGCTATGCACCCAGGACCGGGGCCAATCGAAATGTGGAGAACCTCATTGGCCATTGGCGTTGCTTTATTGAAATCTTAAAGACTGCCGGTCTTCCGCATTTGATGGTCCCAATCTCCCCATTCCCCACTCCCCATTTCGCGTCTTGGCAGCAGGACAAAGAAAGGAGAATATCTGCGTCTATCCTCGCTGAATGCCAAAAATAACTCTCGACATTGCTCGAATCGTATGAAATATATATGCGCTACATTGTTGGGATTGAGTTTTTGTGGCTTCTTCTTTTTTTTGCCGAGACGAATGAAAATATTTTCTATCAACTGTTGACTGCATAACTCACTTTCCGAGATCCTGCATCCCCAGTCGATTGTGCCGCGCTCAGTTGGGAGTCGGCAACTGCGCCTCCGCCTGACACTGAAAAATGCAAACAGAAAATAAAACAAAAGACTTAAGCAACAAACTGAGTGATTGCAATTGCTTTGCTATGTCTCTATGCGAGTGTGCGAGTGTGCGAGTGTGTGTGTATTGGCTGCTATTTTTAGCTGGGCTAAATAGTTGGCATTGGCCCAAAGGATGCGCGTCGACTGCTGCTGCTGGCCCAGAAGGAGCTGCGGCCATTGGGGCCTGGCCCGGCCTTGCCTTGGCAGCATATTATTTTATAGCCGCGCGCATAAATCTTGCAAACGCAGATAAAAAGGAACGCTTTATAGAAAAATAAAAATAAAAATAAATAAAATGCCAGCCACTGTGAATTGAGCGGGGAGCGATCAGATGGATCGGCCAAAAGGGAGAGAGAGAGTGAGTGTGGGCAACCGGATCGTCGCCAGCCCTCGCATTGATGGAAACAATTTATGGCAAAATTAATGATAGATTATGGCGCTGCCAATTAAAAACCAACAAACAAGCGCGCAGTTTATGGCTCAGCCAGCAACATGGACTCGGTTCCCACTCCCTCTGCCCTCTGTCCTCGGCTGGTCCTAGCCAAGTGCTGCTCGAGTAGTACATAGATTGGAGTAGGTGTTTAGGCGATTGACACGGCCATTGACTGTGATTTGTGCGATTTGTTTGCGGCTCAAGAGTGACAAATTGCCAGCTAACCAACGAGAAAGACAGAAGACAGATCGCCGGCTAGTCTCGAGAGGTGACATCATATCAATCTCCAGAGTCTCCAATTCCTGGTAATTAAAACACAATAAGCGAGACAAGACATAGTTATAGCCAGTTGATTAATAACCTATAGCTATATAGGAACGCAGCCAGGTCTGCTATTAAAGTCAGTCGAGCGCAATTAGAACAAAGCAAAGCGGGAATACAATAGACCAAACACATACGATTATTATACGAAAATCCAAATCTAAATCTGAACATTTCCTTTTCGGGGCAGCTTCTAGCAGCAACAAAACTACTTGCGTCTCAGCGGAATTCTGCACAGACGCGTTTCCAATTCTTATGAAATTTGCCAAAAAATATCGCTGATGAGCTGATGAGATCAGCGCAATCTACATACATCATCAATGAAAGAAGTTCAACTTGAAAGATCTTTTTAAAGATAGCTGCACTGATATTTTTCACAAACAAAAAATATACATCCGCATTCGGTTGATAATTGGGTGTTTGCAAGAATCAAAATATATTAATTTAAAATATCAATATTCATTCATAATTATTGTTATAATTAATATAGATTCGTTTAGAAGACCAAAATTGTTTTCAAACACTAAAGGAAACTTACCTAACATTTTAGCGATATTTTAATTTTTTTGTAGAATAATATTCTTTTATAATTACTGTTCTATTCATTTTGAAGATCAAAATTGATTCTAGAACTAAAATAAATATTCTTAAATATTATTTGTTTTTAAGTAAATATTATTTTTTGAATATTGTTATATTTAGTAACGATTCATTTATATTTTTTCTGCTTTTCAATTAGAATATTCAGTCTTGAAGAAGTTTTGAAAAAAACCGAATTCGTTTCTAGAAATTACAAAAACTTCTACTTTCGTAGAATGTTCTATGCTTAAATTATGCTAGTGTAAATAAATCAGTTCATGGCTTAGCATAAGCCAATCTCTTAATGAGCAAAAGTTCTACAGGTAGAGTTGATGTAAAAGATATTTGTGGTTGTTGACAGTTATTTCTTAATATTCAGCAATTGCAACTTGACTGAAGAACTTTCTATACGTGATGAATTGACAACTCGACGGCTTGATTTTCCCATGACAAACTGATGACTGGACAGCTGATTAGTAGTCGGATCGTCGACTACTTGCACTTGACAACTTCTGCGATCACTCAATGATCAGATATCTCTCGAACTCTCTCTCTTCCTGTCTGCCTTGACTGGGTTATTTGTCGATTAAATATTGCATCTCTCAGATATTTATTGTGATATTTAGTTGGTGAAATGTCTGTGTAAATATTGTTGGGAACAACCCTAAATCAACAGCGTGTGTTGAATTAAACATCAAATTGGCTGTTGATTGTGGCTGTCTGTGTGTAAATTGCTTTTTAATAATTGCAAAAGAAGGAGCCGCACAGAGAAAAAGAGCTCTAAAAAGCGCCTGCAGCTAGCTCTATAGACAAGTTGTGTAAGAAGAAATGCCAAAACATCTCGAAATTGAGCAATTAAACAATTTTGTGGCGAAATCTAGAGAGAGATTGCGAAAAGGGGAAGAGGAAGGGGCGGAGAGTTCAACGTGCCGAGTGCACGACAAACTCGAAGAGAATTCTTTTAATTTTGTGCTGAACTATTCACAGTCGAAATCTAAGATCACGTGCAAGATTTAAATGTTACGCAAGCCGATTGAGCGGCTGATTGGCTGATTGATTGCATGGCTGATTGACGGAACTGTGCTACAACGAACAACGATGTGCACGTCCACGCCCACAGGCGCAAATTACGCGCAAAAATTCATGTAGAAATCACAAACATCAAGTGTTCAGCTCAGAATACGTGACGAATATTTAATTTCGAATCAAATTTTTCGAGCCACTTTTATGGCAATTTAATGGGCTTCAGCTACCTGCCAGGCAGTCGCCAGGCGAGTCGCGTAACACAGGCAGTGACAGTGGCTAGAAATGGCACAGTTATTGGCCTCGAGCTGTGGCCAGCTACTTAGTGTGGCCCGTAAACAAGCCAAACACAAACACTTCTCGGCCGAGTTCCAACTCCATTCGGAGCTTCGAGTTGCTGGCTTTGATTTGGGCAAACAAATCACCTTATGATAATCAAGAGTCAATAATCTCATCTGCTCTTGCGCCCGAGGCGGGGCAGCTGGCAAAGTGCGTTCATTGGTGGCCAACTTTGTACTTGACTCGCAGAACGAAATGATTCATAAGTGCGTAGTGCTGTCCCCCTCTCCCTTACTCTCTCTCACTCGCACTGCACTCGTTCATTTGTTCGGTTGTTCATTTGTTGTATTCAATGTACATGTCGTTCATATCTTGTTCCTACAAATCGCGTGCTGATCGAGGCTTCGATCCGTCCCTCTCTCGCTCCCCTCCTGTGGAGGCAGCTCTTTGCTCGTGTTTGACAAGCGCGCAACAGACAATTTTAATGATTCCCTGCGGTTTCTGGCCATTGCTTTTGCCCGCCGTAAGAATTATGACTTTTTCAATGTGATTTCATTTATTTTGCCTGCCACTCCCCTGCCCTGCTGCGCCCACTCAATCGCCACAATTGTGGATCGCTGTTGGTGTTGATAGCGACTTTTACTTGGCATCTTGTTCTTCTTGTTTTTTCTTATTCAAGTTCTCTTTGTTGGCCTGGCGGCGCCTTTTGGCCATTCGATTCTCGAGCTCTTTATCTGCCCATAGATTTGATACAGTTCCTTGAACCCGCCGCCAATGGGGCAACTTAATTAACTTTCATCCATTCCACAGTTTGACAGCCACTGCAGCACAGGCTGAACTTCACAGTTTGTTGTTGGGTTTATTCTCCAACTTCCCGCAGTTCGAATTTTATTTCTCTTGAAGCGGAAATGTCAGTCTCTCCCGGGGGCAACTCCCCTCATCAAAAATTCTAAGCTGATTTGCATTTTGCAGTTGTTTTCTAGAGATCTCCAGTGATTATGATATCATTTTTGCTAAACAGCTAACGAGCTCACTATTTGCACATCTTTGTAAATAATATTGTTGTATTTGCGGTTAATAATCACAAAAAACAAAATTCTCATTTGGCAAAGTAATTTACACGCAATTCGAATTAAATGATCTTTTCACGAACAAATAACTGAGAAAATGAATATATTCAGTCAGCCATATATCTTGAAAAAAAAAGTACATGATAAGTCGAAAAGTTAAAGTGCTATATTTTAATTGCTGACGCAGCGTACCATGACTAAGTGAATACCGCAAGAGTTTGCTAAGAGATTTGTCATAGATTCGGGAATATCGCAAGTAATCGCAGTACCCAGAAATCACGAAGTACTTAAATGCTGTTGGCGAAATATTTATTTATAAATGAATTCATTAAATATTTTAACTGTTCGCCATTCGGTTAACAACATAATTTGAATGAAATAATCTAATTTTATTGCCTTCAATTAGCTTTTATATGCAGTTTCTTGAACAAAAGTTAATTTTCGCATATACTTCAGATAGTTGCAAGGTTCTCTTAACAGCTTCCAGCCGATAAAAGCGAAGATTTATTCGATGTGTTCGCTACGAAACTAATTTCTTTATCTCTCTTTCGCGGTGGCCAGTTGCCGACAGCATCAGGCAACAATCTATATAAAGTCGAGGAGACGAGGAGATGCCTTGCAGGGCTGTCCAGCCTTGATTTAGGACTGTCTAATGATGTAGGCCGTGTTCTCGTGAGACCCTGAACCGCGAGCATAGGTTGATTAGAGGGTGATTGAGTAGATGAACCGATGCATACATTGTAATAGATAATTAAACGCCTTGCCATATATTTTATACCCGATGTTGGAGTGGATGTTGAAGTCGAAGTCGAAGTCGAAGTCGGCGCTTATTTGACGCTGAATGCTGTGCAATCAAATTTTATGTAAACGCAATTCCACAATGCAAAAGTCGATGCTAATGAAGCCCGGCTTACTATATTGCAGCTGCCACAACATCAACATCGACAGTAGGCAACTGGCAACCGGATAGCCTTATGGCTTAATGGGGGATTTGAAGGGGGAATATTAACTAAGTATAAGCCAAGTTTATGCTGATCACAAATGGCGCCTGCAACCGTCAGCATCAGAGTCCGAGTCGGAGCCAAAGGCGAAAAATATTGCAAGTGCCTAATTAAAAATGCCATAAACACATAGGAGCGAGTAAGGCTCAAGTTGACATTGCTAATGCTAAATGAAAAGATGAGAATGGGAATGGAAATGGAAATAAAATGCCTTTTATAAATAGTTTTGCATAAACTTTTAGTTTGCATACAAATTGCGTATGGCAAAACAGCAATCGCATCAACGGGGGGAAGACCTTATGTTCGAGCTAATACTGCCAATTCGGTTGGCAAATATTAGTATTAAATATCCATAAATTGTCGTGTTGACGCTGTGCACAAACATTGCCATTTTGCCATTTGCATGGCTCGACAGCCACTAACTAATTTGCCAAAAACAACAAATGATTCAATGAGTACAAGTATGAATACATATGTCACTCAAGGTCGCACTCGCAGTCGCAGTCGCAGTTTGAGCCACAGCCCAGCGACATCGATCAACAGTGCATGAAATTCGCGCTTGACCATGTCGCGTGTCATGTTTATGATAGCCAAATACCCTGTAGCAAGGAACGGAGTGGCATCGACTCTCTAGCAAGTTCTACTCGAATCTGATGGGGATAGAAAGTCAAGAGAGTTAAGTTGACTTCAGTGGAGTTTTATTGGCTGGAATTTCCATGTCATTAGGGAAATGGGTGAACGGTATCTCGTCGTGCCATTTTCCGTTTCGAACCATCGTGTTTAATAAATAAAATGTGGCTAGTTAAATAATTTTTATGTCCGTCGCTGTCATTGCATTGATTCATGCTACGATGCGGTCATAAAAAAGTAATAAACTTTTTTTTACTATAAATAAATCGCATTCGTTGCCTTTAGAGGAACCTCAAGCGACTCTGACATCGAATATGTCATGTGGGAAACAACGGCAATTTTTTCCAGGCATTGCCATTTCTTTCAATGACTTTTTGTGCCACGCTCGCTGCGTTTCTTCTTGTCGCCATAAAATACTTACCGAGTTGTGCTTAAATATATTTATCTAAGCTCACTCGACTGCAACAGAAAGCACCGTTCCAGAGACAGTCTCGAATCTCCAGAGCAAGTCTGAGGTGTTGACTGAAAACAATGGGTGTCAGAAAATGAAGTCAACGCATCAGCAGCATTAAAAGCAGCGGCTGCAACAACAACACTCAGAAGATAATTTGCCGTAGATAATTTTTAATTTGTTGCCCTAGCATAGCAGCGTCATCAGCACAAATAACAATCGAGAAATCAGCATTGCATGCGTTGCTGGTCGAGTGAAATTTCAATAGCGTTTTGCAAAAGCGAAAACTACAAACTACAAACTACAAACAGCGTTTAAGCCAACTTTTGAACAATTTCTGTTGGGCTCACAAACTGGAGCAGACAGCGCCGCCAACTGTGACCATAACAGTTAAAGGCGGCCAAACAAAAATTCCAAGTGCAAGTCAGCACGCCTAAAGACTCGGTGTAATATCATCCACCAAAAAGCTAATAGAAACGATGATAATAGATGGCAAACAAATATAATAAATAACTGTTTCACTAATCATTTTTATTTGTGAACTCACGATAATTAGATAAAATTAAATGAATGTCAGAAATTAATGAATTTAATTCTTTGTTAGCTTAGAGCCTCATCAATTTAATGACTGGGTTCAGACTCCCTTTTATTATACTTAAATACAGTCATTTATTGAAATACCAGCAAGTTCAATTCGCATTTTTTGTTTATATTAGTGGATCGAAATGCTGTGCACAATTTGTAGATTGCACTAACTGCTTTGTATTGATATATAGTTCAGTCTGTTGCTGCAACGGTTGCCTTTAAACTGATGACATTTTAGGAGTAATGAATAAGTAACTAACATAAAATATGGATCCAATTGTTATTGCCTTGGAGATTGTAGATTTTGTCCTCAACATTTTTGAGCACTTACCATTAGAATTACGAATGTGCCAACAAGTCTGAACAGCAACTTCGTTTGCTTCAAAACTTTAAACTTCCAATTAAATGAATTAATCGTATTGAACGATTAAATTTCGTAAACTACTTTTCTTTGCGCCTTATAACTCTTTCCATTAGATAGTTCACTTAGTTCTAGCCACATTAGTGCCTCAATTAGAAGTTTTATGGCATTTAAGTTTGAATAAATACATAATAAACTTGTTTAAATCAGAATGATTCCATAATTCCATTATGCGCGCATATTTAACGCGGAGAATAAAAGCCGCGTGCAGCAATTTGCAATTGATGGGCATTCAAAGATAAAAGCGCTGCGATTTGAGCAACAACTTTGCAACCGTAGCGGACTGATGCATCATCTAGATGCTAAAAATACCCTTTAAGATGCTCAATTTCGAAACGAGCTTGACCCAAAAGCTCCGTCAGTTTATCACAGTGATAAGTAGCTGTCAAGTTAATGCCTCAGTCTCAGCCTCAGCCCAAGTCCGGTATGCGACACACCTTTGCACACACAGTCAAACAGACAAAAGTATTTCGAGTCTCAATATAGTTTTGCAGCGTCTCAATTGTGGAAAATTGCGAATTTGCGTTGATTTGCCATGATATGAGCATTCGGTTTAGTTCAAAGGCTTTTCCATGTTACAGCTCATTGATCGCAGACAAAGTGGAGAACGCGGCAAATCAATTTGACATATGCCTCAATCGCATTGCTCAGCCATGAGCAATCGACAATCCACAATCCACTCGAACAATGCAATCGGAAAATGCGGCAAATGGAAAATGAAAAACTGAAAGCTGCATGAAAATGCAGAACTCTGTGGCGAGTTTATTACTTTGATAATTGCATGCATTTGTTAATTAGAATTTAATATGCTTAACGAAGCCAGCTGCTGGTTTTACACAGAGAGAAATGAGGCAAACAAGTTGATTTAGTTTTATTATTGAATATTTAGAGCTGTTGAAAGTTCGTCCCCAAAATGTAGTCTTCTTAGATTTAATATATTTTATAGCGATTAAAATGTATCTAAATATGTACAAACTGATATTTCTTTATATCCATATTACATTTCTGTTCCCTTTAATTCAATTTTATTAATTTTTACAATTATTGAAATTTATACGAGCTAGAATTAAAACAGAAATTTAGTTATATTTATTTATATCCATATTTAATTCATTTCATCCCCTTTAGTTTAATTCTATTTATTTTTTGAAAATTGTAATGTATACGATCAAGAATTAAGATTGATATAAAAATATATTTACTTACATGCTAGTTATATCTATAGCTTAAATTTTGCAGTAGGTTAATTTAATACCATACAAAATTAAGATTGATATATAAATTTATATTTATTCGTATGCATATACAGACATTATTTACTTGTGCCCCTTTTCGTTGAGTGTGGACATCGCTTTGAGGCGGCGTCTCGGGGTCGCCAAGGTCGTGTGCTTGGTGCGTGCCACTGCCCAGCATTGGGATGAGATCATGTGCTGCACCTGTTGCCAGCTGGCTACCAGTTGAGAGTTGCCCATTGTCAGTTGGCAGTTGGCAGCTAGTGTTTGCATTTCAAGTGTCGCAGAAGCGACTCGTAATTAATAATCTTTAGCGCTATTAATAGACGAGTAGATGAGAGAGCTGTTTAGCAGATTTGCACACATCATGCGACATGATGCAGCATCACATAAGTTGACACGCCCCGAATCCCGCACTCCGCACTTGTGGCCAAAGCACAAAGCACAAGCCAAGCCAACTTTTTACTTTTTGCACATATTTAATTTAATTAACCATTTAAGCAGAACCAAACACGTCACGTTCGAGCATTCAGAAGTCGAGTTAAATAATTGCGTCATTGTCAGCTTTATGAATACGATTCAGAAGTACTCAAACAACTCCATCAAACTATGAATTATGTATTGTAACGCTGCCCGAAGATTCTCCTCAATTATTTCATTGAAAGGCATTTGCATTTGCATGTACGTTAATTAATTATTATTGTAGTAGTTTGCAATTAACTACAGCTTAGAGCTGAAGCTAAACATATCTATTGTAAGTGATCTTTGCCTGCCATATAAATATTGCAATTTATATCGCCATTAAAAACAAGCTGAAGGTTCTAGAATTACCCTTTGCATCGGAGATCAATCCACAGATCAAGTTCAGGCAGATCAAGTTCTGTTCTATTGAGACTTTCATCGACTTGAGTTAGTTCTGAAATGCAGGTGAAAGTCTTGGGAGCTGGGAGAGATTTGCAATCATCTTGAGTTCACAGTTTGCCATTGCCAATTTCTCGGTGTGAAGAAGATAAATGATTGTTTGCAGCAGCTGCCGCTAAACACTTTCTATGAAAGCTGTTCCGCCTTTGTGGCCCTTTTCCACTTAACACTTTGCCTCTTCGGCCAGCTGACAGTCAAAATAGCCGACGGGCCTCTCGTCGTTAACTTTGACATGTTCATAACAATTGCCCAAAAGCCCAAAGATTCGACTTCCAACACCAGCCACAGTCCAGCATCAGCCTCAGCCTCAGCCTCAGTCCGAGTTCCAGCTCAATCTCCCCTTCTCAGTTGTAGCTTTGGACTGATCCACAGCCAATTATTGGGCCGCTGGCGTGCAATTTACGTGGAGCTGCTGCCAGTTGGTTGGGGTTTATCAACTTGATGTACATCTTTGTTTGAAATGATTTGAGCCCTCTCGGCCTGGGGCGAACTATAGAAATAGAAGTGGGCATTGGACTTTTGAGCCGAAACTTGTTTAGCATATCGGCAATGTTTTGGCAGGCTGAAGAACCTTCCGAGCAGGCGACGACTGCACTTCCTTGACCGCCTACTTAAAACAGTACCAAACTTCCTAGGAAAAAATACTGAAACCGAAGCCAAAGACCACGATCGTCATCATGATGATGAAGGTGCAGACAATAATGACAAAGGCACAGCGACCTCTGAGCAGTCTTCAAGAATCCGCTAAGAGTTTACAGGCAACCAATCAGAGAGTCGACTTCAAAATTCCCTGTAAACTGGTAAAAGTTCTGCTCAAAATAATGTGGAGAAATAATACGAAATTTCTATAAATGTTTGCATATAAATAGTTTAACATTTTAATTATAGTTCAGCTTCAGTAAACGATGAAAGATCTGCTAATCACAAAGTAGTGAAAAATGTTAAAATTTAAATAATTATCTACGTATATAGTATAACTTAGATATATTTACATTTATATTTTAATTGTAGTTTAGTTTCAGTTAATATTTTTTGAAATAAGAAGAGAGGAAGAACTTCGTATTAAATAAATATATATTTTTATTTAGATAGTTTTAGATATAAGCTATAGTTCAGCTTAAGCAAATAATCATTAAGATAAGAGAAGAACATCGAACATCGTATTAATTGTATGTTACATTCTTCGTCTGTCAGTCAGCATTCCCTTCTTACACACTCTATGCAGGGCATCAGTAAAACTGTTCAACTTTGTGCAGCTGCGGCAAATGTGGCCCTAAGTGGAGTAATGAACTTTTGCCCAGTTGTTGGCGCTCTGCTGTGACTATTGCTGTGGTTGTTGCTGTTGCTGTTGCTGTTGCTGTTGCTGTTACAAGGTTTGCGTGTCGTTGTGACTCTTGTTGCTGTTGCTTGTGTTGTTGTAGCCCATTACGTCAAATGCGCGCATTGCATGCGACTGGGGCAACAACATCTTTGACTCGGTCTCTTGTCTCTGCTGTGAAAGACTTCCAAGTTTAAGGTTAAGTTTTCGATTTTGTTTTAAGCCAAAAGAGAAAAACACAACAGCAACAGCAACGAAACAAGGAAGCGAAGCCAAAGTCAAGTCGCTCAAGTTTTTCTTTTTCGTTTCCTTTTTTTTTGGCAATTTTCCGGCTGTTGTTACCAATTTAAAGCCAAATGCAGCGCAGATTCTCGTAAATGGTAATCATAGTGATTCGTTATTGAATTTCCCAATTTGCCAATTTGGCAACATGCAGCCCAGACACAGACACAGACACAGCCTCGCAGCTCCAAGCTCTGGTTTAGTTGTGGCAGCAACCGAGCAACCGAGCAACGGGCAGCAAGTGGCAGCCAGCGGAGGAGTCGACATTGCAGCCACATTTTTTACTGTTAAGAACGCAGCCAAATGCGTCAAGTTCGTGTCTGAAGTCTTTCGTTTTGCATATGCCTCACGGCTGCTGCAGCTTCGGCCGTTTCGGCCTCCACCTCCACCTCAAAGTCGTCGTCGTCGTCGTCGTCGACGTTGGCCACGGCCATGGCCTCGACTCCCCCGCACGGCTTTTTTTTCCAGCTCTTTTCGGGTTTTCCCTCGTTGCTTTTTGCATATTTTTGATAGAATTTTCCCATGCAATTTGCCACTAATTGCTGCACGCAGCAGCTTTTCGACCCATGCTGCTTTCTTTCTTGCGCCTAGACACGAATAAATTGCAATCGGCTACGTGTCTGCTCCCCTCTTCAATCTTCCCTCATCTCCCCTCATACTAACCGCCTACTTTATCGCCCATTGTGCTGGGCTGGGCGACTGCTGCACGTCGTGGCTTGTAACAATGCATTAGAGCCACAATTTGACAGCGAGAATATGCTATTTATCGCTGGAGAGCCAGTGAAAAATTGTTTATTTCACACAGCAGTTAATTAAAATGAAGGGAGATTAGCCTCAAGGAACATTAGACAAAACTAGCTAAGATAAAGATAATTTAAAAACAATATCAACTTTCAGAACTGGACAAAAACTTTTTTTTTATGTATTAAATTTTACTTGTTCAAGTTTGTATTAATCATTTAACATTTTATTATATTCTATTTATGTCTGACTAGTCAGGGGATTAAGTATTATTTTCAGTTTTTTATTTTTATTTTCTTAACTATTTCTGCCAACGAAATAAATTTTGTATATAATATTGTGTAGATTGCGAAAGTATTATATTTCTTTATTTATTTAAAAAATTGGGTTTATGAAAATACAACCATTATGCTTATAAAATAATATTTTAGAGAAGCTGTCAGTCCAGTAGAGTCAGAGTTCAATCATAAATACTTGCTCAAAATAACAATTAAAACTTAAAGGACCATGAAACATATTTGGTGTTTGTAGAGTTCTCATTCGTTTTGGCGTGCAGCCCTTAATTGCTCTAATCGAAGTTGTAGTCCACTTCTGTTGAAGTTATTAAAAGCGCAAGTCGGCTAAGTGGAGTAGTTGCAAACTGTCACAGCATTTCTGGACTGCTTTGCTGCCCCTTCCCTGGTTGTAACCGTTGACGTGGCTGGTGGCCAAAGTTGTCGCTTGTCGCTTGTCGTGTGGAGTTTAGTTTTAGTTCTCGGATAGTTACTTGGTGGCTGCTCTGCTTGGTGCTTGTTGCTGCAAATCAAAAACCCAACGGCGCAAGGGTGACAACAACCTACCGCGCAGTACACGAATGCTGCTGGCAGCAGTTGCAGTTGCAGTTGCAACTGTTGCAGTTGCAGCTATTTTAATGGGTTCTTTCGCTTTTCGTTTGGATCGCTGGGATAGCATCAAGGAAGCCAGTTTCACAATATGTATCGACGAGTGTCTTTATGTGAGTGTCTGCAAGTCTGCTTCTGTTTGTGCTCTTGCTTTTGTTATTTGCAGTTGCAGTTGCAGTTGCAGTTGTTGTTGTTGCTGTTGATTCTCTAACGCTGTCGTTTAAATGGAAATCAACGCGCAGGATGCATAAAGTTTAGCCCGTTGCTGCTGTTGCTGTTGCTGCTGCTGCTGCGTCTAATGAAAGGGTCAGACTGAAGACTGAAGACGGCAGGCCGAAGACTCTGCCTGCCTCTGCTATGAATTATTTGCGCTTTGTTTGCTAGGCAACTTGCAACTGGCAACTGGCAACTGGCAACTGGCAACAGGCGAGCCTGCTGCTGGTGTTGTTGTTGTGGCTACTGCACGCGAATTGTTGCTCAACAAAACGGCAGCCGCAGACTCCACAAAGCAAATAATAAAGTGAGAAGAACAATGCCAATGCAATGTTCAAAGTCAACGAACCTAAAAAGTCCCATATTTCGCTTACAGCAGACAAACAGCCGCAGCAGCAACTGGCAACTGGCAGCAGCAACAGCAACCACAGCAGCAACATGAAGATCCGAGTCGAGTCGGTGCTTTGTCCGGCAACAGCAACAGCAATAGCAACAGACACAGCAACATTTTTTCGCTCCATTTCATTTTTTCCAAGCATGACGCAAAATTTGTTGCCAACTTTTCCACACAGCGTCAGCATTTTCACAACCTTTGCACGTTCAGACAACAGCAACAACAACCACAGCAGCAACAACGATGGCAATGGCCAAGAAGCCCTCCATGGCTTTGCACGTAAAAAGTGCAATGGCCTTAAGTGGAAAAAGCAGTAATAGAAAATAAGCATGGACTCCTCTCTGGGGCTGTGGCAAAAAGAATTGCAAGCAGGCAGCCTCACACAGCAAACAACACACAGGCCTGCCTGCCACAACAACAAAAAGTTGCAGAACTTTGTTGCAGGCTGTTCTGTTGTTGGCTGGCTGGAAACGACCTCGCTTGCATCATTAGAAGTGGTGCTCCCAGCAGCAGACACACATTGCCAGCAGCAGAGAGAAGAGAGAGGAGAGAGCAGAGAGCAGACAGGAGAAGAGGAGGCTGCAAGTTGCAAGTTGCTGCCGCAGACAAAGCCAAAGTGCTGCTACGTGCCTTGGGTTGCATACGATCGCGCCATCTCGCTCTCGCTGTGGCACTCTTAGTGGACTCTGCGCAATCGAAATAATAAACCCAACAGTTGGACAATTTTCTCGACGTGAGTTCTGTAGCAGCAACAGTTGCTGCCGCAGCCGCTGCTGTTGTTGTTATGAGAGCAATGCATGTAAAACTTGTCACAGGCAGCAGGCGGACAGGCGGCCAGGCGGCCAGGAGGGCGGACAAACCAATTGACCTTTGGCGAGTGTGGAGCTGCAAGCCGCGACTCTTGAACTGGAACTGAAACTGGAATCGCAATTGGAATTGGCGAGCGAATGAGCGAATGAAGGTGAGTTGGCCCTGACCATTGCCATTGCGCCGGTTCAATGCACTCAATCAAGCAATCAATCAATTGTGTGCCATGCCAAAATCATTAGTGCCACAACAACACAACAGCACAACAGCAATGCCGGCCATGGCTTGACCCACAGCCCACTTAAGGCAGCAGTTGTTGCTGTTGTTGCTGTGTCTCAGATTTGGGCAATCAAAGCGCAAATACCGCCAGGCAAAACATGCGCCAAGAATTAGAGACGTCAGCGAGACAGTCAGCGAGACCCAGAGAACAGTAGGCAGCAGCTGAGATGCGATAGATAGATTCTCTGCATTGTATCGGTTGCTCTATTGGCTCCAAATGTTCGTGAGAAATTCGCACGCTTTTTTATCGCAATTGTTTATGTCGGCATCTGCAACACAGCCTCATCAGCAGCAGCAGCAGCAACAGCAGCAGCAGCAGCCACAACGGCAACACAGTCGCCGTTTGTCGTTGCCATTGACAACACCAAAGAAAGCCTGGCCAGGGCTAACAGCCAAGATCACAAAGTCACAGTCGAGAGTCGTCGCCACCCCTGGGAGCATCTCGTGTGTACAACGTGACTTACATATTTGCCACCTTCTGTTGCAGCAGTTGGCGTTGCAGTTGGCGTTGCCGTTGTGGGTGACTTTTGCATGGCTGATTGCAGCCACGTCGCGATCGCCATGGCCAATTGTTATTGCTGTTGTTCTGGCTGGCAACCAAAAATTAGAATTTCTAATGGTCCTTTGACTCCGACTCCGACTGTGACTCTGACTATGTTGCATGCCCATAGCTGGACTTGCGGCAGAGTTACGAGTGGCTGGCAGTTGTTGTTGCAGCTGCAATTTGCGCGTGTTAAATGCAAACGCCGCTGCAGCATTTAACTGTTAAATCGCAGCTGAGCAGCGACTCCAGTCGAGTGTGCCAAATTATAGTCAATGATTGAATTCAATTTGCAATTGAAAACACTCGCCCGGACCTAACCCAAGCTTAGCCTTTGTCTCCGAGGCAACGCGTGGGCGTCACACAAACTCAGAGACGAAGAAGGAGATGGAGAAGGGGAAGAGAGTGAGGCGACGTCGTCATCAACTTGGCCATAACTCAGAGCGTTTTACGAGCGATGATGTCATTGTGGTTGTGCATGTGGTTGTGCATGTCTGTGCCTGTCCGCTGTGTGGCACGTGAATGCACAGTTAATTGCCAGCGACCACAGAATGTAATAAGATGTAAACATCTAATAAACGCCATGTTGCGCCAGCTGCCTCATAAGTTACTCACAGCGCTGCAAAAGTATAAAACAAATCATCCAAATAAACGATTGTTATCTTAATACTTTCAGCAATCCACTTTTGGAGATCAATCAAGCTGTGATTTATTTAATTAATTAACATTTATTTCATTCAATGAATAAGACATTTCCATTTGAAGATATTTTTAGTGCTGTAGATCAATTTATAGCGATACATTTATTGCTTCGATTTGCGATATTTGCAGTTTGAATGTCATGGATATCATCGATCGATTCAATATTATTCTGTACTTTGAATAAAATCGCTAGAGAATTATTATTATTAATTTACTTAATAATATGTCTCTTCTTAAATACTTTAATTAAAATTATGTATTTATAGCGATACATTAATTGTTTCGACTTGCGATATTTGCAGTTTGAATGTCAAGTAAAATAGCATCGATCGATTTAATATTAATCTGCACTTTGAATAAAGTCGCTAAAAAAGTGCTGATTACATTGTTTTTTTTTTTTTTTTTTTTTTATTTAATTAAATTTTTACAGGAATATTTATTACATTTCTGTTCTCAAATACTTTTATTAAAATTATGTGTTTATAGTGATACATTTATTGTTTCTGCTTGCAATAATTACAGTTTCATGTCATGGATTTTAAAAGAGCATCAGTAATAAAATACAAATAATTAAATGACTGAGGAAATGGTGAGTACACTGAAAACTTGATTATTAATATATATTATATTTATTGTATATATAATAATTATGTAGCAACCCACTTGAAGTGATATATTTATTATTTCTACTTGCAGTAATTGCAGTTTGTACATGTAAATATTATTCCCTTCTCAAATACTTTTATTGTTACTTTGCGAGCAACCCACTTGCAGTGTGCACATCGCTGAATTAAATGTATGTGAAGGTAATAAATTATTATTAATTCAAACGCAACAAAACAGCAAAGGCACAACAGTTAAGAGTCTATTTTTAGCTATGCTCATCACACGCCATAAAGATGAGCAACATCATGTACTGACAACACACGTAGAATTGTTTGTAACATGCACATTAACTTGGGGTGTAAACTCAATTGGCGGGTTGGGAATGAAAGCTGACACGTAGACAATTTCAATGGCGACGTCGTCATCGATTGTGAAATAAGTGTTGTGGAGATGTATGCAAACGGATCTTGCATTTAATCACAGAATTTGCATAGATTATTCAGATGGGAGCGAGCAGCTCATCCATCAATAAGGGCTGCTGATTCCCCTGGGAATCAGTTGTAACGATGATTTCATTACTATGCATGTGATGTAATTATCTTGCCATTAAATTGCTCTCGTTTTGCACACACAAATTTGTTCAAAATGAAATGAATTTGCAGCCGAGAGTTTCTAGAATGCTTTCCAACTCTTTGGCGCAGGCATTTAAGTGGGATAAACTAATTGAATGTAGCTGTAGCTGGACGCCCTGTTGCTTTAATTAGATTGCTCAGCTCAAATTAACTGTAACTGAGCCAGACATAATGCTAAACGCTGCCAGAGGGGTGGGATCTGGAGGGAGGGAGGAGGGAGGTAGAACTGAAATTAATTAGCTTGGCTTTTACGATGCCTGGCAAAGTCAACACAAATCAAGTTTGTTGCCTCAGTCTTTCGCTTGGGAGTGAGCAACGCTAATTAAAATGACCAGCCGACTATCTCCTCCTCCCCTCCCCTCTCTCTTTCGCCCTCTCTCTTTCGCCCTTCTGTGGGTCTACACCTTTAACATGCTGTGCGCAGTCATAAAAGCGCACATTTCTATAATAAGCATGAAATGCAGACTCTATCCACCGGGCCCCGACTCCTCAACTATAAATAACGCCCGGCTCAGCGAACTAAGACCACAAGACTCTCTTCTTCATCTTCTTCTGCTTCTTTTTGCTCGTAGTCTGTTGTCCACTCTTTGTCCAGTTGTCCCATATTGATGTGTGTCCTGTCTACTGCTTTTTAAATCAAATGATAATAAATCACCCGCAGATATCATAAAACATGTTGCTCATAACCAACCCAGCTCGAAAGGGACAACTCTCAAGTGCTGACCCCGCTCCCCGCTGCCTCCTTCACTCCCCTGTCTAGTCCTCGCAGGCTCAGCTTCGTTGTTTGGTGGGAAATTCGCGCCGTTGCTTAGAAGTCGCATCGGCATCGTCACTGGGATCGGGATCGGGATCGGGATCAGGCATGCCTCAACCTGGTCTTGAACTGTGCATCAGCTCTGCGCTGTTGCTGTTGTAGCTGTTGCTGTTGCAAGTGGTGCTGTTGATGTTGCTGTTGTCGTTGCTGTTGTCGTTGCTGTTGTTGCCGCGCGCGCCGTTGTCTAATTTGCATAAATGACAATGAGAGTCATAAAACATGCGTCGTTGTTGTTCGCCTCGATTGTCGTTGCCGCTTGCTGGCTGCCTGCCTCTTCTTCTTGTTGTAGTTGTGTTTGCTGTGTGTAATTTTTAAATAAAAATATTGCCGGGCATCATCATCGTGCAACATGTTGCATGGCTGTTTGCTGTCTGTGTGCCGCATAAATTAGATTTCGCGCTGATCTACACTTTTGCTGCCGATGCCGTGAAGCCAGAAGAAAGTGCAACCCGAAAAGCGTTTTCGCTCTCAGCAGCAGCAGCATGTTGCATGCCCCCTCACTTCTCCGCCTCCCCCTCCCCCACCTCCACCTGCTCTGTTCGTTCTGTTGTCGAGGAATTTATATCGCCGAAATGACGGTCAAAAATGTTAAGGGCCAAAAGCGTGTCTGCAAGTTCAAATGCGAACGAGTCTTCGTTGCCGTTGCTGTGGCATGCCACTTGGGGCAAGTCGAGGATGCTGCTCAACTGTTGACTGAGGCCGCCCTGCGGCTACTTGTGCGGCATGGCAAGGTGAGGCCGCACTCTTGCCTCCCTCCTCCTCCTCCTCCTCTTGTCTGTCTCTTTTTAGTTGGCTGCAAACTCAGAGTCAAAGTCACAGTCAAAGTCTTGTTGCTGGCCAATGTTGTTGCCCTTTTTGAAATTTATCTAAGCTTCACTTGACACTTGTCGTCGTCGTCGTCGTCGTCGTTTTCCACGTTGTTGTTGCCTGTCTTTCAGCTGACTCTGCCTTGAAATTTCCGCAATCTCGCGCCTTCAAAGTTCCTGCAGTTATCATTAGACACTCTGCGCTTCGGTCTTCAATTTTCCCTTGATTTAAGTTAGCCACACACTTGGCCTGGCTTGGACCATGTGTGTCCACCACTTCAATCCTCTCCTCTCCTCCTCTCTCTCTGCTTCACTCTATTTGCTGTTTTCAAGCTCTGCAGCTTCGGGCGATTTTCTTATTTGACGCAAGCATTTTTCTTAGCTGTTTTTATTGTGCCTTTTGTGTGATGCTCAGTCAGCCCATAACTGGCAATTGCACGATCTGTTTGCAGCCTCCGCCTCAGATCAGTTCAGTTCAGTTCAGTTTGGTTCAGTTCTGTTGCCAGCTTCAAGTTGCCACGACACTGCGCTACATCTGCGCTGGCAGCGGCGGCATATCGAGACGACAACAGCAGTTGACTCCATCGGAGAGCCACTGCGTGATAAGCCTCTCGAATATGTATTTAATAAATAGTTCCATCGAATGATTACCGCACAAGCTGCAACAATTAGGATGAAACCCAAAGCACTTAGATAGATTCAATGGGGAAATTGCAAAGAAACATTTTGATGGAGCAGGATGCGAAAGAGATTAGCGTGGAAAGCCATAGGAAATTGAGAAATTATGCAAAAAAGATTCAAGTGTTTGGTTAAAGTACAAGATGAACCTACATTCATTGATCTTAAAGGATAAGGAGCTTGGACAGAAGCAATTGAAAATGTGTAGATTAATTCCATTTAGATTTATTGGTGTCGATTCTAGTTCTATAATCTGAAGATATATTATCTTTGAATTCAAGGCATTCAAAAAAAATAGTTACATAGACAAATGTATTCCGATTATTGTATCTCTATTCTAATTCTGTCAGAATCGCGTATATTTATGTACTTATTAATTCAAGTTACTTAAATACTTCCCAATTCTCATATTTTATTCTAATTTATTTTAATTATTTAACGAGACTAAAATTTATATATTATTTTTTGAATTTTCAATGAGATGCACTTTTAATGCTGTTTGTAAGGAAATGTTATTACAACTTGCAAGTATAAGAGTCACAGAAAAAGCTTTTACATCTTCATTAATATTTATGGACTTTATTATAATGCATCATTATTGTATATGTTTGAAATCCCATTTCCTTCCGACTCATTTGCATTATTCTGATTAGCAGGTTGTTCTGCTTTCCGTTTTCGCTCCCCAACAACTTAAAGCATACTTTTAGGCACTCATTGTTCGCAGCCATTCAACTTCAATATCAAGAGATCAAATTCGATCTGGAGCTGTGGCTGTGCAGTGCATGCAGTTTTCACTCAGACCCGATCGGAGATCGCACTTCAAAGTGGCGAGAGCACCCGCTGCAAGGCAAGGCAGCAACGAGCCCCTTATTTAGTTATAATGAAGTGTTGCAATGACAGGAAGCGGGGCAAGGATGCGTGTCGTTGGAGGCAAAAGTGCGATTATGTTTGTATTTGTTTGCAGTTGTGTCGATTTGTTGGGGCCGGTTAATGGGGCGGTCCCATAAATGCGAAGTGAAGAAGAACTCAATCAGAAACGGAATCAGAATTCAGCGGCAATTTGTTGCGGCCCAAATGCATGCCTCATGCCGCATGCCACACGTTCACGCAACAAGAGCAAGCGCCCTTTTTGGATGGCCATAGATTATCTTGTCCGATTGCGTTTACAAGCCAATCCTTTGGGCATCCTTCGGCTCCGGCCATGACCATAAACGCAATTAGAAGAACAATTGTTAGACATGCAAAGCGCTGCGAAGCCCTTCGAGGCAGCATTGACTTGCAACAGGCGTGGCCACAACAACGATTGCCATCTGTGGACATGGCGACACAGACGCAGCCCGGCCATAGACTGTGCTGTGTGCTGTGCGTGCTTATAACTGAAATGAGTAATTACCTTACAAAGGATTTGACTGCACACACAAACGGACAGACGGACAGACAGACGGACGGAAGGACTGAAGAGGCTGATAAACTCCTCACGATGCTCCATGTTAAAGTGTCTCGCGCCTGGCGTTGACTTGTGAGAAAGCTCTGCTGCAGTCTTCACGCTGACCAGAGAGTTCACTGCAAATATTTGAGAATTTCCACAAACACGTTACACAGAGGAGGGGGCAGAGACTGAGGACAGTGACAGGGCATGTGAGCAGCCCTTCAGCGCGAGAGTGAGAGAGAGAGGATGGGAGGCGAGAATGCTTGGTCACAACTGCGGCACCCGCACGCTCATGGCTTGTATTTGGCTTGTTAACTGCGCTTGTTTACTTTATGTTAAATTAAGTTGAGAATCGTGCAATGCAAATCAGTTGGAAAAGCCGCAGAACCAGAATCACCCCACAACACTGGGAGACGACTCTCAAGACTGCGACTCCAACTTCAACTCCATCTCCAACTTCAACTCCAACAGTGACTGCGACTCTTACTCGCATACAATTTTCCAACTCTTTTTCTAATTGCCAAGAGTTGCAGCCAGTTTTAGAATCAGAGTTGCAGTTGCTGAAGCTGTGGCTGTTGCTGTTGCGGATGCTGTTGCATTTGGGGGCAGAGAGGCCACGGCTACTGTCACTGATTGCTTTGCATACAAAATGAATTAATGTCATTGAGGAGGAAGAAGATGTTGCCCGTCTGCCAGTTGCCAGCTCTTCGGTAGCAGCCAACAGCAGTGCTGCCAATTTGGCCTTTTTGCAGTCAGATTCAGATTGACTCATATACAACTATACTCCAATTATTATTCCTCTTAAGCAAGAGCTTTGAATGAATTTTATTTTGTTTACATTTTATTACCTATTTTCTCTTTGTGCATATTTGCCTTTTACGTGGATTCATTTTTAACTAATTATGTTATTATTTCTCAGCTTGAGCATGATTGTATAACGCTTGAATTGTGCTCAGAAATCGAATTGATTATTTTGTATTTACATTTTATTAGCTATTTTCATTTATTCCTGCCTAGGTTTAGATTTAAGTGAATTAATTTATAACTCGCTTTTCAGCTATAAAACAGTCAAATCAAAATCTTTTTCAAACTTAAATTAATTACATTGCTATTACCAATTTTAATTTTTTTTTTATATATTATTTTTATATTTACATTAATTTATGCATTTTGGCAGCAAACCAATTTAAGTTAAGTTGGCATCACTGTTGAAAGTGCTGAGCAGATTTCAGACCTTAGATTTGTTTGCCCAAGGGGGCTGCGAATGCTACAAATTTCTATGAGTTGTAGACAAAGTACAAAGAAAGAGAGGCAGCGAGACAGATAGAAAGAGAGAGGGCGAGGAAAAGGAAACAGAAGAGAGTAAGACGCCAAAGAGATTTGCGGGTTTTTATTATCTAAGGGTCCAAGTCGCCTTCATTGTTGGCAGTTATCAAATGCAGCACATCAGTCACAAGCCAAGACGAGACGAGACTGCAGAACTGAGAACCATTTGCATGATTTGTCTATATGTGTGTGTGAGTATGTGTTAGTGTGTGTGTGTATGAGTGTGTGTGTGTGAATGTTTGCTGAGGACGTCACACACAATAATTAAAATGCTTTGACTGTGGCTTCGAGTTGATTGTTTGTGCCGCCTAGATAAGTGCAACTTGGCAACTTGCAACGGGCAACGACAACTTGCAACGGGCAACTGGCAACTTGGCAGCAACTTGCTGCTTAGATATTTAATGCAATTCTTTTCTTATGCAGATTTATGACTGACTGAAGTGAACGGCAAATGCCATTCAACCTTTCTAAACACTCTGTTATAGTTTGGCATGCGGCAAGCGGCAAGCGGCAAGTTTGCTGCTGCAAGTTCAACGTACTAAACCTTCGCATTCGTGGTTACGCTGGGTCGTGCTGCCACGCCCAAGTTGCATGCAACCGCACTTGGATAATTGATTTCAACAATTGCCTTATCAGCGTGTGACGCAACTCCTCCTCTGTCTCCCCTTCTCGCTTCAAGTTCTCCGTTCTCAGATTCCATCTATTGTCTTGAAGTTCATTTCATATTTCGGAATCGCTCACGACTCACGCACATCTCTAAATCGATTATAATTTTTGCTTTAATTTCGTTTGGTTTCATTTCTCGTTTTGTTTTTCGCTATGTAAATGAGAAGACAACAAATGAAATTTCGAAAATCAAATGCCAACCACACAGAGCAGTGTTCGTGTGGCAGCGTTTACATTTGCATGCCATTTGGGCCTGACATAAAAGTAAAAGTTATTTATGCTTGGGGAACAGAATAGCTGGGAGCCAGACAGACACACGCGTTACGTAGCTAACCGTCTATTAAGTTATTAGGCCAAATATCAATATGCGCAGTCTGCAAATGTACGCTCATAAATCTCGCGCTGTTTTGCCCTGAGATTTATGTATTCTCTCAGAAATCCATTTAAAATGCGGGTCAAATTAAAAATATATGGGCAAAAATATGTATTTGATGCAATCATAAATTTAACCCATCTGTTATTATCTGCCAATATTTCCTAGAGAAATCTTCCTCTTTGTTTTGATCGCAAATGGATCGTTTTATTGCAAAACATTAATGCTAAAAAAATAAATTTTCATATTGCCAAGGAACGTCATAAGTAATGCCTAAAATTAGTTAATCAAGTTATCAACTTTTACATATAAAATATATAGCTATAAATATGCATTTTAATTTATTTCTGAAGGAATATTCTCCTTCATTTTGACATTAAATTGAATCCTTTTATTGCAGAACAGTATAGTAATGCCATACATTGAAAATATAATTCGCTCCTATAATATGCTGAGCTCTGAATATTCTGCAGAGTTAAGTATCTTAAGAATTATTATTATTTATGCCCTCAAGGAACCTGCGCATTACCCAAAGATCTCGTTTCACCTTCTGGTGCTCTTGTCCGCTGTGTGTGTAAACAAGAATTGGATCAGCAAAAAAGGAGAGGCTATAAAAAGCAGCACTTATGGGTCATAAAAAAGTAATGGCTTCTTGAGTTGCAGTTTGATTTCGGGTTGTCCTACATAATTTATTAATTAAAATATTCGTAAATTGGCAATTTCATGCACGCGCCGCACCGCAAGTGCCGCATGTTGCATAACGCAACACACTCTTGTTCTTGACCCCCTCTCATACATTTTGTCGTAATATTATTCATATATTGTGCTTTTCATTCTTGTGGCACGCCATTTTTGGGGGCAGACACCACAAGCGACGACATTCCGGGGCCAGAAAATATGAGCAGCCTCGGGGCACAGCGAGGACAGTCCGCAGCTCAGGTTCTGCCTGGTAAAATATGCCAAAAAAAAAAAAGCAGAGAAGACTGGAGGCTGGGCAGCAGAATGCAAGGTAGAGTTAAAGTTAAAGTCTTGTAAATTATGCGCAACAGCGTGAAAGCGGGCGTTTGGCTGCCTGGTTAATGACGATACCGGATAACCGGCACTTAAAGGATATTTATGCTGCAAGTGCTGCAGTATTTATGCTGCACCATCCACAATCCACAATCCTCGATCCGCAATCAAGAATCAGTCCGAGAGACACACTCGTGAAACTCAGCGAGTTGCGTCTCGGAATTCCGCAGTTTATTTTTGGCCAGAGCTGGGTCAAAAGCGAACTCGAAGTCGATGATGAAGATCGTTATGACGATGAGTCTGCCTAAGCCGCTCGAGAGCAGCGGCGCATTAAAAGTCCATTAAGCAGCGCCGCTTGTGGAGGCGGCTTCAAGTTTGCTCCACTTTTCTCAATATCCACGAAAATCAACAAAAATAACATTCAAAAGTTTATTTGTCATTTGTGTTGTGTTGTTCTGGCTGTTGAGGCAGCTTTTAAAGTGTTATGCAAATAAACCTGAAAGCAAACAAAGAAAGCGCAGAAAGAAGCACCCAAAGAAAGAAAGACAGAAAGAAATGTAGCAAATCGCAACTCCAATAAAACATTCATATTTTTAGTTTTATTAACAACAACTCGAAATTCGCTGTGATTCGGATTCGCTGTGGTATAAGTAGCTGGCGTTGAGCAAACATCGTCGTCACTTTCCACCCGACTCCAGACAACTCCAGACCCACCAGACAGCCGAGACATGCGTTCCCAACTGGCCCTGTTGCTGCTGGGCTGCAGCCTGGCGCTGGCCCAATACAACTACGACTCGCCCCAGCAGCAGCTGAGGACGGTCAACGAACGCTTCGAGCACGTGGTCAACCAGCCAGCCGCCCAGCAGGAGGAGCTCGTCGAGGGCAGAGCGCGTCGCAATCAGTGCACTACCAAAGCCAACTGCTGTAAGTCCAACTAAAGCAATTCGATAAATTTGTGTTAAACTCTCCCTCCCTCTGGCAGTCTGCGGCTTGCCGAATGTCAACCGCATTGTGGGCGGCCAGCAGGTGCGCACCAACAAGTATCCTTGGACCGCCCAGCTGGTGAAGGGGCGTCACTATCCTCGCCTCTTCTGCGGCGGCTCGCTGATCAACGATCGCTACATCCTGACGGCCGCTCACTGTGTGCACGGCAACCGGGATCAGATCAGCATTCGTCTGCTGCAGCTGGACAGATCCTCGCAGGATCCAGGCATCGTGCGCAAGGTGATCAAGACCACCGTGCACCCCAACTACGATCCCACGCGCATTGTCAACGACGTGGCGCTGCTGAAGCTCGACCAAGTCGTGCCCCTGGGCGCCAACATGCGTCCCGTTTGCCTGCCCGATGTCAACCACAACTTCGACGGCAAGACGGTAAGTTCGTAGCCTAAGTCTTTTGTTTTGTCGAGTCCTTAATTAAGTTGAGCGTGCGTTAGGCCACCGTCGCTGGCTGGGGACTGATCAAGGAGGGCGGCACCACCAGCAACTACCTGCAGGAGGTCGAGGTGCCGGTCATCACCAACCAGCAGTGCAGGACGACGCGCTACAAGAACAAGATCGCCGACGTCATGCTCTGCGCCGGCCTGGTCAAGTCTGGCGGCAAGGACGCCTGCCAGGGCGACAGTGGCGGCCCCCTGATCGTCAACGAGGGTCGCTACAAGCTCGCTGGCGTCGTGTCCTTTGGCTACGGCTGTGCCCAGGCCAATGCTCCTGGAGTCTACGCCCGAGTCAGCAAGTTCCTCGACTGGATCAAGAAGAACTCTGCCGACGGCTGCTACTGCCAGAGTTAGAGCGAGATAGAGAGAGAGCGAGAGAGAGTTTCACTTGCATTAATCCCATCTTAAATTATTCTAAATTATTCAGCATGCTGCTCATCCAATAAATAATTCCCATAAAATATTATTTAATTTCGAATACATCAAAGAAGATGTCAGAGTCTAAAAATAGAGACGAGTCGAGTGCCGCCCCAAGGGCCATTGTCATATGGCCAATTGATTCTTATCGCATCGAGTGAGAGTATCGATCCACCCTCGACGCAGCGTATTTAGCAGCATGATTAATGCCTCCAAATTGTTGCGTCGCCCGATGGAAATCTCTGGCAGACTCGGGCTCACATCATAATCGCTGGCTGGGTTATCATTTAGGCGACCGCTGCTCCGAGCAGACGCTGTCAATCCAACTGCCAACTGCCAACTGCGAACTTGCAACTGCAACCATCAGCCCAGTTGCGGCATAATTTGTTTTGACTCATTTTTATGCACAGCTCATAAATTCACATTGGCACAAGGCGATGGCCAGACTCTTGAGTCTGCAGTCTGGAGTCTAGGCTCAGCTCAACTCAGCTACCAGCCAGCCACAATGCTGATCATATAGTGATCGCGGCGATCATGGGCAACTGCTGCCATTGATTTACTATGTGAACACTTTATGGCTGTTTAAGTTGTTAAATTGAATTAAGATGAAATAAATTCTGGAGCAATTTTTATGTTTGTTAATAAATTTTGCATGCCCCTTGCGATAATTTGAGCGAACGCGCTCAGACTCTGCCAAACTCATAAATTCACCGGCTCTTTATGGCCACTAAAAATAATGCCAAGCAACGCGCCAGACAATCGAAATAAATAATTCATGCGTATGAAAATCGAATCCCTCTTCGCACAAAATCGAATCCAATCCAGCGCCCAAGTTTTCGCTTTTGTTTCCTCCCATTTATTTTTCCATCTTTTTTTTTTGGGCAGCGCCCAGGGGAGCAACTACAAATGGAGTGGAGTGGAGTGGAGTGGCCAAAGATATTGTGGCACTCGCACTCGCACTCGCAGTCGTACTCGTGTTTGCATTTTAGATTTTTCACACCTCGCGACTGACGGTGGTCTCCGTGGTTCAAAGCCGCCGCCGGCAGTCGCCACAACCTGTCCGTGTACTTGGCACTTGGCACTTGATACCAGCCGAGGAGCTGGGAGTTGCAGTTGTAGCTGGGGAGTTGCAGTTGCAGTTGGAGTTGGAGTTGGAGTTTATCTAATGCCAATGATGCAGGCCCAACCGAACTGTCGGCGTTGTCCTCGCCAAATTTGGCATTGGCTTTTCAAATGTCTGACCGCGAATTTGTCGTGACTTGTTAATGATACGTTGCAAGAAGAGCGAGAGAGTGTTGGCATGTCGCTTAAATGCTGCACGTTGCAGTTGCAGTCGCTATTGCCGTGGTCGGTGCCATCTTTGGCATAGGAAGAACTATACTTAGGGCTCTGTCTATGTTAATACGCGCATCTTGACGTCGACTTGTTGCCTGCAAGGCTATCAGTTTTCATTGATTTGAATAGGACCTGCTATTGCTTGGCAGTTGCAGTTGCAACTCTGACTATTTTCAATTTACAAGTTGCCATAAATATTTCAACTTGCGCTTCTGCTTCTTCATGTTCGCTCTTCTGTTTTTTTTTTGCAGTCTCCGTCGCCGTCGCCGTCGCCGTCAGCAGCAACTTGTTCGTGCCGCAATTTATGAGCTGTTCAAAGCCAACAGGCAACACGGCCACAGCAGAAGAACATGCACCAAATCTGGAATTGTGATAATTAAACCAGCGAGTGAAATGAAAATGATTTACTTCGACACGGAGCTGCCCCTCCTCTGCAGGATGAGCCACTGTCCGGGAATGCGAGTCGCGTCAACTGATGTTTGTATGGGCGGCAGGTTCGTCTAGAGTCCAGACTATCAATATTTATAAGCTCATCGCCAGCTCAGACATCATTTGAACAGCAGCCGACAAATGCCGGTGAGTCGAAGAACATCATTCACACAAACACTTTCAGATTTACACTTGAACGGGCAAAAAGGCGTAAAGCGCTCTCTCTCAACATAATGACATGCTGCGGGTGCCGCCCTCGCTATATATTCCCCAGATTTATGGCCACATCTAACTCTTGCCTTTACGACGATGTAAACTATTGAATGCGGCAGTCGTAAATGCAGAGCCATCTAATCCTCTGACCTCTAACGACAGCCGATAATTCTTTTCCATTCTGCCTCCCTGCAAGGGTTTCTATGAAGATCGGAGTCGTAAAAGTGAGATACGAGCAACAATCCGTCAGATAGTCACATTTTGGGGCAATTGATATCTTAAACATTTTGCCATAAACGTGAGTTGGTTTTATGGTATTTAAAAGTACAATTATAAAGGCTTCTTATGTTAATCTCTCGCAGAGATCGCGCTTCAAGGCAGCTGCTAGTGATGTCAGTTTTGAATATCTTTAATCTCTCACTTGTTTCACTTTCATATCACTTTACGGTCACGTATTCCCAAGCGGGCATTTCCCAATGAACTTGCGCATAAATCAAACATTTTTGTATTTTTTGGGTTGCTTAACACGTTCGCAGCTTTAGTTTTGCGATATCTTTCGACATTGTTGCACGCTGCACATTTATTTTAATTTTTTGCAAATGGGCTCGGTCGAGATAGAGAGAGGGAGACAGATAGAGGGAGAGGGAGGAGGCGCAGAGCGATGGCAGATTATCTCTCTGTCAGCTTGGCTCTTCGGGCTGTGGCCATACCGAGAATAGGAATCGGAATGAGAATGCACCTCGTTGGGCTGCCTGCAAACTGCTCATTAGTTTATTAATTAAGTTGTGCGGCGCGCATTCGACGTTCCCAGGGATGCTGATGCTGTGCTAAAGCTGTAACTCCGGCTGCAGCTTGTAGATTTATTTCTGGCCATTATGAAAATTGTCTACGACGCGTTGTCTATGGCCAAGAACGGAGTCAGGTGAAGTTAAGGCGCGTCGCCGTCGTCTCTTAATATTATTATGCTAGTTGCGGCAGTTATTTTAAATTGTTTTGCCTGGCCTAATAATACCCTGCACGGCAATGAGCGCGAATGGGCAATGGACAGTGGACAGTGGGCAATGGGTCCAACGGCACTTAAATCGACAGTAGTTTAGCTTTAACGCCTGGCCCAGGGTCCATTCCCAGTACTGGCTCCTCCCTTGCCCTTGCCCTTGTCCCTTTGCGGTACTCGCTGCTAAGTGGAAGGTGTTGAGAAAATGCACAAAAATTAATCATTTTATAATTACTTAATTGCCGCAACTATTTGCAGCGCGCACAAAGTCAAATTCAAACCGAAAGTCGAGCCATTTTCCAGCTCTTTTCGCCGGCAGTGTGGGCGTCAACTGGTCAACTCTTTTTAGCCAAATGAATCACGGCCAATGCGTTTTGTGCTGTGAGGCAAGGTGACGTCACCTGCGGCTCCGAAGGTGGAGCAGCCCCAGTGAACGCCCCAAACGATCGCATCAGACGACCTTGGCGCTGTGCAGCGCATAACAAGCGGCATTCTATACGCTTTTGAGATCCAACAAGATCTTTCTGCTCTGCTGTCGCTCTCGCTGTCGCTTTCGCCCTGTCTACATTTTTTCTCGCTTTACTTTTAATTTTGCACGCGTTCCAGCGTTTTTTCTGATGAGTTTGTTTAGTTTGAAATATGTTTTCTATACGTGCGTCATGTTTGGCCACAGCCGCAGCCTCAGCAAGAGCAGCAAGAACTAGAGCTAGAGCCACACACTGGCCCTGGGGGCTGCAGTCCTTGGCGGGCTGGGACTATAATTAAAGGTATTGGTAGGCGTTACTATTGGCTCAGTTGGCTGCCGGCGGCTGGCCGCGATCACTTGGAATAGCTGGGGACGCGGCGGGACATCGCTTCTCTGATTTGGCCTGACATTTAGCAGCCACATTGCGTAAGTCAGCAACCCGCGATCACAACCACAACAGCAACCACAACCGCAACACAATCTCCATTAAGAAGCTTCGAGAGTTTGGCCGAACTGCGCGTACAGTTATGCAAGTTTCCTGTCTTCTAAAAATTCTTGAGAAATTACTTTGGCAGCGCCTAACTTTGGGCTTCGCTCTGACCATTAATTCTGAGGCGGCAGCTTCTGTGCTTCTGCCAGCGGACCACAGCAACAATCACAGCAACCGCAACAACAACAGCTGCCCTGCGCGTCCAATTTGGCGCTGTCCGGCGGATGTTGAGCACAATTTGCTTTACGCTTCCAACGCCTTCACCTGAAGCCATTCATTCGCGTTCGTTCGCTCACTCGCGCTCTGAATTAATTAGCACTTTGCTTCAAAATTAATTACAGCAAATAACAAGTTACACACCGTAGACCAAACTCTGCTCCCAGCCCCAAAGCCCCACCTAGTCTCCCCCATCCCATTACTATTTCGTTGATTTCGAAAGCAAAACTTACTTAGAATTTCTGCAATTTCAGATTCAGATTCAAATCCGTTGTCTGCCGAACAGAAGATGCTTCTTGCGAATGATTTACATTTTAATCAGCTTCCAAACACTTATAATGCGGCACAGTTGCACACATCGACGCAAGGTCTCCTCACTGAGCAGTCAAGCAGGAGAACTGGGGAGGTGCTAAGTGCTACTCAAATGTGGCACAAGGTGCATCACTCGGCTCCGCTCTGTTACGGATAGATTACCCCAAGACTAGGTTACCAAATTGGAGCGCCAACTACGAGCACATCTAAATAAACTAATTATCACCTCAACGTGTTTAACTGTGAGATACAATATCTTTATCCAAACCCACAATAGGAGTAAAGAAAATAGTTAAAACGTAAGTTTTTATTTGCATTATATTTTTAATAGTTTGCATATTAAGAACAGATCTTTACGGAACAGGACATTGCTGAAAATATTTGATCTCTTGCTCAGTTCACAAATATGGGAAATCATTTGTTTCTGCAACAGCATAAAGGAGAATTACTTGCCAAAACCACATTTATTTAAGGTATTGTATTCAAAAATAAGTATTTTATCGAAACAACCATAACATATATTTACATATTTAGGAGAACATATGAAAAATACAAAAAAAGCAAAATAAATATTAAAAAACATTAAACAGAAATGGAAATGGTATTATTTATCTTAAATACCAAAGTAACTCATGAATACAAGTAACAATTGACGTAGAAATTCTGTTCACTGAGGTTTTGGCAGAGCTGCGGTTAAAAAACAAATATCGTTTTTCGAAATAAAGCTATATCTCGGCCATATTGTCGCATTTTCAAAGGACATGTCTTGCTAGGATCGCAAGGACCAAATCTATCGATCTGCATTAAAAAAATATGGGGTCATCTAAGGATCAAACACTTGTAATTTTTTGGCCCGGAAATCTAAGCGAAACATGCCGAAATCACAAATTCAAGGATATCTCGAGAACTACAAGGACGATTTGAATGTCCTTTGGCAGGATCGTAGTCCTTGCAAATCCGCATCGTTTGACATGCGACTCGTAAGGATCCGACGGGATATGGCCGAGATATACGCTATTTTCTGTTTGAAAAAATGTCCTTGTAACTTTTTTGTTCGCATGATATTCGTCCTTTTTGGAATGCCAATCGGTTTGTATTGTTTACAGCTATGCTTGTGCCAAAGGACATCCCGATCGTCCTTCAAATGGCCGAGATACGGCAGATTTTCCGACTTTTTGCCATTTTTCCTATGCAACCCCCTTAGAAAATTTTAAGGCCAATTTTTCAGATAAAATAAGCTATATCTCGGCCATATCTTGTCGCATTTTCAAAGGACATGTCTTGCTAGGATCGCAAGGACCAAATCTATCGATCTGCATTAAAAAAATATGGGGTCATCTAAGGATCAAACACTTGTAATTTTTTGGCCCGGAAATCTAAGCGAAACATGCCGAAATCACAAATTCAAGGATATCTCGAGAACTACAAGGACGATTTGAATGTCCTTTGGCAGGATCGTAGTCCTTGCAAATCCGCATCGTTTGACATGCGACTCGTAAGGATCCGACGGGATATGGCCGAGATATACGCTATTTTCTGTTTGAAAAAATGTCCTTGTAACTTTTTTGTTCGCAGGATATTCGTCCTTTTTGGGATGCCAATCGGTTTGTATTGTTTACAGCTATGCTTGTGCCAAAGGACATCCAGATCGTCCTTCAAATGGCCGAGATACGGCAGATTTTCCGACTTTTTGCCATTTTTCCTATGCAACCCCCTTAGAAAATTTTAAGGCCAATTTTTCAGATAAAATAAGCTATATCTCGGCCATATCTTGTCGCATTTTCAAAGGACATGTCTTGCTAGGATCGCAAGGACCAAATCTATCGATCTGCATTAAAAAAATATGGGGTCATCTAAGGATCAAACACTTGTAATTTTTTGGCCCGGAAATCTAAGCGAAACATGCCGAAATCACAAATTCAAGGATATCTCGAGAACTACAAGGACGATTTGAATGTCCTTTGGCAGGATCGTAGTCCTTGCAAATCCGCATCGTTTGACATGCGACTCGTAAGGATCCGACAGGATATGGCCGAGATATACGCTATTTTCTGTTTCAAAAAATGTCCTTGTAACTTTTTTGTTCGCAGGATATTCGTCCTTTTTGGGATGCCAATCGGTTTGTATTGTTTACAGCTATGCTTGTGCCAAAGGACATCCCGATCGTCCTTCAAATGGCCGAGATACGGCGGATTTTCCGACTTTTTGCCATTTTTCCTATGCAACCCCCTTAGAAAATTTTAAGGCCAATTTTTCAGATAAAATAAGCTATATCTCGGCCATATCTTGTCGCATTTTCAAAGGACATGTCTTGCTAGGATCGCAAGGACCAAATCTATCGATCTGCATTAAAAAAATATGGGGTCATCTAAGGATCAAACACTTGTAATTTTTTGGCCCGGAAATCTAAGCGAAACATGCCGAAATCACAAATTCAAGGATATCTCGAGAACTACAAGGACGATTTGAATGTCCTTTGGCAGGATCGTAGTCCTTGCAAATCCGCATCGTTTGACATGCGACTCGTAAGGATCCGACGGGATATGGCCGAGATATACGCTATTTTCTGTTTGAAAAAATGTCCTTGTAACTTTTTTGTTCGCATGATATTCGTCCTTTTTGGAATGCCAATCGGTTTGTATTGTTTACAGCTATGCTTGTGCCAAAGGACATCCCGATCGTCCTTCAAATGGCCGAGATACGGCAGATTTTCCGACTTTTTGCCATTTTTCCTATGCAACCCCCTTAGAAAATTTTAAGGCCAATTTTTCAGATAAAATAAGCTATATCTCGGCCATATCTTGTCGCATTTTCAAAGGACATGTCTTGCTAGGATCGCAAGGACCAAATCTATCGATCTGCATTAAAAAAATATGGGGTCATCTAAGGATCAAACACTTGTAATTTTTTGGCCCGGAAATCTAAGCGAAACATGACGAAATCACAAATTCAAGGATATCTCGAGAACTACAAGGACGATTTGAATGTCCTTTGGCAGGATCGTAGTCCTTGCAAATCCGCATCGTTTGACATGCGACTCGTAAGGATCCGACGGGATATGGCCGAGATATACGCTATTTTCTGTTTGAAAAAATGTCCTTGTAACTTTTTTGTTCGCATGATATTCGTCCTTTTTGGAATGCCAATCGGTTTGTATTGTTTACAGCTATGCTTGTGCCAAACGACATCCCGATCGTCCTTCAAATGGCCGAGATACGGCAGATTTTCCGACTTTTTGCCATTTTTCCTATGCAACCCCCTTAGAAAATTTTAAGGCCAATTTTTCAGATAAAATAAGCTATATCTCGGCCATATCTTGTCGCATTTTCAAAGGACATGTCTTGCTAGGATCGCAAGAACCAAATCTATCGATCTGCATTAAAAAAATATGGGGTCATCTAAGGATCAAACACTTGTAATTTTTTGGCCCGGAAATCTAAGCGAAACATGCCGAAATCACAAATTCAAGGATATCTCGAGAACTACAAGGACGATTTGAATGTCCTTTGGCAGGATCGTAGTCCTTGCAAATCCGCATCGTTTGACATGCGACTCGTAAGGATCCGACGGGATATGGCCGAGATATACGCTATTTTCTGTTTGAAAAAATGTCCTTGTAACTTTTTTGTTCGCATGATATTCGTCCTTTTTGGAATGCCAATCGGTTTGTATTGTTTACAGCTATGCTTGTGCCAAAGGACATCCCGATCGTCCTTCAAATGGCCGAGATACGGCAGATTTTCCGACTTTTTGCCATTTTTCCTATGCAACCCCCTTAGAAAATTTTAAGGCCAATTTTTCAGATAAAATAAGCTATATCTCGGCCATATCTTGTCGCATTTTCAAAGGACATGTCTTGCTAGGATCGCAAGGACCAAATCTATCGATCTGCATTAAAAAAATATGGGGTCATCTAAGGATCAAACACTTGTAATTTTTTGGCCCGGAAATCTAAGCGAAACATGCCGAAATCACAAATTCAAGGATATCTCGAGAACTACAAGGACGATTTGAATGTCCTTTGGCAGGATCGTAGTCCTTGCAAATCCGCATCGTTTGACATGCGACTCGTAAGGATCCGACGGGATATGGCCGAGATATACGCTATTTTTTGTTTGAAAAAATGTCCTTGTAACTTTTTTGTTCGCATGATATTCGTCCTTTTTGGAATGCCAATCGGTTTGTATTGTTTACAGCTATGCTTGTGCCAAAGGACATCCCGATCGTCCTTCAAATGGCCGAGATACGGCAGATTTTCCGACTTTTTGCCATTTTTCCTATGCAACCCCCTTAGAAAATTTTAAGGCCAATTTTTCAGATAAAATAAGCTATATCTCGGCCATATCTTGTCGCATTTTCAAAGGACATGTCTTGCTAGGATCGCAAGGACCAAATCTATCGATCTGCATTAAAAAAATATGGGGTCATCTAAGGATCAAACACTTGTAATTTTTTGGCCCGGAAATCTAAGCGAAACATGCCGAAATCACAAATTCAAGGATATCTCGAGAACTACAAGGACGATTTGAATGTCCTTTGGCAGGATCGTAGTCCTTGCAAATCCGCATCGTTTGACATGCGACTCGTAAGGATCCGACAGGATATGGCCGAGATATACGCTATTTTCTGTTTCAAAAAATGTCCTTGTAACTTTTTTGTTCGCAGGATATTCGTCCTTTTTGGGATGCCAATCGGTTTGTATTGTTTACAGCTATGCTTGTGCCAAAGGACATCCCGATCGTCCTTCAAATGGCCGAGATACGGCAGATTTTCCGACTTTTTGCCATTTTTCCTATGCAACCCCCTTAGAAAATTTTAAGGCCAATTTTTCAGATAAAATAAGCTATATCTCGGCCATATCTTGTCGCATTTTCAAAGGACATGTCTTGCTAGGATCGCAAGGACCAAATCTATCGATCTGCATTAAAAAAATATGGGGTCATCTAAGGATCAAACACTTGTAATTTTTTGGCCCGGAAATCTAAGCGAAACATGCCGAAATCACAAATTCAAGGATATCTCGAGAACTACAAGGACGATTTGATCAAACACTTGTAATTTTTTGGCCCGGGATCTATGGGAAAAAGCCAAGGGGAAGAAAATATCCATATTAAAAAATGATATTTGGTTTTGTTAAACTTACCTTTTTTGTTAAAGTTTTTCAAATTGAAATAAAACAATAGTTAGCCTTTCTTTTATTTGATATTCTTCTTTCTTTATTTATTATTTATCAATGCTTTAATAAATAACATAAATAGTATATGAATAGCATAAATATAAATAGGACCATTCGAACATCAGCAGTCAAAAGGATATATGTATATGGCTGTAAAGAAGAAACATTCTTGCATTACAATTCATTCCGAATTATTAAATGAAATGTATTTGTATCTGAGTATATTATTGAAAATATTCGCATGCTTTTTCTATAATATATTTATGACATTTCTATCGCATAGCATTATGTAACCACAAACAGAGAGAACGAGAGAGAAGTGGATTGACGAGGGAAATTCGTGTGGCATGTTCCGATCCAGTCAACAAGTGTGTGCGGTAAGCGCCGACAATGGCAACAACAATGGCAACACAGTTCTGATGACTTTAATTGTTTGTTTGCGTTGCGCGGAACGAAGCCCGGCGGCGGGGTCTGGTCGGTGAGAGGTGGATGGGATCCGGGGAGTCGGGGAGCATGCGAAAACTAAAAGGTAGGGTAAGGAAATCAAATTGCAGAACTCGAGCGTTGAGAAAGCACCGTTAATGTGACCCGACGTGCGCGGCAATAGATAAAAATGCCCAACTAAGTAAGAAACAGTCAGGAGACAGTCGCAGTCAGATAGATAGATAGACCGGACAGACGGACAGACAGCCAGACAGACAGGGAGAGACTGAACTGAGAGACAGACAGTTGCAGCGGGCGGCCCGACCGCAAGCGATGACCTCGTGCACAAAACTAAGTCACAGTCTCAAGTCGGGCTCACTGAACAATCAGCCTGGGCTGAAAAATTACCAAAGATATCTGATGCAAGCAGGGCATGCGGGTGGAGGATGTAACATCAGTCAGGGGACGCAGGGTACGCAGGGGACGGGGCACGTTGCACATGCAGAGAAAAAGCCACAACAATAGTGGAAGGCATGAAAAAAGCACAGCCATGGCCATTGACACAGCTGGGCAACATTCGGCAAGCCCTGAGAGCCGAGCCTTATAAGGCAGGCACGATAAAATACTCGTATGTAACGAGTACATGCGCCTCCTCCCGCGCCTTCTGCTCGCGGCGAGGTACAGTTAGCACCAGGGATTTATGACATTTACCGTAACCTGACGACTACAACAACGACATCGACAACGCCAACGACAGCAATCAGCACTCAGCAATCGGAGTGACCGGCCTGGCGTATGCAAATGCGATACCCTGTACACAATAAAGTCAGTCGAAGGAAGGTGAAGTTGCGGACAATACAGATGACGAGCACAAGCTATCTTCGGGATGTCAATATTCAACTCTATCAAACTATCCTCGAGATGCTGCCAATATTTCACTTCACAAATTTGTGGCATTCCCCTGCCAATTGCCAATCGTCTTCTGTATTAATTTCCGATATGTATTTGAATTAATTGACTTTCAACAGCCTGCCGCCGCGCCCAGTTTGGGTTAGGCGAGTCAATGTCAATGCCACTGTCCAGCAGCTAACACAAATAGGAGAGGAGAGGAGAGGAGAGGCGAGGCGAGCTGTGGCTGGATGTGGATGCTGCCACATGGCCCTGGAGCGTCGTGTCAGTTGTCAACTTCGGCGCGGTCATCTGACACCTGACCACCGAAATGAAAATGCGTGGCGAATGCGTCTGGTTGCGAGTCTGCGTTTGGGTTTGGGTCTGGGTCTGAGAGTGTGTCTGTGGCCCGTCGGCTGCAATTTCAATCAAGGCGCAACAGGCTAAGGGTTGACCTGGGCTTATGGAAACGCTTTGAGTATCCCCAGTTTGCGCTGCTCCTTTTTTCCATTCGCAATCTTATGGTTATCAACATAAATGAAGTGTTGCCTGCAACAAGTTGTGCGGCGCGGAAGCTGCTCTGTACGTGCTTGCCACAGCCCGCTGATTGCTTGCCTCAGCCACAGTCCAGCCCTTGCCTTGGTTGCTGTTGGTGTTGGGAATTGGGAATTGGGAATTCGCTTGCTGAATTGGCAACTGCGCCTTGTTAAGCTGCCACCAAGGTCCAAGCCAAAACTGTGGCCAATTTTCAATATACAAATACATGGCAGCAGCCACAGCAGCAACAGCAGCAACCGCAGCGAGACGAGTGGCGAGGAGAGCAGTCGACAGTCTTATTTAACAAACGTTTGCACAAATTGAATATTAAGCTGGCGCTGTCCACTGGAAATGTCAGAGCCCCGCTCCCTCCGCGCCCAACTGACCGCTGAGCGATGAAGCCGCAGATAACAGAGATCGAGATAAGCATAGATCGAGGCGCTTCCTGTGCGCTCAAGTGGCAGTCGCTGTTGCCAGTTGCCAGTTGCTAGTTGCCAGTTGCAAGTACTTTCGGGCTGTGGCATTTATTTGCCACACGCAATCAATAGCTGCCCCAACTGGAGCTGCAGCACTTTGATCATCATTTCGCTTAATCGGCCCGCTGTGCAGATGCAGATACAGCTGGGAATCAACTCAACTCGACTCGACTCCACTCGATTCGAGATACATGCACATGTATCTGATTCTGCATCTGCATCTACTCTTGTTGCTGCCGCTGCTGCTGTTTATCTAGCTGCGATTGTCGTTGCTGCCTTGTAACTGCCTGGGCCATGTTGTTAGTCATTTGTTATGAAATTTGTGCAGAGTAAAGGTAACTAAAAAGGGTCTCTGCTCTGGTCCCCGGTCTCTGGGCGGGCTCGTCTTACCACACGACGACTCTGCATATGCATGAGCAGTCTCTTTCAGTCTCAGTCTCCGTCTCCGTCTCTGTCTCAGAGCCGACTGTGTGGCATTTCAACTGGCCATGTGCGGAATTCTTAACACGTGTCAGTGGCGCATTTGTCTTGTCTCCAGTTGGCCAGCTAGTTAGCCACTTGGCAACTCTCAGCTCGTAACTCGCAACGGGCAACAGGCAACTGGCGGAAGCAAAAAATTCTAGGGACTTTGCCTTGTGTGTAAACACAGCGCGCAAGTTTCCGTAAAGTTGCAATCAACATACTGCCCAGTGCAAACAAAGCTAAAGGCAAATTCCCATTTTCAGAGTTAATAATGCGTTTTCCATTTAATCCCGCTGATTCGCTATAAATCATGCTGATTTTAAGTAAATTATACTACTCGAGGGCCCATTAACTGATTGCAGGTGGTTTCCACAATTACCAATCTGAATTGACGACGTACAAATTAGCTGTATCAATTACAGTGCAATAAAATTATTACTACTTGTTCATCTCGAAATCTTAATTGTGTGATTACTAAGTGCGGTTTAAATTGCGCGCTCATTATTGCCTCGAATTTGCGTTAAGCTGCCAACTTCAAGGGAGTCAAAGTTTGCGTTGCGCAGCCAACTTCTTGCGAAACGTATTTCACGCAAGCGGCCAACTTCACTCTGCGCACTTTTCTGCTCGCGGGTTTATGTCCCAGCTAAAAACTGTTCCCAACTTATCGCACGCAATTTATCGATTGAAGTTAATTCATGGCGCAAACTAATGAGAATTTAAATAAGGATAAGCGATTGGAGGTAGATGAAAGAAATACTTTATCAGTAATAAATTGATACAGTCTGTCCGGGATAACAATAAATTAGATGCGAACTAATTAGGTCGCTCGATGAGCGTAATTTACTGCCCGCTGCGTGACACAGAGATTTAGGAGTGAGTTGGTTGTTGACAAGATAATAAACACACTAAATATTCGTCATGAGTAAAATGCGGATGGCACACGAAAGTCTTAAAACCCCTCTCCCACCAGTTACTTTGATTTATTACGCACTAATGAAACTTATGCTCCCATAAAACAGTCATAAATTCGCACACTAAACGCCGAACAACAAAGCCAGGGCGAAAGGCGAGGGGCAACGGGGCGAGGGGCGAGGGGGATGAACCGCGGTGAGTCCAGACACTTAATTATAAGCACAAAGGTGCATGAATTACAGCAAAAACAGCAGCAGCAGCAACAACAACTGTAGAAACAACTGCAGCCAGGCGAAAGCACATAAACAACAAAGGCCATAAAAGATGTAGAAAGCAAAGAGGGGGATGGTTAGAGGGGTGGGGATGGAGAACTTCCATCCTGCTACTGACAGGGAAATGTCGGCCATTTTGTGTTGATGTCTCGTCGTCGCTTTAATGCGAACTGAGAAAAGAATTTATACAAATTAGCGGTGAAATAAATTACGCTACGGCAACGGTGGAAAAGCAAATGAAATTAGGCGACCTGTGAGCGGGGCATGTAAATGGCTGGGGGAATGGAGGGGGGACAAACAGACGGAACGAAAGACAGTTGAGGTTGAAATGCAAAGCAAATAAAACATGTTAAGCTGGCAAGAATAAGTTCCAGTCGAAGACCAAATACTCTTTTGCTCGATCTAAGAGCTTTGATGTGCCAACTCTATGTATTGCAATAGCGTATGATTAATCCCTTAAGTTTAAATACATTTGTAAACTTTATTTACAACTCATTTTTCTACCTTGCCTTGTAACTAACGGAGCTGCAGCTGAGTTCGACCTTCGTTTCCATGGGGTATAATCAAAAACAGAGCCTGTGAAATGCATAAAGTGTCGCGTGTTCTCTTGCGTGCCCCCAGAGGAAGCAGCCGCATAATGAAACATCCCGTGGCCTGGTGACGTCGTTGTAGGTGGCAAAGAGACAGCAACTGAGACAGAGGTTGGAGACGAGGTGGCGGCACAAGTTGAGGGAGAGGCTGTCGCCCTTGACTGTCTGGCGGGATTAAAGGCAATGCTGGAGAAGCGAAAAGCGCATTCATGACTCTGACACGCTGGAGAATAAAAGGAGAGAGAGAGAGAGAGAGAGAGACAGAGAGGGAGACAGGACAGGACAGCATAGGTAACAAGCAAGAGGCGGGCAAGGGGGTGGCAAGGTGGCATGTGAAATACCAAATGTCGGAGCAACGCGACGCAACGCAACGCAAAAAGGCAAAAGTCAACATGACACTTTTTGTGAGTGCCCGGGCACTTGGGTAACTGCGACTAAACTGACATTTCAAATTGCCTGAATGGCAACCAAATCACATGCTAATTTCGCAGCAACAGAGACAGTGGCAACTGCCAGGTGGCTGGTGGCAGGTAGCAAGAGGCAAGGGACAAACGAGAGCTGCTAATCATGCCACTAAAATGTCAGAGCATACGCAATGAGAATTGACGCTAATGAGGCTGGCATAATCCCTATATAGCCATATCAACGCAGCGAGTGCCTAACTAAATGGAACTCATTTCAGCATCCCCTCAACCTCCCGCAATTAACATGCTTCATCATTATTGACACACGCTTCGACAGGGCAAAAGTCAGCTCAACATTTCACAATTTTTTCCATCATTTCTTTTTTTAGGGTTGCTGACAAATTAAGCTGCTTGGCCTCCCCTTCTCCCCGCCTCTCCGCCTCCCCCTTCTATTTCAACACGCTGAAAGCAGGTCGCTTTGTTAATCCTCTTTGAGGAGGCTTCAAAAGTTTAATGAAGTCCATCAGAACGACTTTATGAAAGCGCTCAACGCGCAGCGCACAGCTGGAACAGCGCGCCAGGCAAATGAGCGTCAGCTTTTCAGCTCTCAGTTTTTCCTTAGGTGAAAGGCTGGCAAAACTTTCTTGCCACTCTTCTTCTCCCATCTGCAAATCTGCAGAGTTTTCTATCTGTGCCGCAGCCTTATTACACAAATCAAATACTTCGTCCGCCACAAGCTTAGTTTTCGCTATTCATACGCCCCGTTGGCAGTCGCCAGTCGCCAGTAGCTCTGCTTGCCAATTGGTCTGGCGTGGCCTGCAAGCCATGACGACCACTTAAATGAAGGCTCATTACATGCGCGCCACAATTTTTATTGTTGCATACATTTACGGGCTCACACACACACTCGACACACACACACACATACAGCTCTTTGCCACTCTTCTGCTTGGCGTTTATTTATGTTACACGCATATTTGCCAACAATTTGTGCGACCGACAAATAAGTTTATTGGCGTCTTGCCTTTGTTTAACCAGCAACGTTCGTTGCCCGCTTCGCCTCGTCCAATAACCCCACGCCTACGCCCACACCCTGCCACGCCTCCCTCTTTGGCATCGCCTTCTTGTTGGTCGTCAAATCTGCTCCTTGTCAATGTCAGCGCATTGGCATATTTTGAATATTTCATGGAACTCGCAGCATTTCCTATGATGGACACAGCAGCTGACGGGCAGCACTTTGAGTGTAAGCCGAACTCATTACTCGCCAGCCAAACGACACTCGTCCTTTAGCTGTTCGCCCGATCGCCTGTTCGATTTGTGGCAGCCAAAGGTGGCCATAATGCGGCACATGCAAAGGCAATCCAATTACGCCTCGAGCTGTCCAAGGACGCAAGGACTAAAGCGCGTAACTCGTAGAAGCTGCGATTGAACTTAACTGATTTGGAATAACTAACTTGGGGTTAATCTGACTATTCTAAAGAATGAATTCAACACTTGTTTAAGTTCATTTGGAGTGAAAGGAATATTAATATCAATATTGAATCCAATTAAAAGCTTTTTCAAATCTTGCACATTTCGCTCGCTTCCTGACCAATAGTTTCCCTCCACCCTTCCTTTACCTCTTTTAGTGGAAAAGAAAAAGTGCAAGTTAACAATTAATTGAAATGTTCGTGCGCTGCTCATCTCCGGTTGCTCTCCGAGCTGCATAACAACTTGATTAGAGCCACTTCAAGTTGGCATATCCTTCCGTTCACCTCTCTTCCCCTCCCCTCCCCTCCCTCGTTGACCCCTTGGGGCCCACTTAATAATTGAGTTGCTGTTGGCCATTTGCTTGCGCTCGGACAGCTCGGAAACGGTTTTGATATTGGCAAACATTTTCGTTCTCATTGAACATATTTTCAATTATAATGCCAACCAATTTCACTTTTGTGTGCGCCCCAAAAAAAGGGTGCTTCAAAAGGGGCTCCAAAAGGGGCTCCAAAAGGGTTGCCGCTGTTTGTCTTTGGGCATTTTTGCCAAGTGCTTTTGGCGCTCTGATTTTGCAGCACAAAAAGAGCTGCGCTTCAGTTCGGTTCAGTTTCAGACTTGCTTGTAATGTTTTAAATAAACAAAGAGCCGAAAATGAATTTCCTGAGGTCAGCATGGAAATTGTTGTTAGTTCGCTTAATAGGCGAAACATGCATAAAAATTGCCCAGCAGTCGAGCGATTAAATTGTGGGCTCTAAGCACGCACACGCTCCCACCTAAGAGGCCTTCCATATGTGGGGCAGATACGCCTACCAGGGCAAAGGGAAGCGGGGCAGGGCAGTGAAGGAGTGCTGCACATTAATTGAGCCACTTGGGGCATGGCATAATCAGAGCGCACGCATAATGAGCCACAATTAAAGGACAAACATAATTACAAGTCAGTTTTCGCAATGCCAGAACAAAAAGCCAACTGGCCAAACAATGAAATGGCAGCCAAGTCAGGCCAAGACCAGGCCAGCAAAATGCTAAGCGGCGAAGAGCAAACAATGCGACGACGACGCGATGCCTTTGGGTACAACTTGTGCAAACTCTGCAAATGAAATTAACAAATTTTGCTAGCGCATGCACAAAAAACCAGCGACCAGCGAAGAGAACCTGGCCAAGAAGAAGTCCTCCTCTTATTTCGGCCGCTTCTTATTTACGTATGAAAGTCACACAAAACGATTTGCGTAGCGCTCGATTACACGTCCTGCGAGGGGCAGGCTGAAAGTGTGTCGAATTTGAGTTGGGCATGAGGGTTCAACTGCAACTCATTTCAACCCGATGCAGAGGCTGACCAGATCTAGAGCCAGCTCCGTCTCAATCTCCAGCTCCATCTCCATCGCCATCTCCATTCTGGCTGCTGATGCTGGCTGTTAAATTTGGTGATAAATGAGTTAAGGTAATGCGTTACATGGCCCAAAAGCCGCAGCCCCAACTCCTCTCCAGTGCTGGCCTTGGCCCCGACTCAGGCCACTGCACTACTCCAGGGATGCTCAGGCACGCGCGTCTCTAATGAAATCATTTAAATACAAACCCAAACCCACACACACACTTAGATTCACACACATGGGCAGTCGGGCAGTCGGGAAGTCGGGGCATGCGGATCCGTAACTGCCGCAAGAACGTGCCAAAGCTTTAAGTCAGCACAGTGGTTCGGTTCCATTGTGAGCACCCCATCCGGTAAGTGCCACTTTCCGCACACGGCCCCAAAAACACGCTTTAAATGTAACCAAAACTATGCAACATTTAGAAATGTTCAAATGAGTTTAAGTGAAAGCCGAGACTACAAACAGTTCATCAAGAACTCCAGTCAAATTGCATAAATAATAATATACTTTATACTCTATGCTGACAACTGCATTGATAATTAGGCGCCTCGACTCCATTCGACTACAGATATTTTGGTGCTCGCTTTTCGTCAGTTTGCAACACTGTCACGCTCATAACTCGACATGTCTTTGCAATTCGAATGATACAAATTGCAAGTGTTTTACTGCAGTGCCAGCTGTTGTTAAAGCTTCAGTCTCAGTTAGAGTCTCAGCCCCATCCTCGACATCGTCTCTAACTCATCCCTGGCGCCTGCTGCTGACTTCGATATATCAGGGCGAAATGTCAAGCTGGTTTAGCACCCGAAAAGCACGACAACAACAGGGCAGTTGTTTTTATAGCTCGTCGAAGCCGAAACTGAAACTGAAACTGAAATACTTTTTGCTTTTTGGCCACACAAATCCCAGTGACATTCGGGTGCCATTGGCTGCATTTGATGGCGGTTCGCTCATAAAACAAAGGCAGCTGAGGACGGCGGAAAATGCCATGAAAAAAGAGTGGAAAACTACGCAGCAATATGTTAACTAGGCAAGGCTGCAGATCTGTTTTCTCCCTCTGCTTCTTCTTGCCAAATCCATAAATAATAAACTGCTTTTTGGGCAGCTTTAAAATGTGAATTTCATAGAGAGACGACGACGACGACGACGACGACGACGCGTGTTGTTAATTTTGAGTGTCACTCGCAACGATTTCATGATTAATTTGCCCGGCTGTTGCAAAAGGAGAAAGGGGGCGTGGCACGCCAATTAAACGTAGAGCAAACAGAGCGTCATCCAAATTTAAACGACTGCTCGCAAGTGGACGCACACAGCGAAGGAGCAAAGGACATCCGACCAGTTGAAGCCGACAATGCAAATATTTGCACAGCAGCAAATAAAAAAGAGAAAAGCGGGAAATCGCAGCGAGGAAAAGCGCGCGAAAAGCCGCACAAAGTTCGCCGCGGAAAGCGTCGCAAATGTTTGAGCTAGAGATAAACGCGCGCGTCGGGGACAGTCACAGCGGCTAAGCTTCCGTTTCCGCTAAATCTCTCTCCCTCTCTCTATCTGACTGTGGCATGCAACCTTGAATAGTTTTATGCATTTGCATGTTGCATGCCACTCGTCGTTAGCATTGCAAATGTTATCAAGTGGCGCTCGAAATTGAAAAAACATTTATCGACATTTGGGCGACAGAGCAGAATTCGCCTCACAGCATCTTGCGCTGCGATCAAAGCAATCAAAGCGTATTAACTGCAGTTTATTGGATTAATCAGGATGCAACATCTCAACACTAATTGCAACATTAATCAGCCAGCTCGACAACTTTTGCAACTTTCCATTCGCAATTAAAAGAAGAAAACGCGAATTCAATGTTTGCAACTTTTGTTGGCCTTCGTCGTCGTCGTCATCCTCGTTGTTGTTGGCCCATTACACGCTTAATTCCGGCCAAATTGAAAAATGAAATGCCCCTGTGAGTGGTTTGGTGTTTCGTTGCAATTGCACCCAAGAACATGACATTTACATACGGCAAACACATTCCACACAGCCACTCGGATGGGGTAAATCGACTAAGCGACTCGTGTTGCAACAGCAGTTGAGGCAGTTGCTGCAGCGACTAATCGAATCATAAATAATGAATGCAGTTTCGATACAAATGCCAGGTGGTCGTCTGCTGCACATTTCTGTGGAATTGCATCCAAGAGATAATTGACCAAGAATTAGTCTGAATCTAAATGGGAAATCGTAACAACTTCTCATAGATCTGCAGCACGAAAGTATATTTCATTCTTTAAGTGAAATTCTATTTCATAAAGTCGATGTATCAGAGACACAGGAAATTAATCTTACTCCCCAAAACTATCTGCTTTATTTTACTTAGTATATCTTTAATATTCCGACTGGTAGAGTATTTAAAATGCACGGCAAGTTCGCTTTGCCTTTTTGGCGTTATTTATTTTGTTGCGCGCAATTCAACGTGTTGCGGCATTTTGAATTCATTTGTGCAATTTGCAACGCACTCGCAGCAGTCGCTGTTGCAGTTGCTGCAGAGCGATATATAAAAGGAAATGTAAAAGAAATTATGCAAGCGCGTGCAAGACGAATGGCGAATGGCGAATGGCGAACGGTGGAGCGGCAAACGTGGCGTATGCGTGATAATTTTGCATGCAAGCAAAAACACATTCAGCAGCTGCTGCTATCTTCATTGCCTTTGAGTGTGCGTGTGTGTGCGTTGATTAAGTTGCATAAATTATGGCTCAGCTTGTTGATTAACTGCACTGCTATCTCCATCGCTCTCTCTCTCTATATACTATATATATTTATGTACTTCCCACTCTATATTGTCAACAGGCCCAAAGGCCAAGTTTCGGATTGAAACTTCAACTCGTTGACATTTTAATAAGCTGTCAAAATGTCATCAAAGGGAAAATGGCTTGCCATTAAGGGCTTTAAGCTGTTTTCTCTGCTCTTTACTACACAGTTAACATGTCAACTCTTTGACATGTTATATATATGTTTGATAGCCAACCCAATGAGTATTACGGGTTGCTGTCGAACTAACACTCACACTTTCGACTTTACTGAGTGCCACTTTTAGCAAGTCAAAGCGTAAAGCAACTCAATGGAAAACTCGAATGTGCTTTCAAAGTACTAAAGCTGAGTAATATCTTTACCAACTTATGGTATTGTAATGAAAGCTTTTATGTTTTTTCCAACTACTTTAAAGTGAAATTAATATTTTATCGAGCTTTCACAATGCTTTAGAATTAAAAGAGAAGATTTTAAATTTCAACGTGCGAAAGTAGTGTGAATTCTTTAGCAATTATAATCATCTCTTCTCCAAAATTCGCAGCTGATTTAATGTGCTTCGCAACGCATTCGCAGCATTAGCTGAAAGCGCTTGTAAGCAGCTTTCAGTCTTTCATTGTGATTGTGATTGAAAATGCTGTCCAACATCTGGGCGACAAGCCACTTAAGTCTGTCAGTCTCTCAGTCCGTCTCTCAGTCTGGCAGTGCAATCCTTATGCAAATGAAATCGCATCGAGCAATGCGGATTGTGACCTCTCAGCTTGCGGCTGTCGGTTCTCGACTCTTGATTCTGGGCTCTGGGCTGTGTGGCAAGTGCAGTTTGTGCGACACCGCAACAGTCAACTTCTTGCCACGTGTGAGTGTCGTGAGGGGGATTAAATAATTTATGAGTTCCAAACTGAGGCAAAGAGGAGCAAAGTTTTGATTCTGCCCGACGTGCATTAAACATTGACACCTTCTTAAGAGCGCGCTGCTTTGGTGCTCTGGGCGGGCTCCTCTCTGCCGCTGGCTGTGCCGAGTTAATCAACTTTACGCACTCGCATAATATGGCAAAAAGTTTAATTAAAAGCGTAATTAATGGGCGAAGAGATGAGGGCGAATAAGAAGGGGTCGAAAGCGGGTCCATTCGCCAGCTCCAGCTCCATGCGAGCTGTCAGGCTCGATGCCACGCACATGCTAGCAATTAAAATTAAAATTTTATGCTAAACTAAGTAGCAAGCACACGGTGGCGTGGCAAGCGGCAAGCGGCAAGTGGCAACAGGCTCAGGCTCAGGCTCCAGCTCAAGGCAGCCCCTTTCGCCTTTCGGCCTTCCCCGTTTCACCTGCCGCCTTCTAACTGGCTGTTAGGGGCAATGTCGTGGCCGTCAGCTTAAATTATTAACCTGCATGTTGGCACTCAATGCCAAAGTTCGCAGTTCGCAGTCGCTTTCAAATGAGTGTGTCCAATAAGTAATTCACGAGTACTCGAACATGCATTACATTTTACGCATGCCACACCGACGACGACGACGACGACACGACAACGCGACGTATACGTCATAAATATTCATTAGACATTTGCATTAAATGCCACTTGCGGTGCATTTCCCCAAATCACCAACGAAAACGGCCTTTAACGAATAAATAGCTTGGGAATTCAACTAGCATTAGATTAACACTAGTGATTAAACTTTAGGTTTTGCAACTTTAAACTGCCTCGACATTGCTTTGCATGTGGTCAAAGTATTCTCAGAGTCTTTGCCTTCGAGGACTTTAGTTGTTCAGTGGAGAATAAAGTGAGCATATTTAACAGGCTTCAGAGAGAAAAATGGCAAGCTAAAAACAAGAATGCAAATCATTTGAGAATGATTCGTTTAAAAATTATAAACTTGAAACTAGAATTCATTTTTAAGAAAATTCTGGAAACTAGAAGAATGAAATATTCTTAATTTGCTTTTAAGATTGAATTAGTCTTTCAATATTGAAATGTTCTTTAGAGTTCGAACAATTCTTAAATTGTATTCTTGATTTTATTATTATTACTATTATAATAACTGCTAAATCAATGCTATAAATTAGAATCCAAATATTTTAGAAGTTCATCTATATTATAACCAATATTTATTGATGTATTTGCCTTCAACAAATTTAAATTTGCTGGGTAGAGAATAAACTTGTCTTGGCATCAAATGAAAGTATGCAAAGTAATTGCTTTCATTGAATTAATTGAAAGAAAATCGAATGTTTATAGTAAATAAATGATGATACCAAATTGTTGCTATTCATCCGATGTGTTAATTATATTATGGAGTCTGCACTTTGTGCCTTTGTCTTGTGCCACCCTCGATGCTCGTTATCTAAATTATTTTTCTTAGTTCCATCTCTTAGCCCTGCTCTGTCTGCTTCTTCTCTTTTCTATTCCTTTTAGCAGCACACAACCCCATTTGAATTGTATTGCGCTCATTCAGTCAGTGCCACGCCATAAGTCTAGTTCATTTCTCACAACGAGCGCATCTTTTAAGCCTAGACTCAAGACGCTGCTGCTGCTCGTCTGCTCGTAAAGTCTGACCCTTTTTTGTGCTGATGCCCCGAGTCCCATTTCTGATGAGTGTCGTTCAGTTTGCATTAGTTCTGCGGCGCTCGTGCCATCAGAGGCTAAGTCTGCGGCTCCTGCTTCGAAGCTGTTGCCTCCACCAAGTCTGGGCCACATAAAAAACTGAAACTGTAGTTCTCTGCTTTCTGTTTTATCAATTTCAAGGCCATCACGTTGACAATATTTGTGCCAGAACAGCAAACGGCAAACAGCTGCCATCGCATTGAGATGCCATCGAAATTGAACTGGAAGCCAGACAAAGAACTCTCACATCGTACTCATATGTGTTGTGGACAGGAATCAGGTTGCTTTTTCTGCTCAGCTCGGCTGAGGTGAGAGCCAGCTTGTCCGCGTCTCTTGGCCATTTGATTTGGGCCAAAGTTTTTGTGTGTTTTTCTTGCTACCGTATTGCTATTGCCCCAAATGTCGAAACTAATTTCGTTGTTGTCTTGTCGCTAAGCTGCCTTCAGACAGTTTCATGGCGCATACGACGTGTTGTACAATCTCTTTGCTCTTCTTGGTTTTTGTGGCAGCATCTGGAGCTGCCACAACTGTTTGTAGTGTGGCATGTTTTGCTGTTCGTCTTTGCCAGCGAGTTTATTCCATGCTGCTGCTGACAAGTTGTTGCTGTTGTTGCTGTTGTCACCTTCCAGTAGTTGTTGACATATTGTTCTTGCTCTCGCTGTTGTCGCCGTATATTTTTGAAAACCTAATAGATTATTTGGCACTTTACTGCGGCGGAATAAGTTTGTCTCTGTCTATTTTTCATACTCCCGCTGACGAGTCCTTGAATTATCTTGTTCCACTCTGTCAACTGCACAGTGGTTGCACACAGTTTATGGAATTACTTCCAAGCAGCTGCTGCATCAACATTTTCCCAAAGCCACAAATTCAATCAGCTGCCAGGCTGCACTGTAAAGTGATGATATTTTTCCAAGGCTCACAGTTGCTGTGAGTTTTTTGCTGGCCAATGCATTTTGCGTTGCAGTTTATTGGTTTCATTCGATTTGGGTGCAGCTCAGAGCAGTGTGCAACAACAGCAGTTGCAGTTACAGTTGCGTGCCACGTCTGCTGCCGCATGAGCAACTCGGGCATGTTGCAGCGTCAGTTTTGTTTGCTCCGATCGCATTTCAGCACGCTGTTTATTCGAGCGTATTAGACGTGACAGGATTTAATATCCATCGCTGCTTACCACACATAAAAGTTATTCCCCCTCCTCCCCCCTGCTGCCCCTGTTGCCTTTATGCGCCCACAAGTTGCCAAAAAATTAATAGCTAATGAAGCATGCGGCAGGAGCATGGCCGATCTAACCACAGGACCATAAAAGTCAAGTGCTCCGGAGTGCAATGTCAATGCTGTGCTTGCAACTCTGCTCTTGGCAGCTGCTGCTTCTGTGTGTGTGGGTGTGTGTGGCATGCCTCATTTGCCACACACACACACACGCTCTTGACTTGCCCGCCAGCTAACTCAGTTTGCCAGCCAAAAGGCAAAAGGCAAACGGCAAAAGTTCACAGCCAAATAGAAATCACATAAATTACGATTTTTCTACTTTTCAATTGCAAATGCAGCGTTCTGCAATGATTTCCATTTGTATATGTATGTATCAATGCAATAAAGCAATGCCATAAACTACTTTACTCTCCCTTAAACCGAATGCAGTAAACTTTTCGGATTTTATGTGCTCGACTGCCAATTTATAGCCGAAGCCGAAGGTTGACACAAGTGCAGTTTTATTTGAGCATCGTTTTCATTTAAGCTGACATTAAATGCGACAACTTTTACCCTGGCAACACACATTCTGTCACCTTGTCGAGATAAAAAGTTGATTATCCTTCCAGCTGATGAGGCGAAGACAACGTTGTAAAGAGTCCATCAAAGCTGAGCAAGTTGCAAGTTTATGTCGCACTTGGCATCTTCCATTGTCACAACTGTCGGTTGATGAGGTGCTCGTCTATTAATCAACATATTTGCCGGCAGAGTAAGCATAAACAATGGGCTATTACTTATGCTCTTCTATCTGGACAATGACTCAATTACTCATTATCAATTGGTTCAATAACCCGCGTGAATCAAAATTGAATGTTCTTTTGCTTAAAAGTTAAAAGTGCTGTCATTTTAATGGCCTCGTTAGCGTTTCAATTCGATTTCTATGCGACACTTTCTGCACTTCCATTTAATTTCATTGATAAATGAAATGTCAAATCGTTTTACATATCAATGGATTTCGTCGCTCATTCGAATGTTGCGACGGGGTCAGGGGTCGGGTCAGGGAACATGTCGGGACTTCCCTTATTGATTACATGGCCAAACACCAAACACTTCTTGGGCATATTTCTTTTTTTTCGTCTCATTGTTGCGCCCATTTTGCGCTTCATTTAGCGCAGTTTTTTCTCTTCCGGGCTGCGGGCGGGCGAAATACGGAAAATATTTAAATGCCGTTTCCGCCTTGACTCCTTTTGCATTGCTCTCGCTCTCTCTTCTACAGAGAGAGAGAGAGAGAGGGAAGGGAAGCCATTTCTGTTGTCATTTTATTTGAAAATACGTGTGCGACTTGAGATGTTTTATTGATTTTCATTTACGTTTGCATAAAAATTGGTTTTTGACGTGCTTTTTATGATCATGTTGCTGTATTTACGAGCATAACTCATACGACATGTTGTCGCAGCGCCCAAAGGCGCAATAAAAACGCGCCCCCCTCAAATGGTGGGTGGGTGTGTGTGTCGAAGTGTTGTGCTTTTTAGACAAATTAAATGCGTTAATAATGCATGGCCCATAAATAACATTGATAAAGCCGCGCTCCATTTTGCCTGTCAGGGCTGGGAGAGCTCAACCGAACAGAACTGAGAACTGAGAACTGAGAACCAAGAACAGAAGTCGCAATCGACCGAACTGAAGCGTGGCAGGCTTATAATTTGGCCGCGTCTTAACACTTCAAGTGTTTAGCAAGTGCACGTGGCGAATTGTGGCGTATGTGGCGTATGCTTAATTTTTGTGCGCAATCATTGAACACACTCACACTTGGGCACAGCAACAACCAAGAACCACACACCATTTACACAGGCATAAACCTGTCAGTTCGGCATTAGGAGTAAGACCAAAGTGTTATTTACACACACGACAGAAATACAGTAGAAACTGGCTTTAATTTGTAGACTAGCAGATACTCTGCAAAAATATGAAAGTTTAAAATATCTATAGATTAAATGTGGTATTATGTGGAGTTAAAAGTTGTCTCCTTGACTGCCATAATGCGAAGTTATCGACAAATTCTTATTTTGGCAGGCACGCCAAATTTCAAAAAGAACAGTCTTCACTTTTATTTCGACAGCTGCAGAAAATTGTCAGTCTGTCATAAAATTGTATTTCAGAGATGCAAAACTGGAAGGAAACAAAAGAAGAGCCTTCTGCTTACAGGGTATTCAAAAGTAAGAGAGTCTGTGTCCTTTGGCATTTGTTGTCGCCGCCTTTGTCGCCGTCGCCACTTCGGCAGCTCATAAAAATTAAAATGATTGCCCCAAAAGTTTTGTCGCTGCACGTGTGAAAGTTTTGTCATTATGCTGAGTATCTGCGACTCTCGGCGCATTCCGTGTGCTGTGTGTTGCGTATTGTGTAGTTTGAGCTGAGGCATCGTTCAAGTATCGCCGTGTCATTAATGGGTTTTCGCAACTGCCGAGCCGCTTTAATTTCGATGGCCATAGCCCCGTAAATAGCCCATTTACCAACATTACGCACAGGTGAGAGCATATTTTAGTTGCTCCGAATGCTACGCGTTACACGTGTCTCAAATGCCAGACAACACGGCTGCTGCTAACAGACTTACAGACTTGTCTGCGCATTGAGCGCTGTTAACTAACAGTCAGCTTAACAGCCGCCTTAACAGCACTCAGCTGCTGTGGCATGTTAGGCAAACAGCTGTTGTTTGTTATGCTGCAAACAGGCGGCCTTTGAGTGACTTTCGGATAGTGGCTGTTAAAGGCAGTTGGGAGCAAACTAGTTACACTGCTGAGCTGAAGCCTTGTCAAGTCGACTTTTTATTCGCAAAGCTGTTGCGTTGTCCGAGCTGCTGTCGTCGTCGTTAGAGCGTCTGATTTATGCTCACACGCGCAAACATTTCTCATTTCCTGTCGGTTGCAGCAGAAAACAAAACACACAAAAAAGTGGCCAAAGCACGCCCTGAAGAAGCCCCCAAACATTTCGCTATTATAATCGAAACTTTTTATCGGTGCGTCGCGTCGCAAACTTTTGCATTTCGCACGCGCTCAAAATTACTTTACAGCAGGAGAAGGAGTGGAAAGAGTAAAGAGTAGGGAAATATCGGGCAAGGGGGACTTGACTATCCTGCGGCAATTTGGCGCATTAATGTTATAGGAATGCGATACATTTCGGAGCCATAAACATAACGAAACTTTGTAATTGAAAGCAGCAAACAGCAGACCGACAATTCTCCAAAGGCAAGCCGAATTTTGGGATGGCACTCGAAAGCGATTAACGCGTGAAAAAGCGCGGCAGAGAAAGAGATTTGGGAGATGCAGAGAGTTGATTAGATTAGATGGGTTCTTGGCTTTCGGGTTTGATTTTGTGGCCAGCAGGTAATCCGGTCGCTAATTACGCTAATTGTTATTACAACAAAGGCAAAACAGTCCATCTATTGGCGCTAACTTGGGCGACTAAAGAAGCCTTGCCTGCTGCCTGCTTCCAGCCATGGAATCTGAATCAGAATCGGCAGCATGCGAGCAACTTTTATGCGAAAACTTTTAATGAGCATTTCGATGAAAATTGTGTGTTGTGTAAAATGAGTTGCCAATTTTTGCCGTGGCTGCTTTTAACTTTTGCGGCAATTCGAGCAACAACAAACTAAGCCCACAACACAATGCAACACTAAGTTAACTAATAACACTAGCCAACAACGCTTAACCGACAAAGCTGCAAAACTATTTGGTTACAGAAATTCTAGTAATTAATATAGAGAACTATTTTTAAGAAGTAGCAGAAATCGGAAATAACTATTGAATGTTAAACTTTATGCTTACCCAATATTTAATATAAATAATATTGATTGCGTCCCGTTTATTTACTATAAGTGTACAATAGAAGTCCAGAGAATATGTGTCTGTAAGTAAACAAAGAAATCATATTTATTACAAATTTAAATATTTCACAAACTAAAATTTAAACATATGACTAGAATTTATTTAAAAGTAAGGCTTAAATAATTTATTTCTTCCCTTGAAACTAATACGGTGTTGGGGAGTGTAAATAAATTTAGCATGTGCAGTGCTCGAAAAGCGAATTTCAAAATTGAAGTGAAGCGTCGGGCGACGTCTGAAGTGACTTTTTGGCTGGATGCAATTGCAGCCACAACAAAAAGCAGCCCCAAAAATAGCACAGGGAAGGGAGGGAGGTGGTCTGTCAGAAGGGTTGTCCTGTGCCGTAGTGTAAACACAATTCAATTAACTCGGCGATTGTTGTCGAGCGGTTGGCCATTGTTGTCGAGCCGGCAAGGACGCTAAAATAACTGAAAACTGAAAACGACAAGCCGATGATGTGGACTATGATGATGCCGATGATGATCATCAGCATGCTGCTGATGACTACGACTAACTGGGATGACGTTGATGGCACATGGCACAAGGGAGATGGGAGATGGGCGAGAGAGAGAGAGAGAGAGAGGTGTAAGGACGATGGCAAATGGCCAATACCCGACCGAGTTGCAAGCACAAAAGGCAAGAGCCAGCAAATTTTGGTTGCATGCAACAAGCAAAGCTTTGCGACTGGCAACTGGCAACTGGCAACTGTTTGAGGCAGCCGCCAGCAGCGCATTTGCATTATTAAAATTTTCATTTTGCGCTGCACTGATGCCGAAAAAAGTATAGTACATATAGTATAAAGCCACACCTAATTGACTTACGTCCAAGGCTCAGCCTCCAACTGGGACTCAAACACAGACTCTGAGGCAACGAATTATACGGCTAATTATGATGGATACACAAATCGCATTTCGCTCTTTGCCTCGTCAGCCTTTTCAGCTCAGCTCAGCTCAGCGCAGACCGCAGCAAAATAATTAAGAAAGCAAATACAGAATGAAATTAGGCATTATTAATTATGAGTATCAAATGCACATCGCTACGAACACTGAAAACGATTCAAATGTGCTTCAGTAAAACTTTCTCTTCTGCTCCAATTCGTTTGCCTACTTGGCCTACAACAATGGCTTAAAAATAACTCAATTACATAACTGATAAGAGAAGGGCAAAGCAAACCCTTCGAAGAATAAAAACAAAACCAAACAAAAGCCCAAGTAAACCAGACGCGACTGCAATACTGAAGAACAAATAAAAAAGAAACGCAGGCTATTACCTGGATTTGGGCAGTTAAGCTGACGTCATATTTCAGAGGAAGTCAAATGGTGTGTGGGAGTAATGATAATATGGATAATGGGAATGCGAGATTTAGGTATTTCAATAGCGAAACTTAATGGACTAAAAAAGGAGACAGAGTGAGTGAGAGTGGGTGAAAAAGGGAAACGAAGCAAGACGCCAGAGAGTTTTGCCGGGTTCGTTGGATTCATTCATCATCTACGTGAATTTTGAAGCAAAGCGGCAGCAGCTGAAGTGTAAATGTCATTGCCAGTCTTGGAGAGTGAGCGTGTCCTCTGTCTTGTTGCTGTAAAGGATGCGTGGCTCAGCCTCAGCCTCTGCCTGTGACTCGCTCTGTGGTTGCTCACTGGTGGCTGGTGACTGGTGACTGCGGAATGTGGCGTCGACTGTGGCTGTGGCTGGCGACGCACGACTGCCGATGACACTTTTGACTCAGCTCCAAAATTCGAAAGGGTAAACGAGTACAAGGACAAGGACAACAGCAAGTGACAGGGACAGAGACAGAGACAGTGACAGAGATGGCAGCTTTGAGCCGTAAGCTGTGAAGTGTGACTGCGACTGCGACTGTGATTCTCCCCTGGCCAGGTTGCTGACGCGGCATCAACGTGCCATCAGCAAACAGGGCAACAACGCAACGTGACTTCTGCCAAGAATAATGACTTAATTTTCAACCACACACACTTTTGTCAATGTCATCCTCCTCTCTTCTCGGCCAAACAAAACATTCTTCAACTTTAAGCGGAATCAATCAAATTGTCTGCGCTTTGCCCTGTAAGCAGACAAACTGCATCTGCGGAAGTACTGGACACAACAGTCGTAAAGCAACTAAAATATTCGATAATACATTTGATATCAGAGTTCGGAAACCATAAAACAAGTTGTGGTATTCCCACTACAGCGTAACTCGCAGTCGATCAGTCTCAGTGCTCGCATTCGTATTTGTTTTACTTTTCCAGCTAAAAATAACTTTAGACCGAAAATTTCTTTAAATTGAATACAGTTTGTAGGCATTTTGTTGCTATGTTTGCGGTATTTTTGAAGGCAATTTGCTCAGTAGGTAGTTTCTTTTTTTTTTGTTTTTGCTTGCTCGTTTGCCACATTTCTTATATAATGTTTCAATTTGCTGCCACATTTCGCACAAATATTCGTCTGTGTGTGTGTTTGAGTGTTCTCTATGGGTATACTGTGCGTATGATTGATATAAATTTTGCTTTGATGAAATGCCCTGTGGAATTGCGAAAAGTGTTTGTCGGCTTTTGTTATTTATTGCCATCTTTGTTGGGGCAGCTAAGCCAATTTATTTGCTAGTTGCGGCTAGTTAAATGTTTCCAAATCCCATTTCTATACAATTTACAATCTAGCAGGGCCAAGCTAAATAAACCAAAATGCCAACAAAACTTGCTCCACACAATGAATATACAAAAGCGCATACCAAACTACTTGTGTGCACAGTAAAGCCTTCGCAACAGCTACGTCAAAAGCAACAGCAATGATTGCGAATAAAATAAATTACATAATATTCTAAAGATATTGGCAAATTGCAGCATTGAAGTTATAACTTCGTTGACAGAGGATAAAGAGTTTTATTTACATAACTTTGCACATTTTAATTATGAATAACAAAAGTGACCATAACAAGAATTCAGATCAAATATTTCTTTCTGTTTTAAAACTTAAAGCTGGTTGTGCAATGGGAGAATTTGTGAATGTGAAACAACAAATACAATAAGACAAAAGCTGCAACACTTTGCAGTGATTATGTCAGCTTTTTGTAATACAAACTTTGAGCTTAGACTAAATTAATATATATTATAAAACATCAAATACTTTAAAATATGATAAAAACAAATTGCCTTATCCTATCTCTTATTCTCAAATACCAATTTTATACACATAAATGAAATTTGGCGACTTGTCTACTTTTTTAAAACAATTTCCCTTCGTACGAAATGTTCACTGTACCATATTCAAATCAGTCTGCCTTTTTATGGCTCACACGCACCGAGGCACACACACACACACTCACACACTCGTCTACACACACACACTCACACTCAGTCATGGCATTTGCATATCAAAATGTTTGAAACGAAATGTGGAAAAAATAAAAACGAAAATAATAAAAAGAGAGAAAATAAAATATTTACTATGCAGAAATGTAGAAAGCATTGACACGTTCTTTTGCTCAAAGGACAACTGAAAATTGATTATTCTATTTATTTATTATAAATACATTCTTCGAGTACTCTCATGTGTGCGTGAGTGTGCGTGAAAAATAACTATGCAATATCTTGTACTCTCGAGTAATATTGACTCGCTGATGGGACAAATAAATAATGTATTGCATGTCCTAAATCTTTGGCAAGGACCGTTGCTCATCCCTTTTGTATTGGCCACAATGTTTGTTGATTTATTACGTCTGCACTGTGAACGTAAATGCAGCCAAACTAAATAAATAAATTCCATTAACAGGCCAAGCGAAGGCAAGTCAAAATATTTGCAAATAATACGCATCGATTATTGTGGCCAGTGAATAGGCAAATGCTTTTAATTTCTAAATAATTGCGGGCACATAAATTTAAGAAGCGATAATGAATGGACCAATGAATAAACAAACATTTGTAAATATATTAAGTTGCAAAAATGCTATTCAAACAATTGTCCCGTTTCCACAGAATAAAATTCAAGTTTCAAATGAAAATAAATATTATTCAATAAATTATCGCCGCCTTCTCCAACGTAAAGTAGAAACAATGTTTTAGGATAAGCATGAATTTTATTTTTTTTGACATTTTGTTTTTTTAATACATTTCAAAATTACAAACTAAGTATGAGAATAATAATAAGGCAATAGAAAATCGATCGGCGCGATTCTCGGAGCATAGTGCCACAAGGAAGCCACAGATGTTGCCACGAAATGGATCGTAAAGCATGTAAGGGAAGCTCGGGTAATTGTGATTGCGATTGTGGTTGTGATGGGGATTGTGATCGGGAAGATTGGTTTCTTGGTTTTTTATCTGAATGGGATGCACTGGACCATTTCAACATGTGGCTGGGCCGATGTATGTAGTATGTAGATCAATTAGTTCTTGCCGCGACGACGCCTCTTGGCGGCCTTCATCTGTGGCATGGGAACTGCGTTCTCTCCGCCTTCTGGCTTCTCTCCGCCCTCTGCCTTCCCTCCGGCTTGTTGCTTCTCTCGTAGCTGCTTTTCAGCCATTTCGCGCAACTCGCGACAACGCTGCATCTTGTTCTCGTCGGCACACTTGGTGGTGATGGCGGTGCGAACCTCGCGCGCTGTCATGTCAAAGTTGGTGGTCATGAAGTAGACCAGGTCGGAAACCCTGACGGGATCCAGTTTGGCTTTAGGTGGACGAATGCAGTCCATGAAGGCGGGCGATGGCTTGCCCGACAGCGTGTGCAGCGAAAGAGGCTGACGGAAGAAGACTTCGGTCAGCAGCTTTCGGGTGATCGCTGGTCCCGTGGTGTTCCAGTTGACACTCATCAGGAAGTGACGTGACAGGCTTGTGCCCTGCGGTCCGATGATAATGTCCTCGGACTCCGGATCCTTTTCGAACTCAAACTCTGGCATGCCGTTGCGTCCGTTCGGCGTCGAGGTCGCCGGACGCTTTTGAGCCCGCTTGCGTTTAGCTGCCGCCTTCTGGGTGGTGGGCACATAGTCCTCGTCATTGTCCTGCGGCTCAGCGACTTCGCCATTGGCTGTCTCTGCTGATTCAGTGCTTGGCGTAGAGGAAACGCGACCCAAGGACTGATTGATGCGCCTTTCGGCTTCCTGCAAGTTGTCGATTTCGATGGTCAGCAATTCGAGGGCCTTGAGCTTGCAGCGCTCCCAATTCTGCAGCATTTCAAGGCGTGCCTCGTTCAGCGCTTGGATGTTGTTCTCCAAGAGTTGGCGGAGCTCGGAACTGGCCATCGCAGTGTCCCCATCAATAATCTCATCGGAATCGAGATCAAAGTCATCATCCACCGGCTCCTTCTTGCATTTGACCGTCTTCTCCATGAGCTTCTCCGCTGCCATGGTCAGAGTGGCCATTGTGCTCAGCTGCTTCTTGATGGGCTTGGGCGCAGCAGGTTCGCGGTCGGACTCCTCAATGTGACGCATTGCCAGCTCGGCAAAGCCAGCAGCTTGCATCTCCTGCTGGCGTGCTTTCTCCTCGCTGCTCATTTCCAGCTCATCCGCCTCAACTGTGTTCGACTCCTCCTGGATGGGAGGAGTTAAGGGCCCTCCAGCGTTGCAGCGGCTGGCCACGAGGCTCGAGACCATCCTCTGTTTCTCCGAGAACTTGATCAGCTTGTGATCGTAGGGTATGATGCTGAGTGCAAATTCTAAACGTTGGCGACGAGACTGCAAGACAAAAAGAAAATTAATTACAGCTGGCAGAGTTTGAGTGTTGCTAATGTTACTCACCATGTTTGCGGTCTGCTTCCAGTTCTCGACTGATGACTAACCCAGCAGAACGCTGCTCTTTTATACTGTTGCAAGTTGCAACCAGGTAGCTTCAACACGCTAATCCCTTTACGGCCCTTATTGTCTCTTGCAGCTGCTATGGTGGCTTACGGCCTGGGATTCTTGGCCGCGCTAAGACACTTGCAATGGCCGACAGACGGATCAGATGCACGGCTACCTGCAGGCGGACCAAACTGTGTGTGTGACGACAGCAGTCAGGACAGCCTAATCGCCACTTGCCACATACCTGTAGAGCCAACCAGCCGATTGAAGCGACCCGTTTGCGTTGTCTTCGACGAATCGGACCCGATTTCCGCGCTCGAGCGCAGCTTCGACTTCTCCTCGGCGAGCACATCGGCGGGCACTCAAACAATTTTCGTGGAACACAGATCCACGCAGACTGAAGGAAACGAATTCGCCAGCACAGAAAAACGAATGACCGACGAATCCACGCAGTACAATGAGGAAAGCAAACCAGCGAAAGTGAAAAAGAAGAAAGTTGCTTATCCTGCTCCACCGTATTACCAAAAAGAAATTACTGAACTAAGCCAAGATGCTCTCACGACCGCCAAGCAGCAAAATGTGCTACAGAAAATGCAGTTTTGGAGGCGAAGCTTAATTCAAACGCCGAAAGCTGAAAATCAAATGCCAGAATCTTCGCAGGCAGCAGCAAAGCTGGAGAAGAATGTGGATTCTATGGAGAAAATGGTGCCTGCAATTTATGACAAGCTGAATGAGTTGGTGCAAAAAGTTGACAAACATGATCGAGACGTGCAGCAATTGCAGCAAACCGTGGATTCGATCAAGCAACAAGACGACAACAACGACGGCCCCAGTTTTGCTGAAAGTTCAATCTTCGCACAGAAGAAAAGCCCCTTTCAACAGCCCATGTACAAAAAAAGGATGAGCGACGACAGCGAATGGACTTCATCCAATTCCAAAACAAGTGCAGCAAAAACTCCATTGAGCTCAATCAAGGAGGCAAAGAAACCATCCTCAAAAGTTGAGTTCGCAGCTGATTCCCAGCCGAGTTCTAGTTGCATCCTCAAAAAACAATTCTCCAGCGAGTGCCAATTTTGTGTGGAGCAATTGCAGCCAGTGCTCGACGATGTGATGGACAAAGTGCTGAAGCTGATTGGCATGCGAAAGTTTGAGGATGTCATGGTCACTGTGCTGCTTCGATCCGACAACGTCTACCACGTGAATGTCCAGGAGAAACAAATGAAGCTCAACCTTGGCTGCCTTCTGGCCACCCACGAGGCCATTGAAAGGGCTGCCAAGCAGGGCTTCTTCAGTCAGTTTCTCACCTACACTGTGACTGATGTCCGCAACACGATCACGCCCCCCACTCGCCCCTTTGGCATCCCCTTCGAGTTCGTTTCGCCAGAGACGTCGTCAAAGAGCAAGGCATGTGACGAGGAGCATTCCCAGTCCAGTAACAATGCAATCTGCGAATTCATCACCAAAGTTCTGCGCATGCCAATCGAAAAAGGAATCTAAACAGTTGAAACTCTTACCCAGGCCTTGAATAGTATCAATCTGGAATATGCTGGCTTCAAAATGATGCACAATCAGCGAACTCAAACTTAAATTTATCACAAGTCCACAATTTTTACGTATCGATAATTTTTTTCTTATGGGGATGTGCGAAAGTCGTGTTTAACGCTTTCATCGCAACCAAAGTCTCAACTTATCATAAGTATCGAATAAAAATTGCACCCCTGTTTTTATTATCGTAGGCGCTTTTCTAAACGTGGACAATTCAAAAGAAAATTTAAATGTGATGTCATGCTTTTACTATTTGTAAAAATTCTTGGAAATAAATTTATGATTGATAAAAAATAAGCGTGAATATTGTTGTCAATTATTCAATTTTAATTTGCATAAAATGCAGTCTTTAAATAAGAATTATATTATATTATATTATCTTATGGGATTTTACATGGAGCGAATGTTGCATTCAAAATAAACGGAGGTTTTGGACATGTGGAAATATGCTATTAAATACATTCATGCAAATTCTAATTTTGCAATGCAACTTTAAGAAATGAATTATACCATTTCTTAAAAATGTTAATTGTCAACTGAAGTATTATTGTTTTACATAAGTTTTCCGGTTATTTAAAAATCGAGCGCTGTCGCTTTTACGCCCTAGGGTAAAGAAAAATCTCATTTCTAATTGCTACATATACATTATTGAATTGTATCACAATATTTATAAGAATGATTCTCTATAGTATTTCAAATAATAAACATGGGAATTGAATACATAGAATTAATGCTTTGCAATTAACATTAATATAAACAATGCAATTACTATTCGAAAGCGATAAGAACCGTCTCATCAAACATACAAGTCCGTTTCAATGCAATTACTATACGAATGCGATAAGAACCATCTCATGAAAGCTTCCGTAATATACGAGTAAGTTTTCTTTACATCATTTAGCAATAGCTAATATCGCTATAAGCAAATATTAAAAATGTGCAAATTAAAGGGAATTCTGCCAGTTGCTGTCGCGTTAAGATGGTGTCATAAATATTTGCAGCTGTCGCAACAGGTATGTTAGCAAATTGGGTTTGCCAGATCCTGTGTGACAGATGGCTGCATAATATTTTATGGCCAATTCGCGCAGCTGCCTCTTGATCCGCGGTACAATTATACCTGCGACAATTGGGCATGTAAATCTGGAAAAACCCAGACCGAAGTGCGCAAAGAGTTTTCGCGATAGGGCGGCCTACCTACTGACCACCCTCGGGTGGGAAAAGGGATCGCTCCGAGCAGCATAAAAGCGCCTGTTGACGAGCAGAGAGCATCAGTGTTCCACGAGCAGTGCAACAGCAACAATCAACAATTGAATCTTCAGGAAAAGTGCAAGTGAAAAAGAAAGAAATCATGAACAAGATTAGTGCTAACAAAGGCAAGAAGCAGCACTTGGGGGCTCGCATCACGACTACGGGCATATCTCCAACGCGCCTCTCCTGGTTCCTGGCCGAGATCGACGAGGGCATCGCCGAGAACGGCAAGGCGAACGGCAAGAAGCGTCTCTTCGTGCTCCACAGCATGGAGCTGCTGGAGGCCGACGTCTCCGACAAGTACATGACCCGCTTCGTTGAGTTCCGGCTGAACGGCAAGAAGCTGGAGGCGAAGCTGATCCTGGCATCCGACGACCGATCAGTAGTCGATGCAGCACTCGAGTCGATGAGCAGGGAGCCACGAGACGAGGAGGACGACGCCCAACAGATGCTGGTGCAATTCGAGGAGGAGAGCGAAGCCGGCAAGCGACTCGTCCAGAAGATGATCTCGCCGCAACGCGTCGTCTGGCTGAGCACCAAGCCCGAGCTAGGCGGCACTCCGCTGGTCAAGCTGGGCGATGATCGCATCGCCCACGTGCTGAACGCCTACGAGGAGCGCGATTACATGGAGAAGATGCTGCTGCACCTGAAGGCGCGCTGCTTCGACCACGCCTTCGAGGAGCCGCCAGAGGACAAACCGCAGCTGCCCATGGACGAGAACACCTGGATGCTGGTGCAGTACAGCCCCGAGCCCGAGATGGTCATCTATCAGGTCGTCTCCCACAACCAGACTGTGTGGCGCCAGGAGAACCTCTACAAGGACGTCATTGCCTACTTGCGACTGCCCGGCAGCGAGGTGGTCCTCCAGGCCGTCGTCATTGGCTACAGCCAGGACGAGCAGGCCATGCACACCAAGTACGACCAGCTGCGCAGCTTCGCCCTGGAGCTCGACTTCCCCAAGCCCGACGATCTCGACACCCAGCTGCATCAGCGCAACGGCACCGCGGCCCTCTTCGCCCGCACCAGCACCACGCTCTTCCATCGGGCCGAGCAGCGCGACGCGACTGGCACCCAGAAGCAGATGCGGCGCCACCTCGAGGAGATGAGCGAGAACGCCGACAGCGAGGCTCAGCTGATCATCGATGCCTTCGACATGGTGGACGACATCAGCCGCAACCTCCAGGAGCGCCTCAACAACTTGCCCTCCACTTCCGCTGCCTCTCGCTAATATCTTGACTCGTCTACATATTTTGATTTTCTACTCTTAAGTTTACATTGAACTTAGTTCTAGATCGTGCGATTATTCCGCATCTTAGCTTTTAAAATAATTTAAGATTTGCATGCTTTAATTCTAATTGCATTACTACACAACTATACAATATAAATACAAATTATGCATTTCATTTATCACTGCAACTCTTCGACTTTGAAATTATTCATATTCTTGGAATCATTCTATTTCTGATATCTTCAAAAGAAAAAATACATTTATCATGGAGTTCATGAATGTAAATACAAAAAACTATTATTTAATTACAATTTTATAAATATAAAACAATATTGAATGAATGCATTCATAGTTTGTTTTTATACTTTGGTTGAAAATGTAAAATATAATTTACATTTTCATTTAGTGTTTAATGAGATGTATTAATGTAAATATTAAATTGAGTATTGGCTTTCATACTGTTCAAGCCACTCATCTCAGAATGAGATTTCCACCTGTAGTCATAAAGTGTTGTTTTGGTGGAAATTGCAGTCATTTAATTAATTGATTAAATTATTAATTTAAATGAATACTATTTAGTTGCAGAGAATATTGAATGTAAATATTGTATAAAGTATATTTAGTAAGTATTAAAAAAACTAGCTGGTAATGTAAATGTGAAACAAAAATTCGCTTTTAGAGAAATCTTGCATGTGATTCAAGAAGTTGAAAAGCTAGAAGCGATTGCCCATTGGGAGTGTGCTAAATGGGATTGTGGTGGCTGACCTCTGTTGCACCTGCATCTGATACTCGCACTGTTGTTGTTGCGGCATGCGTGGCACCATTGGCTGCTTCTTTGGCGCAGTGTGGAAATTTGCTCGCCGTTGATTGTGGCTCTCGTGCTGCTGCCAGCGGAAGGCGTTCTTGGTGACCGTTGATACCTGCGACCAGCTGACCAAACCCACGCAGTTGCTCATGTATCTCATCTCCTCTGAGTCGCCAGTGTCGGCGGCAAAGTGACGTTCTTTATTCAGTGGCTCCTGCTGCTCAACTGCCACTGGCCACTGCTGGAATTCGTCCAGGGGCGAAGGACGCACGGAGGCCAGTGGGACTTGCACCACTTGACACCAGTAAACGACGAAGACGATGCAGCTGCATGTGGCCGAGTTAATGCTCTGCACGTAACCATCGAAATCGCCCAAAGTCGTCGACACCACACACTTGTCGCCCACCTGCAAATTGTAGGCATAGCCATGGCGAGGCAGTCGAGTCTTTTTGTGTCTCTCCAGCCTCTCGCGGTACAGATCGAGTTCCACATTGCGATAGAACTGCGCGTGCAGCGCCTTGGCCACCTTGTAGGAGAAGGGCACGAAGCGATCGTCGAGCAGTTGACGCATGCAGGAGACGTTGGAGTCGCCATTGTGGAAGCTGCACTGCTGCTCCTCGATCAGCATGCAGCTGGTGTGCCTTGGCTGATCCAGCTGGAAACTGTTGCCGTTGCTCAGGTGGAGACGATCGCCGATTCGCTGCAGAGGCGACTTTCTGAAGAACTCTGGGAAGAGCATTCGCTCCACAGCGAGCTCCACATCGGGCAGCTTCAAGAGCTGCTTGAGAACCAGCTTGTAGCAAATCGCCTGGACTGCAGCTGCAGTCTCGTAGTGCTCGGCTGTGAGCAGGAGATCAAAGTGATGGCTCGACGAATAGTAGACGGTGAAGTGCTGGGCAAACGCTTTGCTGAAGGTGACGAACGTGGCTGGCTTGTTGTACTGATAGAACTGCAAGTTGCGGCCATACAACAGGCACATGGCACGCAGCTCGACGGTGGTGCCCTGTGTCCTCGGTCTGGTCATGCGCAGCGTGTGCTCGTCAAAGTCGCCTGCGATCTGCTTCTCGAAGAGGCGACGCTTCAGCGTCATGAAGCGCACACACTCCCTGCGCACCTCAAAGTGCAGCTTCTGCGAGTCGAACATTTGCTCGGCCACAACCCTGAAGAGGCAGGTGCCATCGTGCGGCATCTGCTTGCGGTTCAGTGACTGCGCCTTGAGGAAGACGTCGCACAGTGGGTCCAATAGCTCTGCTAGCAGAATTAAATTAATAACTTTAGTAAATTAATAGATATTTTAATGAAACTTTGTACTTACAGTTGTTAATTGATTTTACGTATACTCTCCAAATTTAAATGCCTTACGTTAAGTATTTCCTATAGCTCCCATACAAATGTTACAAAAGCCATATTTAACAATAGAAATGTTCATTTTTTTTTTTTTGAATTTTTAAGTGTTTTGTTTTTTAATTTACATTTTAATTAATAACTTTATTTTCTATATATTATTCGCTACTATTATTCGGAATCTGAAGATTCAGAATCATTATTAAAATGTGGGTAATTTATTAGAAGACCAGCAACAACTTTATCGAATTCAATAGATTTAACCGAATTTGTTGACATTTTAGACAATGACGTTATGAGTGGATCAGAAGACACGAGTAATGCGTGCATAACATCTTCCATTGTATTCGATCTATTGTTCTTTCGTGAATGGTTCTCCCGTATATTCCGGCAATCCTTATTCCTGGCTTCCAGGGCTTCTTCAGACATCATGCCAATAGGAAGACCCACATGCTTTATGATGTCTGCACCATGAATTAATATCTTATGGACAGATGATGGCATATAAAACCATGGATACAAGCCGACAAACATTTCAGCAGATTTCATGGCATATGAACTAAATGCATCGATATTGATTTCATAGCCACAAGATAATGCACGTAAAATGACACTAAAATTATAAATGAGTACCTCGCTAACTCCTGTGATGCGTGATACCAAATTAGGTTGGCTGAAAAACCGTCTAGCTGTATTACCATTGTTAGTATTGCCACTACCAGCCATTGGTATGTCCACTAAGATGCCCATTTCTTTCCTTAGTTCTGACTGAATTTTTAATTTTCTGGCTTCCACCTCTGGCTTATCTGTGCCTCGAACTTGCCATTTTTTAATGGAAAGTCTGTAGGACAAATGTAAGACACATTCAAAAAATCTAATCCAAGCATGAAGACTAGATAAGCCATATTTCAATAGATCTGAGTCAACCGGGTAACGCTTCACCACATCCAAATTGTTCATGTCTTTAGGAACTGCTCTACAAATTCCACATGTCTGTGTGGATGCATCTGCTAGAACACCAAATGTTTTACCATCCACCATCGTCAGATGAAATTCATGAAGAATAGTATAAGAGCTGGTCACTGTTGGCTTGATGGACGTTATTTGGCTTTTAACATTGTCAGTCTCCAAAGCTATTAATGCACTTGTCTCTTTCTGACAAATAAGTTTTATGGGACGACAATAGCGGGTTGATGAAGGTCGCGGGTTCTTCCACAATATTGTCGAACCAAGCTGAACTTGTAATGGTACAAGGCAAACAGTAAATAAATGCTGATCGACCATACTTGTTTCACCATCTTGAAACTTTTGGCGATAGGTCGCGTGGCCACTGCTTCCATCGCAGCCCCATTTGTATACTGCAGTCAAACTTCTGTTATTATTTTCCACTGAAACATGATTTTCTACAACGTGCGAGTGCGCATTTATGATGCGGCTTACCGTATGGTCTACTAAATTCTGTAGAGTTACTTCAGCAGAATAATCGGTTACTTTTAGTTCGTCTGGGTAGCACATAATCTTTGCTTTTTGCAGCCTATGGTAGTTGGGGTATATATCTGCATTCCTCTCCTTGGCACTTAATCGCGTTAGCTGGTATGTATGTTTTGTGTGCCCAACATCTACATACAGTGCAAGCGCTTCTTCAGGTGAGAAGGGAACAGGTAATTTCACTGGTGTGTCCAATGACTTCTTTATTTGTTGTCCAGCAGTCTCATCTGTATTTAATGTGGCAACAATTTTTGAAGCCGATCGCATTCCAGATTTATACAAACTGGAGCTTGTAGCCACCATCAATTGTTCACACGTTGCTTGTTTCATAAGACTAGACACTTGTTTGATCTGCGCCTTAGGGCACAAATCACCAAAATCCTTTTTAGGCCTGCCAATATCAGATGTTGACGTGAAATGATATAAAATTAGCGGCATATCAAGCCATTTCTGATTTTTTTTCTCAAAAAACTTAGTATTGTAATGGCAATCCTTCCATTTCGCTGCAAGCCTGCTTACAAAATTAGCCAATTTTTTATTAATTTCTTTCATTTCGCTGTCAGTTAAGTATATGCTCTTCAAAATTGTGCCAATTACATATTCATTTAGCACCAACAATTTCCGTGATGCGACACTTTCGCCAAGCCACATGCTAAACAGAACGCGCTTTGGGACTGACATTTCACCTAAAAAGTGCAATAGCCTTAAGAGTTGGACGTAGTTGGTTATCATTTTGGACATTTTCACACCACAAGGACTCACACTTTACATAAATACTAAAATTAGCTTGAATACGATTGAATAACGTTAATTACAGTCCAATAAAGACAGTAAAACGCTCAAAAACAATTCTTGCTAAGACAAGTTACAAATAACACATTTTTAAACAAAACAGGAAAAGACGGGCCACGAACATACAATTTCTATTTAGTACATACCTTATTTTATGGAAAACAAAAGTTTTTTATATTAATATACTTAAATATATCACTTGTTTTGATTATTTAACAAGAAACACAAACGACCGCAAATCTGTTTGTAGACACGTGCCGCAAATACGTTATGTTTGAAAGCTCTCAGCCGATCAGAGATGCACTGAAAAGCTCAATCTACAGCTTTTTTGAGCTTTGCAGAGTGTTACCAATTAAATAAAATCAAAACATAACGCAATATTTGTATAAAAAAAATATACTTTTATTCTGCTAGATTTTAGATTGGATCCACTGTGCGTCGTCGCGAACGTAGCTGCCCGTCTTGGGATGTGAATGACGCATGCGCGAAGCCATTTAAATTACAGGTCACGTTTTACGAGACAGCGAGAGAATAACAAGAACTAGGGATGCACAATTGGAGATGAACACAACCTTGCGATAGCTTACAAGCACGAGAGATCTACGCAGATCTAGAGATGCGAACTGTAGTGCGATAGTTAAGCGATAGTTGAGAACACGCAAAGCCCTCTGATCAGTGTTGCCACCTTTCTCGCATACAGACATTAAACCTATCGATTCTTATCGCAAAATTATAAACAGAAAATTTCACAAATGCTGGGGAAGAAGCTGTAGTGTTTTTTCTTATTCTTAAATTATTAAATTAAACAAAATGAAATATTTGAAATCTCAGAAATAAATGTTGTCAATTGAAAATGTGAAAATCTAAGGAAATAATATAGTACCAATTAGACCTTTTCTACTTAAACACAAATATATTGGTGTACTAAAGAAATACTCTTAGGGAATCCATTGCAGAATTTTGCACAAGTAATTTGCAATAATAAAATACATTTGAATATAACTGAAGACAAAGTGGAAAGATAATATAAGCAGAAGCTGATTGCAATTCCAAACGATGGCGAATGTAAGATTTTAAATTCGCCAAGCATTATTTCCGACTATAAATAAATGCAAGTTAACAACAATTTCTCTCATTGCAGACAAGAAGCTAAGGGAAAATGTATTCCGCTGCTTTTACTGCATTTCCGCTTCAATTGCCAGCGCGCAGCTCGTCGACCATCGTCATTAAAATATCGTAATATCCAGCGCAAATAGCAATGGTGCAACACAACAACAACAACGGCAACTGTGGCAACAGCCAGCGTGATGGCATTCCGACGACGCCAACGTCGTAAGTTCAAATTAATTGCATGCAATTCGGTGGCTTTAAGCTTCACACAGCTTCAAGTCCCTTCACTTTGCATTTTAAGAGGCAGCTTTGGCCTTAGGCACGGGATTTGCCCAAGAGGAGAGGGAGAAAAGCAGCGGCTGAGGAAACTGACTCCGCCGCAGTTCGAGTCCTTTGCCATTTGGCATAAACTCTAGATAAAAATGTAATTTCAACGCGCTGAGCACATAAGTAATTGTAAATATGCAGTCATCGTCAGACATACACAACAAGTTCATCTCCCCCGCTCGAAACTTGGAACTGGAAGCAGCTGTCCTTTCTCTCTCCCTTGCTCTAATGAGCATTAAAGCCCCTGTCTCTGTTCTATTTCTATTTCAGTCTCCGACTTGCCATTGGAGCCCAGGGTGCTGTTAAATGGAGTACGAATGCTCTGCTCCGCTGGCTGTTGCATTTGCATAAATTGAAATTGTAAAATGACCAAAATTGTCGCAGCAGGCATTTAAAACAAAAAAAAAAAGACAAAATGTTCACTAATCGACTAGCAGATATCCTTTAGTTCAAATGCTGGAATGCTAGAGATGCAATATTTGAAATATTTGTCAAAAAACGTCATATTGTAGGTATATAATATAATTCTGAAGTTAACGTTAGTATATTAAGGTCAACAATTATTATTTGATCAATAATTTGTAATAAAATGTGAAAATCGGATATAAATAACTTTGTTAAATGACTTTCTTTTTATTTTTAGTCAAGGGTTGTTAAAAGTCAGCAAGTAAAAATGCTTCCGTTTCTATGAGTGTATTTTTGTAGTAAACATATTAAATATTGAAATGCAGTAATTAGTTTTAGATTAACCTATTAATAATAGCCACTTGTAGCCACTTCGTGTATAGCCGCATTTACTTGGGGTACTGGGTATAATCAGTGACAGATAGCATTCGCATATTCTGGCTTTCAATTTAATTGGTTTGCATTTTAAATTAAATGAAATGTGTTTGAAGCAAAGCATTAATTTGGGCTTTTTGTATTCGGTGTGCACTTTATTCATCTGCAACACCCCCCAAAAAACACACACACGCGCCCCTCACACACACACTGGGGGACAGCGGCAGACAGGCAATCATTTGGCAATCAATTTACGAGTAGTGTACAACAAATTCCCAACGCTTGCTTTTGATTTTTTGATTAGTTTTTTATTGATTTATGTGAGGTTCTGTCGAATGTTTGAATTCAATTCCAAATCGAACTAAATTCCGCACGCAGACACGTGAAGCCAAAGTGAGAGAGAACGTGAGAGAATGGGCGTGGAGAAAGTGAGAGATTCGCCGTGCATTAATGTGTTAAACTTTGTTATTGTTTTGGTTAACTCTCATCTTTGGTTCGGCCTGCTGATATCTCATACCATGGGCCATTTAATGCGGCATATACGCAATATCTGACAGCGTTCTCGCACACACACAGACACACACACGGGTTGTGGGCCAGAAACGGAAGCACTAAACCAAACATCAAAATAAACAGCACACTTAATCGTGTATAAATGTTTATATTTACCCGGTAGGCTCTTACTCGTTCCATCTCTTGGCCTGTCGGCCACTCAGTTTGCTGGCGAACGCCATCAACATCTACATCGGCATAGTTTTATGTCTCAATCGAAACGTTTGCGAGAGCCAAATAAAAATAATCAGCAAGTCAATACAACTCAACCCAAGACAACCCCAAAGCAGCCAACGAAATCGCTGTCAGTCTGCGGAAGAAATGCCTAAATCTCATGTGAGTATTCACACACACTCACACACACACTCGTAGACAGAGAGACACACACACATTTGATGAAGTTGTTGTTGCGTTTTTATGGCATCGATATGATATGGTGATTAAGTGGTTAGTTCCATAAAAGCCAACGGGGCGTATGCTTGTTTAAGTAGTATCAATGAAATTGTTAGTGTGCCAAGCGATTCCATTGAAGAAGGTGTGTAGAATCTGCTTGAAGAGATCGTCGAGACTGGCGGACGGACGGACGGACGGACATCTGTTTATGTTGATGAGCAAACTGTGCGGATAAAGTGCTTAAAGTGTGGCCGACAAACTTCTCTCGCATTTCGGTCTGTTGATGAGGCTGTCGGCGGATGTGACATTGAAATATCAATGAAATTTCGAATGTGGCATGCTATTGCCATTGAGAATCTGAGCAAAATAAGACAGTTATGGATAATGCTAATAGATGCCTAGGAATCGAATCTCTGTATTGAATGCCAATGAAGGGGCCATCAAATTATATTGGGGAATTGCAAATATTGCTGGATTTAAGAAAATCATCTGTTGAAGATGGAAATGTCTTAAAGGTGAAAAATGCTTGGCAAGCAGTTTGTGAATAGAATTTCCTTGCATATTAATGAACAACAATTTTGGAACGGGGAAAAGATGCTACGCAATAAATGTAATTGTGGCATGCGATTTCAATGCCGACACTCAATAATGTGCACAGTTAATGGAGCGATATTTCCTCTGCTTAGTTGTAAAAGTCTATAAACATACGAGGGAGGTTCCAATTGTTTTTAGACTGACAAATCAACACACACATTTAAATGTGTTTCTGCTGAAACATCAATATTAAAATTATCTATGTCCAAATCAGTGATTTTGTAAAAATGGAAAAGTGGAATATTGTGCGGTCTACAAAAATTAATTCAAGACCATCGCTTATTCTTGAAATATCACCATCGATGCACATAGGTCCCGCGTTTGCCGTATAAATCCTCATCTTAAAAATATTTCAGACATTCCTCGTATGTATTGAAAATTTCAAATTTTAATTTTAATTGAATTATTTTTTTTTCCTATTTTAAACTATACAAATATTTTTAATCATAATGTTACTCTTTTAGTCATAATTATATTAATTTCTTCAATGTCGACTGTCCATAGTCGACTTTAAATAAATAAATAAATAAATAAATAAATATCGAACATAAATACTCGTTAATGAGTATAGAATGATTCACGCTGCATCCAAAAAACGTTCAAAGTCGTATTTTATTGTTATATATTTTCATTTTCTAACCGTTCGTTGTACAATTATTGCGTATACGCAGTGGTCTCATTGAAAGTTGCTCCAACTGAAACTTTAACTCATTAAAACTTTGTTTTCTCAGTCGTGTGAGGTGCCTGTGTGCAATTGTAATTGTTGCATTTCTACGTCGTGCTGCAGGTAATTATCTTCAATGTGAGCAACTTTTTTGTGGGGTGACATTTTAATATATGTATTAAAGCAAACAGTTGCATTAAACGCAAAACAGAGAAGGCAAATTTGCCTCAATGAACCTCAATCCACATTCCAGAGCAGCCAGAGGACTGCCTGCAGTGCTCAGCTGGCGACAGACACTGAGGCGACAGACGGTGGGGGGTGTGAGAGGGGTGTCGAGATGGCCGGGGGTGCAATGCTTGTGTCGCTCTGGCTGCGGTCTAATTTGGAACTTGTTTGTCTAAGCTACAAGCACAATAAATCCAGCTTTGGCTCACGAGTTTTGTTGGCATGCTGCAAAGAGGGAGGCGGTGACAGAGGAGGGAATCCAAATTTTGGCCAGCTGATAAGGCCAAACAAAGTCCGGGCGGTTTTAGTTGCTGCAACAACAAGTGCAACCTTTGGCAGGACCACGAGTTGGCCGCACAGTTGCAGTTGCAATCTAGCAGACCGAGTGAGAAAAAGGGCGAGCCAAGGAAGCCCACGGGAACACTCAGAGTGCTTACTAACTTATGGTTTGTTTGCTGGTTATCTCTCTCATCATCATCATCATCATCATCGTCATGAGCAGCAACAACAACAACGTCATCCTCATCGTCATCGTCAGCTCGTGCAAACACTTGACTTTCCCTCCACTCGCCCCTCACTCGCATTGCCATTCTCGTTCTGGTTCTCGTATTTGCCTTGCCATTTGCTGGAGCAAATTTTCTTGATTGCCCTGGCATTGGCATTGGCATTTTCGCCTGTTTTCTTGTTTTCCTTTCTTTTTTCTTTTTGTGACTCTGCTTATGCGTTGTCATCTTTCTCTGTTTTCCCTACTTTTATTTTTGCTTCCTTTCTTTTTTTTTTTTTTGGGGCACTTTTCTCAACGGCCCCGCCCCCTTGACAGTGATTTTGACATTTCACGCGCATTTATGTCGTTCCATCTTTATTTTTATTTTTATTATTTTTGTTTTCGCAAAAGCAAAAACAAAAAAGGTCAACATTCGTTTTGCATACACAATAAACATACTCGCATCCTTAAGCCCTCGTCCGCCGCTGTGGCAAGGACTACTTTCAACTATGAGAACACGCGCTGTCCAGTTGCTCCCTTGTGGCGCATTTCTGTTCAAGTAAATTGATTCACAGTCGGCCCAAAGCACACAATTTCACTCGAAATAATTATGAATGAACTGCCAGCTCAGCTGTTGCTGTTGCCGTTGTCGATGCTTCTGCTGTTAACTCACTGTTAAATGCTGCTTTAACAGCACTCGAAATGCGGCACAGCTTCTGCTGCTGCCTGTGGCACAGCTGTGTGTCTGCCACATAGCCGTCGTCGTCGTCGTCAGTCGTCAGTCGCCAGTCGAAGCACAGACGTTGAGGCGAGAGCACACGCGACGCGCACGTTCAGCGGGAAAAGTCGAGCGAATGAAAGTCGAGCGAGAAATATAAACACGAACACGAAGCAAGCAGCCAGCAGAAACCCACGTTGCGTATACGCGCCGTGCTCGTGGCCAGCAGACATCAGTGCATTTGAGTAAATAAAATGGTCAGTTCTCACCTAAGCGTAGCACATTGACTTTGTTATGACAGCTGCAATAACAAATGAACAAATTGTTTGTTTGATCAACGAACAAACCTATTTAATTACCACGAAATAAACTCAATCAAAGGCCTGGCCAAATGAATACAATTTATCAACAAACACACGAGTACAATAATATAATTTGCATTAATTGAATTCATAAATGTCCAACACTAAGACAAAACTGCACGTTTAATGCAATCGAATTGACGAAAATTGCAAATCGAATTCGTATAAAATTCACTCGGAATTCCATAATATATTTATATAAATTTGATAAGAGACGAGACGAGAGACTTTGGCAATGTCACATTTGAGGGGAATTGCATTGGATCAACGCCTTTTTAAATTCCACTTTCCCATCTTTGCCCTGGATAGCAGCATCCTGAGGCCCCTGAGGCACGTGAAATCCATATTGATGGTGCGCTGGCATCCTCAGCATCTCTTCCTGTTCTCCTTTGTTGCCTGCCTGCCTGCCTTGGCTGCCTTGGCAGTGGCACTCGGTTCTTTGTTTGATTTGCATATTGCTACCTGTCTGAGTTGCGACACTCGCTCACTCACAAGTAAACAGGGCACAGGGAAACAAAAGGAAGTCTACAACGGGGAGCAATACACAAAACAAAAAAGGCAGACAACAAAACGTGATAAAATAAGCGGAAAAATAGCTGACAAGCAACGCACAACCTGCCCCACACGCTAAACACAGAAAATAAAAAAATGCGAAATAAAAACATTTGCTGTACAGAACAAAGAAAATTATCTGACCAGCGGCCTGAGGCGTGCCTTCGGCCTCCTCCAACTGCGCCTACCACACTCGGATACTCGGATGCCTTTGTTTGAGCCTCGGCCGCTGTCGCCTCGGCTGCGCTTTCCCCCCTGAGGTGCCAGTGACAAGTGACAGTTTTGTTTGTTTGCCACCCGCCCAAAGGGGCTCGAAGGGGCTGCGCTGAGCGCGAGCTATTCTCGGAGGAGTGCTGGTCACCTAATTTGGCCAATGCTTTTATTGTTTGCCCATGCCACGAGGCTCGGGCTCGGGCTCAATGCTATTATGCCACACCGTGTAGCGTAACGTATTCTGTTTAGTCTGTGTACACGCACTTTTAACGTGTGTTTATTCGAGGATAACGTAAACTAATTGAGGCATTTCACTTCGTTCTCGCCGGGCCAACGCGGCGTATGCGTTATGCGCTATTTGCCACAACTATTCGCCAACTCTGCCTCCGGCCTGTCACGTTTCCACACTCAGCAATCAGCGAATGCCTTGAAATCACACTCACACTCACACACCCACTCACTTGAACGCACTCACTTGCAATTGCAGTGCCGCAAAGGCTGGAAAATTCTAGTGAAATTCGTTTGTTGCACAACGAATACTCTTGTTCAAATAGTTTAATTAATTAAGAGTCAAATCTTCATTAATTGATGATCATATTTTTGGTAATTGATTAAATGCAATTTGCATATTAAATAATGCTAAAAAGAGTTGCATGAAATTCACAGAATTAACTTTGCTTTGTTGGTCTAATTTCTCTTAAATTGTAACCACACTTTTGCTGTTTGATAAAATGTGATTTATAGATTAAATTATTAATTATTTTCATAAAATTTAATTTGATAATAATTATTGATAATTATTTCTTTGAATATTTACAATATGCATGAAATTCGTAGAATCAATTAAATGGTCAATTTATACTAAATTAAATTATTTATTCTTCTGGTAGTTAACAGGCATACCATATTGTTGCTGGCATTGCTTTATTGTTGATATTTCATCTTGATTAAATGCAATTTATTGCCAAAATATATTTTGGTAAATAATAAAAACATCTGCATGAAATGCATAGAACTACATTTGTTTCTATGCCTTTAAAAAATGAATTTCAACTTTGCTGGCCAAGCTGAGCAACTCTTTGGCAGCGTGTCAAAAGAAATCATCTTCCACCTTCCCTTTGCTGACTGTCATTTGTCACTTGTCGCCAGCGTCTCGGTCTTCCCTTCCCTTTCACACTCAATGTCTCTCTCTCTCTGTCAGTTTTTGTGGCCACCATCGTTGTCGTTCTCAATGGCAGCCATCAAGCCTGTTAGCTACTTGGAGGCAGTCGTCGTCCGCCCATCGTCAGAGGTGAGTCTAGAGTGACTCAAACAAGCGAATGAGTTGCCTTGTGGCTGCAGCTTGTTTACCTGTCCGTGTGTTTTAATGAAATGCAAATGCAAACAAGCCGCCTTCGCGAAAGTTGCGCCCTTGCACTCACTGACACTCAACCACCCACACTCACATACTCATATGGGAGTGAATCGCACTCATATGGAAATTATTTTTGCTTCACGTTTTACCAGTTGTCGTGGCACTTGAGCAGTAATAATATTATTTTGTGGCTGTCTATGTGATTTGCCAGGACTGCCAGCTGTCACAATTGCAATTGTGAAACGTAATTAAATTGAATAATTTTACAAGCTTGCTCTTGTGGCTTGTGGTTCCTATTAAATATGTATCCATCATCATTTGATTTCGTTTACGAGCATTTCCCTCTCAAAAACACGCATAAATAAATTGGCAAAATTGTACTTTATGACAGGTGCCCTGCGAGGCTTGCCTCGAGGCCATAAAAACAGATTTGTGCATAATTTCAAAACCGTTTTGCCACTCGCCAGCTTTAAGTTATGCTACTGCATTTAAATAAATCCAAAGCAGGGCTTCCGATTGCATTAAAAGGCGCAAAATTGCGGGGAAAACTGCAAAGCTTGTCAGGTTAATGGCTCATTTTATGCCGCAGCTTAACTTTCCTGCCCCCATGTGAAAAGTGTCATAAAAGCAGTTTATGGACTTGGACTTCGACTGTGGCAGTGAGTGTAAAATTTAACACTTTTTATATTGGACAACCTTGTAAACCCTTTGGGGGCAACAAAAGTAACTTTACTGCGAGCCTTGAGCTGCGATGTGATTACAACTGCTGCATTCGAGTAAGTTGCAATTCCATCCATAATACATTTCATCATTCATTCCCTTGCAAAGCTGGTATCTCTGCTAATTAGATGCACTTCAGCTGTAAGTCAAGTAAGTTTCATTACTTTGCGACAACTTTAGCCCAGTTTGGCTTTGCCACAAATTGCTGCCACACATTCGTCTATTCATCAGCGGGTAACAAGTCAAGGACAGAGAGCGAGAGAGAGAGGGAAAAAGAGTGCAAACCCTTTGGCAAGATATCGCAACAACTTTCGCTTGACATGCCTCAGTTCTAAGCTCCGATGAATAGCTTGAAAATTTGTTTGTGAATGACCAAAATAAAGTGAAAGTTTCTTTCTCCTTCTTCCCACACACACACACACAACACATATATTGGGATGCCAGCCACAGTTTCCATAGCTTTTGGGTCAGAGAACACTTGAATTTAATTAAAGATGAGTTTACGTCATAAACTCTTAAGCTAGCAAAGCTGCTTTTAATTACTGTTTGGCCAACTGCCTGGCTGGCTAATGGCTTCAATTTCAAATTTGTGCGGCTTAAATCAAACTTAATTTTCAACTTTGCCAAATAAACTGAGAGGGCAACCAAAAAAAAGTAAAAAAAACTTTAGCCCCAACACTCAGAATCCCAAAGACATAGTGAAAGCTAAAGCTAAAGCGAAAGCCGAAGCAGAAGCTACTTATAAATATTATGAGTGTATTCATTCATTGATTTATGCTGATTTCTTTGATTACAATTTTTCTCTTCATACCGTCGTTGTTGTTCTTGTTGTTATTGGTTTCCTTTTCACTTTGTTGGCTTATTGTGACGCTCGCCGCATTTTCATTAATTTATTGCAGCCAAGGGCAACTGATTTCACTTTAATTCAATTTATTTCCCGATACAAACAGCGACAACAACCACACAGCAAATACTAGTAATAATCATTGCAGCCAGTGCGGCTGATGGACTGCCAAATACCCTGTAGGCAGTAAGAATTAAAGTACTGATTTTTTAATAATAAACATATCACATAAAAGTGTAATTTGATTAATTGGTTGGCAATCAATAATGAATGAAAAGAAGTTGAAAATGCCCAACGCAGTGTCTGCATTACAGGGTATGGCTGAAACAAAAACATTCCGTATTTATTGCATGTTCACAATGCCGTTGCGATGCGATTCGGTCGGAGGAGTGTGTGTTGAGGGCTGTTTTGGGTGGCAAAGTCACTTAACTGCTTATCTGGCGAGTTCCATCGGGGAAAACTAAGTCAAATCAAAGCCAAGTGTGCCTTCCTTTAGGCTCTCCCTCTCTCCCTCCCTCTTTCTCTTTGTGTGTGTGTGTATGTGTGTGTGTGATTGTCGCCGTGTCGAGACACGCATTTGAAATGTATGCACGACAAATTCATTATAATTTCGCCGCCCCGTCGCCCACTCCGCTCTGCTCTGCGGCTTTGATCCGTGCGTGCCAAGACAAACGCCCCACGAATTTCCTCTTCAATTTTTGTGTTGTTGTTGATGTTTTTGTTGGCACGCGCATACACACACACACCCACACACACACCCACACACACACAGTGGCACACACACTAGCAAAAGAAATCAGTTTAAATGCGCCCCAATGTGTCGTTTTTGGATTATGATTCCGAACGTTTCTCATGGCTGTCGCACCACAGAAACCCACAGAGAGAGAGAGAAAGAGAGGGAGAAATGCGGATCGAGTGTGCTTGTGTGTGTGTGTGTGTGCAAATGAGATGCCCAAGGCGCTGAAGAAATATGCCTTTTTCGCACACAATATGCCCCATGGTCATGGCCAGCATTCAGCGTGTTCTTCGCAGAAATGCTGCCTTTTAAAGACCCTTCACAACAACAGCAACAACAACTGTAACAACAGGAGGCAGGTTGGAGAGGAAAACTCCTTGTTCCATTCTCTATTCTCCATTGACCGGCCATGTGTGTAAATGCTTTGCGTGTACGAGTTGTGTTCGAATGAGTGAATGAATGAGTGAGTGAGTGAGTGAGTAGTGCAGGCATTGGACTTGTGTACGCCTTGGCATTTTTATGGCACTTTAAGCTTACGTTGAGTAATGCCCAACTCACACACACTCCCACTTTGAGACAGTGGGAAATAAAAGTCAAGTGGCAGCTTGAGTGGGTCAGGAAAGATGAAAAGTTGCCTGCCAGGTGCCACTGAGAAATGCGAGCTGGGCATAAACAAATATTAAAATGTCTTTGAGATAAACTCTGAAACATTTCTTTGGAAAGATAATACAATTTTTATACGCTTAGATATTTGACTAGTTGCTTTTCCATTTGCGATTCAACGTCGTTTTATTGCATATCTTTGTCAAATTTAATATTGCTTTTATGCTCCTTTTTTTTATGCGCTAATCAGCTTAAAAGTACTTTAAAACTCCTGTCAAACTTTTTAGCTCTGTTCGAAATAGCTTTGCGTTGATTTCGCTCATTACGATTGGCAACCACATGCCAAAAAGATAGCCAAAGATTAAAGCCCCTCGAGTCGAGTCATTCTTGACGGATTACAAATGATTAATTTCCCAGGCCCCCATATTAAATGGCTCTTAAATTTCCATATAAATATCATAAATCCAAAAGAAAAACTTCTTTGTAATGCGCTGACCTTGATGCTCGATTAGTGCCACCTTTTGTCATGGGTGTGTGTGTGTGGAAAATGGGGTGCCACAAGCAGATGCAACTCTTTAGCGTTGTCATAAATAACAAGTTTAAGTCTCGCTCAGCAGCTGCTCGCCATCTTCATCGCCATTTTGTATTGTTAGCAAAAGGGCGCGCGCAGTTCCGTTTCCGCTGCGACTGTTTGTTTTTCTTTTACTTTTTCTGCTCTTCTGCCGCTTTGCTTTGGCTCAGAAGACGCGTCGCGCATCTGATTTATGTGCCGCTTTTTATATCATACGCCGCCGTCAAAATAAATATCAAAAAGCAACAAATTGCGGCCATGCCACGGAACCGAGACCGAGACCGAGACCGAGAAGCAGAGAGCTGTAGGAGGAAATGAGGAGCTCTGAAGGCAAAGCTGCCTTTTCTCAAGTTCCCGCGCTGCGATGTCGCAGTTGGCGTTTAATTTTATGCCAGACGCTGCTGCTGCCGCAAGGCCAACACACACACACACACACACACACACACACACACACACACACACACACACACACACACACGTATATGGAGCCAACACGTGCCCAGCTGGGGCCAACCAAGGTGTCCACATTCTGCCTTGCCTCTCTCTCGCTTTCTCTGTTGCTGTTGTTGTTGGTCTCCTCGTTTCCCTAATGCCCCTTTGGCCTTTGTGCATAAATTTGAAATTGTTTGCCTCATCTTCTGTTGTCGTGTTGCGCGTTGCACACTTTTTGGCCGCAGTGTCCTCGGCTTAATAAAGTCGCCTACTTAACGCAAACGACAATGAGGCGGCACTCTCAGAGTGCGAGAGAGAGCGAGAGAGGGAATGTGCGTTGGCAGCATGTGTCACACATCCGCATCCGCATCCGCATCCGGTGTTGGCATTGGCATTAGGCTACCTCTCACGGACGTTTGCCGTTTCCGGCCTCTGACTCTTTTATATCGTCTCTTTTATTTTCTTTTGCCTGCTCATTGCCAGCTCTTCTTTCCCCCACTCTTGTTTCAAATGAAAAAAACAAAAAACAGAGCAGAAAGAAAAGCAGTAAACGCTTCATGAGCCTTAAGCGCCAATACGTTTCAATTGCTAATCCTTAATGGCTTCTCCTGTAGCCAAAGGCTTTGCAACTGAACTAACAGTTTAGTTCCGTTCTCAAATTTATAGAAAACTTTTGCACTTACCGCATCTTCAGACCGGAGTTGTCACTAATCCCAGCCTAAACAGATCCTTTGGCAGTGCTATAAATAAATAATAAAAAAGTGTGGTGAATCATGTTTGGGGAGACAACTTTGTTTTTTGGTTATTTATAAACTTAAATTCGAACCCTCTTTGGCGACTCTTTGACATGTTGAAGAAGCCACAAAAGTTGTCTCGCACCCACACACATCTACACCTGACGGCAAGTTGGGGGCGAAATAAAGTTTATACCGCCACATAAACATTTTGATGAAGTGCTAATTTGTTGTTGTTTGGCGTACACATAAAAAATTAAAGCTCAAGCTAGCAAATGTTTTTGAATTAATCACACATTTGTCAAAATTATTCAAATGCCACACACACACACACACTCACGCAGTCACTAAGTAGGCGCCAAGGAGTGAGTGTATGCGTGAGCACATTCACATTCACATCACATGAATAGTTAATACAAATGATGCCAAATGAGTCACACTGACAGTTGTGACTGTCTCTCTTGTGGCTGTGTCGCTCTGCGGTGCTCAGTCTCATTACACCCTCTACAAAACATGCCGTAGAGTTGCATCAACTAATTATATAAATAAAATATTTTTCAATTTATTCTTGTCTTGAATGTCAAACAATTATGGGAATTAAATAGTTGAATACACAGAGTATTTCAACAATTATTAATAATATATGTAGTATGGCTGACTAGAGGGTATCTTCAAGTCTAGCATTGTCGCGTTTCTAATGTAGCTAATGAGTTTGTGGCATGCCCACCAAATTGCCCAGATTCTGGGGCTCGTTGCGAGTCGAGAGGCAAATCCTTTTTCTTGTTGCATGCAACTTGTTTGAGTTTCCGCTTGTTTTGTTGCCATTACAGCGGAGGTTTACGAGTCTTTTGCACGGATGATGTTACTTTGTTGTGCGAGTCTTGGAATGCGAATGCGAATGTGAATATGAATACATGGGTACACTGAGTGTGCCCGCTAGGCATTCACTTGACTTTGGCTGCTGTCGCTGACAACTTACAGACAGATTCAGATCCAGATCCAGATTGGGATTGAGAGAATTAGCAGCAGCAGCAGCAGCGAACAACGGAAACAGTTACGCGGTTCTGAGCTTAGAAGCAAAGTTGATGGCACGTGGCAAACCAGGCGTATACGTAACGTAAATTGTTTTAAATTCGCCATCATCAACATCAACATGAACATCAACATCAAGCAGTTGGCAGTGATTAAAGAGCGACTGACTCTTATGGCATAATCATATTCGCATTAATATTTCACCAGTGCTAAGAGCGATGCATTTAAATTTTTAATTTAAGTTTTTAATTACATTTCAGTGCAAATGAGCAGCAGCAGAAATCCTTTAATGGCTGTCGCGCCATTTCGCCGGCGCCGTGCCGCGCTTAATCCTTTCGGGCGGCATATTTCCAACGCGACTTAATGAGTCGCATTTCCATTACCATTTCCCATTTCCCATTTCCATGCGAAGCACGCAACTCGTCGACACTGACAATAAACCTGAATGCCCTCCCCACCCCCTGTTTGTCTTCCCGCCAATGAGATACAAGTACTAAACAAAGTTTCTTATCAGCGGCTGCTGCTTCCCAGTTAATCACTCTCAATGTGCCTGCGCAAGCGGCGCAACATAATAATATTCCCATTTGTAATAAGCACTTGAAAACAGGAAATAATTAAAGTAAACTCCACGTCTTAAAGCACAACTCATTTCCGCTCATCGCCCAACTCATCACTTAATCAATTAAAGAGATTGCAAACTTTACTCGGCATTCAATTGTATCTCCATCTGAAGAGCTGCAGAACTGAGGAATTCAATTAGGAAAGCGACTTTTAAGTTTTTCTTTCTCAATTCAAAATAAGGTCAGCGAAGCGGAAACAAAACACGAAACAACTGCTTATAACTGTCTTTCCTGTCCCTGTAACTGCAACTTGGGGAAATTTACCTGAGCCACAGCTCTGCATTATTTGTTTGCTTTTGTCTGTGCCGCGCACTTTATTGCATTCACTTTGAGCACAACTATCTGGAACTTGCTGGGATTTTGTTTCTCTACCCCGCTAGACAAGAATTTATTACTCTGCAATTTATACGAGGCAGTTGTGGTGGCTTTGCGATGATTTGCCTGTCGCCAAGTTAAAGATTGTAGGTTAAGTAAATATGCGAGGAAAGCGTATTCAATCTTTCGTATTCGCTGAAACGTTAAGTGGCGCTCTTCTCTTGTCGTCTTAATGTAATTTCATCGTCTAATATGCAAACAAGCGCTGAGCTAACGGAAGCCAAGTCCAATACAAGGACATGCCGCAGAATTTAATTTCATTTAAGTTGACAGAGTCGCGACTTGACTTGACTTGACTTTGTTGCTTGTTTATTGATGCTTGCCACAATGCAACGCCGGAAACTGCCCCGTGGCAGGCAAATGAAGTGTTAACGCCCCCGCTCGCAACTGCTTCGCAGCTGGTGAATTGCCAAAAGCGATTGGCAACTGTCGCATCCGGTATGCGAAAAATGACGGGCCACAAATTCCCTCAGCGACAACGCGTCGCAAAATTGGCAAACTAAAAATCGAAAAATCGAACGGTGAGAATTTCCAGCGACGTGAAATGTGATGTGGCAAATATCGCAGGTTCCCTTCCAGCTTTAGCTGATGCTGCCCCTTGAGGCAGCCAAGAGGCGTGTCAATGTGTTCCGGTGTCGCGTCATTTTAATTTCAATCTCACTCATTCTCTCTCTCACTCTATCTCTTTGTTGTGGGTGCCACAGGTGGATGGAAGTTCACGTGATGCGATTTGAATTATGCGACTCTGAGTGCAACAAGCTGCAATTTGCGTGCAACACCTGAGTGCGAAATCGTGAGTTCGCAGCCACATCCGCATCCGGCTATTGATGGATTGTTCAATTTAGCCGGCGATAGCTACGATAATCAAACAGCACTGCGAACTGGGAACCGAGAACATTCGAGACTTATGTGTGAGTCGTGTGTGAATGCCACAACATGTTGACGACACATCACCTGCATCATTTGCATCATCACCGCGGCAGCACGGCAATCGAATTGGACAAGATTACCAATTTGAACACGGTGAGTAAACAACAAGATTACTTTCGGTGACTTTAGAATTAATTGGATGAGAGCTAGCGACAATTATAGTTTGATTTGAAATGCAATTATCTAGAATTCAAACAAAGTCTAACGTCAGAGTTCGGCAATACTTTTAATCGAACTAAAACCGGGATCAAATTGCAATAAAAGAAATGATTATTTTCCGTCTAAAGTGCTGCCATCAGTTCCCCACTTTCAACTGTCACAACAACAATCCCTTGAGGAAAGAAAAGACGCAGATTATCGCTGCAACTAATGAATTTGAAATCCTCTTAAGATGGACTCCAACGGCGCGTAGTTCAAAGGCTTACAGAGATTGCTTTAGTTGACGACGCCTCGAGGTATGCAACAGTAATTCTAAGTTTCTTCAGCGAAAGCGGAAATGCTTTTTCAACTTTCCAGTCAGCAAACTGATTGCAGTAACCTTCAGTCGAAAAGTCGCAAGTCGAAAAGTTGCACTTGCCACAGTTGCAACAGCTGCGCGTATTCTATACAAAGAAAAAAGTGTTTTCAAGCATGTGTAACAAATTTCGAGAGATTGATTAAAACAGTATTTTGTTTTGGGCAAAAGAATTCATTAGTTTTCATTTGAAGCGACGAAAAAAAGAGAAATTTCCGTTGAAAATCCACTCGTGAGCTATTCATATGATTCCTCTGGGCTCTTGTCCAGTGTCAAATGGATAAAATTTAATATACAACATCATTTTTTAGTGGAGCTGGGCAGCAGCTGAAATAAATGAAAAATACTCAGCTCAGGCAATGGCGAAAATGGGGAAAAGCGAAAGGAAAATGTGAAACACGTTTATTGCCATTCATTATATTCTCGCGAGCTGTTGCGCAAAGTAATGAAGCACTTTTGCACAGCGCTTCAAGTCCGCTATCCTTTTACACCAGCCACCTTCCCCCTTCCCCCACTCCACTCAGCTCCCCTTTCAACATGCTTTTGCTTTTCAAAAACAACATCAACAACAACGTGCGGCAAGTTGCAAGTGGCAACTGCTGAATTGACTGAGATGAGCGCCAAAAAAACAAGACGCTCAAGAAAAATTGCTGGCTGCCTTCAGCCCGAGTGGAAATAATAATTTCTGCTATGGCTGTTGCAATTTTTCCCCAGCGGCTATCGCAGTCCTAGCTTTGGAAACTCAAGGGGGAGGAGAGGGGAGTAAAAAAGGGGGTGGCAAGTGCGTGCGGAAACTACAACCAATTTTCATTAGAGTGGAAGCAAGTGCTGCTCGCTCAAAACAACAACCGCCGATACATCTTCATTACTTTTCTTCAAAATAATATATGGCATGTTTGTGTAAACATTTAGCGCTCACTGTGCATGTGTGTGTGTGTGAAAACTTGCGCTTTCATTCAGCAGCTGAACATTTGTCTGGCATTTGGTGTGCCGGAAATGTTTGAAGGACAAATGAATTGGGATTGTGGCTTTTGTATGCGGGTCGCCGTCTACAAAACTCGTATAAAAGCGTACAAAACAGGAAGTCGTGTAATGCGGAGCCACAGAACAACTACGAGTCCACATATCAAATTTCAGCTTGATAACTTTAGTAGTTTGCGAGCTATGCCACTGAACCGATTCACACTCGTTAAATTCGACTATGTAGTTTAATGCTTTCAATAAATGAAGTATTTAAATAACACATAAAATATTTAAACAACATTACCACTTGTAAACCTTTCTTTGAAATTACGATTCACAAAAAAGTTATCTTCGCATCACAGCCAAATGCATAAAGTTTATTATTGGCCAATGCGATAAATTGTCATTGGTTTCTGTCAGTGTGGAAATGTACCCGAATTATTTATCTGTATCTGTATCTCATATCTGGCAGTGCTTACTACTATATATACCCCTTTTTTGTTGGTGCGGACAAAAGTAGTAAGCGTAGCGCAAACAAAGGATCGTGTTCAAGGCACATGTCCAGGCAGGCAAACAAATAGATACTAATGACAATGACAAAGACTCAGACACACACACACACATAGTTAGATGGGGTATGGAAGGGATATCATTCTTGAACTGGGTCGTATCGCTTTCACAACTGCAAGGTAAATGAGCTGCCCTCGTTGATTGTCAGTCAGCTTGATTGATAATGTAAACTGAGCGCACACACACACACACACGCAGACACAGACAGAGGAAATGGAGAGAATGGTCATGACTGCCTTAGCCCATCGTCGTTATCGTCTGCCATTGAGTGCGATATCTCAGCTCGTTCCCCGCCAGCAGCAGCTACTTGGAACTGGAAATAAAAGCAGCCAACAAACACGCTAGCCACACTTCACACAGAGACAGAGACAGGCAATCAAGCTCTCTCTCTCTGCCTGGTTGGCCCAGTCCAGCTGACGACGAACAAGCAAGCATCTATCGATTACAGGCTTACACGACTTTTCGCTATCATTTACGCAAAGCAGCCAAATGGACGCTGTAATCGTGGGTTAGATAAAACCAAGTGTCTGCTGCTGGCACGTCTCGAAGCGCCGAAGAAAAAAACTATATATGTATATATAGTATAAAGGGGTTTCTCTTTGATCGATTAGCTTTCGCTGAAATCATAATGATGCGAGCTGCCTCTAAGCGATACGCCACAATCTTGAGTCAGAGTGAGATAAATGCGCAGACTTGTGATGTTTACTTGACTTAAATGGTTTTAAATCGATTTGGCATAAATATGGAAAACTTTGTGAGCATATTTTATGTTGACATAAAAAACAAACACAGATTAATGTTCATTCATTTAGCTTGCTTGCTTTGGTATTATATTTGATGTATAGTAAATATTTATCAAAATTAAATTTTTAAAGAAGAGATATTTATAGAATTTGCAAGATTTCTTTTATATTTTTATCTATTTAAATATTCAAAGTACTTGAAGTTTAAGGTTATTTTCAAAAAATATATATGTATAGTTCAGTTGTTCAATTAAACATTTTATTAAATGAGCTTGCTTTCTTTTATATTTTGACTGGTCTCAATATTTATTAAATTGATTTAAAAAATAATGTAAGTCAAAGTTTTGTAGCAATGCATTCGCTTTTCTGGTTTCAAAATTGCAAAATTGTACGGATTGGAAGAATGGACCACAGAGCGAGCTGTATGTGATATATAATTGCCAATTGGCCTAAACCTAATGACCTTGGGGCGCGGCTGCTGGACAATGGGCTGCAAGCTGTGAGTCGGCACAACATGTTGCCATTCTGCAATCATCGCATGAAACCCAGCTGTCGTCCTGGGCTTTGGTGTATTGCTGTTGGGCATTGGGCATTGGGTATTGGGGATCTGGCTTTTGTTATTGCACTCACAATTGTTCGACATACGCACACACACACACACACATACAGACTATAACTTGACCATTTGATATTGCCATTTGCCATTGGCAGCGTGTGTACAATTGCACTTTGTTTTGTTGCTGTTGCAGTTGCTCTTTCTCTGGCTGTTCAATTTGAGCCGCCTTGCAGCTTTTTGCCTGGCAAACTGGGGCCTCTAAGAACTTTTATCCTGATGGCTGAAGGTCGACTGGCCAGCTAGTCAGTTGGCTAGTTGGTCATTTCCTGCCAGCTGCTGTTGGCCGTTCGATTGTAATTATGCCCCAGTCGAACTACAGTTCTTGGCTAATGCGTTGCCCCTTTGCCCCATGCCTGACAACTGAACGCATGAGTGTGTGTTAAAGTGGGTGCTGTATCAACAGATGTGAAAAGCGCATTAGCAGCAACTTTTATCAGCTGCCTGACAGTCTCTGCCTTGCGCTTTCTGTCGACGTCCTTCGAGGGCTGCACATTGTTTATGTGGCAGCCTGGCACAACATTTGCCAACAGCTCACAGATTACAGTTGGACAGCGCCACGTGTTGCAGCCATTAAAAGCAGCAACTGCTGCTCGACACCGAGTGCTGAGTGTCTCAAGACACGCTTTCAACTCGATTCCAACAAGTGGAAAAGACTCGTTGAAGGAGTTGAAAATTATTGTACACACAATCACTTTACACAATTACTCTGAGGGCAGCAAGGAGTATTGTAAACTAAACATTACTGAAAATGTTTATTAAAACAATAATGACTCCATGCGATATTTAATTTGACTGTATGTAGCGAATAGTGTTGTGTAAATGAAACGCTAAATTGCCATCTTCTTGCGACACTTTGCGAATTGCAGCTGAAATTGTTGTTGAGAACACGCTGAGCATTCTGTTTGTCTAGAAAAACGTTGTCAGCTTCTGTTTCACTTATTTTGTAGGCGTCGCAGTTCGTTGTGTTTTGTAGTGTTCCTTTGGCCCTGAGGCACAAAATAGGCGTGCAAGAAGCATTGTGAATGCAACCAAAGCACTTGCCACTCTGCCACAATCCTCCCACACATTCACTTCATTACAAATGTTCGTCTCCCTCTCTTTCTCTCCCTTGTGTCTCTTGTCTTCGCCTTGTAACGCGTTGTCCTTTGTATTGCAATTTTAATTTCCGCTTTCACTTTGTCTAGATTCAGTTTTTGTTCGCCCGTCGCCACGTCTCCTTCCCCTTTATGCATGTATTTGCTGATTTGCACTTAAAGAAGAGCGAGTTTTCATTTTGGCCAAGCAGAACACACACGCATGCAGCTTTTCCATTTTCCCGTTTTCTTATGCCGTTATCTACTCAAGCTGCTGCTGCTTCTGCTGCTGCTGCTGTTTGCATAGAAATCTAAAAAGAGGGACAAGCGCCGGCAGCTGTTTTTCAATTTTCCGCCTCAACTGTTGCCCACAAATGCTCAAGAACTTGTCGATGTTGCTGTTGTTGCTGCTCTAGATGTTGCTGCTGTTGCACGAATAGAATAATAAAACATTGTGCCACATGAATATGCAGAAGACACTGCTGCAGCACGTAAATCTTTTCTTTTACACTTTTTCCTTCTTTTTTTTCCGTTTCCATTAGCAGAAATATGCGTTGAGTACCAAAACTATTTGTGGTCACTGTACATCATGCTGCGCGCTTGGAGAATTGAATTTGTCTGTCTTGCTATACGAGTATACAGCTTTTTTTCGCTGGCCAGCTTTACGAGCTGCAGCTAACTCGTTGGACCTCTAAATGAATCCGTCCGTCCGTCCGTCCGTCCGTCTGTCTGTCTGTCCGTTGGTCTGGCAGTCAGGTAATTTGGGAAATGTGCTCGAGGCTTTACTTCATCTTTCTCTCGCGCTAACTCACGCTTTGTCTCATTCTTTCTCCCTCTTGGCCTGCCTGCTTTTGGGGTTCCAGGTTGTCTTTTGGCTTAGCGCTCTGCTCTTTTAGTGGCTCTGTTCGCTGCGCAGTCCCTTTTATGCGAGTTACTCGCATTCACTGCCGTTTACATTGGGGATTTGCATGTGTGTTGCATGCCCCCGTGTTTACGCGTGTGTGTGTGTCCTTGCCTCTGCTGAGATTTAAGCTACATATAAAATTTATGCGTGTGTGGCCTTTACGTGCGAGTGTATGTGTGTGTGTCTTTCTGGGTTAGTCCCTGCTTTGTTCTAATACCCTGTTCTCATAAAAGGATAGATGTCAAACAGCCAGCTGACCGACTGCTTAGCAAACAAAACCATCAACTATTTGTAGACCAAAAAAACAATTTAAATTGACCTATACATATATCGTACGTAAATCTGAATTATAACTTTACTTTTAGTATTAATTTTGTTAATGAAAAATGAGAGTTACCGTTGACATTATTAAATTAATATTGAAATGTACAAATATTATATTTATATGCAAACAAATGAGTACAAAATTAGTTACAAAATTAAATTGGAAATATAAATTTATCCTTTACCGCGATACTCTTTCAAAACGTCGTCTGTGACAATGTTTCTGTTCCATTATCTCTGCCTCTTTTTATTTCATAAATCATAAACAAATATTTCACTACTGGGCCATCAACATGATCTTCAATTCAAATAATGATAATATTTATTTCCTAAATGCTATATTTATATCAAAATGAAGCAGTTGAAAATTGACAATTTAAATTTAAGTAATTCCAGAATTTTGTATTCCTGAAATGTCTAACTTTTAAATGCGGCTTCTGGTTTACATCATACATTCAAAAGTAGTCTAAACAGCTCTTTCAGCTCCATCTTTTAGAGGGTATCTCCCCTGACGAACCCAGTCTGTTGTTTGCTGCCTGCAGCTTTTCGACTTGTTCATATGTGGCATTAGTTGGCAGCTCTGAAAATACTTCAATAAGGCAGCTTTTGGCAATTAGAGCTCGAGCTTTGCCAAATGTCAACATTGAAGGGGAACGCCCAAAATGCGAACCAATAAAATGTTGCACAGTTTCACAACACAGTCTCTGCCTCTGCCTCTGCCCCATCCACATCAGGCAGCAGCTGATGCCCTCAGCAGCAGCACAAACTTTGCCATTGATTGACTACAAAGCAATGGCGCTGCCACGCCCACCTCCATCTCGTCCTCCATGTTTTATCTAGTCGGCAAAAGTTTTTGGGCCTAGAACATTTCGCTAGAAGTTGGTACTTTTAATAAGCAATTTGCTTAAGTGCCGCTGCCTGTGCAGCCTTCTACTCTCCGCCGCTCGCCGCTCTCTTGCCGTCTCGCTCTTCGGCCTATTGTCAATATGACTAATCATGCATATATTTCATACCAAAATCCTCCCACACACACACACACACACACACAGAACCACACAGCTGTCAGCTTAAATTGAGTCAAGCCACAAAATTCACTTTGCATTCGCCGACGGCGGCCGCGTCAGCCGTTGGAGGATTATTAAAATTACGCATACGCCGCGTTTTAAATGAAGTGCCTGCGGGAGGAGTGCACGAGGAGAGGACGAGTCAGGGACGAGTCAGGGAGTCAGTCATAAATATTTAAACGCTGCTGCTGTTGCTGGTACTCGTGTCTCAATTGCGGGAGGGGGCGTGGCGCAATATGCCTGCGGTTCCCACCTCGATTTATATGTGGGATATATTTGCGAAATTAATCTCTTGTTTGGCTAAAAATACTCATAACAACAAATTGCTGCGGGGAGGCCGAAAACAAACACACAAATGTAATGCGCCAAAATACAAAAATTGTTGTCTATTTCTGTGCGCCGATGATGAAGCGCTCTTTAAGCATTTGATTAATACGTCGCCGGGAAGAAGGGCAGCATGTATTTATAATCACACAAGAATTAGACATTGGATTGCCATAGATTAGATATGGGAACGAGAGACTTTGATCTCGTCGAACTACGATATTGACGGACAAAATTGAACAATAGCCAAGAGTCGTCGTTGTGATGAATAATTACCCACGTTATCTCGTCAATTATTTATGTTTACTTCAAGTCACTTTAAATACTCTGCCTTGTTGCTGTATACCCGCATAAACAGAGCTTTATCCTTTCGCTTCGTTTTTACGACTTTGCATTGTTGGCCACTTTTATTTTTACGAGTCCGATTTGGCCACAGGCAGGAAAATTAGGCTCGATTGCTCGATTCATTTGTTGCCTCTGCCCCAAAGCTGGGCAAATGAGCCGTAAAAAGGCAACAACAGCACCAGCGACTCGAACATAGAAAATAGGCTAGAAATGTTGTTGCGCCTGCGGTTCCCAATGTATTGAAGGTCCTTTTTGGGTGCAGAGAGCTGTGAGCTGAGAGCTGAGATACAACTCGTACATGGTCTCGCTGTTGTGCATAAATTAAAATGTATAATGTGTAATTTGTATGGGGCAATAGAGTGCTCGGCATAAATTAAGTATGAATTCAGTAGTAAAATTGTCTATTCTGACCCGATGATGCTGCTCTGCTGTTGATGCTGCTGTTGATGCTGCTGTTGATGCTGCTGCATAAATTAAGCAAACTTGAGATATAAAGAAGATAAACATCATTTCCCCCTTGCACTTGCAGCTCATCGTGGAGATCAACAGCCATGTGGCGCTCTTCCGCGATATGCTGATACACGTCGGCCAGGCCAAGGACTGTCCGGAGCTGCGCGAAAAGATACGCAAGCTGCGACGCACCTGCGTGGAGGCCTTCAAGCATACGGCCCAGATACTCATGCCACAGGTCAAGAGGTAAGCGACAGAGCGGAACAGAAGGGAACAGATGGGGGAGAAGGCAGCCCATTTCAATCCATTTGCAACCCAAACTCATTCCCATGGACAGAGACATGCTAGAGGTACACGCATCGCATTAACATAAACATAAACATCAACATGTGTGTGACATTTTACGGCTTAAATACCCTCTACTCATAATCGTGCACCAAGTGGGAGTAATGAACTAAATATAAAGCGTGAAAATGAGCGACTTTTAAATGAGACAGTTCAAATTATAATATAAACATTTTAAACAGAAATAGTGTTCATAAATGTATAGACAATATGTTCTATCATTTTTTAAATTGATTCATTTACATTAAGTTATCTCAACTAAACAACAAAATTTACTCTAATCTCGGTAATTAGAAACGACAAACTTTTACTGCCAGCATATCTGGTAGTCGAGCCCTCATTTTGGTGGGCTTGAAAATGCTTTTAAAGTCATACATTTTATGGAAATGTATGCAAATTTAATTGCAGTCAAATTTACAAGAGGGACAACAACCCACAGACAGCAAAGGTATTCGTATCGTGGGGGGGGGGGCGGCAAAAAGGATAACATAAATAACAATTTGTCGTTGCTGGATTCTCCCTTCTGCAGTTCCTGCATCTCCGACTCCAGCTCCGACTCCCAGTTTCAAGTTGAAGCTGGTTTCTGAAATGAGTTAGTGCTGGTTGGAATTCAATTTCAAATGCTGCATAATTTAGCAGCATGTGTTTTGGCTGGCTCGGGTTGGAGAGGTTCGGTTTCAGTTTTCAGCTTTCTGCTTTCGGATTGGGTTTTTGGCTTGGGCTTGGCTTTTTTGACAGTTGCCCGGGGCAGGGAACACAAGAGTGAAAAGTTAATAACATTTTGTTTACAACAAGCTGCGGGCACAACAAAACACATGCAATTTCCTTCACTTAACTTATGTGGAGTGTTTAGTTTTATTTCGGTTCACTGACGTGGGAAATGGACAAGCTGCGCAGCACGTAAAGTTTCAAATCAATACAACTAAAACCAGATGTAAATTATTAAATGATAATTGGAAAAATGGAAGAAATTATCAAACAAATTTCACTTGAAATCTGACAACGCTTGTCCTTAAATCACTTGGGATTTATGTGTGTCGCATTATCCTAGATGAAAGCACTGTACAACATTAAAAAAGACTACAGTGAACTGTGAGTGTCGCAGCTGCAAGATGTGAAAAGTTTTTGCTCTTCGCAACGGGAAACTCGAAGCTCCGTCCGATGTGTCCCAATCTGACTGGCTGTCTGATAAGCGACTTCAAGTTATTGATTTATGCTGTGTTCTTCAAGCATAAAATGCTGCAAAATGAATCCCCATGTGGCTGTCACACATGCGCCATTAGCACACGCCCCCGACACACTCAAAAGACTGACGCCTTCGACACCATCAACAATGCCATGCGAGGGAAAGAAAGAACACAACTTTTTAACAAACAACTTGAGCGAAATTTGATATACAATAAACCATTTTTATATCCTCCGCATCCCGCTGGCAAATGCATGAAAGGTTATTATATTTTTGTGACAATGTTTGTGCCAGACAGCTGAGATCAAAGCTGTATCAATTCTTCAATATCAAATAGCTTTTGCATCAAACAATCAATGAAAAATCTCACATTTAAACTTAATTATTTACGAAAAAATAATCTCTCTATTTTGTTTTGTTAATACAAAATTAAATTTAAATAATTCCAAGTGCTAAGTAGAGCGTATCCCGCAGTCAAGTGCTCTTCGAATCAATGTTTTTACTTGTTTGTGCTGAATTTATTTGTAATTTCAGTCACAAAAGCAATAGAACACGCTGACAATTGCGAGAGAGATGGAGACAGCTAGCAAGAGAGAGAGAGAGAGTCTTGTAGGAACTTTTGAAGGAGACCGCGCTCTGTGGCATATGACAATGTGATTTATTATCGAGCAGACGCTTTAAATGTCATTCCAGCACAGCAGAAATGTCAATTCGCATATAACGAGATGAACATTCGCATCAGCATCATCATTTATTTGTTTACTTTGTTGTTGCCACTGTGCTCAATGGCTGTTGTTGCATGCGAAAGAACTGACAATAAAAAATCAACTTTCGGCAGTTAAAATTGATGATTGGCTCTGGCGACGAGCCAAGGATAACGAGTAGAGCGAGCCAATGTTCAACTGACACAAGAGATTTCAATTAATTTCTGCCCCGATATTTGGCCCAAATGAGCGAAGGACTCGAGAGCAGCGAAGGCAGCGGCTGCTTATCGAGTTATTCAGTGGCCCACGGGGCGTATGAGTGACGGCATTAAATTAGCAGCCCGGATCAAAGCGCCAGGCCAGAAAGTTAAATTGAAAGTAAAAGTTCAATAAAGCAAAAGTGAAAATACACAGAAAGAGAGAGAGAGACACCCTTATAGAGAGGGAGAAATGTGTGTTGGCAAAACTTTGAGCACACAACTTGACAATGACACAGACAAAAGTTTCTGACAGTGTTGCGTCGTTGTTTTTATGTTTTGTAAACACATGCCACACCATGTGAGGCAGCCAAAGTCACAAAAACAAACGAAGGCAGCGCAAAAAAACGAAATGAAAACGAAAACGAAAAGAAAGTGAAAGAAAACACACAAGAAATAAGTAACTAGAGCATATTTCGAGGAACCACATAAAGAAGCTGTCATACTCTTATGACGAATCGAAACAAACGCGGAACTGAGGTTCAATTTTAGTTGACAATGTGCAAGAGTAAAAAAGGAGGATATATTTGAAATGTTTTTTCTTTTCATAATCTAAATATAAATAGAGAAATGCCCAGATAGAAGTGTCTACATGTATATACAAAATATATCTAGAAAGTATTAAAACATATTTTTAAGCTGTAGAAGGATAGTAATGATAAATGCATATCTTTGGATGACGGTTTAAAAGTGTTACAGTATGAATTTAACTCAAATAATTATTCTACACGATGCAAAATTAGCAATGAGGTTCAATTTTAATTTAGTGAAGCAGTGTAAAAAACCCTGAAGGTAATATTTAAAACTGATCAATAATTGTTGTTGCTAAATGTGTCTGTTCAGAAGTATTAAAGTTTAAGTTCAATTAATGTGCGGTCTACACTCTGTTTCCTCAATTAGTCATTCTAAGCGAAAGTAAGTTAGCAATGAGGTTCAATTTTAAACTAGTGAATAAAAAAGCCATTTTTGTTGTACATATCTTTCAAAGGCTGTTCAGAAGTGTTGAAGTAAAAGTTTAATTATTGTGCAGCCAACTTTCAGCGACAATAAATTAGCGATTGTTCAGTAGTTAGTTTTAGCTTTGCACACCATTTATTCTGGCTGGCGGACAAACAAAGTTGCACAGCCAGAGGACCCGCTCTACCCTCACAAAGTATGCAGCAGTAAGTTTGCTTTTACCTCTGGCACACAGGCTGCAGCACACAGTCACCTTGACGCAGAAGATATGGCAACGATTCCAGCTAACTTCTTCCGCAATTTCCACCCTCCCAACCTGCCTTCGCAGCTCTCGCTGAGTGGATTGGCGGAGGGGAAGCACTTTGTCCTACTGCCTTAAGTGACTGATAGTTGTTTGCATGTTTGTTTGCTGGGCCGTATAAGAAGAGAACGAGAGACAGAGAGAGGGATAGAGAGAGGGAGGCGGCCAACGAGGCGTATGCGTGTTCCAGTTGCTGTTCTACTCGTAGTCGACTTGTTGTTCGCTCAGCGCTCATTTCACATGTAGTATTTGTTGTCTGCCTCGCTGTTGTTCTGCATTGTCTCTGTTTGTCTTGCAGTTATGTGTAGCTGTAGCTTGAGTTGTTGCTAAATTACTGTCGTTGACTGTCGCTGTTCTTGTTCTATATATGTGTGAGTGCGTGTTGTCTCTGGCATCTGTTTTGACAGCAAGTTAGTCATCAGTATGCCTCGAGGCATCAGTCGATGTCGTCGTCGTTGTTGTGTTTGCCTCCAACGCATTTCCTGCACAAATAATGACAGAGCATCAGCCTCATCATATTCCTAGAGCTTCCTCGCTGTCCTTGACAACTGTAAACTGCAGCGCAAATAGCGACGCACCAAAGTCAATCACGTTGACTTTATCGATGTCGATTGATGTCTCTTCCCGGTTGCACTCGCTTTATGGCATCCCCTAAATAATAATATTCCACACTTTATTTCCTTTTGAACTGTTCAGCTGCAGTATAATATTCAAAATTATATCGCACATTTCCCAGAAATTTACTGTCGCTTTTCGGCAATTTCGTTTGTTGTTTCTTCGGCTTACAGTAACCTGTAAATAATAGTATTGTAACTGATTTCATTTCAAATGTCCAGCTGAATTATAATATTCAAAATGATTGCATATATTTCTGCTTTTCGATTGTTGTTTCGACACCTTTGCTCCTGCTTCTACTGTACCCTGTAAATAATACTATTTCAACAGATTTCATTTCAAATCTCCAGCTGAATTATAATATTCAAAATTATTGCCTACATTTCTGCAGAATTTACTGTCGCTCTTCGGCAATTTCGTTTGTTGTTTCGACACTTGATACGTTGCTATATTGAGCTCACTTGGCTGTGGTCTAGTGAGAATAACAACAAATAATTGGGGCTGACATTAGTGTGTGAGACCGTCACGTAGTCTGGGATACTCTACACTTTTATGGCTGCCATAAAGCAGCAGCAGCAAGACTGTGAGCTGGAGTTTTACAGCCGGACCCCAACGCAGCTGCAGTTAATAACTTCGATTTGTCAGATGAGAGACATCATCGCATTGAGACATCGACATCGACATCGACATCGACGTCGACATCGCACGTTAAACGCAGTTTATATATCTTTTCTTTACTTGATTCTATTCTTGGTGGTTTTACCTTCCTCAACAGAGCCCCGCTCTGTCCTGCTTATCCACTCAACGCATAATTGTGCAATTTTCGTTGGAATTTTCGTTTTCATTTTCATTTTCGTTGTTGCCATTTGCCATTCTCTTTGGCGTTCTCGGGCAACCCAAAAAATAATACAAAAAATGAAGGAAAATCCCATTTGAGTTTGGGGCTAGACCAACCAGTACAATAAAAAATATTTCACTGTTATTTGCAATAAATGAAAGTAACGTCCAAACTGTAATCAACAGCAGCTGCTGACAATGCTCCATACTTCGTCTTCAGCTTCTATTTGCCCTTTTGCCATTTCGAGGCTCTCTTACAACTGATGCTTTGCAGATTTAGCTCGTTTATACATATACCCTGCCAAGGGGTATGACAATGCAACTTGTGACTCTGTAAACATTTTACGAGGCCATTAAAGCGTTTATACTTTTGCTGGCACAACAAATAGTCGGGCACATTCATAAAAGTTTAAAGATAGTCAACAAAATGTGAAGAACAAAACTATGTATGACTTTTGTACGCAGGGTATTTAATAGTCGATGCTTTGGCTTTTTGAAACTTGTTATTGCGATTTTGTAGCTGTTGGTGAAAATGACCCGCGTTAATGTGCACAGCAATGAGAAGTAGATAGGATAGAGACAGCGACAGAGTGAGAGAGAGAGACAGATGGATGCTGGAGACAAGGACGGAGCAAAGAGCGTGTAACAGAAAAGCATTAAAAAATTGCGTTGTCCTTCCGGAAGCGAAACGACTTGCAGCATGAGAATAAATATCGCTTTGCATTAATTTAATCATATTTTAAGCGCATTAAATAGCATCAAATTATGGCTTTTATTAGTGGGCCAAATGCCGCATGCCGCATACCAAATAATTATACAGTGTTATGGTCAGATATTTGTGATGGCAAGGCAGGCCTGAGCAAGTGCAGTTTACAAACTGAGAGTATTATAGTCTATGAAGCACTTTCTCTTCCCTCCGAATGGGGTATATTAATTAAGGAGTATTATTGCTTGACAAAGTTCTTGTCATTGTCCTTTGAGAGATTGATTAGTCACAGGAGCTCGCTCTACCTGCAGCCGCAGCAGTTTGCCGTAAAAGAAAATAATTAACTTGGCACGCAAATTATTAAATGCTCTCCCCCCCCCACTCACACATAATTATCCTACTTCCATGTGACACATGCTGCTAACATATGAAGGTTAGCCAACAACAACAACAACAACAAGGACAACAATATTGCCATGATCCTGGCCAGACAAACACACACTCACTTGAGCTGGGACATGGATACGAGTGTTTTGGCAACTGTTCCTTGAGTCTCTCGCAGCAATCAACTTTCGCATGAGCAACAGACCCAAATCCAAATCGCTTTAAGTAGCTACACACACACAAACACATATATATTTATATACACACACACATATAGTCTTAGACCCTCAGACACCTAAGGCAAGATTAATTTGCAATTTATTTGCTTTAATGGTAAAAATGGGCGCAGACCTTGCCCAGGGGAGAGAGAGAGAGATAGAACTGAGAATAGTTGAAGCCCAGACACGGCAACACTTGCCATATTCATCGCTGCTGCAGGGGGCGTTGGGGGCGTGGCTGGGCGACCGAGGATTACTCTGGGCAACTTGGTAATTTGGCTAGCAGATATATTTCTCATTTTTAGCCATGTATTAATGCCCTGTAACTATGCTAGAGGAGGCAAGAAGATCCCTCTGACAACTGATAATTACAGCTTTACTTTTCTGCACGATATCTGCGAGTCTTCAAGCAAGTTTTGGTGGATTTCTGAGCTTTACCAATTACTGCTTAGCCATGTATTTATACCCTAAAAGATCTCTCTACCCACTGATAATTACAGTTTTAATTTCTGCACGATATCTGCGAGACTTACAGACAATTTTGGTAGATTAGACCAATTATAGATTTACTCTCTTGCACAATAACTGCTAGTCTTGCAGCAGCTTTTCTGCACTTTATTCAGTAATTACTATAGTTGTTGCTGCAAAGCGGTACTTTAACTAATTTGCAGCCATGAATTAATACGCTAAAAGATCTATCTGTCCACTGATAATTACAGCCTTAATTTGTACACGATATCTGCTAGTCTTGCAGCATATTTTGGTAGATTTCTGCGCTCTATTCAGTACTTAGCAGCGAGACTCGAATGCGAGAGGAAAAGCAATTTTACAAATTGAATTTATTTTCTCATGCTTGCTGTAAATACATTTATGGCAATTTATATCCTATAAATTCACGACTGATGGCCAGGACGAATGCTAGCCCCGATTCATAATTGCTGCAGCAGAGAGTCTGTGTGTTTGCTGCTGCTGGTGTGTTTGTCGGTGTCACAGTTCGTAGAATTAATGCTGTGAATTTCAACTAAGCGCCAATTTACACAGCAGCTGTAAATTCTCAACATTTCTTGAATTATGAGCATTTGAGCAGAAATTTCACGTTGTGCGCTCAACCGAACCGAACTGAACTGAACTCGAGGAGTGAGTTTGAGTTTGAGTTGTAGCTGATGCTGATGCTGATGCTGCGATTTAATTGCGTTTTGAGTGGCAAATAAAACGATTTGTAACGATTATTTTCATGAAATTAAAACGAATGAAACGTGTGCGAGCTTAAGCCCATTTGCAGAGCACATAATCAAGGACTTTAACGTATTTTAAATTCAATTTAAATTAAGCCGAGTACAATTTGGTTAGCATGATTTGCTTGCTTGACTTAAAATTTAATGACTTTGTTTATATGCAGATTAACTGATTATCTATCAGTTTAGTTTACTGAGCAAATACAAATTTAAAGAAAATTTGCCTTGATTATCTTGCTTTAATAAATCGCAATCGCACAAATTGAATATTTCTCTTTCATTGTAATAGGCAAACATTTCCACCCGCATGTTTATTTTCATATTTTGCCAGATTATTGAAATCGAACAAATGCTCGACATCTAGGCAAATAAGAGCTACACTTAAATCAATTGCCTTGTTTGAGTGCCAGCATAATATTTTGGATTTAGCTGTTGACAATGGCCTTAAAACTTGGCCCAATGAATTGGTTTGTCGACAGCCACAGACCCAAAAACCCACATGACCCCAAAAAAAAACCGAATGTCATAAAATTCATATAAATTTCATTTCTCAATATCCGCATGCAATTCGGTGTGCCACACAGAATCGTATATCGTATAGATATACTATAGTATGTGGGTAGTGAGAAAGTGAATCGGAATTCACCTTTGGCTTTGCATTTGTTTTACAGCGCCATGGCCGACGGCATTCTCACGGACAATCCGCACTTGGTGCTGCTCTTCTACATGGCGCAGTTGTTTCTCCGCGAGCTCGTGAAGAGCTATCGCCTCATCCAGGTAGTGCCAATGGACATGTCTGGCTATTACGGTAAGTGCAACAGTTCTTCCTCAGTTCGTATTTGTATTTGTGTTCTAAAGTTTTAGCCAATTGCAATTCAGGGCGGCATCATCAGTGCAAATGCTTTGCCATTGTTCGCATTCCGCTCGACTGCATCAGCTTTGATTGCTCACATTTGTTGGCCATGTTCCACTGACGGACTGACGGACTGATTGCGTTGCCTGCTTCGCATACCAAATGCAATGCAAAAATGTCAAAACGTCAATTGCTGGCCATTAATTTTTTAATTACCACTCTCCCCCCCCTCCCTCGCTTGCCACATCCGCTTGTGCTGTCAACAGCCGCAGCGAACTGCAAATGCAAATATTTACAATGCTTCAAGTCCGCAGTGGGTTTTTGTGGCTGCGCGTACAATTTATGTTAGCCCAATGCATTTGCATGACTCCCAAAAGTTGAACGCAATTCCATAAAAATGCCATAAAAACTGCAGAAAAGCGGCCAAAAATTAAATTGAGTTTCTGCTAGGGGCAGGAATCCGAGCTGCGCTTTTTGCTATCGATGAAGGTGGCTTTAAAATGTGCAGTGCAGGCGGAAAATGCTGGCCCCAAAATACATAAATCAAAAATCGCAGCTCTTGCAATATATTTATTTTCGCATCTATATTTGCATTGCGCATACGACACGTGGCGGCGATCAAATAAATTGCAGCGCGCCGATGCATAAAACTCGTCAGTGTTTTTATTAGATGTTGCATCCCGCAATTATTGCTGTTGCCTCGACAATGATTGATGGCGATCCGACGCGAATGTTGCAAGTTTCGTGCACTACAAATATTCATCATATATCAAAATCAAATCCCAGCTAATTTACATGAAATCACAGCCTATGTAAAAATCTGCATTCGTCATTGTAGTTGCAACTAATGTGGAATTTAAATTCCACTACTGCAACAATGTTTTAAAAAGGTCAATTTCAATTTGACTTTAAATTTCAACTGCAGATTGGAGCAAGTGTCAATGGACTTGAGTTGTAGCATTTACAATTTCTCGAATAAAACCAAAAGCAAACGTTATTCGAGCTTAATTTAACATCGGCAGTTGGCCCGACTTTCGTCTGGTTGTTGGGTTATTCAGCTAGTCAGTTAGTCGAGCAAACATCAAAGCGCTTTCAAAAAGAAAATGTTGTGTATTTGCGACACTGAAGCGGAGCGAAGCAAAATGAAAAAACAAAGCTAATGAAGCACAAAAAAAAAAGAGAGAGGCAAATTGTTTGCATTAAAATGAGTCGAATAAATACAAATACTCGGGTACTCGTCGCTTATTTGTATTTATTCACATTTATTGCAAACGTTTCTCGCGGCTCTTTGCAATATTATGAATTTATTTATTTGGCAAAAAGAGCCTGTTTGTTGGCCTCTAACTTTGCGGTCAACTGCAGTTGCAGTTCGAGATGCACTCGTGGATTTATGGTTGTATTTTTGGGCTGCTTTGCGACCACTAATTGCAGAGAATCGTGCGGGACCCTCGAATCTGGGCAACGTTATAAGCCAGATATTGCTGTGCAAGCAAATAACGCCCGACTTCAACGAGGAGGAGCTGTGCAGCATCACAAAGGACTCGCAGGACATTGCCATGCTGTTATCGGAGATGCAGGAGTACATGCCACAGCATGAGGCATATTTGGGTGAGTTCGTGCGCAGACTCGCATTCACACAGTCACATTCACATTCACACAGTCACATTTGTATTCACGCACTGCACTTTGCACTCTGATATTTAGCCAAGGTCCAGCCTCAGTTGAGTGCAAACAGGAATTGCAAAAGCATACAAAACGGGCCACAGCTATTAGTGTTTATGTATTCACATTTCAGCCATGGCTTTCATTAATCAAACTTTCTTTTTTTGTTGTTTTGGCACAGAACGAAACGCCGCTCTGGACACGAACGGACCTTGGCAGGCGAAGCGGCGACAGAATTATATATGCAAGAACATGAGTCTGCTCTGCTGTGTCTCCAGGCCCAATTATCTCTGAGACGAGGCCGAAATCGTTTAATCTCACACACTCACTGACACACACACACTACTTATATCAATTACTAGTGTTTAAGTTAAGCCTGCAACAACTAAACAGCTACAACTACAACAAATGAGAAATTTTAGCGCCTAAGTGTACAACAGCAACAGCAAGAACAACTCAATTAGCATTGTAACATACTCGGAATCAAAGGTCAAAGGTCTAGACACAAACTAATTTGCATACAGCTCTCGACATACAAGTTCATGTAGTAGTTTAAGTAACATTTATCTATGTTTAGGCCAGTTGTGTATAATCAAAGTTAGTTATGCTGCATGATACAATATTAATCTCAATTCTGGGTGAAATCAGTTCTAGAAATTCAATTGCCAAAAGCTTTCAACAAAAGTTGATTTGAATTGTATTTCCACGTTTATCGACTATGTGTATTGAAGCAGTTAAGACTTTTTAGGCCCATAAATTGCGTAGTAACTGTATAGAGCAAATGTTAAAGCACATTAAAAACCAACCAAAAAACCATTGAGTTAACATTAAGATTAGACAAGGCATTCGGGGGAGCATGGTAATTAAGTTAAAAGCCCTGCCTGGGCATGTGTTAAAACAAAAAGCAATAAAACAAACTGTTGTTAACTCACACACACACAAATATACACATAAATGTATCTATGATGTCCTTAGGTTTCTGTTAGTTTATTTGAAAGACAACAACAACCAAGTTGAACTGTGCGCAGTACCTAAAAACGAGCAACATGTGACCAATAAAAGTAATCATAACAAAGAAGTGAATGAAATAAATCCAAATGAATTAATTTAAAGAGTCGTTCACAACGTTTCGTTGAGTCCTCAAATTGTCTGCATGCAATCAATAGTAGAACGTTTTCAAAATAAATAATAAACGAACACAATACGAAAATAATATTCAAATAGATTTATATTTATACAATATGTATTCCAAAGAGCAAAGCACGACAATTGAAAACTAACAACAACGCACCTTAGTCATTGAAAATTTAATGAATTTAATTCGTAATTTAAGTAATTTCTCAATAATTTGCCAGATATTCGCATTTCAGTCGAATTGAGTAATATATATTCATTTATTTCTATTACACACACACACACACACGCAAAATGAATCAATTTATTCATTACGAGGGCCAAATAAATATTTAATTATTTATAAGTATTTTGCTTTTGTTTGGTTTTCGTTTTCCGCGTGCGCTTTAACAATTTATCAAATTAATATCCACAGCATATTTAAAATATGCTCTTTTGTTCATGATTATACTCAATGAATTCAATAATTATTGGCATTCAATAGATTCATCAACAGCAACAATATTAAATGATTGTTAATTGAACGACACAGCAAACAATTGCTCATTTTTCGTTTTCTTCAGCGCTTTGTATTTTTACAGAATATTCAATGAGATAATCAAATCAAGCTAGAACCAACAATAGAACCGTGTAAACTTGAATTTTATTGTACATTATTTGGATTTGAGCAGAAGAAAAGATTTAGACACAATAATTATATTGACACTCGACATTTATTTAGTATTAATTCCAATTACGCCTAAGTCAAACACCAAGAAGTAAACATTTATATGGATATATTTATAGAGAAATTGATAGAAAGTTCATAATATATTATTGCAAATTACTAAATCAATAATAATTACAAATACTCGTACGTGTATAGATATGTATATCCCTAGCACAGTAAAGATTGTTTAATTATATTTACCACATACTATATATACATATATACTATAAATGCAAATGAATTCGTATAGTTAATAATAATATTGTACTAAACGTGATTGTTATATGATATTCATATAAAACTTCATTAAATGTTTGTTCATGTTATTTGCAACTAAAAAGTCAACTGAAAACTCAAACTCGAAAACAAATAGAAAACTAAAACACAACTTGGGGTACCAATCAAATATATATATATATATATATATATGTACATATATATGTATGAATAAAGCTATTTTTAGAGAAACTCAACATAAGCCGGACTCGACTTTTACTTTCTCTTTAACCTGAATACGTAAGTCGACTTGCAGCCGTTAAATTACGATGAGGAAACGTGTAACCTGAAATTTATTACACTTCATAAAAATGAGCGATTAACGTTTATGGATGTGATTTCATCACGAACTCGCACACACACACTTACACTCATTCACGAATATGTGTGAGTGTGGAAGGTAAGGCTTTAAACTCATTCGCCAGCCAATTCGGGCATTCAGGTGCCTGGCATCAGCTACGTGCTCGGGCATTCACGTGTTCGACAATAGATACGTCTTAATCAATCTTAAACTGTTCTCAGCCAAAGGCAGCGTCGCTGAGCCCCAAAGGTGAATCTAAAACCCTCCAGCCGTGTTTAATTTAAACGCATGTCAGCACAGTGGCATCTTTTCAGCAGTCAATCGACCGTCTGAATACCCAAATGACAGGAGCTTCCAGTCCGAATAACCACTGACAGAAGGGACCACAAACTGGAAATTCATTTAAAGTGGGTGCTTCATGTGGTTTTTGCTTTTTCAAAATCTTTTGAAAGTCTAAATTTCATTCTTGTTTATAGACCAAATATAATCATTACTTTGGCTATTCTAAAAAGTAGACATAAATGTAATTTAAATGTTGTTGAGATTTACCAAAATCGAAAGCTTCATAACCGTTGATAGTTTATCCTAATCTGAGATTTTTAATGAACTTTCGAGAACTGACAGGAAATTGTAAATAAGATTACACTTAAATTAAAACTTTGACTTTAATAGAAACTAGTAAAATATTGCAGACATAAATGTAATTTAAATGATGTATAGATTTGCCCAAACATACATCCATTTTAATAGGTAAAACTACAATATGCCTATGATGTTCTAAATTTCTAATTAAATTTCAACGTTGCTGAAATATAAATATTTATTGTTTTAATGTGCTTATCAGAACTGTCTTAAAAATGCTCATATAATTAAACACATTAATTTCAAGCTTTGGCGCAAACATCTTCGCAATTGAAGCTAATTTAGATGCCACTTTAATGCGTGTCTTAATCCGCTCAAACGGAATGCTTTGCAGATGAACGCTTGGATTAATCCGGCAAGTGTCAGTGTCATTGGACAACTCGCAGCCTTAAGGGCTTAAAAGGCGCAGTTAACCTGCGGACCTCTTGATTTGCATGGTCACGTTGCCTTCGGCGCGAGGAACTCTATGCAAATTAGTTGAGAAACTCTTGCCCGACCGCCGCCCATCTTTGCTTAGCCAGCCCACTGTGCCACATTACTCGCAGCGATTGCCTTTTGATGTGGCTGGCAGAGGAGGCAGCGGACAGCGCGATGTCGGATGGCGGATTGTTGATTGTGGCATGCGGCATGTGGCATGTGGCAGCGATACAACAACGGGTACGTGCTGCTGGGGCAAATGCTTCATTTACCGCACACTTCGACACCTTTTGCGGCAGGCTTATCCAGCAAACTGGAGCCAGACGTGAGGTGTTAATAGATTTACGTGGCTGCCTGTCGAGAGGGCCTCAACACGGAGTCGCATTCGTTTTGGCCAAATGCGCCTCGTGGGCCAAATGACAATGGCACACGCAACGCCTCCCACAGAAGAGGGCCAGGCCAGAGGCTGGGGCTCATTATGCCCAAATAAAATGCCAAATAAAAATGAGAATAAAGTAAAACAAAAACGAAAACGTAACAAGAAACAAAATACAAAAAAAACTGTCAAAACAAGCGCAAAAAGTTTGAAAAGCAAACGGAAGCAGGACATTACTTTTATTTGTATTTCCATTTTCAGTTTCATTTTCGTTTGTGTTCGGATTGCTGCAAGTCCAAGGACGAGGTCAGCACGAGCCCAGGACAATGCCTCACTGTCTGTGCAGCAAACAAGTTGCTGTCCAGACGCTGCCACGCTGCCTCTCTGCCACGCTGCCCCATTGTCTCTTCGTGGGCGCGCGGCAAAGCCAAAATAAATGCCAACAAGGATAATTCCAGGGTAATCCGATTTACTGCGCTGCCTGTTCAAGCAGCAGCCCTCATGCCACACCCACACACACACACACACACACCCACACACACAGTGAGGCAGCCCACTTGATTATGTGCCGCTGCTTCAGATGCTGTTATCCCCACCCATTGACCAGGATACTTAAGTGCCAACTGGCTGGCTGGCTGGCTGGCCGAATGGACTGCGAGTTAGCCGCTGCTTTAGACCAGTTTACAGTGGTCAAGATAGGATTGAGCGGATAATTAACTGCGCTAAGTGAACTGGATTATTGACTGTTTGCAGAAAAAGTCACTGAAGGTAGAGAAGTAAACATTCAGACGATTGACAGACTAAGAAAATAATAACCATGTAATTCTATGCATAATTTAAACAATTATGTATTTAGTAAACCAAAATGAATTAATTTGCTATTGAATTCCAACTAATTAACAATAAATCAAAATGTTGAAAGTACCCATAAACTTTAATTAAAACTTGTATTTCTTTTATAGTAAATTTGCAATTGAATTGCAGCAAATAAACCATAAGTTTTAATACATGAACAAGTCAAATCATTAAAATCCAGCAAATAAGCAATAAATTAATATTTGAAAAGTGGCCAAAAACTTAAAAAATAAATTAAATTCGAAAATTGAAATATTTAAAAGCATTTGCGTTTCCACTGTGCAGTTGCATTAGTTTGTCTCTTATTTTTTTTTGGCAGATTTGCCGTCTTCTGGCTTTGCTGACAGAATTCTTGACTTTTTAAATGTGTCTTTTGGCCATTCAGTCGGTGCTTTTGTCTTTTGTGCACAACAAGCCGAAAAAAGAAAAGCCGAAAGAAAAGAATGAAAGGAAAAGTGGAAAGTGGAAAAAAGCAGATTCAAAACATAATTTTAATGCGGCTGTGCTCGTTGTGGTTTCATTTTGCATAATTAAATAACGACAATGCGGCGCACAGAACTCTCGACGTGAGTTATCGACGGCAGAAGGCGGCCCCGCCTCCCATCCAGACGGTTCAGATTTAAGATAAATCGTGTACCAATAAGCCGGGGCCAGAGACCCCGAATGTGTCTGAGCCGAGCGATGACCCGTCGATGACAGAGGGGCAGGCCATATGCTCAGGCAATCTTATCGAAGCGCCTTGTTTTATTACGCCTGGACTCTGGCTCTGGGGAATTGCATATAATCGTAATCGTAATCGTAATCGTTATCGTTGTAGTGAAAGACGAGGCAGGCATTGACACGCCAGTTTTAAAGCAGGCAGCGAAAATCAACAAATGTTTCAAAACATTTAATGGCGAGCTGCGATACGATCTCGCCTAGCGTTAAAAGCTTCCGTTTTCCGCACCGCACATGCGGCGTATGCGTAATAAAAACGCTTCTAATGAACCAAAAAGAAACGCGCTTAGCTGCAAATGTGATTGTGGCGACGATAAATAGAACGCGCTGGAGTTATTGATTTAAAAACTGTTTTAGTGGCGTCAGTTAGAGCCAAAGCACTTTGCCGGAATTTCGTGTGTCATTAAAGCGATGCACAGCGAGAAAGAGAAAGGTAGAGAGAGAGAGAGAAAGAGAGGGAAAGCCATGCACTCTACCTGTTTGAAGCAAAAGTTTTCAACAAAGCAATTGCGAAAGGCGCAAGCCGCAAAAGAATAACCGAATTAGAGAGGGAAATGCATTTTCATTGTACACGTGTGTGTGTGCGTGGGAGAATTGCATGCGAAATAAAGTTTCTAATTCAATTGTGCGGCATGTCGTGTCGAATCCATAACGTGCCACAAATTCCTAACACCATATTCCACTTTAAAGTGACCTTTCCCCCCTCCCCCTGCTCCCCGCCCCTCGCTCCGCTTGTCAGCAGCCTTTGTGTGAGTTTCTCTTTAGTTTTCTCTCCCTCTCCCTGTCTCTCTGTCTCTCTCTCTCTCGGCTCAGGTTGCGCCACGTGTCCAGCTTAAAATAATCAAAAACTTTAAGTACACACACATGTCCACAATGATATGGGCCAGACAAGTTAACCGAAATGAACCCAGCATTGTCGCATACCCTTTCGCTCCCTGGCCATGATTAACTTGTTAGAGCCCCAAAAAACAAAGCGAGGATTTCCGGCTTCAACAAAACATATTTCGGGTTTCAGTTGGCAACAAATGCGCAGTCCAGTGAAGCAAAACACATTCCACATCTTTCCCCCAGAAAATCAGAAATATTTTGACAACTAAACTGGATAATCTGAATCAATTTTGCATTTAGTGTATCTAATATTCGTTGTGAATTTGCAGCCTTTGCAGTGTTGTTTATTAGGGTATTCATTTGAGCCTTGGCCGCAAATTTGCGTAGCTTAGTGCGTACCTTAATTGTGGCAACTGTCTCTAGCATCCTGTAATTCCATCTAAATTCGCCATATTGTGTTTTCACTGCAGCTGTAACGAAATTTTCATGTCTGCAGTGGCACTGGCGCCATCTACTTGATAGAGGGAATACTAACAGACTAAAGTGTACCACTACTGCACCATAGATGCCGCCAGCGCAGCACAGGGTGACGCATTTCTTGGCTTAGCCAGGACACGAACCCAATGGTGCGACAGGACGTGCGCATGGCTAAGAAAACGTTTCATAGCAAGCAGCTTGTGAGTGCATTTATTATTTAAAAATAAGACAAACGTTTCCAAATTTTAATTAAAATATTTGGAGTAAAGGAATTTAAAGTAATCCACAACATGGTAATGTAAAAGTCAAGTTCGTAAACTTTCTCAGCGCATTTAATTTGCATAAATTACAGAAATCGTCTACGAACTCGTGTCATAGCAGGCAGCTTTCGAGCGTCATCCAATATTTGAATAAATGAAAAACGTTGTCAAATTTTGATAAAAGACAAAATACAACAAATAATTGAAATCATGGAATTTAAAATAATCAACACAAGGTTTTGTAAAAGTCGACGAGTTTTGAACTTTTTCAATATATTTGACCTGCATAAATTAAAGAAAGTCGAGCTCATCAACCTGCACATGCGGTGCGGCGGCAGTGTAAATAGATCCAAGTTCAAACACCTGCTGAAAGTTGCGAGCATAAAGGGGGAGTAACATTCTGCAAACAGAGCACAGCCACAGCAACAACCACAACAAACAAATAAGCAAGCAGATGAAGGCAAAACTCACAGTATTCACTCCGCAACCTGCCGCACTTGCTTGCCACACGCCTTCAGCTTGAGCTTGCACCCCAGAGGGGGCTGAAGAAGGGGCAGCAAATAGCAACGGTCATTGCGACGCACGCCTCAACGCTTCATGTCCGCATTGCAACGGACACGACAGGTGGAAAGCGAGGAAAACGGGGGGAAAAGGGTTAAAAAATCGAGAGTGTGATTTGCATACAAAGGAGCGAAATTAGAGCGAGCAAATTGAATATTTCACATGAGGAATTGTTCCCTTCACTAATCTCGCTGCCCCCCGTTCAATCGACGCCTCTGCTTAACACTTTTTTATGGTTTGGCGACCAGGAAGTTGCTCGTAATTTTGTTTCCGCCTGATTTACAAATATTTGCATGGCAACGCTCAACAAACAACAAAATAGTGAAAAAATAGAACAGCAAGAACAGCTAGAAAAAAGGCAAATAGAAAATGCAGGAAAAACTAAAGGAAATACAGCCCCCAAAACCGAAATTGCAAGGAAATGCCCAACTAAAAGTTGTTGAAATTCATTTGCACAACTTGTGGCCATTTTTTTGTGGTCGCCTGACTGACTGAATACTCGTTGAATGACTGCATGAATAAGTGAATGCACTGCCGAGCAGAATTATGCGACTGAGCTGAACTCTCAGGTAACATTGAGACCTTTACAATTTGCATTCATTTATTATTACAAGTGCTGATTAAGACTGCTGTTTAGTTGATGAATAAACTGGTTTGGCAAACATGTAATTAAAATATATGATTATTATAAATATTAATTTTTAAGTTACCATAAAGGCAATAATACAAAATACAATACAACTAAAAATAATTGTTAACGTTGTACAGGTTTAAATTCAACTAATAAATATAAAATGAGAGAATTAAGCAATTAATATTTTAATAATTTGTGGCCATGAAGAAGTAAAATTTATAGCTTTAATTTACCATAACTAATTCAAAATGCTTGCCTAAAATAGTTAGCTATGATAAATTCAAATTTTAAATTTTATTTTGAATTCTAATTTACCATTAAGGCACAAATAAATCACATTTTGAATTCTGTCTAATTAAGAAATAAATTAAATTGTTTTGAAAGTCACAGAATGATAATTTCATTAAATTAATATAAAAGTCGTAATGAATACGAAAATATTTGCAGGTAGAATAGTTGAAATGATTTAAATTAATTGGCTTCGATCAAATTAAAATAAAATGTGAGAAATTCTCACATTTTCGTTGGCTGATTGGTAGCATTTAAAGGTCGATTGTGAGCAGCGTTGTAATATTGGGATAAGATTTCCTCTATTTAGTTGTTGGCCACCATGTTGTCGTTGTCGCTGTCGTCTTTGCTGCTGTTCAACTCTATTTGAGCAGCACATAAACAAGTTGCACGAGCAGCTGCACTTGACTAAACAATACACAAACTTCACTTCAGTACACACACTGTGCAAACACACACACACACACACAGACACACACACACAGGACTCACACACAGGACAACGGAAACTTGCTGCAAAAACTCGAAATTCGATTTGGAGTCATGCCACACACTCGAATACCAAACTGGAGACGCTGCTCGGCTCGCATGTGGCTGTCTGATACTCTCAGGGCTGCTCATAATCCCAACAACACACACACAACAACATATGTATATGGAATAGTTGCCGGAACAATAAGCGAAAGTTACAAGACATTCGAGTGGCTTGGAAAATCGCAGCTGGAGAGTCGCTGACTGCCGAGTTCAGCGCCGGATTTGGCCGAGTTGTCGCTCAAGCACGCAGCCAATCAATATCAATCGCAATTCAATTTCAATTTCAACTCGAAGCCAGAGCGGCAGCAGAAGTCAGCCAACAAGTATTTGTATTTGTATTGTGTGCGATATACCCTGTAAGCAAGCTGGCCAATTTACAAACTTTTTGATGGATTCTTGGCCAGAGTTTCAGCTTGTTTTAACCCAATCAGAAGTTGAGTCGGGCCGCAATTGATTGGCTTTCGTTGGCTGCAATTGATGGGCGTCTGACAGGGTGTCTGCTTGTCGGGCATGCCCACGCAAATCGACGATTTGATTTGACGATTTGAAAAATAGCAAAGTGCACTTTGCAGCAGCGACAACAACAGTTGCCAGTAAATTACTTAAGGAGAGATTTGTGTGCGCTGCCAACGAAGTCAGAGGCAGCAACAACAACAGCGCACATAATGAGGCAGACTGCGTTGCACGAAAGCTGAAGCTGAAGCTGCAGCTCGAGATGGAGATGGAGCCAAGCAGATTGCGAGTCACGCTGACGAGATTGAGGACAGCAATGGCAACTGGGAATGCGCACGATGAAACACACGAGCAGCATGAAGAAGGACTCTTTCAGCTGCAACTCGCACTGATTTGTGGGGCATGCCACGTTCTGCATGCAGATCTCGTTCGACAGACAGAGAGAGAGGGAGAGAGGGAGAGAGGGAGAGAGGGAGAGACGATGCTGGCAATGTTTGCGTGAATTTGCGCCCGATTTGTTGCCCATCAAACGAGCGTCGTAATTTTGCGTGTGATTAATGCACGCTGGCAAATGCATTTTTGGTCCTGTCAAAGCAGCCAAACGGCAGTCGTTTGATAAATGTGCAGCAACAGGCAGCCAGGCAGCCAGGCAGCCAACTTCAGCTCTTCAGCCAACTTGCAACTGCCAAGCGACGAGCTAATGACACCAGCTGAAAGTGTCATTAGCCACATGAGGAGTGCCGATTGGGAGTGAACTCAATTCGCAGAATACAAGTCTATTAAATGTGATTTTAGTTTAACTACAAATACTTGCGAAATATACTAAATAATTCTGAAGGTTTTCCTTTTAATGTGCTTTTGAGTTCAAAATGCCATAAAAGTTTAAGTCATAATTAAATAAAACAATACCTCATATGTTGATTCTATATTTTCATATTACCAACTGCTTCTAATTTAAATAACGTATACTATACGGGAAAATTAATTCAATATTATATATCTACATATTAACATATTTAAAGACAAACTAGGCAAGCAGGTGGAAGTCATAGATCTGTTGGGTGCGATCTTTGGATTCATGATTTATTAGTAATAATTGTGTTAATTAAATTGTATTCCTGAAGCTAGGCCATTCGGGCTGATTCTCGATTAATATTATATATGTCACTGTACTACTAAATTATTTTATTTAAAATGTAAAGTAGAGGGAAAATCTGATCTCGAAATCCTTGCAAGCCTTCAAAACTTTGACGACCCACAATGATACTCAATTGCAGCCCAAGTTTTCCTATTTGCTTTGGTGCTTCTCGCTTGCTTATCAGCCAGTGTCATTGGATTATTGACAGGAGCATGCAAATTAAAAGACGTGCAAGAACTTTTGCTTCAACTTTGAGTGGGGCAAACAAGAAAGTTATGCTGCCATTAGTAAGCAGCACATCACATCGCATCACATGAAAGGCAGCTCATAAAATGGCAGACGGACTGAAATTCAAATAATGCCAGGCAGGATAATAACAGGCAACAAACAGCAAGGACAAGGGACAAGGGACAACAACTGGCCAAATAAACTGACTGCAGCCTGCTAACGAGAGCAGTGAAACTTACACCTACAGCTAAATGGGGAATAAAATCAACAAATGCCCAGCAACAACAATGGCAGCAACAGACAGCTCAGACACCTCCGAGAGGGACAGGGGAAGGACACTCTGTTCAGACTGTGCCTAGAGTCCTTGGGCTGTCCAAATAGTGTGGCATACATAATGGCACCGGAAGTTGGCATGCTCCGTAAAATGCTTAAAACAATGATAATGCCAAACCAGAATAACAATCAAATATTGTAGTTATCGCAGGGACGAAGTCGGCAGACGTGGCTCGAATCTAACCTGTTACCAGTTAACAGTTTTGCCTGTTACCTGTTGGCTTGCTGGCTTGCTGCCTTTGTAATTGAGCTGCCAACCGAGCTGCAAGTAAACAAATACGCTCTAAGCCAGACCATAAGCCTTTGTGCCATTATCTGCTTGGCCGACAAGACGAGACAAATTCAAGGCTCCCAAAACTTGGCCCTTTATTAGTTCATGTCTTTGCTTTCATTTTATATTACAATTATTCGTTTATTCGTGTTTATTCGTCCCGTAAACCTTGTGCTGTTAATGGACTCTCAGCCAGAGAGTAATTGGGCATCTTTGCTGGGGCAAATGCGAGTAAATAAATGCGAGTGCATGCGAATGTATTCAGTTCTCAGTTGTATTCATAGAGTGTGTAGCCACTTAATTGGAATTCTAAAATGGCATTTGCAGCACTTCGATTTGTCTTTCTGTAACTCTTTACTTGCTTTCGCATTGTAAAATTAATTTAACTGCAATTTAAAAATTCAAACTAACTATTTAAATGCAAAACATAATTATTTAATAGTCAATTAAAATTCAAATATTACATGTCTAAATTATTAGAGGAATATATTTTGTGTAAATGAAAGAATGCCAATAAAGAAGTTAGAATAATTGAAAATATATTTGTACTTCAACAAAGTATTCCCGATTCTGTGTTGAGTGTTTAAATCAATACAAATAATAAAAACATATTTTGAGGAATGAATATGAAATTAAAATACTCTAGTTGATATTTTTAGCTCAGCAAAACATAATCCATTATTTTTATGAAGGATTAGAAATAATAAATAGACTAGATAAATGTACTTGGAATGCTGAAGAATTTAGTTGTATTTCAGCAACATATTGCCGAACATTATTGTAAGTTGGTAATAAATCTCTCAAAGTTTTAATTTAAAAGTAATTCAGAGCTTGAAGCTTAAAAGAATTTAATAATAATCGAATTCAATGTCGCATGGAATGAATATATTAAAATATTTGTACTTCAAGGCAAAGCCGTTGCATTAAAAGCACGCACTTGGCCGAAGATGTTAAGAGGGAATTCAGTCAGCCAGAATTGTGAAAGCCATTCTCATAACTGATTCAATTCGGTTTGCAGCTTGAATTCGATGCGATATTCGGGATTTTATGGCAACTGCAAATCGAGTCGAGTGCGATTCGCAAGCAATACAATTGCGGCTTGCGAGTACTCGTAAAAGTTGCTGTGAATAACGCTGAGAGCGGAAGCAATTGGACAAACGCAATGACGACAATTGCATTAAGCTGAATGGCAAAGGACAACGGAGACGACGATGCAAACAGGTGCCAAGCAGCAACACTTGCAGCCACAATGCAATGCAACAGCAAGTGGCATGCAGCAGCAAGTGGCAGAGTTGGCAGGTGCTGCAGCAAACATAGCGGAAATCCTGACAGCACAAAAATGTTTTCTACCCCAAAATTTACAATATGAAGTGGCATGCCACGCCGTTGCTTGAGCTGCTGCCAAAGGTTGCACGCTTATATTTTTGCCCCCCTCTGGTTGCACTTCATTGCGCTGACAAAGCTCAGCCTTGCCACATGCAACACACAACAAATGGCATATGCTACTTTACTCTCTCTCCGTCTCTCTTTCGTCTGTGGCACAGTGGCACATTGTTCTTGTTGTTGCTCTGCCGCCGAATGCACTCAGCTCTCGACGCAACATAATTTTCAATTTTCATGCATGTTTTGCCATTTGGCTTGCAACTCCTAAGTAGCTTGCCGAATGCGAAATGTTGCATAATATTTGTGCGCTTGTTTCAGCTCCATTGTTGTGTGCAACGTGCAACGTGCAGCATGCGGCATGCGGCGTGCAGCATTCAGCGTGTGCTGCCAAAAACTAGGCTATGAAAATTTTATTTCAATTTTGTGGCTCTCCTCACGTGGAAACTCGCATTGTGTTTTTGTGTTTTTGTATTTGTTGCCACAACTCATTTTATATGTCATTAAATAATTCTCATATTATTCATTTGTGTTTTTATGCCAACCACAACAAAGCAGTTGCAATGATTACAAATGTAATGAATACGCTTATGCGAATATAGAGTTTAGACTTTGCATAAAATCTCCATTTAATCCACTCTAATTTGCGCTTGAATCTTTTCTTTCAATAATATATGTTTATGATTTTCCAGTCATTACTCATCGAATAAGTTATTAATGAGATGAATGCATTTATGTGAATATGAAATAATAGTAGTGCATTTAATACATTTTAGTCTGAGCAATGAGTTTATCAACAATTTATTTCCAAGTTTTATTATCTTCTATTTCACAACGCCAATACTTGACGAATTGCTGATGATAAATTCTCACTGTCAACTTTTCTTTTAAAATTCGCTGCAATTATTCTGAGTCATATCTAGACCCTATATATCTGTTAAGTCTAATCATCACCGATAAGATTGCATGTTTGACTTCAAAGAAATCGCAATTCCGATCAGCAACCATAAACATCAGTAATAACTACCTCTCGAATGAAATTTAATTTTTTTTAACAAATTAGTCACAAAGTTTTCTTCGATTGTAGCAACTCGTAGCTCATGCGAAAATGATTGTTGAGTTGGTTTAATTCATAAAATGGAATTGTTGATTCTTACTACAGCTGAGAGCGAAAGTAATTTTTTAGTATTTCTAAAGGATCTCAAGTTGAGCAATTAATGTATTAATTGTACTATTGAAATATAAACACCACCATCAAGAACAATTGAGTTTTGTTCATTTAGCAAACGTAAATACACGCAATAGTAAAACACAAACATCCATTCATCGATAGTATTCAGTAATCAGTATCAAGTATCCCACTATATTTATGATTATTTTTTTTTTATTTATGATTACGATTGTCGAAAATTTCCTGCTGAATGGAAACGTAGCGATCAGTTATCATGATTACTGACCATAAACAAACAATAAATAAGCTCGCTTTTGAAATTAGTTGGAGTTCTTTTTATTGTTTTCTACTATTTTCAACTCCTTTACTTTCTTTTATCTTGCAAATATTCCTACAGCTACAGTTGAATGTCGGTAATCATCCCACAGACTCATAATTATGCAAATCAATTACAAATTTGTTTGTAAATTTTTGCATCGACATTGCGCTGTTCTCCCTTCTACTTTCTCGGACGTATCATCATCACGGCTCGCTTCAGGGATTGGTAATGGCCACGGAAGGTATACCAATTTATTCCCATGCCGAAGGTATTATTTCCATAGTTTCCAGCCAGGTTGCTACAATTAATATGCGATTAAAAAAATATGAGAATCTGATTCTAGGTCATTTAGCTGTACCTCTTGTGGCAGTCGTTGTGCCACCAGGCGCTATGATAGACCTGGGCGCAGTTTTTCCCAGATTGGGGACCGTTGTTGCGATCAAAGGTCGTGAACTTTTGGCCATGGTGATATGAGAGCGAGTCTCCGGCCGTTCCGTTGGCCTTGCCCAAAGTATTCAGGGCGAAGCCCTCGTCGTAGTTTGAAATCGCGAATTTCTCATACGACTCGTAGGCTTGAGTCCCATTCTCATCCTCCAGCAGCACGAGCAACTCCTGGCTCCTCTCCGCGGTCAGATAATGAATGTTCTGCAGTCCCAGCATGAACTCGCCGTCGCCGTCGATGTCTCCGAACCCTGTCGTGTATCGTTCCCAGTCGCGATAGAAGATTACGCTTCCGTCCACACGCTGCAGGATTACAGTCCAGTTGCCTCCCCAGGTCTTTGTATCGCAGTAAACCTTTTTTTCCTGCGAATACCCGTATCCATTCGAGATTCGAGTGTTGTAGACGCCACTGGGCATATTGTTCGCTGTCACGTCGCTGCAATCGTCGAACAAAAGGGTCGCAAACTTCTCCTGCTCAACATCGTTCTGTCCCGCCAGTAGACTATCCAGATCAACACTAATAAGAACTCATGTTAATTAACTGTGGTTAATTGTGGATTGTCCATGTCCAAAACTCACAACATCGGCGATTTCAAGCCAAGCATTTTACTGATCGCCTCGAACTCGTCACTTTCAGTCTCGGCACTCGCGAAAATCAATGTGCTTATCAAAAAGATGAGGGAAATACCTTTTAGCTCCATGGCTGGTCTCAATCAGTTGAATATCGCGCGTAAACTGAACAAACCGCAGCTGGATTTGCACTTTTATGCCAATTGCGAATAATTCTTATCAACTGATAACTGGCGCAATAAAAAGTCAAATGACCCACAGCAACTTTGTTCACGTTTCACTTACTCAAAAAGTAAACAATCAGGAAATCAACAGTCGAGAGCGCTCGAGAGTGGGATATCCGCTACTCACTCTGAGATATTAGAAGACACTTATATGATGTTTTGAAATTATACATGATTCACAAGAGAATCACACAATAAATGGAACTAATAACCACCTGAGTTTTGCCATATATGTTGAAGTTGTTTCTAGAATAACTTGTATGTTTTTCATCCGATTACAGGACTCATTACACAAGCATATACATTAGAGATCTGTATGGCTGGACTCCCGAAATACATTTAAATGAATGCATATTGCATTGTGCATTTGAATGTGCTGTTTTCGCAGATGTCTACTATACATATTGTTAAACTGGAGGCTCTAGCTTGTCTATGGGTTTTATTCTGACTTGAGGGGGCAGTTTCTGAGATTTACAAACAGACGATCGTAGCTACATATATCTTCTCGCTAATGTGTTCGGAGATGACTCCTCCTGCCTGTTACATACATTTTCTGTTGGCACTAAGTTATAATTGGTCTACATCATACATCTCTAAAATGTTTCTTGTTTTCACTTCGCAATGGGAGTTACATTAAAGGCGGAGAAACTCACAAAGAATGATCCAATCAAACTGCATTTATTTACCCCTTTCAGAGTACAATTTCGCTCTTCCCCGTCTCACTTTTGACTTGATAACATCGGTCTGCGACTGTGGTCATGTCAATAAATGAACACTGGGCTATTTACAAAGCATTAAAATGTAATTTTTTAATTACACGCAAAAGATTTAATGACTCGCTGTGGTAATAACACACAACAGCCACAACAGCCACAACACAGACAGTCGCCTATTACTGACAACCAGCTGATTAAAAAGCAGCGCGCACAAAAGTATGCAACGCTTAATTACATAAATGGATAGCTGCCTGAAGCCCAGTGAGGAGCCAAAGGAAACTGAACAGTAGCTTCAGCTTGTCCACCCAGAGGGGAGAGGGGAGAGGGGAGAGAGGAGAGGGCAGAGAGGCCGCTCAAGCTGGCGTGTAATATCGAGATAATAAGAAAATGGCGAAAATTAAATTGTTTTTGTGTGCGAGCGCCAAGTGACCAATTAAAACGGACGACTGCAAAAAGTCTTCGACTCAACTCTCGACAAGCTGAACCAACAGCCCGCAGACGTCTCTCTCTCCCTCTCTCTCTCTCTCTCTCTCTCTCTATCTCTGTCTCTCTCTCTCTGGCAGCTGTTATTCCTTTTTTTCCCTGCCGAGATTTATCCCAGTTGTACTTTCTTCGCGTCTCGCGCTGTCTGTTTGTTTAGCAATAAAATCATTTTGAGCTTTCTAATGATGCCTTCGGTCGGTCTGGCATCTCCTGCTATCCATGCCATGAAAGAGCAAACTAAATTATTACCGCGGGCCTCTCAACACACAACAGTCAACACAGCTCCGACAGAGTTATAAATAAAACTTGGCCCAGAACTAATATGCCAGCCGGTTGCCAGTTGCCAGTTGCCATTTTCCAGTTGCCAGTTGCCGTGTGGCCCACAAATCTTTAGCAAAGTAAATGCGCGAGTTGCATTGGAATTTTGTTACCGCTTCTCGCTTTTACATTCCCCTCTCTCTTTCTCTGCTCTCCCTGAGTCTCTCTCTCTCTATGCTTTCACCAATACTTTCCGCTGCCTGGCTCTTAGTTTAACGCTCTAACATCCTACTTTAGTTGTATCCTGTATTATATGGGACTCGGATATGACCAAAGTATTTGTATTGTAGTTAGCAATATTAAATTATATGTAAATTGTAAATAATTAATTATGAATTAATAAAATATTTACATAAATAACATATTTAGTCTAAGGGCTTAGTCCACAGCCAAGTATTATTATAATTTATTAAAATGTTTTTCATTTATTTTGTAGTTTGTCTGTCGTAATAGAAGATCCAAAAAAATGTTTTCCTATTTTTGCCTACAAGAAAACTTTTAGCTATGCATTTTTGGGAATATAAAACATTAAATACTGCCCCACTCGATCTCTTTACGATAATGTATTTTACATAATCAATATGCAAACTTAACCTGTATCAATTAAATATAGCCATTTGCTTTCTTTCTAGCCTTTAAATATGTTCATTTGTACATATAACAAGATAATGTTACCAGTTATTATAAATATTAAAATGTTATACTCCAATAATTAAAACAATGTATACAGTAAAAAAAAAGTTTAATTTAAGGATAGCTCGTTTAGTTGCTTTAAATATTTTATTACATGCAATTATGTTACCCTTTTGTCAATTACAGGGTATCTGCTGGTCGATAGATCGCAACGCATTTGCAGTTTGAAAAGCTTGTTGTTTTTCGTGTATTTGCTGTTTGTTGGCAACACACTAATTACCGCAATTAATTATGCTGCCTGTGGAACGAGCCGCGTCGCGTCCACTGCGGCCCAACACAACAGAAGAAGGGCGGGGGGGGGGGAACATTGGGGGAGGGGTAAGAACTTTTTGCAGTTGTTTTTGCCGAGTTCAACGAGTTGCACTTTTCGAATACAACTTTTGGCCTACACCAAATCTATGTGTGTGTCTGTGTGTGTGAGAGAGTGGGGAAATCGCATGTGTGTTTTCCTCAGTGCACATTTTAAACAGCTTTTACCCTGAGGCCTTTCACACAAAGCGCATATCAAATGCACTGAGCGCCAATTTAATTCGTTTAGCAAAAACATTCTTTAAAGTGAATAGAGTATAAAGGAAAACGATTTCCTTAATTTAATTGTTTGTATATTATTAAGAGCACTAAAGTAAAAGACGCAGATTGAGAGATTAAAAGTAAGGGACACTGCTAATATATAATAACAATAACAATGCAATAGAACGAAAATGCAATAAGATAATCGAACGAATAAGTCCGTCTCACTCGCTCATTTAAGCAAAGTAAAACTCAAAGCAAAACTGCACGCATCGATAACAACAACAATTGTGACGCAGCAATTACTGACCTACCTTGTTGTTGTGCAGATATGCTAGGCAACAACAACAAATTACGTAAAGGAGCAGTCACACAAACAGAGACGTGTTCTGCGTACACTCAAAAAGCAACAACAAAATATAAAATAAACGTGTGTTCCCAAAAGTTCTTGGGAACAAAAACAACACTACTAAATAGGTGGGTGAGAACGAGAGCTTTGACAGAGACGAGTTCAACTTACACTCGAAAAGCAACAACTAAATATAGCATAAGCAAGTGTTCCTACTTGTTCTTGGGAATAGCTAGTCAACGATCAAGTGTCCTCTGCAACTGCACTAACAATTATGTAAAGTAGCTGAGCAAGAGAGCGCATTCTGTGAGTCCAATCACTTTAACAGAGAGGAGCTCAACTTACTCTCGTAAAAAGGAACAACAAAATACAGCAGGAGGAAGTGTTCTCAGGTCTGCCTAGGAACAGCAAGTCTACGATCAACTGTTCCCCTCACTCGCTCTCTCTCTCTCTCTCGCTTAAATGCTTTCAATGATTTATTGGCAGACTGGAACTATTTGCAGGAAATTTAAAGCGACGGGAATGCAGCTTCGATAAAGCGCATGAAGCGGACGAGAGAAATCAGAAAAAGCTGCACAATGCTGACATGCGAACGGCATTGGCTTAATAAACTCTAACGGCAACTGGCGACTGAAGAGCGGCAGCTGCAGTTTGCACGGATGCCACAAGGCTTTGTGCGAAGAGCAAATACAAAAAACGAGGCAGCGCGAAAAGTGGTTGATATCCTAAATACCCTAGAATACCAATACGAGAATATTAATACAAATATATAACTAAATAAATGTTAATAAAAATGTTAATCAAATTGTATGTTAGTCGTAATTTTAATTCCAACTATTATAAATAAATAAATACTACCCCATTACCTTAACATGGTATTACAGGGTATCTAGCGGAAAAAAGCTGGCAACGATTTGTACTAAAAGCGTGGGCAGCGCCGACACCATTCAGCAGCCGCCTTGTTTTTTTGTCGCCCAATTCGCCCAACAACAGAGTTGCGCTTTAAGAGCATTTATCGGATGTGCTCTTTAAAGGGCTACTGCCCACATGGCTCCCATAGAGGCGCGATCTCATTATACTCTTTGGCTCTTCGACTCTTTGTCCCGTTGGCTTTGACAGCCGCATGTTGATTGTTGTTGGCATGCAAAAACAATTATACAAATGTTCGTGTACCCTTGGACCCGCAGCCTGTTGCCCATTGATGCTCTAATGCCAAATGCCAAATGTCAAATGTCGAATGCCGTAGAACAAAAAGAAAATATTTGACTGGCCTCAGCACTGCAATATGACATCGCCTGTTGTTGTTTTTACTGTTGTCCCTCGCCCATTGTCCGTGTTTCGTCATCCGCTTTCGCATTCGCATCCGCATTCGCTGTGTTTGCTGTGCATCTGATTTATGCGGCTGTCAACGTAACGGTTCCCAGTTGTAGCCCACCAGCTATCGTTCTCTCCCCTTCCCCCTCTACGCTTGCTTGCCTTGTTGCATTCATTGCGTCGACCAGCTGATTGACATGCCGCTATTTGCCGAAATGAACCGTTTGACATGTGGTTTGGCGGCTGCCGCATTCAAAATTGCTTTTGTGGCAGCCTCGCACACACACACACACACGCACACATGCATAAGCAAAGTTCAATACTGTCACTTGCCTTGTCTCCTAACCCTGTCAGCAAGAAGAGAGCGAAAAGACAACTCGACACACACACACACTCAAACATTTGCATGCATTCACGATCAACAACAATGCTATGCTGAGAGCGAAAGTGCGGCAAAGAAGACACGCAATAAATGCAGAAATTTTCTGCAAATGCTTTTCTAGAATATAAAATCGAATAGTTTGAACGTACCTTAAGCAGTTTTAGTGTGTTTAGCATACGCATAATGTTTAGACGAACGAGTTAGTTGAATTGTATCACTTTTAATCACTTTTACGCTGCTCTAAATATATTTTTCTCACACATTTAACACGAGCACTACACGCACACAACCGAACGCGGCAAAAATACAGCGACAACTGTTCTCGCAATGCGTGAGCAGCCTTAGCTACTGTTCCCATCTCTGCTGCTGCGAGCTATGCGCGAGAACAGCAAGTGAAGGAGTTATTGACTGCGCGAGTGTGGGATCACTTGAACTTTGAGCAGTGCACGTCTTGGGAATAGTTCTCATCTTTGCTACGCTCGGAGACAATAATAAAAAGCTAGCCAGCGTGTGATCAGTTTAACTGGGGAACAGCTAGTTAATTCCGCTCTTGGGAACAGCTCGCCTAAACTCCTGCTAAACTCTTCGCACTCTTGAGCGTTACTTGTCAGCGCTCTCTTCTATGTCTTAAACAATTACCTCTTATTAAGTACCATTTTCTCTTTTACTAAAACTCAAGTTAAAAGGAAACACTTTAAAATTTGGAGTTTTTCGGGCCATGCTCTGCGAACGTTTGACGGCAACGATTAGAGGGCGGATCGTCTGTCCATTTCGCTGCAGTCCGGACTCGACTCCAGTATGGAGACGATCTCGATGCCGCTCACCGGGTACTTGGCCTCCTCGTCGCTCAGCACGAGACTCTTGCTGATGCTGTCGATCTGCAGCATGGCCTGCGAGACGGTCACCTTGGGCTCTCTGCTTCTCTTGCTGCTGTGGGGCGTCTGAGCGACAGCTCGATCCGCCTGCAGGCTGCAGATGGGATCGAACATCTCTTTGAAGAGATGCTTGCGCTGCGAACTGTTCCCACCTCCATGCAGTCGCTGGTCGCGAACAAACTCAAAGTTGATGCCGCCGAAGATGGCGTCGCGCGTGCTCATCGAGCTGCGCACGTCGATCACGCAGAAGGTGAGGATCTCTTGGAAGATGCCCAGGCCGTTGGCCTCCTTGATGCCCGTCTCGTTGACCAGCAGGCAGCCGAGCACGGAGCCCGTCTCCAGGTCGCGCACGTTCACGTGGTAGACGTTGTCCGCTCTTAGCAGGATGGTAAGAGCGACGTCGGTGAAGAGTCGCTGGCCCATCAGCTGGAAGAGCGCATTGTGCATGGAAGAGAGCACGGGCAGCGTTTTATGCTTGCAGAACTGGCACATGCTCGACGGCTTGTGGCAGAGCTGCGACTCTTCCAGGCACTGGCAGCGCATCTCCTCCAGCTTCAGTTTGCTCTTCTCCGTCTCGAGTATCTTGCATTTGTCTTTGAGATTCGTCACTGTTCCACTCAGCTGCTTCAGCTGATTGTTGATGGCATTCAGCTGCTCCTTCTGCTTCTTCTCACTCGCCAGCTGCGCCTCCAGCTGCGCCATCAGCGTCGTCAGCTGCCTCGTGATTTGCGGCACTTCTTCTGACTGTTCACAATGCGGCGGCTGTTCTGGCTCTGTGAAGGAGATGCGTCGCTCTTTAGGGGCGCAGCTGCTCTTAGACACAACAGCAGTGCTACTCTTTGCTTCTAAACCACAGCTGCTCTTCGACTCAACCGCAGTGCTACTCTTTGCTTCTAAACCAGAGCTACTCTTAGCCTCAACTTCAGTGCAGCTCAAGGGCGGATCCTCTCTTCGTTTGGCTGGCTGCAATCGCGTCTTGGAAATTCGCTCTTTGACCCCCGTTTCATTGCAGCTGTTTCTGCATTCCAGACGAGGACGCGAGGGCACCACGATCACCGGATGCTTGCACTTGAGTCTGCACTTGAATCTCTTATCCTTCGGATGTGGCGGCTCCAGTACTGGACATTCCAGCTGCGTCTTTTCGCAGTGGCAGCCGCCTTCAATGTGATTGTTGTTGTGACTGCCGGTGAAGTGGTTTAAATGGAAACGCAGGCTTTCACTCAAGCGCCCTCCGGCGGGCAGGCGACTGTAGCTGTGGCTGTGACTGTGGCGCTGCAGCGGCGGGTGGCGTTGCTTTGTGGGCAGCAAATTCATGCGCTCTGCTCGCGTGTGAGCTGATAAATATTTTCTAAACACACGTGCCGAATCTGCAGTAAAGAGAGGGACGAAAGCTTTAGCTGTTGTGGCATGCTCTTCTTCTTCGTTTACGACTTACCCATGTTAACTAGAAATTTACTCGCCTGTCGAACAACTTCCACTCGAATTTTTAAAATCTCCTTTCGACAGCTGCTCGCTTGCTTTGGCCCATTTTAAACTCGTCTGTGGAAATGAAACATATTTGTAGAGCATGGAAGTAATTCAAATGCATCATTAAAACAGATTTAATTAAATGTATATTAAATTCTTGTCAATCTTTAAAATCTTAGAATTAAAATCAATTAAAATCAAAAATGAAACGAAAAAAAATAATTACACAAAATATTTGTAGTTTTAGATCTATAATTTAAATTCGATTAAAATTATTTCGAAATTTGTTCAATATTTATTTAATTTAATTCATTGTCACTAGGATATCTTTGCTTTATTTGTATTTAAATATTGAGTTAAATTATTTGTTTAATCTAAATTTTATTTAAATTAATTCATAATTAAAATTCTTTGACGCTTGAATTAATTACAAATTTAATATTAATTCACTAACTCGTTTTAAATACTCACAGTTTCTCAACTTAATGTTTCTCTCATCAAAGAAGTATCTGTAAAAGATAAAATTTAAATAAATTGTAAAATATGCAAATTTATAATTTCTAATTGCATTAATAATTCAAACTAAATACTTACTGCTGTCGCCATGAAATTATCTCGTCTGTGGAATTTTTCCCATTTATTTTAGTGTTTAAGAGTTACATTGCACAAAGAGGTCAGTGTTAAATTTGCAGCTGAATGAGCACACAAAAATAATGTAAAAACTTGCAATTATTTCCTGTATTTATTTGAGTTGATTTTATTTAGTTTTAATTTCGCACAATTGGCACACAGAAACCACAAAACATTTAATCATTGGCAACTTGGTTACGTGAAATATATCATTGGATATATACATATATATATAGATGTTATAGTATGTGTGTAGAGGCATTTGTATAGTTTATAAAATTCAATTTATTATTAAAGGAATGCTCAATTGTTGTTGTTGTTTAGTTGTCGTTATTGTTTTGTTTAGTTTGTGTTTCGTGTTGCATTCTAATGGACTGGTTTCATTTTCAATTTATTCATTCTGGTATGTTGCTATATTTAAATGTTTGTAAACTGTTTATACAAAAAAGCAACATCGCTTTGCATTTCCGAGCTGCTTCATAATAATTTTGTATATAGAGAAGTTTTAAGAGGATTTGTCAGCGTTGAATTTGCTTTCGTTTGGGATATGGCATTTAAATGCTTATGGTTTTATTTATTTCGATTAGAGATTTGCTATTCGGAATGACTTTTAATTGGAATGAGTATTCGAGTAATTCAAGTTTATACTGTAATATCTTAACTTATTCTTTTTGGCCACAAGGCACCAAACTGCAGCTAGTTAGGGGACCACAGCTCTTTGGGATCGCAAATATAACTTTTAAGTTGAACTTTCATTAGTTTTCTTTCGGCTAAAAGCTAAGCAATAAACGTGCTCCGAATTCCATTTTCTACTCATTAACATAATAGTTTTGATCTATTATTCTATTTCGCTTCACATTAAAATACATTTCTTTAGTTGCAAATTTGAGTAGAAAGCGAAATTCGAAACAAACCTGTTTGCTTGTAATATCATAATAAAGCGATTATTTGTTAGTTTTGTATTCAATTTTGACTAATTTGGGCTGGCTAAACGAACGAAACGAATCGATAGAGAACTGCTTATAGACGTAGACTTAAGCGAGTGTTTAAACTCGTATCAAGAACTTAGAACAATATTTAGTACAAGTCGGCAAATCAGAGATAGTCTTAAAGCTAGACAAAGCACGTGGAATTGGATGGAGATAGGGGAGTGGGAGTGGAAAGTGGTACTGGAAGTGAGACTGGAAGTGAGACTGGAAGTGAGACTGGAAGTGAGACTGGAAGTGAGACTGGAAGTGAGACTGGAAATGACACTGGAAATTGGGATTGGATGTGGATTTAGATGCAATCAAGACTCTCACACAGTATACCTTACAGTAAGGAGAGTGACAAGGAGCAGGGAGGAGGGAATGGAAATCGTGGGAAAGGCTTTTCAGTGGCAGCGCCGCAGCATCAGCAGCAGCAGCGTGGCCGTCAACAGCTGGTAGAGCGAAGGCAGCAGGGCGCCAGCGGATGCGCGCAGCTCCAGGGACAAAGTGCGCCGCTGAGTCACGTGGGTGTAATCGCTGAATCCGGCGAGATTACGCGAGGCAGCGCGTATCAGGTATTCAGTGTCCGGCTCGAGGTTCGTTATCAGCAGACTCGCACCTGTGGAAAAAAGACTGTGCTAAAGAGAGAGCTCAGGCTGAAGAGGGAATGCGTTGCGAACTCACCCTCCTCGTAGGGAAAGTCCTTGTGCTTGGCATTCGTCCACTTGCCGGCATCGGCTTTGAACTCCGTCTCCGTCATATACTGAATGCGAAAGCCGTTGACGTCCATCGGCCCAATCTTGTCCTTGTCGCGCTGCACGCTCACATCCACGTCGAAGGTGTTCGAGTTGAAGCCGCGCAGCTGGAAGACCGACGGCAGCGGCGGCTTCTCGCCCTGCTCGAGCCTCGTCACACGCTCAATGCTGCCCAGATGGTTGTGGGCCCGACAGCGATAGTTGTCGAACTGCTTGGCGTCCCGCACGTGGATGGTGAGGCGCGACCAAGTCGCTTGCGTCTCGATGTTGTAGACGTGCTCGTTGCTCTCCAGCCGCTTCTGCCTCCGCGACCAGCTGAACGTCGGAGGCGGCTCCGCGGTCGCCTTGCACTCGATGGTCGCCGTCCCGTTGATGTACGCATACTGCTGCTCCGTGTGCAGCGTGTGGATCCATTGCGGCTTGTCTGCGTGTCAATTAATGCGAGTTCGGGCTTATTCAAGTGGCAATCAATCAGCCGTGCTCGCAAGTATGCTACGGATTGTGGCAGCTCGAGTGCGTGGCGCGTATAAATCAAACATAAAGTCATTAGCTGCACATGTGCCACGCCCACCCGTCCACACCCGCCCTCAGGGTGTCGCATATGTCTGCCGGCTAAACGTATGTAATTTTAAAATATTTCGTGCTCAAAAAACTATTTACCGCACGCTGCACTGCATACTAAACTAAACTTTGCACCGCAAAGCGGCAAAACACATTGAAGAGACGCCCAGAAAAATGCTCAAGTGTAATTTCGGTGCCATCGGCGCAACAAAGGCACACTGCTTCAAAAGTGCTCGAAAACTGAGTGAATTCGATTACGAGGAAAATCGTAAGAAAATCTATTTAGGCAATTTTCCATTTAAAAATCAACTTGCTTCAATCATAAATTTTTTGTTGGCACTCAATTCTAGGATATTTTTTTACATTTTACGTCTTCAAATAGAAATTTAAATTCAAAAACAAAAGTCAAAGCGAAAATACATAAATTAAGATGTTTAAAACAGTTTCATTATCTTTTAGATAGATTTCACAGCACATGAAACAGAAAGAAATCTTTTAAAGAATTTACATATACCGACATGTAGTTTTTTTGTAATACAACTTGAAAATCATCATCTGTAAATTGACGTGAATTATATGTTGAACCTAAAGTCAACTAAATACACTTTCAATGGCACAAAGCTTATTTTCGTCCTTAATAAAATCATCATAATGTGCTAATGTTTAATATTCCCAAAGACTTGTCAAGGTTCTACTTTGTACGACTTTCTACATATAAAGAATAATGTATTTCTATTTAAATAATAAATCAATTAAAATTCAAATTAATAAATAATTGGGAAAATGTGATTAATATTAAATAGAAAAATAACTCCTCTTTCTTAAGTGATTGTATCAATTGTAAGATCTATTCCCAGAACCCACTTTCATTAAAATATATTTATAAAAAGAAGAAGTTTCTATCAAGCCTTTGTACACTGTGCAGCTGGTTATTATGGATTGGAGTTGAGGGCGGCAGAGAGAGAGAGAGAGAGGAACAAAATCATAAATCACACTCACGTTCGATTTTCATCAAAACTGTGCGCTCCTGCATATCGGAAGCAATCGAATTCACTTGGAATGCTCGGCACGTGTACTCGCCGGTGTCAAACTGTGTTACCTTGTTGATGAGCAAGCCATCCGCCAGGATGCGAAATTTCGAGGCGTTTGCTGTCGGACAGAGAGAGATAGAGAGAGAGAGAGAAAACGAGAGAGATGATGAATCAACGAGCATCGAATCGAACGAAAATCGAAGGAAACAGGTAAGCCAAAGGAGAGGCTCATTAACTTTGGCTCGATACTCGGCGTTGAACTCACTCTCGGCACTAATGGGCTGTCCATTGAAATGCCAGGTGACATTCGGCTGCGGTTCGCCCTTCACCTCGCACAGGATGGTTGCATTTTGTCCCTCCTTCACCGTCGACACCGAGTTCGTTTCCGTGAACGTAATTTTCTCTGGTAAAAAACGCAGGGAACAAACGAAATACAAACAATGCAAAATTAATGAATGTTTTTTGGCCATCTCGGCTCACTTACGGTACACAATCAGCTCGTACGATTTACTATGCAGCCCCCCCTCGGCCGCCTCGCAGCTCCAGTTGCCCTTGTCCGCGAGTGCGATGTGTGCGAAAACGATTTGCAATTGTTCTGTGTGCGATAAACATGCAAGCAATATAATATGTATGGTAAAGTATGTACTATATAAGAGCAAACGCCAAACAGCAGGAAGTTCATGTGGTTAAACTGACTGTGTGGATACCCTGTAACAAGTTCATATAACGTACAATTAGATGTGTTTGTCAAACTAATTCCTAATTATTCAGATTGTCTCATTTCTTTTTGAATTAATGGAACATGGAATGAAATAAAAAAGACTTTGTAATCGTTAATTATTTAAAATACATTTTATAAATAGGATTTTATATTTAAGTTCTGTATTCTTGAATATAGTATTTTTAACAAATGATATCAAACATAAACAAGTAAGAAAGCTACAGTCGAGAGTGCTCGACCGTATGATACCCGCAACCCATTTCGAGAGAACAAAAAAAATTTTAATGATATTTTAACAACAAATATACCAAAAATATACTGAAACTTGTGTTTTGTATATATTTGAAAATAGCGGGAAGAAATCCACAACACCGACATGGTCACACTGTCAACTAAACAAACAAAGCGCGAGCAGCTGCAAGTGAATTTTTCATATAAAATTGATTCATTAATAACTTCCTTGTTTTTAACTCGATCTCAACCAAATTCACAGGAATCATTGAGAATATAATTATTATTATGCATACCAAAATTCAATGCTCTAGGTTTATTATAACGGCTTTTACAGTTTTTGGGGGCGGAAAGGGGCGTGGCAAAAATCTAAATAAACTTGATCTGCGTAAGACCTACACGAATACTGTCACCAAATTTGATATCTCTAGGTCAATCACACACTTAAAACGTCCATATGCATTGGGAACAACAATTTTGATAAATAATTTCGCGAATAACTTTTGTTCTACTTATCCGATTTTTACCAAAATTACAGGGTATATTAAGAGTGTCAAGCGCAGATGGCTTACCAAATTACACATCATTACACAAAGAACTTTTGGAGTTATACGCGATTTACATAAAAAAAAACTTGACTTTTTCTAGATAAATGCTTATTGTGGGCGAAGGGGGCGTGGCATCCAACTTTTGAAATAAACTTGATCTGCGTAGGGTATGAAGGAACATTTTTGCCAAATTTGGTGTCTCTATGTCTTATAGTCTCTGAGATCCAGGTGTTCATACAGACAGACAGACGGACAGACGGACAGACGGACAGACGGACATGGCTATATCGTCTCGGCTGTTGATGCTGATCAAGAATATATATACTTTATGGGGTCGGAGATGCCTCCTTCTGCCTGTTACATACATTTTCTGTTGGTACTAAGTCATAATACCCTTCTACCCTATGGGTAGCGGGTATAAAAAGGCAGCAATTGATTATTCATATTTTGAGTATTTATAAATTTCCCATTTGAATGATTCAATTTAATCAAAAAGATGATAATATCTTTGTAAAAAATGTAAAATTATTTCAAAAAATGTTCTAAATATTTAAATGAATTTAATTCATAAAAAACTCTTAAAAATGTCCCAACAATTCGCGTTTAATTTCTATAATCCGCTTTACTTTAATTCAGTTTCTCAATTCTTCTAAATGTGGTAGTTTAATAAGAGTTCATTAAAATTCTATTCGAATAATTGGATTACAGCAAAGCGCTTGATTATTTATCAACAATAATCTACAAATTCTACTAGTACTTCTATTGAATTCTTGAATTCTTCTAAATGTTAATGTAAAATCTCCTTTTAAATTGTAATTTGTTGAAAATCCAAGTATTCGTTTTATGGGTATAAGTAATTAACTTTCAATACAACCTACTTCTACCCGAGACAACTCTCTATTGCTTGGCTTGCTTTACAGGGTATCCACGCCGTTCAAAAGAGATTCGCAAAGGCAAAAGCCAAACGAAATTGCAATGCATGCTGTACACCGAATGTGTGTAGAGTTGCAATTAATTGTGTTTGTTTGTTATGCCGCAGGATGGATAGTCCTTGAACTCCCAGCTCCTGCCTGCACTCCCAGTGATATCCTTTGAGCCAACTCGACTCCAACTCGACTCACCTGGCGCCGTCTGCTCGATGTGAATGCGTCCTTTGTTCGCGCTTATAATTTCGCCTCTCGGCGACTTCCATTGCAGCCTCACCTGCGGACTGGGGCCTCTGCATTGGACAATGAGGGATTCGTTTGTATAGCGCACGACGCTGTGCTCCGCCGGACTCAGAGTCAGGCTGTCATGGTGACTGGCCAAGACGCCGGCTGGAAAAAAAGAGAGAGAAGGCAGATTGAATATTGGATCAAAAGGGATTGCATACATGCAATATGCACTTTGGTTAATGGCTCGTTAATTGAGCGCCAGCTGCGCGACGACTTTAAAATGCAAATTGAAAAGTTCGAGGCCAATTTGTTGGCCAAGACGAACGACACTTTCGACAGTTGCCAGTTGCCAGTTGCCAAGCCGGCTAAGAGAGCGATGCCTTTTCTTTTGCCTGCCCAAGTTGCAACTTATATCCCTCTGTTTACAGTCAAATGGAGCTGCTGCCAGCCTCCAGAGTCACATAGAGCAAAGTTTTAGCAACAACTGCGACAACAAATATTGCCAGTGAAATATATTTATTTTGCCTGCATTTTATGTGCTTCGACTTCTTTGGTCACGCCCATTTGCATTATTTGTTTGCCAATTTGGAAGCAACTTCTGCAACATAATGTTTTACATTTCTACGGGTTTGACATAACTCAATCTACTGGAGAGGCACTTTGTAATTGAAAGGCAAATAAATTCGGTTGCAAATAAAAGTAAAGAAATTATTGTAAATGCCGAAATAAAACAAATTAATCAAAAAAAGTTGCTAGCTATCTATTGAAATGAAGTGTAATTTATAAAGCAATTTCAATGAAATCAAATCAATAATTGCTGCACTCAATTGCACATCAATTTAATGATGTATTGAATCAGAATAACATTTAAACAATTTAAAAGCAATCGATAGTGTATTAAAATTGCTGATTGTTGTGAAAAACTTTGAACAACAATTAATTAGCGTAAAATTGTTGCAGCTGCAACTGCTAATTGCCTGCAACACACAGCCCAAAACTGTCGTTTTTATTGGATGAGGCAAATATATGTACTATATATGCATGCATAATTACGAGTATTTTCCGGGCAGGCATTTTCTTGTGGCACATGAAGTCGCATCACTCAACAGCTTTGATTCATGCTGAACAGCAAACTGCACTCAAATTATTTGCAGTTTGCATACTTTTCTCATATTTTCACATTTTCATATTTTCATTTGCTCGTTTCGACGAGCAGAAATTCAGGCAGGGGGGGGGGGCAGGTGAGTTTGCAGCATGTTCATTGAAATTTATCACAAGAAATTGCAATTTCATTTTTGCCGTTTCATGTCAATCTGCACAACAACAACAACAGCAACAACAACAAAATGCAGATCATATAACCATCGGTTCATTTGGGCATAAGGGAGGCAAAGGCGGAGGCTGCAGAGCGCACTGCATAGATGCAAACAATTTCCTGCATACTTTTTAATAAAGTTTCTCGTATGCCCAAAGTGCCAGAAAATGGAGAACAAACAGCAACAGCAACAGCAACACTGAACACAGGATACAGGATGCAGGATACAGGAAGTAGAAGTCCAAGACGCGGACAGTCAAAACTTTTGCCCAGCTTTCATTCCAACTTTTTTTGCGTGCCCTTTTGTTGTTGCGCAAATTTTATTGGCAAGCAAATTTACGAGTACACATCATGTAAAAGCAAATTAAACATTCTTCATATTTAATGTACAAGACTAAAAGTGAAACTTGCTAAAGCACTCTGGAAACTTTGCCGAGTCCCCAGCTCAACAAAAGAATCCCCCTTTCTGCGCCAACAATCCAACTAGATAAGCGTCACCTCAGCTCAGGCTTCAAAATTACATATTTATATAATTTAATTGCGTTCTCGGGCTTTTAAGTAAAGCTGCTGTTAGTGCATAAAGGAGTGGATAAATAAAGTAACTACATTCGCAGTAAGTAAATTGGACTTTTTAAAGCTTGTAAATTTATATGTATCATTTACTAAAAAAATATGATCAAATATTAAAGGTAAAGCTGACAAGTAATTTGCATCATTAATTACAATTAAATATGCAGTGTTTTAATTGCGTTAATACATGTAATTGAATTTAAAGGCACATGTTAAAAGGATAGTCTTTAGTTTAGTTTCGGCTAAAACTTTAATGCCTATAATATTTACTTTCACTTTTAAAAACACTTGTCTAAAGAATATTTTTAAAACTTCAGTTTCGCCCCAAACTTGTCTTGTTTAATATTTTGCTATGCAATTCAATTTGCAGTATTTCAAGTAAGGAAATAATTGTAATTAATTATTAATAGCACTAGTTTAGAAATATTACAATTTTTAAACTTATGAATCAGCTGCTGATGTAATGCCTATAATATTTATCTTTCACTGTTATTAGCCCAACCAATTGTCTTGTTTAATACTTTGGCCCACAATTAATTTTGCAGTAAGCAAAAAAATTTAATCCAAAAGCTATTTAAATTTGTAAACTTCAGTTTCAGCTGAAACTTAAATACCTGTAAAATTTACTTTTCACTTTTTATTGGCTCAACTAATTGTGCATCTCCAGAGTTATCCCAGCTCAATTATGTACTTCTACAGTATGGGGATTATTTGCATATGATTGTCAGCAGTCCGATTGTGTAAGTATGCAATTCTGTATTTGCTTGACACCACCTGCAACTACAACTACAACTACAACAACAACTTGAACGGCAAATGCAACTGCAACTGCAACATGAAGCTGCAGTCGACGGACGCAACGCGGTTTGGTCGACGTTGACTGTTTGTCTTGTGGCCGTTGTTATTGTTGCTGCTGTGATGTTGCTGCTGCTGTCGTGTTGACTGCTGTCTGTTGTTCTTGGCTGTCAGCGTTTTTGTTATCTGGAATGGCAACGTCAACTGCAAAAAATACTCGAAGCACTCGACATAAAATTTCATGCGCAAACCAAAGTCGTAACGCTGGGCCACCTTAATGACAGACAGACAGAATACAGAAGACAGACAGACGGACAAATAGACAGACATAACAACTACAGCAAGTACAAACACATTATCATGTAGAAATAATCGAAAAAGGCGATGCTGGAATTGGATATATTCTCGACAGCACTTCAGCTTGGCAATGGTTGAGATTATTATACGATGAGACTATTAAAATGTGGATTTAAAATACTTTGAGATTAATACGAACATATAACAGATTCTGAATTATGAAAGCTATATAATATCTTAAGAGCTGCGCATAAATAGTATTTGTGGAAAAAATAAATAAAGTGCAAATATTCCTTATGTACCTAAGGATGTCTTATTAATTTGTATTTTATTGCTGACAATATATATTTTTATAGGACATAGCTTACATAGAATTATATGTTCAACAACATCTTATATACTCTTTGAAGCATATTGCTTTTTCCAGGGTATTTTGAATAAAGAAATTGCATTGGCAAACGCGCGAAAAACAAACGGTTAACGTTAACGCGTTAACTGAAAATGGCAACTGGCGTTGCCAGCCAAACTGACACACACACACACACACACACATTTGGCAACACACACACACACACTCACAGACGAAATAAGAAAAAAGCAGAAGAAGAATAAAATTATCCGACACGCGCTTCGCATTGCTCAGTGGCCTCCATAAATGCATTATGTTATGCACTCATACGCAGCCAGAATGCGCTTGTGAGTGTGTGAGTGTGTGAATGTGAATGCGAATGAGTGCAAAAAGAAATGCGCACAGTTATGTGCGAGTGCGAGTGCAAGTGGGCGTGGCAGGCGGCAAGCGGCAGAAGACAGCTGCAACAGAATGGAATGGCAAGAGGCGCCGCAGCGCGAGATTCACATGAAAAAAAAAAAAACACAAAAAATGTTTAAAAAATGCAAAATTATGCGCATGAAAGTAAAGTCAAAATACTCTACAAAATAGATTAAATTATTTACATAATTTATGTTTGGTAAGATAACTTAATAAGCTAAGAAAAGATGAGCAGACAAATAAATCAGTAACCAAATCTATGAATAATTACCCGTAGAAGTCGACAATTAAATGAAATCTAAGTCGATAAATAGCCGCCGGCTATAAAACAAGTCAATAATTGATAATTCAAAATTCATTCAATAAAATATTAAATAACTTGTTTCTGCAATTGTCGAACAAAGAATGTTTAAAGAATATAAAAGCTGTGCATGAAAATTATCATTCATCCTGAATAAAAGTTTCAAAAAGATTCTTTTAATTTATTGATAATTTCTATTAATTTTTATATAGGATATAGATTGCCGATTTAAAAATTATTTGCCAAAAAAGAAACTATAATCCTACATATTTGGAAATATTATTTTATTATAGTCTGCATTTATTACATCTCCTTTAGAGCAATCAATATTCGACTTGAGAGTCCTTTCAATGCAACAGAGTTGACATGAAATGCAGCATGTGTGTGTGTTGGTGTGTGTGTGTGTGTGTGTCTGCCGGGCATACTTGTCAGTGTGTGCGTGCGTATGTGTGATAGTATCTGTGTGTGCTCATGCGAGGTGTTGACCCGTAAATTTCATTTAATGCCATATATTATTATATTTGGCTGCGAGAATTTGCCATTAAATATTGCTGAGCACACACACTCTCACATATACTGTTGTGTACATAAACATATATACATATGCGTGTGTGTGTGTGTGTCTGCGTTCCTTTAAGTCAATTCGGTTATCGGCATTAATTACAAATTACAATTTAAAAGAATCCATTGCAAATTGAAAACGCGTTTGTATCGCATTCAAAGGCAGCGAGCGATGAATGCCCCAAGGAATATTAAAGATTAATCATATAGGAATCGTATGAAAAAGGTATTATACAAATTAAGCGTAATTCAAATGAAAAAATATACTCGATATTTACTGAAGAAATCGAATCGCATTCAACTATAAGCAACAAATTAATGAATTGGAAATTCAATTTTTTTTTGTATTAAGCATTTGCTTATATTCGATAAACTTTTAATAAATTACACTGTGTCAGCTGTAATGAGTCTCGCAAACTTTTCATTTTCCATTAGCCCAGCAGCGCAAACTTTTTAATTATTTGCCAATTCTTCATAGGCCCCTTCCAGAATTAAAAACAGAAAAAAACAATCACAACAAGTTCAAAAGCTGCAATGAGTAGTTATCGACTCAAAGATATGCTGCACATAGGATAGGAGATAATGTAAAATATAAATGCATACATTTATATGCAAAAATTGGAAATTTATTATAATGTTCTTTGACAAAAAATTCATCTTGTAAGCATTATAATAATTCGAGTAATTTGAGTCAAAGCAAAATATAATTGCATAGCAATAAATAATAATTATACATTTTTCTTTGAAATATCACTATTAAAGGGCGTATAGCAAAGCTTAATTCAATTTGTTAAACGTTCAACAGAAACTAGAAATAAATATTTACTTAAAATAAGTAATCTGCCAAGCGTATCTCAATATGTCCATAGTATATATTTATTCATTTTAAATATTTAATACCACAATTAATTATTTTTTAAATAAAATTGCATATCAGGAGAACAAATTAACATAAATATAATTTTAAAATATTCCTATGACATCTTGCAATTATAATACATGTTTAATTTGTTTCCCAAAATTCGCCATGGAAACTTGGAATATATATTTATTTACCTAAATGAATGAATCATAACAGTATTTTGGTTTGCAGGGTATAAGGCAGCAAACGAAAATGTGCCAAAGTATTATTTTGCCTTCAATATTTTTTTGTTTTTACATTTTTTTGATTGCTGCACAAAGTTGCCTTCCACTGGCGCTGGCAGCAGCTACTGTTGCCTTTAGCTCGTGTTGTTGTTGTTTTTGTTGTTTTTTGTTGCATGCATGCCTTTAACTTTAACTAAAAAAGTTGCAGCTTTTGCAAACTGAAATCGAGACAGCAGCAAAGGGGCAGTGAAGGCAGGGGAGAAGGGTGTTATAATAATGTCAGCATAAACGCATATGAAGCACGCACTTAACCTGAATTCAAGCCGAGGCGCCAAAAAGACACGCACTCCCCAGCATCAGTGTGTGTGTGTGTGTGTGTGTGTGTTTGCCGACTCGGAGGCAAATAGAAATGCTTGAGAGTCGAGCATGCAAATAATTGCAGCATTTGTAGTATGAGCTTAACCCATTTTCTGTTGCAGTTTTCCCCCCGCCCCGCCAGTTTATTCCTTTGCCGTTTCAACTCCTCCGCTTTCTTTTCATCTTGCTCTCGTATTATTGCTTCTCATAAGCTGCCGTCGGGGGACCAGGCGAGCAAGGAATTTAATTCGAAATTCTCACACAAAGCAACGTCAGTTGAGGCAGCTTCTCGCTCAAGAGCTGCGTGGCACGTAATGCCAAAACATACATAAATCATCGCCGCGTCTCCGCATAAGAATATATTTCCGCTATAAAATGGACGTTTCCGCATTTTCGGCTGCCTGGCAACGTTGCCTCATCCTCGACGCTCGCTCTCTCAGGTCCATCTACTGCATTCACAACAGGAAGTCAGCTACAGTTTGGGGCTTCTGCTCTGCTTTGTGGCTAACGGAAATGCAGGTACTAAAACAGTTTCTCAGGTATCTCTCTATCTCTCTCTCTCTCGCTCTATCTATCTCTCTCTATCTTTCTCTTGGCCAGTTCGTGATGCCTTTTTAATAGTTGCAGCTGACACTCGGACTCGCACAAATTTGCTTTGGTTTGTGCCTTACACTTGAAGTTTTCTGCTTTACAGTGGCAATTAATTTTTGTGCTCAGCAAGTTCATAAATCTGGCATTCCATACAGAAAGCGAGCGAGACGGCAGAGAGCAGAGAGCAGAGTGAGCGAGAGGGGAAATGACCGGAAAATACATTTATGCGTTTTTAAATGCTCGCCAAAGGAAGCAGAGCGCACATTAATTTTTGCCTTCCTTGTGATAAGAACGCAACATGATGAAAACTCTGGACAGCCGGCCACGCCCACTTGCGCCCACTCTGCCCCACTTACGCGTCTCCCTTTTTATTCGTACGACTCTTGTAAAACAGTTTCAGCTCATTCATCAACATTGTGCGCCTTTGACTTTTGGCTACAAAACTTTGACAAACTTTGCATTTATAGTATGCTGGGACCGAGGGGGCGTAGTGGGCGTGGTCGTCCCGCATAACTTTAAACAAAAGTTCGCTCCACTTAAGCATTCAAACAATTTGCAGATACGACTAGTCGTAAAAATAGCAGCTTCTCGAGACAGTTTGCCACAGCGATCAGACGAGTAGAAAAAACTGCAGGTACTTTGAGAGCTGCTGTCGGTCAGTTAATAATATTAAATAGGAAACTTGCCGAAAACTTACAGCTCAATTAGCTAGCGAGCAACTTTAAGACTCGGCAGATTCTTCAGTCCACTGTCAGCACATTGAAAGCTTTCATGTTTAATTAAATACTTGCCGTAATTGGCCAAGTCTCCGTTGCAAAATCGTGCATACTTCAATTGGACCAAACTTGCGAGCGACGTTTGCCACTTTTTCACTTCACCTTGGCCCCACTTGGCGACATTTTGGGGCAACCTGATGTGTCTGGCAAATTGGGGTTGCGAGTTGCAACATGACAGCGACATTAATCATGGCCCATCAAAATGCATAAATTGCGTATTAAGTGACGCTGTTAATGACGACTGCAATTATGTAAGCTGCAAACTTCGCTTTCACTCCAAAAATATTCTATCTGTGTCGCTTGCGGTGGCACGCAACATTATCGTTATGCTTGCCACTTCGCTTGGAATTGTAATTGAATCCGTTGTCGGCGGCACACGTTGCGTATACACAACAACTTGCCGGCAACACACAAAGTATAAAAATCAAATTCTCCTTCGCCGTATAAAATATATGAAAGTTGCTGCTCGGCAATTTTTAGTTAAAAACTTTGTCGCACATTCAAGTTGCCGCACGGCGCTGCTAAAAATTAAAATGCTGCTGCAACTGCAACAACAACTTGACACGACTTACAGTTCGCAGTTCCCAGTTCCACATACCCTGGCACTTGGCAACTCCGTCGATAAGGTCGCTTGGCCGTTGTTTTCCTCTTTAACTTTAATCGAAACTCGTTACAACTTGATGTCCTTTGATGATTGCGCTTTCTGTCTTTTTTCTTCGTTATTTTTCAGTTGCGCTGTTTCCATATATACCCTGTATTTATTTTCTACTCTAACAGTATTCAAATTATTTTATATAATAAAATATATTACCTACAAAAATCACTTTATTTAATGGAAATTTTGACTAAATTTTACAGGGTATTAGCTCGCGTTTTAAGCAGTCTTAGTTGTGCTTTTTTCGCGTTATTATTATGGTGCAGCTTCTGTCTTTTGCTAACAACTTTGCTGCTTGCACTTTGTCGTAAAAATAAAGTTTTACACACACGCGCGACTTGTTTTCTTTTCTATTGTATTTGTGACTTCGCTCTCAGTGTGTGTGTGTCCGTGTGTGTGTGTGTGTGTGTGTGTGTGATGTTTGCTACAGCTTGCCACATAACAGCAATGGTTGCAACAATAACCAAACAAGCAAAAGTTGAGGAGCAAAATGATTAACTAGCAAATACTCTGCAAGGAGCTGAGAGAAATGGCGAAAGAGAAAAAGTTTAAGAAGTGTAAGGACCTAGTGAGAGATTGAGAAGGAAAGCGATAGAAAGATTGAGAGCAAACGAGAAAAAGAGAGAGAAGTGAGAGTAAGGAGAGGAGATATATTATGGGGGATAATAAAGTTAGAAGTTGGAGACAATATACGACGGATGAGTGGAGATAGTTTTTAGTCCGAATTTGGATTTAATAAGAGCTGCTCAAAAATGTTTAAGTATACAAAAAAGTTCCTTTCTGTATTGTTATATTGTATTTTATAATATATATTGCAATTGTCTGAAAAATTATATAAATGTACTTATAAATAATACTACAATAATTAAAAAATAAAGTAAAATTTATGTTCATCGAAAGAATATTATTATAATTCAATAAAAATGTCGTCAGATTTTGTGACAAATAATTCAATTAATTATCAATGCAGACTAATATTTAGAAGGCATCTTAATTGGTATTGTAATTACAAGGTATCAAATACTATCTAAATGACGTTTCTTCTGCTATGTCTTCAATTATGAAGTCAATAATTTCTGTTATTGTATTTCTACTATATTCTCTTCTAATCGACCCTTTCTATTATACCCTCTCTATTATACCCTTTCCGAATTACAGCTGCGTGGTATGCGAATGACGCTGCGTTTAGTGTCTTCATTTTTAGTGCTATCATAAGGAGTGCAACTTGAGTTTTGCGGCACACATACACATATACTCACACACACAGGCACGCACTGTGCAGTTTTAGGGCCAAGTTAATGGGCAGCCCAAAGACCTGGTCAACTCGGTTCATATTCGGTCAGTTAACTGAAGTCTCAGCTCTGAGAAATTTCAGTTGTTGCAAGTTGCTGGTTGCTCGTTGCTGGTTGCTGTTTGCGCTGCTCAAATGCAAGTTAATGCAACTTGATGCACTTCAAAGTGGCGGCGATTAGCCGGAGCCGTGCGGCAAGTGAGCCGTGGCACTTAGTTTAATATTTCATTAGCCTGCTTTGAGCCACGTTTAATCCAGTCAGCAGCAGCAGCAGCAGCAGCAACAACGAACTGGGGCTATAAATTTAGCTGTGCCACGTAAATTGTTTTTCCAGTTAGCTGAGAACTGTTGTGGGTGCAGCAGAGATAACAGCAAGAAAAGGTGGCAAGCAAGCTAACAATTTATACCTGCGGCGTCTTGGGACTGACGTTGGCGTTGCCTGCAACTACAATTAATGTGCTTTTAATTAAACTAAAGTGCGCATTCGTAATTGCGAAATTACTACTAAATACGAGTATTTCGGAGTTTGCTGGCGACGCCTCAGAATGCACTTTACCTGCTTAAGTTGCAAGCGAGCAGCAGAGTGGGGCAGCAACGTGTGGGCGGATTGCTCGGCTAAGCTGCCACTTCGAGTGCTTTTTAGTTTAATGAAATTTCAGCTTAAGCCGTTTGCCGACTGCACCAGCTTCCAGATTAATTTATGCCGCAAGCTCTTAGACAACTCGAAGCTTTTAACGTTCCGAATCGCCAGAGCCAAAGCCAACATAAAGTGTGTAACAAATTGAATTTCTCACACCCACACACACACCTCATCTAACCACACACACACTTAACAAGTTTTTGTGCCGTGCTCTCGCATATTGCAAAAATGCGACAATATTTTGTGCTGCAAAATCGTTAGCCATGTGCCACAACATGTTGCACGGTGCCAGGCAGGTGCGGCATGACACGTAAAGCTGCCGCCCGCCGCTCTAAAGCTGCGCTGCTCGAAATATTGTTGCGGATTTTGTGGAAGCGGGCGGCAAAAAGATTATACACACCGTGTTGCTTGAATTTATGGCAACGACAAACATCATCCGCAATACATTTGCTGAAAAATGCACTTAAATAACTGATTAATCTGCCGTCGAAAAGTGCAAGAGTCACCAAAACAATTTTGTCTCTGCGAAAGCACAAAAAACTTCTAGTTTGCATCACTTTTTAAGCTCCCAAATTAAATGGAAATATTATTAGCCCCTAAAAAAATGTAGCACGTCGAGCGCTGTTAAGTGTATTAATTATAAGAAGCTTAAAAACCACATGGAAGCTTAGAATGTGGAGCATCTGCTCAGCTCTTGATTGTGTTGGATATAAAGAGCATAACATTATAATAATGGCTGCAGGCCTAAGTTGCTTTGGGTACAATTTATGAATCTTTAATATTTATTTACGAGATGCAATCAAATAAATTCAGGCTAAATTCAGACTGGATTCGAATAAAAACAAAAAAATGTGTATTTATAATAGGGTAATTTCAAATAATATGAAATACTTTTAATTAACTTATTAATAATTTAAAAGATTTAAGCTCAACAGTTGAATAGGAGAGGAACTTTGTTTGTTTAAATTAAATGCAATTTTTAAGACTTCTTACTTAATTCTTACAGCTGTTCAGACTACAAAATAATTTGTGAGAATTATCTAATGTTTCATGCAGATTAACTGCAATTTTAAAGACAACATAGCTCTTCCAGATATTTCTAATAGTTCCTCACACATTAGTATTTTTTGTGTAAATGAAGTGCACCTTTTTAGACATATTATCTCCCTGTGTTGTTTGTTCTTCTGTAGTATGCAGAAATGAAGAGAAAACTAACTGAAGGCCGCAAGTTGAGCTCAAACATTATTTATGCTAATTCGGTAAGTAAAAGCGCTCACATGAAGCTCTTGCTGTGGACCTGGCTCAACACTCTGCTCATTTGGTTTCAGCTAATGTCATTATGGCATGTTGTAAATTAGCCTGGCACTCGCGAGTCTTTATTTTCGTGTGTGCGCTGTTTTCTGCATGTGGTTCATTAGGGCGGGCGGCAACTCTGAATTGTGGCTGTGTCGCTGCTCTGGGCAGCACACAACCAACAACAATAACAACAACAATAACAATGCGAACAGCAACAATAGTTACAGCAACAAAAGCAATATGAAAAACAGAAAAATAAGAGAGCCATCCTTTGACGGCTTTGGGTTCATTTGCGTGCTCACAGCAAAAGTGCTTTGGCAGATTTGCGCCATAAACCAGGCCAGCATAGGTGAGGCTGATGGCAGACAGGAGAGCAGGGAGTGGACAGGGGAGGAGCTGGAGCTGGAAAGGCGTTAGAGGATGTCGCTTAAGCTGCAGCTAATTACCGCCAGCTCAGCGAAAGATATAGCATAATGACTGCGACTATTAGCCGTCGAGTTTAGCGCGGTTTTGCCCCAGACAGAAAATAATCGTGAAAATAATTTAATTGCCGAGCAAATGCACAAACTGCATATGTGTCAAGTTGTGATGGTTTCATGGGAGGAAACAAACGATTTTTTTTCGCCATCAATGTGAAAATTAAATTGCATTGCCTTTGAGACACGTTAAGCGGTGAGTAAATAATTAATTAATTTAATTGAAATAAATAGTCGACTACTCGGCAAATATTTGTGTTGCGTTTTTCAATTAATTCCATATATTTATGAACTTTTTAAAACATATTAATAACACACGGGCAAAAACACGCGTCGCGACAAATATACTTTGTTTATATTTATTGAATTTCGTAATTATTAAGGCCGATTTTAATTGCAAGTTCAATTTAATAAACGTAAAATTTTCATTACACAATTACGCTCTGAAGGTTTTAATGTTAGTAGTTTAATTATCCAATAGAAGTATCGTGTAATTAACAGCATTTATTGCAGAATAAACATTTAAATGGTAGCAATATTATTTCACATTTTATTTTACAGTCTAATATATAAGTATCTAATATTGGCTGTTGAAATAAAATACTATTAATTGCTGATATAAAATGGAATTTTCTGTGATTATTTCATTGTCTATTCACCTGATCGCTATCTAATATTGGCTGTGAAATAAAAATACTATTAATTGCTGATACAAAATGTAATTTATAAAATGTTATATGGTGGTTTTTATGGTCCAGTGATTAACTTCAATTATTATAAATATTTAATTTATTCTCTTTTCACCTGATCATTATTTAATATTGGCTGTTGAATTGAAATTATATTATTAGCTGATAATTAAGTTCTTAAGACTTTAGTAATTAATAGTATTTATTTCTGAACAAATAATTTGTCACTGCGAATTTTAACAACAACACAATTCACATTATCCATTTCTATCAATGAATGTTAAATTCGAATAATATTTCTAAATACAAATCGCTGTTATAAAATTCAATTTTCCGTATTGCATAACTAAACCGAGTTTTTATGGCCTTCTTTTCACTTTAGAACCATCTATCATTCATATGCAAATCCAGCATTGAAACTGTCTCTAACCCGATTAGAATGCATTCGTTCGACTTACAAGCTAAGCGCTTTAGAGTGTGTCAAAAATGCACTATTCCCATAGAACATTATGAGTTGAATGGAATATGCAAATGTTTTACGAACCGTCGACTTTTTCGTGTGGAGTTTTGCTGTTGAATTAAATGCAATTCGCTTGTCACTCATTTAAATTGAGGAAAACAAATTGTACACACAAATTCAGATCTCATCCAGCTGGCGGCACGACCTTTTTCGTGTTCCTTTTTTCATTCCCCAGTGAAGGAGAAAGGAATTGGGGATGGGAATGGGGATGGCGATGGGGATGGGGATGAAGTGAACGCCATATGTCTTTTGCTGCAGGCAACACAGGAGGGCAGTGGGACTTAAGTAATTCATTACTTTAGTCATGCATTGTCATGGATGTTGGCCACGCTTTTTCACGATACTCGACTCGTATTTGCATTGCTGCCTGGCGTTGAATTTTTATGGTTGCATGCCACCAACGACAGCGACGACGACGACGACGACGGCGACGACGACAAGTCGTGTATGCAGCAACATCGTCTATGACTGCATGTCAAGCTCAACGGCGAAGCTGTTGCAATTTGTATGCAAAATTGTTTTACAAATTGAGCAAGAAAGATGGCGTAAGCAGAAAGCAAACACACACACACACACACACACGCTTCCAGACAAACACAACACTCGACAAACTCATGCTGAAGTGAGGCAAACAAGCTGCACGTCGCTTGGCTCCATCTCCATCTCCAGTTCCTGCTCCATCTCCTGCTCCTGCTTTTGCAGTCACGTTGACTATCAAGAATTCTCATAGACACACATGCACTATTTTTTTGTACAAATACCCTGCAATGAGGTGAGCAGCAATGTGGGAGACTGCTCTGGCTGGCATAAACATAAGCTTCATATTCTTAGCAAATAAGATAAGCTATTGAATACTGAGCATGCAGAAATAGACCACGAACATATGTGTTATCTACTGTTCAGCGGGGGAGTGGCAACAATATTTAATTGGGTCTTCATACTATTATACTACTATTTCTTTACTTTTAAAGTAATGAATCTAAAAGAGTTTAAGGAATTTGCTTGCTAAGTGATCTGTCTAGCATTAAACACCAAATAAAATAAATACTGATTGCGTTTAATACGTATGCATAGACAAAATACGGACACCATTATATAAAATAAATAATGAGAAAATATACAATTCAATTTAATTACAATAGAATTGTAATAATTGTCAGATTTATTGCTATTAAATAAACAGGAATATGCTTGATAGTAATTGAGATGCCTATTATTACTATGCACAATTGAGAAATCTTTATAGACGCGTATATTTTTAAAGAAGTGCGTATAGAAAACGTTTGTGCTAAGTGAACTCTAAGTTTTGAATTAATAAGAAACATAATTCTGTGTTGGCAAAGTAATTGCTGTAATAAAAATAGATAATAATATGATACATAAACGAAACGTTTGCTACTATTGGTATTAATCAAAGAAGAACATGCATTATTAAATTTAAATTTTACTACCATACAGATTTTGGCAATCTTAATAAACTCGTACATCTTTAAAGTAGTTGGGTCTTGAAAAGGTTTTTACGCTTCGGGAATCTGTAAGTTGTCCCCAAATTGAGTTCGAAGGAAGTGCGCTTGGTGACTGTTAGTCTATCAGTCGTGGCTTGACACATTCCTACTTGTTTCCTTTTGCTTTTCTATAAATTTTTGAATTTTCAGCATTTTCCTCTGGGCAGCACACACGCACACTCATGACACACTTGTGCACAGACGTGTGTGCTTAAATGCTGTCATTGTCTGACATTCAGCCCAGAGAGAAGCACTGAGAGCAGAAGTATCTGTTTTTTATTTAATTTTGCTTTGTTTTCCATGGCAGACTTTCGCTTTGAGTAAACAAATTTGAATGCATTTTGCAGCGAGAGCGCAGTGTAAATGCAATATTTACATGATTAATTGAGTTTATTTTTAATTTGTTGCAAACAAAAGGAAAACTGATTACGCGTTCACAGCCCTCCAACCCTCCTCTTTACACGCAGCATTCATAATGAGCAAGTTTTAAATAAAAGAAGATTAATTGTGATTTAACCCGGCCCTGGAGGGCAACATGGAAAATAGCAAAGTGAGGCTGCTCTATTGTTTATCTTCAGAAGGAGAGTGTAGAGTATTATAATTCACATTACAGCATCATTAAGCTTTGTGTAGTTGCCGCTGTCGAGTAGATCGAGTTGGCAAGTTTCTTGGGGGAAAACTTTATAAGCCGATGACTTGGGATGCGATGCACTGATCCACTTTTAAATGGTAACAGGTGTTGGCATTTCATAAAGTAAATCTCTGCCGCAAGTTTGCCGAAACTTTGACGAAGGTGAAGCGACCGTAGATTTAACTTCAATTTCAGCTGGAAATCGGGCTTTAAGCGCACGTGTATACTATAGTGCAATAAATATGTTAAATAAATCGCAATTAAATGGAAACTACTTTCATTTCCATAGACAACATATTTATTGCTGGCAATTTAAGCTTACACTCTGTGAGTTTTCAACATTTTATCAGCTGCAATTTGTGACTGAATTTGAATTTGAATTTGTTCGCCGAAGTTTTAGGGCTGAGAGTCGCATGTGCTTCATTTGTTTGTTGGTCAGAGCGACTCGGCACTCGACGACAACTGTGCTGACTGCCTGACTATGAGCTGAACTGAACTGAACAGAACTGAACTGAACCGAAGGAATGGAGGGCTGAAGGATGCTCTATTGAGCGAACTTTTCAAAAGTGGAATTGCATTTGCTCTGCTTGAAAAACTATTATAACTTTGGCCACGCCACGCAACGAGACGCAACGCAAGAGTTTCAGTTCATCCAACTATGAAAGTACTTTATGTGCGCTAACAAAAATATTTCTTTTATTGAGTTTTGCCACTGCTTCAGTCGATTTTAGGCCCCCCTCCTCCTGAACTCCCTCCTCACTCCTCACTCCATCATCTGCCTGGCTACTTGAATGCGGCACAAAAGTTTTCGGGCCATTCGCAAGCTCTCGAGCTGCCTCCAAGTGGCTGCCACAATTGATACGATGATACGCCAGGCATTGTTAACAGTTAGGCACAAAAGACAGACGAGCAGTCAGGAATAAAAGCCGCCGCTGAAATTGACACTGAGGAACAAGTGGAGCCTACAGATAAATGCTTTTATTTATTTGCAAAGATGACAGCACTCAACCATCGCCATTTGGAATTATTTTCAATTTAAAATTTTGTTTTTTTTCTGTGGAATTTAAGCGACCACAAATCTGCACTCTAATATTTATGTTTTGCAATTTACATTTATGCAATTATTTTTTGTTGCGCGCATTTCAAATGCAATTATGTCAATTACTTAGTTTATGACACTTTTGTGTGCACGCGACCAAACAATAAAATCTGATTTATTAACTACACAAATTAACCAGCCAAACAATATTTTAAATGGTAACACTGCCCAATGATGTTGCATAAATACGCGTCATGGCTGCCACACACGCTTTTTATGCCACATTTCCCCAATTATTACTTTACAATTTATGGCCAAGCGAAAGCGGCGCAAAAAACTGTTTCGACATAGTTTTTAAAACTCACAAAACGAACCACAAAATGTGGCATATGGCAGCTGCATTTTACTGTTGCATTGTTTTGTTTTGCAACACATATTTTAAATGAGAAAGTTCGGGTACTTTAGAATGTCAACAAGGTATGTTACAAGCGTGCTTAGAAATATTAACGCTAGTTGTTGCTCTGACTAACTAAATTCATTTATTCAATGTCATTAGATGGAAATTTTAGCATTATTATATTTCTAATACTCTGCACAAAATTCTATATAATTCTAATTAATAAAGAGCCACTGCAAATGATAATTATACGTTTTGAAAATTCAGGAATACAATCAGTTTAAATATTTATGTTGCTTCAAAGAATTATTTTTTAAATATTAATTTTAATTTAACAAAAAATATTAAAATACAAGTTTTACGTTTCAATATGTGTTACAAAAATCAAATCTCTTTAAAAAATCCTTTTTTCATTTCCCATTCCACAAGTGCTGACGTATACGTAATTTTTGCTCAAGAAAAGACTGAATTTTATTTTGAATTTACTTTTGAAAATAGAATTTAATTTAAATAATAAAAAACAAAAATAAAGATTATTAAAATCAAAATATAATTTTGTTCTCTTTATATAATCGCAATTTCTTTTCGCATTCCACAATTGCTTGCGTATACGCAATTTTTGGTAAGAGCAATCGTCTAGCATATTTGTGATTCGGCTTGTTTGGAAAGTATGCTATTGTTTTCGCTGCTTGTTATTTGTTATTGTTGTTGTTTCATTTGCGTTGTTGAGCTGGGGTTGGCTGTTATTGTTGCTTTAGTTGTTTGCTGCGCTAGTTTTGCGGTCGCTTTTTATTATAAAACGCAGCAGACAACGCAGCAACAAAACAAAAGCAACACAAAAATGCAGCCAGAGTTAAAAAAAAGCGAGACAAAAAAGGCATTACTATGCAATGGCAGCGACAACGCCAGCCAAGTTTTAATTACGTAAAATATTTTTGCGTGCACGCGCTCTAATCAACTTAAAAGCCGGGGCCAAAACTGCAATTCGGCAACATGGTCAGAAGATTGCTGCTGCTGCTGTTGCAAGGGCCTCTTAAAAACGTGGCAGACAACGCTGCAGTCGCTGCCTAATAATTGCAGCAGCAACAGAAGCAGCAGCGTCAGTTAGTCAACATGTCAGTTCGTCAGTTCGTCAGACGTTGTTGCTGTTGTTGTTGCTCTTCTGTAATTACTTGGTGAGCGGCATACGCAAAATGGTTGAGCTGACAGTTGCCAAAGCGACAAAAGTAGCAGCAACAACAGCAGCAACAGCAACAGCAACAATTACAGGGCTGCAGGCAGCGTTCTCTAAGTGCTTTCTGACATGCCAGACTGTGTAGCCTTCAACTGTAGTATCTCCTATGCGAGTGTAGGTGTGAACAACATTTATTAACATGTCCGTGCGTGTGTGTGTGTGTGTTTGCGAGTGTGTTTGTGGCCCTAGAAACTGTAAAAGCAATTTAGTTTACTGTTGCAGCAACGCAACGTAAACGTTGCCCGCCGGCTTTTAGCTGATTCATGGCTAAACTTTGAGCGTGTGTGTGTAACCATACATGTATGTGTGTATGTGTGTTTGTGTGGGCGGCAAACAGTGCGTATGATTGATATCAGTTCAACTAAGTGCTAATAGCCCAATGACACTGGCTTCAAAACGCTCAGAAGAGCGAGCCTTTAAGCAATTTGTTCAAACAGCATTTTCCAGTCCATCAGCTTAAGAATTCATTAATTTAAGCATTCTGTTAATTTATCTCTATAAAATGCATTTTATTACTGAATCATTTTATTATCAACCATTCTTTCAATTTCTATAATACTTGATGCTGTTGAAGCTTTAGTTGAAGCACTTGGGAGATTGGGAATTTAAGTTGCTCAAACAAATAAAATTCAAGTCACAACTTTCACAGCTTCGATTGCCCTTGGATTTTAATAGTTGTAACTCAGCTAAATGAGCTTGTCGCGCAGCTTAATGCTTTTTATCAAGTCATAATACTTGGACAGCTGTATTCTTATGGTGTTGTAAAAGAGCGACTGCTCAATAATGCTCTGGCTGCAAATAAACTGTCTTTATTTAAGCATTTGCTCAGCTGAATGACAGTTCTTTTCTGTGTCTGGAATAATCGCTTCAATCATTAAATTGAGCTGTCCAAGTTTTTAAGTGGCAACAATTAAAGTGCTCCTAAGATGTTTGCCGCTATTTACGGCAGTTTGCTGAGTGTTGGATTAATCGGCAGCTAGTGCGATTGTAGCACAAATAGTCGAGTAGTAAAATTAAATTTGAAATATACAAGACAAGTGAAGTGAAGTGAAGTGAATGGAAGTGAAGTCGAGACAAGTCAAGTCAAGACTGAGGTACAACGCAAACTGCCCATTAACGGTTTAGTCGAGTGTGTGTGTGTGTGTGGGTGTAACTGGTGTAGATACAAGCAATAGATAGGCATACACGTCTGCATAAATCACAGGCTACCTGAGAACAAGAGACCAGCCAGCAACGAGCACGTAGACAACGCTGCGTTGTACTGAATTTCGGGCATTTTGTGCTCAAACAATTGTTAATCAACTGCAAACATGACAGGCTGAAATTATGCAAACGCACAACGAACATTGGCTAAAAGGCTCATATGAGAATTGTATTAAATATTTGCGAAACAAGCAGTTAATGAATATGACTGGCCAAATAGCTTTGTGGCTGGCAAACACATTTCATCCATCTGCCGACCAGATGACCAGCTGACCAGATGACCATTTTACCATTTTGCCAGTTTACCAGCTGACCAGGTCAAAGCAGAGCAATCAATTGACCTTTTTGCTGTTGCCGCTGCTGTTGCTGCTGCTGATGTTGCTGTGGTTGATGCGATTTCAATCAAAATCAATTGCCATAAATTGTGACACACATAAAACTGAATGCAATTATGTGCAAATTGCATTTTATTTGATTTTCCATTTCGTTTACCATATAGCTATGGCAAATTGCGATTGCAATGGCGATTCTGCTATGCAAATGACATCAACGCAACTAATTGAAATCAAAGATTCCATTTTATTTTGTTTTTTTTTTGCTATTCTGCTAGCCAAGTTCAAGTTGGCATAAAAAAAAACTCTCTCGCACAATTGCCCAAGCGTAGCAAAAACTTTGCCCAGCAATTTGAGTGTTTTAATCAATATGAAATTTGTAAAACAAACCCAAAGGATTTTGTTTAACAAAAGCCTTGTTTCCTCGGCCCTGCTCCTCCGCCTCACTCTCTGTGAGAGCTTCTGGAATTTTCAAATTGAATTCTTGCACACTTGGGAAAACCAGACAGCAAATACTTCAAAGCAACAACATATGAAAGCCAAAAAAAAATCTAAAGAGAAAACCTACATTTAATATATTTGAATACCCTGCAGTAGGAAGTCAACGGTAACATCCTTAAAAAAGCGATTTCGAAACGTTTAAATATGAACATAACACATTTCATATATACATTTAATGCGAAACTCTATTTGATAAAATATATCACAACATAAAATATAAAGTATGTAAATTGGAAATAATTTGCTAAACATAGGATAATATAAACTATCTATTTGCATATAAAATTAATTGAGAAAATCTTTCACAATATAAAATGTACAAATAAAGAACTTAATAAAATTAATATAAATTTATTAAATGGTTTTTTAAGCTACTAACGTTCCCCGAAATGAAATAAAATTGTACAGATCATTGAGTAAATATTTAAATTATGAAAAAATAAAAAATCTTTATCTCACAATCATCTAAGTAGAGGGTATTTGCCCCGTCAATACTCTCTACGTTCTCTTGTGTTTTACGCCTATGTGTGTTTGCTTTGAATAGTTTTAATTGGAAACTAGCAACGCTTTGTGCTGTGCGCATTAACAAGCAACTCAAATTATGGAAAAACGACCCGAACAGCGAGTTTGGCATCTAAGCCGCAAATCGACAAATAAATAAATTCCTTCAAACGGATATCCATGTCCATTTGCAATTTGCAATTATCTGTGAGCTCAACTAGCTGAACGGGGCCAGATGTGCGACGGCAAGAGTAAATACATTTTATCCGCCTGCCAGGCATTATAATTTCGTTTTCAATTACCCAAAAATGTTTGAGAGAGTCGCGAATGCGAGTGCTGGGTATAATTATGCGTTCGATGGGCTCAAATGCATTTCAAATTTCAAATGCGCCCAATTCACAATTAATATTTGCATAGATCTCCATGCGACGAGCAAACAGTTCCAATACCATTTCGGGGGCATTACTGCGTCCAAATGCGGCACCTAATTGCCAAATATTTGTCTGTTTTGTGAAATAATCAACGCGCAGGGCAACGCGCATTTTAAATGCACTTGACTCTGTATTATTTCGAGCAGGCGACCAGAGTGGGGGGCAGAGCACTTTTCGGGGCACCAACTGTGGCACAACAAATGCATTTTATTATTGTAAATACTCAATGCGGTGCGCCGCATTTACTAATTGAAGTGTCTGGTTGGCCAACGTTGCGTATACGCAACGTGTTCACCCGACAAAAGTGTTGCTCGACTGGTTTGCACTTCATCAAAGATATTCGCAGTTCTGTAAACAGAAACCGGTTTACAGGGTAGCTCACAGTTGATACTATAGAGTAATGCCTGAATATGTATTGCATTTTAAATATTAATGTTGCAGCATTGCATTTGCATTGTCGGCTCTCGTCTATCGCAATTGCAGGCGATTGAAGCGAGGCAATTGGGTGATATTACGCATACGCCTGGTTGCGCATGGCTTTTGTCATTCAATGACAGATTGTTTTGGGCAATTTGTAGCCAATGGATTACCACCTTGCTGATTTGCATGCTCTACGCATTTCACATGCACATTTGTTATGCTTCGCTCCACTCAAAACTCTGCCAACTTGAAGGCTCCAATAAGCCTCGTTCTAAGCCAAGCCCACAAACATCGAGTCCAATTGCGTCAAGCCTAATTGGCATGCTGTGGCTGCTCTTCTTTCAACTGCATTCTGACCCGTTCCTGACAGCTCTTCTTGCTACATAAATATGACTGTTAATGCCGCCTGCACACTTGACTGTTGACTGACAGACTCTTCATTTGATTTGCTATTTCAATTCAAGCACGAAATCAAGAGACGAAATGCGTAAACGCTTTAATTGGAAATTTCACAGTTGGTCCACAGAAAAAGACAACGTGTTAAACTCAAGAATTCTTAAATCATGCTCAAGAGTTGTCAAAATTTAACTGAGAAAATAAATTCTTAAATCTTGCCTAGAACATGAAATTGTTTGAAGTTCTAAAAAAACAGTTTAATTTCCAGAAAATATTCATAATTGGAGAACGCAGAAATGTCAACATTAAGACCAGAAAGCAAATTCTTTAATCAAAAACGAAAATCTTCAAGCTAGATTTAAACCATAAAGCTGGACTTATTAATTCTTAAAGAATGTTAAGATTTAAAGCTTCTTTCAAGGCAGTTTTTTATTAGAACGAAACAATTTAAAATCCAAAAATTTTACTCTCCTTTTAAGAAAGTTGTTTTTCTCTCTGTGTGTATATAGCTTCAGCTTCATAGATAAGGTATCAAAATGATTATGCTGACTGTAATTGTACTCTGTAATTTTATAGAATACAAGTAGGAAATAAGCAATTCAAGTTTTTATTAAAGAACTTGTATATTTTGTATTATGAGTCATTAAATTAGGGGGATATTTAAATAATATAAATATGATACAAGAATTAGGGAATATATCACTTGATAATTTCCTAATTATCATATTATTATTAATTTTGAATATTTTTGTTTACATTTTTTACAGTAATATTCTGTATACAAGCTATTTTCATCTTCGTATTTAAGAAATCATTTTTATTTTAAAGTGAGTTGTGTCAGTTGGCAAACTTTTCGATAAATATATTCTCTGAAGCTTCTCCTGTCAACTTCATTGCCTAAATACGACCAAATTCTACAGCTTAACTTAAGGTAATTGATGTTGCATCTCTCTATGGCTGCATGTCATCTTTTTTATTTGCTCGACTGTTTCCCACATAAATCTATGCCAAAACAAAATATTATTTACAAAAAAAACTTGTATTTGATTTATGCAAGAGTTTATGTTTGGCATTTTATATTGAGACTGTGGAAGACAATGCTAATAATTGACTTGCTCACACTTTATTCCAACTCAGTCTCTTTCGCTCTTGCGGTCGGTTTATGTAACTCTGTCTTTCTCTACTAACATATATTTGTTGTCGATTCTCTTTCTCGTTGCGTATGATTATTTATGGTTGTCTCTTTTTTAGTGGAAGCCGCTTTAGCTTGAAAATGAGTACATTTATCATTCATCGATTGCTCTCTTTTCGCTTCGCCTTTGTTTTTCTGCTCTGTGTAATTGCTCTGTTGCTATTGCCTTTGATTTATCTTTATTTGCGAGTGCCTTTCCAGTGCCCTGGCTAACCAATTTGTCTCGTTTATTTGATGCATGTCGCATTGGTTTCCTCGAAACTCCGGCATTAAATTTAGTTTGCTTCGTGCACGAAATAATACATTTTTCCCAAAGATTTCAGTGCTTGTGTGTGGCAAGTGGCAACTGGTTACTGCTGAGTGGCAAGTGGCAAGCAGAGCAGAGCAGCGCTGCAGAGAAGGTTGAAGTGTCGTGGCTGCCAAAGACAGCATCGCCACTTGGACCAAACAAACTTGTTTACACATTTTTGGTTGCTCAATTTCTAATGTCAACAGGCAAGCCAACAACATGACCATTCACACACACACACACACACACACACACTCGAACACACACACATAGACTGTTTGTCCTTGTTGTCCTCGGTCGCCTGCTGACATCGCTTCCCTGCATTCATGGCCACTCACAAGTCGAACAAACTGGCAATGCTGTTGCCCAACAAGTTTGCTTTTTTTTGTAATTTTATTTTATATTTCTTGCATTTTTTTTCTGCAGAGTATTTCTTGATTTTGTTGTTGCTGCTGTTGTCACTGCACTTTACGGCAATTGCTTTGGCTTTTAAGCATAAACATTTGCAGCAAATTTTCTTCATTTTTCGAGCAAATAGCAAGTGGAATATTTCTCAAATAAACCAAGAAACCAAGCTCGATCTCTTTTGCAATTTGATTAGCTAATCTAATCTGCAGGCAGCTGTTCTGAAGACAGTCGAAGCAGAAAACCATAAACTTTGCTTTAACTGAAATGTGCTAAGCAATTTGATTAAACAGCTCATTAAATAATGAAAATGCTGAGCAAGATTACTTGAAAAGCAGCAAATATTAATGCTTCTGAACTGACGCGATCGTTAAAGAAATAGAGCGCTTAGATTTGAATGCACTTGGAATCGTTAATAAACTGCATTTATTGGTGGCTTTCATGCCCCATGCAAATGAGCTGCACGCAGCGCTCTCTTTATGGGCCTGCTGCAGTTTTTTATGGCCGCGATTCTCGCGAGAGTTCAATGCCAAATGATGGCGTACAGTTGTGCGTGCCGAGCTAATCTCCAGCCGAGGCCATGATGACGTTTAGTGGCCCCAGCGACAGTTGTTAAATTTGATGTGCCATAAAAACGCCTTGCCACAGCTTCCCTCCCCTTAATCTCCTCTCGCTGTGCTAATTTCAACTTAATTCCATTTTGAGCAGCATTTTCTGCTGGCTTTTTCCTGATGCTTTTTATGGTTCACAATTTGCCAGACTGCCAAACGAACAGAGAGAGAGAGAGAGCGACAGAGGGAGAGAGCAGCATGTATGCATTAATATGGAAATTTCTATGCGTGAGTCTGCTCTTCGGCAATTCCATTCAATTAGAGTGTGAAGCATGAGCTCAGCTCTGCCTTTTATGCTCTAACGCATTTGCTTTAGCTTAGCCCAAATTATGTTTGACTATGCGAAAATTTTCGGACAAAGCCCGAGGCACATCAATTTTAATCAAAGCCATTGAGACGTGCCTTGACTGCGTAAATAACAGGACACCGAATGCTACATCCTGGCAAGCAGAGAGCCGAGAGGAGAGCGGAGAGAGGCGCCAAAGTTTGCACTTTCGTAAAAGTCAAAGGCGAGGCAGTAAATCAAAGCTAAGCCTAGAACGTTGATGACCATTCAACGTCACTTAAACGGACACTTTGCAGCGCTGCCTTTGGCTTGTTGTGAACTTTGAACTTGCAGCACAGGCGGCAGCTTAACCCTTTAATGCCCTTATCTGCTTTCGCATTTCACTTGGTTGCATTCGTTGGCTCGACTTTGTGCTTTTTGTTTTGCCCATTTTCAAACCAGACCGACGACTTGACTTGACTTCTCTTTGCCGTTGCCTTTGCCTTTAGCTTCAGCTTCGGCTTCAGCTTCAGCTTTGGCATCAACTGCAGTCGATGTCGATGGCCGCCAGTTAAAGCCCTCGTCTCTAAGCTGGCTAAAGGCTTTTTGCAAAGGGCAAATCAATGTCGCTTTAAAACAATACCCACACACACACTCATTTGCATCACTTATGTGTGGCCCAAAAAAGTGTTGCCTACTTATGAGAGCACTCTCGAAACTTTGCCCCAATTTGCCGTGTCATGCAAACTATTTCATTTGCCTCAAATTTTCGTCATTACCCAAAAACGCTTCTTTCCCAGCGTGTCCTTCCGCTTTTCAGACCATTACCTTACTACGACTTCCTGGCCACAAAAGTTGGCGCTTTGCTTTGGCTCCGAGTCTGGCTTCGCACAATGTGCTCTCGCTCTAATCCTTTTCTAGTTATTGTAAGCATTCTGAGTACTCGCACTGAGTATTCATCGCATAGTTATGGTTTTGCCTCCTTATAAGCCGCTTAGTGTCGCAGCTCGCATCTCCAGTTTTGTCTCCCAGCCTGGCCAGCTCCATTTCAGCCGCAAGTCACCAATTGCTCCGTGGCCGGCTTTAAGATTTATTTGCCTCGCCGTCCACTCACTTGCCACTTGCCATTCGCCACTTGACATTGACATTTCAATGGGAACTTGTCTCATATTTTATTCATGGCAATCCTATATACAACACCCCTTTCTTTCTCTCTCTCCCGCTTAAGCATATACATGTCATGTTTATGGCTATACATAACAATCAGCTTAACGCTCAAGATATTTGTTATGGTTCTGGCTATGGCTAATAAGCTGCCTGGGGACCAATGAAACTTTATAGACATAACGCATACGCAACGTTCGCCCGGTCAGCGGGCAAAGCAAAGCAAAGCAAAGCTAAGCAAAGACAAAGACAAAACAAAGCTGTTTGCAAACAATATACACGCTTAATACACAAATATCTGCACATACTCGCCTAATACTCGAATGTACATAAGTACACTGAGCGCAATTTATTATCACTCCTTTCTAAGCTGTCGCCGGCGACCTTGATCGATTGATGCAAGCAAAGTAAAGCTGAACTGTTGTTGTAGCTGAACGAAGATTATTTCAATAATTTTCACCTAAAAACAATGTAGTTCTCTGTTATTATTATCGTTGTTTTATTACCGAATCTCCATAACTTCAATAATGCCAACACAAAAATATTTATGTATTGTTCTCACATAATTAATTGTATTGTTCCAAGAGAAAAACCTCGAAATTCAATTATACCAAAGGAAATATTTTCTAAAACATAATTTTACGTTATTATTATCTTTGTTAAAATTGAAATAGGTTTCCATAAATATAATTTCAACAAAAATAAGAAATAATCAATTTCTAGGAAAACAACTCTATCTTCAAATGCTTAAAATTCAATAAATTGGAATTATTTAAGAATAGTTCAATTTCTTAAATTGCTGCTTCACGAAATTCGAATTTCTTTATTATAATTAAATTTAAATCTAATAATTGAATTTGTCCAAGCCGTGATTGTTAAGCATCTTTAATTTCTTTCCAATCAATTCAATTGAATTCAATTGAATTAAAAAGTTTGCAAACTGGAACTTTCGGAATTGTCAGAAAGTTTTCTGTTAACTTGCCTTAATTCTGAGAACAGAAATCTCGGCAGAAATCAAAGTATATCTTCCCTTACAACAAAACTGAATTTTGATTCACTAATTTTCTGGTTAATCGCCCCAAGGCAATGTTGCATACAACCAGTTACTGTTAGTCTAAAGTCCAAAGAACTTTATATTTCTCGCCGTGTAAACGTTTGGCAGCATTGAATTTTGGCAAAATGTCAGAATGCGGTTTTTCTGGCCACTAAACTTTACGTAAAAGTTCAAAGAGCTGCCGCGCTGCATAAATAAGTTTAGCAAACCCCTCCTCCCCTCCCTGGAAAACACCACAGCAGCGAACACCGCACTCTGTGCCAGCCATTGGCAGGAACTATCGAGAAGAGGAGTGTGTGGAGTGCGGGGCTGCAAAGTTGCGCCAGTAAACATGTGTTGTAATGAGTTATTGGTGTCTTGGCCCCGCCACTTGCCACGCCCCCGTCTGCCCATCAAACTCTGCCATTTCCGCCCAAAAATCAATAGCCCTGCAACGTGGGCAATGTTGCCTTTTATCCCGTTGCCATATTGAACTCGTTATTTTCGAAAAGTCCATGCCAATTGCATTGCAATCCCTGTATGAGCGTGTGTGAGTTGCTTTATGTGAATGTGTAAGTGTGTGTGTGCGAGTGTGTAAGTGTGTGTGTGTGTGTGTGTCTGCACTAATCGTGGCATATCAGTTACGCAGCGCACGTTGCCTTTTTGTCATGCATCGCCGTTTTTTTGGGTGTGTTGCTGCAACATGCAACCTGGAAGCTGCCGGTTACATCTGCTTATTGCCACATAAATCCGGCAATATGCAAGCCAAAGCTACTGCAGTTATCTCTCTGTTTCTGTCTGTGTGTGTGTGTGTGTGTGTGTGTGTCAGCCAGTCACGTGTTTCATCTCTACCGTAATGTAAGTGCTCGCCCTTTTGTCTTTTCCTTCGCAGCAGCTGCCCCGTCATTTAACGCCCCTCTCCCCCTCTCTGTCCCTCCCCTCTTCAACTTTTGCCACAAAAAACTTGCGAACAAAATATAACATTGATGCATAAAAGAAATGATTTCAGCCATAAATTTAGCACGGCAAGCGGCAAACAATATGGCAATATCTATATATAATTTTATATATCTTTTTCACATCACATTTCGTGTGCAAAATCACTTAAAATTCAATTTGCCAATGTCGTCAAGTGCGGCGCGCAATTTTTCAACAGGAAACGCGGCACAGTGGCTCAAATTGGACATAAAATGAATAATAAATAGCAATTTGAGGTAACAAGAATATTGCTATTGAAAGAAACGGCGAAATATGAAAAGTTTGCATTGAATTCTAATCGAAAATATTTTCTTAGGTCGTTTTGATACAACAGCTTGTTAAGCATATATCTGTAAAGCTAGCTAAAAATACTAATTTCTGTTTGGTTTTATATTTAACGGTATTTTGTGATTGGATTCTTATTTACTTTAAAAATCAATTTGTTTCAAACATTTATAAAAGTTTGTGGCATTCGAAAATCTTTTGTTATTGCAATTTGTTATCTCTGAACTCATATAGAAAGAAAAAGTAGACAAACTAAATAAGTTTTTATAATGTTTTCTGCCTTAATCGGGGTTGCCATAAACTGAAAATTTAATCTGTATTTAATATGCATTTTATTGAATTCCTCTTTCATATGTATTTATAACATTTCGCTTTATTTTTGGAGATCATAATTAAATTAATTTTTCTGTTTTAATAATCGCGTTCAGTCTGTTATTCAATGATTTGCAGTCACTGTGACGTTTTTGACAGTGCCTGTCCTAGAACACTAAGCAGTGTGGCAAATAAGCGAAATGTATAAACAAAGTTTAGCCTGAAATACGACCGCACAAAAACACGCACATATGAACAAATAAAGATAGAGACAGCGAGAGAGCGAGAGAGAGAGACAGTCAGATAGACAGCAGAGTGACACTCGTATAGATCAACAGGATGACGTCGACACGGAAGTTGCCAGCGAATTTCCGTTTGTCTCGCGTTGTCAGGGAGTCAGTCAGGGAGTCAGTCAGCGTTGCCATATCATCCAACAAGCATATTCGTGCCGTCATCATCACGAGCATCATCATCATTGTTGTCGTTTGTTGCTGTCGTCGTCGTCGTCAGCATCGCCTCTTTGTCGCCTCTTGTCCTGACAATTTGATGGCAAATGAGATGCCAAAATAGTTGCGTTTTATGGCTCCAAAAATTTGTTGTAGGTAAATGAGTTTTCGCTGTTGTTTTGCTGTTCTGCTGTTTATGCCGCACTTCTGAATGGCGAAACGTGCAACAACTCCATTTTCGTGCACTTTTGTGTGGCATTTGCCACAAAACATTTGCATAGATCCGCCTGACAGCCGAGTGTGTGTCTGTGTGTGTTTATGTGTGCATGTATTTTGCATTCAACTGCGGCGTGTTTTTGTGCGCGAGTTTGTGATTAAATTTTCAGTTTATGGCAACATTTTCGACAAGTTTCGCATAAGCAATACCCTCGAAATCCCCGCCCCCAATCCTCCAATCCCGTGGGCGGCTCACTAATTGAAATTGCTTTTGCGAAAACCATTTAGCGTGCCACAAAGATGTCGTTGCCGCACGCTGAAGAGCGAGTGAGAACGAGAGCGAGAGCCCATGGCGTCAAATTAACTCATTATAAATTTTTGGGTCGACTGAGAAGCGAAACAACTCGCCTGCATCCTGCATCCTGCGTCCTGTGACTCCTTGTCCCCTTCGCTGTCCCTTGGCAAATTGAAAACTGTTGCCAGCAGGCTCAAAACTAACTAAATGTTAACTGGCAAATGGTAAATGGTAAATGGCTGTGTAAACTGTTTAAGCATAACGCATACGTTCCATGGCCCACTGATCCACTTATTGCGAGTAATTGCCGCTGGCAGCAACGTTGCAACAACAGCAGCATATTGTCTTGTCATCAATCAGTATCGGAGTCTCAGTCTCCGACTCTGCCTCTGCACATTAGTTTTTAATTGCAGCTAATTCAACTCGAATCGACATGCGACTTGCAACATGCGGCATGCGGCATGCGACAAGCGCTGCCACTGCGAATTTATCACAAAGGGAAATGTGATTGGCATCAATCAAGTCGCTAGCTTGTCTAATGTGCCACAAAATGAAAGGATTCTGCAAACACACACACACACACACACAATGAGAGGCGATCAATAACCCGGTTTGAAGTAGCTATAAAAAGCAAAGCTGGAATTAGTCAAATGAATCAAACGAGTCAAGAGACTCGATGAGTGAATGAGTGCGTCTATTTTCAGCTTATAGATTTCAATCAATGCCAGCTGAGCTCAAAAAGGCAAAGCAAGACAATCGTTAGCCTCATTTCAAACTATTCGATAAGCCCGTTGAGTATCTAAAGTGGATACTTGCCTCATTGCCTCACATTCTTGATAATCAATCAGTTGGCAAGTGGAATAAAAAAATACTTGTTTGAAAAATATAATAAATGGCATCTATAATAGATAATAAATAAAAGTTTATGAACTGTAATCAAAATGCATGCATTGCCTAAGGCATTTAATTCACTTCAATTTATTTAAATTGCTGTCTAAAATCAACAATTGTTGGCCAACTGTTTTTCCTCCCTAGGCCTCTAATATTTAAAAATAACCGCTCTGCTTTTACGGTCATTCGCTCCAACTGACATTTCATGTTTATTTTTGGTAATAACCCCGTTTCAATTATAGTTTCCATTTGCCGTTTTTAATAATTGAAATTCCTGCTACTGCTCAAAGAGGTCCTTTGACTCGCTGTGTAAATGTCAGCTTATGGAAGTTTATTTTCGGCCAACTCGCCGTCTCTTTTGTTGTGCAACTTTTTAATTAATTTGACTCGTAAAAATGATTTTTCCCAATAAAGTTACGCATCTTTCAGCAGCTTACCACAGTTGTCCAAATACATATAGTAAAGCTTTACAAGCTCAATTTTCTTTTCACAAAAAATGCGCCCACAAACACTGAACATTGAAAGTGGAGCCTAATGAAAAAAGTTTATCCAACACAGAGCCTAAGAGTGCTTTTCTACATTTTTTTCTTTTATTTTATATTTTGTTGGCCATGTAACATGAAGTCAGCCCATACAAGTTATGATAGGTGGGAGGCGGGAGGTGGGAAGGACGTCGCATCGGAGTGACAGCCGGCTGATGGATCTGACAGGTCGAGGAGCCCTCGTCTAACTATGGATGACAGAGCCACAGAACTTCCGGCAGTTCTTTGTGCGCTTTAATGTGCAACGCGCCACGAAATCAATATACTATACAGCCAACAGTCCACAGTCGACGAAAGCTGCCAGCGAAGGGCGGAGAAGAACTAACTGAGACTTAGCAGCCGCTGAATTTATTTGCCGGCTAGGAAATGGTTGCAGTAAAAATTGTTAGTGAATGGCGAATGGCGAATGGCGACTGTTCGTGGCTGCAGCCAGCGACGTCTGGTGGCGCCACAAAACTGCGTCGCCATTTGTCTGCCCAAAATGGCTGGCAAAAAGTGTATAAAAAACAAGCAAGCCACTAAGTAGTGGAAGGACTTGCAAATACCCTGTACACATTGACTGACTGTTCTTCTACGTCTATGATTCTGATTTATTCAGATTTTTGTTCATTCAAATAAATATTTGAAAATACAAACATTTTTTATAGTTATTTTTATATTTGTTATTATAAATCGACTATATATTGTCCTTATTTCATTCAATTTTTTTTTAAATTCATTTTTTCTTTGTATTTTTTTACGTTCTTTTAAATAAAATGTATGTAAAGGATTTTTCTGTTTAATTATGAGTATTAAACTTCTTCACGTCTATAGAATTTATTAATATTTATGTATGATGTTTTCATTCAACACTAAGTCTAGCATGCTTCCTAAACTCTTTACAGGGTATAGATTTTTTCGCTGGCTCCTTGGCGTATGACCTAGAAAAATAAGTAAAGCAAAGGAAAGCCAAGGCGAAACTGTAGGAAGCTGTGGCAACTTAATGAGCAGCCGCAGCATAAGAGAGGGGCAGGAATCAGGGGATCGCCGTGGCCTGACTTGGTGGCATGTAGCATGTGCGTTCGCTGCTGCTTGCCACTTGCCACTTGCCACTTGCTGTTTGCTGGTTGCGGCCATAATCAATTGATTTATTGGCATTCAATTTTTGCAGCAACATAATTAGTTTTGGTTTGTGTGCAAATTGATTGAGTATCCAGTTGATTGCGAGCTCATTCATTAAAGTCTCAAACCTCAACCTCAACTCGGCCTCAACTCCACAGGAGCAGCAGCATCGGCTTACAATGCGCCTTGCAAAATACGCGCATTATTTATAATTAAATTTGTTTTCATTTAGGCCAATTTGTTTGTGTGTGGAGTGTGCTTTGCATATAAATTAATATAGCTTTTATCAGCGAGGGAGTGCAAAATAAATATTAATTAAGACTATTTAAACATTGAATTAAAAAATCAGACGATGTGGTTGGCTGCCGCTTAAAGTGCTAAAGGAAGCTCGGGCAATTTAATAGGCGCCACATTAACTTGCCACAATGCGGCGTTGCACTTGTGAGCATTGAAATAACGACAAAATAAGTATATACGACATTAAATGTTTAAGGGAAATGCATTAAAATGAAATAAATATATAAAGTATAAAGTGGATCTGACGATGTGTTAATATGAGAAGCTCGATAACATATATTTCCATAGATACGAACATTTTATAATCCACTGATATTAAATTAAGCTATTGAAAGCGCAGAATTAAAAAACAAATATTTTATTTGAAAAAATTTGAATTTTTAAAATGTAATCAACAAAACGATTCGTATAAAATAGAAATCAAATCAAAAATAAGAGTAGAGTTCAAAATGTTTCTTTTTTAATTAAAAATATTAAAAAATACTAGTTGTAAATAGAAATAAAATTAAAGAAAGTCCTAAAAAAATACGCAATATATAGTACTTATACAACAAATGAGTACAAATGTTATATTTATCTGCTCGAGTGAAATATTTCGCTGCAAAAATTCAAAATAGGAAATAAAATCTCAATGACAAAAATAAGTTCTGTTTTTACTAGAGCAAAAAAATAAAAAAAAATTGCTGTTCGCCAAGGTCTTTTGCTGTGAAACTGGCCGCTTAACGAGTCAACAACTCGGGCCAAGGATGCGCTGACATCATAAAGCGACTTCGCACACACATTTTGCAGTATTATCTTTAAGTTCATTGTAATTTGGGCGAGATGATTTCATGGCGCGTTTATCGATTGGCGCGAAAACAGTTGCCAAAAAAAAGATATGTATGTATGGACGTAACAGCGGTCATAAAGCCGCCAGCTGCTGCTGAAGGGCAGGGGCAAGGGCAGAACAACAAGGGGGATGCGTCTGGCGCCGATTGGCGCCGTCTAGTCGCGATGTCTTCGACTCGTAAAGGAGAACAAAACAGAATAGTGTAACCTTAATACACGCGCACTAACCCCAACCTCATGCAGCCCCCTCTCCCCGCCAGACAGGCCGAACAACACGCCCCTCAACCCACCCTCCAACGAGAGACGCGTTCATTATATTCTGTGTGTAAGAGCAACTCAAACAAACAAGTTTCGCCGCTGGCAGCGTCGCTGATAAAGCAGAAAACAGTTCGTTTTTGGCATGGGAATGGAACGGAATGGAACGGAATGGAATGGAATGGATGAATGCTTCGACTACTTGGACAAAGAGTGGGGGCCAGAGCTGGGCATTGTGTGAGCCTTGAGTCAACAGCATTAGGCCAAGACAATGGTGAATGGTGGGCGTCATAATAAGGACAACACACAATGGCCAGGATTAAGTGGGACCACAGTGCACTGTGTGCAACGAGTGTCGCGTTCTTGCCACACCCGCTTGCCACTTGCCACTTGGCCGTGCCCCACGATGCTGGCTTTGTCAGAGTTGCAGCTTGCGGCTGTTGCTGCAGCTTGTTTGTTGCGCTTTTGTGTCGTGTTCAACAACGGCAGCACATGAACATGTGGCTTGTTTGTCTAGTTGCAACATTGCGACTGCCTGCCACATTGCCACACGACTGCGGCCGCAGCGACAACGACTGCCCAGAGGCTGCACGGCGGCGAGTCGACTTTATAAGCATTAATGCGCATCGTTTCTCGCTCCTCTGATTCGCATTGCAAAGTAAATGCCTTAATGCGCTTATCCTTTTAGTGTCAGTTGAGCATTTCGTTTACTTATACACGCCATATAGCTGCAACTTCCCCAGACTCCACACTACAGACTCTCAAAACTTGCACTTCTCGCTCTCGCTTCTTGTTTTTGTAGTGCAGTGCAAATATTGCCGCTGACATTTGTCAAGCGCGTTGTCGCTCTGCCACAGTCGTTAGGTGTGAAAATAATATGAATGCTCTGCTCGCTGCCGCATAGTTGACACATATATATAACAAAAAAAAAAGGAAGGAAAAAGGATCACAGAGACGTGCACAGACATGCACGAAGCTGCACAGACATGCACGCGTACGAGGGGCGCATCAACTAAAGTTTCGCTAGCATTTGCCGACAGTTGCCTACAGCAAAACTATTTCAACACTTTCTCTGCAGTTGTGTGGAATAAAGAGTTCACAATTTTGGGTATTATGTTATTTAACGAGTACTAAAGTACCCGCTTTTTCGGTACTTTTCAGAACTGGCCACTTTTACTCAGTTATTTTTTTAAATGTCGAAATAATTAAATTTGACATTAGTCATTACTTAATACTCTCAACTTTCAGCAAGACATTTTTGTTCGTTAGAAATTTTTTCAGTTTTCATTTATCAAAAGACACTCTCCAAATTCAATATTTTTTTCAGTTTAATAACTCGCTACATTTACTCGTTGGTTGGAGTTAATATAGTTTTTTTTAATAAATAAATAGTACTATAGTTTAGTCTTCAATGACGTTGATATTCTATGTATTTCACATACTCAAAATTATATTTCTTTACCATTTTATTTGCTATTTGCTTGTTTCTAGTCGATAATGTTTTATCTACTATTTAATGGTAATATGTAATATTTTATTTTTTGACTAAATTTCAGCTATTGAAAATTAATTTTCCTTATCAAAATTTTATATTTCAAATTTCTACTCACTCGTTTCTAGTCCAATAACGTGGACTATAATCAGTTATATTTTGGCTAAATTTCAGCTACTCCAAATTAAGTTTTTTTACACTTTTACTCTCTGATTTCACTCTCACATTACAAGTTCTCGTTTGTTTCTCTGATTTAGTCGTAAGATATAATCTGTTGGTGTTTCGACTAAAGTGCTCGTCTCTTTGCTTAGCTTCTAACGTCAAAGGATTATTCCGCTAGATGACAATCGCAATGCGAACTGTTGATAATCCCCTCGTATAGGTAGAAACTGAGCATTGGGGGCTGGCGTCGGAGTTGGCGTTGGCGTTGAAAGCCAGTCAATTTTCACACGCTCACGCGTCAATGAACGATTTGGTTTGGCGGCTGGTTCGTGGTGTTCGCTCGTCGGGCGTTGGGTCGTTCGTTGACAGCCTGTCAGCCGTTTGTCAAATATTTGCACAGTTGTTAAATTCCATCAATGGCGTGTCAGAGGTCCCACACACACACACACACACGCACACACGCAGCGACAATTAACCATATTCGTGACATACCAAAAATTGTAAGGCTAACGAGCGAAAGCAAAGCAAGGCGTAAAAAACCGAAACAAAACAAAAACAAAGCGTATGACAGAAGGAAACAAAATGGCGGTGGGCGTGGGAGGAGGAGGAGGAGTAAAGTCCTCTAGCGAGCATGAGCGTGGGCGTGGTTCAACGCAAACTACGCTAATTAACAAGCAATTAAAGTGCACGAAGAACTTGACAAAACACAGCTGTTGCTGTTGCTGTTGCAGATGCTGCTGCTGATGCTGATGCTGATGTTGGGACTGGCAACCACAGTTTACAATAACAATAAGAACAACAACAGGGTGGCAACGCTATGCAAAATGCAACTCTGGAGCGCAGCCAACTTCATGGCGCAAAACCACAAGCGAGGCGAGAAGCGACGAGGCTGATGCACGATGGCATCGTGGCGTCGACTTCCGCTTAAACGCTGCTTATCGCCGCACACTTTGCCAACGAGTTGGCTTAAATGCAAGTACACTTGGTTTATACATACTATGCACAGGCATTAAGGGAGAGTGAGACATGGACGCCATTGTTTATTTAAGCCAATATCCGTTATTTAAGTTGCGCTTCCTTCCGCTAACCATTTGTTGCCCTTCTGCTCATTGCCGTTGCCGTTGCCGTTGCCGTTGCAGTTGTCAGCTGTTTGTTTGGCTTTTGTTTGAAATATTTAGCACTGGGGCCAAAGCAAACAGCAAAAACAGCGCCTCTATTTGAACAAAAGTTCAACAAAACAAGCGAAATAACAATGACAACAACAGCAACAATGACAACGACAACGACAACAAACAACAGCAACAACATATGCTTGTCCCTGGCTCTGGACAAACTTTACGACTAGCTAAAGGAAGTGTGAACTTTTTGCCATTAAATAAAGTTACAGTCACAGCACACACTAAAGCAAAAGGGCCAAAAGAGAGAGAGAGAGAGACAGAGAGAGTGTGAGAGAGAGAGCAGAGGTCCAAAAGGACACGCGATAAATTGCCGCACAAAATCTTTGTCAAATTTGCCATCCCTTTTGACCGCAAATCAATGCAATTGGCCAAACAAAGTGCATTCCAATAAGCGACACATTTACTTGACACACACGAAATGAAAGGAAAACGAACAAGTCACAAGTGCACAGCTCACTAGATACCCTGTATTGAAGTCTATTTGAATAGAAGAAAGTCAAAAAAAATATTCAAACTCTTAGTATAAAATTATGATTTTATTCAAATACAGCTAACTCTTCTCAATGAACTTGTATTTGTTTTATAAAATTAATAAATTACTCATGCATTATTTTTAAAGTAAAATACGCTATGATCGACTGAACTGATTTTTAAATTATTTAAGACTTTACTGTTTAATTCAAGCTCTCAAATCTATAATACAAACATTATTTATTTATTAATTTATTAAAGTTAAAGCAAATATTCACGCATTCTGTTAAGTATCAGTATTCACAATCTATTAGTGATTAAACTGATTCATAAATCATTCTTCAAGTAACATTTTATGTCTCAATTTTATTGATTAGACTACTGAAGTTTTGCTATTAAATTCACTCAAAAATTATATTTAAAATTATTTATTTACTTTACTGTCTAAGAAACACCCTGCTGAGCATTTTTCGATACCCTCGGCAAGCATTTTATACATTGTAAAAACATCTGAGAATTCCACAGAAAAATGTCTACGAAAAATGCGCACTGAGTTGTGTGTGATGGACATGAACTTTCATTGCGCACTGTGAGCCAGAGTGTAAGCGGTATTGAGTGTGTGTTCGCTGTGTGTGTAATTCAAAGGGCGTCAACGTAAGACATTAACTTTGACATCATACAAATTGCCTTTAAATCGATCAGACGTCGCCCTGAGGTTCATGACATATTGCGTTGACTCGAAGCGACTTTTCTTTTGTAATGCGAGGGAAATGCGAAAAACGTGTGTGGCACACACAACTCATGAATGCCCAGACAATGCACTAAAAGAATTCAATGGCATGCTGTATGACACACGAAGACTGACAGCGCAACATTTTTCATGCTGCTCAAATAAAATACGATGAAAAGAGTTAAAGTGGCGAAATTGAATCGGAGAGTGCTCTAAATTTAATCGATAAGTTAATCATTAACTCTGTTAGTCAGCACAATTCTCGCTCGATCGTTACAAATGAAACAAGTTGAACGTGTAGTCGTAAAAGGTGCAGCAACTTTGTAAGCTGGTTAAAAGTTAGCTGAGCTTAGCACATTTCATCTAAGTGTATGTTGATTTACAGACCTGTCCAGCTGCAAAACTTATCTCAACTTGGCCAAACTGATGCTGTTGTCATTGGCAGCTCAAGGTGCTCAGGCCAAAGCTGAAGCCAAAACTGAAGCTGCAAGCTGGAAGCTAAAACTGAAGCTGATGTCAGTTGTCTGCTCTGCTGACAGCACACTTTTTAACATCGACTCGGCTACAGCTTCAGCTTGCAACGTGCAACGTGCAACGTCCGTCGTGGCACGTTATCTAAATGACGTAATAAACACGACGGGCGCAGCTTAAGGCATTTTTGGAGGGAGGCTTCATTATGCAGCTGCAAATGGCCTAAACTTTACCGTTGCCTCAACATGTTTTGTGCTAATTAATGTCAAAAGCCGTTCCCAGCGTTGCGGCCATTTTGTTGTGCTGCTGGCCTCACAAGTGAAATTTAAACCCGGAAGTTTATTGTTGCAACAATGGCGCACGTTTGCAACGGAAGCGTCGACGTTGCCGCTGCCGCTGCCGTCGACTGACGCTGAAGTGGCCCCCATGAAGAGTCGCTGCCCCCCGAAGAACTCTTTGTACACACAATGGACAATGGACAGCGGCCAGAAGGCAAAATACAGAAGGCAACAGACAACAGACAACAGACATCGGGCAGTTTGTGCCCCACACAGTCGACGCTCTGGACATTGCTGCTGCTGCCACCGCCATGCACAAAACTTTTCCTAAATAAAATCCTGCGAGTATAAATGAAATGAAATGCAAACTTTTTTCCGGTAAGCTGACGTTCTAATTGTTTACAGACCGATATTTCTCGAGTTTCGCACACCGTTCTGCTTCTTCTCTGCATCTCCTGGCAACTTCGCATTGTTCTATTATTACTATTTCTTGTTGTCCTTGTTTTTTATGTTGAAGGTTTATCTGCCACAGCTGAGCGTGGCACTATGTTGATTGTACTCAAGGACTAAGCAGTTATAGCATCGGGTAGCTTAGCCATAGATCAGCAAAATAAAAATAGAAATCAATTTATCCTATTACATTAAATGTATTTGCTGTTCAAATAAAAAGCTTTTTAAAACCAAACAAAATATTTTATTAATTTGTTCCATCTTTTCTCTCAGTCCATTATGAAATGAAATATTTATTTGTTATGGCACATAATTGAATCATCTTTAATTTGCCGTAAGTGGCTTTCCTCTATGGCATAAAGATGAACATTAGTTGTGCACAATAAAACTAATGGAGGCCACTTGAGTGCTATCAACATTCTACCCTGTTTATTCCCACAACAGGTTGTTGAACAAATAGTAAGAACAAAAAGAACGAACTTCTGAGCAATCTTCAACTTAATTTTTAAGCAAACTTTCTAATTTCATAGAAACTTGCGCCGTAAAAAAGCGTTTCACTTTTAAAATGTTTGCTCACTAAACAACAATGTATAATAATCTAACTTTCAATGAACAATTAAATTAATATTGTTAATAGAAAAAGTAACAAGGCCTAATTATGTTTTAACAAATTTACATTTGTGTCATTTTATCGTCGGGCAAACTCGTCTGCGATTTGAATATTTGTTTAGCATCGCTTTTTTTTTCATTTTTATTTTGCCAGCGGCCAACTTACTTTTTAAATAATTTAGAACAAATTTGCGCAGTCCACATTGCCGCTGCTGCTGCTGCTGCTGTTGCTGCCTCTGTCTGCAACCTGTGTCAACGCTGCTGGGCAACTTTAAATGAAAACCTAATGAGGAGCAGCGGAAAACGCTTAAATATTAAAGAGGAAAAGCGTTGCAATGGCGGCGATGCGTTTACGTGCTCGTGCCAACATAATTGCGCTTAAAATCGTTTAAGTGTTTTATAATCCGCCCTTTTTTGTGGCAGCATCAAAGGAGGGAAATCACCAGCAACAGCAACAGCAACAGCAACGGCAAAAGGAAAATGGGAAATGGGAAATGCTGAAATGGCTTTTTAAAGCATTTACCATGCGAGCACAGCTTCCCATGTTCCACAGTCTCTCTCTCTGTCTCTCTGTCTCCCTTTCTAGATGTGTGTGCTGGTCAGTTAAGGCAGCGCTACACGCAAAGCCCTCATCGAAAACCTCACATGACACTCACTTACACACGCACACACACGCACACACACACACACAAACACACACACACACACACTCGTGTCTCTGCCCATTAAAAACTGTGCAAAACTCTGCGCGTCGCTAGCGGATTTTATGTTTTTTTTTTTTTGGCTTTTCTTTTTTCGTGTTTTTTTGTGGAGCGGGTTTTACTTGCGGCTAGAACATGTACTCGAGCCATGCCCACAGCGGCCACCGCCCACTTGCGGTGATGGCTGGCTGGGCCAACGTTATGCTGCCGTATAAGTGGGTTAATTACGACACAGATCTGCGGCTGGCAAGCGAAAACTTTTCGCGCAAATATCGAACGCATGAAATGCCAAAAGTCCCACAAATAATACAAGTAATAATCTGGGCAAAAATATTGAAACGACTTTCGCAAGCAGTCGTGGCCATATCAAGCAATATTCATGATAATTCTCATATTAATTAAGGCTTTAAGGGCAGCATTTACTTGTGTTGTGGTTGCCAAAGATATCAACTACTTAATTATGTTTTAAGACTGCATTTAATGAATACACACACACACACACATGTGAACAACTCAGCAAGCAGCGAAATCTTTGTGAAGCCCTCCTGCTTGACCACGCCCACTCAGCACATCCGCCCATCTTGCTCCGCCTCCTAGCCACGCCCACTTGCATGCATTTTACACACATACAGACATACTTTTGCCAACCACTTTCTCATGAATCGACTTCAAGTCGATTACCAGCAGCTTACTTTGTCAGTGCCTTTCCAATAAATTCTGCAAATTTATGTAGAGCATAAACTGTATTATCAAACACCTCTGTAAGACGGACACTTCTCATTAACGGACACTTTTTTCATGACGTCCGGGAACAGTTTTATTTGGTCGTATTTTCGAACTTATTTGTACAGAAATAAATGCTTTGTTGGCAAAACCAGACTAGTTTTTGTAATATAGAAAATATATATTTCAAATTCAATGAGGTTATATTTGATATGCTTTTAATTTCAGCAGCCAACTTTGTTATAAAAAAAAACTAATACAATATTTGAAATATGTTTTTAGCCGGACACATCACGTAGACAGAGAATTTTCAGTATCAACGCATAACGAAAACAATAAAACTGTCAATTTATAATTTTGTTTCCTTAATATGCGGCATATTCTAGTACATATTAATTGAAATCATAGTCAAAAATCAAAACAATATCTGCCTCCTCAATTTAAAAATTGTTTAGTTGTTTCAGAAGTATTCTTTGAATAATTTATGTGATTGCTGTTGTTTAACATTTTTTTTAATTATAAAATAACTTCTATTAAATTTGTGTTGCTTCAAATAAAATATTATTTAACTCAAAAATTTTCAAAGAACTATTAATACTAAAGTAGCTCTTCTTTCATAATTTTGTAAATACCAAGAATTGATTTTTTGTTATAGGAAAAATGTATATAACAATTCACGTATTGTTTACCTCACTTGTTGAAAATATTGTTAAAATAATTTGCAATACAATACTACCCTTGTTTTTAGCATTATGAAAATAGCAATTAGTGTTTCTATTAAATTTGTGGAGCAAGTTATTGTGGCTTTAAGGGGCACAACGCCCGAATGCCGCAACTGACACACTTGCCGTGGGGGATATCTTTAGAAATTATTTATGCGATCTTTGAGCGATGCTAACTATGTGTACACATATTTCCGCTCCACATACACACGCACAAGCACACAAACACACTCAAATATATGCAGCTGATACACAAGTTCTTAACTCATTGAGGTCGCAGCTGTGTTGCGTGTGTGTGTGTGTGTAGTGAACTCTTCAACAGACCTAAATGCATTTTCTTTATCACACCACTCAAAGGCCATACACAGCTGCTGAATGCCTCACACACACACGCACACACACACACACACACACACAGTCGGATACACATTCACACTTGTACACCTGTATGTGGCCCAGAGGGCTTTGAAAACCACTTGCAACACCACTTGCGGCAATTGAGAAAAAGTTGCCACTTAAAGCAGAACTTAAGACACTCAAGTGCCAAGCCTCAAGTACACACAAACACACACATATGCAAATGAACAGATATGTATATTAATAAGTATGTGTGTGTGTGTGTTTGTGTGTTTGTGGATGATACAAACCAGTTACAACAGCTGCCGCCCATATGCAAATACATGCATGTTGCAGCCACTTAGCCACGGGTTAAAGCCGAGTCGCAGACAGAGCCGGAGAGCGTTGGCTTTTCGCATAGAACATGGAACATACCTGCAAGAGACAAACAAACAAAGCGACAAATAAACAAACAGATACAAAGTCGCATATAAGTAATAATAATGTGAAGCTGTTGTGGTTACGTCTACTATGAATATGCATCAACTCGGAAGGGCGACTCTTCCAACTACTATAGAGCACTATATAGAAAAGAGACGAGAATTATGCTTATTTAAATGACAAACAAACTGAGAACTGAGAACTGAAAACTGAAAGCTGAACTGAGACGCAGGCTTGAGCACTAAGTATCTTTTGTGTGTCAGCCAGTATCTTTTACCTAAAGTTATGTATGAGTAAAAGTATCTCGGCAAACCGATGACATGTTTTTGCCCTACGGTGTCATGTGAAGCGCTTAAATCTTTTGAAAATATCTAAATTGTTCTCTATGGCTTTTGTGTCAGCTGTCTCATCCAGACAATGCTGTCCCAACTCTCTCCCTCTCTCTCGCTCTCTCACTCACTAGTCGCTCTGTCGGTCGTTCTCTTTCGCTCTCGTGTGTGCGACATGCATTATGCTGTTTTTGACTTTGCCACAGAACTACACAAAAATGTTGTTGCCACTCGTTGTACAGTGTGCCATCCGAAACGAAGTTCATTGTAAGCCGCATTGGGGATTTGCCGCTGTGACAAATGAAATTTATAGTACTACGGTTCAAAGCTGCAACGTTGCAAATCTCCGTAGTGCAGCAAATCTAATTCATCTTTCAAATTAGCAGCACACACACACACACACACACACACACAATGACATCAGCTGCCTTTTTTTCTATTCGAGACAAACAGCTAACTAACTTCCAATTAGTCGCTGAAATAAATGTGGCGATGCTCGTTAAAGCGATTTATCTAAAGTGATACAAATGTGGATTTAAAAAAGTCTTGCCTCAGTTCGACGTTAAAAAAATGATCTTCTATGCAACTGTTACTCATAAGAAAGCAGCCAACTTTAGTCAAGTGTGGTATAAGTTAAATATCGATTTCGTATATTTTTTTTTATTTTAGCAAGAAATAAAGTACCACTTGTCTATATTTTGTAGAAGCCTAAAGTTACTATACTTCTATCTTATACAGTTTTTGCTTTTTTTTTTTTTATTTATCCATACACTTGTATAGTATATTAGCAACACATTTTTGAAAATTAAATATAGAACCGGACTCCATACTAGGTTTACATGTCTGTAACATTTTTACTTATTTATACACTTCAACCTAGATAACATGAGTATAGTATAATAGTATTAATTAAAGTCTTTAAATTAAGGTTTCTCTAATAATATACTAAAGCTTTAAAAATTATATATTAAAATATAATGGAAATAAATAATGCATTTAGATTCATAGTTGGTAACGAAGTATTTAAATTGCAAAAGAATCTGTTAATTAAACTTGCTCTTCAAATACCATGCCAAATAGAATATAAATATAAATATAATATAAATTTATAATTTTCTTTTGATTAAATGCTGCTTTCAGCCAGTGTCATTGGAGCGAGTGGAACTTTGTGACAAGCCAAAGCCCCAAAAGTGGCATAAATACCATTTCACAGCACACTTTTCTGCGTTCTCACATCACTCATACGCCTCGTGTTTCTTCCACATACTAATGGCATTCGTAGCATGCTCGAGCGGCAGACATGCATATTTCATTGGGATTCAGTGATTCATTCCAATGGCTTTTGCATTGACAGCGCCACGCATTATCTTGATTAGCTCGCTTGTTGTTGTTGTTGTTGCTGTTGTTGCTGTTGTGTCAAGGACTTTTTAAATGTGCCGTGGCGTCACTTTAATTATATTAATCAAAGGCAGCTGCTTGACAGCTGTTTGCGGTTGAATGCAAGGGACACAAGGACGTCTTGCCTGTTGCGCCCCTCCTCGCATATGGCTGGAGAATGCTTCACTGGTCACAGCGCCCCTTCCGCTTCCGCTTCCCCTTCCTCCAACCCCTCCGACTGTCCAGTCACTGGCCACTGGCCACTGCTAATCTAATAAGTTGCCTAACAGACCGCAGATATAGCTGCTTGTAATCCAAAAACACAAACTCTAAGCCTGCCTGCGTGTGTGTGTGTGCGGTTTGTGGTGTCTCACACAGGACTTTCTCGGCATCATCGACGAGTATCTTTGCCGTCAGAGTTCACCACTGGATGTTGTTGTGGTTTATTGTGTAGCAAGCAAAGTATGCGAGTGTGCGTGTGTGCGGCATGTTGCATGCTGCATGTTGCATGCACTTGTGGTTGCTCAAAGATTTGATTGCAAGTGTAATTTAAGCACGCTTCGTTGGTCAGATACAATTTAGCTTCAATTTCGCCTGACTTGGCTTGCTATGCCGAAATTTCTCCATTTTCCTATTTGCCATTTATCGTTTTCCCGTTTCCCGCTTTCCCCCCCGCTTTGCTGCATTTGTTTTAAAATTAAAGCAGCCTTTGTGCCAGGCACCTTTTCCCTTTTTGCTGTTGCCACAAAAAGCGACATCGCACAGGAGCTCATGCGGCGCCCCTTCACAAAAGTGCTGCTGCATTTCCCAGCACACTCGTATCTGCTGCATGTGAATTGGCGCTGCTTTTCGCCATCTAAGTTATGTGCGGCAACCGAGTTCTGATTAAGCGCAGCACCGCGGGCATTCCGGACACCAGGAGAGCAGGACGCGACCCCAGCGGGCGTCTATAGCTACGGCTGTGTCGACTGCAACGTATTATTGAACGACGCTCATAAGTATGCTATAGTTTTTCGTATTTCGCTTAAGGTTCGCCACACAGCTGCTGGCGTTTGGAGAGGGGGCAACTTGTATGTGGAATGAAACAATAAACATGGTTTGCAATCAATTTCATAGCGCAGCTGCTTGTTGCTGCTCCAACTCAATCAAGCGCCCTTAGAAAATAATCCATCTTGTATTCCAGCACTCACAATACTGGCTTTAAACATTTAGCCAATTTGCCAAGAAGCTTCACTGTGAGCGAGACTGGCTGATAAAAGCAAACAAGCTGTGAACTGAGGCAATATTTCGAAACAATACAAGTATCTTAATAATAGAGCCAAATTGATAAGTTGCTGGCCACAAATTTGCACAAGTTATCCATATTTACAATCTACTAATTGATACAAAAATAAAAGCAAATTATCACAGCTAACAATGGACTTCAAATACTCGTTGTTTTCAGCAAAAGTCTTTAGTTTATTTGTAAAAACTTTAATTCGCAATAATATACTACATATATGCTGATTTTATTGTCAAATGCAATAATTTGATTCGTTTTTAATTGGATTCTGTGCAATTTGCATGAAACAAATGCGACTGCGAGTAGCAAAGTTTATTTAATTACCAAGTTGAAGTCTAAATATTTGACCATTTGTTTATTTAATGGCCGAGTTTTGGTAGTGTAAGCAATATATTTAGCAAATAAATGCAATAATAAATGTCAAGTGAGGAGAAAAGTGCGTGAAAAAAACGATGCAAATAATTTATTGGGCTTACAATGTCATTAACAATAAATGACCACAAAATGCATTTTGTGGACAGCGCGCGCAAAATCAAACAATAAATATTTAAGCAAGCTGCCAGACATTGTTTAGCCTATTATTATAGTTGTTGTTGCTGTTGTTGCTGTTGTTGTTGATGTTGTCGGTCTGTCGGTTTGTTAATGTTAATTAATTTGAACTAAGCGGCTTATGCATATAAATAGCGCACAGCAAATGACATTGAAGCCCAACAAGATAATTATTAGTTATTTAAACAGCTTTTGTTGCATATTTAATGCAAATCCGTTGCCGATTCATGTAACTGACAGCCAGCCAACACTGTGACGCCAGCGACACAGCGACACAGCGACAAAGCGACAAAGAATAACAGAGAAAATGGGGAATGGAAAATGGACTAGAGACCCGCTTTCTTCTCTGTTGCTCAAACAATAAGAACATGGCTCGCGGCAAATATTGATTGTACTTTTGTATACCCTAGAACAAAGCGGCTATAGAAATGCTGGCCATGATAAGAGCTCTGAATGCCCACGAAATTGAATTATACTTTATTCAAAATTATTCAAATGCAGCATCTTATTCAATTGCCTACAATTTCTATTGAAATTGCAAACAAAACAAAAAAAGAAATTGTAATCACCTTTCAATTTATTTTTTTATTTAATTTTTAAAATTAATATTATTTGATCATGTTCCTACTGTAAGCTGTTTCTATTATGCCTCAGTAACTTAGTTATAGTTTGCATATTATAAATAATTAATATCTGGCTTAAATTGTCCCAAAAATAAATTGTAATAATATTTTACTGTCTTCTACACTCAATTAAATATTCTGCAATATTCTCGTTTTATTGATTTTAGTTAATTTGAATATTAATATATTTCCTACTGTTCCTACTGGAAGCTGTTTATTTTATTCCTCAGTAAGTATAATAAATAAAATTTCAAGAATTATTATATTAATTATAATATTATTTCATTTTATTTAACTTAGTAACTTAGTGATTATTATAATAGAAATAGACGTTGCATATCAATATGGATATAAACATCAAAATCAAATTGCAATTACAGGGTATCTGTCATTGGTGTCAGCTGCGACACACGTTTATTTCTGTCATTCCGTAGAGTTCTCTGTGCTTTGGGTCAAACAACAAGTGCAAACATAAATCTTATAATTGCCTGACCCGATTCGTTGTATTGATAGCGTTAGCCAAAAGGACCTCATTCCAATCGCCTTTTTAAATTGCCAAACAATGGCGCTGCACTTTAAACTCGCTCTCTTTCGCTCTTTCGCTCTCTCTCTCTCTCTCTTGAACTGTCGCTATCGCGCTTCTTGTGCCCCGCGGCCACTCGAGATAAATCACAGGCATAAACCAAAGCAATAAATAATAAATCAGCGCTAACAATTTGCACAGCGCGTCCCAAAACTCCCGGCAAAGTCCGCAAAAGGGATCGCGCCACGAAAAGGGGCAAGTCCCGCTGACAACTCTGAAATGGAAGTTAAGCGCTGGGTGGCATGCGGCATGCAGCGTGCGGCGTGCGGCATGCAACGCTGCCTGCAACCGCAGGCATTTCTGCAAAATTATGCATTCAGCTGAAATACTATAATGAAATTAATTGCTCGGCAAAAAGGATATGCAGTAAAACAGCAAACAGCAAAAACAGTGTGGCCAGAGCAATGCCAATGTCACAGCACGTACTTCAAGTACTTCAAGTGAGAAACCAACTCTTGAGATAATCCGCTGAAGCGCCTCTTGAAGAGGGTCTTGCAGATGGCAATTAATAAACTGGGTTGCTTTTGTAATATACGTATATATTTAGTCCCTCAATATTATGTTTTCTTTAACAATGTTTAGCAATTTCATGTTACACTAATGAATTCAAATTTAATTTACTTTCATTTATTCTTTAAAATACCTATTACTTTTAAATAAAAATAATAATTGCTAAACCTAGTCAGAATGATTTATAATTACGTTAAAGCAATGTAGTAAAGTAGAATTGAATATACCGAAAGTTGCGAATTTTTATTCATTTGTTTGTCTGATTTTCATTATTAAATAACACTTCAGAAATAAATTCTACAATGCGTATTAGTAACAACACAAGCTAACAATGCAGCTGCCTAACATATTTTCATATATTTTTATACTACGAATATGAAGTTCTTTTATTGTCCAGCTGCAATATGCTGTGGAAGGCTCATGAAAAGGTTGAACAAATTGTCTAATGGACTAAGCACAAAATGCACTGAATATACTTTATAGTGGATGGCAACAGTTGAGCTGAATGCAATTTGTGTGCACAAATCAAATGTGCAACTGCAAGTTGCAACAGAGGCAGCAGCAGCAAGTAGCAGCAAGTAGCAAGCAGCAAGCAGCAGCTACCATAATGCGCCGTCAGTCGTTAATCAAAGTTAAAATGCGTTAAACAAGCGCAACAAACGCTGCAAAATGTGCATTTCGACGCCTTCTCATGCCCAACTGGTCAGGCGAGGCCAGAGGCAAACCCAGAGAAAGAGAGAGAAAGCGAGAGAGAGAGAGAGAGAGAGAGAGGGAGAAGGGAATTGGAATTGGAAGCGGGGAGTGAGTTTGAGTTCTGGTTTTGCTGCTGCTGACTGTTGATAGTGTGCATTGCAGCGACTTCCGTTTCCTTTGGCAGCGCTGCCTTTTCCGCTCAGCTCACTCGACCCCCCCTCTTCACCACCCTCCTCGCCCCCCCTCTCACTCTCTGTCAGCTATGCATTTCCCTCGACGTTTGCATGTTTGCAAATTTTGAGCTGGCGACGCGTTATAAACAAAGTTTATTACAACGTTGGCCGCCGGCTGGCATCGACTCAGACTCTGACTCAAAAACGTGCTGGAATCGAGAGGGGAGGGCAGAGTGGAGGGGAAGAGGAGAGGGGGGCTTAATGCACAAGCATTGTTGCACTCGGTTGGCACTTGAGGCACATAACTTGTCGAAAATTTTATGCGCGCCACGTTGCCGCTGACAAAATGGCGACGGCTCGACAATGTTGTACTTAGATATGCGATTCGTGACCCCAATAAGAGCACGTCCCCAACCCATATCATAAGTATGCCATATTTACACTCCCCTCCCCCCCCCCGTTGATTCATTCAAATGGCAGCTATCAATGCGATTTGTCAGGGAAAGAGGCGAGGAAATTGCTGGCAAATTGTGGTAATTCGTGCTTATCACGATGGATTTCATTAAGCACTTGCGTGCACAATGACACCAGCTGCTAGATTAATCTGACAGCACAGAAAGGTAAACAAATGAATTGTTAATTCAATTCAAATTGAACTTGAACTTCAAAGAACTCTGACTGAAACTATTAATGAGATACGCAATTATCGTTTAAATTAGTTTTGCATTATTTAAATTGTCTTCATTGTAAAGTTCAGTGCGAACGAGTTGAGTTGGATATTTATTAATAAACGGCGCGAGCTGTGAATAAATTCGCGTTAACAATTACGTCTTTCAGCTGGCTGAACTCAATGGAGCTGACAACTTAATAGAACACAGCAGATGAATTGCAATAGAATTGCTTTATTCTTTCATTGCTGGCTCACATTGATTGGCAGCTCAGAGTTTGCCTCGCAATCGTTTTATTAACGCAATTGCGGATGCTCTGCCAGCTGGCGATAGAATAAGTGGAAAATGTCAGAGGAGCGAGAGAGAGTTGCAAAATGAATCAAAAGCAGGCGAATTCATTGTGTGTTGTGAGCTCTTGCTTTTCAGTTGGAAAACGGCTTTGATTGCGTCAAGGTTCTTGCAATTGCTTTTTACTTTTGTTGCCTTTGGCTCGGCGTTTGGCTTTCGGTTCCTCAGCCATCCAAGTTGGGGATTTTATTAAATGCCGTCTATTGATTTTGAATGCCGTCGTCGTCGTCGTCGTCGGCGACGCCCTCAAAAGTTTGCCAACACAACTTTCTTTTGCCAACTATACTCTCTACGTTGTTCAATGTATTTTAATTAGAAATTTCCCACACTCCAAACGGAGGCTGTCAGTCAAAAGCGCAAAATATTTGAATTAGCAGCTCCAACGTTTTATGCCTGGCTAACAGTGCGTATGAGTGCCTTCATATACAAATATGTAGTTGAGCTCGTTAACTGGCAGCAGCTAAAACTTTGCCCTTGTTGTCGTTGTTGTCGTTGTTGCTGTGGCTAAAAAATCATCTATGATGGCAACTAATTGCAGAACACTGCGTATACGTGATACGTGCGCTCATTTAATGAATTTAATTAAGTTGATCACAAAAGCTTCATATGAAAAGCATAAAAACGGCTAAACATTTCACAAACAACCAACTTTTCACTGCGTGGGAGAAAGTATACGAGAGTGTGTGTGAATTTGTGTGTGTTTGTGTGTGTGCGTATCAGTTGTTGCCCAAAAAAGCAACAGCAGCTTAAGGGCCATCTTTGAGCCATCGCTTCCCTGCTTTGGCACATATCTTCGTTAAAAGTTCTTAAAACTTTGCTTCTTCTCGCTCCTGACTTCTTTGCTTTCAAAGTGTCAGTGCAGGACTAAGTGTCCTGGCAATGCAGCTTGGCATTTTGCCTAGGCATACACACAACAAAAGACACCATTTTTTGTTTCGTTTGCGTTCATTTTGTTTGTTTGTGCTACATCTAAAATTTCGAAAAATATTTCTAATTAAAAGTACATACAAGATTCTCAATTGCTTTTCTTTTCTTTTATGTCTTTCAGTTGCTGCTGCTGTTGCTATTTCCTCGTTTTTACTGCCTTCAAAAATGTAATGCAATTAGAGCTTAAGTTTAGCTAAAGTTACACAGTTGCTTCTGCTGTTCTTCAACTCATGCTCAAACTGAAACTCGTCCTCGCATTGCGTTTGTTGTGTTGTGCTTTTCTTTGTTGCATATTAGTTGCAGTTGCTGCAACTTTATGATGAGTCTCATTAGTCTCTTGGCAACGTCTGCTGCTGCCAAAAGAGTTTTGCCTTCAACTTTTTGCCCAGTCGATTTCCTAATCAATTCCACGGTAAGTGCACTTTTGAGTGCGAGTTGGCGGCAAGCAGCTGCCTTTCAGTAATTGAATTGCATCCATTCTTTATTAATATTTTCCTAACTGCGCTTAGCAGCTTGTCAACTTTAGACTGCTTAAAAAAACCGGTCAATTTTAACTTGTCGCTTAGTTTGAAATAACTTCGATCAACACACGAGTTTTTGTCTTTCTCAGAGATTTCAAAAAAGAATGAAAAATGAAATTTCTTTAATAATTTTCTTTATATTTTATTAAGTCAATAATCTCTTAGACTCTTTCTGCTTTTCTAATTCAAAGTTTAATTTTCCCTTTCTTTTATATAGCATTTAAAATGTATCCAGATAAAGTTACAGTCGAGAATTTATTAAACAGACACTGAGCTTATTTAGTTATTATACTACACTCAATTCACAATTTTTATATAAAAATAAGCACATTTAAGCTTGATGCGACATTGTCGCTAACACTATCTTTACCTTTCGCTATCTCTCTTTCTCACTCGATCTGTTACTGCTCTGTGTATCTGCGTTTTCCTGTTCCTCTTGGCAGCTAGTCAGAGTTTGAGTTATGCAATTTTGCAGTACGCATCTTACACACTCTTAAGCTGTAACTGCAATCCAGATCCGGCTCATGCCATAAAGCCACAAACACACACACACACACACACACACACACACACACACACATGCAGAGAACCGCAATTTATGCAAAAATTTATGGCTGCCCTGGCGCACTTCCTGCCAAGCCCTGCCCCCCAAACTAAAGTAAGTCCAAAGAATTGTTCCTTTTTATCGAAAAACTTGGCATTCGCCATGCTCTACTGCACACACACACACTCACACACGCACACTCACACATAGAGACACTAGTTTCGTATGTATATTGAAAACGCATCGAAATGATGTTGAATAAAATTCGGTCGCACTTAACTAAGCAGCTTTTGATACGAAGCAAGCTGGGCTGGCCGAAAAACCAAGGATACCCCAATAGAATCCACAAAACGAACGAAAATTCCAATTTCAATAAAAAAGACTAAACGCACTTGAGCGTAATTGCAGCCATGAAGTTGCCACACATGTCCACAGTCTGTGCACCAGAGTGCAAATGCATTTGCCAATAAAATATGCGTCAAAATTTAAATGAAAAGCTGCCGCATCTCCATACTGCAGCTCAGTGGCAGTTTTAAAGCGTCGCTCGGGCTTCTTGGCAAAAAGCATTCAACACACTGACAAAATGCCACTTTTGCTGCATAAATTGAGGCTCGACTGTGGCTTTGGCTTATCTGCCCAAAGCCTTGCCTTGCCTTGCCTTGCTTGTGCCAAATCCAACATCCTTTGCCACTGCCTCAAACTCTGACGATGACTCTGACTCTTCCGCTGACTGTGATTGGGGCTCTGATTTGGATTTGGCCCCTTTTGTTCCTCTGGCACTTGTCATTCGCATGGCACAAGGCGCTAAATTGCCACAGCACAGCCAGCGGCCACTTAGGCTGCAGCCATGCAGTTATAGATACAGCTACAGCTGCAACTGCAACTGCAGCCAGCGATAGGGCTAGAGATACAGATACAATTGCTGCAGTGCCAAAAATAGCAACAGCAGCAACGCGAACACTTTGATGTTGCCATTAAATTGGCCCAAAAGCCAATGACTGCTCAGCCTCAAAATGCGGGCTAAATGCCGCTCACAATGTGGGCTAAGCACAATGAAATTGCCCAAATACTAATGAATTGCAGAGCCAATTTCAGGGAATTGCATGCCAAAGAAATACAACAAATGCTCTTAAGAATAACAAAGTAACAGTCACCACTAATACTAGATAAATGTAATAAATAAAATTAAATACAATGAATGGGCTTAAATCCTTATGAATTGCAGACCAGATATGCCAAAGAAATTTATCAAATGTACTTTACAATAACAGAGAGTATCTTTACACTACGTAAATATAATAAATATAATAAATACAAATTAATTACTAACAGGATAGCGATTCAAATTCTGCTTACATTAGAAAAATAAATAAACCTAATCCCATGTTCTTTAATATGTAATATGCTAAATAAAGTGTTCTGGTACAAACAATACACGTTGTACATTAAAAAATATATTTTAACATAAAAAGGAACTGGATCAGAATAACAACAAGAAAAATATGTACAAATTTGTAAATACTCCTCAAAAGCAAAGAAAAAATAAACAACTTAACACTTTTTAATATGCTATAATCCTACGCAATGTTTGTTATATAAAAGAACTTAATTCGTATTTAATTGGCAATCCGCCAAGTGTAGTTATTAAATTAGCAGTCTATACAAATGAAAAAAACGTTTGTTGGACAAATAACATTAAGCTTTTCATTAGCAAAGAAAGTAAGCAAAAAATGTACATACGAATGGCAGCATAATAAATGATCGACTTTTTTAACAGACATCGGACAAGTGGGTTGCGCCAAAAAAGCAGAGCACACTTTGTGGTTGAATATGGCCATAATTCAAGCAGAAACTTTGCGTAATTTAAGCGCCGGCTTAAAATATAAATAAAAGCATTTTGCATACATTATAAGCCGATTCCCCCCGTCCCTCCTGTACCGCAGGGACAACGTATCCAGCGTCACCACAACACAAAAGTTTGTCACATAAATATAAGCACATTTAAATTTTCTTTAATTTTCCAAATGAATTCACATTTTTGGCCGACACACACACAAACGCACAGGCAAGCTGCATGCTGCGAGGCACAAGGGAAGCTGCCACTGCCACAAACATAGACACAATTGAAGCGACATGTGCGTGTGTGCAACGGCGACAAAGGGCGAAGGGAGGAGACAGAAGGGGCAGGGGAGGCGAGAGCATTGTGTGCAATGCGCTGTTGAAGAAAAACATATTGTTAATGGAGTCGAGCATGTGAAACAACAAACAGCAGCGGCAGCGAGAGGGTTGCTTGCTGTGCTGCCACTTTTTTCGGGGTCTTGTTTAAACTTTAATAAGGCCTCAATCGAAGGAGTTGACGGTGCGGTGTGTGTGCGAGTGTGTGTGCTGCCATTATTTACATTAACACGAACGCAACTTGGCAAGTCTGGCGTCTCGCGTCTCGTTGAGCCCGTCGAGTCTGTCACATGCCAAAAACTTTTGCTGCCTAAGTTGCGTGAAGTGAGCTAAATACTCGCATAACTACGCAAGGGGGTTAGCCCAGGGGGGGGGGGGGGGGGGGGGAAGGAGTTGCTTCAAAAACAATAAGCATCAGCTTGGAGCAAAGCTGACAGTAAATGACAGCACACGTCTTTGGCCCAACGCTGCCTAATTTAAATGTGCCAGGCTACCTCACATAACGTATACGTAATGCCACAGATTGCGTATACGTAACAGGCAGTCAGGCAGTGTGGCAGGCAGTGTGGCATGCGCTTATCTACAGTTGGATTTGCATTGCATTTGCACAGTTTCGCCTTGGCTTGTGGCATGTTTTTTATGCGCCGTAAACACTTGATAAAATTCACATAAATTTTGATATGCCCCCGCCGCCGTCGCGCTGCGGCGATTCCCCCGCCGGCGCTAAATCCCCGCCTTTGAATTCGATTTGGCTTCGCAAATGCCACATGCCACATGCCGCATGCCACACCCGCCCGCACACCACACAAAAAGCCCTTTTGCCCCATTTAACTGCACCACGTTACCGTTCGTTACGTTCGTTTCGCTTCGTTGCGAGCGTAAAAATCTGCGTATTTTGCCAACAACTTTCCCAAAAATAAATACCCATAAAGACCCGCAACACACACGATGTTGCATGCATATCTAACTCCCGGTGCTCGCTAAACAAATTTCCACATTTTTTACCAAAAGTCCGCATCATTCGTCATCGAATTCGCACATTGAATTCAATTAAATTAATATAAACTGTTCTTTGTCCAACGGCTAGAAATTAATTAGAATAAAAGCTCTGTGAATGCAAATACTAAATTTTATTTGAACGCAAATTGCAGTGAAATCGCCGGCAGTTAATTAAAAAATTGTCAAAACTGATTGAACAATTACGTATTTACATTTGTCAATGGCTCTGATTAAGCATTTGCACTCATTCAGCCGTGAAGTGAGTGAATAAATATGAACTGATTCAAATTTATTCATCTTCATAAAGAGCTCTTCGAAAGAATTATCCATAAAGAGGAACATTTTCAATAAGCAACGATTAGTAGAGCAGTAAAGAATTTAAAAACAAATTCAAGAATAATTATAATAAGAAATTTAGTGGAAAACAAACTATTATGAAATGGAATTCCAAAATATTATTTTCGCAGATTTATTTGGTCATCTAAACCAACTTTTTGCTGTGAAACGCTTCGAAACTAAAGCCCACACAAAGAGTATTCCATTGTGTTATTTTATAAGCATCACTAGACTCATTTGTATTTTGTATTTTTAGCAGTTTTTTGCAGATGTTGTGTCAATGTTTTATGGCCCGTGGGCGTTTGGCAACAGAAGAGGTTTTGGCCAATTGTTTTATGCATTTTTGACTGCAAATCGTGATTATTTAATACGAATGAAAATTGAATGTGCAACGATGTGCAGCCAGGGAAAAAAGCCAATAAAATATTTGAGCCACAAATATCGATTGATAAATTCGATATTTGAACAACAGTTTATTGTGTTTCGGTCCCTTGCTCGTTCACTGCCCATAAATCTGCCTACCGTCTGTGTGATCTAATGGAAATCAAAAATGGACACAAGACAAATACAAAAATGTCTGTGTGCATCATCATATCAGCTGTGTTGCAAGTACATGTGGCATAGATATGCATAGTCGTAAATTCGATTTATTTTTGTGGACAAGGACATTGCGACAAGGACTCAGGTGAGCCATAAAAATAAATCTGCCCGCATTTACGCCGCCTCGTTGGCTTTTTGCATATTTTATGTTCGTGTGTCGAGCCGGCTTTTTACTCTCGGAATACTACAAAATAGTTGTTATTGTTGTCGACCGCCCGTCGTTGATCCCGTTTGTCCTTGTTGTAGTTGTTGATTTTATTGATTTCCTGCTGTATTTTTTTGTAGATTTGTGCCTGGCTAGCTGCCTGGCTGCTGTATGCAGATAGAGCCTAAAACCCAGTCAGCAACACTCGTTGGCAAAAATGGTTTCCCTAAAAGTTAAGCCACTTTACACTACACAGCACAACACAACGGAACACAATAAAAGCCCAGGAACGGTGTGTGTGTGTGAGCACAAACAAACCATAAAAACCGCACATAACATGCTCCATTCCCGGCTCGTAGTCCCGGCTCGGAGTCGGAACTGCGACTCTCGAGGGGGCAGAGTCCAGAGTCCAGTTGCAGTTGCAGTGGCAGTGCATTGCCGCACCTGGTAAATATTTACCTGTGCAATCAAATTTAAAATATCAACAGAGTCGCACAACGCACACAGCAGCAGCAGCAGCAGCAGTAACGGCAGCAGGCGCCTCGCCAAAGAATTAACTGTTTAAATATTTTAGGCAATTAGTGGCACGGCAACATGAACAACAGCAGCAGCAACAGCAGCAGCAACAGAGCAGCAAGGCAGCGAGCCGAGCAGCTGACAAAGTACAAAAGGCACGCGCTCAAATAGCTGTGCGAATATGAAAATGAAAATGGAAAATTGCTAGACAGGAATGCAGCTGCAGATGCCCTGGAAATTCCCAGCAAATTATGAAAGTTAGCTCAGAAATTAAGTAATTGAAAGAAGTATGAATGCAATTCGAATGATGAAGGAATTAAAAAGTAAATAACTATAAATGCAATTTGAATACTCTCTGATGTATGTTCCAACAAATAGCAATGTTTTGTAGCTCAACTACAATAACAGTTGGTTTAATAATTTACTCGTATTTTATGCCAATTCTTCATACACAAGTCAAATGAATAGACTATTATTTAAAAAATTTTCCTAAATAAAATATGTGCAGCAGTTGGCGAATTTAAATCTGCAATAATTCCCACTGAAAATACCCTCTAAAGTATGCTAATCATTCACTCCCCCGCAGAGCAACAAAATGTGGGACGGATATGAGTTCTGAAGAGCTTGATGGCAGAGTGCCAGCTCCGACTATCTGGATGTTGCGATACCCTGTACTCCCAGTGCAGCTATTTGCGTGGACATAAGCTGCAGCAGAGGGCGAGAGAGCAACAAAGTTATGCAATCCGGCGCTGTGGTGCCATCAGCTTGAAGCATGAAGCACGAACCAAAAGTTACTTCATTTACATGGCGTGCACTCAAACTGGCACTCACACTCACACTCACACTCACACTCACACATTCGCACTCGCATTCAAACTGAAACTAGAAGTCAGACTCGTACACGCATTTGCACGCGAGACTTGGCAGCAAACTTTGCCAATATATCAGGTGCTTAATAATATAAACAACAACAGGTAGTGTATAGTAGAGGACAGACCCAAAGGCACGCCCAGAGCGCTCTCTCTCTCTCTCTCGGTCTCTGTGGCACAATGCTTCAATGACTTCTAGCAAGTTTTTCATGCCACACACAAAAGAGTGAAATGAATGAGACTTTGTCTAGTGTCTAATAATGGGGAAAAGTGCAAGGTATTCGCGCAATTAAATTAAATTGAAAAGGATAATGGAAAATGGAAAATGGATAATGGATAGTGTGCATGGGAGTGGAGCTGGAAATTAACAGTTGCTCCAGCTTGGTCATTAACTACGGCTACGACAATGTGGTGCGTCTGCTAATGGCTGGCACTTTAATTGAACTGCGCCCATTTGGAAGTGCAGCGATCCTGCCATGCACTTCACGCCAGCCGAGTTATGCGCTATACTATCATAACCTCTGTCAGCTCATTTGCAGCATTTGTTGTCAGTCGGGGACGCGAAACGCACCATTAGCCATTAGGCCACATGCAACACCATCGCCATCACCATCGCCATCACGAGTAGCAACAACAGCAACAGTAACCGCCACTAAACAGCTTCGCAACACTTCGCACGTTACGTATACGCGGCGTGTTATGCAACCAACTATTTCCAAGCTGTTGCACACTTTCAGCCTCAGTAGGCAGCTGCTTGACTTGTTATTGTTGTTGTTGCTGCTGCTGCTCTGTTGTTACGGCTATTGTCTCTGCGTTGCTGTTGTTGTGGCCGCGTCAGCGAGGAGAAAGGCTTTCGCTTGCGCTTCACATGTTATCGACTGTTTACGACTTTTTATCAGCGTGCATTTCATCAAGCAGCGTGAATTATTGATCAAATTTAATTATTAAACTAGCAAAGTTCGAAATTCTTTAAGGAGTACTTTATTAATTTATATATATTTATAAATTATCAAATTTTGCGACAAAATACTTTCTAAACATATACTACGATTTTAAACCTTCTCGCAAATAAAGTAATGCATTCTTGATGCATTCTTAATTGTAAAAAATATTTTTTTGGTGTTGTTGTCTCTTTGACAAATAGCGAATCAAGATGTGAAATATCTTCAAAAACCACATTTTTCAATGATTATACAACCTATAATTTTCAGAAATAATCAATTCTTTACTTAATAATTGTTATTTTTAATATATGTCTATTTGTATATACTGCAATTATAAATACGAATGTGAACAGGTCAACCCAGTTTATATTTATTGATTATCAACATCATTGACGTTTACTACGTTGGCAAATAAATTTTGTCAACTTTTGGCATAATGTAGATTATGATTACAATGCTGTGGACTGTTCTACCTATAACATAGAATAAGCTTTATGCTATTTAGTTTTAATATAAACTAAATTGAAAATAAAATAAATGAACTTATTTCATTAAAAAGAATATAACGCCGTATTTATTTCTTGATGTTTATTTAAGACTTTTCGCTTGGTTGATTCATCAAAATAATCTGAATATTTGTGCGGTTTTAAGTATTTTTATCTCTTTATACATTTCATGCATTAAATTCGTTGTGTTGAGAGAAGCTCTTAAGCAGTTTCAGCTGCAGCTTAAACTGTTTCCGGCAAGTCTATTAAAAATGTTCAAAAGTTTTCTCAACAGCAGTTTAAATGAATGTTTAAAAATAAATCATACTCCTGGCAAATGTTTTATATTTTTTGTTTGTTAGCAGCAAGCCCGAGGCAAACTTTCAGCCTGAGTAAGTTATTATATTATAGACTCGAAGTGTGCTCTCGATTGAGTTTCAATTTGCAATAGCCACTGCTTTTACTCTTATTGAAATAGTTTAGTTAAATGCTCGACCGCAGCACGTGTATCTGGGAGCAACCACAAAACGACCCTATTCTGTTTTTAGGGGGCAGAAGGGGCGGCATCGCATCATGTAAACACTTTGTAACCGACTCCTGATGCAAAACTGGGTGAAATAAGCAGCTTTTGACAATTTGTTGAAAGGATCCTGAATGTTCCCCATGCAGCTGCTGCTGCTGCAGCTTCTTCTAGCACTACTCGAGCTGCAGCTGCAGCTGCCTGCCTGCATAAATACATTTAAATAACAAACAGCAATATGTTACGTATACACAGTGTTGTGCAGCTCTGCAGGATGCAAATGCCCTTTGTTGTTGTGACCGCCCCATGATTGCATATTTTTAAGCTACTCTCCACTTTAATAATGGTTTTTCGGTTAGTTGCAGCAGCAACGTTGAGCGTTGAGCGTTGAACCCTTGCCACAACATGGTTGCAACCACAGTCCGTTTCCCGTCGCCCTCTTGCCTTTTTTAATGAAGTTGCGTACACAACAACAACACGGGAAGAGGGGGAGGGGGGCGTGTCGGAGACGGAAGGAAGACAGACTGCAACCGGATACGGAAGTTTTGGCATTACCTGCATACCGAAAAATCCCAGCGACTGGCCGGTGTGCCAGTTATTTACAGCACATAACTGCAAACAGGACGAGCAAGACGGCTGTTCCTGAAGAGCCTTTGAGTTCATTAGTGCAACTTGAGCTATGTCTACGGTGAGTGCGGTGAGCAAGGTGTGTGGACTATGCAAATGAAACTGTGCTGGGATCTCTGGGCTGGGCTGGATTGCAATTGCAATGTTCTAAATAACAAGACGAAAAAAGAATGCAGTTCATTTTTAATATCCTGCGGCGGCAGCTGTCGGCATTTGCCACAAAAGGCGGCGGAAATTAAAACTCAATATTCGAGTGATTGCGCCAGCGTTAAAAGGCGCCAAAGGCACACGCCCCCAAGCAAATCCCATTCCCATTCTCATCCCAATTCCTTCCCTACTCCTCGCTCGCTTTATCGCTCTGTTTCTCTGCTCTCTCATTGCCATTCCGACTACTTCTGTGCTATTTGACTTGCAGCCGGGCACAGCACACAAAAGTGCGCAATTGAGGCGGCAAATCAAATGAAATGCAACGAAACGTGCCAGGCACACACGCACTTCCATGCTCCACACAACCCACCTCACCTCACCTCACCTCATCACATCTCACCTCAGCTCATCCCCTTGCAATTCGGTGGAAACTTTCAACGGCAATAGTTTGATTTTGGCCAAGTGCAGCTGCGTCTTTTCGACATCTTTGCTATCTTATGCCATTGCCATTTGCTAAATGTTAATGCCATTTCAATTGTTCCATCCTTCTCACTCTCCTCCCCCCTATTCTCAATCTCTCTCCGTTTGCTGTCGCCAGCACAAATCTCATTTTATTCGATTTCTATTTGAGAGCGCATACCCCTTAACTGCACTCTGCTGGAGAGCTTAGCCGCAGCAATCGATTTCAGCTTGAGCTGACAATGGCTTTGAATCGCACAGAATAATACATACAAATAACAATTAACTTAAAATTGTTATACAGGGATACATTCTAAGTTAAATTAATTGTTTTTAGATATAAATAGAGTCTATGAAAACCAATATCAAACAAAGAAATTAATATAATAATAATTAATTCTAAGTTAAGAAATAAATTTAAAATGCAAATAGCTAATTTTTGTATTTGATTTAATTTTTAGTAAATACTTTAGTTGAATTCAAATTCAAATTAGACTAATAAAAACATTAAATTAATTCATTTTACTGTCTCAAACTTCTACCCATCAAATTTAAAACTCTTAATCGTATTTTGAAAGTTTAAAATTATAAACTAAATTAATTTAATGGAATAGCTATTCAGCTATCAATTGAATACCAATTGACTTCGATTTTAATAAAATATCATCCACTTCTCACATATTTACTTGTTTTTACAGGATATTTGGCTGGCATTGCAAACATTTCTATTTGTTTTTTATGCTTTTGTCAATCGTCTCACGCTTTTTGGTCAATATCAAAAGGCGGCAAGTGTTATGTGCATATCATATATCGCAAATTTCCAGCAAAGAGCTCTGCCAAGTGTTTGCCGAACACTTTCAAGTTGATATAGTACACTGACACCAGTTTCAGCAAATAATATTTGGGGCTTTGGCTTTATTAAAGAGCACACAAACTGCTTCATAATCTGACCAAACGAGACTAGAAGCAAATAGCTTTGGTGGTTAACCAGGCATCGAATTTTGAGAAAGTACCTGAGTAGAAGTCCAAATTGAGTTGAAGACTCGCATGAATATTTGTGGTAGATGTCAGTTTGAAGGTTTTGCCAAAATATTTACAGCTCAAATAACCATCTTCGCCTCAATCTGCATATCAACTTGATGCTCTCTCTCTCTTCCACATTGCAATTTGCATAATTTGCCAGCTGCTGGCAACAGAAAACTGAATTCTGCAAATTGCAAACTGAAATTGATCCCCAGCTTGGATTGCTTTGACTTGAGACTTTAAGTTTAATCCTGGCAAAATGTTTATTTGACCAGCAGCCAAGCTAAAGTCAATTTTTCATCTCTCTTTTCGTTCACACGAATTTAATTGGTTACCTGCAGCAACTATTAAACCATCCACCGAGGTATTATCTGTCTTATAAAGTCACTGCTTTTGCCGCAAGCAATTGCAGCATCATTTAAAGGCACATTAAAAATGTTATGCCATTAGAATGATGCGCACGTTCCGAGGCGCACATTGATTGATAGACTGACTAAATGGCTTGAATGCCTGATTGATTGACTCTCGCGCTAACTCGCACTACGCCACACGCCACACGCTACACGTACGCACATGTCCTACACGCGAGCAAAGTTCTTTTAATCCCCTCTCTAGAGTTGCTCAACTATCTGACTGTGTTAGCTCCATTCTACTATTTTCTATAAATATTAATAGACACGTTATTGAAAAAACAAGGTAAAAGAAAAGTGATGCCCTGAGATGCAGCTAATAGGCTTGGAATAATTAAATTTGAATAGTAAAATATATTTTTCCGGGTAGAAGAATTCAATCTTTAAAATTGGAATTTTCTCAAGATTAAATGCACTTTTAAAATACCTTACTACACTTAATTTTTTCAATTCTTTAAATATATTAATTTTATGGTAACAGAATATTGAATTAAATATAATCTATTTTGCTAATGCATTTTTTGTATTAGTTTGAGTAATAATTGCAAATAATTGCAATTCAGCAAATAAAATTTTGAATTTTTATGTACTTCGAATATATTATTACAAGTCAACAAAATTCAAAACTGAATTTATTGCTTAAGGAACTCTGTGTTTTAACAGCTTCAATAATTATCCGCTGCATAACACAAAGAGTATCGCAGCTTCGCCTTCGTGTGTTATTTTAGTGATAGACCTTTCGGCCTTATTTTTGTTTTCTGTAACATGTGATTTGTTTTTACGCCAAATTGCATAAAACATCCGGAATTCGGGATGCGCAGCTCGTGCGTGCCTCGATTTGTATTAAAGTTGCCTGATGTCTATTCAATATGCCACGACGGCATCGAACCGCAGTTCGGCTCATCTCAGTTGGTGTTGGCGTTGGCGTTGGCGTTGGCGTTGACGTTGGCAATAGGCCAATAATGAGCCACACGGCTGACTGAAATTAGCTGCTTGTCTGAAAGCAGTTTACATGTGAGCGCACGCACATAGGTATGTGTGTATATTGAGAAGCCAATGGCAATGTAATGAATGAAGAACCGCAACTGATTATGAGACAGGACACGATAAGCTGCGAGCTCGAGGCTCATGCATAACACAAACTTGATTAACGTCGCACATCGATAAGGCCAGGCGAGTCGAGAGGGTTGTCGAGGGAGAAGCGAGGGGAAGTTGTGGTGTCAGTTGCAGTGTGAACGTCGCATAAATAAAGCAGAGACTGCCTGAAGGCAACAGCTTCAGTCCTGCTTATTGACAGCAGCTCATCAATAAAAGTAAAGGCAGCTGCCAAATGAATTCATTAAACTTCTTCTGCAGTCTCACGGAGCGAATGCAGTTTCATTTGCATGTTAACAGCTTGTAAATAGGGAACAGGAGCAGCAACAGCAGCAGCAGGACAAACGCTTAGGCACATTTCCTCCACTTTCTCGCACTTTCACCGATTTTGCTATTCTGCTTTCACGTACTGCGCGTTGCTGCCAGATCCTCGCTGATTGCATTGAAGGCTGGCAACTAATTAAAAAGTTAAACTCGCATGCCTTTAACTTTGCACAAAGTAATTAAAGTTGGCGCAACGCCAAAGGTAAATGTCTGTACAACTGCATGACTGTGTATGTGAGCTCTTCTCTCTCCCTCTCTCTTTCTCTGTCTCTCTCTCTCTCTCTCTCTGCGTGTGCACATTGAGTCAACTCAACTTTTCACATTTACATTTCACACCTGCGCGTGTAAAAAGTTAACACACGCTTCTAAGAAAGGGGCGGCTTTTCAGCAGCGCAAAACTCGCAACAGCCGAAAAAGAATTACCCAAAAATTTTATTGCATAACCTTAGGCGCAGTGCATTAAAAACTTTTCATTATAGCATTAACAGCGCAATCGCTTAGCTTATAACAACTTGCCAAATTGCAACAATTCGCAGAAAGGACTTGCTAAATTATGTGCCAAAATTGTGCAATTAAAAAAATGTTAAAAGTAAAAATTATATTAATTAAAATTAGTGCAATTTTAATATTACATTTTCGTTCACTTGAATCCAAACTCTAATATAATCTTCAAGCTGTCCTCAGCAAAATTTCTCATAAATAAATTGACAATTGTTCTATAGCATTTTATCAGTTGTTGCTTTTGCTACGCCTCGCTTATCAACAACACATCAATTTGCAACTATCAAAACTAATTTAAGCGTTGCACACATTGTTTATATAAACTAATTTCTGGGCTTTAAATAAATTGAATAGCTCTCGGCAGAGACACATTGATAACGCCCTCACAGATGCCGGCAATGAATCAAAATATGTTAAGCTGCTTAGGCAGTCGAGCGAAATGTAATTAAATTCAGATTGACATAACAACAACAAAAACACACACACACGCACACACACACACGCATACACGTACGTTACACACACATATACATTCATGTGCAGAGTTTACTTAAAACTTGCTCTTTGAGTTTGACGCTTATCTTGAGCTCATCAAAGCGCGTGCAAAATTCCATACTGCATAGTTGTGGCCATCTCACAGTTTCGGCTTCTGTCTCGAGCCTTAAAGACACTAATTAAATTTTAATAAGTTGCCTTAAGTTGCCATAGCAACGGCCATTTCAATGTGCTGTGAATAATTCACTCATTCGGTGGCCAAAAATACATTCAAAGACAGCTTGACGGCCCCTTTAACCAGCATTAACCCCCGGAGGCCTTTGACTTTGTCTCAACATTTCTGTTTTGTTTGACTAAACAAATCCGAATTATTGACGGATCTGAGAGGGCCATCGACACGCGGCAACGGCCTGAATAATGCACATTAAATTACCATCGCAGATAACCAATTTTCGCATTTAATGAATGTTTAATGTCAAATTAATTGAATACACTCGAAGCTGTGCAGAACTCAATTCCAGCTAAACAGATTTTCTATGCGTTTCATCAATCAAATTAAAGATGAAACTAATAAGGAAATGTCTTACTAGTCAATGTTTCCAAAATCATTTAATCATTTAATATAATTAAAAAAAATGTTCAATGTAAATCCACAATCTTGTGAATAAATAATTTTGATCTATTAAATAACAACCACTTAAGCAACATGTTAATTAAATATGAAAATGAAATAAAGCAATTATTTATGATATTTATATTATTTTTATCTTTGAATTTATTTGACTTTTTAATGCAAAGATGACTCACGCTAAGCAAAGTTCAAAAATAAAAAGGCGAAGCATCCCTGAGCAGCAACTAAATGCGCAACAAATTGATTAACTGAAAGACAAAACTCGAACTAAAGACGCGCTGAAATACAAGTAGATGGCTGACATTATTTTTATGTTTACGGCTTAATTGAGATGGGCGCGATAATGTGGCCTTTGTCTTTTGTGGAGTCTAGACCGTCGCAGCGGTCAATTAGCAGTGCAATGAACTGTCTCGCTCACTTCCACTTTAATCACTGTAATCGTGGGCATTTAGTGCAACTTTGCCGGCGGACAAAAAGTAGCTAATGAGCCGCCAACTGAACTAAACGACAACGGGGCCAACTTGAAGTCTTTTCAATAACTTTACTGCAACATCAAAGACGATGACAGCGATAAAGTTTTAGCATATGCTAATAATTGTGGCATAGATTAGCGCCATTATAAAAGGCAAAAGTTGCCAAGACTTTTGCCCTCCCTCTGCGCGGTCCACACAGTGTGCGAAGCCACTGTATAAATATGCTTATGAGGGCGGTAGTTAAAGTGCATAATGCACTCCTAATATAAAGGAAGGTGTTTTCAATCCTGACAGCTTTGCTTGCCTGCTGACTGCTGTTCCTGGCTGACATGGCGTATGATTAACATTTTAAGCATACTGCAATATATGTATGCATAGAAAAATGCAAACAAAGTCAAAGAATCGAAACTGACTTAGAGAACATTTAACAAAGAGAAAGTGTATCGATAGAAAACAAAAATCTGTAGAATAAAATTACTGAATTATAAAACTTAAACAAGGACAATTCAAAAATGTAATTTAATAACGTTAAACTGCATTGATGGAAAAGAAATATCAAGTCCTATGAACAAGAATTTTATTGAATTGTATTGGAAAAAAATAAATAAATTAAACAAACAATATTAAAATGTGAAACCATCTAAATTCAGGAACATCATTATTTATGCTACAGGTTTAATTTTACATAATTGCATTGAGAACCTCACTCATTCGTATATGAGCTAAAAACAATTTTATTTCAATCAACGATTACTCTGGATTTAAATGTAGAATTTCATTCCTGATATTAAAACAGTTTTTCTGCCTATGTAAAAACGAATATAAGAGAATCAAATCCAATTGGAAATTGCTCAAATTGTCAGCAGTATTAAAACATAGTGTACGAAACTCTAGTCAATCGCTTCTCAGTGTTTCATTTTGAGGATGAGCTCAGCTTTTGGCCAACAGTTTGACAAAGCAAACGGGGCAGCAGAAGCAGACGGACTACAACATGAGGATATTACCAGTGGCAAAAAGCAGTGCGTGCCACGTTGTCAAAGCGAAATGGGGGCAGGACGGACGAGTGACAGTTGCAGTTCCAGTTGTACGTGCCCCGCTCTTAAGTGAATTGTCGACCGAGCCAGCCAGTGGACAAACAAAGCCACACACCTTGCAACAGCGCCAGCAGATCTCGTTGCGAGTTGAGTTGCAGTTGCAGAGTGCTGTTCCTGCTGCTGTTCCTGCTGTTCGAGCTGCTGCTTCAACTGATTGACGTGGCTGTGTGCCGCAACAGGGACATGCATAGACTGGAGCAGCACCTAATGTCTGGTGGTGGGGAGCAGGAGAGGACGGAAGCATGCATTGTAGAGCGACAACAGCTACAAGAACTTCAATCATCAACACAGCAAGCACTTCATAAGCGAGCACAGCCCCCAAAAAAGTATGCTACAGTTTTGCAGCTTTGCGTTTCTCTCTCTCTCTCTCGATGTCTGTCTGTCTGTCTGTCTTGCTGTTATTGCCAGTTGCCTGTTTGCTGTCGACTGCTGGCTGTTCAATGCCGTTCCGCCTTGGTCGACTGCATTTGCATTATTAAGAGTCACTTATTGACAGAACAGCACCAAAAGCAGCCGACACAAATTGCAGACGTTTATTTCGATTGCTTTTACGAGAATCGAAAAACAACTCTCGCTATCTTTATCACCCATTCTCTCTCTCTCTGTCTCGTGTTTGTAGCTAAAAATAAGGTTGTGCTGAGATCGTTAACAGCCTGTAGCCAAGCGTCGAGTTGAATGCCCAAATTGTGTCAGCCATGAAAATGGAGAAGCTGTTAAAAGCCCAAACAACACAGTTAAGCACGAAATAGCTTAATAATACACCTAACTGGTTTAAAGCTGCTCACAAATTGACCGCTGGCTATTAAATTTTAAATTTATGGAAATTTAAAGTACAATGCATACAAAAAAGTGCAGTCCCATAAACGGCAGCATATCTTGTTTTATCAGCTGTTCCAGTTTGTTTCATTTTCCCTTGCCACTTACTTGTAGTTTGCTTTCCACACAGTAAGAAAAACTACCTTTTTAAAATTAGAATAAAATTCTTGAATTTGAGAAGTTAAAAAGTTAAAATTAAATTTAAAATATATTCTTGAATCGAATTTTCTCGAGAATGGGCAATCTAGAACTAATCAATTAAATTTCAGAAATTATTCAATTAAATTCAAGATTTTATACTTGATTTTAAAATATGTTTCTCTCTGTGCAATTAATGAATTTTGTTTCCAGAATGTTCATTGATAACAGATAACGAGTGTCTACCTGCTATTTAAAAGCGAGTCAAGTTGCAGTCAAAGTTCAATTGAGGTTTCAATTAAATCGGCAACAAAACTGCAATCACATGCGGCAGCTCATCATGATGTTGCACAAGTCTCTCTGAAAATGACCAGCAGCAAGAGCGTTGGCCTCATCATTATTTTGAGTGCGTGCGCCTCAAGATGGAATTCAGTTAAGTAGCCAGTTCATTAGTTGGCTACACACTCGGCATAGACGAGGCAAGCCTTGAATAATATGCGTTATTAAGTGCGTCGAGGGAAGAGGCAGGCGGGCAACCAACGGAATGCTGAAAGCTGAAATTGCGATTGCAATTGGGACTGGGACCGGGAATCATGCAGAATGTGGATGTGGATTTAGTTATGCAAACATTATGTCATTAATTGCATATCTACATGTATTGTGAATGTGTGCGCTTCAGGATTGATTTGGTTGTCCGTCTGGGGAGTCAACTTTAAGGATGCTGCACAGCTGGCCCAAAGGCTCATTACAAAGTCACGGCGCAATGGCGCAAAACTGGGCCAAGATGGACTTATGGACTTACTCAGCGCACCAGAGCAGAGCAGAGCAGTAAGAGCTGAGAGAGAGCGAGCAGAGTGCAAAGGCAACTGTAAATGTAATTTTATTATCAAATCCAACTTTAACAACTGCAGCTAGCCTCTCGTCCAACTTGTTATTTGGCTTGTAAGTTACAAAGTCCTGTTCGTGTCCTCCGGGTAATAAAACAAAACTTTGTGTTGAAAATGAAATTGTACAAGGAAGCAGACACAGCAAGAGACACAGACAGAGAACAGAGCACTGAGGAGAATTGCATGCGACGCGTGCAAATGACAGAGAGACGAGCCAAAAGGATTTCAGCAAAAATGTAAATTTTATTTGTTTGCTTGAGATGTTTCCCTGTCGTCCCCTTTCCCCCCTTGGGCGCCCTGTTGTTTTTCCCACTTTTCTAATTAGTATTTCCATAAAGGTTACTCTGTTGACCCCATAGCACTGTTCTAGTGCTTTTCCTGCTTTTCCGTTACACGCACGCTTATCTCAGCAGCCATTAGGTGAGTTTTGTAGCGCCCACTCAACAGAAAATTACTGTAGCTTTTCCCTTCTTATTGTTATTCAACAGCGAAAGTTTCGCCTTTTTTCCTTCGTCGTTTTTTTTCTGCACTGCAAAAGTCATAAGAAGTTTGAAAGGTTTCTCACTCAACTCGTTTTGGGCTGCTGCGCAACTCAGTTTTGGCCCTCTTTACCTGACTTTATGGCTGCGTTGTGGTGCAGCTTAAATGCACTTTTAAATTTCGCAACGAGATTGATCTGGCGACGTGCAGCTTCAGCTGGAGGCAAAAAGCCTCATCGAGTGGCCAGTGGCAAGTTGCAAGCAGCAAGTGGCACATAAATCGAGTGCTGCAATTCGCAGCAAACGTTTCGAGTCGTTTTGCTGCCATCATTTGCCGCATTTCCGTTGCTCATACGCCATGTAAACACCCGGCGAACAATAAGTCATAATGATGGCACCATTGAACACGCAACAATGACGAGACAAGTCTGCCAGACTAGCAGTTACCCTGCAGCGCATTAAGCTAGTCTCTTGGGCCTTGCTTATACCCCAGCAAAGACAGCCTTCGGTTACAGGATATGAGAAAACCGCAGCGCAAACGCTTCAGCAATTGCATCACGCACTGCGGCATCCTTCAATGCATTTCGGACTGGCATTTATTAACTGTTCACGTGCAGCGAACAAATGATATTTCTTGAACATACTCTTACCAGGGGCAGTTCGAATATCTTACGAAACCATTAGAAAAGTATGAAAACAATCAACGGAAGTGAAGAGACAAGAGCAGAGGAGATATAATGAAAGCAAAGACAGCTTTCGAAGGAAATGACAATGAGAAACGGTCTGAGAATCAATGAGAAAAACAATACAAGATGAAAGATATAATAGAATTTATCATAGATATGCTATGCACAAAACCACAAATAGTCGCTCTAAGAAAATGATAAGAAACATTAAATTCATTGAAAGTAATTTACTACAAAATAAGGATGAGAGAGATTAATTCACTAACTAATAGACTCAAGAAACATATAAAAAAAGGTGTGAATTAGCTAAGTAGATAGCAGGGCTGTAATTATTTTTAAAAATGTTTCTAAAAATTCCACAGTAATAACTTTTTACAACTATAATGATTAATTTTTGTATTTTAAGCCACAAACATTTTTGAGTAAAAAAATGCAACTCGAAAATAATGCGTAAATGTGATTTAGAATTTTGTTGCTCAAAATAAAACATCATTTGTAAATAAATTGTTTTCGGCTTTTGTGATAGTTTTCTCAGATATTATTTTATACTCTAATTTTGTTTGTAAGGGAATTTAAGTATCGTGGTTTGCAGAAATGTTTTAATAACTTGCTTAAGTGTGCAGTTCAGTTTAGTTTGGCTTTAGTCTCCTTTTTTGTGCTGGGTGTCGACCAAAAAAGGAGCTGGTGTTGGTGTTGGAGTTGAAGTTGACGGTTTGGCTGCGACGTTGCAGTTGGTCGCGTTACATTGACAGAAACAGAAACAGAAACACGAATAGGAATAGAAATTAAGTAAGCATTCAGCAATTGCTGCGTGACAGCATCTTTTTGACAAATTGAATTTGCCAAGGACGTGCTGTTGTTTCATGACGCTCCATTTGCTCTTGTCGCCGCTGCTGCTGCTGCTGCTGTTGCATCGATGATGATGCCCCAGAGCCGAGAGAGCCCGGTTGCAGTTGCAGTTGTGGCTAAGACAGCAGCTCGAGACAGTTAACGGCAACGTCTCGCTCCCCGCACTCTCGTGGCGTGCTGCTGAAACTTTTCAATTACATTAGGTTCCCAAGTCGATGTCAGCGAGAGGGCGGTGCGGTGCGGTGCGGTGTGGTGTGGGGCAAGGTGGCGGCAACATGTGCTGCATGCAGCACAAAACGCCCGCTGACAAGTCATTAAAAGTGACAAATTGCAAGTCGGGTTGAAGCTTAAAGTCGTTGCTCCAAAAACTTTGCGGTGCCCTGGCATTTAATTAGACTAAACTTTGTCTCGACTCTGCCACTCGCTGCTAATGCAATTCATTAAATATTTACATGAATGCCCAGCACACAACTTTGTTAACCAGTTTATAAATCCGCCGCAACAACAACAACCAGTTATGACACACACACACACACACACACGCCCAGACGCCCTTAAGTGGCCCACAATGGCTTCTGGTTGAGACTTTGTTTTAAATTGACCAGCAGCCCAGCTCTTTGGCTTTGGCTATGGCTTTGGCTTTGTCTTTGGCTAAGCAAACATGGCACATTCACATTTATTTCTCTACTATTTTTTATGCTCTTTCTCGGCGAGTCAAAGCAGATCCTTTTACCGCAATAGCCTGGCGAAATTGTAATTTGCCTGCTACCTGCCACAATCCTAGCTGTTGTTTGTCCATGCTGCCCGCCCCCCACTCAGACCCTTGTCACGCCCTCTCTTTGATCATATATCAACCTCATTTTACACTTGACACACACACTCTGCATAAGCCACATTGGTGCACGAGTGTTGAAAAGGCCATGGGAAGACCTTTATTAGGACTTCATCAAAGATGATCGCATGCCAGAGGTCGTTTCGACAGTATGCAGTTTATATATAATAAATATAATACCTAAAGTACACACAATATGTAGAAAATATGCAACAAAAATAATATTCAGACAAAGTGTTCAATAATCGATTAAATGTGGACCATCTTGCATAATTATTTATGTAATATTTTCTTTGTCGTATATTTTGTATCAAATATAGACACATTAAAGTTAAAAATACGCTCCTAAAAAATAACTAATGATTAAAGTAAAGCTCATCTAAAACAAGCTTTAATTTAAATTTAAGAAAATAACCACCCTTACAATAAAAGATCAAAGTAGTTATGAAACAATTCCATAATTGAAAACACATCTCTATCAACTTTTAACTATAATACAAAATTTAAATATATTTTAAGTTAAATTAGTTCAAGTTGTTTACTTCTTTTCTGACCATCTTCTCGGTGAATTACTTTTCAACAGTGCAACAACTGGCGGCCCATCACCTGGCAATTAATAAACATGTGACCACTGTGAATATCTAGTGACTTTGTGATTACAGCAGGCCACACATGCCGCATTGCCACACTGCCACAGTGCCACATTGCCACATGCCGCAGGCAACAAGCAAACTTTCAGCATGCAGCAAGTCAAGAGCAGAAGCTTGGCCCGTTCTGTTCCGGTCAGTTGGTAAATGGCAACTGTCAGTCGGCCAGCGGCTTCGTATTAACTGATTGATAGACTTCAGCTCAATAAATTCAATTGTCAGCTGGTGTTGTTGTTGCTGCGTTGTTGTTGTTGATGTTGTTGCGTTGTTGTTGTTGTTGTTGATGTTGCTTGTAGCTGGTGTCGTTTGTTGTTGTTGCTGGTCGCAGATTTATGCGCTCGCCTTAACTTTCTGCTGCTACTGTGGCAGACTGTTGTGGGCGCATTTAGTTGGCCAACATTTTTGTGTTGCCGGACAAATTGTTAAGTTGACTCCCCGCTCTTCCCTCTCCCCTCTCTCTCTTTCCCCTCTCCCCTCTCTTTTCCCTGTAGTTTGCCTCTCTCTTTATCCAGCTGGCAGCTCGTTACACAAAGCGCGCATATGACAAGCAATTTGTGTTTATTGCGTGGCCATAAAGATTTGTTCGCATAAACTAGGGACTGAGTGCCATTGACCTTCGCTGATGACACACCCCCACACACACACACTTACGAACACACACACACACACACACACATACGAACACACACTGATATACCGCGAGGCGCAAACACCATTTGGCGTCTCATTAAACGTTCATAAAGTTGCCTCGTTTTATGCTTATTTTTTGGCTTTGTCGCTTTGCCGCTTTCCGCTTGATTAATATGCAATTTCTTGATGGCAGCCGCCGCCATTAACACACACACACACACTCAAAGATAAACCACTAACACACGTGCATGTGTGTCTGTCTGTGTGTGTGTGTGTTTGCTGTGTCTACTTGAACGCTTTTGCTTTTGGCTTTTGTTTGGCGAGCGGAAAAAAACACTGTGGCAAAAACAAAGGGATAATTTAAACTCTGTCATAAACTAGGTTAGCATCACACACACACACACACACACACACACATAGACAGATACACATACACACACAGAGAGACACTGTCACACACATTTGTACTCACATATCCACTTAAGTTTACCCTTTGCCCCCTCGCTTTATAATAACTGTCGGTTTTGCGTTTTTTCATCATCAGCTCTTTTGTACCCTGTAATTAGCTCAAGCGGGTAGCACAGCTTGTGACAGACAAAAACGACTATGTTTCTCAATATTTGTGAGAGAATATTTGACTTTATCAAAACTGCGAGAGTCAAATGTACTTTTAATGAAATGCTGTCACTAATGACGTCATTCCGTGTTTTAATTGTTGAAAGCAAACAATTTCGTTGTGCAAAAAGTTCTGAGCAATCGTTAGGTATAATCTTCTGAGCTAATCTCGCACACAATTCTATATTGAGAAATCGGATTTAATCAACTAACTTGTTCAGTTTCAATCGCACACTTTGCAATAAACTTATATTATACTCTAATTTGCAGAGTGTTTGCAAGTCGAGCAGGCTGAGCTGCACAGCTGCCGCTTGCTTTTTTATTCCACTTTATTTCCCTTTTTTAGCCAGACAATACGCAGCGCATTTATTTCATTTCACATGCCTGCTTCTCCACTTCCCTCCTCCCCCCTCCGCTGCTCTCTGATGTTTTTGTCCTTGTGGGCGTTTTGCGGGCTTGTGGGCGTGCCAGCGCCGGGTCATGCGGCATTATGTGTTGCATGCATTTTTTATGCGTCGCGCTGTCTTTTATCACATATGCATACATCAGTATCAGTTCTTTCTCTTCTGCCCGCTGTTCCTATTTATTATGTGTTTTTTTTTTATGCTCGCCCATTGTCTGCCACATAAATTGGCCGCAGTGTTGCAACCTGCCCGTGGCATACCCTAACTACAACTACATATACGACCACATTATTTAGAGTACAACAAAAAACTAATTTGAATACGAGTATTTATCGCGATTTCACTGCGTTTTCATTTCATTAATCAACCATAAAAAATCTTGATAAAAATGTAATTTTAACGCGTTTTTAATTTGCTTTTGAATGATTTATTGCCATTATAAAATTAATACATTTATGACATCCAACTAATATCAAACCACAACATCTTTTTCACAGTGACGCTCGAACATTAATTAGTTTTAAATAATCCAGCTGAAGCCCCAACAATTTAAAAAACACTTGGCAATGTGATTGCAAAAAACCAAATGCAAAATCACTTTCAAATTGATAAAACGCCATCAGTTAATCAAAAGTCCACAAAATAAAATACAAATCTAGTTATTCTGAATTTATAGAAATAAATCTTTGAATTGATAACAAATATACTGACAATTATAATTGCTTGTTTTTTGATGGGTTTCAAAGTGCTGTTGCTTGCATCGAATTTAATGAAATAATAAATCAATAGAATGAAAAAGTGTTGTTATGCAAATATTATTAGTAACTGATTGAATGCACATTTTGGCTACAATCTCGTCTTTTTTGCCAAACGATTTTCAATATTTATAAACACAAACAATGAATGTATCTTCGGCTCGACGAGCAAAACGCAAAAACCCATGCAAAAAATGCCAATTCAAGCAACAACATCAAATAAATAAAATATTTTTCCAGCAGCTACAGTGGGGAGTGCTGAACTGGCAACACTTTCAAGTTTATCAAGCAACTCTTAGACAATTTTTAAAATAATCACAAGGATTAGTTTAGAAGCAAAGTCTCAAGTTGGATAAAGTCGAGATTAAATAAGAGGATAAAAATACAAAGAGCGACAAATTATCATTTTTTCCCGTTTGCAGAAGTTGGAAAATATGCAGAACAGTTAATTGAAATATTTTGATAAAATAAATTGTTTATTTAAAAAGATTTTTATCGAAATATGTTGATGGAAAATTTAAAAATTAATTTAATCCATTCTACCCTCTTCACATCTACCTATGGCTGCAGGGTATTAAACATACACACAAATTAAATTGCACATTCCTTTATGCTGTGTTGTGTTTTTGGTCCATGTTGTTGCTGTGGCTGCTCCATGATGTTTATTTTTTGATTGAAAACACATGCAAATCGATTATTGTTAACAATTTTTTGCCAATGCTTTTTACACAAGCGACAATCGGTGATCGGGCAATTCGATTTAATGGCATTGCATAAACATCAATTAAATGCGCCTGATAAATTGCCATGTGCTCTCTGCTCCTCGCTCTGTTCGGTTATTTATTTAACTCTTAATTGAATTATAACATTTATGCCCCACGCACCCACACTCTTATTCATAGTCTCATTCACATTCATATTCCCCCCTTGGCTTTAGCTTTGTGTCCAACTTTCGCTGTTCTTTTGCAATCCCTAAAAAGTAACGCTCGGTTGACTTTGAGTCGAGTTCTTAATGTGCTTTGTTCTATTGCTCAGTTGATGACAGAGGTCAGAGGTTAATTGATAAATTGATAAATGCATACGAGCTTCGAATACAGTCACTCAGCTGCTGGAAATTAAATCATCAAAACGCACCCTTTGTACATGAGTAATCTGCATAAAGTACAATAATTGGCTACAAGTTGCTCTCTAATCAAGAAAAAGATTTGTGAGCACTCAGAATATCAAGACTTTTACTTACTTGTTCAGTAAATATAATATTATATAATATTGTGAATGAAAACAGCTAATGGAATATGATTGAAATGATTTTAAAGCTCTCTTCGCATATAAAACATATTCACAAGAAAGATGTTTAAAGCACTCTGGAAGTGCATATTTATATTTACTCATGAATTTACCATTGACAGCACATTAAAGCTTTCTCAAGTGCTTGAAAGCTCTCTGAATCAGGAGATCGATGCTAATATAACTATAAAACTCTCTTTTTATATTTCTAAAGCACTTTGCTTTGCTTTAAAGTTCTCTTGGACATAATGCTATCTCCAATTTATCCCTTTGTTGACCTTTGCAGTAGTTACACACCAATTAGCTCCAGATGGAACATAAAACCCCTCGTCAAGCTATAAATTCAAATAATTGCTTGCTTACTGCAATTTGTTGCACTTGGCTAACTGGCTTTTGGGAGCCTAATTTGCAGCGTCGCCTACTCCCATTTACAGCGAGTGAACACACCCCATTTGTGGCGTCCGAATGCGGGGTATTTCAACCAGTGAGCCACTTAATTAATGAGCAATTTATTAAATTATAAACAATGCGCAACTCGAACACAGTCTAAATTGAAGCTTGACAATGCCGCTTGAGCTGCCCACTTGCTCTTTCACATTTCCCACATAGTTTCGACGCTGACAACTGCAATGATTTCTAGACCCTGGATAGTTGGATAGTCGAATCATCCAAAGGGGGTAGAGAGCAACAGAGTGAGAGAGCAACAGCGTAACGCTTGACATTATGCGAGTGTCAATTGTAGTAACAATTTGTTAGATTGTCAAAGAGTGTGTTTGAGTGTGTGTGAGTGTGTGTGTTTGAGTATGCAACTGCAGCATGACACTAAATTTGTCAATCTGTGGAGCAAACTAAAAACGAAATTGGATCCGAAGCACACTGAGCGTGAATAGAAAGTTTGGAATTCATTTCAATTAGTTGCGAATGACGTGAAATATAATAAAGAACAAAACAGAATAAAGTGAAATAATTAATAGTGTTTTTTGTTTGATATCAGACGAAAAAAGACTTTAGACTAAAAGTTGACCAAAAGTTATGCGATTTCTTCATGTTTGAAAATGCCGATTAGGCGAAATGACATTTAACATAAATATTCTACTTAGTTCTCGGTCTTGTTTAACATAATTTTGTTTTAAATAAAATTTATGTTTAAGGCTACCAATGAAAAATAATTGATTAAAGCACATATAAATAAATATATAAAATGTGATTCGGAATTGGTTCGCAAATAATTCACATAATATTTCAAATTTATTTTCAGGAGTAAAAGGCAAAGGTTATTTATAATTGAAAAATTGTTTGATAACAATATTCAGACGATTGCCATTTAAAGATATTTTAACTCGTATGCGAATATTGATTTATTAAATCGCTTGAGAAGTGCTGCAACATTTGTGCAATAAAGGCAGCTAAGTCATTAATTTAATTTATATTCTGCAGAACGACAGCGATGCACCTCAATTTCCCGTGGCCAGAGTGAAAAGTCCATTCAGCCGGACCAACGGAATGTGCTCGCTGTGCGATTGCAGCTTTATCTGAATATAAACGCAACCGAGACAAGTATCTCGACCTCGACAGCCGCAGGAACAGTTCCAGTTCCAGTTCTCCAGTTCTACAGTTGCTATAGCTATAGAGCGGCAATATATGTAGTGTCATTTTCAAGCACACCCAAACACAACAGAGAGGGAGGGAGAAAGGGGCGGGCTGACACCTGACAGCCACTCAACGGCGAGTGGTTGTCGGATTTAAAAATAAAAAGCAAAAAATATTAATAAAAAGCGACATCAAAAAAGAAGAAAAGCGAAGGCGAGAGGCGAGAGTGAGGAGCAAACACCATGTATGCATAAATGAAAGGACAAAAAAATGGCTGGTGCGGTGTTGACATGCACAGACAGAGACAGAGACAGAGACAGAGACAGAATGCAAGGGAAGACGGTCGGAAGGATGACAGGACACTTTTGGATGTGTCAGTTATATATATATGCCAGGCGCACAACGAAACACTCGAGGCAAGTGGCAAGACTACAACACAGAGAGAGAGAGGTCAGAGGAGGTGGCAACTTTGATGCTTGTTGGTGGCTTATTTTTCGGGCCGGGCATCAAGAAGACAAACTTAAAAGATGTCAAGGTGAAAAGCGATGCTCTCGCTCGCATCGCTCGCATCTGAGTCGCTTCTGAACGGAAAAGTCAAAGTTCGAGCGACGGGCCAAAAGTTGGACAACAATAAACACGAGGGACTTAGGGATTGCGAGATGGGCACGTTGTGTTGATGCTGCAGCACAAATATGCAAAGTCAAGTGGCAATTTATCATGCAATGCAACAGCAGCCACCAGCGGAAGAAGTGAGGGGAGAGCGGGGAGCGGCATTACAGGGGGTCAAGTCGCGGTCAGCGCGCGAGAACAGCTCAATTGAAGGGGCAACTGGTAACTGACAGCCGTCGAGCCAAGCCTGAATGGATCTACGTACTTTACACCTACGCCGGGAGCCCACGCAGCGCCCTTTAACTAGCCGACAACTTGCATACCCTGCAAATTGGGGAGACGCCAAAGGGGTATTTAAATGGCAAGCACACAGGGTGTCACAATTCCAACTAAATTCTAATTCTAATTTTAATCTATAATCCAATCCATAACTTCCTCCGGTTCAATTCCATTTGTTGTAGTTTATTTGTAATTAAAGCAATTTTCTTTATATGTTAGCCTTTCTTAAATATTAAGGCTTCCAATTAATACTTAGTATTGCGAAATAAACAGTAATGTGTGCAAAATTGTACGCATATTAAATCAACCAACAGCTGCAAAACTCTTGTAATTCGACAACTGTTGCTGACATTAAATACCTCACAATCACAACTGTAATGGCTATGTCAACAGCAATGTTTGCTCGCTAAACTGGCCCTTTGTTTAATGAGTATATGCGAAAAGGACATATCAATGTTTTATTCACTAAAAGTGTAGCCAGCATCAAGTTCTACGAAGAAGATATTCTAAGAACATTTTGACAATGACAATGTGCTTTAAATTAAGCAAAATTCATATTAAGATATTCAAGATGATAAAAAATAAATAACATATTTTATTTAAATAAATATAACTAAGTATTTTGTATTCGAATAAATTGATTCTCCCAAGGATATACGCTGCATAGTTTGAAGATAGCGAATAACTCTTTTAGCTGGCAGACAAATAAATAAATGTTCCTTTATATATTTATCTTAATGTGTAATATAGGATATCTGCTAGTCAGACCCGTCGACAATCTGTGTTTCGCTGTTGCGTTTTGCTTTTATTATGCGAGCCCTCGACGTGGCTCGCGTTAGTTAAATCGATGCGACGCTGACCTTTCCCTCAATTAGAGCCAGAGTCTGAGAGAGAGGCGGACACAACACAGTGCTGGGCAAAAGTAATGGGCCCAGCTGTGGCAAACCGCTACAACTGTAAGTGTATAAGTGTGTGGAGTGGAGTGTCGAGTGTGGCTGTTGGCACGTTGGTTGCTTCATTAGCTTGCAGCAGCCGTATCCATAATTTATTGTAGCCTGCTGTAGAATCTAATTTCAGCGATTTACTGCACAAATATGTTAAATGCAACGCTCGAAGCTGGCAAAGATTCCAAACTGAGGTGTGCTCGATGGCCAGCAGAGGAAACCCGTATCGAATAGGAAGCGAGAGGAGAGATAATGGACACTGGCCATGGCCAAGTGCGGCCACAAAAGCCAAGCAATTAACAAGGCGTTTGGTTTAGTAGCTTACCCAATGCCATCCCCTATTGTTGTTGTCCAGTCGTGCAGTCGACAATCCTGGCAAGACAACCGCAGACGGGCTGCGGACCGGAAGAGAACGAACGATGTTGCTGCTGTTGACAAGAGTCTAGAGCTGCAGCTGCAACTCGAGCAAACCAAAGACACTCGCAGTCACATTCGCAGTCGTCACTAAGAGACCACAAACTGGGCCAGCCAGTAATAGAGACAGAGTGCAGTGTGCAACATGGAGGCGGGGGCAAGCTTGGCTGCGGCACAGTAATATGCGTAATTAAACAAAACCGCAAGTGGGGCACAAGCAGCACAACACAAGCCCAGCCTCGACGCCAGGCACAGCACAGCGCAGCGCAACCAAGCCAAAAAAAAGCGAGGAGAGAAAAAGACGCAAAAAAACAAGGATGCCACAAACGACACAACAAACACAAGACTAAAGGAAGTGGAATGAAAAGAGGCGACTCTCGGCACTCAAACCGAATAATAAATACACTAATGAACGAGCACAAAGAATTTTAGTAAAAGCAGTTAAAACTTGAAGAATGAATTTTAAATGTGATAAACTTAGGAAAAGTTGAAATTGCCTTTGGTGAACATGTTTCGGCGACTTTTTGAAACGATTTAAAAATGTTTTGGGACAAGGTTAATCAGAGATAAATAATGAAATTGTTATAGTTATAGTTTTGATCCAATGGCTTTAAAAGTATTGCAGTCATTAAATCTGAAAAACTCATTAGAAAAACTTAGAAAAAAGGGTTTCGATCGAACTGACTTTTGAATAGAGTGTCCTATAATTTCTCTCTCATGTGTAAGATAATAATAATTCAATAATATCAAACATTTTACATTGATAGAAATGGTTCAATGAATTAAATATAGCAATTCCATTTATAAAATAATGTTTTGCTAAAAACTATCAGATACTCTACACAAAGTTTGAGTCTATGAATAATTCAAGTTGTTACAGCTTCTAATGAATGCACTTTATTTCATTTTAAAAAGCACGTATACGTAATATGCAGATTTTGCCCGAGTGACCAATTCCATTAATAAATGGTTATGCTGCACGGAAGAAACGGAAACGTTTAAATTAAATATTTACTGGACTGTCTTGGACGAGTTGATGCAAAGACTGTGAGGGAGAAAAGGGATAAGGAGAAGGGAGAACGGAGAACCGAGGCTGTTGTGTGGAGTGTCAGGAAAAAGCAAAGAGTTAAAACGCAGTGCACCACATAAATGTGGAGCATGCAGATTGAAGTGTCGCTGTTCTGAGGGTCTGTCAGCAGTGGCCAGTGTTGGAAAGCGATGCACAAGAGGCGTCTCAGCTTTAAGCGACTGTACGATGACTCAGGGCTTAAAATCGAATGCACTCGAACTGCACTCAATATTCGATATATTCGATTCATTGATTTCGCGCAAGCAAAGAATATGCAACAAGGTGCCATCGATTATAAATTAGAGCAGCGAAGCAGAGCACAAAACACACGTAACCGCGAGGCGAAAGACGAAGAACAACAAAAGAGAAAACAAAATAAAAGACAAAGTCTTATGACATAAATAGAGCACAAGTAAAAACGGGTGCAAAACAACCTCATAAAGTAGTTAAGTAAAGTACTTCGTGAGCATATTTCCTTGTTATTAATAAATGCATTTGCTCGCTTTAGCGAGTGCTCACTGTATTAACAAAAAACTCACTCACCTGTTAAAGCAGCCAAATTTAGAATAAATCCAATTAGCCGCATCGCGTCCGCCGCTTACGGTCACCTTATTGAATATTATTTATTTTTAGCACTTGATATTTATGTTACACAAATTGCAGTAATTGGCTTAAAGCAGATTGTTAAATATTACACAATTTAGATTTTATGCGAATTTCGCACGCACTTGAATTGTTTTTAGGCTTAACTCACTGCCGTTGTTGTTGTTGTTTGGGAAGACGCCGATCGGGACAACACGACGACAAGTCACGACTGCGTTGACTGCGAGAGCGCGCCTGTGTGTGTGTGTGTTTGCGTGCGTGCGTGTATGGGAGGGAGTGAGAGCGAGTTTCGAACGCCGCGAGAGCCGGAGTCTGAGCTTGGAAGCTTACACGAAGTATAAGGCCAACCAACGCGCACGAATTTCACTTTATCACTGAATTTACTTTTTTTTTCGAATTTTCTTCGCTCGCCGAACTGAGCGTCGGCCGAAGCGTCGCCGTTGCTTCCATTTTGTGGCCGAGGAATTGCGCATGTGCATCGCAACATAATCGTCGTCGCCAAATGTTGCCAGCAACATGCACGAGTCGCTTGGCAACAAATCTGAAATTATTAAACACTGATAAGAAAGTGTGTCAAGTCTGTAAACAGCATAAATAACTTGCTAATAATATAAATATTTTATGCAAATCAACTTAATACAATTTAAAAATGAAATGTCAAATAAAATTTGTATTTTGCTCAGCATAAATATGCAGTTCAACTTAAATCAATTTCAAATGACGCGCTCAATTTGTTAGCAACATGCTGCTTAGTCAGGGGTGACTACTCGCAGCATGTTGACGCAACTAAAGTTGCCCCAGGGGAAAGAATTTCGAAAAACTGTGTGAAGCTTTTAGAACAACCCCTGAAAGCTGTTATATCGCTGATGGTAAAAATGTATGTTAGTTTTGTATATAACATTCATGTCAGTCAACGCGTATGCTAGTTTATATTTAGTATAACATTTATAACAGTGCGTCTCACCACTTTGGTTTTAGGACACCAAGACACCAATAAACTGTTATAATTTTATGGAAAGAGCTTTATGGTTATGCATTTCACCATTTTGGCACTAAGTACTTCAGTTGAAAATATAAAAGTATAACTATAAAACCATTCGAATTATACCAGTTTGGCATATAACATTGAAAATAAAAAAGGAAACATAAACTATTCTAATTTTATGGACGGAGTTTTATGGCTTATCGACATCACTTCACCATTTTGGCTATAGAGCACAAAGTTTATCGGTTGAAAACCGAAAAGTCTCTGTTTTAATTTCATAGAACATTAGTTTATACAACGAAAGCCTTCTTTATCGAATTGTTTTTAGATTTTTGGTTGAGCTACGAAGTCAACCGGCTTTATGTTTATATCAGAGCTGGACATTTTCGCTCTCACTGTTTGTTTGCTCGTTCTTGTTGTTGGCTTTCAAAAATTGGCATGCAAATAGCTAAATTGGCAACACTGATCTAAAGCTTCAGCTGGTGTTCGATCAGTGAGCTTTTTATTTCGAGCGCTGGACAACATGTTCGCTGCCCTTATCTGTGTTAGTTCACTGCTGATAAAATGTGCATTTCACACATTGAATCAGTCTCTCGTTGATGATCGAACAAAGCAGTAAGAATTATTTAAAAAAAATAGAAGCATGAATCAGACAAATCTCCCCAATGATACGGATTCCAAGTTCTTTGGCTTCTTGAGAAAAAACGGTGGCAAGGCAAAGCCAAAAGTGAACACGGCTCAAATGGTCACTGGACCCAACGATCTGGAGTACAAAATGGATCACAAGTACCGTGGCTTGGCCTTGATCTTCAGCCACGAGCACTTTGAAGATGCGAATCTAATGCGACGCACTGAAACCGATACGGACACCAAGAATCTAATGGAGGCGCTTCAAAAGCTTGATTTCACGTTGCGGCCCTATAAAGACTTGCGCCTCAAAGAAGTCAGGAAGAAGATCATGAAAGCTGCGGCCCTGAACCATTCAGAACACGACTGCATCTTGGTTGCAGTGCTCTCGCATGGCGAGAACGATTTCGTTTATGCCAGAGACGCGTGTTATCGCAGCGAAGATCTCTGGAATGAATTTACGGCGGACAAATGCCCCACGCTGGCTGGCAAGCCGAAACTCTTCATTGTGCAGGGCAGCCAAGGCCAGCGGCCAATGGCCAGACAAACTCAGACGGACAGCGATTCAAACTCCAGCTATCGAATTCCCATCTACGCCGACTTCCTGGTCGCCTTCAGCACCATTCCCATCTATGGCGCCAGCGGCCAGTCCAGCAACGGCAGCTGGTTCATCTACAACCTCTGCCAAGAGCTGTTGGCCAGCGGCAGGCAGTTAGATCTGTTAACGCTGCTGACGTTCGTCGCTCAACGCGTCGCTGTTGATTTCGAGACCTGCGACGAGGGCTACAAACCGGCTGCCTGCACGATGTCCTCGCTGACCCGCATCGTGCACTTTGCTGACCGCAAGGTCGCCACTTCACCGTAACGAACTTATAGAGCTTACCATAATTTACACTGTGTTTGCCTTTTACAATTACACATTGAACTAGCACTTGTTACGAAGAAAACATAATAAAATGGCGCGCACTTTAACTAGCGATGATCGACCGACATTGGCGTGAGCGATAACCAACGCAACTTTCGCTCATAATTCACGAACTAATCGATAGCCGTTTTTGGTATAACAATATCACTAGTATATATTTTATTTACGCACGCAATGACAAGTGCATTCATTATTTTCTTGGCAACAAAATGTTGTTTGCAAATTATACTTTCAATTGTTACTAACAAAATAAAACCGGCACCGGTTAAAACAAATAAAGCCCGCTCACTTTAACTATCGATGATCGACCGGTATTGGCGTGAGCGATAACCAATGCAACTATCGCGCACTATTCCACACTCATTCATCGATAGCTGTTTGCGCGAAAGCAGCCATCGCTAGCATATTTTATTTACACACGCAACGTCGGCAACAAGTGCATTCATTATTTTCTCGGCCACAAAATGTCGTTTTGTTGTAAAATAGCCGTAGTACTGCTTATTGGCATAGTTGCCTGCTGCAGCGCAGCTATCGAACGCGTCGATGACTCTGACCTCATACACATTCTGACCGGCGAAGGCGACGTGGTCGCTTTGTTTACCCGTAACAATTGCGGGGAGTGCGCGGAATACGAACGAGTTACTGCCAATGTGCAGGAGGAGCTGAAGCAGATGCTGGGCGCCACCGTTGTGCAGGCGCACGAAAGCAACTTAATTCACATCTACGATCCGAGTCGAGAGCCAGCTTTGCTCTATTTCCGACGTGGAATTCCCATTCTCTACACCGGCAACATCAACGGCGAGGAGATTCTTCACTTTTTCAGCGACAATCGCGAACCAGCTGTGAAGGAGCTTTCGGATGAGACGTTTGAGCACTTGACGCAGGCCTCGACTGGCGCCACAACTGGCGATTGGTTCATTTTCTTCAATTCCGCAGAATGCGTGCTCTGCCAGCGGCTCTATGCGATCTGGGAGTCGGTGGGCGGCAAGCTGAAGCGTAAGATTAATGTGGCTAGGGTGAACGCCTTGGCTGCTGGCGTCTCCACAGCGAAGCGTTTCAACATTGTCTCCGCCCCCGAATTCATCTTGTTGCGCCAAGGCAAATTTTACCGATACACGCTCAAGGAGTTTACGCCACAAGCGTTTATTGAGTTTGCAGAGGGCGGCTTTGCAAAGACATCGCATCCGGAGCCTGTGCCGGCGCTGGCCAGCTTAATGGATGGCCAAATGCCATTGGCCATTGCTGGTGGACTGGCCTTGATAATACTCGTTGTTATTGTTAAGACTCTGTGCAAGTCTGCATCAAAGCCCAAGAAAACAATGAAAGATAAATAGTTAAGTTTAATTTAAAAGTACTGTGAATGCATGGCAAAGTTTTGTAATAAAATGTAAATGAAATAATAACTTATTACTCACTTAAAATGGCGCCAGTGCGATAACTGACAGTTCATCAAGAATCGATACATTTGCAGCATGCACGTTTTCTGGTATATTACAAAGTACTCCTCGTTTTACTGACATCCGCTAACGGTCACACTTTTCACTACCTAGTTGTTTTGCGAAAAGTTTGGCATTGTTTTATTGACATCGCAATGGTCGGCTCCAATTTCGGCATTATCTATCATCCAAGCGCTGGTGGCTCCTCCGGACAGGCGAACTCTGCTGCTGGGGGCGGCGCCACTTCTGGCGGAAGCAGCAACTTTAACGCCATCGCTGGCGGAGATCGTACGGCGCCAGCTTCGCATCTCAGCGACTTCATGTTGCAGCTGGAGGATTACACGCCTCTGCTCCCGGATGCAGGTAAATAAGCTGTGACAACTGCAATGTTTGGCCCACAATTAATTAATTCGATTGCAGTGACATCGCACTATTTGAATATGGGCGGCTTCCACGCCGATGACAAGCGCATTGTGCGTCTGATTTCGATTGCAACGCAGAAATTCATGTCGGACATCATAGATGATGCACTGCAGCATTCCAAGGCACGCACGCACATGCAGAATGCGGGCACTCCCGGCGGCTCCAAGGCCAAGGACCGCAAATTCACCCTGACCATGGAGGATCTTCAGCCCGCTCTAGCCGACTACGGCATCAATGTGCGCAAAATGGATTATAGTCAGTAGAAAAGGACAGGGCAGAGCTGTAGGGAAAGTCTTTTAGTTTATACGTTTAGTTTAAATTCCACATGCAAGCAATAAAAGCTCCGGCATAAGTGTAGTACAATGTAAGCCGCTTAAAGTTTAATTAAGGTAAGGCGTCAAGTGCGCCTTCAGTTTAAAATATCCGGTACCCAATGAGCAGAAGGGTATGATCAGGCAGAGGCAAACAGACGGACATAACCTAAATACAGTTTACTTCTCTAAAAATTAATTTTATTCGAAAGTCAACTTTCAAATCAATCAAATGATTAGAATATTTTAGTGTTGACCTCTTTGTATAGAAAATAATAAATTTTTTTTTAATAATATTACTATAATTCATATTCCTAAACAATCAGTTAATAAATTACAAAGTTGTGAAATTCGGCTGTATTTTAATTTGAGCAGACAACTTTTAATGCAGTTAACTAAAGCAAAATAAATATCACGTCAGACAGATAATTTAAGGCAGAATTAAAGTCGTAATTGAAAATTGAGTTTTACTTTAAGAGCGACAAAATAACACTAATAAATATTAATTATTTTCGATTTCTATTTGTTGGCTTGCATATAATGATTGTCTAATGTCTTTTATAAAATCACTGGGAATGCTAAGATTTATGAAATTGCGCAAAACTCAATATTTTTTTAAATCATGACGGATACACAAGGATTATAAATGACTTCTTTACGATGGGTTATCAGCATAAAAACAATGCATAGTATTTAAATGGATAACTATTTATAAAACCAACTAAAATTGTAGAAAATCGTGGATCTTACTTAACGCTTGCTGAATAATTGATTTGCGATCGGACAATACATTAAAAAGTTATTGTAAAAACAGTAAAAACCTGCTGCTCTGATCACTCTGTCATGTGATATTGTCTTGAAGCGATTACCGAGTATTTCACAGTCCGGCAGACTCCACTTTCGACCTTCTTACTTGTTAAGTTACAGGCGCCCTTGCGCCTCCAGTTGGGTTCAACTTAAGCCTAATACTTTTGAGGTTATTGCTAGTCATCGGATCATTGACACATTATGAACCGCTTGGCGCCTCTTGCAGTGCCGCCAGCCACCTTGAAGGCCAGAATTCCGGTGAGAACAGTGACAATATAGCTGGGCAACAAAGTGGCCCAGTAGAGAGCATCCGCGTTGAGCAGCGTCAGCAACGAGACAAATAGATGCGAGCCCACCACGTAGGCAATGTGTATGTAGTTGTTCGTGTCGAAGGCGTTGAAGAAGATGATGCTCCAGAACGTGTGCAGCAGGATGACGGCAAGTGCTTGAGCGGCTGAGGTAATAAAGAAGAGCTCACTGCCGCCCTTCAAACCCATTGTGCCGGGTCCGGTCTGCAACGAAGAGGACAAATATTAATAATAGATATAAATGTTTGAAGTACTTCACTCACCATGTCGGCTAGCACATTGACCAGGGCAAACATGCCGGAAATTATGCCGAATCCCAGGCCGGATACGTAGGCCAGAATGTGTTTGTTCTCGGTGACGCGCGTGTCCTCGGCGACGGCGTGCAATCCTTGCTCGGTGCTGCGCAGAATGCGATAGATGATGTAGCGAAAGCACTCCTGGAACAGCACCGAGAAAACGACGCCAAATGCCAGCACATCCCTGAGGGGAACAACGGCGAACCAAAGCAGCGATGAGAGCAGCAGCGAGAGCAGCCAGAAAAAGGCGGCGGCTATCAGGATGATGATGCGCACGGGATCATGGGCGATGGTGAACACGAAAAGCCAGAACGGTGGTCCAAAAGCGACCAAAGTGCAGCCAAAAAACTCAGGCAGCGTCATCTTTTCTTGCTTTGTTGTTGATATTGTGTGTGGGTGTCCAATAGCGGCGGGCAGACTGTGACTCGTGAGCAGTGTGACCACAGTTGCGAATATACTGCAAGGCTTACACAGTATATTTTGTTTTTATAATTAAATATATAAATATATAGTGCACCTATTGACATATATTTTTAAATTTTCATAAACATTTAGTTTCCATAGCATAATCACTTTTATTTTGGTATAAATATACTAAGCTGGCGTGTAAGTCGTGAGTAGTGCAGCGCTGCACTATCGATAACAATAACATGCCAATGTTTTGCTGCACTCCGCAAAGGGCACGCACACAGAGTCCATGCATTTGCATGTGCATTTCGAGCAAGCAATATAAATATTACAAATAATGATAATAATATAAATTAATAAACATGTCAATCGGTAAAGTTATCTTTTAAGTTGAGTAATAGAAAATTAAATGTGTTTTAGTTGTTAAGTGCTAGCAAGCAGCAGCGCAATTCTGCGCTTAGAGGGTATGCAGTAGTCGCGATGCTGTCAGCTTTCATGCGAAGACAAAGACAGCCCACTTATACACGGCGCACTTGCGATGGTGGGGCGCAGTGCTTTGGTTTAGTTGATTGGGGTCAGTCAGGGGGGATTATTATTAGTCACTGCAGCATATTCGCGAACGCAATACGAACACTAGCGATAAACAATATAAACAAATCAATTGAACGGAAGCCAGTTGTTGCATTCCGTTTGTTTATTCGCCTGTTCTCATTTGAGCCAGTGAGTAAGCTTCGCTAGTTAAGATAATTAACATAAATGTCACTTTCATTTTCCATACGTTGCTGTAGTGCATGCTGTGATGGCCAAACGTCTGCTGCCCCACCAGGTGACGGTGGAGAGTCCCAATCCGGAGGACGAGCCCGACAGTCCGGCCATCGAGGCAGCCGCCTTGGCCATTGCGGTGCCCCCAGCCACAGATCAGACATTGCAGAAAGGTTTGTAAGACGTCTCACTCTGCTGACGCCTTAGTTAAACTTTCCCTTTGGTGACAGCTTTCTGGGAACGCTTTAACAACCCAGAAAAACGCTTCAAGCCCGCTCCAGACGGCACAACAGCTTTGCGTTTTGAGATTCTCATGGCACACATTATGCCACGGGAGAGCGAAGATCCCAAGCTCAAGCGTTATGTGGTCTACGAGCTGACGGTGCGCCAGGACAGCCAGGTGATGGACGCACAGCCTGCGAAGCTGGAGCGGCGCTACACGGACTTTCGTGAGCTGTATCAAACTCTCAAGCGTCAGCATCCTAATGAGCTCGGTCAGCTAAACTTTCCCCAGAAAGTGCTGATGGGCAACTTCTCCGCGGACTTAATTGACGAACGCAGCGTGGCCTTTGAGCGCTTCCTCGGCCATGTGGCGGCTCAGCCGTTGCTTAAGGATTCGCCTGCCCTGCTGCGTTTTCTGCAGCATGAGGAACTGACGCGAGCGTGTCAGCTGCTGGAGGAGCGACGTAATGAGTTGGCCATTCCCATACTCGAGAACTGCTTTCGGCTGCTCAACAAGATCTACATGAATCGTTCGCGACCGGTGCTGTTGCTGCTGTGCCGTCTCGTTGCCGCCTGCACAGTTTCCCCGGTGCCGCACCTTGCGGCGGAGCGTTGGGCTCTGCTGGCGCTCAGTCGCTTCGATACGCTCTGTGATATTGATCTTCTGCCGCTCTACATTCCCCTGCTGCACACTTGCGCCCACTTGTGGTGAGTGTCCCTGATAAACTTCGTACCTTGCCTTGTTTTAATTCTTTGTACTTGCTTAGGTGGCAACGTGGTCAGGACCAGAAACCCATTACGGACCGCTTGACGGAGATGTCCAGGCAAGGCATCAACACTGCGAATATCACGAGCCTCACACAGGCCATCCACAAACTCGATCCACGCACCGAGACCATTTGAATCCCACAAGCACACTCCTGTATATAGCAGAGACCATTTAGACGTAGCGCCAAGCTGAAAGTGCAATTAGCAAATTTATCGTGCAATTAGTATTAATAATACATCATACATATATATATGTCTAACTCACTTTAGTGTTCTGTAGCATTCGTCAATTTGTGTTGTTTATCTATCTATAAGTTAACCAAGGTATTTACTGAAATTATCAAATATATATTATAGCAAGTAAACCTAATACTTATCTAAGTGTATCATGATTTATGGTTGAGGTTATTTATGAGCTCATTGCCCAATGCAAATCTCGTTTTGATGAATCACTTATCTTTTTGTAAATACATCATAATAAAGCGCTCGTATTTGTATCAATTTCGACGTGATTATTTATAAATGACGACGTCAAACGAGCATTTCATTTACGCAAATATCAAATAAATTGGAAACTTTTCTGGGTCATTAGATCAGTATTTAAAATTAGTTTTGATTGACTAAGTGAGAGAATTCCATGAATTTTGCTCTTGACGTCTATGCTTCACACTTATTTTTGTTTATAGATTAATTTTGTGAGATTCTTTAATTAATCAATATTGGAATATCAATTATAAGCGATGAAGCGGAACTACAACATTACTGCTTGTATTATTATGATTTTTCCGTTTATAGATGGATTTGACGAATTTCTTAAATTAATCAGGCAATCGCTGTTTATGGGACTATCTATAGTTGAATTGGTGATACATTTCTTGGATTAATTTAAATTATAAAAGAGCATGAGGAACTACATCGTCGCTGTTTATGAAACTATTGTGATTTTTTTCCGCTTATATATGGATTGATGAATTTCTTACATTAATCAGGCAAATGTTGGAACTTAAAATTAAACTTTTGGTTTACGGGTAACTACAATATCGCTGTGAAGGGACTTAATACTATGATGCAATCTAAATTTTGTTTAAAGATGCATTTTTGATCAATTTCTTAGATTAATCAAGGCCAGAATTGGAACTTAAATTAAAATATAGTAAATTCTGCATTATTTCTTTTAAAACAATTACCATAATTTAAACATAAAATGAATTTAAATAAAAACGTAATTTTCACAACATATCTAGTAATCATACTTATCTTTGAATTGTTGTTCTCGTTCTCTAGGCAAGGTCTACGGAAAATTAAACGCGACACAAATCGTCTCGTTGAGTCACATTAAACATTTTAATCAGATCGTAGTTTAAGTCGTCTCTAAGCTTAAATAATGCCTTAAAATAATCAACTTATTGTACGATGGTTGCTGTGTGAGGATCCCGCGATGACCGCACTCTCAAATTATAATAAAAAATACATATATAGATAATCCAACTATAAGTACGCTATATAAATAGTTTTTTCTCGGTTTTGTTTCTGTTTTCTGCCATGGCTTGCATCGGTGCGTATACATAATTTCAAATGTACAATCCAACGTGGTGCGTGCGGCGTGAAGCAGCGAGCGTGCAGAGCGTTGTCTAGCGAAAGAGGCGCGTGAAGGTTTTCAGTGCTTGGGTCACGGCCTTCGTGGTGTCCGCTCTACAAACAGATATAATATATTAGCTAGAGTATATAGATAATTTGTAATAGATCTTCTCTCACCTCAGCACTGTGGTGCTGAACTCCTCGAGCTGCTGTTGCGTGGCCGTCACGTAGCCGCCGCTGTTCTTCTTGGGCAGCGCGTCGAGAGCGTGCGCCAGGAAGGGCTCCATCTGGGCATTGCCCACCACATGCTTCAGTTCGCTGAGCACCTCAGCCACATCAGCGAGCATATAGGAGTGCAGCTGAAAGACTGAAGCCTGTATCAGGTTCATGACCAGCGCACTGCCATGTTGGGTGGCCAGCTCAACGACGAGTGGACGGCACTCGGTATGCCGATGATTGCTGCTGCGTCCCCAGGTCAGCAGATTGATGAAGAACTTCATGACCGACGAGTTGGCCTCGCGATGATCCAGCGAGCACGCAATCAACGCACACTGAAAGATGGGCGTGATGAGGCTGCTCTGCAGCAGCTGCAGCGGACAACAGTCCAGGTAACGGGACGCAAGGCGAAAGAAATCATCCACAGTGTCGGGATTATTGCGCAATCCATTCTCCAGCTGCAGCAGCCCAAACGTGGGCTCAATGAACGCCTGCAGCATCTCGAGCAGACCCGTAATGCATTCGTTGGACTTGGCAAACTCATCCACCAGTATGGAGCCAACATAGAGGAAGCAGCTGTGATGCTGCACCGCATAGAGCACCACAATTTGCTTGATCAGTGGCTCCACCAGCAGCACCGCCTGCTTGCGCACCATGCGCACCGCATAGCGCAGCAGGCGACAGGTGCGCTCCATGATGCGCAGATCGCTCTGGTATTTGTCTAGCACTCGCGAGATCAGGGGCCAGGCATCGTTCAATATTGCAACTGTGGGATGCTCCACGGTGTCGGGCACATCGGGATTTGTGTGTCGTATTATCGCACAGGCGCGATCAATCCAATACACGGGATCACTGCGCTCGCCCTTCTCCACCGGACTTTGGCTCTCCAAGAGCTGGGCCAGCGGCTGCAGCTGAAAGCTGACAATCTCACGCAACGCCGGCTGCAGTTGCTCGCGCGGCAGTTTGGTTAATATTAGCGAAATACCCTTTAGCAGGCCAATGGCCACGTCGTTGTTGATCTGAAAGCTGTCCAGGCTGCGTGCAATCTCCACCAAGCCGCTAATGTGACAGATCATATTCTGCCGGCACGCCGAGCAAATGGAGGTCAACGCAATAGCCGCAGCGGGCGCCAAACCGTTCTTCTGCTGCAGCGCGTAGAGCAGGAAGTTGAGCACCGCCTCCAGCAGATTCGAGTGGTTCTCGATCCATTCGCAGAGCTCGCCGATCAGCATGATGGATGTGTAGCGCACCGCGATGTGCGTCTGATCCGACATCGACAGTATCGCCTCCACCACCTTGGGTATCACCTCGTTCTCCTCGCTGCCAAGAACCGTACTTTTAATAGATATAAGTGTAATTGTATTCATAATACTTACGGCAGTATGTTCTTGGCCACGTTCTGCATGACGAACAGCGCAGCCTCCGTGGATTCCCACGTTGTGTTGGGCGCCTGCAGTATGATGTACATTTGCTTGAAGCACGCATTCGAGCCGACGATAAAAGCCACGTCCTTCAGCAGGTCCGAGACCTTGCGTCGAAAGTCCTGCAAGCGGAAAGCAAATTGTTAACTAACGAAGGGCAAGCATAAAGGCATAAACAGCTGAAGTTTTACGCTACTTAAACCGGTTCAAAACTGGGAACTGGTTTAAAAAGTGGTTCAGCTCAATATATCTGTAGGTATACAAGTTATTGAGCTGCCACTTGCTGCAGACTTACGTAGAAAGTGTTGTTCTCCTCGATGAGTCCGTCGTGGTCGCTCTCCATTTGCGCATGCCGATAAAGGGCGCTAATCAGTCGCTCAATGTGCGGCCTGAACCTGGCCGTCAGCTTGTCGTCATAGCGTTGAAACAGATCTTCGCTCAGCTTGTACCACAGATGAAACGTAATCTCAGCGACTTCGTAGTCGAAATGCCCGACACACAACAGCACCAGATCCAGGCCCTTCATGGCATGCTGCTGCTCCAGAATGTCCAGGGCGAAAGCATCGCAGAGCGTGGTAAAGATGCCACAATAGTTGATCGTTTTATCAGTGTCCTCGTGCGCCACACTCAAGTGATAAGCGGGCTCCAGCTGGCAGACGGCCTCGAAGAGCCGCGCCACCTGGGCCTCCAACTCGGGGTTGCCGCTACGCGATCCCATGCAGCTCAGCAGCGCACAGACGCTTTCGGAGGCGTTGTCATGCAGTTTGCCCGACGTCTCAGCCGGCTGGCTGAGCAGGCGAAAAGCGAGCTGCGAGAGCGCGTTGTCGCAGATGTGTGAGAGCGGAAAGGCGTGAATAGCCAGCCAGGCGCTGTAGGTGCGCAGCGTGGCGTTCCAAATGCGCTGCTGATCGAGATCTTCGCGTTGCACACACATGCAAAGGAACTCGAGCACGCACTCCGCGCTGGCGTCCAGTTGCTTGTGCACCTGCTCGCGGCGATTGGCGCCCAGGCGCAGGAAGCGCGAATCAATCTCCTCGGGCAGCACCTTGAGCACCTCGAGCAGCGGCCAAATGGCAGCTGGATGCGGCGCCAGAGCCTTCAGCAGATCACTGATGGGCTCCTGCCACGTGGCCATCAAGAGGGCCAAATCGGCCACGGCCAAACTCAGCTGGGTAACAATCACATTGTCCGTCTGCTCGTCAATCTGGCCAATGTGTATGATGAGCGAATCTCGCAGAGATTCGTGTGTGTGCGGCGGCAATTCGCTGAACGAATTCTGGATTTTGTTGCGCATTGTCTGGGCGGCAAAGTAGTTGGCGTGCAGATCGCGCTTCTGGTGCAGCAGCTCGTCGGCAATGGTCCACGAGTAGATCTGCAACAAGTGCACGTTCGTTCATCAATTGCCACACAAATTAATGGTTATTTAATTGGTGTGGTCGACTTACCGACTTTTGAAAGTCCTGCAGCCATTTGTTGGCCTTTTCCTGCTCTTTGGGATTGTTGCCCTGGAAGAGTGCACTGATCGCGTGATAAACCATGTCCACCGTGTATGTGTCCATTGCGCCGGCCTTTGCTTGCAGCTTAATTAATGGTGTAAATCAAAGCATTTAATTATTTACCAAAAAGAAACTCTCTTGATGTTTTTCTTTAGCACGTATTTGTGGTGGTCCGTCGATAACGCGATAGGTGTGCAAAGTCAGCGTTACCAGATCCAAATATATCGCCAACAGCTGTTCTGCACGTCGATAGTTGTGTGCACTTGCCAGAGAGATATTAAATATATATTGTCGTCGACAGAAGTTGATTGTGTGACAATTGAGCAAAAGCATACGTGGCATAGATGTAGTTTAATGCAATATTATGATTGCTGCAAGGCTTGCTACGATATGGTAATACTGATCCCATTGATAAGTTTGGCATTTCTGCACTCGAACGTTCGGTCACACTGCAGTGCAGCTGCTTGGGAAAGTGACAATGGACAAAGATTCCGATTCCACGGTTACCTCGCTGGATGAGAACACGGAAAACTTCTGCACGAATCCCACACGCGACATACTCGCCGACGGCATCACCAATCTCTTCAAGCCCACCATCGAGAAGCTAGACGAGCGCGTGGCCACCACAATCCAGCTGCAATCGGAGCTGCGCGGACAGTTGGACGCTTTGGCCGCCCAGCTGCGGGACATCGAGAAGGCGCAACAGCAGATACCCGAGTTCGCGGAGAAGGTGAAGGAACTGCTGAACGTCAAGCACAAGGTGACCATCATCAACAACGTGCTGAGCAGCAGCCAGGAACGCCTGACGAATCTGCACAAGCTCATCGAGAAGGAGCAGCAACGGCGTCAGGCGCTGTTGGACTCGGCGCTGAGCACAAACATCTCCTAAGTGCGAGATGGAGACGCCGCGGACGCAGCATTTAAGCGCCGCAGACTTTGAGCAGGTCTATGAGCCGGCCGAGGATTCGTTTCTGCTGTTGGACGCTTTAGAGGCAGAGCTGCCATTTCTGGACCAGCTGCAGCCGCGTCTCTGCGTCGAGCTGGGCTCCGGCAGCGGCGTCGTCATCACTGCGCTAGCCAAGCGTCTGGCGCAGTCGGCACTTTGCCTGGCCACCGACATCAATCCACATGCCTGCGTCGCAACCAAAAGCACCGCTTGCCACAATGGCGCCCGGTTGGACAGCGTGCGCTGCAATCTGGCGGATGCTTTGCGTCCACGCACGGTGGACGTGCTGCTCTTCAACCCGCCCTACGTGGTGACCAGCGACGAGGAGCTGCAGAGCTGCAACACATCGACGGGGAATCCCCTTGCCTTTGCCTGGGCAGGCGGAGAGCATGGACGACGTGTCACCGACGTTTTGCTGCAGCAATTGGATGGCATCCTGTCGCCCAGCGGCGTGCTCTATCTGCTGCTGTTGCGCGAGAATAAACCGGATGAGATCATCGAGCAGTTGAGCAGCTTAAGGTTTAAGGCTGTCAAGTGCATGGAACGACGCATTCCTGGCGAATATCTGTATATACTAAAAGTAACTAGATCTAATTAACTGACAAGATTTGCTTTTACAATAAACCGCAAACTCTCGCTCTCTCATTTTTAGACGGGGATTCCCAAGAGAAGGTTATTTCTAATATTACTTCTTTGATTAAAAAAAAATATTGTGCAATATTTATTGTTTTCCAATTTATAGCTAAAAGTTAGATCATAACTTTTTTCGATCAAATGTCTTAAATAAATTAAAACATACAACAATTATTAAACTTCAATTTGTAGGTAAAATTTAGATCCTAACTTTTATTTCTTATGTTTTAACTTTTAAATTCAAGAGTGATGGTTGGTGTCTCCGCTCAACGAAGCGCAACTCTGTTTGGCTCTTGACTCCGCTAACCGAGGGCCAGTCTATCGAAATTTCAATTTGCAGCATGTGGTTCGTGCCCCCGCTAATTATCGAAAATTGCACTAATCGATTGCGACCGAAATACGTTACAATTTGAATCAAGAGCGTCTTGTGCAATGCGCTGCAAATAGCAAATGCTGTTGCCCTTTGGAAACGAGTTTAAACCACCCTGCAACATATGGCATGCAACCCCAAGCGGCGCACATCCGATAGGATTATATGGTATCAATCAATGAGTTATGTGTACCCAGTATGTGGATGTGTATTGTACATATTTAACTACCCCTACTTTGGTGGCATCTGCATGCGCAGCGTTCATTATGCTAGGGATGGATGGTGGTTGCATGATGATGGTGAGGAGGAAGAAGAGGAAGCAGTCGAGGCTGCCCCACCCAATTGAAACAAGCGGTTTTATTGGCATCTCTGATAACTGCCAATTGTTGTGTTGTGAGTTTGTTTTTGTTTTACGTAATTACAATAATTTATTTATTCATCATTCTCTTTATTCTTTTGGGTCTCTTTTTTTGCTTCTTTCACTACTTCTGGTTAAGTTTCAATTTTTATTTACAAAAAAATGTGGTCAACATTGTTCATCGGTATCAAATTGTTGTTTATATATGTATGTATATCTAGTATGTCTATTATATCGAGTTATTGATCTGTTTTTGAAGCCTTTATTTTGCTCATTAAATTTGCATTAGCTGCTCTGTTGTGGGTCAGTTTAATTGGTTGAATTGGTTGCGAATTGGGGTCAATCGGGGGAAATAGGGCGGAGGGGTCTTTTAAATTTGTATGCGCTTCGATTGATTCGTTTCGTTGGAAATATCAGTCATTATATGATTAAGAACTTGGTTGATTAATTGCAGCAGTGTATGTGTGTTGAATGTACTTAATAATTATTAATGTGTATATAACATTAAAAGTTCTTCATCCTTTTGTTAATGCATTCGAAATATATATTCAGTATTTGTTTTTGTTTTTTTTTTACAATTTACAAATGAATTAACTTTAGCATTAATCGAGCAAACTCTCGATAATCGATATATTCTCTATAAACTAAGAATCTTTATCGTTTTCAATACTTTAATACTGACATTGAATACTTAAGTTATAGGGATAAATGCTGAAATGAGAAAGAATCTGCCCGAACTCCCCGGTTCGAGTTGAAGTAGAGAGAGAGAAATCAAACTTCCCAGGATAAAGTGAGGAGAAAGAGAGCGATAGAGAAAATGTGAGTGCGGTCACACTGAGTGTGACCGCAGCACCAGGCAGGCAGGGCAGACAGGGGTACGAATAATAATTTTGAAACCATATGTAAAACTTGAGTGTTGTTTTGTATATTTTTCGTTTTTAATTGCATTTTGCTTTTTCGATCATTCATAAAATGTAACGTCTAATTTTAATAATGAATTTTATTACGGTTTTTTCTGTTCTGTTCAGTGTTCAGTGTGTTGTTGTTGTGTATTGTGTTTAATTTTTTCTCTTTTAAGTAATTCAAGGGTTCCGCATATGCTTCCTCTTCATCATCGACCTTCTTCATCATCATCAGCAGCATTGTGTTCTGCTTCTTGCTATGTATCTGTCGTTTAACTTAAGACTTATGACTTAAAAGGAAAGAAAGAGCTTGGTTTTGTTTTTGTGTATAGTTTTTGTTTTTTTTTTTTTGTTTTGGGGGGATGTTTACTTTTTCGGTTTTTCTCTTTTCTCGCCCTATGCGAAAAATAGGTTCTCATTCTTATTCTTTTTTTTTGCATTTTTTTATAAAAAAAGTACACATAAAATACAATTAAAATAAAATAAGAAATAGAAAATTATTTCTTAAACATAAGAATTATATACTTTTGCGATTTTTTTGTGTGGTTTTCTCTGGTTTTTTGTATTTGTTTTTTGCTTGTAACTTTTTATTTATTATTATTAATTTAAATTTGTTTGTTTTGTTTGTATTTTTTTTGTTGTTTTCATTTCTTTTTGTTTTTGTTTTATTTGTTTTTTGTTTTGACTACATTATTATTACGCTTGATCGTCCGAGCCGGAACCGTCATCATTGTCATCGTCGTCATCTGTTTGTTGGTTTTTTGGGTGGCATGGGGATGAGGAGGGAAATTAGTCTTGGATTGGAAAGTCATAAGAGAGAAAGGCGAGAACTTACCGTCGCATTCAATGTCATCCTCCTCGCCGTAGGGCACATCATATTCTTCGCTCTCGATTTCACTGTCACCCTCGATGAGATCATCTAATACATCCTCCTCGTCGGAATCGTCATCAGCGGGTTTATCTTTCTTGGCTTTCTTTGATTCGGCGGATTTAGCCTGCAAAAAAACACACAAATGAAATTTGGTTTGTGAGTGAAAATAGTTAATTTATCGATAAGCCACACACACACACACACAACACAAAAAGGGGGCTGCCAACTGGGAATTGGAGGGCGGCCAACTCAAACCCCAAAAATCTCCTTGATCAAGGGCACGAAAAATGTGTTCACGGAAACAGAACGAAACGTAACGGAAACAAAAACATAAGCCCAACATACACACACACACACACACATAACGCCACATGGGTGCTATGTATGTGTGTGTGAGTGTGTGTGTGTGTGCGTGTGTTTGTACATGACCATAAAATGTGTATTTTAAGCCCACAAAAACAAGAAAATGGCCAGCAACGAAAAATCGTTATTTTCGCCGTAAAAAAGGCATTTGAAAAATGCGCGCGTCAATTGGAATTCGCTGCAGTCGAAAAAGGGAGAGCGAGAGAGAGAGAGAGAGCGAACACGATTGCCGCATTACAAGTGCAGCTCTCTCACACACACACACACACATGAAGCGGCACATTTACTACATAATGGAAAACAACAACCGAGAGGGCACACACATACATACAAACATATGTGTGTGTATGTACATACATCCGTGAGATACAAAAGCAGCCAAGCCAAGCGTGCGTTCGACCCACTGTGACCGAAAGCCGAACGAACGAACCAAAACCGAAGCGAAGCGAACCGAACCAAATAACTCGGCAGCGCAGCAGCTGCGTGTGAGAGAGAGAGAGCGAAGCCCACGCTGCTTGCCGCTGCTGCTGTCGCTGCCAAGGCAGAACTGTACCTGAGAACGCGCGCGTCGTCGTCGTCGTGACAATAGTGCATGAATGAACGACTCACGCAGCACACACACACGCACGCACACACACACACAGGCACGCACACGACAGCTGGCTGCAGAAAAAAGGCGCTAACGTTTGACGCTCGCTGTTGGCGTCGGCGTCAGCGTCGCTCTGCTGCTGCGTGGGTTCAGTTAACCAACCCAACAACAGCGCCAAGTAAATAACGCAGTCACGTTCCCATGTAATACATAATGCATGCGAGTGTGTGTGTGTGTGTGTGTGTGTTTGCTCAAGGCATAATTTAGCAGGCGATTGTTACAAAGCAAGAAAACAAGATAGCTGTGTAAATGTGTGTGTGTGTGTGTGTGTGTGTGTGCAAAACCACAACAACACAGGAAAGGCAAAAGATGCGACGCGATAAATGCTTATGCTATTCAAATAAAACAAATGTGCGTTAAACTAGTTATTACTGGAAGGCGCTAGAAGTTGTTGGCAGTAAATCAATCAACTGTATTTATCGATAATATATCGTAGGCAGTAGAAGTAGATAATCGATGACTATGCTGCCAATTGGTAGCTGCGCGCATCGATAAATCAATTAGTAGCTGTGTTGATCGATAGCTGCATGTTTGATTTTTTTCCCTCCCAAAATTGGGCAACACTTTCCAGAAAGGAAGTTGCGCCACCCTGTAAATGGATTGTTTTTATGTACACACATACACACACACACACACACACATAGATAAAGATACCAAAATAAATACGCATAAGGCGAAAAAAGTGAAAGATTAATGTAAATGCCTGTATACAGAATGTGTACATAAGTAATTACAAGCGAAGAGAGCATAGAGAGAGCGTGTGTGCGAGAGCAAGCATAATAGGCAAAGGGAGAGCGAGCGAGCGAGCGAGCGAACGGTCTCTCTCCCTTGCTCGCTCTCGCGTGCGCATGTTAAACTGTACATTTTTATTTCGAGTTGCCATTTGATTTGCTAATTTATGTGATTTATTCTAAAGATACCTTGTGCTTACTCCCCCTCCCTCCCTCTCTCTCTCTCGTTCCCACTGTCAATGTGCGTGTGTTTTATGATTATCAAAAATATGTGGCCATAAAAACACAAGAATGGAATTTATCGCGAGCCTACAAAACTGGTTACCTCTCTCGCTGTTGCTCTCTCTCTCTCTCTCTCTATCGCGTAGCTGCCGGCCGGCATTGTTTTTTTTCGACTGGCGCGCAATTTGTTGTTGTTGTTGTTGTTGGTATTGGAATAAGGCCAAATGCGAGACAAAGCAAGTTGCAGCGCTGCATTTCCATTTTATTTCTATTGTTTCCCACACACACACACACACACACACAGGCTGCAAGGCCGCCTCAGTTTTGAAGTTAATCTCTCTCGCTTCTTCTTCTTCTTGGCTTGTGCAATGCTAATGACCCAGCAGCATTTGGCAGCTGTCTGTCTCGCTCGCTCCCTGTTCGATAACTGTACTCCCCCTACCCCCTGCTCCACTCAACTAACCTCGATTTGAACCTAACAACAAATAATCTTTGATTACCGACTCACAATCTTCTTAATTTAATCGTAAACAACACACACACACACACACACAAGCGTTGTATCTACGTGGTATATAAGAGAGCATCTTCCACACACACACACACACACACACACAAAAGCGCTCTCTCGCTTTTTATTTGTATCTATAGCACTCTCTCTCTGTGCTCTCTCTTTTTGAGTTATCGTTTGGAAAGGCGGCTGAAAAACGTGTGTATATCTATTTGTAGAAAAAATGTATTTCGCTTGCTAGCCGCATTTTGTAATTTTAAATGCGACCACGAAAAATGTTATGAATCATTTAGCGCGTAAACAAAAGCAACGATAATCGATTATCGGCAGAGAGCGATCGATAAGTCGATAAGCGACAGAAAGAGAGAGAACCAAGACGAAGACAAGTGCGTTCGTTTGTTTTGTTATTAAACACGCACACACACATACGCACACACACATACAGAGAGGTAGCTAACGCTTGATTAGGGCAAAACTGTACGACGCAGAGCAATGAGAGCAGAAATCCTGGAACAGTTGCGTGCAGTGTGTAAGGGAAAGGGAACAGTTGCGTTCAGAATTACAAGTGAGAAGAGTTGTTGTTGTTGTTGTTGGTACTTACTTCAGCTTGCCTCTTTGTGCCTTTAACTGATCCCTTGGCGGGCGCGGCGGCGGCAGCGGCAGCATCCGTCGCATCGCCAGCAGCGCCATCCTCGCCGCCATCCTTCGCCGTTCCGTTGTCGGCATTGGCGGCAGCCGCGTCGCCAGCAGCGTCAGCGGCCGCTGTTTTATCCTCGGCAGCAGCTGCCTTGGCTTTGGCTTTGAGATCCTCCTTCACATCATCGACGGCGGCGACTTTCTCGACGGCAACATCACCGTTATTCTGTTGTTCTGTGGCTGCAGACATTTTGTTGTTGTTGGTTGTTTTTTTTTTTTTTTTTTTAACTTTTTTGTACAATTATATAACGATCTGGCGTCGTTATATTTTTGATGTAGAATATTTGTTGTTGTGTGAAGGCTTAGTTTAAATGTTTGATGCGCGCGTTGAATGCAATTTTACTTTCAGTATTCCCGTCGATTTTGCTTTGCTTCAACAATTGCTGTGTTCAAGATGCAGATAAATATAAATTATTTTTCTTGCTTTTGGGTTGTTGACAAAAATGAGCGCAAAATAGATAGATTTGATTGCGAGGAGGGAAAAAACGAGAACCGCACCGCACGAAGCACACAAACACACTGTCTGAATTTCAGCGACGTCGTGTGTATTTAACAGATACAAAACATCGCTCACACACACACACACACACACATGCACGCTGGCTCGCTCTCGTTTTTTCACTCTCGCTCTCGCTCTCTCTCCCGCTCTTGCTTGCGCTCGCTTATCATTTGCTGTTACGCTCTCTCTCTCTCTCTTTCTCGCTCTGCCGCGCGCGCCTTATGCACAAAGTACACTGCACAAAAAGCACAGCGGCAGTTGGCAATGTTGAGAAGAGAAGGCAACAACAACATTCGCCCCCCCGTCGTTGACTCTCTACAAATAATTTTGCAATAAATTGCTCTCTGATAAATTACAAAAAATTATAATTTCTAAAAAAGTCGTCGTACAAATTCTAGTTTTAAGAATAGTTCGTTAATGTTTGTTCGTAGTTGTTGTTGTTCTCTGTTCTGTTTTTTTTTTTTTTTTTTTGGTATATTTGTGTGTGATTATTTTTCAGTATTTCGTATTTTCTGCTATCTAGTTGACTGACCACCGATATGTGTACCCGTTGACGGCTCGTACAAGACTAAAAACTCAACCATCGCACACGGCACCGACAACCGCAGATTGCGAGCCCAGCAGCTTCATGAACCGCTTGCGCGTCTGCACTTTATTGGCCATATCTCGGCCGATTTTATTTGAATATGGCTGGTAATGATATCTATGGATAGTGCTAGTAATTATCTAGAGTTTGGCATCTTTTGAATCGAGCTGCGATCAAGCTGAGTTTCGGAATTGACACCGCGAGTGGGTTTCTTGACGCATTCCATACAAAATGCGCATTCTGCTGCTCGTCGTGAGTAGTGAGTACAGCACAGCCAACGGGCAGCAGCAGCGACAGCAGCGGCGACGTCGACGTCGCTGGCACGTTTGGCGGTAAATTTGAAAATTGCCGGCCGCGCAGCGGTTGCTTGTTGTGTTACACACACACACACACGAGTTTTGTTGTTGCCGGTGGTTGTTGTTAGTCGCAAGGTTTGAAGTTGGGTATTGGATATGAAGAAGAAGCACGGAGGAGGAGGAGGAGGAGGGGGGAGGCAGCTGCTGGCCGGGCAGCTTTGGCGTTCTGTCGCCTCGTCTCGAACACACACAGACATATTTATAGAGTGGACCAGAAACCGAGGCAAGTAATCAGGTCAATAGGGGCGCTACGTACCAAACCTAACCTCAAAATCGACAATTAATCCCATACAAATACTATCTGCCCAGTTTAGTAGTTATACCAGTTTAACTATATTTGTGTATTGAAGTGAACCAGGTTCACCCTTTCGCTCTCTCTCTCTCTCTCTGTCTCTCTCGGTTGCATTTCATTGCGGTTGATCCCGCATCTCGATGGTTCGACAATTCGCTGTCTCTGCTCGTTACACGAAACATTTCTGGTTCAAGCATTGACTAATGAGCTAACGTTCTTCTATCTCCACTCTCACTGTCTCTCTCTCTCGCTCACTCACTTGCTCTGCTATTTTTATGCAAAACAAATAAGTATAGTTTGTAATCTGAATATTACGGGTACGACAGCTTCGCTAATTAAAAGCGACGACAGACAGAGCGACCGACCAACCGTCCTCCTCTAGTAGACGCGTCTTCGCAGTCGCATCTACCAGTTTGGCGACACACGTTGCCACAACACCTGTAGTATATTATAGTACAGTGAACACGGTTCACCTCGCCGTTTGCCGTTGCCGCTTGCCGTAATCGTGGGACAATCATTCAAAGCTATCGCACAACAAACACAACTGTGACTTTTGCTTGCTGTTTGCCTTTTGTTGTTTTCTTTTTGCGCTTTGAGCCTTAACAATTTCTTGATAAGCCGATTTGCGTTGCGTTGCGTTTCGTTCGTTCGTTCGTCTTTCTTTCATTCCTTCGCCAGTTCGACCGATTCATCGGACACTCTCTTTCGATACCTGATAACTATGAGAACAAACAGAGTTGTGACTGTAGCACAAATCTTCGGGATGTCGCTCAATTTTGATTCCCCATAGCTAATATTATGAATTTCAGCCCACACAATATATACGGAACTATCAAACTGTCCTCAAAATTTCATTACGATTGGCAAATAAACACAAAAGTTATTCAACAATCAAATTTACAAAGCGAACAAGAAACGACGACGCCACAGCGCATTTTGCTTGCTCAGTATTTTATGTGTACTATGCACGGTCGGCTTTCTCGGGTATCTGTTAGTCGAGAGCGCCTTTACACGCTTCAGCCTTTAGTCTTGATTGGAGCAACGTAGCGTTCGCTCCCCGCTCACCCATTTCATGGGGGATAAATAATACTTTCTTACTCGTACAATATGATTTACGCTTTTTATCAACGCTCGTCGCTCGCTGTTGTGTGTTACAATGCCACCTTTTTCAAGGTTAACTATACCCTCGACAGGAACTGTAGTTTCACAGAACTGTGTTGTGTGCCGAGTTCAGTTCCAGCGATAAGAAAAACAGGCCCTAACGCTAACGCTCTCGCTTTTGTTGTGCTCGCGCTACAGGGAATGTTCTAGAGGAAGAATCAGCCGGCGTTGTTGGCTCAGGTAAAAGCAAGGAGAGAGTCTACAAAATCACATCTCTTTGTCCAGATAAGGAAATCTAATCGACAAAATCGTAATACATATTAACTATGCCAGCTGGTTTCTCGCAGTGCACTGACTAGTTCAATATTCTAATCAATTGATTCGATTTACATATGCTAATTTCGAACAAGATTAAGAGCGTGTGTATGGATGGATCTGTAGCAAGATTGTTGGAATTTCGGTTAGTTCTACAAGAATGTGTCACGAATCATTTGGCAAAAATGTTGCTTTATTCTCTGTGCAGTGAACGAACGGATGAACACTCGACGTGCGGATGTAAATAGCTTTGTGATGTACATATACGATTTCTGGCTATGGAAATAATGAAAGGTGGGCAAAAGTGTTCAAAACTATTCGAATCTTTGGGGCAGCTCGGCTATAAATACAACTACATTTCAGATGATTCCATCAAGCACTCGGCTTTCCAATTAAAATCCTATCCTAGTCCACAACCAATTGAAGATTGTTTCTATAGAAATGCAGGGTATTTACATTACAAAGCTCTCTACTCTGCATACTAATTATTGCTTCACAGAACTCTGTCATCTCTTCTTATTTTGGTATAATCTTTGGAACCTGTAGGGCAACTATGTACAATGACTGTACAGTCTATTGGAAATACATTTGTATGTGCGTTAGAACTACTATAAATACGTATGATAGCATTTAAAGGTGTGCCATCATTTCAATTAAGTGGTTATTTTCTGGCGCAAGGTGTCGCAGCCCCGAGTTCACATAAGATAGTTTCATTTCACATGCTAACGAACCCACTAAAACGATGGTACAGTCGTAAGGTTGTAGGGTGTACAGTCTCTTAATAGTGATACCTTGTTGAGTCTCTACTTACAACTAAATTTAACAGTGATCTCAGTATTTCCACAATGAATTACGTTAGGGTAGCAAAAATATACAAAATATAGTGTGGGCTTGTAGGGTATAAGGCCTTTTTGAAATCTATAACAATAATGTTGATAAAGTTTGCTGTTAAGAATCTATTTTTCTCATCAAACTTAACAAGGATCTAGGGATATGATATTACAATTTTAAAGAAAAATATACCTTTCACTTTACCAAGGAACCCACTAAAACGATGGTACAGTCGTAAGGTTGTAGGGTTTACAGTCTACATTCATGAAACTGAATTTCCTTCTAAATTTAACAGTGATCTCAGTTTCTATACAGGAGGGTAGCAGAATATATTTTAAATATTTATTTATATTATTATTCTCTATATATTTAATGTTGGATGTACAGTATCTAATTAAAGTTTGTATCAAATTTATCAAGGATCTCTATCTACTATAGGTACTATAATTTTAATATAAAATATTTCTTCCCAATAAAACGACGGTACAGTCATAGAGTTGTATTATGTACAGTCCCTTGATAATTCTTATTCTCTATTTCTAAACTTAACACGGATCTCTGCCGAGGATCTAAGGGACAGTTGAACTGTGGGGTATTTATTTGGTCACTGTAGCCGAATCAATCGAGTGTTTGCGTAAAAGAACTGAAATCATTCAGTAAAAACAACATGAACTGGTTTATGAGTACAGCTACACTGCAGACTACAACTGTGACTGTGACTGGGACAGGGAATGCGACAGCGACAGCGACTCGATGAGTCGATGATAAGCAACCAATTCTCTCCAGAGAGTAAGACAGAGAAAGAGAGAGAGAGAGAACTAGAGAGTTCTCTCGTGAGACGTTTGCGTCGGTCGCTTGCGTTCTCGAGTCGAGTCGAGTCGCGTTTCGCCGCCATGTGCTAATGCGTCGTCGTCTTGCTATCCTATGATTTTCCACACGAGTTGCCGCCAACACGAATACATTGATACCCTGTACAAAGTGCTGCAGTAACTGGGTGAATACGTCAACATGGCCATTTCACACGCAAATATTCAATTGAAAGGCTTGCTATCATTATTCTTGCTCTATGTGGCATGCCTCCTCCTTCTCACGCCCTCCTCTCTCACTGGGCGAGTGGCAACTGCAACGCATAGGCCGTCTGTCTGTCCGTCCGTCCGTCTGTCCGCTTGGCTTTTGTGTTGGCATCTGCGTCATGCAGCGACTGCAGGGCTGCAGTTGGCTGAATGAACGCAAAGGGGTTGGGAGGTTGGCTGGGGGGTGTTGCTGCTATTGCTATTGCTGTTGTTGTCGGTGGTGAGTGCGAGCAACATGAATGAATCATTTGCGAAGAGCAAATGTTGGCGTCATTTGTGTATGTAATCGTAACACATACACACACGCACACACACACGCCCAGTGGACAATTGGCCGAGAGCTGCGCTGTCATGTAGCACATCATCATTCATTCAATGCATAATTAAAACGCTCACGCTGTCTGCGAGTGAATACGGTTCACTTCAATTATGCATGCATTCATTCTATTATTCACTTTAGTTCGTTTTAGCTAGCAGCCATTCCAATTAATATGAATTTCGAATTAGCCGCCAACTGCCCACGGCAACACACCCTCAACTCACTTAGCAACACTGTTGCGCAGCACTTTACAACACTAAACGCAGCATTGCATGCGACAGCAATCGACTGCTACAAAAACCTATTTTAAAGCATTTCAAAACTTGACGAAACAGTCGACGTAATTATTGTCCGAGTGGATTGTGTGCTGGCTATTTAACGAAAGTATTTCTAATTAGACTTGTTCCATGTTTTGGGTTTGCGGCAATTGTTTGACGTGTGCTGGCAACCCTAATCATGCCTCCGTATTATGACCTTGCGCTGACATTGCCGCACACACAGCTGTGGTTCGAGTCGCTTTTCACAATTCGCACAATCCGCTAAATTATCCAGAAGTTTGTCAGATACAACTGGAGCAGCATCAAAATGGCCTTCAATAAGCTGAGCATCGAGAATCTGGATCTGGAGGGCAAGCGCGTCCTTATGCGGTAGGTTCAAAATGTTTTTCTCTGGTTGCATAAAGCAATTTGTCGACTTTTATGCCGATTTCTTGAAGGGCAGCTTAGTGACAGTTAAAAATGCAGATGAAGTATAGAATAGGGCTGTCATCGAATCCATAAAGAACATATAGTCTGTGTATATTCGGTGACTTTGGAAACTAACGAAATATAATTGCATTCTCAGTGCTTTCCGAAAATTTCACACTCGGATAAACTTTGAAGATATTCAAGAAACAATTCTAGTATATATGGGAAATATTAATTGTTTTTCTATTGTTGAGTTCGGAGAATGTTATGGAATTATAATTGCATTTAAAATATTTTATGAGAATTTTATATCGATCGGATTATGAACTTGGAAGCTGTTCAAGAAATAATTCTATTCAATCCCCAAAAATTAATCTATTCTAATGACTATGAAAGCGAGCGAATAATAACCGCATTGCACTAGTTTTCTGCGAATTTCATTTCAATCGGATAATTAATTTAAAATGTATTCAAGAAATAATTCTATTCTCTTATAGTAAATGACTATGAAAGCGACCGAATTATAACTGAATTCTAAATGTTTTCTGTTAATTTCATTACGATCCGATAAATCATTTAAAAGTTGTTCAAGAAACAAATTGTTGTATGGTGAAAATTAGTTGCGTCAGCCCAGTTGCTATGGTTATTCTATTGTTGATTTAGTTCGCTAAAATAGTTTGATTTCAATGACTATGAAAGTTAGAGAATTATAATTACATACTCAATGTATTCTAAGAACTTTAGTACGATCGGATAATCAACTTGAAAGTAATTCAGGAAACAGTTCTCTATATATGATGAAAGTTAGTTGCTAAAAATAAATCGTTTTCTAAGACTATAAATGCTATTGATTCATAATTAATTTCCAACTATATTCTATTCGGATATTGAACTTATTCAAGAAACGATGATGATTATTCTATAGTTTTCGTAGTCCCTAATTTCACTTGTTATTTATTTCTCTACTGCAGCGTGGACTTCAATGTGCCCATCAAGGAGGGCAAGATCACGAGCAACCAGCGCATTGTGGCCGCCGTGGACAGCATCAAGTTGGCGCTCACCAAGAAGGCCAAGTCCGTGGTGTTGATGTCCCACCTGGGACGCCCCGATGGCAACAAGAACCTCAAGTACACGCTGGCTCCCGTTGCCGAGGAGCTGGGCAAGCTGCTGGGCCAGAGCGTGACATTCCTCAACGATTGTGTGGGCGCTGAAGTCGAGGCCGCCTGCAAGGATCCCGCAGCCGGATCCGTCATTCTGCTGGAGAACGTGCGCTTCTACCTGGAGGAGGAGGGCAAGGGCGTCGATGCCAGCGGAGCCAAGGTGAAGGCTGATGCCGGCAAGGTCAAGGAGTTCCGTGCCAGCCTCGCCAAGCTGGGCGATGTCTATGTCAACGATGCCTTTGGCACAGCGCATCGTGCGCACAGCTCCATGATGGGCGATGGCTACGAGAAGCGTGCGGCGGGTCTGCTGCTCAACAAGGAGCTCAAGTACTTCTCGCAGGCGCTGGACAAGCCACCAAATCCCTTCCTGGCCATTCTGGGCGGCGCCAAGGTCGCCGACAAAATCCAGCTGATTGAGAATCTGCTCGACAAGGTCAACGAAATGATCATTGGCGGCGGCATGGCGTTCACCTTCCTGAAGGTGCTGAACAACATGAAGATTGGCGGCTCCCTGTTCGACGAGGAGGGCTCCAAGATCGTGCAGAATCTGGTGGAGAAGGCCAAGAAGAACAATGTGCAGCTGCATCTGCCCGTCGACTTTGTGTGCGGCGACAAGTTCGCGGAGAATGCCGTCGTCAGCGAGGCCACCGTCGAGGCTGGCATTCCCGATGGCCACATGGGCTTGGATGTGGGTCCCAAGACCCGTGAGCTCTTCGCCGCTCCCATCGCGCGTGCCAAGCTCATCGTCTGGAACGGGTGAGTGCTCGCCAAAGAATGATCTCTGCTTTATACTAAATGAATTCCGTTTATTTTTCAGTCCTCCCGGCGTCTTTGAGTTCCCCAACTTCGCCAATGGCACCAAGTCGATCATGGACGGCGTTGTGGCCGCCACAAAGAACGGCACCGTCTCCATCATTGGTGGCGGCGACACTGCCTCCTGCTGCGCCAAGTGGAACACTGAGGCTCTCGTCTCGCACGTCTCCACCGGCGGCGGCGCTTCGTTGGAGCTGCTGGAGGGCAAGACACTGCCAGGCGTTGCTGCTCTGTCCAATGCCTAAGCACCATACTCAGCAAACTGTCTAACTATCCATCTCTCTGAATTATCATAATGTTAACCGTTGCTGCGCTCCCTGGGCGCTGCTTGTATTCTAAGCCCAAAGTTCAATAAAACGAATCTTAAGTTAAACAAACGCCTAATTCCTAATTTATAGAATAATCTTTTTATTCCATATACATATATTCTACATTATTATTAATATCCTCCATATATTCTTATGAAGATTTTGTTCTACACAATTTCTGAAAGTATTCCTATTTTAAGCGGAATAGTTTTCTATAGAAAAATTTAGATATATAACTTCAACAATCATATTACTATAATACTATCATCTCATCTCCCAAATTAATTTCCTAGTTTATTTTTGTTGTTCTTTACTAGAACTAGCTGATATTTATTTTGTACTATGATACTTTTGTTCTATATATTTTCAATGCATGTTTGTACAGTATTCTTATTATCGTACAACTACAATACCATCACCTCATATTTTTAGTTTGCTTTTCGGAAGATTATGAAAGAACTGAAATATATTTTTGGGCAGTCGAAATTCTTATCTATTTTGCTCTTCGATCCCCAAGCGTTTAATCTCATTGAAATTCTGCATGCTATTTCAGCTGTTTCAGCATGTCGTGCGACAGAATGTGAATATATATTTTTAATAATTGTAAGAGTACGCAGTCAAGTCAACGCGGACAACAAAAGAATCAAAAAAATAGTGAACTTGTTTGCACTTACAGCTAGAATTCCTCGCTCTGGAAGCTGCTGCATCTACTTGCGCGCAAAGTTCGCATCCATGGCGGAAGAATTGCGTTGGATATTGTTGAGGTTGGAGCGAATTCGATTGCCAATGGACGTCTGATTGTCGATGGCCTTTTTCACCTCCTTGTTGATGAACTGCTGATCGAATTCGCGTGCCTGATGCTGCGCCTCCTCGCGCGCATATTCCTCGCGATGCTTCTGCACCACCTTCGTGCGATCCGCCTCACGCCACGACGCATTGTCCATCATCTCTCTGAGACGTGCTTCCCGCTCGCTGTCGCTAAGCTTCGATTTGGGTTTGGCCGTTTGACGAGCTGCAGGTGGCGAGGAACGGCGAACTGGAGCTGGACTCGGTGTGCGACGTTGTCGCTTTTCTGGCGTCCGACTGCGGCGTTGAAGCTCCCTGCTGCTCGTAGGCTGTTGATCTCGACGTGGACTGCGACGAGTTTCCTTACGCGGACTGCGACTCCTTTGCCTCTGCTCCCGTCTTGGACTGCGACTCCTTTGACGCTGATCTCTTCGTAGACTGCGACTCTTTTGACGTTTCTGTTCATCCCGTCTTGGACTTCGGCTCCTTTGTCGCTCGGTTCGCGGACTGCGGCTGCTTTGACGCTGCTCTCTTGGACTTCGACTCCTGCGTCGACTGTAGCTTTGCTCATGTTTTTTCCTATTATCCTCTCGCTGGTTTTCTCTGCGCTTTGATCTTTCTTCTATGCTTCTGCTTCTGTCGCGTCTGCCTCTCTGCTCATTGCTTCTGCTTCTGTTGCGTCTTCCTCGCTGCTCCTTAGTGTTATTGTCCCTTTCTTTCCTACTGCTATTGCTTCTTTCTCGCCTTCCCCTCTGCTTCCCGCGCTCCTCTTCGCTACTGTCGCTTCTGCCACGTCTTCCTCGAGCTGTCTCCTCCTCACTCTCGCTGTCTGAGCTGCGTCGCTTGGACTTTTTCTTGTGCTTCTTCTGCTTTGTGGCCATGTCTAGCTGCTTGGTCAGCGTGCGATACTTGGCATCGAGCAGCTTGTCTAGCTTGAAGTCATCATTTGTGCCTTCTCCCTTCAGTTTCTTCATTTGGCGAGCCAGTTTCTTGTCCAAATCATCATCACTGTCGCTGTCATCATCGCTGCTACTCTTCTTGTGTTTCTTTTTCTTCGATTTCTTGCTCTTCTTGGGCTTCTTATCTCGCTTGGCAGCCGCTTCCCGCTCTATCTTGAGTATGCGATGGATTTCCTTGAGTTTGACAGGATTTTCTAAAAGTTTGCGCCTCGACTCCATTTCCCGCTGCTTGATGAGCATCAAGGGATCCTCCATGGTCTTGCGCTGCATGTCCACCTGCTCGGTGGACTGCAGATTGCGATATTCTCGTATGGAGAAGGGCACACACTCGTGCTCCACATGATTGATGGACTGCTTCAGGCCCAGGGTGCTGCTCTGCTCTTGGCGCCGCTCCTCAGCCTCCAGCTGCTCAAAGGACTTGTCGATCTTGCGGCCCAGCAGATATTCCTCGCGATTGATCAGCTCCGCATTGTCTGTAAATCGCAGTGTCAATGATCATTCACTTTACACAAGTTTTACTTACTTTTATACATCCATTCGAGTTTCGCTTCGCCGCCATTACTGCTCGCGAGGACGCCCGAGTTTTCGCCCAGGCGACGCAGCTCTTCGCGATCGCGTTCCTCGTTGATCTCCTTACGAAGATCATCCAGCTTGCGCTGTTCCTCCTGTTTCGCCTGTTCCGCCTTCCAGACGCGCTCCTGATTCTTCATCGTGTGCGGATGCCATGATTTCTTCAAATTCTGCGCAACGCCAACGATTGCAGGTTAATTATATGAATTGGGGCACTTTAATTTAGTTACTTACCAGATCGCCGCCACCCATTGTGGCGAATTTTCATTTACTTTAAATAAATGCGAAGAGAAAATATAAATACGCGTCGTTGTTTCCCTCCTTTATTGCTGTCAGCTGAGCGCAGCTATTAATCGATATTAAGACATATCGATATATCGGCAAGCCAGTGCAGCGATAGTCACACACTTGGGCTAATAAGACCAACTAGCATTTAATCACTTGCTGCAGTCTGGTCACACACCCAAGTGCAGTAGTGAAAAGTTTTGCCGCGTTAAATTCTGTACCGTGATCAATTAAATTTAAAGTGTTCTAAACTAACTACGGATCAATGTAACTATGACACAACTGTTTTCAACTCGATTTCAATAAGGTTAATCATTAAAATAAAGTGTTAGACATGCAAGTTTTGGAACAGAGACTTTTCGCTGCAGTTGGATCCATTGTGAGCTGTGGATCTTATCAGAATAAAATTATTGTGAATGGCTGCAAATTTCGTGTATTGCGCAATTATTCAGATAAAACGGAGTGTAATAACAAATCCAAAACGAAACTGCCAAAAAAGTTGAGCATTAAAAATGTCGACGTTTCCGGTAAACGTATTTTTATGCGCGTGGACTTCAATGTGCCCATGAAGGATGGCAAAATCACCAACAATCAACGCATTGTCGCCGCTTTGCCGACCATCCAGCACGTCCTGGTCAAGGAATGCAGATCTGTGGTGAGTAATAATTAGTGTCCATATACCATTATTATTATTCTTAAATGATTGCCAAGGATTTTATTGCGATCGCCTAATAGCGTTGCAAGTTATTGAAGTGGCAATTTTTAGCGCCAATTTTCCAACAGGACAACTTAGTGATGCCAAAATCATACCGAAACAGCTATAAAAAGCTAAATTTAATTGAGACCCTAGCAGCTAATTTTTAAAGCTGAGCCTGGGAAAAACTCTAATTCTAAAAATAAATAGAAACATTTTGAAAATCATTTAGAATTTTTTCTTTTACATATGCAATAAAATGAATACATTTTGTATTTAATAAAATATAGACAATTGTCAAGCCATTGCTATGCTTAAGGTTGATCAATGTATTTATGGTACTTTGCAAGCAACTTATAATTATGTCAAAATCATTGGAAGAGTTTATTTTTATTTTGTACTAAGTGTGTTTGACAAAAATTATAATATTTATTTATGGATGAAATATATAAATTTTCTCCGATCATTCGCAGGTGCTCGCCTCGCATTTGGGTCGCCCGGAGGGCAGGAAAGATCTGAAATACTCTTTGGCGCCGGTGGCCAGGGAGCTGGAGAAACTGCTTGGCTGGCCAGTGTGCTTCATAGACGACTGTGTTGGCAATATAGCACTGGAAGCGGCAGAGAATCCGCCCAAGGGCGCTGTCATGCTGCTGGAGAATCTGCGTTTCTATGCCGAGGAAACGGGCAGCATGAAGCAAGGCGAGGAAAAGGTCAAAGTCGAAGAGGAGAAAGTGAAAGACTTTCGCTGCAAGTTGTCCAAGCTGGCGGACATTTATGTGAACGATGCCTTTGGCACTGCGCATCGTGCCCACAGCTCGATGATGGGCGAGGGTTACGAGGTACGTGCCGCTGGCTTCTTGTTGGACAAGGAGCTGAAGTACTTTGCCAAGGCGCTGGACAGTCCCAAGAAACCTTTTCTGGCTATCCTCGGGGGCGCCAAAATAGCTGACAAGATTCCGCTGATTAACAATCTGCTGACTAAGGTGGATCAAATGATTGTGGCTGGTGGCATGGCGTTCACCTTTCTGAAGATCATCAACAACATGGAGATTGGCAATTCGTTGTTCGATGCTGAGGGCGCCAAAACGATCAACGATCTAATGAAGAAAGCGAAGGAGAAGAACGTCAAAATTCTTTTGCCTGTTGACTTCAAGTGCGCACAGAAAATCGACAAAGATCCGGGCGAGATCAAGTTGGCGGACGTGAAGCAGGGCGTGCCCAAGGATTTTATGGGCCTGGACATTGGTGACAAAACCATCGAGATCTTCAACAAGGCAATCACTGAGGCCAAGACCATTGTCTGGAACGGTCCGCCTGGTCTCTTTGAGAACGAAAAGTTCGCTGGCGGCACCAAAGCCATGTTGGAGGCCATTGTCTGTGCCACGAAAGCAGGCGCCACCACAATTGTCGGTGGAGGCGACACGGCGACGGCGTGCAAGAATTTTGGAGGCAGCGACAAAGTTTCCCACGTCTCCACCGGAGGCGGAGCAGCGCTTGAACTGCTCGAGGGCAAAATCCTGCCCGGTGTCGCCGCCTTGTCGGATGCCAAATAATATTTATAACTTCTTGTAAACACACTCATCTGTACTCATATTCGTTCGTATAACACATTCATCAGTGACCGTATTCATCTTTTTGCTGTACCATACTCATCATATTTCTTGGGGGTAAGTGAAGTTCAATTATTCTATGGTTTCTCTTGGGATATTTTAATTCTGGTTAAGAAGCTAAAAACATATACAGTAATTTATGTTTTAAAAAGGGATATTGAATTATTTACTCAACCAGAAACATATGGCATAAGCGGCCTTTAGCTAATGCAATTTAATTATTTATCAGTTTCCATTTCTAATTTATTCTAAACGTATTACCAACTTTGACAACTTATTACTATGCCTTTCGACTCGTCTCTTATCAAAGTTTTTTTTTTAAATTAAGCAACATTCGAAAGTTTACATTGTTGATCATAAACGGATAATTCTTTCTGCGTTAGCATAATTTAATTTTGGCATTTCACTTCCTGTATTTATTTATGCGGCACTCTTATTGTTTTTGATATCTTGCAAACGGGTGGACACTTCAATGAGTTTTAACATAAAACATTAGTTTTTCTTTATGCAGTCATAAATTCAAAACATTCGAGTGATAAATGAATTTATTGTATTCCAATATGTTGGAAAATTATGTATATAGAATTTACTTCTTAGATCTGCCGCCCTTTTCTCCTTTAATTAAACGCAAGCGCTTGTTTATTGATAAATTTATTTAATTAAAATGTTTAAAGTAGTCGAAAGTCGATTTTTATCTATGTTCCAGACCCGTTCATTTTTTCATTGATGGAATAGTTTTTGAAGGATTAAATCCCTCTCTTTAACGTTAGTCTTTGTCTAGTTTTTTGCTCAAGAAATGCTAAAACAGGTCGGGTCGTTTTTTTTGACTACGTTCACAATACAATATAATAATAATAATGTTCAGTTTTTGGAATAACATACGGGTTACGATAAGATATTGTTAACAATTGGTTAACGCACTAACAGAAAAAAAATGTGTTCTAATCGAAGCTGATGAGCTCCGCGGTTGCAGGCTCAGCTGCCTTGGCGGGTTCGGGTTCGTTTTGTGGCGGAGCTGGCGCAGCTGCCACAGCTTGAACCTGCGGATCAACAGCTGGTGGAGGAGCAGCGACTGGCAATTGTTGCTGCTGTGGTGGTTGTGGTGGTGGAGCAGCTGCTTGTGGTGGCAGCTGTTGCGGAGGCGGAGCTTGTGGGTTGGCCAGCGGTGAATGGGTCTGAACCATTTGCTGTTGCTGCAACATGACGTGAGCTAGATGGGGTTGGGGTTGCTGAAGGGGCTGTGGTGGCTGCTGCAAGGATTGTGGTGGCTGTTGTAGAGACTGTGGAGGCTGCTGCATGGGTTGTGGTGGCTGCTGCAAGGATTGTGGTGGCTGCTGCAAGGATTGTGGTGGCTGCTGCAAGGATTGTGGCTGCTGTAGAGACTGTGGCTGCTGCTGCATCATAGCATTAGGCTGTCCCGGGTTGGGATACGGATTGTCGGGCATCACGTACATGCCCGGAGGCGCAATGCCGCCAGCAAACTGTCCGTTTGGCGCAGCAAAAGCGCCAGCCGCGGCATAGGGATTGTAGACATTGTTTAGCTGATGCGATGGCGAGCCGTGAGGTGCCGCCATGTAGGGATATGGCGCTGCCTGTTGGCCCATCAGATACTGTGCCTTCTGCTGCTCCTGGCGCAGCTGCATTTCGCGCTCCTGCTCCTGGATGCGCTGCAGCGCCAGCTGGCGTTGATACTGCAAATACTCTTGCTTCTTCTGGCGCATGATCTCCAGTTTCTGGGCCATCTGCATCTGACGCTGTCGCTCCTGTTCCTCGGCAATGCGACGCAGCTTCTCCACATGCTCCTGGCGCAGCACATCGAGCGCAGCACGCGAGTCCTTGATCTGGGCGAGCTTGTCCTGCAGCTGCTCGTACCACATGCGCTTGTCGTCCATCTCCTTGATGTAGCACAGCTGCTGCGAGTGCAGCGAGGTCAGCGTCATGAAGAGCGTCTGCACCGAGGAATCATTGCAGATGCTGCGTCCGCGACTCGAATTCGACTTCATGCGGTTCACAAAGATTTCCACTTGGGCGCGCATATTGGCAGCAAAGTCATCGATCTGCAGCTCGTCGGCGGACTTCGGCGGCAGCATTTGTGGCTGCTGCAGTTGCAGTTGCTGCTGCTGTTGGGGCTGCGGTGTGGGCGGCATGGGGCTGGGCGCCGAGGGGCTGGCCATGGCCGAGGATTCGCTGATCTTGCGCTGCTCCCAGTAGCTGCGATTCAAGTACTTGGCCAAGTCGGGATTGCTTTCTTCTTGCTGCTGCTGCTGCACAGCGACTTGAGCTTGAGCTGGAGCTTGTGGCGGCTCGGGGCTGGGCGAACGCTGCTGCATGCGATAGCTGATGGGCTGCTGCTTCTTTTGCTCCGCCTCCGACTGACTTAGAGCTAGCGCCAGATTGAGTTCCTCCTCCTCCTTCAGCTCCTGCTCGGTTTTGCGAGCTGGCGTCTGTTAAAGCACAACAATAGACGAGAGGGAGATTTAATTTAATTTTGCTGTGGCCGCCAATAAGACAACCAACCTGCACCTGTTGTGAGAGCGAGCTGTTCAAGTATTCCGCCGGTAGATCCGAGTCTCCCGCCACACGTGATGCGCTCGTCTTGCCGCCAGCTGCAGCTGATGCTCCTGCTGGACGTTGCAGCGCCATGAAGCAGCCGTCGCACACACGCACATCCTTCTCGATGCCGTACTTGGGCAGCGGACACTGTTTGCCCGTGCACTGGCCACAGAACACCTGGCCGCAGTTGCGGCAATGATGCTTGCGATTGGTGAACGTGAACTCGGAGCGACAGCGATGGCACACCTTGCCGTCGGCCCAGTTGGGCGCCGTGTCTGCCGTGTACATGGCATCCGCTTCCTTCAGCTCCGGGAACGTGTGTCCCTTGGCCTTCAAGATGGTCATAGTGTCCTGCGGGGCGAAAGAGTGAAAAAGAATTACACTAACTGTTAATAGACTTTTTCACTATAAGTAACGGGTATTGAAACCTTAATTCGGGGAATTCCCTATAAGGAATCTTCACCTTGATTGCCTGGAATTTGTCCGAGGAGCGAAAGGCGTAGGCCCAAGTCTGGACGAGTTCCAGCATTTTTTGGCGCACATTCTCGTGGGGCGTCTGCTCCAGGAAGCTGCTGAACATCTCGCAGTTCTCCTTGGTGAAGACTTCCTCGTGCACGGGGGCGCCGCAGTTCTTCACAATGCTCTCGAGCACCAGCAGCGAGTAGCAGGCCGAGTGCGGATTGGGCGAGTTCATTTTCTTCTTGATCGCAGCAAAGGCATTTTTGGGGCTGTAATTTGAACAATTAATTGCAACTTTCGCTTTTGGGCAATTGGACAAACTTACGTGACATCTTTTTGATTGATTTCATCGCAGATCAAGAGTATGGATGGCCAGTCGGGTTCCAGGCGCAAGTGGCTGGTGGCAGTCTCTGCAAAAACGCACAATTGTTTTAATCTTCATTTCTTTTAATTGCGCTTCAAGTTCATTCGCCTTTTTTTGTTGCGTTCTTTTTAGCTTAATCGATGAGTCACTTTTGGTGCATTTTGTGCCCGTTTCATTGTTGGCTCGTGTGCTTCACTTACCCAGATTTCGATCGAAAGTAGAGCGAAACATTTTCTAATTGCTTAACACTCGATGGTTTGCTCTAAATTCCAACTTGATCAATGTTTAAATTGTGTTTTCTTTATGAATATTCTGCTGCTGCTAAAAGCTGCTGCTGCCGTCGTGCCGTAGTGTGACCATAAGTTGAAATTGTGAATATACTCAGCAAATCTCAACTGGTCACTCCTTTGTGGTGGCAAGGCGATAGGTAAAGTCGATAAATAGAGAATCGGTTCTACCAGGGCTGCAAGGGCTATCTGTATAGCGCGCCAAGCTTTTATTATTTAAATACTGCAGCTCCCATGTTTAAATATGTTTATTGTTTATTGTGGAACTTCCATTTATTTGCTCCAATAAGTGAATAGAAGAAATACCGTTTGGTTTAACATTTCCATTTTATTCGTACGCACATAAAATTCTCACTAACAACTAGTTAAAACAATAAAAAACTAACCAAATGACGTATATACATTATGTGTATAGTCCTATAAATGTATGTACATGCATATGAAAGTGTATGTATAACCGTATAAAAACTACATATTTGTATATTCGCTATGCCTACAATATGTGTATGTTTGTATGTATGTGTGCAAGTTTGCATACAGGCACAAATAGCATTTAGTTAAAGTATCACACGCCGATGTAAATATAGTTCACTTGATAAGTTCACTAAGCGATAAGTAACATAAAATCACATTTAATTTATATTAAGCTCAAATACTCGTGTACCAGGCAAATTTCCCGCAGAAGAAGCTCCAAATTAGCCCGTCTTGATTTTGTGCCTCAGCGTAAAGTACGCCAAGATCTTGAATACCAGAATTTGGGCCAGAATCATCATGATGTTGTAGCCAAAGTCACTGTGCTCCATGCCAAACTGTCGCAGCACTGTGATGGCATTTCTGCAAAAAGAATTGCGATTAATAAATGAAATACAAATTTGGGGGCTCAAATGACAACTTACTTAAAATGACAATAGAACTCTTCGGAGGGACAGACCAACTTGTCGCGGTTGTTGCCATATAACGAGATTACCATATTCTCCAGGGCATAGCGCAGAGGCGAGAGGGCGGCAATAAAATGCAAGGCTTTTGGTATGTGAGTCAGCAGGATGAGGAAGCCCGAGAACATGAGCATAAAGCACGTCGACACGGCGCCAACAAACGTGCCATTCTGAGAAAACAAAATGGCATTTATTAAAATTATATCATGTAGTTTGGCAGACAGTCTACTTACCACTGGGTTCAGAATAGTTCCTAGGAATACGCCCAAGCCATCGGCGCATATTGTTACCACAACCGCACTCAGCAGATACTTGACAAAACGATCCATTTCCACCGGCTGGTCCGTCATCAGATATCCAATTGTTATGTAGACCGTCGAGAAAATGATCTGAGCAACGATAGCAAATAAATTAGATAGTAGTGATAGATTTAGAGACCGCAAATATAAATTATGAGATTAACAAAATTCTAGAACAGAATTTACTTTTAGTTACAATTTATTAAGAAATCTTTGCCAGTTTCCCAATTTAGTTTGAATACTCACATGGACCGGCGTGGATGTTATCATCGTGGCCACATAGTAGGTTTTCAGCTTGTACCAATTGTTGAACGTTTCCTTCTTAATGATCTCAATCTCCAAGGGATCTGCAATCAATCAGCAACAGCTAAGCAAAAGGCAAAGAGGCAGCTATAGAAAGATTCAACGTCTTACAGCGCAATATTCCAGGCATTATGGTAGTGTACCAGAGATAGACACAATGTATCATTATCATGCCCACATTGGAGATTTGCTTGGTTGCATTAATGCCCGAATCGCCAAAGAAGAGTCCGATCATTACAGCGCTCAGAATGTGCATGCCCAGCTTCAGATAGGTCAAGGTCTGCCAATGAGAGAGAAAGTAAAAGTTAATGCCATTGTTAATGCCACTGGCGGAGTGCACAGAGAGAAAAATTACAGTTCAAAAACAAGAATAAAATATTGTCATTTTATGAAAAGAGGTCGGTGTAATATCAAAAAAAAAAAACATAATTTTGTTGTATAATTTTGTATAACTTTTTCTTGTTTGGAGATGAAGAATATACTATTGAGCTGAGAATATTTGTTATTATATAAGCAGTCAACAATTAATTAAAAACAATTTAGAATTGTTCTACTTGATTTAAGAATTTATGCTTTAGGAAATTTGTTTATTCTTGGAGAATATATTTTTAAATTAAGAATATTTGTCATCATTTTGATGATGTCATGATCAATTCAGAACTTTTCCATAATTTTCTTCTTGAGTAAAGAAATTTGCTCTGGGAACCGCTTTCATGCTTGAAATTCTGAATATATTCTTAATTGTTTTCATCTTCAATCTCATTTCAACCATGGCCAATCTTGATGGAAATGGTTTGATCTCGATACATGATTGTATGCTAGCTGATAGAATCTTGTTTTTGCCTCTGTGTGGTTTATCTTACCCAGTCGCGGAAGAACTGCAGATGGCAGCGTCCGATTAGCAGCCAGAGTCGCATCCATTCGGGTGGCGGGTAGGTGTGCTTAATGAGCTCCTTGGCGGACTCCATGCTCTGCAGCTGCACCTTCTGCTGCTGCGACGTCTGTTGTCCTTGGCTAGTGGATTGGGACTGCGATTGGGATTGCGATTCATTGAACTTGGCCACTTGCGCCTCGGTTGGCGGCTCGACGTCATCGGCCTGCATCAGCTGCTGATCGTATCGCCAGCGCGTGTCCTTGGCGCATTCGGTCAAAGCCTCCGTGTGATCGTCAAAGTCGCCATTCACGCACTCCAGCACTGTTGAAAGTTGAAATGACATTGCCTGAAAGCTCCAATTAAATGCGAGGGGTTGGGGGGATGTTACTCACGGAAATCGGCTGGATTGTGGTAGGCGGGACATTCGAGTCCGATCGTCTTCAGAAACATCACCGTGTTCTGGGGCGTGCCCTGATACGTGCATTCACCCGAGCTGAGCACGTAGATCAGGTTGAACAGATTGTAAATGTTGGTCGATGGCTGATGGATTGTGCACACAATGGTCCGACCCTCGTTCGCCAGCGATCGCAACAGTTGTATGGTATCAAAGGAGGATGAGCTGTCCAGTCCGCTATTGAGAGACGGTTGGAATGGTTTCAGTTTCAAGGTTGGCACATGTGTGTTTTCGCTTTTCGCAACTGGTTTCGGTTTAGATTCATGCTGCTCTGTGTTTGGTTTATGGCTTATGGTTTATGTGGCATTGCTTACGTTGTGGGCTCGTCTAAAAATAGCACGGCTGGATTGTCTATCAGCTCTAGGGCAATGGATAGACGCTTCTTCTGGCCGCCACTCAGCTTCGAGCATCTGGTTTGTTTCGCTGTCGTCAGCTTCAATGTGTTCAGCAAGTGATCAACCTGGACAGATAAAGATATGCATTAGAATGGCGGATTTTTAATTGAACATACTACAATTGAATTCTTAATTCTTATTGCTGGTTAAGAGAATAAGAAACAAGTATACATAAATCCAAGTTCTCAATTCTGATAGATATCAATACGAAAATTATATTAAATATGCATCTAATATAACAATTTAAATTCATAAATAAATATAATACATGTTGATAATAAAAAAAATCTTTATCAAGTCAGCTTCAAATAATAATGCAATTAGCTGCTATAATGCAAAGAGAATATACATAAGAAATTGAAATCATTTGATCTTTAATCAGATCTTTTTCTAAAAATGTACTCAAATTTCAAATAACTTTGTTGATTTGCATATAGCTTAAAGCTTCATTATGTTTGTTTTTTATTTCTTAGAATGAGATTATACAGTTATTCTACAACTGTCACTCTGATATTTGTGGTTTGCGATTCTTCTGAAATTGCTTGACTACTTTCAAGCATTTGTTAACTCTTCTTAAAGATGTTATCAACTTTTCTAAATAAATTCTCAAATGCATCTTACCAAAATGCGTTTCTCCTTGAGGCTGACGCACTTGTTGGATATTTTGAGGGCCGCTGCGAGAAGCATCGTCTCCTCGACGGTGAAGAAGGGATAGAAGTGATCGTCCTGCATGATGTAGGCGCACAATTTGCGGGCCTTGCCGATCTCGATGGTGCCCGTGACGCCGGTTTTGGTGAGGCCAGTGAGAATGTTCATGAGACTAGATTTGCCGGCACCTGAGGGGCCCATGATGGCCGTGAGTTCGCCGGACTTGAATGTGCCCGTGATGCCCTTGAGCACTGACTTCTTTTCTGCAAGATGAGCAGCAATCCAAAAATGTTGTAGAAATATTTCAAGAATTTTTTCCATAAACTGCTCATGATGTGGGTTAATGAGATACAGTGTGAGATACACGGATTAATTATGCATAATCACCGAACTCGAGTCGAAGTCAAGTCGGCGTAAATAGACAAACCTTTTTGCTTGGGCGCATTAACCTGATAGACGAGATCTTCAAAGTGTATATCGATGCCATAAACGTTCTTTAACAGTTTGCTGGTATCCATGATTGGGCGATTTATCTCTCTGTTTACTTCTCGGATATTATTTGTTTACACTGCGCGCATTCGTAATTTTTTGGTATAGTTTATGATTGTTCTATTTAATTGTAGCGTTTTTTCAGTTCGTTTGGCAATTGTTGCTTAAGCTTTAATACTTTTTTTTGATCGCTTGGGTTACTGCAAAAGCGTTTGTTTAGTTGAGTTGCGTTGCACAAGACGGCAAAAGATATTGTTGCGTTGCAATTAGGTATTCAAGGCAAACATTTACATAAATGTTTAATTACAACGGGCAGACAAGAAAAAGGGAAATTAAAGTTATGACAGAAGGCATAATTGGAGCGAAAACTTTTTGGCCAAGATCATGAACTGCTGAACCATTGCACAAACTGCTCAACCACTCAAACATTGAGCCACTCAACCATTGAGCCAGCGAAGTCGCTTGTGCGCAATCGCGTCGACAGAGGAACAGCTGTTGGCGACTGCGGAAGAAGCGACAACGCCGATGGCGACGGCGACGTCGACGCTGACTGAGGCAGCGCTGGGCTGAGTGTGTTGAATAAAAAAAAGTAAAACAAAATCCAATAAATTAAATAACAACAATGACAACAACTGGGCACATCGAATTGGAATTTGGCAATGCAAAACGCGTCGTCGCAACGTCCGAAAAGTCAACAATCGAACTGCCGCCGCCGACGCCGAAATTGAATAAAAAACAAATCTGATTTTATTTTCAAGTTTAAGCCTGGGTCGTAGACATTTGTTGGGCGAAAAGAACCAGCGACGCACAGCACTAGTCGTTGAGCTTGTGAATCAACAGTCATCGTCAACAATGAGTCGTAATAATAATTATAAAACATAAACAAAAATATAAATATTAAGAAGTGGCCCATAGACAGAGAGGGCGATAGAGAGCAATAACAGCAAACGACCTTCCCGAAAGAGGCCCCCCCAAAAAAAAAAAAAAAAAAAAAGAAGATATGCGTATTCCTCGGGTATTTTATGACTTCTGTAAACAACATTAGCAAACAAACATCAAGTGTAAATAGAGATAAGTCTGTTCTGGCGGTAGAACAACACCGAATTTACTCGGACTCTATTGAACTTCTCTTTTCAATAAGCTCCCGTTTGTTTGCCTGTAATCTCTGCTAATGATACCATAATTGCTATTCGATTGCAGTATAATTATAACAACGCAGTTCAAACTCATTCGTATGATTAAATTATTTGCGAAAATATTAATTGAAGATCGCCAATAAAATTCGAAGTTTGATGGATTCAATTTAGCGATGCTTTACTATGAATGCCAAATGCGTTGATGTCAGAAAGTAGGTTGTTTTTGTTAGCACATGTCTTTGGGGCAGAAACGGAGGGGGAAGAGTGCGATTAGATGATTCTGGTTCTGATCGAAATTGAAAGGAATCATTGTACGATGCAAATTATTCATTTAATTCTAAAGAGCTGTTCTTGATGTTGTTTATTGTAATTGATCGCATAGCTAAGCAACTCGCACAAAGGCAATTAAAATTAGCCGCATCGCAGAGGAAGCTCAAGATGCGGCAGTCAGCAAAGCTGATGATGAAGAACTGGTCAGCAAAGAGTCAAGATTAGATAAAGGCAAGAAAAAAAGACACTTGACAGAAAAGAATCAAACAACGCAAAGAATAATGACATTTGTTGATTGTCAAACAGAAATCAACAATAAATGGCACAAATTGCGAAACTCCAAAAAAACTCAAACACAGCTGAATGGCCAGAATGGAGAACCGTCAAGTCAAGTGCGTTGCTGTTGTTGTTGCTGTTGTTGTTGTCGCTGTTGCTGCAACCAAGAGGCAGCAACACCTGTTTAAGTAGCGCTTAATTGTCGACGGTTCGGCGACCGTCGGAGTTGAGGTTGAAAACGCGAAAAGTGAATCTGAAGTAGACGCGGCTAACCCCAAACGGCTCTTGGCGTTTTCTTGTTTTTGGCTCTTGGCTCTTTTGCTTTTTGCATTTGTTTTTTATCTCAGTTTTGCGCAATGAAATTCCCGCCTTTTGAATGGCGGGCCTCTCGGAGACTGGCTTTAGAATATTTGATTACTACGTGACCATTGAATTAATGGCTCAAGAGGTTGCTGCTTTTATTGTTATTATTATTATGATTGTAACGCGTATTCTCTGAAGCCTGTCGACTGTCATTGATGGAAACAATGAGCTGCCAAGTACGAGAACTCGTCATAGCTGCAATATTTTGTGAAATGAGGACAGTCTCTCCCAATTCCTACCACATATAGTATATGGTATACAAATATCACAAATGAATGTGAGCTGTCCTTCAGCTGCTTCGGCTGAACCACGGGTCACAAGTACAGCTAGTAAATAACTTGTATCAAATGCAATTTGAACCTTGGGAACGTAAACACTTGACCACAGGCCACTTGCTATCAATTAAACTAAATTATAATAATATTCTCAACTAGAGCTACGGTTCTCACAATCCCCAGACACTTTACAAGCAATATATCGCGTATATACACTCAGTACTATACTGTCTTTAATAATTACAGGCCATCTTTAGGCTATTGTCTTTCAACTCAGCTTGAAATGTGAAAATCTATATAGGAATTTCTGTTGCAATTAATTATTTTGCTGTTGACATTTTTGAGGAATTTTGTGCTTTCCAGAAAATTTCCCATAATTCTTTCCCATTCCCAATCGTTTATTTGAATGGATTTATTTAAAATAATATATTTGGAAAAATAACCAAAGAAGTATTAGCTTTTTCAGTTACTACATGTAAAATTTTATTTACTAAATAAAATAAAATTTCTAACAGTAGCAAATTCTTAAGGCAGATAAATTAAAAATAAACTTAACTTTAATTTTACGCATTTGTTGAAAAATTAATCGCAAAATATTTCCTATTTTAGATGTCTACACAAAGTAAACATAAGTTATTTGATCTTTGGAGCCATAATGCCGAGGGCTATGAAAATTTGGTATGCAGATTAATGAGAATTCAACTGGCGAAACCTCTATAAACTTTTTTTTTGGGGGCTAAAGATTAAACAACATTTTGTTGCTGACGTAAATGAGAAGATGGTGATTTCGCTGTAGTGTAAACAGAGAATGCCAGAAGAAATGTGTTTAATGTCAGACACATTTTTACGAGCACTTAAACAAATCATAATCTCGCACAGTTTGTGAGGGCATTATGATCGCATTGTGGTTCTATCAAGCCTCAAGGTTGCAGCCGAGTGCAAACATATTTGAATAATACAATCAGCAGTTAACACTCAAAATATTCACAGTCAGAACAAAAGTTTGCACGTGTTGCTGCTTTTAGTCATCGGTTGGGTAACAAATATGAATTGTGAATTAATTACCGTCTAATTGGTTGCAATTAATCTATATTCAATTAAAGTTGTTTCTGCGAGCGGTTCTTCACATATTACAACAAGAGGGCTTATCGGAATTCTATTAAAATAACTTTAGTTAATTGATCATTTGGTTTTCCTGCTATAAGTCTTTTATAATTGTGCTGTATAAATACGGATTGCAAAAGCGAAAATCCCAGTTGCAACACAAAACAATTTAAAATAACACTTTTCTGTAAGCGCTTGCAGTTTTTGAGCGTTCAACGACCCTGTTACAAATATTGTTGCGTAACAAGTTCTTGGCTCGAAGTATTTAACAACCATATTTAAATTTAAATTGACAAGCGGCGAACACCGCAACGTTTTGTGTCAAGTAGGCCATAAAACGCAATGAATTTAAACGGATATGATTAGCAATAAAAATAAGAACAGATGCAATTAAAAAGTTAACTTTAATGCCTGTTGAAGTTAAATGAAAGGAAGGGGAATTTAATCTACTTCCTTTGCTTTTAATAATCTTTGACTCGAATATGATCATTATGATCGTAGTTATTTTTACACTGTTTCCCTGTCGTATTTAATGGCTTAGGGCCATAATTGAATTGCGTTCAGAGGCCACATATTAATTTGCAAATTAGCGTGGCAAGCACAATAAAAATGCCAGCTCAACAGTTTGTTTGCCAAAGGTAAATAACACTTGGAGCAACAGGTTGCGCTGGGCCCAACCCTTGGAGGCAACCTTTGACTCATTTGGGGGATGTGCTCGCTGTTTTGGCAATGTCCGATAAGTAATTTGATAAGCGGGACAAAGAGACAAGGGCTAAAATACATATAATTCAACTGCTTTTGTCACACACACACACACTGCCTGTTGAGTCTATTCGGATGGTACTCGAACAACACTAAATAGTATATACACGTAGAAGTCTATATACCCGCACACCCAGTATGTACAGTATAACATATATGTATATTGGACTGTTTGGACTATATGCAAACCGGAGCGTATTGCATTACAAATTGTAGATTTCCACGCCCTCGAGTCTGAGTGTGTTGACGTTGTCCCTGGTCTAGCCCTCAGTGACAACAGCTCGTGATGTTGGCCACAATGATGATGTCTCTGTGCGGTGGGGTGATATCATCAACGCGATTTGGCAACAATAATCGTCGGGCTAATAAAATGTAAATAAATATGCTTTCTTTGCCCCAAAGGAAACTCATTAAAATCTCACTCCCTGTTTAATTGCGGTTGATAAAACAATGAGCAACGCGGCCATCTGGCTGGCGTATGTGGCGTATGCGTAATATGTGCAAATATCGCGATATATCCCATATTGTTGTGCAGGCCGCAAATTGAAAGAAAGCCAAATGCTGAACTTTGATCTGCGAAGAATGTGTTGAGTGTGTTTTTGTGTGTTTGTGTGTGTGCCACATTTATGATTTCATGGAACCCGCGGGCCAAAGTAAAATAAAGAATCCGAAATTGAAACCAAAGTTACAAATAGTTCAATTGAGGTTTGCATATTAATGGGAGAAGAGGACAACTTGCACTTGGCACACAAACTCAATTCGTTTCAATTCAATTCAATTCAATTGAACTCAACTAAATATACATATATACTATAGTATAGTACGATATGTATATATTCATAATTATTCACAAATACAACAAACACTTCCTACTCATAATACCGTACACTTGTTTCTTTCGATTCTTCGTCTGTCGAAATAACACGAACCGAACGATGCAGAGAGTTTGCATACAGTTTTCAATTTTTTTTTCGTATTTTTGTTTATTTATAAAGTCGAGCGAATAAGACACATACATATAGTATATCTGAGGCTGTATCTCTAGATATAGTATATATTAAGCGAAATATTTTGGATTTGTAACACGCGCAGCGACTTCTCGACCATATATATACATATGAATGAACACATATACATATATGAGTTTTTTGGGTTGTCAGTTTCAAATTATGTTGCGAGTTTCTCGAAAAAAAAACACTTCCGAATCGCTCGAAATGCGGCGCGAGACTGAGACTAAAAACTGAGACTGGGTCGACTTTCAGGCAGCGTCGACATCGCGACGTCGCAACGGAACGGAACTCGCGCAAAATAGTTTCTGAAGCATTGCGGCGGGTTCTCTGATATCGCATATAACACAAGCATATATATATTAGTGCTCATATAGTGCGACGAACAGATATCTAATTTGTGAGAGCGCACAGAACTGAAGCTCGCTCTCTCGCTGGTTTCCTTCATTGTTTTCTAATGTTTATTAATAAAAAGAATAAAAAGTGCCCAGCAGCAGCAAATTGCAAGTGAGAATTGAGAAGTGGAAATATCTTTCAGCCCAATTGAGAGAGGGAGAGAAATGTTTCTGTTTTTCTTTTGTTTATAGTTCTCTCGCGTTGTGATTTGTTCTCTCCTTGAGTAATTCTTATTGAATAATGCAGACGATGCCGAGCAGGTTGATAGTCAACTAGTTATTTTCACAGCTGTGATAATGGCTGAATTTAAACCCCGTTCAGTCAATTATTATTGCAGTCGCTATTCTTGTTTATTTGCACTGGAAATTATCGATCATTTCCGAGCATTAATTGACCCGTTTTAGCGTGCTAACAATGTCGTCGCCGCTCAATTTAGATATAATTTCCATATTAATTCCTTTTCGCGAACTTTACGCCAAGCATTTAATTTTCTAGAAATTCATGGTCTTTCGATCTTTTTATGCAGATCCTTTTATTATCTAGAATTTGCGAAATAATCGACAACAGTTTTATTAATCGGGACAACTATTAGACGATCGGCAATTTGATTTAATTGATTGCCATTTCGAATGCTAATCTGTCGTTAAATGTTAAAAACTTTACACGACTTGTTCTCTGAGGCAGCCGGATTAATTGCTTGAGAAAAGTGCACGTTGAAAGAAACTTTTTAATTAGCTGTACAGATGACCCTTGATACCGGGTATTAATTCAGGTATTGATTGTATATTACTACGCTTCAAATATCCAATTGATGAACAAATATGAGGGGAGTGCAATGTGTTAGAGAGTTTATCATTATGAATCTGTTTAATAAACCTAATGGCTTTCGAATGACGCTCAAATATTGTCAGCTAATTTATTATACGATCTTATCGGTGTGTGTGCTGCCATTATATTAATTCCAACTTATCTTATCAACATCGCGGCGAACAAGAGAACATAATTAAATGTTTAATATACTCAACCCTTTGATAGATAATACAACTACGAGTAAAGGAATTTATTATGCGGGGGCCTTTCATGGGGGTACAAATATTCAATTTTCATAACATATCGAATATGCAACATTCATGGCTCGTTCTTTGGCTTGTTGGACTTTAATCGAGCCTTGTGAAGTACTTTGCACTAGTTGTTTAACACTTTAATTGTCTGCGTGAACTCATTTGGCTTGAATGAAATTTTTATTTTCGTAAGACGGTTTTCATAACAAGACTGGTCTTGGGTTTATGAAAGGTTAAAGCTATTTTAATTTGCACATCATTTTAGGTGGAAAACTCTATTATGTTACATGCAGAAAACTAATCCGTTGGATCAAAAGAAATTGTATATAGTATGTACATCAATTTTTGTTCTAGTTTGTTATAATAACTGCACCCGGTTTTGTGCAATTTATTGCTAATTAAAGTCTAGATAAGTTGTATGACAAAGGCTGATCTATAATATAGATTTGAAACCTGCTGCTAATCAAGTAGTTCTATGAGAAACACATTTTAATAGTGTGAAATCGACAGTTAATTGGATTTTAATTCCAAAAATTATGTCTAATGGCAATAAATTTGTTTCCTGGACTTTAGATATTTTTGACTTTGACAATAAAATAGTAAATTGCTAATTAAGTTTTAATTCGAAAAATGATGCACAAATAAAGTTAATTACGATCTGAAATATTTTCCTAGAATTGAGATATTTCTGCATAGAATGGGAGATTGCTTAAAAAGTTTTAATTAAACAATTATGCACAAAAAATTTTTAATTTCTGCGATACTTTCCATGACTTTTGATATTTCAGCAATTAATATGTTGTTAGAATGGAATCAATAAAACAATAGCGATAGCTGGTCAATAAAAGATTGTAAATATAAATTATGCTCAAATTTTTGATTCAGTTTCAATTCAACTTTAGATATTTCTTGATTTTAAATATAACAATATATGCAAATGATTCTAAATATAAATTTGCTAAACAATATTTCAAAAAGTTTCAATTCGAAAAATTCCTGAATATAGAATAAATTAAACAATGTAGATGACTCTAAATATGAATTTGCTAAAATATTAAGTTTATATTCAAAAAATTCCTGAACTTCAGGTCTTTTTGTATTGAATATGAAAACTGTTTCCAGCAGCTGGAATGTCATACAAATAAAACAATAGAGATAGCTGGTCAATGAAATTGCTCAAATTTGTTATATAAAGCCGTGCACGTGTGTGTGTGTGTGTGTGTGTGTGTGTGAGAGAGTGTTTGTGTGGCTTATTAAATACAAACAATAGCGAAGCATAAAAGCCACAGCTCGGAATAAAGGCGGCAATTTCACTGCGTGCTTGATACAAACATGCGATCGGAAACGCTTTTGACATTGACATTGAAACCGAACACCGAACATCGAACACTGCAGACGCAGAAAGCGAGATAGAGACAGAGAGAGAGAGAGAGAGAGAGAGAGAGAGAGAGAGACGGAGACAGAGAGGGAGAGAAGCAACAACTTCCAAAAACAACAACAACTACGAGACAACAACCGGCTGGCCTTCTTTGCATAGTAATCAAACAACGCAACAACTGCGATACTACGATACTAACAGGCTTTGGCTTTGGATGCGGCTGTTAGCCACAATAAATGTGATGTTGCCCCCTCTCTCCCTTCCCCTTTCCCCTCCCCCTTGGCACTTCCACTAGTTTTTTGCCGGCTGCTTTTGGCTGCGGGGGAGCGCTGGAAGCGCTGAAAAGCGAAGCGAAATGTCGTCACGATTGTCAGTTACAGTTGAGTGAACCCGCGATCTTAACACAACTGTATTTCATTTCAATGAACTGCAACTCGAAACTCAACCCGAAATCGCACTTGATCAACAGATCCACTTAATTCTCTCACTTATATCCAGTTAAACGTGCACACATTATCATCATTATAGCCACAAGAAGCTTCTAACAATTTGTTAATTTATTGTTTATGATTTCTGTGGTCCGCAAAATGTTTTATAAGCCATTTAGTATGGACGGTAGACACTAAGCCAATATGGAAACTAAACATAGAGGACGACTGGACAGCTGACCGATCACAATTCAGGGGCTCGGCAAGGTAAACCGTTTAATGATTTAATGCAGTAGCTTTGACGAATGATCCGATAATGACGGAATCCAAATGAAAAATTAGAATATCAATAACATAGCTTCTATTTGTTACGCATATTCACACTAATTCAATTCGCATTCAGATAATACGGCAGGAAATGCAATTATAAATAAATAAATTATTTCCCAAATATGAGAGATCTCGTGTATAGGGTACGTTTTAAAATTCGTTGAAACATTTTTGTACATGCGTCAAATAAACAAGTTTAATGTGTGCGCCAGATAAATTAGAGCACACACCGACGTCAAACGGAGATTTATAGCCGACACGGAGAGAGATACCATATATACTATATAGCGTATACACATGTATGTACTCGCAGTGCTTCCGTTTGAAAATGGAATTTCGTTCGCATCACTTTTACTTTTAAGCGACTTGAACGCCAACTTGACTGCCTTATCGAGAGTGTCAAATGAGGGCACTTTTGATGTGACACATGCTCGTCTATTTGAATGTTCATGTGTATTAATGAGAGAGCTGCTGGTCGGTCTCGGGGTGCTGTTCGTGCTGTTATGGATGAGTTAGGAGCACAACGATTCAATTACGAAAACGTGGGGATAATTCTAATGTGGGCCTAAGAACTACGCGTACGATCACACATCTGTTATATTCTATTCTATTCAATTATATTCACATGTCGGTCACGTTTTGGGCACAGCGATTTTACTATTTTTGACTCGGACTTAATGGGTTTGTAATTGATCGATGGTTCACTTACCTTTGGATTTATCCACTACCTCGTAGCGGAGATTCCTGAATTTAATTTGGGGCGCATAAAACTGCGCTGAAGTCTTCATTTTATCCATGATTAACTTCCTGTTTGAAAGTCGTTAAATATGTACCTAAAAACATGCTTGGTAAGACAATTTCCAAAAAAGATATTCCATTGCCACCTTTACTCACCTGAGCTGTGTAATTTACGAGTGCATTAAGTGACCTGTTGCCTGATAATTGTAATAAAATATTAGCATGTGCATACATATTTTGGACTTATGTTTTTAATCTCTATTTGAAACCAGAATCGTGCCAGCAGCTAATTTGAAAGGTCTTAGGTTTATCATTTTGAGTACTTGAACTTCGAAACTTTTTAAGTGCAAATGTGCCAAACAAAAATATTGTCGGATGATGAACTGAAACGTCGGAATTTTTGGTTATCATGGGATGATGCCATGGGATGATCCACTATCAAGTCAAATATTTGAAATGCGGGCTATCAGCGATGAACCTTTTCAGTTATCTCTGCGGATTTCTTGTGTAATTATCAGCAGTATTTAAATCTTAAAATCAACAATTTACAGCCAAACCATTTAACTGGCTAATAAAATGTTCAGCAGCGACTGCTTCTCGTATATTGGGTTGTAATCGACGGATTACTCACGTAAGCGTCCGATGTTATCAGCCTGGGTCTCCAATTAAAAATTTGAGTTTTGCTACCGAATCATTTGAAGTGCACCACGAGACTAAAGTGGCACCAAAAGTATCTAGCACCAACTACTGTGATGCTGTGATGCTGAGTGCCAGACCTGGACTGTTTAGAGTTTTTAATTACTAGTTGGAATTAATTTTACAGCTGGTTATTAAATTTAACCTCGCTGTGGCTCAGGCTCGACACACGGCGACCAGATGAAAGGCTCTCGGCGAGTTCAGCTGAGCTTGCAATAAAAGATTAGTTAAAATTATATCTAAAATGGCATACGAAGAATCAAGTGCGATCGTTGACTACTTGAGAACTTTACTATATATATACTAGTTGTCTTCAAGGAAAAAATGCGGAAGCTTGGGCGGATCAAAGGCAATTGAATTGTTACAAAAATAACTTTTTAAACGTTGATTCCGACAACCCACAAATTAAATGCTCAAATTCCAAGTGCATAATTTGTGTAAATGATAAATTTATTCATAAACGCCTTAATTTGATGTTATTAGCACTAGAGATTTTGCTTGAACTGGTTTGATGTATTGTTAATTTGATTGATAGGGTATCTCAGCGTCGATCAGCGTTTTCTCCAAAACGTTCCGCTAATTAGCATCTTGATTTTCTAGCGTGGCTCTCAGTTTTAATAAGATGCACTTGAAAATGTTTTTCCAATCATGAACATTGTCCTACTGTCATTTGTTTGTGAATTGCATTTATTAATTAAATGCAATTCGCTTGATTTATAAGGTCCCTGCTGTGTTTTGCGGCGACTTCTCCTGAGTATCGTTTACATAAACAGATTAAGCATCTAGAAGAAGCATTAAGAATAATTGAAACTTAATATTTGATTTATAGGCGTTACAAGTGACAAATAGGGAGATTGTGGTTGAAAGAGAGAGATACTTTCAACAAAATACGAGTTCGTTGAGTACCCATAAACAAATAATAATATTCATATTGTATTAACCGTAATCGGTATATTTGTTGAATATATTTAGCTTAAGCTGCTTGGCTTATAATCTATTTGTTCACAAGTAACGATGACTTGCTGTAGCTTCTAAAAAACCAGTAACATAAACTTTATTTAAATTAATTAACTTTTAGCGGCCAAAATAAAAACGGTTGAGCTAAAAGTTGCATGTCTCCGCTAAGCCGAGAACTGAACTCCGGTTCGGATAGTCATGCTTCCAACCAGGCAAGCTTTTGTGTGCTAAAAGTTGTATGGCGTAGCAGCGAGCTTTTCAGCGTGTGCACAAGCATAGCAGCGAGAATTTGATTGGTTGTATCTGAAAGATTTAATATTTATCTGTGAGCACTTTAGTTTTGTGTACAATGTTTTATTTTATATGAGTTCAAAAGTGTATCTTCGTATACATTTGTTGTTTCTGTGTCTCGTTGTTGTGTTTCATATATCGAGTCTTGACAGTTTGTTGATAGACAGCCAGTCAATCAGAATTGAGGAATTCCCATATTCGCAATACCATATTGATGCTGCCTCGCCTCGAGATATTAATAGAGTTCTAAAAGCTGCTTATCGCCCTAGAATCGAAGCAAAGCATTCTCAAGCACTCTGCCACTGATGAAGAAATGTGAATTCCAATGCTATTACGATTGCTGTTGGCATTGGCGTTGGCCAAGTGATTGAGCCCAAATCAAAATATCGGCAAACAGACTGAATTATTAAATAGGAATTTTCGTGGTCGTGACGTCTGTCCGTCTCTCCGTCTGTCCGTACGTCATTATAGCAATCTGTGGCAACATTTCGCTATTTGTCGCCCATTTCGATGGTTGGTGGAAGGACGGTTGTTATTGGTTTTTGGGGTCGCAAGGGGGGGAAATGTTTCTCCTTAGTTTCGCACACTAAAATGTTCTGTGTGATTTTTTCAATCAAAATTTGAAAGCTAGCATAAGCTGGGCGGGATTTGGCGCGAATTGTGAGTGTGAGTGTGAGTGTGAATGTGAATGATACTGGCGACGGACCCCGCGAGACCTTTGCCCTTGCACCCAGCAGCTTCTTCACGCCATGTGCGTGAATTTGCTTTGTCTTATTTTCATTTCATTTTGCTTTTGGCTTTTATTTGTTGTCTGTTATCTATTTGTGTTTGCTTTGCTTTCATTTTGGCCATAAGGCGACAATCGTTGCCATCATCATCAGCATCATCATCATCATCAGCATCAGCAGCAGCCGCAGCAGGAACAGAGGACGCTCGCTCAGTGCTCGGTAATCCATGGATGATGATATTCCCCAAAACTAAATCAAAGCGAAATCGAATCGAATTTATTGTCATCTTCATTTTGCGCCTCAGATTATGCTACACAGATTTCTCGCCGGGATGTGCGCTGCGATTGGGGAATGGGGCTTCAGTTTGTTGGGTTTCAATTTCGGTGTGAACTTTCGCTTCCCTTCCCTTCCCTTCCCTTCTTTTTTTTCGTCGTCATCGTTGTTGTTGTTGTTGTTGTTTTTGCTGTGGTGCGTTGCGGGCAGAGCGCCAGAACAAGACCGTTAGCATTTTATCTGCAGTTGGAGTTGGGGACTCGCTTGGGGTTCGTTGGGTTCAACACGAAACGTTCTCTCTTTCTCTCTCTCTGTGTGTATGTGTGTGTTGCCCCTGAAGCTACAGGTTATGATGCTCCGTCCGTCTGTCTGTCCGTCTGTCTGTCTGCCTGTAAGTGTATTTTGGCATTTCATCTGCGTTTTGTTTTCGTGTCGCCCTCACAATTTTGCTGATTGTGATTGTTGTACATATTTTTATCTGTTTTTTTGTTTGGCTGCTCTTCGCTTCTCATTTTTTGGTTGTTTCAAACAGCTGCAATCAAAAATACATCATGAATGCTATGCTGGCAATGCTTTGGGGGCCAAAACCATTATGTGTTTACCTCCCAAACGACACTAACTGCTGTTGACACTTAGATAGTTGATTAATCTAATAGGAGAAAGCAAACTATCCATGAAATACTATTTAACATATATATATTTACTGTATAAAGTTTTTAGTTAAGGCTGGTTGTCATTATCATAAGTTTTAATTACAGCAATGGCTAAGCAACAGCTTAAACGCAATTTAAAACAGGGTACTAAGAGTTTGTTAAGCTTATTTCTGAATTTAATTCACAGAAGAGTTTTGCTTATTAAGATCCAAGGATAATCCCTATGCGTCAAGCATTGAACTGAGAATAGAAAGGGACATATTAAATAATAATACTAATAAGAATTACAATTTGAGGAATTAATTTAGGGGAAACAATTAATTCACATGGCAGCGAGGTAATACATCAATTTATAATTAAATGTGCATGATATAAATATCATTAATTTATTAATTTTACTCAGCACAAAAAATTAAAAATAAAATATTCAGAATTAATAAACAAAGTAATAAATATGTATTTTTTTAATTGTTTTTATAAGAATAACTTTGCAAGTTTGAGGGATAATAAACATATTTGAAATTGTTAAATAGGTAGTAAGTTATATTTGGACTACCAAAATTCGTAAGATTAAATTAATGCGCTATAAGAATAACATTCCAAGTTTGAGGGATAATTGAAATATTAAAATTTTTAAATTAGTAATAATTGCACTTCTATGCTTAAAATTTAATGATTGAAGAATAACTTTTCAAGTTTGTCGGATAATTTAAATATAAAATATAATTAATTGGATTTCAATGCTTAAATTCTTAAGATGAAGTGCGCAATAAGAATAACTTGGCAAGTCAGAAGGATAATTGAAATATCGCTTTGCTGGCGAATAAAGTTGATGTCGCTGTCTGGTTGATTGAGCTTGGATTAATTGCATGCGCAGTCAATGCGATTTGCAGGCATAAAAAGGGGGAAGTCGTTTAATGAGTTGTTGCTGCAAACTGATGCTGACATGTTGGCTAACCCCAAAAACGGGGGGCGCAAGAGGTTGCTACACTTTCGCCAGCAATTAGTTGGTGGAAAGTTGGTTGGTTGGCATGTTGCATGCAACGTCTGCCTACATAAGTATAGTACATTGGAATAGAAATTAAATTTGTGACTAATTGTTTTCAAGTTAAGTACGAAACGAAAGCCAAACGCTAACGCAACGCAGCCATTTCGAAAGGCGTTCGTGCAACGTGCAACATGGAACGTTGCACTGACAGCAACGGCGACACTGCTGCACATGAGAAGTGTGCAAGTGTGTGTGTGTTGTGTGTGTGTGTGTGTGTGTGTGGCACGTCGCAAACCGCGGTCCAACTGCCAGAATGGTTTTGGTTTTGCGCGACGCAGTCGTCGACGTCGTTGTTGTTGTCGTCGTCGTCGTCGTCGTCTGCCGTTGACGTTGCCCCAAATGCAGCGGCAGCAATTGGTGCAGCTGACAGCAGCGGGTGCCTCTCAGCATGTGTGTGTGTTGGACTGTGTGTGAGTCTCTCTCTCTCCTGCTATCTGTTACTGCACTGCATTGATTTTATGCGCTTACACACATTTTATCAGTTTTTATTCGCCGCTCGACGGCGGCTGCAATAATAATTTTGTTGCATGTCTGCCTGCGGTGCGCCACAATGCCACAGATTTCATTCTGTCCACCTAAGTGGGCGGCTGATAAGGCACTCAATAATACGATTTATGGAATGCGAGCAACATTAAATCATGCACGCTTTAAGTTGACAAAACTTATTGAATCACAAAAATTACCTGAATTGTCACAAATTTGGGTTTCATAACCATCTAAAACCCAAAGTCTTCTTCAGCAATATATTTTACATCCAAATCGATACAGTTTTGACAGAGTTTTCATAGTTCAAAGTCAAGGAGGATTTTTTTAGCAGCGTCTCAATTTTGAGATACTCTGTAGTCAGAACAAATATTATAATATTTTTATATTAAACAGTTTATTAGTCATACATTAATATTATGATAATAAACTGCTTACCATTAGTACAAATATTACTATATATAAACTAATTTTTAATAGGAACATAAAGTAATATTGAAGAGAAAAAATATATGGAAAAGTATATATTAATTATTTTTGTTGTATATTCTGTTTACTAAAATAAATTTTATAGTTTCAAGAAGTATTTCTCAGTTTAATAGGTACTTTTTTTTTAATATTTGGAAACATTTTAGATTTTATTAAGAGCTGAATTTTAAGTATGAGACGAATAAAAGCTAATGAATTTGAAGTTTTTAATAGAATCAGTATCTTCTAAGCTATATACTTGTAATTTATCATTGATGTGTAATAATTAGATTTTTAATTTCAAAATATAATAATGTAAGTTAGTTTTAAGTTTCTTGTCTACCGATTTATTCATGATTTAATAACTTTGCATTAGAGAGCATTTCTCGTCGTCTAATCCACACGATTTGCAATTATTTGCAAATATCTATTTGCCAATTTTTTTTTGGGAAAGTAAAAGCCTAGAATTGAGCTCGAGGCAACGTTGAATGCAAAATGGTGAATGCCACATGAAGTTGTCAATTGCAAAAGGCGCCCAATGTTGTGTCTGTGTGCTCGTGTGTGAGTTCCCTTCGTATTGCTATCTGGGGTTTTTCATTTGCCACATGTTTCATTCGATTTGCAGCCAAAGTGAACAGAAAAAATTGATATAGGGCGAGGGGAAGGGGAGAAGAGCACACAAAGTAACACAACAAAGAAGAGCAAATTTGTTTTTGATAGAAAGTCATGTCAAAAACAATGGCCCAACTATTGTCATATGCTCTCTCTCTCCCTTTTGGTTGCTGCTGCTGCTTCTTTTTTATATTTTTTTAAATGTTTTTTTTTTATGTATTTTTGTCGAGAGAGTTGCAAAATGCTCAGTCAAATAGTCGTGGGAGGGACGGGACTAGCACTTGAAAAGTGCGCCCAGCGTTGAGTTGACCCTCATCAAAAGCTAACTAAAACTTTTCTTTTTATTTCCCTCTCAGTGTGTGTAACACTGCATGTGTGTGTGTGTGTGTGTGTGTGTATCTGAGTTTTCTGTTGGCCAAAGTGGAAAATAAATGATTCCACAGGATGACCATTTGCGTGTTGTGAGCGAGTGTGTGTGTGTGTGTGGGTCTATATACGGTATACGGTCAGAAAGTTGAAAACCAAGCTTCAGTTTTTGCGCAATCTGAAGAACAAGAGCAACAACTGAAACTGAGGACAACAACAACAGCAACAACAACAACATCTGTGGCCAAAACAAAAGTCAAAAACTGTAACGAAATAAAAAGGCCAATAGAAATTTAAACAGTTTGACGCATTAAATACTCATTGAGGCGCCTGTTTTGATGCCCTGTGAAATCATTGCAACTTTGGAGTAGTTTAGATTGAATATTCAATATAAATGGAAAATTGTAATTACGAATTTTTTATGGGTATTGGATTGGTCATTAAATATGTATACATAATATTTTCAAATTAGTGATTTAAAAAATTATCTTTTATAATTAAATAACTAGCACGATTGACCCGCAGCTGCGATTGTGGTTTCATAGAAACTTTGTTTTCGGATAACCCTTTCGGTTGAACAACTTTCGGCATAGGGGAATGTCCGATTAAAGGAATAATTGGATTTAATTCTTTGTTTTTGATTAGAGATTGGTTTTGATTAAACGGATTTTCATAATATTAAATAATAAGCTTTTTGTATTAATTATTAATATTTTTATATTTTCTTCTTTGTTTCACAAGTAATGAGCAACTGAAATGTCTCTAACTCAAGATATGATTCTCAGGTTTAGTTAAGAATAAACTCCGTCCAAGAGACATTTTAGTTACTGTTTTTTTTTATGAGTTGCCGCAGGTCGCACTTATAAGCCAATGGCAATTGGAGATAGGTTAAGAAAACCTTTACATACCTGAAAGCAATTGTCATATTCGTTGGTAGATTGAACATTAGAATTATGAGCAAACTAGCAAGCATTCTCTCTTAACAAATTCAAGTCTTTTTATATTTTATAATACTAATTGAATGAATGAGCAGACTTAAGATTGTCCCTTTATATTTTATTTATTATTTTATATTACCTCTATTCATTTATTAAAATTATATGCTTGCTGCGGAAGTAGTCGCCAGTTTTTGCGTATACTATTCATTTGAATTGGGAAACAATTGTGTACCAAATGAAAACAATAGAGTATTTGTCTGATACAGGGCATTTCGAAGTCGATGTCACGCGCTGTTTGCCTATCAAATCTCAAGGGTTTACGCACAAAGCTGCTAACTAACAACAGGGCCAAATTGGAGGCTTGTCTAGGGTTAGCACGACCCCCAACTGGCGCAACCCTTGAGCTCATCCTTTTCGGCCATACAAATCCATATTTAATTATAGAGAGAAGTCCTGCGTTTGACTTTGGCTAACCCAACTGCTGTTGCTGCTTCGGCTGTTGCTGCTGCGTCAACTTAATTACGTTGCGGCGCTTATCACGATCACACAGCAAAGCCAACATCATCATGGGCGACACGATAATCGTGTTGAATCACGAAAGTGCCACTTCATCAGTCACCATCGATGCTGGGCCCCGTCGGCTGTTGTCCGCGCCTGCTGTTGCCACCTGCCATCATCGGCTCGGTGCTCGAGTTGCAAGGCGGGTTTGCGGCCCAGGTCTATTTGCCGTCTCCGACTTCATCAGGCGACATCTCCAAACCTGGAGAACCTGGAGTTGGGGCCGTCGCTTTGTTTGCACGCGGACCAATGTCGCCTGCTGCCCGAGGCGCACTTCACAGATTCCAAAGCGTTGTGTGTGTGTGTGTGTGTGGTTTTTGGTGGCTTTGCCCTGCAGCCCAACTCGCCAACTCGGCAACTCGGCAGCTCGGTTTAGCGCTGAAATGTTGTGTGTGTGTGTGTTCCAGCCTACCTTCCTGCCGACCTATCTAGCCATCTACCTATCTTGCAGCCAACCACCTCTCGCTCTGCCTCTTTGTTTGTTTGTGGGCTGATGGAATTTTAATTAAATACTCGGGTGTCTATGTTAATTTATATGCGCATATGCTTAGCAGTCCGCCAGGGGACAGCCAAGGGAGAAGGGAAGGGGAAGGGAAGGGGAACTGAAGTGCCGGCGCATGTTTATGATTAAGAGCTTTATGTGCGATATGTAGTGGAGCGCGTCCTTGTTCTCAGCTCGCTCGCATTGTTGAAAATTTAATTATCATTTTTAATGCTTAGTGAGCACTATTCGTAGAACAGAAACCCAACCTTCCACCGTGTTGTTGCCTGTTGGCATTGCGGTTTTTTTGGGTCTCTGTTTCAGTTTAGTTCTTTGTATTTTTGGCAATGCCACTTGATATTATCACATTGCAAGCGTCTGTCCAACTGTCTGTCTGTCAGTTGTCCCTCAGCCTGTCTCTGTCTGTGTTTGGGCCACTCTTGTGTATGGCTTTTGTCTGCGCTTTGGTTGTCACCTGGTTTACGAGATGAAATGCAAAGAACCATGATATGGGAAATTCTCGTAATTTGTTGTGCGGGTTTTCATTCTCGGTTTGTGTGTGTGTGTGGGCGTGTGTTCTTACCAATGCCTGAATGACTCGGCAACAGATTGACATTTTCACATCAAATGGGGGCTGGCAATTTACTTAACTATTTATGGCCTTCTTAAATGCTTAGCAACAACTTCAAATTTAATGCCACATTCAAGTGTTTGTTGCGCATTAAGATTAAGATTAGACACAGCAGCTCTTGAAAACGATAGAAATTTAATATGATTTTTTAATAAACTGCGCAATTAAATACGATCGAATGCAAGTATTTACAAATCGACAGCAATTAAAGCTCTTTTGGAGCAATAATTGTCAAGCAATAATTGAAAATAATTGTTGTGTTGAGTTTAAAAACTAAACGAATTATAATTGACATGCGTGACAGCAATAATATAACTTCTGGGACAAATGTTGACTTTTATTAGTTATATTTTGATTTCTTTCATTGATAAACATTCGTCTTAATAAATATTTAATGCACAATTTAAGAATTCCATCAAAAAGCCAATATTTTATTCAACAGATTCAGACTTGTGGTCTCATTAATAATATAGAGAATCTTTTATTATTTATATACATGCTTTTTATAATTACTTTTTGACTGCTAGTGAATAAAATTCGTTTATGAAAATACTTCACGAAGTTAATGAGTATAAATAAATATAATAAATCACTTGACTTTTGCCAAATTCAGTAACAGTTTTTACTAGGAAGAAAGAAATGGTGTCTTACCTTTTGCCTCTCATTTTGTTATGCTTCTTAATTGCTGTATTATTTTTGAACTTTGGAATACTAAAAGACTTTGGTTAAAATATGTATAAGAATATTTATTCAAATTGTAAATTGTAAATTGTAAATGCAACAGACTTGTGTTAGTTTCTTCACTTTGAACTTTGTAAAATCTATCCAGTTTGCAACGTTGTTGCAACGTTTAATGTCGTGCTGCAAAGGCCACTGTTGGTTGCTGTTATGTTTTGGCATCGATGTTGACATGCATTTTGGCCAGATTCGCGCGACTTGTGGCATGCCCCGGCTGCAGTTGCAGGGCCTTGCGATAACATGCCACAGCCTGTTGCCGCCGGCCTCGCATCTGCAGCATGGCGCCCAGATTTGCGTGTGCATGCGCTGCCTGCGGATGCAACGCGGCCGCACGACGATACCACAGCTCCGCCTCGTCCAGACGCTGCAGCAGACGCAATGCGTCTGCCACAGCCGCTTGTAGAGCATAATTATGCGGTGCCAGGGCGTTGGCACGCAGTCGATGGCCGAGTGCCTCCTGCGGCCGCAGCTGCTGCTCCAGGAACTCGGCTGTGGGGAGGGAGGAGCAGCTCGTAGATGAATAGCTAACCGAATTCGTGTACAATGCTCACCATAATTATGATGCACGCTGGCCTCCGAAGGCGACACTTCCAGCGAGCGCCTGAACCACGCCTCCGCCTCTGCGATGCGGCTGTTCTGCATTATTGGGTTGTGTTAATGGAACTATTTAGCAAACTTGCGACCGATTATTCAATGTCTCAATGAACTGGCAAGCAATTAAAGGCCATACTGGAAGCAGACTTTTGAGTTGTCTCAAGTAGAAGAGCTACTTTAAGGGGAGTGTATTTCAATTTGAAATGAATTTAGAAAAATATACATTTTTTAGTACGCAAATAAATTAAAATGATTGGCCATTTTAATAAAATGATAATTTCTGTATATAATAACATTATTTTCATATAATTTCTATGAGCGAGGTTTTATTGAAGCAACTGATGGCAACACAAAATGTTGCTGAAAAGTACGAAAAGAAAATTAATAGTGCTATTGGCAGCAATTATTGTCATTGTTTTGCTATTATTATATAAATTCGAATAAATTAATAAGCTGTCCAGTCAACAATTGATTTGTATTCTAAGATACTATATTTCTTTTCAATTTGGTTTTGTACAACACATTGTCTCATTTAAATCGCTTTTGGCATTTACAATTAAAGACAAATTCAAGTGACAATTGAAAAATTCGAATTGCTTTTGAGACACATTATTAAAAATAGTATTTTATTAAATACAATGCTTTGTATCACTCGTAGTAGACATTGAAAAATCGGCCATTGATAACTCTCATTTATACTCACATTTCTGGCCAGCAATTGGCCGTAGTTTACATAGATGCTGCTCTCCGTTGGTTGCAGCTGCAGCGCCTTCTGTTGTTGCGCCTCGGCTGCCGGCCATTGCTGCAGCTCGGCATGCAACACAGCCAGACGTTGATGCAGCTCGACGCGTTGTGCCACGCTTTGTGGCAACGCAAGCGCCTCGTTGAGCAGCTCCAATGCCAGCTGCAGTTTGCTCTGCTCGCGATGCAACGCAGCCAGCTGCATGAAGGCGCTGCGTCGCGCCTCCAAGTGCGCCTTGCGATCGCGCACGCCACGCCCTTGCAACCTGGCGCCCGTCAGCAGCAATGCGGCAGCTTCCTCGTGCCCCGCGCTCGAGTTGCAGGCCAACAGCGATGTGGCAAGATTGAGATACGCAACTGCCAGCTGAGGGCGCAGTTGAATTGCTCGACGGTAGCAGGGCAGAGCTTCACTGTAGTTCTGTTGCTGTTGATGCACCACGCCCCTGAAAGTATGCAGCAAATATTTGAAGTGGGAAATGTTTTCGGAAAGGGATCAAAGTCAAGAGAAGCGAGAGGGCAAATTCACAGAATGAAAATAATATGACGATCTATGATTAACTTCACATTGTTGGCGAGACTTCTCATTTAAATGTGTAACTCTTTGTTTTCTGTTATGGCAACTCAATCAATTTCTGGGAAACAGAAAAGATAATAGATCAAATATTTACAGCTAAATTATATTACAATTATATGTATACATATTATTAATGATTATTTGGGAACATCCTTTATTTATGGGAATGCTTTTAAACTCGAAAATTCTATTGTGAAAAATAGATTCCAAGTAAATGAGACAATAAAAATATGAACTATCACTATTTCCTCTCAGCTTTTGGCATTAAGTCTCTGAGTAATAAATTGTATATGCGGTGAGGTATTTGAAAAAAATATATAACACTCCAAAATCAATAGGAATTTTAATAGTTATTCAAGCTAGACTTGATATTAATTTACATTACATTTATACAAAAACTATTTTAATTCGAATTATGTAATTTACAAACGATGAAACTATAAAACTTCTATGACGGAAACCGTCGAAAGTCACTTAACAAAACATTTGCAATTTTACTGCACTTTTTGTACAGCTTGTAAAATGAGCAAGTTACAATGCGAAATGCAATTAGTTGCTATTTTGACAAAGCGATTACTTTTCGTTTTTATGCGAATTTCATTATGAGAACAACACTGTGAATATATTTTTTTTGTTGAGCACTGCCATAGTTGTGGGCCTGCAGTTAAGCATAAAGAAGCGAAACTTGTTAGAAATGCAAAAGTGGAGGAGTGAAAAAAGCAGCGCACAGTTACTTATCGTCGAGATTGGACCCTTTCCGGGCTCTAGCCATGGGGAGGAGAGGGGAAGGGCGAGTTGAGTCGAGTCGGGAAGTAAATTAACTTTGGCTGTGTTTTGCTGCGGTTTCGCTGGGGCTTTCGCTGCTCTAATTGCAATGTTCGCTGAAAATACTTGAAAATGTGTTGACCTTCAAGTATTTTCACTGGGCTTTCACTTGGCTTTTCCCCCCGGACCGCCGCACTCTCGTCTATCGCTGGCTTCATTTAATTAACAGAATATGCTCCAGGGAGCCCACGACGATGGCCGAGATGAACACGAAGGTGGGGGGGAAGCGACAGCTCTGAAGTGCACATAGATGTACCGAATTTAGCATGTCTATCGGGTGGGCTGAGCAAATAGTACTACCTGAATCAATGTTGAAATGAGTGAGGAGCGGGAGGAAAAGGGTGGAAATGGAACTCGTATTCATACGAATCGCTCGGTCTGGGTTTTTAATATAAACAACAAGTTCGTATATGCATGAATAAGTGCTTTTAAATAAAGGATGCATTTTATTTGCAGCTAAAACGTAACAAAACAGTGCAAAACAAACCCAAGCACAGATTGCACAACACCCAACAACAACAAAAATATAAACAACAATAGGAGCAACAACAACAGCAAGTTATTCAAACAAACGACGCGTTCTAAAATTCGTGTTGAGTTGCGACAAGAAGTCCATAAAATCAACAAGAGGGCCAATTCAAATATTCTTCACGAGTCTGCTTAACAATATTTTTCGAATTTGTGCTTAATTTCATACTGCATTTTATTTTCACAATGCAGCTGTTGTTGGAAAACTCTTTGTGAAATCGAAACAAAATCATTTGCATGTTCTACACAAGCTGGCATTTATTTTGCATCAATTTTATTCAAATATTATTCTCAACAGTTTTTCTGGCTTTTTGTGTTCCGAAGACAATTTCTCTATATCTTTCATAATTTGAAATGTTGTCACATTATTATTAAATTAATTAAGCACATCAATAATGGAGATGCATTAGTTTGTTTATTAACTATTGCTTTCTTTTGTGGTGGTCATTTCATGGCCATCAACTTTTCGATTTGCCCTCGCCTAACAGCAGTTACAATTGCATTTTTTTCATTTGTTTAAATTTTGTTTATCGTCGAGCAACAACCCATTGAGATTCCATGTAAAATGTAGCCGCTTCCCCCTGCTCCGCACTCTCCATGGGCTTCTCTCTATGGGAATGCCAGAGAGAGAAAGTGGGAGAGAGTAGGAGAGAAGAAGCGAAACGAAGCGAGCCAAGTGAATGCATGCGAATTGCAGGCGAACAACGGATGGATTTGCTTAACTGAATATTGAGTATACGAGTGCACGTTCTATTCTATTCGATTCTATTCGACAATATAGAGAACCAAAAATGTTGTTTCACCTCCTCCCGTCTCACTGTCTCCCGTTTGGCAGGTAGCAGGTGAAAGAGCGAGCGAGCGAGAGAGTTGGGGATGGGGGAAAAAAAGAGTGAAAAACAGAAATCGAATTATACAGCTCAGTGATTTTTGGGGTTTTGGTGTTTGGTTGCGCTGTTACTTGTACTACGTGTACTCTCTGTACGCTCTGGCTCTTTGGCCGCTTTGATGTGGCATGCTACAGCTAAAAATCACAGCAACAGCATCCCCAACACACACACACACACAACAGCAACAGCAACACAATAAATCCATGACAGTTGACTGGCAAGCTGCTCGATGGGAGGGAGGTTAGGTTGGGGCTTTAAGGTGTGCGACTATTGATGGCTTTACGAGTAAATAATGTACAAACAGCTGCTTATCCGCGTTGCATGCCACCACCAGGGGCAACTTTGTCGTGTCGGGACGGGGCAATATTGACATTGATTTTCGATTAGACGCCGGAAATGTGACATTCTGAGAAGCTTGCTTTTTATTACTTGGCAGCTTTAAAGTGCCGTCGCGTTTATGGAAATGCGACCCAACTTGACTCTCCAGATTAGCAGACGAGGCGACGCTGCTGCGCTGCATAATGCAACTGGTGATGAGGAGGCGAATTCAATCAGGGCAACTTTTCGATAAGCTGCAAAGGCAACAGCCAACGGCTAACGGCCAACATCGACTACTGGCCAACGCTGGGGTAAAGCGTAGAGAAAAGCGCCTTAAACTTTTCAGCAAAAACGTTCAAATGAATTCTGCGCCTTCGGATCTGGCTTCAACTTGCCTCTCTGCAACTTTGCTTTGCTTTGCCGTGCCGTGCTGTGATGTGACAGCCTGTGGGACGGCTCGGGTATCGCTTTGAGCCAACTTAATAACTAGAAGCCTTAGCAGTTATGAAGTTCGCGCTTCGCTCTTTTATGTCGTTGACATTATTTGAAATTTAAAGATTTCTAACATTTTATGCACTTCGCATCTAAAAAGTGTTTGCCAGCCAGCTTTAAGTTGATTTCTATATTATTAAGTGAAGCCCAAGAGGTTGTTTTAATCTATGTAGGTATAAAGTTTATAGTTTTTGCTATGAACTGCTCTCGTTTAAGCTATCAGCTCATGTTACTCAGTTTTAAAAGCAATAATCGTTTTCGACGAAAAACTTTATGAATTTGTCGAAGAAACTATTTTCAATTCTAGTTATTCCATTACAAAATAATAAATAGTTGAGCCAGAGATCAATCTATTTAAAACCACTTTAATTATCTGTAGAAATAAATATTTATTAAAGATAATTATTTAAATTTTCAGTGAGAATAATTCAATCTATTCAGTTGCAAAATAATTGAATTTTTAAAGCACTTAGTTTAGCTGTAGAGTCATTTGAAACGACGAATTGTATAATCAATGTTTTTTGACGTATCTGAAAAATATATGGAACAAAGAATTAAGAATAATTCAACATATTCCATTACAAATATATTTATATTTCGTTTTTTCCATTTGTAATTTGTGTCTTAACAACACATTATTGCAAATTAAATATTTAGTGTATTTTCGTTTGCTTTTAGAAGCTTTAAATTTTAACCTTTAATCTCAACTGCAAATGGCATTTTGTTCAAGTCTAGAAGGGAGTCTAAACGGCAGTCATTATTTGGCACAGTGTAATTACGCATCGTCGATTCAAAGTTGTTCTTTTGTTTTGGATTCTGTCTCTCGACTTTTGCTCCCCATGCATCTTTCACGCTCTGTTTCTAAACGAAGGCAATTGAGCCACAGCGGGCGGTACGTAACGGCACAAGGGAGTGGGAAATCATATGCTATATGTGATTACAGTCTTTATGCGTTCCGACCAAAGGTAGTTGGCCGAGTTGAGCTGCTGCTGCTGCTGTTTGCTGCGGTTGCCCGCCCGGGAGTCGTCTGCAATTATTTGTATTGGGCGCACAGCTGTCGCCGAGCTCAGTTTGCATTTCTCTTCGGCTTCGGCTTCAGCTTCAAACAGTTGTCGTTGTTGTTGGCAGGCAAACGAAAAGGGATTTTCCTACAATTTGCCAAAGAAGCAAAGCGAAAGGATTTCTTGCCTTCCGCTGCTGATTCTTCTACGCTTTTTATTCTCCTCTTCTTTTTTTTTTGGAGCGTAAAGCCTATTATGTCAAACACAATAATCAACAATAAGGGACAACAACAACAACTACAGTGTCAACAACGATGACAATGACAACGGGGCGTATGAGCATTGGCCGGGCTCGGTTTGGCTTCGCAGCGCAGCGCAGAGCAAGGACTCACTGAAAATGACGTCGAGATGCATATTCAAAAGGACTCTCTTGCTCTTGTGCTCATATGTCAAGCTCTAGGGGAAGCGACATGGGGCAAGGGGCAAGGGTTTTATGTGCTGGCATGCTTAGCCATTGCCACAGTTCCCATTGGGAACTAGCGGGCGGTCCTCGTTCTCGAATAAGCATCCATGTCATTGACCCCAAAAAGTCAAGCAGCGTCAGCAATTGGTCTCTGCGAGCGTCCAGCGTCGCGTTGCATGGTCTTGTATCAGCTGCTGCAAATGCCAATTGATGTTGTAATAAATTTAATCTTCCAGCAATTGCAAACACATTCCATTTCTTTTTGCCAAATTGGGAATAAATACTATAGTGTGCACAGCATAAAATGTGGCTAAATTTAAGAGCAATTAGAATAGCATAGATTCAACGGAAAGAGATGTTCTCATAGAAATTAAATATAATAAAATATTGGTGTTTAGTTTATGATAAATATAGGAAATGTAGCGTAGTTAAATGACGGAACTGCAAATAAGATTTAATAAGTTTTATTTCCAATTAACTATTTTAAATAAAATGTAGTTTACACAATACAAATTAAGATACAAAATTGGTTTTACGATGATACGATAATTCAGCAAGCTCTTTCAACAGTTTCTGTTTGAACGACATTTTAATTCAATTTGTATGCCATTCAATATAACTATTGATTAGCCATTTTTTAATTTGAAATACCAATTTTTTTTATAATGGAATTCAATTCAAATATTTGTCTGTTCAAAACTGCCCGCAAATAACTATCCGCTTGTCAATGTAACTCTGCTGGCACTCGAATTAGTTTTTTTTGCCTGCTTTAAGCACACTTCAAAGTGTTGAGAGTTGCTCTGGAGTCTGGTGAATTGTGAATCGTTTAGCTGCAACCTTCGAGCATTCCTCGCAACTTTAATGTTTGAGCAGCGTAGAGGAGCTCTGATTAGATAGCGCTGATGGGGCTGCATAACTGCCGGAGGGGACGGGGGAGCGATGCATTCAGCATGACCTAATTAATGGCATTCACATACGTTACTGCAGGGGATTAGAGCGCAATAGAACACGCATTCAAAGGTTCCACTTGCAGCGTTTAGGGGCTGAAGTAAAAGGAAAGCTGGTGAGCGCGGAAAAAAAACGAAAGGAAACACAACCTGAGAGCCAGCAGGCAACTGTTTGCTGTTGATGGCTGTCGAGTGCATGCAAATTGCCATCGAAAAGATGCAGAACATGTGCCCGTGTCCGTTGCGCATTCGAAACCTTCGTCCTGTTGCCCGCATCGCATTCGCTTTCGCATTGAGTTGATTTGTATGCGCGGAGCGGTCTGGGGCAGAGCAGTGGTTTTTTTTTTTTGCTTTTTTTTTGGTGGGTTCGGGGTGTGCAACATCTCAGATGTTGTCCAAACGTTTTTGCCAAGTGGCAACGAGGACAGAAGCAGCTGCCATTTGGCATTAAAGGCGCGCTCGCTTCCACAGACCACAGCTACAACAGACCGTCTCTCCTCTGCTGTTGCTGCTGCTGCTGCTGGTAACTGCCCCAAGGTCGCGTCCAAGCATTCACTTTGAGCTTTTGAATTTTGAAAAGGCATCGAGCAAAAACTGACATCATTTTTGAGCATTGCACGTTGCACAGCAGCAGCCAAATAGAAGAGCAACTCTTGCCCTCTCGCTCCCTCGCATAAACTGGCAAAATTGCAATGCAGGCGCGAATTTCGCCTCAATTTGCATGCCGGATGATGAGTTGAACGTGCCAAGATTCGCTTACTTACAGATTAAAGTGAGCATCCGCCATCGTCGGCCGATGCCAGATGGCCGCTTCAAGCGCCAGCCTCGCCTCCTCGTAGCGACCCTGCGAGCTCAGCACGCTGCCCAGATTGCCCAGCGCTGCAAAGAGGAAACATATGTTATGGTTTACATGCAGCTGTATATTTCCGATCCCGATAAGCTTAACAGATCCTACAAGGCTTACAAAGGGATGTAGTAGTTCTCGAACTAGCCTTCGTTAGAATTGAACAAAGAGCTTACGAGCAAAGTTGATTAAAATGATCTCTGAACTTCAAATCTTAGCCTAAAGTTTATTTAAATATGTTTGCTAATTTATTTTCTCAACTTTCAACGCTCTATTCGTATAGTTTGAATACTAAATAAAACGTCAAAACTTCAATCTTTGTGGGATTAAAGCTATGTTAGCCTATTGACGTCTTATTATGCCCATTTATTTGATCAAGAGTTTTCAAATATGTTAAATTCATAACACTGTAAAGATAGATCTGGTTTGTTATAGAATTGCTAGGAGAAGTTGGGTTTAAGTTAAAAAAATGAAAGGAAATTCTAAAAAAAAGACTGTGACCTTTACAATACAGTGCTATTAAAAAGATTAAGCTCCATGCAAGTGTAATTTACGTATCTTCTTTTTGTCTCGGTCGAGGTTTTTTATTTTGAACAGAACCTATTGTTCTCATTGTTGTCTCAAATAATTTGTCTTTGTTTCCTATTAAAGTCGTTCCGTATGGGGTTGTGTAAATATCTTTTTGACCTAAAAGTGTGTTCAAATAAACGATATTATATCTAAGTAGAAAAGATCTAATAGGCTTCTACTCCTTCCTTGTAATTTTAACTCGGGTTTACTCGAAAAAGTAAATCATTTACGAGCTATTATAATTTCATGAGCTATTTAAACTGACTTTGCTTTATGTAGAACTTACCTTTTGGTGGATTGATATTCACTGCGCTGCGAAAGAGCTGCTCCTCATTGTGCCAGTCGCGATTGCGCTGCACAGTGCGCAGACTGAAGGCAGCTAGCACGAAAGCTAGGCTACAGAGCAGCAAACGCCTCTGGTTAGAACTTTGAAAGCGCTGCCAAAGATGGTCGAAGCCAAGGCCAAGGAGCAGGCAGTAGCCGACGCTGGGCAGGTAAAGCAAACGCTCGGCCATCACGAAGCCCACGTAGAAGAACAAATTGCAGGCGGGCAGAAAGGGCAGCGTCAAGAAGGCCATGCAAGTGAGAAGCCTCGAATTAATGCAGCACTTTGAGTTGTGGCCGGTATTAATTTGGCTGATGCGTCCAAAAGTCAACTGGTGATTGCAGGCACAGATGAGGCCCTGCCACGCCCTGCAGCTGCTGCCGCCCAAGCGTTGCAACATCGGCAATGCAATGCTTGCCACAGCCGTCGCCACATAGTCCATGCTGGGCAGCAGCAGTCGCCAGCCTCTGCTGCTCACCGCCAACAATGTGGCATAGAAAGCAGCGCTGAGCAGATTGCGGCAATCCCAAAGTTTTCTGACTCGCGGTATTGCCTCCATGCCCCAGTCGAAGCTCAGCTGCTGCGGCCAGAGCAGCAGCTGCAAGTTCGCCACGGGCAGATAGAGGAATGTGAGAGAGCGTGTCCACCAGCAGCTCTCATGCGCAGTCGGATTGTCGGCGGCTGAGAAGTTCGCTGTGGGTCGTGGCACCAGGCAAAGGCGACAATAAACAGCGCCGATCAGCGCGATTCCCAGCACGCTTAAAGAGCGATAGCGATGCTGAAAAAAAAAACACACACAAAAATAAAAATAATGCGTAATCAAAAACTGAGATAAGCTTAAGTTCTTGTTAGAACCGTTCACTACCAAACAATAAATAAGGTCTACTAAGTCTGTCAAAATCGAAAAACCGAGTCAGAAGCATAAGTTGGTATCTTGAACAATTAATAATAAATATGGTCTTAATGAATACCAAATATTTGTTTGCAATCGGATACAAAATATAAAAATAATTTTTTTTAAACAATCAGGGAAGCTTGAAATGGTTGGCCAAAAATTTCATAATGCATTATATATATTTTTATATCGATTCGATTCTTAAATATTTAATTATTATTCTAAATTTACCAGAATTATTTTTGGTATATTTATTCGGTATATTTTGATGATCAAGTCGCTTTCAATGTGTTTTGAATTAATTTTTATATTACATTTTCTACTTTGAGAATGTTAATCAAATATAAACAGGTCTCTTACAGTCTGGGCTTGACTAAAGATTTCATACTTGTTTTCTTGAAAAATTCAAAATACAAACATGGTAAAGATCCACGCATTTTACAAAATTTGCACGCACAGCATAGCGTCTTCGGGAATAATTCTGATAGAAATCCCATCTAATAAAAATACGCCAAATCAGTTGCAAAAGGGGTATAAATAAGCGCACACGCTTGAGCCTTCATTCAGTTGGTTGTAAAATGTTTTCGAAAGTGAGCAGCACTATTTTTATATTAAGTGTCTGTGTTATTCTATTAACACAAGATGCCCAAGCATCTGATGAATGGTTGACGCAATGGAGGTAAGATAATATGAGAATCTTAGACACTCAAAAATCGTAACTAAACAATTACTCTTATCAGAGCACCTAATCTGAATTTGGGACCCAATGGAGCCGGATTTAATCCAGAAGCCACGTTTTTTAATCCATTTTCCCCAGAAAATGTAATTCAGAATTTGAAGCCTCCGACACAAGTATCCAATCCTTTCATACCAACAATTGCACAGCCACCAAATTCAAGAGTCTTCTATACACCTCCGAAAGAATTCTCCGATTGGCCACAATTCGGCATTCCTTCTTCGAATCTTCCTTCTCCATCTGAAACACCATCTTCAAGTGAAGAGGAGTCAAAAGCAACAAATTGTCTCCCAATGCCAGAGGATTGTTCGGACGCTCTTCGATTCAATAAGGGTGAAAGTGGAATATATGAGATTTTTAGGCCTACATACACCCATTTGCACTGCCTTAAGGGCGGCTGGACTGTCATATTAAATCGTGTCAATGGATTGGAGAACTTTAACAGAACTTGGGAGGAATACAAGCGTGGTTTCGGCGTGTACGATAACGATTTTATGATGGGTCTCAAGTTGATTCGTCAATTAACGAAGCAAAGGCAACACGAGTTAGTAGTGATAATTGAGAATTCTGACGGAGAAGTCACTTATGAGCGGTATAACAACTTTACAATTGGTAGTGGAAGAGAATCGTATGCCCTCAAATCTTTGGGTAATGCCGAAGGCACAGCTGGAGACCATTTAAGCTATAGTCTTGGCAGAAAATTTACCACATTCGACCGAGATAATGATCGTTATCTGTACAACAATTGTGCCGAGCTTTATTCTGGAGGCTGGTGGTACGATAATTGCTTTGTCGCCAAGTTGACGGGGAAACTTAATTCAAACGGACGCAATGACGGCGTCAAATGGGGACACGTAAACGTCTCCAAAGCTGTAATGCTGATAAGGCCCACGGCAGAGTTACCTGTGGACTATTATTGGTCGATCCCGTCTGTGAAAGAAAATAGAGGTCCTGCCCCGTTTCCCCCCATTCACCATTCCGAAATTTTACAAGTCCACAACAACTAAGATTTGCGACCTCCAACGCCTGGTCATGAAAGTGAGTGGTAAAGGAAGGCTCTTTTGTCTAAGCTTAGCTTGAATAAAATATGTAAATCAGTTGAAAATAAAGTAAATCAAAAGAGTAGCAATTAATGCATCATTTTAAGTTGTGGCTGGTATTAATTTGGTCGATGCGTCCAAAAGTCAACTGATGATTACAGGCACAGCAGCTGCCCGGCAACTGCTGCTTATCGCCAACAATGTGGCATAGAAAGCAGCGCTGAGCAGTTTGCGGCAATCTCAAAGTTTTCTGACTCGCGGTATTGCCTCCATGCCCCAGTCGAAGCTCAGCTGCTGCGGCCAGAGCAAAGGTGCAACAGGCAACAGCGCCGAGCAGCGCGATTCCCAGCACGCTTAAAGAGCGATAGTGATGCTAAAAAAAACAAAAATAAACAAGTAAAAAAATCACAGTCGAGAGTGCTCGACCGTAAGATAGCCGCAACCCATTTCGACAGAAAACAACAAACTTAAATGATATTTGAACAAAAAATATACCGAAGATGACACCCAATAATAAATATGGTCTTAATGAATACCAATTTTAAACAATCAGGGAAGTTTGACATGGTTGTATATTTTCATCGATTATACTAAATTTACCAGAAATGTTTTTGGTATATTTATTCGGTATATTTTCAATGTGTTGTGAAGCTGATAACAATATTCCATCTATTTAGATTATTATATTTAATTTAATTTTCTACTTTGAGAATGTAAATCAACTATGAACAGGTCGCTTACAGAGCTTGACTAAAGATTTCATACTTGTTTTCTTACAAAATTAAAAATACAAACAATAAATTTCTACGCTTCTTAAAAAAGTACACACGCAGGCTGAAAATTAACGCAGATTAGCAAAGCGTCTTCGGGAATGATTCTGATAGAAATCCCAACTAATAGAAATACCCCCCATCGGTTGCAAGAGGGGTATAAAAAAGCGCACACGCTTGAGCCTTCATTCAGTTGTTTGTAAAATGTTTTTGAAAGTGAGCTGCATTTTTTTTATATTAAGTGTCTGTGTTATTCTATCAACACAAGAAGGTGTATGGTTAAGGCAATGGAGGTAAAATAATATGAGAAACTAATACACTCAAAAATCGAAACTAAACTATAACTCTTATCAGAGAACCTGCTAAAAATGTGGGACCCAATGGAGTCGGATTTAAACCAGAAGCCACGTTTTTTAATCCATTTTCCCCAAAAAATGAAATTCAGAATTCAGAATCCAATCCTTTCATACCAACAATTGGACAGCCACCACATTCAAGAGTCTTCTATAATTCTCCGAAAGAATTCACAACTTGGCGACAATTCAGTATTCCTTCTTCGAATCTTCGTCCTCCATCTAAAACGTCATCTTCAACTGATGAGGAGTCAAAAATATCAAATTGTAAACAAATGCCAGAGGAATGTCCCGAAGCTCTTGTAAACCATAATAATGAAAGTGGTATTTATAAGATTTGGGGTCCTCCACACACTTATGTGCACTGCCTTAAGGGCGGCTGGACTGTCATATTGAATCGTGTCAATGGATTGGAGAACTTTAACAGAACTTGGGAGGAATACAAGCGTGGTTTCGGCGTGTACCATCAAGATTTTATGATGGGTCTCGAGATGATTCATCACTTAACGAGTCGAAGGCAACACGAGTTAGTAGTGATAATTGAGGATTCTGACGGAGAAGTCACTTATGAGCGATATAACAACTTTACAATTGGTAGTGGAAGAGAATCGTATGCCCTCAAATCGTTGGGTAATGCCGAAGGCACAGCGGGAGACCATTTCAGCTATAGTCTTGGCAGAAAATTTACCACATTCGATCGAGATAACGATCGTTATCTGTACAACAATTGTGCTGAGCTTTATTCTGGAGGTTGGTGGTACGATAATTGCTTTGTCGCCAAGTTGACGGGAAAACTGAATTCAAACGGACGCAACGACGGCGTCAAATGGGGACATGTAAACGTCTCCAAAGCTGTAATGCTGATAAGGCCCACGGCAGAGATACCTGTGGACTATTCATGGTCGATCCCGTCTGTGACGGAAAATAGAGGACCTGCCTCATTGGAGTTGCCCTCCATTTTCCATTCCCAAAGATTTAAAGTTGGTTCTAACAACCAAGATTTCCGACCTCCAATGGCTAGCTATGAACGGTGGTAAAGGGAGGCTGAAATCAGTTGGAAATGAAGTAAATCAAAAGAGTAGAAAGAAAACTAATAAATAATTTAAACATATATAGAAAATAGAAACAATAAAAAAGAAAGACAACAAAATAGAAAAATAAATCTCGCTCACCTTTGCTGCCTCAGAGGGCTTCTTGTGGGTTTGCTGGGAAGCGCGGAAAACATCGGCGAGGCCGCAGAGCAGCAGCGTCGCAATGCCCGTCTCCTTGGCGAGCAGGGCGGCCCAGGCCGAGACGATGGCCAGGAGCAGGGAGGTGGCATGTGGTCGGTGCAGCATGTGGCGATGGTAGGCCAGGTAGGCGAGGAGGCAGCCGATGCAGGCGCCGAGGTCGGCTCGACCCACAAGACCGGCAACGGCTTCGCTGTGAATGGGATGCGAGGCGAAGAGGGCGGCGGCAACACGAGCTGCGGCACGTGTGGGCAGCAGAGTGTGTGCCACAGACAGAACGAGAGCGGTGGCCAGGCAGTGCAGCAGCAGGTTGGCCAAGTGGAAGGCAAAGGGATTGCCGTGGCCCAACTGGAAATCGAGACGAAAGCTCAGCACGCACAATGGACGCCAGGAGCCATGGGAACCGTCATCCAGCAGCGAGGTGCCCCAATAATCATGCTGCAGCAGCTGAAGCAGCGGCCTATTGGCTTCAGTTACATCCGCATTGCTCAAGATGGCGCGTCTGCAACACAGGGGGGGAGGGGAGAGAGAAAGGGAAGGAGCGGATAAGAGATGAGTTCGCATTACCAGGCAGCAGCGGCAACAACCTGTGGCACACCTGTCCTATTAATTAAAATGATTAATTGCAGCAACGGACCTAGCCCTGGGACTCTGCCACAAACACCTCGACTCCACTCGACTCAACTCGAGTCGACTCAGCTCGTCTCGGATTGTCTTTCCTGCCACATGCAACTTGAGCTGCTGACAACGACTGCTGCTCGGCATAAATATTGCCAAAGTGGCGAGCCAAACTCCCTCTCCTTGCTCCTCGCCAGGACGTTTTTTTGTGCCTTGATTAATTGCCGATTTGTTGGCGCACTTGGTGTCGTTTCTCTTGTTAATGTTGTTGTTGTGCAACACAATCACACACACACACACACACACCGACACACACACACTCCATTGTCACTGGGAAAGTCAACGGCTTTTGCCGGTAATTGCCTCACCGTTGTACCTTTGCTTGTTGTTCTAATCGATTTCCTAGCTCCAGTCTGCCTGCCTTCCTCCTGCCTGCCTCCTGCCTGCCCCACATCCTTCTGCTTCAACCTTCGTTGCCTTCCTGGCCAGTTCCAGGCCATTGCTGCTGTTGTTCTCGGTGTTGTTGCTATTGTTCGTATTGTTGCACAGTTTGAAATTTATAGTAGGTTTGCAATAATACCTAAGCCATTTTATGCATAATTAGTTTTCAACGTTGCACAGTAAATGCCATTAATTAACTTTAGCCCACTTTCTGCGCTGTCCCTGCTCGACTTTGGCTAGAGTCCGCCAGCGTTTATTACTTTAACATTTGTTTTTTATTTTTATAAAAATAGCAAGTCTCAATATAGGCTGATATGTGAGAAGAATACAAATGTATATTCTAAATAAATTCCAATGAGTAATAAAATATGTGTAAATTCGGATGAACACATACTTTAAATATAAATGGGGATATTTAATTCAATTTAATGTTATCTTGGAAAGTTATAAAAATAAAAAAACACAGATTTAGCTTATTTCAAGCGCTTATCTCTCTCGTTATATTATCAAGAGAATTGTGGGAAAATAATTTTGGGGAAATTTTAATAAAATTAGCAGCGAATGAATCATGCGAAATTTAGAGAAATATAGAATATAGGCGAGCTATTTTTCAGTATTTGTTTAAATCATTAAAATTAAACAAACGTCTTTGTACAAAGAAATAAAAGTTTTTCAATCCCTGATACCATAAATGATTTTTAGTCTGGCCAAATCGATTGCCAGACTTGTCGGCAAGTTAAGTTGGCTTCGACCGTAGTGACGTTTGTGAATTTGAGTTATTTAATGTTTACTTTGGTCTTAACTGGCCCGCGGGCTGTAGTTTTAGGTTTGTGGCACACAAGTTCAAAAGTTAACACAACCAAATTCCCTCATCTCTCTTTTGCCTTTATTTCCTTGCTTTTTGCCCTGCCTCAGGCAACAAAAGGGACTAAATTGTTTTGCAATATACATACATACATACATACATATATAGTATAGCATGTATACAGAAAGAATTAAAAATAAATAAATAAGAGATATAATCGAGAAACTTCACGTACAGCAACTGTGAAATATTCACATAATTTCTAAAGCGTTCGCCTGCTTCTTTTTGTGGGTTTGCATAAAAATTCATTTTTCAATTTTAATACGAATATTTTATTTAGCAGCTGGCCGGAAATACTCATATTTCGTTATTTCACATACCATACCATACCATACCATAGCATACCATACCATAGCTATTGTGGCAGCTTTTATGGCGTCAATTTTGCTTTTCTCTCCTGCTATCTTTTTTTTTTTGCGCACCTCTTTATATGCATGAATGGGACATGTGTGCGAGAGGAAAAATTGGGTGCACAAGTTATTGGTGGGGCAGCAGCAGCAGCAGCAGCAGCAGCACCACAGCCATTACTTGAGCCACTCATCTGCACTTCAATTTCAATTGGCATTTTCTTCCTATTTTTTTGGTCTTGCAACGTGTGGCAGCCACAAAAATGTAAACGAGTGCAAACAAATTCTTATCGGAAGCGCACAAAAGCTGAAGAAACCAGCTGCTCGACCACAACAATATCCTGTTTAGTCAGATATAATCTGAATAATACGAAAAGTCAGCTTTAAAAACTAGCAAACACTTGGTCAATAACTTGAAAATGTAATTTATTCAATAACTACATTTTCTTACATACAAAAATATGTTTAATTAGAAAAGGTCTTGAACTTCAATTTTATTATTATATTAATTCAGCCACACTAGGGAAATATTTTTATTTATTAAAATTGTAGATGTAAATAAAATTTGAACTTCAAAATTGATCAATCGATATGAGCTTTGGTTAGAAAATTCACCGGATGTGTTTTAATTCAACTTTTAATTGAAATCTCTCAAAATAAAGTGCTGAACAAAATTATTTACGAAACGATGTGTGTTAAAAATAAAATGTGAAGCAGATAAATAATGGAGTTAGAAATTTGTGTATTTGAGCTAAGACAATTGAATGTAGTATTAAATAATTTAAAAATAAATCTCGAAAGCGATAATTAATATTAATAAATAAATCTAAATTGTTTAGAGCTTCGCTGCCCTTTCGTTATGCCACAAAAGATATAACTCAAAAATATGATTCAGAGAACTCTTTATGTATTGCTTTTCACATACACTAGATGAGCTAGTTTTATAACAGAAACAGGTCATTAAGATGTATAATGTCGAAGCTCATTATACCCTCCTAGTCCATTTAATGTATAATAGTTACAGGGTGCACGAAAAAGTGAGCATGGAACGTAGCAGCTGCAGCTGTAGTTGCTTGTGTGTGTGTGTGTGTATGTGTGCACAACAAAAATCATGCTACGCCTCATTTGCAAGGACTTCAAGCGGCAGCTGAAGCCGATGCGAGGAGCTGGGAACTGGAGTTGCAGCTCGAGTTGGAGCTGAAGCTGGAGCTCAAGCTGAAGTCGAAAAGGCTGGCAAATATTGAAAAGCATTTTTCGTAGCGTACCTTGAGAGGCAGCGACAGGACAAAGGGAGGCAGATGGGGGGGGGGGGCGACAGGGACTGCGTGTTGCTTTTCGGCTTAATTTCTGTGTGGGTATGAAGGGACATGGGAGATGGGAGATGGGACAGAAACGACAGCGTCAACATTATCGTCTCATCAGCAGAATTTCCGCAGTGCCATTTTTGTGCTTTATCATCGTAACTAGTGAATGAATAGCAATACTCGCTGGCTGAGGGGACAGCTGAAGCGAGGGGGCGGACTGCGGGCGGTTGCACAACAACGAAAACATCAACACCACCAACAGCCAACACTGGTGGGGCACTTTGTCAGCAACAGCAGCAGCAGCAGCAACGGCAACGGCAGCAACAACAATGCCAAGATTCAAGCAGCTTACAAGTGTGGCATGTAGTAGCTGCCGTTATCGTTCGCTTTTCACTCGCAGTCGAGTCGAGAGCCACAGCCAGAGACGGAGCCGGAGCCAGAGCTGGAGACGCAGCCACAGCCAGAACCGGAGTCGCAGCAACACGCAGATAGAGAATGGGTGGCACGAGACAGTCGACTGTAGATGCTGCCACATTGTAGTATGTGCGGCCATGGAGCCGTAGCCAGAGGCACCTCAAAGCACAAGGCTGACTCAACCTCGGAATCAGTTCTGCACTGGCAGTGAGCCACAGTGGGGCAAGCTCAAATGAGGTTTTATGGTAGAAGCATATTCATACCTCCTTTATAAGGAGATTTTGAATGTAGTTTTTAGTTGAATTCAATTTGTGGTTGCTCAGCTAATGTTAAGTATTCGTATTTGTTTCGAAATAAATACATGGTACTTAAGATAAATCTATTTAATTTTTCGAGAACTTAAAAAATATATATTTTATCAGATACATATCAGATAAATAAATATATTTTTCACTTCGTATTTAAATTACACCTCGTCTGTGAATCTAATTTATTTTTCACAGAAATACAAAAATCAGATTTAAATCAGATAAATATTATATATCTAATTTGGAATTGATTTCAATTGTTATGCAAAAAAGATGTTTAAATACTAGACTTGTTTTTATTTTTAATAAATCGAAATGAAATAAAGTCACCTCCAGAAAAAATAGTTTAATTCTATATTTAACTTCTTCTAAATAATTTAATTGTACTGTCTGAAATAATATGCAAACATTGCAGCAACAGTTTGTAATGATTAACAAATTAGTTTAAGAATGACACATTTTTTTCTGTTTAAAGATTCTTTAATGACATATTCCCTGAAGTAGTTTTATATTGTCTCATTTTGTATTAATTTAATTAGCTTGAATTGTTTTTCGGTAACCGCTTATTCTAAAGAGAGTTGGAGTTGAATCATTTGCCACACTGAATTGTTTTTCTTAGCCACAAAATTCTTTGGTCCCGTTTGAGTTGACTGATTTGCCCCACTGTGCATTGTCACTCGAGTCATCTATACACACCAGCAGGCACACTCGCACACACACACACGCACACTCGCAGCCAGCACAGTACTGTGGTTGGCTTTTGTTGAAGACAATATATCATAGCATCAGGCAACGGAGGACGCCCAACGTGGCATCGTAAATGCACCTCTTCCTGCTCCACTCGTTGAGTCCTCCCTCACCTGACATTCCCCCTTTTCCTTGGCCCTTCCTACATCCTGCTGGCGTTATGGCTACCCACAAACACTTGTACATTTTGTGTGGAGCTGCTTGTGCTTATGTAAAGTGAAAATTTTCGATTTTCTATAAAAAAAAAAAGAATGTGAAGAGAGCGAAAAATGCCGTTGCTACCCCTCCGCACCCCTCCAAACCCCCCCCCTTAAGCCCCTCGACTGTCGCTCGTGGGCCTCACGGGCGTGTGGCCATCAAAAAATTACGTATACGTAACGTTGGGTTTTTTGTTATGGGGCGTTTGTTGTCGCTGTCCTTTTAATATGGCACATAAATTATTGTAAGACTGCAGATTGGCTCTTTGGCAACATTTTGTAGCAGCCTTGTTGTTTGCTTCCTCTTCCCCCCTTTGCCCCCCTGGGCTGGTGTCTCTTTTGTTGCCTCCATTTTTCGTGTTTGGCAAAAGGCAAATATATCAAGTGCTGAGGTGTGAAACATTTGACCGTAGGCAAAGCTACTCGCTATTTAAAATCTGCCATAGGAAGCTCTTTAAACCGACTGTCACAGCTGCGGTTAAATGATATATAGAGTCTACCTGTTGGGCAGCAAACCATTCTGGCAACGATGTGAAAACATCCAACAATTAATCAAGCTTAAAGCTCATTAACAATGTTCTGATTTGCAACGAAACAACTGCTAGAACAGATGAGCAAAGCAAAAATAAATTGTACATTAAAGCGGACTTTAAGTCGAGTGAATTATAGTTAAAGTATAAAGCTGGTAACAAGAAACGAACAAACATTCATTTCTTTAGCTTTTGTTGCATACACATTATTATCATTAATAAACTCTTTAATACATTTTAAAACTAATTTAATCAATAATCAGTTAATGTGGCTATAATTTTATAAAATTGATATCCATTTACTTGGCATAAATAATCTGATTCCTTTAAGACGTTTTATTTGAATGCAGCACACGGCACTTAATTAAACACAAAACACATTTGCAACGTGGCCAGGATAAATGAGCATAAGTTTGAGCATTATTTGTATTCGATTGTGATTTGTATTCGAAATATTTCATGCGCAACTTTTTAAAAGCTCATATCTCAGCTAGTTGCCGAGGAGCGACATAGAGAAAAGCCATGTACTATACATGCTAGAAGCATGTATTGTGAGCAAAGACGGTGAAGCATGAAACAATTCACAACACACGTGAAAAATGTTGTTGCTACCCTCCGTGTTCCCCTCCTCCCCCCCTGAACTCCTCGATATCGTGTTGGGCATTGGCCATTGCTCTTTTTCCAGTTGATAGGAAACAAATTGAAGGGAATGCTGCCATTTAATAAATCATGTTTTGTTTGGCTTGGCTTGACAATAATAACTTCTGTCCATGTGCGAGTGTGTTTGTGTGTGTGTGTGTGTGTGTGTGTGTGTGTGTACGACCACAACAACACAACCACTACAATAGAAGGCCAGCATAGGTAGGCATCGCCAGCCAGTGGTGTTGGCAGTTGCGTGAAAGTGACCACAGAAGCATCCGTTCTTTGCTCGAAAAAAACCCAGCCAAGAACTTTTTGTTGTCCCTTCCCCCATCCCAAAAAAACAGGGACGAGGGATAGGGAGGAGAAAGCCTTGTTGAAGTGCAAGCGGAGGGAGCAACAGGAGCAGCAGGGAAAAGCGGGCAGCAGTCGCTGGCAACTCAGTTACATAAGTTGCGTTTATTATTTTTGTGTGTCTGTAAGTTTTATGCTTGTTTTCTGCCAACAAGCTGCAAAAAAAAACAACAACTTTATTGCAGCTGATAGACTGGCAGATACTTTCTGTTAATAAAATTAGAGTTTATTTAAAATAATTGTCTACAGAAACTATGCATAAAAAATAAAGAATTAAGTGCTCGAAAATTTATTTCCCTTTTGGATTTGTATACTAACAGGAATTAACAGGGAACAATTTAATGTTTTAAAGTAATCATCTGATTAATTGTTCAGCCATAACATAATTTGTTTTTCTATTTATTAAATCGCGTATTGAAACACTTGCTTTCATAAATCAATTATGCAGTATAAGGAAAGCTAAACTGTTATTTCTCATAAGAAATGCAACTCTTTATTTACTAATTTCTTTATTTCTTTATTATGATCGCTTTATTCAAGACAATACGTGTTGACTCTTGAATTCTTATTTCAAGATTTAAAACAAAAAATGCATTAATTTTGAAATGTTATTCTTGTTCTCTGTATTTTGCATAAATATTTGCACTCCTACAGCTGCCAGCTTATTGTGTTTGGTTTTGTTCGCCTTAGTCGCGCTTAGACCTTGTGTCAGTGGCTGGCTTACAGGGTATAGTAATAGGAAGAGCTGCACAAAATAACGAGCTACAACTGAAGCTTTTGGCTGAGCACTTTGTGCATAACTTTCCATTTATGCTGGTGTCCCAGCTCCCCTCGCTCCCCGCCAGCCTCAGAGCCCAGCACTCTTCGCCAATATACACAGTACAATTGTTTGCTGGTTTTTGTAGCTGCGGCGTCACTTGGCGTCCAGAAGCGCAGCGGTTGACTTCGTCTATGGCAATGGTAATGGCCATGAGGGACTAAGGTATTGCAAAGAAGAGAGGGAGAGAGAAGGATGGTTCCGTGTCCGGCGTAGTTCAGACTGGGGAACTGAGTGAGGATGGGGGCTTCATGTCCAAGTCCAAGTCCAAGTGCTCGGGGGAAATTCCTGTCCATTGTACATGACTTTTGATATTTATGGGTAATTTCGTTTGCGTTTGCGTTTGCGTTAGCAGCATTTCAATGCGAGGAGAGGTAAGCCTAAGAAGCATCCAACCAACTTCCAGTGGCTGCTGCGACTGCGACGACGACGACCAAACATAAATCAACATTTTGTTTTTAATTTGCTGTGCTCGGAGGCAACGTCTGATTTTGACAATAGACCAAAAGTATAGTATATAAGCGATAAGCTGTGACTCTGTCGCTGTCGCTGTCTGGCAAATAGGGAAATGGAGTTGGCAGTTCGTTGCCAGTTTTACAATTAGGCAACTCGAAAATTTATTATAGTGATTTTAATCAAATGAATGACGCCACTTGGCGGCACAATTAATAATAAACTTTGGCGCCACCAAAACAAAAAACCACCGAAAAAGGGACGAGCACCCAAAACTCGACTCGATTTGTGTCGCCCAGAGCAAGGAGACGGCAGGAGACGCGCGGACAGGTGCAAAAGGGAGGGAGGGAGGGAGGTGAGCAACCTGCCCATTCACCTTCGTCAACTTGCTGACATATGGAATTTTTAATTCGCTCAAATTTCCCTTGCTACGGCTGTCTGTCTGTCGGTCTGTCTCACCTGTCATCGTAGACAAATCCAGCGTTTAATGTGTTTAAGTATAGAACAAAGGCGAGCGACGTGCAGCCGGCGAGTCCAGCGTAGTCCTTGTCGTCCTTCGTCCTGTGGCACCTGCAACCGAGAAGAGAGACGACAGTGAGACAAATGTACACAAAAATGTCCACAAATATTAAAGTGGAGTGTCATAAAATATATGCTCAAATTAATTCTCGTAGGCTCCACAACAAAGCGCCTAATCCTCGAGTCGTCTGCCCCGCCCCCGCCCCCCTTCAGAATGGCAGAGGCCAAGGCGAAATGCAAAGCTCTTCGGCCCATTTCCATTTCCATTACCATTTGACATTTACATTTTTTTCCACTTTTCTTTTTACCACAATGTTTAAAGGCAAGCAGCAGTCCACAAATCGACTTCACTTTCGCTTTAATAATTCGAAAGCGCCTCGGGCGACTTTTCATTTCAAAAGGGCTCAAATTCTCTTAAGATTTCATTTGTAAATAAATTATAATTTATGTGGAAGAACACGAGGCAAAATAAATGAATATTTTAATAATGTTCCACATTAAACAATCTTAAAGTAACTCCAAGCAGATGGACAATAAATAATAGAGTTACTTTATTTTGTATTTTTTACCAGTTAAACTAACTTGTTATAATTTTTATAAATTTAATTATTCTATGCTTCATCAGTAAGGGTAGCCAAAGGAGATATTTACAATTAATTATATTTTGTACTTATTTCTCACATTTATTTAGCTTACAGTGAATCTAGACAAATATACAATAAATAATATTTTAATTATTATTTTTCGTAAACACATTTAGTCATCATACTATAACTATTTAGCGCCTTGAACTCTCTTAAAATATATAAATATATATACAAAATATATAATATTTTTATATTGATGAAATAACCTTACCATTTTAATTATGCCAACTTAACCTAAATTTATTAAAAGTGTCATCAAAGAGGCTTTCGTAGCATTGTTCATTCATTTACATAAATTGTCGAGAGCGGCGTAAACTAATTTCCTTAGTGTGCTGCAAATGCTGAATAATATCGTGCGATGCGTTGCAAATGTTTAATGAATTTTATGGTTGCATTTGCAGTCGAGTTTGCGCTACAAATTTGCGCATTATTTTTGGTGACGCGTCGATCAACGAGTCGCCATAACAGCAGGCAAATCGGCAATCAAAATAGTTCAACACGTTGAGCACAATGCAAACAAACCGTAACGTTCACGTTCACGTTCTCGTTCATTATGATTATGGTGGGTCGGAGAGTGTGTTATGGACCTGAAGCTGCGGTTGCTTCCACAATCCGTGGAGTCCATGTTGTCCTGTTGCTGCTGCTGTTGCTGTTGCACATAATGCGATGCCCATCGTATTTCATGACATTCTTCGTTTTATATTAGCCGCAGACATGTTGTGTGTAATAGTACACTGCGTTCTGTCTCTCTGCCTTCCTCCCTGACGGAAATTAAACGTTACGAGCGCATTTTGAATCGTGTGTGGCAACGTGTCTCTCTCTGTATGTGTGTGTGTGTGTGTTTGTGGCACATGTAACATGCACATTCAACGACGCTGACTCTGGGATTCTGTTGGACAGCTGAATGGCTGAATCCCTGAAATGCCACTTGAAATGCAATCCGCTGTCCCGGTTCCGCCGTAGTCGCCTCTTGTTTTCCATACACAGTATTTCCCCCCGCCTCTCTGGTTGCTGTTGTAGTTGTCATCATCACCATCAAGCGCCATTACAAGTAATGAGTGTGGCAGCAGGCAGCAAAGGAGCGGGGAGGAGACGCAGGGTCGTCACGGTCATTGCATGAAAATTGTTATCTCGCACAATGCAGACGATTTCCGGCAGGCATTTTCCTCTCTCTCTCTCCCCCCCTCCCTCTCTCTGTCTCTCTCTGTTTGCTGGCAACACAGAAATTAAGTCGCACCGTTTGCAAATGACAATGAGCCTCGTCTTTTGCCCTGCCCTTGTTTGTCTTTTCCTTTTTGGACTGCAGGTGAAACTTTTGTGTTGTTTTATGATTTTACGCTAATTAAATGAATTTGCTTTGATCAAGAGATACGATAACCGATACGAGTATCGAGCACATCTCTGAGCAAACATCATAACATCATTTCACGCCTCGAGCGTTCAGTCAAATTAACTCACACACACATTCGTTCGAGTACTCGCCCGTGTTCACATTGATTCGTTTTCGCTTCCTGCTCGCTTTCTCTCGCTCTCAGTATTCTTGCTCCTATCTGCGCCTCAAATGACGCTGCTAATGAGCTCTAATAATGATAATATTGCGCTACCATAACTATAAATATACTAAACGAGTGTCTCTGTGTGTGTGGGAGCTATATAAATAGATGTCCGTTGGGATAGCTGAGGCTGATTTGCAATATTCCCTGATAGGTTTTGTCCCTCTGCCAGCCACGAGCGTTGTCCCAAATGTAGCTTATCGACGCCCAAACCGAGACCTATTTATCATTCTTCCTTAATTGCAATAATGCCTGAAACTGCGGAGCACAATTTGTATCTTTGCTTTCATTTTTTCTGACTACGGTTCATATTTTTGGCTGAATTTAACATCATATTAAAGTGGTGAAATAATCAATTATTAAATTTGTATGAAGCACAAATTAAATTGCATAAATTAAAATAATATGAAATCAATAACCGAAAGGAATTAGCTGAGAACAATCAACGACGTTATAATTTGATGTATATAAATAAATAAAATATTATCATTTCTACTCTTTTCAAATTAAATATATAATAATATAGTTAGATTTTCTTTTTCCAGTTTTAGGAAAGGAAAGAAAATTGGAAATAAAACTAGATTAAGGTACCACAACCGTAACAGAAAGTGTGTTAGTAACATATAAATTTATATAATTTAAAATCAATAAAATATGTGGCATATCTTAGGTAGAGAGGTAAATACTGGCGACTAAACGGAAAAACTGAAAGCCAGAAATTACTTCAATAACTCAGACAGACGGACAGCTGTTGCTATAAAAACAAATCAATTAAAATTCCCTTTTATATCCTTAACATAAATTTTCCTTAACTACTGCTTGTCGAACCTCATCTTAGCAGCAATTATATAATTATATGGAATTATATAGTCTTCACAATACAGCAAACTATTGTGCCGACTCAATGGGAATTAGCTGCCATTAGATTTATAGTTGTAGTCCAAAGCAAGATCCTGTGGAGAAAGTTTATGAGGATTTAGAGGTTCCTGTTATATATCTCCTAATCTGCACTCTATTTTTGAGTGTTAGATGCATAACTTCATATAAATATTCTTGTAATGTAATGTCAGTGTGCATAAAGTTTAATATTTAATTTGATTCAGCTGCTATAGCAGTAGCAGTATGCTAATCTAAAATAACAACAACATACGATTCTAAATAAATTGGAATATGAATAGAAAAAAATAAATATATTTATAGCCTGGTTGCGCTCAAAAGTATGCTATATATATATATATTTTGTTGGTGAAATATTTTGTGTATTTTGGGCGCTGAATGGGGAATAATATGCATTGGAATTGAGTCTATAAATAACAATATTTAAGTTGCTTCATGCAAATCTCATAAATTTGTATTTTTGCTGCTCAAATCGCAACGAGTCTGAACATTAAAGTCTTACACTCGGGGGTCCAATTTGGAGTCGAATCCTTTTTAGGCAGCCTCACAATTTAAAATATATCTTGTTGGATTTTGTTGGGGAGCAACGAGCAAGTGCAGGTAAAATTAGCAGGTGTTTGTTGCGAAAGTTTGGCACCTTTTTTGGCCTTGAGCCGGGCAATTAATTCCATTGTCGAAAATAGACCGAGACCGAGACGGCGAGCAATATAAAAAGCGTATAAAAAGTGTCGTCGTGCGTTGGGTATTAATCAAATGGCGCCAAAGGACTTAATTTGAGGCGTCTGCAGGCGCCTCTGAAGAGGTCGCTGTCAGGAGCTGGCGCCTTGAATTACTTTGCTAATTTCAGACGGGACAACCCGACAAGTCAGACAGAGCAGACGAGCAGACGAGCAGACGACACGATGAAAGGACAGACAGACATATGTGTACTATGTGTCCTTGGGAGCGGGTTAGAGCGACGCTCTATACGGTTCAAAAGTCAAAGTGCAATTAGCGCAACACTGTGTTTGCCTCTCAAATTTTTGGTTGTGCCCTCGTGCCTCGTCCTTGTATCAGTGCAAATATTTGCTTTCAATTTCGTATGCAAATGTCGCCAGGGCGCTCCGCCATTAATCACAGTCTCATTCTCATTCTCAGTCTCCCGCGAGACCGGGGGCTTTATCTTATCTGGAGAACATCCCTCAGCAGCAACAGCGGCTGAAACGGATGACAGAAAAAATAATTACGTTGTCATGTTTACGGCGCACTGAAATTAGCCGAAAGTATCTGAATGTAAGCATCTTTTGATGTTGATAGCGCACAGCGCGCTATTAATATATCTATATATATTTGGAGAGAAGGTATATAAGGTTTGTCAAGTGGAGCGGGCAAACTTTTTGACTTTGTGGCGACTTGTGACTTTTTGTTTTTGTGAAATCAGCTAAAGAGCGTTGTCGAGTTGACCTTATTCGCAGCAGAAGTTGAAGGCGGAAATTGTCGCATATAGTACAGTGTGCGCTGTACAAGCGCAGCACACCTTAAACCGGAAACCGGAAACATTATTCCCAAAATGTCAAGTAAAAAGCCAAGCAACAACAACAGCGAACACATAACAAAAACCCATTAGACACAATTTTGTTTTCTGGGTCAGGCGTCAGCACAAAAAGCAGCAGCAGCTAGCAGACGAGCTGGGCAGCTCCATGGCCATCGTCAGCTCCATCTCCAGTTCCCAAAAGTGAAATCACACAAAAACACAGCAGGCAGGGAGAGCGAGAGGAAGCAGTAAAGGAATCTAAAACAAAACCTTGTGGGTGGCCCCTCAATGGTGACACAAAACAGCGAATGGACTCGACTCGACTCGACTGAACTCAACTGAACTGAACTCAACTGGAGCCCTTTCGAGCTGCAACTCAACTGACCAGTCACGGTTGGAAAAATGGGGAATCGAGGATGGAGAATCGTGGATGGAGAATGGAGAATGGGAACGGCGGCGTCGGCAACGATTGCGGAAATCAAGTTGTGTCAACAGCTTAAAAGCCAAAATGTAATAAGCCAGGGAAATGTAATGTAATAAAATATCAAATATAAAATGGAGCTGGCGGGAGAGCATTTGTTGCCATTAAAGTTTTGTGCTTTGAAATTGGAAACAGAGGGAAAACAGCGGCCAGAAAGAAGCAAAGAAACGAAAGTTACAATACCCTGGAAATAAATTCAATGCGATTTAAATCGATTGGAAGGAGATGAGCCATAATTTATATTATAATATTATGAAGTAGGCATTCAAAAGGAATTTGGAACAGCAGCAGCTAATATTTATGGCATTTATTCATAATTTTGTGCATTTATTAAAGCTACAAAGTGAGCTGCTGTTTATACAAATAATATGGATTAGAAAATACTTGGAATTTTTAGAAATGAAATGCAAATGCTGGTAGGTCAAATTCAAAGCTATTTTTAACTAAAATACTTTGCATTTTTAGCAGCTTTTTCGACGAAATTTTATTTGCTAACGTAATAGAAAACTTGTTGCTATTTAAATTATATTTTTGGTAGATACTTAAAATTTTATTTTTGGAATAATTTAAATATTAATTTTACTGCAGTTATTTGTAAGGTGAAATTCTTATCAACATTATAAAATGTTGTATAAAATGAAATTGTTTATTTTTTGTAATGTAATATAAATTAATTTACTGAATAGCAGAAGTTTTTGGGAATAACCTAACCACAAATTTCACGCTCGGTTGTCTCGATATTTTTGCGCAAATTTTCCGGCTTTCATATAGGATTAGTTGCTGCAAATCCGAGCAGAGAATCTGCGGCACGACTTCGAAAGTGGAGCGAGAGTGAGAAAGTTAAGCCAGCTGGAGAGCTGGAGAACTGGAGAACTGAGAGGTCATAAAAAAGTGTTGGCCGCAAAATATGCAATATTTTATTATTGTTGCGCCAAACAGTATGCAACACTTTATTTCAGCGCTATGTGCTTCCGCCACTTCCTGCACCCCAAAAAGTATGCTACGTTTTATATTGCCGCTTGCCATTTGCCATTGTTGTTGTTGTTGGTGTTGGTGTTGTTGGTGCTGCTGGAACAGTTCCAAGTCCTTTGCTGTGGCTGTGCCAGAAAGTATGCTACATAGTTTTTACATGCGATTTGAATGAGCACAAACGGATATCATGTCGCTCGCTTCCCTTTGCTCTGTGTATATTGTTGTCTAAAGTAGCATATAAGTGCAATAGAAATCATTTTAAAACACTCGAAAGCAATTCGGCTTGCTTCTTGCTAAGATTATTAGAACAGACGTTTTTCTTGGCGCCAGAGCCTGGCAACGAAAGCCCCAACGGGGGGCCAACACATTATACAATGAACTATCCACTTTGAGAGACTAATTATAATAGGACTAGGCAGACTCATTGTTTTATTGCGAATGTCTGTTTTTGCGGAAGCGAAAGTCGTTCTCGCAGAGATGGATATAATTAAGTGATTAATTCAACTTTATAGTACGTGCAAATAAACTAAAACAAACTTTTATTACAGACTGATAAATACTCTGTTAACCAAATAATACACACCATCTTTAATATTGATGCAAGACCATGTGAAAACATATATTTCATTAAACTGCATTTCATCTACGTAGTGTAATATATAAATCTGTGCAGTTTTCAATATGCGCAATTAAATTAATAATTGTAAAAAGCGATGCAAATCTCTTCACAAATAGAAAAAAACAAATGAATCGCAAACATTTTTAATAGAAATTATGCAAATTCCGATCAACTTGAGCTTTCAACACAGATTGCGGCATATATACTATAGTATATATGAGAGCATTTGAATTGCTAATTGAATCACAAAGTCTCTCGTGGAACTTTTAATAAACCATCGTTGGGACATTGAACCACAGGCAAACAAACAAATAGCGAAACGAAATGAAATTTGTTAACTTTTCGCACCAGACTTTTGTTGTGCGCTGTCAAAACGGAGTTCAACCCTTTCAGAGTTCAATAATAATAACACAAAAAATAAACAAAGTTGGCAGGTGAAGAGGGGCCAAAAGTGTGAGGGAGACGAGACTTTTTAATGGGCTGCACTTCAGACTTTTGCTCCATTGTTGTCGAGGTTTTTGACCGATGTTTTCATGGGTTTTAGCCATGACGATTGCTGGCCCTCAATTCCAGTTAAGGGTAGAGAACGAAGAGAGAGAGGGGGTGAAGAGGGACATTCGTGTCGGCGTTAATTTTATGTCTTGCAGTGTGTTGCACGCAATGTAAATGCTAATTAAGAGCCTCCACATGCCGCACTATTGGGGGCGTGGCATGAGGCCGTGTTTAGTGTGGGTGGGATTCCCCGCTCTTCAGTCGCTCGCTCACTCGCTCGGTGTTTGCTTCTTAATTGCGTAAGCCAAGCGTTTGATTAGTATTTGCACAGCAATTGACATTAAACAGTTCAATCAATAAAAAATTCAAACGGAAGCCAAACGCGACAAGTGTGAGTTTCGGCAAATATTTAATGTGTTAAGGGGCTGCCGCCTTGTATAGTATGTTGTTCTGTTCCATTATTACAATATTATTATTAGCACAATCACAATACAACAAACAAGCCCAGTAAAGCGGTCGTTGGCCTCTCGGCAACTTAAAGAAGTCAGAAACCTCAATTAGGCTGTCAATCAACGAGTCGCTGCGCCGCGCTGCTTTCTGCTGGGCTGCCTACAATAATAATAGAGCTATTGATTTTCAGACCACCCAATCGGGCCAACTTTCCCCAACCTTCGCCCTAAATGCTATGCTCTAGCTCCCTAATGAGTTTCGGGGGCGTGCATTGACATGGGCACGACCCTTGATCGTCTAATTAGCCGTCTCTTTGGCTTGGCATTGCCAGCGATTTGATTGCCCCTCCTCCATTTCAATGGTAGAATAAAGAAATCGAATGCGACGGCAAAACTGAATCAAAAAAAATCACAAACTAAAATATATGTTAAATATATACATATTTTTATAAAATATTCTCAGCTCAGCTCATCAATAAAATCTATGGTATGGTAATTATAAATATACATTTTAAAATAAATGACTAGTAAAATTCAAATAAATGGAATAACATGTGAAAGATAATCTTCTCAGTAGCTGAGCGGAGATAGACAACATATTTACTTTCTACTAAAAAAATAAATTTAGAAAAATATTGATTTCCTTAATAACCTCAAGATAAAGTTTTAAATTTAATATCGATTAAAATAAAAATGAATTATGATAACATCTGGAAAATAATCTTCTCGGTAGTTGAGCGGATTCATCATTGAAAAATTCTAATTTCGATAGATAACGTATTTTCTTTCTATTGAAAAATTGAATCAAGAATAAATAAATTTCTTATTTGCAGTCTTGTTGTAGTTATTCGATGTTTATTTAAATGTAAAGCTTTTAAATGTATACAGCATTTGGCATTTGAATTCATTTGGAGAACAGCTTAGCTGCAAATCAAACGTTTGCGTCGCACTACAAAAAAGTTTGTCAATATTTCGGAGTAGGTAAATAAATAAATAGAATAGAACAATAAATTGGTTATGTGAAAGAGTTGCACAAAAAACAAAGCCGAGTCAATGTTTTTCAACAAATACTTTGTGAGTCGAATTCGCAACAAAAAGAATTTCATTCTTATTTATTTAATTAAGGGATTACATTTGATGCACAATAATTCTTTGTGAAATTATTTACTCATTAAAGACAATGTTGCTTTAATCAAAGAGCATTTATTTGGCTGCCTCTTGATGCTGTTCGACTGTGTCTGGTTGCTCTCGAAATAAAAGAGAGGATTAAAATTATAAGCACAAAATTCCATTTTAATGAAAGATGCTTTTATTTTGTGCTTCATATAAATGTAACTTTATACGAGCATTTATTTTTAGGGTTCAAGCCGGTTGATGAGGGGGCTAAGAAAACTGAAACTGACAGCAGCCGAAATGTAGGACTTTCAATGCATATCAGACTCGACTCGACTCGAGAACACTCTGCACATTCATGTTCCTTTAATTGTCACTCTTACAAGCTCATCCACACACAGTAGGGGAGGGACTTGGGGGGAGGGGAGGCGAGGGGATTGTGTGCTGGTGGCAGCAACGTCGTTGTGGCAAGTTGGTAACAAAAAACCAATAATGGCAACTGGAGTTCTGCTTGTTGTAGCCACATGCAGCTTCCTTAGCAGCCCGGCAGGCGACGGGAGGAGTGGCAAGTACGCCCCCTTTATCGATTAGCGCATGTAACTGTAACTACCTAGAGATGCGTGTGAATGTGTGTGTGTGTGAGAGTGTGTTTATGTGTGTGTGTGTGCTCACATACTATAAGCCAATCAGCCGAGTGGCCTAAGGAGGAGGATGGGCGAAGGGGGGAAAGCAAATGACGCTGCAAATGAAAGCAGGAAACAGAGCCGCCGCATTCGCATTCATTCATTTTACACACAAAAGCCATTAAAACGCTTTGATTCTATTGTTTTGTTTGTCATCAGCAACAACAACAGCAACAGCAGCAGTAGGAAGCAAAGCCAACAGGGCAACATCAACATCATCATCAGCATCATCATCATTATTCAGTTTTGTAGCTTTTGGGGGGCAAGTTCGGCTTTAAAGTCAAGGCTGTGATTTTGCACATTGATCTAAGCTCACCACTTTCACTTTGCTCATTCAATATCTACATATATAATTTTTTTTTATTATTGCAAGAATTTCGCCTGAGCTGCGGCTTTTCCATAAAGTGCTTGCGGCAGCTGTTCTCCACCTCACTCACTCTCTTCGCTCTCTTTGCGCTCTCTCTTCACCAGCCACCCACTCGCTTGCTCTCTTCAACTCTTTGCTCAACCGACACTCCTATCTCCCTATCCCTCTCCCTCACCCGCTAACAAACCTCAGCAGCGTCTCGACGTCCAGCGCTGCTCTGGCAAAAAACCGAGTCTTGCGGAAAAATCAACATTGCACAAAACTTTTCAGCGCCTCCCCACCACCCACGCCCACACCGCTTTCCTTTTTTTTTGTTTTGGCTTAGCGTTGATGATGTATGCACTTTGAAAAGAGTTGAGCAAAGTGGTTTTTCGGGTTTGATGAGCTAACGTCAGCCAGCCAGCTCACAACTCCACCTCCACCTCCACCACTGCCTGTCGCCTGCTCCTATTTCACCTCTACCTCCACCACGTCTCTGGTACGCTGCTATCTCGCTCACACTTGCTGTCTCGCTTTGTTTACATTTCGCTGGCTGCATAATAAAGTTATTAATGGACTTCAATGGGGTTTCAATTATGCAATTTCTGCGATTTGGAAATTGAATGATATTTTGATTGTTTGCTTGGCGGCAGCCGTGCACGCTGTTGCCCCTCTGCTGCGGTTTTTAGCTTTTAGCCAACATTTCGCTGAGTGGACGCTTAGTTGTTGGCAATGCAATGAATTACTTTAAATTCTCATGCAATACAAATAAAAATGATGGCAAAAATACATATACATATGCATTTGAATGGTAAGCGCCTTATGCCTTGGTAATCTGCTTATTGCTATGCAACGGCAACACAATTGGTTGCATAATTCTCCCGCTATGTTAAAAAATATACTAAGCAACTTATCGATAACATATCACGCTACCATATTGTGCTCTTTCTCGATAACTGCTCGATAAAAATATTAATTCAAGCACGCAGTAAAGTAAAAAATGTTAAAGTTGGTGTAAGTTTTTAAAATGTTGACAAATTTGTAATTAATTAATTATGCTTTCCACAGGCAAAATGCTAGAAAACGTTTGCATAGTCCTGCAAAAAAGCGAAAACCTAAAAAGAGGACTACAACGACAACAACAACAACGGCGCTTTGCTTTAAAGAGGAAGATGTCACGGCCTCCGATGTGATGTCAATTTACAGAGAAGTCTCAAAGCTTCGGGCAGTGGAGCGCTACTTGAAGCTGCTATATCGGTGAGTTATGACATACTTAGAATGAAATACATTAAACATGGCACTGCAATTCTTATGTAACCTATAACTTAGAGAGATTATAATCGCAAGTTAATATAAATCATATTTTGCAGGCCCTTCACCTGCCAGGTGGACACGAAATGCCGTTACAAACTGGGCGAATTGGATTGTTTTCTATCGAACACACGCTACGAGCCGAACGAACACTCGGCTTTATTCGTACGCACCTCGCAATGCACCTTGAGGGTGTACATCAATGGACTGATATGTAGTCAAGGCTATAGCTATGATAGCGCTGCATTGGGAATTCATCGCGTGGTCGACTCTGTGGAAGAGTTGGGTTATTCGCCTGTCTTCAGCAATCCGGTTTTCAATGTGGTTAACGCCACGTTCTCAATGCCGTTTGCGATTCATCTGAAAGGTCTCTACGAAGAGTATACTGTGTATTGTCGTTATGACCCCCAAACACATCCATATCTCACATATGAGATGTGCAATTCGAATGTCAAATTGGCCATATTTGCCCAGGGATACGTCTATGTGCTGCTGGCCTCATCGCCGCGTCTCACCCATGATGCCATAAGTCACATACTGCCGCTGCTGTATCGTCATAGTGTCCAGGAATTGGTCAAGGATAATGAAGGGGAGCTCAGCTGTGGCGACATTAATTTCAAATTGCTGTGGGAGAAGGAGTTTCAGAACGCATTCCAGCAAATACCCGGCCAGCAACGACGCCAACAACCAAACAACAAGTAAAACTTTAAATTTTGCATGTCGACGGAACATATGCAACTTTTGCACCATCCTCATAAATGTCGAATTGCAGTGCCCCAAGTGTGGCAAACTTTTGTCGGTTATTTAAATGACAACAGCGGTTATAAACTCATTCACACACACACGTTATATATGTGCATAGCTAATGCCCAGCGAAAACAATGTGAGAAATGCCGTTGGCTAATAAGTATAATTCAACAAAATATCGCAATTTATATGCTTACATATTTAAACAATTTTTCGCATTTTGCTAAACCGGTTGTAAATTCGTTTAAAAGTACCGGGCATCAGCAACACTTCAGTTTGGTCACATTGCGTCTTTTTAGTACTTACAACATCAGTTAGTATATTTCATTAGTGTAGATTCTTTGGCAAATTGAGTAGATTTAATTTGCATTCTAAGTATCAGGTATTTTATAGTCGCGCATACCTTTGCGCGCTTGTTCATATTTTATGTCAATTTTTTGCACAAGTCATTAGCTGCATTTGCATGCGCACACAAAAATGTCAAGCAATTTAAGAGGTCGCAGCGCAAAAACACTAAAAATCTCTCACAAATTTACAATGTAAATTCAAACTGCAGCTCATCGAATTGCATGTTTGCATTCCCCCCTGCTTCGCCTATGCTTTGTGTGTGGATCAGCAGAAGGTGGAGTGGGAGTGAGACGCAACGTATCGAAAATGTGTGAAATGAAATTTGAAACTATCTGCTGGCGCTACTATGGCTGTCCCACTCGCACTTGCCATGTCGCTGTCCATTTCAAAGCTATTGCATTTGAATTGTTTTTGTGCCGCCGTGGACAAACAATTCAGTGTCATATTTGTGTGCTTGTGTCGCATTTGTATTTGTTTTGCTACCCACACACACATATACATACATATGTACATACATTTGAGCAGCGAATTGGCCTGGCGGATAATTTTCAACATTTTTGTTTGCAATTGTTGCGTTTGTTGTTGTTCAACATTTTTGGTCCATTGACGGCTTTTCACGTGTTTCGCTTTGTTTGAGCGGCTCTTGTGGGCTTATTGGGATTACTCATTAGGGTATTTGGCATATCTTATTGGTATTTTTAGTTTGAGCTCTCGATAACTTTCTGCACTCACGCACGATATCGATATAGCTTGGTGGTCTTATTAGTTGGGCAGTGAAAGCTGAAGGACGTGTGTTTTTTTTTTTATGTGATAAGTGAAATGTTTTTTTCGAGTGTGTTTATTAAATCATTTTTTAAAAGCTAATGTGGGATTTTCACATGTTCGCTTTGTTTGAGCAGCTTTTGTGGGCTAATTGACATTACTCCTTAGGGTATTTTGCATATCTTATTGGTATTTTTGCTTGCCAGCTATCGAACGAAATCGCTCTCGATTACTTTCTGCACTCACGCACGATATCGACATCGATATCGCTTGCTGGTCTAATTAGTTACGCAATTGCTGAAGCTGAAGTACGCGAGTGTTTTTTTTTTTTTATGTGAAAAGTGGTGTTTTTTTTTCTTTTTTTTCGAGTGTTTAGTGTGTGAGTGTTTGTTTAATAATTATAACAAGCTAATACAGCGGCATTTCATATTCGGTGAGTTATTTTGATTTATCTAGCTATTAAGTGATTCTTTTTGTGCAATGCACAAATTTTTTACAAGCAGCTGCAAATTGGCGCTGCAAAGCTGCAAATTGGCGCTCTTTTCTTTACACTGGTTTGTTGGTTGTGGGTGGTTTATATTGCAAAATATTTGCAGGGAAAACAAATTAACTAAAATCTGCTCATTTAAATTCCACGCGCAAAGCTGCAAAATACAGCAAGTAATTAATTTTAGTTTGGTCGCGTGGCCATGTGTATGTGTGTGTATGTGTGCGTGGGTGGGTGGTAGAGTGACCAGGCTGTGCATAGTGCGAGTCAGAGTGACCAGAGGCTGCTGATTATTGTTATTGGGCAAGGGCGTAGCGAGGATTTTAATTTTCATAATTTGCACACAACAAAAAGCAAATATGACAACGACAAAAGCGCAAAAGGAACTAAACTAAAGCAAATATTAACTTACCACTCACACAAACACATGCATATGCAGATGAATTGTGAGCAAAATTCTGCAGTCAGGGGAGCGAATGGTCGGAGTAAAGAGAACTCGGACAACAAAACTCATTAGCAGCAGTGGCGACCGTGACCGAGACGCTAGGGGGCGCTGTTCGCAGCCAGAGGGCGCTGCTGCTGGTCAACCGAAGCCAAAAACGCAGCGTGCATTTCCCGCCTTCTCGAAACTTTTGCGCCATTTTATTCATATTTCTGCTGCACTTTATCTTTCTGCGGCGGTCTTAGTTGGCGAAATTGTGTGCAACCACGAAAATCTAATAAGCGCGCAAATTTGTTGACATTGCGCAAATGTTTTTTACGAGCGCCGCCATTTAAAGAAGGCCAAAGTCACACTTAAAGTGCTGACAAAGTGCGAGTGAGCCAGCAAGAGAGCGAGAGACGCTTTCGACTTTGCTTAGTCGCGTGCAATGCTGCGTAAACTTTTTGGCTTTTGAGCTTTGCACACGAAAGCTTCAGCAAGGTAGTTGCAAAGAAGAACAGCACAGAGAAGAAACGGGAGAAAAAAGGAATGAAGACTTACAACAACAACAACAAAGACGACGGCGATGTCACTGCAGTTTGCATTTGATGCCATAAAGTCGCTTAATCAACTGATACGTCAGTGGGCAACCGCAGTGTGATGAAAGAGCGACCAAGAGGGAGACGAGACAATTTCATTAACCGCCACGGCATTTAAGCTTGTGTGAGAGGGATGTCACGATAAGTTCATCAGCGCAGCAGCCTTTGATTTTATCGCCTACTGTAAGCTGTGTGTGTGTGTGTGTGTGTGTGTGTCTGTGTGTCTGTGTGTGTGTTATGGCGGCCCTGGGCAACGCATAAAGTTTTTTAATTATTTTTGTGGCTTTAAATTGCATTTCTTGTGATTCGGGGACGAACGCGATGTCCGCGTGAGAAAGGCGACCACAAAATGCGTCGACTTTATCAGCGCCCGGCAATTGTCATCTCTTTGCCTGTGTGCGAGGGAGTCAGGGGCTGGGAGAGACAGAGAGAGAGCATTGCATTCATTTAAGGCAAAGTGCAATAACATGTTATTTCATTTCATGTTTTATCAACATGCATTTCTCCTCGTTTCCTTTATTTCTTCATCTCGTTGTTGTCTCGTGTCCCTTTCTCTCTCTCTCTCTCACTCCGTTGGTCTTGCTGTTAACGGGAAGCGGCTTTAAAACATTCCAGCCTTATTACACAATTACACAGACCGCGTTCTCAGTTGCATTTACTTTTCATTATATTATTGAGGCAAATACACGAATAATTGCAATCACACACACTCGTGTCGTCTTGCACTGTACAAACAATATGAAATTCATGGCAAACAAAAGAAAACGAATATTCATGAATATTTCCACATACCAACGATATTTTCCTTGGCAAAAGATATGTTGAAATTCAACTAAAAGTGCTCGGAAAACATCCTTGAATATCTTCGTTCGAATGTTCAAAATTTCGCTTGTACAAATTTAGATTTTATTGCCGCTTAAACTGATCAATATTTTTCATAGACTAACTAACAAATTAAGATTGCTTTGCAACTTTGATTGAAGTGTCAATTTATTTAGCTTTTAAATACAAATTCTTCCAATGTTGCAATCTTGAAGAATCAGTCACTCACTTGATGATATATCAGTATTAAAATTATCTGAGAGTCATTCAATTAAATAATTAAATTAGGTTTTGAAGATTCTTTTTTAAAATATGTACACATATAAATATATATTGTGATAATTCTCGAATTTAATGTAGAGTTAGTTAAATTTTCGGCAAATAAATGTCAGTTTGGAACTTTTATAATTAAACATTTATTAACTAATTAGCATTGCAAGTGTCTGCTATTGAGGAATTTAGTTTCTTTTTAAATACAAATTCTTCAAAAAGTTGCAAAGAAGTACCGAAAAGTTGCCGTTCCACTTGCAAATCAATTAGTTGATATGCCAAATTAAAATGGGGGAAAAAGCGAACGAAGGAACGGAACACAAAGTTAGCTGCTGGCTGTCAGAAATGCGCTGCCGGCTGCTTTGGCACTAACATAGAAAACTTTGCCCGAGCAATTCTATGCATTTTATTTAACACCGGACTCGCAGGCAAAACGCCCCCTAAAACATGGCGAGTAAAGTTGTTCCGACTGCTGCTCGAGTGCTCACATCAATTTCTCAACAAAAACTGGGTTAGGGATGCCACACAAACACACACATGAAGTGGAAGCAACACGATTTCAATTTGCCTAGTTGATAAACGCCAAAAAATTAATTCCGCCAGCACACTAAAACTGCCTCAGTGTTTTCTTTTCGTTTTTTTATCTCTATATGCTAGAAATATTTTCACTTTTTAGCCCTGATTTGTGAGTGTTTCTTTGCCCACACACACACACACACACACACACACACACACACACACACACACACACACACATGTGATATTTATGTGGAAATAAAGTAGAATTTCTTTTGACTGTGCCTGGCACAAAGTTGCACAGGTCTCCACGTCTACGTCTTGGAGTTTTTCCTCAGCCAGCTGACTTAACTGTACTAAATAGTTTCTCACGTGACTTTTGCACATAAAAAATGGGTTTATTGCTGCACACACGTATTCATTAATAGCAGCAATGAACTCACATGTGAATAGAGAATGAGTGTGTGGGTTTCGGCTCTAAAGAATGCCCTGGATGGCAACACACACTCACACACACACTCACACACCATGTGGCACCCGCATAAGCTGTTGTTGCCTGGCTGCACTCGCAAAATGGTTGCAAGTCGTCTGCACAGGAAGTGCATATTAATTGTGAAAATTTGTACGGGTATTTCTTCGAAAATAGTTGCCAGACCTCCCTTCTCACCGTTCGTTGGCATTGTGTGTGAGTGAGATTCGTGTTGCAAACAGCAACCTGAATCTGCTGCTTTGTTGGCGTCCAAATCCGATGGCTTGGCTTTTGTGCAGTTCCAAAAATATCGTATTACTTGCAGCACTTGAAAAGCCAGTCAGAGTTTATATTTTTGGGACACACACAATTGTAAGCGTAGCTGTATTATCAATTTGTAGAGTAAGATCAAAATATACACACATATTGCAGTAAATAATGTTCAAACTTTACTTTGAGGCAAGATTACTTCTACTTTAATTAATAAATTTCTACATAATCTTGGCATGCAAATACGAAATTCATCGTGTGATTTTGAGGGTCGCTTTAATCCAAATGGTCTGGGAAAAGCTTGATTTCAAGCATAACCATTCTGGGGGATTAAAATTGCAATAGTTCAACGGTTTTATGGCCTTTCATGCTACCCACATTTCAAATATGTGTATGTGTTTTTCTTAAATTGCTAAGCCACAAACTAAACGGGATTATACTATACCCTCTTAGCCCGTTACGTATACGTAACGTTGAGGCGAAGTTCAAGTGCAGCTTCTGTGCTGAGGAATCGATTTTTAATAAAAATTGAGAGCTTACTACGAAATCTGTAAGCATTTTGTTGTTTGGCTATAAAATTAAAAACCAACAGCATCGTGTGCAAACACAACTCAAAAAGCAAGAGAGAGATAGAGAGAGAGAGCGAGAAAGGATAAGGAACAGAGAATGAGTGGGTTTTTGGTATATATTTGGATTGTGGATCTGTGGCATCATCCATTGCAGTGCCGAGTGAGTCGTATTAACATTGTGTGCATTTTCTAGTAGCAGTTACTGCTGCTTTCATTTGGTTTGTAGATTGTGCAACGCCAAACAATTTTTACAAATGAATGCATTCGTGTTGTATTCGTTTTCATTTTCATTTTCATTTTCATTTCCCTGCTCTTAACTGCTAACAAAAACAAAACAATTTTTTAGTTAATTACAGCGTCGAGACCGAGAGAGAGGTGAAGGGCGGCGTCTGGCAAATGTTTCATTGTTGATTTTCAGCTCGGTTGCAAGCAACAAGCTGTGTAGCTGGAGCACAACAACAAACAACAACAATGCGCTCAATTGGCTCAAAATGAGTTTTTATGGGATTTGCATACTCTGAATAGCAAAATAAGTGCAAACAAAAGCAAAAGCAACAAGACGAAACTCTCAGATTCTCTTAACATAAACTACGAACCCTAAAGACCCTTCACAGCACAAATCAATCGAAAAGAGTAGGAATTTCTGTACTTCCAGAGTAAATGAGCAGATTTAATTGCTGGCAAAGCTGCTTAGGAAACTAAGCTACCCTCTTGTAAGGTAGTGCAACTGTTTCGCATTCTGCAATTCATAAGCTCTCGCATTGTTTGGCGTATTGTTCATTGTTGTTCAGCATTTGCTTTTGCATAATTTTCATTTTAATGATACGCGCCTCTTTGTGTTCCTTTTTGTAGCTACACTCGGTTGAAGACTACATCAAACTAGGATGTCTCTAAATTATTATTGATTCATTATTTATATGTAGACATAATTGTACAAATACTTTACTGATTTCTCTAAATTAGTAATATCAAATGGGAGTAGTTTTTAATATTATTTTCAAGTTTTTATATTTTTAACTGATATTTGGCTATTTTTTATTTGGTTTTCTGGTTGTAGCCACGGCCAAGTATTGTCACTGAGCTTAAAACACTCGCAATTGCAGCAAAAGAAATTGCATCTGCCTTTTCCGCAACAGCGTTTAGGATCCTTAAGGTTGGCACAGCCGAACCTAACACAAATCTTATTACTACGATCGCTAAGCGGCTGGGAGCCATAATCACTGCACTGGCCACGTTTAATTTCGAAGCCGACATGTCTGGGAGTGCAGCAAGCACTTTCAACGCCATTCAGTTGTATCGTGAGAATTAAGAGCACCATCCAGGCTATGCACGTAATTTGTGACATTGTTGTATTCCACTGAGTTTCGCTTCTCGACTGATTAGGTTCGATTAGGTGCCAGGCCATTTATAGCCGTGGGAAGCAGAGTTTCTACACCAGGTACTCGTAGAGTAATCAATTTATTATCTAATAATCTAAGCGAAATATTTCCAAGTTTTTAGTGCAAACTTGAGTTAAGTGAATCTTAAAAAAATAAATCTTCAATTTTATGAGTTCAGTTGCAAGCGATAAGCGCAACGATAAAGAATAACGAAACTAAGCTACGCTCTAGTTGTTTCAAATTTTTATTTGGATTATTGTTCTATATTGTTCAGCATTACATTTTCATTTCCCGTTTCTTCGACACGAGCTTCTTTGTTTTTTTTTAATTATACCCGTTATTCAAAGAATGCTATAATGCTGCATAAATTGTAGTTTACTGTATGCATTTCTTGCGATTACATCCTGACTGTTTATTAAAGGACAATTCGAGGCTTTCACTGTTTCCAGCAGAAAAAATCAACAGAAGCCGTCCCATTCCGATTTGTATTATTTATTTATTTAAAAAGTTAACAAACTTAAAGAATAGAAATAGTTTTTTGAACATTCGTCGGCTGTATGTCAATTCGATGGAGGGTCAAGCCGTTTATAGCTACGGCGTGCCATAGAGTAAACAATTTACTGCCTAATTAATTATAGGAAATATTGGCAAACATATTCCGATATGAAAAGCTGTTGCAATTGTCGGGCGGTAAAATCAATCATTTAGATTAGGAGAACCACGATGATGCACTAGAGCAATTGCATTTATCATATTTAATATAGGTTTTTATTGAAATGGTTAACGGGTATCTCGTAGTCGTGGGACTTGAAATGGGAACCGCAAACAGAATAGAACTATGCGGAACAGAGCATTTAATGTGCACAATTACTTTGCATACATTACGGCGCTTGTGAGTGTTCAACGCAGATTTGTGCGGTCTACAGTCGGAGTTGGAAGCGAGTTACGAGTTGGAGTTGGCAATGGAGTTTGCCCGCCTTTTATGGCGGCTTCTGTCCGACTTCTTTTACATAATAAAAGCGTAAACACGTTTTCACCATTGGCCAACCGACGCGCCCATTACAATGGCGCCGCCGCCATTTCCCCTCTCTCTCTCTCTCGCTCGCTCTTCCGCACAAAATAGTGCGCCTCTAAGTGCCTCCGACGAGGGTCTGGATGGGCTATACACAGCATGTATTGTGTAGTATGTAGCGTCCACACACTTACGCGTGGTTTGTGCGAATAAAATTGCCCTTTTTGGGTAGTTTTTATGAATTGTTTCAATGCTCATTTACCGGTTGGCCTAATGGGTGCATTGCCTTTTGTATTCCCGTCAAAACAGCTCCACACGAATATTTACCAAAGTAAAGGGCCAATAAAGTGCACAAGCTTGCCCTGTTTTATGGCCTATTGCTTGGTGTGGCATTAAAGTAAGCCGATCCAAGGGACTTGCGATTAGGTAACGCTTACAGCGACTGAAATTGCTGATCTACTATTATTGCACACTTTTATTGAAGAAAAAGCTATCGCCTTTTTGACACACTTTGTAGCTTAAATTAAGGCGCGCTTCATGCTGGTTTCATTAGTTTTGCAAAGTTCAAAGCATTTTTCCGCCATTGTTTTCATAAATTGCAAAGTTTAGCTGGCTAGTTTTCGCAAAACTCATATCTTAGTAGCACGCCATACCCAAAAAATAACTGAGAATTCGCATTTACCAGTAGATGCTACCAAATACTCCCAAGTTTTTATTTTTTGCACTCTGTTCACTGTGCAATGTACACGCATTTTTGTGCATGCCACTTGTTTGTGTGTGTGCGAATATACACCCCAACCATGAACACACACACACACTAACACACACAGAGCAGATTACCAAAGTCGCAGCTAACATATTTTTGCACAGTGCGCGCTAGAAAAAAGCGAACGGGAAATGCAAGTAAAGAAATCTATATAAAAAAGCAAATAAGAAGAATGTGTGGAAAAGCTGAATCTTAAATACACTATAAGCTGTATATTATATAGCTATTGTATTTATTCAATTGTATCTATATAAGTATATTCATTTAATCTCAGAAGATATTTGGAGAAATAATGTTAACAATTAACATAATTTTTCATTTCTTTCACTTATTACAAAGCCTTAGAAGCCTCTCAATAAGAGTATCAAAAACTTGTGCGGAAAAAAAAGTGTTGCAAGTGCGCTAAAGTTTCATGCTTCATTGGATACCGACGCCAACGTCAACTTCTTTGCCACCCACGCAGCAACGTTTCCTGCTTGCCTCGCTTTCTTGGTTGCGACAAGAACAATCAAATTTGCAGGCAGCTGAATTTGTGTTGTTGCCGCGGGGCATAATATAGTATTCTACAGCTCTTGCACATGCAATGGGTGGGTTTTGGGGCACGTTGAATTGAGGCAGCACTTTCATAATCGAAACGCCAGCTAACCAGACCCAATAGAGTCGAACTGTAGCAAAGCCCACTTGTGGGTTTTTATTTTGGCTTGTCTTGTCCTTGCTTTGCACATTAAAGCCATAACGGAGCACACTTGAAATTTAAAAGGCTCCCGAATAAAGAGCTCCCCTCAATCATGCCCCATTTCTGGTCCAATCCATTGTCTGGCAGGCACTCAAGCACACATATGCTTAACGCTTGCTGCTGGGAATATGTCTCTCTGCTGTTTCTCTGGCTCTGACTCTGGCTCTGGCTCTGGCTCGGGGTTTAGTTTTTGGCTTAAACGTTAAGAGGGGCGGCATTGGGAGTTAGGGGAGAGTTTTTTTTTCGTTTGCCTTGGCGTTGCCTCTTTCACTTTTTTATTTGCATATTTTAATGCAAATTGTGCAGAATTAATTTAGTGCTGTTTAGTCTGCTGTCTCTGTCTGCTCCATCTCCTTGCCATTCACCACTTAGAGCGCCTCTCGCAACCGCTTCCCACAACCGCAATTCCTCAGTCTGTGTCTGTTTCAGTGTCTTTGTCTGTGTCTGTGCCGTTGTCGTGTCGAGTGGGCGGTTTCGTTTCATATGTAAATACATATTCGAGTTTCAAGTTTTATTTCGTTCAAGTTCGTCGCTTTTCTTTATTGTTTATGCTTAAATTGTGTTTCAAGGCGCACTCAAGTGTGTCCTAGTTTGCCACCCACTGGGGGGCGGGGGCGAAAAATATTTTATGAGCTATATTATGTAAACTGAATTTAGTTTTTGGCATTTGCTCCCTTTCTTCATTGCCAGTTTGTTGCCGAATTATTCGACAAGGCATTCAAGTGGCAAAAGAATTTGCTGTGCTCTGTGTTTTCGGGTTTTACGGTATCTAAATTTTATACCCTGCACGCAATCCTTCAGTGAGGCTGATGGGTCAAGGGTTCGCTTATCTAGTCCCAATTTCAGCGAATGCACGGATCATTCACAGGGTATTTGGAAGTCCTAAGTGTGCTGAAATTAATTAACTTTCTCTTTGTGCCTTTGATGGTGAAAAATCAAATATATTCGAAATTTTAGTGCTCACATCAAGCATACCATAAATAACTTAATTTATTCCTCAGTCTTTTTCCACTTCTCTGTACAAGTATTTGATTAATTTACTGCTCAAATTTGGTGACTAATCGCAGGGTATCTTAACATATGCACAATTCATAACTTGACTCTCCATCTCATTCGGGGTTTTAAATTTTGTAAATAAAGTTGTTTGCACAAGCAACAATAAATAAAGGTCATGCAATTTGTGCTTAAACTTTCACACATTACAATGTTGCATATCCAATTATTTGCTTAAATTATTTACTTTGTAGCACTCTTTAACTGGCTGGCAGCTGGCAAATGTTTAGGTAGCAGTCAGTTTGCATGAGCTAAACTGGCCGAATTATTATTATGCTACGGAAAATGGCATAAAAATTTCACTCACGTACAAAGGAAATGAAATGAAATGAATTTCTGAGCCGTCCTTCAGTTTGTTCTCCTGGTTATCTTCATACTAGCTCGCGTTTGTCTTTCCAGTCTCCTTTTTTTTGTCTCTCATTCTTCTTCCACGTAGCAGCAGCTGCAACTCGCAAGAGTCCGCGAAATTTATGCTGATCATTCATAATGTCAGACGCGAGTGGAGCAGCAGCCCAGCACAGCATAGCAAAGCACCCACGACCCTGACGTGACCCACTTTGATAAGGCATAGGTCTAGGCTCAGCAATCCACGCGACAGGAAAGCGGCGAAAATGAATGTGAATAAACTGGGTCAGATCAAGTGAGCTTGTTACTTTGCTTTAAGCACCAAAAGCGTTTCGAAACGCCTCTTTACAAATGCACCTATTTTATTAGATGTTAAAGTTGAATAGATAATAAATCAATTGATTATGAATCACAATGTTGATATTTATGCAATCAGCTGCTTAGATTGTGAATATTGTTTCGACTTGGACTCTGGAAAATGGCGCTGCTTGCCTGATTCCATTACAAACTAATGATGTAAAGGACTCAATCCGACACATAAATCTGCTTCAAATTATGTATATAGTTGTTTATATGTATGTATGTAAAGCGAGTACTCGGGGATGGGAGCAAATGAAAAGAAAGAAATCACCAAAGCAACACGGAAAGTCGTGCACAATAAGAAAGGAAAATCAATTTCCGCTTTCAAAATAATTCCAAAGCCATACAAAGCTGCATGAACCGTGCCAAGATGAGGCTGAACTGAGCTCAGCTCCGCTCAGCAACTGAAGAGCGACCAGCGACAATAGCAAGGGAACCGGGGGTGGGGGGGGAGTAGAAACTGGAGTTGGAGGTCTAAGAAAAAGTTGCCATTATCCTGTGCGCCAGCCAGCCAGCGAGAGAGAGATAAGATATTTGCACAAGAATGGCATTCAGTTGATAAAATCCGATTTGAAAATGAGCGAATGCCTGGCAATGAGCAAAGCGAGTCGCGAGGCATGCGGCATGCGGCATGCGGCAGGCGGCAGCTGCCGGGTAGAGAACACAGAGAACCCATCGAATGGTGGCAAAAACCTGAAGCAAAACAAAAGCAAACAGGGGGCGGAGCAGCCTTCTCTCTCTGGGTTGTGTAGCTGGCAAGGATAACAATTTTATAAATAAATATTTGTGCGCCCAGCAAAGTTGCCGCGCTCCTCGCTTGCGTTTCGCTTTTGAACTCAACTATCTGGCGATAAATCATTTGAAGTTGTCGTTCCCTGCAATTGGCCCGGTGACAATCTTTGTGCCCAACCCACATTCAGCATCCCCTTCACCCCTCAAACTCAATCGCAGTCTTCGCCCCAAAAAAAAAAAAAAGGAGAAAAGCAAACTCAAGGACACAATTGTTGTTGTTGCTCTTTGGCTACGTTTTACGCACTTTCGCCCGTAAATCTGCGACGAGGCAACTGAAGCGCAAAACGGAAGCATGTCTCCGTCTGATAGTCCAATGACTTCCGCTCCTGCCGTTTAATGCTTTTTAATGAGTTGCTTCTCCGCCCGCTTCTCTTCTCCTTCTCTGTAAAATACGACGGACGGGCGTCGACATGCGAAACTTAATCGATTTCATTGACGACAGATTTTCGCATGTGTTTTTGCCCTCTCCTCATGTGTTGGCATAACATACTTTTTGGGGGCAGTATGAGTTCGCTTATCACTTGCGAGTTCATTTATTTCAATTCACATTTGATTTCCTTAAATTTGGTGTTCTAAAATTGCGATTAAATTGCCATTAAACAGAAATGGATAATGAAAAAACGAAATGTCTCCAGGTTATGGGTAAGAAATGGGAAATTAAATTACTTTAAGATGCTGAAAAGTTATTACGATACCCTCTCAGTTTGTGCAACGAAAGCAAACTTTCAACGAGCTAGAATGCAATTAGTTTGAGTGCAGAGAGTAGAAATTGCTTATTGGAACACAGTCTGATCTGTGTATTTTTTAATGCGCCTGGCCCGATTGATGACTTTTTCCTTAGCTTTGTCTGATGAACTTTTTTTTTTATTCTTGTTGCTTCGCTTTGAGCATTGAGCATTGTGTCCAAATCGCTTTCGGACGACAGTTTAGAATTCGATTGAAACGCCATTTGGGATGGAATGGGAGTCTCCTGATTACTTATGCCGGTCAGGTAAATCTTGTAAAAATTGTCCCTGTCTGTTTTTGGAGCAGTTTTTTGTTCGCCGTATTTCTTTTGGGGTTTGCAGCCATTCTGTTGATTGAGTGCGATTTGTTGTTGGCGCCTTAAAGTACAATATTGGGTACAACTTTAATTTGTTTTGCCGCTCAGATTTTTGTCAGTCTCTGTTTCTGTCTTTAGGCCATATGTTCCGGGCTGTTGTGTTTTGGTTTTTCTCTTTTTTGGGGCCTGGTCAGCAGCGGGAACTGAGGACGCCCGAGGGCAGTTGGCTTCCATCGTGCTGCGCATTGATAAATGAGCCGCTACAAAGGTCGTTGCCAGGGTCGTCGCGAGTTCTTTGCAGGCCGCACTTTCCACTTTTATTATTTGTTTATGCGTTGACTGTGGCTTGCTTTGGTCTATTGAAAAATTTCCATGGCGCTGCCGCTTCGCCCCGCTTCTCGCAATATTATCTTTTGGGTTTTTTTTTTTGCCCAGAAGATAAACAAGTAGTCGCAAATGGCGCGAGAGGAGAGAAGGAACTAAAGTCGGTGCCGAGTTTTCTAACAAATTGTGGGCAATATTTTTGTTTCATCAAGAGAGTGTCCTTGCTGGTCGTTGTTGCTTGCTTCCTTGCGGCCATTGGCAACTTTATTGCATTATTGAAAAACTTGTCCAAATATTTTGAATGTGTAGAAAAGCTTTTTGCTCTTATTAAATTTTTCCAGACCGCCTCAGAATTCACAATTTAATTGTATCAAAATATTGTACAAAATATGAGCGAGACGAGTCGAAACGAAATGAAACGAAACGAGGCTCTTGCCGTATTCCCAAAATGTAATGCTCTTATGTATATTCTTAAGTGTTTCTGCAGCTAACTTACCTACTTGTTGTTGTCCCTCCTCTGGCGCTCTCCTTGCCCCTTGAGAGTTGCACACTTTTCAGTTTCATCCAATTTGTTGGCATATTTACACACATGATTTTATTATTATTTTATTAATGCATTTTCCTATAGTAGTTACAACTAGTTATGCAAGTTTTATGAGTTGCATGCAACTCTCTGTCTCTCTCTCTCGCTCTCAGTCTGGCTTCTTCTTTTATTTCACTGCAACATGCACAGCCACTTATTGTGGCAACAATTTCAATCAAGTGAATTCTTTTCAAGCTTTAATTAAATTTCCAGTTTTGCATTTCGCATAAAAAAATAACGAGCCGACGAGCTGAAAAGAGGAATTAAATATGTTGCAATTTATATTATTACTTTGTCTTTGGCATTTATTGTTAAGCAATCGTACAAATAAAATGCTATTAAATGAGAAACACATGAATATTATACTATTGATTTCCGCATTATTAATCAAAATAAAGTTCAGACATGTGCTTTAACTGTTCGTTGTGGGACTTAATTTCATACAAGCTTGTTTAAGCGAGCATTAATTCCAGTATAACTTAAATGGAGCGGAAAACACTTAATTAACGTTCACAAAATTCCATTTAAATATATTGAAATCAGTGGCCCAATACACAAATCCTCTCTCATCACAATGAAAGATTTTTTTAAAAATCAGATCAGAAAAGTACGAGTATTGAAAAAGTCTTATTCGATGCTCAGCAAAATCGCCTTTGAAATCTACTTAGATAAAAACAATTTCGCCCAAGCCATCTGAGCTGAGATTGGTGTGATTTATGGTCTTGCCTTTCAGATTTGTTCTTTTCAAAACAATCTAAATATCATTTTGTAGTTTAATGGAATATTTTATTACAGTTGCATGCTGATTCTATGTGTCACACGCGTCGTATGCGCAATTAATATGCGTTCAATGACATTACTTATTAATAATAGATGGCAGCACATGGGAGTATAATTTTTGTGCTCTGCATGTGAATAAAAAAGCGAAAACGTGGCTAATTTTCAATGGCAGCTGTCAACGCGCCCAGCAGCCTCCCACCAAACTCAATGAAATAATAAATAATAGAAAAATGCGCAAAGAAAATGGTGTGTGCGGCGATAAGGGAGAATTGTGCGTGACACTCGCTCAACTCTTGGGCTTTTAGGCTGTGGGTGTGCGTGTGTACATGAAAGTCGATTTTAAAATGTGTGCGTTTTGGGCCTTTTGTATTATTGAATGCGACATTTATATGCCGCCACAGGCCACATGCGCATTTTCACATAATAGACACAAATACAGACTGAGGCACAGACAGCGAAACGGGTGCGAAAGAGAGTGCAACATCGGCAGAGATAGAGATACAGATACAAATGCGATGCCATTTGGCCTAACAACTGTCAGGCACACGCATTTCGGCGGTTGACATTCTGACAAAAACAGCAACAAGAAGACAATTCAGAGCCAATAGCTGCAGATACAGATACATGTATGCAACAGATACAGATACAGCTAGTGTTGGAATATTTGCGCAGTTTGTTGCGCAAATGTGTTGAACGCCAGCCTCACTAATTAGGCGCATAGGAGTTTCAATTATGCACTGAAAATATGGATAGATCCACTTGAATATTTGACAATATAAATTGAATTAAAGTTTTAGTCGAGTTTCTTAGTAAAGGCGAATCATTTCATTACTTTTTATTATATACAGAATAATGGCTATTATTCTAGCTCTTGTTTTGATTGGCTCCCTCTCTTTTTGGTTACACTGCAGTCACGCAAGCCAGCTTGGGTCTCGTCCCATGGTCTGATGAAATCGAATCGCAATGCTGACAACAAAATAATAACCTCGAAAATAATTTACTCTATGCAGTATGGGGGGAACAACAAACATGAAACTGGCATGGAAAATAAATTAGAATTTTTGTTTAATTGGAAATTTGATGCGAAACAACAAAAATGTTTTCACTTTTTCTCGTTATTGTTATTGTTATTGTTGTGGCCATAACCATTGCTATTGCTGTTGTTGTTGGTATTGTTGTTATTATTTTTCATTTCGCCTTCCCACTTTCGCTGGAGGAGGCGGCAAATGGGGCCGTGCAAATTGAGCTTTTCTCAACATATTAAATTTCATCAATATGTACCTATTATTTTCATTTTCAGCATCATTATTTGTGTGAATGAAATATGGCATAAAATTCAGCCAAAGCCATCAACACTCGACGCTGCTTTTGTGTTTAGAAATTTCCAGTTCTGTCAGACTGGCTTCAAGCTGGCTCTAATTTCTCTTGAACGAGAACATAAAGTATTGAAGGTATTATATTCACTGTCTAGCAATTAATTGCAGAGAGCTTCATTTGACAAACGATTTTAAGAAATATATTTCTGCTTGCAAAATATAAAAATATTTGATCAAACACCAATTTTAATAATTTTTTGAACTTATTCATTTTTAAATTGCTTTTATTTGTTTAGTTCAAAAAAATTAATATAATTGTTGCATACTTCTTGGCTCATTCTCTAGCCCAATTGGGTATTTTAGGTAGTTTGACTTTTAATGCAAATACTTTTAAAAATATGTTAAGGATTATTTGAAATTATCTCAGCTTTGGTTAAAATTAAAGCATCCACTCTGTTGTGCGCTTGTCTCGCTCTATCGCTCGTATCTCTGTCCATCTGTCTTGGTGTCTATCTCCTTCTGCGTGTCGCATTATTAACGCACATAAAACTCGCATATAAAGTGATTTAAATTTATTAAATATAAAAACCGCGATGCAGCAAAGATGTGCGCATAACAATTGCAATAAAATTTAACGTGCATCGATAAAAATATAAAACCCAATAAAAGCACAGAAACAACAAAGCATCAGCACCGCAGCGATCTCTGAAAAGAGAACTTCATTACTTATTTGAATGGAAAAATAAAAACGAACCAAAAAAAAAAAAAAAACGAGAGGAAAATGAAAACAAAAACACACAAAAATGATGGAAAAACTCACAATGAAACCCCATGAATGGCAACTGCGGCATGCGCGGAGCGGTAAGCGGCAAGCGGCGGCTTTATTCATTCCACAAATGAAGCGAATGAATCGAGTCGAGTCGAGTAGAGAAGAGTCGAGTCGAGTTGAGTTGAGTTGAGTTGGAGGCATCAACAAAGGCGTGCGTTAAATGTTTTATATTTAAGAGCTCACCAAACAACATGCCTGACTGACCGACCCACCGACGCACAGTCTGTCCGCTCGTCTCACATAACCATTTTCTATAAAGCGTTTCGCAGCAAACTCACCTCTTGCACCGGCCGCCCACTCGCCTCTTTTCCGTTCATAAATAATTATAATTTTCAATTTGAGAAACATTTTCATGCAGCAAATGCCACTTAATGGACTTTACTCTTCGAATCGTGGCAGAAATTGACTTTTCTACCCTACATACGGTCCAGGTGCAACGTTAAATTGCATTTTAATTGTCCCGAAATTGAGCTCTCGGTGTGCGAGTATCTTAAAGATGCAAGATGCGTGTGAACTATAGGAAAATCGTGTTGAGGTACAAAAAGCTTGCAAGCATTTATTGATTTTGAATAATATTTACATTCCGAATTTAATACATTTAATCTGAGACTTTAATATTGCATTTTCGTATTACATATTCAATAGATTTTTGCTGAATATTATACAAGACTTATATTATGCGTTATCGGGTTAAATATTCAGCTTTATAAAGTCCAAGTTTGAAATTGTTGATATGGTAATTGCATTGAGCGAATCTTCTTGGGTTACTTGAAATTAAGTTTGGTATCACGCTCGTCTTTCGTGCCCAAAAATTGTTTGTAACTTCCCTTTTTTTTGCGCTCACTCAAAAATATCTTGAGGGGGGGGGGAAAGCAGGAGGAAAAAAGCGAAGAAACCAATTGCATAACTTTCTTACGGTCTGTTGTGACCGCACTTGAGTGTTGAGCTCTCCGCACCAGCGACATCAAATAAAGTTGAGCAGAGAGTTGTTTCTCTTTCTAACGCTCAGATTGTCTGTCAGTCTGTCTGTTTTTCTATTTTTTTTCTATTTTTTTTTTTGTGTGCTTCATGCACTTGGATGTCAACACATCGACGGAATAACGGCACATTCGTCCAATTTACACACAAGTTCGTCCTGTGGCAAGCAAGAGCCACTCCAAGGACTTCAGCGCCAGACAAGCAGCGTCCTCGGGAGTTGAGCAAACTTGAACTTTTACGGCTGGCCAACTGTCTGTCTCTCCGACAGTCTGTCTGAACCGTTGGGATGGTCGCTTGGCTGGTTGGTGACTGTTGCACAGTCTCCCACAGCACGGTACACATTGCTGCTGCTGCTGTATATATCAAAGCGTTGCGCCCACAACATTTTTGGCAAGTGCGCGCATTGCTTTGGCTCTCTAATTACATGTTGGCCTAGAGGAGAAAAGACCACGACCAGAACGGGGCAGGCATCTGAGGGGGGAATCTCGACTCGAGCATGCGTTGCGGTTTTTCATTTGCATTCGCTTGGAAGAACTTAGTTTTCGACGAGTTTTAAGTGAATGGAATTCTCAGCTCACTGTCTGCGTGTGTGTGTGTGTGCTGAAGTATTGCAGTGAGAGCATAATTACATTTTTGGCTACAAGTAGCACAGTCTGTTGTGCGACAGAGCAAGCGAGCTGCTCGTCGAGTCGGAGTCGGAGTCGTTGTCGTCGTCGTATCTATATCTATATTTTATTTATGATTTTCCTCAGGCTTTTTCTTCTCTCTTTTTTTTTCCTTACGCCTCCTGTCACCAGCTCTTGCTCTCTCGAGTAGTTGCAGTTGCAGTTACTGCTGCTGCTGCTGCTGCTGCTGATAATTTCAGACGCGCCAGGCAAATTTCAGAGTTCACGGTTTAGTGAACAACAACAATTTTGTAGCAATGAATGCATCCGGATCCCCCACCCCACAGAATGCAGCGTAGCTTTTGCTTGGACTGTTTCGGTTTTCTTGTGCTAAACTTTATGAGAAACCCAAGAGAGGCAGAGAGAGAGAGAGATGGAGAGCGAGACGAGGGAAAATCATTTATCAATGTCAGAGAATGTGCTGCATGCACGAGAAGTTCTCTTCTTCTGAATGGGGGCGACGCAGTGCCAAGAAGACAGTTTCTGACGTGTGTGTGCGTGGGTGTGTGTGTATGTGTGTGTGTGTGGGGAGGGACTGAAACAAGTTACCCGAAACTTGTGACTTTGTTTCACAAGTGATTTTCAAAATTATGCACACACGCATAAATGGGTTGCCGTTGTCGTTCCCCAAGTCTAAAAACTTTTGCCGAGCATTTTATCAATACATAATTCAGGACAAACAGCAAAAAAGTGTGCTAGATGGAACAGTTTTAGTCGGAAAGGCAAAGGATTCTACGATATTAATTAAAGTTTGGGCATAAGACAAGAATTTGTATGACATTCTAAGCTCTTTTTTATGCAATATGCGACTTTAATTGCAAAAGTGATTTAATTTTCTTTGCCTTCTATATGGTTTTTGTGATTAATAGCGATACCGATATAAGTATATTTTGTTAACAAATATTCAATCTTTTTAGTGATTTCCATCAGCGAGTTGCAGCTTTGTTTATAGAACAAATATGCTCGCAGAGTAAAGGGTAGCGCTGTGGCAAAGATTCAAAGCGGCACGCACAACGATTGTGGATTTGTTGGATTAGTTTCTGTTGTGTTGGAGTTTTGTTCTCCATTTTTTTGCGCTGCTGCTGCTCGTTTTTTATTTTGTTTTGTATTGTGGGCGTGGCTTTTGTCTTAGTTTATGCGAGAGCGAAACTTTAGCACTTAGCTGCACTGAGCTCTGAGCTCTGAGCTCAGAGCTGTGTGCGAATTGTGAACTGCAAACTGCGATCTGTGGGGGACTGCAGTGAGAAGGACTGTTGGACTGTGGAGCCACATTTGAAGCGGGGGGAAATGCCGCTGTCGTCTCATGGCTGCATTTGGGTTCTTTTAATGCGGTCGAGCGGTCGCTTCTAATTCTCTGGCCGCCACTTGTTTGCTAGCGAAACAAGTTTGCACTCAAAACTCGTAAATAATGAATGGGTAAAAAGCGCAACCGCACCATTCATAATGGAAAAAGTTGCCCGGGTCCACTCGAAACTATTGCACTTGCCGCAAACCAACAGAGCTGCTGTTGTTGTGTTGATGTTGCTGTACATACAATATTTGAGTCTGGCCATGGCCTCGGCCAGGATTTTGCCCATCCTCCCCCCCCCCTCTTATGACATCCTGACTGTTGCTTGGCCATGCTGTGACGCCTTTCGCCTGAGATGCAGCCAGTCAGCCAGCCGGCGGCGTTATTGTCATGTGTACAGTAAAAATAACAAATAACAAACACTGAGGGCGGGCCACTACAAGCCATAAAGAGGAGTCGTCCTGTGTTTATACATTGACGGGCTGTGGCCTTGATGCGGTTGCATCCACAGCTGTCCCACCCTCTCTGTCTCTCACAGACTCTGTCTCTGTATCGATAGCCAGCCCTACATTTTATTCACAGGCAAGGTTAAAGCTGCCATTTTAATATTGTATCTGTGTGCTGAGTTCGTAGTTTATGTTCGACAAAAAAATATTGGTTTCAATTTCAATATTTCCATTTCTATAAATACCGAGTGCTATACACATAGTATTGGGAAAGGAAATTGAAATGCTGCTTGTGATAAATAACAGGACATTTCCATTTGAAGCGCATAAATAACTTGTAAATATTGCAAATCGATTTGCTTCCAAAATATCTCTATAAATATCATATGTGGGTATTTCAACTTACTTGCTCGGCATACTTGAATTCTTTTTTGTTTGTAGGCCAAAATTCAAACAAATAATCGCGCAACAACTTAATTAAAAGTGACGCGAGAGCAAAATAAAAACCCGGATGAACGATGCTTAAAGTCTGCGTTTCAAGCGGAAATTGAAATTCACACACTGCCCCACAGATGTCGCCACCATACAATATGGCTCTAACTGTGTATGTGTATGTGTGTGTGTGTGTGTTTGTTGTTATTATGTTTCGACTTTGGTTTTGCCTCTTTTGTAATTGTTAAATGCATATGAGGACACATATTTGCATTGGACGCTTTCAACACGACATTTTGACTTGGACATAAACAGAGACTGTCGCTGATGAGTGGGCGATGGGGGGCGGGGCGGGTGTGGGTTTGGCACATGCACGTGCAACGTAAGCTCGTATTTTCGAATATCTGCCGGTTGTGTTGCCGGCACACGCACGAGAGACACGAAGCCGACCGAGTCCCACCATGCGATTCAAATGTAACAAGCAGACTGAGTGCGGCGCGGCTCAGCAGCGGCCCAGCAGCGGCAGCGGCAGCGGTGGACGCAGCGACGACGTCGTCCGACGAGAGCATCAACAGTGCTTAGCAGCAACGAGTAGCCGACGCCACAGCAGCACTCGGCCTCAACAGCTCAACACCCACAATGAGCCAATGAGAGCAATGAGAGAGCTGCGCTCACACACTCGCTGCAACTTCGTGGCCCCAACTGTTGCGCAGGCGTCTGCTCTCTCTCTTGCTCTGTTATCGTGGTGAATATCGTGGGGCACTTTGGTGAACTGACAGCGCTCTGTTAAAAAGGAGCAACAGTTTGGCTTTGTTTTGATACTGAGAATTCAATAAGTGTTAATAATGTATCAGCATTTGAAAAGTTTCTCAAAACCGTTTACAGATTGCAACTAATTTTGCAGAAATTCCCCACTGTTAAATTTTATCCGCTGTTAAGCAACAGCGCACTGTTAACAAATTACCCCGCTTGCCATAATTCTGTTACTGTAACAGCTGTTACTACCCCTAACAGCTTGTCGGCTTGTCATGTCATGTAATTTAAGCCGAGCAAATTAATAAGAAATACGAGCCTGATGAATTTGGTGCTGCAAATCGAGAGAAATTCATTTTGAGGCAATAATTTATGTCGCTGTGCCACATGGGGTCGACAATTGGAAATTGTCATTTGTTATGCTAATATGAGCAAAAATAATGGCAATGCTAAATTGCTTTCAATTGGATTAATTGAATCATGCGTCTGGTCTGCACAGATAAATTGTTCTAATTTGAGGGAGTGTGTATCTTAAGGTCTGTCTGAGATAACTCTTCACCTGCTGTGATTGCGATTACTATTATCACATTGATGGAGCACACTCACAGATGAATGAGCTTGGCGTAATCATAATGCAACAGATTGTTGAGTACGGCAACTTCCTCCGCATCGCATTTCGCCTCCTCTTATGAAGTTCAACAAATTATTGTGAATGGGATTTTTCTTCATTCGCTCGTTCATTCGGTGCTGTTGTTGTTGTCTTTGGAGGGTTGATTTGTATGCAGCGCTAAAAGCTTGAAAAATGTTTTACCCGCACGTGTTTCCTGCGCTTTGATAGAACGCCACACACCACCACAGCACACGCTCACACACACAAACACAAGCATACAAATAGACCGAGTCATTCGAGAGACATTATATAAAATAGAATGCGAAAGAAAAGCACAACAATGAAAATGTCAGTTGGGTTGCCAGTTGCCGCTGCCGCTGCCGCTGCCAGCGACAGTTACATTACATTTTTAAGAGTCTTGGGGGTTGAGTTGTGCAGGGCGGAAAAACCACTCTTTTTTCTCCCCCATTTTCTCGCTTTTGGAGTGACAAAAAAGGAAAGTATTGCAATTTTTACTATTTGGCAAGCATGCCATATTAAGGCATCTAATGAATGAGACACATTCTGAGCCTGAGCCTGAGCCTGGATGATTTTTGTCTGCTTATTTATGAGGGAACGGCGAGGGTGAAAGCAGGTTGCACGTTGCAGAAGCCTTGTGCAAATTTCTGCTTGCTGCATTTTACAAATTGAATCGGGCGAGAATGCGCGAGACAAACATCTAAATTGTCGAATGTAATGCGACAAAATATCGAAGTCAGCAGCTAAAGCCAGCCAGAGATGGAGATGGAGACGGAGATGGAGTTGATGCTCCACCTGGGCTGGACTCGGAGCTGGGATCGTCGCGTCGCTGTCTCTGTCGCTGTGACTCAATTCAGTTGTGTTCAGAAACTTGCCAGGCACGAATTCAATTTCGCGTCCACAGATGCCATTCACCTTCGGCACGTACGACTATCAACGTCAACAAGTTACACACACACACAGCTCTTGTGACAACGACAGCGACAATGAGCGGGAGAGGGAAGAAAGAGAGAGAGAGAGAGAAAGAAGGGTGCTGGAGTTGGGAGTTGCGTTTTTGGAGGAGGCGGCGTGGCAGAAGTAAAGTGGAAAACAGCAGTCAGACAATACAATTGCTTCCTTGAATGCATCTGCTGCTGCTGCTGCTGCTTCTACTTGTCTCGCTGTCGTTTCTCACTTCCGCTCAAATTGTGAGACATTCCCTCTCCCCCTTCGTCCTACTGTCGCTTCAGAGTTCTCAGTGCTCATTCTAGTTGTTAGTCGCCATGGCCAACGCTCCTGACATTTTATACTGAATTATTTATTTAGTTTTGCTTTCTCTATGTGCTCATTACTTGTTTTTTTCTGACGATACCCTTTAAGCAAATACTGTTAGCAATTGGGTATACTAGACGAACATCAATGTGAACTATAAGTAATGTAGGTGACAGCTTTATTGTAGCGAATTTATTAAATGACAAATATAAATCAAAAAGAATTTTGAAATGTGTACTATTGTACAAAGAATGTGGAAAACTTGTCAATTAAAAATGTTCTTATGAAAATGATCAAATATCTCAAACACATAAATTAAACAAAATTGTTTCAAAATAGGTATAAACTTTATTAACAATTTTTTATTTTTGGAAATTTTGATTTTTACCACGTCTCGTTTTGCATTCTGGAAATGCTCATATACAACCAAATCAAAACGTAATTTTCGCTAGTTTAGCTTTTCGTATTTAATGGGTATCTGCTAGTCGCGCAAACCTTGACAAGAACACTCTGTACACGTTCTTTAACATTTTTATTATGCTGCCTTAAATGAGCAGACGACAAAGTCAACAAGGTTGAAATAAGAGTCGCCCGCTCTTGTCGGTGGCGATCAGTTACAAATCTAATTAAATATCTCTATGTAGCACATTATATTTATTGTTATATAAGCCAACAAATAAGTTGACAATCGAAATGAAATCGGAGCAAAATGCGGCTCTCACAATGTTTGATTACCTTGGAGATTTGTGCACAACTTGTACTAAAATTAAATATGACTGTGAAATATTTTCAATTTGTGGACACGAAAACTTTGGCTCCCCCTTCATCATCCCCCTGTGCTTGTGGAGATTGTTACTGGCTTTTGGCTGGCACCCCGTGGGAAATTTGCTAACAGAAAATAAAAGTTTCTGGTCAAGTGAGTGCCAAACTTTTAAGTGACGCACTTTTCTCTCGCTCGTTCTCAGTCTTTTCTGCCTGTTTTACCATCTGAGGGATTACAGGGCGTATGTACTATTTTTATTAGGCTCGAGTTCGAGTTTTGATTGCATTACAAATTGAGCTATTGATTAGCTTTCTGCCACAATATTCTCCGATTCATTTTCACATTATTTTCTTTCGGTTCATCAACAGTTTTCCCACGAGCAAGAAATATCTTGTGAGTTTGTTCTGCTTTTATTTTTTGGCCAGTTTCGGGTTACATGTGAGAAATGTTGCGCTAGTTTTTTTCAGCGGCATACATACATAACAAAAGAGATATCTTTGAGCCAACTCAGCGAGCAGATTTCAGTGTGCCATAAACAAATTCGTAATTGCCATGTAATGCCTTGTGTTGACAGGCGTCCGACAAACATAGATAAGGCCCAACAAAAAGCGGTAGCTCTGAGACTGATGATGCAAGGAGAAAGAGACAACAGATGGACGATATATGTATGTGTGTGGATGCTGCCACTAAAATTAGCATAAAACTTCGATTTCGCTTGCGCACATTGCGGCCAACGCAAATGGCAAATGGAAACTGTGGCAACTGTGGCAACTGTGGCAACTGGCAACGTTCAACTGGCGAAAATGGACCATGAATGAGGCGCAAAAACGGATTTGCCAGCCTACAAATGGCAATAGATTGCACAACCATAAAGCCAAGCGGACTTATATGGCATATATAAATGTACGAGAGGGAACAGCACGTAAATGCCACAAATAACAATGTGCAAGCCATGCAACGAATGGACGAGAACACACCCTAGAAAACAACTTTAAATATTGACAGAATTAATTAATATGTTGGCTACACTTTAGTCCAGCTGTGAATTACAGGGCATGGCAATCAGACTAGTGCAATGCCTTCGCACTTGCGAAATAGTTGGTTACTTTTGCATTAATTAGAAATCTATTTCAACTTTTCAATTGAGCTGCAAACTCCATGCTAAATACTAAATCTATAAGCCTAAGGACTCAACTCTATTGTCTGTCGAAAAGTGAAAAACTGAAATCTGAACTCAACTCTCGAAGAGGATTTGGGACACAAGAGAATGGGAGATGGTGGATGGGAGTCTCAACTGAAGTGAACTGAACTTTTCGTTCATTTGACTAATTAAATTTTCGGGGAAAGTTGTCTGCTGAAATTTTATGAATATTTAAAAAGTTTAGCCAAATGATTCGCCTCATCGTTCAGTTTTCAGTTTTTGTGCGGAATTGGAGGAGGTTGAAGTAGAGGGGTTGTTACTCCATTCCGTTGCAAGACAAAAGCCTCTTCAAAAATTGAAAATTCATCAAAAAAGTTGAATGGTTTGTAAAGTGAATCAAATATTCATACATGCACGCAACTTTTTATTAGTATAAAAAAGTTGAATTGGCTTATAATCTCGTATTCTCTCTAACTCGGTCGAAATATCCCCGCACTCTCTCTCTCTCTGTCTCTCTCTTAAAAAGCAATTAGCCCTAACTCTTAATGCCACAAGAACTTACAAAGCTTACGGCTAGAAAAAGGGAAAAGTTATTACAGTTGGAGTAGTTTTGACCAGCGTTTTTAAACGTCAAACAGGCAAAAGCAATTTATCGATAGTTGCATGCGATTCGTTGCCTTGTCAAGAACTAGAATTTGTATCGACGGAAACTGAGAGGAACTCGAAAATCTGCAAGAATATATTATGATCCCTTACAGATTACTATGTGAAATTCCTTCCATAAAAACAAATCATTCCTTGTAGCCGTGTCTTAAGATCGACGTATTTCATTGCCAAGGCACATAATCTTTTTAGTGTTGTGTAGCTTTTGACATTGTAACGTCAACAATAGCATGAAAGTATCGATAATTTCACACATTTTATTGACTGTCAATCAATAAAATTGTTTACCTTTCATGTTCGGTCGGCAATGGACATTGATAATCAGCTCAATAGTTCGAAATTGGCGCTCAGAACTGATCTTGAATTTGCAAAGGGTGTGCTAAAATGTTGCAAGGTCAATGCCGAGCCCGATGTACGAGGTTATCTTTTGGATCACGTGTACAGTAAGCATGGCTCTCCCCCAAACCATTTTGAACCTGCCACATAACACAACACTGGCCATCCCATCGTAGCTATGGCCCGGGATCAGCTGCTTGCGGCACATTGCTTTACCCGATTCGCCAGAAAGCCCAGCATAGATGACGAAGATTTGCGCATTGCCAGCACGGATAAAGCGGATGATTTGAAATTTGTACCGACGATGCCGCAGGTGAAACCGCCGCTGGGGCAGCATTCGTCAGCAGCACCATCGCCGGCGATGGGTCTGTTGCTGCCACCGTGGCGCAACTGTCAGGTGGGCGTCAATGCGCAACTGAAGCAACTCGAACACAAAACGGAAACCAGCGAATCAATAGAAAAGGCTGCAATGCCGCCCAATAAGATGCCAAAACTCGGCCCAAACTATCCCAAGAACAATTTATAGTCCGCAACATTTTGTACAGTATTATTAGTAATAAGAATGTATTTTTTAAGATTAAGTAAGTCTACTTGTGGTTGTCTTTACTTCGGTCGAAGGTTCCTTTTTCGCCTTGTACTGTTCGGCTTCATAATTCTTTAGATTGTTGCCAAATGTGCGACAGACTTTCACATGCATCAGGCACTTGCGGCAAATTGACTTTGATCTGACCACCTCTAGGCCGCTGCCTGCCTCGCTGGTGTCCAATGAATGCGCCTTCTTGTAGGCTTCCACCATTCGGGCGTCGCTCAGAGAAGCCACCTCAAAAGGGACACGACGTGGCTGCATCGATGCAAAGATCGCAGGATCTATGCCCTCGGCGGGTTCCTGTGTATGTTAGCATGCTTAGTTCTATTTTCATCTTTATCATCGTTGGCAACTTACTGGTTGAGGCGTGTTCCATAATTCTTCAAAACTCATTGTGAGAAAACAAATTAGAGAAATTTTTCAACCTTTGCTGATGCGCTGTCTGGCATTGAATGACTAGGACTGATGATAGTTAGGACCATCGTCATAAATGTTGTTGACAGCTGAATCATGGATTGCTAAGTCCAAAAATAAATGTTCCGAAGCTGAAATACAAATTGAATTTGAATTTGAATAATTTAGAAATTATAACTATAACGTTATATATCATTTTAACATTTTATTTTAACTAAATTAATTCAATAATGTCCACTGTCCATAGTCGACTTTCATATTTTAACTGTTGAATTTGAATAGGAGTTGAAGTTTTTCCATTAATTGGAGAGACTCTTTATTTTAATACAAGTATTATTTATAGTTTAAATTAAAGCAAGAAATCTAAGGATATTTCGAATACTTCGATTTAATCAAATACAAAAATTGTCTGAAATTTGAATATAGAAACTCGAATTATCTAGAAAACAAAATGGTTTTAGTTTGAGGCTGCAGCTGATCTGGCCACAGTTTTTTTAGATTTGGTGCTGCGAGGATCTCTGCACATAAATGATAGCTTAATACATATGCATGTATTTGCGCATCGAGTGTTTTGGTTGTTCTATGTTAATTAAGAGGCGAGTTTCATCTTGAGCATCTGGCCGTGTGGTAAATAATATTTACATATCTCGGCATTTGCATAGCTAACGACAAAAACTGTACTCAGCAAAGCGAGCGCTTCTTTCTCTCCTCTCTGTGTGGTTGATAAAACTAACCCAACCATGATAACCTCCTGCAAACAGGGCCAGGTCTAAACCCTTCGTCTCTGAGAGACCCTGCAGCAGTTTACAAATTAATGCGAACTCGCACGTGTTAATTCAAGGATGTGCTGCTGCTGGCGCTACTTTATCCTTTTCTGCACAAGATGTGTGTGTGTGTGTGTTTGGGTGTGTGTGAGTGCGACGAGAGTATTTGGCATGAATTTGCATATTAGAAAAAGTTTTGTGCTTGTGAAATGTCAGTTTAATATGCGTGAAGTAGTTTTGTCTGCTTGTAAAATGCGCTTAAGAAAAACTAAACTTTAAACACAGTCTTAGCCAGATTTCCCCCACCACCCCACACAAACAGTTCGTGGGCGGCATAAATAATTAAAAGGCAAATGTGGAATCTGGCAAAGACATATGGCCCAAGTCGAATGTTTGCCCAGTGCTGTTGTTGAAACTATTTAAGAATTACAGACAGTAACTTGCAATTTATTACAATCTGACATCATTTCATTGCAGCGTGTTTAAATCGGTCGTTGTCTCGTGTTTTTGCATTAGAACCTGCGAGCTCTTCTCGGCAAACATAAACTGTATGAGGATGACCAGGTAAGTGACGACTGCAGCACACATCTACAAGAAAAATGTATTAATTAAATATTTCACGTTGTTTTCAGAGCCGTATTCAACTGACGCTGCTCAGCAGATGCAGATTGAGGCTGAAAAAGTCCTTGGCCGTCAACACGAAGCGCTGATGCAGAGTCTGCAATAGAAATTCACAGACCAGATCGTTGTAGCGCTTGCTGCCCAGCGGCTTCACCAGCTTGGAGATGAGGCAACCGATCTGCCGACTCTACAAATGAGAAGTTTAATAGATAACAACAAGATCAAGGCTTGTGCTCACATGGTTGTAACTCTGCTGACAGTGCCAACAGATGGCCGAGAAGAGCAACATCATGTTGGCCACGATGGTGAAGTGAATGAGCAGCATTGCCAGCGCATTGGTCTTCAGCAATAGGTTCTTCACCAGCCAATACGAGTTGGACACAAAGCTGACGAAGAACACAATGAATATGCTCAACAGACTGTTGCCATAGCCCACATTGAGTTGAGCGAACAACTGATTCAGTTTGCTGTAGCGTTGCTTCAACTGAATCAGCGGCTCAATCGCTGGCTGCCGCATCGATTGCCGCCTGGCGAGCAGCACGAGACACTCGCGAACACTGGCGACCTGCACATTGGCCACCAGCACGTCGAAGAGGAAGGCAAAGAGCTTCAGCTGCAAGCCGATGACGCTGGGCGCTGCCATCCAAAAGAGCAACATGGAGACATCAGCTCGCAGCACGAAACGACAGCCGGAGACAACGAGTTGCGACCCAATGGTGGGCAACACCACAACGCAGACGGTGGACGCCACAGCACGCTGATGATCAAAGTAGTTGCCCTGCTGCAGCCAAAGGGCTTGAAGTCGACGGCGCTGCACAAAAGTATCGAGCACAACAATGACGTGGCCGACAGTCAGCAGCAGGAAAAGCGTATGCGAGATCAGGCAGTCGAGTGCGCATTGCTCAAAGAAGGGCGAACTGGTGGCCGTGCGTGTCCAGATCAAGGGATACCAGCACAGCCAGCTGGCGAGCAGCAGCAGCTGCAAACGATGGCGCGTCGGATGCCAGGAGACGCCAAAGAAACACATTGCCAGCAGGGACAACGAACGCGTGACACTCAACAGCTTCATGGCAACTGAAGGCAAACAATCAAAGCCAGAGCCAAGCGTGGTGAAAGTGCAAAGTCAGCAGAGTGATACATCAACTGTTATCAGATCAATCGACGGCATTTACTTACATTCTGAGTGCTCGCATCGCCGTACCAGAAGAGCGAGGTGATCAAAGTGCCCATGGCGAAGCAGGTGGCGCTATTGAACACCAATGGATAGAGCTGCTGCTCCTGATAGGCTTCGGTGATGATCCAGTAGGCGTTCGACACGAATTCCAGGCCACACATCACCTGCAGTCCCAGCATGCCCCAGCCGTAGCAGTCGCTGAATGTTTCGTAGCACTCGAAGATGCAATCGTAGGTCAAGCGGAGCGTCTGCAAGTGTCGATCGTCCTGCGGCCCAAAGGGTTGCCAGATATCATTGCTGTCGGCCAAGGCGAGCAGCGAGTGTCGCAACTGCTGAGCACGTTGGTTCATCTCGATTACCTGCTCCAGCAGCTGCACATAGCGAATGCGCAGCAGCCACAGCTGCGGTATGGTTCTGTTCAGCACTGGCGAAACGTTGGCCCTGGAATTGACCCAAAACTTGGCCGCATCGCAGGTCAGTTGGGCGGCAATCAGCAGGAGCAAACGCACGGCTCGACGACAGCCGCGTGACATGCCCAAGCGTTGCATCTGCAGCTGCGATTGGAAGCCCAAGTCGGCGAGGCGTGCACGGGAACGCTGCTTGAGAATGCTTTCGATTTGCAGCAGCATGCCCAGCATGGAGTAGCCGATGAACAGGGCTGTGCCGCTGATGTAACCGATGGATAGGCCAGATTCCTTCCACAGGAAACTCAAGCCAGATTGCAACATAATGAGGAAATAGAGTGACCAAACACAGCGCAGAAAGAGGGCGACAAGCAACCGCAGGCATTGCGAGCGAGGCGGCAAAGGCAGCAATCCCATCAGCCAGTAGATGGCCTGAAGACAGTTCGCGGTCAGACACTCGATAGACTTCATGTCGACGCTCGATTGCAACTGTTCGAGGTAAGAAAAACTATTGCTACTCTACTGAATATGCCACGGAGGAAACGATACATCACAAATGACAGGTTAAATGAGGCAAGCAATGATTCATCAGCAGTGCGATAGATAAAAAGGTTAAGGGCAATAAATAATCAAGAGAACTTAGCATGTGAAACTATGTAGTTGCCGAAAAGTTGGGGAAAGAAAGTAGCTCGGTCTTTAATCGCTTTTGCGAAAAGTCTGGGAAGCATTGAAGAAATTGTCAAGTGAGTCTGCTTGCCTATTAATAGTTAATTTTAGTTGGAGTTCGGGTAAATAGTACAGAATTTATCCATTTCAAGTTGTCGATAAGCCCAAGGCGCTTTTTGTCGAAATTTCTTAGCAAAACCACAGAATAAGTACGATGCGATGCGATGCGTTGCGTTGCGTTGCGAGCGGCTGATGTGGTGGCAATCGAGCTCTGGAATCCGATTAAAAAGTTGAACCATCAAACTTTACTCTCTCTCTCTCTGTCTCTATCTGTTATCTCTCTTTCGCTCTCTCGCTCTCTCTCAGTGGGATGATGGAGCGATGTGGGCGCAGTTCAAATGGCTGCCGGTTTATGAATTATGCATTCTAGCCGGAGGGGGACTTTGCGTTCAAAGCTAAAAATTATCCGCTTTTTTTCTCAACTTGACTGGCAACTAAAAAGGGTTGTGGTTACTTTGAAGATTAGGCTGAACTGGTTGCTTGGTTGGTTGGTTGCTTAGTATGGCTGCTGTGGTTTTCTTCTCTAGGACCGCAGAGTTCCAGTTCTTGACTCCCCCCCCTTTGCATTTATAAGTGCGCACAAAATGCATAATTCACAAATATATAACTGTCGGGAATTGCAAATAACTATTTATGTATAATTTATATATAACTGGAAGTTGACGTGGCAACTGATAGACTTGAATATATGCTGTAGGGCAGTCGGAAAGAATATTATATTTCAAGTACAAATTGGAGTTCTCTGAAATTTATTTTCATCAAGTAAAATAAAGTAAAAAATATAACAAATATTTAAGAAAAAGGGTCTTTGCTAAAAAATAGTTTATAGGTTTTGCATTCTACAGGGTACAGAAATTGAACGTAAAACCGATTCAGATTGAATTGAATGCGAAAAAAAGCACGTCATGCATCGCATAAGGATTTTCATTTGAGATTCATAAATAGATAAACAGTTTATGACCACAAACGATGCCGCATCACAGATGCGACAGACAATTAAGTGTTGCAGCTTTGTAGGAGGTCGAGTGTGTGAGCTGGTAAACCGCAAAGATTTTCCAAGTATTTTACGAGGTGTCGAAAATGGAGTAGTGCAATTTTAATAACAACTCCGAATGGCAACTGTTCCCATTAACTCTTGCAACATTGCAACGGATGGGGGGGAGGAGAGGAAGGAAGGTAAACTACTCGACCGCAATGCGAGAGAGAGAGAGAGAGTTTTGCATATTTAACAAGCGGAATTTAAATGAAAATTAATGCCAACTGCTGGCAAATGGTGAAAAACGCAACTGCATTGCCAAAAGTTGACTTTGTATTTCTGCAGCTCAACTGAACCGCAATTGGCATGAATTGCAATCAACACCGACTAATTGGCAACGTTTAGCAGCTGAAAATTGTCTCGTAATTTAAATTAACATCAATTTTGCTCTCCTCGCATACGATAAGTATCTAAGGAATGTGTTAATCTAATGAAGCCGAACTGTGCGAAGCAGAGATTGCGATTGCGATTGCGATTGAGATTGGGCATTTGCTACTGGTTGTCGTTTATTTTTATGGTCCGATATGTCGATATGTTGATGCTTAATGCGTATTCCTTGGCGAGGGGGCTGAGAAGGCAAACTGAAAAGACATAAATCTTAAATTTCCCAAGTATTTGAGCACCAATAAATTTTCATTTTGATAAACCCTTAAGCCTTTTCATGGGCAAACAAACTTTTGTGATTTATGAAGTTTTCAGCTACTTCGTAGCTCCTTTGGCAATAAAACACACAAACCAAACACATTCGACATGCGATATACAACAACTTTTTGCTGTTTATGGATTTACATTTTAAAGACCTCGACACGAGGCAAGTGAGGAGTGAGGCGGGGGAGGCGTTAGATGAACAACAATATCTTTATGCGACAGAATGAAATGCAATAAAAACGAAATTTTCCATAAACAAGCGCAAAATGTACAAGAAAAAACAACTTGAAATATGAATGAGAGATCCATAAAAAATATTTTTGTGATAAAAACTCTTCAACTGTTAATACAATTTTCACAAATTTCATCGATTTAAATTACAAATAAAACTCGTTCTCGATGTCAAGTATTTTCGCACAGCTTGCGCTGATGTACGAGCAAAATCCATAAACAAAATGAGATATGCTTTCCTCCACTCTAATATTGCCGATTTCCATATGGCGAGAGCGAAGAAGAGGACGAGAACGAGGACTCGACATGGCGATGACAACATCTGCGTCAGCTGGCGATCAAAGTCAAATTAAATTGAAACAACTTTTGGACCATCATCTAACCTTCCAGCTGTCTCGTATATCCATTAGATATTGCTGTGTGTATATAAGTAACATATGCCCTTCATATTTCGTACTTGTTTCCAAGAATCGCTCATTCATCTGAAACGTGACACCATTGCCAAATAAGTATTCATATTGCATTCATACACTTGGCTCACAAGTTCAGTTTGCCAAGTATTGTGCAAACAGTAAATTGAACTAATTGTCATAGGCAGCGTCAGAGAGTTCTTTGTACTCTTCCTCTTTTTGTGCGATATTTCATCTTAAAGGAATATCACATTAAATCAAGTCATTTTTTGACCTGACCATCTAAGGAGCGACATACAAAAGTTGAATTCAATATTGTGGAAATTGTAAAAATTACAAAATAATACGTTAGCAATCTTCAATATTAATTTTCCTGTCGTTGAGGGTATCTGGCTATCGAACTCGCTAGCGTTTCGTTTTAATTATTGCCATTGAACACATTATTTTAGCTCCGTCTATGGGCATATTTAAAACAGAAACAACACATGGGACAGCAATCCACATGGCTTGGTCCTTGTGTTCAATTCTTTTTTGTAATTGTTGTTGCTGGAATTATTTTTCTGTGCTCATCGTGTGTGCCATACTCGTAATATCATCGTACGTGTTCAGCAATGCTTAACCGATATGCTAGAATAATTTTATTCTCGTTTTTGTTGCTATTGTTGCCACCCATTTCGTTGTAATTTTTTGCAATTTCTATTTGAACGCCTGGCGCCAAATGATGCGGCTAAAATGGTCGAGGACTGTTGAATTGTTGGACAGTTGTGTTGGCCTGCTGGCTGGCAATTTGCCAACATTTAATGACCAAAAACTAATACCAGAAACGCTTCGCATTACAATACAATTGTTTGACATTTTCAAAATTGAAACTTATCTCGCATTTATTTGGGTTTATTTATTTGTTGCAACCAACTAAAGCGCATTATGCCGCATTAGCTTTTGCGCTAAAACAATAATAAATGTTTGAATTACACATTTATTCTATTTGGCTAAAGTAGTCTGCAACCAATTGGGATTTTCCGCACTTTATATAATCAACGTCATCTTCGCTTTAACACTATATCTGGCTGATCTCTCGCAAATGGATTTAAAGAGTGTGGCAAGTTGTTTAGGTGCTTTTAGCACGTCGCAAACGAAGTATTTGGTGCAACTTTTCGTGGGCCGCATAATGTGACATCTTCTTCAAGTTGCTGTGCAGAATGTTTCGTTATTTATGTATGCGCCTGTTGCAGCTTCAGTTTGTTGCAACTTCTGTTGCAATTTCTTTGTTGCAACTGCTTGTTTTTTTTTTCGTTTTTTGTTGTGGTGTTTGGCAACTTTAGCGTGGCTTTCAAGTTGTGTATAGCCCTATTTGCAGCTGCTGCGAATGCTAGACTCCTAGATCCCGCTGCAGCAGTTGGATGGTAAATAAATCACGTATTTAAACAAGTTGCCGAGTGCGGCCCCAAACTTCAGAGAGTGTAAACACTGCACGTACACGACGAGTTTGGTTTATGACAAATGTTCACAGCATTTTCAAAAGAAACATATATATTTCTGCTGTATACCCTGTAATCTGCTGACTACGAGTACAAGAGACTTCCCTCCTTGTCCGCCTCGAGCTTGTGCTCCCACAGCAGCTTGAAGTTGACATCGCCACACAGTGACCCAAACTTCTCAGTCGGCGTTAGATAACCATTCTTGAACTGCACCAGAATAGGCAGAAAGTTAGCAATCGCTGCTCGAGACTCGCTGTGCTGCCTGGAGTGCAGCAGCAGCACATATCCATTGGGGAAGACGGCAAATCTCATGGCGCTTGCCTCGATTTTGTATGTGACAAATGGACGCAGCTCGCGATTGCCCGAGACCTGATCGCTATGCATCTCGCTGAGCATCTCGAGATCGATCTTGAAGGGCAAACAGAACGAGGCGTGCACAATATTCTTGCTAAAGTTGCTAATGTCCGGCTTGTAGTCCAGTTCCTCGACCATTTGAATCACCTTCAGCAGCGCAGTGCGCGCCGAATCGGCTGTCAGAGCCATCGATGTTATTTTGCCGCCCGCATAGATCTTTGCCTCGGCACTGGGTTTGCGGAGGCGTATAGTTAATGCCGGATGATTGGCCGGATCGTAGCGCGTGTTGTCCAATAGAATGGCCAGCTCGAAGAGGCTGAAGCGACAGTTTGCATCGACAGCACAGGTGAAGGGTCTGTAGAGCAGCTGCAGCTGCTTCTCGATTTCACTGGCCTTGCCAATGTCCTCGTAAATGTTATCGTAATCGATGTCAAAGTCTGGAATTATGGGCGTCTCTCCTCGAGCAATTTCACAACATACAACCTTCATCTGATCTCGGCTTTCATTATGCTGCAACTTGAGATTCTTTTGCATTTCGATTATCTCGGATGATGCAAAAAGTCCCTCGAAGTTTGACAGCTCGATACTTGTTCCAACATTAAAATCCTTCGTGGCAGTTTTATCGATCTTCACAGAGTCTCCAATAATTTCCTTCTTCAAATGAAAGTCCAATCCCATGTGCTTGACATCCAATTCTATTTGCTTCACATCTTTTATTTTATACATTTGATCCAGATTTAAGTCTTCTTCGTCGTACCAAAGCGCGTCAGGCTCTGCTTTATTTGCTTCGGTTTCCACTTCATCTTCGATCTCGATAAACTTGCCAATCCTTGCTTCTCTCTCCTCGCCTAGAATGTCCTTTAAAATATCACATAATCCAATTGTATCCGCGGACGTCTCGTTCTTGGTACAACTTTCAGTCTCAACTCTATCCAAGTTAACCTTCTTATTCACATTGTTCTCCATTATTTAATATCGAGCAACTAAAAATGCGACTAAAATTTAAATTATTTCGTTGTTACTGACAAGGAAAGCAGTGTCGATGCTAAAGCACTTTAATTTGTCATCAATTTAAGCCGCAAAATTTGTCGTAAAGCATGATTCATTCATTCATTTAATTTGATTTCGTTTATGAAGCCCCATTGTTGCATAGTTATTACAATGCGTCTGTGTGTATTGGGGGCATTCTTTGTGGAAAAGCAATCCTTTTTATGCAATTCAGATTAATTGTTCTATCGTTTGATAAGCGTATTATCTTTGATCTCGGAACTGCGCTGTAATGGAACTATTGTGGACAAAACGACATGACAAACAACTACAGCAACAAATTGCGGGTGGGCGAACAATAAAAAAAAACCAAAACTGAAACAGAATCGAATGCTTTCACCTCAGTGTCTCGTTCTCGATGGATGTGTGTGCGTGCGTGTGTGTGTGTGCGTGTGTGTGTGTGCTTATGTCCTTTTATGTCCTTGTCATGTTCAAATTTACACACTGTTGACCATATTTTATGTCCATTCTGGTTATGAAATTTACAGAGCTGTCAAAAAGAGTTCAGCGACATTTTAGTAAATATTGAAATTTAATCAAGCAAAGTGCAAAACACACACACACACACACACACACGCGCATTCAGACTCATACAGTGAAGCAAAGGATAACAACATCGAACACATTCACCCCTCAGACACCTGTCACCATAGTTGGCGTTTTGCTTCCAGCAGGATGCCATCCACATGCTTCATAAGGGACACACAATGCAGTGTGTGTGTGTGTGTGTGGCGAAGTCAACAATCAATTGAATCGATTTCATTTTACAAATTGCGTTGAATTTTGTGGTGCAGTCAGCTGCAATTGACGGCGAAGCCAGTGGCAACAATAACGAGCTAACCTCAGTCAGAAACAGGGCAAGAAATCGAGAGAGACAGAGACACGCAGCAACAGATACGTATATAGAGCGAGCGAGAGAGCGAGAAATGTCTCTTATGGACTGATTTTGATGGTCAATTGCAACACACGCAACAGCTTCTAATTGGAAGTTCTCTTTGAAGGGAAACGAACCGCAACGCAAGGCAACCAAAAAAGGGAGAAGAGCTTTTGCAAGATATCGATTGATTCTCTGTGAGCAATGAACAAGTAAATTATTCCAATATCCAGCGCAAAAACAACAACTGACTCAAAGAAATTGAGAAAACTGATAAGGAAATGCAAAATGGGAAATAGAAAACGCAGCAAAAACATTTACCTACGTGTTTGGGCAGCTCTTGAGCGAAACCAAGTAAAAGAAGCCATTTCACGTGGAAGCAAAAAGAGCTCTGCATAAAAAGTATAATTGATAAGGCAGAGTTTTAAATGAATATTTTTAGAAGAAGCTAAGACTGTTGCTTCTTTAATGAAACCCTTTTAAAACAGACCTCAATCAAGAAATCCTTTAAGTAGTATGTAAATTAATATTTTTAGGAGAAGCTTAGACTTTTGCTTCATTAAACTAAACAATAAAAAGAGAAATACTTTAAATAGTATAAGACTAAGAATGATTCGTCTTTAATGAAACTCTTTTATAAAAAGAAATACTTGGGCAGTTGGTTTTGTTAAAAAAACATTTTAAAATCAGCAATACAAAGATACGTCGTTTTTGCTGTCTGTCTTGCCAAGCGTCAGGAGTTATGGAAAAACTTTAAAGAATTCTGCAAAATCAAAAACATTTCAAGATTTTGTTGGCCTGTTGGCAGTGCCAAGAATCTCTCAGAGTGTGCGAGAGTTGTATAATCAAAACCCATTTGTCACAGTCGAAAATGCAATTTAGAATGGGCTCCATAATGGCGCTGCTTAAATCGATTATAAACCATTACAAGCGACGCCCGAGCACAGTTGGCAATTAATAGATTTTTTCGTGGTTGGGCAACAGGGCGATGGGCGGCATCAAAGCATTGGAATCGGCAATTTTGTGTAGGCGGTAATTAAAAACTGTGGCGCCAACAACTGTGACCCAGCATTGTCCATGGTCATGAACAAAATTCCGAAGCGTCGTTGCCCGTTTGCGGCCGTCCTGGTGATTGAGGGGGTGGAGTGCTGTGGCACTCATTTTAATTCAAATTGAAGTGGTGTTTTTGTGTTGTGTGCGAGTAATTAGGACGTAAAGTCGAATCGAAGCACGCTGCCAACAACTCAAATGACATTTGTCCAGCCCCACGGTTCCATTTGCCCGCTGCCCGCACTCCCGACTGGGTGTGATGAACAATTGGAGATAAGTGCAGGCAGGCATGAAATATAGCAAATAAAGCATCGTATCGCCCTTTGCCCGACAACCCAACGGTCTCTGTGAGTATAAAATGTCGCCAGCACGCAATGTTTTCATTTACCTAATCGCCATTAAGCATGGGGACGAGCATTTGCGGGAACTACGAGTAGGAGTAGTCGTATTCGTATTCGTATTCGTATTCGTTTGCCAACATTGCTTGATTTCCATGGGGGGTACGAGAGTCGTGTAATCGTTTTGTGCTGCGACTTTTGCTTTTATAATTTGTTGGAAAATTTGATGAACACTCGCTGAACATTGTTGTAACTGCCCAAGCCCACCCCCAAGTCGAGCTGTGGGGCTGAAAATGTCACTAAAGCATTTGAATATTCATACGCCACTCAAGTGGGAAACTAGAAGAACTGAGAGAGGGGAAAAGGCGAGTAGAGAATGGAAAATAGTCGGCTGGTTAGTTAAGCATTTACCCTTGAATCGCAATAAGAATTCTAATGACTTCATTTTGAAAAAAAATAATGAAATTTTAAAGATGTAAGAGTTACTCTACCATTAAAGAAATTAATTGTGAAATTTAATAATTTTTAGACAATTTTTTACTGTCCTAAAAAAAAATCAAAAACCTTTTATATTTTAATTTATTAATGGTAAATACCTTTAATTGCAAGTTATGTATAACATGATTGCGTACAATTAATCTACAGTAGAGCTTTTCAGAAATATAGATACGTTTACTTGAGGAGTTTCGTTCAGGGCCGGGGAGCATGTGCAATCCGATTGACACATTAATAAATGTTACAAAATGCCACTGACAGTTTTTGGGGAAACTGTGAAATAGAGTGTTAAGTGCATTAGAAAGTTTCTCTTGATATCTTTTATAGTTGTTCCGTGCTTTTGTTTTTGTTTTCTCTATCGAATATTTGGTGCATTGCCACGCATGGTCAGCACGATGTTATTGCAACTGTAGCAGCTGCAAGTCAAACCCGTTGGCCAACAACTTAAATTGAGTGCTCGCCTCGTGCTCCCTTCTGGGGAAGAACTTTGCAACTTTGCTGCTGCTGCTGCTGTCTTGGATTCGCCCACAAGCCAAGATCCAGAGGAACGGCAAAGGGAACGTCGTCGACATCGACATCCGCATCCGTGTCCGCATCCGTCCATAGCCACAGTGGTCGTAATAGCAATTGCTGTCGTCATCGGCGCTGTTGCTGAAGGTGTTCATGCGTGCCAAGAAATCAATAGAAAAAGTTTGAAATTACAAAATTGGAAAGAAAACAAATAGTGGGGCGTACAAAAAAATAAACAAAACAAAACAAACAAAAACAAAACTACGAGCAGAGCCAAGCCAAGCCAAGCAGAGCAGAAGCATCTGAAGGGACCAGCAAAGCCATCCAAACTGTTGGCTTTAGCCAACCTCCTCCCGAAAGGCAAACAAATCCTCTGACGCTCTGACAAATGCTGAAAAGTTGAACTGCAACTTTTTTATACACACACACACACACACACACTCTCACACATGGCTCGCAATTCAGCCGGAATTTAAGTACATAGAATATTCGATATATTCTTCTAATACATAGCAGTGTTTTCTCTGGGCTCTGCCAACTGACAACAAGCATTCGATACGCCTGCAAATGTATTGCCAAGCTTAGCAACAAACAACTTCAAATGTGCGAAATTAAAAAACTGAATATTTGTTGGAAAAAGTCAACACAAAATTATTAGCATTTAGACAGCACTGCCATAAATCATTATAATATTTATTAGTTATTTTCTTCGTTCTATATTGAATAACGTAATACATTTTACACCATATTCATTATTTTTGGCCAACAAAATAAAACTCAAAAGTACGTTTTTTTTTTTTCGATCAAAATAAAAATAATGATTTAAAAAAAAGCATATAGTAGGCTTTTGTGTTCAATCACAAGCCAGGGTCATTGGTGATGTCACATCTGTCTCCGGTCCATGTAAAACTGTGGGGATCTGCACAGCACTATCATAAATTATGCCATCTCCCTTTCGCTGTGTGGTGTTTAAGGCCGGCATTGTTGCAAGTCGCCCCATCCGCAGCATGCCACTTGATTTATGCACACCAAAATGCAACGAAATAAAATTTGTTACAAAAGGCAGAAAATATCGACGCGATCAAATTGAGTGATTTATTGACTATTTATCGGGCTCATGGGCTCTGGGATTCTGTCGCGTAACATGATGTAATTTTTAACTGCACATTTACATGACAATTTCAAGTGCAGCTTCGACATTTAACGCAATTTGTGCGTATCATTTAATTGGATTTAACCAAAGGCAGCGGAAAAATAACTGCAAATGAGACAAGTATTCTCGCAGTTTGTTTGCAAATAATACTGAAATACTTCCAAATCGAATGCAATCATTTTCACTCTCCCCCGCTCTCATTTTGACTTTCCGCTTAATGCCTTCACGTATTTGTGCAGTTTACGAGACAGACGCACACCTTAAAAGTGTGCAAATTGCTTGGGCAACGCTCCTTAAAGTTTAACCACAATGAAAGCCATTTGGAATGTAACCGTTGACGTTGCCGTTAAAATGTAACGTTAATTTCCCAAAGGCATTGCATTGCATATCTAAAACATGCGCCAACTGCCAACTTTGGTCCCCACAGAGCGACAAAGATGGCAAAAAAAAGTCGCAAGAAAATTGCGTAGGTGTTGCGGAAGGTAGACGAAGGAAGGCTCCATTACAATCTGAAAGTGTGACAAAACTAGCATTGGAATTTCGCTTGAAATGCAAACTCTATAACAGACTTGATAATAGGGAAAATACGGCTTAGAATTCAGAATACGACAAGCGCAGACAGCTCGATTCACAGCTGCATACATTGCTCATACGCCTAGTTGAGCTGCCGCAAGTGCCGAAAATTGGCTAGCAAAATCGGTTTTGCTTGGCCAAAACTCCGATAAAAATGCATAATTAAAGAGGCTACGAGAGGCAGGCGCAGAGCCATGCGAAAAGCGTAGAAATAAAAAAGAAAAAAACGAACAGAGAGATTTCTGTTTTGCTGGCGGGTCAAAAAGCGAGTCGCATAAATTCGCATTCACCGCATCATACTCGTAATGTCCGCAAATCTCTGGCTCTGGGCCTTTGCAATATTAATAAGCACTCGAAAAATGAAAAGGAGGCGACTCAACTCGACTCGACTCGACTCGAGGCCAGGGCAGGACAGGACAGGTCTTTAAGGAATTTTAATGGGCAAACGGTTGAGGTCAAAAGCGGAAGGTAGGACGGTGGGGAAGACGAAGGCAGTTACCGCAGTTTACCTTTTGCATATTTTATGCTTGAATTTTAATGAAAATTAAATCGAAATGTGCGACACCTGAGTGTACTCAACGCACTTGTGATTTATATTTAATCCTTTCAGCTAGCAGCTGTACACGATGTACTTCCCTCCTCTCTCTCTCTCGCTCTATTCTCTTTTCATATTGCATCAATTGAGGGCGGGGCACGTGGGGCAAGTCAAGCGCTTTGCGCTACAAATGGCAAATGGCCACGAGCGGCAAATAAAACATGGCACACGCTGATTGATGACTTTGACTTTTGGCCATAATTTATCATAGATACCAGGCCGCCTATTGTTGTTGTTGTTATTGTTGTTGCTGTTGCTGTTGGCCGGCGGCAACAGATGACGCTCATTCCGTTGAAAAATGCGCACAAAAGTGTCATAAAAGCCGAGCTCAACAACAGATGAACAGATGACAGAGCAGGAGACCAGCGAGTATTGTTGTTGTCTCAGTATCCTGGCGAGGCCGAAAACTAATTGCAACAAATAATAAAAACTAATAGGCTGTCGAAAAGGGCGACCCGCGGGCAGAGCGGCAAACGGACGACGATAGGCAGTATCAGTTGTAAGTAGTAGTCTTCTCTCCTCATTCCGCCCTCCTCTGCGCCCACACACGCCATTTGCCAGTGAAAAATGACAACGCAAATGGTTCTGGCAAAAACAGGAAAAGAATGTAAGAAAACTGCAAGGAATGGCAAAGGCAACGGCAAAGATCATCATCATGAATCATCATCAGGGAGAGCAGTGTCGTCTGACGCACACACAGAGATAGAGAGACACACAACATACAAAACAGTTAGACAGCTCGCCTCGCTGTCTTTCCACTTCCAACTTATCCATGTGCAAGTTAATGTCCTGTCAAGAAGTCGCTGCCTCGTTGCGCCCTTAAACGTCACAAATTGCTGGCATGTCGCGTCTAACCGAGGGCAGCTTCCAGAGCCCCAAAAGGGGCTGAGGGGAGGGCCGGGGAGCTTACAGAACTTACGAGCGCATTATCTAAGCAAAGCTAAAGTTTTTGCTGTACCACGCACACATATATTTCATAAGGTGTGAGAAACGCATTCATTTTACTAAAGTACCTCCAGTGACTTTAGCTGAAATTTGTTTACATTAAAAGTGGATACTTATTTATCTCGATCCTTCCAACTACTCGCACTCTTGCTTAATCCCTTTTTGCTGACAAAATTAACTGAGATTTTCCAGAGATTTATTTCGCCAGCATAAACTATAGATGGGCATTATTCTTGCAAATGATTTATGAAATTCATTTAATTTTTTGAAATTGAATTCATTTCAATTGCACTTTTTACGTTAAAAGAACTTTAATTTTGGTGGGGAGAAAAACATTGTTTATTTACAATTATTTTATTTATTTTGGTTTACAACACTTATCAGCAAAAAAAAAAAAAAAAGACAAGAACAGACGCTTTCGGATTTCTCGTTAATTGCCCTTTTTTAGCAGAGATTTTATGTAAGCTTGTTCAGGTTATTTAATTTCAATTTCACTATTTATATGGAGGGGGTAAAAAGATTGTTTGAACTATAGAACAATTGATTTACAATTATTTTATTTATTTTGGTATACAAAAGTTAAGTCTGATAGAACAGAAGTCATGGCATCAGACGCCTTCAGCTGCAGTATAATTCTTTTCTTTTTGATTGCCTTTTTATTTATCAAATTGGTTTTTATTCCATAAGCATTGCTATAATATTTACACTTTAAAGGCAGACGCAGCGTTTTAGTCGCATTTGAAACACTTGTATTTGTTGTTTACGAGAGCTAACCCACATTGTGCTGTTATTTCTAATTTCAGGCATCAATTTCATGTGTTCAGTTGCATGCACCGGGCACTCCAGACACACCGAGGAGGAGGCAAGAGTGACACTTTGGCATGTGCGGCCAATTAGCGATGCCAACCGATGGTTGCAAACAAATAAAAAACGCTGACGGCCAACCAGGCAGCCATCCAGCAGAGTCAGAGCGAATCAGCAGCCACCCTACAAAACCAGACCAGGCCAGACCAGAGAAGAGGCTGCAACCCACATAATGCCACACAGACGTTCGTCGAGTGCATTTTGTTGCAAGCTGTGCAGATTTTTATGAGTTCTGCTGTCGACTGCATGACTGACTGCTGCTGTGTGTTCAAATGTGGAAATAGAGACATGTTGGCTTTTCTGCTTCCGATTCGCAATAGTTGATGTTACCATCTGCCACAACATGCATGTGTTTGCTGTGTGTGTGTGTGTGTTTGGCCATTGTTGCACAAACAAAACGGGACACAGAGAGAGGGGCGGCGAACGTGGCTGCCACATATGCTAATACATGAACGCAGCCAACCAAAGGATGTTTCCATCTCCAATCTGATGCGTCTGCCGCCCACTTTGGCTTGCAACTAATCCCACAAACTTTTGCTTCAATCCACAAAAGTTGCATCGATAAAAGTTAAGCAGCCTTAAATGCGGCATTATAAAGCATCGAGGATGCGTGAAGAGACATATGGACATCCAACTAGCTGTCTGCTAAGATAGATAGCAAGCAAAGAACATAATAAATATTGGGATCTCTTTCGCAGCAAGTCTAGCAGAAACTTCAATGGACTTTAACTAGAAAAATCAACAATTATCTGCCCCAAATTATTTTAATCTTTGCAAATAATCGATACGTAACTGCTAATACCATCTATACATCTATCGACTCAATAACATACTCTATCTTCATCGCCTCATCTATCAGCAATAACACACTTTTTCATCGGAAATAAATAAATGGAATTGTCCTATCCAACTCTGCAAAGGGTATAATCTATACTTTATACTTTGGCAGTAAATGAGCCCGAGATACACAAAGCTTCGGCATCATAGCATGTTGGATTAATGGACTCCAGTTGACGTGATCCATTTTTGTCGACAAGAAACACATCAAAGTTGCGCAAATTGATGACCAAACGCTTCTGCACCTCGGTCACGCACATTTTAAGTATATTATATGTCTCAATCGGCTTGAGATCGGGCTGCCAATAACGCTGAAAGATGCTGCCGCAGAACATGCTGCCCAAGCCATGGCCAGCATGATTGATGGACTGTGAGGCGCCCAGCGAGTCGATATAATGCAGATCGGGTCCTTCGACCTCGTCGTAGCCAGCCAGCAGCATAGACACCTGATATCTGGTATTTGTTCGTATATAATCTGCCAGACTCTTTCGCGTAAAATGCGCCGCCGACCTTGGTCTCAAGTGGTAGCCGTTGACGATTTTATATTGCTGCAAATGCTTGGCAATGTAGTCGGTAAACTGCAAGGTGTCGCCGCCATCGCCAATCGCTGCCAGCATTGCAAAGTCCGATAGACGATGAATTTTCGACTGATCTGTAAAATGTTTTACTCTTTTAATGGGAGTAAGGAGGATGATTTGTGAGCACTCACCATCCCTTATAAACATGACTGACTTGGCCTGCATTGTATCACATGCCAACATCACACAGTCAGCTCCCTTGACGCCCAAAATCGTCTCCATCGCCATCGTAACGCTGAATTTTGATAAAGTGTCCCTGCAACAATTTAAAATGACAGAGCACAAATTTTAATTGCTCAATTTGAATGAAATCATCTCGCTAACTTGATCACGGTAAGTCAAACAAGTTTGCAATTCATAATACGACAGACAATATTATTATTATATTTGATATTTGTATTACTTTGTTTAAAAACAAATGTTGGATATGTTTATGTTTATATGATTTAAGACGTCTCTTTACGCGAGTCAGCGATCAAGGTAAAAAACGAGTAGGCTCCCTTGCAGTTCCCTAGAAAAGTGGTCAGAGCAATGGGTATAACACTTCCAGCCATCAACTTGGGAAATTTCTGTGTTCGATATGCAAAGATGACCGCAGTTTTACGATAGGTGGGACTTTGCTCAACCCAATTGCTTTCGAAGACAGCATAGTGCAAGCGTTCAAAAACATGTTCCACCAGGGTGCCGTAATAGCAAATGGGAAATATTTGCATGAGCAGGCCATAGATAAAGAAAATGTAATGAAATCGATCCTGCTGGGTTTCCACATAAAAAACCAGACCACACATCGCTGTGCCCAATATAATAGCCATAGATATGAACTGCAACAACATTGGCCCCGAAATAGTGTCCAAGGCCAGGTCAAGTAGTCTAAAAGGAAGATGCAGATTCAACGATATTATTCAGTTTTACTATTTAAAAGTAAACTTACCGATAGACATTTTGTTGATCTCGAATGCAGCTGAAGAGTCGTTGCTCGTTGGTGCGTTGATCACTTTCATCGTAGCCAATGAGGCCGATGCGATCGATGAGCAGCTCACAATTCCTGGCCACGAGACAGAGTGTTAATGGCGGAAACAGATCATCCACAAAGTTCTGCAGCATTTGCGCGCCAATGCACAGAAACTGATAGGCCAAAACAATCACATAGTTGCTCAGCGAGCTCGTCCAATCGATGGGAAACCAAGTGGGAAAAGGCAATACACGTTCCTCTGCCACCAGACAGGGCAGCAGCGTTGTGATGGCAACACCGGTAAATGTTGCAATATACATCTTCGTGATCAAGCTCAACTCTCTGCACAGAGATTGGTGCATGTCGCGTTGGTTCTTGGTGTCCACTCGCTGGTCCAACTCAATCAGCACTTGCTCGAATTCGTTTACCTTCTGCATCTGCCTGGTGTACATCAGAAACTTGGCCACAGTGGCCAACGAAGTGATGGATATGTTGAAGTTCATCAGATTATCTAGTGGCAGCTCAAAGCTGAACAGCCCCATCAGAAGCGTCATCGGATATACTACGGTGGCCAACAGATTCAGCAGCACTGCCTTCCAGAACTGATAGCTTCCATATGCCTTGTCATTGAGGGCGACGGCTCCTAAGAGTTGCCACACCCGCCAATTGATGGGGAAATATACACTCTGACTTGTCTTAACACTCCGGTTAGTCATGGCTCTGATGGTTTTCGGGTTGAATATGAATTTGTGGCAGTAACTTGGGCTTTTATAGCTGGTCTGCATTGAAAACTAATTTGCACAATTATCGCCACCAAAGGCTTAGATAATTGCAGAGAGTGAATTTGTTGGCAAGGTCGAAAAAACATTTTTATAATTGTGAAATGTTGACCAGATGGCAGAAACATTTCAGAAGGTATTAAAATATAAATTAAATGCTATTAATGGTAAAAAATGTATAAAGTCAAAATCGTTTTCATACTCAGTGTGTTCATACTAAGGTTGTGAAATTCATCCTTTTAACCAGGTAGACAGTGCAACAGTGCATTTAAAATGATGTAGAAATTAATTAAGAAAACATATAAAACTAATCAAATGAAACAACATTTAAGGAAAACCTCTCACAGAGAAATACAAAATATCATATATTTCGATATATATATTTTAAGTTGACCTTAAAAAATTATCCGGTTGTGCCAGTGAGTTTTAATTCGTCTAAAGTTAATCAAATCGAAAAGAAGCACTGACACGGTAGTACCCGATTGGAGATATTTTCCATTTTGTGTTCCCCGCCCGTAATTACCCAGTCATGCTCCGTTCTAGGCCTAAGGGCACTTTCCCACTTTCGGAAACCGAATAAAAATACATTTTTGGTCAGCGAACAATTGTTTTTATTTTTGAGGAGTAAGAATATTTTATTTTTTTTGTTCTAGAAATTACTCTGATTCACTTAAAAAACAAGAAAATATCTTATCTAATCCAAAAGTTATGATTTTTGCAACGTGTTTTGAGAAAACGAAATGTGCGGTGTAAATTTCAGCATTCTAGCATTTTCGGCTGTGGGGTGATAGTACAATCAATGACTACAAACTACTTTGAATATATAGAAAATATATAATTTATATATGCATTTTTTAAAACATCCACTTAAGCCGTATCTTTACGCGAGTCAGCGATCAAGGTAAAGAACGAGTAGGCGCCCTTGCAGTTCCCTAGAAAAGTGGTCAGAGCAATGGGTATGACACTTCCAGCCATCAACTTGGGAAATTTCTGTGTTCGATATGCAAAGATGACCGCAGTCTTTCGATAGGTGGGACTTTGCTCAACCCAATTGCTTTCGAAGACCGCATAGTGCAAGCGTTCAAAAACATGTTCCACCAGGGTGCCGTAATAGCAAATGGGAAATATTTGCATGAGTAGGCCATCGATAAAGAAAATATAATAGAATCGATCGAATCGGGTTTCCACATATAAAACCAGACCACACATCGCTGTGCCCAATATGATGGCAATCGTTATGAACTGCACCAACATTGGCCCCGAAATAGTGTCCAAGGCCAGGTCAAGTAGTCTAAAAGGATTCAGAGATAGTATTTAGTTGTACAAGTTTAGAGTCAACTTACCGATAGACATTCTGTTGATCGCGAATGCAGCTAAAGAGCCGCTGCTCGTTGGTGCGTTGATCACTTTCATCGTAGCCAATGAGGCCGATGCGATCGATGAGCATCTCACAGTTCCTGGCCACGAGACAGAGTTTCAACGGCGGTAACAGATCGTCATCAAAGTTCTGTAGAAGTAGTGTGCAGATGCACAGAAACTGATAGGCCAAAACTATCACATAGTTGCTCAGCGAGCTCGTCCAATCGATGGGAAACCAAGTGGGAAAAGGCAATACACGTTCCTCTGCCACCAGACAGGGCAGCAGCGAAGTGATGGCAACACCGGTAAATGTTGCAATATACATCTTCGTAATGTAGTTTAACTCTCTGCACAGAGAGTTGTGCATATCGCGTTGGTTCTTGGTGTCCACCCGCTGGTCCAACTCAATCAGCACTTGCTCGAATTCGTTTACCTTCTGCATCTGTCTGGTGTACATCAGAAACTTGGACACACAGGCCAACGATGTGCAGGATATCATGAGATTCATCAGATTATCCAGTGGCAGCTCAAAGCTGAACAGTCCCATCAGAAGCGTTATCGGCCACAAAACGCTGGCCAGCAGATTCAGCAGCACGGCGCTCCAGAACTGATAGCTTCCATATGCCCAGTCATTGAGGGCGACGGCTCCTAAGAGTTGCCACACCCGCCAATTGATGGGGAAATAGATACTCTGGCTTGTCTTAACACTCTGGCTAGTCATGTCTCTGATGTCTTTCGGGTTGAATGTGAATTTGTGGCAGTAACTTGGGCTTTTATAGCCGGTCTGCATTGAAAACTAATTTGCACAATTATCGCCATCAAAGGATAGAATAATTGCGGCGAATAGACAAGTTCGAAAAAACATTTTTATAATTGTGAAATGTTGACCAGATGGCAGAAACATTTCAGAAAGTATTAAACTATTAATGCTCTAAAAACTCAAGAATCAAAATTGTTTTCATTGTCAGTATTAAAACGAAATTCAATTGACAAATGAAGCGATTATTACAATTGTTGAATAAATATATAAATTAAAATTTGATTCAACTCTTCATGCGCTGATATAATTTATGTTCAGTAGATGTAGGTGGCCTGTTGCAAATTTATCAGAATGCAATCGTTTGCAACGCTTACGAGTGGTTCATTCCATAATGCAGTGGCGGGTGATGGTGGTACTTAAAAAGCACTTTTATGTGACAATAATTTTCAGCTTTTCCGCACTTGAACACGCTTTCAGGCATTCAACTTTCGGTTTTTTCATTATCCCAACAGTCCAAGCGCTGCTGCATCAAACTGTCTCTCGCTCTCTCCATCTGTTTGTTCGTCTATTGTTTGCAATTTTAATGTGATGGAAGTGTGCGCAATTCTGAATAATTATCACATCCTATTTTTGAAATGGAGAATACATACATATATATTTCCGCAATTAAAAGCATATTTTTCTAGTACCCTTAAATATAATGACGACCCATTCAATGCCATTTCACTCATTAAAACATTATTCACGCTGCAATTAAAGCATTGAGAATCACATAAATAAATTAAGCACCAAACTATAGAATCGTTAAATACCTGTTCTCGATTGAAGCGTTTGGTTCTTCCAGTATCGGAGCATTTGGTAACAATTATTTTCTTTATGCACAACTCGCTCACTTCACATTTCTGCTGCACAAGCTCCACAATATCTTGAATCTTGAGCGGATCGAGTTGTTGTCCAGCTGATTTCGTACCTCGCTTTATGCCCGATAAAGTGCATGTGGCCAGCGTCCTTTTGTCAAAGACTGCATCGAGCAGAGCACGTGTTGCCAGCGAATAGCAATCCCAGGTGATGGTCTCAAATTTCCCCTGATCAGCCGCTGTATTGTTTGATCCAAATGTTATTGCATTTAGCATTGGCGTGGGTTTCTGATTGTTTTTTGTCTCTGCGTTCTCCACAGGAATTGAGATAGATTCTTCGTCAATTTGCAGAATTGATCTCAGTTCATTTATACGCAATTGCATGGCCAGCAAAAAGTCCTGTTTAGTTGTCTGTGTAGCTTTTGTGACTTTTGACATGGTTGAAATTTAGAAAAGTAAATAATATTTGGAGCGGAAGTAAAGCTTGCACTTTTGTCTGCAGTGTTGATTTGCAACTTTATCGATATCATTGTCGACAATGGCTTCAGTTATGTAATCGAATGGCTACAGCGTTGATCTTGAATTTCCGTTGAACTTTTTTTATATTGACTGATTAAAAAAGTAAATATGATCATATAATGCGTAGTTTTTCATTTAAAGCCACCATTTATTTCCATTAGTTTATATTATGGCAAAATCGATTATAATATGGCATGCATTTATTTTCGTACCGATTGCCCTGACGCAATTTATATCGATATATCGATAATAATATCCCATCCCGATATCGGATTAGCTATTGTAGTAACTATGTAAACATTGAAGATGTTGTTCGGGAGTATGGGAGTTCATTGGAGTTAAAATAGGGAGCATGGAATATCAGCGGAGCTTGTGGCTTTTGCACTCGGATGGCGAGGAGGTGAACGAGGATCACCAGCAAAGAATATCAATGTCTTTCAATATTGACATACTGGAAAGTTTAAATAAGCGAAATCGATTCCGCACCCTGAGCCAGGCATCGGTTACAGAGCGGCATTGTGAGTTCGATAAACGTATGTATGAGCTTCAATAATATTCCAAAAAATATCTGAGGAATGCTCTGTGGTTTTTAGCTCGGAATACAGGTGGAGGACCTTTTAGACATGCGCAGAAAAGTTACATGTCTTTGACAGTGCCAAACAGATTTTATGCCAACAGTCGCGAATATGCCATGACATATGACAAATACAATAAGAAATTATTAAAGGACTATCGCAAAAGAAGCATAGCATCATACGATAGCGATGACAATTGGACAAGCGCGAACTACGCACCGACTTACCATAATAATTATGACGATGGGCGATATTCTGCAATGCCTCGTTGGCGTAACCTTATAGATTCTTTCGATTATCCAAGGCCATTGAAATTTCACCGTAGCCAAAAGAACCACTATGCTCCAAGATATGAGGAACAAGAAGTGAGATATGAGAGGCCAAATAAACAGTATTATCATTACGATGATGACATATTAAGCAATCAAATTCCTGAAGTTGTCTACAAAAAAAGAAGAGCACCAAAAACGAATTATTATGAAAATAATTTAGACTATTATAATTGGGATAGCGCATCGAAATTTAAAGATAGATTACACAAGTCTAAGTACGCCAACAATAGTGAATATTCTATGACGACATTTAACGATGTTGCAAGAAATTCGCATCGAAGAAAGTCGGGCAGGGATTATGAAATCCGCACTCATGATATGGATACTGAATACGATCATTTTGATCGGCCGTCAGCGACACAATACGACACTAATTATTATCAAATGAACAATATGAAGCCGCCCATTAAAAGAAAGTCTGTGGAGTTTTTGGCCCAAGACTGTGAGATACCATTTAATATATTGAAAAAGGCACGCAAGGTTGAACGTAAGAGTAAATATCCTGAGCATCAATCGTGTCTACGACTGTCAACGGTGGATATTCCCTACAAGAAAAAACATCGCAAGTGCCGCACAGATCGCAGATACAATCCTGAGCAGGAAAATGAGGTGGAAGAGGAATCGGATCCGGATGTTCTGCCATATCCCAGACGCACAGAGTCAGGCAGTGATACAGGCAGGCGTCGTCAGCGCATCGTTGACGAAAATATATCAAAAAGATACGGAAAGTCCCGTCGATCTTACAATCCCTTAACGCGATCCAGCCATAAGGCGCTGCAAGAACGTGAAGAGGGTAGTTCGCAAAAAGGAGGTCGCAAAACGCTAAAACAAAAGATTTCTGGTTTTTTTAAAAGAAACAAAAGCAAATCGCGCACAAAATGCAGATGTCCTTCGCAAGGATCTAATTCAAAGCTGAGACGAGTTTCAGATAACCCCAAAAGCGTCAGCAGCATTTCCTCCGTAGAAGCTCAGAATAAATTCAGATTAACAAAGCCATGTGTTTGCCCCACTAGAAAGCGAACTAAATGCATGTCCTATCCGACAGTTTACAGGGACAAAAGTTGCGTTCAAGTCGAGTGCGACGAAGAGAGCGATGTTCTGCCACATCCAACTGTTAGGACGAAGGTAAATTCCATTCAATTTGAAACTGGAACGTGTAAATGCAAATGTAAATCTTCTAGACAGTGCGAAGCGTCATGTTCGCAAAATCCACAAGCGAATGTTGAGGCCAATGCCAGTGCTAGTTCCTTAAGAACAGACGTTGCAACGAAGACATTCCGCAGGCCTTCCGCAGAAGACCTTGCCGCCTGTCGGACAGCTTGTGGCAATTCTTCCAATGCTACGAAAAAAGTACCTGAACGCAAGGCATGCTGTGGAGCTGTCCACAAAAAACACACTTGTATTTCTGCAAAGTCCAGTCAAATTGATTCCCACGTAAAGCCAAGATGCATCGAAACAACGACTTCTCAAAGGAAATCCGATCACAGTTTATCCCTAGCTGCCAATGAAGAATTTCCAAGGAAAAAGTCGTCGCAATCTTCCTGTTCCATGGATGGTTTAGTTACAACATTGAAGAAGAGCTCCCATTTTGGCATTGTGGACAAAACAGAATCTCCACGGAATGTCGCTTCTGGGGAAATCAAGTATTCAACAAGGAACAGCCTGTCTGAAAGCGCCTTAGCTTGTCCTCCGTATTGCAAGTGTAGCTCCAAAAAAGTGTCCAGCAATTGCCCGAGCTCAACACAAGTGAATTGTTCTGTGAACCCAACGAAGCCGAGTACCATTAATGTGTGCCTGAAGATCTGCACAGCTGGTTTATTGGAAGCACCACGAGTTTTCGCCACAGTGGAGCCTGATCAGGATGCCTGCCAGCCTGCAATCAACCAATGTAAGAAAGCATCGTCTATGTCGAGTAGAACGGATTTCAATTCCGGCAGCTTAGCTAAATTAGATGGCACTAAAAGTTGCAGCACTTTGGAGGCGAGCTGCGGCACCGAAAATAACTATGCAAATGTACGATATTGTCCTTGTTGTCACTGCAGCAAACATCCCAAGCCCACAGTATCATTTACTCAGATAAGTAGTGCCCAGTGCAATACAAAAGAATCTTGCAAAGAAGAATCTCCTAGCGTGGACTCCTATCAAGATGAGCGTGTGCTAAATTCCTATGCGCATGTACGAGAGAAACAACCCAAGCCTATAATATCTACAATTAAGAAATGTATTTCCCAGTGCAATATACAAGAATCTTGCCAAGCTTCTGACTATAAGCGAAATTCCAGTGCAAATGTACGAGAGTGTCCTTGTAAACAACTCAAGCCTAAAATATCAGCAAGTAAGAAAAGTATTTGCCGGTCCAACATGCAAGAAGCTTCCAGCGTGGACTCCTGTGCAGATGCGCAGCCATCATGTTGCATTAAGAAATCTTCATCTCAATGCAAGAAACGCACTTCCACTGTGCGTTTGGAGTGCCCAAAGATGTGCGAACATATGCGATCATCACTTGTGGAGGAATTGAAAAAGGAGCTGCTGGAGACGTTGAGAAACGAGCAGAAGATACAATGTCGCTGCCATCAGTCGACGCCTCATATTACGATGTTTCCTTGTGTTCCAGATTGCAACCGCACATGTTCCGCACTCCCAGCCAACACAATTCCATGCTGGACTCCCCTATGAACGAACAACCAAATTGGCAGCTTTCCAACCAGAAATTTAGCAATTCACATACTCTGAAAAAATAAAGCACAAATTGGTAATCAGACTAAACCTTTATCTGATTATGAAATATTCGAACTAATTAGCCTCTTTAGATATGTAAAACTGTTTGTTCTGGCTGTCTAATTTACTAAACTCTCTCTAAGGTTGATCTACTCTAACTATTTCAAATCTTGTATTTTAATTAGTATGACAAGACTTTCAAAAAAAAATACTGTAGGCAAGACCAGTGGCTTGAGGGTAAAGTGATGAATTGGCAGATCGTAGGTTCACTCTTCAATTCGCATTTCATATGGAAGTGTCTGATTCGTTATCCATGTAATTTTTAACATAGCTTGCAGAGCAAGCTCAAATATCGACACCTAACGATACCGATAAAATTAATTTGTATCGATATTTGAACGCCACGTCACTAAGCATCCATCGATAAAATCAATCATTTTATAAAGAAAGCAAAAGCGTATTGGAAGCGATGCACAAGGATTTGCTGAATGTCGTGGAGCATCCCACTTGGCTGCGGCAATATCGCATAGTCAAAAAGATTGGAAGCGGCTCCTTTGGCCACATCTTTGTGGCCGAGAACACGCGTAATGGAAAGCACGTGGCTCTAAAAATCGAACCGAAGCGTGGCCGCCAACTGCATTTCGAGTATAAAATCTATAGATGTTTGCTGCGGGGCCTGGGAATACCACGTGTCTACGAATACTTCGAGGACACCGGACACAATGTGATGGCCATGGAGCTGTTGGGTCCATCGCTTGAAGAACTGTTTCAGTTCTGCTCGCGTCGCTTCTCTCTGAAGACCGTGCTCATGCTGGCCGAGCAGATGGTCGAGCGCATCGAATATGTGCACAAGAAGTGTTATGTGCATCGCGACATCAAGCCCGATAACTTTGTGATGAGCGCCGAATCGGAGGAGAACAAATTGTACATTATTGACTTTGGTCTGGCCAAGCGTTACATGGATGCGAACAAGCATATGCCCTTCGGTTGGAGCAATCACATGACGGGCACTGTACGCTACGCTTCGCGGAATGCCCAGCGGGGATTTGAGCTATCGCGTCGTGACGATATGATATCGCTGGGTTATGTCTGGATGTATTTTCTGCGCGGCAGTTTGCCGTGGCAGGGCATGCAGGGTCCACGGGCACAACGGCTCGAGCGCATTTTCGAGATGAAGCGATCGGTGAGCTTGGTAGAGCTTTGCAAGGGATTTCCAGACGAGTTTGCCAGTTATTTGGCCCACTGTCAGACGTTGTCATTTGATTTGCAACCCAACTATTTGAATATACGTCGCAGCTTCAGCGATTTATTCACACGTCTCAAATATGTCCGCGATTGGCGCTTTGACTGGTGCAACATCAAGAGCCTGATGGAGGAGAAAGAGAAAGAAGGCGAGCACTGCGACAAGGATTAATTGTATCTTTACTATTGTCAATCAACGAATTAAATTTAAAATGATTCATAGTTTGCAATATAAACGGACTTTGTTACAACAAGCACTGCTCGATCTCGATTATTCCTTTTTTTTTTCATAGCAAACTGGCAGATGCAGATGAGCTGAGAATACTATTTGCTGTGACTGGGAAATTTCACCCACATACGACACATAGACATAATGATGAGGACAACAAAGTGATGCTAAATGATGCAGATAAATGTACAAATTGCATATATAGTTGTCAGCTGTCGACAACCGGCAACGGTTAGGTTAGATATGTAGCTGGCGTTTTGCTCTGGATGCCATTCATTTTCCAGTGTGTCTGAGGCTGTCAGAGCTGCCAATTCGGAATACACAATTGCAAGTTTTCTAAAATGAGTCCAATTAACACAACTCAGATTTGTGCAGCGTTTGCCTTTTCTGTGTGTCGTCGTCGTCGTCATCGTCCTTGTCGATATGTGTGGGTGTGGGTGTGGGTGTCCTGGACCCGAGCAGCTGCCAGAAATGTCCGTTAGGGCCAAGTGGCAGCTGCAGCTGGAGCTGCAACGTTGCAACGTTGCATTCGTAGCATTCGAACTAAATGAAAACGTTGTAAATGGCAGCATCCAATTTACGTTTGCAATTAAACTGACACCGAACAGACACTTTTGATTTAGCTTGCACAATTCTGACTTTCGTTTCGTATTCCAACCCACCATTCCCCCTTCATCTCGCAAATAGTTCTCGAGGGAGCTGGCGTCGAATGGTCGGCACTGAACACGACATGACATATAACGCTCCGGATTAAGCCCTGTCCCACACTGAAAGCGTCAATTGCTCTTCGAAGATTTATTAATATGTGCTAAACCTTGAGTTCTCTGGCATCGTTGGCGGCTGGCATCGATTCAGTTTATAGTCTGGAACGGTTGTCTCCAGCACAACCACCATGCGACGGCATCGGAATATATTTGTGTAGTCGGCCATTGTGATTTGTAATAATTTTGATTTAATTTCGTTGACTACTCAGTCTACACAGCTGGCATAAGTTCTATAAGTCTCTGAAGCAAGGCCAACGTGTCGACAGCCACAACAACAAGTGTGTAAACCTAAAGTGTGTGTAAATTGCAGGAAAAACAATTGCAGCAAGCGCTGCAGCAAAATTCGTATACCCTGTAGTTCACAAATGCTGCAAGGGGGTAGGTTGAACTATAAGAAAACGGAACTACAATACTAGCTTTTTATCATTTCTATGTGTGCAGCATAGAAATGTATTTAAGAGAAGTCATCATTTTAAAGGGTATCTACTAGCCGCACATTGAGTTTTTGCGTCGTCGTTGTTGTTTTTGTTTCTCCGTTGCTCTGCACATAATTACATGAGAGAAAAAGAAGAAAATTAGTGTCGAGATTTGCGCTTTTGAGCGCTTCTCACCAGGTGAAAACTTTTAATGAGCAATTTTCTTACAAATTTTCCAAGTGTTGCCGCATTTAATTTTTTAATTAAAATTTCTGAAGGTATGGGAGTGAAAGGGGAAAGGGCAACGGCAAGTGACGGGCCGTCAAGCAACAACCCTTACTTCCAATTAAAAGATTTCTTCAACTGACCACCAAGCGATGCCTAGAAATTTATTTAGCAAGGGTCTCGAACCTCAAACTGACCACCAAAGAGCCATGACAAGAAAGAGAGAGAGAGAGGGAGTGAGAGAGAGGGTTAAAGAGGGGGCCCCATCACTTTCAGCATCAATCAGAGCAAGGTCTAGTCAACGAGCTGAAGAAGTACTTGGTCGGTTCGTCTTTCGTCTGGGTGTTTGTATTTATCGGTCAGAGACTGTCGGCCCTCCTCCCATGTTAATGGCCAATTGACACGCCACTTGGCTTTGACGTGCGCCCACTTTGGCCAAAGAATTGTTGCCGTCGTTTACGTTTTTTTTTTTTTTTTTTTTAGCTGTTTCGCACTTGCCACGATTAACGTGTATGTGAGGGGGTTAGCCTGCCACCCCTTGTATCGTTCGGGCCTGTAATGAGGTGCTAACTGAGCGTGCTGATTGCTGCCATTTTTGATAAGGTGTCCGCATTAATATTTCTCTTGCGTTTATTCGCACCATTCGGACCGAACCCCAAAAGGTGTGTGTGCATACAGATAGGGCATAAATCATTGGGTTGGGTTTCGGGATTGCGACTGTCGATTTGCATAAATGACGAACTCTTTCTTTAATTCGAGCAAACCCATCTTATTACCCTTGAAGGCAATATTTGTTCAATTTGTTTGCCAGCGAGCTCTCAATCTATGGGTTGAGCATGCTGCTGGTCACTTTGAAGCACCTTGTTGCAATTGCTAGCAAATTATCATAAGTATTTTGTGTGCATTTTATTTGCATTCCACTCGTTTGGCAGATTGACATCAAAATGCATTGCAGACTCTGCAAATTGAATTGCCCTGTTGTCAATAAAACATTGCATTTCCCTGGAGCTGCAGTCGTAACTGCGAAAAGTAATATGGATCTGCAGTCGTACTCTGTATGCAGTATACTATATAGTATGTGTCACAGCTCATAAAGCATTGGGGACTGTCAATATGCGAATTGAGAGAGAAATGTGCACAAATTGCACTTATAAATAAATCAAATAAAAATATCTTGTTATTATGGGCAGAAGGACACACTTTTCGCTGTCCTTCGGTTGCGTTTCCTGTTTGCCGTTTCCCGTTTGCTCTCAGCTCTCCACGTTTGTTGCGGCGCCTTCTAGCGACGCAATATTGCGTCCCAAATTGAGTTACATTTAAATATTTTGCCATTTGCAACTGCCACATCCTTATGCAGCACCCAACCCAGCCATCTAGCCATCTAGTTCAATCCTACAGCTCAGCAGAGCTTAGTTATGCATGTGTGCGCACTGCTCAAGTTTAGTTTTCGTTGCCAATTTTCATCTTCTAGTAGTTAGAAATCGATTGCTTATCGAGAAGTGCGAGGAAAGCAAATGGAAATTGTAAAAATCGTTTCATATCCTTTCAATTCCAGCAGTATTCTAAATAAACCAGGGATTGCAATTGGAGTTATGGTTATCTCATAAAAGTTGGACACAAGCAAACAAAATATCTATATATATTTTTGCAATCATTTCATTTCAACAAAAAGATTGTGAAATAATTATTAAATTTAAATCGTTACTTCTTTTTTCTGGTATTTATTAAATTTAAAAGTTATTTTCTATTTTATTTTGTATTTCTTAGTAAACGATTCTGTTGAATGTCATAAGATATATGCCAAGAATTGTGGATTTCGTTAGCAACGTCTTAGCTGAGTGTTGGATAGCATCCATTTAATTCGAATAATTTCGATTTCCTTTCGTGCTTGCGAATGGCCAACTGGGCGTATAATTGATTTCATTTCCGCGCCTGCCACGACAACTCAAGCAATAAATTCAGAACTACACAAAAGCTACCTCTGAAACTGATACGATAAGATCAGAAATAAATTTGCATAAAACTGCATTTAGATTGGCCGCAAAACAAGTCGGCGAATATCGCCCAAACTCCAGCTCGAACTCACACATATAGTAAAGTCAGACACAAATCCGAAAGTCGAGTGGGGCAAACTTTGCACGGCTGGGGAAAATGCAGAAAAGCGCTGGAAAATAACTCGCAGAAAATTGTTGGCAGTGCCCAGTGATTAATTATCTACATGAAAGCGTGCTATTTACAGCTTTACCTTTCCTCCTTCCCCCCGCTCTTGGCAATCAACAACTTTTGCATGTGTGTGGGGTGTGTGTACTTTGTGTTTATGGAGTGTTTAGTTCTGTGCCAGCGCGATTTGCACTCTGGATAAGCGCGAGCAGAGAGTTACGTGAAATGCGAATTGCTGATTTCCATAGGGCACTTTATCTAAATTAAAATCAAGCGAGTCTCTCCCCTAGCTGGCGCTTTGTTATACCCTGTAATGGGATGAAAGAAACTCCAGTTTCGTTTAATTAACAAAATGATCGAAGTGCGATTATGTTGTGACCACAAATAAGCAACTGAGCTCGGCTCAGTGTCCTGCCTCGCTTATGATATTTTGACCCGGAATGACTTTTGTGTCAAGGGCCAACAACAGATGATGATGTCACGGAGGCGAAGCAGTAACGTTAAGTATACGCCACGCTGTCGCTCGCCGTTATTGCCCCACAAAAGTTAGTGGCAAGAACAGCACGATGCCACATCTCCTCACTGTCTGTCTCTCGTCTCTCGGCTGTCGCTGTCGCTTTAGTTGTCTCCAGGTAAATTGTGTGCACGAGTATTTCAATTTAGCCAGCGAATAAATTGCCAGCAATAAAGTAGGGAAAAAAGTGTAATTTGTTTGGGGCTCGTTTGTTCTTTGTGTCATATCTGCTAGAATGTATCTACAACTCTCTGGCCCTTGCCAATTTCACTCTGCGGTGCCTGCGACTGAGCGATGCGATTCTTATTTTAATTTTGATTATGTGGCATGCCAGTCTCTCTGCCAGTCGGATTTCTATCTGCAACTTACATTTACAAATTGCCCAACGCATTAACCCCTCCCTCTCCACCTCTCCTCATCTCTATGCTATGCGATGTGGCAGAAAATTGAGTTGTATGCCACATACACACACACACTCGCCACTCATTCGAAACGCATTTCTTGGCAGTTTTGCGCCTTCGTCTTTGGCCCTCGCCACACATAAATAAATGGCCACTTAGCCCACATACAATGCAACGTGATGCCGTTAAGTCGATGCTTTTAGCATTTGATTGACACGTGAATGCCACAGCAATAACACCAGTAGCAATAACAACTCGAAATACTCCAAATTGCTGGCCACTTAGCAACGCATAAACAGCCAAAGACATCACTCGATTGGGGAGGCGGAAAGCATCTTGGATCTTGGCATCATCATATTTGCGAATAGTTGAGAAAATAATCCAAAAATGCTAAACAAATATCTGGACGAGTTCGAATTGGCATGAATAATGTAGCTGAAGCAAGCCTCTGTTATGAAATATATTATGGAATTAGTAAAAAAATAATAACAAATAGCTGAAGTGTTGAAAGTATATTTCAATATTTAATATAAATAGAAAATCAAGTGCGTTATACAAATTTTAATTCAATTCAAATGTTAAGCTGATATTTAAAAGTATAAAATTCATACTTCAAGATTATTAATCATTTCGCTTAAAATTTATAAAATTATTGGAAGATATTGAGATGAGATTACAAAGTATCAAAAGGATATCTTATGATTTTTAATCATTTCATTTCATTTCATAAAATGTGCAAATCGATGAGAGTTGCCTAGAATTTCAATTTTGTATCAAGACCCTTTTTGTTGATTGCACTTTCATGTGGAGTTGGAGAGTTGGGGGTCGAAAAAAGTTGATAACTCACTATGGAGTCATTTATGTACTCATTTCCAGTTCATGAATACTGTGAACAACTCATCAGCATAAGGGTAAACATATTGCACTCTAGAAGCTAAGCACCTACTCAAAAAACATTAAACACACACACACACACATATAGTATAGTATAGTATACACATCACATAGGCACTTAAACAGCATGGCAGCTTGAGGAACGCTCGTTCGAACGGTCATTTCCTGGATGGCAAAAAGGTTGGGGGTTAACAAGTGATGGGCCAAAATGGGAAGCAGTTAGCATAATGTCGGCACTGTCGGCAACTTTACAATGGCCAACTTGTGGGCCATTAACCAAAAAATGGAAACAAGTTCAAGACATGCGAAACGCTTATTAAAACGATACTTCAAATGCCCCTCGTCCCCCAGCCACACTCGAGGAGGATAAGGGCACAGGATATGCGACACATCCGCAAGGCGCACAAGCTTAGGTAATTTAGATTGTGACTACCGCCAACAGACTTGGACCCCAGAGCCGCCCAAGGTTGACATGCAGGTTAAATAGATTAAGGATATCGCTTACCACTAAGTGCGTCAAAGAGAGACAGCGACAGTGACGGGAGATGGTTGAAGGTTGCGCACCTGCCGCCAAGTGAGCGAAAACTGAAAGTAATTGCCAAATATTGAGACAACAACAAGCCAAGGACCAACTCAACACACTATACAGTGCACAGTGCACAGTACACACAGCGGCTGCCAGAAGGCAAGCTCCAGCACCAAATTGAATTATTAATGGTGTTGTCATTGGCTTTCGGATTGGGCTTGGTTCCTTGGCTTTAACCTGCTCGTTAACGGCGGGCCAAGACCCCAAAAATAGCACACTTGTTTGTCCAGCAAAACAACACAATTAAGTTGTCAGTCATCGCCTCGCAAGGCCTCGCCCCGCAGTCAACAGATAACAACTCCCCAAATGAAACCCGAGCCGCCTTCGCAACTGATTCCCAGACTGCCGCAATGCCTTTCACTTATTATTTGGGCGTGGATTCTCAGGTTTCACTTCACTAGTGCCGTTGAATTATGGCAAAGGTGGTGATTGCTGATTTGCTGTGGCAAATGTATATATTTAGCCCCTTCGCTGGACTTGTTGGAATGTTTGACCAAATGAGTTGCAGCTATTATTATATCTATTATGGAAGCGAAGTATCTGTGGAATAGTTGATGAATTGAGAAATATTTAAGTTCATTTTAGTTTTCGATTAATTGAAAATTAAGTTGAATGAGTGATAGTTAAATTTCACATATTTAATTCCAATTTGAGCTGTCAACGCCAAGATAAGTGTCATAAATGAAAAAGGTGTAGTTGTGCATAAAATACGAATTCATTTACTAGGTAAATTCATTTCCATTTCTTTAATTAATAAATTCAATATTTATGTTTGGCAAACGTGATAAATAAATTGACGCCAGCGTCAGAGTTTGCCGCACCCTCAAGGAGGCAGCGAGAGGTGACGGGCCAGGGCCATGTGGTGGTCATCGATTGGTATTTTTATGTCGTCTGACACTTAACTTTATTAATTTTTGCTGCACTGCGTCTTAGTTTTAATCACTTTTGGCCCCGCGCGTAGCGCTACAAATGACAACACATAAAAATGCTTGAGTTCGTTTTCATTTCGTTGTTGGCTACTGGTTAAAGGCAATTTTATTGAAGTCATTTGTTCGGTTGGGCCACATAAAATATCAAATTAATTTGTGGGGAACAAGGAAATGTAATTAACGTGTAGTTTGTAGAGAGTTGGATGCTTGTTTAAAGTGCCATGGACATTGAATGCATAAATTTATCGAGTTTATAGAGCCATCGGGTGTGTTGCTCTGTGTGTGTTGTCATTTCATTAAAAATGCAAATTTCAAGCACAACTTGAGGCGCTCGACAAAGGCGCGATTACGCAGTTCAAGAGGCCATCATCATCATTGTTAACAGTGGGCTCGACGACAGCCGCTGAGCGGGAGCCTGAGCAGCCCAAGGGCTGACAATGTTTGGGGAGGTGACAAAGTTATCTTCAAGTGGGTACTCGACCCGTGTGCGTTCGTGGTACGAGTATTTGTTGCCAAACAACACAGCCAGTCGACCAGCGTTACACAAAAGGGACGAACGTGCCAAGTGCGTCAGCTGCAGGACCTCATCCTAACACCCCAAAAACACTTCACCAAAATGCACCTTGGGCAAACAATGGCGGCCTTCTCAATGAGCTGCCTTCTCCTTTGCTTCGCCATCTCAGCCTTAGGGGCAATGCATTTAGTTGATGTCTGCTGCATATGTTGATTCTACGTGCAAGTGTGTGTGTGCGTAGGTGTGCAGCAACTGGAACTGCTGTAATGCATTGTTTATGTGCTTGCAATTGCTATTAACTAAATGTCAACGCCATTGCTGCGATTATGTTTAGACTGTGTTTCACTCGCAAGTGCTTCAGGCTCAACAACGTCGTGATGCAATTTAAGATATATAAACATATATTCATTAGATCACAGTTGCAAACAATTAATACGAAATATTCGGTAGGGATGTCGGTAACCCATTTGGATTAGAATATTATTTCGATTATTTAATTATGTATTTTAATATTTCCATGCCAAGCAACTAAACCGTATACCGAATATTTGAATCATCATCAATTTAATTAAATTTGGGAGTCTCTCGCCCTGCGGCAAACTGTCAGTCAGGAATGAATTTAACAGCAATTAACAATTAATTAATTAGCTCGAGTTTCGTTCTCTATGTTCGCTGCATACTCTTTCCTTGGGGCCTTTCTCTCTTGAATGACAATAATACATTGAACATTTGTATTTATTGGAAAGAGATAGTTTTATCGGACTTCCGCTATCTATAGTCAACTTTGCAGCTTGATAACTTTGTAATTCTCAAAGCACTTGGCTCGGCATAGCACGCTATTGATAGAACGTTCGTTGGATGCCAATATATCTGCCATCTGTCAATTTGCGAGGCTCATGACGGCGCACATGATGTTGAGCAGTAAATTTATGAATTTTGAGAAATGCCGATGTCGATGCGAATGCGTCGTTATATTAAAATTGAACACGTAGAGTATAGGACGTGAGCACAACTGACAGCCTGGCATAAAGTAGTGAGAGTGGGAGAGTGAGGGGGATATTTTGGAATAGTAGTTTGGCAGTTAGATCAAAGCTTTAGGCACTTAGTATGACACATGTTTCTATTTTCTATTACCATTTGCTTATTATTAATAAACGTATGAATGCTGCTGCTGCTGCTGCTGCTGCTGCTGCTGCTGCTGAGTGGGGAGGCCAGAGAGATGAAATATTAAAAGCCACAAGGCAAATGTGGATTATGTGGATGCTGCACAGTTGTGTGGCTGTGGCTGTGGCAGTGAAAGAGGCTCGTTTAGTTTCTGTTTTTGGCTGGCGTGCACAATAAATTGTATTTAAAATGAAAGAAGCTGCCAGCGTCTAGTGCTACAACTACTCGCAAATTCCAGGCACGTGCGAATTCATTCTGATCTCTCTGCTCAGCTCACATGGCTCGAGGATGAGGCAGCAGGCAGGACACGATGTTTGCCTTTTGACGTTTACAAATTACCCACAGCTGGCACTGCCAAATGCCATAGCATATTCTAGTGTATGTGTGTGTATGTGTGTGTGTACTGGGTGCTATATTAAACGTACATATGTTTAAAGCCACCTGACACACACCATCTCCTTGCTCCTTGCTCCTTGCTCCTTAGTCCTTTCCTCTGCTCTACTCTGCTGTCCGCTGTCAAAACAAGTACAAACATGTGGCACACTTACATTTGTCAGTGTGACTGCGACTCATGGGTGTGAGTGCTGCATATGAGTGTTTTTGTGAATGAATGCCATTCACCTTCTTTATTTTTTGCCTGCCTGCTGTTGTTGTTGTGCATGCATAATTTAGTGAGCCTTCGGTCTCATCATCAAATTGAGCGACCCACCTCGTTAGTCCCTGTAAAACGATGTCAAAATTGTCTACATTTGTTGTTTCAATTATTTAAATGTAATTTTCCAAATTGTACTTACTTTTACGCTTCAAATTGGAAAACAAAACGCAAATATGACTTTGCGAGGGCTGCTCGACCACTGACTGAATGTGATGCCACAACAATAGGTTCAAAAGCCTGTGTTACACATTTCATTTATAATTCATTGGTCTTTATAGAAATTGATTTCTTGACTGTCTTGAGACAGTCGCTTCGCTTTGTTGTCAAATTATTGCACATTGCGTGCAATTAAACACTTTTGCTGCAAACAATGAGTGAATTAAATACATTTGTTGCGCCCACTCTTTTGATGGCGCTCATTTAGCGTCTCAAATATTTTAATTGCCAGTCAACTCTTTTGATTTTTTGCAACGCAGCAAAGAAACATTCCTCAAGGGTCGCTGGCAAGTGGCAATTATGCCCTCTCACCAAGCGCATTGAGTGCGCACTCGAATAGGCTAAAAGGAACGTTGCCTCGTTGCCTCGTGGCTCGTGGCTTGTTGCTTGGTGTTGCATGTTGACAAGGCCCCAAATGCATTTAATTTCTTAAAGAGGCGCGTAATTAGTTTGCCGCTGCACCGACAAGTGCCGCTCCACGCTCCATGCTGCAAGTACTTGTGTGCGTACTTATACTCATACTTGCACTCAGAGTCATACTTATATTATGTAACATAATTCGAGGCGCCTCTGCAGCCGTTGGCTTGGCGTTTCGGGTTTCTTTGGCCTCTGCTCGCTGCTCGTTGCAACAGCGGCCACTAATGTGCCTCTTTGAGGTTTCGTAATTAATGTTTAATTGCTGCGAAACTTTGCTTGAGGTTAGCCTTGCATCTCCCACACACACAAATATGTTATGTAATTTTTGCTCATCCGTGGCGTTGCGTTATTAAAAAACCTTCCACTATCTGCGCTCGAGCACAAGATATTTTATTTTCTGTGTGCTAATTGCATTTACACCAATTACGCGTTAATTAATATTGTAAATAAATGCTTAACTATTTGTTAATTAAGAGCGTTGCACATTTAGTTGCGTAATTATTTGCAATCATTTTATGTTGCACACATTAATTGAGAATGTTGTAATTTAAAGGCAGGTCGTATGTGTAATATTTAAATGGCCGCAGCATTTGGGAGCAACAGGAGCTTAGCTGGAGGCGCGGTCATGGCGTTTATGCAAAAAGTTTAATCGTCAAACTAAATCGCTTAGAAAGTGGAAATGTAACTAATTTACTCCACGGTAAACGCGTGTACTCGCTGTACACCGTAAATTGCGGGGGGTTAAAAGTTTAGGGCCATTTGCGCATCATAATGATAAAAGTTGACTGTGCCGTTGGCCATGCGAAAGGTGTTGCCGCATGGCCAGCTAGCAACGCAGTCAAAGGGTTAAGCACACACACTCATATGTGTGTGTGTGTATATGCGTTTGATTATTGCTGTAAAATTGATTAATTGAAAAGGGGTTCGCATCTCGCATTTCGCATTTGAATGGATTTTGCTACCTTTTCTGTTTTGTGAATAGAAAAAGGCATATATCGTACATATACATATGTAATCATGAACAGGGGTAGAGCGGAGGATACACTTGAATGGCAACATTGAATATGCAGACGCTCGAGGAGTTCGCATGTTAATTAAATAGAGAGCCCAAACAGAAGCCGCACAACACTGCGTATGCGTGATGCAAGGCCCTCGACAAACTCAAGTTGAGTCGAGTCAAGATGAGTTGAGCTGAGTTGCGTTGAGTTCAGTTCAGTTTCAGTTCGAATGAGGAGCACGGGGGATATGCACAAAAGGAGAATTTGTTTGGCAGACGCATTGAATTGCGGTTTATGGATAAGCACCAGAGATGAGCAGAGTGGAGCACACTTCTTGCAGATAGGCATTGGCAATAGCATTACGTGATGAGGGGGGGAAGTGGGGGCGAGGGTCGTCAAGTGCTACTCAAAATTTGCAGAATTCATTTATGCAAATGAAGTGGCTTTTATGACGCCGCCTTCTCAGCATGCACAAGAGCCGACTACACTCGCAACAAGCTGCAGAGAGTGCGAGTGATAGTGAGAGAGCAGAGGCAGCGGCAGCGGCAGCGACAGTGGAAGGTAAAAAACAAAAGAAACTAATGCGAGAGAGAGAGTGAGGAAAGTAGCAGACAAGTAATGAATGAAATTTGAGCAGATTATTCAGTTCCTTTTGCGCAACAATTAAACAATTTACGTACATTTTCGAGTGCTCTAACATTTTGCTAACTAATTACGCTTGGGATCAGCAGCATTTCGGGTAGAGAGCAAAGGCATGAAGGCTGCGAGCTGGGCCCACAGGGAGTCTCCATCTATACTCCGACTCCTGTTGACTTCATTTGCAGTGATGAACTTGAGCACAGTGCCTGCGGGAGATGGGCACAAGAAATGAATACATAAAGCACAATTAGTAGCTGTAGTAAAGCACTTTGCATTGCTACGAACAGATGGTGAATTGATTCAAATCGGTTCAAATAATGTAATCTTTTAACATTGAATTCTGAAGCTATTGGTTTACATAATTCCTTCTATTTATTTATGTTTGTTCTTTTTTATAGATATTGTTAATTCTCATACAGAAACCAATTATTTATTCTTGGTGTAGACATCGGTATTTAATGCGGAAAATAAATATTTGGCGAGTCACAGATTACTAGACAATTTTCATCAGTTTGCTTGCCTTGACTCTCAGTTCATTTTCGAATTTCACTTAATTTTATTTGCATAGGCTTATCCTTGGACGTATCATCATAGTAGCTCTTTTAAGGGAGGTACCCTGCCGAAAATTATACCAGGTAATGCCTTGAAAGTTTGTTCCATTGTATTTACCAGCCAAATTACTATAAAAAATAAGATTTGTATATTCTCATAAAGTCAACGACCATAATTTCTTACGCATTAGTACAACTTTTGTACCACCAGGCGCCGTGTAGTTCCCCTGCACAGTAGTGACCATTGTCAGTACCCCGATCAAAGGTATAAAATTGCTGGCCATGATTCTGTCGCAGAGAATCGCCTGCAGTCCCATTGGCTTTGCCCAGCATGTATAAGGCATAATCTTCATCTTCATCGCCAATCGCAAATTTCTCATACTTCTCAAATACTTTGATTCCCTCAAAGTCTTCGAGAACCACAAGCAACTCTTGGGTGACCTCTGCAGTTAGTGCGTGTATTTTATCCAGTCCCAAAAAGAACTCGCCATCTAGAAGCCCAAATCCTTTTCTATAGGATTTCCAATTGCGATAAAAGTCCACGCTTCCATCCATTCGACTCAGAATGATAGTCCAACCATCTCCCTGAGTCGTTGCATCACAGGCCACTCTAAAGGGATGTTGAATGTAGCTCGGAATATGAATCTCGTAGATTCCACTAGACTGAGAGTCTTCTATAGCATCGGCACAGTTACGCCAATGGTTTGGCCTGTGATGTATGCAGCAATTATTATTGTCTTGATCCGTTCTGCCAGAATATTTTGTTGATTTTAATTAATTTTATATCTTTGTTTAACTCACTTCAAGTCGGCTAACTGCAATCTAATTGAAAGAAATTCATTTGTTTCATTGGACTTTGTCATCTGGGTAGATGCATTGCAAAGAATTGCAGATATATTAATGACAAATACAATGTATTTTTTATTGAACAACATTTTCGCGATCGAAACTAAAATGAAACTTGAACAAGACTGAGCTAGTTTCCCGATATCTTCTTTTTATATCAAAGAATACAATTCTTTATCGTGATACTCAACTTGACCAAATGATAAGAATATTGATAACGCTTCCGACCATTCACCTAAGGGATTTATTGGAAGTGCTGAGTTTTCAGTAAATAATGCAAATTTGATAGCGTGTTTAAATTTCTGCTATTTTAAACTCACCAGCAGTTCATCACCTTAAATATATTGTTTTTAAAATTTGGGCTTTCCTTTATTCTAAACTTCAATCGCTTATAACTTTGTGCTGTGTAAAGCAGTAAATTAATTATAGCATATGCACTCTGACTAAGTAAATGTTTAGTCCAGAAGGATTAGAGCTTGTCAACAGCGCAAAATGATGGCTAACAGTTGATCACTGGGGAGAGTTGAGGGAGAAGATTGCAGCTCTTATTTCTTAGTTCTGGTGCTTTGAGGTCTCTGTTCTCATTTCCCAAATCACTTGCAAACCTGTGCACACTGATTTCGAATGGCAGGCGAAAAACTCGTATACGATAAAAATGCAACAAATCTAGGTATAATATGCATGTGGAATCAGCGAAGCTTTTACGATTCGGCCAACGGGGATTATGTGCTCAACGGTTTGTGTCACTGTCGCTGTCATTGGAAGTGCGGGAGAGAGAGCGAGGGGGGGTCGAGAGGGGTCGAGCGGGGGCTGTGGGGAGTGTCACACGAGCGGTGGCAATGCCAGTTGTTGATTAAATAAAAGCGGAATCGTCAAAAAAAAAAAAAAAGAAAAAAGAAAGACGGACAAAAAAAGCAGAACAGAAGCTAAAGTTGAACAAAAGGCAAAATGCAAAATGAAAACTAAACTAGAAAAAAGTTTACTTTCAACATCGATTCCCAGGACATTTTTTAGTGCAGAGCAGCAACTAGTGAAAGAGGCAGCAGCACAGCAGCGAGCAAGCGAGATGGAGAATGGCTGAGTGAGAGGGAAGCTATCAGAGTGCAGCGAATAAATAATTCAGGCCGAAATGTCAAACAGCGTCGTCTAAGGATGATTTCTGCGGAAGTTGTTGCCAGCTCTCTCTCTCTCTCTCTCTCTCTCTCTCCCTCCATCTCTCTTTCTGGCTAGAACTTTGCAGCATGAATAAGTAAATACATTGTCTGGTGCCCCCAGCCTAGTTCTATCTGCCGCTGCTCACCCGTTCCCCATCACAATCCCTAGTCCGTTGCTCTTCATTGTTCAAAAGTTGTTGACGTTGATGCTTGCTACGTGTAAAAAAGGTGAACAACATTTGTAGACTCGCAATTGAAGTGACGTTTCACACGATGCCGCCGCTTAGCTATTCAAGCCCCTCCACTCTCACTCTTCTTCTTCGTCCAACCCCCACGGGGTGTCACGTCATCTGTCGGCCAAAGTGACTTCTGGTGACTCTTATATTATTTGCAGCAAGTTGAAATTTATACGCCACAAAACTTTATCCCGAAACACACACGCACAAATGAATATATCAAACTGCCACAAGAAAGCAAAAACAAACAATTTTCCATCCCCCTGTCGCAGTTGCGTTTTTGGGGGTTGTATTTCGCTTCTCATTACTTGATGGCAGTTTATTAAAAAATTTGTGCATCCGCCTCACAATATTTATTAAAAAAAAAAACAACAAAAAACATCAGACATCGAGGCGGGAAAAATCACAACACTTGACGCACACAATTCGAACCCCATTGAAATCCACCCCCTTGAGCCACCCTGTGGCGTTATGACACAACGGAAATCCTTGCGGGCTTTGTACACTTATTTCTCTCTTTTCCCAGCCTCAAGCTCTTGCCACGCCACCATACGTTTGACCGTACGACATCCCTCAATGTGTCGCCATCGGCAGGGGGTTGCTTCCCCCCATTCCCCATCCCCCATTCCCCATCCCCTTGGTCTGTGCCGTTTATTGCCTTTTTTGTGATGCTCTGCATGGCTTTAGTTTTTGTTTGTGTTGTGCAACAGTTGCTTCTGTCTCAGCTTCAGCTTCGGCTTCGGCTTCTGTATCTGTGGTCTTTTGTTTCTTTTTTCGATCGTCTGCTGCTGTTGCATTTGTTGTCGCATCATTAATTTTGTACAGTTATTTGCTTGCAAGCATTCCCCACAGCAGCCATCGCTCATCATTCCAGAGCCGCTTTTAGTCGTGAATGTAACTCATGTCACGCCTTTGTATCGGCCACTCATAAATTTTGATAATGTGTCAATTTATGAATGGGGCCCCATTGGCTTGTCGCCTGTCTGTCCATTTGGCCGAGGGGATTGTCCCGCTGTCAGCATATTGATTGTTTTATTGATGGCCCAGCCAACAGCATTAAATAGATCCAATAGAAAAACAGACAGCACGAGTTGGATTGAGAACTTGATACCTACAAATAGCCTAAAGCTACAAACTATTTCTCTTTCACACAAACCCTTTTTTTTATTATGAGATATAGATCTATGGAAGCTACTAATAACTGGTATTTTCTACATTACATTGTTGTTGGGAACATCTGAATTTCCTATTCAATGCAACCTGCTTATGAGTAGCTGATTAAACTGATTACCAATTTGGTATGCGGAGCACACAAATTTCTCAGGGATTTGCCATGCAAAGTGTCGTTTTAGGTTGAACACTCATCGCAGCTGTATTAAATTATGCAGGGGCGAATGTTTGTTCAATTAGAGCAAATGCCAATGCCAGAGACTAATTAATGGATAGACAGCATCATGATTAACTCGTGTGGGAGAGTGAATACCAATACGATTCAAAACGAACTAATTAGCAAATTACTTTCGAATGATTCTCGAATTTGAACAAAAACTATGATCTATCATCGGTTATGGGCTCAAAATTGCTTGAATGTGATTTATGTATGGTGTCTGCTCAATATATAGTAATGAGTATATTATAAATGAATCCCGATACGCGGTATTTTGCTGGGTGTGGCAACGCAGAGACATCCCACGCACATTTCTATGTATTCATTTGTTTGTAATTAGGGATTAAGTGGGATTACAACCATCAATATCAATTATTCGAATGCCCCACCACATGCCAATGTATTAGTTGGCCTACATGTGTTTATTACAATTTACGCACAACTAAAAGCCGCCCAAAACGAACAAAAAAAGAATACAATTAGCAGTGAGCCAATGTTGACTATGCGACGCAAAAATACCCATTAGAGTACAGAATAGATACAGATATTTTCTATAATGTTGAAGAGTGCGAGAGCCTCGAATTCTTCCATGTTGGTCTGCAGGGTATCAAAACCGAAGTTGCCATTATTTAGTAGCCGTGGGGATGAGAACAAAAACCTATAACAATAGTCAGGGCACAATACATTATATAAATTAATGTTGATTTAATGGAATGCATATTCATTTGGCCCCACCGTCCACGTTTTGTGCGTATTTAGTTAATTACAATTAAAGTCGGCGCCCACAACTGGACCTTGCCCCCTTGGAAGTGCCCCATTTGGCTGCTGGCAATTTATGTGTATCGCCGATAGAAAACCCCATAAAGGAGAGTGCGTTCTATGCCGTTCTTTGCGATAAATCCGCTTATGGCCAGACCGCATGTGTTCCACGCATAACATACATTCTAAGTAGATGAGTTTCGGACTGAAAGCTGACAGTTGACTCTGCAAATTAGACAGATGCATAAGTGGTCTGAGAGCTCGAATCAATTACTTAAAGATACATTTTGCTGGCTAATCTTGAAAATGACAACCAAAAAAGTTCATTTCAACATTCAGACAAAGAAGGGGAAAATTCAATAAATTAAATTTAAATTTAAACATAAAGAAGGGAAAAATTTAATGTTTCACATTATTTACTTACATATGAATTTATTAAATTTAAATCGAATTATTTGCTTTTGTAAAACACTGTAACAGATTTAGTTGGGGCTTAAACACAAATACGATAGTGTAGAGAATTGTGCTTAACCATTTAATCGTGAATTTATACTTCAAAGCTGTAAAAACACATTAAAATCATTTGAATAATGAAGCAGCCCTTTTTTCTGGGAACAGCTTATGCAACACATGTAAGTTCCCAACTCAATGAAGTGAGTCTTTTAGTCTAGTGCAAACTGCGAGAGTCTCTATTACGCCAGCGATGGCGAAGCTTTTCTCAATTTCCATTTTGTCGCAGCACTTTGCATGCACTTTGTTCTTTGCTAACTAAAAAGAATTGCAAATTACATGTGGCCTTGTAATTATTTTTGCCGCAGGCAACGAGTGGGAACTGCGAGGCACAATCTCGAATGTTTTGGGCGCATTTTATAAAGTCATTTGGGATTCTCTTTCATTTCGTGCTCTAATTTAACAAAATTAGCAAATAAAAAAGTTTCTTTTCCGCAAAATTACACAAATGTAATTCAAAATGGCCCCCACCAACAAAAGCCAAAGCCAAAAGTCAAAGTGCCAAGACAAGAGGCAGCAGGCAGCAGGCAGCAGGCGAACAGAAGGCAGAAGGCCAAATGGAGAGCCGAGCCACCCGTTGTTAGGAGGTGAGGAGAGAGCAAGAGCAAGAGCGAGAGCGAGAGCTCATTTCGGGCGAAACTTTTTGAAAATTGTATGATAATTTAAATATACAAACAAATTGTGTGGCACTTTCAATAAAACTTTTGCCATTTGCCTTCAGCAGTTTGGCTGTTGAGTTGTTGCGCGGCCAGTTTGAGTTATTAGCGCATTAAGTGCAAACAATGCGAATGAGCAAATAAACCGACTCAATGTCGCTCACATGATACGCACGGCGAACCGTGATGTGGCATGCAACTCATCTATGGCTCGCTCACGTGACTGTCAGTCGTCTATGATTGATCGGACTGACAATTGCGACAGCATCCGCAGCACACAATAAGCCAGACAAAGCGCAGCATTGCCACTAAGCGAATTGGCAACAGCGGCAACAACAGCAAATCAATCTTCAAAATCCCCCCATCGAAAATACTCATTCACTCTCCACTTCTTCGCAATGCGCGTTGTATGCAGCAATTTTGACGCTGTCAACTTCAAAAACAGAAAATGCCACATTTGCATGACAGCTCAATTCGTGAAATATTCGACAATGAATCCCCGTGAGTGTCTCGCTCTCTAATCCTCCCACTCCCATCCTCTGTCTATGCTATATCTATGTGTGCCATTTAGTTTGGCTCTCATTTTAAGGGGTATATGAGACCGCGAGTAAGGCAGGTTCGACTTTGTGACTTTATAATAATTTAATTTGAATGGAGAGATGGAATAGGGATAATGAACAAATAATAATAATCTTTATTTTTATTTTCAAAATATTTAAAAGAGAATTGCAAGCATAGAGCCAATATCTTTTATTTTTGAAATTAAAAAGGGAAAGCTTCATACAGTGAATAGAAAATCTAGGAATAATGAGAAAATTTAAAAACTTCATATTTCTTTTGAAAAAGTATATGTGAATATTTTAACTAGCAAAATAAATTTCATTACTATTATCCTTTTATTTGTATTTAAATTAAAATTGAAATTTTGGTTTTTACATTACACAAAATTGAAATCATGCACGATCGCGTGTTGTGCTAACTTTTATAGGGTATTATGCCATTCATCAGCTTGGCATGCTCGAGGTTATGTGATATTCAAGAGGTGTGCAATGCCCAATAGCCGCAGCACTCGCTGTCTGTCTGGTTGATCTGACTGTTTGGATGGCAGCTGGTCACGTGTGTGGGCACTTGTAATAAATATTTGACGCAAAGACTTTTTAATGGTTTAACTGCAGTGAAAATGACACCAAGCCGCACTTAAAATGCCAATTTTCGACTGGCAAAACCACAATTAATACGCCGTAGTCATTACACATCTTGTTGCTGCTGGTCATCTGTCTCGTGTCCGACCAGAGATGGCAACTGTCAGCTGGCAGTTGGCAGTTGGCAGTTGGCAATTTCAGTGCGGGGCCAATGCAATCAAAAAGGATTCACATCCGCAATATCAGCGATGACCTCAAAAATCAACATTGGGCCGACTCTCTCACTCTCTTACTCTCACTCTCTCGCTATCTCTCTGTCTCTCTCTCTGGTTCTGGTCGAGCGAAGAGCCAATTTATTTGTTGACCCGTGGGCAATGCAGTCAATTTTTCGTCTGCCTGACCAACTGACTGATGCAGCTCCCCTTTCACCCGTTCATCGAGCACAAAGTTGCAATCTCTGCCAGCTGAATTTCTGTTCATTTGTCCGTCCATCCGTCTGTCTGTCTGTCTGACCCTTGTGTTGGCCTGTTTGTTTGGCTTTGGCTGGGAAATAAACCTTTGAGTCGCAATTTTTACGTTCGACTGCGGAAGACCACAAAATAATGACAGGAAATTATCTCAGAGGAAAGAATATGGTAGCTCGACTGGCAGATTGGCTTGCTGCTCGACTGGCGCCTATGTGGCATCACCTGCTCCCCCTTTCCCCCCGCTTCTGATGCTGCTGGCTGCCATCCAAAACAATTTCACTGTGTTGTGATTACGACTTTTGTCTGGTCGGCACGCTGACAACCAACAGCAACAAAACTCAGTTTGTTTTTGGCCCCGTCTTTATTGGCTTTTCGTAATCTGCTTGTGCTGTAGGCTTCTTTCGGCTCCCGCTCCTCTCGACTGACATTTTTTTGGTAGGCTGCTTTGTAGCTGAGCATTTTCGACTAATTTGCTGCAATTTAGAGGGCTTTCAGCATGCATTGCGGCGACTGATCCGCAGCAACCTGTGCCCCAGAAACCAATTTTTTAATTGAAAAATTAAATGCAACACTTGAGTACAGCCAGAGGAAAAGTTTGCTGCAACAACTTTTTACACCTGCAGTGGCGGGGCAGAAACACGGGTAGAAAATCGACCAAGTTTTATAATTTTGTTAACATCAGCAAAAGGCAAACGCGTCCCACGTCCGGGTAGCCCGTGTTCTGGCACAAAAAAAGACAACAAAAAAACGCTTTGTAAAAGTGCAAAGTTTTGTTTCATGTTTTGGTTTCTCGTTAAAAGGTATTTCGGTTTTTCTTTGTTCTTTGTTATTAACCAATTTGCCAAAGTGCGCTCAAGTTTACGACAAAAGCGCAAATAGTGCGTGCAAGAGAGAGGAAACAGAAACTTTAAATATTGAAAAGGATTGAAGGAGGCCTAAAGACTCGATGCTAAAGTCAAAAGTGTTGCAAGAAGCGTTCAAAAGTGAGCAACTAAAAAGTCAATCAAATGTATTTATTTTATGCAGTTATTGACAATCTTTGACCTTTCTGACATTATTTCCATTTCATTTCTAGAGGTTTGTTTCGAGTAATTTAATTTATTTTTTGTTAAGTCGTAAAAAAGGATAAAGTTTACTTGTTGATATATCAAATAAACATATTACCATTTAAAATGTATTAATCGTTTTAAGAATAGCTCAATATAAACAAAGACAAAATAGTTTTCGTCTAATTATTCTTTGTGTATCAATCATACATATAAATCGACTCTAGAAACTACAGCAATTAACAACTAAAATATTGTAGTTGTAGTGTAAATGTCACTCGGCGGAATGCGACACATTTATTCTGCAGACAAAACTGACTTTAATTGTTGAATCTAACAAAAGGCACACGGCACTGTAACTGAATACATTTAAATCCTGTGTTCGAGTGTATGTGTTGAGTAGTTGTTGCTTTTAGCGGACGTGCGACTTTTATCCAGGTGAAAGGTGTTAATTGAGTGGCTTCATTTGCTCCAACGGAAATGCCCATCAATTAAGGTAATCACGCAACAAAGTCACACCGCATGCCACGCCCCCAAGGAGCAGAAGCCGCAGTCAGAGCTTGAAGACCAGAGCCGAAATGTCCGACTTGTCTGTGCTGTGGTCGTTGGCATTAACGATGGCCGTCTAAAAAACTGCGTGACTGACACGCTCCTCGCTCACATTCACTTCCACATTCACGTCCACGTCCACGTTCCACGTTCATGTCCAAGTCCAAGTCTGGCTGCCCATGGGGAAATGTGTGGGGCTTGGCAGGGCGGGTTACATTTGGGGGCTGTGGTGTTGGCTTTTGTGCTTGGCTTTGTTAGGCTGACACAAAAGGCAAAAAGCGCTACTAATTGGCCGGCTAACTGAAAGTGGCTGCGGCTTTTCCTATTCACATGTCAATCAAAGCGGCACACACACACACACACACACACACATGCACACCCATTTGGGCATATCAATTTCAAAAGGAAAAAGTGCTGAGAAAATTTGCGACTCTCCCGCTGCGACAATCAATTCATTACCAAGCGCCAGTTGACAAATTTTCGCAATGCCAAACACAGTTGTATTTGAGCACAGCTTGAATTTAGCATACGACTATGTCGCCTTCTCTCTCTTTCTCTCTCGGTCTTGCTCTCTCTCTCTCTCGCAATGCAAATATTCGAGAGAGCATAAAGTGTGCGCTGCGAAACGTGCTGCAACATCAAATGATGAGATTATCGTAAACTCGAGCAGCCGCCATAAAGCAACGGCAGCCGAGTGAGCAACGAAATGCGTCTCCATGCAGAGAGGACTCTGTGCTCTGTGCTGGCCGTAAAAAACGCTTAATAGTCCATTAAAGGGATTAACACAGGGCCCAAATAGGCGAACAAATTCCTCGACATGACCCATGACAGTCCTTCAGTTTCTCCTTCCCCTGCTGCTGCTGCCCTGATGCAAAAATCAAATAGCAATGATTGCGACTCGACCAACGCTGCGTATGAGCGATATTGAAATGTACAGAAGCAGCTATCGAATTGTGTGGCATGTCCTGGCATTCGTCCCATTCGCAGTCGCAGGCTTAGCATAGGCAAATTAAACTAAGCTCGGGAAATGGCGTTTCAGTCACGTTTCAAGTAATACGCCAAATGGCTCCATTTCCATTCTTATTCTCGTTCTCTCCCCTGCGAAAAAGCAAACCAAATTCGAAACATAAACACATGCAATAGCTGCAAGTGAAGCAGAAGCATGACGAACAGTGAATACCTCATCTGCAAATACAATATTGTATTGAGAAACATTTTCGCAATCGTAATTGAAATGAAGCTTATTCAATCAAGAGTGAGCTAACTTCCAGATATCTGCCTATTTTATCAATCTTTCTTATCGTTAACTTGTCTAAATAACAGAAGTTAAAAAAATTAAAAATAAATGACAACCCTTGGGTCTGAGTTCAATGAAACTTGGACAAGATTGATTTAATTTCAAGGTATCTTTATACTTCTTTATCATTAGAAAAAAAGATTTTTTGTTTTATGTTTATAAAGATAAAATAATTGGGTGTCTTAAACAAAATAGAGAAAAGTTAGTCAATATAAGCAATGGGGTCTAGAGTAAAATAATATTTGAATTTCTCATCGCATTCTAAAAGTGTTCAGCTCTTCGTCAGGAAGTGTATGAGAGCACTGCGCACTCAGTAAATAATGCAATAAAAATGGCATAAAAAAGAAAACAGGCACCCAACACACACACACACACACACACTCGCACAAGAAGCGCAATAACATAACAGGCAAATCATAGCTAAACAAAAAAGAATAATAACGACAACAACAACATGAAGAGAAACAGCAAGAAATCATAAATGTAATTGGAGAATTTTATGCGTCAACCAAGTCTGGTGGGAGAGAAGGAGAAGTTGGAAGTGCAGAACAAGGATGGGTGCTAAAATGGAAATTCCCCCGAGCCCCGCAAACCCCTCTCTCCTCTGATGCTGCTGCTGCTGCTGCTGCTACCCACAACCCTCTCCCAGCAAATGTTGTGCAAATAAAAGTTGAAATTGTCGCAAATTCTAAGAATAAAACAAGAAATTTTCCACAAAGCGCGCAAAGCTGAAAAAGGCGTTTGCCTCGACACGCCCCCCGCCCTTTCCCCCTCCTCCAATCTCGCGCCCAGTCAAAAATGTCTCAAAATTTGAGGCGTCTCCCTCGCACCTTCAATTGTGCTCGAAACCCTCGCAGAACCTTTAACACGATACGCGTATGACGTTGACGCTTTTCCATTTAAACTTTCTGCGACAGCTGCGGGATCTGCCATGACATACACACACACACACACACACACTCACACATACACCCACCCGCACACACACATACACAATGGGCGCCCGTTCGGTTTATTGCCAGCAATCAATTAAAACGGCAAAGTCATTTGTGACAAAAACATTCACAGACATTTGACTTTACCCCGCGACGGAGAGTGTCGCACACATACGCACTAGAAAATCGATATGTGTATTGTATACATATATGTACACACACACACACACATGCATACAGGCATGTGTACTGTAATATTTCAATGTCATGCAGCTGAAAGAGCAAATGGAAGGAGCTGCAGACTGAGAGAGAGTGAGAGAGAGATAGAGGGGCTATGGGGACACGGATTCATTTCTCTTCTGACTACTGACTGCTGACTGCAATTGCCCAAGCGAGTGAAACAAAGAAAGTGCCAAGGACATTCGGCAGGCCTGTTAAACGCATGAAATTATACTTCATAAATGCTACGCTGCCTTCAGCAAGCCGACTTCCAAATGCTCTTTGGCCGAGCGTTCAACAGTCTCAAGTTTGACAATACTATTGACATCAGATTAGCCACCTTCACAAACTTAATAAAAGTGCTTCTGTTTTATTGTTGTTGCTGCAATTTATTCAGATTTGCATCTATTGGTTCAATTAGCATACTGCATAATCACGAAGCGCTTTTTGTAGTTTTTCTATTTCCGCCCTCATTGGGAGATATTTTCAGTAAGGACTTGCAGACTCATGATATGCTGTAAAATCTTAGCTCAAAACTCAAATTATTGTAATTGCGTTTGGCAACATATTTCGAATAGTCATGGACGACGACTGGACTTAGTGCTCTGTACTACGCAATTTTATAGCGAATTTTAATTATTTCTTATCTCAATTCATTTCAAAATTTGGCATTTGCAATCAAAACGCCCCTGTGGTCATACGGTATGAATAGTTATAAGAAATGCTTATCAACTAATCTCAATACATAATAACATAATATAAGGTATATGTTATAATAAAAATCACTTTTAGTATATTGTGGTTATACAAAGATTGAAATTATTTGGATGATCACCATTATACATATGTATGTAAAATCAATTGCATTATATACTTTGCTTTTCCGCTTGATGGTTAGACTCTGAATAGTGATATCAACAAGCAGTATTAATATGGAATAAAACAAAAATCACTTTTTCTAAGCAGAGCGACAAGTATATATTTCGCAAGCGCTTTAACCCTCTCGGGGCCTTATCATCATAACAGCTGACTTCAGGGAGTACGCATGACCTCGGAATGTGTACCAATTGATGCCATACGCATGTCTGTGGTTGCCATACTGACCCGTCAACTGGCTGTTAGAATCAGAACAGCAGATTACAAATAATCTATGCAAATTTGATGTACTCTATTTTTACCTTTCGTGACATTTATGATACCACCAGGCAGCCTTGTAGAACGTGGCACACGGATCTGTACCAGGTTGAGGTGCTTCATTGTTACGATCAAAGGTAGACCACTTCAATCCAACATGTTTTTCCAATGAGTCCCCAGCGTCACCTTCGCCTCTGCTCAGAGTATTTAACGCATATTGTTCATCCTCGCCTGCAATTCCAAAGCGGCTGTAACTTTCGTAACGCTGAGCTCCTTCGAAATCTTCAACTATCACAAGCAACTCCATGGCTCTGTCCGATGTCAGTGCATGTATCTTATCTAATCCCAAAAAGTATTCGCCGTCTACATTTCCAAATCCCCTCTTGTAAGCGTCCCAGCCGCGATAAAAGTTCTCAGTTCCATCTGAACGACGCAATATGATCGTCCAACCACCTCCTCGAACGTGCGCATCGCAGGCTACTTTGAAGGGTTCCCTACTATAGTTGGGAACAACTATTTCGAAAGTTCCACTATAATACGCCCCGGTAGAGTTCTCGAAGCAATTTCGACCATAAGTTCGATTTGTTTGGCTGTTTTCCATTAGGTCACGAAGCCTTCTACCCATTTGATTTATTTCCGCTCTGTTTGGGAGATATTTTCAGTACTGAGTTAAGCGAAATGCTGTTAAAACTTACCTCAATTCTGCCACCTGTTGTTGAAGTGAATACAACGTTAGATCAGCACACTGAACAAATATAAACAATGTGTTCAAAACACAAATTATTGAAATCGATTTCCATTTCATATTTCGACAAAGACTGGGCTTAATGCACTGTTGTACGCAATTTTAAAGGGAATTCAATTTATGTCACACAGCATGAATATTTATAGGAAATGCTTATCAACTATTCTGAATACACAAGTATATAACATAGAAATATATAAATAGATGTATACAATTTTATATATTCCGCAACTATTGGCATTAACAATAATTCAAACAACAAATTTGGCTTATCAGCTTTAGACATATGAATTAAAACAATCTCTTTATATACTTTGCAAATCTGTTAATAACTGAATTTAAATCAAGAATACATAGCATTAATTCAGTCATTCAAAAACTAAACCATTCAAAATTCGCGGGATTTGTGTATTTATTTATTTTATAAATAATAAGCAGTGAATACAAAGTAGAATATGTTTCACATTATACGCGGTCTTATCATCATGATAGCTTTCTTCATAGAACACTTGTGTCCTCGGAATGTCAACCAATTGATCCCATGACCATGTTCATGGTTTCCCCACTGACCCGTCAAATGGCTGTAAGGCTCAGAAGATTAGAAACTAAGTAAGCAAATAGTGAATACAGTATCCGCACCTATCGTGACATGCATGATACCACCACCCTCCTTTGAAGAACGCGGCACAGGGAGCTTGTGGTTGCATATCATTATTACGGTCGAAGGTAGAAAACTTCATTTTAAAATGATTTTTCAATGAATCACCTGCGTCTCCCACGCCTTTGCTCAGAGTATTTAACCCATATTGTTCATCCTCGCTTGCGATTCCAAATCGGCTGTAACTTTCGTAACGCTGAGCTCCTTCGAAATCTTCAACTATCACAAGCAACTCCATGGTTCTGTCCGATGTCAGTGCATGAATTTTATCTAGTCCCAAAAAGAACTCACCATCCAGATTTCCAAATCCGTTCTTGTAAATGTTCCAGCCTCTATGAAAGTTCTCAGTTCCATCTGAACGACGCAAAATGATCGTCCAACCACCTCCCCGAGTTTCTGCATCGCAGTCCACTATAAAGGGCTTATCACTGAAGCTGGGAATGAGGACATCGTGGATTCCACTAGTCGTAATATTCTGACAATTCGGACCATAAGATTCTTGCGGTTTTTTGTTACCCAACATTCCTTGTAGTCCATTTATCTGCTCTCTTAGAAAACATGAATCATTTTACATCAAACAGATTGAACTTTAATAACTTACTTTAACTCGAGCAACTGCGATCGAATCGATACGATTTCATTAGTCACATTGAACTCAGTCAGCTGAATAGCAGCAGCGCAAATAATGGTAAAAATAATGTAGGCTGTTGACAACAATAGTTTCATGATCACAACTGAAATGAAGTTTGAACAAAACTGAGCTGAATTGGACATATCCCATATTTATATGAAATGCTTGATGGTTTTATCTTTAAAGTCGTATTTTCACTATCGCTTATACGTTGGCAAATATTATTATTTGTTTGTGCTTTGAGATAAGTTTTTATGAGCTTTTGGTTAAGTCAATGTTTGCATAAATATTTTATTGATCGGTATCTGAAAGAGATTCTTTTATAAGAACTTCTTTTGACTTTACGATTCTCACATACTTGACTTGATTTGAATAGACAAAAATTAAAATACAAAAATTTAATTTGCAAGTGTTGAACAATTGCGAATCATTTATGTTTCAAATAAACAATTGACAAACATTAGTCAATTACTTGTCAAACATTTAAAATAAAGGAAAAAATATCAAGATATGGGATTGTCATATTTTTAGTAAATTAGATTGATAAACAAATAGATAAAATTTTACTCTTTAAATTAAAAATAAAAATATTTTTTCAATATCAGAATATCAATATGGGTTTCCCAAATATTCGTAGTGCGTTAATAAACAACTGTTTTTATTGTGTTTTTTAAAGAGTTTTTCTGATTGAATTCGATAGTCGTCATCAATGGTTTGCCACGAGCATTCAACACTTGGCATCGCATTAGCAAAGTGTTTGCTCAATAAATTGAACACACACAGACTTCGGGAGTAATTTCCAAATCCAAAATAAACAGACGGGTGCCAAGGCTAGGGGCGAACAGTTGACTGGTCATTCACAGGGGCAAAGCCATAGTCAAAGCCAAATCAAATGTGGAACTGCTAATATAAAATGTACACAAACGGAAGAGTTAATCCTTATCGACAATTTGACATCAGCAATTTTCGATGCTTTTGCTTTCAAATAACGGAAACCATTAAGTTGTCACATGCACATGCAGTTCCACGATAATGCGAAAAAAACACCCCTTCAAAGTGTCAGACAGACCGACTAACAGCTACTCTATAATATTAATTTGCATTTCACTAACTTACCATTGAATTTATTTCTGGAATAAATAGTTGCTCAAATCAATGTATAACAATATTGTAACATTGACAAATTGATCTACATTTTCTAGATATGGTTTCCTTGAATTTATTTCCTTAAATATATTCCTTTATAGGTCGAGATAGTCTAATCTGTTTTCAATTTGATCTAGAACTTATAATAGAAATGAACTTTGTCATGCTGCATTTGAATCAAAACTCCCTAGATGCTCTCAGCTGATTTACAGGGTATTCAAACAGCATTGAGCAACTGACCAACACTCGTACATCAGCTAGCGAGGAGGAGAAATCGCCGAGCAGGAGCACAGACTGTGAGCTGCGTCCAATTTCAAATGTTGTGGCCAATATATAAGCTTGTCTCTGTGTGTGTGTTTGATGGCGCTGCTTTGGTGTGGGGGGGGGGGCGAGGGTAGTAGGCGAATGCCACAAGTGGTCATTCAGACAAATGGCCAAATGGCGGCGCTCATGAATAATTCAGATTTTAAATTGCATTTATGCAAATGCCATGCGGATGCTTGCAGATTTTCGCCGATGGCTGTCGCGGAACGGAGGCGTCACTAGCACCAGGCAACCGGTGCCTGGTTGCCGGCAACCGGCACCCGGATTCAGCCACCCAACTTCTGGTGACACATTTGCAACTAAATGCCCCGAAAGCTGCGAGTTTTTCGCTAATGCACAATTTGTATGCGTCAACACTTTCGTCAGAGCCGACGGACGGACGAATATACGGGGGATGGATCGGGGCCAGGGATTGCATTAATTTTTATCAACGCAAATATCAAAATGGTGTTGATAGCAAGCAGCTTAAAGCCAACAGCGCTGGCAAGTGAATCAGTGACCCGACCAGGACCTGGACATAAAATGCTTCACAGCCACCTGTTTTTCTACTCAACTCTTTGCCAGAGTGCTGTGTGTGGGCAGATGTTCGCTACAGGTTCGTGGAGTCTCGGTCTGCAAACTTGCAGATTTATTGCCCAGAAACTTTTATTGCCTCCAAGAATATGTACGATGAGCATCGAAGCAGCCGAGATAAAGATGCAATCTGGAACTTGTTCCACAAACTGCAGAAGCACTCATCATTTGGCCAGCAGCTGCTTCTGCTGCTGCTGCTTCGATTAGCTGAATGTGAGACGCCATTTGCTTAGCCAAATGGAACACAAGTATCTGCTACAAAGGACAAAAGCTTTTTCCTTAATTAGCTCTTGACTAGCCCATAAAGCAATGTCATCGTGCCTCTGTCGATGTTACGTGCAACAATTACATGGCTATCGCTAATTGTGGGAAAATTGTCATCGATAGCGCTGACATCGCAATGCTATCGATTGTAGAGAAGATAATAAAACAACATGCAATCGATTTTGCTTTATTCTAAATAATATAAAAAATAATTAAATTGCATTCAAAATACATTTAGAAATTTATTTATTCTACTTATTTAATATACTGAATTTGGTGGAATAAATAATAGTAGTGCTATCGAAATTACTGCAAAGTGTCATCGCTAATTGCGTAAGAAATGTCGAGAGACAGTTGTCGAACCATCGTTAGAACTAACATCGCATTATAATCGATTAAAGGGAAGAGAATAAAAAAAAAACATTGTATTTTGCAATTTATACACAAACGTAAACTCAGCTTAAATTGTTATTACATTTCGAAATTTCAATTTATTTATTCTACTTATTTAAGATACTGAATTTGGTGGAGTAAATAATTGTTGTACTATCGAAACAGCTGCAAAATGTCATCGCTAATTGCGTAAGAAATGTCGAGAGACAGTTGTCGAATCATCGTTAGAGCTATCATCGCATTATAATCGATTAAAGGGAAGAGAATAAAAAAAAAACATTGTATTTTGCAATTTATACACAAACGTAAACTCAGCTTAAATTGTTATTTGTATTTGCACTGCGTTCCAAACATATATTGATTCAGTAATACTTCGATTATTAGTATCAGCCAATCGCACAACATAAATATAATCGATTTTGCAAGCAATCAAGTCACATTTTTGGAGGAAAAGCAATGAATAAGGAGACTCAAACGCCGCGTAGATTCTACAAAATCTCATCGGATCCAACACTGCACTCATTAAGCGTGCAATTGTACAAGCTGGAGTCGCAACTGCTGCAGCTGAACATGCAGAGACAACCAGCCAATGTTCTGCCTCCGGGCAGTGGCAAAATGGTAATTGGACCAAATGGCACGCGGCTCTCGAGGACGAAGTATGTGGACATAGATTGGACATGCCACAAGAAGGCCACACGCGACATGTGCAACGCGATCTTTGGCAGCAAAGTGCTTGCAACACACACGCTGAGAGGAAGAATGAAGCCGCAGCTGCCACCATTAAGAGTGCAGGATATTGTGCATTGCATGCAAAACAAATTCAACATTGATCAGCTGGCAGTTTGCCGTGTAATTCGCCAAGTCTGTTGCAATGCGGGCAGGACATTCAAGAATAAAGTATCTAGCGTCTAAAAGAATACAAAATGATGGCGATTGAAAGTTTACGGCTAAAGGGAAATCAATCGGATGAAAGTAATGGACACAGTGCGACAAGAACGCTGTGGCCTCAACTAAATGATGCTAATCGGATTTGAAAATGAGAAGCACAACAGAGACACAACTGTCCACACACTCAAGGCGATTCGACTCGACTCGACTCGAGGGCTGAAGAAGGGTCGAAGGATTCGCAGTTGGCTGTAAACAGGCGTCAACCGCATGGAATCCGGCCTTCTTCGAGTTGTTGTTATTGTTCATCATTCGAAGCGAAGCGACTCGATTTGATATTCATTTATGCGACTCGAAGATAAGCACTAAATAAATAAATCCCACCATCAGAGGGTGTGAGAGAGAGACGGGAAAGCAGTAAAATGTAAATAAATGACTGGAAAAATATGGTAAAAAAAAAGAAGGAAAATCTGAGAATAATTCAAGCAGGCAAACTACTATGAGCAATCTCACTCTGATGCCTTTCCTCTCTCTCGCTGTCACTACAACTGGTCCATTAAATGGCAGCTGGCAACTGCCAATTGGTTTAAATGACGACCGTCAATCGAATCGAAAAGGGTAACAGCAAGGCCTAAATGCGTTAGTTGGTTAGTTACTTGTTTTGTTTTGTTTTGTCGTTGTTATTGTTGCTGCTGTTGCTGTTTACGCACATATGTTGTGTTTTGCGAAATCAAAACATCATGAAATTGTTTTTCCAACATCATTTCCATGTTGGCTGGCTGCCCTGGCTATTTCCGTGCGTTTACAAAAGGGATATGAACAACATCCGGCATTTTGGCCCATAATTTCTAACAACATTTTACTACTCATTGCATTTGGCCAAGCTCTGACAATCCCTTCCTCCCTCTCCCAGCCAAACGATTTGGTTATTACAAACTCATATCTTGTGTTGTTGCTGCGCCGCAGCAAACCAAACTGACCGCAGGCCAAGGGCAACAGGCCCCAAAGCGGCGGGTGGTTCGTTGGTTTTGACCAATTTCGGGCGCTGCTAAAAATGCTCAAAATTTGCATTTTATATTAACGGAAACAGTTGTTGCCTTTGAGCGCACAGCAAACACACGTCCCCATCTCTCTCTCTCTCTCTCTCGCTCTCTGTCGGTTGGTTGCTTGTTATTGCTACAGCCGGTTGCACATTTCCCAAACAAATTTGACGCGTTTATGCATGTAAATTAAACAAATTTGATTTTAAATATCTTTTGGCAAAAGGCAAAGCCAACCAAGCAGACAGAGCAGAGAGAGTGTGTGGGAGGGGGGAGGGAAGGAAACATGCCATATGCCAAGGGCAGCGTCATAAAATATATTCGTCCATCGAGTGTGCTGTCCAGGGGGCAAGGAAATGTAAACCAGCTGAGACGCATTTACTCAGCGCTTTTTCCAATTTTCCAACGAGTATATTAATGCTAATGCCGTCGGCCAAAGGAAAGCCAGTTCGAAGAAGGTCAAGTGGGGCATATTAATATTCTAATTTCAGAGTAGCAGAAGATACCCTATAATCGAGCCACTGTTATGCCAGCTTGTTGTCCCTTTGGCAAGGGCTTTGCTGGTCGTTGGTCAAAGTTAAGCAGCTCTCTGGACTTTGTCATTTATCACTAATAAATACTTTTCAGTTCGGCTTATTTACCTTGGCCACAAATAGAAATAGAAGTGCTGTGACGAAAGTTTGGCACGTGTTCCCACATTCAGAAAGGGGATTATGAGCTCAAGCTTCCCCAACACACACACACGCACTCGCAAGCACATTCACTCTCAATGGTAGCCGATGGCAAATGGTCCTGGGCACTTGCTCAGGAGCACAGCTGAGCAGCTGAATGGACTAAACTGAACTGAACAGCAATCGAAGAGGAGCATTTTCAACAATAAAGTCAAACATGCTGGGGAACATTGTTGGCTGCACTTAAAAGTCCATTAATGGGCAGCATTAAGTGGACATTGTGTGAGTTTTAAGCACATTTGCTTCAATGTTTGCTCTGATCTGGTCATTGAGCGAGTCTTGGATTAACAACCAGCCACGACGCCAATATCCACAATGACCGACTGCGTTATGACCTATAATCGAGGCAATCAATTCGCTTGACGGCATGCAATTAGAGTAGTAGTTATTGGTAGTTATTATCGTCTTAAAACTCTCTCTCATTCGATATGCCCTTCAATTTGTAGGGTATGCGTTCACGTACGCTGCACACGCACACGCAACGTGCAACATGCAGAGGAGAGCTTTTCAAAGGAACGTGGCAGCAATACTGAGAATGCGTTCGTTACCTTCAAGCAGCTCGACAAATGCAGGGCTTATATGCTTGTGAGTGCAGGGTATTCAAAAAAGAGTTGCACTCTTTTGTGTGCTGGTTTTGCGACCAATTTAAGAAATGGGCCAAAACATAATTTTGATGTTCTGCTGCTGTGTTTCACTTTTGGCCCTCGGGGGGATTTGCATGCAACGCAAAAAACTGACAATTGCAGCGAATTTCAATGGCTGCAAAAAGGACTAACGCTTGTTGTTGGTCTTGTTGTTTGTTCGATTTTGCGCCGTTGGCTTTGAATTTACAGTTTGGCTGGGAATAAAACGCACGAATGCGCCACAGTTGCAGCAGCCAAGCAGCGGCTGCGGCTGCGGCACCGACAGCGGCAGAGCAGCAGCAGCAGCAGCATCCACCACGAAAACAAAAATGACAATGGCAGGCAACAAATTTTGCAATTCCCAACAGCACTTCAACTTCCGGCCCTGCCATTTGTGTACCCTGTAAACACAAAACTGCTCGACGAATGGTTATTCCCTTTGATAATATTTATGCGACCATATTCTTTTAATTTTGCTACAGAAATTTACAAAATTACAAAAACAAATTTATTCTCATTGCCCACTAATTTTTCTACTTACATATCAATTTATTAATTTGGATACCAATTTATACTCATACTTTTATTATATCCAGAATTTCAATCAACGCTCTTAAAGCAGTTTCCTTCTTGTGTACTATGAAGCATTTGTAAACATACATTTAATTAATTAATCAATTTATTAAAACCCATTTGCAATAGAGAGTTGTCCAATTTTGTATGTGAATATATATTTATAAAAATTACTTCTCACTTTATGTAGCTACATTTATTATCGCAATTTTTAACTTTCTGTAATTAATACTCGATTTTCTCGCAATAACTATTTCAAATGGCTTATTTAAGGGTATCTAGGAGTCGAGCACACTCGAAATCTATTCAGTTTTTTGCGACCGCCGTTGACAAAAGTTGTGCGCGTCACAGCCTGCGGAGTGCCCCATTGAAAATGTGACTCCATTTGAGATTTGGCCATCAACAAATGAAAAAAAAAATAAAAGTAAAAAAAAAAGAAACAGAAATAGAAAAAAAATTGATAAATACCTGCAACATAGCGTATACGAGTAGTGAGCTCGAGAGTGAGTGTGTGTGTGTGTGTGTGGGTTGAATAATGGCTGCACATTTAAAGTGCAACAAAGAGTTAGAAGTATCCGCATTTGGCCTGGTTAAAACCACTTGCCAAATCCCAGAAACTGACAATTTGATGAGCACGTTTTGCGACTCTTCGAGTTGTCGTCCATCTCTCTCTTCATGTGGGAGCTGCCCAACAATTTGCATTTGCGGCAAAGCTCTCAATGAAATGTGTGTGTGGCAAAAGTGCTGGGTCTGCTTAAGACAGAGAGAGAGGGGGAGAGAGAGAGATGGAGGAGAGGACAGAGGTCATGCATGGTTCGTGACAGTCGCCATCAATCAAATTCTCGATAAGGAGCAAATTCAATTTTGACAAATCACAAATAGGCTTTTGTAAACTCAAATTAATGACAGTCGAGTGTCCACTGTCCATCTATCTTCCTTTCCCCCTCTCCCTCTCTCTCTCTCTCTCTATGTGCATCTTCCTTTATTGTACTTAATTACACACATACACACACACGCATTTAAGGATTCATTCGTATTTATACATGATCATTTAATTACTTTGAAATGTCCTTTGCCCTGTGCGCATTTGGATGCACTTGAGATGCAACAGAAATTCTCGTATTTGAGCTGCATTTCATTTGTTTGCATTGCTGCTACTCTAACAAAGAGAGGTTTTCAAATTAGAGTCATTCCTTTAATTTAAGACTTTAATAATATTTTTATTTATCATTTAAGTACACTACATTAATAATTCAAAATTTAAATAATATTTGTATGTTAATTAAGTACACAATTTTTAATAGATTCAATTGATTTTTTTTACATAACAATAATTGAGAGGTAGTTAGTTATGCTCTGAATAACATTTTTATTTCATTTTAATATACTATGTTTAAGCTTAATAGTAAATGGATTTTTTTTACATTTATGCAGTAAATTTTACAATAATTGAAAGTGTATTCTGTTTTCGATGAGCCAAGGATGCTTGGTCCTTTGTCTGATATCTTCTTCAATTAGGCTTAACGTATTTACTAGCAATATATACGCTTATTCAGTCTTAGCTGGAACGATTGCCTTTCCTTTACTCAGACCCCTCTGCTGCTCCTGGCTAGCTGGAGTAACTTCCTGACTTTTTGTAGGTGTTGAATTTATGTCGTTTTCTTTGTTTTGCGATAACAAATGGCACGCAAGCACGCGAATGTTTTCAGTTATATATGGAGTTGAAGTTTGCTCCCCAGTTGCTGTGGGGATATCATGTGTTGTCCGAGTGCTGAAATTAATTTTTCATAGACACGAAACGGCATTGTCTGTCTCTGTCTCGCACTCGCACTCGCACGCTGTCTCTCTCACTTTAGACGAGAGTTTAATTAAACAATTTGTGAATTTATTCAAGTTGGCATTACGAGTACTCGTATGCGAACAAACTCATATTCAATATATCACAATTCAAACTTGAATTAAACATTTTTTTTGCTGCTTTTATATATATATTATTTCGGTGTGTGCGTGTGTTTTTTCCTTTTTTCCTTTGTTTTTGTTGCAGTTCAACGCCCACAATTAGTTCCACTTAAATAAATCAAAAGAAATGTTTGTAAACATTTGCGCACACGTGTGCGTACGCCTGTCTATGTACTTATGTATGAAATTGTTGATTTCAGCAAAAACCACAATTGTTTTTGCTTTATTCGAGTGTGCGTTTTTAATGAATTATTTATTTATATTTACCGAGATGCACACAAATTGCATGCGGCCGAGGGATCAACGTTTAAAGCAGCTCTATGCAGGCTATGCAAAATCAATCTATGAAAGCACAAAATTACTGCAAAACTTTAGAAATTGGCTTAAAGTGCTTTAAATGCGACAACAACAAAACTACTTACCTTTTTTGGGACATTCAGAAAGACGCTGTTAACTTGGATTATTGTGTCTTATTTATGTACATTCCATATTTATCAGAGGCAGCATTGTCTCGAAGGGGACGATTTTTGGCATAAAGTTTTTGTGTTTATGAGCAGCCAAAATCCAATTAACACATGCTACCATCTTTCTGGGGCTAATCCTTCCCAGAGGCGGCGTCTACTCTACGCAAATTACAATTTAAAAAATAATTACGCGAATGTCTGCAATGAGAATTTTGCTTTTTCGCTCGCAGGCAGTCTGCGACTGCGTCTCATTCTCAGTCTCAGTCTCGGTCTCATTTTCATTCTCAGTATCATTCGCATTTTACATTTTCCCTTTTCCCATTTTCCCATTTGGCTGCAATTTCTGAAGGCGCTAAATGTTAATGAACATTATAAAAACAATTGCAAGTAATTATAATTTGAATGATAATAGCGAAACTTCTTAATCCCCGCAACGGTAATTTTTATATTCCACATTTCTACTCCTATCTCGTTTGCTCTCGCTGTCTCTTGCTCACTCGGCGACACAATTGGGGAAAGACAAAACGTGAAAATGCATAATAACCAGAAATTGAGTGGGCGTGGCATAACTGACTAAGAGCAACAAAGAGAAACCATAACAGGGCAGAGAGAAAATGAATTCCTTGTAATTAAATTCTTTTTAATGAAACCTCAAAGCAAACACAAAAACTGCGTCCAAACACCAAGAATTCTCGCAATAATAATAATAATGTGAGAAACCGAAAATAGCACAAAATAATTCCAGACAAACATGAGAGACTGGGGAAAAAATTACAAAGAAGGAATGCAGTGACAAAAACATAGGAATTAAATAACAAATTATGCATGCGAGAGCAAATCGAGCAAAAGACTGCAAAAATGTGCAAAAGTTGGAAAATATTTACAAAAATTTGTTGGGCAATTAAATGCAATTTTTTATTTGAATTTTTGTATATTTTTTAACTTGATTTATTTCATTTTTCAGTTGGCTGCCACACGTGAGATCGAAAGGTGAAAACTGTTTAAACTGATAATATGTGAGTACATCTTTGAATTTATGCAATTTAAAAACAACAGAAATGATTCTAAAATATTAAAACACATTGAAAAAATTAAATAATTATATTTAGATTTAGGGACTCTCATACTATTTAAAGCGTTAAACAGCATCTTGTGTAGGTTGCAGTTTAGTCTGGAGCCTTTTATCTTAAATGGGCTGCCTGGGCTTTGTCTTTCTTCATTAGCCACAGCTCATAAACAGCCAGACTATATAAACGAAAACATCAAGAAAATTAATTCTAATTTGTAGTTAGCCCAACAGGAAACTAGCCGAAACTGATGAGCGACAGTGGAGGAAGCTGGAGAGGCGGGGTGAGGTGGGTGTGGGTTGGGGTTTGGCAACTCGTTGCTCGTCCTGCGACTGACTCCTTTGCACACTTTGCAGCTAATTATTCAGATGAAAGAAGCCGCCGCAGGAGCGAGTGCGGAATGGTAAAGCCAATTTTTGCGCAGCGAAAAATCAAACAACGAAATTGCTACTTGCGATTTCTCGTCACGTTCAAAACTTAATTAGTACATCAGGACATCATCAGAGTTGCTGCCTCAGACTCATTTCCAGTCGTAGAACGAGATGCTGCTGCGGCTGTGGTGGAGGCCAAAGCGAAGGCTGTCATAAGGACGTCATGTTTCTTAATTAGTTCTTTGTTATCATAACTTGGTCTTGGGCAGCTGCGTCCACCGCAGCCCCATCAGACCTCAACGATTTTTTCGGGTTTCGGCGCTTTATTAGTGTGATGTGAGCTGACAATCCAATCGAAGGCAGACGAATCCATTGATTTACGTAAGCCAAAGTTAAGCAAAGCTCGTGTTGTATCAACAGCCTCAAAGGATTTGCAGGGGCAACTGGTGGCACAGCTCGCTTCCTCGCAGACAGTCGTCACACACTCTCAAGAGCCAAGAGAGAGATGGAATGAGTGAGTGAGAGTGAGCGAGTAAAAGAGAGGGGGCGATTTTGGCATGCCGCACACGTAGAAGATTTCCGCACGAATTCGCAAAGCAACTCTTGATCCCTTTGACTCGTGGACATGTTTTCTCTGGCATTCTCTTTGATGTTTACAAATTACACCAAAAGTTGGCAAACAAATTTTCTTATTCACTTTTGCCCAATGCACACAATAAAATGGCCAAGCCCCCAAAAAAGCCCTCAAGCTACCCATGCTGGTAAATGTGCCAACTGAAATTGCGACCAGGAGACAAAAATTTGTGTGTGTAAAATACATTTACAATGCATTCACATTCCTCAGTTCTGGCCAAAAAAGAAAACGACATATACTCGAAAAGTTTTAGCTGGCCTTTTCGAATCGATTTGGCAATTGAATTCGCCAAGCCTTCACTACACTCAATGCTCTTACCAAGAGTCCTTGATATTTTGAAGTGTCATTCTCAGTGCCTATAGATGGGCACCACTTGTGGTATTCGCAATAAATATATTATTTCAAAAGGCGACTCTGGCTGTTGTGAAAATAATGTATTTAATTATCTCTTTCTCGATGCTATGCGGCATGCAGAAGAATGCTCTCAGCCAAAGCTCAAAAAGTCGTTTGGCAAAATGCAGCAAACTAAAAACGCATGATACACAGTCTCGAAGTTCGTATACCCTATTAATTAACTAAGTGATGGACTGTCAATATATCGCACCCATAAACCATTTTAATTTTATTTTAATAGATTAGTGTAAAGACTTTTATGTATGGTTACCTACGGCTCTACTGAACCTATGTACCCTGTGAATGGGGTAAAAAGAAAACTTTATAAATTTCTCCAATTATATTTTTACGCTGTAAAAACTTTGTGCTTTTACTTTTATAGCGTGCAGTATAAAAACCCTCACAAACTTCTCGTATGCTGATCACACGCACACACGCACACACACACACACACAGACGGGCGAGATATCAACTTTATGTGTGAGTGTATGCATGTGTGTGTGTGGATAATTCATTTGTGCAAACAACAACGATAAAAACATCTTCAAGTCGAAGGATGTGCGTAAAGTTTTTTTGTTCACTCATTCATAAGTTTTTAATTAAATTGCCGTCACATATTTTTCTGAGCTCAAACAAAAGTCACTTTTGATGACGCCGTTCTCTTCTACTCTTTCTGTCTCTTTCTCGCTGTGCTAGAGTTCTTTAATTGATGGCGTGATTCGCACTTGCAGAGCAGAGAAGCTCTCGAGAATCATAAAGGAACTATCAGTATTTCTGGGCATATATAAAGTCGACTATGAACGGTAGACATTGAAAAATTACAATATTAACTTATGATTTGGAAATAGAAATATTAAATTATATATGAATAAATCATCAACTTAAAATTTTAAAAATTATTATAAAATCAAATTCAAATAGTTAGTTGTTAATTGTAAGTTAATTGCTATTTTTATTTATTTTTGTAGAGTTCCACACAATGTCAATTGTTAGCTAAGAATGATAATAAACATTTGTATAGTGTCGGATTTTTTTCAAGTAGTCTGCTACTTTTTTCCAAAATCATTTCGAATTTTACAACCTTGTTCTCTCTAGAGGTAGGGCTCGTTAGCATTTTCACTCAAAAGCACATACACTTTCACACATCTTGACATGGAGCTGCAGCCCAGTGTGTCCTCGAAGGATACCTTCAAGTGTCTGCTGCTTGGCGACTCGGGCGTGGGCAAGTCGAGCTTTCTGCGACGCCATGTGACAGGACAGTTCAAGGATGCGCATGAGCCCACAAAGGGAGTCCAGGTCTACACGCTGCTGCTGCAGACCAACTATCAGGACTTGGCCTTGGAGTTCTGGGAAGTGGCGGGCGATGAGCGTCATGGCGGTCTCTACGATGGCTATTATTTCTATGCCGAGTGCGCCATTATAATGTTTGACCTGAGCGTGGAGATCACAGCGATCAGCGTGCCACGTTGGCTGCGCTCGTTCCAGGAGATTTGTGGCAAGCAGCTGCCTGTGGTAATCTGTGGCAACAAGGCCGAGCTGCAGCGCATGCCCCTTGAGCTGCGCTACAGGCAGCAGCCCAACTTCGACTACTGCGAGATGTCGGTGCGTGGTGCGTGGAACTTGAAGGCGCCTCTAGAGCTGCTCAGCCGACATCTGCTGCAGCGCAAGAATCTCAAATTGATCTCGCAGCCGAATCTCGAACCAATCGCGGGTTGCAGCTGCAACGCGGATGAAATGCAACAGCAAATGAAGCTGGTGATGCAAGAGACTTTGCCAGCAATAGTTCAAGATGCGAGTTCATCTGAGAATGAAGTAGATTATTTCGGGGATACTATTATTTTGAATTAGCATAGAATTAACAAATTAACTATAACGTGTAGGATTCGATACAGAATTTTATGAATTTAATACAATGATGTTTATCAAACAAGACAACTTTCTAGGATTAAAGATAACCACAAATTTTTGTAATTTATGAATCTTAATCTCCGAAGGAAAAAATAGTACACGCAAAATAATTCAACCATTTAAAATGTCAGTTAAAATGAATTTGTGGAATTTAGTGATATAACGAATTGGATTTGTAATGATCACAATGATTTATAGCAGGAATTGAATCAATCTATATTTAAAATACATTTCCAATTCGGAAAAATGATAATCGTAGGGTTCAGTTGTTGGTTGACCTGGCGTGAATGTCAAGCAATTGCTTTTGTTGACAGCTCACAAATTGCTCATCAGGAGGAGGGTAGAGTTCAAGTAGTTCAAGTCCCGAGCCTGATGGTTTGTTTGGTAATCTTAATTGTTTTAGTTGTGCTTGTTTGCTGTTATTATTACTGTGTGGCTGTTACTGCTGCTGCCTGGTGTTGTTGTTAATGTTTTGATAAGCGTTCGTTTTGTTCAATTTGGATGGGAAAATTTGAATATGTGGACTCGAACTCGAACTCAAACTCAGACTCGTACATGGCAACTACTAAAATATTCGTAATTGCACGCGATGTTTACACGAAATGCTAAAAGTAAAAACAAATTTCATTCAATTGGCCTCGCTTCACGGTAACGCTGGTGACGAGCTGAAGGACGACGAGGGGGGATTCGATGGTGTGTTTGGCAATTAAAACAGAAACATTTCAGCAATGAAAATAAACGTGTAACTGTTTTTGTCGTCATTTTCCAGCGAGCGTTCTGTTTCTGCTCCCGTTCCCTCCTCTCGTCATTCAAATGAGGCGTTAATTGTATTTACACAGCAGTTATGACAACCATTTGACGAGTGCCCGCTGAATGCGAATGAAACTATAAAAAGAACTCATTGAATCATTCATTGAAACTTTTACTTTACGATCCGCTTATCAATTGCAATTCGTCGTTTGTCATTCAAGAGCTGCTCTGAACTGTTTTAACAGTTCTACGAAATTGCTTTGCAATTCTCGTTATCATGGAGTCACAGAGACTCTAACAAGTCTTTGAAAACTCGTAGATAGACAGTCATGAGTATTGCTTATAATTTTGAATGCAATTAGGATCATATGAATTATTTCTGTTAATTTGTTATAGATAAGATAACAATGTAGTTCACTATTAAATAATTACTTGTTCAGCGTCTGAATAATATTTATTTTAAATTAAATTGAGTGGAATTGTTTAATACCATTTCTTATCAACCAATCCAAACATATGTGTGAAACGTAATAAATAATTTAATTTTAATTTGTATTTAGACACAGACATATAAATGACTATGAGTTCGTAATGAAGAAATGTCGAACTGATGAATAATATATCTTGTTTTGGGAATTATTAAACTATTGTTTAATCCGTTATACTATGTGAATGTTTTCTATTTTGGGTATTTCACACGTTTCTTATCGTTTTAAGAACTTTTGGTCTTAAGAAACTCCAACGACTTTTATTATTTGATTGAAACTTGAAATTTGTAATAGGCCTGTTCATGTTTAAAGTCAATCAAGCAAATGCTGCGCTGCAAGCGTTTCAATGAGGATTTCAAACCGCCTAATTGAGCTGCCGCTGCCAGACAAATGTATCTCGGATTGACAGCGGAAAACGCTACGCTTGACATGATACGAGTGTAGGCACAGCCAAAGCTACTGTCGACTGGTTGCAGCCCGACTGCTGATGGCAAAAGGGCGGCAGGGGGCGGTAGGGGGGAGGGGGGAGGGGCAGCGGGCCGAATGATTCGATTCGATTTGAGTCGAGTCGATTCGTTGCTTTTGCGTGGGCGGCGGCGCAATTGTCAATTCCATCAATCAAGGGCGATTGACGTTTGAGTTGCGATTGCAAGTTGAGAACTACATTTTCAGAAATTGATGTGGACGGCGAGCAAAGGTTTAGCGGGGCAGGGACGAAGGAATGCCAGAAATTAGTAACATAACCGGATTTCGCATTTTTAAATGCAAAGTATTTTCGTTAGAGTGAAAAGCCTCGGCTGGCGACTTCCGTTTGCCCGGCACATTCACAATAAAAGGCATTTGACAAAAGGCGGAAAGCCGAACGAGAAGAAAAGCCAAACAAAGAAAAACAAAGCGCACACACAGACAGCCAAATAGAATGGAAATATAAAGGACACAAAAACGTATGGCCAAAATGGATAAGCTTCTTCTTCACCCATGGGTAATCGAGGCGCTTTTCCCCGCGCTTTCCCCCCCCACACAAGCATAGAAAATGACATTACTTTCAGCCGGTCGTGGCCTACTCTGTCCTCGACTCCTCGGCTGTTTGTCCTGCTGCCTCCATTCAACATCCTTCCGAGCGCTTTTTGTGTGGCGCGCACACAGAGAAAAAAGTTTAGCATCGGACGGAAGGGAGGGGGAGGGGGAGGGGGCGGTAGGTCCAGCGAGGCGCATCCGTCGGGTGACTTAAATAAAATTTGTTGATTTTATTGAAAAGTGATGATGTGTCAAATTTTTTATCGCATTACCAGCGCGACGTAGCTCTTATTTTGCTTTTAACCTTGTCATTTGCATAAAATTCGCATTCAATAGACACATTAGCATTTTTAATGGTCCGCTGCCCCCCTCGCCGAAAGTCATTTGGCCAACGAGTCCTTCGTCTCGGTCAGCGCCAAGTCACGCCTCCAAAATTATCAATGCCAAACACGTTTAGGGTTGAAGCTTGTCAGAAAAAGAGAAAATAAAGCACATAAAAAATAGGAAAACCTTGGCAAACCTTTGGAAGCCAAACCCATTGCAAGGCACGACGCATCCATTGAAGTGACAAGTGAGCAATATATCTGGACGACTCCTATGGGAGGAATGGGGAGGGGGGAAACGGTCCTAGCCCCGATTGTAGAGACAAATTGAGCAGCTTAATGCATGTCAAATTGTCAATTGCTTTAGATATTTCCCTCAGACTGTTTTAGTTTTCCCCGCACTCTCGCTCTCTGGCTGGCTACTCGAATGAATTATGTGCTAGCAGCAATGCCAATTGGGTTATTTATGCACCGCTGAACCACTGAACCGCTGCAAATTTCAAATTGATAGTCTGGCTAGTTGAAAATTGAATTCAATTGCATTATGTATCGAGATTTTCGAGCTTTGATTCAATGAATTTCTAATAAATTATTTATTTTTGTGGCTATCAAGCTCCCTGATAATTTCTAGATACCTCTAGTTTCTTGATCTGATCTGAAGTTCGTAATCGAGATTTCTATATTTTAATATTTAGTTGTTGTCATAGAAAAACTTCTCAGCTGTCTAAAAATAGTCGAAAGAATTGAATCACTTGGTTAGAGAACATGGAAGTATTTAATTTGGGTCTGCTCGCAGTGAAAACTATTTGGACATGGCAATTTGCGGAGCGTAATCCGCAGAGTGGTATTGCAGTCATTGCGGCCTGGCCTAGTGCTGGAGTTAGATGGAAAGAAATGGCTTTGCATTAGGGCGCAACTGGGCCATAAATAACATGACGTTTCATTAGGCGGCGTAAAATGAAAAGCTATGATCACCTGGCAGCCAGAAGAGACAATTGCGGGCCACGTGCAAAGGACCAGTCCAGCTTCAGGAGGCTGCTGCTGTTGGCAGCTGTCGACGCAGGTGTTTTAATCACACGAACGCGGCGCGTTTGCCCGGCAACCGGCACGCATAAATTTTCATTTCTATTTCCAACGCACGAAACGCAGTCAGAGGAGGACTGAGAGCGAGAGCGAGAAGGAGAAGGAGAGACGCGTACAAGGACGACTAGGACGACGTTTTGCCATTTGCCTTTGTCGCTTTTTATTGCCTGCACTTCATTTGTTTGGCCCCATTTGGGGGTCTGGGCCGAGTGCTCATAAACCGGCAGTGCCAACAAATGCGACTCTGACTCCAACTCCGACTCCGACTCTGGACCAGGCTCAGGCTCGGGCTGAGGTCCTTTTTGGGTTGATGAGCGAACCGCAAAAAGTTAATTAGAATTAATGCGCTGGGCGTGTAACCGCCGCCCCACAAACGCAGGTCAAATCGCATTTAACTGCAGCAGCACAACAACCAACAACTGAACTGTCGACCGTTAATATTTCTATATATACATTTCTAACTGCCGATGGCCCAAAAGAGGCCCAGAGTCAGGCCTAGGCCATTTGCGGGAATGACGCGCAATAATCATTTCTGTATGCGATATGCGAGGCAAGCGAGGAACTCACGTACTCGGGACACTTTAGAACAAATACGAGTATCAAAATGTAACATCACACCCAAAACACCAAAGCAGCATCAAATGGCATCAGCAGCGGCATCAACATGCAGCACACTCTCACACACACACACACACACACACACGCTCAAACTCTCTTACACACTAACATGGCGTGCCACAGTCACGAAATGACAGCAGCCGCCACAGCAAATAGACAAAGTAATCAAAAAATGCGACTCCGAGTTACCCAGTGGCAACTGAGCACGTTCAATGCCATGCGGAAATACGTACTTCTTGTCCTCAGAAAAGGCGGATAAGAAAAAGATTAAAATATTGTCGCTTAATAATTAGTTGATACAGTTTTCAAAAATCAAATATAGTAGTTGTATTTATTAGTCGTAGTAGTATAATAATGCCACTCAATAATTAAGTGACAATTTTTATGTTAACAGAATAGTTGTATTTATATGTACAATCATTAAGATCTTTTGTACATAGCGAATATTTCATTTTTCTTATGTATTTATCTAAATTCAGTGCCACAAGCTAAAATTGATGAATTATCGCAGTTGTCTGTACCAAATATTTTCAATTCAAATATTTTCTATAATTTTAAATTAACGTCATTGCAATTCCTATACAGAAATTTTTGCTTGTTTTTTGAACTATTAAACCCTATCGGTATTTACTTTATTTTATAACCATTAGTGCTAGTTTCTTCCCAGAAGATGCGTTTTTAGTTTTATATAAATTTAAAAAACAAGTTAAAGATGTTTAATCTTCGGTTTGCAAATGGAGCGTAGCAGAGAAATTTAACTGTGTTGAAAGTAGTTGCCAACGTGATGACGGAACTGAGGTGACAATCTTTTTAAAAAGCCAGATCCAGCTGGGTAATCAAACACACACGCCGAATGGATGGATGGAACAAAAAGCAAATACAAACACAACAAGAAAGTTTTGCTTGCAGAACAACGTGGAACATGGAAAAAAAGCAAGCAGCAGAAACAACAACAGGAAAAACTCATCAGGCAAAATGGAGGTCGCCACGGGTGCAGTAAACGTGGCTAATGAATGCTTTTGCCTCAGCGCTGATGGCAGCTCTGTGTTTAATTTAATAACACACGCACACACACACACACATACATACACACACAGATATATATGTATGTATATATAGGAGCAGAGGAAAAGAGAGTTACAGTCGACATATGCTCATCGTCTGCTGCTGTCGCTGTCGCTGTGTGCGTTTATAAGTATATTGAACAAATAAATTTCGAAATGTTGACAACATTTTGCTGTTTGTTCATAAACGAGGCCATCGTCACCTGTGGGAGCAACGGCAGCGGCAAATTGAACCACTGAACCACCCAACCACATTCAGAACTGAACTGAGAACGGACGTCCGTCCACGTCAAACAGCGTTGGGCAATAAAAAAAAGAGAAAAAAAAACAACCAACTTGAAGCCACATTCGGAGCAGGACCCATGGGGAGAGGAAACGCATAAAAAAAGAACAAACTTTTATAATAGCCATACATAGTTGTAGAAGGTACATGCTATAAGGTACGCAATGCTAGAGCATGATACTGCCATATACTATATAGTATGGCAGCGAGTGTAACTGTCATGTTAAATCCACAAAAACTTTCATGCAATTTGCTCAAAGTTTATGAAATAACACGCGCCATAAAAGGAAAAGGTCTGCACTGCGAAATGATCAATAAAACAGGAGTTCATCTTTTGGGTTTATCTGCAACAAAGGCACAAAATGCTGTGATTGCAGTCAAGCAAAAGACAATTTTACAATAGATGAAGTCGATTAAAAATTAGCAAAATGTTTTCATTTTTTATTATATAATATAATATATTTATTAAACAGAAGGAGGAAGGTGGAGGAATCTTAAGTTTCATATAGAAGTCAGTCAGAGTGATTGGAGTCAAGTATTAGATAATTTCAACAATTTTAAATAGTATAAAATTATCAATAAAACTGGAGTTCATCTTAAATTTTACATACGGCACAACAATTTAGACGCTGTGATTTGAAGTCAAGAAATCAAAATGAAATCGATTTAAAATAATGTTGAAAATAGTTCCTTCCCACAACGCTTAGTGTAATAAAATAAATCCAACTATTATTACAAAATAATATTTTTAATCATTGATGGGCAATAAATAACCAATTACTTTGACAGCAAATAATGCGCTAAATCAAATCGTCTATAAACTTTTTGATTATCTCTCCTTTGCGTATGGGATAGTTGTGAGAGTATGTCGACTGTTTCGTCTGTTTATGCCCATTCAAGCGTAAGCGACTTTATGGAGCATATAAAAATCGTGAGCTTCCAATCAATTTCAAAGTCATTTATTACAAATTTTAGGTGCACTTCTAATGTTAATAAAAATTAAGGCCCCCGCCATAAAAACAACCAGCAGCAACAACAACGTATGAAAAGAACTCACAAGAAAAAGTTCTTATCGGCGACTGCCAAGCACAGTTAACAGACGCGCTCCGTTGACTAAAGTCCTCCCCTGTCCTCCACTTTTGTTGATCCAGAAGTACTGGGAAAAAAGCCAATCATTGCAGTCCCCAGTTTCAGCTGACTTCCACTCGGAGTTTGTGGAGGAATGGAAGGTAATGTTGCTTCATATTTCAACGTCACTCGCATCGTCATCATTTTTCCTGTGGCGGCAGCGATGACATCAACAGTTCTGCATAAATTTGCACCCGATAAAAATTTCAAATGTTTTCATCAAATCATTTTTCGGTGCGCAACAGCCGCCAGTCGACAGTCTAGACTCGGAGACCTTCCTGCACTAGCGATGGACCTGCGACGTGACACGACACTGAGAACAATGCAGACTTGTCACGAGGCCAACAATCGAAGTCATTTCGTGTTGTAAATTCCGCAGCGTGACCATCTCTAGGCGAGACTCAAGACTCGACTCGAGTCGAGTATTCATCCATCATTAATGGAGCGCCTGGCACTGAAGGAGTTGGCACACCCTTTCCCCTTCCCCTTCCCTTTCCCTTTCCCTTCTGGCCACCGCTTTGGGGCAATTGGAGATGGGCGTGGCAGGGTGCGTTGACGAGATGACATTACTTTTTAATGACTTTGACTTTATGCAGCAAATGCGACTACTTCTCGTCTACCTTCGACGCCGGTTCAGCTTCAAGCTACAGTCTCAGTCTCAATTTCGTTTTCGGTTTCGACTTCAGCTTTTGTTTGCTTCTTTTAAGCGCCTTTTTATACCTATTGAAAGTAGGAAACCCTATAAAATAAGTGCATACTCCAATTTATATTGTGCATTTGACATTGCTCGCTACTTGTTCCAATAAACGACATGTTCAGGAAAAATAAGAAAATTATATTGCGATATTTGAATGCAATATGTTGAAAGATTTGAGTTCAATGAAATATTTTTCTATTCCCCAATACTCTACTTGGACTTGTTGCTTATGATTAGTTTTTGTTGAATTCTTTATTATATTTTATGGCACAAAAGTTTGCAATGTTTCAAGTAAGGTTACATTTAATACGCGCATCAGTTTTTCCCACATATTATATATTTTGTGTAGGTTTTCCCTCAACGAGTTGCTTTGAGGGGGTTGAAACGGTCTCTGGCTGATGGCTGATGGCTGCCAATATTCATATAATATTTTTCACTGTGAAATATTTTCCGCTCATAAAGGAAAATTGACTGCGAAAATTGTTTTACTGCAGCTACTGAAGTTGCCTTCTCAGTTGCCGTCGCATTCTGTTTCTGTCTGTGTTGTTGTTGTTGCTTTTGTTGTTGTTATATTGTATCTGTGTGTGTGTGTGTGGGGTGTTGTAATTTGTTTGCCCCTTTTTTTTTGCGTGTGCATTTTTACGTTTTTATGCGTTATTTTGCATGCATCAGCGCGTTATTAAATTCCGCACTGTGCCAAGCCGCAAACAAAAAGCGAAGCGAAATGAAACTCCTCTCTGCAGATTGCCAGTCCACCGAGTCGAGTCGAGTCGAGTCGAGTCGAGTCGTCAACGCATCCAACCCTGTCCCACCACCTTCCACCCTTGGTGCCCATCCTGCAAGCGTCTCATTTAACCGCAAGCATCATCCACACATAAAAGCCAACATGTACTCACACTCTTCGCACTTCTTCAGCGCTGGCACACATAATCCCACCCATCAAATTTGGCATATTGTTCCCCATTGAGTTTTAGCACCTCCCGCTGTCCCGCCTCCTTTTTTATGGTTTCATATCTGAAATGTTAGCGACAAAATTGTTACTTTCTTAGCTGCTGGCAGCTGCAGCAACATTGTTTTAATTGCATTATGCCAACTACACAAAAATACGTCCAGTAAAATATTTCACTACATTAATATTCAAAAATGTTATTAAAAATATATAATAAAGGGTAAAGTGGATATTGTCCTTAGCACTTACATGCATCTGTTATGTTAAGCCGACAACAGCTCTCCATCTGCTGATAACATGGGCGAAGCAAACTGTTATACTGTTAACCGGTAGCACAGATGCGCTGCTAACCGATAGCGGGGTTGAAAAACGAAAATGTTAACTTAACAGCGCGAAGTGAAATTTTCAAATTGAATAATCAGTTTTTTTTATTGTGAATTAAGATAAATATTAATTATAATTTGCGTCAACAATTAATAGACACAAATATAAATTTAGAAGATTAAATGGTTTTATACATAGAATAGATATACATTTAAACTACATAGATTGACGGGCAGTCGGACAAACGAGCACGTAAATAATTAACGTGTAGCTTAGAGAAAGGAATTGATGAATTAAATCATAGATTGACAGTTAATTATGTTCTATACGTTGAATCGTTTGATAAAAATATAAATCTAATTAGTGTCGTCTATTAAATTACATGCAACGATTCAATTAGAAATTTGTTTGTACTCATGCGATGCGATTAAATTGAGAGTGACCTTTAAACTCAGCTGGCAAATTTGCAATAAATACAATTTTCGCTCGACCTCGATACCCGAGCACTATAAACACATGCAGTGCAATTCATCATTCACACACACACATATGTGTGTGTATAGGGAAAGGTGTGGTGTTTTGGTGGGCGGGGCAAGTTGTGGGTGCCATCGACAAACGTCCCATTAACAGAATTCCATGCACAAAAAGTCTGCTGCTGCTTGGCGTTTTGAAGCCAAAAAGCGAATGTCAACACTATCAATCATTGCTTTGACAGTTTGAGTGCTTGTTTTAGTATTTGTGCTTTTGATTATGTGACGTACTCGCACACACACGAAGACACACACACACACACACACCCGCAGGCGAGGGCGCATCAATTGATACACTTACAACAAATTGTTTGCGCTGAAACACGTGGGCGGCATCGCCAAAGGCGTCTGTGTATTGAGTGAGCGGGAGATGCATGGGAGGAAGCATTTTGATTGATGGAACCTCGACCTGAGCTATTTTAAATGAACAAATTGAATGTGCACACACACACAGCCATACGTGAATGAGGTGTGTGTGTGGATGAACATCATCTTCAACCCAAAAATATAACGAAAGCTACAGATAACGCTGACAGTCTATCTTTCGCATTCAATGAACCATTGCAAATCAATCGGATAAGGTTTCATTTCAAAATTGTCTTTTATTTCCTTTAAATTGACAAGCAATTTACAATTAAGACACTTATTTTTTAGGGTATATTTTATTGCATTTTAAAAACTAGCAATCAACATTTTAGGCAATCACTCTTTGGGTCTTATCATCATCAGGGCACGTTTCAGCGAATACGAATGACCACGAAAAGTTAACCAATTTACTCCCTTGCCACTGACATTATCCTTATATGTACCCGTCAATTGACTGCAAGAAAGTGAATTTAAGCGAAACAAGTACGATAATAACTTCTACTTTTCAATCCGATCAGTAACAAATTTTGGGAAATTATTTGGACTGAAGTTACAATTAAAATATCTGAGATCTAAGCATTCTAAGTATTGGAATCTGTTTTATTTACCTGTTGTGGCAGCCTCCATGCCACCAGCCGCCTGTGTATATTTGGGCACAATTCCTGGCGTCTGCATCATTATCCCGATCGATGGTCGTAAATTTTCGATTATGATGATATTTGAGGGAATCTCCCGCAGTTCCAGCTGCGTCTCCCAGCGTCTGCAAATTATACGCATCCAATTCGTCAGCTATGGCAAACTCTGAAAATAACTCATATCTGACATCTCCTTCGAAGTCCTCAAGGACAACCATTAACTCCTGCTTCTGATCTGTGGTCATGGCATGAATGTTATCGAGACCCAGAAAGAACTCTCCGTTCACATCTCCAAAACCCGTCTTGTAATCATTCCATTTGCGATTGAAATTCACGCTACCATCCAAGCGTCGTAAGATGATCGTCCAGCTGCCCTTCCGAGTCTCTGCATCGCAGGCCACTTTGAAGGGCAGTCTGCTAAAGTTTGGAATCATTATCTCGAAGATGCCACTATGCTTAAAGACAGCTGTTGCCTCGGCACAGCTGCGTGCATACAATCTTCCATCACATCCCCGATTATCCTTTCGCATCAGATTATCCACCAACTTCCGTAGATGTGCGTGTTCCAATCTGCGGGGTTTTTATTAAATAAAATCGCTATTTTCACATAATGCAATCACAACTACTTTAACTCCTCAAACTTTGTGTTCAGTTCTTTGATTGCGTTCGTTTCATTGAACTCCGTAATTTGAGTACTCTCCAACAAACTGAGTGTATTCAGAATTAGAAAAATACTTATTTTGAGCAGCATTTTTGCGAGTGATAACGACTACGCGTTGAAACGCGACTGAACTGCGAGCTAGAATAATTCAAATTGAAATATGAATTCAATGCAAATACTGCTTATCGGTCAAGTTCTTTATATAATATTTTTAATCACTTAATGTATTGGGCATATTCGCAAAAATAAATAAATTAATAATAATAATAACAAATTCATATTCATTATCATAATTCATATTGAAATTTGAATGCTTTTGAAATGCTTATCAAGTTGTTTGTATAATAATTTTAATCGCACGGTTTCAACGAGAACAACAATTTAACGATAATGAACTTGGAAACACAACATCTAAAGTGAACTGTGGCTTAGTGGGGTCGGAATGGATTGGGCCGAGCACGGAATGTGGCCAATTGGCGCTGCTTGAGGAACTTCTCGTGCTCAAGTTGCTTGCGCTGCGCCTCCAGCTCTCGACGTCGATTCTCCTGCGCCAGCTGCGACTGAGCGTTGAACAGTTTGCGCTGCTCGCATCGCAGCTCGGTGCAGAGACGGAAGGGCTTGACGATCGACAGCAAGTGTGTCGTCGACTGACTGTTGTGGGGCTTCAGCGGAGCTGGGTTGAGCTTGGGCACCGGCTTGGTCTTGGGACGCGTCTGTAGCTCCAGACGCTCATCGAGTTCGCGCTGCTGAATTATCTGCTCGACTTTGGCGTCGCGTCTCAGCAGCATTTGACGCGACTTGAGGAGCACGTTTGGCGTCACGGGGCGGGTGATGCGATGCACCACCTGCTTGTTGGCCTGCTGCTGGTGCACCTGCCGGAAGTTGGGCATGGGGCGACTGTGGAACTGACGCAGAGCGCGCTCCTCCTCCAGGCACTGGTGCAGCAGCAGCTGCTTCTTGCGCTCGTAGATGTCCTTGAAGCCGTAGGCCTGCGGTGCAGGACGTGGCAGCGTCGTGGCCACCGGCTTCGGCGGCTGCTGCTGCTTGAGCCAATCGGGGTCAAAGGTCTTGAGCAAATTCTGCAGAGCAGCCGTCTTTAGCTGGGCGTTCTCGTAGACGATGCTTGAGCGACGCTGCACTTGCTCCAGTTCCCGCTTGATGGCTGATTTGGATGCACTCTCGTCGTCAGTGAACCGCTCGACGCCGCTCAAGAACGACTCGTTGGACTGCAGCTGTTCTCCATTGTCTCTGCAGCTCAACTTGCTGAAGAGATGCTCAGTAGCAACCAGATCGAACCTGTTGCATGCCTCTTCAAATTTCAGCTGCGACATTTTACTTGTGTCTCGTCGTATTACTCGACTAAAATCTTACTGAACAACTGTCTCCCAAATCCCCCATTTGGCTGCTAATTAACAGCCTGCTCGGCTGGTGCTTTGAAAATCTCATTTGAACTATATATATAGCCGGGCAGATCTCAGTAATGTAAAACGTCAGTCAAGCACTGACAGCAGGCAGACATCCTCCCACTTTCTCGGAGTCTCTAGCTCTGTGCTGAGCTGTGTCCGGAACGTTATGTCTATGTGGTGTCAATTTGATTGCAAAGGTATTTCAAATAATCTCATCATACACAATCTGCCCAACTCCCTCCCTGCTTTGCAATTCACATCCATTTCATAAACATGCTCACATCCAACCAGGCAACTGTATTTCCGGCCACTGTCTGTCTCTCTGTCTGTCTGTCTGTCTGTCTGCCTGCCTCTGAGTGAGAGACGTCAAAATGAACGGCAAAAATAAATGAATATTGCATTTACTTTAATGTTCAGCTGCTGATTTAGTTGCTTTCCGTTCTGCAAAATGTATTTTAAGCTGTTGTAAATGCCGAATTATTACAGATAAAAACGTACGTATTTCTTTGGGCATGTAAAGTATTTAATAAAATGATACTATTTAAATAAAGTTAAACTACAATTGCAACTGCACAGTCAAAGCCAAAACAATAATTATTTGAAGCATTTGGAATTCCGGTAAAAATTTGTAATTCAGTATTTTTACTAAGTCTATCTTTTGCTTTAATTTTTACATTATCTATACAAATTAGAAAATTATTTACAAATAATTGAATTGAGAAATATATTATGCTAATGAATTAATGAAAGCGGCAAGAGCAGTGGCTAATTGAAAGCCTTCGGCTCCGCTTTAATCTCGACAGCATAATGTGAGAATTAGGTAATCTCCGGAATTTGCTGATTAATCAGCAGGAGCAACATGAGGCGAAAAACTGAAACAAAGGGGATGATGGAGAGGAAAATGGAGCAGGTGGCAGGCTTCAAGTTCTCAGGGATAATCAAGACGCACACACATGCAACTCCACTTGATTAGCACCATGCAAATGTGTGTGTACATGTGTGTGCTCATGTGTCTTAACTGAAGACTTGAATCTCTGACTGAACGCTTGTTGATAACTTTTTAAAAGCACTTCCTCTGGGTATAGATGCCCTTTCCACGACGTCCCCGCCTTCCTCTCGACATACTCGACAGATTAACAACGTTGCTTACAAAATAAAACTTTGGGTTGTAGTCGGACTTATCTCTGATAGCCATTAGTAAGGCAGAAAAGTTAACAATGAGCAAGCAAAGGCCAAAGACAGAAGCACAGCCAGATCCAGACTCGGAGCCAGAAGTAAAAACTTAACTTGGCCACTGATAAACGTGCTTCACAAACAGTGATAAAGACTGAGCATGAGTTGGAGGCGAAGCATGAGCAAAAGTTATTCCCAAAACTTGCCGCAAAAACTCTTTTTCTTTGCTCCGCATTTCTTTTTTGGTTTGTTATCTGCGATAATTGCTTCTCAGCCAAAGAAATTCCTCTTCGCCCCTCATAAACACCCTCCTCATGCGTCCTTTTGATTAGTTTCCGAATGTGGTGCGGGTCAGATGCCGAAGTTGTTGTATTATTAGCCTAGAGTTTGCAATTAGTGGCTCATTTAAAAGAGATTTTGCCGAGTATGAGTTTTGCTGATTAGATTGTGAGCGAAGTCCAAAGAGAGCTTTCAAAATGATTGAAAAGCTTTCGCAGTGCGCCAAGCAGCTGAAGGAGCAGCCCACACGTGTGTGTGTGTGTGGTCCTGCTAGTCCTTTGCGACCTCTTAACGGCCTCAACTAAATTACACACATGGCAATGGCATCGGCATCAGCATCGGCATCAGCAATGGCAATGGCAACAATGCCGTCACAACCAGCAGAGAGAAAGGAGAATGGCAAGGGATCTGCCAAAAACATAAAACGCAACGAGTTTTGCTTCCTCGCATTCTTGTCGTATCATTTAACCCGAGCGCCATTTTCATAAAACGAAATTATTAAAATTGTTTATTCGACTGACGAGCACAACTCCGTGCCATATGCTGCCAATGGCAACACGAATATACCCTACATACATCCACATACATAGTATACTAAATACATACATATGTATATATTTAAAGTGGAAAATTCGAAATGCTGCCTCAAAGCGAAAACCCGCTTTAATCGCTGACTTTATTGCTGAGCTCTTAAATACAAAAATTGTGTATAACTCGAACAAGCAAACAGCTTAATTGCAGGCCGCAAATACCCAGTAAAGTCTAAAGAGAAAATACGAAGATGAGGTATATGATGTAAAACATACAATTCATATAATAATAATTATTTCATGATTTTTATTTTTTTGCTCAATGAATATTGACTATTGACTGAATAATAATTTTTTTTTGATCTGGAAATATCAATTTAACCTGATTTATAATGAATATATTCCGATCAAAAAATAATTATTATTAAAGAAGATGAATGGTATACTATAGTTCTCACTCTCATACAGCTACAACAAATTAATGCGGTTCCAGTAAATAATTTTTATTTCTTTAGCCCATTTATTTTATGGTTTACTTTATTTACATCATGACTTGTATTGACTTTGTATTTTATTTTATTTTTTTGTAGTTTATGTAGTTTAGAAAGTTTATGCTACAGGGTATTTTTCAAACTCGCATTGCTATTACATTCTTTTGAGTTTTGTCTTTAACAAATATTCAGCCACAAAATAGCAGGTATTTAATTGAAAATTCTTATTGAAATGCAATTTATAGTTGACATTGCATAGAATACTGAGTGCATGTGTGTGTGTGTGTGTAAATATAATGTAACTATTTTGTGGCAAATACTTTTGGCATACAATTACAATTGCAATTGTAGAGTTTGAGCAGGAGTTCAGTTAATGAGTAGCACAAAGGGCGAATCGCTATGAATGAAATTGTAAATATTTCAAATATGGCAATTGCAAATTGCAACAATCGCTTTTAAACGAGAGACTAAGAGTGCATAATGGTCGCATAATCAATCAAGTTGCAGGGCGAGTACTCGTTGCGCACTCATATATTCAATGAATGGTGAGTGGCATATTTTTGAAAATGTGTCCGAATAACAATTAATTGATGTGCGAATCCGATTTCGAATGCGACTGCGACTGCGAATATAAATGTGAATGGGAATATTGTCAATCATAATTATTGATTGTCCATTAGTAGCTCACTCGTAATTTATTCAGGACATCAACAACAACAACAACAACGAGTTTTGTCGTGTTGAAAGGCGATAAAAAATCGATTTAAGTGCCGGACAGTCTCATAAATTCAGTTTTATGCAGGACAAGATACAAGTGAATACTTTTAATGAATAAAACAAGCGGTTGAAAACATTTTAAAAGCCCCAAACTGAATACTCTATGAACAGACAAACAAAAACTTTGAAAAAAATAAAATGCTACAGTGATTTTGTAATAAATTACTAAAGATATTTGTATAATGTATGGCAAATACACATTTATAGGGTATAGACTATTCGTTGTCGTCTAGAATTTACAGCTTTTGTCTTCGGCATTAGGCAGTCGTGTCGAGTTGCCATTAGGGAACAACTTTTGCATATTCCTGTCATTTCCCTACGATATTTATGACAGTGCTGTGCTTTTATTATTTAGCAATTAATAGTATAGATTCAAGGGAAATGAAAATTTAATTTGTTGGCAATGTCAAATGCAAAGGCAAACGCTGCAGGTAAACGCTGGCAGACAAAAAGAGAGGAGAAGCCAAATGCATTTTCTTATCAAATGTCAGAAGCAGCAGCTTTTGTTGCATTCCTGTTGTTGTGCCACAGAAGCTGTTGTTGGCTCGACCCCTTTGCCAACATCCCCTGCTGCTTCCGGTTCGCTGTCCGTCGGTGGCAGCGTGGCACCTCTCGGACCTTGGCTCAGGCAACAGCGGACCAATAAACAAAAGCATTAAACCCATAAAAACTGGGAACATGGCACTCTCGAGAATTAACACTACATTATTCACAATGCAATTTCGAAAAAAATGTTTCAACCCGAAACGAACGACTCCACATAGTATCTGAATGGGAATGCGAATGCGAATGCGAATGCGACTGCCAATGTGAATGGGTGAATGTGTATGTGAATGCGACTACGACTGCGAATGCTGAATGGTGAATGGTGAATGGGAATGTGAATGTGAATGTGGATGGGAATACGTGTGCAATGGCTCACATGGGTGCCTACCGCCTCTATTGCCTGCGGGTTCCGCAGGGGATGAGAGCGGAAAGCGGGAACGAGGAAGGCAAGCAGCAAGCGGGTCAGCTCTGTGGTGGGCAAACTCTCTGCGGGATCCCTCTGTGGGTGTGGCAGCTGCACCTTTTGCTTGTCGTTGGCTGCCAGCGCGCTTAACTATTTGTTTTTTATGCCCTGTAATTAAAAAGGCAACGGCAGTAGCTTGGCTTAGCTTTGAAAAAACAAACTCTGGGATGAAGACTTATTTTTTTTTTTTTCACTGAAATTAAAATAACCATATTACACATGAGAATAAGGGACAAAGAATTTCAACAGTATTAAAATATCATAATATCAGTAATACAATTTGTTTTTATATATAATTAGAAACAGAAGTAATTGTTTTATTGATGTGTCACTTCATCAGTTCTTGTACACAGTCTGCTGAAAAGAATAATTAAGTGAAATTAGTTGTCATCGCACAGGGTATTTCGAAGTCGACTACTCTGTAGCTTGTTATTTGCAGCCGCTTTGTTTTTTTTATTTGCTGCAAAAAATGTGAAAAATTAAAAATATTGTACGATATGCGTATACACCATCTATCGTATATGTATGCATGTATGTATGAGTATATATAATATTTCTGCTCTTTATTTCGCTGATGCTCGTGCTGTTGTTGTTGTTGTTGTTGTTTTTGTCGGTGTTGCTTTTATGCATATTTCCCACAACACATTTGGAGTCGAGCAGCAGCGCTTAAATCATCCAAAAGGGGGTCTGAGGATGGACAGGAGCAAGCCTGTTTGTAGTTAGTTTGGCGCCGAAGTTGGGCTTAAACCATCATCAGCAGCAGCAGTGGCAGCATCTGAGGTGCATGCCCCGCCTTGCATCCGCATCCACAATCACAACACCTAGGCATCTCCCAGTTCCTACGTCTCCCGCCTGTTGATTTATGTTCAGAGTTTGCGTTCATTTATCATTACACTTGAAAGCATTTCCGCTTTGTTCCTTTTATTATTACACACACACACACACCACATACACGAGTGTGGGGAATGAGGGAACAAAACAAATGTGTAATACTTTTAATGCAAGTTTTTTCATGATATTGTTTTTATTGCAGGTGCAAAATGGGGTGCTTATCATCATTGCGAAATGCTTTTAACATTTGCATATTAAGTGCAAATTGAAACAATCCACAAAACATGTAACAAAAAAACGCCATAAATTTATTGATTCTACGAAATCAATTGAAGGGTAAGTGAATCAGTTGACATTATCTTTTGTTTATAAGCCACATGCAAAACGAGTATTTGTTAATTATCCAACCAATTATCGCAAAGTTCTTCAAATATTTATTGCATACTTTTTGGGGCATCAAACTTTTTTATATATTATCTATAGAAATAGTTTGATTAAATTTCATTGCCATTTTGGCGCAATTTTAACTATTAAAACCAAAGCTATAAACTAGATTACACTGATTGCTGTCACATTTAAATCAAACTTTGTCACACCAAATTTGTTAAGCACTTTTATAATTTATATTCGAAGTGGAAATGTATTGAAAAAGGATTCATGCCTCATTACAGTCATTCGAGTGCAGCTGCATAAAAGCAATTTAAATATTTGCTTTCAATTACCAGCTGCAATTTGAAATTCGGAATTTAGAATTCGAAATTGTCAACTGCGCTGCAGTAAATTAATCAATGCCAAAGACTCGAACAAGTACATATATTTTTAGTTAGTTGCACATTGTATAGTACTTGCTCATAACCAAAAAGATGGCCTTGGGCTGCAGTCTTTAGTTACATGTTTTGGGGGACAGGTGTAAAATGAGTATTCGTTATCCTTTGCCCAGATGCGAGTAGATGCTGAGTGTGTGACAAATAATTCCACCTGATTTACGAGCTGGCTGCAGCAGTCCATACTCGGACAGGCTTAAAAGAAACACCCTGAACTCGAACACAGAAATGCGATTACAGAAAAGATGAAAATTGAATTATGTGTTTGGCCAAGAGCAAATAAACGCATGAAAATTATAGAAAATGGGGCGAGAAAAGCAAGTGGGGAAAATGCGGACTAGGACTTTTTGATTAGTTAATTAAAACTGTCAGTTGACATTTGGAAATGAACTCGGCATTTATTAATTTTGTCACACTGGCTTTGCACAACATGTGGCAATGACAATGTCCTGCTTATTACCATTATTTTAATCAAGAGTTGACATACAAATTTAATTGCTTAATTGAACGCACAGTGAGAAATGAATCTTGAGCAGAATTCTTTGAGCTGTATTCACTTCATCGCTTTTCCTGCTTCGATTTACATAATAAGAGTCTCTAATCTAAATTAAAATCAAAATCACCGAGCTGCTACCATTTGCATTAATTAAACTGAGTCTGGACTCGACAGCAGCATCAGCAGCAGCTTCCACAAAGTACATATTGATTGCGATCATTTCTTTTGCTCACCGGGCAACGGCGAGCTTTGACGATGCTTATATCATTTAAAGAGCTGAATAAAATGCTAGAATACTGAATACCCTCAAAGGAAAAGATATAGTTTATTCAACTGTTCAACTGTACTCTCTTTAACATACAATTCAAATAATTTATTTGTTGGTGGAATTTTCCCTCTGAATGCTGTCATCGGCAAGCTACCCGCTCTGTGCATTGTTATGATTAGAGGGTATATATATGTTTAAGCGAATTTGCTCTCAACAAGTTCATTTTCCATGCAATGTAATGGCTCAGGTAATAAACATAAAAACTAATTTCCCCCCAAAAATGCCAAGAATGTTAATCAAAAGATTGTCCTGCTAGATTGCGGCACAGCAGCAACAACAACACACTGCTGGGTGTATGTGTGTGTGAGGGGTGTATAAGGTCTGTGGTTTCTATTTTGTGGTAATTTCCGTTTATGTTTTTGAATTTTTTACTCACGGCTGCGCAAACACAACTGACTGCCTGACTGCCTGGCTGCCTGGCTGGCTGATGGCTGATGGCTTTTGCTGTGCTCGTTGCCAGTTTTCCACAGTTTTTCCGAGCATTTTCTCTGCATTTGCCAGCTGGATGGCAAACACAAGCGAACACACGCAAATTCATACAGCCAAAAATGTTTGTTGTCTCTGCGGCTTCTGTTGGCCTTTGTATTGCCCCGTATTTGTTTTTGCCGGAATTACAAATTTTTGCTGAAAATTTACTTTAATTAACGCAGGCGGCGAAGCCATTTGCGCCTCTCGCTCTGAAGAAAAACTAAAATGCTCGTAATTAATGTGGCCTAAAAAACTGCAACTCTTCGTTAATCTCTTTGGAGACCTTTACAACAATAGTGCCTGAACAGGATATTGTTATGACCTCTGTATTAATTATGAATTTCTTGCATTTCATTTTCGAGATAGTCCAATCAAAATGCTAAGTTTGGAGAGCATATATTTCTAACAAAAACAACTGATTGAAATTCAAAATAAAGTTGATAAATATTAGAATATTGTATTCAACTTGTTTTAAAATAAATTGAGTAAGAAACGCATTATGTATTGGCTCAATTGGGTTTAATGGCTGTTGTTATGAATTGTTTGAATCGCCATAAAAAATGTATGCTTTAACTATATTATGCACATAATAAATAAATACCAATTGTATTGCACTTTTTATTGTTCATTTGAATGAATGAAAGTGCATTTCATTTGAAGTTTTCAATAAAATGGCCGAAACCATAAACGAAAGTGTAGAAAGCTTTGCAATGCGGTTTCAGCGGTTAAGCTAACATTAAATTAATCACAAATAAATTATTGGTAGATGAAAACCTTTCTTTTATTACCATATTGTGTAGTTACCTCGATCAGCTATAAATTGGGCTGGCAACAATTGTCTTGCCAATTAGTTGTGAGCAGCGCGAAAGTGTTTTTTCTGACAACACGAAAAGTGGAAACTGGCAAAAACTTGAACATTGTCAGTCGCTTTATTTTAGCCAGGCCAAAACCGAAAACGTGTTGGTTGAGTGAAGGGAAGGGATGGGAAGGGGAGGGTGTAAAAACATAGACAGGCAGTGCAGACGTCTGCAAGTGCCTTGTATTTCATTTTCTTGCCGTTGCCGTCCTCGTTGCTGCGTTTAGTACATTATGGTGGATGTCCTCGCCGCGTCCGCCTCGCCTCGCCTCGCACCTTGCTACTTGCAGCTGTTGTGGTAGCTGCCAGGTAAAGTTAGTGTTACCTTGTTTGCCACCAAAGTAGAAGACGAAGAAGAAGAAGAAGCGGCAAGAGCGGCAGCAGAAGTTTTCCAAGTTGTCGGCAGTCGCTCGTGTTGCCTAAACAGATTAAACTCCTGCAAACACATGTGTGTGCACCGCCTGCAATTTTACGCGCCGTCGCTGCGAAGCCTTCCATCCGCCTCCGAGGCCCGCATCCGCCTCCCGTTTCCCGTTTCCCGCTCCCCGCTCCCCCCTCCGTCCGCCGCACTGCGGTTGTGCAACACCAGTGCCAGGGGCTTCACATAACCGCCACATTAATTCCTAGTGCCAGACACCTTTCTCGTTAGCGGTTTGCCCTAACTTATTTAATTTCACAGGCAAAGCGCCGCGCCGCTCCGCGCCGACGCCCTCTTCAACAGTAAGTTAAATAGCATTCGCGTGTTTATTCAAATCCAAACTCTCCACATTTTGTTGCTTTATTTAATTATCGAATATGTTTGAGCAACAGTTTGCCCTCAGCTTCCACCTGAGTTCGGTTCGGTTCGGTTCAGTTCAGTTTTTAGTTTTCAGTTTTCAGTTTCGGGCGACATTTGCTCAAACTTCTCACGTGCCACGTGAACCCAAACCTGCCACCTGCCACCTGCCACCTGCCCCTCGACTATCCGCCGTGGTCATGCAGGTCTGTGGACACTTTTCTATTTTTTACAACATTTTCGTGAGGATAATTTATGTTCTGTTTTCGGGGATTTGCTCGCAGCCTTAGTTAAGGCTAACGAATGCGCATACGTGCGTTCACGTAATGCTCGATAAGCTACCGAAGGCGACTGAGAATTCCAAATTGCAGATGCATGTTATCGCTATCGAGAGATCTCTCATCTCTCTAACCCTTCGCGGTTAAATGCAAATTTATGCGCCCGAAAAAAGATAACCAAGTTGCACTAAATGCGCTTACCCAAAAGTAGCTCAAATTGCTCAACGAAAGTGAAGTAAATTTAATTGCTTTGAAAGGGAAGGAAAACTGAGATGAAAAAATATGAATTATACCTAATCGTTTTAGAACTGTAATAAAATAAGTTAGAGAGTCTTGGTTAGCATAAGAATATTTTATATAATTAATATTTATAATATCCTTAATAATTATACGCCATTGCAGAGTCAATAAAATTGAACTTTTGCACAAACTTGAACAATTTTAAGTTTAAATTTATTCAATGCATTGCTATTAAATTTCCGGAAAATAATTAATTGAGCACTTAAGTTTGTCAACAATATTGACTAAATTAGTTAATGAGTGAGATTAAATCAATCACTTTAAAAGGGTTGTAATCGCAGCTCGTCGCTCCGCTGGAAATTCTTAAATAAATAATGCAGGACGAAAGTCGACTGCAATTGGGATCAATACTTGGACAAGCAGGAAGGCGAGTTTAAGCACAACTATGAGTATTCGGGTATTCGTATAATTTCGAATTCCATTGTCGAAGTGGAGGCGACTTTTGGGGGGTCTTAAATGCCGCTGGCATAATTAAATGCTCTGGAATTTCATAATGAAATTCGCAGACATTTCGCCCGAAAAGCGCCCAGGACAAGCACAACTTTGGGCATTTTCAATATTTTGCAGTGAAACATTTCAAGTTGATTCGGCGAGTATATTGAAATCAGCTCGTTAAGCAGTAATTCTCCTCCTTCTCAAACTCAATTGTAGACCTCTCCACTACCAAGTGTGTGTGTGTGTGTGTGTGTGTGTGTGTGTGTCCTTTGACCGAGTTGATTTTTCACAATTTCCGGCCAAGCGAAAGCTGCGCTGCCGACTGGCGGAAACGTAATTTGGCTCTTGGCCATTATTTTGGCCACTGACCACAAAACCCAAACTCAAATCCAAAGGCTGCGCTGCAGCTGGAGCTCAAACTGGAGCTGAGAGTCGCAGAGCGGATGGACGGGGAGAGGGGAGAGGGGAGAGGGGAGAGGGGAACAGGGGTCAAAGGCTGGCAGCCGCCTCATCATAATCGAAGCCACGAAATTGAAGTACTGCGGCGCACAATGCGGTTTCCGTTGACTGCTGATTGGCTTCCGTTTCCGCTAATTTTTGAAAGTCCGCATCGATTTACGGCCAGCATTGTTTTTGCCTTGATCAGTTGTTGTTGTGATTGTTACAGTTGTTATTGTCCTTGTAGGCTGCAGTTGATTAGCATTGACTGCAAGAATACTACTCCATGGCAGTGGCTGAAAAGGCTTTTCCATATCCTCCGAATTCCATAACTACTACATTTTTATTGACTTTTCGTTTTACATTTTGCTATTTCCTTCCCAAGATTTAAAGATTAACTGCAATTTATATCAATAATAATTCTAAAAAGTTATATAATTATTCTAAAAAGCATACATTATTTGGCTGTTTTCATTTAGTACCAATAACAAAGCTCATGTAATTTATAATTAGTGAATTAACATTATTATAAATAGCATAATCAAGGACAGAGTTTTCTGTGATTTTGAATGCTGCTGCTGCGACAAAGATGGAGAGAGTGTGTAGACAGCCATGTCCTGCTGGAGGCTATCCTTTCGTTTCATCTGCTCATTTTATTGCTGCATATTCTTTATGTAAGCATATCAAAAATGTGTTTCGAAATAGAAATTTAAAACCTTATTACTCGAAAGGAGCGGCAACGAACAACGAAAAATATATACATAAATATTTTATGGCGAAAATATTGCAGCGGAAAAGGGACAATGTATGCAGATACATTTAGCTGAAACTGACCCCATGGCCCCATGGAAAGGGCAAACACACACACACACACACACACACACACACACACACATACACACACACACTCACACTCAGACATTTTCGCAGCTGAGGCTCAGCCTGGGGCTAAATCTAAGCGCCTGTCCAGCTCCGGCCACTTCAAGTATAAACTCTGGAGCATCTCTGACGCTCTCTTTTCTTTTTTTGCCCGTCTGCTTTCTTTAAATTGTGTAACAAATTGTTCCCCGGGGACGAATTTGGATTAAGTAAAAAAAGGGTTTATTTACGATGCCATACATAACACCGATGCCAGGCCGTTCCAACTGGCCATGGCCCAAACTGCTTCCTGCTCCATCTCTCGCTCTCTCGCTCTTTTTTATTCTTTTTATTACGTGCCCAATACTCAATTTGGGGCATATTTAAATTCATCGTCTATTGACGGCAGCCGGCGGCCATTTCGTATGCACATGAAATGCGAAAGTTGCCTTTGCCTTTCCCTCCTGCTCCTCCTCCTCATCCTCATCCTCCTTCTCCTGCTCTGGGCTGGTTAGAGATCTATTGAGTGCTTATTCCAACTGAACTTTGAGGTTGAATACGCTTCATTTTTATGTTATTTATACTTACAGCGCGGCATTGAGTGTGAAACGTGGAGCCAATGTGTTGTAGTGTGTGTAGCCGAGGGCTTCCATTAAACCCCGCTCAGCTTCTGGCTATGTGTTGAGACCAAATGAAATTCAAGCCCAGCCAAATATTACAAAGATAGACCATAAATTTCGCATAAACATAGAGCTACAGATACACATATTCATATTGGAGTACACTCCAAAAATTGAGATAGCATTGTAAACTGAATACAGAATAATATCGTAATTATTTAGCTTTAGCTTTTTGCGCTTAAATAAACTGGAGTTGAAGACAGATCAATTAATTATATGTACATATAAGTTGTTTGAATTTGAATTCAAATGAAATTTAGCTCGTTTCTCTCAGTGTATGCAGAGTGTTTACTTACATGTGTAGCTTGTGCTGTAGGTAAAAACTTGTTTACCAAAATTCTTTTCATATCCCGCGTCATCGCAATCCTCTCCCTCTAGCAGCGAAGAAAGCGCTTTGCAAGCAATTTAACAGCAGTTGAGATGAGATGAGACACGCTAGACCCAACGGCATCTTGATAATATTTCGATTTATTCCCATCAAACCCTCCCCCGCTTCGCTTGCCGCCCCCGCGTGGCTCTCGAAACATTTGTTGTCATTGTTTTTCGAAAACAGTTTCAACTTTTCCGCTGCCACACACAGCCGAAAACTGTCAAACAGCGTAAACTTCAAACTGAAACGAGACGGAACTGATGCCTCCATCTGGACTGAAGCTGCCTCCCACCTGTCTCCCCACCTCCCCTCCTTCCCTTCCTGCCCTTCATTGTCGCCAGCTTCATTCACTGGACTGTCGAGGCTTTTGCGCTCAATTTGGCAGGCAGCAACGCAATCATTGTGAATGAGTTTTCAACTGTGACGTCAGCAAAGACTAAACCACAAGCCGTCTACTTTGATACTCAGAGAGATGAGATTATCAAACGTTTATCGCTGCCGCAAATGAATTCTAGACAAAAGGATTAGCACAATTTTAAATCAACGCAAAAAAGTGTATGAGCAATCAATCAGAGTAACTATATTTTACTCAGTATTATAATTTATGCATTTAAGAAAACACATTCATTTAATTAACAAATCAACTGAGGCCTTCAAGCAACCAAAGAATTATATAATATACACAAGAAGCTATATCACTGATAAATATTATGCCATTACACTCAGTACGGTTAAGTTTGTGGTAAGCTTGTAATCAAGGCAAGGCATTTAACAAGTTAAATGATTATTAATAAGTGTAGCTCAGTCTTCAAAGCCATTCCGTTTCATGCGGTTTAACTTTCCAAAAATGTTCTTTAAATTGTGTTATTTAATATGTATATTCAGCCAGTGTATTATTCGTTCCAATGCAAATCCAAATTCCGAGTTCAATGAAACTAGTGCAATTCTTTCAATTAAATCCGAGTTGGCCGAGTTAAGGTAAGTGATTAACCAACTTGGCCATTTCACAACTAAACAAATATTAATTAGAGCAAATCAAACATTATACAATGAGGAACTACGACTTATTCGACTGGAACTGGAAAAAAATAAAAATGTTGAATATAATAATGTGGAAGCCTATGGACGCAACTGCGCCGAAGCTACCTCCACATTTGGACATAATGGCATCCAGGAGATTCTGATTCCGAACTATAGTAATATCCCCTTTAAAGTGGACTGCGATGCGAAGACTCGGGGAGGGGGTTGGACGATTCTTCTGCGGCGCATGGACGGAAGTGTTGATTTTTATCGCAATTGGACAGAATACAAGAATGGTTTTGGCAACATTGAGGGTGAATTCTTTTTGGGATTGGATAAGATTCATGCGCTCACCGCGGATACAAAACAAGAGTTGATTTGTATTCTGGAAGATTTCCAAAGCGATATAAGATATGAATTATATGATGAATTTGCCATCGGAGACGAATTGGAAGCTTATGCACTACACACATTGGGAAAAGCGAATGGAACTGCGGGAGATTCATTCTCCCAACACCTTGGACACAAGTTTACCACCATTGATCGAGATAATGATCAATGGAATGGGAACTGTGCTCAATTGTACATTGGCGCCTGGTGGTACAATAAATGTCACGCAAGGTACGAAAAAGTGAGGACAAATTGAATCGCATATTTATTATCTTTAATCTCCTTAGCAACTTGGCAGGCAAATATAACGACAATACCTACGGCAAAGGCGTTACTTGGTCTAATTTTCGTGGCCAAAACTATTCTCTAAAGCGAGCCATTATGATGATTCGACCAAAGAAATTAGTTATTTAATGGATTAGGCGCTTTTACCCTACAATATTTATATTGACTAATTATATACAATTAATAATATATAACAATATTAGTATGGCTTTGTCTTCTCTGAATATTGGATTATTTGGATAGGAAGTGTGCTGAAACTGTCACTGGTGGCTGGTAAATTGATATTTAAATTATTTAAATTTATCTAAATTGTTTATCAATACAACTAAAGCCGTCATGCAACCAAATAATTTTATGAAAGCCCAAGTATTGATAAATATTATTCATTTAAACTCAGTAAAGCTTTTGATAAGCATTGTTGTTCAAGAAGAAACATTTACCAAGCAAGATGATTAAAATGCCTCTAGCTTAGTCTTCATAAGCAATCCGGATCATGTGGTTTAACTTGCAAAAATGATGTTGAAATTAATTTGCTTATTATGTATATTCAGTCAATGCATAATTTATTCCACTTCTAATTCTGAGTTCAATGAAACTAGTGCAATTATTTCTATGAAATCCGAATTGGCTGAATTAAGGTTAGTGTATTACCAACTTGACCATATCACAACTAGAATTGAATTGACTGTATCGAATCAAACCTCAAACAGTAAGCAGCTTGATCTTATTCGACTGGAGCTGGAACGACAGAAAATTAAACTGGATGGAAAATTAACAAATTGTGAACTGGGAAAAAATAAAAATGATGAACATGATGTTGTTGAAACCTATGGACGCAACTGTGCCGAAGTTACTGCCACATTTAAACACAATGCTATATACGACATTCGCATTCCCAACTATAGCGATCTTCCCTTTAAAGTGGACTGTGATGCGAAGACTCGGGGAGGTGGTTGGACGATTCTTCTGCGACGCATGGACGGAAGTGTTGACTTTCATCGCAATTGGACAGAATACAAGAATGGTTTTGGCAACATTGAGGGTGAATTCTTTTTGGGACTGGATAAAATTCATGCTCTCACCGCGGACACAAAACAAGAGTTGATTTTTATTCTGGAAGATTTTCAAAGCGATGTAAGATATGAATCTTATGATGAATTTGCCATCGGAGACGAATTGGAAGCTTATGCACTACACACATTGGGCAAAGCCAGTGGAACTGCGGGAGATTCATTTTCTGAACACCGAGGACAAAAGTTTACCACCAGTGATCGAGATAATGATCTTTGGGATAGGAACTGTGCTCAAATGTACACTGGCGCCTGGTGGTACAAATTCTGTCACAGAAGGTATGAGGAAGACAAAACGACGGGTTATTATTATTTCTAATATGAAATCTCTTTAGCAACTTGGCTGGAAAATATAATGACAATACCCTCGGCAAAGGCGTTATTTGGTATCACTTTCATGGTGACAAGTATTCCTTAAAGCGAGCCATAATGATGATTCGACCAAAGATTTAACTTATTAATTGGATACAGTTTTAGCTATTAGATTTCGAAATGGGTTTTCCGAAATTAATAAATAGCAAATTAATTTAATATTTTAAGAATAATCTTGCCAAAATTTAATATTGTATTGTAATTCGTGCAAAACCGCGACCCAAGCTTCGTGCTTATCGTATATACTCGTATATATTATTTCATATGACGAAATATTCAAATGGGAAAAGGGGGTTTTATTTATTTGTTTTGAATGGTATTTAAAACAATTAAATAATGTGCGCAGCACTTTATCAGCGAGGAATGTGGGGCCATTTTTTGTAAATCACTAATGTAAAGATTTATTCGTCAGTAGATTATGAATACCCCAGCATTTTGCTACTATCGCTTGGCTTCGGCTCCAGTCGCAAGCTGACAAAATAACAAAAAATGTATTTCTCTCAGTCAGTCTTTAAAGTGTTGTCGCAAAATGTTTGCGGATCTGCTGTGCATAATTCTGATTGTAAGTGCTGTTCCCTCGTTGTCTGAGGCAACTCAGATGACTGAGATGAATGCGACGAATGCGTTTCTCTCATTGAACATTCAGTTGGCCGAGTTGAGGTAAGATTCGTAAGCTCGAGGTTTTCAAAAACTGAATAGGCTTTTAGAGCAGAGCAGACGCGTCAGGCCAAGTTGATTGATGGATTGATCGATGAACGAGATCAGCTCAACTCCAGATCGTATCCCAGGAATTGTGCCGAGGCAACAGCCTCGAATGGCATCATCGAGATACTCATCAGCAGCTACAGCAATCAGCCATTTAGGGTTAACTGCGATGCGCTGACTCGGGACGGAGGCTGGACCATGATCCTGAGGCGAATGGACGGAAGCGTCGACTTCCATCGCAGCTGGAGTGTCTACAAACGAGGCTTTGGCGATTTGGATGGCGAATTCTTTCTGGGACTCGATAAAATTCACGCTCTGACTGCAGAGCGAAGCCAGGAGCTGCTTGTGGTGCTCGAGGACTACGAGGGCAAGGTGCGATCTGAAATCTACGAGAAGTTCGCCATCGGCGACGAGCAAGAGGCCTTCCGGCTGCACACGCTCGGCAAGGCGACTGGAACTGCGGGGGACTCGTTGCGAACGCATCACGGCATGAAGTTCACCACAAGAGATCGCGACAACGATGTGGATACCAAGAAGAATTGTGGTGCACATTACACGGCTGCCTGGTGGTACAGACATTGCCACGACAGGTTTGCAAGAGCTCCGCTCTCTCTGCGCATTTCTAATACAACGTCTTTGCAGCAACTTGGCTGGAGTCTACGGCACCAACGCAACGGGGCGTGGCATCAATTGGCGCAGCTTCAGAGGCGTTGAATATTCCCTTAAAACCGCCGTAATGCTGCTAAGGCCAAGAAAGTGATGGACCCAGAAATCAGCGTGTATCTTTAGTTGACTAATCAGTTGAGCACGAATGGGATAAGCATTTGTTTTTGCTTTGTAAATATTATATAATAATATATGTATGTGATTGCCATTATCACAAAGTTTCCTCTAAAACCGCAAGCAGAGCAAGGCAAATTAACGTGGGTCTGATTTTATTATAAATTGATTTATTGTTTCATAAGCGGAAATTGATTGAATGTATTTTTTTTGTTTAATTGTATTTTAAGTATGCGGGTAAAATAGGTTTTTCCACAAACGGTTGTAAATCGACTCTTGTAACTTACATATCTCGATCGATAAGCCTACTTTCAAACGATAGGGCCCTAGATAAGCGTTGCCAGAACCTTCCAAGCATCGAAAAGAAATCGATTACTTTCAGCCAGTCGCCAAGGGATCGCCGAACTGTTTGGTTGAGTTCCAAGTTATTGTGTTTAATAATGGCACAAAGTGCAACTGAAAATCCCGCGGGATCCCGAATTTCAACATTCGCGGTTATAGACTTGGAAACTACAGACTTGCCGGCCAACTGCCAAAATCAGGTTGGCATCACCGAGATGTGCATTTATGCTTTCGACTCTGCAATTCTAAGAGACAGCAATGCATCCGCTAATCTGCAACTACGGAGAGCACCCCAACCGCCCAGGGTGTTGCACAAGTTAAATGTACTCTTCCAACCGTCAGTGGCTATCTGTCCAGTGGCTGAGAGAATTACTGGATTGAGCAACGCGCTTCTGGAACGAGAAACATCATTAAACGAAAACGCTGGCCAGCTGATTTTGAACTTCATAGAGCATTTGCCCACTCCGGTTTGCTTGATTGCACACAATGGATGGAACTTTGATTTTCCGATCATAAGGAAGTCTTTTGACGAACTCAATTTGCAGTTTCCAGCGACTTTGCGTTGTGTGGACTCGCTGCGTGCCTTTATGCAAATTGATGAGCAGCGAGAAGAACGTGGTGAGAATTTCACAGTAAAGTAAAGTTCACCGCAAGAATTGCGATCTCAACGCCAACTGTTTTCAGGATTATCATGGGCCACAACTAATCGAGGATCCTACAACTTGGGCAACTTGTTCAAAAAAAACTTTGGTCGTCCTCCTATTGATGCGCATCAAGCTGAGGGCGATGTCAAAATGCTCACACAGCTTGTGCAGCTCTACGGTTCGGATTTTTTCTCCTTTACCGAAGGGCAATCCATTCCATTCTGCGAAGTTGTACCCCTAGGCGAATATATTCCGAAAAACAGGCATTCATTTAATATACATGTTTGACAAATTTGCATGGTTAGTTTTTAATGCTGCAGAATAATTTTAAAATCTATGTATACATATATTTTTGTATTGAGCTTATGTTGAATACAAGAATTTGTGCCTCTTAAAGGAGTTGTGATGCTGATCAGGCCCAGAAAGCGATGGAGTAAGAAATCTGCATCTATCTCTAAGGCTGATATCAGTGATGAGCAAAGCGAGAAGATGGCAGAGTGAGAGCTTTGCGAGAAGCGAGCTACTTTGAAAATAAATGGTATTTAAATCACAGAATGCAACAAAACAATGAATGCAGCAATTGCAAATTGCTCTCGGTTTATAGCTTGAACTCGCAACTCGCTTCGCTCTCACTTTGACATCTTTCGAGCGATTCCATATGAAAAAGGTTGCAGTGGTTTATCGCTCGTTCTCGCCCAATATTATCGGCCTAAGTTGGCCAATTAGTTGAGTAGCGAATGGAATAAAATATAAATTAGCGAGGCGATGGGGGCAGCTGTTGTGCTCTGTGTGGACAACCATGTCAGGACAACCAGGATGGCCATCGAACCGCAAAGACGAGGCGCATAAAGCTCGCATTGCAAATTAATTGCGGCAGATCGCAGTTGCCGTGAGTGTGTGTGTTTGGGTGCAGGTGACTGCGTGTGTGCCGCAATCGGTTGAGCCACGTCCTTTGCTGCTGCTGCTTGGCACCCTTCAAGCACTACAGCTGACGCTCCATGCCACAGCATGCCACAGTCGGAGGCAGCAACCTGGCAACCGGTCAGAGGCAGAGGACGAAGGCAGTCGGGGAATCAGTCAGGCAACGAACCATCCAAACCAGGCTCGCGGTTTGCCTTTTATGAAAAATTAATTTGCTTTTTGTGTTCCGCAATAATATTTTACTTGCATCCTCTCCGCGCTCTTCTCTCTCGGGCAGTCGATGCAAGTCCCCTTCGAGAGTGCTGCCAATCAGAGCGTATGATTAATTTTTCGTCGCACTTCGTCCCCTTTCGCCTGATCATCATTTCCGTTGCCGTTGAGCTGAAGAGGTTGTGCGAGTGTGCATGTGTAATAACCACGATAATGACTTATGAACTTGATTTGACTTTACAAATCGAGCTCATGCTCGACTGATTTCAGTGCTAAACACACAGAATTCCAGGTTCACTTACAGCCACTGGTATTTATTAGCCTTGTCCGTCGTTTTTTTTTTGCAGAGCGATTAAGTGTATTAGACGTATTAGCTTTTGGGATCTTTCGGGAGAAGTGTCAGTTGAATGAAGCAGCTGCTTGTGCAACACCCGCCACACAACAACACTTGCCTGCCACACACCAACCAGACAATGCATATTTCTGCGCTGAAAACTTGACAGCAACTTCTTGGCAAAAGTTTCCTCGGCCGCCGCAACGTCTGGTGCTTAGCTTTTTTATTGCTATTCTTCTTTTTTTTTCTCTGCCCTCGCTGGCTGTTGTTGTTGTCAGCTCTTTAGAATTTTCCGCGCACACATTTCACATTAGAAAAACCACAAAATTATGCAACACAATATGAAATGCATTTGAAAGACAAGTGAATCTTGTCAAGTGCCACAGTGGCAAGCGAGCTGCAGTTGGAGCTGGAGCTGGAGCCGGGAACAGCCGAGCAGAGCAGAGCACTTGAGTTGGCGCTTTAATCAAAAGTCAAATATTTCATGCAATGCGACAAGCAGCGGCGTGCTTGTTTTGCTAGAATTCGCTGGTTGAGCAGGGGACAGGGGACGGCAGGGGAAGGTGCTTGGAGTGAAACTACTTTAACAGCAGGCAGCTGCTGTCAGCATGCAAATGCAACCCTGCCAACCCACACAATAGATGCCAACCCGACGACGACGACGACGATGGCGACGACGACGGCGGCAACGACTTCTGCTCGCCTACAAATTTTACTGCTTGACAATCTGAACAAGCAGCAAAGTGATGTCAGCAGCGGATGAAAGACTGCCAGATACCCCTCGAGAAATGACAATGAAAACAATAAAGAAATTTTGAGAAAGCATTTGATATATAGCAGAATTTCAATTTAACTTCATAAGCACAAGCAATTCAAGGAGTATTTAATTAAAATTTATTGATTTTTAAAAATTAAAAAAAACTCGAACCAATTTAAAGACATTTAATTCAAAAAATACTTGGTATGAACAAAAATAATATTACATGTTGTTCATTCTATTCTAAATATTATTAGTTGTAGCCCTTTGTAGGATTCCATCACAATGTTAAAAAATGAAAAGAAAAGTGGAAGTGGAATGCAATAACTATTTTCGATTTGTTACCAATCGTCACCAAGCAAAGTTACATTCCAAATAGAGTGAAAATAACGTAAAGCAAAGCGGGCGAAAGTACATTACATGTGTCTTCGTGCATACCCTTTCCTACCTATCAACAGGGTATAGCAGAGCAGAAAGCGAGAAGCGGGAAGCATAGAAGATCCTCGGCAGCTGACTCGCATGCCTGTGCACTTGCAGCCACTTTGGCAGGGTAAGGAGGAGGGAAGGCAGCGCGGCTGCTGCTGTTTGGTCTGCTGGGTCTACTCAGTCTACTCAGTCTGCAGGGGCTGTTCAGGGGCAGGAGGGAGGAGTATGGGGAGGGGTTGCTGTATGGGCAGCTCTGCTTTCATGGAAATTACATTTTTGCATTCTGGCGTCGCTGCTACTCAAGTAAATGCAAATATTTCTCATTTCTCTTGCAATAAAAAGCGAAGAAATTGTCAAATGTATTCAAAATGTGCGCCGCATGCGAAATCTTTTTGAATATTTATACAAACACACACACACACACACACACACACTCACACTCACACCTACACATCCACACTCTCGAATCCCGGGCTTACATTGTGCTTGTGTGTGGTTTCATTTAAATTCCACAGCAAATCATTTTCTTGAGAATGCAGAGATTACGGCATGCAATATTTTATGGCCAATTCCCATGAAATTGGCTTAAGCTAAATTGCATAAACGCAAAACACACGAATGGCAACAGAGTATCTTCAAGCCGAGCATTGCCAGGTTAGAGCGCTTAGGGAATAGAATTTTAAATCACATTTTTAATTAAACTAATTGCCCTAAAATGTGCAAGCTTCAATGGAATATTTAATGAATTAGAACGCCAAATTGGAAAACCGAACAGTACAATAGAAAATATTGCGAAAATTGATGGTAATCATAAATAAAATATTAATATGTTGTATTAACAAAAAGATTAGTTTGCTGCGCTTGTTTCCATTTTAATTTACTTTATTGCGAATACGTAATGCCATCAAGTATTCGTGGGCCGATAAGGAGAAGGAGAAGCAGGACAGATGAGGGACGAGAGGCGAGAGCCGAGCTCGTTTCATTTACGTTTTTATGTCTTCATTTTATTGTTATTTTTTGTTTACCCTTTCTTTAATGGGCAGAGAAGAAAAAGCGGGAGAGCGGGAGACGGGCATTAAGCCAAGTGGGTGGGCAGGAGACTTTAAAGCTCTTTAAGGGCATTTATTTGGTCCGTAAGAGCTTTTCGTTGTTACGAGACGCATAATTAGCGTAATTAAATTTTGAATTAAAATTATAATACATATAAATGCCTTTTGCACCCCAAATTCCAACGCAAATCTCTTCAAGCTGGCTTTCGAGTGTCGAGTACGAAATACGAATTTGAGCACTCGCATAACAATTTGATTCGATTTTAAACCATGCAGCTGCATAGCTTTGGCATCATTTAAAACTCAATTTATGATTATTTCCACACAATTTAATTCACGTAATTGATTTATGCATTGCATTCTCTGCTGCTTATCAATCCAGCCGACCCGATTGACAATCAACCCCAAGTTTATTCATAAAAAAACCATCCATATATACATATACAGATGCCAATAAATATGCTTTCAAGCTGCCTCGTTTGTTTGTTGGCGAGAAATAAACAGTTTTTATGCACTATAAACTGGCATATTCGCTATGCGAATACTTTATATTTGAATTTAATTGAAGTGTATTCAAAAAGTCGTTATTATTGCTGCTGCTTTTGGTATGATTAAAGCGCGGAAAGTGCAACAGAAGTGCAGCATTACAAACTGATTAAAAATGCATGCAAATGTGTGTGCGTAATTAAATAAATTAATTAAGCAGCGCAGTTGCCAAAGACAAGCGACAATAGAGGGGGAGGGCACAAGGGGTCAAGGGTTCGAGCGGCAGAGCCACTTGACAACCAACAAACAGCAACAAAAATGGCCACAACTGAAATAACAAAGCAGCAAATTGAAATTGTTGGCCATTTGTATCTGGTCGGTCTTTACACTCAAATTGTTGTTGTCGGTGCTGCATTGCATTGTATGCAGTAATTGTGCAGTTTATTTTACCATTTGCCATTCAAGTGCAAATTAAATGCACAGCGACATCGTCGACCTTTGTCCTTTGACGCATCACAGCAGCAGCAGCAGCAACTGTGCGACAGTTCATTTACCCCTCTTATCATCACAGTTATCATGAACCGACAAATCCGAATTAAAGTTGCACCTTTTCTTTACCATTTTCCACTTTTGTTGTGTTGCTTGGCCACAACAAAAAACTTGGCCGAATTGCAAAATTTCAATTTTGGCAATGCGATTCGATTTACGTTTACCATTCACTTATTTATGATATTTTTCTCGATTATTTATTATATTTTTGGTAACCCGCAGAACAAGAATTTATGACTTGTGTTTTAGAGACTGCAAAACAATTGTAAATAAACTGCCAATTAAATGCAAAGCTTACAAATACCCTCGTTATTCGTATTGAACTGAAACGTTTTTTGTTCAACTTTATAATACCACCAGCAATAGAGTACTGTTATTATGACAGATAATATTCGAATTATTATTTCAATTGATTTATTTGATGTTGTTAATTGCGATTAATTCCGTCAGTCAAATTCAATTGTGCATTTGTGTTTCATTTGCTGTTAATTGCTGACCATCCAGAATAGTGCGAAATGGTAAATAAAATAAATATAATATTAAATTAAATTTACTTAATAAATATTATAAAATAAAATAAATACTCTTAAAGTGTATTGAATTACTTTAAATACAAAACAACTTGAAATGCATTTAAATAATTTGCATAGATAATATAAAAATTGTCTACTTTATTGTTCAATTTAATTTCTTGGTAGTTGAGAATAATTGAATAGCGAGAACGGTAAAAACATACACATAACAAAATTAAATTTTTCAAATTGAATAATTATAAATATTCGAAATGCTTCCAATATGTTTTTTCATATTTAAATGAGTACAAATTTTAAATCTATTCATTATTCGAAATGTGTCGAATAATTTTGAGTGTGTTTATCTCGCAATCCCGCTGCCATATAGCAGGTAATCCCCTTGAAATGAGAATGTAAATCCAGATGTTAACATTAGCGCATATTTGCTGCTTACCAACGCGAGTGAGCAACAGCGGGACATGTCTCCGGTTTCAATTGCAGCACTCACACACTCACACTCACACACACTCAGACTCACACACTCACCGCTCTGTTTCATACTCAACACTCAGCTCTTATACCAGCCACCCTCCATTAAACTGTACTCCTCTTGGCAGTTGCCTTCCACACGGCTACAAATCGTGTCGCTTTGAGTGGTGACTTTGTTGTGGTGAGTTTGTGCGATTTGAATTCGAACTGACGCGCGTGGTGAGTCTGTGGAGACTTTTAACAGCGACTGTTGATAACAGCAGCTGTTGCTGTTAAAGGCTTGAGTTGGAAGTTGATTCGCATTTTATATGGAGTATAGTGGCAAGTAACTGTATTATATAATGGAACTGCTTCAATTTCATTAGAGATTTTGCTGAAATTTGAACAGCTAACTAAACATTAGAGAGCTGCTGCAGTCGCACTTGATGTCGCAATCAATATGCATAAGACTTGTTATTTTGATTTGGCAAACCCAAAGTAAATGCAGCCGACCTCTCTGTCCGCCCCAATCAATATAATACTGTAGGCCTCAACCCAATCTAGAGCTGAAGCTGGAGCTGAGTCTCTGGCTCTTTCATGACGGTCATCATGAAATTGGATTGACATGTGTGGCTCAGCCAGAGAGCAGGAGCAAGAGCATTTTGGCTGTTCGACGCTCGAAACTTGTGCTGGATTGTGTAAGAGACTGTGTGTGTGTGTGTGTGTGTGAATCTATCCATGTGAATGAATCATGTAACCGAAGCTTTAACTTGCCATGTGAACGAACTCCGGCCGCAATAAATTTCAAATAGAACTCAACTAAGGAGCGCACACACACGTCCAGAGCTCTCTATAGAGTCAACAGACGATTGCAAGTTGGAATTACGTTGCGTTTATTTGCAAAGACTTCACTGCAAAAGTCAATTGAGTCAATAAATTATTTTTAAAGCAATCAATGCAACTTTTTGGCGACAAAAATGCAATTCACATAACTTTGCATTTGCCATTCGCATTCGTTCAACGAACACGAGACTTAAATTCAAAGTGAGACGAGACTTCAATTTTGCTCTAAAATCGTCTTGGAAACTGGGTTTAATTATGTTGACAAGCGAAGCGCCCACAAAGTGCATATTAATTGTCTTTTGTGGGTCTATCAGGTGGCCCGACAATATGAAATATTTTCAATTATCATGTGTTGCATGTCAGAGTGCGGCCAGAAACAAGGGCAGGGGCAATGCTTCAGTGGTGAAATTAGCCAAATTATTGGAGTAAACAGGGCGAGAGAGTGGACAAGTCTTGTTTGCGCTTAAAATTTAATTTCACGCACAATTGAGTTCATGCATAATTTTCGACCGGGGGTGATAAATTATTGCTGTTATTGCATGCACACGCAGGAGGAGGCAGGCCAAACAAGAACAGAACCCAGAGAACCGACAGAATGGAGGGAAGCAACATGCAGCATGCCTGTGATGGTTATGCGTAGGCACAGTCGAGGCACAATAATGACCCAAGCTAACGCCAGCTGCAGCTTCTCCTCGCCGCACTTCTCTGGCCCAGCGCACTTCCTGGCTGCAGTTGCTCGTTTGCTACGTTCATTAATTCGCTGCCATAAAACAGCCAGGGGCATATTTTGGCTTGCTTGCATTTGCATACTTTCAGGCGGCAACAGCCGAGGCAACACCAACAACAACACTGTGGGCACCTGTTACCGCGACCAGAGAACCCGACTCCGACCTCAGTTCGCAGTTGCCTAGCATACGCCTCCAACACATGTCTGCTCATAATTAATGTGTAAATTGTAAAGCTGCGCTCTCGCCCCCCTCCCACCGTCCTCCCTCCGCTGGTCTGCCTGCTTTGTGGCCGTGTTCAACAGCGCAGGCAACCAGCTCGACAACAACAGGCAGGCAGCTTGAGTTCGGGTTTGAGGCGGGGAGGCAAGCCTAGTTAATACAAAAACAACAACATCAATAAACGACTATGACCCGGAACATGCTGGGGTCCCAAAATGCGTTTTGACATTGGCCGCTGCACGTTGCACGTTGCACGTTGCACGTTGAACGCTGCACAAAGCTTAATTGCATTTAGTTCGCATTGCCCCACCACCGATCGGAGCACCTGGGAACAGGTAGCAAAAGCGATTTGGCGCAGGCACAACCAACAAAACAATTTATTGGCCAAAAGCTTAAATTGTTTTATGCAGCTTCAGCGACATCAACACGGCATACGAAATACCCTAACGTTAAATATTTTACACATAAATATTGCAGTCTGAGTATTATTAAGCTACTTAGCTGCCTTTGCTGTGCGTAATTATTATTACTGCATTATTTGTTTCAAACGTAATAACACGGAATCCAATTACAAATAGATAAAAGCACAGCATTTTATAAAAGCTATTAAAGTTAAGAGCAGAACTAAGTACGTAATCATAATGCAGTCTTAGTGTAATGTCTCAATTTGGATGAGTTCAAACAAATTCATGTCTGGATATCTGAATATAGATTCAATCATTTCGAGATATAAATATCTACTCGCTTTTATATTAAAATAAATAAATTAAAATTGGTTGCGCTATACAATTGCATAAATTAGATTTGTTGTCCTAAAAATTTGACTAGTACTCTAATAATACTTGTGGCCTTAGTTGGCTTCCCTGAAGTCTTGATCCGTCTGCAGAAATTCGTAGTCCAGAGGTGGATCATCGTAGCCATGTGCACGGTACGTTGCCGTTTGGCTAAAGAGCTGGCAGTAGTTGCGAAGCACCTCAAAGGCCTGCAACCGACTCGACAGCTCAAAGAGCATTCGGTTGGGCTGCTCTTTGACCCGCTGCAAACTGAACGCCAGATGCCCCAGACCCAGATCATTCGTGAGAACTGTGCGCAGAAACTCGACTGGATCGCTGGGCTGATCGTCGCCGTACCAAACGAATAGCAGGCGAGGATGCGTATACGCACCGTGGGCCAAGTACTCGGCGCATCTGCTCAGCTGTATGTCGTCGCTGGTCGCAACAACTTGACGCTTGGCCCGATGAGGCGCTGCGTTGTGGTTGTTGGCCCCAAGGAACGGCCATTCCCAGACTGGCAACTCGCGGATGGGCGTCGCTTCTGTGGGGAACGTGAAGTCTCTAGAATATTTGGGGGCTGGTTTGGGATCTGCGAAAAGAGAGGCAGAGACGTTAGCACGGAAAGCCCAGAGAGGTGTGTTCTACTACTTTCTACTGTGATGAGTACTCACGAACAATGCAAGTGCATAATGCAATCGTCGCAAACAGCGAGCTGGCGATCAATATTGTCTGGTGCATGGCTAAAACCTGTTTGTGGCCAAGATGTTTAACGTCGACTGTCGGTCGGAGCCTCGAGCTGCCACCTTAAATATACAATTTGCTTGCCCACAGCCGCTGTCGATGACACAATGTAAATATTCATTCTGAGTCGTTACTCAGTGTACAGAAGTGTATGAAGCCAATTGAATACTCTGTATGTATTTATCGTAGTGAAAATAAACGTTTATGAATGAATCTATAAATAGCTTGTGAGGTTGAAGCAGCGTCACACCCCAAGCTATCACCCCAATATCAGGTTCTCTGTGGAATTGTATGTCAGGTATTTAAACTGAGTCACTGCGAAATCAGTTCGTAAGCTACACAAACTGGAAATGTGTAGCGATGAACAATAATGGGAATCGAAATAAGTTGATAATGATAATCGGTATAATACCATGTGGTATTAATGACTCTTATGATTTTGATTGTTCACAACAACCATTGAATTGATAACCTTTCAAGTTGAAAGCACATTAATCAAATGATCATATTCTGTCGTTCAGAGATGTATGTTCATAATGCAATTATAATCAGTGCCAATTTGGCACAGTTCTTTAGGAATGTCCAGCAAATCATTAAAAATTCTCAGCAAATAATTATTATTTATTACAGCATTCGTAATATAAGCTTGAGTGCGAGTGTGAGTGCTCGTGTCTACTGATAAACTTTTATGTGATTCACACGCCTAAAAAACAAGTAGCAAATTATTCGTGCGCCGCGACACGATCTGAACGAGACGCTTCAAGCTGCGATTCACTTGCAACTGAATAAAAAGATTTTATTAAGTGATTTTTGTAGGCATTTAGCTTGAGCTTGTTGCCTGCCTCGACTTTAGATACCCTACTAATATTAGCGAGACGCAATTAAAAGCGACATTATATAAATAAATACATTTGAAACTTTGAATTGCTGTCAAGTAATACTGTAATTAAAAAAGAATAATTATTTAAGTGCGATTTCTTTGTAATGTGGATAGGTTATACTATATTTAAAAATTTGAATTATAATTTGGAATATCCGTCTTGAAAATACACTGGAATTTTCAAAAGTATCAATTTAGTTTGGAGTAATAAACATGAGCAATTTTCAGCATTTATCATAAAAATAATACTTTAACGACTACTCTTAAGTGTGTCAGTCCGCAAAATACCCTGTAATTGTCAGAGTGACAGCTTAAATTTGTTATGGCATTGCAAGCAGTGTGGAAATCCCAGTTAATCATTGTAAATTTATTCAAGAATGTATTGATATGTATATGGGCTGAGATACCTGTGCGATTGAGGAAGTTGTTTTGAGGAAATCTGAGATTTCTTGGGGAAACCTTTGGTTAACGGCCGAGGCTGCTCAAGAGCTGTCTCTTGTTAAATGGTTGGGCTTTGTGATGCGCATCTCTTTGAGAGCGAAAGGTGAATTGTCGTTGTTTCCAGTGGGCGACCTTTTGACATGAGGTTGCTCCCATTTTTGTGAGACGAGAGAGAGGGAGAGTAACGCGTAGGTCTTTTGATTTCGTAAGCTGAGCAGAGCACACAATTGTTGTGTTGTTGTGTTGTTGTATTGTGTTGTCCCTGCAGTCGGGTGCCATTAGTGAGATTAAAACTATGACCAAAGCGAGAAGCACAAGAGGCGCAACTCGGAGTCTATGTCGCTGGGTCTCTGCTGCAACTATGGCTTTGTTTCAGCCTCCGACAATGGGGCGTATCTCTTCTGTCGTTGCTCCTAATGACGCAATGCGTACTTCGTAGCATACATTGTATACAATTTACCCTTTGCGTCTACGTCTGCCTTCCTCTTCCTTCTCCTGCCCCTGCAACGCTGAATGCACAGTGCTTATTGTATATAGAAAGAGATATATTATCAGAGCACTGAGACGCAGGCATCCATAACAAAACAGTTGACACAACAGCACTCTGAATGCCAAAAAGAGAGAGAGAGCAACAGAGAGAGGGGGAAGGGAGGTGAATTTGTTGTCGCTCTAATCTAGCTTTGATGAGCTCGACAGCCATTCATAGAAGCCAGTTCAATTTGTTAGCCACAAATCATGGCATGCCCTGAAAACGCATCCCCCTTTCACAGTCTGCATTCACATGCAGAATCTGCAGTCCTGTAATTGACAGTTGAAATGCACAAATCCCATTTGACATCAGCTCCAAATTGGATAACCGTAATTTGTTAAATGTCACATTATTCAAATTAAAGAGCCCCAGTCATTAATAATCATGACAATAAATAATGCGACCAAAGCCCGACTACAAATTCCAGCCTATTCCAAATAGAAGCCCTTAAACGGAAGGATTAAAGCCGCTGAAAAGCAGACATTAGGAAACACAAAGAAGGAGTATGATTAATCAATTTATTTAAATAAAGTAAATTTATTTGTGTTGGTTATTAATAAATTAATACGAAGTAAATGTTTTGTTAAAAGCTTTTGCTTGAGGTAAAAAATTACTTAGAGAAGCAAATATAATTAAGGTAACCGCAAAACGTCGATTACTATTTACTGATCTCTATAAAAAACTGTGTGCTTGCTTATTTATTTATGCCTCAGCTTTAAGCAAGTTTTTCAGTGATTCGCTCACCGAAAGTTGTTTGCGTTGAGCTTCAACCAGTTGTACTCCGAATTTTGTTTATGAACTGCGCTTCATAATTTACTGGAAAAGTGTAGAAGAGCTGGGAAAACTATAGACGCCTCTTCAAATGATAAAAGTTGAGCATTCTAAAAAGTTGGCAAGTATGCAGTTAAATAAGTTTGGGCGTCTCGAAATTAAATTTAATTTTCACCTCTTTTTCGAAGCGCAGCGCAGAACGCAAAGTTGTTTGAACAGCGTCAAACACTTGAGATTCAAGTGCCTTGGCGCCTTTATTGTGGTGACTTTAGAAGGCGTGGGTGACAGGGAGGGGAACGAAGAACGAAGAGCGGAGATCTGAGGGGGGAAGTTGATGGAAGAAAAATGTGCACACGGCGTGGTTACAAATTGGTTTGGTTTACTTTGTTGTGGCTTTTGGCCAAGTTGCTGGGCCTGATTTTATTTTTTACTTATTGCGCTGATTCAATTTGATTACACAGAGAGAGAGGGGAAGGCAGAGAGACATTCAGGTGAATGAATTATGAAGCGAATCCAAGTTGTTTTTTGCATTTGGCATTTTGGCAAACATTTCAGAGTTTGGCAAACCGCTTTTTTTGGGGGGCTCCATCAAATGGCACTCATATATCTCAAGGCGTAAGCGGCAAGACAGGGGGACAGAGGGACAGGGGGGATTGGAGGTTTCAATAAATGGCCAGAGGACCAGGAAAAGGGACGAAATTGTTTGGCTTTGGCTCTCGTCCTCCATTGTGCATTTGTTTGCCTCGCAATATGGTCCCCAGCAGCAGTTTTATTAAATTCTTACAAAGGCTTCGCACCGCCCACCGCCCACCGCCCCCCACGTTGCTTTCTTCGCGTCGCAAGAAAGAAAAAAGGCAATAAAAATCATTTAACAAAGTCAAACAACAATAAAAATTAAACTTTGCCGTCAACGTAGCCAAACAAAGAGTGCAGCATGAATGCGACTACTAGATGCCCTCTAAACTTACGAGATTAGCAAAAGAGTATCTTTATTTTAGGTTTTAGACATTTAACTTTAAATATCAGCAAAGTATTTGTTCGATTAGTTAGATTAATATTGCTGGAATCCTGCCAGGACTATTCATTTATTGTTAACATTTTTTGTAATTACCAACTTGATTCCTATTTAATTTAATCTCTTCAATAGTCGACTTTAGGATTAATAAAATAAACAAATTGCCTATTTATTACTGCCCAGATACCCTAGACTTTGTGTTTAAAGGGTATACAGCATGAGGCGAAGGCAGGGCGCAGTCGAGCGTAGAAAGCGTGGCGAAAGCAAAAGGCGAAGCAAAGCAGCGCAAAAGCAAACGACAAACGGCAAAAGTACATAAAAAAAGCAAAATTAAATAATAAATATAAATATAAATAACGCACTGCGATATGCGACTGCGACGGCGTCCAAGAGCCAAGAGCCAAATGTCAAAAGTTTTCCAAATTAATTTTCAAATCTGCTGCAAGTGGAAAAGCTCATGTGTATATTGTGTATGCGAGTTGTGCCTGTCATCGTGTGAAAGGACGCAGAAGAGGACAATTTATTATGTCATGCCTCGTCAGGCATTGAGGGGAGACACAGAGAGAGACTTCGACTGAGCCAAAGCCAAAGCCAAAGGCAACGACATCATCATAAATCAATCCATTTGACGACCTCAACGATGAGTTGAGCTCGACGGAGTGCGACGAATTTAATTACATTTAAGCGAATGGGTGGCCCCCCTTCCCCTCCACTCTTTATTCACACACCGCCCCTCACTCTTCACTCCTCGCTATCACTCGCTGCTGTCAAATAATTCAATTCTATTCACTTCGATCCGTTTCGTTGCAATGCAATAATGCTAAGTGCTACCCAGACATTCAGCATCGAGCACGAGCATGACTCGCAACAAAAGGCCCAAAAGCGCCTGTAGGCCAGGTCGACAGAGACTGAGACTGAGACTTTGGCTGAGGCCGAGAGATAATCGAGAGATAACGAAGAAGCCACAACATTGCTTGTTGCTCAAAATGCTTTGACTTATTTCCACTGATAACTGAAAAGCACGCATACTAAGTTTTTGCGAACCACTGTGAAATTTGCAGGGCCTACAATTAACTTAACTTAAATTGTGCTGCTTTAATTTAACATATTAACGACATTCATCATTCATCATATATCTTTTAATATCTCTTTTAATATACGAGTATGTACATGAATACCAAGAGGTTTCATTTGAATTTTAAGGACTTACCTCCTAACTTGTTTTGTTTTGATAGTTCTTATATTTAAATTCAGATTAGTATTTACATATATAGATATAGCTTGATATATAGCAAATAGATATGCCGGTTTTCTTTGATACACTTCTTTATGATAAGCTTAACACTTCCGAAAGGGGATTGCGATTAATTGTGTAATTTATAGACCCTTAATCGTTATCAATACTCCAATCATGTGGTTAAATTGAATGTAACGATAAGAAACATTGGTTCTTATATAAAAATGAGATAAGTAGAAAATTCGCTCAGTCTTGTACAGGTTCTAGTTCAGTTACTATCGTGAAAATGTTGCTCAATTTAAAACACATAATATTAGTAATAAATATATCTGCAATTTTCTGTAATGTTGCCATTCAGAGGCCAGAGTTTAATGAAACAAATGAAATCCTTCCGATTGGATCGCAGCTCACTGATTTAAGTGCGGAGCAAGATCAAGAAAGTTATAATTTATATCGTGTGAGACCCTATAAACGCAACTGTGCTGAGGAAGCAGTCTATTCACAGCATAGTGGAATCTACACGATTCATATTCCCAACTACATTGAACAACCTTTTGAAGTGGCTTGTGACGCAACGACTCAGGGAGGAGGTTGGACTATTATTTTAAACCGAATGGATGGAAGTGTGGACTTTTACCGAAATTGGAATACCTACAGAAAGGGATTTGGCGATCTTAACGGGGAGTTCTTTTTGGGATTGGACAAAATTCACGCATTAACGGCAGACTACAGCCAGGAGTTGCTTGTGCTTCTCGAAAACTTTCAAGGAGTAGAAGCATTTGAGAGCTATGAGAAATTCGCCATTGGAGACGAAGATGAAGACTATACCCTGCACACGCTGGGCAAAGCCAGTGGGACTGCGGGTGATTCTCTTTCACATCACCATATCCGCAAATTCACAACTTTCGATCGGGATAATGATTTATGGGCGACTGGCAATTGTGCCGAGTATAATAGGGGCGCCTGGTGGTACAATAATTGTGCAATTGTGTAAGAAAATATTTAAGTTCTTTGTCTTAATGATAATGCTAAACTCATTATCTTTTCAGCAATTTGGCTGGTACGTACAATGGGTTAAATAAAACGGGAGTTTTCTGGTCCAAATTTGAGCCTGCCTCTCTTAAAAGAGCCGTCATGATGATACGCCCAAGGAAAACATTATAGATTTTACTGATATTTGTCTGTTTAAATATAGTTTTTACCTATGCACAAGTGCCGGAAAAGTTATTAAATATTTGGTAAATCGTCGGAAATTCTGCTGAGCATGCAAATCAAATGGATGCAAACTAATGCGAATTAATTGAGGAAGTGAAGAAAGCAAATGAGAAAATGAATTCAATTTTTTTTTGCTTTATGAATATTACTTTTGTGGCTACATCAAATAATTTGCTGGTTTTTGGCAAGACGCTTGTGGTAATTGGCCCAATTGCCACACATTTGGCAAGTCGTTAAAACGTCCAGCACAATTCAATTTATTGCGCTCTCTCTTGGGCTCTTTCTTTATCTCTATCTCCATCGCCATCTTCAGCACTATATATCTTTTCTATATACATCTGGAATATGAACTCGATGTGCTGTGAGGCAAAAAGTAACCGAGAACGTTGAAGATTGCGGACTGTCAACGGGGCAACAGTCACGAGTTGGGCTGTTGGCCCATTAATTAGGCCAAAAGGCTTTTGCCCGTTGCCAGTTGAAAGTTGCCAGCTGGGAAATAATCAGAATGTGACACACATGTTTGTCGCCGCGTTTCTTGTGTTTAATTGGATTTAGGGCTAAGCTCGAGCAGCTGCCTCTAAAGCAATCATTTCCATCTTTGTCAAATGCTCGATTACACTGAGAAAATATTGCGGGTCAAATATCACTTGATTATTTACTTTTAAACTATTTACGTTGAAATTCGCAGAACTGGTTAACATAATTTCAATATATAAATATAAAATATCCCTATAGCACACAAAACAAAACAATTTGTGAATTAATAACCAATTTAAAGAATTTAGATTGCTTATGATAAAACCAAATAAAAGTAGTTTCTCATCTTCTTCTTTTTAATATTATTATAATTTTGAAATTTTATATTCAACATAACCGTTTTATATTCGAATTGACTGAGTTTAAATAGGACTCTTAGTAGAAAAAGAGAACTACAAAAATCCTTCTGACAAAAATCGTTAAAATTCTTGAAAGACTTTGCCACTAGACTGTTTGAGTCTTTAAAGAAATTTAGGAATGAAAGTTTGCTTTAAGAGTGAAATGTTGATTAACGATTTTTTGTAAATCCAAAAGCATTTCATTTATTTTTTAGAACATAATTTTTCTCTGTGTGTACTGATGTGGGGTCTCGTAAAGTACGACCACAAGTTGTGAGCAGCGACAAATTCAAGTGTAAATTTCACTTGAACTGATAATTTCACTCAATTTGTGCGCGCTGATGAGCAAAGTTTTCCCATTTGCATGCGACTACGTGTGCCACGCCCCCTTCCCCCCGGCCTCTGTTACCCCTGCGTTCGGGTGTGGTTTCATCTTTCTTCTATTGCTCTGATTTCTTTTCTGTCACTCTCCCACTGCTCATCGTCTTGTCGTCCTCCTCCTCGGCCCCTTCTGCGTGCTTGGAGCTGGAGCTGGAGCTGGAGCTGAGTTGAAGGTGCCAATTAGGGATTTCCGCCTCAATTACTTTTCGTGAGCACACGAAAAACCCAAGTTTTGTATGATTTTCGCATGACAAACTTGCAACTTGCCCCAACCTTGCTTGCCTCCATTAGACTGAGAGCTGCTTCCTCTACCAGAGTATTTACTTCCTTCAAAAATGTAATTGGAACTGCGCCGCAACTCCCCTTTGCCCTCCTCCTCCTGCTGCGAAAGAAAAAGCCAAGAAGAAAAAAAACCAACTAGAGAAGAGGGAAAAGTTTGGTGCGTGCTAAAAAATTCGTTTGCATTTTCCATGTTTCATCAGAGCGCAAGAAGATGCGAAAATAGTTTGTGCTACTTTTGGCTCCCCTTTTGACGATCGCGATTTGTTGCAGAAGAGGAATAGATTATGAATGGGTAATCATGATGAGCCGAAGACATCGACAGAGACAAGTTTAATTGCATTTGATAGTTTGTCAATGAGGCAGTGAATGCATGTGGCATTTACCGCAGTACGTGCAGCTCATGAACTCAACTCGAAGCGTCAATCATCTCGAGGTTTTCCAAACTGCAATTTGGGCAACCACAAATGTTGCCGTTGCCACAGCAGTTGCAACTTGCAACAGTCATTAGTGTAGTCCGAAATCAAAGTTCATTATTGCTGCAGCCTGTGGCGAGTACAATCAAGCCGACAGGACGGCTGGCCGACCATGCGTATACGTAATATATAATTGCAGCAAACGCAACTGCAAAAGCTGCACTGAAGCGAGCGCATTGGCTCTGCGGTCCTGCTGCCATTGATCAAGATGCCAGGCTCGCTCTTGAACAAAAGAGCCAAAAGAAAAGCCGCATAAATCACGCGTAGCATGCGGCATGAGGCATGTGGCATGAGGCAGTGCAGCAAGTCGCCAAAAAGCAGGCGAGAGCTCATCAACTAAATGCAAAAGCTGCTGCGGCTGCTGCTCGACAAGTGCTCTCTGTGTATTACAAGAATAATTGACGACGACGAAGGATAATGAGCACACACACACACACACACAGACAAAGACAAAGAGAGACAGACAGATAGATGGCAAGGACTGAGCAGCTAGTAACATGGGGCGAAGGATGAAGCTGAAGCTGAGGCTGGAGCCAGGCAACAGGATGCTCGCCTCCGTCCGTCTGTCTGACTATTATAATCCTGCGGAAACACTTGAAAATGATGGATGAAAATTATCGTTTTCTGCAACGCATGCAAATCCGCAAAATTACTTGCGAATGATTAATGCCGTGCTGAATATCGTTTACGTCATCATCACCGCCAGCATCATGGCCATTACCCTAACCATATCATAATTAAAAAAGCAAAAATGGAAAAAGAGGAGCCAGAGCCAGAGCAAGAGCCAAGGGCAGCTGGATGAACTTCATTTGAAATTCATATTTTAAATATTCGTCAGTCAATTAGAGACAGAGAAAAAGACTCGACACCAAATTTGCATTCGAGTGGAAAATTATCAAATTAATATTCAGTCACCTCGACAATGCCATAAGCCAAGAAGAAGCCAGCAAGACAGGAGGAGGAGAAGGACACACAGGACGTTGTCGTTGTCGTCGTCGTTGTCGTTGTCCCGGCCAATAAATGTCACAAGACTCGCAAGTTTCGCCTGTAGTTGTTGACGTTGACGTTGCGCACATTTTGGGCCAAGTTGTCAACGCAAATACAAAACTTACTCCAACAATGTCAATTTGATGAGACATTTAAATATTTGCCACACCCGAGGTGTGTGTTATGCACTGTCTGTGTGTGTGCGCGCGTGTGTGTGTGGCCTAACATTTGTTAATTGGCAGCTTAAAGTTGAGCTGGCCACAAGTAAGGGCTTACTTGAAGTAATATCTTAGGACTGCCTCAGACTAGATTGCAGTTCAAGTAGCTTACACTCATGGCAGCATTGGAAAGCACTTGAAATTGTTCAAAGTAATTCCATTAAACACATATGTTTCGCACATAAAAATAAACAATTTATTTTCAATTAAATATGTTTAAAATCATTTCATAATAGATTATGATAGCTAACTATATTTGATTATAGTATAAGAAATTATCATTTTAGCTAAATTTCAAGTTCAATCAAATTCAGTATTAAATAATAATTTGCAGTAAATTATTATTATCAATGACAATTTTTAACATACAGATGAACACAAATATATTCAATTTTAATTAAAACTCAACTTAATTCGCAGCTCAATTATTAATACATAATATTGACTAAAATACATACAGACAAAAAATATTAGTTAGAATTTAAGTTAAAATCAACTTTATTATAAAAACCAAAATTAAAAGAAAAGTATTTTTTAAGTTTTGTTAAGAATCAGGCGGTATTGAGAAAATTATTATTTGATTGAAATTATTTGTATTTTTTTTAATACAATTTAGCTTTTCTCAGTGCACCACAAAGTACTTTTAAAGTGAAGCAAAGCAAAACAATTGTTAACAAGGTTTTTAATATTCATGTATTGGTTCAAATTCAAATACTCTGTTGCTGTTCGTTAGACACTTTTCCCATAGGGAAAAGATGTGTCTTCTGTAAATTTAACGTTTGCCATTAAAAGAGGTAACAGAGTCCGGCTGTTATTGTTAACGCAATATGGCAAATAAATGTCAAGACGCATACATTGAATATTCTAGTCGATTTGGGGCCCATTATCAAATTTTAAATGCACTGCGTCCAAAAAAAAGCGTCAAGCATCCTCGAGCATTGATATACACAACGATAAAATCGACAGATGAGCCAAGATGGCCAATACACACACATGCATACACAATGCCAAGCGAATTCGTGTAGCAAACTAAATGGGGCCACGCCCACTGCCCAGAGCCCACAGCCCACTGTACACATGCAAATCTGAGGCACTTGAGGCAAGCTCGATTGTCCCTTTTCTATTTTCCTATTTTGCTATTTGCTATTTGTGTACGATGTCTCTGACCACTTGGCTGCCTCCCAACTCCCCGCTCCTACTTCCCCCCTTTCACTCACTTCCAGTTTTTATCTAAAGCCAAAGTGGAATATATTGAGATGGTCCCGACAATGCACTGTGAATTGTGGTGTGTGCACGAGAGTATCGGACATGGACACAGACACGGACACGGACACAGACTGGGACATGGACATGGCCAAGGATATGCTAGTGGGCCCATATCATTAAGTTTGCACAATGAAACACACACACAGACATGTACACATTTTGTTTGTGAAGCTAAGCCAAAAAAAAAAGAATTGGAATGGAAAGAGAGCAAAATAAAATCCATAAAAGCGAAAAACGTATAAGTACCAGGCGATGAGAACACTCGTAAAAAGTGGGATGGGGGAATCCCGGGAATTGCAATTGGGGGGCAATCTATTGTTGGCTGCCACTTTGTTAAATTTTTCAATCGAACATTGAGGTTTCAGCGGATATCTCTTTGTGGTTGTGGCCATTTCAAATTCAATCCACCAGCCTAGGCAATAAGTTTATTGCCCCCATTTAAAGACTTAACAAGCTAATGGCATTGCATTTAAAGTCTGTGTGCTATAGGCAGCTTTTGCAGCTATTACCACCAACACTTTTCATCATGTGAATTGATTTAGCATCAGCCGAAAAATAAGTATTTAATTCACACTTAATCAAATCGTAGATAAGTATGCTGATAAGTTTTCAAATAATTTCACAATGCGCGCTCTCGATTACTATCGATTTATCGATTGCCCTTATCTATTTCGAATTGGCTTTAATATACAGTTGTTTGCTACGCGTTGTACGCTGCATTTAATATTGATATTAAATGAGACAATATACTGTCAAATGTATTGTTTAATAATTTAATTTCAATAATTTAATTTCGTGCGCTGCCAACTTTTGGCAAGGCAATCTTATTTCAACTGTCTGGCAACTCCCAACAGTGGCACTGTTTTTCTGCAGCCCTGTCAAAATTTGCAAAAAGTTTTACCACACTCGTCGTCGTCGCGTCAGTAAATCGCGCAACTAAGCAAAAATAGTATTATTAATGTGTGTGACAAACTCGTAAGGATTTCTAACAAATTAAACAATTGTGCGCCTGAGAGAGAGACAGCGAGATCGTGAGCTGACTGAGAAATGGAAGCGCTAATTCCAGTTATCAACAAATTACAAGATGTCTTCAACACTGTCGGCTCTGACTCAATACAATTGCCGCAAATTGTTGTACTCGGCAGCCAGGTAAGCGAATCTAAATAAATGCAAATTGCTAAACCCCAACATGGAGTCGCCAATAGGGTCAACTGCTTAAGCATGCAGCGTTTTGAACATTATTGAACATTGTTCAATTATATAACTTGCGGCTTGTTTGGCGACTCTTCTTTTCCGCCTTTATTTGCTTTGTATTTGTTGCTTGCCGGCACGTAATTGTTAACAGCAACAATTGGTGTTTAATTGACTCGCAAAATAGCTCTGATTCTGTTTATATAATTGAGAGTGCAACCGCAGCAACAACAACAGCAGCTGCTGACTATGAAAAATCGATACCATTTTTGCTTGGCACATAACACATAAAATAATAACAGCTGCTCTTGCTTCTTACTCTGGCTTTGTGACACATTCCCATGCACACACACACACACTCACACACAGCTGGGTGTGCTCGACTCTGCAATACCTGATAAACAGTTATTGTCCAAGTGCTTGCAGTGTGGCCAGATTAAAAACATGAAATAGGTGATGTTTATAATACAACTCCAAGAAAGTAAAATTTACAAGGGCAATTTTATATATTTATATTTTATACTATTACAAATAGGAAAAGTAGATGAACTTGAGAATATTTTGTTTATTTTTATTATTTTTTTTAAATATTTTAAAGTGCCCAAAAGCGCATTATAACGAAAAACTTTTGTATATAGCCAAGGAGACAGGGTATTTTGTTCAGATTGATACATACATATGTATGTAATTGTTAAATACAAATGTAGCTTCTTTCGACAACGAAATGTGGTTATTATTATTATTCTTACAAAGTACATACTTACACTTATTAACATCTTTTAATTGAGTTGAGTTCATATGTATCAATAATATGTATTTCTAATATTATACTTATTGTGGATTATATTATATTATGACTATATTGACTACGACTATGCAGAATACAAATTATTTTAAAAAAGGAAGCTTTTACCACTGGTTGATCTTTTTTAATTTGTTTATTTACAATGAAGTGGTTTATATATAATAGCAGAAATTGCATTATAATCTACCCAATTTGAATTAACGATGTTAACGATGCCCCTCAGCTTCTGTTGAGAGCTCTCAGCTCAATTTGCTGTGTCACTTTGCGCTCCAATTGCATCACAATTAGCTGAGTCGCCTTCATTATCCGTTTATCGTTTGCCTCGTTGCTCAAGTGATTTGCCTTTTGTAGATTGCAGATAAGAGCAATGTATCAAGAGTGCTAATCGCGCCTCTCTTATTTCCTGGTGCACTCAACTCCGCTTAACTTGTATTGAATTTGCTAACTGATTGCAGAGTTCGGGCAAAAGTTCAGTAATCGAGAGCGTTGTGGGACGCTCGTTTCTGCCACGTGGAACAGGCATCGTGACTCGGCGTCCGCTGGTGTTGCAACTAATCTACTGTCCACTCGACGATCGCGAGAATCGCTCAGCGGAGAATGGTAAGAATAGTCAAAGTAAACCATCATTTTAACAGACCTCTTAATACGCTTTCCTCCTCTTGTGGCAGGCACCGTGAATGCCGAGGAATGGGGACGCTTTCTGCACACGAAGAAATGCTTCACGGACTTTAACGAAATACGCCGCGAGATCGAGAATGAAACGGAGCGTGTGGCAGGCAACAACAAGGGCATCTGCCCCGAGCCCATCAATCTCAAGATCTTCTCGACACGCGTCGTCAACCTGACGCTTGTCGATTTGCCGGGCATCACCAAGGTGCCGGTGGGCGATCAACCCGAGGACATTGAGGCGCAGATCAAAGATTTGGTTGTCAAGTACATTGAGAACCCCAACTCCATTATCTTGGCTGTGACGGCGGCCAACACGGACATGGCGACCAGCGAGGCACTGAAACTGGCCAAGGATGTGGACCCCGATGGCAGACGAACGCTGGCCGTGGTCACCAAGCTGGATCTGATGGATGCGGGCACCGATGCCATTGATATCCTGTGTGGTCGTGTGATACCCGTCAAGCTGGGCATAATCGGTGTAATGAATCGCTCGCAACAGGACATTATCGACAAGAAGGACATTGACGAGCAGATGAAGGACGAGGCCGCGTTCCTGCAACGCAAATACCCGACGCTTGCCACACGCAACGGCACGCCGTATCTGGCCAAGACGCTGAATCGCCTGCTGATGCATCACATACGCGACTGTCTGCCCGATCTTAAGGTGCGTTGTAGCTCATTTTTGGTTACAAAATTTCTCTATTAATATTTATATTCCATTTGCAGACTCGCGTCAATATCATGTCCACGCAGTTCCAGTCGCTGCTTAACTCGTACGGCGAAGATGTCTCCGACAAGAGCCAGACACTGCTGCACATCATCACAAAGTTCTCCAGCGCCTATTGCTCCACCATCGAGGGCACGGCCCGCAACATTGAGACCACAGAGCTCTGCGGCGGCGCACGTCTTTGCTACATTTTCCACGAGATCTTCGGGCGCACTCTGGACTCGATTCACCCGCTGGCGGGGCTGACAAAGATGGACATATTGACGGCGATTAGGAATGCCACAGGTCCGCGGCCAGCGCTGTTTGTGCCAGAGGTGTCCTTTGAGCTGCTGGTGAAGCGTCAAATACGTCGCTTGGAGGAGCCTTCGCTGCGCTGCGTGGAACTGATTCACGAGGAGATGCAGCGCATTGTGCAGCACTGCGGCAACGAGGTGCAACAGGAGATGCTACGGTAAGTCATCAAGTTTCCATCCACAAGTATGTAGTTTAAATTTCCCCTTTTGCTTTGCAGTTTCCCCAAGCTGCACGAGAAGATCGTGGATGTGGTGACGCAGCTGCTGCGCTGCCGTCTGCCCGCCACCAACGTGATGGTGGAGAACATCGTGGCCATTGAGCTGGCCTACATCAACACCAAGCATCCAGACTTCCACAAGGAAGCCGCCCTGGTGCCCAGCCTACTAAAGACAGACAATGATCCCTATGCGCAGTCGCGTCGCACGAACACGCCTCGCAACAACATGTCGCCCCAGGTCTCGTCACACAACTCGGTTAACCAGAATCAGAGCCAGCAGCAGCAGCAACAGTCGAATGCGCAGATGCAGACGCAGAACGAGAACCATGATCAGGTAAGCGGCAATGAGATGTGCAGAAAGCGTTTCAACTAGGCGAATACTGTTTAACTGTTGTCAAGTCACTTGTAGGCTTAGCATATACCAAAATCAATCAATCTTTCTTTAGAACTCAACGCGATATTACGGCATTTAGCTTAGCGTATGTGCCAAACATTTTCTTTATCTTATGAAAACAAAAAGAAGTTATAAACATGTTCTTAATTCGTAATTTTATATATGACAGTTTAATTCAATATTGTTTAATGTTTGATAGGAAAATTGTTAAAAAAAAAAACTTTAACATTGACAAACTGCTTAATAGGTAAAAATTAATATTGATTGTACGATAAATGTTTGACAGAAAAGCTGAAACCCAAAATAGAAGAGTAATTAAATTGAGAGAATTTTAATTTGAATTAATTGCATTTTAGCTGCTCATTATTTTGATATCAAAGAAATAATTACAATTGATGAACGACAACTTATTTACAACTCTTTAAGACTATACGCCTACACTTTACGTCAATCTACAATGTTTTATTGATTGAATTGCAAATGGCCCAAAATCAGTTGGAAATCTTTATAATAGAAATGTATGCATTAAGTTGGAACCAATTATATAGAATTGCCTTACATCAAGTGCATCGCCTATCCACATAGCTCTTGCTCCATTATCATTTATCGCATTTTACGAATATATTTGCTGTAGTTTTCGTTGGCACTTTGTTGAACCCACTCTTTGTTTTCGTAGCGAACTTCAACAATTTATGGGCTGCTTATGTCAAGGGTAAGCTGCGTTATGCTTTCCCCCAGTCCGAGATGCATTTCAACATCGATCAGTCATCTTAACCGTTGACATAATATAACAAATGTTTACCCACACTTTGCCCTAATTTATTAAACTTGTGTCTTTATTGCTTCGCAGAATCATGTTAACGAGAACTCGGCGGGCTCGTGGCTGTCAAACATTCTGCCACCCGCGCCCAATCGGCCAGACAGCATGGAGAACTCGGCCAGCAATACGCCGGTGCACAACAACGTCATGGTCAGCCCGTTGAAGCCCGTCAATCTGCTGCCCGATGTGCCAGCTATGCACAATTCACGTCGCCTCACCGACAAGGAGCAAAAGGATTGCGATGTCATTGGTAAGAATGAAATGATTGTCATATTGTGCGCTATTTTAATATGTGATTTCTCTTTGTAGAGCGTCTGATCAAATCGTATTTCTACATTGTGCGCAAATCGATACAAGACTCGGTACCAAAGGCAATCATGCATTTCTTGGTCAACTACGTTAAGGACAACTTGCAAAGCGAACTCGTCACTCATCTCTACAAGTCGGAGAAGGCCGAAACACTGCTGAACGAGTCCGATCACATTGCCGTGCGCCGAAAAGAGGCAGCGGACATGTTAAAGGTGCGACTTCGAATTGTTGTTTTCACAAGTATTTCTTATTAATTTTGAATTTTGTTGCAGGCTCTCACACGCGCTAATCACATTATCAGCGAAATACGCGAGACCCACATGTGGTAGAGAGTGTTCATCGCCCCCAGATATGATATTGGAGCCTGTTTCGACATATAATATTACCATAACAAGCAATTAACAGCATCAGCATATATCAAATCAACAAATACTATTTATTGAAGACAACTTTTGGAAACGCAACTTTGGAACTTTCCCTTCGCTTTGTTAAATGTTTCCTAAGCACCCACAACTAAAATTCAGCATCAGACGGGCTAAGATTAGACCACATTATTAATAGCTTTAAGTACACCATCCCGAGAACATTTTGTCGTCATCTTCGTTCGTTTCCCCATCTGCAGCTGCATTTCGACAGCATTTCAAATTTCAACTTCAATTTCATCGGACGCATTTACAGCATGCGAAATGTGCGGAAAAGTTGCTTAATCGTGATGATTGGTTGGTTTTGTTTTAAGTTAAAGCCACGCACTTATTACATTTTCTGAATAGTCAAATAAAACGAGAGAAACGGTTGATTAAATACTGAAACCCATCATGGAATTGGACTTGACTCTTTCATCATGATTCACCAGGTAATTGATTCCTTATTTCATTAGTGAATTCATTCAGTGCTCTTGCAGATTTTGTAGTCAGAAAAATTGAACGTCATGGAAATAGGATCTTAGATCATAATGATTCATGAAGAAATTTATTACTCCCGCAGATTTTGTAATAACAATTCATGTACTTATTACCTTCACTAAAGTAAAACATCATGAAAAGGGAACTGACATCAAGAAGTGATTGCTTGATTTCCAGTGAATTGATTAGACGCAGTTTTTTTGTAATAAAAACTTTAATACTTGAATACGAGTTAAAATCTAATTTGGAAAACTTGTCATTTGTAATTCCGGCAAAAATCAAACTAGGGCTCAAGCTTCGACTCCAGCTTCACTCAGTTCTTCAGGTGTTTCTTGGGGGTGTGTAGACAAGAGACACTACTACAACATCCATGACTATATGTGTGTATTTAAGATGCTTGGCTGTATTATCCTGGTTTTATCCTGTGTCCATTAGGCGCGATTCGTGTCGGACAAGACGCGAACAATGCAGCCAACGCCTCCCTTGGCGAACGCCTTCTCGTGCCACTGCAGCAGGTGTCCGCTGGAGCCCTCCGAGGGTATTTCGAAGCCGCGATAGATGTACTTCATGAGCACATCGATCAGATCGTTCTGCTCCACGCTGTCGATGGCCTGATCCATTTGTGTTGATTTGATTGACAGCAGAACACGCAGCGTTATGTTTAGGGCGTTGTCCTGCAAAGCTCAAAGTTATTCATTCCACTGTTTGTTTCTCTCTAGCTGACGCATTCGCCTTGCTTACCTTGACGTGCTGGTTCTTGCAACGCAATGGGGCATTCTGCAGGGCACTGAGCAGCGCCTCAACGCTCTTGCCTTTGGTCAGCAGCGAAGTGATTTCGTTCTCGTCGGGTCCGGCGGCAGCGCTGTCGACGCCGTCGTCTTCCCGGAAGTTGTCCTCGTTGTACTGGTCCACATCGATTTTGCGAAATGCACTGCTCGAGGTATTCTTAGCCATAGTTGATGTTTTTTTAATTTACAATTTCACTTCTTTTATGCAGCGATATGATTCACATAAAAGTCGCTATCGGCGAACAGATGTGGTGAGCGAGGGTTGCAGCACATCACATTGTGCAGCCCTGGTAACCCTTTTTGGAGTGGAGTGGCAACGCTAGTGTTGTTATCGGCGAACAGCTGTGTTTTCGACATTGTGCAGCCCTGGGAAGCACTTTTCAGGTGAGTGGCAACACTATTTTGCTTAGCACGTAAGTTTTTCACAACAAATAAGCACACAATTTATTATTAAACTTGCATTTGCCGCACAGAATGACAAAATTCCTGGGAATCGATCGCCTGGGCCGACTGTTCCAGGCCATACGCGAAGCCGGCGGCCTAAAGCAAGCCTATCTGAAGCTGTACAGGTGAGTTAAACGCAAACTGCTCTTATATAAGTTGCACAAATAAGAATCTCTTCTGTCCTGTCTTCCCTATATACAAATCAGAAATGATGATCTGAAGACGGGAACTCTGATTGGCATCGACAAGTATGGCAACAGATACTTTGAGAATCCCTACTACTTCTATGGCCGCAATCGCTGGGTCGAGTTCGCCCCCCATGTGAACATGAACTACGACGGATCACAGATTCCCGCCGAATGGTTCGGCTGGATGCACTACAAGGTGAGTTACTGCAGTCGAACCGACTACCAGATACCCGGTAACAATTTCGAAACCATGCATGCATTTTGTGTGGCCAAAGCCAAAGAGGGAAAAGTTGAAATCGTTTCTAAAGTTTTAGCTATTTACATTATTATTTAATACACTAATATTTCTATTGCTTAATTATTTATTATCCGAACGTAGTAACATTGCCAGAAACTAAGGAAATAATAGTTAGTTAGAATTTGCAGTTCTCCCTATATTGTTGTTTATACTATAACATTTATAATATAGGAACTAATCTATTTATGATGTGATCATTGATTATCAATAATTAATCGTAATACAAATCAATCTTGCTTGCAGACGGACTTGCCGCCAATTCGCGATGGCTGCCGCCCCAAATACAAATGGATTGCCGACCACAGCGAGAACCTCTCGGGCACCAAGGGTAAGTTCATCACTCTTGACTGCCCATCAATCAGTCAATCAATTGATCAATCTCTTTGGAATTGCAGAAGCCTATGCGCCATACAGCACGACCACGCCCAAAGTGGAGGCTTGGGATCCCAAGAAGAAGTAGAGAAAGATCCGAACGTTAGTCTATTCTATTATTAAAGTCGAGAAGAGATGCACCCAAAAATGCGAAGAATGCAAATAAATCTGCTTTGAGTAGAGCAACATTTTATTTGCAAAAGGAATTCGATCGATTGTCATCATGGTCACATATAGAACTTAAAACTAAACTAGAACTGCAGCCAGATCATATCTCGCCATCACCATGCAGCCAATCATTGTTCACCCAGGTTGATGGCTTCGATTTCGGCCGCCTTCTTGGCGCGTCGCTTGTACTTCTTGGCGGTGTCGGCGCACTTGGTGGTGATGGTGGAGCGAATGTGACGCTCCTTGCCCCCGGTGCGATTGCGCACGCTCACAACGATGTCCGCGACCCGCTGGGGATCCAGCATCTTCTTCGGCGGCCGCTCGCGTCCATAGAAAGCCGGTGACGGCTTGCCGGTCAAGGTGTGCGTGGCCAGCTCGTCGCCGGTGAAGCAGGCGGCGAGCAGACAGCGTGTGGCGATTGGCGCATTCGTCCAGAAGACCTGGCCAAACTCCTTGGCGGTGATCACGGTGCCGTTGGGACCCAGCACATAGTTGAAGCTGCCATCGGCCAGATCGATGCGCTTCGGATAAGCGCCAAGCAGCGGATCGCAGTCGGGGGAACTGCTGCCCGAGCGGTCGCTGGGACGTTGACGCTTTGCTGGCGGCGGCGGCGGCTCCTCGGTTTCTTCGTCTTCAGGTTCGGGTTCCTCCTCGACACCAGCGAAGCGTCGACTGAGCGTCTCCAGCATGCTGCTGAGACGATCAAAGAGCATCGTGTAATGCGCCTGCGTCTGCTCCACATGCTTCACATCCGCCTTGAAGGCTTCCTTGACGCCAGGCAGCGGCTCCACTTTCTTGTCCACCTTCACGTTGAGTATGGGATGCCGCATCGCCTTCTTCGGGGGCAGTTGAATCCTCGGCGCAATCGGCAGCTGGATCGGCACAAGAGCCGGCCGTGGAGGTGGCGGAGGAAGAGGAGGAGGCTGCTGCTGCTTGGCGATCAGCTGCTGCTGCTTGCTGACCTCAAAGTTGATGTAGCGCTCAATGTCCATCTGGGCCAAGTGATAATAATACGGCGAGAAGTTGGCGGCTGCCAATTGTTGAAGATATTCCGGGTAATGTGACGGATATATGAAGTTCGTCTGCGAATACGGTTGCGGATTCGGATTCGGATTGAGATGTAACTGTTGTTGTGGCAACGTTTCGTCGGCGACTGTCTGACAAATGCCGCGCTCGACGCTATTTGTATTCCCGATGTTCTCCATGGCCTAGCGTATTCTCGGATCTTTAATCTCTGGACTTACAGGTAGATCGATCGTGAGAACAGGTAATTTGAATTCTTTTTGAAAATCTTAAATCCGACAGCTGTCGGGGTTTTCCTTTGAAATTTTCTGCTGGCCTTGCAAAATTTTCCTTTATCCCTTTTACGAACACGGATTTAATTTTATGAGCGGGGATTAACAGTTATATTGCGCCGTTGACAGATGGCGGTCAGGGTTGCCATCGCGTTAAGCTTAGCTAATGGCAGTGCAATGTTGCCGTGCAGCGTTTTGCACTGTTGCCGTGCTGCATTTGCAGTTTTTTATGATGTTGTTGACTGCATTGCATTCTGAAAATAACGAGTGCTCTTCTGGGAAGTGCAGAAAACAATAGCGACCCACTGTGCAGCTACCTGGCTGAACCAGGGATTCTGCTTAAACGCAGCATTTTTAAGGGATGATTTTCCGATCAGATCGTCGACGTTTCTTTGCTGCCCCATTTTGCAGCTCATTCGTGTTGTGTGTATACTGGTCTCATTGCAAAACCCGTTTGCATCGAGTACGGTCAAATTGAATTGTTTTTCGTTGCATTTGCAATTGGTGTGAAAATCTACTACTAAGCATACTGCGGAATTTGTTACTATTGCTGCTGGCTGGCAACACAGTATCCACCGTGTCAGGTGGCAACGCCGCGCTTGAAAATAGCGCTTGCAGTTCCCGCGCGAAGCGAACGCAGAGCAGACAAAATAGCAAAGAGCAAACGGAAAGAAAATGAAAATTGGCAGCACGCCAGTTGGGATCGCCTAGCAAAGCAGAGCCGAGCAAGCGTTCCATTACGAAAAGGACACGCAAACTGTGCGCATACCTGGCAAGCGAAACGGAACGAGCACACACGCACACACTCGCACACACACACATATCCGACTGCCCGCTGTGCGTGAAGAGAGCGAGAGAGAGAGAAAGAGAGCTAGCGAGTGTGCGTTGTTGTTGCTGTTGTGCCAGGTAGAATGTGTAAGTAATTGGAATGCATTGCTAAAATAACTACATACGATAGATAGCTAGTAAAAACTACCCTTGTGGCTGGGTTTCTTTTTTGCCGCCAATATTCTGCGTTTGCGCAGCGTTCTGTCCAGTTGACGCGCATCCCGCACCGAGCGAAGAACAACGTCGGAAACGCACCGCCGCCTGGATTGGAACAATGGATGCACGAGTAAGTGTCGCAGCAGCCCCACCGAGTATCGAGTATCGATACCGTCCCTCTTCGCAGATACTTCAAGCGAACGGTGGCCACTTCATGACCGACTCGCACTGGAGTCCTCCCATGCTGCTGAACGCCTGGACGCAGACGACCAGCGAGGATTTTGAGCTGCTGCGTCGCCTGGAGCCCAAGGAGCCCTCGCTGCAGGCCGAGAACCGTGCGCTGCACGACAAGGTGCGCTATCTGGAGTCCAAGCTGCAGGAGCACACGGATCTCCTGTCGCAGATTCATGCGACCTCGGCTCGCATGCAGCTCGCCACGGCGCAGTCGACGCCGCCAACGCCGCCCACAACATCCCAACAGCAGCTGCTGACACCGCCCAACTCGGTGATCTGTGTCCCAGCTGCAGCTCAGCAGCCACAATTCCAACAGCCACAACAACAGCTGCAACAGCAACCACAGCGTGCAGAGGTCATTGACTACAAGATTGTTGCGGCCGCTGATGATGCGGATGCCATTGAGATACGCCTCGCGGCCGAGAGCCTGAACAGCTTGAGCACCTCGGCTGATTCGGATCGCCTGGAGATCTGTCTGGGCACCGAGGAGCAGCAGCTGATCAAGCGCTGCAAGCGTGAGCCCGTGAAGACGGCTTCGCCGGCGCCGCTGCAGCCCAGCAATATTTACAAGCTGCCCACGCGCCGCAGCCTCAACAAGAACGCCCACGGCAACGGCAACAGCGTCAAGATCAAGGAAGAGCTGACTGCAAAAGAGGAGCCGCTGGGCAACGAGGTCATGGTGTCCATTGGACCCAACAACACCTGCGTTCCCGCCAGCATCTTCGAGAACATCAATTGGTCGGTCTCCTCGCTGGCCACGCGCAAGCTGCTGGTGACCATATTCGATCGCGAGACGCTCGCCACACACTCGATGACTGGGAAGCCGTCGCCAGCGTTCAAGGATCAGCAGAAGCCGCTGAAGCAGATGCTGGATCCCGTCAAGATACAGGACATCATCTTTGCCGTCACGCACAAGTCGAATGCCAGCGAGAAGGAGGTGCGCAATGCCATCACCACGAAGTGCGCCGACGAGAACAAAATGATGAAGATCCAGAAGATCAAGCGCTGCAGCCTGGGCAACGACAAGGAGAACATGCCATAGGTTACATTACTTATTAGATTAGCGACTCTAGTTGTAGTTTTAGATGTTAGAGAACCTAACCAGAAGAGCAGCGGGCATCGAATGAAGCCTCACACTTTGTATGCAGTACAAACTCGAAGATCTCTCGCGGTTACAATATCACAAGACTGTAACTCGATTACAATTATGAATAGCAACTAAAGCTAAGGCGCATCCAGCCCCAGCCCGAAGGGCATTCTTCCCTCCAATTGGAGGCGCAAGCTCGCGTCTGACCAAAACAAGTACTTATCTAGTATGTAGATAATATATATATATCTAATCAGAAACCTATAATTAATTTCTGAACTTGAATAAATTAACAGCGTATCCAAATCGAAATTTTTAATTCTCAACTCATTGGCAGCGCCTTTTAAATTACGCGCCAACAGTTGCGACTTACGTATTCCACTGTGTGACGTAACTTGCATGTAACTCGCAACGTGACGTTATGTCAAAAGTACCTATTGCCTATGTGTGCACACTATTCGTATATTTACTACTAACAACTTAGCTCAGCCTTAATTGTTAATTTTTATGCTTTCAATTTTAGCGTTAAAATTAAATGAATAACTCAAAATTTCAGATCGTAACGTATTTCAAATCGCGCGCCAAGTGCTGAATGCCGGTACGCAACACTTGCATACGTAACGTAGCGCCCGTTTCGCTTTCCACCGTCTGCCATGCCGACGTAAGCAACAAAGTGGGAAACGAAACGCACTCGCCGCATCAGCTGTTTGCTGTTAATCGAGCAATTTCTGTTTCGTTGCGTTCGCGTTCGCGGTGGTGTTTATAGGATACTTGGAAAATTGTGTGCACATCAAAAAAGCAGAACTTGCAAGAGGAAAAAAAGAAAAAACGGAGTGAAGTGATTTTAAACGAAAAACTCGAAACGAGATTTTGCTCACAATATTCTTATATATTTGCGTCATTTTGGTTCTTTTAGTTTCTCTTTCTCTACACACACACTTACATCCAGAATATAAATATATAAATTGAAAACGCTTGCGTTGCAAAAGGATTTGCATTGAACAAAAACAACAACAATAACAAGAAGCAGCAGCGAGAAAAGTGCGTAATGGACATCTTGAAGAAAATGTTTCAATCGGAGTTCGATCAGCAGCAGCAGCAGCAGGAGTAAGTTTTCCCCACTGCGGCTTTTGCAAGCCACGGATCGATAAAGCAGCCAAAAGGCACCAGGCACCTGCCTTACATACATACATACATACATGCATACATACGAATGTGTGTGTGATAGATACACACACACACACAGCCGCAAAAGCCTATCACTTTGCATGTGTGTGTGTGTGTGTGTGTTGCGGAGGCTGCGTATTGGCTTAAGCTGTCATAGGCGAGAGGGGGTGGGAAGCGGGGGAGTGGGGAGTTAGTTGTCATAAATGATTTGGAAATTCACCTTTGCCTTTTGATACCCGCTATGCGCAAAGCGAAAGGGTATTACAACACACTGGCAGACGAAAATAAATATCAGAGAGGAGTTTTCACAATTCCATACATTCCTGATCAGTCGTTTAATCTGTCTGTCCGTCTGTTTGAACTCTCTAAGATTAAGCAAACTAAAGCTGTCGAATTTCAAAGTTCAAATTTTATTAAAAAAAAAGAATTCATTTGGAGTGTTAATTATAACAATTAGGTTTTCAATGGGTTCTCAAAATGTCAACACAATCGCTTATTTGCTAGTTACTAAAAAATACGACGTGGTTTGATCACAGTTCATTTCATATAGATATATTTATTTATTTCTCAAGTGTGGGTGAATAATATTTTGCTATAATAAGCAAACAGAATATAATAAACAAATGTATTCAAACATTTTGGTATACATTCATTAAATAATTATTTTTTCAATGACATCTTTTAATGTTACTAAAATCGCAAAATAATGCTTATTCAAATGCTTTTTACAAAAAAATAAATTTATAGAGTGCTTTCGACACACTCGCTACAAATTTAAAAATTTCACACGTGTGAATGAATTAATATTGCTTTAAAATTTTAATTTTAACGTACAAATCAAATGAAAATGAAAATAAAAACAGGCATACAAAATCGTAATTTTGCTCTTTGATAATATTACAATATAAAATATTACAACTTCAAGTTCTAGTCTAAAATTAAGGCAAATTGAATCATCTAGGATTAGCGGGTATTCCATAGTCGAGCACAGCCTACTGTAGCTTGCCTTGCATTTCTTTTTCCGCAGTGCCTCGTCGGCCTCGAACAAGGACGAGTTCCGTAAGCCGCAATGGTTCGAAGAGGCAGAGACCGACGACGAGCTCTTCGATGACGATCGCAAGTTTGCGTTCCAAGTGTTCACGAGTCCGCTGGAGATGCAGAAGCACTTTGAGCGCCAGCTTCAACGGCTGCTCGAGGCGGTCCAGGACGACGAAGGTGAGTTCCCAAAATTACTTTTTGGCAATTCTAATTAATCTTCGATTCGACTTCTCAGCTAACGGTGGCGTGGAGCGCAATCTGAGGGATGACTTCCTGAAGCCGGGCTTTGAGAGCAAGATACTCAAGGAGTTTCAGCGCAAGGAAGGCGCGTTGGACACGGACCTGGATGGGGAGTAAGTAGTGTATATAATCTATGTATAAATTGTTATTAATGCTTGGTGACTTGGCTAGAATCTATCCGGATCAATTGTACTCGCTGATTCAGCGCATGAATCCCGATGCCGAGCCGGGGCACGACAACATTTTGCCGTCGAATCAACGCCGGAGTTTTCCTCGCGCCACGAAGCTGTCGGATGAGGAGCTGATCATGGGACGCATCCATGGAACCCTTGGCATGGATGGCGACCTGAAATCGAATGCGTTGCGTCCGTCGCCGCGTCCGCCGTCGAACGGCAAGCCGAGCATGATGACGCCCATGACGCCATTTGGCGGCGGCGGCGGGATATTCGATGGCAGCTATCAGGGCCCCAAGATGTTTAGCCAGAGCGTCATGACGAAGACGGTGCGCAAACCGGACGGCAGCTATGAGACCACCAAGGTCACCCAGGACTCTTCGGGCCAGAAGACAACGACTGTGACACGCATGATCGACGGCCGCCAGGAGACTGTGGTGACTCACGACAAGAACAGAGTGGGGGGAGGAGGAGGGGGAGGCGGAGAAGGAGCTGGAGTTGGAGCAGGAGCTGGAGCTGGAGCTGGAACTCAGACCTACTCGAATCGCAACCTATTTGTGACAAAAGAAGGCTATGCCATGCCACGGAACCTCTGGTGACCAGTGGTGAACAACTATTGCCCCAATCAAGACCAACAAGACAAGCGATCACTGTTGCTCCCACCCAGGCAGCAGCCACAATATCAACATCAACAACAACAACAACAACAATATCAAGAGCGATTCGTCCCACACAACAACAACAACAACAACAACTTCAACTACAACAAATTCTACATCAACAACATCCAAATTAGAACCTATTATATTTTAGTTTACATTCTCCTCAGTGTTTCTTGCTGTTTTAGATGAGACGCAATTGAGACAACAGATGACGACGATTATTGAACAATTATTTGAGCAGCGTGGACTCCTCTCCTCCTCCTTGGGGAGCTGTCTGTTTTTGCTGCTGTTTCTGCATTGTGAACAAAGCGCAGCGCCAGCTTCGCGAAGGCTTCGAGAAAGCGGCGCTCGCGCCTCAATTCACTTTCAGTTCCAAGCGAGAGAGAGCGAGCATTCTGCAGGATCCCCTCGGGAGACGTTGAGCCGCTGAGCGAAACGTTGCTGCTCGAGGCGGAACAGTTCTGCTGAATGCTGAGAAATTGAGTTTGGTGTGTGAACCATGATTTCTTATTTATTTTGTTTTTGGCAGTCGTGCCAGATCAGCTAGCTTGTCTAGCTGCTGTTTTTTTAAACGCATTCTTCGTAGTGCTATCTGTGTCTCAATGGAGCGTGCTCGACTACAAGAAAACCGTCAACAACAACAAGAACGGCAGCAACGTCTAAAGTGCCCGCGTAGTATTGGAAACTAGAAAAACATCCGCTTGCAAGGCGCAATCTATATTAATTCGTATATATGCGATTCCTCCTCCTCATCTCTATGATTTCGACCCACCCCCAAAAAGTATGATACGATACACGGTAAAGGATTCTGCACTGAACATCAGGCGATATATAAATTCGATATATGCTATGTTACGTACGTATATATGTATATTACGTTTTTTTCGCTATATTTATATATGGTATAATTACTCACATATTATTTACGGTTATGGCTAACATTTAACACTTACATTTAGTTACTCGATAGTTATGTATACTTTCAATAATAACTTTACTAACAACTGCAAATAGACCGCGAGCAACAACAACAACAACTAAAGAACATAAAACTCAAAACACGAAACATTGTATTAGATATCATCTCAAGAATATGCAGAAAAATCAATAAAAAAATGAGTTGTGCAATAAGCAAGACAGCTGAAGAAGATGTTCTTCACTCATTTGGGCTCCGTAGCAATCGAGGAATGGATTCAATCCAGCAATGGTGATAATATCTTCCATTTATTTCTAGAGTATTTGCGAAAAAGTATTACTTAAAATTATTATTTCCAAACTATAATTTTAAAATCATTTTGAGTTTTAATTTTAAAAACATTGTCAACTACAAAAATTTGTAATAAATTTAAATTTTTTATTTCATTGTTCGACCACAACTCTTATTTTAAATATCCTAAGTAATTTTTATTATTCACTTGATGCATAGATTATATATTTGATCATATGATGTATGGACTAATATATAATCTTGCGGCCGCCGTTTAATTAAATTTGTATACAAGTTATCACTTTTAAAATTTCAATTAAAAATAGGAATTGTAGTCGAACTGGTTAACAAAAAATTTAAATTTAATATTTACTTTTCACGAAGTATTTGAAATCATCTCAGAAAAATTAACAACGATTGGGGATGTTCCCTGTTTAGACTCTCGATAGCAATTAAGTTTTTATTTATACTTTCAACTAACAATCTTCAACTCGAACTGTATTCCTTAATGATGCTCGTCCTTCTTCACGAAGCGCAGGCCGCAATAGCCGCAGGTGTGGTTGCCGGGCTTGTCCTGCAAATGAGCACATTTATACAGATTGCAGATTGATATATTCCCGGTGCAACTCACCAGGTTGATGTAGACTTTGGGGTGTCCCAGAGGTCCGTTGCCGCCGTCGCAGCTGACGACGCGTTCGCTGGTGACTGTGGGCGGCACCTCGTCGATGAGCTTGATGCCCCAGTTCTCGTTCACGTAGCGCTTGGCGTTCACGAAGCGAGCATTGCGGTAGTCATCCTTGTCGAACACCTGCGAAATCGAAAACAATGTTTTATGTTTGCGTAATCGCATCCTCCGTTAACAACTGTTCTGAGCGCTCACCTGGCCAGTGTGTGTGACTTTCTCGATGTCGGAGCGTGTGCTGGAGCAGCGCACTGCGGCCAATGGTTTAAGCAGCTGCTCGCTGCAGCGTGCCACTTTATTCAAATTGTTTACCAATTGCTTGCTGGCCATCATTTTGCTAATTGCTAAAAATTTATTTGGTTTCGTTTTAGAGATGTGCCCAACTTCAGTATTTTCAACAACAGAAACGGTCACTCTGCTGGCAGCTTGGCAACTATCGCCACGCAACAGCTGTTTTATCGACGGAAGTGGCAACGCTAGGTTGTTGACTGCGCGCGAGATCTCGACCTATTTTCGGTAGTGTGGCAACCTTCTGAAAAAATGCAGTGCGTGCAAAGTGCTAATTGGTAATTACAAATGTTTTATTGGACCAAAAAACTCAATGTGAAGTGCTAAAAAGCGACGTGTGCTGCTCACGAAGTGTGGGTGAGTGCAACTTTTATTAAACATCTAAAGAACTACATATATATCTGTAATTGCGAATAAGCGAATTGCTGGAATATCTTTTAAGACTTTGTATGTGTGTGAGTGTGTGCAAATCGCACTTACATTCCTTTTTGCACGTTCATACTTAGAATGTGTGCTTGTGTGTGTGTTTGTGTGTTAGATTATTGCTCTCTGAGCACCTGAGAAACTTCTCGTTACGTAACTGCGCATTGATGCTGCGTTGTTTGTGTAATTGACATTGTGAGTTGCGCAAGCGTGACCAGGGACGGGGCAGCAGGGAGCAGCAGGGAGGGGTTGTTTCATAATTTAGTTGCCATATTTATTATTATGTCCTGTCATGTAACTAACTGCAACTGCAACTGCATCGACAGCATCCTAAGCAAACAATGTAATGTGGCAGCGGGAGAGGAAGAGTGGAAGAGAGGGAGAGAGGGCAGCGGGGTCCCATTGTGTGTGATTGTTTCAGATCGCTGCAATTACGAGACTCTCTCTGCCCCGCCCCCTCTCTGTCGCTCTCCCTCCCTCACTGGCCGCTGGCCAGTTTAACAATATAATTTACAGTGCTTTTGTGAAGCGAGGCGTGAATTGTGTTGTTGGCCATGAACATCGTCCTGCTTTAAAATTGTCCTTCTGTTTGCCGCTGTAATTAAATGCAATTTTCCATGGCCGAGAAATGATTTTGCTATTTCAATTTGTCCGGCAACCGCAGGCGACCCCTTTCCGTCCTGTCGCTGGTCAGCGACGCGACTGCGACTGCGCAGCTGCCAATAAGTCAGGCGCGTGCGCACAGCAGGACTCACAGGCCGCACAGGACTCTCTGGACGCTTGTTTTTCGACAGTTTTCACCTTTTGAGTGGCAATTTCGCTGGGTTGTTTTTGCTGAAAGGATTAACTCGCGACTCTCAATGCCACAATCCTTTGTCCTTTATTCTTGCGCAATTTACCGTTAAATTCAATGTTTTTTTCTGTTGTTATTTTGGAGACAAAGTTTTGGGTTTTTTTGTTCCTTTTTTCGCATAGCATTTTTCCACATTTGTCAATTGTTTTGTTGCGGTGAAAGTGACAAATTCTCCGTTGTCTCTTCTCTCTTCGAGAGATTTATTGTCACATTCACATTCGCTTTTCAAGTGGTTGAGTGGTTGCACACAAGGGTTGTCACCCCATCGCACCACACAGAAGGGGCGTTTTTCCAATACATCAAAAGTTTTCCCGAAGTGATCTATGGCATGATCCATGGGAAGAGCTGAGCTATCAGCTGCCGAAGATTCTTCTTGCGCAATATGAATAAAATTTAAATTAATAAACTGTTATCTTAAACCGTTGTTGACATGATGAATTAGTTTTTATTAATATTAAATCAATTTAAAAAGCTTCTTAACCACAAGTAGATTTCCATACAAGTTTTCCAATGTTATCTGTGGTTTGCTAAAGAGAATCCAAAAGTAACAGAAAATAGTTCATTTAATTTTTTATCAATTGTGTTTGGGTGTTGGAATTGAATAAATGTCTTTATTATTTAGAGACATTTCAAGAGAATATCAAAATTGTGTCGATAACTGCACATTCATCATCTAAAATTGCTTTTGGTGTGTCTTGGTATGTTAGTTTATAGTTTAGATATCTTCGATGTGCAATTACCGACCTTACACTGTGTACAAAATAAAATATATAAATATATAAAAATTTAAAAATAATTCATAAAGTCTAAACTTCACTTTGTAGTTTTTTCTTTGTTGGTTGCTGCAACTTTAATGCAGTTTTATGTTCTCTGCTCTCTGTTGTTGCGCCGTGGGGCAATCAGTTAACCAATTTCGAACAACCTTTCCAAAATAAACAACTAAATAAAAAATGCAATGCAACAGCAGCAGCAGCAGCTGCTGATGGTGCTGCTCACCTGTGGAAACTCCCAGGTGGCTGGGAGAGGGCACGAGGTGTTTTTTCTGTTGAGTTGTGGAGAGGGCACATGGTCAATGCCATTGCTTGTTAACTGTCCACTGACCGTTGGCTATTTTGATAGCAGCAGCAGAAAAATAACAACAACATTGTTGTTGTCATCGTTGTTGTCGTTTTATTTTTCAAGCGTTTTTCCGCTATTCAAAATTATTCTCGCATGAAAATAAAAAACATGTTCTCTGGGAAATTCAATACGCGTGTGGACAGCAGGAGGAGTTGCATTGCCATTTATTCAGTTATTCAGTTATTCATTCACTCACACACTCACTCACTTATTCATTCAATGCACAACAAATTGCTGACAAAAGCTTTTAAAGCGACAATTTTCCTCTCCTTGCTTCTCCTTTTCGCTGTTGTTCAATTTGCTATTGGCAACAACAAAAAACGTCCAATCTTCATTGGTTTAATTAAAAAATCTGGCATTCGCCATTGGAAATCCTCGGCACAGGCAAACGACAAAATTAGCCTCAAGTGCTCGACGTGACGCGTGTGTGCGAGAGAGAGACAGAGAGACAGAGAGCGATAGAGATAGCGCGTGTTCAGCTGTCTTTAGTACAATAATTCATTCAGCCAAATACTCGTAGAAATCTCGCCACGTTACGCCGATTTCGCACGAATTTCAATCATTTTTTACGGCCCTCTTTACGAGTGACCTCCGTGTAGAGGCAGCTCTCGACACCGTTGACCCCCAACGGACAGGGGACAGGGGATGGGGTGGTTTAGTTATGTCAACCACTCGCTCGATCGTTGGTGGTGCATATTATTTGGCAGCGTCCGCACTCGACTTTTCCTGTTTTTTGACAATTTATGATGTTTGCTTGGATAAACTGAAGTGTTTGTTGTGCGTGACGCGAGGGTTTACTGTACTACAAAACATTAGCGAATGCTGACTGCAAAAGATTATCCAACAAATACAATGAATTCATCGATGGTATATTTTCATTATATGATATTTTTAAAAATATTCTTAATACTTTATTATATTTACTGCGAAGTTCTTTATTATATCCTTAATATATTCTATTTGTTGATTCTAATTTCTTTATTAAAATTGTTGATCATTAACCCAACTGCTAAATAACATTTATTCAGAAATGTTTCTTTATTTTATTTATTCTCTGATCATTATCGCAACTGCTAAATTACAACTTATCTATCTAGAGCTGTGATTAACTCTTGTCGATTCGCAGACAGTTTCCTGCAAGTTTTCCTCAATACATCACAGTGCTTTATCGCATTTAACGACTACCCCAAATAAGCCCCATTATGACATAATCAAAGTCGTCTATAAGTCGAAATTGTTTCTCCGATTTCGTGTCTTATTTTCGTTTTGTTTCAATTGTTTTTTCGGCTTGTTAAAAAAACTTTCTTTTGTGCTCGTTAAATGGGAATACTCACAACACACACACACACGGCACATCGAGCAAATTACTCGAACGAGCTCCATAAGTTACTGATAGACATATCAAGTGTCCTCAAGCCAACGACGCGTCGTCATTATCACGTCGTGTGATGATCATTATCTCGCGCACTTTTACCATCAGCTTCAATTTTAATCATCACATGCAATGTCAACTTGATGAATAGATCTGAACGTGGAACCAGGTGACAGCTCCCCAGTTGATGAAGAGTGAGGGAAGAGTTTTCCACATTCATTTTTTGTCGTTGTTCCCAATACTCTCGATGTTGTTGTCATTAATCTGGTTGCGAGTTTTGATTTTAATTTCCAATTCAAATGCAATTCACGTGCAAGCGATTAATTTTAGTTTAATTTCGCTTCTTCAACGATTTTATTTTTTATGACAGGCCTAGCAGAGTAGCTCTCTTCATCGCCCTCCCTCTTCTGTGTTTACCCCTGGCGTTCGATGACATTTTTTTTTGTTAATCCTGCGCGTGTTTTATATTTGGCACACGGCATCCTGCGGTGCGTATTGATTGTCGTCTCGCTTTCAATTTCTTGCGCATTGCACAGCAATTTCGCTCCTTTCCCTTGGCTTTTGCTTTGCGGTTTTGTCATCCAATCTGCGACGGCTGCGATGTGTCTGCCGTTGTCACCCGGGGTGTTTCAATAAAGCGAACCACAACAGCAGCAGCAGCAACACTGAACACTGAACTCAAACTCCAATCGCGAAATTAAATGCTTGATAATTGTCTGTTGATTGTGGTCCAAGGGATTGCGATGGCTCTCAAGAAAACAAGGAGCAGTACAGTTCTCTTTCATGTGGCTTTCACTTTCGGGAATTCCGCAAATAGAGCAGGCTCGAGGTAGAAGAGAAGTGTGGGATTTTAGCGCTTTATCCTCAACCTCAACTGCCGCCCCTCAACCCTTTTGCAGCCCGAGGCGCTTTTTTGCCTACGTGGCGTGCAAATCCTGACAATTATGCGGGTTTTAAATCGGGCTCCTCCCTCAGCCTTTGTCTGCGTCTCTCAAAACTCTGCCCTTTGGCTATTTGCGTAACTCTTTGGGATGTCGCTGCTCGCATATTAAATCGGAATTGCCAGCTACATTACATTTTCACGGATCAGCTAAGCGGCCACACCTCAAGCAACAAGGCAGCTTCTCCTCGTCATCATTGGTTTGTAAAGTTCTCTGAGCCTCAGCTTCCGCCTCGAGGCGAACTTCAGACAGCAGTGGACAGACGGCCGGCTGGCCGCCGGTCGCTGGTCGCGGGTCCAGCCTGTAAATGCAATCAACCACTCGACGAAGCTCAACCGAGCAAAAAAAGCCGTTTTTTATGTTTTGTGCGTTTGAAACAAAACCTGGAGCGCTTCCAAGTGCTCTCATATGAGTGCCTGGGTGTCTGTACAATTGCAACTGCGCATTGCAGAGCAAACATCGAGTCTAATCACTATTTCATACATTTTGTAAAGCATCTATTAAATCAGGAATTTAACAAGTTAGTGAGTAATAGTCTGGAATAATCTGATATTAAGATATTGAGTAATTAATTTCTTATGACTTATTTTGATGAGCTTATTGTCGGAAGAATTTATTTTATAACGAATCTTTAATAAATAAAATACCACCTTGAATAATCATGGAGAATATTGCATAAATATTTCAAATAATTGTTTGAGTCAGATTTGTATTAATTTCTTTATTTTTTATTTATGAGTCACTTTTCGTGGTGTAAATTTGTTCTGTGACGGATCGTTCAATTCGAGAGAATTCGTTTTTGTGGTTAATATTAATTGTTTTTAATTACATTTTTAAGTCTTAATTTTATTTGATTAATTTCATTTAAATCATTCATCGTGAAATCGTAAGAGTAGAGTATTTAGTCGTCGTTGGGGTTATTAACACTTTGTTTTTTAGTGCAGGCGGCAGCCACTTGAACGCAATGGGCCTGTCGAGCGGGCGGATGAAGGTTGCCGAGCTCTTGTTGGGCTGCTGGATGCTGTTGGGTGGTTGGGTGGTGGCAACCCTGCCAACCCTTTACTCTCTACTCTGGCTGCTGCATCCTGCATCCTTTCGTTAGATGTCCACGTAATTTATGCAAATTAAAGCGCACTCCATTTCGCGCCATCGGAAATATTTCCGTTTATTTATTTTTTGTATTTTTGTATTTTACTGAGAGAGCTGATGTTGTTTGATTTGTTGTTTGTTGTTGCGCAGGCGCAGCTCGTGAGCTTTGTTGTTGTTGTCGCTGTTGCTGGAGCGACAACAATTGTTAATTGTTTCGTTTTAGAGTGCTGCCTGGAACGTGCCCCTTGCGGCTATAAATTGCCGTTAATTGACGGCTGCAAAAGTTCCATTCCCCTAGCTTCCCTTTTATCACATGTCTATGTCAGCCTTCAAAGTACTTTGCTTATCGGTTCATCTTATCTTGAGATTTGCACACTTTTCGAGCCTTATTCACATTGTTTTGCCTGTCAAAATATGACAGCAAAATGGGGAAAGAAATCCCGGAAATATTTCGGACCTCGTTCGCGCCCGAGGCAATCTCAAGGACATCATCATCAGATGATCATCAACATCGTCATCATCAACGCCATGAGCGTGTTTGTTGGTTTTTAATCTCTAATGCTTGGACCACTTCAAACTAGCGACCCGGCTTTGAGTTTGGGTTCGACTTCGGGTCAAAATGTTTCAATTTGAGCGCAGATTTTAGCGCGGATGCTGTCTGAATGTTGTCCCTTTTGCTCTCCGATCCCTCCGAAGATCCCTCGCAATCTGCATGTTTGTTGTGTTTTTAAAACGTTTTTAATGTGGAAATGTCACAAAATATCAGGCGAGCCGTTTACGAAACGGGTTCGCTTTTGAATTTCAATTTCAATTTCAACTTGAATTTGAATTTGAATGACAATCGAGGGCTGGTCCATCCATCCACCGAAAAAAAAGGGAAAAGGGATCGGATCGTTGATGAGCTTGTAATGCGCTCGATTCTGGGTGGATTGGGCGTGTTTGCACTCTGCAGCTGTCCCTGGCCAGTGTCAATCAGAGAGTTGTTGTTTTCGTATTGCGTGTTTTGCCTGTCTGAGGTTTAGACTATAGTCTCTGCCTATAGATCCGATCTCGGCGGGGCGTGTCCATCGTGGACTGCTCACTTTTTGTGTGGCACGATAAGCTGACGTTTACTATGTGCAATTTTGCATGCCACATTTAACAATTCAACAGAGTTGTTAAACTGTTAAACACTGTGAGCTGGGGTTAAGTTGAGGAATATCCTTGCGCAGCAGGTCCTCAGCTAAGCTCCTTGCATTTGCTGTCTAAATCAATTGTTGTGGATCAGCGACAGCGTTGCACATGCCTTTGTGCAGTTGCAACTTGCAACACTTGAAATGCTCTCGACAGCAGCTGCAGTTCCCCTTATTTCTTGCGTCCCTGTGTCTTGTTGTCTTTGTCGCTTTTATCTTAATTACAAAACGCTAAACTCCCGCTCTCTCCTTGCCACGAAGTAATTTGCAATGCGGAAATGCGACAGTTGCGCCGCACCACGAAGTTGTCGCCGTTTAAGTCCTCAAATGCGATTGCACCGGACAAAGAGGATGAGGTTGGGTTCTAGCTGGGCACGAGGATAGAGGACATTAAAGTGCCGCAGCAAACGCAACTGCAGGTTGGAGCCACACATAAGCTATAAGCTGGCCCACATCGACTCTAAGTATGTGTGTCTCTCTGTGTGTCTCTATGCCTGCTGGCCTGACATGCAAACTACAGTGGGTGTGACAGTAATAACAGCGAAGAAAACTTAATCAGATAATCCCAATTAGCAACAGGAAAATAAATTGAAATTGCGGTTGAATTTTCATCAATTTAAATGCAGTTTAATTCAAGTCGTTAATTCAAAAGGAATATATGAGATTAATACATTTTAATTCATATTTGAATTTTATAATCCAAAGTATCTTACATACCATATATGCAGCTAAGTACCTAAGTACAACAGGGAAATTCCGTAAAAATAAAGCTGAGTTTTTTCAACAGGGCCATAAATGCATACAATTTGTTTTAAATTCAACTATGCAATTCTAACCATAAATCAAATGTGTTTAATAATATTTCTCTTCAATATTCAAAATACACAATTAAATTCCTAAATTCAGGAAATGAATTGGAATCAGCATTGAATCTTATCATAAATTTAAATTATTGTTTCTTATTGAATACACAACTATTTTCAAAATGTACAATAAATTGCAGTTGTCAATTTGTAGATAGTGAATACTATTGTCAAGAGAACTTTAAAAGTTTTGCTGATATTCGAATTAATAATATCGGGAGGCTGTCCACTGTCACAGCTTCTGGCTGCTGCTGTTGTTGATGCTGCTGCTGTTGTTGATGCTGTTTCTGTTGCTGCTGGCGCTGCCTCGTGCTGCTGTTCAAAGAGCCGACACATTTTAATTTTCACTTTGCTGCTGGGCAGAGTTCACGGCTGTCCTTTTCAGCTGCCAACAGCAATTACACTAAACAGCAAAAAAATTACACACACACACAAAAAATTGTGGGGAAGTGAAAATGAGAAAAAAAAAGTAAAATTATAATTATTATTGTAAGTCGCCCTGCCTTCCTCTCTCTTGCCCCGTGTTTGTGCCTACGTGTGATGTTAGCCACAGGCCCTTTGGCAATATCCCATTTTGCATTTTACAAGCAAGTTGTTTTTTTTTTGGATTTTGTGCATGGAAAAATGTTTTGGCTAATTCTTTGGGCCACTCACAACAAAATGCCACAAAACAATGCGAAACATAAACACACGAACAACAACAGCGACTACAATTGAAATGTAATCAAAAACAAATACACAGCAAAGTAGAAATGAGCACGCGGCAGCAACAACAATAACAACAATAACAACAACAACAATCATCGATGGCAGTGCTTAAATAAACAAAGTTGCAATTTTTGCAGCGGCAGCAATAAATACAAAAGAAAATAGAGGAAAACTAGAGAGGAAAATGCGCGCGTGGAAAATCGAAAACGCATCAGAAATTCAAACTACGCGACCCCCCCCAAAACCTCCCGAGGCAAGAGAATCCCAAGTGTCGTGGCAAAGCCACCCGACAACCAACCAACAATCGGCAACCAACTCAGTTGAGCTCAACTCGACTCGACTCAGCCAACCATCATCATCATATTTACCCACATTGCTCTATTTACCCAGTGCTGGGTCCTGGCTGGGAATGCAGCTCCTGCTCCTGCTCCTTGCAACAGCAACTGCGTCGTCGTCGTTTGTTGTTCGTTGTTTGTGCCCCTCGCCTCGCCTGCGGCTGGCCAGGCGCTGCTCTTGCGTGTTGCCTTCTGGTTAACAGAACTGTTGTTTTCCTTTCGCAACCATTGCAATTGTGAATTCCCATTCCCATTCTGAATCCGACCTGAACTGCGCAGCGATTTCAATTTGAAGTTTTATGCGTGCAGCTATTTATCGGCTAAAACCTCGGCAACAAATACGCCAACAATGGCAACAACTGCAATGTCTGCTGATTGAAAACTAAATTGAATTCCAACTGACACTTCTGAAGACGACCAGCTCTTAGACAGGTGTGCTGAACTACTCGAAGGGTTCAACCGCTGAGAGTGGATTAATGAGTGGATCGATGCAATCAATTGAATGTTTACCAAGAAATAAACTTGTAGTTTCTCTTAAATTCACCGTCTTGAGTTATCCTTTAAGTCGTTTGCACTTGGCTGAATCCAAACAATAATATCTTATTAAATGTGCTGTATTTGCTCACCTAAATCTTGGCTACAATTTGTTTGCCTTGTGCAGCAACCTGGATGTCCGTTCATCCTGCTGGCTTCAATCTTGCCGGATCTCCTAATGGCTGCGGCCTTTGTCTCTGCTGATTGTTGCATTTTCACACTCCCAGCCAGAACAAACAAGTATCGATTGCCTGTGCTGCAGATACAGGTAAATATGGTTAAGGAGGCGGAGAGGCAGGCAGAGCTTAACCATTTGCCCAGCTGCAGTGCAGTTTGTTTGTTTTTGTGAGTGGTCAGTGTTTTGCATATTGGCAATGGGGAGGATGACCAACAAATTGCCAGACAAATGAATTTAATGCTGCAGAGCGTTATCGTTGCATAATTGAACATCGATGGGGTAAATATACATATGTTGCTTAGTTAGGTGGGAGGAGATCGATCCAGTGGGAATAGAAATTCAAATGAGACCACGGTAAATTGGAGTATAAATAATTGGGGATAATAAGAAAATGGAGAAAGCAATTATTGCTAGAGTGTGGACTGACAATCAGACATTTAACTTTATATACGAATTTAATAATAAGATATTAAATAGAGTATGCCAGGATATTGTATTTCTTATTTTTGTACTCTGCTAGCCTAGCCTACAATAATCCTATTGTTTGGCTTATCCATTAGCAGAAGCTTCGGCTTTGGGGTCTGGTATTCAGTTGTGAATGACAGATGCGGGATCGGGATGCGAGAGTGCGAGTGTTACAGGCCCAAATCCTACTTCACAACGTCTAACGCACTCCATAAATGTTACTGTTTCTGTAACTGGGCAAAGCAGTTGATTTATGTGCTTGTGTGTGCAATTCAATTGCCAGCCTACGTTCCCTCGTCCTTCTCGTCCTCGTCTCCGTCGCAGCTTCAGCTCTGGATATGCAAATGATGGATGGGCCCAGCTGTTGGCTGTAACCCTTTCGCCCCGCTGCGCCCCTTTTCTGTGCCTCAATCCGCCTGTCCCGTTGAAGGGTTGTTGCTCGCGTTTTGTTAATCAATACAGCACTTTTCCCTGATCCTACTCCTTTCACTCCTTTTTTTTTGTGCTTAGAAACGATACAATTTTCTATGGATTTTTTCACTTAATTTTTATTTGTTTTCGTAGCTGATAACAAAAGTGGGAATAAACTAATGTGCGATGTTCGGGCTGCTCATTAAGTATGCAAATTATGCAAAAACCACTTGAATGTGTAAACATTCGAATTCGATAACTCCGACGATGCCGATGACACGGGAAAGGGCCAACTGTACCGAGAACTAGTCGAGAACTAGTTCTCTAATTACGCTTAGCACGTAAATCCTATTAAACACGCAACTGTTCACTGCCCATCGGTCACTTCACAATCCTCTCTAGGTAACCTTTTGTTTTAATTCAATTTCCTCTGGTCAGTTGCCCCTGCGCTTTCCTCTTTCTTTTTGCCCGGCGGGGGTTCTGTGAGCTGACCGCTGGTCACACGTCACTCATTCAGTCATTCAGTCAGTCAGTCAGCCAGTCGGTAGAAAGGTAACCGGTTCGGACAGCTCTCGAGTGATATCCCTATCCCGTGGCGGAACATGCTCGACCTGCCTTATCTCCGTCTGCCCCTGGGGCGATCTTCTTTGGCCGCCTCCGTGTAATTGCTGGCCATGTTAATTGAATAATTCCGCTCGCAACTGAACAGTTTTTTGATTGACATTATCGCGTGGGTGCGATATGGATCGGACAGTTGTTATGCAGAAAGAGAGAGTGACAGACAGCGCTGATCCGTTAATTTACACACAAGCGTGGTTAACAGACGTCGCTCAGTCCTGGAGGGGTAGCTCCTAGCTACCCCTAACTTGCATTTAGGGGCCGAAATTTGCGTATTCGAGTAGGAAAAGAAAACCCTTTTGCGTTTTGTCTGCACTTTTCGCAATTTTGCACGCATTCGAAATTATAATTAAATTATATTAGGCCACGTTCCAACTCGTCCCCTCGCCCCTCGCCTTCGAGGCAGATAGAGGAGTAGTTGCTCTGCCCTGCTCTATATCCATTGTTTACCTTTCTGCACGGCTCTGAATGTTTTGTCATAAATTTGCATGACACAATGCAGACTCTATAAATTTTCTCGCCTCCCTCCCCGTCCCCATCCCCGAATGAGTTCTGATTCTGATTTTCCTTGAATCGAAATTATAGATTTGTTTTGTTGTTGGTTGATGCTGGTTGCTGGAACAGCTAATAAATGCCTTTCGCCAGAGAAATTTTGCTAGAGCTGTCATAATTTTCGCAATCATAATTTCAGCATTTTAGTATGGGGCGTGGCTGTGACCTCGACAGGGGGTAAATGAGCAGCTGTTGAGGCAATCCTTGCTTCCTTGCCACTGCCTAATTAGACAAGGTCCAAAAGGATAGCGACAGAGAGAGTTGAACTTAATATTAACATGCAGCTGTCAAGGTGTGATTCATAGGGTTAGACTTGCTGAGTTTCTCGCACAGAAATTCCATTATCGGCACACTTTGTTTAATGGATCTTCGGCTCTTCGGATGACCGCAAAAGCGACTAATAACAAATTTAAAACACTCCATTAACTAACTCAACTGCCACAACAAAAGACGGCGCTTAAATTTTTGTTACAGCTCTTCATTACATAAACCGGAGCAGCTTTAAGAGTCTCAGTCTCAGTCTCAGTCTCATCCAAGTTCCAGTTCCAGTTTTATTCCCCATCTCAATTTCCATCTTCGACTTTAGTTTAGTTTTGTTTATCGACTAATTTCGCTGCACATCAAAGCGTTGTTCATGCTGATGATGATGACGCTCGTGATGGTAATGATGATGAGTGTGGGTCGTTGGCGGAAGTTACCTGGTCTGGTGCCTAACTGGGGCCTAGCCGGCGGGGCTTAATAAATTGGAGACACTTTTACGCGACATTTATGGGCCACAAATGTCGCAGGTTGCTCCCGAGTCTTCTCCTCCCTCCTCCATCCCTCCCTCTCTAACTGTCGCCACGTCCCACATAAAAATGCCAAGCGAAATGCAAAAGCGAACAGCGAACAAAAATAAAAAATGTTTATTTATGCCGCATATATAACCATTATAATCAAATTAATACACTCACTAAGTGCAATCAAAATAACATAAATAACTTTTCGGCTGCGTGGCCAAAAAAAGAGTTATGCGTTTATAATTTGGACTTAAGAATACGCTACCTGCCGTCATCGATGATGCGGCTTATGGCCATCGATAGTCAATTGGCGACTCACAACTCATAATTAGGCGTTGAACTCGTTTCATTAATAAATCATTCGAGTTATCAAAGAAACTGTTCAATGCGCTACCTTTGAGGCTTATGGCTTTCAACAGCTAATTGGTAGCAAACCTTTCAATGCCTGTTACTATTTTTAAAATGATTTATTGAATCAATTAAGTTGAGTAAGCTAATGAATGCGAGCGCTTAAAAATGTAAAGCCTTTTAGGGATATTGTTTGGCAATTGTTAAGCAAATCAACAAAGGAACTGTCTAGTTTCGATGGCTTGACACACTTGGCTTTGAGCTGATCTTGTGGGTTAAATTAGACCCGCGAAACAAAGGTAGAATTAATTGTGATCTATATAATTGAACCTATAGTAAACTGCGGGACTATAAATTGTATTACAACAATTAACATATTAATGCAGTTTGATGATTATTTTAAATTGAAGAATCTTTGAATTTTTAATTATTTTAATCTATTTTTATTTACTAAATATTGAACTAATTGACAGTTTAAGTTAATGATTAACAAATAAATAAGTCTGCCACAAAATGCTGCATTGAAAGCAATTGAGCATCACAGATATTAGCCAACAACTTTGCCAGTTTTAAGCGAGCAGGAAATGCGATATAATAAAAGTAAATCGTATTATCTCTGCAGATTAGACAGATGTTGGCATAACTTTTGAGGATTATGTTGCCAAGTGCTTAACACTTCGTTCAATTTGATTGTTTTATAGGTAATCCGAGCTTCAGGCTGGCCTTAAATCGCTTTTCGCTTTGCTTAGCAGTGATTTCGTTTTCATTTTCGGTTTTGGTTTTGGTTTTTATGACGCGTGCGACCAATTTGATGACGCTGCTGCTGCCGATGTTGCCGATGTTGCTGATGTTGCTGCTGTTGCTGCTGTTGGCAGTCTGCCAGTTTGTCGACAGCCATCGTCGCCATCGACAGCAGCATCAGCAGCAGCAGCGACATGGATGATGGAGTCTCGACCCACGCACAACAGGAAGCCTTTTTGGCCAATGCATTGGCAGCGTCGTCACGCGTCTGCTCTGTTCGCTGCGCTGCTGTGGTTCGTTGGTTTCTGGCTCGGATCGGAGCCACTCAATGGAGCAACTGCAGCACAACATAGACACGACTTTCATGTTACGACTTTGTTGCTGCTGTTGTCTGTTGCCAGTTGCCAGTTGCCAGTTGCCTGTGTTTTGGCAGCAATTAATCGGCATTAAAATTTATAACGCCATGATAATTAATGGTCTGCTAATATGCCATAAAATTAGTTTGCTTGCAACGTTCAATTAAGGATTTGCTTGTACCAAACACACACACACACTCCAAAACACACATGTCTCTCTGTCTATCTATTTATCTTGCCCAGTGCGTGTGTTTCGAAGTGTGTGTGTGTGTGTGTGACTTCCCCGTTAGCATAAATCAAAATGCTTATCACGCACTTATGAGTGCGACGCCTTCGAAGGCAAGTTATCGGCCCATTCGCTGACTCACCATAAGAGTTGCTCACGTGTCGTCGACGTCGCCGTCTCTAGTTTCTGCAGCGTGACACGATGTCATCGCAACCCTTGCCACATGAAGGTAGTTGAGGTAGATCATGGAAATCATTTTGAAACTATTCTGACTTTGATTTACGTTGCTTCTCTTTTTCTTTTTAAAATCTTCTTTAGTTAGGCTTGAAAATATACATTTTTTAGCTGGAGAGTTGTCTTACTTTTGATATTATTAAATTAAATAAATCGAATAAATTATTCCGAGTTTTTGGAATGAATTTCGCCTGATTAGTTCTTGAGGTAGATCATGAATGTCATTTAGAAATTTTTCGAATTTTGGTATAGATATCTTCCCTTTCTATTTTTCTTTGCAATCTTCTATGAATAGGATTAGTTTATGTGAAATATTTTTGAAATGTATCCACGCAAGTTTACCAAGTAATGCAATATAGTAGCCCACATCATCTAATTATCATAGCTACTTCGGAAATATTCATCTCTTAGTGCCTTTTAGAGTGCAACCTCAATTGAGAGAAGGCTCGTGCATGTCACGTGGCCAGCTCTAGTCTAGGAGTCTCGCTGCCTCCTTGTTGCGTCTGCTGTTGAGGCGACGTCGCCTAATTGCCTACAAATTCGCAGCGATTGAGAATGTGAATGCGGCGCGTAATTGCATAACTTGTGCTGCGCTACGAAGGCAAAAGGGGCAGGCGAGAAGATGGCAGGGGGAAGGCAGTTCAAAGGTCAAGGAGGAAGCGCCATAATTTGCCGTATTGTGTTGACTTTGATTTTCGAACAGAGACGCTGCCCAAGGGGCCACAGCAAGCTGCCTTTTGCCAGCCTTTGGCTGCTTCCAGTTGCCAGTTGTCGGTTGTCGGTTGTCGGTTGCCTTTCAAATGTCATGAATTGAATTGAAATACAAAAATTCGAAACATGAGTCGAGCGAGGGGCGACGACGGCAACGACGGCGACGACGGCGACTCTAAAGTCAATAACGAACGCCAGGAAGTCACCTCGCAAGGAGCAACCGGTTTCCTTTTCGGTCTCTCGTCTGGCATCTACCGTCTCTAAGGCTGTGCTTATTATTATTATGTTTATTGTTGTTGCTGCTCAGTTGGCTCAGAGACCGAGAGACCGAGAGACCGAGACTTCACCTCCTTTGTGGCCCGTTTCCTTTTCTTTTCTGCTTTTTTCTGCAACTGACCTTTTGGCATGGGAGTAACAGCAACAAATTTGCCAAGTAATCTGAGAGCGGGTATTGTGAATAACGTTGGATTGGAGCAGATGGAAATGCCGTCATCGTCATCATCATCATCGTCATCATCATCTGATCATCTGCGTTGTCGTGTTTGGTTTTAGTCTTAGCGCTGCCTCTTAAATTGCCACAGCCAATATGATTTATGTAAATGCTAATGCCAAAATGTCAAGTGTTCAGTTGAGTGGGAAATTTCATTTCATTTTTTCGTTTATAGCTCCGATGATGTTGTTTATTTTTATACACCGCCGTCTTCTTTCTTTCTTTCTTTCTGTTCGACAACAATCCAATTAGCTCAGCTTTTACCATTCAAAACAAGAGCTGAGCTTGAGCGACTTCAGCTAACAGTTGCATAAGTGTGCCAAGAGCTTTGAAAGCACCTGAAAGCGAAGACATTTTGGATTAAATGGCATTCGGGTAGACTTCATTTGTGTGCCTTCAAATCAAAGTGGAAGCTTAAGTGTGTTGTCTACATTAATTAGACTAAAAGTTCTGCTAAGCGGCCGTTTACCTTTGGACATATTCATTGTGCACACAGTCTGTAATCAATTCTAAAGTGGCCGTAAGTCAAGGCCTCTTTTGGGCGACCCCTTTTGGCCAATTATTTATTTATATGGCTGGAGAGTGACTTCAAGGCTGGCACACACACTATCTAATGGCATGATAAATTAGTTTATTTGAACTTAAAATAAACTAAACAGAGCCGAGCCGAACCGAGCCGACAAACACACTGAGAGACAGATAAACAGACAGACAGTTAGATGGATAGACAGATTTGCTCTGCTCCCTTTCATATTTTGAATGCATTTTGATTAAGTAGAAAATTGAATATGTTAACTTCTCGAACTCAAACTCCAACTCCAACTGAAACTCAGATCGAACTCGTTGCCTCGACCCTCGCAATGCTACCAAAAATAATAATAATTGTATGGTGCGTAGTCTGCGGCTTGGAAATCGGAATTCTAAACGCATTAATCATGAGGCCATTTGACACTTTGGTGGGCAACACAAAATTGATAAAGGCGTCAACTGGGGGCGACTTGAATGCACTTTATCAAGCAGTTGTCACTCCTCGTCTGCGCCGCTCTCGGTTTGTTTGGCTTTGTTTGTCATTTTCGATTGAGTTCAGCATAGTTCGTGTTGCATAGTTGGATCGTGTTGCCGTTGCTGGTAGCTGTTGCAATTAAAATTAAAGGAGAGAAATTGCCAAAGAGACATAAATAGAAATTAAAAGCGCAGTGCGCCAAATGATATTACGCCATTAAAAGTGCCATTTAAGTGCAAGGCACGACTCCAGTTCCAGCTCCAGCTCCAGTTCCAAGTCTGCGCCGTGCCGTCTACGATTTAATTACAGCAAATTGCTAGTTGTTTTGGCCGCTAGGTGGCGTCCCAGTGCATTCAGCAATGTGTTAATCCAATTTATGCGACCATTAGACGGGGGCCCCACTGACCCAATTGAAGCCACTCTGGCTTGCTCAAGCAACCATTCGCTCAGCCAGTCAATCAGTCGGTCAGTCAGTCAGTCAGTCAGTCAGTGAGCTCACTCGTTCGTTCGATGGAGGGGCAATGTCAAGGTAACCAGTTTTGATTACAAACACGACTCTCTCCTCACGCCTCTCCCACTGGCTTGCCAGCATGACATAATTGGCAATAGCTGGATGCCTCGCCGGCAAAAAGCAACTGCGCCAGGATGTCCGCCTCACAGAATTTCATAATTTTCGAAATGGAGGCCTGGCACTTGAATTGATTGATTGCCGCCAAGTCGAAGTCAGCGACCGTTGAAAGAGTCTCTGATATCGGGCTGACGGAGCCAAGTAATTTCCACTTGAGCTGCTATCACCTTCCTCTTGCCGTACTATGTCAACATCATATGTGGGTCGAATCACATTCGTACTGTGTAAATTTGAACAGCTCAAACATTTTGCATGCAGCATAATCAAACTGTAAGTTCTTTAGCTTAGCTTAGGGTTAGAGAAGTTTGGGGTATGAGCAAAGTCTTATGAAAGTTGACGTAACTCTAAACAGTCAGATTGTGTTTCAAATTAGAACTTGAATTTAAAATAAATAATATTTTATGGGTTGCGATGAGTTTGAATAGATACCGAGCAGAGACACCTGTAATAGCAGAGAAAATAATATAAAATGCGAGTTTTCATTTATTCCAAAAGGTTTTAAATGAATTCAAAGGGCTGCCCACTTTTAATGTTGTTCACAATTGAATTGTTGTCATGGGAATGTCGTATTTATTGCCATTGAGAGTATTTAATATTCAGCGTATCGGATCGGGCTCGTCTTCTCGCCTGTGCTGGCGCATTGCTTGGCAGCAGCAGATGCCACACTGTCAATGTGCCACATGAGGCGCCTTGCCCTCGCGTGCCCCATGCCCCGATCCACAATCTGGTGTGTTGAATGTGAATCCGATGCGAGTGTCGACGGGTAAATGACTCCAATTTGATTTGTTTGGGTTGTCGTTGCCAGGGGACGGGGAAGCCCCCTTGCCACCTCCCTCCCAATCGAAGTATCTGTTATTGATGCCTGTTGAAATGTTGTTGTTGTTGCTGTTGGAGTCGGTCTTAGGCTGAGGCAGTCGCAGTCACATGCATTGTAAATGCTAAATTGTAAATTGTCTTTATCAATTTGAAGTGCTGCGCGGATTATTTATGCAGCTTGCCAGGCAAACTTCCATAGATAAAGTGCGCAGCTTACGACTTGCGGCTTGTCTCAATCTCTGTCCAAGTCGCAGTCCGAGTCGTGAAATGGATTGCTTTGGCTTACTTAGTTGCTTTCGGTTTTATGGTTTGTCTTGGGCTTGGGCTGGGTCTTGCCTGCGAAGCTATTCTGTTCACATGGCTTACTTTCCATACTCTGTAGCAGCCAGCATAGGGTATATGCAGCTAGAGATTGGAAATTAAATGTATTTTAAAAGAGTACTTGTGACTACAAATTAATAAAAAACAAGACATATATTTCCTTTTTTAGGCATTCATCTGAACTCATGAATTTCGTTATTCACATAATATCATAATATGACATAAATCAGTTTTGAATTGAGAATATGTTCTTGTCTTAATATAAGCTAAAAAGAGTTCTTGGGCAAATGTTGATCAGTTTTTATGTCTTGGGCATGGTATCTCTTGGTTGATCACACTCGGATGGATCACTCTTTATTGGTTTTTGGGTCAATTTGGGCTTAAATTACGCACTCGGCACTTGGCGCTTGGCCAGCGATTGGCGGTGGCGGCTGCGGTGGCTGTTGCTGTTGCGGTGGCGGCCGTTGAAATATTTAAATGCATCGACGCCTGCGATCGCATTCGGCGCTGACAACTTCATTGCGCAGGGGGCGATTTGACAGCTCAAAAGGCGGTTGCAATTGCAGTGTTCGGTGCTCAGTGCTCAGTGCTCAGTATGTGCAGAGTTTGGACATTGATTCATAAATGCACTCAAATGAATAAATGAGTACACAGACTGGCGCACAAACAACGAAATCAGAGCAAACAATGTCCAGGATTAAAATGAGAAGCCACACACACACAATGGGCCTACAATTAGTGAACCTCCCTCGCCCTCAACCTCTCGCTCACCCTCGCTCTAATTGCAGGCCCTCTTTGTGTGTGTGTGTGTGTGTGTGTGTGTGTGTGTTGCAGAGTGGCAAGGGGCGTGACGCAGGCGGACAGGATTGCAATTTGTGGGCCGAGATGCGGCATTCTCAGTCGCAGTCTCAATCCATGCAAAATTGTTTCATTTCGCATTAGCGCAAACCCACGCAGCCCACAATCGAATGTAATCGCCATCGAGTCATTGTAATCGTAATCGCTTTAGGCTGCCGCCACAATTTGTGGCAAGAATGGGCAGCTGTCCTTGTCTGTGGCAGCCTGTTAACCCAGGAATCAGCCTCAGCAATCCTCAAATGAAGCGCATCAATGAATGAATGCTGCATTTTCCACACTGTTTTCGTTGTGTTTTTCCACGCTTCAACCATTTGACACTCGCTGGAATCGCTTCATTTTCGCTGCATCCCATTGAACTTTCACTTTTTTTTTCTGTTTTGTAGTGCGTCTTTAATTAATTTTTCGATACTTTCGACGGCAAAAAACTGAAATCGTGCAGGGTTTCATATTTTATCAGTTTTTACCCCTTTTTTCGCTACCTTTTTTTGGCTGCTGACGTTTTTATGAGGGCAAAAAGGGTTATCGATGGGATAGTCGAATCGAATGCAGTATTTGTGAAGCTGTGAAAAGAAAGCCATGGTTAATTTTGTCTGATTGATTTATTTGCCGTATTGAAAATGTTTCAGTTTTCAACAGAACAGCGGGGATGGCAAGGGGAAAGGGAAGGCCAAAGGGATGGGATGAGTCTGATGGGCAATCATAATTTCATATTTATTTTGCGAAATTATATTTGTTTTACTTTTGGGCGTTTGCACAACGCACAACGTTACTGAGAGGTAATTTTTGCAGTATGTGTATCAAGATGCTTGTGAAACTCTAGACATCAAAGGGAGACGAACAAACAAACCATTTATCCCAAATCTTTCTAATGATGTGCAACGAAATCTCTGAAAAATAATTTGAACTTGATCCGATTTGAATGATATGCATACGATATGTGGTCGTCAAAGTTTTCCTTTTGCGTCAAAGAAAGGCCAATGACTCTCGAGCCAAGATCAATATCAGTATGGTCATCTTTTGTTATCAGTTTTTGGCTCGAATTTGAGTCGTCGATTCAAGGTCAAATATGGTTATTAAAATATCAATTGATTATAAATGGCATATATATTCGAGTCGGGCTTTTTATGGCATTCCCATTAAAAGTCTTTTGTAAAGAAATTAGTTTTGTCTTAGTGGGAATTATGATTAACGAGTCGGCTCAGGCCACATGCAAATTGACCAACTTGCGGTAGCAGTCAATGATTGAGTTGACGTCGATGCCAATGATGATGATTACGAATATGATTACGATTGCGATGTCCACTTAAAAAATATGTCTGTATGGTATTCCCCAGTTTGCTTTATGGGCAGGCCAAGTGCTTTATCACATTGAGCAGCGTTTATGGCGCATTGTCTTGACTTCTACCTCAGCATCAGAGATGTTTCAATGATGTTTCAGTCGCCGCCAAGCGCGAGGGCGAGGCAATTGCTGCTTTCCCCCACATCGGAGTTGAGCAACTGCTTTAAGCTATGCATTTGGGTTAGTTTCGAATCGATCACTGACGTGAGAGTGAGAAGGTCGAGGTGCTAAAGTGTCGAGCAGTCGGGCAGTCGAGAGGAGGGGAAGCGCTAAATCTGCCGCGTCTGTCATGCACGTCCGCCTGTCAAGTCGCGCTGCCGAGAGATGGCTCTAATGACGTTTGACATATCGCGGCACACGCCTCTAAAATTGTCTCTCGATGCGTTGTTGTTGTTGCTGCCCATTTTAGTGGAATGACGAATGTGTTGTTGTGCCAGCAGCAGCGACACTTTCAAGTGCAGCGTGCGCAGTCGCAGCGCAGAGTTGCCACGACGCATGTCATGCCACAATGATTTGTCACAAATCAAAACTAAGGCACAAAAGGGGTGTCCTTTGAGACGAGATAGCGCTAGATACAGAGAGCGAGAGAGAGGCGTTGTAATCCATCAGCGGCATTTGCCACGCTTTGCTTTGCCTTGCTTCAATGTTGCCGTTGTCGAAGCGTGTCAGGGATACGCCTCCAGTTGCAGCATTGACAGTGGCAGCTGCCAGCCCAGGAAGCCAGCCCAGGAAGCGACCCGTGCCCGTGTTGCATAATTGCTCGTAAAATGCGTGCCATAAAAATCATTGACCGAGCGACCCAAAAAGCGCCGTCGAATCCTTCACTCCTTTGCTTGTTGTGACACAAGCGAATGCGATTTTATGCGTGTGTCTTCAGTTTACAACTTGCTCTAATTAAACGCAATTAGTCGAACTTGCAACAGCTGCTGCTGCTGTCCTGGTTTCCAAATCATTAAGGACACTCGCTGCCGTCCTGCCAGCGCAGTAAATTAGTCGCAAAATGCATAAAATTTTGCTGTCACAAAACATCATAAAAAGTAGAGAAAAGAACCAAAAAAAATGTATATCAGCTTCAACTCGAACGTCATAAAAAAAATGTGATTTGATTTTTTCTGTCGCGTTCTATTAAATTTGTTTGGCCTTATTGTTGTTGTTGTCCCGGCTTGACACGCGGGGTGGCGACGCCTCGCTGACCTTTCAGCCTCAGCCTCAGTCTCAGCCGCCTCGGGCTGCCTCTTCACAAATGCATTTTTTATGCTAAATGAAAATACTTTTTTTTGTATGCATATGCTACTCATATATTCATTTTTTATGAATCTATTCACGCCTAATGACAACAGTTGCTTTTCCACAACACACCCCTGAGAGCAGCCAGCAGTTGTAGACAAGCAGATATCTCAAACTTTCATTTTTATTGAAATATTTTCAATAGTTAACATACACTTAAAAGTAGTAGAAATTAAGGGGGTAGCTGGATAATATTAGAATATGTTTTCTTAAAAGAAATTAAAACTAGGCAACAACTTGAAGTAGCTATATTAAATTTAATCTTTTTCTTTACATTTCCAAATAATGAGATTAGCATTCTATTAATACTCTGTAAACTAGTAAAATTTTATCTCTATTATTTATTATTTATTACTCGTAACATAGAATTCAATTATTTTAAGTTATGTACTATTAATAGATAGTTACAGATAATATTGAACAACTTTTGAGTGCCAAGCCCTTTAGCATTCGTTGCACAGATTCATTCCGTTGCTGCCTCGTCTCGAACTTGGCATCGCGAGGCCTTGACTCGGTTCGATGATGAGTAGAACGCGATGACGCTGCCATCGCCGCAAGCGCCTGTTAATAAATAGCTGGGCACACCTGAGCACACCTTCTAATTAATTAGCAACAACAACAGCAGCTTGTAGTGTTTGCCAGCTTTTTTTTTGTCAACAGTAGCTTGCCAAAAACAGACGACGCTAATTTGTTTAACTCAGAACGTCGCATTCTCTTGATGAATATCTACTCGCAAATGAGTGCTTGTGAGTGTGTCAGTTTGAATGTGGGCTGCTTTAAAATGTGCAGTTGAAGATGGGACCGGTCCTGGTTCTGCTTGCGGCTCGCCTGTGATTATGTAATCGAATATTCGTATGTAGACAACACCCACGCCACACAAGAAACAAGAAGTAGGAATCGAGCTCAAGGCTGTGCTAACTGAACCCAAGTAAACTCTGCTCCAGCTCTCGAGCTAAAGATAGACCACGGAACGGAACAGAACGGAACGAATTTCAATCTCAATTTAAATATATGCGTGGGCAGCAAAAAGTTTTCAGTTTCTGTTTCTGTTTCTGTTTCTGTTTTGAGTTTCAGTCGAAATGTGCGTAACAATTAGAATAACAATAGAAAAGTCCATAAGATAATATCGTATGCTAATTGGCAATAAAACATTTGCTGAAAGCTAAAATTAAAGCAGCTACTCGATCATAGCCTGCTCCCAATTTAAGCACTGTCAAATGCAAATTCAAATACACATTCCTCACTCACAACTGCATTATTCATATGCCACTCACAATTTGCAATTGCAGATATTCATTTAGATAGCCAACGAATGTTTGCAGTAGGTTTCTAATTGAAATTTTTGGCAAGCCACTCGAGAATTTTCCATCTTTCATTTGCCACTGCCATTTGCCATTGCCAATTTCCAATAGTAAATTCAAATAATGCAAATTAATGAAGCATTAAGTTTTGGTTGAGATTCAGTAGATAATATAATAGAGAGACAGAGGGCTACTTGATTGCAATCAGAGCGAGTGCGTGTCCCTGATTAAGCCAGGATCATCGAGTGCAAGGACGAGGGTTCGCAACAACGGGGGGTTGCTAATGCCCAAACTGCATATTGCAAATTGTGAATTTCAGGAGATAAAATTCACGCTCCAGAGCATCTGTGGGCATAGATCAGAGCACTCCAACAACTCACTTCGGGGTGCCAAAGCGCTGCGATTAAAGGGTTCTATTTGTGGTCTATTTCTATTCAAAACAATTCCAATTGCGAGCCAATTTAATTTGGATAAATCGACGACATTCCTTACAGCTCTGCTGCGACTTCATTAAAAATTAAACGTGGGAGCTCCAAGTGGTGGCCATATATCAAACCGAAATCTAAATCAAAATCTCAATCGAAATGCGAACACAAACCCCCGACTCAATTCCAAATCGAATATGAAAGAGCCCAAAGCGTGCCACAGTCGCAGTGGCGGCGAAACAACAAAAAACCCAATGAAAATAAATGAAAATGGTGCAATTTTGATTGATTTATAATTGAATGTGAATTGTTGATAAGATTATGATAAACGACATTCATACGCGGCCTCCAGCTTTAGCTTCAGCTTCAGCTCCGACTTGGCCGACAGTTGCCAGTTGGCGGTTTGTAGTTGACGTTGACGTTGATCGGCGTTGACTGGCCGAAAAAAACAGGTTAACGAACCATAATTATGCGGACGGGCAGACGGGGAGAGCTACCTGACAGACGCAACGAGGGAGGGTCGCCAATGCGGTCGCGGGGTGATCAGCACAGCTGATGCTGGGGGACGCGGCGAGGGGGAAGTGGAAGTGGAGACCGTCCGCCTTTGGCGTCGGCGGCATTGCCAATATGTGGCCAGCAGCTACGTCGACAGAGCTCTTGCCTTCAGTTGGCCATAAACCAGATGGTAAGCGGGAGATATAATAGAGCACTACGCCACCTGAATACTCTAGGGTCTAAAGAAAATAAGAATTTGAGCATCAGGAAATTTAATTTTTACATTTGCATATATCTTGCAATACATTTCTGTTTCATATTTATATTTTTCCATTCTTTTATTTCAGACAAATTAAATACACCAATCTAAGTATGAAGAAGCAATAAAGAGATGCAATTTATATTTCATTCTATAACTTAAACAACTTATCTTTGTTGCAGATGTTAAAAACGAACAAGTCTAATGGTAAATAATAATAAATATATAAATTAGCATTTATTTTTACGATTTTCTTAATTTCAGATTTCTTAGAAAGCACAATTGTCACATTGATGGAAGGAATAACTCAAGAACCATTATCGAATTTCTATCTGCTGCGGTAAGTTCAAAATTCTCATTCCAATGTTATCTGTTATGATCAAAATGCAAACAGTATCCGTTAGTTGATATACTCTTTAATCGCATAGAGCAAAGAGTCGTAAATAGTCGTATCGGCAAATCGTCAAATTGGCTTCGAAATGCATAATTTTTGGTCGTTGGTATCGATATCGATTTACATTTTTGTCGCTGGTTTTTGTGGCTAATAATAAAATCAATAAACGCACACTGCAAACTGCATAGTAGATCTATAATGCCAACATATAATATCGGTAGTTAGCGCTCGAGTAGTAGTCGAGTCGTACTATTCACTTGATCGCCTGCTGTGGCACAAAAGTTTTGCGTTTTTTGAAGGCGACATTTAATTGCCTGCCTTTGAGATTTTGGAGATTTGTGCGTGGTTCGCTTTGCTCTATCGCTGCCTTTGGCCAGTCGCCAGTCTTTCCGAGTAGCGCTGTAATTTTTTGTCACTAGGAAATGGTTTATGTGACTAGCCGAGTCTCTCTCGCTCTCGCTCTTGCTCTCTCTGTCTGAGACTTGGCCGACTTTTAATTTAAACAGGAAATTATGAATGTTGACTGCAATTTGTTTATGCAGCTGCTGAGTCACATGCCACAGTCTTTGTTGCCCCCTGCCCCTTCCCCCATCCACTCTGCGAGCAATCGTTTTTACCTCTACTCAAGATTTGCCCCGATATTGAACTCGAGCGCAATATATGCCTCGATAAAAGTTAATTGACTTTGCACCGTGTGTCTTGCGATCTATTTTGATGGCGAATATTTCACGCTAGGAGTACCAGACGTGTTTCTTAGCCAGCCCCTTGTCAGGCATCATTAGTTCAGCGGCTCAGGTCCAAGTCAGGTTCTTTCAGGGTCTTGTCCACGTCCACAATTGTCGACAAGCTGCAATGCAATAATTAGTCATGTGCAGCGACTGTCACAGTCCGCAATGAATGACTTGAATGAGTTGAATGAGTTGAATGAGTTGAGACTGACAGATGTCCTATCTGCGCTATCCTACAAAACATACTATATATTACTCGTTCTCGCACCCGATTGCTTGCCGTTCTCTTGGGCGCTGTAACAATGAGTAAATTGCATTGTAAGCTCGCTGCCTGGAAGGTTATTAGTCATTGATATGCCGCACCTTCGACCCAACGGATATGTGAATATCGATCGACATGGCTCCCAGTTGAGGCTGCCAACTTGTCATTGTCCGAGGGCGAACAATTGAACAGCTGAAGTCGAAGTCAAAGTCGAAGCTGAGGCTGGTTGAGGTATTATAGTCTTCATTAGGATTGTCCGTAGCGGGGCTCAATAATACAATAGCTCTCTTGTCCACGCCATATTTCATTTCATCTTTCATTATAATTGTGCGAGTATCGCTGCAATCCAATCGAATTCCGGGTGCTGGCCACTAATGAGCCAGAGGCTCCTCTGCCAAATGGCTGCTCATTAGGGCCAAAATCAGCATACGAGTATTTTGGCGTATCGCGGGGCATGGGCAGAAAACACTCACTTGTTTCATGAGTGTGATCGACTGTCGAAGATGTGTTTATTCACAGACTGGTTTCACTGGGGCATCTGATTAGCATCTTTATGTGGAATACATAAAAAACATTCTATTGCTTTATTTAAATACCGTGTAGGTAAAATAAAACTGAAGTCTGCTCACCTAAATAGAAGTAAAGTCTGCTCAGCTGTCAGTTGGAGAATGTGATCGAGTTTTATTTGGAATATTCATTTATTCACTTTAGGGTACTTCTTGGTCTATCACACTCTAGTGCCGCATTCCCGCTGCTTGTTTTTCTAACTCGTGAGTGCGCAACATTTTGTTTCGCTTTTGCTATCGCCAAACCCTTGCCTCGTTGCTCACTTCTCACTTCTCACTTCTCACTTGTCTCTCGATCGGTTTCAGCTTCAGCTTCAGTTTCAGCCTCAGTTCGAGCTCGAGCTTTGAGCTGGCCAATTAATTACCCATTGGATGGATGTAAGGGGGGAAAACGGCGGCAAGCAGCTAAAAAGTCGGTAAATCATTTTGAACTTGACATTCAAAATGTGTCGGGGCCGCATGCAAAAAGCAAATAGTTGCTGTTGCGTTGTTGTTGTAACAACAGGAGGAGGTTGCAACAAGAGAGGGAGCAGGGTCAGGTAGAAACTGTGTTCGAAACTGGATGAAAACAACTCGAAGTTGCAACAACGTTGAGGTAGCCGGGCATTTGGCCAGTTAGCGATGATTTAATGAGCATTTATGCAAATCAGAGCGAGAACACATCCTGCTGCTGTTATCCTGTTGGCTCTTGGCTTCTGGGCTGTTGACCAACTACATTTCTGCTGCTCACAGTGGTTGTAAACCACTCGTAAATCATTCAGCTCAGCTCAGCCTTTTTTTTGCTGTTGGTTTGTTTTGCACTCTGACGGACGACAGACAGGCAAACGCATTAAGCAATCGCCATTTCCAATGCTTTGTCTCCGAGTGTGGGCAGTCTGTCAAATCACACACACTCTCGCACACTCTAAAGTGTGTGTTACGTGGCGAGGCTGTCGAAACACTTTTCAGCTGCAATCAGGCGTAAAAAGATGCTGCCCGAAAGCAATTTTCACTTTGTGTGCTGTGCTGTCGATTTTCCTTCACTGCCGCTGGCTTGGCCAGGGATGCGAAGAAAATAGGCAGAGGGAGAGCCTATTGCTGAGCAGAGGCCAGAGGCACATTCCGCATCTACTGCGCCTCATCAATTTTGCAACAATGCGACAGGAGCAGACACGACAAACGCAAACGCAACTCAGCTCAGCTCAGCTTCTGTTGCCGCCTGCCCTCGTCTCGAAGCGACGTGACAAGCTGGTCACAATGAAACAATTGCGTCTGTCTGTCTGTCTGTCTGTCTGTCTGTCTGTCTGTCCGTCTGTCTGGTTTAGAGATAGGGTCTTGGCTTTGGGTCCACATTTGACAATCTCTCTGGGCTGCCGAGTTGCGGTTGCCGTTTCCCTGCGATTTCGATTATTGGCATTTTTGTTTTGTATTTCGTGTGTTTTTTTTTGTTGGCTTTTGCTGCTTATTGATTCTGGCTGTTGATGTTGCGGTTAGCGCGTGAAATCAATTGGAAAATGCACCTAATGATTTTCCCCGATTCATTCGCTCTCTCCAGTGGCCCTACAAAACTGTACTCGAGTGGCCGCTCTATGCAAATCTCTGTGGGGCGTGCCACGCCCATTTCCTTAGTGTAACAACTGTCGCTGAGGAATGCGATAAATGTATCGTCAGAGTATCATCATTAACGGCACCCTGGAGTGAAAGACGGGAATAAAGGGTGCAGCCTTAAGGGTTCTCCCGACTTCTTTCCTTCGACACAATGACTCCTCAGACAACGGGGTTGGAGTTCGCTCGTCCGGCTGCTGGCATAATTATGTCAACTTCTTGAAGTGCCGACATTGCCAGCGCCCTTTCAAATCCACTTTTCGATCGAGTTCGTCGGTTGTCCTGTTTCGGGCGCCTTGTCCTTGGGCGGAAGTACGCCGATCGCAATTTAAAAACGATCAAGCGTATCTATGCGCACGATGTGATGAACTCGTAATTACGGGTGTGTATTTAGAGCACCCGACGGGACATCGTCTTTAAGGATATATATTGTATCGTAAAAAGGTTAGCCAAGGGTGCCAGCTCAAGAGTTGGCCTAGGAATTCGATACAATATTGCTGGCCGTTGATTGAAGGGTCAACTGCGAGCTTGAGGGTTGAGTTTGCTTGCTCAAGGTGACGAGTTGAGCCAACGCTCAACCGTTGAAACGTAAAATTTCTCGAAGGTGGAAGGGCCACTCCCATCGCTTTCATCTTCTTAAAGGTTACTTTTACTTAAAGACTTTAGACAGATCTATGCGTATTTAATTTTCTATTTAAAGAAAGAGTAAGGCATAAGTTTTCACAAATAAATGCTCCTTGAAAGGCTGGCCTTGGCCCTTGTCAACATTGCTGCATTAAAGCCTTAAACTTTGCCCAAATTGTCGATAGGGAAAAGTAAAGGTCACTAGATTTGGGTTGAAGCAGTCGCAGTTGCTTTGGCAACGCACTTTCCATTAATTTTATGGCCTGGTGGGGCATAGATAACAACACCTCACAAATGCTCACATATGGCCCCGCTCTAGGATGAAGAGGCAGCCTCAAACCCGAGCCCATCACAAGAGCGAGCCCAAATGGGCCATTACAATCGGCTCCATTAACAATATTGGAAAGGGTCCGCATCGAGAGCAGGCCAGAAAAGGGTACTAAATGAAAATTATGCGTGTGCCCCACTCAACTACACTCAACTGACAAGGGCGAGGATTGGACTTGGTCCTACGACAAGGCAAGTGAAATTGTAAAAGCTTTTAATGCCCACAAAATGACTGTTGCTTTCCTTTCGCTCGGGTTGAAAGCGAGATTTTCCTCCCTACTCCTCCTCTCTCTCGGTAGTGGATTGTGGGCTGGACACATTTGCGCCCTTTTTTTTTAAGGTGCTGAAAAATTGTAGAGCAGGAGAAATCTGCACACAGATGAAACGATTAATATCACTTAATTAAGGTGAAAATTTAGACGAGCGACAGCTGTCAAAAGCGGGCGACGAATCAAACGTAGAAATCGTATCAAATGGCAAGCGAAACCCAAAATTACGAAAACTGGAAAAAAACACCCAGAAAAACTCTTATTTTTTATCCCATTTCGTGTTGCAATTTTGTGATGCAATTGCGCATGAAAGTTATCAGGTTTGGGATTAGGGATTGCTGAAAACATATATTAATAGTTATTGTCATTGTGCAGAGGGACGACGGCACACAACAGGATAAACGATGGGACGACAGGACGACAGGACGCCAGGACAACAGCAATCAAATCGCATTTGGCGTTATGCCGAAAGCGGATTTCTGATGGCAATCAATCAGAAAATAGCCCTAAAAAAGGTTTCTTTCTCTTTTTTGTGTGCCTGGGGGTGAAATCAAAATGCATTTAACTTCTGTGGTTCAGCTCGACTGCTCGGCCGTGTCTCGTGCTCAGATTCGGATGCGGATGCGGATTCGGTTTCGCTTTATGGAACAGCCCCTGTGCGAAGCTGCGAACTGCATTCGAGTTGGCCGAGTGCTGTCAACATTCAGTCAACTGGCGGGGGGGGAAACATTTGGGGGACGGAGTGACTGCAATTTAATCTGCATGCGCCTGGCCGAGAGAGAGAGATTGGACAAGTGCCTTGTCGGCTGTTGTCTTCCGTGTTGCAGTCGAGTGCCTGTATCGGGTTACACTTCTATTCACTTTGCGAGTGAGTGGGTGAATGTCTCTAATGCAGTCGGGCAGTTATTCAGGCAGGCAGGCAAGCTCCTAATGGCACTGCGATATCGATAACAATGGGCCTGTTAATTGAATGGCTTTCAGTGCGTGGGCTGACGGGCAGTCCAACGCAACTCGCACTCACAAGTCGCACTCACAACTCGCACTCATACATTCACACTCACAACTCGAAGGTCGCCGTGAAATTGTTGTGCCGAGTTTAATTGTTTTTCACTTCGATTTCGAATTCATTCGAAATGCAAAATGAAATAGAGAAAGACCCCTCGATATGTTTATGGCTTTGCGGCCAGACAATTGCTTTTATGAGGCTTGCTCCTGACAAGGTTGTCACTCGCACAATAGCCACTTCTGTCTATTATCTAACTATTATCTCTCCTGTTTTGACTTACCATTTCGTTGGCTCTTGTTTTTAACTACAAAACTTATCTTTATTATTGCTAAAATACACACAAAAATATTGTACATTCCATACGGTCTGCAGTTGGTACATAAAAATAGTCAAACAATCTACTAACAACTTAAGGTCTAGCCAATTATCATACAGCATACAGCATACAGATTGTAGATACGAAAGATGCGGAGAAGATTGAAAGATATACAGGTATACATAAATAATAATATAAATTCATTTCGGAATTCGACATAATGTACATTGTCCTACGACTTGGGCTTTCGACTTCGATTGGGATTGGGGCGCGTTGCACGTCGCGTCGTCGTCGTCGCTGTTGTTGTTGTGAGTGGCAACATTGTCGTGGGTGCTGTGGTGATGGTTGCTGCCTTCGGAGTCGTCGTGGACAGCCTCGCGCTGGGTCGCTCCCGATAGACGCACATGATCTCGTCGGCGGCATCGGGACAGTCCACTTGCTGCTCGCCCGAAAGAGAGTTGTGATTGAGAAACTGGTTCATCGATGGGGCAACTTCGCCTCACTCACCTTGTCGCACAGCTGGTCGACGGTGATGCACTTGCCACTGACGCAGCGCAGCTCGTGGGGCAGGCAGCGACCCACGGCCCTCGTGGCTGTTGTGATCAGCGTGCTGTCCGTGGTGCTGCTCGTGGTTGTGCTGGAGCTGGAGCTGGAGCTGGGCGGGCTGCCCGTGTTGCTGATCAGCTGATCGGTCACGCGCTCCCGCTCCCGCTGCTGGGCCAGGGCCGAGGGGGGAATGGCGCTGGCGCTGCGGGTCGGCGCGGTGGCTGTGGGAATGCTGAACTTGCTGCTCGTCCGGTTCGCCCGCTGCGAGGAGTACTTGAACTTCGTCTCCGAGTCGCTGGTCATCATGATCTCCTTGCTGTCCCGAAAGTTCACTAAAGCCGATATCGAAAATAATGATTATTTTTATGTTTTTTATGAGTATTATTTTTCGTTTACTCAAAAATAATTATTATTTCTCATATTTTTACTTCAACAATTATAAAAAAAAGCCAGAAGCACAATTTTTTACTGTACAAAAATACATGTCTGAGAAAATTATTATTTTGAGTTCCACTTTTACGCTCAAAAATAATTATAATGGTCTAAAATAGATGAAAAATACTTTTAGTATTTTACGTTAAAGAACAATTGTAGACTCAAAGCATAATCATTATCATGTGATTGTTGTACTATAACTTATAATGTTTACGGTCCTAACTGCTGAGCTGAACCGAGTAAAAAATCAATCCCAACACTTACCAAATCCTTTGGGTCCGCCAGCAACTGTTTCCTCGACGCTGGCGTTCGCTGCTGGAGCAGGAGAAGGAGTCGGAGCAGTTTCTGGGGTTGGGGCAGCAACCTGATGGAGCTGGAACTTGGTCTCGGTGCCAGCTTCCTCGTCGGTGGTGGCTGTGATGTATGTGTAGAGCTTCTCGTTGGTCTCGTTGGGCGAGAGGAAGCTGGCGTAGGAGAAGATGCGGGGAAAGGCGTTCAGCTCGGCCACGTCGAAGGGCTCGCTGTCGCCGGAGCCAAAGCTGTCGCAATCCTCCTCGTCGCTGGCATCGAAGCAGTCGTAGTTGAGATCACAGCGCAGCTGCTCCGGAATGCACTTCTCGTTGGAGCGACAGCGGAACTCCTCGTGCTCGCACACCAGACACTGCTCGTCCTCGTCCTCGCCACCGGCGCAGTCCTTGATGTTGTCGCACTGCCAGGTCTGGGGAATGCAGCTGCCGTCGTGGCACTGGAACTCGCTGCCGTAGCAATAGTCGCGTCTTCGGGTGGGATCGTCGCACTTGTGCGTCTCGTGTGCATCCGGATACTGGCTGCAGTCGAACAGTTCGCTCAGCTGGTCCGAGTTGGCAATCGCAATGGAACAGGCCTCCAGTATGGCTGCGGGAGTCGAATTTCTTGATTAGTAGGTAAATCAGTGTCAGGCAAATTAATCATAATCATTATTTCTGAGCAGAAAATGAAAACTAACTAACTATTATATTTAGTTATCTAAGTTGTCCATCTTTTTCGTTTTGTTTAAAAATCAAGTGCATTGCTTGATTAGTAGGTCAATCAGTGTCAGGGAAATTATATTACAAAAATTTCTGTGTTGAAAAAGAAAACTCAAAATTAATAGTTTTCCATCTTTTTCGTTTTGTATAAAAGTCAATTGTAAATAAATAAATATATTTCTGTTTATGTGGTTGAGTTTATAACAAAGCAACTTATAGACCAAATTTGTTGATTATGGAAATATATTTATTCATTTACACTAGATTTTAATTCCTAGCGGAAATAATATCTTTAGTGCGTCACATTCATAGTCATTATTTTCGGTCCCTGGTTGCATGCCCCCCTCGAGTTACCTTTGCAGATGCGCCTACACGGCGGCAGCTGTCCAATGTGCGAGGGTCGACACTCGGGCTCCAGGGCTGCACAAATGAACTCGACGGCACGTGCCGAGCAGTTGGCGTTGATGAGCTGCTCGTAGGCTGTGAGGGCAGCGGCGTCCCGCGGTGCTCCATTCCCGTTGCCAGGGCCATAGGTCAGATCATAGTCCAGCACGCCTCGGCACATGGGCAGCGCTGTGGAGATGCAGCCGATGCTGCCGCTGCCGCTGCCGCTGCTCGCTGGCGTCGTGGTCATCGCCTCCGTCGGCCTGCCACTGACCCCCGAGGGCGGCGGCAGCGTCGGCGACACGCGGGTCAGCAGATGCACGTTCCCCGGGGGCGTCGACTGCGGCTTGGGCAGAAGCTGTGAGCAGAGCGTGGAGAAGGGATTAAATGCAAAGAATAGCTTAAAAGATTTCAGCAGAGTCAAGGGAAACTCTGTGATGTCGCACAGCATAGAAGTAAATGTGTGTGGGAAGATTGTTGATATTGATTTATGTTTGAATCTGAATATGAGACCAAGCTGCAAGAGTCTTGTAGAACTTGACCTCAAATATTAATTTATTTAAGTAGACTGAAAGGAATGCTTTCGAAAAGAAGAGCTAGGAGTTTCAGGATGTATTCATCTTAAAGTGTTTATTTTTGATGCTAACTAATCATGAAACTAATTGCAAGTCTTGTTAAAGTTGACTTTGTGGGATTAACGAGGCATTTAGAACTGATGTTTAAATGACAGACTGCCTTTTTAAGGAATACATTTCAGAATGTAGAATTAGATCTTCTCAGACCAGTTTTTTTTTCTAGAGGTTTCTTATGGCTCTAGCATAAATTCGATAAAATGATTGATCATTAATTCGAATGATGGAGCATTAGTCAAGGCAATTTGTCTTTAATTATTTGGGTCTGCTACTTACATCCTTGAGGAGCTGCAGCATGCGCTTGTCCTGCTCGATGGGCACGCCGAAGCTGTTCTGGTGCCCCGAGGTGAAGCGAATGCTGTCCGCGGGCAGCAGCACATCGTCGTAGTCCTCGTCGCCGCCCTTGAACCTCTCCGTCTCCGACTCCGTCTCCGTCTGAGGCTGGGTCACGGACATCAGCGTGGTTTGTTCTCTGTGCGTGTCGATGGCCTTGAGTCGCGTGGACGCTTGCAACATGTTGCCGTTCTCTGTGGTCGTGGTCAGTGGCTGTGTTTCTCCTTCCCCTTCGCTTTCTCTCCCGCTCTCTGTGGTGTCCTCGGTCAGAGCGTTCCAGTCGGGCGTCGAGGGGCTGCTGGTGGCCACAGTTGCCTCGTAGCGACGCTGCAGGAAGCGGGCGCGGGCAACGCTGACGTCGTGCAGCCAGAGGCAGTAGGTGATCAGGCCGAAGAAGAGCAGCACGCTGGCCACGAAGATGATGGGCCAGCGCAGATACTTCCAGCGACAGACGTGCCGGGCGTAGCCCAGCATCATCATGGGCGTGGGCTTCTCCTGCATCGGGTGCTGAGTCGACGCGTTGCCGGCACGGTTCAGATAGTAGTTGGCCGTCAGCGGATACTTGTAGCGTCGCACCTGGAGCTCGGCCAGGGTCTCGGGGCTGCCGAGCATGCCGATGCGATACTTCTGAGTGTCGGTCCAGCAGGAATCGTTGCTGCTCAGGGTCGAGGCTCGCGAGTAGTCGTCCACAGTCGACTCGTCCACCGTCTGCACGGTTATGTTGAGGCCGTGTGGATACTTTGTGGGCTGGCGACGCAGTGCAGCAGCATTTGTGGACGTCGACGTTGGCGATGTTGTTACTGCATTTGATGAGCTTGTCTCATTAGACTGGGCGACGGCGGCATCTTCAAGCGAACTGTGCTTATTCATCTCCGCTCTCAGAGCTCAGCGCGGCAGCTGATTCGATTTACTTTTTCTACGGCTGCAAATGTCAATTGTAGTTGTGGCTGCTGGCAAAGATTACATAAGCAAGGCAAGCAGACAAAGGGGTAATTGCTATTGTCTCTGCCATTTGCTAATGTCAGACCGATCACAGATCACAAAATCGGGCCGAAATCAGCAGCTCAACTCGAACTCGAAGTCGAAGTCGAAGTCATGTCGGAGGATGGTGTCGTCACTCTGAGGTTCGACTCCTGCAAATGTTTTGTGTTTTTCGGGGAAAGGAAAGGAAATCGAATTGCAAATATGCCAGAGACATAAAAATGAAAGTGCTGCTGCCAATATTTCATTTCCATTTGAAAGTTGTCACTCGAGTTGAGCTCAATCGAAGGCTTGCGCTTGAGTCCCGCTTCTTGGCTGCCGCTTCTTCAGTTACGCGCTCGATTTGCCAGTCGAATCCAATTTTGCAGTCCCCATTAACTGCAACAAAGACCCCTCCATGACTAACCAATAATAAAAGCCACGAAAAGTGCGCTTTAGCTTCTTCAATTGCCGCAATTTGTGACTTGAGTTTCCCATCGCCAGCAGCAATTGCCGTCAGCAATTGCAACGGCAGCAGATAATCGCATATTGGCCTGGCTTGGCCCCCAGAAGGAGCATTGGGCAATAGTTTAGAAAGATTAAAGTACACGAATGCAGCTCGTTGCCCAATCGGACGAGTCAAGTGGAGGCTCCAATTGCAGCTCCAGCTGCGCCTCTGGGCCAAGTGTATGTCGGCAGTTTGTCCAGCGCATGCGCAACTCGCTGGCCAAGAAAACCAGCTGAAAATATGATATACACTTGCCCATAAACAGCTTAATGGACTCTGCCAAGCACTGAGTTGGCAAACAGCAATAGATGAAGTGCGGGAATTCAATCTAATGTCGTTAAATTGAAATGATTTACAGTCGAAGAGTATCAGTCACGAACTGATTGGTTGAACTTAAATTCAACTTACTTAATAATAGTTATTATATTATGTTAATGAAAAGTAAACATTTTCATACTTAATTCGGAACATTTTCAGAATTCTTCTAGAGAGTGTTTATAGATTCATTATGATCTAGATTCGTAGCTAGCTTCAAGATATATTTATACTTTAAAGTATTTTATTACATATTTATTATGCGTTGATAATTAATCAACATGTTATCTAGATTCGTAGCTAGCGACATCTTCGTTTTATTGGAAGATGTCTTGTCAATTGTTGATTGCAGAATCACGAAGTTGTCTGACATTGTGCTGCCATAAATCTTTTAAAGATCTGTCAAGTTTGCAATTTATTTGGAGTCGTTGCACTTAGCTGTAATGCCCCGAGATAGAGTATAATTCGCTGGCAAATCGCTTGAGCTTGGCGGCCACAGTTGGCTGAGTTGTTGAGGTTTCTTCTTCAGTTTCAGTTTCGTTTTCGCTTTGCTTTTGGGTTTTCTTTGCCTGCCTATCTTTCCTCTCTCCCCACTCCCACTCCCCGTCCCCGTCCCTGTCTGTGCTTCTTGAGCTGCTGTCTCAGCTTCTTCCTCGTCTTCTTGAGCTCTACGATTCCCTGCTTGGCTGCTGACCTTTTCACTTTTGTTTTCATCTGCAGCCGCGTCTTGGCTCGTTGGCTCGCTGCCTCGCTGCCTCGTTGGCGTTGCAAAGTGTGGCTTAAAGTGCCCCAAGTAGCAAGTAGCTGCAACAACTTGAGCCGATCCGAGCTGAGCTGAGCTGAGCCAGCTGCTTGTTGCCCGTTCGTTGGTCGCTTAATGAGCTGCAGCATGGCTATCAAATCTCGGCCCGACGCCCCTTCACTCGACTTGCCCCCTCGGGTGGCATGCACTGTGCGAAATTCGCTGGCCAGTTATTAATAGCATCACTCGCAGCGCTTTTAACTTTACAGATTTGCTAAGGTCAGTTGTAGCCGCAACTGCAAAAGGTCACAGCAGCAATTGACGGCTTTAGCTGCTGCTGCGAAGAACCTTGTTGTAGGGTCTCGAGTCGCCTTGAGTCTCAAATGGGTGTAACACCTCTCGCGGACAGCGCAATTACCAGATCGCTGGACACAACAAAGCTCTCTTGATGTTGGGGCCGACGAAATGGGGCCAAATGGGTTCCGGAGTTGCCTCATAATTGCTGCAGCTGATGTGCGTGATCTGGGCGGGCTTCGGCCATTGTGGTGAATCGCTTAATCGCTTAATGCAACTGGGAAATTATACGGCAAATAACTGTCCAATTAAGCGGTGACTTGATGCCGAATGAAGTGGAGAATAAATGAATGCCACAAGTTGTGACTTAATCGCCCATTTCGATAGCCGAAAACAAAGGAAAGAGGTGAACAAGTGTTCTTTGGGCTAGCCGTAGAGAAATTCACGAATAGAGCAGAGGAGAACAGGTCTGCGACACGAATTCTTTTGTAGAATCCACAAAAAACAGCAAACATGTGTAATGGCGAACAAGTTTCTTCTATGTCCGAGGCGATTGCTCGTCAAATTCTTGGAAACTTGTTCGATTGCCGCTCACCTGGCAGCTATACTATACTTGTGTACTATACTTGGATAGTTGGTTGCTAATTAATTGATATCTGGCTTGTAATATCTATGTACTAAGTGCTTCCATGTTGCGGTACAATTGAATTGGGGGCTCATTTGGGCAACCATTAGAACACCTTTGAGCAATGGCGTTTACGCCTGAATGCCCGCTATTCATACTCCTATTCGTATTCGTATTCGTATTCGCAGTCATACTCGTTGTAGCCATGGTTAGTGCAATCTTCAATCTCGAGTCGATCTATTGCAAAACCCCATTCTGACGGTCTATTCACACGTCAGTTGTAGACTCAGACTGCGACCGAGACGTGTTTCGCATTCGACCTATGCACCACATTCCTGACATGGCTGGCGACTAAATTGCATTGATTACACGAACTTGTTGCGGCATCAACAGCAACAATAACAGCTGAAACAGCAACAACGAGACGACGGCAACTGCAAATGCCAAGAGCTGCTTATAAGTTAAGTCATTTTGTGGCTTTAATCTGCGCCAGAAGCAGAAGCAGAAGCAGAGACTGAGACTCAGTCGATAGATATTCGCTGTGTTTGTTTTTAGTTGTGGTGGAGAAATAAATTGTTTATGCTTTTTGATTTTATTTGGGTAGCACGTAACGCTCTTGTCTAAGCATTTAAGTATCTCCCCATCGCAAGCCGAGCTGCTGGCGGCTGGCCAAGATGTGCGAGGTGAGCAACAAGGCCCAGTCCGCAATCCGCAATCCGCATTTAGTTGCAGTTGCAGTTGCCATCATCGGACTGAGGCCAGCTGCTTCAGCAGGCAGCGGGTGGATTGTCTTGTCTGTGTGTATCTGTGTGTATCTGTGAGTGTGGATTATGGCAGGCGAAACGACTTTGGTCATATTTGTGCATGTTACAATTTTGTAAAGTAATTTGCTAGTTGTCCGTCTGGCTGTCGATGTGTCTGCAGTTGCAGTGACGGAGACAGACGGAGTTGCGATGCGTCATGGCAGTGAATAATGGATAATGGATAGATCGGTAATTGATAGAGTATGCCAAGGATGCTGATGCTGCAGTTGGGGGTGAGAAAAGTGACCCACATACTCGAAGTTCGCACTGTGAAGTGAGGCATGATCCGATCGATCATGACTGCTGACGAGGTGAACTTGCTGCACTTGGGAGTAGTCGAATGTGTTATTCATAATCGATTAATCGCTCTCAAGTACATGCATCTAACAGACTGCTGAATCAAAGAAAATTCCACACATAATTTATCGACTTCTCGACTGCATTCGCTGGCAATTTAATGTGCGATTTATAAACGAATTATCGACTTGCGATTGCGGCACATGAAGTGCTAACGATGTTAACAGATTTTAGTATTAAATTAATGTGTGCTGAGTGGCATTAAAGATTGATTAAACAATCTTATGCAATGCACGTTCCAAATCTGATTTAATTCAACAAATATAGAAGTTAATTCGTAATGGCTTTAATAACTGTCGAACGCTTCTTGAAATAGTTATTCTTTTCGTATGTTCTACATGTGACGTTAATTAAATATGAATAGAAATCACGTCGCTTATGCAAGTCTCTTAGACGAGTTTATTCGCATTCCTGCGACTTCTACTTCTGTTCGGAACTAATTCCACTCGATTTCCATGAAACATTCGCAACTTGTGTCAACTATTCTGAAATACGGCGAACAGATTTACAAGTTTCCTTGAAACCGCAGCTAAACATATTATTTATTTCGATTTCAAGTCGAGCATTCTTGAGCACATATATTATGTAGTTTAAGCGGGTATTAATCTTTGCAAAGAACATTGTTTTGCAGTTGTCAGTTTATTCTGAAGATTGACATTTATGCAAATGGAAAAGAGTTATAGAATGATGATGATGTTGTCAGTTGAGTAGTCGGTTGAGTAGTTGGCAATTGCAACATGAGTTTTAATGATCATCTTTAACACTTGGTCGACGCTCACCTGCTGTGCTCAGCTGTCTGTCGGACTCATTTAAATAGATTTGTAATTAATGCACGCCCGACCTGTTCACACACACACAGATACACACTCACACTCACACAGTCATAAGCAATAATGATCAGAGATCACACGAGAACCTCACACTTGACGCTTTTCCACGGTTTTTAGTTTTCGGTTTTAGTTTAGATTCGAATTTTTGGTCTTGGGTCTTCTGCGGTTGCTTCGAATAATCTGTTGCGAGTATGAATACAAATGTGAGTGCACTTGGGCCTCACTTCTTTTCGATGTTTTTGCGGTTGCTGCTGTTGCTTTTGGCCATGTTTGCTGCCATGTTATATGTTAATCAACTTTGATTGCAGTTTTTTATTTAATTAATAACGCAAACTTTAAATATTTTCAAGTTGTTATTGCAATTATTATTATTATTTCTTGATATTGCAGCTACAACAATTTGCTGTTGATGCTGTTGTTGTTGCTGTCGTTGTTAGTCGGAGTACGTTAATTGCAAAAGTCATAATTTGCATAAAATGTTGAGTCGAATTCAGTCGAGTTGAGCTGAGCTGAGCTGAGTTTGGCAAGCATCTGAACCTTGCGCGCTAAACAGATGCGAGCTGCGAACTATGAGATACGCGACGCAGATGCAGATGCAGATAGTTTTGTATCTGTAACTGCTGCTGCTGTTGCTGTTGCTGGTGTCAATAGCATTTGTCTCTGTCAATATTTGTGCACTTTAAGCCACTGAACTGTTTGATCCATTGATCAACAATAAACTCTTCCACTCTGCAGTGGCGAGGAAACCTCAATCGATTCACAGCGATTTCCAATTTCGTTCAACTCACGCACTTGTTGCAATTAAACTCGCAGTTGTTGCGGTTATTGTTTCTCTGTTGTTTTTGGTAGCACACGCGCGAGTCTGTTGGCCAAAAGCACCGCACGTTCGGCTGCCAAAATTACGACTGAAACCTTTGCTAGTTGGGCGATTTGCTTGAAGACGCCAAAATTGAGCATGCGCAGCAGCGACTCCAACTGCGACGGCGACGGCGACGTCGACTGAGGCAGCGACTGCGTGTTTGTCTCTTTGGAGATTTGTTGCTATTCTTTCTTCGACACGAAGAGACGATCGATGCGGCGCCAAAGCGAGCCTCAGTCTGGAGTTCAGCTCCGTCTGACTTTCGGTTTCAGTTTGATTTCGTTTTCGCCTCGACTCGAGTCAAGCTTTGGACTTGGCCAACGACACAGGCAGAGACAGAGACGGCGGCAGAGACTGCGACTGCGACTGAGACAGAGACTGAGACTGGGCCCGGCTTAAGTGAAGCTGAATCTGGTATTTGGCAGCATAACGTAACGTAACGAAACGTATCGAGGCGAGCCTCAACTCTTTGGGTCGACTCTTAGCTGGTTTTGCATGAGCTCTCTTAACTCGTTGACTTGTCTTCGATTTTGTGGGGCCACTTGGTTGCTGGTGCACTGTGTTAGACATGCTTGTAGCTGTTGCTGTGGCTGCATTGGGCCCAGTTAAAGTCGCTTTTGGCCATTGTCACAAATGCCTTAATGCCGACATTTATGTTTAACTTATGATGCCATCTTTTGAGCCAAGTGCTGTTGTGCTTTTTGTTTTTGACTTACGAGCAGCGCTGCGCAGTGGTTTGCTGTGGTCTGATGCTGTGGCTGGGATTGCCTGATGTTGTTGTTGTTTCTGCTGCTGCTGCTGCTGCTGAGTGGGTCATTACAGCATATGTAGTTGCGACTGGTTGATGATGCTTAAAGCGTGCCCATGTCGATGCACTAAAGAACATTTTATGTTGTGCTTTTTATTTCTCATTTTCGCATCCAACAGATATTTTGCCTTGTTGCGAAAAACATATTGCGCATACTACGCTGGGGAGTTGGGAGTTTCAAACGAGGGGGGAAAAGGAGACGCATTGCGCAAATGCTGTGCTGGAAAATGTTGCAATTAATGGAAAGATGTTTGGCCGCCTATTAGCAAGTAAAGTAAGGTCTTAAATGCCACGCCTCGCATGATTAACAGCCGCCATTCCAGTAGGCACGATTTATTACGCTAATAATGTGTTTACAGCCGCGAAAGGTGCGATTACTACTCGGGTTAGTTGTAGTAAGTAGTTAGTTGAATATACATATTAGATAAAATAAAAGACGTTTAAATTTATTTAATTTACCTATTTTAATGAAGAGATTTGAAAGGAGATTATTGAATTTATAAAAACATTATTTATTTATGTTTTACTAACATTAATAATATTTGCATTTATTTATTTAGTAGATTCCTCAGTAATTTTTCTAATTAATATAATAATTATTCCTATTTATAATGACTTAAGCAATCATCCGTTGATTAATGATTGATGGATATATTTGCGAAACTTCAAGCTGTCTTCGAATTAATTCAACTTAAACCAAATAATGTTGTTCAGATTTATTTGCTGACATCCACTTAAGATCAAATCAAGCTCTGTTGTAAGTTATTGTATTCCTCTTTTAGTTTAATGACTGCATTTAAACGACTTTAAGCTTTAAAGCTTCAATCTGTGCAGCACCTGCAGCATTGGATCTGCGACCGAATCACAGCATCCATCCAAGCATTCATACTCCCACCCAGCTTCGGTTTCGTTTTGTGGTCGTGGTCGACATCTTGTGGCCCACTCCAGGGGCAAGTGGCAAGTGGCAAGTGGCAAGTGCACTGTAATTGGCCTGGCCACGACTTCGATATCGATTCACAGAGAGAGGGGAAGGGGAGGGGAGACGTCAACGGAATCGATACGCAATTTTTTATGGTCGGGGGCACAAGGTTAGTGGATTTGTGGATTTGGCCGCTTTCAGCTCGTTGCCTGCCTGGCTTCGCTGGCGGTGCGTTCGATATTCGATTTTCCGATTTGGTCGATTTTCTTGATTTTCTGTTGACTTTTCCGACCGTTCGTTTGTGGCGGGGCAGAGCGGAGCGGAGAATTATTATGAATGGTTCGTTCGTGGCTTGGCGTTGCATTCTAAATGTCAATGTTACAGCACCCAAGATACAAAGCGAGGCAGCGAGTCTGTCGCGTGTATCTGTGAGATACTTTTGCATCTGTATCTGTAGCTGTAAATGTGTGCGGCAGGCGGTTGACTTCATGTGTGTGCTCATGTGGAATTTCCGCTATTCAAAACACGAACGCGAACACGACGCACCTTAAAAGCCACCGACTGCAGCGTGAGGCACAACGCCAAAGCGCCGCAGAGCAAAGATATTGAAAAATACTTGAGGTGGATTTTGACTACAGTTTCATGCACTTGGAACGCCATAAATCTCCAGGTGTGTGTGTGCCTGTGTGTGCCTGTGTGTGTGTGTGTTGCCATTGTGCGTTGGTTGTTTAATAGTTGCTGTAGTTGTTGTTACTTTGTTTCTTGACTCGGCTGAGAAATCGAATCAATCATTTTGCACGGAACGACACTAAAAAATGCAATTGTTCGAGCCGCTTGTAGGTGTGTGAGTGTGTGCGAGTGTGTGTGTGTGAGAGTACTGTTATGACAGCGTCAACAAAGCGCAGCGAGATATTAAAGCGTTTAATTAACACAAAAGCGTCGAGTTCAACGTCAAGCAGAGACAACGTAGCAAAATCGCTCATACGCTCCGTTGAACCTCAGGCGTTGAACACGCACTAGGAAAATCCAAAGTGAATTCGAGCATCCAACAGTGTGTGTGTGTGTGTGAGGGTGTGCGTGTGTGTGTGTGAGGGTGTGTGTGCCAAGATGTACCAAGCGCATGATTAATTGTGCAATTGCAATTGAATTAAAAGCGTGAAAGCAACAACAACAAAAAAGGAAGAAATCAAGAAAAGTCACAAGCGATGCTGAAAGATGAGGAGGGGGAAGTAAAATAAAATAGCCAACGGGCGGGCTGAAAGTGGGGGAAAGAAAAGAGAGCAGAAAGCAGAAAGAAATAAAAAAGAGTTTTCGACAGACAGTTTAATTGAATTTATGGTAAATGCAAATGAGTGGGAAACTGAAATAAAAATCAACATCAACATCAACATTGAATTGATTGAGGCGAGCGAGAAATACTTGTGAGATACGTATATTTACTATATGTATATGCAAAAGCCAGAAACAGCAGCAACATCAACAGCAACGGCAACAGCAACGGCAACAATTAAAGCAACAACGTTGTTCACATTGTGCACACGAGCGACTTGAGCTCTGTCTGCGTCTCTGGCTCTGGCTCTGGCTCTGGGTATTGAGTATTGAGTCTGACTGCGGCGATTACGATTAAACACGCTTGTAAATACTGGATCATAAAGGAGCTGCAGCTGGAGATGGGGATGGGGAACGACCAGCAACAAATAAAAAAGATATGCAATAAAAAACAGTCAACAGAAATCGAAGCACAAACTGAAACTTAAGCTGCGGCAACAGGCAACACGAGCAGCACGAGCTGCCAGCAACAGATCAGAGTTAAGCCGACCCAGGAAAGACGCTGCATGCTGCACGTTGCACGTAGCACGTTGCACGCAGAGGATCAATCGATGAGATGCAATCGAGAAAGATGAGAAACGGAAGAGACCAGCGAGATTTATGATGGGGAAAACAGGAAGGAAGCAGCGATAAAAAATAATTGTTTAGAAATGGGGAAGAGGGAGGCAAAGGCGAGATTCAGTTGAGGAAAGACTGAAGGATGAATACGAAAAAAGTTATTTCGTAAACAATTAATGATGGAATGAATAAAGCAACAGGTTTGAATCGATGAAAAGTTGAAAGGATGAAGTAAGAGGAGATTCAGTTGTAGAAGAAGAAAGAATAGAATTATCTCAGATGTAGCTTTTAGTAATCGACTGACTTCTTTTCTATATTTTGTACTGAACATCCAATTTGTTAGTTACTTTATATAGAATTAAAGCTATCGCTGCCTGCATAACTGCAGTATATGTAAAAGGGATATAGAAATTCAAGAAATATAGAAAAAGACTACAACTATAGATAGATATTTTAAAGTGGGATATTCCTTGATGTCTGGCTGAACTAATACGCCCTGTGGAGCTGAGTGTAGCGCAGTTCATGCTCGTTGTGTGCGATTACAACTTAACGCTTGCTTTTTTGCGTTCAATTGAATTTGCGAGCTGCTCAGTTGAATGAGTAATGTCCACAAGCTGCCGATGATTACGCGGCAGGCACGAGACTGAGGAGGATGGCGAGGGACAGGTATTAATGAGGGGCAAACAGGAGGGGGGAAAGGAGGTGTGGATGGGGTAGAGAGGGTGGCGTCAGTGTCGCTGCAACAATTACATTACAACACGACAACTGGCCGGGCTTAATGCATTGCCAAAGCCAAAGTTAATGCCAGACGCGGAGACGGAGCCAATCATGCGAGGCACACACACACACACTCGCACACACAGTGTGTACTGTACTTCAGCATATAGCACACTCGATAAGCCACGAAGGCAGTTGGAGTGGCTTCGTTTTTGGGTATTTGGGGCTTGGGTATCCCACTTGTGGAGTGGCGAATCTGCGAGTCCGTCCGTCCGTGGCGTACATGTCTTTTTGTTTGTTTCTGTTTGTTTTCGTTTTCATTTTCATTTTTATTTTTATTTCCATTTTCATTTTGGGGTTTTTTTTGCCCCGCATTCGCATTAAAGTTGCACGTTTTTTACATACCAATCTGTAGTTTATTTAAGTATAAATAGCTCGGCCCGCTCTCGATGTCGTTGTCGTTGTCGTTGTTGCTGTCGTTGTTGTTATTTGTATCTTTGTGGTCAAACGAGTTTAAGTTTATTTATGATTGCTTTTGATTTCATTTAATAATAAAAACGAGCTACAAAGCCAGCGGGCGGTGCGCGTAATTGCACGACGCCCGCAACGCCGCGCCAGAGAGATCTGCGATCAGCGGGGGACGGGTGGCGGTTGAAGGCTGACCCACCTATGGGGTCCTAATACAGTTGTAAAACAAAGAAACCGTTTTGCCAGCAACTTCCGCATTTGGAGCGATCGCCACACACACACACACGCACGCACACACAGATGGACAGACGAAGTTACAATCGCATCGACAGCAGCCTCGAGGGGCCAACAAATTGAGCGCTGTGAGATGTGGGCCATCATCAACGTCGTCGTCGTCGTGTCGGCTTGGGCCTCTGGGTCTTGCCGCTTCGGCCTAATCACATGGCTTATAGATTGCCTTCTTCTTCTTGCCACACATAGCAAGTGATCGCACGGCTTTGTGCCCCTTTTCTTTTCGTAATACTGCTGTGTAATTGCCCTCCAATGACTGCGTCGGAGTTGCAATTGTAGCTGGAACTGGAGTCAGCTTCTGCCTCTGCCTCTGCCTGTGAGTGGCAGTCTGCCATAGAGATGGACGCGAAGCGTTGACTCATTGTTGATATGATATGCTACCTCCATTCATCACTGGCGTGAGTAGGCGTTTATGCAGAAGCGTGGGTTGGATTTAGTCTTCACTTCTGCTGCAAGGTACTTCATTTTTAAAGTTATCCAAATTACAAGTAAATTCTGAGCTCAAGATACTTGACTTTTGTTACATTTCATATTAGCTTCGGAAGGCAATAATCGTTAAATGTAGTTCGCTGTATCCCAGCTAACGATACTCTCATATCTCATTAATTTAAATTAAAATGATGCAAATCTCTTGTTTTACTAATCGTTATTATTTGTATACAAATTGAAATTGATCTAAATATCTTTGTATATATTCTTGCTTAATTAAATATTAAATGTTTGGCTATTTACTCTCTATAATTTTGCTAGAAAGATACGAGATATCGCTGTTGAGCATTTGATATAGATTTAAATTTGTACTATCATTTGCGATAATTTAATACATCGCCTCGCAGCCCATCTCTAGACCGTCTCAGTTTCAGTTTCACTTTCAGACGCTGCCTGCCGTTGCCGTCTGGAGTCGCTTCGCCTGCATTTTGTCAGCAAAAAGTATTTGCACAATGAGCACGTTGCCCGGGCTCGTCTCCGAGTCGGCATCTACTATAATTTGGCTCGTTATTTGGCTGTTGCTGCTGCCGTATACTAGTATTGTGTGAATCCGCGTCGCCTCCCCCATTGGGGCTCCTCCTTCGCCTGCTCCTCGTGCCCAGCCAAAGCTGTTCGCTTTGTTTGGCAATTACAACATTTGTAATTTGCGCGATGCGCCGCGGGATTCTGTTGCCGTTGGCGTTGCGAGGCGTCGCATTGCCGCCTGTCGCAATCTCGAAGCCCAGCTCGGCAGCGCCTTCTCGCCACATATGCTAATGGGCATGCAATCAAAGCGATCTCCTCAAGAATGCAGCTGCAAGCGCAGCGCACGATCACTGAAAGCCTTTTGGCGTAGAATGTCAAGCGAGTCAGATACTTTCCCACTTTGAGTTTGATGGCAGACAATCTATCGGATGTCGATCATTCCGCCAAGTTGGGCTAAACAATCTTCGATGGGAGCGAATGGCACTCCTCCACTCTGCTCCAATTGGAGTTGCGGTAGCATATCATTTACTCGATCCGATCGAAATCCCTTTTGTCGAGACAAGTATCTATTTTGGGCTTAGCCCGAGCTTTTGCCGCTGATCTGCATACAATGCCCATTGGGCTGCCATTGGCGCTGCTCTGGCAAAATGATTTGGCATCCATTGTTGGCTCACTTGAAATGTGTAGCATTGATAGCCGGGAGGCAGAGGGGCAAGAGGCACGGCACAAGAGCCAAGTGGCAAGTAGACCCCTCTCGCTCGTCGAGTGCTTTAATGATACTAAACAACATGATATTGCGGTTTTCCAGCCTGCCTCATCGCCATCGTCATCGTCATTCGCGTCATTCGCATCATAGTCAACGGCCTCTTCAGCGAATTTTAAATGGGATTTGAATTGAGGGGGGGGAAATGGGCGGGGAGGCAGAGGAAGGGATCTGCGGCGGATTAGGGGTTTTGGGCAGGTAGACATTCAATGGCGCTTCAATCGATTCAATTGCTGGCTTTCGGCCTGATGAGTTTCTGCCGTCTGCCGACGTTTGTTTTTGTTGGACGATTCGATGGCTGGTAGCCATGAAATTTGCATAGTTTAGCAATGGAGCAATGAATCCCAGGAGTGGCGGCAAAAGGGGAGCAGGGAGGCGACAGGGAGGGCAACACGGTTTGGCGGCAATTGAAATCGGCTGCTGAAAAGGTTAAATTTAAATGGCATTTGTGCAGCGCCAAATCAACGGGCGAACAATTGAACTCGACTGAATAAACAATCAACGGGGGCCGTAAAAATGCCAAAAATGATTTGACAGCCAAAAAAGCGAATCGGCATTCGAGCGGCAGAGGCGTAACCAATCTCGAGATACCCTGTAATCAAATCAATTGGTTGCAGTGGAAATCGAATTGTTCTTCATCAATTCTAGTAACTTATTCCAGATAGACCTTTGTGATGAGATACAGATACTTTTCTACCTAGGCATACTTCGTTGGGTCACTCCTAGAAATACAGGGTACGCAGCGTGATTCGGCTCATGACTGATAACCCAATGTTGCCATTTAATTAAAACATTTGCGTTCTGTTTTGACTGCTTCTTGAGCGCGTTCTCATTTATCATAATGTGTTCAACCTTGACTTCGCCGAGATACAAGATACAAACTCATTTCTTTGCCTGTTTTGTTACTCTAATCGCTGTTTCCTCAACTCAATCAAAGCCAAAGCCAAAGCCAACGATGTTTGTCTGCCTCTGTCCGTGAGTCATCGGAGAGTTGTGCAGAAAGCTCCGGAGAGTTGTGTCCAAGCCCAACCTTGACTTGCCGCCTGGCTTTGGCACATGCCCTGATTAACGCCACGATCATTTCTCAACGGCCCAAATGAACCTCGATTCCCCCTCTTCATTTGATCGCCAGTAGCTTGCAGCCCAGCCCAAGTCCAGCTCAGCCCCGTTTGCATGTGGGCTTGCTGCTCGTTGCTGGTTGCGACTATCTTCGGGTCTCCGCTTCCCCCCCATCTCTGACTTTAGACTTAAGACTTCACACTTGCCACTTCCCACTGCCTCCTCCAGGTGGGTCTCTAAGTAAGATTAATGAAAACATATGCCAAACAAATGCGAATGCGTAGATAGCTTCGAGTTACACACACACACACACGACTACAACTACAACTACAACTACAACTAGAGTTAGAGTTAGAGTGGCGTAATTGAACATAACTCGTTGTAGTTGTCGTTGTTATTGTTGTTGTCCCTCGCTGATTACAGCGAATTCGCGATGGTCGCGTGACACGAAGAAGCCACGAAAGCAAAGAATATTTACGAGATATTGAAGCGAAGAAGTGGAAGATAGTGGAATTAATATTAGATAATGACAGATTTAATGTCAATGCGAAATGCATATTTAATGCTAAGACATATCGCGAATTTATTGCAGAGTCACAGCAGGATTTTATGATTTCAATACTAGTAGCAATGAAAACATTAAGGCCAATTCAATGACAAAGCAAAAATCTAATAATTTTCAATATTTAATGACAGCGCTTGTGCTGTGTTGACATTAATGCTAATAAAATTCAAATAGTTAATTTAATTAATAATGCCAAGATATGTGGTTAATACCACAGCTTATGCTAATTTAAGCCGGGGTGAATTTGATAAAAGTTCTTGAAATGAATCCATAACAAATATAAATTAAATTCCAAATACAGCAGATATTTAAAGCATACATGAGTTAAAATGAGAACACAGCGAAAAGTAGTTTTTCTTTTTAATGGCAGTTAACTGCAAGTGGGTGTGCAGTTATCGACAATGAACTGTAATTAATATCCTCAATTTTTATATGCAACTTATTCGATACTCTGTGCGATTGCCGATAGGTCGTGACACGCGGCTGGCTTCAGCCACAATTCAAATGACAAGCAGCGAGGAGTGTACGAACAGTTGTTGGCCCCCGGGAGTTGCGTATAGATTAGCATAAATTCAACGACTTGTAATTGCCAACATATGTGTGAGAGTGTTGTGTGTGTGTGTGTGTGTGTGTCTAAGACGCCGGCAATGCGACGACTAATGAATACATTTGCCTGGGCATGACGGGCACAAGGTGCCTGCCTGCAGTGTGGACTTGTTGCTTGTTGCTTGTTGTGTTGTTGTCTGTCGTCTGATTGTTGTGCTGTGTGTGGGTTGCGGAGGGATCGTTGGCTTCATGGGCTTGTCAATTGGTATGCAGATTGCATTGCCAGAGTGTGTGTGTGTGTGTGTGTGTGTGTGTGTGTGCAGCCCGAAATCAGCTGTTTGTTGGGAAAGAGCGAGACGACGAGGCGAATCCAAGAGCTGTGACAGAGTTGCCAAAGTGCCCGCAATAAAAACACACTTATGCGTGCGTATTTCTCAGTTGTTGTTGTCTCGCTTGCACAATTAGCTCCAATTGTTTTGTAGTCGCATTTGCAACGCTCCCATTGTGGTTGTTGCTGTTGTCGCTGAGTCACGCGAATGCAATTATTTGTCGAAGTAAACGCAACACTTTATTGTTTTTCCTCCTTGGCTGACGTTTAGATACCGTCTTGTTGATACCTCCTTCCGCGTCCATGGAGTGCAGAGCAGCTTCGAAAGGAGTTGGCGTGGCGTCCACTTGTCGCCGCGCATCCTTCGTTCGCCATTAAGCTGACAAATTGTTATCGCGGTCGTCAGAGTCGTAAATTAAGACAGACTCGACAGAGATACTCTGCGGACTGCGGACTGTGGCAAGCGAGCGATGTGAAGCCTTTCACCCACTTTGGGCCACTGGGGCAATGCATCATGCAGTTGTCAAAAAAAGTAGATAGCACAAAGACGCAAAGACGCAGGCGAGAGAAAGAAAGAAAGACAGCGAAAGGCAGCATGGGCAGGGGGACAGGCAAAGAAAGCAACGATTGCTCCACTTTCCAGCTGCGTTACGCAATGCCACAACTCGCAGTCTGCACCGCGCCGTTGCCACAGCTTGCCCCCTGCCACATGCCACAAAAGAGCAAGCGCACAAGACACAGCAGAGCCAAGAGTTTCTGCAGCCTGAAGTCTAGAGTCTGGAGCCAGTGGCAGTGGCAGTTGCTGGCCAGCACGCTGATTGGAGTTTCATTACCAGACCCAAAACCCAAACAGCCAACTCGGAGAAATGCGTTAGTTCCCAACCTGCCCCCTCCCATCCCCCACCCTCCGCACCTTCCTCCGAGCGAGTGATATAAATCAAATGTCTTGAAACAATACATCAAGTGAAGGCGCTCGCGATGACGTCGACGTCGCACAGTGGGTAGCAAGCATGATCAGCAATAACAAAAAACTACAAATTAATTAAATTCATTAACTTGAAAATTCGACAAATATTTCTAAAGTTGTGGTTAATGATTAATTGCACACATTTATGGTAAATTTGAAGATTTCAAATATTTTGTCAGGCGAAGGAACAAAACCATTCCACTGTGCGGCAGCGTCATCTGTTGTTGGTGCATCTCAGTCGCTAATGGCCTTTGGCTCGACTCGTTGCTATTGCTATTGTTATTGTTATTGTCGTGTGGTTGTTGCCGTTGTCGTTGTGTGTTGTTGTCGTCATTTTAGGAGCTTTGCTCGAGTACTGAAACAAATGTCAATGGTATTGACATTTTCGTTACGTTTTCTCAACCGATTCCAAATCTCAAATTGACATGAGAAACTTTGAAATCATGTTACATTTGGGGATTCCAGACTCAGATGCGGTTACCTCCATTTATCTCTCTTTCCCCTTCCCCCTGTTCCCATCCCCTTCTTTTTTTCGATTTCATCTCATTTCTTTTCTTTCTTTGTTCCATATACAGTATGCATAGAGAAGGGCACAATTTGGCTTTGTTTTGCTTTTGCTCGAGCTTTGATTTGACATTTGTAAACACTTCCGCGTGCTCTCTTTTTCATACGCTTTTATGTATGTATGCCTGTAAGTTGTTTTTGCCGTCTTTGATGTAATTGATGGCTTCGCTGGGCGATTGTGGCTCTGATTTGTGTGCGTGTTTTTGGCTGCATTTAATGAGAGTTATTAGCGAGTTAGTTTCTGTCTTTTCCCCTTTGTAGACATCCATCGTAATTTGTTGTTTGAACTAATTAACCATCTGCCTCACAAGATTACCGCAGATGCGATCTTTGTTTTATTACATCTGAGATATGTCTTTGTTATTAGATAACTGTGTTAAATCTCCATTATGTTTTAATAATACGCCTATTTAATGCAAGCCCGTCTTATTTATATTTTCAGAAAGCCGACATCCTAAATTGACCTCCGGACTGCTGAGACGAACGGAATGCGAAACGCAGCGTCCACTTTATTTAAAGTCAAATAAATTTAGTGTAATCTAAATAACAACTAATTAAATTGTAAATTTTTGACATTATGCTAAAGCATCATAAATAAAAACTAAGAAAATTGTATCTAACCAACCCATTACTTATTTTCGAAAAAGGACATTTGTGATTTCAGCATGTTTCAAGTATTGGATCCTTAGATGACCCCATATTTTTTTGATGCAGATCGATAGATTTGGTCCTTGCGATCCTAGCAAGACATGTCCTTTGAAAATGCGACAAGATATGGCCGAGATATAGCTTATTTTATCTGAAAAATTGGCCTTAAAATTTTCTAAGGGGGTAGCATAGGAAAATTGACAAAAAGTCGGAAAATCCGCCGTATCTCGGCCAATTGAAGGACGATCAGGATGTCCTTTGGCACAAGCATAGCTGTAAACAATACAAACCGATTGGCATCCCAAAAAGGACGAATATCCTGCAAACAAAAAAGTTACAAGGACATTTTTTCAAACAGAAAATAGCGTATATCTCGGCCATGTCCTGTCGGATCCGGTCGAGTCCCATGTCAAACGATGCGGATTTGCAAGGACTACGATCCTGCCAAAGGACATTCAAATCGTCCTTGTAGTTCTCGAGATATCCTTGAATTTGTGATTTCGGCATGTTTCACTTAGGTTTTCTGACCAAAAAATGACAAGTGGTGGATCCTTAGATGACCCCATATTTTTTTGATGCAGATCGATAGATTTGGTCCTTGCGATCCTAGCAAGACATGTCCTTTGAAAATGCGACAAGATATGGCCGAGATATAGCTTATTTTATCTGAAAAATTGGCCTTAAAATTTTCTAAGGGGGTAGCATAGGAAAATTGGCAAAAAGTCGGAAAATCCGCCGTATCTCGGCCAATTGAAGGACGATCAGGATGTCCTTTGGCACAAGCATAGCTGTAAACAATACAAACCGATTGGCATCCCAAAAAGGACGAATATCCTGCGAACAAAAAAGTTACAAGGACATTTTTTCAAACAGAAAATAGCGTATATCTCGGCCATGTCCTGTCGGATCTGGTCGAGTCTCATGTCAAACGATGCGGATTTGCAAGGACTACGATCCTGCCAAAGGACATTCAAATCGTCCTTGTAGTTCTCGAGATATCCTTGAATTTGTGATTTCGGCATGTTTCACTTAGGTTTTCTGACCAAAAAATGACAAGTGGTGGATCCTTAGATGACCCCATATTTTTTTGATGCAGATCGATAGATTTGGTCCTTGCGATCCTAGCAAGACATGTCCTTTGAAAATGCGACAAGATATGGCCGAGATATAGCTTATTTTATCTGAAAAATTGGCCTTAAAATTTTCTAAGGGGGTAGCATAGGAAAATTGGCAAAAAGTCGGAAAATCCGCCGTATCTCGGCCAATTGAAGGACGATCAGGATGTCCTTTGGCACAAGCATAGCTGTAAACAATACAAACCGATTGGCATCCCAAAAAGGACGAATATCCTGCGAACAAAAAAGTTACAAGGACATTTTTTCAAACAGAAAATAGCGTATATCTCGGCCATGTCCTGTCGGATCTGGTCGAGTCTCATGTCAAACGATGCGGATTTGCAAGGACTACGATCCTGCCAAAGGACATTCAAATCGTCCTTGTAGTTCTCGAGATATCCTTGAATTTGTGATTTCGGCATGTTTCACTTAGGTTTTCTGACCAAAAAATGACAAGTGGTGGATCCTTAGATGACCCCATATTTTTTTGATGCAGATCGATAGATTTGGTCCTTGCGATCCTAGCAAGACATGTCCTTTGAAAATGCGACAAGATATGGCCGAGATATAGCTTATTTTATCTGAAAAATTGGCCTTAAAATTTTCTAAGGGGGTAGCATAGGAAAATTGGCAAAAAGTCGGAAAATCCGCCGTATCTCGGCCAATTGAAGGACGATCAGGATGTCCTTTGGCACAAGCATAGCTGTAAACAATACAAACCGATTGGCATCCCAAAAAGGACGAATATCCTGCGAACAAAAAAGTTACAAGGACATTTTTTCAAACAGAAAATAGCGTATATCTCGGCCATGTCCTGTCGGATCTGGTCGAGTCTCATGTCAAACGATGCGGATTTGCAAGGACTACGATCCTGCCAAAGGACATTCAAATCGTCCTTGTAGTTCTCGAGATATCCTTGAATTTGTGATTTCGGCATGTTTCACTTAGGTTTTCTGACCAAAAAATGACAAGTGGTGGATCCTTAGATGACCCCATATTTTTTTGATGCAGATCGATAGATTTGGTCCTTGCGATCCTAGCAAGACATGTCCTTTGAAAATGCGACAAGATATGGCCGAGATATAGCTTATTTTATCTGAAAAATTGGCCTTAAAATTTTCTAAGGGGGTAGCATAGGAAAATTGGCAAAAAGTCGGAAAATCCGCCGTATCTCGGCCAATTGAAGGACGATCAGGATGTCCTTTGGCACAAGCATAGCTGTAAACAATACAAACCGATTGGCATCCCAAAAAGGACGAATATCCTGCGAACAAAAAAGTTACAAGGACATTTTTTCAAACAGAAAATAGCGTATATCTCGGCCATGTCCTGTCGGATCTGGTCGAGTCTCATGTCAAACGATGCGGATTTGCAAGGACTACGATCCTGCCAAAGGACATTCAAATCGTCCTTGTAGTTCTCGAGATATCCTTGAATTTGTGATTTCGGCATGTTTCACTTAGGTTTTCTGACCAAAAAATGACAAGTGGTGGATCCTTAGATGACCCCATATTTTTTTGATGCAGATCGATAGATTTGGTCCTTGCGATCCTAGCAAGACATGTCCTTTGAAAATGCGACAAGATATGGCCGAGATATAGCTTATTTTATCTGAAAAATTGGCCTTAAAATTTTCTAAGGGGGTAGCATAGGAAAATTGGCAAAAAGTCGGAAAATCCGCCGTATCTCGGCCAATTGAAGGACGATCAGGATGTCCTTTGGCACAAGCATAGCTGTAAACAATACAAACCGATTGGCATCCCAAAAAGGACGAATATCCTGCGAACAAAAAAGTTACAAGGACATTTTTTCAAACAGAAAATAGCGTATATCTCGGCCATGTCCTGTCGGATCCGGTCGAGTCCCATGTCAAACGATGCGGATTTGCAAGGACTACGATCCTGCCAAAGGACATTCAAATCGTCCTTGTAGTTCTCGAGATATCCTTGAATTTGTGATTTCGGCATGTTTCACTTAGGTTTTCTGACCAAAAAATGACAAGTGGTGGATCCTTAGATGACCCCATATTTTTTTGATGCAGATCGATAGATTTGGTCCTTGCGATCCTAGCAAGACATGTCCTTTGAAAATGCGACAAGATATGGCCGAGATATAGCTTATTTTATCTGAAAAATTGGCCTTAAAATTTTCTAAGGGGGTAGCATAGGAAAATTGGCAAAAAGTCGGAAAATCCGCCGTATCTCGGCCAATTGAAGGACGATCAGGATGTCCTTTGGCACAAGCATAGCTGTAAACAATACAAACCGATTGGCATCCCAAAAAGGACGAATATCCTGCGAACAAAAAAGTTACAAGGACATTTTTTCAAACAGAAAATAGCGTATATCTCGGCCATGTCCTGTCGGATCTGGTCGAGTCTCATGTCAAACGATGCGGATTTGCAAGGACTACGATCCTGCCAAAGGACATTCAAATCGTCCTTGTAGTTCTCGAGATATCCTTGAATTTGTGATTTCGGCATGTTTCACTTAGGTTTTCTGACCAAAAAATGACAAGTGGTGGATCCTTAGATGACCCCATATTTTTTTGATGCAGATCGATAGATTTGGTCCTTGCGATCCTAGCAAGACATGTCCTTTGAAAATGCGACAAGATATGGCCGAGATATAGCTTATTTTATCTGAAAAATTGGCCTTAAAATTTTCTAAGGGGGTAGCATAGGAAAATTGGCAAAAAGTCGGAAAATCCGCCGTATCTCGGCCAATTGAAGGACGATCAGGATGTCCTTTGGCACAAGCATAGCTGTAAACAATACAAACCGATTGGCATCCCAAAAAGGACGAATATCCTGCGAACAAAAAAGTTACAAGGACATTTTTTCAAACAGAAAATAGCGTATATCTCGGCCATGTCCTGTCGGATCTGGTCGAGTCTCATGTCAAACGATGCGGATTTGCAAGGACTACGATCCTGCCAAAGGACATTCAAATCGTCCTTGTAGTTCTCGAGATATCCTTGAATTTGTGATTTCGGCATGTTTCACTTAGGTTTTCTGACCAAAAAATGACAAGTGGTGGATCCTTAGATGACCCCATATTTTTTTGATGCAGATCGATAGATTTGGTCCTTGCGATCCTAGCAAGACATGTCCTTTGAAAATGCGACAAGATATGGCCGAGATATAGCTTATTTTATCTGAAAAATTGGCCTTAAAATTTTCTAAGGGGGTAGCATAGGAAAATTGGCAAAAAGTCGGAAAATCCGCCGTATCTCGGCCAATTGAAGGACGATCAGGATGTCCTTTGGCACAAGCATAGCTGTAAACAATACAAACCGATTGGCATCCCAAAAAGGACGAATATCCTGCGAACAAAAAAGTTACAAGGACATTTTTTCAAACAGAAAATAGCGTATATCTCGGCCATGTCCTGTCGGATCTGGTCGAGTCTCATGTCAAACGATGCGGATTTGCAAGGACTACGATCCTGCCAAAGGACATTCAAATCGTCCTTGTAGTTCTCGAGATATCCTTGAATTTGTGATTTCGGCATGTTTCACTTAGGTTTTCTGACCAAAAAATGACAAGTGGTGGATCCTTAGATGACCCCATATTTTTTTGATGCAGATCGATAGATTTGGTCCTTGCGATCCTAGCAAGACATGTCCTTTGAAAATGCGACAAGATATGGCCGAGATATAGCTTATTTTATCTGAAAAATTGGCCTTAAAATTTTCTAAGGGGGTAGCATAGGAAAATTGGCAAAAAGTCGGAAAATCCGCCGTATCTCGGCCAATTGAAGGACGATCAGGATGTCCTTTGGCACAAGCATAGCTGTAAACAATACAAACCGATTGGCATCCCAAAAAGGACGAATATCCTGCGAACAAAAAAGTTACAAGGACATTTTTTCAAACAGAAAATAGCGTATATCTCGGCCATGTCCTGTCGGATCTGGTCGAGTCTCATGTCAAACGATGCGGATTTGCAAGGACTACGATCCTGCCAAAGGACATTCAAATCGTCCTTGTAGTTCTCGAGATATCCTTGAATTTGTGATTTCGGCATGTTTCACTTAGGTTTTCTGACCAAAAAATGACAAGTGGTGGATCCTTAGATGACCCCATATTTTTTTGATGCAGATCGATAGATTTGGTCCTTGCGATCCTAGCAAGACATGTCCTTTGAAAATGCGACAAGATATGGCCGAGATATAGCTTATTTTATCTGAAAAATTGGCCTTAAAATTTTCTAAGGGGGTAGCATAGGAAAATTGGCAAAAAGTCGGAAAATCCGCCGTATCTCGGCCAATTGAAGGACGATCAGGATGTCCTTTGGCACAAGCATAGCTGTAAACAATACAAACCGATTGGCATCCCAAAAAGGACGAATATCCTGCGAACAAAAAAGTTACAAGGACATTTTTTCAAACAGAAAATAGCGTATATCTCGGCCATGTCCTGTCGGATCTGGTCGAGTCTCATGTCAAACGATGCGGATTTGCAAGGACTACGATCCTGCCAAAGGACATTCAAATCGTCCTTGTAGTTCTCGAGATATCCTTGAATTTGTGATTTCGGCATGTTTCACTTAGGTTTTCTGACCAAAAAATGACAAGTGGTGGATCCTTAGATGACCCCATATTTTTTTGATGCAGATCGATAGATTTGGTCCTTGCGATCCTAGCAAGACATGTCCTTTGAAAATGCGACAAGATATGGCCGAGATATAGCTTATTTTATCTGAAAAATTGGCCTTAAAATTTTCTAAGGGGGTAGCATAGGAAAATTGGCAAAAAGTCGGAAAATCCGCCGTATCTCGGCCAATTGAAGGACGATCAGGATGTCCTTTGGCACAAGCATAGCTGTAAACAATACAAACCGATTGGCATCCCAAAAAGGACGAATATCCTGCGAACAAAAAAGTTACAAGGACATTTTTTCAAACAGAAAATAGCGTATATCTCGGCCATGTCCTGTCGGATCCGGTCGAGTCCCATGTCAAACGATGCGGATTTGCAAGGACTACGATCCTGCCAAAGGACATTCAAATCGTCCTTGTAGTTCTCGAGATATCCTTGAATTTGTGATTTCGGCATGTTTCACTTAGGTTTTCTGACCAAAAAATGACAAGTGGTGGATCCTTAGATGACCCCATATTTTTTTGATGCAGATCGATAGATTTGGTCCTTGCGATCCTAGCAAGACATGTCCTTTGAAAATGCGACAAGATATGGCCGAGATATAGCTTATTTTATCTGAAAAATTGGCCTTAAAATTTTCTAAGGGGGTAGCATAGGAAAATTGGCAAAAAGTCGGAAAATCCGCCGTATCTCGGCCAATTGAAGGACGATCAGGATGTCCTTTGGCACAAGCATAGCTGTAAACAATACAAACCGATTGGCATCCCAAAAAGGACGAATATCCTGCGAACAAAAAAGTTACAAGGACATTTTTTCAAACAGAAAATAGCGTATATCTCGGCCATGTCCTGTCGGATCTGGTCGAGTCTCATGTCAAACGATGCGGATTTGCAAGGACTACGATCCTGCCAAAGGACATTCAAATCGTCCTTGTAGTTCTCGAGATATCCTTGAATTTGTGATTTCGGCATGTTTCACTTAGGTTTTCTGACCAAAAAATGACAAGTGGTGGATCCTTAGATGACCCCATATTTTTTTGATGCAGATCGATAGATTTGGTCCTTGCGATCCTAGCAAGACATGTCCTTTGAAAATGCGACAAGATATGGCCGAGATATAGCTTATTTTATCTGAAAAATTGGCCTTAAAATTTTCTAAGGGGGTAGCATAGGAAAATTGGCAAAAAGTCGGAAAATCCGCCGTATCTCGGCCAATTGAAGGACGATCAGGATGTCCTTTGGCACAAGCATAGCTGTAAACAATACAAACCGATTGGCATCCCAAAAAGGACGAATATCCTGCGAACAAAAAAGTTACAAGGACATTTTTTCAAACAGAAAATAGCGTATATCTCGGCCATGTCCTGTCGGATCTGGTCGAGTCTCATGTCAAACGATGCGGATTTGCAAGGACTACGATCCTGCCAAAGGACATTCAAATCGTCCTTGTAGTTCTCGAGATATCCTTGAATTTGTGATTTCGGCATGTTTCACTTAGGTTTTCTGACCAAAAAATGACAAGTGGTGGATCCTTAGATGACCCCATATTTTTTTGATGCAGATCGATAGATTTGGTCCTTGCGATCCTAGCAAGACATGTCCTTTGAAAATGCGACAAGATATGGCCGAGATATAGCTTATTTTATCTGAAAAATTGGCCTTAAAATTTTCTAAGGGGGTAGCATAGGAAAATTGGCAAAAAGTCGGAAAATCCGCCGTATCTCGGCCAATTGAAGGACGATCAGGATGTCCTTTGGCACAAGCATAGCTGTAAACAATACAAACCGATTGGCATCCCAAAAAGGACGAATATCCTGCGAACAAAAAAGTTACAAGGACATTTTTTCAAACAGAAAATAGCGTATATCTCGGCCATGTCCTGTCGGATCCGGTCGAGTCCCATGTCAAACGATGCGGATTTGCAAGGACTACGATCCTGCCAAAGGACATTCAAATCGTCCTTGTAGTTCTCGAGATATCCTTGAATTTGTGATTTCGGCATGTTTCACTTAGGTTTTCTGACCAAAAAATGACAAGTGGTGGATCCTTAGATGACCCCATATTTTTTTGATGCAGATCGATAGATTTGGTCCTTGCGATCCTAGCAAGACATGTCCTTTGAAAATGCGACAAGATATGGCCGAGATATAGCTTATTTTATCTGAAAAATTGGCCTTAAAATTTTCTAAGGGGGTAGGTAGCATAGGAAAATTGGCAAAAAGTCGGAAAATCCGCCGTATCTCGGCCAATTGAAGGACGATCAGGATGTCCTTTGGCACAAGCATAGCTGTAAACAATACAAACCGATTGGCATCCCAAAAAGGACGAATATCCTGCGAACAAAAAAGTTACAAGGACATTTTTTCAAACAGAAAATAGCGTATATCTCGGCCATGTCCTGTCGGATCCGGTCGAGTCCCATGTCAAACGATGCGGATTTGCAAGGACTACGATCCTGCCAAAGGACATTTAAATCGTCCTTGTATATCCCGAGATATCCTTGAATTTCTGATTTCGGCATGTTTCACTTAGGTTTTCTGACCAAAAAATGACAAGTGTTGGATCCTTAGATGACCCCATATTTTTTTGATGCAGATCGATAGATTTGGTCCTTGCGATCCTAGCAAGACATGTCCTTTGAAAATGCGACAAGATATGGCCGAGATATAGCTTATTTTATCTGAAAAATTGGCCTTAAAATTTTCTAAGGGGGTAGCATAGGAAAATTGACAAAAAGTCGGAAAATCCGCCGTATCTCGGCCAATTGAAGGACGATCAGGATGTCCTTTGGCACAAGCATAGCTGTAAACAATACAAACCGATTGGCATCCCAAAAAGGACGAATATCCTGCGAACAAAAAAGTTACAAGGACATTTTTTCAAACAGAAAATAGCGTATATCTCGGCCATGTCCTGTCGGATCCGGTCGAGTCCCATGTCAAACGATGCGGATTTGCAAGGACTACGATCCTGCCAAAGGACATTTAAATCGTCCTTGTAGTTCCCGAGATATCCTTGAATTTGTGATTTCGGCATGTTTCACTTAGGTTTTCTGACCAAAAAATGACAAGTGGTGGATCCTTAGATGACCCCATATTTTTTTGATGCAGATCGATAGATTTGGTCCTTGCGATCCTAGCAAGACATGTCCTTTGAAAATGCGACAAGATATGGCCGAGATATAGCTTATTTTATCTGAAAAATTGGCCTTAAAATTTTCTAAGGGGGTAGCATAGGAAAATTGGCAAAAAGTCGGAAAATCCGCCGTATCTCGGCCAATTGAAGGACGATCAGGATGTCCTTTGGCACAAGCATAGCTGTAAACAATACAAACCGATTGGCATCCCAAAAAGGACGAATATCCTGCGAACAAAAAAGTTACAAGGACATTTTTTCAAACAGAAAATAGCGTATATCTCGGCCATGTCCTGTCGGATCCGGTCGAGTCCCATGTCAAACGATGCGGATTTGCAAGGACTACGATCCTGCCAAAGGACATTCAAATCGTCCTTGTAGTTCTCGAGATATCCTTGAATTTGTGATTTCGGCATGTTTCACTTAGGTTTTCTGACCAAAAAATGACAAGTGGTGGATCCTTAGATGACCCCATATTTTTTTGATGCAGATCGATAGATTTGGTCCTTGCGATCCTAGCAAGACATGTCCTTTGAAAATGCGACAAGATATGGCCGAGATATAGCTTATTTTATCTGAAAAATTGGCCTTAAAATTTTCTAAGGGGGTAGGTAGCATAGGAAAATTGGCAAAAAGTCGGAAAATCCGCCGTATCTCGGCCAATTGAAGGACGATCAGGATGTCCTTTGGCACAAGCATAGCTGTAAACAATACAAACCGATTGGCATCCCAAAAAGGACGAATATCCTGCGAACAAAAAAGTTACAAGGACATTTTTTCAAACAGAAAATAGCGTATATCTCGGCCATGTCCTGTCGGATCCGGTCGAGTCCCATGTCAAACGATGCGGATTTGCAAGGACTACGATCCTGCCAAAGGACATTTAAATCGTCCTTGTATATCCCGAGATATCCTTGAATTTCTGATTTCGGCATGTTTCACTTAGGTTTTCTGACCAAAAAATGACAAGTGTTGGATCCTTAGATGACCCCATATTTTTTTGATGCAGATCGATAGATTTGGTCCTTGCGATCCTAGCAAGACATGTCCTTTGAAAATGCGACAAGATATGGCCGAGATATAGCTTATTTTATCTGAAAAATTGGCCTTAAAATTTTCTAAGGGGGTAGCATAGGAAAATTGACAAAAAGTCGGAAAATCCGCCGTATCTCGGCCAATTGAAGGACGATCAGGATGTCCTTTGGCACAAGCATAGCTGTAAACAATACAAACCGATTGGCATCCCAAAAAGGACGAATATCCTGCGAACAAAAAAGTTACAAGGACATTTTTTCAAACAGAAAATAGCGTATATCTCGGCCATGTCCTGTCGGATCCGGTCGAGTCCCATGTCAAACGATGCGGATTTGCAAGGACTACGATCCTGCCAAAGGACATTTAAATCGTCCTTGTAGTTCCCGAGATATCCTTGAATTTCTGATTTCGGCATGTTTCACTTAGGTTTTCTGACCAAAAAATGACAAGTGTTGGATCCTTAGATGACCCCATATTTTTTTGATGCAGATCGATAGATTTGGTCCTTGCGATCCTAGCAAGACATGTCCTTTGAAAATGCGATAAGATATGGCCGAGATATAGCTTATTTTATCTGAAAAATTGGCCTTAAAATTTTCTAAGGGGGTAGCATAGGAAAATTGACAAAAAGTCGGAAAATCCGCCGTATCTCGGCCAATTGAAGGACGATCAGGATGTCCTTTGGCACAAGCATAGCTGTAAACAATACAAACCGATTGGCATCCCAAAAAGGACGAATATCCTGCGAACAAAAAAGTTACAAGGACATTTTTTCAAACAGAAAATAGCGTATATCTCGGCCATGTCCTGTCGGATCCGGTCGAGTCCCATGTCAAACGATGCGGATTTGCAAGGACTACGATCCTGCCAAAGGACATTTAAATCGTCCTTGTAGTTCTCGAGATATCCTTGAATTTGTGATTTCGGCATGTTTCACTTAGGTTTTCTGACCAAAAAATGACAAGTGTTGGATCCTTAGATGACCCCATATTTTTTTGATGCAGATCGATAGATTTGGTCCTTGCGATCCTAGCAAGACATGTCCTTTGAAAATTCGACAAGATATGGCCGAGATATAGCTTATTTTATCTGAAAAATTGGGGATTTGCAATCGTCCTTGTAGTTCTCGAGATATCGTTAAATGCAATATTCTTACTTTCTTTCGAAAGAGTATTTTAGATTTATCTTTTACGCAACTCACATTTACTATATATATGCAGCGACATGGTGTGTATTTGTTGGTTTCCTTAGGTATTTTGACATCTTAAGAAAAGCTTATCGAATTGGTCGTAGAGAAATACTATATTATTTTAAAATGCTATATTTCCATCCATATGTTTTGATTCGTAGCCATGAATATTTCTTTGCATTTTCCAGATGCAAAATTCGGACATCATGGGGAAATCTTAGTTTGTAAGGGTAGAAAGGACCTAAATGTGGAAGATATATAAAGGATGTGTATCGTTAAATAGTTTCAGAAGAATGTTAAGATTAAATAAAGTTAAGGTTCTTAGACTTTAAGAATACGGCTCTATTCACTTGTTGACAGCAAGTTACTCGAGTGAGAAGCTTTCCCCATCATCATCTATCTTGAATCTTTGACAACAACCTAGGACAACGGTAATTACATTAATCCACTGGCACGCGTCGTCGGGTATCCGTTTAGAGCCTTACCCTTCTGTGCTGCTGTTCCCGCAGTGCCATGAATATCAAATAACCAATCAACGCATAAAAATTTGCACTAATCCAAATGCAAAAAAGCAAATCAATCAATAGACCAGCCCACGACAAGGACACAGCGAGCAACATGGGAAGCAACAGCAGCAGCAACAGAGGCAACCCAAATCAATCAAACTTTTTGTGTGCCCAACGAAAATATTTTAAACTTTTTTAGCCGCTGTTGACTTAAGCCACGTGTAAGTTGCGTTGTTTGTCATGCCACACAATGACGCACGCATCCGAAAAAAGGTGACAACAACAGAAGCAGCACAATGGGGGCATATTCATAAACCCCGCGCATACAACAAACACCTCAGAAACTCACCCTTCTGCCCCGTTTGCCATAACCATTTTCGCAAATTCGCTCGCTCTGCCTATTTCTCTCAGACCGTCCGTCCGTCCGTCTGTCTGTCTGTCTGTCTGCCTTTCTGCCTGTCTATCTGCTTGATAATATTTCATACAATTTATGCAAATGCGACGTGAGGCTGATCAGCTTTCTTATCAGCAAATTAGCAACAGCCGCCGGCGGCAGCGACATCGTCAGCGTCAACGATTGATTATCCCAAATGCAAATTGAATCTCAAATCTCAAATTTGTTGGCGAATCATTTGTCAACGCTCGGCAGCGCGCCAGCAAGTTGCAGCGATTGCCCAGTCCCGAAAAGGATGATTAATTTGCACGTGATTCCGGCTGGAGCCGGCAGGATTAGAGCCAGAGCTTCATTGACACTATCCGCTGACCATTTGCCCACAGTGTCCAGTCCAGTGTCTACTGTGCATCGGCTACTGTCTGCTGATGTTTGCACAAATGTTTAAGTTGTTGAGTCAACAACGAGGGGGGCAACAGCAGGAGAGAGAGAGAGCGAGAGAGAGATGGGCGAGAGGGAGAGTCGGGCAGACAGCACGACACAATAATTAATGATGATATGAAGGTACAAGCAGAGCTACGACGCATTAGCATGATAAATGGCCAGCCGACCAGTTGACCAATTGAACAGCTGACCAGCTAACCAGGTGACCAGGTGACCAGGTGACCAACTACTCACTAATCCATTTGCTGTCGCCTCGCCTTGCCACGTCTGCCGAGTTACGCTTACATAACATTCGACAGCTTAAAGCTGCATCCAGCTCGAGTTTGGCTTGACAAACGGATGAACAATTTAGTAATGTCAGAATGAAAGTATTTCAATATGTGACTTCCTGCAATCCTTAGTATTTACTTCACTGTGAAATTTACGTATGTAGAAATTCAAAATAAATTATAACTATTTAATTACGTTTCTTAAGTCATTTTCTCACATTAGTTTCGAATTCAACTTTTCCTGTCACTACATTTAAAATAAAATGACGCTCGACATTCGTGCAGTATTCGCACTTTCCAAGGTCGCTGTCAACTTGACCCAATTGATGTGAACAGGGGAGGGGAAGGGAAGGGGAAGGGTAAGGAATGGAAGTTTGTGGCATGGTGAAAGCCCGTTTGTTGCATTATTGAGCAGCTGCTTAAGTTAGCAGTCCCCACTGGCTGATGATGTGCTTTCGCACCTTAATGTGGTCGCATTTGTGTTGATGGCACTCACCACTCAACACTCACAGGTATTCACTCGCACTCGCACTCGCACTCGCACTCAATACAGTCGACACTCTGGCAGTGCCCCATGCCACTTTGTGATGCGCCTCACGTGTCTCGCTGATGGCGACGTCGTTCATTGAATTACGCACAACTTGTGCCAGAACTTTTTACAGTCCGGCCGAGTTTAGAAAACGCTGCCGCTCTCAGAAGTGGCTGACAGGATACATTCGAGACAGACGGACGGAAGGACACACACACAACGACAGACGGACGGAGGGACGCAATGACAGACAGATACTCAACTCTTAAGCTTTGCTGCAAATTGGCAACAGCTCTCTGGGGACTACTTTTGGGGTTCGCTTTTACAGCGAATAGTCCATTTAATGGCTTTTTATTGATAGGGTCGCTTAGTGCTCGGGCATCCAGTTAGCGATGGCAATCGATAGCCATGGCAGCACGACAGTCACGATACTCGTGAGAGAAGTCACTAACTATGTAAAGTAGTTCTATATATTCAAGACAAACGTATCACTCGATATGTATGCCTACTATAATTTGCAAATATTGAATTTACAATATAAAAAATAATTTGTATGCATTTATACTAATTTAGTATCTTTTCAACTTTAAATTATAAATCATAATTGTATTGCTTTAATGCTTACAATAAAATTTAAAAGGAGTATAATAAATAATATAGTCTAACAAGTTATCAGAAGCAAATTTGATTTATGGAAGTTATATGCATATTATATTTAGTTGAATTTGCTGCATTTGATACAATTGAATGAGAGGAATGCGAATTTTAAATATCTTGTTGTATTTTCGATACTTTCAACTCTTTTGCTCATCGTGAGCTGCCATCTCTAACAGATGCCTTTTTTGCAAGGCGTCCTCCCGCCCACCTTCACCTGTTGAACACTTGGGCCCACAGCTCGTGTCCTAGCTGATTCGAAAGGAGGAGGCTCAAGTTGGGTTAATGTTTGAGTTAGAGTTCGAATGCGAGTTGGAGTTTTCAGTTTGAGTAATTGCCACGTATACAGCGTATGCTTAACTTTTAATTGAATTTGATCGAATGCATGTGATAAAATTAATTGAAGAGAGCCACAGAGGAGAGAGAGCAGAGAGGAAGGTGGAGAGGGAAAGGGATGCTAAGAACTCTTATCAGCTGCGTTCAGCCACTTGACCGAAACTTTTTAATTGACTTTCGAGCATAAAATTTTGTGCGTCGCACAAAACTGCAAAAGTGGCCAAAAGCGAATGGCAACTCTCGTTTGCATACGTACTGTGGATGCCACACGGATAGCGAGAGTCTTGTTGCCAGGCAATTGAAGCGTTGTTGCCCCCACAACCAAAACAAAAACGAAAACGAAAACTTCGTGTTGCGTGTAGTTTGCGGCGTTTCATTAGCGGTTTTCTTGTTGTGATGATGTTCGGCAACTCGGCTGCTGCTGCTCTTAGAAGCATGCGTAGGCGTGGATTGGCTGTTGATTGGTCTGCCAGTTGGCAACTGGCAACTGGCAACTGGCAAACACGCAGTAGGCAACACGCTTCAGTCGGCTTGCCACGCTTTGGGGCAGCTTCAAGTTTTAAGCAGCGGCAAATTTGATTTATGCACTCAAGCGAAATGCCTCTTCGAGTCGCAACTTTATCTGCCATAATCTGCCACATTTTGTGATAAATTGCGCAACAACAAAGTAGCGCGGCAAATGCCTCTTAAAGAGGCAACAGCTTCGCCAGCCATAAACTCTGCCACAAGCCGCAGCCACAGCATCAGTTGCAAGCTCAGCCTCAGTTTCAGCCGCAAAGTATGCTACGCAAATGGCTTTGACGATTTGGCAAGAAGCTAAGGAAATATGGCAAATTTGTAGCAGGTAGATGGGCAACCTAGGGGAGACCAGAACGGCAGGGGGGAGCAGGAGGGGCAGCTAAAGAGCTGCCAACCGGATGTGGCCAATTTCGGCATTTTCATAATTTCCGTTCGCCTTTTGCCTTTTGCTTTCACTTGCGGTTAAAAGTCTTTCGCCTAAAGACCCAAAGACGCTACCCTTAGTTCCCAAGTTGCGAGTTGCCGACTTGCCGAGTTGCCGAGCTGCTTCCTCTTCCTCTTCCGCCGCAACATCAGAAGTAAGCTCGCTTATTTATGGCTTAATAAGCCCCCTTCCCCCTCCCCCTGAGCAAGTCAACTCCTCCTCCCTCCTCGACTCGCGTTTAAACGAAACCTTTGGCAAATAAAACATAAATATGAGCTCACGAATATAACAATAAGCTCGGCACTTGCCACGCCCCCTCACCTCACCACGCCCACACATGTGGCTACTGCGAGTGCGATTCCCCCACTCTTTGTAGTCGCCTCTAAGCCAATTGCTGTTGTTATGAGCAGAGCATAAAAATACGAGAGATAAGCATCATTATAATAAATTTAAAGCGCCTTTAGCTCAGATTGAGCTTCTTTATTTTTGGACCAGCGCTAATTCCATCAAGGCAGCAGCAAAACATCAAAGCATCCAAACTCCCAAAGGAATGATCGACTAAGCAAATGCTCTACAGTTAGTTCAATTGATTTAAATGCATGATGCTATGAAAGTAATAAATTTATTACGAGATTTCAACTGAAACTATTATAAAGGTCTAGGTGAAAATTAATTTGGAATTTGAAACTATTGAATTCTGAAAGTAAAAACAAATGCATGGAACATGTTGATCAGTGATTTTGCAGTCAGTCCATCAATCTGTCAGTCAGTCAGTCAATCAGCAATGGGAGCGGAAGCCTTTTGGCAAACTATCGAGCACAGGGTATAAGGAAAAAGGAGATGAGATGAGGATGTCAGGTAGGAGATTCGGGAGCTGCTCTGACATTAATGTATGCAAATGCGATGCCGCTGAGTTTGCTTTGATTATGTTGTGTGTGTCCTGGCTGTGCGTATTAATAATATCCTTTTTGGAGTAACTCTAAACTCGCTCTCGCTCTCCGTCTCGCTGCCCAGCATCATTTGCATAGCTCAGATTCAAATTCAAATTGTAATTCTAATTCTGATTCTGATTCAAATTCAAAATCCAAATCGAAAGGGATTGGCTTAGAAGGCATCTAAATTTGCCTCTCTCTCCCTCTCTCTGTCCCTGTCTCTGTGGGCTGTTGGCAAATGATTTCTCGATTTATGCGCATCAGAGTTGATTAATTATTGATTTGTATATTTGATTGAGCGCAACACGAGTTGTCAGCTGATGACGATGTCGATGTTGCTCTTGATGTTGCTGATGTTGCTGGCGTGGAAGGGAATGATTAATCATTCGCCTGGAGACTGTGAAGCCATCTCGAATTACAAAAGCGTGCAAATCTGGAGCAGCTGGAACAGGATCAAAGTGGGCGACTGACCAGCCACAAGTTGCCCATTTGTTCATTTTTTCATTTGCTCATTTGTCCATGGCCCAGAAACCGCAGCCACTCAAAACTGGTTGTGTCTCTAACCCCTTGACAAGAGGCGCGAGGATCTACGCCTTCCTCCTTCTCCCCCTCTGGCGTGAAGGGACGACAACCTGGCGAAAACTGTTAAATGAGTAAAAAATTGCGCGCAGGCGCAGAAAATTTAATTAAAACGAGACGCAACCCCTAAAAAAAGAGTTGCAACTGCCGCAATGAGTGACTGATGGACTGACACAAGTTCATCAATGCTGCGCTCTGCACAATCCACGCAATTAGTCGCACACGGCGCATTAGCATGCAGCGATCAGGACAAAGGGAATAAAGGACATGTTATTTTAATGCCATCATAAACATTTTCACTTCCTGCGACCTGCCACTCAGAGAGCAAGAGAGAGAGAGCGAGAGATAAGCCGAATGCAGATCGAATTCCCACTGAGATTCAATCAGAGATAACAGATAACCTTTTACCTGAACTCAATTTGAATATCGAATGTTTCGAAAGCAGTTCGAAGTGGAGTCAACGCACTCAAAGTGATTCATGGAGCGTAACCATAATCATATCCCACATTAAGACAGACTTCGGGTCAAGGCATAAAATCTGAACAGTGAACAGTGAACAGAGAACAGAGAATGGGAAATGTCGTTGCACTGCTGACAACTCAAAGGGAATGAAGTGTTTCCAGTCGACTGCAAACAGAATCAAAGACATCAACAACAGCAGTAAGTGATGCTAAAAAAAACCCAAGAAAATTATATAAATAGGTCAGCAATTTGCAGCCCCTGTCCCTGCCCCTGTTCCTGCCCCTTCTTTCGTTTCTGCTGCTGTTGAGGAGGGTTTTGGGCCAAACGCTGAGACTGACAGCAAAATGCAAATGCAAATGTCTGACAAACAGAGAGTTGCCTCATTGTGTGTGTGTCGAAATGAAATCAAGTGAAAGTAAAACGCATAAATAAATAAGCATAAGAATACGCTTGGCACTTATGCAACTTATAAAAAGGAAACCACTCTCGAAGCGAAGACTTTGGTTTTGTGAGTTGGTTTTCTTAATTGTTCTCGCGGAAACCAATAAAGAAAACTCGTTTTTTCCTATGCATTTCAAATTGAACATTTTTGTGGTATGTTTTTCAAACACATTTTTCAACTGAAAACAAACAACCCTTAAAACTGATTGCCATTCAGGCGATGTCCTATTGTAGTTGTAAGCGAACATGTTTGACGAGGTTCGACGAAGGATCAACGTGTTGCAGTTGCGTGTTGTAAAGCAGATCAGACAAGACAAATATTGGGGAAGTTGGAGTTGTAAAAGTGACTACGAACTTGTTTGTCGCGTTGATCTTGGAGCTCAAGAAATACTTGGAGTTTTTATTCCTCTAACGAAATTGATTTTCCTTCTGCTCCTCGTAAAATGACAAACTAAAATGAAACCACATTCTTGTCGCTAGCATATGGCGTCCTTATTTACCTTGTCGCGCTTCGCAATGGCATCATTAAATCGTGCCATAACGAAGTTTTTAATACGCTTTACAGTCCAGCGATTTGTCCAATTGGCAGCTCATAAAATTATGATCTGGCAGAGGGAACAGAGCAGAGAAAGGGGAAAGGGAAGCGCTAACAATCGATCGGAATGCTAGTTTATGTGCCCCGGAGACTGTGCAAAAATATGAGGCCATTAAAAATAAATCATATGACAGACAGCAGCGAAGCACAAGGGGCAAACCCCTCTAACCCTTTAACGAGCTCAACTGGCATTGACATTGCCATTTCCACTTCCATTGCCCAGGTAACGGCCAGTCAAGTGTGCAAAAATGCATTAAACAACACGCGACTCAAAATTCACAACTCAAAAATGTAGAGTCGAAGTCAGAGCTCTTGAAAGTGAGAGAGGGAGGGAGGAAGGGAGGTTGCAGCATCTCTCCCCCTCTGTCTGGGATTTAGCGACCTTTGTTTTTGTTTAAAACCTTTTATTAGCTCATATCGATGGCCTGACTGGCTTTTTGTTTTGTATGCACTTCCGGTTGTTTGCTTAGGTAAAACCGACGAGGGAGTTGGAATCGGATTCGAAGCCAGCGGCAGCTGACCAAAATAGTTGGCCATTAATTGCGGCTAATTGCTCAGCGATAAGCTTCAATGGAAATGGAAATGCAAATTGAAATCGAAATCGAAACCAAAACTCGTATTTAAATCGCACTCGTCGTCGTAAATTTAAATTGTCTGCCAGCTGCTTCGCTTCTGTTTCAGGTGTCTGCTGTCTCGAGGTGTCTCCCAGGTGGGCGTATCTATTCAGAACTGGTAAATCACATTAACGCCCCGACCTCAAGGTGACGCTGATTGCCATAATGCAGCCAGCCAGCAAGGTGCAACTATCGACGCTGGCCTCCATGCATGACCCATTAATTAAAGGGGGAATTGCCTGGCGACAGGAATTGGCAATCGCACTTCATTAAGTTGTGCCACTGTCGGCTTTTAATTAACTAACCAACCAAGCAACCGACAAGTCTCTCAGTCAGTCAGTCAGTCAGTCAGTCAGTCAGTCAGTCAGTCAGTCAGTCAGTCAGTCAGTCATTCAGTCAGTTAAGTAGTTCCATCGAGTTGTAACTATTTTGCATAAATGGCAACGCAGTCACAATTTGATTTGCAGCCACGATTAGCGTCTATGATTACAGACTTCCCGCTCTTCCCCTGCTCTTCTCGTATTCAAATGATTGCCACTGGCGGCGTTTTGTCGTTCCACTGATTGATTGATTGATTGCCACCGACTGATGGTCCATTAAGCGCACCACCTACGGCTGCAACTTGTTGCAAGTTGCTCAGGTGCCAGCGGCAAAGGAAGCCAATGCTAATGCAAATACCACGATCGAAAATCGAGTTGATCAACAGCTGAGATTGCATCTAACTTATGTGGGAAATACATATTTAAATGCATTTTAAATAGCAGATGCACATTCAACATTCAAGAGCTGCTTATCATTTATCAAATGACATGCGAAACAGGAGAATAAATTAGAACTAATCAGGTTCCGATTGCGAAAATGTATGTGCAGCGTTTATAAAATTATAAGAACTCAAGGGAAGACTTCTTAGATAATCTATTATTATTAGAATGCAAATTGACAGATTGCAATTATTATCGAAATTAATTAAGTTAAATATATTAGTTATATTGCAAGTATACTTAATACTTCGCAATTATATTGTGATTAAGTATTCAAAGATTAAAAAGTTGGCAATTCTTGTGGTTGGATTAAACTCACGTCGAGTCGATGGTTTGCAGTGCAGTGAAGGAAATGCCCAAGGAATGTCTTGAAGCTACGTCCCCTTTTAAATGCTCTTTTAAGCAATTGTTTCTCTTGTGATTCTCCCCCCTGGGCTGAGTTGAACACTCAACACGCTCTAATTGTGCAAATTCCCACAATTTAGTTTTCTTTTTTTTGAAAAAGTAGAGAACGAAGCTGAAACTGAGAATCGCCAGAGTCTTTTCTTGCAACTGTTAACAGTCTCTCTCTTTCTCTCTCTGACTCTGTTTGGCTGACACAATGCGAGCTGCCTCTGGCCAACATTTTCCCAGACTCAAACTCAAAGTCGGACTCGGAAAGAACGAAAGGGTTGCCTACATTAAAGCGCAAACAATGCGAGGGAAAATCCATTTTCCAGCAGAGAGACGGATAAACTGAAGAGGAGAATAACTAAAGCGCCAGCCACTAAGCAAAATAAACAAACAAAACAATGCACGAGGAGGAAAACTAAACAAAAAGTGAAATAGAAAAGCGCCTGCCGAATTTCGGATGAGTTGTGGCAAAGGTAACATTCAGGGCCAGAGCATCGAGAGGAGAGGAGAACGAGGGAAACGAGTTGATTTCCCTAAGACTTTTCCATTCAGTTGCGAGGCAATTGTGCGAGGAGCAGCACCACATCCTTAGCCCTCATCGCTCGTCTTGCGAGAGCAGTTCCTGCATCCTTCATTGTTATCCTGCCGCGGGACGACGCAGGCAGAAGGCGAAAGTAGAGCACGGCCAAACAAGAGGCTAAGGACTCGGGCAATGGACTCGCAGCATGAAATCAATTTGTGGCAGCTACTTAAAGTGCAACACGCACTTCTCATATGATCGAGCCTGCCCCTGCCCCTGCCCCTGCCCCTGCCACTTCCCCCTTCACAGTTCACAGTTTCTAGTGCTGTTTCTGCCCCATCGCTGGCAACACGATTTGCCTATTAACGCAACAAGAGCAGAAACGACATCGATTGCAAAAAAATGTGACTAAATTTATTTGCTTTTAGCGGGATGCAATTTAATTACCTCAACAGGCCGACAAAAAACATGCGACAGATCGCAGACAGTGATCGACTGGCTGACTACCCTGTAAGCAGCATATTAAAGTTTGGAGCTAAGATAGCAAGAATAACAGAAAATATTACTAATTACAGTAATATAAATGTATAATTATCTTTCAATATCGATGTGAGTTTCATAATTGACTAGAAAAAAATATTGAAAGCGTTTTTCAAAGAATATGCAAAAGAGAAAATAAAAAGATTATCTTTTGTTCAATGACAATTCGATCATATTTGTTAGTAAACTAAATATCAATATTTGTGTACGGTTGATTCACTTATTTCACTTGTAAAATAGTAAAGACAATAAAATTTGTCTTCATTTGCCTGTTACTAATGTATGCTGTGAGCCAATACACCCTGCTCGCTTGTCTAATTAGCACAGGGTATGCGAAATAAATGCAAAAAATGAATAGGAAATTTGCATGCTGCACACATCCCCCGAAAAATGCACATCCTGTCGTTGTCCTTCTCGTTGTCGTTGCCGTTGCAAGAGTCCTCTCAGCCTGAGCCTCAATGCGAATAATGGATTTTGCATATCACACACACACACACACACACACACACACACACACACACACACATCAGTTTGGCACACTTTCGTTGTCGTTGTTGTTGTTGTCCCCCCTGCTGCCTAGGCCCATAAATTTTAATGGCAAAAAAGCGAATTTTTCGCATTCGCCTCTTAAACGAAATGCTATAATGATAAACGAGTAGGCAGAGGGCGAAGCGGAGGCAGGGACAGGGGACGGGGCAGAGGGGGTAGCTAGGTACATACATATATACATATATAGTATAGTATAGAGTATCCCATAACGATGCCTGCGATGTTTGATGTGATGTCGAAGGCAATGTCGACGGCGAGTGGGCATGCATAATTAGATGCTTAATGGCATTGGCATTGCTGTGGCTGTTGCAATGGCTGTTGCAATGGGAATGTGGCAAGGACACATTTGGGACGCCGTCTCAATCGATGGCAATTTGATTTGCATGTTGCATGCCACAGCTTGGATACCACAGTCGAAACACTGGCAATGCTGCAACAGCTGCCAACTGCCAACTGCCAACTGCGAGTCGAGTTGCACACTCTGCACGGGCTTTGCCTTGTGGCAGTTGCAGATGCCACATCTAGGACAACACAAAGAGGCTCTCGGTCTGCTGCAGCCCCGATTAGGAGGCGCCTGCTGCAACGAGCTGCAACACGTGCCGCCGACTGCAAATGAGCACAGAATGCCACTGACATTATCCCGAAAGTCCTAAAGCTTCTGCCCCCTCCTGCACTTTTCTGCACTCCGTTTGCCTCTTCTCCCGCCCCTGCTTTGACCAGCTCACCGCATCTAAGTGCAGTGAGCGTATTATGCAAATGCCCTTTTACACCAAGCAACAGCCGACGAGCAAATGCTCTAACTGAGCTGCAGATACAAAGATAAATTTGATGCGAAATAAATAATTAATTAAATTCAAGTGGTTTGAGAATAGTTTAAGAATGAACTGAAGGTATTGATTGAAGTGCATTAGAACAGCAATTAAATTATTCTTTAAAATTGAATGTGAATTGTGAGTTTAAATTATTTGGTAAGAAACACAAACAGAGAATGGAAATCAATAGAATATGAATCATCTCTGGCATATTGTAAAAATTCATCTTGAAAGTCACCTTTCACCTTGTGGCAAGTATCTATTAGTGCGTAAAACTCTCTCTCTCTCTTTCTCTCTTTCTGTTTCTCCCTCTTTTCGCTCTGTTTCGCTCGACGGAAGTTTACGAGAGCATAAACATTTTATTGAGTTACGATATCCCGGCAAAGTTATGAAGCACTTGAAAAGAGCATTAGCAGTTTTAGTAGAATTTTGTAGCTGGACGAGAACTGCAAGCTTCAAGCTGGCTGGCTGCATTGTTGTGGCAAAGCCCTTTCGAAAGCCACAGGAAGCATTCAGTAGCAAGGAGTGGGGGAGTCGATAGAGGAGGCGACAGCAACAGCAGTGGCAGCAACTGGTTGCCTTTTTGTGCTCGACCCAAAAGCCAGACAAATGTAACTGGAAAATCGATATGAAAAGAAGTTGCACAACCCGAGTGGGCGGGGGAACCAACCGAAGAGGAACTGCGTGGAGCGAGAGCGAGCAGCATGTGAAGCCAATGAATAACAAATAGTTGGCAGGCGAGTGCCACATTCGGAGGCATGGGGCATGCGGCATGGGGCAAGCGGCAAGAGACAGTGGCGTCCAAACACCCGCAAGTTACTGCGAGTTGGGGGCGCCGCGTCATTTTGGCGCCACTTTGTTTTATTTATGAATTCGAGTCGAGACATTCGGTTCGGCTGGGGCAGTCAATGGGTCACAGGGACGAAGGGGCAGAAGATGTCGCTGGTCAGACAGGGAATGAGTGCGAATGCGAGTGCGAGTATGAATGCGAGTGTGAATGCTAGTGCGAGTGTGGCTCGTCTAACAGGAACAGTTTTTATTGTTTGCTCAACTGATTTGCCAGAGCATTGGATGCTACTTTTATGGTCATGTTCAGTCCCATCGACCGCCCAAATCTCCCATCCCTCATCCTCATCCGCATTCGTTGTCGTCGTCGTCGTCGTCTCTTATTTGATATTCCACATCGAATGGAGTTGGATTTGGGTCAGCCAGCCAGCCAGCAGGCAGCAGGCAGCAGTCAGCAGCCAAGCCGGCAACCACACGCATATCCTTTGGAACCCATTTACAGTTATGTTGCTGGCGTCGCTTCTGCTGCCGCTTCTGATGTTATTCCACATACCCTACACCCACTGAGGAGTCCATGTCAACTCTCTTGTCTTTAAAACACAACTCTTTTGGCAGAATCAAAAATCATACAAATAAATATATCTCCATAAGATACCAACTTTTGCTGTATCGAATTCGTCACTTCATTAATGTAAATTAATTACAGCGAATTAAATATTGATATATTGATAACACAAGACCAAACTTGAGTTATTTAATTTAATTTGTACCAATATCCATATTAAATGAATTTTAGCTATAAGTCTAAAAAGCTGCACAAATAAAAACAAACAGCTTCTTGGAATCAATTGAAAGTACTTTTGAAAATTACGCTAATCTTAATCAAGCAAGAAAATCAAGTCATATGCCTTAGTGAATGCATTCAACTATCTATAAACAATCTGTTAGTGCATTCGGACTTCGTCTAGCAAAAATAACTTTTCTGCTGCTCTTTTTGTCAGCTTTATTCACGGAAATTGAATTGTTTTTCACAATTTTGCATTGCGTGGTGCGGGCGGACAATGAAATTGTCAACGTCGTCGACTTTCTTGTAAACAACTTTTGCCTTTCCTGCGTGCGTGGGACGAGCAATAGGGGATAGAAAGAGACAGCGACTGCGAGAGAGAGAGAGAGGTGCCACAGATTTGTATGGCGCGGCTGTTGACAAACTTGATGAAGTATTAATAACGCACGCACAACGAAAACTTTTGCTCAGAACTTAGTTTGGAGTCATCTCGCTGTCGCTTTTATTATTTATCTGTATCTCGTCTCCATATGTAGCTGTATCTGAGAAGTGGCCAGGTTGAGATTCCCTTTTTTATTGATTGCGCCAGACAGACGGTCGACACGTGGCCTTTTACGACCGGTCACAAGGTGCAGTTACATTTGATTAGCCACAAGACGGATACTCTTCAACTTCTCTCTCTCTCTCTCTCTCTGTCCCCCTTTCTCACTCACTCATTAGAGACGACTTCAGGATGCTTTGGCAGACGTGCCAAATAAAGAAATGCAGAACAAGTTGAAAAGTTGAAAAGCTGAAAAGTCAGCACGTGACAATGGCCCGGAAATGTGTTTTCCATTCAAACATTCAACATTCAGCATTCAACGTGCAGCCATTGGGCATTCATTCACTTGCACTAACACCCATTCACTCACTCATTCATTTATTCGTTCGTTCATTTATTCGGTATTCGAGCAACTATTCGCTTTCGGCTTTTGGGGTCGCACCAAAAATGCCATTGAAAACGGCCAGAGGAGAATCGAAATAAGCCGCAACGGGAAAAGCGATGCTGCAACTTGGGGCAGATGGGGCAAGTGGAGGTACTATAATGTGTGGCATGTGGCAACGACAAGTTGCAGCCACAGACCTAACGACAATTCCAGATGCTGTTCAAAGGCACTCTTCACTCTACGTTTCTGCCTCTATTGCTGTCTCGATGGCAGGTGGCCAAGTTAATTGCCGTCGTTTTGCCGCAAATTGCGCTCGTCACACAAAAGCTTGCCCCTGTTTTCCCCCCTCTTTGGCCCCTCTGGCCGACAGCTGGTCAAGCTGCTTTAATTGTAGTCATTGCACTGCACTTTTTATTGATTTTCAGCGAGCCACTTGACAAAGCGACTCCCCGCTCGCCAAAAATGTTTACAGGGCCACAACTTGGTCAATAGCAAGCCCGACTTGGCTCGGCACTTGAACTTGAGTTGCCAAGCTTATCAAATCGCCAATTTGGGTTAGAGACCCAAATGCTGTTCAATTTGTTTGTCAGCGAGTCTCTTTATCGAGGGCAGAGTGTACTCTCTGCGGCATAATTGCTCATGTTTGCATTTGATTATGCTACACTCATTAACCATGTTCACATCACAAGCTCGAATGTGGAGTGAGCCCGAGTGCTTTGGCATGATTTTGATATTGTTTTGTTGACTTTGCTTTAATTGAAACCGGGCGAATGGCTTCGGCAGAGTTACGAAGTTTCTCATTTCATTTTTTCTAAAGCACAACACGAGTAAATTAAATTTATCAGCTCATCTATAAATAGATGTAAGCAACACCTGTTCACAAAATACTATCAAATATTAGCTGACTTCAAATTTATTACCTAATTTAATTTATATTTAAAATCAAGCTTACCTTAAATTTGGAATTGAGTGAATACTTTGGGGCAGCAAAATTAACAATTTGGCTGTAAATGATAAATAGAAAAATAAGTAGAAATTAGTGGCCCGTACTTTTATAACAATACTTCTGAAATACGTAAACCGCATAAGATAAATTGTTCTACATGTATATAGACAAAATATTTATTTATGTGGACAACAAGTATATTAAATTATATTTAAAATCATGTATTACTCTAAATTCTTTTGCAATCCCGTACTGCATTTATTTTATAATCTTGAAAATTATTTAGACATCTAAGTTCTATATATTTTCTCTTCAAGCAGCTGTTAGTCTGGCTATCGAAAACATATCTGAATGATCCTCAAACTACTCGTTGAGACGACTCTCATAATTTGTTAACTTGCCCACTTGGTGCATTTCTAATTCGTTTCTTTAATTCGGGGAATATGACAAATACAAATGTTGAATGCTTGTGGTGTTATCAGATGTACTTCGTTGGGTACAATTGAGTTGCTCTCAAGTGCTTGGCGCCCTCTTTAAATATGTTGCACTACAAAAGTCATTTACACGGAACTCATAACTCAATTGTCCTTGCAGCACTCAACACGCTTCAATTGTTGCACAGCTCGGAGTGGGGCAAGGAAACGAAAAATTTAAATTGTTTTGGCTGTTGGGCATTCACGAAATTTGTTTGATAAAGTGTCAAAATTGCGTCTGCCACGTGACACAAACGAATGTGGCAACAATATGCCAACAGCTCAATTAAGACAACGCAGGATAATTCGGTCGGCAGGACGCATTCGAAATCTCACCTCGAGTGCAGGTAACGACAACGTTGCTGTTGCTCTTCCTGTTGCCCCGTGCCGCGTGCCTCGTGTTGCACTTAGTTACGCAACATTTGCCGCGATCCTGCGATAAGAAGAGCTAAAGAGAGAGAGAGAGTGCGCTGCGTGGGCGTTTGACAATTTTTTATTTGTTAATTTAAATGCGTTTCCTTTTTGGCACCCTCTAAACAAAACTACATCGACCTTCGACCTGAACTCTGAACTGGCCAGCTGCTTATCCTGCCTGCTCCCCTCCCTCTACCTTGCTCCTGTGTCCCGACACTCGACACTCTATTAATTAATTGCCGCAGGCAGGACTCGTATCTATGTCCTTAAGTATGCATGTATTTCATGTAGTCTCTCTCTCTCTCTCCTTGCTCTCTAGTTGTCCCTGGTGTTAGCTCATTAATAAAGTATCCTATTCTACAAGCTTCTGCCCCTCCTCTCCTCCCCTCCTCTCCTGGTGCTCTCTCGACACGTGTGCACATTCTGCAAATAAAGAAGAAGCCATCAACTAGAGGTTGCTCCTCTTTCTCCAGTCCTGGCGAGTTTCAGTCTCCGGTTTCAGTTTCGAGTGCCGTAATTAGTTGTCGCCCAGGAAATTGCCCTGAACTTGTCAACTTGTTGGCCTAAGCCACCCAGCCTCACACTCGCAGTCGTCTACAGGGTATAGCTGAATTATTAAAGTCAAAAACTTGCTGCCCCAAAATCCGACACAGACCGGGGGCGAAGGCATCAAAGAGTGGAGTTGACCTGGTCGTAACCCACCTGTAAAAGCGATTACTCAGGGCTTAGATTCAGTTAGCCACAACAACAAAGGCACCCGGCGGAGGAGAGGCAATAGTTTGTAAAGCAAAGCTAGCAACAAACAGCCCAAAGTCAAACAACAGCCCTGCCCCTCCTCCTTCTCCTCTCTCTCTCCCTACAGCTCTGCGCTGGCTTTTGTTGCTTTATCAACAGCGGAGGCAAATAGAACCGGAGGCAGAGGCAGCGTGGCTGTGTGGCAGGCTCAGCAGGAGCAGTTAGTCAACTCCCGGGTGTAGCATGAACAGATTAGAAGTGGAAGTTGTGCCCAAAGCTAGTCGAAAGCTGAATGCCCAGCCGAAAAAGAACACAGAGAACTGGGCTTAGAGAGAGAAGAACCCAATTACAGGCGGAGAATGCCAGGATTACGGAAATGAAAGATTACGACATACGTAGGACAGAATCGACGTGAACTTGTGGCATGGCATTAGCTATGGTAATAGCATGATTACAATAAGAAATTAGAAAATACGTTAATGGAGAGAGCTCTGCAGTCCCCATTTGGGATAGGTAAATAAATAGACATCGCCAATCAAATAAACTGAATTCTGTCCTTTTTTTTAAGGCGAACAATATTGATTAAAGGTTGATAACAGCAAAAACAGTTTCACATTTAAATTGCCAACTTTAATTGGACAGTAATATTAAATTTCGATTAAAAATGTTCGGAGAATTTAAGGTTTTTCCTTTCTTCTAATAATAATTTATCAGCTGCAAAGATTAAGCATCTAAGCTATCATTCTAATATGTTAAGATAGCAAATTTAAATGTAATATAGTCATTTGAAGCAATTGTTTATATTAAATTTCCCAAAAAGAAATGGTGTTTCAGTGAGAAAGTACACATTTTAAAGTAAGTGTATTTAAAACACTTCTTTATCAAAGCTTCATCTGCAGATGCTGCCAAGAGACATCGACTTCATTTTAATATGAATAGATTGAGACAAGTTGAATGCCACATTCGTCAGACTCTGGCAAAGTGTGCGGCAAATTTGTCGTCGTGCAAAGTTTTATTGCCGCGGGCAGTTTGACGGAGTCTAAACGCTGCTGCGAGAGAAGCTAGCGCCAAATCCTCACTTCACTCCTTGGCCCTCCGCCTTGCTCTTGGCCCGGTTGGAGGCGATGGCCAAGCGACACTTGGCCGAGACAAAAGCGGAAAGCGCAAAAATTAAATTTAAGCTGATTTGAGATTTATGAGCGAGCCGAGAGACGTGACGCGGCTCAGACAGGAGACGGAGACAGAGACAGAGACAGAGTGAGAGAGAGAGAGAGACAGGGAGGAGACTGAAGCTGAAGCTGGCAAGGATTAGGGACGCGTCTGACAAGCGCCACAACTGAGCGTGCTGTCCAAGTCCAAGTTGTTGCGATGTTGCAAGGGGGGCAGTGTTGCCAGTTTCGCAGTTGCACGCAGTTTTCGCATTTCTCTCCCCACTCCTTGTTTTTGGCTCCTCCCCCTTATCGACTTGAAGAGCGCACAAATTTTTAATTAAAACTTTGCGTGTGTCTGTTTTTTTCATGTCTCGCAAAAAGAGGCGGAAAAAGCGAAAGAAAACAGAACCGAAAGCGGGAAAAACTTGAGGAAAACTTAGGCATCGAGTGAGCTGATGACGTCGCCGGAATCTCCTTTCTCCTCAGTCTCTTTTCTCTTGCCAACTTTTGCCGCGCTGTTGGCTTAGTCAACTTTTTTATTGGCCAAATATTGGCCATAATTAAGGCGATAAAAAAAGAGACTGAACTTCATGTACTCCGCCCGTCCATAATTATTTTGCTCTTCCCCCCCCCTGCGTCCAGTCCATCTATCCACTTCTATCGCTGCCCTTTTGGTGACTTTTAATTTGCATTTTAATTTATGGCGCCTATAACTTTTATCGTCGTTGTCGTTTGGCTAAGCAATAGCCTTCGTCTTCGTCTTGGCCGAAATGTCAGGCGGCCAAAAGGTCAAGATAGACACAAATAGAACGATAAAACAGCTGTTGGATTACCCCAAAGATCTTCCTGCAAAAGGCAATTAGCAGCGAGGTCAAAGGGCTCATCGATAGTCCCAAAGTCGTCGCTCAACCTGATAAGACCACAGCAGCAACAACAGCAACAGCAACAGCAACGAGCAGAAGGGGCAACAGTTAACGGCTTATGCAACAGCTGTGGAATGAGGCGATTAGGCCGACAAATGTTCCCAAAGTGTCGCCTCTTCTTTTTGAGGCGGTCAGAACAAAGAGACAAATGCTCTGGAGATACTCAAACACAACGTGTGAGATCTGCAAGCCAATCAAGCCAACTCGAGGCGATGCCAACTTTATTGGCCTTCATTTGGATAAAATCTGTCTTTTGTTGCCATCAAAAAGAATCTCGAACAGCGTGAACTGTGAAGAAGTCGCTGTCATGTGGTAGAACAGAAGTAAGATTAATTAAATAATATTCCCCTCTACATTGAGCAAACAGAAACTTTAAACAAAATATAAATTTAAAGGAGCATTTTATTTGAATACTGGCTAGATTGATGGCTAGACCAGAAAACAAAATTGATATGAAGAAATTAACTTTATAGGGGCTGCAGTTTGATAGCATGTCACTAGAAACGACTCAGAACTATATATGTTTGGATTTTATTTTATATTGTGTGAAGTTTCAATTGAACAAAATATGTTACTATGATAAGATGTGTTTCAGTTGAATTAAACGAGACAACTCTCCACATGAAAACTAATTTAAACAGTCGTTTTAAATACTTTCTGAGTAATCAATAGGAAAATAAGGTACAATACTAATAATGTAAATTTATTAGAATTATTATTATTATATTTCTCAAATTAAAATGTTCCCAAATTAAATATGTTTCTCAAACTTAAAGCTCTTACGTTTTGCTGCTTGCAACTGCAACAGAGTGGCAGAGTGGAGGAATTGCAGGCTAAGAGAGTATCGAAGTAACAACTGGCAATAATGTTTGACTTTCCTAATGAACACATGTCAATTAAGCTAACGACACTGGACGCTGAATGCTTCACGTTGCACGTTGCACGTTGCACGCTGTCAGTGTCCGGTGTCCAGTGTCCGTTGTTGCTGTTGCTGTGGCTGCTGCTGTGGCACTCAGTGGATCAGTGGAATGAATTATGTGGCAGTGGCAGTGGCAGACATGGCTCGCGTGCCGTCGCGACGTCGACGCCTTGCGGCTGCCCCGACTTATTACGTCTACGCACTCGCCCGGGGGGCGGGAGGGGGGCGGGAGGAGGGCGGTCTGTTGTGGTAAATCTCCGACAACAACAACAACAACAACAACGGCAACACAAGTTGCAAGTGTCTCGCATTTCAGGCAAGTTGCCGACGCTGCCTGATTTATGTCGCCGCCGAAGGAAAAGTGTCGCGGGTGTTGCGTGTCGCCCCCAATCCCCTCTGGCCCCTCCCCCTCTCATGCCACTCCTCAACACCCACTCTCTCTCTCTCTCTCTCTCTCTCTCCTCTCGGCAAGTGACATGAGACGGAGACGGAGACGGAGACTTGAGACTGGTCAGCTGTGGCCGTGTTGCAGTTGTGGTCAGCATTTTGGGGCAAGCGATTTCCGCTTCAATGTAATTTTGACAACAAACACAGCAGAGGGGGAGGAGGGAGGAGGAGGGGGCGGGGGGGTTGTCCTCGTCATGTTACGAGGAAATGGCACTATAAATCTAAACTCAAGTCAACTCGACTCGACTCCGCTTTCAACGTTTACAGTAGCGATTGGCGAATGACATTTGATGGCCGCAGCAACTGCGGCGAACGATTCAAACGATTCGAATGATTCGATTCGATTCGAATCGATCCACATCGCAGCGCATTTGCAGCGCGATTCGATTGCATTTCATTGGCCAAGTCAACGTCAGTCAGTTGGCCAAGTCTGCTTTTGGCTTTTGGCTTTCGGCTGTCTGCTTGCGGCTACCTGCTTTGCTTGCCGCTTATCATGCGATTTGTTTTCCATGTTTGATTTATCTGATTTGCGGCAAACACTCGCACTCACACTCACACTCGCACTCACAGCACTCACATTCGTTGTCGTATTCGATTACGGCGTACCAAGTGGCATTTAGTGCGGTTTCTGATAACTCGAGTGGTGATTAGTCGCCCGGTGGGTTTCGCTTTCGCTTTTCCCCTGCAAAACTCCACTCATGTTGCCACAACAAAAAACAAAAGCAGCTGTGCTCATCAAACTCCAGAATGTTCTAATAATAGTTGATAGTTGTTTATTGTTAGAAATTTAGTTAGAAGAAATAGTTTTGAAACAAATATACAGAATTGTTTTGATATTCTTAATAATTCAGCTAAAGCTGTTCAATTCAAACTGAAAGCTCGCCAAAGCATTAAAGCAATAAATACGCTAATGGTCAATTCAACATTCAATTCAACGGCTTTAAAAGTAGATTAAAATAAATCAAAAACAATTGCTTCGCTTGTGATTAATAGATTCATCATTGATCCAACTTTAAGTTCTTTGCAGCTTCAGGTTCAACAAGCTGTCGGTTTATTGGCCATATGAAAAGTATCGTGATTAATCCCAATCAATCAGAAGCTAGAACTCAAATTGCAACTGGACGCAGAACCCGTTTCGTTCCGCATTTGCAATTCGAATTGGATTTGGAGTCGGCATGAGAGTCGGAATTGAATGCGATGTTATCAGGCCATAAACGACGCCTTTAAGTCTGGGCCATTATCGCAGCGCTGCGGGCCGGCCAATAAAACTGCAATGTTATGACCCAAACAGTCATAAACTGGCCACGAAATGATTCAATACTTGATTCATTGCCGCATTGAGAGCTGCACTCACACTCACACTCGCACTCAACCACTTTTGCAATTAGCCAAGAAGCTAAGCACACGTGGGGGCAACTTGCGTCAACGGGCCAAAACAGCCACAACAACTACAACGAGGAATGAGACTGAAGAATATAGCAGAGAGAACTTCTGTGGCAAGTAATTGGTGGCTGGGGTCAAAGGCTGCGCTGCATTATGGAATTGAGAATGTGATTGATTGGCGCAGCTCGTTGATTGATGGCAAACGAGCAACAGTTGTTGCTGAGGTGCTAATAGATTGTGCCGCATGCGGCGGCATGCCACAAGCCCACACAATCCTCCCACACACACTCTCGCACTCTTCTGCACACACAACTCTCTTATCAATTCACTTTTGTTCAGAGTCTCACAGCCAGACAATGCAATATTGAAACGTGGTGGATCAACGGAATACACTCAGAGAAATCATTTGCAGTTGATCAAAAAATTTATAATTTGTGAAATTAATTATGCGATTAAATTAAAATCTTTACAAATACATTCAATTTTTAATAAATATTAAAGTATTCCGATATGTAAATGTAAAATATTCTCACAGAGAGATAATGCATTACGTATTGGACCGTGGAGGATTAACTGAATACACTTGAAGAAATGTAGGGTAACTTTTGCAGTAATGAATTCTATTCGAAAATTTTGCAAATTAATTATTTGAAAGAATTGAACCATTTATAAATAGACGAATTAGCTTGATGTCAAATATTATTAAAGTATTTCAATACCGGCAGTTCTGCGATATAATATAGAAATATTAACAAATTAATTAGTCAGCATAATTAATTGAAATGCAATCGCAATACCGCACTTGCCGAGTTGAAATGCTGAGTAAACAAATGGAATTAAATTGTATTTATGAGAACGCATTTTTATCAGTTCTCGCTTCTCGCTTCTCAGTTCTAGAACCGCAGAGAATTGTGAGTATGGCGGAATAAATAATAAATGTGTTTGCCACAAAACGAGCTGATTTAAATAAACACTAAAAGCGGGAAAGCGCAGAGAAATAAAAAGAAAATTCGTCATAATGGGAATGGAAATGAAATAAAATATGGAAACGAGACAATTCGATTGCGAGTGTGAATACGAATGTGAATACGAATGGCACTCGGAGTGCAGATAATACTGCCCGAGTTCTGTTCTGTTCCGTTCTTCGGCAGTATTCTCTTCGGGGTCTTTGGGGGGTCGTTAAACGCTGAGCGCTCGCGGTTCGCAGTTCAGTTTGTCGCGTCGCCGTCGAGGGGCGTCTTCCGATCATGAGTTCCTACAGAACGCTCGTCGACCACGCTGCCTGCAACACGCTGAGTGCAGGTGGCAGCGACACGTCGCTGGCCATCGCTGCGGCCACCGCATCCCCAACCGCCCTGCATCGCATGATCAAGTATTGGCGCAACAGCTCCGGAAAGATTCCGGGACTGCGGAAGAGCGAAAGCTTCGCGGACTATCGTCGCCACTCGGGATCGGGATCGGGAGAAGGAGGAGGTCACGGCACTTTGCCCCATCACCGACAGGTGGCGCAGTATCAGCGGCTGGAGAGCTACGACGAGAGCAAGCTGCAAGCACAAATGCGGTGAGTCGAGCGGCGAACACAACCAATTCTATTGTTGCGCCCCATTCGGCTTTGTAATGCGCCGACACGCCCCCCTCCCCCGTCCCACCTCCCGCCTCCAGCTGCATTCAAATCTGCAGCCAAAAGTGGGGCATGCATATTTGCTTTAGCTATTGCGACTGTTGTTCTTGTTGTTGCTGTTGCGTTGGCGTTGCGTTTGGCCTATTGCCAGCAACAGTTGCGAGTTGTTTCCTCTGCCGCCTCTCTCTCTGTCACTCGCATTCGTGCCGTCTCACTCTCTCGTCTTATCAGCCGCAACTCCAAAACTGCCACTTGCTTTATCAGCAGCTGAGGCAGCAACAACAACGCAGTATGTGACCACAGCCACTAAAGCGACGGCAGCAGCAACAGCAGCAACAACAACAACAGCTGGCGAGGCTGCCGTGTTGATAAACGCCAGCGAACAAGTGCACGACGCCGTCGCAGTCGACGCGACGCGGCGCGACGTCTGTGGATCCCATTCGCCTATGCGTATGCAAGTGTGTGTGCGACAGAGAGAGAGAGAGCACGATTCGCTGCTCTCTCGCTGTTGCTGCTCACGCATGTTTGTTATTCATTTTGGGCAGAGCGAACGCTTTCCAGCATCCACACTAGACGAACACTGTCCACACACAACTTGCGCGTGGTGGAGCTTACAGCTGTGCTACACCATCCAGCAGGTGTCTGACTATTTTGTGATTACGATTCAGCATAAATTTTCTCTTTTACTAAGTTATTCATATACATTTTAAAATGAAATTGATTTTATTGTGTTATATTAAGTTTGGAATAATCATCTACTCATGAGCACAGCATTCTATTCAATTGCTTAAACAGTATGTGTGTGAACTTCTACTAAGTAAAATAACGTGTGAATTGAAAATCAATTGATTAAAAACATTCCTCTACTCTTAAATTGTGAAACAATTTGTAATGATTGCACTTAATTTGATTCGAATCTACAATTAATTGAATTTAAAATAGCTGTGTCAATTTTGCATTGCTATAAACTCAAAATTGTTTCCTTAACGGCTGTCAGCTCAAGCTCTGGCAATATTTTCTGCGTTGTGCAGTGTAAGAAATAACAACTGTTTATGTTTTCATTCCAGAGCGAGAGGGAGAGAGCGCCTACATACATATGTACGTCTCTCTGCTCTGCGCTCTCGCGTATGTGCGTGTGTGTGGTTGCTGTGCTTTGGTATTGGTGTCCCATGCCGGTCGTTGAGAGTTTGTTTTTGTTATCTTTGCGGAGCGGCAAAGCAAAGCAAAGCAAAGCGAAGCGAAGCATTCTGCATACTTTTAGGGTAAAGCGAAACGAAACGAAAGAAACTCAACGGAGCAGCGGGGGGCGGAGAGTGTGGAATGAGAGAGCTATGCAAATAGCCTTGCACTCGAAACTGTTTTGGGCCTTTGAAGCAACCGCATCGCATTGTTGTTGGCCTGCAACTGGACTGTTGTTTGTTGTTTGCTTTGGCTAATGCGGGCTTCTCGTTCTGCTCGTTCTGCTCGCTTTATTTACAGTTTGCCGACTGTGGACAGGCGGCGACAATAATCGCTCGCGTTTGTAATGTAAATGTAAATAAATGTATGTAAATGTAAATAAACAAGAATGCGCCCCCATGCTGCAACTGCAACTCCCACACGCTCAACCCTCCACAGCAGACTGCAAACTGCACTCCAATAGAGAGCGAGCGAGAGAGAGAGAGAGAGAGAGCGACGTGCTTAACGGTTGTTGTTATTCCAGTTGTGGAAGCTATGCGCTCTCTCGCACTCTCAGCTGCTTTGTGGTTTGTGGGCCGTGTGGAACCTGAAATCTGAGCTTCGTGCGCCGACAGCGCAGTTGGGGCCGCAACAGCAGCCGCAGCAGTCCAATTGGCATTTCAGTTTCGTTTCGATAATCGACTCGTGTGGGCGTCGAACGTGTCGTCGCCGTCGCAGTCGCTGTTACAGTCGTCGCTGTTGTCGTCGTCGTCTTCGTCGTCCTTTCGTCCTGGTCGTCGTCGCTGTCGTCTCAGTGTCTGGAGCCGAGCAGCGTCGAACTTCTAATTCCTCGAGTTCACGTTCAAAATGCGTGAGTTGTTGCTGCGCTGTCCGTGCAACAGCAACAGCAGCAACTTCAGCTGCGGCATCGCTTCATTTGCAAATTAGCAGCAGCAGCAACAGTTGCAGGCAGCAACAGCAACAACTTCAATTCGTTGAACGAATTGCCAAAAAAAAAAAAAAAAAGATATAGAAAACAAGAAAAAGCTGAAATTCTTTAACCTGTGAGTGTCTTTGAGTGTATGAGTGTTTTTCTGAGTGTGTGCCAAAATAAATGTGGCTAATTTGCGTGCACATTCTTATCAACAACAACATCGCGGCTGAAGAAGTGGAAGAAGTGCAAAAGAAAGCTGACAAAACGATCGAGTGTGGAATTTGACAAGATAGAGAGAGAGATAACGAAAGAGAGAGAGCGAAAGAGAGAGAGAGAGATAGAAATGCCGGCACGCGTTGAAAAGTGAAATTAAACAAAATACAGCGAAATATTCAATTGCAACGCGAGTGAATCAAAGTGAATTGATATGAATAAGGGCCGACAGCAACAACAACCACGGCAATAAATCAACAGCAAACAACATCAATAAACGAAAGTGTTTTGGCCACTTTTGTGATTAGTTGCGAGTGAAATTTTTATTAACCAACAAATTACAAAAGTGTCGCTGATAATTGTGCAAAAGCAACAACAACAACGCTGCACAAAACAATAATCATAATCATAATAAAAAACGCAACAACAGTGACAACAACTCAACAGCTCTGAAAGCGAAGCGCCAAAAAAAGCAGCAACCAAAAAAACACCAACAACAACAATGTGACGTAGCGACAACAACAATGAATAAATCGCAGCTCATTTGCCATTCACCGGCTTCAGCTTGTCATTTGTCAATTATTGTTAATGTTGTTGTTGTTGTTGTTGCATTCGATTGAAATGCGTCACGCGTGATTGTTACGTGTGTTTCTTTTTCTGCCTCTTCTGCTTCTTCTGCTTCCCCATCTCCATTTCCATCTCCATCTCCATCTCGGATTTTGTATTTATAATTTTTATCGCAGCGATCGCATTGAATTTTGATAAATGTGCAAGCGACACGAATGTGAGTGTTTTCGAATGGATTCGTGAGTGTGCCTGGCCTATTGATGGAGTGTTTTCGTTGCCGTCGTCGAGAGATTGATCAACAAGTGGTCAATACATCTTGCATATCATCGCCGAGCTTGACAAATGCTTCAACAACTTGAGCTTGAAAACATACAGAAAACTCGAATTGCAATTGATTGATTGATTGATCTGCGATTAATGCACACAGATTGTTCAACATCATTATAGATAAGAGCTGATCTTAAATATTTGATTAGCATTTAGAATTTGAAATTTAAAGCAACTTTTTGCACGAATATTTTAACTTTAATTGCAATTGATTGATTGATTGATCTGCGATTGATGCACACAGATTGTTCAAATCCATGGTAGATAAGAGCTGTTAGAACTTATTTAAATTAATTTAAAATAAAAAATGTTTGTTCAATTTTGTATACTTGTTTTGTTGATTCCTGGATTCTCGATTCAGTTAGATTCACTTTATCGATTTTAAAATCATTATAAAAGTATTTTTTTTCGCATTAAAGGGCGGTTAATCATCTTGCTAATTAGAATTTATATGAATTTCTCATTTCCTTATTGTTTTGCAAATTCGATTCAAGTTCAATATTGATTGAGTTAAGCTTCAGTTCAGTGATTCCTATGTTAGTTAGCGTCACTTTGTCGGTCTGAATTTTCATTAAACTCTTTGGCCTTAAGATCGGTCAATCAACTTCCAGATTTGTCGTTATTTTTTAACATCATCTCTCTCTCACTCTCTCTCTCTCTCTCTCGTTTGCTGTCTTTCCACTCCCAATTTCCTTTTTCGCATTGCAAATATGCAAATTAAACTTTACGCATTTTTTCGTGTGCCGTTTAATATGCAACTTGTTGTTGTTGTTGCTAGCGGCGACAACAACACAGCAACAGAGTCCTCAATGCACGTGAATCTCTTTCAAACGGGTTCCACACGATGCCCACTGTCGTTCCCGTTGTTGTTGTTGTTGTTGTTCTCGTTCTCGCTCTTCTTGTTGTTGGTTTTCGTTTCGTTTTTGTTTGCACATTGCATTTATTGGCATGATTTTTAATTTTTCTTGTTTTTTCTTCGCCCAGTGGTTGGCGAATTTTCACTCGTGTTGTTGTTGGTTTTTTTGGGGCTGCTGCAGCTGCAACGCGAAATTCGCTGCTGGAATTTTTGCCATACGCTTTTGGGGCGTATTTTTATGTGCCGCATTTTTTACTGAGCGAGCGACTTTTTGGGCAATCTTTGCGCTGTTTGCGTTGCGGCCTGTTGCTTTATTCATTGCGATTCGCTTGCAGCGAAAGGTAAACGACAGCACATCAAATATGTATTCACGAGTGTATTCACAATTCACGTGCCGCTTCCAATGAACTTCAACTGGCGAATTGCCTTCAAGCTCGGCTCAATAACAATAACAATAACAAGTAGAAGAAGAAGACGAAGAAGAAGAAGAGCAAAAGTAACAGCTGCTTTTCGGTCACTTTATCTGGCCATTCATTCATCGCCATCTCCTTCTGGCGTACACTCAAGTCGGTGTCGCCCTCTCGCTCACTCCACCACTCCAATAGACGCCCATCAATTGTCTTGTCATCTCTCAATGCTTCTGCTGTCGCTTGACCGAAAGTTCAAGTTGAAGTGCAGCCAGCTGAAAAGCTCAGCCTCAGCCTACGTCGCAGCTTGAGCTTTAGTTTGAGTGTAGACGATGACTGTGCAGTCTCTCTCTCGCTCTCTCTTTAGCTCTGTCGCTCGTTTGCGTTGTCCTCTTGCCGTGTCATTCGCCTGCATTGATTTTGAATTGTTGTCGTTGCTTTTTTGTTGGCTGCTGTTGCAAATTTACCGTTTTGCCAAATGCGTTTTGCTCTGTCGCTTATCTTCACCACTGGTCGTCTCCTCTCCTTCTCCCTCTCCCTCCTCCCCTTATCTATCTATCTCTGCTCGCAGAACACACGCGAGTCTAATTTATGAGGCGTGTGCGTTCGTTGGCCCACTGCCAAATAAAGCGAATAGAGCAAAAGCGAGGGGGGATGGATAATCTGACCAAAGCAGAGGAGAGTGGAGTCTACTCTTAGCTAAAGCTAGAGCGAGAGAGAGATATGTTCGCTGTACTTGTATTTGATATTCGTCTCGCGCCTGCCGTGTATTTTGAATGTTTACTTTAATTGCCTTTGGCAGTGAGTGTGCAAGAGGGGGACAGAGGTGGAGGTGGAGGTGGAGGGGGGACTAGTACTGTGTATGTATGCGTGTTTGTTTACGAGCTGTTTACACCTGTGCCAAAAGACTTCGCTCCGCTCCGCTCCTGCATTTGGTTTTTGTTTTCTTTGCTGCTTCTTCTTTTTAATATGAAATATATGCCATGTAATATTCCAGGGATTATGCGAACCACATGCGAAGGTCAGTTTCCACTTATATCGTGTGTTTTGTTTGTTCTTCGCCTCTGTGGACTTAAAGTTTTAGAACTTTTTAAGGTTGACCGTTTGGGGGCAGTCGCAACGACGAAGGTTGGCGCCGAGTACGTGTGAAATTTCAACAGTTGCTACCAAAAGTATGCATATTGATTGCAGTGTAAACACAGTTCGATGGCTCGATTTTATCCAGAATACAACCAACTTGATTTTGCATTTTATTGTACGCAATAATACTGAGAAAATCTTCTATACATTTGAATATTCATAATTAGTGAGTATTTTTCACTAATTTGAACAGGTGAAAAATGTAAAATGATTGAAATTTCTTTGACAAAATTTATTTGATTTGTCAAATAAAAGTTGCTGTGAAATTGTAAAATAATTATTCTTTCAGAGTTTAAATCATATTCAATAGCTGTTTTTATTTTAAAGTGAATTATTATAGTCCCTGGTTATTATCGCGGCTAATTAATCGCCAGATAACTGTGTCAAGTGCTTGACACACTCAAATATTTGTTTGCCCTTCTTTCACTCTCACTCACACTCTCTCTCTCTCTCTCTCTGTCTCTCTCTCTCGGTCCCTTTCGTGGCTTGGTTGCGTCAACATTTCGCAATCTGATTTCGGGTTCTTTTGTCGTCGTCGATACGTCATTTCGCCGTTGGGTTCTTTGTTGCACCCACGACACGCCTCTTTGCCTCTTTGCCCCTCGCTCCACACGCCAAGTGTTGCAATTAACGGTAACCATAGCACACCATAATAATTCAACTTGAGTTGAGTCACTATAAATACTCTTTGAATGGCCCGTTTGCTGGTTTTCTTATCAGCAGAGTAGTTGCCTTTTACCACACACTTTTTCGAGATATGCATTTACAAATTGGTAACATGCTGCCTTGACGCACTGTGTCGCGAAGTGAATTAGCCTCGGGCGATTCCAAGTTTCTTTTTCCCAGTTCCCAGTTCCCATTTCCCAGTTCCCATTTCCCTAGTCTCAGTTTTCCTGCCTTGCCGCGGGGCACTTGCCACATTTTACGCTCTGCCAAGTTGCAGAATTTCTTTCAACTTTTCCCCGATAATACCCTGCACAAAGGGAGCTTCTAGGTGTAACAAATCGAATCTATTGCCATTAAGTACACGATAAACGACTCGTGTTTGCCAAGTTAATTCAAAAGTTAGGGTATCGCCAGCATCGCTTGCTGTCTGCTGTCTGCTTCTTGGTATTTTTCGACTCTGGGTTTCCGTGTTACGGTTACACGTGTTTAAATATTTATGCCTTGACAAATTTTGTAAACAACATTCTTATTTTTTGGGGTCGTCGCACAGGCATTTTCCATTTTCCATTTACCAGTTGCCAGTTGCCAGTTGGCTGCCACTTTGACTTCACAACTGCGACTGTCCACAAAAACAGGGCAGCAGCTGTTGTCAGTTGGCAAAAGAACAACAAACATGTTGCTGCCACTCGTTGTGTAATGTTACAGGAATTTGTAAATTTATCTGGCAATTGAGACAGCCTCTCTCTCTGCCTCTCTCACTCTGTTTGCTCTTATCTAATCTTATCAGCGTCCATTTGTTGGGCAGCCTTGAAAGCATTTGTCAGTTCAATCAGACTGTTTACTTAACTGTGATTTCCCATTTCATTAATAGAACTCCATTCATGCGACCTCAACTATCATTAGCCGACTTATCGAATTCCTTCATTAACATTGCCACTTTCTTTGACGAACATATCTCTTGAATAATTAAAATATAATCTAGCTTCAATCAAATACTTTTCCCTGAATTATGCAGACAATTTCTTTACGGAATTCCCTCAACTTTTAATTATTTTAGTAGCTTCTATTGTAGTTATTAATCTATAAACTTTTCCCCCATTCTACGCACTCTTCTGCAGTTTAGTTTAGTCAGCAATTTTGCCGAGTCAAAGTTTTGCCGTTCATCGATCCAAGTTATCTATTTTATGGTCTAGATTTCTTATGTAATTTCCTGACTTTTCCCTCGAGCTCTTCCATCAAAACAAGTCCATAAAATGCCAATTTAGCGACACAAGTGCATAAGAAATGTGGCTCTGATTTAAGTATTATTCTGCAACACACCTTGCCCCTCTTGCCACATGGTTTAACCACAATTAGCTGAGCCATCGTCCCACACATAATATTGCAACTCTTTACCCTGCTGTAAATTGCGAAATTTATTTTATATTTTTATTTTGTTCGCCCGTCACCATAAAAGGTCGTCGAAGTCGTCGTCGTCGTCGTCGTCGTCGTCAGAGTTGATGTTGTTGTCGTTGTTCGATGGGGGCGGTTGGATGCTGATTTAAATAAATTATTCTATATGCGTTTTTATTGCATTTAGCCACAGTCGCTCCCCTCACTCCCTCACACTCCAGCCTAACCATAAAAAACTCGCACATAATGGATTATTTTTTGCATAGAACCGCACCGAACGAACGAGGGGGCCTCGAGGGGCAGAAGTTGGCGGGGTTGTTTTGTGCGCCTCGTAATTGAATTCGCTCACTTAATTTTATTTTACGAGAGATATATACGCATTATATGGATATATATGAGTCTGCATACATCATTCTCACCTGAGCGTGGATTATGCTGTACAATGTTGCCTTTATTACAGCTGTTGTTGTTGTCTCGCATGCGGAAAAGACGAATTTGCAGCGGAAGTTGCGTGTTGGGTTTTTGCGGCCGGCTAAAATGTATAAAACGTTGATAGACAAATAAATAAGAGGCAAAATGAAAATAAATCATTGCTCTTAATTCGATTCAAGCTGAATGAGTTTTATTATGTTGCGCATTTTCTGTAATTTGATTTCATTCCGAGATCATTTCCTAGCGATTTGCCCCTAAAATGGCACAAGTCTGTGACGCGACGCCTCAGCTTGGTCTTATCGATTTGGGCCAGGGTTAAAATTCGCCATAATGACCAATTATGCAACATGAAAGACTTGCTATTATTCGGTAAAGTCAATGCTCAAATAGGCTTCCAAAATCTCTCAATTTAAAAGCGATTAATTCTGTCTCAGACAGGTCTAAGATGTAGTTCAATGTATTTAAAGCAAACTTGGTTGAGATAATGTTTTGTAGGTTTAATGTATGAGGAGACATATATTTTATATTTATATATACTATTTTTCTTAGTAGAATAAATATTTGTTGAAATGAATATATTGTCAGCAGTTTGCCTGTGTTTCTTTCTAATGCAAATCTTAGTAATATATTTTATTTTGTATAATATATTTTTAAGTGTTTCTCAATAGACCTTCCCTTTATTTATTTAATTGTCTATATTGAATTCTAAGCCAATCAATTGTGCTTACCATACAAATAGCTAAATCACAAGGTGGCAAGAGCAGACAGTTGGCCATAGAAAGTGAGAGAACAAGTTTCGATTATGTAATGAACTCTTGCACTTAAAGTCAGACGGCATTAATTACTTAGGCTCTGTAGTCGCGCGTTTTGGGAGTTTGTCCGTCTAATTAAGTCAAGTGCTGACGTTAATTTGGGCCTGAGGCAAGCATAATCTTATTGCCACTTGTCATGAGTCGCGTTCAACGTTCCTCTATCCCTCTGAGCTGAGGTCCTTAACTGCTTCTAGCTTCTAGCGCCCAAAAAGTTAATACCAAGCCCGTCTTCAGTCGCCAGCCACTTAGCCTGAGGTGGTGTCGTTGCCTGCACCACCTGACAACAGCAACAACAACAACAACAGCAACAACAGCAACTAGAGCGAGGAGATGAAGGGGGCTAAGCAGTTGCCACATGCCTTCAGTCAATGCCATGCAACATAAATCATCTTGCTGGCACTTGGACACGTGCCGACAGCCATTACCTTTCAGCCTCTCTCTCTCTCTCAAGCTCTCTCTCGCTCTCTCTTTGAGAACCCTCCTCCGTTGGAGACTTAAGCCAATTGTCAGTGGGGCAGGTTCAAGTCAACTTTTCTTTAGCCCCGCAGAGCAGTCAGCAGCCAGTTTGCCTCGAGTGCTTTTATGACGGTTTTGTTCCACGTTTCCTGTTCAACGTGCAGAGGGGGCGGGGCGGGGAGGGGCGGGGCGGGAATTCCCCCACTTTTGGGGCATCTTTAGCTGCTCGTGTTACACATATGCGGGTTGTTTGTCCTCTGCTTAGTCTGTCTGTCCGTCCCTCCGTCCCTCCTGTCATTGCCTTTTCATATTGCACGCATTTTCACGCGCTTTTCATCGCTTCGTTGGACAAAAGCGAAAGCAGCAACAGAAGAAGCTGAAGTTGAAGCTGAGGCAACAGCAACAGCAAAGCAATGCCAATGGCTTTTCAGCATTATTTCTTAATAATGCCAGCACTTTATTTTTGGGCCCGAGTGATTTTCTTTGTTTTTCACAAAGCACATTTGATGGGCTTTTACGACCGACCATAAACTCGACTTCGCTCTTCTCGCACTTATTAAATTTCCATCTCTTTTCCATACTTCTGCATACCCTGCACCCAGAGGTGTTTGATGATTCACAGTTTCTTTTCTCTCTTTATCTACAAGTTTAAAGAATTAAATGAATCTAATTATGCTTCAATCTTTCAAGTGTTTCCCTCGGTGTACTAATAATTTTCTAGGGTATCTGCTGGTCAAGCAGACGCCTCGTTGGCTTTTGGTCAGCTCGAGTTTATTTTATCGGCTTTTCGTACCTTTTACAAGCAGCTGCCACATAAATTGGTTGTGTTGTGGCAAGTTGTCTGCTGAATGCCGCCGCATCGTAAACTGAATTGTCATGCAAAGCATTCAAAACGCACTTTGGCTCAACTGACCAGAAATTTAATTAACCATCTTGGCCACTTGAGCAGCATCTCTCTCTCTCTCTCAGTCTCTCTCCGTCTCTCTGTCAGCAAATGTGCACGCAAATTGGATGCATTAAGCTTAAGCCAAAGGCCACACAAATAAGTCTCAGTTTCGCCCTCTTGCCTTTAGCACACGCCGCAAAAAGACTCGAAAGTGAAACGGGGCAAAAGCGTAAACCAAAAGCAACCAAAACAAAATAATTGAAGCCAAAAAATACAAAGCCAAAAAACAAACAAAGCAAAGCAAAACAAAACAAAAACAAATCAAAAATCAAATCCAACACAACGAGAAACATCAGTCAGTCAGTCAATCGGGCATCAATCAATCAATCCATCAATCAACCAACCCATCAAGATGCTGAAGATACACATGCTGGAGCAGGTCGTCAGCACCGAGAACGTCTGCGAGAACGGAGCAGGCGGCGTCCAGGAGCTGTCGCCCAAGCGCAAGGTGGCAGGTGCCTCGAGTGTGGCAAGTGGCGCGACTGGCGGAGGCAGCTCCTCCTCGTCGAGGAGCACGCCCACAGTCTCGGCCACCAACTCGCCGCATCATCAGCCGACGCCGCCGCAGCGTCACATCCACTCTGCCTCCGCATCCGCCGCCGTGGCAGCAGTCGGCAAGAGCTTCAGCCAGGGATCCTCACCAGCCGGGTAGGTGCCACAACTCACACACACACACACACAAACACACACATCTTGCGGGGCCATTAAAAGGTCGTTGCATTGTTGCAAATTGAGGGGCAAGCACTGCCAATGATGGATGCCTTTTTGATGAGTCGCCCCAAAAAAATCAGTTGCTCTCTCTTTCTCTAACTGCATTTTGTCGCATTCCTCTGGTTTTTGTGGTCGTCAATGCAGCGTTGCATTGCCACCGCGTGTTGCAGTTGCAGTTGCAATTACTGCAGCCACTTGCCACTTGCCTTCCCATTGCAATTTCACCGCAATTCTGTTGTGTTGATGGCCCAAACTTTGCTGCCGCTGCTGCTGCCAATTTGTTTTGGCTTCGACGACACAGCACGTAACAATGCAACAACGACGACGACGACGACGCGGCCAGCGATTGCTATTGTTGCCACAGACGGTGGCAACTAATGAACTGGGAGCCGCATAGATTTCTGACGTCAGCGCCATCCACTTGTTGAGTGGGCGCTCGCTCGACTGCTTTCCCAGAAGCTCAGCTTCTGACTTCGTTTTCATTTGGGGAAAAGCAAACTGCTTTCGTCACTGGAATTCCTCTGAAGCATATCGGATTCAGTCTTCTCCTAATTAGAACACTCATTTCGGATAGCTTCTCTGATTAATTTCACATTGTCTTGATTAGTTTTATTTTCACTTTCCACTCGTAAAGCTGCCCAATTTCCTTTTATCACCTCGACGCCGGGTCATAAATCAGCCCAGGAACGTGGCGAATACCTTTTTGGCCCGAACAACAATGCTCGCATTTGATAAGCTTTAAAGCTGCTTTATGAGCTCGGTATCGGGTTCCATTATCATCCATTTATTGTTGTCCATTACCCCCAATTCCTGCTCTCTTTCACTGTAGTTCTCTTTGTGTTTACTTCCATGCTTGCCACTTGCACCTGCAACAACTTGTCACGAATTGCGCTGCGCTTCATTTGTATCTCGTATCTTTTACCCACTGCACTCGCTCTCTCTCTCTCTCTCTCTGTATTTTTCTATGTATTCCGTCTCTGTCTGCGTCTCATATTCGCCTTATTGTTATTTGTAATTCTTTGCTCGTTATTTTCGCATTAGAGTCTTGTAATTGATACCTGCGGATGCTTAACTCATTCCCTCATTTCTTCGCTTCGTGTGTGGGAGGCCCCCAAGCACAATCTCCTTGCCCCTCTCCCCTCCCCTCTCCTCCCCTCCTCAACGCTCTTGAGCTGATTGAAAAGCGAAAACTTGAACAATAAGAGTCTCTCGCCTCCTTTCCACACCTCCACACCGCCAATCTCTTGTCGCATTTGTAAATAATTATTATACAAGTCACTGTCACTGGGAAAACAACAATTTTCATTTTCTTTTCTGCTTCTTTTTTCCGTTTCTGTTTCTGTGTTTCGATTTTGTTTTTGTTTTTGTTTTCCACAGCACCTCAGGGCTCTCTGGGTAATGCGTCTTCGCCTCCGCCCGCGTCCCTCTGCTGCTTGAACTTGACAACCAAAAAGGGATTTTCATTTCTTTTCATTCAGTTTGTTTTCCCTGTCGCCCACGCATTTCCTCTGCCCTCTCTCCCTCTGCTCTCCTGCAGTCAACATTTTCATAAACATAAACACTTCCGCTTCCACCTTCAACTCTTTTGGGGCTATTTTTACTCAATTTACTTGGCAGGCCTCACTTCCCTCTACCCTCAGTCAGCTATCTCTGTCGCTGCTCCCATTACAAGTTGGCCAGCCCATCTTCAGCTCCAACGCCAACTCCAACTCCAACTCGATCTCCATTTCGTTTGCCGTCAGTTAGCTGACCTCAAAACGCTCACGGACAGTTAGCCCAGTTTCAGTTTGCGAGAATCGCTCATTCAATCAGTCAGTCAGTTTGTCAGTCATTTGGTTGGTCCACTCGCAGCATCTCATCTTCAGAATTTGGCCAACTCCAATCCAATTTCTTTGGCATTTCCAGGCTAATTTATATGCAAAACTCGTGCCAAATAGCAACTGACCAGGCCAGATCATTTATCACTTTTGCCCATACCCACTAGCCAACTGTGCAAAGACTTTATATACTAAGCTACGGAAAGTGAAAAATTATACTCAAAATCTCAACTGTTTCATTTTGAATGGCAACTATAATTTAATTGTGTACATATAAAAAAAGTGCAATGAATAATAATTAAAATTATTAAATCAAATGTTTCAAAATTGCACATTTATAAAATCAGAAATCATTCTTTATCTGAGAATAAATTCTTGGCTCAAGAATGTTTCATAATTAAACTACACAAATAAAATTAAATTAATAACGAATTCATTTTCCCTAATTTGATTTAGTATATATACTACATTGTATAAAGAATCATTCATTTGATGTTTATTGATTGACATTTTGTAGTCAATCTATCTATTCCTTTTATATGAAGAAAAAGTTCAATTTACTAAATCAATCGCTGCTTTCTTTCAGTTCCAATAACACTTTGCTACAGGGTATATGCCAGTTGGTTATTATGACTGACTTTGCTTATTTGTTTCATTTGTAAGATAATTTTGAACAATGAGTCGCAACACGCAAGAGCGTGTAGTTTGCAGTTGTTGTTTGTTGTTTGTTGTTTGTCGTTTGGTGGGTGGCTTCAGCGGAGTCCAAGTGGCGCTATTGTTGACCATTGTTGCAAGTGGAGCGAGTGTTGCAATGTATTCATTTCGAAATTTGCAGAGTTAATGACTAAATGATCGGGTAGACGAGCTAAATTGAGTTTTGAATGAACTAGTTCACGCTGCTGAACAAACAGCCAAGCCGAAAGCGAAGATTGCAACGAAGCGAGAAGGCAGAACAGGCAGAAAAGACACTCCTCTGACTGCGCGTGACATTTGAGGCGACTTCAGTCAGGTGGCAGCTGACGGGGCTGCCAACTCGCTTTAGTCCCAAGACCAAGACTTGCCCCGGCTCATTTGTGCCGCACGCGGTACAGCAGAGAGCCAGGGAATGCGTCGCCGACTGAAGGCATTCTGTGGGCGTTGGGGGCGTGTCCGCGTACGTGATTCTTCAGCAATTGCCACAACTGTCGCTGGCCTAAGCAAAAATCAATAAACGGCGGACGGGCGTGCTCGACTCGCCGATATCCTGGCTAACTTCGAAAATATCTGATCCGTTTTGGATTCAACTTGTGATGTCAAAAAAAATAGAGAAGTTCTTCCTTTTGACTCTTATAAACCATTAATTTATTCTTCATTTAAATTAAGCATTTGTTTGTAATTATTTTATTTACTTAGCACAATTTCTTTGCTGGGAAACTTTAAGTAGAATAAGCACATCTGTCATTTCAAGTTATTTTCTAAATAATAATATAAAAATTGGCTAAATTATTATTTATTTCTTTTGCGTGAACGCAGATAGCCCGGCTCAGCATTTGATGCAGGGCAACTTTAAGTAGAAATTATTGCATTACGCAAAATCTTGATAAAGAATTTCAAGTTATTTTCTATGAACAATCAACGGCGACACACTTAAAAGCGCCAAGTCAAGTCAAGCCAAGCCCCCGAGGGCTTCTCAAAGAGTAACGGCACTTCAAGAGCGCCGTCCGTCTGTCCGTCTGTCTGTCTGTCTGTCTGTCAGATCTGTGAAGCGACAAACAACAACAGCGACAATAATAGCAACAGCTTTGCTGATAGATGAAGCGATACTTGCGATTAAGCCACCAAATGTGAGCCAAGTTCAAGAAACCTGAAAACGGCCAAAGTTGCGACGACGACGACGACGACGACGATTCACAATTTATGAATCGCAATCGCAACTCACGATTCGCTATTCACAATTTCGAGCTATTCACTCACTCACTATTCAGCAGTCACAATTCGCGATATTCAATCCATTGAATTGAATACAGGAAACGAGTTTTGTAATCGACACATTCGATTTATTTTATTTCCATTATTTTTTGGGGGCGGCTGAGATCAATGGGTCCTACGGGCTGGCGATTGTCAAGGCACATAATCGCTCCAAATTTATAATTTATTAGCGCACCGACAGCTGACACGCAGAGGGAGGGGCAAGGGGGGCAAGTGGGGTGTCGCATATGAAGTTCAAAGATGCTGACAACAATTAAATTAAAGTCACGCCGAGTGAACGAGATGAAAAATCAATAAAAAATGAAAGAGCAGCAGAGCCTGTGGCTACAACAGTTCCCCAGGGAGACAACCAAACGACTTTGGGGCAGAGAGACAAAGAGAGAGAGAGAGCGAGATAGGGAGCAGGAGAGGAGCAGAGGTTGCTGCCTTGTCATTTTCCATGCCAGTGAACCGGGCCTGACATCGTCGCCTCCTTCGCCTCTGATGTCTGTTGTTGGCCTGTTGCACACAATTAGAAATGCGCCTAATTGGAACCTGGGGGTTCCTCCCAATGCTGCCCCCTCCCACGTGGGCGTCGCCCAAAAAGGTGGCAAGACAACGTCGACCGATCGACCCGTTTCCCCATTTGCCGCTTGCCGCTTGCCTCTGTCGAAAGTCAATTTCGCAGTTTGACGCTAATTTATGCCTCGGCTATTCATTTCCAGCTGCCGAATAGCAGTCGGAGATGGAGATCGAGATGGAGACGCAGATGGAGGCCAAGTCAGTCAGGTGTTTGTCCCATTGTCAGTGGACCATTCTCGGAGTTAGATTTAGGGTTTAGGGACAGACGGAGAGACTGGCTGGCTGACAAACTGATGTAACTTTTGTTTTCTTCGGCACACACAAAACTTGTCTTTTGTTTATTGTTTTCGGTTCGGTATTTTCTGTTGTCGCACAATTATGCAAAAATTGAAAAGGCTCCCCTCCCCTCACCCCTCTCTCTCTCTATCTCACTCTGTGTGAAATGAGGCTAATAAATGTAGGAAAGGGAAGAGGGCCAAGCTGCGTGCTTATGAGTTATGCATGAGCTCCAGCTCCCAGGTAAGAAACTAACTGGCTGTCTCACTCTCACCTATCGATGTCGTTGGCAATTAGGAAAATTGATATTTGGGCGAGAATCTGTGACTGGAAATAGCCAATTTTAATAGTGGGATTACGCATACTGTTATGATTTATAGAGCAGATCATCATTCGGGCTTCTCATCTCTCTGAGAAATGCATAAAAATCAAGGAAAACTCGTAAAAAATATGCCAGAAATAAAAGTTCATGACGAGTACATTCATTGCTGTTCAAAATTCACTGCAGAAAAGTTGGAGAAACAAACTGAAAATTCAACTCACTTCGCTCGGCAGCTGCATCTGCGTCTGCAAGTGCAACAACAAGTTTGTATCTTTCGCCGGGTATCTGAATATATATGAAATGTATCTTGTATCTTGCGGGTTGCCGTCGACGTGGCGTCGGCGTCGGCGTCGCCCGCTCTACTGGTAACCCAATTACGAAGGCAGCACAAACAAATTTATTTTTGTAGTGTTTTTCTTTTTATGCAGCAGACAAATTGCCAAGAAAAACACTTTGAACAACAGCAGCAACAACAACAAGTGTTGGCAATTCCAGCAGGAGACTCGGAGAGCGGAGAGGGGAGAGGGGAGACGACAAGCAAATGTTTATGAATTATTAATTGGAAATTGTAGACAGAGTTGGGAACACGCAAGAAGCAGAAGACGACACTGTTTGTCTATCAGCTCCAAGAGCAACATTCCTCCCCCTTCATGCCCCATCTCCACTGCCAGTCTTCTCGCCTCTTTTGTTCGCCCAGTTGTAAAAGTCAAAAACACTTATAAAACTTTTACATTTTGCGGTGAATGACATATTGTGGCTGCCACACGCTGCTGTAAGTTCATGTTGTCGTTGTTGCCGCTGCGGTTGCAAATATCAGAATTGATGTGCCAGACACTTTAGCTATGCTTCAAGTCTGACAATGCCAAAGTGACATATTTTTGAATATTTAAACAATATTGAATACACTTACCATGAAGACGGCTGCAAGTCGCTGTCTGAAATTGGAACAATTCAAGAGTGTTAAATGCTTCAATCAATTTTATTTTAAAATTCAATTTTGAAAGTATTCTAATACATAAAATGTAATTTCCTGCAAAATTAATGCTAATTTCATTTCTATATAACAGAAACAAATCCAGCTCATTTTTAATTGTATTATCTATAATATCTCTTCGCTCTATATTTTTTTTATTCCCCAACACTGCGTTACAGCATATTTTTTGCGACTTTGAGTGAAAACTAAAAAACATTTGGACATGCAGTGAGTAGGCCAAGTGGCAAAGCCGGAGATCAACTGGCGCCCGTAATGTTAAACAAGTTAATTGCATTTGCAATCGGCCAACTGCAACAGCAGCAGCAACAGCAGCAACAACAACACAATGAAACAAACTGGAAACCAACAGCCGGCAACTGCAAACTGCAAACTGCAAAAGTTTTTGTATATCAGTCAGTGGGTCAAAAGCAGCCGCCACTTTCAGCGTTTTTGGCATGCGACGGCAACGTTGAGTTGTTGTTGTTGCTGCTGCTGCTGCTGCAATTGCAATTGTTGCTGCTGGCAGCGTACCAAAAATAGTTGCTGCTGCCTGCCAGTTGATTGAACTAGCCAGCCAAACATCACAGGCAATCGCATCCACAGCAACCGACGGCGACAGCGAGACCGACAACAGCAACTACACAACGACTGCTGTTCACAGTCGAGGGCAACTGAATAGAACCGATTGTGCAGCACTGCAATAAAGTGAAACTAGATCAGTCTATAAATGTTTGATATGAACAGATTAATTCATTTAGAGCAGCTTCGAAAAATGAATTAGTGAATGTTTAATATGAAATTCATTTGACAACGAAATCAGAAATTTGTCCATGTGACGTATTTGTTAAATTTAGAAGAACAACAACCAAATGCATAACAAGAAATTAATCCGAAAATTAATTAGGCAATGAAATCAGACAACTCAAAGGGCTATTTAATGTAGAGCTTTCATTTTACGTTCTTTTTAAGTGTGAAATTAAAAATGAATCCCAGAATTAATTAGGTTATGAAATCAGACTTTTATGAAGTTAATAAATCATAAGACTGTTTAGTTTAGAGTTTACATCCAATAGTATTTGTAGACAAACCCTGCTCCAAGCAAAACTTCTATCGCTTAACAATATTCCTGCAATTTAAGACTACATTTGAAGTGGGTATACCCGTTGAGGAATTTGTGCAGGGTATTGGCAAAGCAAACAACTGGTTTCTGCTAGTTGTTTTTTTTGGTGTACGAGCGAGCATTGTCATTGTGGCTCCGTGTGTGGCTTCTCCAGGCATTTGGTTTCGCGATCGGCGAGATTTTCGGTATAGAGATAGAGACTAAAGTGAGACAAAACGACGGGCAGTTTAAGTGATTACCACGCAAATTTATGTAAATATGCAAATAGCGCCAATCTGGCAGCTGGCGAATGGAGACGAAGACAAACAGGGACTGGAAGAGCAATCGATCGGACAAAAGAAAGTCAAAAGTTAGCGGCCAAGTTCATTGTGCAGATTGTTGGAGCAGATGAAGGTCACAAGGCTGGACCAAGTGACTAATTATGCAATTTATGGCCAAGATGGGCGACAACGAGGCGTATACGTAATGCAGCTCAAATTGAATTCGTGCCGTGCCGCATGCAACTGGCGAAACTTTCGTTGAAATCCAAAGCGAGAACAGCAATTGAAATTGAAACTAAAGTGAGGCAAATGGCAGAGTTTAGTTTAGCTGCAGCCTCGGCATTCTTTATGGGCACAATTAAATGTTGTGCCGAGTTCATTTGATATCCCCAACTAGTCTCAGTGAACACCTCTCTAGAGTCTGAGGCCATTTCAGCCGCTTAATTGGCCACGTTTAATGCACAGACTCATTAACGCCCAATTAAGTTAAGTTGAGCGAGTCAAGTTGAGATAAAATTCTAAATTCGCTTTGCAATTAAAAGCGAAACCTTTTCGATTTTAATTCACTTTCGATTAGCACTAAATATCAACTAGGGTTGTTCTCCTCTCCTCTCCGCTCTCTTGACACCAGCCAGCCTGTTAGCCATGTGGGGCCAGCTTGGCTAATTACGTGTTTCACTGCTGTCTCTTTCAATTTTCGTCTCACAAGTTTGTTGCATTCATTTGTCGGCCATAAAAGTCGCCGTCAACGCCAAAGCGCCAAAATCACAAAGCTGCTTTACCATATTCTCAAATGAGCTGCAAATATTTGTCGTATTTCTACACAGATTTTTTCACAAATCGATATACTCTTTCCAATGCGACAATTTTCAAGTGATTGGAAACCCAATGCAGGGAAGGTCCAGAAAGGACATTCATGAAGCTGTTAGCTTTGAGAAATCTTTTGAAAAACACAGATTGTTAATGCGAATTCGAAAAGTTTAAGCAGCGAGAGCTTTTGTCAAAGTCTTTTCCAGCTCTCGGTAAGAGCATTTGACCTTCGTTGAGTTTAGTTTGTAAGTGTTTTCTTATATTTTGTCTCTAGACAGTCGCATTTTTGCACACACACAGACAGAGATACAGAGCTCAAGTCTCGGCTGCAATTCCCCCAAGTTGCTTATCTAATGTGGCTTGCAACGAGGTGGGCGTGGCATGGCCGCCGCCCATTTGAATCAACAAGTACGAGTGCGAATGCGAGTGCGAGTAAATCATATGCGCATTGTGGATGACGTCAATTTTGAAATTCAAATTCAACGACTGCCTGGGGAGCTTTACCAGCCAGCAGATGGAGGAGGGGGCAGATGAGGTGGAAGAAATGCTGCATGCGAATGTGGCACAACAGTTTGTGGCTCGCTTCGGTTTGGTCTCAGTGTCAGTTCTTCATCTCATTTGGCGGCGCATTTTGTATGCTATTATTGTATTGCCCGTGGCTGCATTTTGAAATTCAATGACGCTTCGGAGGCGCCGCCAAAGCAGCTCATCAGCAATTCAATTGCCAGGGGAGAGCGGCTGAGGAGGCGGCAAACTCCCCCATGCGCCCTCCAAATTTGTGATTCGATTATCGACTTGGGCTTTGATTTCAAACAACAATTTCAACGCCTCTCCTAAAGTGCGATCTTGAAGCTACGCCTTTTGGCTGCCCTCTGGGAACGCCAGCCACATGGCCCCAAATAGTCGGCTGTTGCTGTCACAGTTTGCTCCAGCTCCATTATCAAGCTCTGCATATCTGCGGCACATTTTCCAGCAATTTTTTGTCTCGCTTCGAGATGCTTTTTCGATAACTCTTTAAGTTGAGCCATAACAATGTGTGTCCCAGACATAAAGATACACCATTAGTGGGTTCTACATACATAGTTGTTGCATAGACAGACAACGGCAACAAGAACCACAATGGCAACAATATCAACAGCTTTGCGGCATTGTGTGCGCTGAGGCACAGTGGAGTGAAAACGAACGACATTTTAGAAATAAAGTTGGCTGAGATTAGCAGTATTAATATTACATTAAACACATGCTAAAAATTAGACACAACCAAAACGATGAATTATGAAAGCCAATCAGTTTTAAAAGATGCAAATTGTAAGACAGCATTTAACAATGTATGATCAAAAATTATTTCATGTTTCATCATTTTCTGGCTGCCTTCGTCCCACTGTACCTGGCAAATCACTTTGGCATCCCCACACTCGCAACTCACACACACTCACACTCACACTCGACTTCTCCCAACTTTGTGTCTACTTTGGCCGCGTCTCGCCTAACGCTCGAGTTATTACATAGATTTTGTAGCATTTTGTGCCCAAAATGTATGGCACACACTCCGCCATATAGATGGATATATCTGCTCTCTATATACGAGACTTTTCGGGCTCTGCAGCAACAACAACCAGAACACAACTTTGACAACGACGACATATTTATGATTCCTTTGCCGGCGTGCGCTCTTCGCTTGCAACAATATATTTATGACTTAGCCGGGCAGCCAAGAGACAGAGACAGCGAGAGAGAGAGAGAGAGAGAGAGAGGGAGAGAAAAGCAGCCTGCCGTCTGGAAAGTGCAACTATGAAATATTTTTGGTAAAAGGAGATTATTACACGTTGCCAAAATATAATTTCCACAGAGTAAAAAAAGGTTGTTGCAAGTCGGCGGTTTATTATACCCGCTACCCATAGGGTAGAAGGGTATTATGACTTAGTGCCAACAGAAAATGTATGTAACAGGCAGAAGGAGGCATCTCCGACCACATAAACTATATATATTCTTGATCAGTGTCAACAGACAAGACGATATAGCCATGTCCGTCTGTCCGTCTGTCCGTCTGTCCGTCTGTCCGTCTGTCCGTCTGTATGAACACCTAGATCTCAGAGACTATAAGAGCTAGAGCTATCAAATTTGGGGACAGTACTCCTATAGGTCCTACGCAGATCAAGTTTATTTCAAAAGTTGGATGCCACGCCCCTTTCCGCCCCCAAAAGTCTGTAAAATCCGTAATAATAGACCTAGAGCATTGAATTTTGGTATGCATAATAATAATTATATTCTCAATGATTCCTGTGAATTTCGTTGAGATCGAATGAAAAACAAGGAAGTTATTAAAGAATCAATTTTATGTGCAAAATTCACTTGCAGCTGCCCGCGCTTTGTTTGTTTAGTTGACAGTGTGACCATAAGGATGTTGTGGATTTTTACCCGCTATTTTCAAATATTTACAAAAAAACAAGTTTTAGTATATTTGGTATATTTTTTGTTAAAATATCATTTAAGTTTTTTGTTTTCTCTCGAAATGGGTTGCGGGTATCATACGGTCGAGCACTCTCGACTGTAGCTTTCTTACTTGTTTTTTATATTCGACTGCGAGACGAGGCGAAAATGCCTCAAGAATTATGAAAAATGCTGCGGCAAAAGCGAGAGAAAAATGCGAGAAATGAAAATGGCGTGCGGCACGAAAATGTGCATCCAAAAAGACAACAACAACAACAACAACAAAATGAGAAAAATGGATAACAAAACCGACTGTGTAAAAATTGCCTGGGGTTAAATTTGGCAGCCAGCCTCGCAGCAGACAAGGCTGCAAATTGTCTGACCAGCAGTTGTGGAGACAAGAGGGGGGGGTAGAAGTAGAAGGGGGGGGGGGGGACCTGGATGAGTGCAATAAACGCTCGAGTGTCTGGTCGACGTCTTTTTTGTGTGTTTGGTGTTTGCAGTTCGCGCACTTTTCGCAGCCACTGTTTCGACCATTGTTTCCGGCGTTTGTTTGTGAACGTCGACGCCTTGTTTCCCGCTTTTAAATCCCATTTTATTTCGTTAGTAATAAAAAAATATACATTTATAACACAACAAATGAACACTAAAGAAATGCCCATATTTTCGTTCGTTATTGTTAGTTTACCGCCACGGTTGTTGGTATGTGCCCATAACATAAAGCGCTTTAATTGCCACACTCGCTCACGCCCCAATCGCCGATTTCAGTGGAATTCCTTTGCTTTTTATTCGAGTATATTCCTGAATTTGACAGCCGATACAATTTCCACGCTTTTTTCTATCGTCATTTTCCTCTCATTGCCGTTTTGTTTTTGCCGTCGAATTATTTATGTGCTTTTTAATGCGCTTTTACAGCAACAAGATAAATTTCCATTTTTCGGCATTTGCGATTCGCGTCATTCGCGAATTGTGAATTGTGAATTGTGAATTTGTCGCACGTGCGCATTGATTAAACACAATTCAAAATCGCATTTTAATGTGCAACAATTAAAATTCACAGCTCCCAGCATGCCAAAGCAATTAAAAATACACCTTGACTCTGGGCAGTCGTAATCGCAAAATACGTTGCAGCTGGCGCCCCAAAAACTGTTTCACCTCAACTCTGCACATGTGTTGTGGGGGATGTGAGATTATCTTGCAAGTTTTCCAATTTAACTGTCATCCCAGTTTCTAAGCTGTATTAACCATTCACGAGAACTTTCAGGAAATTCTTCAGCTCGACATATTTAGTTAAAAGTTTGCGTTTAGTTTGTCTATGATAAATGACTGGCAACATTGCGAGTTCGCAGTGTCTGCACGACTAAAAAGTTGCGTATTTCAAAAACGCATTTACTGATTAGATGAAGTCCACATTTAATAGTTGAGTTGCAATTATCATTTTGAAACTAGATCGATTTAATTAAACATTTATGCTGGCAGAATTGATATAATCAAATTGTAGTTGACTTTCAAACTGACATATTTCTTTAAAAGATTGCATTAAGTTTGTCTAAAAGATAAATGCTGATTTCGTTTAGATTGAATAGTTTATTTGCGTCCTTGAAATGATATATTTGAAATGCCACAAAAAGTAAATCAATCCCCCAATTAATTCACCTTTCATTGCATCGAATTCAATGCATTTAATTGACCATTAATTGCTAATCTATTGATTTCAAATAAATAAGTAATACCCCAAATTAGTTGGCATTTAACTTGACATATTTGGTTAAAAGTTTGCATTTAGTTTGTCTATGATAAATGAATTAAAAATCAAATGCATTTCTTGTGTTTTATATACCCAAATAATTCGCTTTTTATTGAAAGGAATTTAATCTATTTTATTGAACGCTAGGATTAATCTAGTTCTAATGATTTGTTGCTAGTCTCAATAAATAGGTAATGCTCGAAATTAGTCGACTTTTGAATGCAAACTACTTCATTTGAAATGGGAATCAACAAATTGGCTTTCAGATGTGGGAACTCTGATTGATGGGATACGATTTATACAGCAGTTTGTCCAGTTCTAACCTTTTCCAATGAGTTCCTAATCCGACTACTAGTTGTTGCTTTTTCGCCAGGGATTATGCAGATACTTTGCCTCCCTCGCGCCCATCCAACACAATGCCTGACATTTCGGATTAAATTTGCATTTTGTTGTCAGAGCCAGCAGCGGGCCAAAACGATGGCTAATGTGACAGGCAGGCGGGGCGGGGCGGGGCGGGGGTGGGCGTTGTAAATGTAAAGTTTGCAATTTGATTGTTAACCCGTCGGCAATTTGGGAGGCTGATTAATGGGCACGTGTTTAGCATAGAGTCAAGTCGCGTCGCGTCGCGTCGGTCAACAAAACACTCAACTTAACTCGAGTTGACGCGACGCGACTCGGCGACTAATAACTGGCCATTCATTTTGGCTGGCAGTGCAAGTGTTGGCCAATTAGCAGGCAAATTGCACACAGCCATTAGCCAAGTCAGACGAAAAACGTGGAAACCCACTCGAAAATATGTGGAGCTCTTGGCTCGCCTGCAACAGGGGCAGGAGGCGCTTGGCCAAATTAGAGCCTGCTTGTGAATAAACTCAGACTGCGACTGTTTGGCGAGGTGTTAAACAGATTTTAACAAGCTGCCAACTAGAGCAAGGTGTTGGGAAAGTCCATCGAAGGGCAGCAGAAGGCGAGAGCAATCGAAAGTGGCAGTAAAGAACCTAATAATTTGCACATCTACAATTGGTTTGTAATTTTCTAAGTACATCGATAATTCATTTCACAATTTTGATATGCAGTAGATAAATAATCCTAGTCATGAATATGAGAGGAGTAAACAATGTATTCTATTAATCGCTCAAAAAGTAGAGTGGAAGAAATTTATATGATCAATCATTAAAGTGTTAATATATGGGAGTACAAAAATTAAGGAATGCAGTTCAAACCAAAATTTTAAATAATTTATAATTATTTTTGTAGATTGGTTTGAAACAGTTGCATGTTATTAATATTCGGAGAAGATGTTATGCCAATTCATCGACCCTTGCTTGTTCATTTTAAATACAGGGTATTGATAGTGGCAATTCCCATGACTCATCTTAAAAGGCAAAAGGCAACTGTAATTGGCAAACTTGGACCCCTTCTAAAGGATTTCGACTGAAAGTTGACTAATGTTTGCCAAGAGCTCCAGATGAACTTGTAAGAGTTCCGCTGCCGTTGCCAGAGCTGCAACTTCTAGGCCGCACTTCCTTCCAGTCAACTAGACCCAAGCACACACACACACACACTCATACACACACACTCATACACACACACACACACACACACACACATCCGCAGTCAGACAGTTTCGTGTCTTCGTCTGGCTTTTAATTTTGCACTTCCGATTGTTGGCCAAGACAACAGCAACAACAATTTCAGCTAAGACGCCTATTAATTTTACTTTTTTGTTTCGTTTCTTTTTTTTTCGTGCTTCCTCTTTAGCTGCCATTGCGCATTGAGCAATGTTTATCTGGCTCTTTCTTGTGCTCTTTCTTCGGCTCATTGTTTGCTTTAGTTTCACGTTGATTTTGGCAACAATTGTTGTTGTTGTTGTTGTTGCTGCAGCAAAACAACTTTATTAGCCGCACCAACAAATTGTGTGATATAAGCTGAATTCCCCTCCCCCACAAGTGCCACGCCCCGTCTACAACAACAAGTGTTTTTGGGATGTTTTTCTTGTTGCTTTTGGCCATTTGGGCATTTGGCAGCCGCTGAATGCTCCAGCGATTTGGCGATTGCAACGCATTAAAAGCCAAATTGTTTCGCTTGTTGTTGTCGAGTGTCGAAGTTGTTGTTGTTGTTGCTGTTGTTGTCGATGTGTTGCAACTCGGCAGCATTTTCCACATTTATTCACGCGCTCGCGTTGTTGTGTTTTTATTTTTGGCTGCATTAAATTAAATTACACGCTTATAAGGTTTTTGTGGCTGGCTGACTAATTGTTGTTGTTGTTCCGCAGTCGTTATGGCCATTGTTGTTGCTCTTGTTTACCTTTATAATTTATATTGAATGAAATTAGTTAAATTACGTTTTGTAGCCGTCGTTTTGTAGTTTTTAGTGCATTTTGTGGTCTTTCGCCTGCTCGCATTTAATATTTATTTGCAAATTAAGATCGCATGAAAAGTTATAATTGTTGTCTGCATTTTCCATTCGATGTTTAGAGCCAGTGACTCGCATCAGGATTTATCTAATGCGATTGGGAGCTAGTGTCATTGTGGCATGATTTATCAAAGTTTGGGGCAAATGAAAACTGACATCAGCTGTTGAACGGTTCAACTGTTCGACTGCTGTGGCATCATCACTCGATTCCATATCGTCGGGCGATTCATTGTGCTGATTTCCCTCTGGATTTGCACTTTTCAAGTACAGACAGCAGGAATGTTCATTTCGTTCATCTCGTTGTGTGTTGTGTGGCAAACACATTGAGTATAATTTCATTCGGACTTCCCTAGAGCAACAGACAACAGACAACAGACAACCGACAACCGAGAGCAGACTGCAAAACATATTGCAAATTGGGCTCATCAGCATTATGATGATTATGGTCATTATCGGCATCAGCAACAATCGATTGAAAAGGCATCGTTAAATTATCCACAAAGTTTGTAAATTGTTTTATCGTTTTCGGCTTTTGTATACAACATGCATTTCATTTGATTTACTTAACTTTATGACATTCCCCACAACTGGTTTCACAAGTCAAATTTGTGTTTGTTTAACCAACCATAAATGACATTTTTTGTTTGCCTTAATTTTCGCATCGCATCGCTTTGTTTGCATATTTATTAGAGAATCACTATTCATTGTTCATGGATTAGACAATATCTGGAATTTGTTTCATGTTTTCAATTTGATAATAACTAATGTATTTGCATTTTCTTTTCGTTACAGGTAAGCAGAGTGTTTTCTTTAATTCCTTCCGGTTTGTGCTGTAAGTGAAATGGCCTTTTAAATATTAAGCTTACATTCGAATTTGATATTTCGCTATATTGTTTGTTCCTTCCGGGGAAACACGTAACAAGTTTCTCGATTTCAAATCAATGCGACAGCTTCCGTAACGCGATGAATTTTTTATTGTATCGAATATATGCTTATTGTGTTGTCAATATACCCTGCGAGCTCTCAAGCACAAGGGGTGTTTTGCACCGCAACATTACAACATTAAAATGAATTGAAGTTCGGCTGCTATAATTTATTAAATGTGATCTGCATGACTATTAAATTCTCACATTTAATAAGCAGCTTGCGGAGGGTCATTCAACCCAAGAGGTGTCTGATATTCCATCAACATTTCCGAGCGGCAACGACTCGTTGCTTTTTGTCGCTTTCAATATTATTCATGCTGCTGACAGCCACAACGACAAAGCGAAACATGAAACCGCCCAGCAAGTGGCAGATAACGCCACATTGTGGGAACTGCTCCACAAACTGAACCGAGCACCCAGCAAACTGAAAGCTCAAAGCTGCAGACTGCAAAATGCAAACTTTGTTTGCCGCCGCCGGCATCTGATGGCAACTCCAACTCCAGTTCTAGTTGCATCTGCAGCTCCATTTATTGATAAATGTGTTCCTGCGGCAATGGGCGAGTGGCATGAGAATAAGAGTGGCAATGGAGCAGCGAATGGAGTTGTGGTGACAAACTCGACACACGCCCACCTTGCAGTCCTCAACCAAAGCATTTCATATGCAGAGTTGCTTCTGAGAGAAAAGATAAGGAGGGGGGCCTTGTAAAACGGCCATTTCGCATAAATAAAACTTTTGTTGCCACCCAAAAAGAGACGACGACGACTTTTGTCCTGCGCCTCGTTGTTGTCGTCATCGTGAGAAACTTGTCGCTGTCGCAGGCAGTGATAAGAAGCTGCAACAGCAACTGCAACTGGAGCTGAGGCAGAGAGAATTGCAATATTTATCGCTGCAAGTGAACCTTTGAATGGTCGGTCATATATTGTGCCTTGACTGGGGGCGACAACTCAACTCATGTAGGAAGCCCCCCCCCGAGCACGTAAAACTCTAAAGATTGCATCAGTCTCTGTCTCTGTGTGTGTGTGCAACAGGGAGGGAGATTCTCTTGGGCGACGTGTGAGAAATGAGACTCGAGAGTAAATAGCGTGCAAATGCGAGCATAAAGTGCAACATATTTATTACATTTAAATAAAATTGCAAGTCAAGAGAATTTATTTGTTGTATGCAAATAAATTGAAATTCAATTAAAGCCATTTACCAGAGACTGACAATTATTATTAAATTGGTTTCTTCTTCAATCGAAATCAATTACACCAAAATCATTTATTTCGAACAACCGATGATGTAAATGATTTTTTTACCTTTTCCTTAACAAAAATGATTGATTGGAAGTGATTTAAAACATAGTTAAAATTATGACTTCTGTTTAACAGCTATTCGATTACTTCACATTAATCATTAGCGCTGAAAATAAAATGATTTTTATGTTTTTCGCTCTAAAACGAAATCAAATTTCGAATTCTTTGAAACCGCTTTTTCATTATAGAAATTCATATAGCAAAATAATACGTTGGCTGCAAAATCATAACATAAAAAATAATAAAACAAGCAAATTAGCAACTAATTAAAGACATGTCGTGAAAATTGCGCTGGAAAATCACAATTAAAAATGTCATCAAAATTCTCTTCTAATATGGACAGGAAAAATCGGGAAGTCGGATAAATTAAAAAGCCCCGCAGCCTATAAATATTGCAATGAAATAAATTAAAGTTTAATTAAACTGGCCAAATGGCCGGCAGTCAGCAGCTGCCACGCCCCCGTAAACCGCCCCCGCCCTGTGCTGACAACAATTCGCCTGTCACTGCGACGTCGACAGCAGAGACTGTAATCACGAATGAGAAATTACCAAACCCGTAGAGAGAGCAACAGAAAGAGAGAGAGAAAAAGTGACCTCGGGCCACAGGAGGTGGACAATAGGCTCAGCTGGAGCTGAAGTTAAAGCTGGAGAGCCTTTTTGCCATAGCCACAGGTGCTGCTTGTTTTGGCAGCCATTTTGTTGGCTGTCAGTGTCAGCAAAGATTTCAATAACCGCATAAATTTCCAGTCTATTTTTAGGCGCACTTTGTGCCAGGCTAAGGCGAAAAGAAAAACAGCAACAGCAACAGCAACAACAACGGAGCTGAGATATTGCGTAGGTCGTTGCAAAGCAAGTAACATTAATTGGTTGAGTGTCAACAGCCGAAAAGCTGCCGTGGGTAGCAAAAGCATGAAGATCAAACAAACATAAAGGCTTTTAGTCACTGTAAACACGCATATGAACTTATGTTAAAAATATAACAGACGACGCTTACCAGATAACAGCAGTTGAGTAGCAGAGCAGCGACTGAGGCGCAACAGCAGAATAACAGAGGTGGTAACAGTAGCTGGAGAACAGCAGCCATTCTGTAGAGATAGCAGAGCGTCTACAGTTATAGGCAGAACATCAGCAGAAGAGGAAGAATAAGAATAACGGAGAATTAGGAAAAGGAAGCAGCGGCGAAGCGATAGCAGAATAGCAATGGCAGCAGAGGACGTCAGCAATTTAGAGCAGCTCAAGCAAAAGAAGAGCAAGCGCAGCAGAGCAGCGCCGTCAATATTTTTGCACTTCTTCATTCGTATATGCTTCGTCCCTTTTGCGCTCACTGCTTTTGTGTGGTTCAGTGCAGCTTAGCACACGCACACACACACACACTCACATGCAAATGTCAGAAAATTTTCGGCTGTTTTGCAGCTTTGCTCGCACGCAGCTCGCATTGCCGGATAAAGCAACAAATTGTACACACAAGCACTTGCACTCACGACCGTCAACATGATATACACTTTTAGGCACATTAATTGTTCATTAATTGCAGAAACAACGCGCACAATTGACAAATTAATGAGCACATGACGCGCCAATCAATTAACACAGATCAACTGACCAGCTTAACATGAGCACATTTCTGCATACCCCTTTAACAGCGTGCCGCTCTCTTGCTCTCTCTCTTGATGTTAAGCTCTCTCAAATGCATCGCGTCACCTGCGCTTGCTAGTTGCTGTTGTTGCTTTGCATAAATTCGTTTTGCGAGCGCCATTAACAGCTCAAAGATCGAATGGTGCGATAATTGGATTTTGCAAGACGCGAGAGTGGGACAGAGCAACACGGCGACGTAAATGGCGACAATTATTAATTAGATGTGACCAGAGGCCGTTAATGGCAAAAGCCAGCGCAAATTGTGTAGGCTAAACAAAGGACCAAGGGACCACCCAAGACGCTGGTCTGTCTCACCGTCTGTTAACGACAACGTGCCATAAAAATCAGCAAAGGTGACAAATATAATGGGCTCCACAGAATACACCTTGGCATATTAAATTCTGCGGTGGCCTGGCCATAAAACTGCGCCTCGATGCGCCAACTAATTGATGGTTGGATGAGGTCGTGTTACAGAAACACAAAATTGAAATTAATTAATATACATACATATATTTGGTACATTTATACCCTGCAATCAGCTGTCATAGGGACGCCACGACTCGTTAGACACCTTGGTCAACAGAAAGACAGTTGGTGGGCTGCAGGGTATCTTTGAGTTGAGCATAGACGTCTTGTGCGCAGTTCAATTATTGCAATTTGGTTGTCAACTTTTGCGCTAACGAGCCAAGCGACGCGTAATTATAATTCAGCAAAGGACAACGAGCTGAAGAGTGGGAGAGCGTAAGAGAGAGAGAGAGAGACAGTAAATGTGTGTGCGTGTGTGGTCACACTGTGCATATTTCAATCATCATCATTTGGCACTGCGAGCGAACCTTTTAACAATTTTACACCTGACCAACGAGCGACGCGACACGCGCTCTTCCTCTTCTCGCTGGGGCAAATTAAAAACACATTTTGTGACATGTGAAAGGTGTTGTTGTTGCTGTTGTTGTTGTTGCTCTGTTAACACATGCCGTGCACACACACCTAGAAATCGTCGAGCTGACACGGCTCATTAGACAGAGACACGCAGAAGAGGAACGAGAACGAGTCCAAAAGGTGTCCTTAAAACTCTCCTAATTAGCTCCATTTGGAACTCTATATGGAACACACACGAGACAAATATTTAAATAACTTCAGGTATTCAACAATTATTGCAGAGTTCTCCGACCTAAGAATAGACTATTCCACCTAACTGCAATTTAATATGCACTTCAAGTTATTTTCTTTTTAAATTATTATTAGCCTTCTAATTAATTGCATTTGAGCAAGATTAATGTTAAACAAATAATAATAAGTTCAATCATAATTGCTAAAGAAACATATTTAAAATCCAAATATTACATTTTTAAAATAGTACTTATAATAATTACGATCCCTATTTGATACACTTTGGGTAATCAACATCCGACTTAAACTTCGAATATTTCACCTCAATATTGCTTTAATTTTCTCTTCAAGCTGACTTTTAATTTAATTATTAGTCTACTTCTTTGCCCCGAACCATTCGTAGAACTCGAGAATACCACAATTCAGAGAATTTCGACTTTTTCTCAGTTTTTCAAGCTTTTGCTGTCTTCGGGCATTCATTTCAGTTTAGAAACGGCTGCAACTTCAAAGTTTATCTTTCTGTGCGAAACTTAGTCATACAATTTGCATATAGAAGCAGCAAAGGGGAATGCGAGGGAGTGAAGAAGGGGGGACAGGGTGCCGCTGACCAGATACGAAATGTCATTTGCCAGGATGCGGCACCAGACAGGATCTTGTTTAATTGCAAAAAATTGACTCGGAACAAGTTGACAAGCAAATAGACAAAAAAAACGGATAGTAAAAGGCGACAAGACTAGTAGTTACCCTGCAATGCCTTTAAGTTTAATGATTGAATGAAAGAATGATGCCAATTGAATGTTAAATGTTAAAGTTGTTTAATTCTTTTAATTTCCTGTTCTCCTTTTATAATCAACTCAAGAAGTGTCAATAGAGAAATAAAAGAAATATATGCAATATTCTAAGAATACAGCCAAGAATGAATTGTTAAAGTTAATAGACTGACGAATGCTTGCTCCACTTGAAACTACATTTTGAAGCTCGTTGAATGGAACATCAGCTCAACTAAGCTGCCTACTTAGGCTGGTTAAAGTCTACGGGGTATAATGCGATGAGCTGGCCAAGGCTCGGACACAGGTGTGAGTTTGGTGACGGATGAGTGAAAAAGAGTTGAGAGAACCATCCAAATTGGCATTTGAGGCGTGTGGCAGTAAATTTGCATGCCGAGAAAGCACACAGCACACAGAGACAGCAAATGTTAATGGCAAAAGGAAGAGGAGTATGGGGCAAGGGGCAAGGGGGGAGGAATGCCATCGAGATAGGAGGGAGGAAATGATGTGTCAATGTCGAGCTCGTGCTCGGTTAACGACTACTAAGGCCCATCAGCAGACGATGAGTTTGTCAACGTTGATGAAATGATGTCCCTCTGTCTTGTTCTGTCGTCTATCTCTCCATCTCTTTTCCTCCCTGTGTGTACTTGTAAGGACTCGCTGTGCACAATGCAGCGTCGGGACATTGCACTGTCTGCCTGGGCTCAGGCCTCAATCCTCAATGCTCAATCCTTGCCTCGACTGAGCCTGAGCTTCACAGTCTGTCTGTCTGTCTGTCTGTCTGGCTGCCATTTGCTCTGGGACCAGCAGCATATGAGTCGACAACTTTCTCAACTTTCCTCCTCTGCCCTTTTTGTCGAGCTCTGACATTAACCCCTCAGAATACGAAGCATCAAGCATAAGGGTCGTGAGGGTCTCGTCTCGTTCCATACGCTCTATATTTATTAGTTTTACATTTATTTTTCTCGTTCTCGTTCTCGTTCGTTGTTGTTTTTTGTCAATATTATCTGGTAGCGAATCGAGAGTCGAGCATCGAGATTCATCGAGTGTGTTGCCCTTTAAACCTGTTTCGCTTAGACATTCAATTACCCGCTTTCGATGAGCTGCAAATGCGCTTCAAATTAGTTTGTCAAACGTTCCGTTTAAAGTCGCCCATTCGCCACTTTTCTACTTTTGCATTTTCATTGCCAGACCTTAAACTGAGTTCTGACTTTTCTGAGTTCTGAACTGTTGAGCTAACAACAGCATAAAAAAACCTTCCAGTCTCTTTCCCTCTGTCTGCCTCGCTTCTTCCCCCTTTGAGGGGGTGCAAAAGTTGGCGTCGGCGTCTGCACTGCGAGAAATCGAGGAGGCTGCTCTGATTTGCAGGACGAATCTGCTTAAATTGCATTTGCAGCATTAAATAGGGAAATTATATTTGTATAGACCTTGACAGCATTACCAGATAGGGAAGCAGGGGCGATTCGATGGCAGTCGAGAACTCGCTGCGAGTTGCATTAAAACCTGTTCAAGTGCCTCAGCCTCAGCCAGCCTGAAGTTGCTAAAGTTGCAAAGGTGCCCAGCATATCAGAGCGAAGACGAAGCGGCGATACTCTCTAACTTATTACAGATCGGAGTAGATTCGAAGGCACTACACAGTAATAATTATATAAATGAGTATTTAAAATTCTTCACCTGTAAATATCGTTTCCAATATGTAATGTCGATTCAAATAGAGGTTGAAACATTATCAGTCCTCTAAGGAAGATTTCAATATAGAGCTGAAAAGAGGTTGAAATTCTTATACTTTTCATAAATAACATCTAATTTTAAATATGTTATATACTATGGGAAATACAATTACGCATTAATAAGTACACTTGAGCAATTAATTTCCCTGAAGTTTAAGGAGGTAAATGTTGTAGAAAAACCTTTTAATCAGCACACAAGTAATAAAAATTCCGTCGCTGCCAGGATTCCACTTCATCTAAATATAGTACCCGCTATAAATGAGATGCTAGTTTACACAAGTATCTGGTAGTTAATGGATTCCCGAGTCTCGTAATGCCCTTGCAGCAAATTGCGCCTGGATTAGAGTATAAAAAGTGCTGACTAAAGCGACTGCAACGACGACGACGACGACGACGACGATGACGTTTTAATTATGTGTGCCTAGAAGGCAACTGTGACTAGGGGCTGCATTAACGTGGCACCAGCTCAACGAGCGAGCGAGAGAGACACACACAGAGCGAAAGAGAGAGAGAGAGAGGGATAGCCGAGACGCCAGCGAGACAGTTGACGCAGCGCAGGATTTAGGCATCGGGTGGGAGTTTGCTTATTTTTTTTATTATTTTTTTTGCGCAAATGAAAAGTGAATTCAAAACGGAAACATTGCGAAAAATGCGGCAATGCGGCAACTTGCGCCTACTTCACCTCATCCCCCGCCCCATCCCCTGAGGTTCGTCTAGGCCCCGCTGCCTGGATATGAATATGAATGCGAATGCGAATACATTCGTGCACTGAGCGAAATTCATGCGAGCCACATTCATAAATGCAATTAAACATTTAAAAGCTCACATGTGCACGAATGTGTGTGTGTGGGAGTGTGCGTGTGTGTGTGTGTGTGTGTGCGTGTGTGTTTGCAGTTCATTAAGTGATGTTGCGACCCAACTAAAGCGCACCTCTTCCCCTGCCCCTCCCCCACCGCCTCCTCCTGCTTTGCCACCCCAGCCACTTCCTGCGAATCTAAATGTGAATGTGAATGTTTTGCGAGCTTTGGCGTAAATTAACAAGCGTAACAACGAGCGAGAGGGACAGAGACAGAGACAGAGAGAGAGAGAGAGAGAGAGAGAGAGAGAGCTGAAATGTGTCCAAAGGGTGTCGCAGCAGCAGCAGCAGCGGCAGCAGCGTTATTGCTCTGCCTCTTGTGGGTGGCCAGCTGGGAATCTGTCTGAATGGGGCAGAGCAGGCGTAAGGGGTGAAGGGTTGTAGGGACAGAGGAGCAGAGGGACAGAGGCTTGGGGTGGTCTGTGGGTTGGCCTTACAACCAAGCAATCTGCACAGAACACAGAGCACAGAGCACAGTACGAGGCCTGGGTTAATGTACTTTTACGGCGTCAGCTTGACTGGCAGCCTGCCCCCATTCTCTTGCTCTCCTCGGCCCCCGTTCACCCCCGACCTCCTCGGTGTGCTTGCCACAGTTTTGTGCAACGCAGCCGCCTCCCTCGTTGGCGGCGATAAAATGTTTTATTTAGTGTGTGCACAAAATGTAATTCTAACATTTCATTTTTTTCCTAATTGCGGAAATTTTCATTGAAACGAATTAGCTCGACAAAATGTGAAATGGATTTTGTGCTCCCCATACTGAGGGTCGCCAAAGGGGTGAGGGGTAAGGGGTGAGAGGGGAAGGCGGTGATTCGGGGTCCAATGAGAGGTGAATGCTTTATATCAATGTCAGGGTCAAGCCAATAATGTGCGGCATTCAAAGGCAGGTCAAAGCGGACATTTCTGCCAGACGAGCAATAAATCAAGGAGTCAATTTTAATTGAGCTCCAGTTATTCAACCAGTTTGTTTATAATTCGTTGTTTCAATTTCATATTCCTACATCAATAATATTTCAAATAAATACCTATAGTTTAGTAGAATTTACTTTGCCAACTATAATTTATAGGTTTTTACATAATTAATAATCAGAATTTTCTTCTTCAAAATTGAGCTTACTTTGCATTTGCTAAACAAATAATTTGCATTTAAATTCAGATCGATCGAAAGGGATCATTGATTGTCTAATTGTCGAAAAACATTCCATAAATTTCCCAGTTCTCATTAGTAGTCGGTCGTGTAGTTTCCTCCTACTTTATGTGACCTATGAAATGCTTAATAATATGCAGAGAGAGCCTAACGAATTTATAGTTTATTTGTCGCATTCTCTATGGTTTGTTTCCATCAATTCATAAAATTATGTTAATTTTATATGATTTTAAAGTCCCCCCCATTTTTGAATGTATCAAATCAAACGCTGCCAATTGAGCAAGTACATCTACAAAAAAGAAAAAAACTAAATGGAAAAAATAACATAAAAATTATAAATTCAAACCAAAAAAAGGCGACAAAAAATGCGAGTACTCGGGGTAGTTCAGGGTGAGGATCGCAGGGTGCTCTGAAGGTGCTACCCTCCCCTGAGGGGTGAAGCGCGTGCGCAGACGCCTTTGACACCTGAAGGCGATGCAATTGGAACTGGGGCAGCGAGGGATGCTCTTGCCACTTGAAACGCGCTGCACAAATTATAAAATCATAAAACTCTTACAAAAAAAATGGAAAAAGTAAAAAAACCCTTTACGAGTGTGTAATCAAAAGAAACGAGTGAAGTTCTGCTGGATCTTTGAACCGCAAATCATTTAACTTCTTACAGTTGCTCGTCTTCTTTTTTGCTTGGGGTGAACTGCAGTTAAGTCTCTTTATGACTAAACTAAAACCTTATAAAGGGTATTCGGAGAACGTCGCTACGTCGACAATATATGTATAAACAGAAGCACAACTAATTTGCATAATTTCATGAAGATGGTTAAAAAGCAACAAAGAGACGGGAAAAAACGTGTAAAAGTAGAGAAGTTGGCGAAGGTGCTGCGAGAGTCGACGAAAGTGAAGTTAACGAGTCGGGAAGCGACCCGAGAGTTGCCCAGAAGTAGCTGATTATCATTATTATGTATGCACAAACACACACACTTACACTCGCACTCCGGCCCAAAGACAATAGAATTATGAGGTGTTGAGCGTTAACTTGACTAGCGGAACGTCTACAAAAATAACCTCAGAGAACAGCGCGAGAGACAGAGAGACAGTGAAATGCCAAAGCAAATAGAAATAGAAACAGAAACAGAAACAGGCCCAAGAAACCCCGCTGGGTATCTCAGAGTCTTGCCTAGTTAGCTGAGGTAACTAAAGAGCCAAAGACAATAGATAGAAAGTTATGTGTTTCATGGCTCAAAATGCAGTCAGAGACTATACAAAATGCAGGCGAACAACACAAACTAAACGTAAACATGGCTAATAAGACAGTCTGCAGATTGAGTTTGATTATTATTCGTGACCTAATCAAAAAACAAACTGTTGAGCCAGAGGAAGTCCAAGTACCATTCAAAGTCAAAGTGGAAGTGGAAATGATGTTGAGGTTTTTACCTTCAAATTCTGAAATTGAATTTTAATGACTCGAGAATTGCATTGAGCTCAGGCTATTATTTCGAGTAGTTCTCTCCTCAGATCAACGATTACAAATTATAAAGATGAATTGTGGAAAGGAAATTGCCTTCTTTCTCAGCATTCTAGCAACTTGATCACAGACAAATTGCAGCCAATGGGAAAGGTTATTTTTAGTGTACTTCTACTTTCCTTCAATAGAGATTAATTGGAAGCTGCTTTTTGAAAGGAAATTACATTGTAGCTAAATAATTTATAATATAATATTTTTGAATCTAAATGTGGATTCTATAGAAGTTTTATTTTATTAAATTGATTTATTGATGTCATGGAAATAAATAAGAGTATATGCCAGTTATCAATAGAACTTTTAATGCTTTTCCTATCAACTTGCAATCAGACACGTGATTCTGCTGTCTGAAACAATTCAATTGATATTTCCACTATTCATTTCGCATAAATCACATTGAATTAAGCAATCATTCAACTGAGTAACAACAAATAACTGCAAAGTCTTAAAACAATTCAATGTATTAGTCTTGCATATATTACATTGAATTAAGCAATCATTCAACAGAGTAACAAGTCGACTTTTAGCAATAAATAACTGCAATTCTTAAAACAATCCATGTCTGTTATCAAAGTTGAGGGTTGCTTTGCACTTCATTGTCAGCTCGTTTTGATTGACTTGGTTGCTTTAGCCCTGCAAATTCCAGGCTTATATCGGATATCTGATCTGTCGGACCACTGGGCTGACAGTTCAGGTGTTAATGACTCCTTTAGAATACACAGCGAGCTCTGACCATTGTTTGGCATGTTTTGCATGCCCAAAAGTCCGGTTGAAATTAGTATGCCGCGTATTGTAGATAGGCCTGTGTACTCTGCTATTGTTCTGGCCACCCCAAAAACAAAGCCGGAGCTGGCAGAGGCAGTCAGCCAGTCAGGCAGTCAGGCAGGCCTTTTGTGTGGCACGCTCATATCCGGTAGCCGGCCGGTGTCGGTATAATGCCATATAATGGCTTGATAGACTCAAAAAGGCCCGACGAACGCGCAGCAACTTGAAGTTCGGAGCGAACGTGTTCGCTGCTCGATCGTGGGCAAAGCGCTTGCTGAGCCTACTCTGCGAACTTGTTGCGTTGCGATATGCAGCGCTGTTCCGGGGTTGAAATTCGGTTCGACTCGAACGCGGTTGCAGCTCGAACCGACTCGACTCGGCTGACGACGAAGTTGCGGGTTGGCCGAGCCTACGGAGTTTGCGCGACTTCAGTTGAAACACATTCGTCGTGTCGTTAGGTTGTATATACGCGGGGTTCTTGGGTTTACTCTAACGTTATCGAAACGAAACAAATCGCGAAATTATCGTTTACGTAGTGTAGAATTGTTGAACTGTAGTTAGCATTTACTTCCTCTACAAGTGCAATACAAAATGCTTTCTGAAAGTGCAAGTTCCTAAAATACTACCTGCTAAACGAACCAAACGAAAAGAAACGAAATCAGTGCAAGATCCCAAACGATCTTGAGCCAAACAAACAAAAGACAAAAAAATACCTGCCTAAAGAGAGAGCCAAGAACTGTCTCCATCTCTCTTTGATTTTCGGGTATTTGTTGTGCATTATTTTACCTGTGGGAAAAGTGGAAACAAAATGAAATATCTAACGCATACACACAAGGAATCCTACACATTGGTCGCTCGCAAACGCTACATGAAGAACCTGCTGTACGTATCAGAATACTATATATCACACGGATCGTATATCATAAAGTGTCGTTCAATAATAAATATTGATGTTGTGGCTGTGACATATGCGAAAATTATGCAAATGCGCTTTGATTAGCTTCGCATAATTCGCATTAATTAAATGCAATTCAATTTGTGCCACGCACTTGAATGCAACGTGCCACACAGCTCCCCTTCCCCCTCTGCTCTCGCATTAAATATGCAAATTTTTTGCAGTTGCAGGGAAAAATGTCACACAGCGATTCGCAGCTCGCTCTCTGTTGTTTATTGTTTGTTTTGTTTGTGATTTTGCTTTGTTGCCTTTTTCTCATCTAACAATGTTGCCTGCATTTTCCTCCCGTTGTCTGCCCCTTTGTGTGGCTCTGCAACAAGCAAACAAAACCGCAAATGACAAAAATTTGCAAATCAGTTTATGGCTCATCAATGGAAATTCGCCAGAAGAGATCTTCCTCCTTCCCTCGCTGTCTCGCTGTCTCGCTGAGAACTGCAATCCGAGCTGCAAGGCTAATTTTATTTTATTTTCGGAAAACCCTTTTCCGTTTTCCATTTTCCTCTCTCCCATTCTTTTGGCAACGCCTCAGCGACGTTGTCATTTTTCTTAGCATAGATTGTTAATTAAATTTATGATTAATGAATAGAGCCCAAGACACTGCTGATGATGATGATGATGATGTTGCAGTTGTTGCAGTTGTTTGCTCAAGCCCCGTGCAACAAAACAGCTGTTTGTTTAACGGGACACTTTTCGTCGCCAAAGCATTGTAAGGTGATATGGCTAACCCTTTTTTTTTTGTTGGTTTTTTGCACCCCTCGCAGTGCAACCCTCGATTGGCATTTTTGATTTTCGCGTTTTTTCTTTTTTTTTGCAAATCAGCAAAGTCAACAAGAAGTTCGCTGGTTGCTTATCAATTTTGTGGCAATCGGAGAACCGTTAGGCGTTAAGCCGCACTCACAACTTGCCTATCGCCGATCTCTGCACCATAAATCACCTTTTGGCCAAACCCACACGGCACTCCGAGAGACTCTCGCAGCGACTCTCTCAGAGTTCAACGCCTACGCCGGGTCAGCTGGCGTCTTAAATCGCGTGGTTAGCAAAACGCTTTTTTTTTGCTTTTGGCCCGCAGCGCAACTGCTGATGAGTTGAGCGGGAAGCGGGGAACGGGGAACGGGGAGTAAAATGCTCAGCAGTCATGCAACAAAAAAAAAATGAGCGAGGAGCACAGCCATTGATAACTAATTAGAAAGGCGTTCTACAGTTGTTTGTGGTTGGCTAAATCTTCTGAGTTGGAGAACAAAAAAATGATTACAACAATGCATTTACGAAGTTTTTCTTATTTTTGCTCAATTCTCATATTTATATGACCACATTTTAGTTTTCACTTTAACTTCCTAGCACACATTTTATATATTAACTTATAAAATGATACTTCAATTTAATTTGATGAAGTAATAAACTAATCAAAATTATATCTTTTTAATTAAATCTACACTATAACTTTTATTTTGTTAAATGAAAATCATAAAATCGTGATGGCACATATATTATCTAATAGTTATAAGAGTAAAACTATTAATAAAAGATTGTAAACAAAACAATTTGTTGCGCTTGGCGAGCACACTCAGAAAACGCGTGCAAATCGCGGAGGAAACGCGCGCGATTTTGCAGAGTGCGGTAATCGACAGCTGCAATAATGCTGGTTGGCATTTAACCTACTAACACGGTGTCGCTGTCGCTGTCGCAGCTTGCTACACTTAACTACCAGGTGATCCATCAATTGGCCGAGTCGCGACTCAATCTGCCAGATTGTCAATGTGTCCGTGTTGTCAAGCTGTCCGGAGGAGACGCTGGCGAATTGGTTTTGAGGAAATGCGTCGCGAATCGTTGAATGGCATCATCGAAGCTCGGAGTTGTAGTTTGAAGCGTCCCACATCGTTTCGTTTTGGCCATATAATTGCAAATTAACCAGTTGTGGTTGCCTTGGGCAACTCTGATTGAGCCAAGCGATTGCAGCGCGTTGTTGCTTTTGACCTTGCCACTTTTGCTCAGCGTCTCCCACGCCACAATTTCAGAACTTTGCCAGCCACAATTGAGAAAACGCAAAGTTTTCGTACTGCTCGATAACAGTCTGGAGAGTCGATAAACGTATGTATCTGCTGGCAACAACACCTTGACCTGGCCCAAAGAGAAATGCGCGCGAAAAGCGATTGGGGCGGCACGTGGCACGAGGCATGTGGCATGTGGCACGTCAATTGCAATGGCGTTGCGTGTTCGGCTGTCCGACTGCGCTTCATTAATATGCAAAGTGGCTGAAACTTGGATATTTTTATACAGCTCTCGAGCGCATTATAAATATCAACGCTTAAACGTTTAGTTTACTACCAGCATTTCATGCTGCATTTGCCAAAGTCGCAAAGAGAACTTTCAACTCAGGAGCAGAGAGGCAGCAACAGGTTGCGCTGGACTCAATTGCGTGTCAAATTGAAGTTGCTCAAAGTGCGACGGGGGAAATGAGCACTTATCGTGGGGCAGCACAGAGAGAGGGAGGGGGAGGGAGGGCGGTAGAGAAGTTGTAGTTGTTAATGACGCCGACGGCGGAGAATAAATGACTCGCTGACTTGAGTTGTTGCCGCGCTATTTGCATAATTATGCGGCCAAAGATGATCTGGATCTAGCGCCGCGAGCTCTTTGTCAATTGGACGATGGTTAATGGATCGCTCACTGGACGCTAAGTAGCCACGAAATGGGTTAAGACCAGTTGGTCCCAGTTGCCCAGAGACTTGAGTTCTTGATAGACTCGTTCGAGGCGCTATTTATCACACGACTTTCACGTGTTCAAGGGCCGACAACTTAACAGATATTTTAAGGCAGTTAATAGAACGATGATTCAGTGGTAATAAAGGCATCCCCTGAATTTAACTATGTAGACAATGCATCTTTATCTTAACTCAATTCGAAAACCATTAGAACTTCTCTGATTATATAATTAAATAGTAGATATTCTGCTAGTTTATTAATATTTACTAGCTATTTCACGATTGTTTCACTTTATTAATAGCTTCAACTTTTCCCATAAATAATATTTGATTCCTAAAACCTATTCCTTTACAAGTACACATATAACATAAATTCATCGACACTTTTGAAATATTTAAAAGTATTCAAATAAAGTGTTTTATACAAACATAATTTAAATTGTGTTAGTCAGTTATTATGTATGTTATGTTATTAATTTAATTTAATCTTTTAAACTGGAGAATCTCTCTTGACTGACTTTGCTCATGTCTTCCAACTCAAGATCTTCTGCATTCTTATCCGCATTCCTTTGTCGTCTCTCTCTATCTTTCACTTCTCTGAGTATTTTTCTCAGCTGCTTAGAATGCTTCTTAATTGTGTTGAATATTCAAATGTTCCACGTCTAGTTCGCAGTGCTTGACTTTGTTAATCTACATGTTGTTCCATCCTTTCACTCGCTCCCCTCCTCCCTTCCCCAGTCATGTGCTTTTTCCCCTAGCTCAGCTGCTTAGTCAATCTATTAGCTATGCAGACGAGTATTCTAATCTGACATCGCATTGCGAGTTCTCTTCTCATTGTGTGCGCTAGTCTAACCTGATCTACATCCATCCAACACTTTCACCTCTCACCCAGTTCTCCTCGGCTTGGAAAAGGTTGCAGGGCAGCAGAGCATATTTTCAGCTAATCTGCCCGGGGGCAATCTGCATCAGCATCAGCATCAGCATCAGATGAGTTTGGTTGCTGATTGTTTTCCCATGTTATTCACTGACCACAGCGCAGCTGCCCAAAGGGGCAAACTGAAGACGAAGCTGAGCAAACTTGCAACTCCCGCTTGTCGTCTCACTTTCACTTTGAATGCTGCTACTTTCCTTCGATCGATCAAGTTAGAAGCTGTGACGCTATAAATTTTACAGCCTGTCAGCGGCAGGCGAGGAACAAGTTCTTATCAATAAAAGATGTTGGAAAATCGCCACGAAAATTGTGTAATTTTAACCCAAAAAGTAAAAAGATGGAGGGAGATTGAAATTATGCAAATGGCCTACGGGTTGCGACCAATATGCGAGCATAAAAAAGCCTTGACAGCCTCAACTTTTACGGCAAATTTGTGGCTAATTTACGAGCGGGCGAAGGAAAGCGGAAAAGCGAGGAAAGCGGAAAAGCGAGGAAAGTGTTGCCTGTACCTGGCTGGCTGGCGTCTTGAGAGAGAGTGGAACGTGTTGCATTTACGAGGAAGAACGAAGCGAGAAACCCGTTTGCAACCCCTCGAAGACAAGTCCTGCGAGACAATAGGGAAATGGGCAGGGACAAGTTTTTCCGCTGGCGGAAATGAGAAAAACTTGCACGCACAATGCGCGCGAATGCGAATCGAAATCAGAGAAACTGAATCTCAATCTTGCAACGACTTGCAACTAATTTTAATGACAATTCACGCGGAGCGCGACTTCTTCCCCTTTCCTCGGTCTTTTCATTCACTGCTTGAGGATGGGAAACTTGCCACCCCATTTGCCGCTTTTCCCCTCGCCCCTTTGCATCTTCTTATTGCTTCCTTTAGAGCACTTCCGCAAAGGACTTTCTCAACTCTCTCTCGTTCTCTTCGACCGAATGTCCTGCTGTCCTGCTGCCATCATCATTTATCATAACTGCCGCTCGCGCGGTTATTGACTCGGGGATTTAGCTCGTGTAACTCTCGTCATTTTCACGTACTTTTCGTATAAATTTTCACATATATCCTGCGGCTACAATTATGCTATTAATTACGACCTAGGCCAGGCCAGGCTAGGCCAGGACACCCCGGCGACCTCTTTTTCCATCTCTCCCTTTCTAATTGTGACTTTGTAGCTGGCATATCCTTTTACATGTGCCCCTATTTCTTGCTCTCCTTTGTCCCTTGTCCCGCGTCCCTTGCCCATGTCCTTCTTGCGCCTGTCCAGTTTCAGTTTGGCTTATCGAAAAGTGCATCGCACTGCAGTCGCACCGACTGCGAGTCCTTTCTGTGTCCTTGTGTGCGATACTATCAGTTTTTGTGCTCCAGTTTCCACTGCAACTGGAAAACACAAAGTTGACCCATTAGCTCTCTCCCTTTCTCTCTTGCCTTCTCTGCATGCGTGTGTGTTTGTCGCCTATGTCCTTTGGGACTTGATTTGTTGTCTGCCTGCCTGCCTGGACATTTCCTGTAATTTCTCACTGGCCAAACTCACTTGACTCACTAATTAGCGCCTTGGGAGCAGCGGCAACTGAGAATGTTGAGAACTGAGAGAACTTGATTCTCTATCAAAATCTGCTCTATCTCCGCGTCTCTGCTTCGCTTTCTCAGGCAACGACAAGTGTTTTCCCACGCAACCACAGCGGATATCCAAAGACCCAAACTCAGACTCTAGCCGAAACCCCAACAGAACCTTGCACAAAAACCCAACTCAAGTCGCAGGCGCTTGCTTCATTGCGGAGAGTCGCTTGATTTTCTCATCGAATTCGTGCAGCAGATGCCACAGTTATAATAATCAATTAACAATTGCTTCAGTCTGAATAATTAAGTGTAATTAACTGCGTAATAATTTAATGTTAACTTGTAAATAATAATAATACTTGAACAACAAAGTCTTCCCATTTAACTTGCATTTTATGCCAAATATTTTGAAGAAGCTTGTTATACAAAATATAAGTTTAAAGAAGAACTTACTTTGCTTTTGTAAATAAATCAAGGCAGCTCAGTAAATCAAATAGTATTCCATATTTTTCCAATAATCTTTCAACATTTCTGAAAATACATATAATATTTATGTAAAAGTTATTAAATTATAAATGAATTATTTATTATACATATTTGCAGTTTCTGTTAAACACAAAAGAATAATATTATGATGAGCTTGATAAATATGGGATAAAATAATAGCTATATCGGTTGCTCTCACAAATATAATATTAGACAGTCTGTAATATAGAGTATCAGAACTTCGACTTTTCTAAGTTCTTTTCCAATCCATTCGTATTTTTTCGGCGCATTCTAACTGAAACACTTGCCGCCTGTCGTCGACGTCGTCGGTTTGCTGGCTTCTTGGTTGGTTGGTTGGGGCTGTGATTAAGTGCATCGGGGCAGGTCGTATATCTTCTTTCACTCCTTTCCCAACTGTCAACACGCCCCTTGGCCCCACTCTTCGCTGTTGTTGTAATTGTTTTTCTTTCATTAGTAAACATTTTCCACTCTGAACTCGGCGGCAAAACTTTAAAACACGCGCAATGCGCCGCGCATGCCAAATGAGTTGAGTTCGCTCGAAGGCGGACAGCTGAGAGGGGGGAAGAAGATCAACGAGGGGAGGGAGAGGGAAGAGGGAAAAGGGGTATTGAGGTTGGGTGGGTGACATAAATTTGCATTTAATGAACAGTTTTCGGTGTGGAAAAGAGAAATACGCGAGCTGAGAATGGGGAAATATTAACGCTTTGTTTAGCGCGTAATAGCTTTTAATGAAGTGGGCGTGGCGCCGCCCCCTAGCGAACAATGCCTTGTGGCATGCCGCAGACGCAGGCGCAACGGCAACCGCAACTGCCGCTGCCACTGCAACCGGAAACGAAATGTTTTTTGTGGGTGGCAACTGGAACTGGAACTCGAACTGAAACTGCAATTGATGCCACTCGGAATGTTCGCTTGCCCCGCCTGCTGACTTTTCACCTCTATCCAGATGCCCGCTTCCCTTCCCTCCCCTCCCCTTCCCTTCCCTGGCTTCCCTTAGCTTGTCATGCATTCATCCTGTTGTCACACATTTCTCTGATTTTTATTGCTTGTTAGGAGCATTCAGTTTTATGCTCGTCCTGCGTCCTGGATTCCGACTCCGACTTCGCTTCTGATTTCGATGTCGATTTTATTTCTATTTCTATTGCAATTTTCAATTGATGTTTGTATGTGGAGCTGAGCACATTTCTCGCTGTCAATTCATGTGAAAAATTGTCATAAAAATGCAATAAAATGCTCGCTCGTAATTTGATCAGCCCAACTACGAGTAATCCATAAATGCATTCAATTTCCACAATAAAAACAACTAACAAATATTTATATTGCTGCTCGAAACATGAGGCGAGTCGGTAAAGTTCTTGATTTATTGAATGGCCAGCTGAAATATAAACTCGACTTATTTCCAATGCAGTTACAAGTGTTAAAACTTCAATAAAATATTGAAATTAACATATCTTCAGAAATGCTATATCTTTTGGCTGATTAAATTGTGTTTTGTGGCCATTAAACAAGTTTAGCTAAAGGAAGTTATTCCAATCCCTGTTTTCTAACGTGTTATCTACTCGAATAAAAACACAACAAATATTTGTGTTTTATGCAGATTGAAACACGAAACGCTGCCACTGATTGAATTGTTTCCAGCTGCTTCAGATCGAAACAAGTTGTATTGAATGTTAGTCTTTGGGCAAGGTCGGATTTTTATAAATATATTTTAGTTGCAACTTTGCTAGCTTGGTGAAATATGAAACGATTTTATGGATTTAAAAGCAAATTGAAATGTTAGAAGGCAAGGAAATTGAAGCTAACTGTTGAGCTATTGAAATAGTAAGATTAAGTTTAGTATAATAATAATATTTGCCTTTAAATTATTGTTTGCTTTAGGCTATCATTTTTCAATACTAAAATAATTCAATGAAATTTCTGTTTTGGTCTTTAAGTCATCAGATTTTAAGTGAAATATATAAAATACAAAATAAATCAAAAGTTTATCTTTACAATAACAAAGTATTTCAGTGGAATTCAGAACATTTTTAGTATTTGTGACTTAAATTGTGACTGACAGCTGCGATATTTCCCCCTAAACTACAGTTCTAACTTCTGTTTTAGTCGCTCTCTCCTCATTTCTTTCACTCTCTCCTCATGCTACCTTGAAGGTTCTCGTATTACCAGAGCACGGAACGGGTTGCAAGCCACTTTCTCTGCCACTTTGTGGCACGCACTTTAAACTATCAACACTCGATGCTCTTCTTCACTTCACTGTTGTCGTCGTTGTTGTTGTTGTTCTAGCGATCATGTGCGTTGTGATGAGGCAACTAAGTAGCGTTGCACGTTGCACGTTGCACGTTGCACGCTGCATGTTGTTGTCTTGTTGTTGATATCCTTTTGCCATAACTGTCATCATTTTATGATTTTATGTGTGCCAAGCATCCTTGTGCCCCTTCTTGCCTCCTTCGCCGTCTTCATGCTTCACTTCTCCCTGTAGGTGTTAATTTATGGCCGTTGAAGGAGCAGCAGCAGCAGCATCAAAAGGAGCTGCTCCATGTGCAGCAGCAACAAATTGTACAAAAATAACAACAACGACTGCTGACAATATTCGTGCTGTTTTTATTGTCTTTGGGAGAATGTGGAGCAGAGCAGCAGCTGCACACACCTAACACCAACAACAACAACAACAGCAACAACTATCACAACAACAACTGGCACAACAATGTCAACAGCAACTGGAACAACTTCAACATCCTCTGACTCAGTTTTGTGTGTTTGCTCCTTGGCCAGCTGAGGTCGCTTTGAGGTCTCCTCTGAAGTCTGCCCCAAGCACAGCTCTTCCCCCCACCCTCTCCTCTATCTCCCCCCTCTTCCTGCCTCCCTCTCCGTGTCTCTTTGCTGATTTGCTCTGTGTTCTTTTTGAGGCGTTTGTTGTTTTGTGTGTCAACAAAAGTGGCGGCGGCTGCCACAAAACTTCAGCAACTCAAAAAAAAAAGAGAAACACCAAACTTACACACACACACACACACTCACACACACACATGCAGAGCATTCAAATGAGCGCAAAAAACATTGCACAAGTGACAATAAACATGAGCAGCAAAATAATAATAAAAAGCTGCAGAAAAAGCTGCAAAAATTGCTGAAATATTCAAGGGGCACTCATAATTCTTGTTCTCGTTGTTGTCGCTTTTCTTCCTGCTCTTGTTGTTGTTGCCGTTGCCGTTGCTGTTGTTGTTGTTGTTGCTGTGCTCCCTGATGCGTGAGCGCAACTTAAAAAGTTGAGAAATGCTTCACTCTTGAACTCCATGCTCAGTTTCTCCCTCAGTTGTTCTCGACATTTCCTGACAGCTCAAGGAAAACCAAAGAGCAGAAAGCAACTTTCCGCATCCTTTTCTGAAGTGCACTCGTCCTTTGGCAATTGTAGTGGCAACTTATAGGAAAGTTCTCTTCAGTTTCCGAGATCATCAATGGGAAACATTTTGCCGAAATTTGCGGCTACTTCAATTTCTATTTGTTACATTTCGATTTCAATTCCTAAGCCTCAATTTTGCGCATTGTGATCGTTTGTCGTTATACAATTCTGAGTAAAGTCATGAATTCAAAGCAATTAATTGTAGTTGTTGAAATGCTTTCATCAAATAATTTTAATTTCAATAGAAAATAACAATGAAACTCGAAGCGATTTTCTTAAATTTTGGAGATCAAATATTCCTGCTAAGAACTAAATACTTTGAAATATAAACTTGCTCCCTTGTTTTGTAAGTTGTTTTTAATAATATATTAAATAAATATTCTACTAATGAAATATTCCTTTTCTACATTTTATTCTTTATCTATTCCTCATTCAAATAACTTTTCCTTTACGCTTTATTTTTTCAAAGTCTCTTACATTAATAATAATTATATATAATCGCTGTTATACTTTTATCTTTTCTGTGAAGTTTTCCCTTGTTTTACGCTTTATTTTTTCAAAGTCTCTTACATTAATAATAATTTTATATAATCGCTGTTATACTTTTATCTTTTCTGTGAAGTTTTCCCTTGTTTTCTTGAGGCTTCTACTTTTTATTTCTCGTGCTGTTTCTCTGAGATATTTTCCTCTATTTTCCTCCCCAGCAGTTTCCTTTGTTTTCCCAACTCCTGTCGCTTTCTTTGGCTAAATGCTGTGCTTTGCTTTTCTATGGAAGTCAAGCTCTATTCACAGCTCGCTGTCAACTCTTTCCCCCCTCTCCCGCTCTCTCTGTGATCTTGGCTGCTCTGCAGCTGCAGAAGTCTTCTCGGTTTGTGGCAGACTCGATTGGCAAATGGCAAATGGCAAAAGGGCTGCGCAACTTGGGTAAACCACTCGAGTTTGCGCAGTCAATTGAATGCGAGTTGCGGAGTTGTGGAATCGCAGTTGTTGCGGCGCTGAAGCATGAACAGATTGCATGTGCGGCAAGTCCAAGACCAAGCAAAAGACCAAACCCAAGAGCTGTGACAATGCCAAGTGCTTTGACTTGACTTGACTTGACTTCAGTTGGCGCAGCTTGGCTGCACTTGCAACTCGTTGCTTGTTGTTTGTGATTCGTTTGCTGCGTGCACTATTATTAAACAGTTCCTGTCTTTTCCCGATCTCCTCCACAGACGCCAGCATGCCTTCATGGCGGGCAACAACCAGAAGCAACCATCGAGCAGCGTCGGCGGCGGAGGCAGCGTCACCCACAGCCCGGAACGCTTGCGGGGCGCCACGCAGGATCTCTTCGAGCTGCTGGAGCGTGTGCAGTGCTCGCGCCTCGACGATCAGCGCTGCGTGCTGCCAGCCTACTTCTCACAGGTGAGTTGCAACTTGACCATCGCAACGTGCCACAACTTGTGGCAACAGCGCCGAGTCGTAAACATTTTTACTGCCCCGCAACAAAGCAATAACAATGCTCGTGTGGAATGCAGGCGGCAAATTGGCCCAAGTCCGTTTTTCGCACCCCCACAAACGACCCCCGCCCCCCTCTCTCTCTCCCTCTCCCTCTCTCCCTCTCTTCTGTTCGTTTACAACTCGCATTGCGCAGCGCACCTTTAAAAACATCTGTATAATTTGACATAATCTGCGCTTTGTTGTGGTCTCTAATAGAAATGGGAATTATTGTCACACATATATTTACAACTGCATGTGTGTGTGTGTGTGTGTGTGCGGGTGTGTGTGTGATTGCTGAATTGCCCGGGATTATGCGAGTTTCGTTTGCTTTGTTTGCTCGTTGTTCTCCCCGCTGGAGGTTCACGTTTTAGTTTTTTATGGCCAATTTCAGCTGCTTGGCAGCTGATGGGTGTGGCCAATAAACGGCCTTTGCTTGCCCATTTTTTGATTAATAAATTTCAATTTCAATTTCAATTCCCCAGCAACAGCAAATTAGTTGCGCTTTTTCAGTTGCAATTTGACAGCGCGTCAACTGCTGTACAGTCCGGATTAGTGCTGCCCGCGGGCAATAGAGCGCGCCAAGCACTGTTTGCAAGCAGTACAAAAGCAAGCAGTCACGGAAGCAGTGTAGTGCAGTTCACTGCTTGCGACAGCTTCGGTCTGCTGTTGATAGATGGCGCTGCACATATGCTGCTTGCTGTAGCCAGTATGTCTGGTAGATGGCGCCACACAGTTGTTTGCTCCAACTGCTGCTAGAGCGCGCTGCCACATATAGTAATGACAACGAACGCTAGCTGTCGCTACTAAATGAACTCAGCTTCGCTGTTAAATGTTAAAAGTGTTTTTTTTTAAGTTATACAAATTATTTGCAATTCTATAAGAAGTAGCATATATTTATGACAACTCTGTTAACCCATTGACCCAAAATCTACTTGATAATTGAATTGGTTGTGGCAGCCACACTCGAATCACAAACCTCTTTAACGCCCTGCCCTTCTCCCTCTTTCTCTTCTCTCTCTCACTCTCTCTTGGTTTGTTGTGCTGCAGCCACTTGGCAACGTCTTTTCAAATTTTAATTTAGTTTCTCAAGAAATTTCGAGGCAAACTTTGCCATCAAAGCGCTTGCAACGCGCTGCAAACTGTGGCCTGGTTTGGCCCGCCTGCCTCCTTGTGCTCGTGTTTGCTCTGTGCCCCTTTGCAACAATATGCGGGCTCGGGGCACAACTCCTCGCTTAACCCCAAGACGCTGCAGCCTTTTAAAACTTTTATGCGGGCCAAGAAGAAGGCGACGCAAACTAGGTTGCAGTTGCAGCGCGTCGTTTAGCTGCTCCTTTTTGCAAAATTAAACGAGAATTATGTTTGCTCAAGTCACTAAATTGAATTTCGGCTCCACTATTGCAGTGCTGCTCAAACTGTGCGTGCCACAGCGCGTGGCAGGCGCTTTGCTTGTGCCGCATTGCTGCACGCGTCTTCGGCCACTGCATACTTTGGGGCTAATCAAGTGTGTGCTGGCATCCAGATCCTTGCCAAGGCTGCCTCTCCTCCCCTCCCTCTTGCCTCCTCGCGCAGCTGATGCTTTAGTTGGGACGCCTAATTAAGCCGCCGTCCATTTGAATGTGGCACACACACTCTTGCAGATACATTTGTATCTTTCGCTGTATCTTTGGGGTTCGCTTGCAGCCGGAAACAGGCCGCAGCAACGGCGGCGTTGTGGCTTCTCATTGTCTGCCGCAAAGCTGCTAAAATTTATGCCGCACTTTGCAGTGTTGCCTCCCCCCACCCCCTTCGCCTCCTTCGCCCCCTTTGCGGTCGTAAAACAAATTCAAGTTGAGCATTTCATTTTGGTTTTTTCTGCGCGCGTTTTTCTTGCATATTTTTCACGCTGCTGCCGCCCAGTCCAAGTGCCACATTAGAAGCTGCCACATGCAACACACACACACAGAGAGTTTGTTTGTGTGCATTTCAATGGGCCGCATGCTATTTGTCTGCTGCGAGGGGGGGGCAGGTGAGGCAGCTGCCAAAGGGGGGCATGCAACGAACGTTGAAGTTGTTAATTGCCATGGTCGTCAGCCGCAACGACGTCGTCCTCTGTCTCTTGGATCGTCAACACGCCAGCGAGCACGGCGACTCCCACAGTCCACAGACCGGAGACGAGGCGAGAGAAGTTCCCTCCGCTCAGTTCTCAGACAGAGAGAGAAATTACGGTATGAAATCAACAATTCTCATTACGAATTTCTTGTACTTCCAATTCATAACTAAAGATTGCAAAGATTGATAGCAGGCTTAATCAATTCATAAACTGTAAAGCTGTGTTGCTATCATTATTACATAAAGATACAAAGTAACGTTCTGTTGCGTTCTTTTGGTATTTAAATTTCAATAAATATAAATCATTATGCACATTTGGATTCAAATAAAATCTACTCAAATCAATTCCATTAAAATAAATTGAATCATTATAAAATGTAGATACAAAAATAAAATGTTAGGGATATGCTTAATTGTTATAGCACGAATCTACTTCTTGAGTATTCTTCATGTTGATAAAAGTGTTCTGGTATCTAGACATTTGTTCATAGATTAACTTGTCTCGTATTGTTTATTCTCTCAGTGCAGTTTTTGCATTAGAATGAGCTGTATTCATAGACACTCAACCACACTCAGTATCGGAGTGTGTGAATTTTATCTGCTGCCTACACGGAATCCGAGTCCCCTTTGGCCACAGATGGCAGCTAAAGATAAAGCAACTCCCAAGGCTTCTTCTTCTCTTGCTGCTTCTATGATCTACCTGGCGTAGTTGCCTCTCTCTCGCTCTCTGTTTGTCTCTCCCTCTCTCTCTTTTTGTATCAATTGCACGTGTTGCACTTGTAAAATTTATAATTATTTTCCGGTTGTTGCATGTTTTCTAGTCTTCAAGTCTTGTTGTCTCTCGTCTCGTCTCGTTTGTTATTTCTTTGCCGCCAGTTTGGGAAATCTTTTGCCGTTATAAGCCGAACTTTTGCTTCACTTGCGGCTTTTTGATTCTTTAGTCCCCCTCCCCCTCACCTCTTCGCTTGCCACCTGCATAAAACAATGCAACTTTAAACTATTTTCCTTGCTTTGTCCATTCGCTTTTTGCCTGTTGATTTGTCAGTCAGTTTTTTGTGTGGCTTTGACGCTGACGCTGACGTTGGCCCCAAGGCGCTTCAGGGCCACATTGCGGCTCCCTCTTGCCTCCTTCACCCCCCGCCCCTTCTCACCTGGTCGCCTCCCTCAACTGCTGACGCTGAGGTTTGGCTCTGTTGTTTGCCAAGTTGCTGCTTCGCTGGCTTCGTTGTTGATTGCCGTCTGTCTGACGGCAACAACAATTACAACAGCAACAGCAGCAACAACAACTATATCTTCTTCTTCTTCTTGTTGTTCGTCTAACTCTTTAGTTTACAACTAATTTTAAAGCTGTGCTTTTGTTTTGGGGCTGTGTTTCAATGCGGGCGTGATGAAGCCGATTACTCAGCAGCCCCCCATTTTTATTTATTTATAAACTAAATAGTTAAGAGATGCTAGCAACAACAATCATGAGAAACGTGTGCAATGAGCTGCTTTTCGAAAATTTCATTTCATTGCTTTTGTTCTTCCGATTGTTGCAAGCATTTCTTTAGCTGAACATTTTCAAATTCGACTCGTTTTATAGCTTAAATGCCAAGGTCAAGTGGGGCTAGCACATAAATCTGCCACCTCTCTACGCCGTATAAATAGTTTTATTTATTCCGAACCAAAAATATTTCCTACTTTTATCACAAATCGTTTGCCACACACAAAACTTACAAACAAGCTACTTCTTATCGTGGCATCTCGCACAGTATTGCGTAGTTTCTTCTTAAGAATTGATAATACAATTAAAACAAAAAGGAAATCTGCAATTCCCTTGATAAATTTCAATTTGAATTTTGGCATTTGGCGCGCTTGATACGTTTGTCTCGCTCTGGCGCACGCAACTCCAGACCTTAGCAGACTCTGTTAGTTACATGGCAGCGCTCTCCCGCCGTTAACAGCTGTAACTCGCTGTTGTGCTCGCATGAACTGTTAACAGCCGCACAACTCTCTCGGAGAGCGCTAACATGCGTGCGGCGCTGTTAACGGCGCACGCTTAACACGCTGTTAGCGGCGAGCTGTTAACCGCGCCATACGAAGCAGACGTGCGCTCCGGTTCGGTTGTGTTTCGTTTATTGTCGGACCGTTAGCAGAGGACTTCGTTAGCATCGTCGTCAACGTCGTCGTCGTCAGCGTCGTCGTCGTCATCGCCGTCGTCGGTTCGTTGTTCGTTACAGATTCAAAACAGCAAACAGAAACGCACGCGAGTTATTTTTAAATTCCAAATCAAAACCAAATGCACAGATGCAGTTGCCGTTGCACTCCATGCAACGCACAACAACAACAACGCCATCAACAAATTACAAATTTAGAAATATAAATTTGTGTCTCAGTCTCTCGGGCGTTCGCTGCAACTGCAACTCTTTTGGAGGTGCGTTCGCCAGACAAAAATAAAACATCATTTCGTATGTGAATCGAATATTGTGAGCGTGTGTTTGAGTTGGGTGAAAATATTTGCTTAGAAATTTGCGAATCGCGACTGATTTGCATAAAAAAGCTCAGCTTGACGCTTGGAAAGTCGCGTCAGCGGCCGTTACAGTTTGGCAGCCACTGGCTAACTCACACAAAATAACCAAAAAAGAGTGAAGCAAAAAAGCAACACAAATAACTCGTCAAACGAGTCGAACGACGTGCAAAGAAAACGCAAAAACAAAAAACAGCCAGCCAGCCAGTCAGCCAGCCAGCAACAACAACAACAACAAAAGTCATAATAATTTGTGCGCTGCAAGAAAAACGACTTCACAAAATTATAACAATTAGCTCAGCGGCTCGGCTACAGTTTGAATTGCATGCCGCCTACAACCACGCAAAGAGCCGTTGGCAGCGATCTCCCTCCTCCTCTTCCTCCTCCCCCTCAATCAATGCAGTCAGCCTAGACAGCAACCACAACAACAAACAGAACAACAACAACGAGGACAACTGCTTGCGAGAGCAACAACAGCGAACACAGAGCGAAGGTGGCATTTTATAGCGAAGGCGCTGAACGGCGTTGGGTGCGTCAGGCGGTCATGGGGGTGCTAAGGTGGCGCGATCTGCCCGGATCGCGAATGTCGTCGTCGTCGGGCTCAGCAGCACAGCAAACCAGCAACAACAGCAACAGCAACAACAACAACCATAACCACAGCAACAACAGTCAACAGTATCACCACAACCACAACAACATCAACAACAATAACAACAACAACAGCAGCAGCAGCAATCACAGAGAGGTGAGTTCTGCTCCATCTACGTGAATGTGTGTGTGTGTGGGTTGCGTTTGGCGATACATTTTCATTAATTAAATGCAATTTGGGCGTTGTAATTGGCGTTGTTCTCTCGCTGCCGCTTAGTCACAAACGTGTTACCGTTCTCGAGTCACTTTCGTGGGCGATGACCAAAAAACACTGTGAGCCGCAGTTTGGCAGCCACTGGCTCTCAAACTGGCATTTCAATCAAACACGCTTCTTGGCTTCTTATCAATGAACCGCGCGCCGCTTTTCCTGCACATTTCTAAATACCAATTTTTGTAGTAATTTACATAGAAATGCTGCTGCTGCCGTGTGGAGTTGCTTCATTTCAATAAAAGCAACCACAATTTCAAACGCTTGACTGATAACACAAGTATTTGTAATTTAATGTGTGCTCTCGCTCTCTCTTATTCCCTCTTCACTCTTTCCTCAGCTACCTACTTAAGCATGCTTGAGTGTGACCTTTGACACACACACTCATACACGCATACGCACACACGCACACGCACAAAAGAATTTTCAGGCAATTTGTTAGGCAGCCACAAAAAGTGATTGGAAACCGAAAATAAAGAGATAGAAATACGGAATATAAATGCGGCTCAGAGACATTGACACAAATCGCATAAATCACTTTGCCTCCACATAACATGGGTTCCACAACATCCACACACCATCCACACAGCATTCAGAGCGAAAGCGCTGCAATCATCATTTCGCTCTGCCGTGATCATTATGAAGATTACACATTCATCATCATTATGCGGCCATTATGATTCTTTTACCTACGCACTTTTACTGCTGCGACTTCCTCGCTTTCCTCTTCCCTCTTCCCCCTCCGCCCCCTCCTGCGATCCACAGTTCTTGCCAACTTTCGCCTGGGCAATTTTCGAGTTACGACTTTTTGGTAGAATTATTATAAGTATTCTGTCCGCTCTGTCTGCCCTGCTTGGCTTTCAAATGGATCGCACGCTCCAATTCCAATTCCAGCAGACACTTTAATGCCATTTCCAATTTCCAATTTCATTCTTTTGGCCTCAATGCCAACCGCTTATCGACACCTTTAAGCGTGTGTCTCTCTCTCTCTTAAAACAATTTGGCCCACAGCTAGACAGCCAGCTCAGCAGGTGTGCAGATACATTTATTCACATACGCTTATTCACATGCGTCTGTCGTTGAATTTTCCTTTCGTTGCGCCCACAAATATTTCAGGTTGGGGCCGTTTAGCAGTCGCTTTTCGGCTATCAGCTACATGGCAGTTCGTGTATCTGTCAGATACTTTATGTGCCGCCTACTTATGCCTTCAGCAGCAGCAGCAACACAACAAAATTCCACTCAGCTGTTTCTGCGGTCGCGCGTTCTTAGTCAACACATGGCTGGGCTGGGCTGGGCTGGGAAATGGAAATCGAAATCGAAATGGAAATGGAAATTTATGACGTTGCCCACTTTGATGTCAAGGTTTGCAACTAATGCCACTTGAGGACAACCGACTTCCTGCTGCGACTCAAAGGTACATCGAAGGCGAGTCTACTCGAACTCGAACTCGAGCTCGCATCTGGGCGACACATCGGAGTTGAAAAACCCGCGCCAAGGTCTAAACAGACGCCGTCTTGGAAACGCTTTCGCTTTTTGTCGTCGTCGTATTTACTTTTTGGCGTGGCTGCCCTTAAATGGTCAGGAAGCAATGTAACTAACGACGTGTGGCATATACAGTGCACCTATCCAACTAGCCACGAGTTGGCTGTAGGCTGCGCCTCCTCTCACATTATAGCTCTGGCACATATGGATTGCAGTCTCAGTCTCAGTCTCAGTCGCCGCCCCAGGCGCGTGTCTTGCATAATGGCTGGCGATTAATGCGCTCGAATTCCCCCCGACGTGTCTCTCTGGCTCTCTGGCTGTCCCAAGAACAGCGCACGGCAAACGAGGCAACAATGGGGCAAATGCTGCAACTCATTTCGTGTCTGCCTCTCTGGTTAGTTAGTTGGTGATTCATGGACAGTCCATGGCAATCCCTGACTCCTCCAGAGCGTCGTCACTTCCTTGCCCCAACGACCGGATATGCATTTTGCAGTCGACAGTTGGCAGTTGGCAGTTTGTATGCGAGCATAAAAATGAATGTTGGGGAGTACTCTGCTCGTATTCAATACACTCGACTCATACTCGAGCCATACTCGTTGCCGTAATGACAATGATTATTATGCATTGCCTCAGACTGATTAAAAGCAAACCGAAGGGCAACAAGACGAGACCTGAATGCGCTACGATGCGTTCGAGTTCGTTGGGCAGGCAGCTGAGGAGAGACGCACCTTATCTGAGGTCAACCGATCGATAGCTAAAGATAGAGTGCAGTTGCAGGTAGCGTCGAGTACAAGAGGGAAACTATTTCCAGAATCATCTGTCAACGGGCAGCAGACGCAGCAAATGGAAGAAATCATTGACAGCTTGTGGTAAGCAAGATAAGGGGGAAAGTTGCCGACGAGAAATAGAATAATTCATTTGTCATTTCATAATCGTAAGTTCGATGGAAAGCGAGCAATTTCATAACACTCGCAGTCTCAAGATCATTCATTACATGCTCGCGAGCTATGTGAATGGAAAACTCTGTTTATTCACCAGAAGAAATGACGAAAGTGCGGAGCAAATAATTGCCAAATTCAGTTGTGTTTCATCAGTTTGCAATTCGGTTTTGGGCAATTTGTCAAACTGATTTCGTCAAAGTATTTCGAATCACGATGAGCACTATGAATATGATTGTGAATATGTGAATATGTTTGTGAGCAGACTTACCCGAGGCTTGTCACACGTGTGTTGATTGTCGATCCATCCATTTTGAAGGCCTCGCAAAAGTCGCTTAGACAATGCTCGGGCAGACAATCGCAGTCACTGTGCACGAGTCTGATGAATATGCTTTTTATGCTGCCTGTGAGTGTGAGTGCGAGTGCGAGTACTCGCTGCAGATGTATTCAGATACACTCTCGGCTGGGTGTTGCGAGTGCGATTGTCAACGGCGGACAGCAAAATGTGATGACAATGCGGCATGAAAATCAACCCGATGCTACCAACAACAATTGTGCAGAATAGAGACTTGTAATTTGTTGTCAGTTGTTGTTGCTGTTGTTGTTGTCGTCTGTTGCTGTTGCTGTTGTGTAATGACAGTGACAACAGTTGCCTCTCGGGCTGCATTGTTGCCGCCTGCAAAGCAAAAGAAATGAAATTGCGTATATGACAAGACAATGACAACAATTCTTTACACATTTTGGCTTGCTTCAGGTGGCAGAGAGGGAAGAGGGGTGGAAGGGGGCTGCTCATAAACAAGCGCTATTAATTAAACAAGCAAGCGTTGCAAGCTCACAACTCAACGGTAGCTACCTTAACGTGGCCGGCAGTGAGGCAAGCCAAAGCAACAGCGAATGCAATCACTTATCAGCAGATAAGACCGAGAGTTGCTCCCATATCGTATTCGTATTTGTATTTGTATTCGTATTCGAATACAATACACAATATCATATCATATCTCGCATGAAAGGTTCGCCTTGGCCGCGTCTTCTGTTCTGCTCAGTATTTGCACAGTCAAATTGCATGCGAGCGAGATAATAAACTCGTGTTTGGCTTTGCTTTGTTGTACCCTGTAGAGGTGAGTCGCAACAGGGTATATAAAACGAGTAATTTGTCTGGCAGTATCATGATTAAAATGTGACTATATCAAATAACTTTTAGCAGTTGTTTCCATGAATCATTAGCAACTCTTTTCAAAAACCTTTCCACACTCTATTAGCTGCGATCTATTTTAAGATCTCACTTAAATTGATTAATTACCGAACTCCAAAAGGGTATTTTCGTATTCTAACTGCCGAACACCATTAATTTCCATTTCTCTGCCCGAAATTTCTCTTTTTTCGTGTTTAAACAATATTTTGGTCTGTGAGGCCACTGCGATAAGCAGTAGTCTTTATTTATACAGCGCGACCTCTATTTTATCGCTTTATTAGTTTTGTGTGCTTTTTTTATATTTATTTGTTTCTGTTTTTTATTCTTGATTAAACATCTCAGCATTTAACAGGCAGCTGTGTGCCTATTTATAATGACAACATTTTCACATTTTTACGCTGGAAAATGCTGCTCAGTTTGCGATTGACAAATTGTGAGCTGCCAAAATTGCGACAGTTTTTCTCGCCGTCGTCCGTCGACTGTCAACCGTTGACAAATATGTGTAAAGTGTTTTTATTCTGTGGCGAAATAGTTCAGGTTCTCGTTCCAAGAACACGCTATCGTAACTATCGCATAGCTGCATCTATCGTATTTCTATATAGTGTTTGCTTTGTTTATAGATCAACAGAGAGAGGCCCACGCCACGTTCAAATAATTATGAAATGTTTACAGAAATATCTCGACACACACACACACACACACACATGCAAATCGACTTCGAGTTACAGTTACACAAAGTTTCACTCGCCTAAAGAATTTGTCACTGGACTCGTCGAGTTGTGTTTATTTCTGTATCTGTATCTGTATCTGTATCTGTATTTCTATCTGCATCTGTATCTGTAGCTGTATCTGTAGCTGTTTAGCTGGGCTCTTTTGTCATCATACGTCGAAAAGTAAAAGTTGTTTCACTTTTCAACGCGCCGCAACAACAACAACAAACAACAATAAACAAACAGCTAAATATTCTCTTGATGATTTTGAGTTTTATTATTGAAATTTTCACTTTATTATTCATAATTAAAAACAAAAACAAAAACAAACTCGACAGACTTTTGACAAATTTGCTACACTTTCGCTTCAAATATTCCAAACTGAACTTTTGCATTATGTGCTTAAAACAGATTATATGTATATAGTATACACACTATTTTCTTCACGATGACGTGTGACGCGTTGCAGATCGTGTGGTTCCCGCATAATTTATTTCGGCTTGGCCGCCATTTGGCTGAACACACACACAAAAAACCACATTGAAAAAATGAAAATAGCCAAAGCTGAATTTTCTGTAAATTATTTTTAATTATTTTTTACAATTACTTTGTGGCTGGCATTGTTGTTGTTGCTGCTGCTGTTGGCCTTTACACAGAACTTGGCGCCTTGGCTGCCTTTTTGTTTGCCTCTTTTTTCGCTTTTTTTTTTGGTTTTTTCGCTGGCAACGCATTGAAGTTGCCAAATGTTATTGACCCAAATTGAGCAGAGAAAAAATAAATACACAACAAATACAACGAATAAATTCGCATTCGAATTAGAATCAAGAAAAACCAAACAATCTGAGAATCGTGTGGAAGTTGCTGAAAATTGTGAACTCAAATTGTCGCTAAGCAATTTATAATGCTGGCCATATGCGACAACATTCACACACGATCCTACGGAACAGCACTCACATCATTCACAACAAGACAACGGGGCCAATTGATCACGCTGTCGACGTCGACGTCGACGTCGTGTTCTGGCCATTTATTTTCCACAACTGTCTTTAGCTTAGTCCCAAACAACTTATTTAATCCAGAACTTAGCAGTTCAATGACACTGCCTCGCTGCTTTTGTAGTTTGAGAACACTTTTTATGTATGTTACAAACCTATTGAGTCGTAAAATTCGAAACAAGACTCTATCTTTATCTCGCTGTTTTTGGATTTTAATTAGAATCATATTTTAGGCCATTAATCACTGCTCCGTTTTATGGCTCTATTCTTTACACACATTTCTCAATCAAGTTGCCTTCTTTATTAATCTTTCTTCATGATCTACTATTTATTGTTATTTCCCCTCCTCTCCCCTTTTACTTTTATTATTTGCATTTTTCGCTTATCTGTCTCAATTAGAGTTGGCAAATAAATTGGCAAATTGTATCTCTATCCGAGTGTGTTGCCTTTAGCACTCTTTGTATCTGTGTATCTAAATGCGGCATGTATCTGTATCTACTATAGCTGTAGAGCGGCCTAAATTGGCAGCAGCTGTATCAATAGTGGTAGCTGAAATTCCGCCAAGTTGCCCAAACTGAAAAACCTTGTCGTCTGTTTTTTTTTTCGTTGTTGACAAACTAATTTGCCTCGACTTTTTACTTCTATTTTTCGCGCTTAATTAGCAGCTCGACTGAATTTGAGTATCAATTAACATAATTGGCTGTCGGCTCTAAGTTTTTCCCTCCTCTAGTTTTCTATGTTTGGTTTATATTTTGCTCAATATAATCCGGGCTGTGATTCGATACGTTGAGTCGTGTTGAGTGCGGTAAATGGCTGTGTGGCAAGTTGCAAGTGGCAAGTTGCAAACTGCAAGCTGCAAGCTGCAGGTTTTGTCGTCGCTTGGAATGCGGCGCTCTCGCGATTTGGGTCAGAGAAGAGTTTGCACAGCCAGTATTAGCCAACTCAACGAGTCTCGACGCTCGACTCGACTCGGTCTTTGAACTGTCCAGTTCTCTAGCCAAGACGCTGAGCATTACTGTGAGTGTGCGTGTGTGTGTGTGTGAGTTTGTAATCTGAGCCATGTGTATCATAATTTGCTCACACATTTTGTGGGCCAAGCTGGCCGAGTTGTCTTCGCTTGGCCACATTGCGCATACGCCACGTAGCTGTCGCTGTTGCCGTCTTTGCTGTTGCCGTCTTTGCCGCTGCTTATCGCAAATGGAGAATCGTTTTGCGGCTGCTTCTTTTGTTGCCACAGCTTCTCGGTCTCAGCAGGCTGGCAAATGCAGCTTTACTTGTCTCGTTTGTTTGTTTGTTTGTTTTCAATGCGTCGCTGACCCAGAAAAAAAACTTTCATGCCACTTTTGCTGTAGCAGCAGCTGCCGTAGATGCTGATGTTGATGTTGCTGTTGATGCTGCTGTTGATGCCGCATGCAACCGCATTGGTGGCAACCGCGTCGCAATGCCGCAGCAGCAGCTGCAAGTGTTTTGCGGCTCACTCGCAAGCCCTAGAGCATGGGGGTGTCTCTGCCTCAGTCGACGCTCAACAACTTCAGCATATGGCAATGGCATTTGACTTAAGCATAATTAATACTTGGCGCGTTGATTTATGTGCCACATTTTGTTGCATACGCATCTGCAGGCAACCTGTTTCGATGATTAGGCAATTCCTGCTACCAGCTCAGCTTTGGCTAGTGGAATGATTAAATCTTTGCCATATAACTAAGCGTTTATTCGCCTGCGTCAGTTTTATTTTTGCATCGCTTATTGTTTGTTTATTTATTATTCATCGTGTTGATGAAAAACTTGTGCTATTAACAAAAATTTACATGCCCGCAGCCACAACTACAACAACAATTACGGCAACCATCATGTTGCTTTTTTTTTCACATTTTAAACGAGTTTTATTTACAAACATTTGACTTGGGCCGCGCTTCAAGTGTTTGCAGTTCTCGTGTTTAATGAACAAGTTATTTTATTGTAGTAGTCGCTGTTATTGTTGCTGTAAAACAACAGCACAAAAAAAACGCCTGACGCTTATGTAATCAAAAAAGCACGAATAAAAAACAAATTGCGCATGACTCCACAACTGTTAATGTAGGCACTGCAGTGGCTCTCAAACTGCACTCAGAGTACAATTAATTTCATTAACACAGCAATCATTTTGAGCATATGAATAATATTAAATCATGAATTGCCATATTCATTTTAATATATAAAAACCAGTATTTAATTGAATGGCAATTAAAATAAAATTAAACAAGTTCTTTAATGTAAAATTAATTGTAAGTAAAGATGGAAAATCAATTTATAAAATATTGAAAATATGAATATTAAATCATAAGTTTCAGTATTCATTTTAATAAATAGAAACCAGTATTTAATTTAGCGATAATTATAATGAAATTTAACAAATACTTTGATATTAAATAAAGAAATAAATAATTTGGAAATTAATGAAAACAATAAAATAAGTTATACAAGATAACAATTGCATAGTAATTATAAAATAATAAAATTTTAAACAGATTATGAATTCAGTTGTTTCAATTCTCTGAGTTGCCAATTACTAAATTAAGTGGGTGACGATTGTGAACTGAAAGCTTTTACTTATCGAGTTTTCAACTAGTTTTCACTGCACATTGCCAAGTTGCCTTTTCTCTGTGATGGGATGAAAATTCTTGACTGCGCCTCGAGCAGACTTTCAATGAGTTTCACTTGGCAGTTGGATGTGGGAGGGGGGGGGGGTTGGTAAATCATTGCACTTATTGACTGCACTTCACATTTCAATTAGTTTAATTTGCCTTTTTGCCAATTTGTCCAATCGAACAATTTGCTTTCTATGACATTTCTCAGTTTGTTGCTGCTGCTGCTGCTGCTGCAATTTCGCTGGCATTTCGCTCGCATTCTGCCCGCCAGGCGAAACAATTTACAATTTTGCACTTCTCCCCCTCCCCCTCCCTCTCTCTCTCTCTCCATATCTCTCCCTGTCTGTTGTTGTTGATTGCCAATAGGCAATTTCACTTGGCAGATCGAAGAGAAAAAAACTTTCATTTTAATTAGCAAAAAGCAAAAGCAAACTCAAAATCAATTTTCAATCATGCGAGATTTGAAAATAAATAACAAATACAATGCCTGCCTCCTTCCCCTGCCACATTCCTTTCCTCCTCGCTCACGTTCGCTGGCCAATGGCACGGAAAAACGAGCTAAACTAACCGCAGATTCAATTTTATGCCAGCCAAAAGGTCAATTAGCCAGGCACAGCAGCAACAGCTTGAAAATGTACAAAAAATAATCAAAATCAAATCACTTTTTGACTGACAGCAGCGCGGAGGGAACGATGGGACAAGGGGAGGGAGGCAGCTGAAACCAGTTTACAGTTTTGTATTTGCAATTCGAAAGGCATACACAATATTTTCTATTGTTGTAGTTGTTGCTCAACAACAACATTACAAAGCGCCTTTTGTTGTGATTGCTGTTTAAGTGCGCAAGGTGTGTCTCAGCCGCCGCTTTTGGCCAACTTTTGGCTGCCACCCACCAAAGCACGTCAACTCAACTCGATTGAGCCAACTTTGTGGCTCAATGACACAGCGCCTTTCCCACTGACAATTCGTCAGGAGTAGAAAAGAGGGGAAGACCTGTTGTCTCGTCCCCAGCTAACATATTTGGGGCCAAAAGAGAAAGAGTCGGGTTTTATGGACACTTGTGTCGTTTATGTGCGCTCTTAACTATTTCTATTTCTATTTCGAGTTCAATCAGCGTCACACACACTCACAAGTTCAAATGTCAATGGCAACTGAATTGTCATGAGCAATTTCGCACACACTCGCACAAAAGATACAGATACATTTGAAAATAAAAGAGTGACTGTCAATTGATTGTTTTTAATTGCTGCAAATTGACTTTGCTTTTGCTTTTGCTTTTGCTTTCTGCGTGCAATCAATCGCAGTCGAGTCGATTGGCCGAATCCTCTGCAGGACTGCAGTCGCCTTTAGTGCTTCCTGATGTCTGGCGCCGTCGCTAATCGGCGCTTAAGTCGCTTCTGCGACTTCCACGAACTGCGATTCAAAACTACCTGAAGTCGCCTCTGGGCTGTTCGAATTCCCTGGCCATGTGTTGTTGTCACGTCCCGAGCGGTCGACGCCTTCAGCTGTTTCTTCTATCGTTGGATATTGCTTTTTAAGTGCAACACTCTTGTGTTTTTTTCGGCGACCTGGCCACGCCCCTTCCCGGGTCCCATTGTCATTACGCATTACACAATGTCGCACGCTTCACATTTGTTTTTTTTCTCCTTTTTTGGTTGAGTTTATTTTCTGTTACGACTCGCACTCGCACAGGCCGTAAAAAGTGGTCGAGTGAAATGTTTATGCCGACATTTAGACATCTAGAAAATGTGAAATGTGTTTGTCGTTTTCCCTTTCCCTCTCTCTCTCTCTCTCTCTCTCTCTCTCTTTCGCTGTTATGGATAGTGTATATTATAATTTAGTTTGAATTTACGATCCCTTTTTCATTCGTTGTTGAGCCATTGTTGTGATTGTTGTTTTTTTCACTTTGCTGATGATCACGTTCCGTGCGCCGCGGCGCCTGTTTTGCAACCTAATGAGCCGCAGTTGGGCAGCCACTGCACAGTTCGACAGCCACTTTGCCAATGCAATAACTGATTACATTTTGAAATAGCAGAAAGGACTTTGATGTAGTTTTCCGGCGATTATCGGCAATGTTTATCACCATTTATGCGGTGCACTCGAAAAACATTCCGCGGCCTTATCGACAACAAATAATTCGTGCGGAGAGTGTGAAAGAGACGCAGATAAGGCAGGGAAATTGGTTTGGTTGTTGTTGCTTTATTTGCATATGATAAAACGCTGTTTATTGATTTTTCATTGTGGACACACCTCCAAATGAGGTCGCCCACATGCGAGTGTTGACAAAAGCCAAAATGATAATGATGACGATGATGATGGCGATGATGACGATGATTAACGACAAACGACACTTCGTTTAGCTAATTGGCTGTCGCTACAGTTGTGGGCCAATTTTTAAGGCCATTTGCGGCCTAGAATCTGTTGGCCAACTCCAACGGAATTGGAGCTGGCTCGTTGTCTGGCCGACATTGGCCAACTCTGGCTGGCAGACGGCTAAGGTCAAATGACTTGTAAACATACGAACATAAAACAAATGGCACACTCGTAAACTGTAGAATTTGTTTTGGCTTAATGCGCTTCCGCCCAAAAACGACAACGACAACGACAACGACGGCGACGGCGACAGATAGCGAGAAAGAGAGAGAGAGAGCGATAATAGTTCCGTCCGTCCGTCCTGTTGCGTAATTTGATGGCCGCCAATTGCAATCGATGGCATCCATAAATGGTCTTCCAGGTGAAAGACTTCCTCCAATTCAGCCATTCTGTCAATCTGTCAATTGGCATTTATTATAAAACACATTCAAATGTCAGTTTAGCTGACCAAATCCAACTTCTAATCCCAATTCCAATTCCAGCTCTCAACATCCAGCTGCAGCTCGGTTCGTCCATCGTTCATTGTATTGGCAGCTGCCTTTTGGGTTTTTATTTTTTACCTCCAACAAGTTGGCATGATGTCATAAGCCATACACACACAACACACACACACATTCTGCGGCCAAAGACAAAGGCGAAATGTTTGAGAACGAGAATGAATTGAGAATATGGCTGCCAAGTTGTGTTTTTGCCCGTGTCTTTTTCACTCGTATTTCAATATGCTTCTTTTATTCGCCTCTATAGGGTAGTTTCAGTCGCAGTAAACTCTGTTTAAATGCGCCAATTAACAGCTGGTTGCACAACTTTACTTTGACAGAGAAAGAAACAAGTCTGGCTCAGCAGTTTGTTAGATTGGCATTAGGCAGAAAACATTCTTGAATTTAGTTTCGGCTAACTTTAAAATCCATATCAGTTCAGCAAATGATTTATGATAGAATAAGTATCAAGAGTTAAAAATGATTTAATAAAATTATACTTGTATTGGTTCCCATTTTATTTGCCTGCTGCCTTGCGTCGAATTTATTAATTAAATTTTAGACAAACTTGTTGATAATATGCTAATCTTCAACTGGCATTTGTTGATATTTTGTACATATTCGAATATAATGTTATTCGATGCTCTGTTAGAGCATTCAGCATTCATTCTTGGAGTTTTCTACTTCAGCTTTGTGCTGTTCGACTCGGACATGACTAATTTTGGCCATAGTTGTTGTTCTTTGAGCTTGTCGCCTGTCACAGAAGTCTTTTTTGGCCATGGGCGTTGTGTTTTACATGCGGTTATTGTAATTCTCAGATGGCGCCATCAGCTCAGCAACAGGATGCCAGTTGGCCAACAGTTGGCTTGGGCTGCAGCTGCCCACAGACCAACTCAACCCTTTTGCTGTATGGACTATGATTTAATGTAGTTGTAGTCAAAGAGCTTATGACATGACACAGGCCACAGAGTAATGAGAATTGACTGCCTGGCTGCCTGACTGCTTGAATGAATGACTGAATGAGAGACTGTGCGACTGCAAGAATGAATGGCCTAAACGAGCTAAAGGTGCGCCCACAGAGCGCGGCCAGAGACTGGAAAAATGTTGTTGCATGACTCTGCGGCGTTTTGGCCAAAGTTCAGCGAAAAAGCAAAAGAAAAAAGAAAAAAGGCAGCAAAAAATGGCAACACCTTTTTGTAAGCTATACACAGAGGGGGCGGGGCAGGCAGCCAAAGCCAAAGCCGAAGCCAGCTCAAAAGCCAGAGCCCGAGCCAGAGCTTCAGCTCTTGGTGGGTTTGACTCATGGAAGTCACGTAGCAGCAGCTCTCGCATTTGGTTCGCGCGGCATTTGGCGCATTTTGCTTGGCACGCCATGTTTATTAATATTTAAATGCAACGAGGCATTCGCCCCAGACTCAATACCACACACCACCGCACTCCTCTCCCCTCTGCACACCCATTTGCACATTAACCATTCGCCAGTCGAGAGGCAGCTTATCCAGCAACCCAGTCGAACAATTTCAGGCTTCAGCGAATTCAAACCGAGCTGCCAAATGGAAGCTAGCGAAGCTCTCTGCATCATACTCTCCAATAGTTTCTGCAACTATCTGGGGTAGCTCAGTTTGACAGTAATCGAAACAGCTCGAGAAAAAATCTGCACTCTAGTGAAACATTTTGCAGTGCAGATAGTTAAAACTGTCAGCAAACTATTCTGAATATTTCAGACCACAAACAAATTTAGGGTACTTCAAATTACTCTCAAAATATTCTTAATAAATATTTAATTGTGTCGTATTTGATCTAAGCCCAATATCTCAATTTGTACAGGGTATTTGGCAGTCGGAGCTTCGCCTATGTGGAGCACTTCGACTTGTTTCTGAGCTGGCTGCAGTTTTGCTTTGATTGCAATTCAGACATTTTGCGTAATCCTTTCGACGCTGCACTTGTCTTGGGGAGTACGGGCAGGCGGCGGGGCACATGCCACATGCCACATGCCACATGCTACAATTCTAATGATGCATGTGGCACAAACACGCAGTCAGCAGTTCGCCTGGGTCACTCTCCACTTGGCCTGGAACTTGGCTCGTTAGCCCGACTTCCGCGACAGGTTCCGTTTCATTTCGTTCCGTTTCATTTCGTTTCGGGGCATCTAATGAATCTTTGTGTCCAGCTCGTTATCTATCATGTATTATCTGTTATCTGCTGGCCACACCACGCACATCCTGTTTACTGCTTCCCTTGTGCCTACCACCCGCAGTGCTGGCTTATTATTGTTTTGCCTCCTTCGAGGGCCACCTGCCGCCTTGAGAGCTGAAGTGGATTGGAATCGAGTTCGCTCCTTGGCTGCCTCTCAGCCAATTGTTTCCCTTGCAACTGCAGCAACATCAAGTGCACATTGTCCTTCCTGCTCGTCCTTGTTCTTTTCTTTCCTCCAGTTTTCCCCCTGTTTACACTCGGTTATTCTCATGTTTCCGCTTGTTGTTTTGTTTTTAATGCTCGTTTCGCGCGCGTGTTTCTGCTTTCTCCCTCTCGGCTCGTCCTTTGTTACCTCCTCTGCATAGTTACATCCTTTTGCGCTAGTTATCCACCGAGTTTCCTTCATTTGCATTACAAATCAGTTAAGAGCAACGCGAAAATCTGCGCAAAACCTGCGACCTACTTTTCTTTCGTCCTCGCCTCGTCTCCTTCACACGTGGAAGGCAACCGCATTAGCCTGACAGTTTTAAGGGATTGCCACAGTGGCTGGCAGCAGTTTTCGCATCGAAAATTCATGCACACATAAATCCTGGGCAACCCTCGGCGCAGTTTTTCCCACGTTGTGCAATAAAAACACAAAACACAAAAAAAAACGGCGGAAAAAAACCCATTGCGAGAAAACCTCTTAAAAAGAAAATGAGAAAAACTGCAAGGGAGCAAAGAAATCAAAATCATATACACATATATATTTTTTTATTACGGCAGCTGCCTCCGGCTAAACGGGGGCGTGGCCGTGCCGCCTTTTGTAAGCTAAACTATAACTAATGCTCGTGTTTTTCTCTCATTTCTTTCCCGTTGCAGGTTCGTATTCAATAGACGGGGATCTGTAAACAACTCGAACTATGGCCAAAGCCTGATGAATGCCCCGCAGGCCGGACAGGCGAGAGGCCTTTAAAAAAAGCCTCCCTCAGCATTCGCCCCGCTCCCCCTTTGAAATATGCCGCGGCTTTAGTTTTCCAAGAGTTTTCATTCTCGAGTTCTTTCCATTTTTCCTGAATTGATGCGCCAAAGCGGATTAGTTGCGGCTGCGGTTTCATCATTTTCCATTTCCATTTCTATTTCTATTTCAGTTTTCTTTTTTAATTTAGTTAATGCAATTGCCGTGGATAAATTCCAGCTCTCAGCTTAGGCGACAAAATTAAATGGGCAAATTTATGGCGTTTAATTAGAAAAGGATTTGAAAAGCGGGCAGCTGTGCAGATATGTTAAGCGGCTTAGAGGCGACAACGCGAGTCGCACTCGCATCACGGCTCATCGAGCTCAGCTCGGCTTAGAGCTCATCAGTTGGGCTTACTTTTGGGGCAAAGGGAGAGCGAGAGGGAGAGGGAAGAGTAATCGGTCAGTCTGCTAGTTTGCAGCAGGTGTAGCGAATAATTAGCGATAATTCTTTTGTCTCGTCGCTTTCACTTTCACTTCGGGCACTTGCCACACACACGAGTGGCAAGCGAATCGAAATCGATTTTTATGCTCGAGGCAAGATTTAATTTCCCCAGCGATTGTGAGGCCATTTCCTTGGGCCCTCGTCAGGCGTCAACTAAGCAAGCATTAGGACGTGTTTAATCATGCTCTGACATGTCTGCAGGCTGGCAGCTCAAATCAAATGCCAAACTGGCAACCGGCAACTGACAATGGCCGCCCTGAGAAAATGCTTCTTCCTGCCCCCACCGCTTGTGTTTGCGGTTCACAAATGTGGTGTAAAGCGATACTCTGAATGAGAATGCCAAGACTTCGATTAAGCTTATGAATAAGCGAATATACGTATGTGAATATCCGCTTGTCGTGGCTGGTTGCTGGGCTCAATGGAGCGGAGCATGGGAAACGAAGTTTGTGACAACTTTTAATTACATTTATGAGGAATGTACACAAAACAAAAGACTCGATTCAACTATGACATCACTTGATGAATGAGGCCCAGCGTCGAACGGAAATGAGTTCTTTTTGCCCCAAAATATTTGCGCAGGCATTAGGCCAACAACACACACTCGATGTGGAAAAATTGGCTCCATTTGGCGAGGAAATGACGTTGAAAGCGCTGCGCTGATGATGGCTTGCTTGCGTTGATTAAGCAATTAAGAAAAATGTGTTTTTGATTAATTAACCAAAGTGGCGACTAAACGAGCTAATGAAGCTGCAAGCGAAACGATTTACATTGATTTCCAGCCAGCAGACCAAAGACAGAAATATCGCTTGTGATTGGGTTCAAGGTCAGCGGCGGCGACAATCGAGCTCAACTTTCGCATTGATCGCAATTGATAGTTTGACAGGCCATTACAGTTGGGCAGTCACTGAACCGCAGCACGCGTAATTGCATTTGATGCAGAGTCCAATGCGCTTTCACAGCTCTTGGATTCGAGTAAATTAGGCAATTACCTCAGCTAAGTGAACATGTAATACCATCATCAGAGTGCTCAGAGTTTTAGCTCATTTTTTTGAGCTGGGGGCTGGGGTTTAGTGAACTCTCGGCGCTGATGGCGACTCTTGAGCAAAAATTGTTCCATTAGTCAACACATGAGATGGCCGCTGGGTAATTAAGCGATGTGGCAACGTCTCTTCTCCGACTCGACTCTCGACTGTCTGCCAAGAGTTCCCATAATTTATGGCCTGGCAAATAATTATAATAGTAACACAATGCACGAATGTGGCCGAGAGGGGATGATGAAGAGGCATGTGTACAAAAGAGTCTTAAATTTTATTGCAGTTGCAGTTGCGCTTTGATTATGGGAAGTAAAAAAAAAAAAAAAGAGTCGAGAGATTCGAGTTTCGAGTTCGAGTCGCACAGCTGCCTTAACGGTATTGGTAACTGCATATTAGCCATAGTTATGATTGTTGTTGCTGCTCTGTTAATTATGCAAGCGACCAAACGATCGAAGTAACCAACCGAGTTCTCTCTATCACTCTGTCTGTCCGTCTGTCCAGTCAGCAATGCCACTTTGCGGCTGCCACTTGTCGTCGTCGTCGTCTGTGGCCAGTTTCCAGTTTGCTGCTGGCATCAAAGTTGTGTGTCAGGAAGTGGGCGCTAGGAAGTAATACCCCGCCCTGTGGCCACAGCACCTGTTCTGCTGTCCAGCTCAGATTGCTGGCATTGCTGGGAGGGAGTTCTAAGCTGCGAGGCGCGTCTGCAGTCCGATCCAGCCTCGAGACTTGCGTCATTAATAAAAATGTCTGGCCAAAGTCTTAGAATTTATGGCATGCTTGCCAGCAGCACTTTAAACATGTCCCAGACATTAAGCGGGTTTTTCTTGTGCCACTGCCCTCCTCTCCTCTCCACTCCTCTCCCCTTCACCTGTCGCCCACCTACCGCAGCCAAACTGTTGGCGCAATATTTGAGTTGTTTTTTCGACTTAAATGATTTTAAATACAAGTATTTAAATTGACAGAAGTGCATTTACATATTATTAAAAATGCATTTGCTTTGCTAATTGACATTTATCATTAATAATTAAACACATAATTAAAGCGACAAATTAAATGTAAATATTATAATTATTTTTTCCCTTTTTTATCGATTTAAGTACTTATCAAACTGTTGGCAATTAGCAAAGAAAAAGCCTTTAAAATCTATGTATATAAAAGTTTTGTCGCTTATCAAATTGATATGGAATCATAATTGAATCGAGCGAATCGATTGACATTTTGATTCGATTAAGCTGCCAAAGCTTTTACCAGTTACTTTGAGTTCGTTTTTCCCATGCATTTGTAAACGTCGTTGTTGCACAGTTTGAGATTTATTGCGCAGCAAATGTGACTGCCAAACGCGTCAACTTTGAACTTTGCTGCTGCTGCTGACACGCAATTGCTGCTCCACATTACGCAGCTGTCGTGCAACAGAGAGCGGGGGCAGAAAAACACACACAGCACAGCACAGTGACCATGCTTGCCTCATGTTTTATGCAGCGAATCCTTGGGGCCAGCTGCATGTGGCAGGCGATGGGCGTCGTGCCATAAAGCAATAAACGCGGCTTATAAAGCCACAGCACAGTCGAGTGTGATCGACATTGAGTTGCCTTGTACGCAAAGTAATGTCGCCAACTGCTAAATACTGTATTTAATTAGTTGATTACATTCGTTCCCCTTTCACAGCACTCTTTTATTCGTTCAGCCCACAGGGTATAATCACACATAGAGTCGTCACACGATTAACACGCCCTGGCAGCGCAGGCTGCCCAATAATTAATATGATTGTCAGTCAGCGAGGCAGCTAATCATAGTCGTGGCACTGCGGCAAGTTACCTGCCCCACGTTCTCGCTCGCTGTCTGTGTCGTAACATATTTGTGTCAACTCATGCCGCACTCATTTAATACCATTTCCAATTCCCTGTCAATAAAATGTGTGTCACGATTCACCCCCTTTCTAACTGCCCAATTCCCTCCCTGCCTCCCTGCTGCCATTGTTGGCTTATTAGTTGACGTCATTTGTGCGCCTCAATTTCGTTTTCAGTTTCGGTTTCAGTTGCCGCTCAATCAAATTCCCTGCCGGCCGGAAGGATGCGTTTTGTGGTTTCAGGGGTCACAAGTTGCCATCGAAATCGATGTTTCGCCTTCGTGTCGTTTCGTCTTTTGTTCGCCGTCTCACGCGCCCACCGTCCACCGTCGACTTCCGGCCAGTTGTCAGTCGTGGGATTTGTTTGTCTTCCTTTTAACGTTTTCGCTTCGCTCTCATTTTATTCTTTTTTGAGTTGCAAGTTATTAATTACATTTTAGTCGCCTTTTTTTGCCACATGTGACAGCTGCTGCCAAGTTGCCCCACGCAGCTGCCAATTCTGAAATTGTATCTCTCTGCGGTGAGGGCTTACCTTTAGTCTTGGCCACGCGCCACATCCTGTGGCAGGTGCATTGAAAATCAATACAATGTCGGTTTACTTAAGTGACAGCCTTTTAAAAAGTACTACAAATACTCATCCAAAATGTATGATTGCAGATTGTAAAGTATTTTGATTTAAAGTTCAGTAAAATCATCTTTATTGTTAGAAATGATTTCAGTTCTATGGAATACCTTTAACAGTGTTGCAAAGTTGAGCTCTAGAATCGCTCTAAAGGTTAACTGGCGTCGTAAAACGGCAACAGTGTTGTAAAGTTGCATAATAAAGCCCGTGAATGCCGTTACATGTTGCGGCCAGGTCAAAAGTTCAGGCGGGCAGCCAGAGGCGACGGTTTATTGGCCAGTTGGCGACACACAAACACCATATTCAGATGCAAGATTAAAGATCGTTTGGCGCACGCCACAAGAAACCAAATTAATGGCCATCAAGTGTGGCAAAAAAAAAAAGGGTCAGACCTTTTGGCCGTAAACTGTCACAGCAGCAGCGGCAGCGGTAAAAAGCCAACTTTAATGTGTGTCAATGAACCAGACAGTTGCTCTCAAACCGCACACAGTTTGAGCGACCCGAATGTGCTTCCAATAACCAAATTGGCCAGAGCATTTAATTAGTCTAAGAAGTTTCTCGCATTATTGTATTATTCGGCTGCTCATTATTAACCCATTAATGACCTTAATTTGTTCGCGTTTTGTGCGCATTCCTCTGACCATTTTACGAAAATTAAACAAATTAGCCAAAGCGACTAGCAACACTTGCTCTTGGCCATAATGGGAAACGCAGTCGCTCGGGGACTCGTCATCATGAACGCTTAGGTCATCGCCTGGCCAAAAGTTCATGAAGCAACGCGGCAATTAACGCCGAGGGGAAACGAAAAGTACTAAGTACTTTATGTGGAATTAAACTAAAAATAATTTGATTACAAGCAGCCAGAGCATGAGCTAAGCCAAGCCATGTGAGGGAGTCGAGTGTGTAATAGTTTAAGCGGCTTAAACTGCCAGTTAATAGCTGCAATATTTAGAACTTCATTTTTGGTCACTCGAAATTAAGTTGCTGCGGAGCAATCTTCACATTTGATCTGAGTAAGCAGCTTAAAGCTCTGGCTGTCAACAGTTTAAGCAGCTTTCAAGCTCTGCACTTGCAAATCGCTTGTGGCAACTCATCTTTTCGCTGCGCGCTTAACCCAGTTTGGGCTGCACTGAGCTACCTTTAGATTGTTTATTTTCGCCGAGCTGTATTTTGGGCGCAAACTCGTTTCGTCTGCTCATTTGATACGCTCTCGTTTCTCATCGCGTTGAATATGTCAAAGTTATCATCATTTTGCACATCTCAAACGAGTTGGGGCACTTTGCCAATGATCCGCTCACTTGTCAGCCTTCAATGGGATTGCACAGCACACAAGGGGGGAGGAGGGGGAGGGGAGCTGGAACTATAGCTGGAACTGGAGCTGTAGATTGATTGCCACGCTCAAATGGTTTGCTGCGCGCACAGCACAGCACATATTTCTGTGTCAGCTAATTTCTATAGCCTTGTTATTGCAAATGCCAAACAACAACACACACACACACACGCACATTAACAGTCTCACACACACACACAGTGACAGCTAGTCAGATGAAGCATTTACATAGACACTCGCTTTTCACACACTACTTTTCTCAGGCAGCGAAAGTTGGCAACGGCCGAAACAGCAAACAACAACAACAACGATAACCATAAACAATGCTTTTCCGGCGTGCCACAGAGAGAGTGCAACACTCCAGGCAGCAGGCAGCATTTGGCCAAAAAGTCCAACAAAACTAGACAGAATACCTGAGCAAGCAAGAGACCGCGACCTCAAGTTACCCTGTCCAGAAATTGAATTCCACAAATAATAATCTTACATTCATATTCATATTCATTCAGTGACAACTATAGACAAAAAAAAATAGTAAAATGCTTTTCTGTGACAAACCTGTTCACAACTGCAGCATGCCCTATTTGACGGCTAATTAGTGCAGGGCATAAGAATCGAGTTTGCAGCAGAGCTTCATCCAGTCCCAGAACCATTACAAGGCCATGGGGTTTACTGCCGTTGTTATTGTTATTGCCATTGTTGCTGTGCTGTGGCATAAATTAAACGTAAGGTCATCGAAGCGTCGATAGCTGAACAAAGTGAAGAAGAAGTGGAGAACAACAGTTAGCAGCAAATAAACAAAAGACAACGGCACTAAAGCAGTTAAGTCCGCGAGCACAATACAACACAATTCTAATTCTGATTCTAATTCTGATTCGGATGATACAATCCCATAGAAGCCTACATTATTTACCAATCACGTCTGAAATGGACGGGCTAATCGACGATCAGCCATAAAAAGGCCAGGCTAAAAAGAGAATAGCCGAAGAATTATCAGACAGCTGACAGCCAATGTCATAATAATTCCTACAGCTCTATTGGCATGCTAATCGTGAGTTCTTCAACCGCCAACCACCACGCCTGGAAATCAATAATTTATTTGCTAATTTTGTGTAATTTGTTTGCCATTCGCGAGTGTAAACAATGTTTTCCGCTTGTCATTTTTCCAGGCAGCAAAACTGAAAGTCGACTCGCGTTAACTGGTTTTCAGTCTAAATGGAAACTTAAGCCAAGTTGCAGTGTTGCCTTTAAGAGCGTTGAAGCTCAGGCTTTGTGTAAACAGATCAGCCAACGGGGGGCCAGTCTCAGTCACAGTTGTGCATTAGAAACCTTAGACGGAGCTACTTCCCTGTCCTGCTCTCCGCCCTCCGCTCTGCAGTTGCATTCAACGTTTCAGCAAGTCATCAAAATGTAAGCCAACAACTGAGCCAAGGCTAAAAGCAAAGTCACAAAGCAAGTTAAAGCTTGAGCCTGCTGCTCTCTTTAGAATCTTCTCGGATTACTCCATAGAGCAAGAGCATTATATCATGCGTAATCTTGTTGCCTTCATCTTCAGTATCTTTTTGGTTAATCTCGAATGCTGGCATTGCTCGCAGTGAATTCTTTGTGGCTTTTTGGCTTTGGTGAATCTTCAATCTGCACACAAATTCATTTTCATATTCATCACTTGTCACTTTGATTTAGTGCTTTATGAAGCACAGCAATAATCATCATCATCATCATCGCCATAATAATGCTCATCATGGCTCACTTGACCTCATTTGCCATGTTAAGCGATCTATGGCATATGTAAAAATTCATTACTCTGCAGATCGACGAAAACAATAATAAAAACGGAAAATTAATAATAATAATCATAGAAAACCTTGACTATAGTTCAATTAATAATAAAAATCTGAAATTCCTAGGTCTGTCTCTCTCTCGCTCTCGCTCTTTCTCTGTCCCTGTCGCCCTCTCTGTGTGTGTTTGCTAATTGAATTTTCGAGTTTGATTCTATTCAACTAAGACAAAATAAAACCGAGTTCAACCAAGGTTTATGACAACAACAGCAAAGCCGCAACAAAGGTTGACGTCGCGTGCGTGAAAAAAGAAATAAAACAAATTATAATAAGCTCAAGATAGAGACAACAAACGATATACAGATACAGTCGACGTCGGCTAGAGAGATACAGAGAGCGACAGCCGCAGATACTTAAGATACAGATACAAATACTTTAAGATACACACGGCTTGGTTCCGGTTTTTGTGCTGTCTTTGAGTTTTTTTCGTCTGCATTTGTTTTCGGGGTTTTTATCATCTGCAGCTAAGCTGGGAAAGAAAGTCTGCGCTTTGGTTTCTAAATCAAACAGAGACAAAAAAAAACACAAAAAATTGAAATTCATTAGCCGGGCAGCTCAGGCAGCTCAGAGATAGATAGAGGCCGAGTCCCCTCGGGGGACAGCTCGGCGACCTGAGAAAATGTCTAAGTAAAAATACCAAAAAATAACACCGAAATATTGTTAACACGCCCCCACGGGCCACGCCCATCTGTGCAGCACACACAGCTGTCTTTTCGCTTTTGTTTTCACGCGCTGTTTTTGGCCGCTTCTTTGCGAGTTTCTTCATAACAATTTCGTAAAAAGAAAGTTGCGACAGTGACTGTCAAACTGTAGAAACGCACCCAAAACAACGTGAATCATGCAATTACTGTTGTTGTTGTTATGGTTGGTGCCGCTGTGTTGAAAGTGTTGACTGCATTGCATAGTAAACATTGTGTGTGTGTATACTACAGATATACAGATATATATACTTATTTATCTATTTGGCTTTGCGTTTTTTGCTGACCAACAACACAACAATTTTTTCGGGGTTTTGCTCATTGCTCAACTCTTTTTTTTTCTGTTTAATTTCAGTTCGGTTCAGTTTGGTTTTGTTTGCATTTCACTTTGAGCCAATTTACGGCTAGTTATTATCAGTTGACTGTCAAAAGTCGTTGCAATCGCCTTTTTTTCGTCTGTTTTTGCACTTTAATTGCTGCGGCACATGCAACGCAACATGCAACATGCCAATCTAGTCATTCCCCACTCGCACTCTGCTGTGTCTTTGTACTCGGTGCATTGATTGATTGTTTGCAGCCTGCATTTCTTAGCTTCGCATTGCGTGCCTCAAGTCGTTGCAATAATTGTTGTTGTTGTTGCTGTGGTTATTTTGTTAGCTTGGCTTGTTAATTTGATGCGCTGTTAATTTATTGATTATTACTATGCAATACTGTTTAGCCTGGCACTCATGGCAATTTGTTAAATCTCGCCGTTTATTGCGGTACAAACAGTAATCTCTATAATTCTCAGCATCAGTCGCTCTCCAACTGTGCGCGCAGTTGTGGAGCGACTGTTGCACGTGGGTAGAAAGCCGATGAGTCAGGAGTCGCACTTTCCCCAACTCCTTCAACTTTTCCTTCTCTTTGTTTTTCTTCTGCCGCTCTGAGTCAGCAGCTCACTCAAATCAAAGGGATAAATAGTTTAAAAGCATCGTTTAACGATTTAGAGAACGTCGCCGACGCAGACGCAAATCATTTCATCTTCATATAAATAAGTCAACGACTGGCATCGCTGTCTGGCTTCTGCAGTCGCGTCGCGATCCATTTGTACTCATAATGCAGCCAATATAATTCCCGATGGCGCCGAAAGAAAACGCGCCACCAGACTGGAGGTCTTCTAGAGAAATTCACTCACTTGTGGGCATTCACTTGCCATAAATAAAGAGCGCGCGAAAAACGCGTGTAAATAAGTGCATAAGCAATTTGCGGCAATTGTCGCTGCAGCAGCACAGTTCGACAGTCACTGCGCTGCGCGGCAGTTGCAAATGAATAAGATAAACGATGTGCTGCGCGGGAGAACGAAGAGCCGGACGTGCGTTGACCCACATTAAGGCAACAACAGCCAAAAAAAAGCGAAAAAAAACATATGCAAAAAGCCAGCCAGCTACATACGAGTTATGCATATGCACAGATACAGATACAGATACGGATACATCAACAGCTACAGATACAGATACAGCTGGGGGAAAAAAGTGAATGTAGACCGAGAGATGAGGCTGCGGGTGGCCAAGCTAGAGAGCAACAACGAGAGCATAAATCAATCAGAGAAGAGGCAGACAAATAGCCACTGCAACATTCGGTTGGCAGTTAGAAAGCAACAGTCGAAAGAGCTGAGAATGTGATGGCCAAGCTGAGCTGAAGCCGTCTAAAATCTCGCAGACTTTAGAGTCTAAGTTTCGACGGTGGAAGATTCTAGATTTAGCAAACTTGTTCAGTTTGAGTAGAACAACAGCTTAGCTTAAATAATCTTATGCAAGAACCACTTTTATCAAACAGATTATATAAGAATTTGGAATAAGATTATTTCAAAATTGATTATAGTTCGCAGTAAGCAGTTGATATTCTGGAAACAATTAAATTCGCATTGTTTGGTATCGATCAAGTGAATTATGTTTCAGCAAGAAATACACGTTTTAATTTATCTACTACTGGAGAATATATTTATCATTAACTAGTTACGTTCTTCGCTTTAAATGTATTTCAGATGAAGCCTTTGTTTCCATCACATTCAACTTTAGGCAACAATTTAATAGTTAGGCAATCCATCTTGAGCTGACTTTAGGAATTTGTAAAATTGCTTCAAGTTTTTATGTATTGACCAATTTGAAGCCCCACAATAGGTGCAGTGCTGCAGTGTGCACACACTTTTTGAGGAGAGTGTTGGGCGCGCGCTGACGTCAAAGGGCTCAGGGCCAAAAGCTTTGACTGCTGCTCCTGCTGCTGGCAGCTGCCCAGGCGAGAGATGCACCTGAAGAGGCGACTGAAGAGCGTCGAGTGTTGTGTGCTGACCCCGTTGCACCACAAAAGGGGCAAGGGGCAAGGGGCAGGGGGCAAGAGGTGGTGCAGCAGTGAGGTTGCCAATGCCATCAATGATGCAAATGGGCGCCGCGCTTGTTTGGGCCGGGTAAACAGCGTTCCACATCATTTTTTGTGGTCTTGTTAAATCAATATTAACGCGTTGTTTAGCTGCCGAGTCCCGTGAAGAAGCGCGGCGGGAGGGGAAGAGAGGGGGGGCGAAGCCTAATTGCCAAGCAGCTGTGTAATTAAAAGTGTAAGACACAACAGCAGAACGATGCCAGAGAGTTTCCAGAGAGTGTTGCCAAAGTTATGACAGCTGGCCGGAATATCAAGGAATTCTCGGTAAGCGCCGAGGTAGAGAGGTAATAAACCTATTCCCCTCCCCCTCCCCAACCCTCTTGGCTCCCACTCGTTCCTGCCCCGCGTCTAAGCTCTTTGTGTAGCTGAAAGATTACAAGTTGAGACAGGGCAATTTTGCCTTTTGGGCTACAAGTCGAGTCGGGTTCTAGGAAGAAGCGAAGAGACGTTAACATCATCAGCGCTGTTCAGTTCTAAATTGTAGTTGTTGTGTTGTAGTCTTCATGTTTCACGCTTCGTTGCCAAATTCTCAGGGGCAGAAGAACGTGGGACAAACAAGCGAGAAGCGGCGGAAGAACAACCACAACAACAACAACATCGTTGTCGTCTCTTAATTTCAGCTGAAAGCCAAAAGTCTTCGCTTCGGTGTTGTGCCTCCCTTTCTGCCTCGGCTTCGCCAACAGGAGAGGCAACGAGCTCTTCCCTCTAGCGTGGATCAACTTCATCACACGCGCAATTATTTGATGAGAAAAGCAAGCGAAGCGCAGCGGGAAAGCAGCTCAACAATGGCCACTAAAGTCGGAGGGAGCGCTGCCAAGATTGGGCAACAATATCCCAAAGAGCTGGCGGCAACTTTTGTCAGCTGTTTGTAATTTAAATGCGCAACTTACAACAGCAGCGGCAGCGGCAACTGCGACTCCGATTGCTGCCACCTCGCCGCTGCTGCTTGCAACGCGCAGTGGCAGCGTCGCCCTCCGGTTTGTGCAGCCAAGTGGAAACACGGCGCAGCTTCAATGCACATGCGCAGGCCGCCTAAAAAGGGCCGACAACGGGCTCTTTCTCTTTCTCTCTCTCAAGAGGCATTGAAATAAGTCCGCCGATTGCCGATTGACGCAGTTTGCGTTGGCCAAAGCCCACTGACAAAAGACTCAAAGGCAGCCAGAGACCCTACACTTTTAAAAGGGCCCGCACAGTGGTGCACAAGTCAAAGAAAGCAGCAACAATTTTGCATAACTTGAAACTTGCCAAGATTGAAGATCGCAGATATTTCATTTCCTTTTATAAGTAACTGCGGAAATCATAAATGATAGAAAATCAGTTTTATGAAAATATATGTATAACTGAAATATTTAATTTACCAAATCATTTCTTCAATTTAGTCAACTACAATCCCTGCTAAAATAATTATTTAATTAATCTAACAACTCTGTTCATTACTGTGAGCTGTGCTAATGCTTTCCAGCATTTCTTGTGTTACATAAGGGGAGTTTTGATACGCTTGCTGGACACCTGTGAGTCACTGTGACAGCGTCTGGCAGACAGTTTGGGAGGCAGTTGCTTCCCAGAGTTTAGCAGCGCAGAGAAGCATGACAAAAAATAAAAGAAAGAAAAAGAAAGATGACGTGACAAGTCAAGTTGGGTTCGGTTCAGGGTTGAGGGTTCCGCTTCTGGTTGCTTCAGCTTCTTCGGTGTTTGCCCGTGGGCGTGAGAGTACTTTAACTTTGTTACTTTCATGTTATGCTGTTGCTTTTTCTTTTAATCAAATTGTTGCAACTAATTTTATGCTACACACGAAGAGCTGCAGAGTCGGTGCGAAGGAGGCAAAGAGACCCTCTTAATTATGCAAATTTTACGAGTTGGGGTTCATTGCGCACAAATTGGGTCAAAGTTGTGACATGCAACGCGCCGTTGCAGTGGCAATTAAAGCCAAAGTTGCACAGAGCGCGACGCGACGCAACGCAACGCAATTTTAAATATTTTAAATATTAATTATCGAACAGCAGCAGCCAAAAATAGCCTGCTTAAATAGCGACGCTCGAAATTGTTTATTAAGTAATTATAGCATTTGAAAATCAATCAGCAAACTTGCATAACTTAAAATTCAATTCGCCAACTTGACATTTTTTATTCGCTTCGTTTCGATTCGATTCGGCTTCGACTTTGTTTCAATTTAATTTTGTTGTTGTTTTCCATTTTTGGGGGCGCCTTTCGCTTTTTTTGGCCTAATGAAATTGTCGCACACAATAACAACAACAACAATAACAAAAATAACTGCGCGACAAGTTGCCTTAAGTGGCCAATGTTATTGGCGTTATTTTGTTAGTCATGAGAGCCAATCAAGCGAGCAGTGCTGCTCAAACTGTCACAGTTCACACTCTCCGCTTTTATTGCCTTCTATTCAATTGTATTGTTGCCTCCTCCTCGGTTAACCTTTCGATGAGCTCACTGCGATTGCACTCGAAGCTAGAACTCTACTGTAAACAGTATTATTCTAGGAATTCAAATGATTCTCGAGCTGGTTTTATGGCCAATCTTTTAATGAGCTGCGAGAACCAAGACGATAACAACTGTAAGCGAGCATAAAAAAACCCTTATACTGTAAATAGTACTCACATGCGTATTCATATGTAAATATGTGTGTTAATTGAATTTGTGAAAGCGTTTATAGCTTGAGCAACTCTTTTTATTTTGGCAGCCAACTCACGTGCAACGCCACTGACGAAAGCCCCTCATAAAGATGAGGGCAATTAAGCAGCGCTTCCCAACCTGAGATTATGCCCCAAAAACGAAGGTTTTTAGACCGCCAACAAGAAATAGCACTAACAGACATTCTAGTTTGAGATTTAGTTAAATTAAGCGTTTGAAATCGTTGTTATTACAACGTTCAAATATCAAATGCAGTCGGCGACATTCACCCAAGTGTCTTGTGACGTGCGCAGTTTGGAGTGCACTGACAGTTTGACACGCACTCCTTTGATTTATTTGCCCACTCGTTTGATTTATGCGCGTTTGATTCGAAATAACTTTGCCAACTTACAAATCCAAATGAAAGAAATACGTTTTATACATATGTATGTGTATCTTTTTGATTATTTTGTGCTTCAGTGGAGACAACAACAACAACATCAGCAACGTTGCTTGCAACGTGTTTGTCACAGGCGCAGAGCATAAATCATGTCAAGGGGGCAGTGTGGGTTGAATTGGGCTTTAACCAAGCTTGTCTCTGACTCGAGCACTTTGCACGTGCGTCGCCCTCCCCCCGCCCGCTGCCCTCGAGTGTCTATCAATCACTTGAGTTACTTGCAACTCTTTCACTGCTTCGTGCCACACACTTTCAGATGCCGCTGGGGGCGAAATGTGCGTTGCATAAGTTATGAAATCCAGTTGCGCAGTCACTGACTGCTTAACTGTGGCCCAAGTGCTAAATAAACTTCCTGTGCCCTCAGCCGTTTGACAGCCACTGCTGTGGCTCCCAAACTGTGCACTCAGACAGCCGAGGAGAAGGAGAAAAAAACAACAACAACACAAGTCAGCTTCCTGTGCATTGTGCCTTGTTCTCAAGCCCCCCTCTCACTCTCTCTGTGTCTGTTGTTGCACTTTGTTTGCATTTTGTGGCAGCTAAAGATTTCAACGCCCCCGCAGCAAATGGCAGCATGCAAAATGCACATTTTTAATGACGGGGCCCTGCACTTGAGGCAGCGTTGACGTTGCCCTCCTCCGCTCTTCCTCTCTGTCTCACAGGATTTGCAAGTCTCACATGTGTGTGGCAGGGGCAACAACATGAGGCATCGCATCGTTCAGGGTCTGCCTGCCCTTCGACTTATGCAAATCGTCTCCACAGATTTTATGGCCTGTGTTCGCTGCTCAAGGGGTTGCATGTCTGGCAGCCCCCGCCTTGCCCCTTGTCCCGCCCCCCTTTGAAGACTTGTCCCCCCCGCTAGCCCAGTAACCTCGAAACAGAGCCATATGGCCACTGTCGTTGTCAGCGTAGTTGATGTTTTGGTTGTCGTTGTCGTTGTCGTTGTCTTCTTTGAGCCCGTAACACTTTTCTCGCCTTGTATGTAATCCGCTTAAGTTCTAGAGAATCGGCACAACGCCATAAACAACATCATCATTAGCAGCCGGCAGCGCTGAGATGATCATAAAGTTTTGTCTCTGCACTAGGTCGCCGAGTATTCGCCGCTGTATTCGTTATGCTTTCCACGAGTACTCGCCGCACATTGATTACAGCGCTTTTTGAGCGCTTTTTTGTCATTTGTCGAGATTCTGCCGGTTGTTCTTAATACGCTCAAGTCTTGCCTACTTTCAATTAGACACAAGCAATGCGTTTTTAATTAGACACTTCCCCCCGATGCATGCTCTCCCACTTCACTTTCCTCTCTGTCTCTCGAGACAACACACAAATCTCATCAAATTAGACTCGACATTCCCTCGGCCCAATTAAGCAAAAAGTTCCCCCTCGGGAGAGTGGGAGACGGAGACACACTCCTGATAAAAGGAAATTAAGTTTTGGTCACTGTCTGCATGACTCATTTGCCCCCCATCCCCTTCCCCATCCCCGTCTCAATCCCAATCCAAATAGCTAACCAATAAGCCAAACCCAGACAAACAGTCGCAACTGTGTTTATCCAGCTATTTATCGGCTGGGGGCGGGCGACAAATGAAGCCAACTAAGCGTGTGACGACCCGACGAGACCAATTCCCGTTTACCCAATGTTATCCCCTGCCCCTTGCCCCTTGTCCCCTTTGCTCTTGTCAAGTCTCGGGTCGGATTACAACAAATTTATTAATTCCCGTCAATTGCCACATGAATTTCGTGTATCGTATTTGCTGCCAGTCGACTTGCAGCATTTGCATTTGCTTTGTTCGCATTTCGAGGTTTGAGTGCATTCGCATTCATTCACCATTCACAGTCACCCAACGTTGCCTCCTCGTCGCACAATGCAATTCATTAGCACGTCTCACAATTTGCTCTAGTGATCGCGCATTTAAATTGCACTCAATCAAAAGATCGCTGCATAAATGCATCTCAAATCAAAATCGAAATCTCAAAGTCAGCGAAGGGTTTTAACCTTCGGATTTAACTACGCTTAACTAATGCAGTTACGAAAAGTATGTTGAAAACAATCATAAATAGCTGACGAACCTTGATCGACTGACAGAAAAGTGACAATAACTGTGTCAGAGTAACTTGTTAACTATGAGTTGCGATATATATTCCGAATACTCGCCAAAGCTTCACTTCTTTGAGACTACAAAATAAAATCAAAGTATTTTCTTGTATTCCCCTTAATTACTTGTAAGAGTTTAATTTGTTTCGATCTCCAGCATTTTCCTTCCTGCACTTTGTTTCTGCCTTCCACAATCCTTTCTACGATCTATTCAAATTTCTACCTAACCTTCAATGAACTCGCTCGCAGCCGTAGTTCACCTCATTTGACAACAGTTGCAATTGGCAGCTAGCAGACTATTAAATCAAGGCACGAACTATCGATGAACTGGCAAAGAATAAGCGCCCTGCTCCCTCTTCATCCTCCGCGGACAATCCCTTAACCCGTGTAACCTTTTTTTGCGCAGTCGAAGCTCGCGTTACGTGCCACATTTGGCGGCAAGCCAGCGAACTGCAGTTGCAGCTGGATAAACACACAACACAGACCGAAATGGAAATGGAATCCAAAGGAAATAAAAGAACTTTTTAATATGTGCTTACTCCGGGGCGTGCCTTCTCTCTCTCTCTCTCTCTCTGTCTGTGTCTTCCTCTTGGGCGAGGCTCGAGACTAGACAAAAGCCAAACTGGCGCCAGGACTTCTTCGCTGCTGCTCAACGCTATCAAAAAATGTAACAGTCTCAAATGGCGCCCACACATCTGGTATTTGTTGTTGTGCGCCCACAAAATTGCAGGGCAGCCTCCAAACGTGGTCCCCGCCTATTTGCATAGTTTGTGGGCCAGCAGCAGCCACGATAATTGCATGAAATTATAATGCAGCCAGGCCAGACTGCTAATCCCACACAACAGTTGTTGACTCCTCGGCTAATCTCTCTCTCATTCTCCTCTCTCCTCACAGAACCATCGCGGCAGCAATGGGAGCGAGGAACGCGTGCCACAGCCGCACTCGCCACACGACGCCCACAACAATGGGCTGCAGCACTCGGGATCGAGGGCGACGTTGCGCCACTCGATGAATCACTCGAGCACCTCGGTCTCTGGGTCGGCGTCGAGCAGCTCGACACCCGCCTCGCCGCAGCTGAGTGGCGTGGTGAGCGCCACGGGCGGCCAGCTGCTCTCGAATGGCCACCACTACCAGTCGCAGTCGTCGGTCTCCTCGAACTCCTCGATTGTCTCGGCCATTCCCGCCTCGCAGCGCCTGCTCGAGGACGCGCTGGCCAAGCAGGCGCCCTACCCGATGATCCTGCTGCCGCTCCATGGCGGCTACTGGCTGGACGGCACCGAGCACGAGTGCAGCTACGACGCTCGAGGCAATCCCCAGCTGCCGCAGACCACCTGGATGGCCAAGTTCGAGACGGACGACACGGCCAAGTGCTATCGCCGCTTCTACGCCGCTCGCGAGCACTCGAACCTCGTCGGCCACGACGAGCAGCTGGGCCCCGTGCTCATCTCGATCAAGACGGAGAACGTGGCCAACCAGGAGCACATGCGGATCCTGCTGCGACTGCGCACCGGCACCATGCACGAGCAGATTCCCGTGAGCTGCCTGGGCGCCCAGCCGAGTCCCGCGAAGATGGTGCGGCTGCTGAACGAGCAGATCCAGGTGGACAACTTCATGCCCGTGCTGTGTCCGCGCGCCTCGCAGCTGATCAGCGTCTACGACGAGCACGTGCTCGTCTCGCACTTCAAGTTCGGCGTGCTCTACCAAAGATACGGCCAGACCACCGAGGAGGAGCTCTTCGGCAACCAGCAGACGTCGCCCGCCTTCGAGGAGTTCCTCGACGTGCTCGGCCAGCGCATCCGCCTCAAGGAGCACAAGGGCTATCGCGGTGGCCTGGACATCCAGAACGGACACACCGGCGACACAGCCGTGTATGAGGTGTTCAAGGAGCGCGAGATCATGTTCCACGTGTCGACGCTGCTGCCCCACACCGAGGGCGATCCGCAGCAGCTGCAGCGCAAGCGGCACATCGGCAACGACATCGTGGCCATCGTGTTCCAGGAGACCAACACGCCCTTCTCCCCCGACATGATCGCCAGCCACTTCCTGCACGCCTTCATCGTGGTGCAGCCCCTCGAGCCCAACACGCCCCACACCCGCTACAAGGTGAGCGTCACGGCCCGCGACGACGTGCCCTTCTTCGGGCCCACGCTGCCCAGTCCCGCGGTGTTCCGCAAGGGCCAGGAGTTCAAGGAGTTCCTGCTCACGAAGCTGATCAACGCGGAGAACGCCTGCTACAAGGCCGAGAAGTTCGCAAAGCTCGAGCTGCGCACTCGCACCTCGCTGCTCCAGAACCTCGTCGAGGAGCTCAAGGAGAAGACCCGCGACTTCCTCGGCGCCGACCTCTCGCAGACCATGGCCGGCAGTCCCACGCCCGAGACTCCCAAGTCGGAGAGCGGCGGCGGCGGCAGCGGCGGCGGAGGAGGCGGCGGCAATGCGGGCACTCGCTTCATCGACACCGTCAAGAAGGCGCTGATCATGCGCGTGCGCTCGCAGAGCGTCGACACCGGCAACGGCGCCCATCCGGACAAGTTTAGCGTCAACACCAAGCTGGGCACTCTCAACGCCAAGAAGGAGCCGCAGCCCGAGACGCAAACGCCCAATCTGAATGTAAGTACGAGCCGAAGAGCTTACCATACTCAGGGAACACCCAAAACTCACTTAACTATTCTATTCTATCTATTTTTGGGCTATAAACAATATTCTGAATCATTATTGAGTTGCAAGATTATTATTCGATCATATTGAAATTCACAGAAATCATTCAGAATGCAGTAATTGAATATCTTTCGTCAACTTGCGAGTCTTCCATTCATTATCGATATGAGTAATGTCCGTTATTATTATCAGATTGCCATGAAATTGTCAGAAACCATTAAGAATGCAGAAATTTGAATAATTGGACTCTTTTCCTTTGTCTATTAGGCAATCATTCTATTATAATAAAAACAATTTCATTGAATATTCATTCGATTGAAATGAAGTTCTCAGAAACCATTCATAATAATGTTGTTAATATCCCCAACAAATTTCAAGCAAGACAAAACCCAACTAATCCCTTGCGTTTTCTCCTCGTTTCTCAGACCTGCAGTCGCACGGCCTCCAAGTCGTCGTCCAAGTCGAAGTCGTCGAACGAGTCGACTTCGTCGTCGCCGGACATCACTTCGCGACCCGCCAACAACAACAACAACAATAACAACAACCTGGCCGCCCACGCTGCCGCTGCCGCCCAACAGAACGGAGGCGGCATGGGGGGCGTGGCCTCGGCTGCAGTGAACGCAGCCCAGAACGGCGGCATTGTGGGCGTGGGCGTGGGCGTGGCCGTGGCCACGATGTCCGAGACGAGCGACGACTCGAGCCTGAACAGCGTGGACCTGGATCCGATGATGGGACACCTGGATGGAGGCGCCGCTTACATCGACAGCGACACCGGGCTGGAGAGCATGAGCTCGGCGGAGGCCACGACAAAGGCGTGCTCGCTGTGCCTGGAGGGGGTGCAGGGCGGCACCATGATGGGCAGCTCGCCCAGCAACGAGACCATCATGATGATCGAGAACCTGCGCCAGGAGGTGACGCGCCTCAAGTGCGACAAGCTCGATCTGCTGCGACAGAATGTGGTAAGTAGTTGAAAACCGATACAGATTGAAGAAAAAAGCGACTAATTCTATTCCATTTGCCGTTGCAGACCTGTCAGCGTGACATCAAGCGACTGCGGGAGCGGGAGATGTCGCTGCAGGGCGATCTGGCCGCTGCTGGACGCGAGATTCTGCGACTACGCGATCTTCTCAAGGAATACATGCCGGACACGGCTGCGGCGCCGCTCTCCATATCGCCCATCTAAGCGTCTAACGCACAGCGCGCGACAGAGAGAGAGAGAGAGAGAGAGGGAGAAGAGAGGGGAGTAACCACTGTGCCGTGTATAACACTTTGGAAGCATCGAGAGAGAGAGAGAGAGGAGAATCGAATCAAAGTCGAAAGTCGGAGCAAAACTGTATTATATTTAGTTTGCATTAGATGTGTAGAACTCGCAGCAAGAGAGAGAGAGATCAACAAACAAAAGAAAACTAAACATTATTATTGCGGAGGAGCTCGAGAATTATTATTACAGTTAGAGTACCGTTAGTAGTCGACCTATGCGTATATATGTATAACAGTTACAAACTACAAAACGAAAAGCAAAACGATTAGCGCAAACACAAAATGCATCAACACAGAACACAAAACTCAAAAAGTTACACCAAATATATAGCATCTAAGTCTTTAAGCATATTTAAACGCAATGCTAGAATTTCCCCCCAGACGAAAAAATCCCCTAATCCTTATTATAAGTAGCAAGAGTGCAAGAAGCAGAGATTCAGATAGAGAGAGAGAGAGCGAGTGCTATCGATTAGCCAAGCATCACAGTTACAGTTACAGGTTAAAGTTAAAGATAAAGATAATGATACAGCAAGTTATTCCACGATTATCGAATCAATCACGATTAGTAGAACAATGTTACACCGAACACAATTTGTAGTCGCACCTTGTGGCAACCCTGTGACTCTCGTTCATCGTTCATCGTTGATCGTTCATCAATCATCACAACAACCTCATCAGCAATTTATAACCAATAATAATTACACACTCACACAATGAACAAGTTGAAATTACAATATAATCGATATATATTCGATATATATGTGTATTATGTATGTATATGTGTTTCACAGTTACGCCCTCGATAGTTTCTAGCTGCAATCGATAACAGAACACATGATAACAAACCAATCAATCAACCAATCAACCAACCAACCAACAAATCAACTCTTAACAATTAAGTTTAAGTTGCTTTAAATATTTCTAATGAACTATGTTAAATATTTAAGTTGAGCGCAGGCGACGACGAAGCATCTTCAAGCCGACTCATTGTACATATTTTTATTAATTTAACAACGCATAATTATCGATCAATCGCAATTAACAAACTCTTTAACAACAAATGTTTCAAAACCACAAACAACCAACAATTTTTCAGATATTTAGACAAAATTATTATTAATAAAAATCAAAGAAAAATCAAAGAGAGTTCTTATCCAAGTTATCGACACGAAATTATGCAAAAAAAAAACAAACAAATTTAATCTATGAATTCTACCATAAGTACCACAAATTGTTTTTGTTGAGAAGCATCCATAATTTTTATGTGTAAAGTATACAAAAGAAAAACAAAACCAACAAATATAAATATATATGCAAAATATATGGAATATATACATCAAAAACTACTCAACGATTTCTTTTTATTTATTGGCAGTAGGGGATTCATATCAATAGTTTCTTTCGTTACTATTTTAAAAATTCGCGCTATTCTCGAAGCGTTTTCCAACACTGCATAAGTTAGGGTGACCAGATGGCGAGAGCTTTCGCTCTTTTTGTTCGCTGCCCCACTCTGGTCACACTGTCGCCAGTGTTTATTATTCAGTTTTGTTTATTTTGCTGAGCAACATTTGCAATTTTCCTTCGCTCATTTTAATTTTAATTCAATTGCGTGTTTCTATTCGCATTGCATATTATTTAAATTAATTATTGTTGCTTTCAAAACGATCTCAAGGCTCTGTTAGAGGTCTGTTGCTCTCTCCCTGCAACTGTTGCGCTCTGCGCATGCTCTCTCTGTCACACACACATGCTTGTGCGACCCACACAACAAGGGGTATATTGATGGCGTGTATGCTTCGCAGCTGGCAATGCAAAACTTGTATTTTGCTGTACTTAATAATTAATTTAATTCAACTACTTAATTATGAATTTCTTTGTTTGCCTAGTTTAACTCTTGAAATGACGTCGCTTACATTATATTCTCTCTCGCAACTCGTTTACAGGGTATTTTTGAGTCGTGTGCGTCACGCTCGCTCCTCTGCACTGGCCGCATTACTTTGAATTTATTTTCAAACTCTCAAAACGCGAGAAACTTTTGCTGTGGACGGACGTATCGTCGTCGTCGTCGTCGCGTCTTGCTTTTTTTGTTAAATTTGAGAATTGTTATTGTTTTTTAGGCGCTTAGTCGTGTGGTGCTGCAAAAAAAGGTGCGCTCTGTACAATAACAAAAACATCAATTACCCAAACACATTTTAATGCAAGTTAATCTCTCGACAACTCAAATTCAGAAAATCTAATGAAAATTGAAAATAAATTTTGATGCCTGCGCGTGTGTTTAAATAAACGAAGAAATAGTGCAAAAAATTGGCCAAACACAAAACAAATGCACAAACACAAAATCTGTGTGTGACTTTGTTTGCATTTGCAGTTGGTGTTGTTGTTGTGTGTTTTTCTTTTTTGGCGGCGCTGGCTGCTGTGTGTGCACGTAAAACATAAAAACGATTCTCATTAAAATAGCGAAAACAAAAACAAAAACAACAGCAGCAGCAGCGCTTGTGAGTGAGGCAATTTTTTCATCGTTATTACTTCATAACAGAGCAGCAAGCAGCAAGCATTGCCGCGCTCTCTCTCTCTCTGGCTCTCTGGCTCTCTGGCGCTCTCTCACCGTCGCTCTCTTAAGCTCTGTCCGCACACCGGCCTCAACAGCAGAGGGTTGCGACAGCAGTCGCGGCCTCAACAAAAGCCACAACAAAAACTAAACTGCTAAGCTTTCTTTGGCTAACCCTTCGCCGCCCCTTCTCCACATTCCGACCGCCAACCGCCAACCGCCTCAGCCACAAAAAGGTAATTAATGGCATTTTATTTTATTAAAGTGACAAATAAGCAAATAATTCTGACTGACGCTGTGTATGGGTTTGGCTGCGTGCGTGCGTGTGTGTGTGTGTGTGTGTGTGTGTGAGTGTGCGTAAGCAAATGAATCAAAAATTTAGAACGCAAACAAATTATTGAATAACATACATAAGTAGGCAGCAGCAACAGCAACTAAAGAGCTGAGAGAGCACAGCACACGTAGCCATTGTTGATCAGCATTCGCTCTCCCTCTCTCTCTCTCTTTGCCGCGCTCTCTGAGCTTAGTTCGTGAGCCGAGCTTTCGCGCGAGAGCGGTGCGAACGATAAGAAGAAAGAGAGCGAGAGCAGAAGAGAGAACGTAAGCCACCCACCTTGAGATGCCGTAATCGTTGCCGGCAGCGCTGCCTCCTGCCTCTGCTTTGCTTTGCTTTGTTGTTATTGTTTTGCTGTCGCTTGGACAACAATAAAACGCCAATTAATATTAGGCATTTGCCGCTCAGCAGACGTCGCTGCTCTGCTCTGGAGTGGGTGGGCTTCACAGATGAGCAGGCAGCAGCTGCCAGTTGGCCGGGGGCAAGAGGTTGCCACATTACGTATACGTATGGGAGAACACTTGACTCGACACTCGACTAAGCGACTAATCAACAGCTCGCGCCGTAAGTTGTAGATTAAGCCAGGCCTTATCTGGTGTCAGGAGGGGCGAGAAGCCGAACGTGGGTGGCAGTCGAGGGGAGAGGGGGTGCGGGGCAGGTGGGCTGCGGTGGCTGCACTGGAGGTGAACGAATTGGGGAATAGATAGCAAGGCGTGTTTAGGTCCGGATTCAACAAAGCTGCAGTCTACCAGTGCAGTGTGGGAAAACTTGTAAGAAATTCTAAATCACCTTTAAACAATTACGTAGCAGAATTGAAACTACTTGAAGACTATCGCATTTAATTATGGCTGCGGAAATAGTTGCCATTAAATCTAAATATCAATAATTTAAAATTTAAAACAAACATTAAAAATTAGGTGTAGAAAATCAGAATGCAAAATAATGACTAGAAAATTAAAACATTTAATTACAGCAACAGAATTAATAAATATTTATAATTTAAAAACAACAAAAATAATGGTACCAGAAATACACTATATTCTAATAAAATTTTAATAATTATTTCTATGGCTCCAAAAATAGATAAAAATTCAACTTTAATTACTAACTTCTGTGTCTTTCTGAAGACATCCCAAGCCTAAGAATAAAAGTAGATCACAATTTTGTTATTCGACATAAACAAGAATTTAATAACTTGTCAGACTGGCTGAATTGAAGAATATACTGGATAATCTCCTTTAGTTGAAGAGCTATTCATAGATGAAGAATAACTCCCATATCAAGCCCCTACAATTTTCCAGCCCATTCACTAAATTCGGCATTTGGGGAATGCTGAAAGCAGCGTAGCAAATAAACAATTAACAATTAGCATAGATGCTTGTCAATGGCAATATGCTACATATTGTAATTGGGCGTATTCCCGAGTGCACAGTGTGACAAATCATCGGAATATGTGCATCAGGTGGCCATTTAATGGGGCATGCGAAATGTGGTTGTGAATGTGAATGTGAGTGTGGCAAGTGGAAGTGGAAGTGGAAGTCTGTCTGCTCGTATATCTCTGCTAATGTGCCATATGCCTCGTGTACAACCATAACACGGCCATTATCTTGTCTCAGGTTTGTTTTATGCGTCTCCAGTGCTTCAGAGCTTGGCGTCTGTTATTTTCACCCGCCCAAAACCGCCCGGCCACACAGCCAACCACTCAACAGTCGTCGACACAGACAAAACAACAGCCGAATTTATTTTCGGGGGCACACACACACACATCAGGCTCTTCGCACCTTGCACCACCCACAGCTCATTACTACAAGCGGCATGAATTTCCAACGAAGCAGCTCGTGAGGAGGCAGCAGGGGCAGGGGCAGCAACCACACATATTTCAAGTGCATAAAACTGGGGGGCATAATTTTCAGTTTAATTACAAACAAGAGAGAAGAACTACTCGTCCCGAAAGCAGCGGCAGCGACAGGTGCTCCACATAGCCATTTTCGCTCTGCTTGCTTGGTGGCGACCTCTTGAGCTTTCACCTTTCAGCGGGTCCTATTAATAAATCTCATTAATAAATTAAACATTTTAGCGCAGGAAATTCCCTTCATCTCTGTCTGACGCTCCTTCGAGGCATCTGTTATCTACGCTGTCTCAACTTGACTCAAGGGTGCTCCACAGTGGCGTCAGTGTTTGTCGCGCACAAAATTAGCATTTTAGCAGCCCTGATAGATTACAAACTAATTCGTTTATAATTCAGAGCGCATAGCAAATAGTGTAGTTGCTTTCCCAAATTCCAGTCAGGGCATCGTTCAGTCGAGCACACTCTGTCTCGAATATATTTGCACTTGTTTTCGTTTTTCTATTTTCGCGTGTTTTCTCTTCCTTTTCATTCCGCTCTTTTTCTGTGTTTTTTTTTGCGCTCGTGCTCGCTCCCCATTCCCCTCGGGCCCTGTGGGAGGCGGGGGAAGCGTCGTCATCATAGAGTTTTATAAATAAATCATTAAGTACATATAAAAATGTTATAATTTTCGTTCGATTGGCTGCATTTTGTTTCGCTTCTGCATTTTCGACACGCGCCACGCCAAATGCGGGTTCTCTTCGAAGTCTAGCCGTTGTCGTTGTCGTTGTCGCCCTCCTCCATCTCGCCCATCTCCCTGTTGCCCAGCAATCCTTCGTTTTAGGTATATATTTCAGTTAATGGTTCTGTTCGGTGCAAATCACGTAGAATATTCATTTCTCTTCATTTTCACAATTGTTTTGCGCTGTACGAATTTTATTATTTAGCTGTTTGTTGTGCATTCTTTTTGTGTAGAGTCAACAACCCAACCCCTGATAAATTTGACTTCATTATAAAATATCAAGCGACCTGCAAATGTTTTTTATGTAAATCGTTTTCTGGGTCAACTCGGATTACTGCGATATGGTTGTACACATCGGTTGCACACACTGGATTCGCCAACCACCAAAATGTCTAATATATGCTTCGAAATTGTATCATAATTAAAAATAGCAAAGCAACACGTGTGTAAATCGCATTACTCTTTATTATTGTTATGCATAAGACGTTTTGAATTACAAAAAAACAACAAAGCGAATCCAAATTGAGGAGCAATTAATGTAGGAAATTAAATATATATAAAATTGACTCACCGATCAGATGCCAATTGCAATTATTTGGGCGCCAAATTGTTAGCAGAACTGCAAAAGAACGAGGAATTTTACAAATTACTGTATTTATTGATTTATATTACTCGACTAAAGCGCATTAAGTATACGTTTGATATTCTCTTATAGCTACTTGTATTTTTAATATAATCCCAAAATTTGTAATTCAAAAATATATTCGTTATATTCAATGTACACAAAAATATATTTATATTTTCAATATATTTTATTTAAAATTTAAAAGGTTAACGAAACAATCCATGTAACTTGTAGTTTCTAGTTAGATGCAACACAACATAAAGATTCCAATTACCTTAAAAACATTAATTATAATTTTTGGGGGAATTTATAGATCAGCAGATTGTCTATATTGCGAAATGAAATATGACTTAATTGTGTGCCTTTGCCAATCTGTGAAACCTCATTAAAATACCTCGATTCGATTATTCTCAGATATTTCACATGATTTATCTGCAAATCGTTGCTTTGATTATACCTTTTGTAAATTGCTTTACAACACCTGCGAGTGCTTCAAAGAAATTTGGTTGCCTCCTTCCAATGGGTAAAGATGCTCCCCCCCCCCTCCTCCTGCCCGCAGTGTCTCCCCTCATCCTCACCGGATGTTAATGTTATTCGGGGCAGATTTTGTGGGCGCTCCGCTGTTTTTAATGTTCGCTGATTTGTTTGGGAAAAAATAAACAATTGAGAAATTTATTTAGTTGGCTTGCCCACTGCCCACTGTCCCTGACCCCTGGCCCCTTCTCCTCTCCGCCTCGTAGCAGCTTAGGCATGTTGTTTGCCCGTTGGAATGCCTGTTTAATTGTTGTTGCTGTTGTTGTTGTACTTTATGATCAAATAAATATGCAATGAAATTGCTCCGTGCCATAATTCGGGCAACTTTATGCGAATAGTTCGTAGTTTGCTCGCTGCCTGCGGATCGAGAAGGGGTTAAGTTGAGAGGGGTTAGGGATGGAAAAGGAAAAAAACAGAGCAACAAAGGCGCTCAATGGATTTGCATATCTTTTGTGCACGACGACGACGACCTTGAGGACAGCAATCAATCAGCAGAGCGGCGGCAGCAGCAGCTGCTCGTTGGCAGCTTAAAAGCCGTGCAACATTTGTCTGTTATTGTGTTGCACACGTCGTGTATCCGTGAGATACGTTTTTGTATCTACGCATACTTTCGCGCTTTTCACCTTGTCAATCAGCCCCCGAAAATGTGGGTCAGCCTGTTTCCGTGCACAATATCTCACATATCGTCACTTTTCATTCACATTTCGATGGGGCTATTACGAGTATGTGCGCTGCCCCAGATGATATAGTATACTATATGTGACCAACTAAATCATATCTACATATATCCCGGCACATGCGCGCGTTCTCAGTCCGTCCGTCTGTCCAACCGTTCAAGCGTCCGTCGATCCGTCAAGTTATTTGGCGCTGTTTGCTCACGTACGCTGAGAAGCACATTAAAATTAAAATCATATATAAAAATTCTTGGCTGCAACTGTAATTCAAATTCAAATTGAGGCACACACACCCGTTGTCACACGCACACCCGCACAACCAAAATAAATAAATAGCAAACAAACAAATCAAATTGGCAATTTTTATTTGATTCCTGCCCGTTTTTGTCGCTAATCAGCCAGCGTGCGTCTCTGCTGACGTCGCCGTCGCCGTCGCCGCGGCGTCGGCGTCATCCAGCCGGGCGACACGCCTACTTTGGGCCACTTGTCGTTGTCAACTCCCCAAATGTGGAAACTATGCAAAAACTATTATCAACAGCCGCCCCAACCCTCCCCCTGTTGACTAGTTCCGCATGTTTATTCAACTAATAAGAGAAAGCCAATTAAAGAGCGAGCGACGCGTTGCGCTCTCTTATCACAACATGCCCAACTTCGCAGTGGCAGCTTTTCCAAAACAAAAACAAAACCCAATGCAGCAGAGAGCGCGAGCGAGAGAGCGGGACAGCGAGAGGAAGCAGTTGAGAGCTTCTGGCCTCTGGCTTCTGGAGAGAGCCCAAAACGCAAACACAAAGTTTGCAGCATGGCAAAAAAGCTCGCTCGTATAACAGTCGCCAGTTAACAGTCTGGCGTTTGGCGATTTTGGGGGTTGGGCGCGCGCAATTCAAAGCTGCAGAGGCGGCGGTGAACGAGGGTTAAATGTTATCACATGAAGATATTCAACTCATTAAATATGTAATTGCTAATTAAACTATTAATTTCAATGTCAAAAGGGAGGGTTCAGTGTGAATATTATGTTAGTAGTTGTTTAGTCGGTATTAAATGATTGCTAATCAAATTTAAAATTGTAATATTATGAACGCCTATAAAATATATATGTTATATCAATTATTTAATTAAAATTTAATTTAATTTAAATTTAATGATTGCTACTTAAAATAGAAATGTTAATGAACGAGGGTTAAATTTAATTTCATTTAAATGAAATGATTGCTTAAGGTTGAGCAAATTTCAAAATTATGAATGCGGGTTAAATATTAATATTTATAAATGGGTAATTTAAATTCAATGATTCAAGCGAAAGACGAATCAATTAAAATATATGTATTTCAATAATTGCTCATTAAAATTCAAATTTAAATGTTAAAGACTTTTAATTAATATTAGATACACTTTATTTTGCATTGATATAACAGTTACCCCATTCGAGTGCTGCCACTGTGCTTGCGTATAACAGCTTTTTGGGCATTTTCGTTTATTTACAATTTGACATTTTGCAAGCACTCACGCACACACACGCACACACACGCAGTAGCAGCTCACCTTCACACACACACACACACACGCACGCATGCTTTGGCTCCAACAAAGGTCGTTTTCTCTCGCTCTTGCACACGCGCCCGCTCTCCCTCTCCCACTCTGTCTCTCTCTCTCGCTCTCGCTCTCTCGAAACGCTGAAATTTTCATTTTGAGTTTTGGCTTTTCGCTGCTCGCGTTTTCCCAACAGACACTCGTCGTACGCCGAAGCGTTCGGTCGCGTTTTTCAGTGAAAACTTTCTTGCCGCCTCCCAAGCGCAAAAGTTGAGTTTGAGACTCAGATTGAGATTCAGACTCTGATTCTGATTCTGATTCAGATTCAGTTTCAGTTTCAAACAGACTCCGGCATCCGCCACGCGTGTGATTTTAACCGTGTGTCCAAGTGTCTAGGCAATGTGTGTGTGCTTGTGTGTGTGAGTTAATAAGTCGGTGCTTAGTAGACGGTGCTAACGTTTCCAGCTGTAAATCAGCCAGCCAGCAAAGAGCCGAGGTCTCATTAAGAATCCGCCGTTGTACCGGAATCCCAACTGTTTTCCCATTTGCTGGGTGCAAAATCTGTAATTGAAATACGTCGCTCATCTGAAAGTCAAAAACAGGTAAAAGAAAAATGCAAAAAGCTGCGGGAGACGCAGGGAGACGCAGGAATTGAGCAATTTTTGTGGCATAAATTTTGGCTCTTGGGGCAGGAACTGCGAATGATTTTGAATTCAGTTTGGACTGGTTTCTGTTTCGGTTCTGTTTCTGCTTTAGGTTTGCTTTTGTCGTTGTTGATTTCATCCATCACAAATCAAATCAAAATACAATTTCATTCGATTCAATTTATTTGTTAAACATTTTCGATCTGCCCCCCCCCCCCAGGTTGTTGTTGTTATTGTTGTTGGCTCGTGTTGTTGCCGCTGCTAATTGAAAATTGTGCCGAAAATTGCTTTTGCCTCTGGCCAGATTTTCGCGTGTCCAGAGAGAACATTTTGCTGTTTGATATTTTGGTGTGTGTTTGCTTTTCGGTTTTTCTCATGTTTTTATTTTTCTTGCCTTGCTCTGTGCGGCTGTGGCAATGTGTTGAAAAGTCGAAAGATTTTCGTGTAGTTGCAACACACACACAAACACACACACACGCACAGAAGGGGCAGCACGGACGAGGGGCGAGACTTGGCAACAGTTGACGCTGCGGCTTGTTGCTCTCTATGTGGTCGTTGCTGCCACTCGCCGGTTGTACTTGAACTCATAAGGCGAATGACAACGGCGACTGCGAGTATCTCGCAGATACGTATCTCAGTGCCCCCAGTCTATCTAAAAAGTGCGAGGCACGCCAAATGCTACACAAAAGTCAACTTTGGCAGGCAGGCAGCGCCAAGCATTGGAGTTGCACTTCAAAACTGTCAATGCTCATAAAGAGTCACTGACAAACAGCCGAAATTCGATTGACAATTGACTGATTGATTGATTGATGTATGGGCTTGCAGCAGAATGATTGAGTTACAAGCGATTACAGAGCGAGAATATAATATTAATAACATTAATATAGGTAATATTAATTTATTACATTATTTTATTTGTGACTTTGTAAAATCTTAAATTGCTGTAAACAACACCCCAATTTATTTAAATTTTCTTTTTTTGGCCAATTATTGTGCAGCTTTTGCGAAAAAGTTCAACGTGCGAAAGTTGCCAAAACAGCATTAAAACTTTCTGCACATTTTGAACTATCATAACTTTGTCACAAGTGCGTTGATATCAATTGGTTTATTTGTGGGCTGCCTCTGAATTGGTTCAGCAATAAAAAGTGCTACAATTTTGATGTTGGTGCACTTAATTTATAAAGATCTTGCGAGTGGGTTGGCAGCATTGCTGGCTTGTGTAATAGGAGCACTTAGCATTCTTGTTGCATGCCACAACAATGCTTAATCTGTAATGAGCTTATTCAGTTTTGCCATGGCTTTTGCTGAGCCGTTGTCGGTTGCATTTGAGTGGCATTCGCAAAGCCGCCAGTTTCAATCAGTCAAACGCAATTAAGGCATTAAAGGACAGACTGAAATTATAGAGAGCATAGCAGAGAGCAGGCACAATAGCGACAGAGAGAAGAGGGAAAGCCAGCGGCAATTAGTGTCCTGTGTCCTGTGTCCTGCCTTCCATGTGTGTGTGTGATGCACACTTGGCTCATTATGCTGCTTATCCTCGCTGCTTGTTGGCCTCCCTCCATCCCCCCGTCCCCTCCTGCTGCTGACTGGCAGTTTATGTGCCGCAACCCGCCCGCGTCAGTTGAGCTGCTCATTAATTATTTAACAACGACGCCAGCTCGGCTGCAACATTAAAAAAGTTGCGCATACGCAGCGTAGGCCAACTATTTACTACATGTTCTAGCCTCCCGCTCTCGCTGGTGTCGTTGTTGCCATTGTTGTTGCTAGTCTAGCTCTAGAGTTGCTTTGTGTTGTGTCATACACCAACGCACAACGATCTATCATTATAATGAAGCGTCAAATCTAATACGGGAATTTTCTAACTGCCTTCATTGCCATGTGGTTCCGCAGCTGTGGCCAAAAAGGAGAGCGCCGAGGCAGGAGCGGAAAGAGTTGTTCTGCTCTCTGTCGCTCTCTGTCGCTCTGTTAACCAGGCTAGTAGCTGCTTGGTGGGTGTGTTGAATGCTGAGTGTACTCGCATAGTCGCCCTGATAACGTTGACAAACTAGATAAAAGCGCGATAAAAATGAAAACAAATTTTACACAGAGACCCGCACAAAACACAAAACACAAAACTGAAACTGAACTGAACTGAATCGTTATAAATAAAACAGCAAGATGAGCAGTCGAGGCAGCCAGTCGAGCGATGTTTGAATATTCTATGGATAGTCGAATAAGCTGCCCGCCGGGACTGAGTATGAGTAAGTGAATGTGAATGCGAGTGCGAGTGCGAGTGCGAATGCGAGTGAGTGCGTCGAGCTACTGGGCAAACGAAGCAAGAGAGTGGGAGGCAGCTGCCATGAATATGAATGAGCTGACTGCCGAATGCGAAATTCCGTTGGTCTTCTTGTACCCTGTAAATGCTGGGCATAACGACACATGTTATCTAGTTGTTACCCTGTAACTTATACTGCGGTTTAATGAAAAGCAGATCTTATCAGTTATTTTAAGCAACAATGTAAAGCGAACTTATCAGACATTTCCACACAACTGTCAATCTTCAAGCAGAATTGCACTGATCTACTTAAATTAATATATTCAGTTATGATTCCATTTATTTTAAGGAAATATCAATACCATCTAAATGATTAATTAATTAAGCATAAGTACAAGCTTTGCTTTTATATCAAACAACTGAAATGAATATTTTGTTTTCGAATTGTCACAATAATTTAAATAATAATACATTGTTGTGATGTATGTATGCGATGTAAAATCAAAAATGAATTTTCATAGGGTAACTGTCCGTCTTGTTTCCCCATGCGTATTACGTATACGTATTCATATTTGTTGTTTGCTACTTTTAACGCGCGATAAACTTAACCCAAAGAGCTGGGCTGTGTGCTGTCGACATTGAAACGCGGTTTTAATTAATAATTATCATTTTACTTTCTGCCGCCTCGTTGTTGTTGTTGTTGTTGCTGCTGTCGCAGCGGTCGCTTTAAGTAAACCTCATTAGTTGGAATAATAATTATGATTAGAATAGCGATGACGATGACGATAATGATCATCGTGTTTGGCAAAGGGCAAACCGCAAGACTGCCACAACTGTCAACTCGCCTGCAACGCACACAAACATTACGCATACGCCGTGTGATGCCACATGGGGCATGGGCCATGCATTTGTATGCAAACTAAACACAAACACGCACACCGCAGAGGGAGAGGGAGAGGGAAAGGCGAGAGTAGACACATTGAGTTAATGATAGTGTCTAATTAATGCTGCTGTTTATTTATTTATTTTTTGGCTGCTAATGCAACGTTTTTGCCCCAGCTCCGCGGCTCCTCCGCGCTTCACCTGACGCCTCACGCCCCATGCTGCTCCCCCCGTAATTAGCCGTAATGAAAAGCTGTCCGAGATTTATGGGCCGCATTTTCACGCATTTGTTTATGGGCGTGCTTTCAGCATGTTTTTGTTTGTATCGCGTTTCGCGGTGGGCGGCCGTCGAATTGGAAACATTTGACTTTTGATCTTTGCCAAAATGTCAAAAATTTGACAGGATGCTGAACAGCCGCAGAAGAGATTGAGGGCGGAGGGGAACGAGAACTTTCTATCAAATGCGAAGCTGTCGAAGCAAGCAAAAGAAGCGGCCCAAGCAATAGCAAAAGCTGGTTTTCGTGGCTTTTTAGTTGATTAAATATTTATATAATGATCCCGAGCACATTTTGAGCGACAGGCGATTGTAATGAAGTGTCATAATAATCATTATGTGGTTGCTGGGCAAACCAGAACTTGGCTCTCTACAAAATGTATGAAATTTCATTACGAGACGCTGCGATTTTCAGTCAAATTCGTTCGCCTTGTTAATGCATATTTCATTAACTGAGCTAAGGAATTTTCAAGGATGAGATTATGCGTATCCTATGGAATTTGCATTCCTCTTATTTCTTATTTGGTAAACAGCAGCAATTATTGAATAGCATAATACAATAATACAATTATTCGATTCTCCTTTAGGCTGTTTCCGTTTTTTAATTCCATTCGAGATTACCGCCTTTATTGATTGAATGATTATCTTAAGTTATCAATCGATACGTGAGAATTGCGTGTTTCTATTAGCCAAATGCCAACTGCCAAATGCCGATTGTCGCATCTTCCATTTGGCAGCGCTGAAAACTATGCTAAGCTCTTCGCACTTTCGCCTTGGGGCGTGAAGAAGCGTTGAACTCATCGCACTTTTTAAAATGGCAAAGCAACTGCGTAGCAGGGGGAAAAAGGGAAAACTCGCGTGTTGAAGCCATCAATTGTTTTGTCAATATTTTCACAATTTGCCTACTTATATATCGACAACGTGTTATCTGGCAGACGAGCAGAGGGCGCCGAAGAGTTGGGTCACTAAACTCCATTGCTCACACAAACACACACACACAAATTAAGTGAATTTCTGTAGTGGAAGGAGGGGAAAATTAAAAATGCAGCCCCTCGCCCGCCCGATTGGCCCCTGGACGAGAAGTGTAACAAAAGTTTTCCAATTGAAGGCGTGCAAGAGGAGGAGAGAGCGGGAGCCGAAGGCCCCTTGACGTTGATGGAGGTTCCTCAACGAGCTCAAAAACTCGCACTGGGTCCAGAGGGCTGTTGTTTTTAGGGTGTCATTGAACTTAATGTTGTTGTTGCTGCTGCCTTTGCTGTGGCCAGAAGGACACAATATTCGACAATTTGCCGCCCCTTCTAGCCGCTCCAGTCTCCACTTGATACACGACTCGAAGCAGACGGAGACAAACGGTGCTTTATATTTTTATTTATTTGTGTACTTTATGCTACCGATATGCGAGTCTATAGCCGAAGGGGGCGGCAAATTGTTGACTCAACACGCTGCCCAACGTCGCTTCCACCAACTCTCTCTCTCTCTCTCTCTCTCTCTAGCTCTCTCGCTCTGTTTGTTGCCTGATGAATTTTTACGAGTGAAACGGGCAAACGGGCAAAAATTGTCCGTTATGTGAAAAGCAGGAAACAGCAACAACAAAAGTGAAATTTACATGATTGCTGCGCAGTGTTGAAATATTCAAGGCGTATCAAGAGCGCCAAAACAAAATAAAACAAACGCACCTTTTCGAATAATAAATACCCTTCAATCACATGGAATTTATTTCAGTTTTGGTGCAGCAAACAGACTCGCAAATTCGCATGTGCGCAAGTAAATCTTTATAGAGCAATTGTCTTCTTGGAACTGTGTTATTGTGTAAATAGTAAATTGAACAACTCAACCAAAATGCGAAAACTGCTGAACAACAAACAGCAAAAATAGAACCATATAGAAAAGTTTGCTTCTTAGAAGTATTATTATATAAAGTTGTTGATTAGAGATTAGAGAAAGAACTGAAACAAAGTCAACGGCAATGCAGCAAACAACAACATCTTGACGAAAATGTCATTTAGAATTGGAACTGCTTTGCGATTTTGCCAAATTTATTAATGGCAATATAATAAAGCTTGTTGTTGGTCAGTCTCCCGCTGCTTTCATGAAAAATGTTTGAGATTTTTCCGAGTTCTAGCCATATATAAATTCGTTTATTTGACTTTGTTGCAAATACAATATTTAAAATTTAATGTTTTGGCAAAGGCTTCTTATACTAAAAATCTTCTCAATTTTAAATCTTATAAATTTATGATAAACTTATCTACAAATATTGTGTAAAAATTGCAACCTCATAGCATTTAGCGTTTGAGCTGTCCGTTGATATTTTAGTCAGTCAACCAGTCCGGATAAACATTTTCAAATATGTACAAAGATTGAGCAAGAAATCAAAATATGCAGAGCCGTAAAGTTATTTGACAGCCAGCACCTGGTTAACCCGGTTAGTAACTTTGCATGCCCGCCACACATTTCACTCCGCAATGCGTATCGAAGCAGCAACAACAATGTGTTCTGTGTGTGTGTGTGTGTGTGTGTGTGTGTGTGTGTGTGTGTGTGTGTGTGTGTGTGTGTGTGATGTAGAAATAAAAAGGGAAACAGACCGCAAATTACTCAACACTTTCGCATTTTAATAAACCCCAAAAAGCACTTTTCGAGTGTCCTTTGTGGGCGTGGCCCAGCGGCGCTGTTTCGCTTAAATATTTGATATTTGGCTGTTGTTTACTGGCTGCTTGTTTAAGTTGTGTGTGCGGTCCTTAAGGTCAAAGGTAATTGCAGACTCACTTCTTGTTGTTGTTGTTCTGCTCTCGCTCAAGGGCCAAGGACCAAGGACCGTAAGATGTAAGCGAGCGGCGGCCTTAAATTTTGTAATAGGCAACAAAAATGTATTTGACATACAAGTAAATATAATTTGGTTTTCGCCTAAGAGCTCTCCACTAACAATAAATACACAAAAGCAACAACAATGACAAGCTAAAGCAATTAGTTTAATGTAATTCCCTCTCGCTCGCTCGCTCTCTCTCACACGCTCACACACACATGCGATTGTCTCGCTCTCGCTTCAGTCGCTGGGGGCGTCAGTCAGAGATGAAGTGAGAGGGAAGCAAAAGTTTTATGTACCACAAATGAAATTATAGTCAGCTACACACACACACACACACACACACACACACACACACACACACACACACACACACACACACACTCATAGAGTGGCAGGCCACAGGCTGTCGCTGCAATTTGCGCGTCGACAAAAACGTTCGCTCCTAAAAGCATGCTACACATTTTTGCCGCCTGCCTCATCTCCTGCCGTTGCCGGTTCTTCCCCCTCTCCGCCTCCCTCCGTTCTCTCTGCCGTGCACTCATCCTCTTATCTTTTGATGCTCACCTGCCTCACTTTTAAGCATTTTAACTTGGCTGGCAGCCGCGACGCCAACTGCGACGCCAACTGAGAGAAGGCGACAGCGACTGAGATGGCGACGGCGATGGCAACGCTGTCATGCACATTAACCAAATAGCTGGCGCCTTGATTTGATTATCATGTTTTTTTCCTTCGCTTTTTGTTGTTGCCTGTGCGAACGAAGATTGCCGTTTGACAAGCAACTTCCTCAATTCCATGCAACAACAGCAGCTGACTCCACACTCCGCATGCCAGGCAGGCAGGCAGCCAGGGGCAGGGCCAGAGTGAGAGGCAACTTTGATTATCACTCGGAAAGGGTATCTGCGGCAATGTGGATCTACCAGAACGTGCTTATTTAAATCTATATTTATTTTCCTGATGGCTGTCCGCTTATGAACAGTCCGCATACTAAAATGATGTGGTTAAATTCAATAGGAAAATAGTACTCTAAATAAAATTTAATTATAGACTGTCAATAGTAAATTGAAACTGAACTGAGAGAAGTTCATGGCAAGCGAAGAAAGTGACTTAATAATATAGTAGATATACATTTAAATTGAAATTGAAATCTTTGCGAAAAGCAAAATAATTTATTATGTAAAGAAGCAGTTAGTAACTTATGCAGGCATATGTAATATTTAATAAGCAGTCAAACCTTTTTGGGGAAATAATAGGATCCCTAAACAGACCTTGGAGAATACATATTTGAATTAGTTAAAATTAGCAAAACGAAAATTAATTCTCTAAGCAGCAGCTGCCTTGCATAATAAATAAAATGCGAATGGAACGCTTTTAAGCATACAAAGTGACCGTGGAGGACACTTATTTGAAGAGGCCAGCTTGTTTATCACACATAATGTGTGCCGAGAGGGCTCATTTGCCTGAACAGCTAATAAACTGACCATGAAGTGAACTACTAAAAGTGCGAGGCTCATAAAACGAGCATGGACCAGACAACTGGAGCACTTTTGAAGGCGATAGAGTATTAAAACTTTCGTCTGCATTCTGGGCTTTTGGCGGAACCAAATTCACAGTTTACAGTCGGAAAACATATTTTTGACTGGCACTTTGATTTATGGCGCTGATCCCGGGTACGAGACTGGGTCTAGGGTTTGAAGGTTTTGGTGTTTGGGGTCTGCCATTTTGTTCTGTTTGTGTCGTATGCATGATTCATGTGACTCTCCAGCTCTCAGTTATTGCTGCGCTTGTTGCTGTTGTTGTTTGCTGCTTGCTGCTTGCTGCTAGAAGTGGAAGTCACTTCAAATCTGTGTGTTGCCGCTGTGATTTCCTGGCCGCCTCTTCCTCTTGCCCCCACAGCTGTGGGTACATCTGCAAATTGCCTGCAATAAATTTTTGCCCGTTTGCCATAAAACACTTAAAACGATTTGTGCGAGTCAGAAAAAACGAAAAAAAAAAGCGAACAACAAAAGTGTATAGAAGGAAAAGTGTAACAGGGCAAAACTGGAAACGGCGTCGCTTGCAAATTTCATTCGATTTGCTCCCGGCCGTGATTGTTATATAACCAAGCCATAACAATTTTCCAATCATTTCCACACGCATTTTGCATGCAAAACAAAATGCTTAATTACTTCCGGCGACTGCTCTTGTGACGTCACAAATTTCACTCCATTTTCCGAAAATTGCTCGAATTGTGAGGGAATTGGCAAGTACAAAAATCCAACAGAAATTTAATTTTATTTACGAGAGAATTTCGACCAAACAACCAACAACGAAACAAAAACAAATGGCTTCCCTTACTCAATGATGATAATGTGTGTGTGAGTAACACCCACACCCACACACTCACACTCACACACATACAGAGACCACACACATTCACCACAGCATTGGGCAGAAAGTTATGTGGTTTTGCTCGGACTGGCTAAAAGTTTTGCTTACATTTTCATTTTGTGGCAAGTTGGCTGGAATTGGTTATGGCATGGCCAAAAGAAATTATAAATGAATTAGTTCGAAAATCACGTGTGCGTGTGTCTGTTGTTCTTTCTAGCTGTCTCGCTCTTTGGGCTTTCCTTTGTCTTTCAGTGAAGCTCGCAAGTTTGCTTTGTTGTAAGTGGATTATGAGTTTTGAAAGGCAACAGCCAAAAGCAAAAGCCTCAACTTTGCCTTGATTCACGTCTCACAGATTGCTGAATGAAGTTACTTAAGCGAGTCGAGTCCCTTTTATCGACAGCTGTCATCAGAGAGCATCTGGGCGCTTTAGTTCCGTTTCGGACTGTCGCACAAACCGGATGCCTATTTCAAGATACGCACACAATACTATACAGTTCAGTTACCGTTTGCAGGTCAAAAGTTCAGGCCGCGCGGCTAATTGAAACCCCAAAACTGAGAAATGCTTGTTCGCCAAATTAGCGAAACAATTTTGCATAAATGAAATGCGAAATGCGAAAAATGCACAATGAACCTCGCTGGCGAGCAAAGGGTGACGATGGGGGGGGGGGGCAACAGCCTAAGAATAGACTAACAAAAGCGAAACCCACACGGAATGCCAATTCTCTAAGAGAGCTCTGGCAACAGACTTGACCTTAACACGCAACTCGACGCGAAGCGAGACAAAAGCGCAACCCAAAAGACATTTTCATAAATATGAAAGCAGAGGCGACCAACGCCAAGGGGTTGAAGATCGGGGAAGCGCGAATCGATTTGACTAAAACCAAAGCGGCATTAATTCCGCACCCTTTATTGCCATATTTCATAAGCGAGTCCTTGGCCCTCTCTTTTCGCAGATTATAGCGACAAGCCAGCGACTTGACTTTCGTGATTAAGTTGAGGTCAGATACGAGAAACTCTTGTGTTCTATCAGATGACGATGAAATTTTGAGAATAAATCAAGGACAAAGAGAACTACTTGTATGCCGCAGCTCAAGGCTGACGCTTTAAAACTCAACTTTAATATTGAATTCGCATTCAATTTAAATATTCAGTTACTTGTTGGGAAGAATATTAATTTCGTTGTCAATTAATATATTAAGTTGCTCAAATTTCATTTTAAATTATTTGACTATAAATAGGAAACCAACGAATAACTTTTATTAGTTCCTGATTTAAATATCTTGCTATGAAGAAGTATTACGTTTTAAATATTTTAAAATTACCATCTAGCTTATTGCTCGCTACACAAAACAATTGTCTGGCTGTAAAAATCTCTGTCGTTCTCAGTAGAACTCAAATTAAATGGCAGTCAAACAATGAGTGCTCTTTGCTGTTGCACGTTTTAATTAGCTCTGATCTATGATGACCTGCTGCTCGAGCTAGTTGATTTGAAAATGCTTTAAAGACTCTGGCAGCGTTTCGAGTCATGGCCAGAGGCTTTGCATATTTGATTCATGGAAAACTAACTCTATTGAATGGCATTGCAAAGCAGAAACTTTTGTTGTTGCCACAAGCATTCGATTCACATTGTTTTCTTTTCGCTTTCCGTTGTTCGTTGCAGCACCGACACACACACACAGACAGCCACGGAATTTTAATCAAACTGCAAAAGCGAAGCACCCGCAGAATGCAGCAGACGCAGACGCAGCGCACGAAGCAGGTGTAGCAGACCAGATACAGATACAGATACACAGCCACACAGCCACACAGCTACACTGCTCTAATTGAGGCCAGGACCAGGACACGGTCAAATGGCGTCATTTGTATGCAAAGCCAAGCCAGCAACAAAAACTATTGAGAGAGCCGCAAACACAACAAAGGCGATGCAGCGTCGAGGCTAAGCCCCAAGTCGAGACGAGAGTTTCAAGTAAATAAAAGCGAATCAACGCACAACGCGGTCCAGCAGAAACCAGCAGAGGATCAACGACAGCAGCAGCAGCAACACAAAAGGAAGCAACCAAACAGACAACAGTTTCAACCAGTGAGTGGCAGGATGATGAGTGCGGGAGGCACCTACATATCGACGGCCAGCGTGGAGGTGCCACAGGCGCTGCAGGATGGCGAGAAGTTCATCAAATGGGACGACGTAAGTTCAATAACCACAACTCATATTTTTATTCACATCAACATCGATATCAACATCCACATCAATCGGGGTGCTTAGAAGTCGTTTATGTGCTCGTCGATCCAATCGCTGTACGAGCCGACGGAAGTGAAGACCGAGGGGTACTTGGTGCTGGCACAGGGAGTGTAGCCCCAGGAGACCACGCCCACCTGCTGGTACTCGCCGTTGGACTGCTTGTTGACCAGGGGGCCGCCGCTGTCGCCGTTGCAGGCGCCGTCGGTGAGGCCGCTGGTGAAGGTGCAAACGTTCGTGTCGGCCAGCTTGTTGCCGCCGGGCAGCGCCTTGGCGCAGTCCTCGTAGCCAATGATGTTCACATCCAGCTTCTGCAGCTTGTCGGGCAGGGAGCCAGAGTTGTCGCGTCCCCAGCCAAAGAGCACGCCATCGCTGTTCGCCGAGAACTGCTTGCTGGGCAGAGCAATGGTGGCCACTGGGGCGCTGCCATCGCGATTGCGGGCGGTCAGATCGAAGGGTTCCTCGAGGAAGATCAGGCCGATGTCGTAGGGACCGACACCGCCGCCATACTTCTCGTGAATCACCTGTCGCTTGCTGCTCGCGGCACGCACTTGGGTCTCCGATTTGTCGGTGCGGCTGTGAGCACCGCCGACCAGCTGGAAGGTCGAGTAGGTCATGCAGTGGGCGGCTGTCAGGGCGGTCGTTGGGTTGATCAAAGAGGCGGCACAATAGTGCGAGCCCGCGAGCGTCTGCATCGAGAGAATGAAGGGAGCCTCGCCGGCTGCGGCCTCCTTGCCGTTGATGATGCGACCCTCGGGGAAGCCGGGCCAGGCGATGGTGTTGGCGCTGGCCGAGGCCACGGCCAGCACAAGAAGTGCGACGAATTGTTTCATACCGATTGCTGTGTGGCTGCTACTGTAGCTACTGCTGTCATTCACGGTTCATTCAGTTGTTTTTATAGCGACTTTGCTTATCAGCGGACGAACGCATCGTTATCGTATTGATGTCTAATCGTTGCGACAGATTTACAATGCGTCGGTCGTTTTGTCCTGATTACCTCTATCTATTTTGTCCCATTCTGATCGCTCGATCCGCCACTCCAGATCAATATCAATGGCAATCGATTGCCTGAATAACTCCGCGTCCTCCTCCTCAAGTGGCTGGCCTACTTCCAATTCTGCTATGCCAATCTTACACTTTTCGTAAATAAATAATGCATGGCAAGTGGATCGTAAATCCGCTGTTATTCCTAAACATCAATGAGTCGATTTATGGTCCACCGTATATTAAAGTAATCTATATAAACAAAGTCTATCAGCTGCATATAGTACTTATTTTTTTGCCAAATCATCTGTTTGATTTCAACGCGTGTTGTAAACCAAAAGAAGTGTTTGAAAATACCCATAAACTAGCCGCAGCCAACTTAATATGCTTGGTTCAAGGGCATTTGGCGTTGCCAGACTGCTCTAAATTAAAAGCTTACGCCCTTTCTAGACATTTACAATGATGGTCGCTTTAATAAGCGCACTTTTATGCAAGAGGTGAGCTTCGAGCATTGTCGGAATAATATGCCCATCTAAGCTAATTTCATTTTCAATGTATCTTAGTAAAAATGAAATAATTTGAATTGAAATATATATGGTGAAAAAGGCAGAGTAGAAGCTATTTTAATGAGACTATTCTAGAATATTTTGCAAGAATATATCTTAAAATAATATGTCTTATTAAAAAGTCATTTTCAACTCTGTCGCAGAATTTAGAACTTCAATGTTTTGGGGTCTTTTAGTAGACGCTTTAAAGAAACATATCGCATTCAAAAGGAATAGAAAACAATATCATCAATCTAATAAAAATAAACCAAGTTGTTTTAGCGAAAAACGAGCTAGAAACAAGCTAAAATAGTTGAATAGCCTTATAACGTTAATACCACCAATAATATTTTTTTAATTGCTTTTTCGGTTGCTAGAATTTCCCAAATAATCATCCTCGAAAACTAACAGAAAAGGTCTTGGGATTACTTGTTGAAAAGTAAAAGTTATACTCGTTTATTCAGAGAGAACACACAAATTAGTAGAGAACGTAGTAGGCACTCTGGACCTTGACAACCCAGTCAATGTAGGAAGAGACGCGGGTGTAGACCGAGGGGTAGTTGGCGAGGCCGCAGGGAATGAAGCCCCAGGACACAATGCCGATGAGCTCGGTGTCAGAGTTCTTGTGCTCCACAACCAGAGGGCCGCCAGAGTCGCCGTTGCAAGCGGATTTGCTCTGCTGCAGGGAATCGGAGCAGATGTTGCTGTCAGCCAACTTCGAGTCCTCGGGCATCTTCGTCAAGCACTCCTCGTAGTTGATGATGTCGGTGGTCATGGTCTGCAGAGTCGAGGCAGCCGAGAACTGGAATGCCTTGGGCTGTCCCCAGCCATACAGATGAGTCTCTCCCTCATGCACCTCCTCGCGGCTGGGCAGAACAGCGGGCTGCACCCAATCGTTGTACTCGAAGGGCTCGCTCACGTGCAACAGGGCAATATCGTAGGGTCCAACACCACCACCGAACTGCTCGTGGACACGGCCAAAGTCGACCACACGCTGCTGAGTGCGCTCATCGACCTCGGCGCGCTTGTGGAGACCAGCGATGGCGCTCATGCCGACGGGGTTGGAGATGCAGTGGGCAGCAGTGAGGATCCATTCCTTGGCGATGATGGTGCCGCCGCAGCTGTGCGAGTGGCTCTCGGGCTTGGCAGCCAGCGAGACAATGTAGGGTGCGGAGTGTGGGACGGCGTCGGTGCCGTTGATCACGAATCCGGTGGCGAAGCTGGGCACCACCTTGATGAGGGCGTCGGTCAGCTTGCCGGCCTGGGCGCTGGCCACCAGCAGGGCGAGCAGGGTAACAGCGAGTACCTTCATGTTACTTCAATTTCCGTTCTTCGAGTGTTGCGCTGGTTAGTCTAGACGCCTCTTTTATAGAGGCTATAACAAGGAAGCTCACGTGCTCTTATCGACAGATTAGCAGATAGATTTATGGAAAAGATTTCCCATCCACTGATAATCGTTTTATGCTTGTAATTCTTTATAGCTTGTCACATTATCAAAATTCCCCTTAATCAAAAAGTTCAGTTTCACCACCTGCCCTTGGCCGATAAGAATACGAATTACGTAGTATCCTTTTATTTTCAATCAATCGAAATTTTACAATATACATTGTAGGAAATTAGCTGTGTAGACAACGAAGAAACTAATTGTAATGTAGTGTCAACAAGCGAGTATGCTCAAACAAACCAACTTAAGATTCAATCTTTTGCATTCATGCTAAATGAATGCAATTCTATTCAGAATCAAATTTTCTTCAGAATACCGATTGTTTTTAGTATCAAATATCTAAACTTTCTCTTATAAAAATAATCCATCTCATCTATTAAATGAAATAAGATCATACGATTTTAATAACCATAGTTATTGGGTTCCCCACATATATAAATTTACCAAAAATCAAATATTCAACAAAAATATTCTTATTAAAAAAATCATCTCTTGAACAAAATGAAATAAATAGATTTAAACATCGACAGTGGTTGATATCTATTTTATTTTGCCAAATAACAATCACTTTAGCTTGTTATCGATAGTATTTCTAGAACATTTGAAAGCATTAAAAAGCTTTTAATTCTTGAGAGGTAAAGCAGAGAATCTCGCTTCTAATCAGCCGCAGATAAGCCGCGAGAAGCTTTCAATCGTGCCATGATTGGACGCAAGTAAATCGAATGAATCCAATGGCACACGCCCCCAAGATAAAGTGCAAAGTAATCCTAAGCAAACATCATAAATTATTAAACCAATTGCACCTAAGCTAATCAGGTTAAAATTAGAAAATAATCTCAAGTCATAAACAGCAAAAACTAGCTGAATTTGATGACAATTACAAATAAAAAACGTCGTGTAATCAAACTGTGCGCTTAACCAGAGTCAAGCGTGTTTATTGAATGGAATAAAGCAAACTATCCCTATCGCTCTCTCTTGGCTTAGTAGAGAACGTAGTAAGCGTTTTGGATCTTGGAGATCCAGCCAGTGTAGGCAGAGACGCGAGTGTAGACCGAGGGCTTGTTGGCCAGACCGCAGGGAATGTAGCCCCAGGAGACGATGCCGATCAGCTGAGAGGGAGTATTCAAGCGCTCAATGACCAATGGGCCGCCAGAGTCGCCGTTGCACGCCGAGATGCTCTGCTGCAGGGAGTCGGAGCAGACATTGGTATCGGCCAGTGGGGCATCCTCGGGCAGGGCAGCCTTGCAATCCTCGTGCGACACAATCTGGGTGGTCACAGTCTGCAGGGTCTTGGCGGCGGTGAAGACGTAAGACTTGGGCTGTCCCCAGCCATACAGATGGGTCTCTCCCTCATTGATCTCCTCGGCACTGGGCAGCGTAGCGGGCTGCACCCACTCGTTAAACTCGAAGGGTTCGCTCACGTGCAAGATGGCAATATCGTAGGGTCCAACGCCGCCGCTGTAATTCTCATGGACACGACCGAAATCAATCAGACGCTGCTGAGTACGCTCATCGACCTCGGCGCGCTTGTGGAGACCAGCGATGGCGCTCATGCCGACGGGGTTGGAGATGCAGTGGGCAGCGGTGAGGATCCATTCCTTGGAGATGATGGTGCCGCCGCAGATGTGCGAGTGGCTCTCGGGCTTGGCAGCCAGCGAGACAATGTAGGGTGCGGAGTGTGGGACGGCGTCGGTGCCGTTGATCACGAATCCGGTGGGAAAGCTGGGCACAACCTTGGCCAGGGCGTCGGTCAGTTTGCCGGCTTGGGCGCTGGCGGCCAGCAGGGCGAACAGGGTAACAGCGAGTACTTTCATGGCTCGGTGAGTGGTGGACTCTGAATGATTGTGGATCGTTGATATACGGCTTTTATAGGCGATCGCTGTCACGGTCTAATCGGCCAGATTAGCAGATGGATTTATGAAAATGATTTCGCTTTTGCTATTGCGATAATCAGTTTATTATTTTGTAGTTTGCCCAATTAACGCAATGTTGCTAATCCGCAATAGTCTATTACACCAGACGACGATTGTCATCGGCCGATAAGGATCGTGTCCTTGAACACACTCATGGGTTTCTCCCCAACTTTGGCACTTTAAGCGAGTGCGTAAAGTGTGATGGCAATCGAGGTGTGAGAGAGTTCCCTCCTGTCTCTCGCAGACATAAAAGGGCGCTAAAAATACATGTGTATGAGGGGCTATAAAGGGAAACACGTCCTTGGTCCTCGGCTGCGTGACCAGTGGACAGTGTCCTCGGACAGGCTGGCCATTTACCATTTTCCACATTTTCCAGGCTTCGCCAATTAAAAGCAAATTTTACGCTGCTGCGGGCTTTGGACTTTGTCCAACCGCACAAATTGTGTACACGTTTAAAACCAACAAGAACAACATCGCACGGGACAGGGAAATGCCCAGCGACGGGAAAATACCATGTGTGGCATAAAGACCACTCAAAAGTTCAGTTAACCGATGATGATAATAAACTCTCTGCTGTACAAGAGACATCAGCTCAAAAGGTGTTTCTAATGGAGCATTGATTGATGACAGGCTAATTGAAATACAAGTAAACTGCAGCAGGACAAAAGAAATATTTCAATCTCAATTTGGTCAACTTGAATGAATTGAGAGAATAAATAATTCAAGTCGCATTTACGCAATAATTGACAATTGATTGGAGTACGATGACTTTAAAGATTATGCAATTGCATTAAAGATAACTAATTTGTAACGAAATTAAAAATATAGAACTTTGACGTGAAAAGACTTTTCAATGCTCAGCTGTTAATACCCGGTATTTCTAATCAAATAAATTTTTGTGAAAATCCTAGTGCACTTATTTGTAGATATTAATTTCAAATAAACTTATCGAGTTAAATATTGTAGCAGTTGCTTTGAATAAAATAGAAAGTATATAAACTTACCGATCTATGAGAGTTAAATATTGTATCGATGAATTTTTCTGTAAATAAAAAGAAGTTCATAATAAGTTCAAAAATATCAGACGATAGACAATTAACATAAATAAGATGGATAACAAAAATTAATGAATCATCTCAGAGTATAGTAGGGTTAAATCGCCAAGATCATTTGACGAAAAGGGATCGAGAAATATACTGAAGAAACCAATGGGCAATAGGGTGTTAAGCTAAAGGGAAATTCTCTCGCCCTCTTCTCTAGCTACTCTCTCAGTCAGTGTGCTTCTCTTAGTTTTGTCAAAGCTAATCACTCGTGTTACCTTCGGTGCTTATCTTGGCCTATTGTAAGCTCCAATCGACGTCTATAAAAGGGGCGAGGAGCTTCCGGGAGGAGTTCAAAACAAACGCAGTGCCAAACAGTTCATAACGTAATGTCGCCGCTGAAAATTGTGCTGGCTTTGCTGCCGCTCTTGGCGCTGACCAATGCCAGGGCCAACCGCCCGCCCTTGGGCCACATGCTGGCCGGACACTTCGACGACGTGGACGCCGCTTCCGTGAGCAGTCTCTTGGAGAAATTGCTGCTCAAGCTGAAGGCCGAACACTTCGAAGAGCCCTCAGCGCGCATCATCGACGGCTTCGATGTGCAGGGCGTGGATAATGCCGCCTATCTGGTCTCGCTGAGTCTCACGCCCCTCATCTACAGCCATGAGTGTGCTGGGGCCATCATCGGCAAGCGTTGGGTGCTCACCACAGCGCACTGTGTGGAGGAATTGCGCAGCTTTAACAATGGCATTGTGGGCACTGCCATCTATGCGGGTCTCGCCAATCGCTCCAATGTGAGCGACGCTCAGGTGCGCTACGTGGACTTTGCCTCGTCGCATCGCTCGTTCAATGGCAACGCCGGCAGCGACAACATTGCGCTGCTGCATGTGAGTGAATCATTCGTCTACTCGGCTCGTGTGCAGCAGATTGCGCTGCCCGACCTCGACGAGGACTACAGCGGCAAGACGGCCATCGCCTATGGCTGGGGACTGACCGATGTCGACGGCGATGAGTACTCCAAGGAGCTGCAATACGCCTTTGCCCCGCTCCTCAACAGCACTCGCTGTGCCGAGCTCCTTCCCTCGGATGCGCCGCTCACACGCAGCCAGGTCTGTGCCGAGATCAAGGCCTGCTACGGCGATGGCGGCACTCCGCTCGTCTACTGGCCCATCTCGGGCCCCGCCGAGCTGGTGGCCCTCGGCTCCTGGAGCTACATGCCCTGCGGCTATGCCAGCCGGCCAACGGTTTACACGTCGGTGCCTTCGTATGTGGATTGGATCTACCAAGTGATCAGCGCCTATTATCAGCTGAACTGAGCTGGCGATTTCAGCAATCTAGAATCTAAATCAAGCAATCTTTGCGTAATACACACTTGTCGCCAATTAAACAGCAAACAACACCGAACCGTATCTTATCTTGGCATTTCAGTTCACCTCTCCTACTAGATATCGGGCAGCTAAATTCACTCACGATGGTCACTCAACTTGTCGATAAGCCGCCCATTCGAAATGCGATTGCCCAAACTGCCGGGTTGAACATTGTGACTAGTAGTCATACTACACAGAAAGACATTCTGATAGCTAAAATACATGTCATGAATTTGAGAGTCGCATTGAAAATACTAACACAAGATTTAAATCTTAATTGGTTTTTAATCAGTTCAAGATTGCATTTTGTGAAATGATTAAACAAGAAGTAAATAAAAAATAATAGTAAATATAAATTATCGTTCATAAAATGCGAAAAATCATATCTAGAATTATTCTCTAGGATCGATTCGAGATTTTAGAACGTTTTCTCTCTGTGTAGACACAGCTGTGAGCAGGGTTGAGTTCATGGTCAATTTAAAGCGTGTGTGGAGTGCGTCTTTGGTGTGCACATCAATCTTCATTTTTGGACTGAGCCAAACAGTGAACAATTGTGTGACACGACGTTGACAGCAGCTGCCGTTGTCGTTGTCGTTGCTGTTGATTGCATCCACATCCATTTACTGCTGCGTAACGGGAGTACTACTGCGTACTACACTGCGTATGCTTAATAAGTGATGCCAAACTTTAAACCAACAAGAGAAACAGACAGCAACAACAACTCGAGCAGCAAGTTTCGAGTGCTTGACAAACTTTGCACAGGTGACGAGCATTCTGATACCCCTTAAAGTTTTGACAAAGAGGGTATTTTTACTCATTAATAAAAAGAAAGAAAATATGATGCTCCACATACAACAATAAATTTCGTGATTTTGAAAATTATTCGATCTTAAAGCAAGAGTTATTTGATATTGATGTGTAATTTGGAGTTCTTTGAATCTTTAAGTGTGTATCGTTGAGTTGGACTCTTGTGAGCAAACAGGGCATCTGTTGGGCCATCAATGGACTCTTCATGATTCTTATGACATCATTTGCATGTAGTTTGAAGCTGCAGCTGCCGACGCTTATTCCAATAGTTTTTCCCTCTCACACAGTTCAGTTAAGTGCGAAGGAGCAGCTGAGAGAGAGAAGCCAAACACTCTCACACACATTACGAGTTTTAGAAGTGACACCGCCTCGGCAAGAGCATTTGCATAGCTGTTCCCAGAAGCTGTTCTCGCCTGTGGCCCAAAGTCTAAACTCAGCCAAAACACGCACTTGCCGCTTGTCGCTTTATTGGCAGGTCCCCCAAGCATGATTGACAGCGCTAGATGACTGTATCTGTATCTGCCAGATGTATCTGTATCTCTATCTGTATCTGTATCTCTATCTAGAGCACTCAGTTATCCCTTTTACCCAACTAACAAGGCAGGCTTCATCTACGGTCCCAGCTCGCATCCACGTATGTGGAGAAAGGAGGCAGGCAGGGAGGCGACAGCCTGTTACATCAATTGAATTATGCATGTAATCGCTCTTAGCATTGGCATTGGCAGCAACAAGGCCAACCAAGCGACAAGTGTCTGAGCTGTGTTTCTCAGTCACAAGCTAAATTTTTATCCATTTTGTTTGTTGGTTTACACCAAATTTCGCATATTGAAATCAAATTAACAACTCGACGTTGGGCGATTGCTTGATTGGAATTAGGATTGCGATTGGTGGCTCAATTAGTTCACAGTAATTAGACAACACGGGACGAACAAGCCAAGCTCAAGAGCTCAAGTGGCCGAGGAGGAGTGTGGCGAGGTTAACTGTAGTCCAATTAGCGATGCCCGAAACCCTTTTCCAATGGCATCGGCATCCCAAATATCCTCGACAAAATATGCGCTTAATTGAATATCAAAGTGGCGTGGGAGACCTGACCCTCGAACCTCCCCCACGGGGAGGCGAAGGCTGCGCACATTTCGGAGTGCAAGTAAATGTTTTCAATATCAATTATTAGAGGGCGATTCGTCGGGCTGGTTGCGAAGCAGCCGACAGGGGGAGAGCTGAGGGGCCGCGGTCCCGGAAGGGGACTGAGTGGCAGGGCTCCCAAAGTGAAATTGTAGCCACTTTGGCACCTTTGCGAGTTCATTAAACCGACATCAGGCGAAAAGGATAATGAACTCATCGCGCACAATGTTGCTCGTTACGACCATTTCAATGCTCATCGCTTTTTGGCCAAACATCAGAATAATTCGCCTAAATGATAACGGCCATATTTCTCTGGGTTCACTTACAGGTCAAGTCACAACTAAGAATGTAAGCTGAGCTGCAGATGATTTAAGCAGTGAAACTTGGAACTTTCTATGATATATCGCATTGAGAGCTCAGCTACTTAATCAACTCGATTGTGTCATAATTTAAAATTATAAATTGAGACGCCTACAATTCTAGGAAAATGAAATCGATTCCCAGAAGAGCAGCAATGTTTTATTTTTACTATTATGTAGTTATATATTTTGCATAAGTTCGTTGGCACACATTTCAAGTGCCTTGTTAATGCCAGTGCAAAGTATTTTTGTTTGCTTTCACGCCATTTAAAGCCTTTGCCCCAGAGCATCAGAATTGAATGTCATCTCGGCGAGTTCCAGTTTTCAATCGCCTGGTGGCGTTTGTTGCGCATATATTCAAAATATATGTACATAAATATATATATGCAGATACTTATATAAATTGAAGACAAAATGAGAAACCAAAAGAAAATACAAAATATTTCACTTTTTGGCATAACGCATCTGTTAGCCATTGCCTTCTGAAGGCATTTCGCCAGCTGCGGCCAAGATGAAAACATTTCGCATTTTTCTCTTGGGGTTTTTATGAATGGATGCTAAAATATTAATGGGCCAGGGGAATGGAGTAGGAAGCGCAGAAGGAGGTCGGCAACTTGCACATTTTACAGCCACATTTAATTTGACTTAAATAATAAGCAATGCAATTTCTGTTGTTTCATTGTTGCTTTCTCTTTTTTATTTTTTGTGCTTTTTGTTTGTGTGGGGACCATTTTGTGGGCAATCGGAAAATGAAATTCACAACAATAAATTCATTAGGCAGCCCTCCCCGCCACCATCGAGTTGAATGAACCGTGAAGACACACCGAATGGGTGACCGAATAAAAAGAGAATGGAATTTATTGATAAATTGAATCAATTCGCATTAAAAAAGAACTCGGTTGTTGTTTTCGAATCGTTCGTTGGTGACTTATCCATTTCATATCTGCTACAGTTTCCGTCTTTCTTGCTTTATTCATTAATTCTTTTTTGGTTCTTTTCATATATGTTTTCAGGACTCGGGCAGCGGAACGCCGGTTACGATGCGCGTGGATGCCAAGGGATTCTTTCTCTACTGGGTCGATCAGAACAATGAGCTGGACATACTAGATATTGCCACCATACGCGACGTGCGCACCGGACAATATGCCAAAAAGCCAAAGGTTCGTATGCGTAATATTTGCACATCATTCTATTGATTTATCCGTGTCGATTCTAAAATAAAGAAATATTTGCTTGATTTTCGACACGCACAATGTGGCTGCTCCTCTGTCTGTTTGTCTGTCTGTCTGTCTGTGTGTGTGTGTTTGCTATCTGTGTGTGTGTGTGTGTGCGTGTGTGTGGGAACGTGCCTCTGGCTGTGTACGTGTGTGTGTACAAATATGCCGAGCTGCCTTCTCATACACTTGGCAGCGAAGAACGGGCATTATAACAAAGTTAAAGCATTTATGTGCTTTTAAAGGAGCGAAACAAAAGACACAAGTAAACGTTTTAAGAAGAAAAAGCTTTCGAGAGCTTGCTTAAAATATCAGCTTAAATTCAATAAAATTAGAGTGTTTTAAGAGAAATCAAATTAATTATTAAATGTGCTTTACTCTATCTGCGACTAAAAGCAAAAGTTATTACATAATGAACCTGCTTCTGCTATGCAATCAAATAAATGAAAATCGAAATTATTTGTGATTCTGTAAGAGCATTATCAAATTCGGTCTTCGGAAAAGTTATTTCTTGAACTTAATGCTGCTGTTGTGCAATTTCAAATGAATTTCTAAGGTATTTTCGATGCTGTAAGAGCATTGCAAATTCGGCCTATCAATTAAGTTCGTTGCTCTTGTGTTTTGTGTTGTTTTGAGCGTTCCTTGGGCTGTTTTTTGTTTGTTTGTTTGTAAACACATTTTTTGTGAAACAATAATTATTCCGACGGTCGGACAAGCGGCGGGAGGGGAGGAGGGAGGTGCGCATATTTGTGTTTCGTGGGATTTTGGGATTCGCTTGAGCGATGCAAACAAGAACATTTGGTGAGCTGTACACACATTATGAGCTAATAAAAATTGCTCTGACTGGCGCCCGACCAAACGATTGAAATCCAATTACATCTTGTTGAAAGGTGCACAGCATTTTTGTTCCTTTTCTTATTGTCCCAGGTAGCCCAGACGCACATTGAAGTGCGTCTATGCGCCACGCATAATCCGCTCTGAAGAGGGGATTGTGGAGGAGAGTGGAAGTTGGCCAAATCTTGCGACTGGTTTACTTAGCTAGGTCACGTGCATTGAGTCCAGTTTTAGGTAGGTTTACCATGGACTCTCACTCTCTCTCTCTCAGTCATTTCTTGTTGTCGCCAATTGTAGTCGTAGTCGTAGTTGTTGCCACACAGTCTGTGACTGCTGCTGTGCTAGTCTGCTTGTCCGTTTCCCGTGCCACATCTTGGCGTCCTATATGTGTTTCACACAATTTTCTTTTCATGGCGCAACTGCTCATTGTGTGTACTTAGTGCCCATGTGTGTGTGTGTGTGGGTGTGTGTGTGACCCAATACATTTATCATTGCAATGACACGGCAACATGCTTCTGATTCCACTTCCATGCCCCCTTCTTCACCACTCGCGCACTCGCCTTGTGCAAGGAATTGAGCGTAAAAAGCATTTTACGTAACGTTGGCCAAAAGGAAACGAGAGGGAGAACGTATCCTGCCAGCAAATAGGAAACGACAAGAACAACAACAACAACAACAATGAATCTAAAGACAACAAAAAACAGTTGACTTTTTGCTCTGCATTTACAACAAGAGCCCAAAAAAAAGAAATCCCTCCCCTTATCCCTCTCACACATCATTTGTTTAAAGCCCCTCTCGTTTTTTCCCATTTCTTCGTGCTTTCTTTCTTTTTCTCTGTTGTGGCAATTGTTAGAGCTGCGCTGCACATTTGAGCCAGGTCAATGGGCAAACCAAGCTCGCATGCATGGCCTGCCACTAGGAATCCAGCAAATCTACGCGTATAAATCATATACGACACACCCAGCTGACTGACCGACTGACAGAGTGACTGACTGACTGACTGACTGACTGACTGGCCCATCACAAAGCTACCTCATTCAGCTGCCTTTAACGGCTGCGCCAAATGAGTTTCGCTTTCGGCCCAAGAAGTACGAGGAAGACACAGTGAAAATGTTGCATGCATTAAATCCAAAAAAACGCTGAGCAGGTCGAGGGCGTTGCCACGCCCACTGGCAAGCACTGACTGCCATGGCAAATGTGCGATGATTAACTCGCAAAAGTTGGGGAAAAAAGTGCAGCATATGCTGCGGTGCATAAAGTCTACTTAAAAGTCTGTATGAAACTCAACTCAAAGCTAGAAAAGTTGCCCACTCCCCATCTCTCTCTACACTCTCTTCTCCGCTCTCTGTTTCTTTCTCTGTCTCTGTCTGTGTGGGTGTGTGTGCTTCTAGCATGTGGGCGTGGCCGTTGATTAAAAATGTACTTTTTAGTCATCGTTGTTGCTGCATTGAAACAAAATGAAATGCGGATTTTATTAAAATTCGCTGAGGCGTGCAACGTCGGCAAACGAAATGGACGCCAAGGGCGCATTCAAAAAGGTAAAGAGACTCGGACTCGGACATACTTTATACCCACGACAATGAATTATGAAATGAGCAGAGTGCAGACAAAGCGAACTCCATTTCGAGCCATTTTTTTGTTACCCTGCTTACCGACTCGAACTTGGCGAATGCTCCCCGCATCCTTGAATAATCCTTCGCTGCAGCGGCGCTCTACAACACTTGGCATAGGTTGTGCAAGCCGGCGATTGATCCTTGCACTTCTGAAAGCAGCCGACAAGATGCGAGTAGAGCTCGTCATAATTTCTGGGCTCTGGATCAGGTTCATCGGCCATCTGGGCCATCTCACTTTCGAGAGCGAATGCAACATGATAGGGCACAGGATCGTGCTTGTACTTCATCCATTCCAACTCTGTGCATTTAGTAGTCGGCAGGCCGCATTGCAGCTCACAGTAAGGATGCTTGCGCCGTAAGCCATGCTTTGGCTTTCGCAACGGTCTCTCCATGTCGAGAGCACTGTTGAGTGGGACGGCTGGAGGGGCATCGTTTAGGAAAGGAAATTCGGGATCATCGGGTTCGGGACAGTGCAGCCAGGACAACGCATTCTTCGAGTTGAGTTTATGCTGAATGGTGGGCATCTTGTTGATCATTGACTGCAACTCGCAGCGATTGAGGACATAAGGTCCTTTTGGTTTCTTTGCCTTTCTGGCACGTTTCACGTCCTTCACAGCTTTTTGCTTCTTGCCATCCGCGACGCCATTCACCTTGTCTAGGCACTTAGACATTGTTTGATTGAACTTGAATGCCTCTGGATTGGGAACATCTGAGAATATGCCATAGACGGCCAGCGTATGCTTGTTGGGGCTCTGTTTCCACAACTCCAGCAGGTCATCCTTCTGATCCAATCCAAAAGGTCTGCCACAGCCAGTTTCTTCAACTGCATCGGCCAACCATTCCATGGTCTGGACATTGCTGCACGCAGACACCGGAGGCCGAACGCTGGGATACGTTTCCTTGTTCAGGAACTTGGCGGTTTTACAGTTCTGGTGTCGTATCGCATCGTAGAGCGTGACTTGGGTCCAGTCCACCTCTGTGGGAGGAAAGTCCAGATTTTGTTTTTCATTTTCCATGTTGAAGAAACGCGCTGTTCAGATGCCACCCACAATTTTTTAACTTATTTGTTTCTATATCATGACAAAAATTTTGAAAACATCAAGTTCGTTGAACATGAAGAAAGATGTGCCAAATAATAATATAATATATAAATATACACTTTAAAAGCATGCTGCGATGCGCAAACTGTGCTCATGTTGTTTAATAAAAAAAAATATACAACGATCCTTTACAATTGCTTGAATCAAGAACTGCGGCAAACTAAACAAAATGTTAAAAAATGTTGACTAACAATAATTTCTATATATAAACAAATATATGTTCCAAAAAGTACCCAATATAGAATATTGAAATTATGTTCTAGATTCTACTTTAAAATGGCTTGGATTGATTGAAAATGTTGTTCTTGATCTTAGAACATTTTTTACCACTGCGTGAAATTCAGCGGAAATTTCCTTTTTTTGTAAATAAATAAATGTTTCCAGAATTTTATATTTACATTAAGGAAGCGAAAAGAACTACGAGCATTGAAAACACAGATTAATATTAATTTTTTAAAAAAGTATTGGAAAGTTTTAAAAACACATGATAAAACGTAAGGAAAGAATAGCATTAAAACAGATAGTTCGAAATTCAGCTTATAAAATCTGATTAAGACGCCAGCAGAGACGATCCTTCAGATTCTGCACTTTAAAAAATACATGATATTCATCGTCATCGTGTTTGGGACACAGCAATTGTTGTAGTTCTTTCAAGGCAGTCAGACGATCAAAGTACTCGGCAATTTCGGGATTTAAGCAGAATTTTTCCTCGCATTCAAAAGCATCGCATTTGTGTTGTGTTGCTCGATAATTGGGCTCTTTCCACAACTCATTTGCCTTGTGGCACAATCGCTGGTGATATTCTCTTAACTCACGATGCTTTTGTTCTCGCAGCATCTCGAGAATATATGGAGGGTCGGGTTCGCGTTGGTACTGAATCATAAGCTCACAGATCTGGCATGGGCACTCGTCCAGTTTTTCTTGTGGCTTGGATATCAGTTTTTCGTCCGACATTCTTTTTTTACCTTTTTTGTTTGTCGATCTTCCCCTCAATACGCCGCCCCGTTTGTGGCCACGTTTTATACTACCCTTTTTTTTGCGTCCACGTTTTCCTTTGCCCTTTTCTATGTCAGCTGTACGGCTTAAATTTGTGTTTAATTTGTTTTTCAATGAAAACTCTGACTCGGTTAAGTGGGGTAACAGTTCAGTTTCTTCCGTCGCATAAGTTGGCTCCCCCGTTAACGTAGTTGAAGTATCGAATTCCGAATCTGGTTTTTTTAAACGATTCTTTGGTAGTTTGCCGAACACCTTTGCGGTCCCCTTACCACCATCCTTTTTATGTCCTGTTGCCTTGGAATCTTGTTTCTTATTTTTGTTTACGTCAACGTTATCACCGCTTTTACCAAAAATACCTGATTTGCTTTTGCCACCAGATTTTTTGACGTCTCCAATTGACCGCTCTGCTCCAAACCCTCCTGAGCTGGCAACGTCCGCTCCTAGATTCCTAGCATTGGTACCACCAGTTTCTAGGCCACCTAAGTTTGCACCTCCTGGCCCTTGGCCTTCTGAGCTATAGCCTCCTGGTCCCAGGCCTTTTGAGCTATCACCTCCTAGTTCTTGACCTTTTATGGTATCACCTCCTGGTCCCAGGCCTCCTGATCTTGAATCTCCTATTTCCAGCCCTTCAGCGCCTACACCTCCGGTGCCATATATCTTCCAGCCATCTCCATCTCCTCCTGAACGACCCTGTCCATCGCCATACCCACCTCCAAAACCCTTTGCCATTGAACCTTCGCCTGCCATATCATCTGGACTAAATCCAAATTGCTTGCCCTGCTTCGCATATTGTTTGCAGCACCCGTAAAATGATTCTGATATGGAATCTCGACTGTACTCCTTTTGAAAGCAGGATACCAATTGAGAATAGAGCTCATCGTAGCTCTTTGGTTCGTTATCGAGCACCTTTTCCAGCAATTCCAGCTCCCGCTTGAATGCTTTATCGTCAAACGTCGGATTTTGTCTATACTTCATCCATTCGAAATCAGTGCACTTGTTCTCGGGAATTTCACAATTCATATGACAATACTTTTGGTTCTTCCTTACGGCAAACTTTCCCTGGAAAACAGAGTTTTCTATAGGCCGAGAATTCGGCGAAGTTTTCGTAAACGGACTGAATGTGGAATTGGGACAATATGTCCAATTCAGAGTTGTACTTGGTAGAAGGTTTCTCTGCACCGTGGGCATCTTATTGAGCTTGGATTTTAATAAGGAGCGATTGAGTATTAGTTTACCAGGCGCCTTGGTAGAAGGCTTTTGCGAACATGTAGGCAGATAAACCATGTATTCATTATCTTTCCGTTTTGGTGCTCGAACCTTTTTCAAGCAGTTGGACAGCACTTGATTATATAGTTTGGCTTCAGGGCTCTGAATATCAGTAGAATCGACACCATAGAAGCTGAGCGTGTCTTTTTGTGGGCTGCGTTTCCAAATCTCGACAAAGTCGTCGTTCTCTATGCAACACGAGCGACGACAGCCATCCTCGACAGCGTTGTTCAACCATTCAGCAGTCTCTTCTTGATCGCAGAGCGATGCTGGTGGTATGTCACAGAGGTAACTCTCGCACTTTGGAAAATCAAAATGTTGAAACTTCTGCATCCGCATCAAATCGCAGGGTGTAACATTGCTCGAATCAAGCACCATTTGAGGTTTTCCCTCCGTCTTGCAGAGCTGTTCCTGCATCTTGCGGTTTTTACAAGGTTTAACTATTCCTGCTTCATTTGATTTCATTAAGTTAACGCCCACATCGATACTTGTGGTTTTTTTCAATGATCGAGGATCAAAGCTTCCAAAGCCATTAACCTCCATTGCCGCTGAAAGCCACGCGGCCGTCTCTTCAGAATCGCATTGGGAGATAGGAGGTCTAATACTGGGATAAATTTCGCTCTTGCGAAACTTAAATAATTTACAGTTCTTCATTCGAATCACATCGTAAGGACTCAATTGACTTTCATTTACTAACTTTCGATGTGGTCTGTTCCCTGAAGGTTGTGATGCTTTTTGTCGGTGCATTTTGAAACAATTTTTGTTCAATGGTAAAATTAATTTTTTCAGTAAAAATATTAAAAACAATTAAAATTAACTAAAAACTTGGTCTAAAAAACGTTAAAAATTTTGTTAAAAAAAAAATGTATCCGTTCAAAACATTGTATTAAACTGAAATGATTGACAAATGAAATTATATGAACGTCATTTACCAAAAGTGAATTCGATTTGCAACCATAGTAGGCTGCATAAAGTCAAAACCTAATTCTGAATTGTGGCTGCTTGCGATATAGACGAAACATCTTCTACAAGTGTAGAAATTATGAAGTCAGACACATATAGTCGAAAGTTGTAAAATTTATTATTACTTATGCACATTATGCACACAACAATGTCATATACTAATAACAATGCTCACATCGGGAAGTCGTTGCCTGAATGCTTTATTAACTACAGACAATCACATAGACGTCGACAGATGCGATTCTTGAGATCCGTGACATTAAACCAAAGCTCATTGTTCACAATGCAGTGCTTGGGACCCAACAATTTCTGCAAATCCTGGATAGCATTCAGGCAATCGCAATATTCCCCAATCTTTGGATTGGTGCAGAAGCAATCGTCGAACTCAATGGAATCGCATTTGTGCGCAGGAGCTCGATACTCTGGAGCTCTGCATTTGATGTATTGGCGATGACACATGCGCTTCAAGTAATCACGTTGCTCGCGTCTTTTCTCTTCACGTTTTAATTGACGAATCAATGGGGAATCTGGTTCTTTCTGGCGACGTTTCATGAACATACAGACTTCACAGGGACAATCCTTCTTGACCACATGTTCTATGACGGGCTTAGGATACTTTGGCGGCTTGGGTTTGTGCGGTCTTGGTTTCTTCTTGGGTGGAACTTTCGGTACCTTGGATTGATCACCACCACCGGTAAAAGAGCTACCTCCGATTGGCTCTGCAATGCTGCGTTCACTGGATTTTTTTCCGGGCTTTTTGTCCTTATCTTTGTCCTTACCTTTGTCCTTATCTGCACCCTTGCCTTTGTCTATATCTTTGTCCTTATCTTTACCCTTGTCTTTACCCTTATCCTTGTCTTTGTCTTTTCCTCCGCTTCCCTTGCCGCCTCCTTTACCATCGTCTTTACCATCGCCCTTGCCATCACCCTTGCCATCCCCATTGCCATCGCCCTTGCCATCCCCATTGCCATCGCCCTTGCCATCGCCTTTACCATCGCCCTGGCCATCGCCTTTGCCATCTAATTTAGCATCGCCCTTACCGACGTCCTTATCACCTTTGCCACCCTTGCCGCCTGTACCATCAGCATACTTATCGTCAACCTTTCCTTCGCCTTCTCCCTCTAAAGTTCCCGTTCCCAGTCCTGATTTACCCTCATCGGGATCCCTTAAATCATAATTCTCTTCATGTTTACCACCTTTGCCACCTTTTCCACCTCCACCTCCGCCGCCAGCTCCATCAGCTCCTGCACCGCCGGGACCAAAACCATCCGCAAATGCATTTGGATCGCAGCACTTGATGTACGCCGTCGTCTGTGGATCCAGCCGAGGCGTCTGCTCAAAGCACGACACCAATTGTGCATACAACTCATCATAGTTCTGCGGCTCGGGATCAATTCCTTGCCGCATCTCCGCCATCTCCCGCTTGAAGGCCTCTTCATAGGCCACTGGATCTTGTTTGTATTTCTGCCACTCATATTCCGTGCATTTGTTCTCAAGAATGCCACACTGCAACTCGCAATACGGATGCTTTCGCCGCAATCCATGCTTTGGTTTGTTTGCCAGCTTGTCCATGTCGAGAGCGGCCCTCAAGCGGACGCCAGGCAGATCTGGAGCAAAGGGATGCTGTGTGGGCGGTGGTCGGGGACAGTGAAGCCAGGTGTAGGCATTGCTGGCATGCAGCTTCTCCTGCACCGTAGGCATTCTGGTGATCTTGGACGTCAACAGCGAGCGATTTAGTATAAAAGGTCCGCGCGCTTTCGTCGGCAGCTTCAATGACATCTGCGCCTCTTTGCAGACTGGTCTACGCTCTACTGCTGCTACTGGTTGCTCAACTCTGACTTTGTCGAGGCACTTGGAAATCACTTGATTAAACTCGATAGCCTCGGGCCTTCGAATGCCAGCTCCCACACCATAGAAGCTGAGCGTTTCTTTGGCAGGGCTGCGCTTCCACACCTCCACAATGTCATCGGTCTGCATGTCAAACAGACGCTGGCAGCTATTAGCCTCGACTGCATCCGACAGCCACTCGGCCGACAGCAGCGGATTGCACTCGGATATCGGCGGTCTGATAGTAGGATATCTTTCGCAGGCACTGTAGTCGAATGTCCTGCAGTTCTGCATACGCATCAGATCAGTGGGCGTCACCTTGCTCCAATCCAACTGCCTTTGGGCTTCTGTTAGCTTCATCTCTCTTCGCGGCGACTTGCGAGTTTTGCAGAATTTGAAACGTTTCTCATTTGCATAGGGCTGTTCGGACCTAATGCTCTCAGCTCTGGGACATTCCGGTTGCCTGTGAGTCCACAGTGGACGCTCCAGACCGCTCACTTCCATGGCAGCCCCCAGCCATTCAGCTGTCTCTACGGGACCACAGTGCGATACTGGGGGCCTGATGCTGGGGTACATTTCATCTTTGCGATACTTGAACGTCTTGACATTCTGCATTCGCATGACATTGTAGGGCGTGAGGCCGTCGGTGTATTCTAGGGATTCCTGTTTCTGTTTCCGCATTTCGTGGTCTCAATCAAATGTTATTCAAAAAATAGCAAAATGCAAAAATGTATGCATAAAATCTGTTTTGTCGATGACCCTTTTATATATTTCACAAAAATTTTGTCTGCTCTGTTTGCAATAAAAATCAAAAATAAACTCTAGCCTAACGGAATATATCAGTCGGACGCCAAGTCAAGACTGAGCACCTAAAGTAGGCCGGGTGCTAATTTCAATTAGAAACAAAACGCAAAGCTATAGTTTTACTCAAAGAGATGGAAATTTATGTACACATACAATGATACACATCGAATACATATCGCAAACACCAAATATTAGGAATCAAACCATGACTGACACAGAGAACAGACTGCCACTTCTTCCTACAGACACTCACAGTAGCGTCTACAGATGCGACGCTTGAGATCCTCCAGATTGAACCTCAACTCATTGCCAACTATGCAATGCTCGGGGCCCAATAGCTGTTGCAGCTCATACATCGCATCTATGCACTCGCTATACTCGCCCAGCTTGGGATTAATGCAAAACGTGTCGTCACACTCGATGGGATCGCATTTGAGCAACGGAGCTCGATACTGTGGATACTGAGGGGGTCGTTGGCGGCAACACATTTGCCTATAGTATTCCTTGAGCTCGCGACGCTTCTCAAGTCGTTTCATCTCGCGAATGAGCGGCGTGTCGGCCTCTTTTCGACGCTTCATAAACTCGCAAATTTCGCAGGGACAATCCTTGATGGGCTCCTTTCCACCTGGCTTTCCAAATTTATCAGGTGTATCGTGTTTGTAGACCTTAGGTGGCTTTTTCGGTGGTTTTGGTTTTTTATCGGGTGTTTTATCCGGCTTTTTATCGGGGATTTTAGGCGGTTTGTGGTACTGGCTTGAAGGTGGCTCAAAAATATCTGAAAATGCATCCTTTGGCGGTAATTCCTCAACAACCGGAGGAGCTTTCTGATCACCAACTTCATCAGTTTTCGGTGGTTTTTTGCCTTTGTCTTCATCCGACTCGTAGTTCAACTTACCTTTATCCTTATCTTTGTTTTTATCTTTATCTTCACTTGGTTTCTCTTTTTCAGGTTTCTCTTTATCAGCTTTAGGAGGCTTATCTTTATTAGGATTCTCATTTTCAGGTTTCCCTTTATCAGGTTTCTCTTTATCAGGTTTCCCTTTATCAGGTTTCTCTTTATCAGGTTTCTCCTTCTCAGGTGTATCCTTAGGTGGTTCCCCTTTGCCAGGCTTGTCTTTGGCGGGCTTGTCCTTATCTGGTTTCTCTTTAGCAGGCTTATCCTTATCATTATCTGGTATCTCTGGTCTATCTATTGTATCATGGGACTTTTTCTGATATGGCTTCATTTCCGGGCCATCTTTATCTGGTTGCTTAACTTCCTCTTTATCACTTGGCTTATGAGGTCTATGATGAAGAGGTGGTCTTATGCTTGGCACGCGTCCGCCTCCAGGTACGGCCACATCATCACCATCATGCGCACCGTCATGAGTGAACTTCTCACAGCATTTTCGGTAAAGCTCACAGGCAGGATCGATGTTTAGGTCATCCTCAAAGCAAGTTATCAATTCATTATAGAGCTCATCATAATTATTTGGCTCCGTCTCCACTTGTGCACACCTCTCCTGCTTAAAGGCCTCCTTACATGACCTAGGATCTGCCTTATACTTTGCCCACTCAAGCTCCGTGCACTTGTTCTCCGGAATTCCACACTTCAAATCACAATAGTGGTATTTTGTTCTTAGACCATGTCGCGCTTTTGCCACAGGTTTCTCCATATCAACCGCTGCCCTTAAGCCAATTCTCTGCTGATCGCTAAATGGTCGATCGGAGGGTGCAGGACATGGGCAGTACTTAGATTTGAGCGCATCTTTTGCATTCAGTTTTCTCTTCACATTGGGCATCTTATCGAGTTTCACGGCCAACAAGGGACGATTCAGCACCAAGCCGGAGCAAATCCCTTTACCTCTCGACGACAATTTTGACCTAAGCTTGGAACAAGTGCACGGTTGTTTCATAGGTTTCGGAATGTTGACCTTGTTGAGGCACTTCGAAATCACCTTGTTGAAGACAACAGCCTCCGGCGGTGGAATACCAGAGCCAACACCGTAGAAGCTAAGCGTTTGCTTGTGCGGACTTTGCTTCCACACATCAATGATGTCATCCTGTTCCATGTCGAAAAGGCGACCGCAGCAATTGTCCTCCAGGGCATTGACCAGCCACTCGGCCGTCTGGGCCGTATTACATCGCGACACTGGCGGCCTAACAGTCGGATATGTTTCGCTTTTCTGATAAGAATGCGTCTTGCAGTTGTGCATGCGTAACAGTTGGTTGGGCGTTAGTTTGCTCCATTTCTCCGTCATTTCGGCATCTCCCAGCACTTGCTTTTGAAGTCGTCGATGTTTGTCCCTGCATGAATATACTGATTCAAGCGGCTCTCTGGCCTGTATGGGCATGATATTCGAATAGGGATTATTTATAGATTTTTCTAATAACGTGGGATCCATGGGACCACAGCCGTTTGCCTCCATTGTGGACGATAGCAGTGTGAATGTCTGATTGGGACCGCATTGGGAAACGGGTGGTCGAATGTTCGGATACATTTCAGTCTTGCGAAACTTGAAGGACTTGCAGTTCTGCATACGCATCACATTATAGGGCGTGAGCCGCCGTAAGGCTTGTTCATCCATTTGCTGCCTGTGCATTGTGATACGATATCTAATACGCTTTGTTTTCCGCTCTTTTTGTTTTTTTCTGGACTTGGCCAAAACGGGGTTTTTTGTAATTTTTCTGTACTTTAATTTTAGCTAACTACAAACAAATAAAATCTGACAAAACCAAACGAGAATTTTTTTACACCAGATAAAAGTTCGACTGACAGAGAGAAAGATAGAGAGACGAGACGAGAAGAGAAGTGGAGTGGAGAGGAGTATTTGGTATTCAATTTATTAGCACCTTTTAAAATCAATAAAGGTCTTGCTGTGGGTGGGGAGGAACGGTCTAAATTTATGTACGTCAGGGCTGCAGACTGTAGCCATGCCTGGCTACATAATGAGGGCTCTTAAAATTCAAATTTCGTGCAGAGCCAAAGGATTAGCTGTGCCTCCCACACACAGACGCACAGAGAAAGAGTCAGACACAGAGACAGAGGCAGACACAAGGCGCGAGCTGCGAGCTGCGAGCTGCGTGAGAAGCAATTAAGATAATCACCGTAGTCATTTCCGCTTTACGCTTCCTCGCGAAAGTCGTCCTTGTGTGCACCTTGTGTCTGTCTGGGCGCCTACATTATTCAGAGCGACAAATTTGCCCGAATTAGTTTTTAGTTAAAAGCAAATTATGACGCGCCAGCAGATAAGCCTGGCCAAAAAACCACGTGAGCCAACTTCACTTCAGTTTTTATGGCCACGCGCCAAGGGAACTTTTAGCAAGCGGTTACTAAACGGTTGCTCTTCTTGTGTTGACACACAAGGCCAGGCCAGTGTTCAGGCCAATGCCTGTCAAACTGTCTGCTCTTCGTGTCAGTCAATCAGTGGGGCAAGCGCAACAACAACTCATTATTGGCCCCGTTTTTCATAGGTTCTGGCCAGGACACGGCCTTTGACTCGACTTGTCAACTGCTTAACAGGTTATAGCTGACACCTCAAGAGTCGATTATGCTGTCAACTGATCAGATATCAGCCGACAGCTTAATCGATCTACGATCATAAAGAGGTAGCTGAGTATTGAGTATTGAATTTAAGGATAATGTTTGCTTGAGTTCGAGAAATCCCATGTTAAAATATTCATGATTAATATGTGGCACACAACACTCGCATTTATTTGTCACTGACAGTTGTCCGTTATCCAGCAGTTTGTCAACTGTCTGAACAAAGGAAGTGCACACACATGTTGTGTGCTGGGTTCACTGCAAATATCAAAACATGACCAGCCCGAAAGTTAATGCCAAATTCATGCTCCCGCTGCCCCCCGATTGTGTGTGTTAGTGCCATGCATTTTAAAGGACTCTGATAATCCTAAAGCTGCATGTTGGTCTTAACAGCGGGCGGCAAGCAGCAGTTGCTGCAGATAAGCGCCCCAGGCAGCTGACTGCCACTGCAACTGCCACTCAGTTAGCCCGTCAGCCAGTCAGTTAGTCAGTTTGGTTGGTTCGTTGCAACACGACCAGCTGCTAAACTGACAACAAAGCCAAAACTAATACCGCCGCTTGTCTCGCCAAACAGTCACTTGTTCTGTCCTGTCCTGTCCTGTCCTGCCCTGTTTTCTACTCTCTTTGCCGTCTCTTACTGCATTTTATATTTATACCCTGTCGCCATAAAATGGTTAAGACTACTTTAAGGCAACATGAACATTTACTATCCTGCAGCTTGCAGCTCTGGCAATATCTACAGAGTCTCTTGTAGTTTTAGTTGGGGCATCAACATAAAAATGATCACGCATTGCTGGGATTCTTTCGCACATTGTAGTGCAATTATCGAAGCTTAAAGGAGTTGAAGTTTGTTTAAAAATATTTGTGTTGTTTTTATCAACAATAATTATTTCTGCAACAGGGTTGTATTTGTATTTTTCTATTACGGTATCACTTAGTCGGTTAATGCCGCTTTCGCACTTCGTTCAGTTTGTTGAACATGTTGCGTGATTATCTGGCCATCGGGTTGATTTGCATTTAACCTAGTTGTGGTTTTTCTGTCATGCTCGCTATCGTTGTCGATGTCTGCTTGTTGCCATTGTTTAGATGGGTTGATTTGCTGGGTGTGTCGCATTGTTTAAGACTTGTAGTGCGCTGTACTCGACTCGTAAATCTATTTGCTGATATTTAATTGAAATATGATGCCCCGGTCGAAAGTAGTCCTCTTATCCTTTTTTGCACAGTTATTTGCTTTACGAGCAGGCCAAATGAGTTTTTGCCTCTCGGTGGATTACAACTAAGGCAAAAGCACCGGAGCACCGAATGGCTTCCAGTTGGGCCATAAAACTTCATCACGACTCTGGTAATTAATAACAGTCATACTAATGCTAGTGCTTTTTCATTGCAGGACGCTAAGCTACGACAGATTGTGACGCTGGGGCCACAGGACACGCTCGAGGAGAAGACCGTCACCATTTGCCATGGCTCTGATTTTGTTAACATGACGTTTGTCAACTTTTGCTGCACTCGACGGGACATTGCACAGGTGAGTGGCAATAAAAAGCAATCTCAATTCTTTTGGCAACGCTCCAACAGCTCAACAGCTCAACAGCTGCTCTTCATTATGGGACAACACAACTTGACAACTTGACGACAATTGAAATGTTCGATAGATACTTCAGAAAGTGGGTCAAATACACAGAAACACATTCGGGAATCGACAGAACTGTTAATAAAGATTTGGAGCCGAGTCATTGGGACACCTTGTCGTCAGTCGTTGGGCTATTTTTAACCGTTTGCCAAATGCGCGTAAAAATATAACTGACGGAACACATTTTATTGATTTAACATAATGGCTGCGCTTCCATGTGTGTGTGGGCCACGCCCTTTATTTATGTCTGACTGGACACAGTCGCTACTAAGCGTCCTTGCTCCGACTTCGCTCTTGGCCTGGTCAAAATCAATGTTCTATATTTTAACACGGCAATCGGAAGCAGAGACGGAGACGGGGGGAACTGGCATGTGCGTTGTTATTGTTATTATTTTTGGCACGCGTCGCGCGCATTTCTATAAACAACAAAAACTGAATGCCAAAATTTCATAAACTTTTAACGGAATTTCTGCGGGCACCACAAATATATTGAATACGAACAAAGTAAACAAACATGCAGTTTTCTCGGGCACTGCAACAACTGAAATTGACTCGAGGGTGGGAGGCTGATAGTCACTGCAAAAGTTATAAATAGTTTTATTTAGTAATATGTAGCCAATGATGCGCAGGAAACAATTTAAACCACTAAGTAGAGCTTTTAGTTGTTGGCATTTACATGTTTGGCATTTTCGCACATTTGCATTTATTCTGAAAATCAAACTTCATTCAATAGTATTTCCAAGAAGCTTTTGCCTTCAATTTACTCAGCGCTTCTCATGGGAGTTTTGTGAAATCAGAGTTGACTTGGTTAACCCTTTTAAGGTCTCACATTGATACACTGACGATGGCTTGACATCCACCCGATTGTGAATTTAAGAAGAAATCTCAAGTGATTTATTTGAATTTGTACACAGGGAAAAACAATGATTTATATTCAAGAATAAAATCTTGAATCAAGCTAAATTTTTCAGTGAATACAAAAATTCCAATTATTTTTAATGATATTAGATTAAAAACAAATGATTTGCTTATTTTAAAAATGTTTCTACCAAAAGAATTTTATTTGGGTTTCAGCTACTTAGTTTTTCTCTCAGTGTAGTCGGTCGACCATCGACTGTCGAGTATATTCACTATGCTGGCTGACCTTATACCCTTTTGACTGTTTTTGTTTTTCATGTCTCTTTCAGATCTGGTCGGATGGCCTCATCAAACTGGCCTACAGCCTGGCCCAGCTGAATGGCTCGGCGAGTATGTTTCTGCTGAAGGCGCACACAAAACTCTGTCTGCAGGTGGACAAAAGCGGACGTATACCAGTGAAAAAGTAATTGCCACTGTCGCAGTGTAGTAACCCCGAGCCCAAGCCCAACCCCAACTCCAAGCTTGACCCCGACTCCCAGTTCGACCCTGAACCCAGCTGGGTTGGTGTCAAAGTTTTGGGCTTGGGGTTGGCTTTTGTGCATTGTGCGTTGAAGCATTTGACAATATTTGTTAAGTGTTGCCTAGAAAATTGAAATTTACGCCAATTTCTTTCTTTACATTTTATTCTTATCCCTCTCACACTCACACTCACAACTTGACTTTCTGGCTACGCAACAATTCAATGTGGCCGAAACGTGGCTCATGCATCACTGACGACGACGCCGACGTGGACAACACAACATCATCAACACCAACCACATTGTCTGGCTGCCTCGTCTGTGCTGTTTCGCTGGTCGTGACCACTTTAGCATCATTAAACTTTTTGCGCAGAATAAAGAGGATCGGAAACGTGTCGAGAAGGCGCTGGACGTGACCGGCTTGCCATCGGGCAAGGTCGATAGCATATCGGTGGCCAAATTTCAATTTGAGGACTTTTACAATCTCTACAAATATCTGACGCAGCGTTCCGAAGTCGAGCGTCTCTTCGACACCATGTAAATGACCCTTCTGGCTGCAGCTCAATCTGACCTCTGACCTCACGCTCTCTCCTTCTTTTCGCCATTTAGTTGTGGCACGGATAAGGCAAAGCGCAAGTGCATGTCCATTGCCCAGCTGGTGGAGTTCCTCAACAAGACGCAACGCGATCCGCGCCTCAATGAGATACTCTATCCATATGCAAATCCCGCCCGCGCCAAAGAACTCATTCAACAATACGAGCCCAACAAGTTTAACGCACAAAAGGGCCAACTCAGCTTGGATGGCTTTTTGAGGTGAGTCCCCCTTCTTCCCTACCACACTCTAAACATTGTTAGGCAGTCGGCAGTAGGCCTCGGGGCCTGCGACTGACTGACAGCTTATCCAGCTCAGGCAACGCGCCTGTTAGAGTCACTTCACGGCACTTCAAGCCCTGCATATGACGCGCCAACGACGAAGGCTAAGACGACAACGGCAACGACAACGCCATCAACATCATCAGACCGCAGAGAGCGACGAGGCGCTGAGAATGCGCTGCGCTGCGTCCTTCACATATCACATACATATGCAGAAAAAATAGAGAAAAAAAAAAAACACACATAAGCACACAATGAGTGCCGCTTCACAAGTTTGTTAACGCCTTGAGCTATGCGATTTGCAAGTTATTGAAATTGCTGTCTGACTGTTGCAACAGTAGCAGTGCATGTGCTTTTGAAAGCAGCGAATGAACACGATAGTACACAAAGAATACAAATAATTTGTTCCCAAATGTGTTTAATTAATATACCAGCCAACTTTTCATTTTGATACCATCGGTTATATTAAAACTCTAACATTCAAAATAATATGCATTTTCTGCTGCACACTTAAATTGAAAATCAGTTTGCAACAGATTTAATGCCAAGATTAAAAGTCAACATTTGCAAAGACTGCAAGAATTGAATCTTGGATATCCCCCCTGATTACTTGATACTTCAGACAGTCTTTCAGGACCAACTGTTTTAATTACTTTATTTTGAAAAGCTGAAACAATAGTCGTCCGTAATCAGCACAATTTAGTAACTGTATTATCTGGCAAAACATCTAGAGCTAATTTTACTAATTCTTTGCCCGTGCTCTAATTTACAGGTATCTCATGGGCGACGATAATCCAATTATGGCGCCCAATAAGCTTGATCTCTGCGATGATATGGATCAGCCGCTGTCGCACTACTTCATCAACTCCTCACACAACACCTACCTAACTGGCCATCAGCTGACGGGCAAATCCTCTGTGGAAATTTACAGGCAATGCCTTCTCGCCGGCTGCAGGTGAGCGAAGTCGTGATGAGACACGGGCGGCAGGGGGCGTGGTCGGAAAGTGCTTTTAATGACGCAATTAAATGGGACATACACATGAATACGAATGTGCTTTGTGAGTGCGGTCAGTTTGGATGCTGGCCGTGGCCTTGATGCGACTCTGCGCTGCCCATTGAAGGCCACTTTACACACACACACACACACACACACACACACACACACACACACACACACACACACACACACACACACACACACACACACACACTCGTCACACACACACACAATGTGTCAGGTGTTTTGTGCATTTTTGCTGCTTGCTGCGTTGCCTTTTAGCACAACGGAAATTGCATGGTCGCCATTTTTACTGCCGCCATTTTCATCAACATCTGACTCTGTTGCTGCCTGCTGCCTGCGTCGCTGTCGACGCTGATGATGCACACACACGCACACACACAAACGCAAACACATCACAAAATTTATTGACGCGAAAGTCGTTTGCTGGCACAGCCAAGGACATTTTAAACGTTTCGCTTTTTCTGTCTGTTTTTTGTTTGCGCTGCGTCGTCGTCAGCTGATAAACAATTTTTATGCGCGCAACAATTTTTGGTGGAATCGCTCGCGTTAATTTTTATCGCTAAACATTCGATGAATGTCCTTGCAGATGCGTCGAGCTGGACTTTTGGAACGGACGCACCGAGGAGCCGGTCATCGTTCACGGCTACACGTTTGTGCCCGAAATCTTTGCCAAGGACGTGCTCGAGGCCATCGCGGAGAGTGCATTTAAAACATCCGAATACCCTGTGATATTAAGTTTTGAGAATCACTGCAATCCCAGGCAACAGGTGAGTCGAGGGAGGAGGGGCATCTGTGGAATTGACCCGCATTTCGACCGTCGACTGTTGCCAGTCAGAAAGCAACGCGCGTCCTAAACTAATAAAACAGTAGCTGATGTCGAGGCCTCCCTTTTGGGCAAACAAGCACTTACACGTTCACATGTGTCCCAGTTGGGCAACTGGGGGAGTGAAGCGCTCACATCACAGCGAACTGCGCTGAGGTAAATCTCAGAAGCCACTCCAAAGGTAATTGCCTGATGCTTCAGCTCCGCGAGATAATAACAAAGGCAAACTTTTTACGGAGCGAGGCAAACTGTGCGAAAGTTTAACCATTAAAAGTAGTAATATAAACTAAATTTACCATGGGGAACAGGTAAACACAGGCAGAAGCAGAAAGTTATCAACATACGTGAAAGCTTTAACTGTATTTTCTCCGATTTTTTGTTGGGTGGCAAAACTCATCAAATTTCAGTTAGCAGACAGTTAAGCAACTAACTTGCTTTCCTTTTCATTTCTCGTTCCCCCCATCCATGTGTTTTATGTTAGGCGAAAATTGCCAATTATTGCCGCGAAATCTTCGGCGATATGCTGCTGGACAAGCCATTGGATTCGCATCCGTTGGAAGCCAATATGGATTTGCCGCCGCCATCGATGCTGCGCCGCAAGATCATCATCAAGAACAAGAAGAAGCACCATCATCACCACCACCATCACCACAAGAAGCCCTCGGCGTTGGGCCAGGGAACGCCAGCTGCCAGCAATAAACTCACAACAGCCAACTCAGGTGAGTTTCGTAATGCCAACTAACTTTTATATTCTGCTCTTGTTCTTGTCGCTGTTGTTATTGATGTTATTGTTTGCTGCCGCTGCTACATATGTTACGGCATCGCCCCCGCCCCCTTCTTCGCCCCGCCCCCGCCCCGCCCCGTCTCGTTGTTGCCTTGTTTAGCACCTGGCAAATGCAAATGAGCTCCACGCACGCAGCTGTCTTTGGTTGTTCTTTTCTTTGCATAGACTAGTACTTCTCCATCTCCACCTCCGCATCTTCTTAACGTGTTTGCCAACTATGCTCCAACTTTATTCGCAAGAAAAGTATTTATGTTAGATAAGCCAACACACACACACACACACATACACAGAATGCTAAAGCCCTCAGCCTGCTGTGTTGCTGCAGCTAATCTGCCTTTAATTTATTTTACTTGGCTTACAGCACGCATTGAGTGATTGATCGTTTCTATTCAAGAATTCGCCAATTCTAACGACTGGCATTTTAAGAAAACACTTTATCAATAAATAATAAAATAAATAACAAGAGTACAAAAGTAATTGTAATAAATCTAAACACAAATTAAATTCCTGAAAATGTTTAGCCAGAATATATATTTCAACAAAACGCCAAAGATAAATTCGTTATTTGTCTATTAAATGATTTCAATGTAGATAATGCCCTCCAATATAAGCGACTCCAATAACTACAAAAAAAAAGTTAAATCTACATTTTTGAGAATATTTTGGCAATATAAATATTTGCAACAGAGAGATGTTAATCGTCGAATTTGAGTGCAGATATATGTACAAACTCTGCCAACTCAAGCGACTAACATAACATTTAAGAAATATGCTACTTAAATAAATATAAACAACAATTCTAAAAGAAATTAAATTGAAAATTGCTAAGAATATCGTCACTAGGTTCGCTAGAATATAAAATAAATATTTTCCGCGCAATACCAATCAAAGCGAGTGCCTAATACAGCCTTCAACTGAATTAATCGCTAAAGGGTATAACATAATAAGATACTCCGCATGCAAATCTGTTTTAGTTCTGAACAAGTTGTGCTCAGCTTTATGGCAGAGTTTTGTCTACAGCCACGATTACGAGCACTTTATCTCGCCCATATGTTGTGTATATAGTTTAAGGGCCAGTTTTAACCCTACTCGAACTACTCGCATGTGACAGTGTCTCGTATAAAGTTTTATTAGTATTTTGCATATAAATGTATTTAGTTGGCATTGGCTTGGCTGCCTGCCTGCCTGCCTGGCTAATGGGCCGCAGAGACAGCGGCAGCGACGTCGTCCTGTGGAGCACTGCGTGTCCTGCAGGAGCCATTTGCATGCACAACTGCACAATTTACCCACACTCCGTTCCCCCCCCCCCCGCGCCGGCCAGTCGAGGACGACGCCATTACCCCGCCAGTGAGTTGACATTTCGCTCATGAATTGCAAAAAGCCAATTTATAAATGCAAATGACTTTTGCCACTGGCTGCAGTCACATTCGCAGTCGCAGTCGCAGTCGGCGTCGAACTGGGAGCAACTTTACAGCTCCCAGTTGCACGAAGCAGCAGCATGGCAATTGCCAGGGAATATGTCTGGACTGGCAATCATTTTCGTCACTTGACGACGCCCCCGCCGCCGCCCTCTGACCCCACCTAATCCCAGAGCAATTGGCTGCGCCATCTCCGACCCCTTTACTACGCAACTGTATGTGAGCGAGTATAATGCGCTTAATTTATTTAAATTATTTATTGCGCTCGGCAATTATTGAAAAAGCTTTTTTTCCTTTGACAACTTGCAAAAACCAACTGTTTCATATATTTGTGTATTTTCGATTTGCATTTCAATTTTATTTATATTTTTGTTGTGCCATTGCCAATTGCCATTTATTCAATAACACTTTTTTCCCACCACCATCTGCAGTCGATGCGGCGGCCAAGGCGGCTTCAGCTGCGGCCGCAGCTGCCAATGCGCAACAAGTGGCTGCCGCAGCGCAGGACGAAGGCGGCGCAGCGGCAGGACGCACATTGACAGGCGCCGCAAATGGCGACATTGTCAGCGGCGCCGGCGGAGGAGGCGGAGGCGGAGGCGGAGGAGGACATGCGCCGCCACTGCAAGTAAGTACGAAAGCGAAGCTGCCTTTATGTATGTGTATATATAGACATGTGTGTGTGTGTGGGCGTGGCTGCTGTCTATGCATGTGTGTGTGTGAAATGCCTGTAATTGCATTTAATGGCAGCACACGCACACGTTCCTCTCTCTCTCTCTCACACTCACACTCTGTATTTGCGTTGCCAACGTGGGACTCGCTTGATTTGTCGCACTGTTTATCTCAGTGTGTACACAGTCCCCCCCCCCCCCCCCCCCTCGCATCCCTCCTGCGACCTTCCCACGCCTCGGCGGAAGGAGCAGAAGGAGCGTGCAAAAGTATTACGGTTGTTGTTTTTGATGTTGATTGTCGTTGTCGGTGTTTACGCTCCGAGTTTACATATGTCGTAATGACAGCGCACACAGCCATACACCCGCACATAAATGGATAAATTCGAGAGCTGCTTGATGACCAGTGACAGTCAACGAAGCGTTAACCAGAAAAAGGGTTCCTCAACTCAACTCAACTCAACTCGACTCAACTCAGCAATTGATGACGATAATAATAATGAGGCAGAGTGATGCCCGCCGGGAGAGATAACTGTGGCTAAAAAGCATCAGAGCGACTTGTTAAGATTAAATTCTTGTCAGTACATTAGCGACATTCCCTTTAAAGTCTTCCACGAACATCAACAAAGCTCAATAAATTCCACGAACTCGCAGCTAGTACTTAATAACCAAATTTAATGGACTTTTGATCAGATATTAAGCGTGTTGAGTTTGCTTTATCTACGTTCATTTCAGCATTAATGAAATTGCTCGCAAGATACCATAAAATCAGTGAATACGCATTAAATCCGTCTCTGCACCGCACCGCAACTTAAAAGTTCAATTTCTTCTTTATTATTCTCGCATTTAAATGTAATCGTCTGTAAAAATAAGACTACGATTTTAAGTCGCTCAACAAGTTGTCTTCTCTTTGAATTTTTCCCCTCTATGCAATACTATAAAAGTTAAATTTCTTTTATTATTGTCGAAATTGGTTCTAATCTCTGCATATTCATTAAAATTAATCTAGAATTTTAAGCCGTTCAACAGGTTTTCCTTTTCGAATTTTCTTCCTTCAAGCCCTTCTCACAATCAATGTCTGCAAACTGTCGGTTTATTTCCATCTTCTCTCAATTTGCAAGCCAAATGAACATCTTAAGGCCAAAACTCATCTATCTGCACTAAATCAAGCTGCAGCGTTATATATTCTATGCAAATATAGCCGAATGAGTTCTGTGGACTCAGCAAGATTAAAGACATTAGTTATCTTAATGAAAGCGTCGCTTTTCATGTGGGACTGTCAACAACAAAAGTGCTGTCCATATCCTTTGGTCAATGTACGATTTAATGGCTCTTTGAGCCTCACGAGCATTATGCATATTAATTTAATTGCACAGTTTGCTATTAGAGCACAACATTATTCATGATTTTTGGGGCGCACACACACATAAACCGAGAGAGGCAGAGAGAGAGAGAGAGGGGAAGGAACGTGGCCATTGCATAACAAAACCGAGACCAACGAGTTGAGTGTGTGTGTGTGGGCTTTAAACTCGAGCTAATGGCAACGGATGTTGCTCTTCCGCTGTGGCCACAGAGTTCAGAGCACACTCTGCAGTTTGAGCTGCACTGGGCTGCAGTTTGGGCTCATTAGCCCCATGTGAGATGCGTTGCGGTCAGGGTCAGAGGCTCAAGGGGTCGAGGGTCGAGGGTCGAGGGCAGAGAGTGAATTGAGAGGCGCAACTATCGGATGGAGCAGCAAAGCTGTCACAATTACAGCTGGTGTTGCTTTTTGAAAGCGACATCGATTCAATGCGACGTGAATGAAAACTGCGTGAATCTGAATTGAAAGGCAGAGTGCGAGGGAATTGAGACTCTTGTGCATCAGTTGTCGACACTGTTGCCGCTGCTGCTGCTGCTGCTGCCTTCGTTGTCCTTGCATTATGGATGACTTTATGCAATGCACAATGCATTGTGCAATATGCCCTCCATTGTGCAGCGCTTTTCAAGCTCGTGTTCTCTCCTTTCTCCTTTCCCTGAGGGGCAGCATAATCTACGCGATTTTCTTGCTATTATGCGCTGCTCGCATTATCCACACAACCGACCCCATTAACTCCGTTCGCTGTTGCCGCTGCAGCAGCGATAACAAGACAACATTATAATGGCTTTTATATTGGCAGCTGCTGCCTCCAACCAATTTTAGAGCTCCACTTTCGATTGATCAATTTTGTGTTTATTTATTTATTGAGTTAATCTCATAGTTTGAAATTCTTTTTGGATCTGCAGCAAATCCGACAGAGCTCGAAGGACAGCACTGGCTCCTCCGACTCGGACAGCTCCAGCGACGATGAATCCCTGCCCAACACAACGCCCAGTCTGCCCAGCGGCAACGAGCCACCCCCGGAGAAGGCACAAAAGGAGACGGAGGCGGGTGCCGAGATCTCAGCGCTGGTCAACTACGTGCAGCCCATACACTTCAGCTCCTTCGAGAACGCAGAGAGTGAGTAAAAGTCGCAAAGTTGCCACCGAAATACCTGCTTTATACTTTCCCACCCACAGAGAAGAACCGCTGCTATGAGATGTCCTCGTTCGACGAGAAGCAGGCGACGACGCTGCTCAAGGAGCGACCCATTGAGTTCGTCAACTACAACAAGCATCAGTTGTCGCGCGTTTATCCCGCCGGCACACGCTTCGATAGCTCCAACTTTATGCCGCAGCTCTTCTGGAACGCCGGCTGTCAGCTGGTCGCCCTCAACTTCCAGACACTCGACCTGGCCATGCAGCTAAATCTGGGCATCTTCGAGTACAACGCACGCTCCGGCTACCTGCTGAAGCCCGAGTTCATGCGTCGCTCCGACCGGCGACTCGATCCCTTTGCCGAGAGCACCGTGGACGGCATCATTGCGGGCACCGTGTCCATCACAGTGCTCTCCGGCCAGTTCCTGACGGACAAGCGAGTGAACACCTTTGTGGAGGTCGACATGTACGGCCTGCCGGCGGACACTGTGCGCAAGAAGTTTCGCACCAAGACGGTGCGCGACAACGGCATGAATCCGGTGTACGACGAGGAGCCGTTTGTCTTCAAGAAGGTGGTGCTGCCGGAGCTGGCGAGCATACGAGTGGCCGCCTACGAGGAGAGTGGCAAGCTGATTGGACATCGAGTGTTGCCCGTGATCGGTCTGTGTCCCGGCTACCGTCATGTGAGCCTGCGCTCCGAGGTGGGACAACCGATTGCGCTGGCTTCGCTGTTTTTGTGCGTGGTTGTCAAGGATTATGTGCCCGATGATCTGTCGAATTTTGCCGAGGCCTTGGCGAATCCCATCAAGTATCAGAGCGAGCTGGAGAAGCGCGACATTCAGCTGTCGGTGCTGACCGATGACACGGATGCGGTTGCGAATGCGGATGAGGATTTGTCCAAGTCATGTAAGTTTTAGTTGCCCCCCCCCCCCCCAAATAGTTGTAGATTGAGCACAACTTTGTGTAGCATTTTTAATTTACTTTCTTTTCTTTCTACTTTTCTTTTGTATGTCAAATGTAACTTTCGGTTAAAAACTTTTGGATTTTGGATTTGGTTAAACCACCACAACCACCACCACCACAACCACCGCACACGCACCCACCAACCCCCCAACCACCAACAACCACACACAATCTATAAACACCACACACCACAAAACGGTTGACGGACACACAAACTGCACCCAAAACTTTCGATTCGATTCCACACTTTTCCTTTTATTCCCTCTACTCTTTTCGCTCGCTCTCTTGCTCTCGCTCTCGCTCTCTTTCTCGCTCTCTTTCTCGATTGTGTCTGATCCTTCAGTCGTTTTCGTCCAAGTAGGTGGCCAAAAGAAGGAGCTGCGCCCGGTGGAGTCGCTAGCCACCTCGCCCAAGCATCGCGCCAGCATTTCCACAGTCGCCGCGCTCAGCGTCGAGCTGCCCGCGGATCGCACCGACGGGGGACGCCACAACGATGACAACGTGTCCATTGTGACCACAGGGATACAGCACCAGCATTCGCTGGATCAATCGGTCAGCACATCCATCAGGCAGGTGGAATCGTCGCAGTTCGATGTGGAGCAGGTGTTGGCGGAGCCGCTGGAGAAGATACTCGATCACAAGTCGGTGCGCGAGAAGCGGCTGGAGATGGAGAAGAAACTGGAATCGTTGCGCAAGAAGCACGACAAGGAGAAGGTCAAGATCGCGGGCCAGAAGATGAGTCCCCTCGACGGCGGCAAGAAACCCAAATTCACCATCACCAACAAGCTGGTGAAGCGTCTCAGCAACAAGAGTCTGTAAGTGTGCAGTGGGCGACCCTGTGGCCTGCTGGCGGGAGGCACTGCCAGATGACGCCATTGAAATTAGTAATTGTCTCTCTCCATACAGCGAGCCCGGCATCGAAGTGCCGCCCTGCCCCCTCGACCTGGGCGACAGCAGCGAGGAGAGCGCCGGCGCCGGCGAACTGAGCGAGGAGGCAGCTGCCGGCTCCAGCAGCCTCGAGGGCACCCAAGAGTCCCGCCTGCGCTACGCCTGTCGGGAGTACACGTCGCAGTATCGCGAGCTGCAGGAGAAGTACCACGAGGCCATCTACACGGCAGCGGAGAAGGTGCTGAAGAACTCGCAGACTAGTCAAATGAAGCAGCTGAAGGCGTCGCTGGACAAGGTGACCGGCGAGGTGATGCATCAGCTGCAGGAGGCGCGTCGCAACGAGGTCAAGAACTTGGCCACCGTGCACAGGGATCGCGATGAGCTGGTCAGGTGAGTTTACCCAAAAGCTACTGCAAAATACCCGCCATACATGTTAAACAAAATGTTCTAAAATCAAGCATAAAATCTTGCATCAAGATGGAAACGTTTCAAGTTTTAACGAAGCAACATAAACAGACCAGAATTGTAAAATAGATAATTTAAAATACCCAATACACAGAGGGAAAAGAAATTTCCAAAATTAGGAATAATCTTGGATAAAAATTAAACCGGGCACAAATTAATAATATTTGTAATTATTTACACTTCTTTTTTAAAGAGCTGTTTAAGTTTGTAACACCTAATATTAGGTTATAACTGCAGCAGAAGAGAATTACAACTCTATGAAATTTGGAAAAAGAAGATATAGCTCTTTGTTCAAGATAAAAAATCGTTGATTGTCATTTTTTATTATAGAACGAAAACCTTGTTTTAAGCTGCAATACTATTTGCTATTGAAACCTATTTGGAATGCCTGTTAATTGGCTACTCTATTTTTTTTGTGGCAGAATGAAACGCGAGGTGGCCAGCTCGGTGGTGGAGCGCGGCGTGGCGGAGCGCGTGCGTCTCAAGCAGACGTTCGACAAGCGCACGGATGAGCTGCAGAAGACGCACGATGCGGTGCGCAACGGCCTGGCTGAACATCGCTCCAAGGTAAGCGGCTGTCCTAGACTTTATCGAAGCCTTTAATGACAATTTGCCAATATCAATGCAGGCACGTCAAATACTCGACAAGGATGCGGAATCTCGCAGCTGCGTCTCGAACAACGGCTTCCTGGTGCTCTTCCATGGGCCGCATCATCATGGCTGCTCGGCGGCAAACGCAGCCTCAGCCGGCGGTGCCGCAACAACAACCACATCAACAACAATCTCTGGCAATAATCTCACACTCAGCTTGGATGTTGGCGGTGCCGGGGGCGGTGGTGCGATGGCTATTTCGCCAGCCAAGTCGCACAACAGCATCACGACGGAGATGAAGACGTAAATGCAGGATCAGAGGATTACAGAGGATCGTATCGCAGAGTTGTTCTTCGGTTTTCAGTATTCGCGGCAAACAAAAAAACAAAACAAGTCTTCGTAGTGTTTAGGCGAGCAGGGCGATCGATCATTGTAATCGCAACTCGCATTTAGTTTTATAACTGAGAAATACGTTTTTCTAACTGAACAAACTAGCTATATACATAATATACATGCATATATATATATATAGGTATATATATATATCGATTATACATATGTATGTATGTCTAAATCTACGTCTACGTCTATGTCTATGTAGTGTAACAGTAACAGTCGGTGTATTTATATCCATGTATCTCTATCTCTATGCCGCACCTTACTACGGTTTCTTCCTATTCGAACTATTCGCTGAAACTCTGAGTGTCTAACCTTTTAAGCATAAACTATAAACAGATATTTATTTAAAACTACTTGTAAAACGAGCAGGAAAGTCGAGAGGAAGAGGATGCTAAAAACGTGCTCCATTTTCTACTATTAAATGTGGTTGTGTGTATTACTTTTTTTATATTTACATTAATTTAAACATATATACAATATATATATATTTATGATGTGTATATTATTTGTTAATGCTCTCGCACAAACAATTGTGAAACGAATCTCGCGCAACAGAAGAAGCACAAGTCTAAGGCCAACATTTAGTCAATTTCTTTGGTTGGCTCAACAAACTATATTTATTTATGCTTACTACTTTTTTTTAGTTCTTTAGTTTAGTTTTTACGCAATGAAAACCTCTAATAAACAATTCTCTGTCCAACTGTTTTTATTTTCTGCGCATCAAAATAAGAAAAAAAAACAAAAAAGAACAACTTTTTTTCTGTCTCTTTTACCTCACCACGCCCCCTTCTTAATATTCACACGCACACACACACACACACGCACACAGACGACGCACAACCTACAACACCAAATATCAAGTATCAAGTATCTCAAAAATACCACAATGGCGTGTTACAGTTTGAGCAGCACTGCGCAACTGTTCACGCTTCTAGTGACAATCAAGCAAAAACCAAAAAAAACAAAACAAAAAAAAATGTACGATGAGAAGAATATCGTTTAATGGAACCTATGATTATGATTTTGTTGATTAGGTAAAACCCAAGCTGCCTTGTAACGAAATCCAAAATTTCAGCATTTCAGCTAAGTTCACACAAAAAGTCTATATACAATACTATATATGATGTATGCATACATGTAAAATGAGAGCAAATCAAAACAAATCAAAAACAAAAAAAAACGAAACCCAACAAATTGCGAAATGCGACAAAAACCAAACAAAACCAAAAAAAAATCAAGTTGAAAGAACATTTCACTGGACGGCAGAACCACCTTAGATGTTGTAATTTCCTATACTACAAACAAATTAAGTCGAATACTTTCCAAGAGCTAGACAATTTGATGAACTTTCCTCCCCAAAACCCCCCCTAAAACCCCGAACCGATCCGATTCCTACTAAATTGATGTTGTGTAATGTGTTAAAAGTAGAGTTACTATTGTTGTTGTACCAAAATACCAGAAAACCAGCAAATAGCGGCAAGCAATATAATTCCACTCCCCTCCTAAGCCCCCAAAAATAGGTGAATACAATATATAAGTATGTGTGTGTTTTTTCATAGTACTCATGATCGTCGTGATCGTCATGATGATAATGTTCGTTGTCTCTTAAATGTGTCTATTGGTGTTTAGCAATAAAAGTGCGTGCCATTCGCTTTTCTATGGAGTTCCTGCAGGTCAGAGGAAAACAAAACTTGCACAAAGCTTTCCTGTGGAATTCCTGCTGGAGTTGAGGAAGTGACGAATTGCACAGCACTTTTTTCATATATCTATGTGTATGTTATATATGTATGTATAACAGTTAAATTGGCCCACGATTCAATAGTATAACAACAGAATATAATAGTTTTTTGGTGTTGTATGTATGTACATAAGTCCATAAGCATAACTAGCTCTCTGTCTGTTTGTATGTATCTGTGTGTTGTCGTTGTCATTGTTGTTGTTCTTGTTGTTCCAGTTAATTGTTGTAGTTGCAAATTTTAATCATTTTCTTAATGCATGCGCCTTTTTCCCACCCCCCTATTTTTTTGATTACGCTTGCGTTGTGTTTCATACAAAATTTAGTTAAGAGAAATGCAAAAACATTAAATATACGAAATTGGTAACTTACAAGCAAAAACGGTGTTTAACACCAAAAGCAAAAATTAAAAAACAAGAATATGCGAAAAATTATGAAAAACAACAATTTAGGCCCTGACAAACAAATTGAGTGTTATAAAATAAATTGATGGAAATATCAAGATTCCAAGCCCAAACAACAAACGAATTTGTTGTTGCATAAGTATTACTATATAAACATTACATCAATAACAATAATATTAATAATAATAATCGTAATAACAGTTTAGCTAAATGAATGTTTAGACCAGACCTAGAACATATTTATTATATGTATGTATTGTATGCATATTAAAGAACTCCCACTGTTAACTGAACTCAAAGACGCAGAATTCACAACTAAATATGTATGTAACTTTGAATTAAGCCGACAAACTAAACACATAGAACATTCCCAGTTAAATACGATTTTAATGTTCATTTCCAATATTGCAACCCACTGTGCCCGCTGTCTGTCCCGTTCGTTGAATCACAATTAAATGCGCAATAGACTTACCTTAAAACAACAACAACAGCGATCCTTGTAAACGCAAGTCGAAAAGGGACAGCAAATAAAGTTCAACGCAACTCTCTTTGTTCACTCACACACATGCAAAGCGAATGCATAGCGTAAGGCAACATGGCAGCCACTGCGTTTGGCCGTTTAACGGTTTTTACTCACTTCACACACACACACAAAAAAGAAAAGAAAAAAGCACAATTTGCAGATTATTGCAAAAACACATTTAAAGCATAAACACGTACATAATATTAACATTATTATGAACTTTGCGGAGCACCCACACGCACACACACTTAGACACACACTTAGACACACACGAACACATGAAGCGAAAAGGCGCGCGCGGCTTTTTTTCCACGCGCAATTTGGAAAATTTTTGGAATGCGATTTAAAAGAAAACTACGACACCAATTAACAAACGACGAGTAACCACTTGTGGCTGGACACACCAATTTTGCATTAACATACTTTTTAGCGCACAAATTATATGTTTAACAACATTTTTTTAATTAAAACACACAACAAGTGCAGAGCCACTTGTAACCGCAAGCGAAGACACGAACGAAACTAAAAATTGGCGTTGCCAGCTGATTGAAAGAAGATAGACTCCAATTGGAGTTAATTGGCAACGTGCGCTGATCGTTGGCATTTGATTTGAGCGGCAGCTGGGCACACTGGGAATTTAAAAACTAAAATTGAAGCAAACGTTAATTTTCCAATGTGGAAAACTGTCTATGTTAGTTAAATAGAGTTCACATAAAAAATACATATACGAAAATGGCATACAAATTAAATGACGAAAACAAAAGAATTAAACCTACATTTAATCCACATTGTTGTTGTGATCTGCAGAAAAACATAATAAACGTTGAACAAAGTGAATAACCTTAAAAATAAACTTACATTTATTTTTGATTATCTTGTTCGGTTTGTATAAAAACGTATCAACTTACAGGTTAAAAACATTAACGTACATAACGCTGGACACATAAATAATTTCACTTTCGATATGTCGCGAGCCTAACGGATCTTGGCAAACGTTTGGGAGCATTACAATTACAATTAATCACAAATAATTACCAAAAAAAACAAAATTCTTTGTCTATATCAAGTTGTGTAAAATATGCAAATCTATCTAAGGCACCTTTTGAAACATCAACATCACAACATCTGCACGAACGCCAGACTCAACAGCGAGCCAATGGCCATGCCCACGCTCAAGGAGGCGGCCATTATGGATGAGGCCAGCTCCTTCTCGTGCTGCTTCACGCTGCGCGGCGCCATGATGAGCAGGATGTTCGTCAGATATCCGTTGGAGAGCGCAAACACAACAATCATGGCCATGAACGTGTAATCGTGCTGCACCAGAATGGGCATAAAGTGGTGCTCGCTTGTGTTGGACAACAGAAAGCAGGGCACCAGGATGATGCGCACCACGGTCCAGAGCAGCGTCGTCTGCGCGTTTGTCGGACGCTCCAAGAAACCGGCTATCAGGCGGCCAAAGTAGTCGCCGCAATTGAAGAACAAGTAGTTGACCACGGGCAGGTAGTAAACATCTAAAAACAGAGCACTGATTAATCAATGAATTACAATTTCAGTTAGTTTACTATTGCTATTTGTACGCAATATAATTTACGACCTTTCATACTTCAACTAGAAGAAGTTTCTCAAAATTCATACCCTAAATTAATTGCTAAATGAATAAATGTAACCTACCGCTCCACACCGTGTGGCTGGCAGCGTGCTCCGACTGCATGAGCACCGTGACCGCCGGATAAACCGAGAGCGTTGTCGCATAGAGCAGAGCCAGGCATGCGGCATGAATGTAGATCTTGCCCATCACTTGGCGCAGTATCGGCTCGAGCGGCACGCCCGTTTCCGCCAGCTCGTTGCGACTGTGCGATGGCTGCGCACTAATCACTTTGTACTTGTCGCCCCCCTCCAGATAATACTTGAAGTACGGCTGTCGGGCCATTGCCAAGTAGCTGACAATGCAGAAGAAGATCAGCACCGCGCCCAGGCAGAAGAACACAAATGCCGTGGCCGAGGGACCAGCGTCAAAGGCCAGCACGAGGATGAAGGCCAACGCGGTCAGAATGCCACCCAACGCCTGTCCACTGACCACAGCCGTCATGTACTCCGAGGGGAACAATCCAGCGACGCCATACAAAGCACCCGACATGGTTGCTGCCGAAACTGAAAGGAATATAAGATAGTTAGTACGAAAACTACAGTCAAGTCGCGACTCATAAAGACCAGTTCACATTTTATATAATTTAAAGTTTAAGCTGCAACTCTGTATTGATCACATTTATGGTACGAAGGTTATTATAAATAATAAAAAAAAAACATTATTTAAGCGTCTATTATATGCAAACAACTCAAAAGAGATGAATATATTCGTCATTCGAACGAACAGCTCATCAACTACAATTTCTAGTTATAATTAAATTATCTTTTAATTTTCTAAAGGGTGAGATATACAAATTCTAAAATAAACTTGTTCAGTCATTTATAGTTGCTGAGATCTTGTTGTTCATGGGGACAGACAGTTACAATTTCTAGTTATATTAATTAAATTAATTTGTAACAAACAAAAGAATTACTTTGTTTTTACATATTCCATATAATCCAAGTCGATTTTTAAGTGAACTGGTCTAATTAAGAGCCAATTAGAACGATGTACTCACTGTTGAGTACGACGACAATGATGAGCGTGATGAGAAAGAATTGCTCCTGCCACTTGTCCGTGTTGACTTCGACGAAGCCCGTCGTGATGCCGAAGAGCACCAAAATGGTGCAGAGCGTGCCCAGCATTTTGGCCCGCAGAGTGACATGATGGCCATAGACGGCGTTCAGCAAGAGGAATGTGGTGCCCGAGATGGTGGCGGTGAGCGTCAGATCGCAGGTGAAACTCTTCTGCAGCGGCGTCAGTTCGTCCACATCGATAGTGGCATTTGAGGTTGTGTTGCGGAACTTGTATTTCCAATACTGTGAATGGCAAGAAGTATAAGAGACTGATTGTCACGTTGGGGAGCGGTTGCCAAGGAGGAGGCGGAGGAGGAGGTGGCTTGGCTTGAGTCAACCAAAATAGCGTAAACAATGAAAAACTAAAGACGATAACAACAACAGCACTGCCATAAAAGAGCAGCGAGAGAGAAAGAGAGAGGAGAGAGAACGTGATAAGAAAGACCTTAGACGGCGACGCAAATGTTATGTGCACTTTGTTTCTTGCTTTTCACACCCGCCAGCCAAAGGGTAGAAGGGTATTCCAAGATGTTGGTAACACGAAATGTATGTAGAGCATTGTATCTTGGATGAGAATCGCATCTAACATCGACATTTTAAAGTTGGCATAGATATTACAAATGATTTCTGATTTCTGAATTTGCTAACAATCGGATAATAAATTTGACAGTTATTGAAGAAACAATTTAGTGAGTTGTAATTTAACAGCTCTGATATTAATCTAAAATAGTTTAAGCTAGTTTAACAGCGCTTAATCACTAATTTCAAATAAGGAAACTAGTATTTTGAATGAAACGATCAAATTTCAAAGATTTTCTAATATTTAACAGAACTGTCAACAATCAGTGTGCTGTTAATAACAGTTTTAGAGTTCGGAAATTTTCCAAAACTTAACAGATCTGTTAGTGTGCTGTTAATAACAGTTTGCCATTATTAAAAGAAACAATTCACGCATTGAAATGATGCAAAATTCACGTAGTAATCAAACTCTCAAATATGCCTAACGGGTAACACGTAGTCGAGCACTCCCCGTAAGACTTGCTGCCATTGTAATCTGGCGATGGAGATGCGGGTGGCTTCGTTTTACTTACATCCTCTGCTGTGACAAAGAAATTCCACGGCGTCATCGTGCCAATGCCCAGCAGATAGAAGACGCAGTAGGTCAGAGCCGAGCCCGAGCTGGGAGCCGTGCTCATCAGCACCACTTCGTCGTGTTCCCGCTCCAGCAGGCAGCGATCGTCGTCGATGTTGTACTCGTCTCTGTGAGGCGAGAAGGCGGGCACAAAGCTGCCGCCTCCTCCTTCAGGTGCTGCTCCTTCGCCTGGTAGCATCGACTCATCGTCCTCCTGCTGCTCCTCCTGGCGCGCCAGCAATCGCTGGCGATCGTCTGCGTTGCGTTGCATGGCAGGCGAGGAATGTCAACAATTGTTTTATTCACTTTGATTCAGCAGCTGTTTGATTCGCTTCTATTTTATCAACAGTTGTTCATGGGATTACGATACAGTTTCGCTGAGTCGCGCCTTAATGCGTTGTTGTTGTTCTGTTGTTGTTGTTGCGCCACTCAATGCATAAACAATATTAATTAATGGAACAGCGTAAAAAACGCTCAGCGTCGTGTTACGAGTTCTGCGCTCTCTCAGATTATTGGACCCAACGCAACAGCTGGCCAGCAGTGTGACCGCACGTTCAATTTGTACATATACCATTTAACTTTCCAAAAATATACCAAAATATATTACAAACTGCAAGGTATAAATAAATTAATTTGCAATTTAAATCATTGTAAGTTTTCTAGTATTATTTTTAATAGTTAGCTGTCAGTCATTTCCTAATTTTTTAATTGGTCACATAGCAAGCTCGCATAATTGAGTTGCCAACCACACAGAGTTGCCATGCCCGCCGCTAGAGAGCTGCCAACTTGTTTCAAGTGCGCGCGCAATTTCGAAATTGGTGCGCTGCATTAATTGCTTTGTTATGTGGCTGGCTGCCGCTTCGCTTTAGCAGCTTAATTGTGTTTTATAGGTTGAGAAACGAGCGAATTATGAGCAGAGGCTCAACTACAAAGTGTAATTTAATTGCCAGAGCAGCAACAGCAACAGCAACAGCAGCAGCAGCTGATGATGAATGAATGCAATTTGTATTTAATCAATAAGCACGCCCCGCAGTGTTTTAAATCAGCGCACAGCGCCGCTTTACGGCTTAGCGCCAGCAGCAGCAGCAGCAGCCAATGCAGTTTTTGATATCGACCCTCTCGCGAAGCCGCTGCCAGAGTTAGGCAATTTTAATTGGATTTGCATTCGAGCGGAGCCACAACCCGTTTACACACACACGCACACACACACACACGCAGACGCATCCTGAGAGTTCGTCCCGGCCAACGCCTTTGGCCAGAACATAAATTTATTTTTAATTTACTTATACGTATGCGTGAATTCGCGAGCTGCCCCGCGGTTGTTTGATTTGCGAATTAAACTGCATAAAAGCCAACAAAGCCAAGTCGTCGGCTCGTTAGCCAACTCGGACGCAGATTGTCATCCGCAATGCGAAACGCACAACAAATTAGATTAGTTTATAATGGGAGGCCGCTGAGTGAGGTAAACGGCAAGCAGAGCAAAGGCCCAACCAGAAGAGGCGTGACGCTCATCAATTTGGACCTACAAAAAATATCTTGTAGCCTTGTCGAGACGCTCGACTAATGCACCGCGGCCCCAAATCAATCTACAGCTGAAACTGAGGCTGAGGCTGAGAATGAGAATGAGACTGCGAGTCAGCATCAATCTGCCTCGTCTCGCGTCTCGCGTCGCTTCTGCTCTCGACCACACACTCGGCCAGGTCTGTGGCAATTTAAAAATCACATTAAATTAGTCAGCAAGAAATCACCGCAACGAAACCATCAACAAATCATCTCAAATTAAATTCATTCAAGAGCAAACACAGCTCAGCGAGTGGCGACTCAAACAGCTAGAGGAGCAGCCATCCAACCAGCCAGCCAGTCACTCAGTCAGTCAGTCACTCACTTGGCCAGGCCAGTTACTCAGTTTTCCAGTTGTCCAGTTAGTCAGTTGGCCAGGAGGGTCATTCATGCTTTGCCTCCTTCCCATCGACGAGCCAAGACTCTCGGCAATTAATAAAAATGTAAATTCAATTAAATTTATATGACAGCGAGCTGTCAGAAGAGCTCAAATTAAAAATTACTAACAAGAAAGAGTAGCTGGCAGGCTTCCTTACGAACTTCGAATACTCTAACTGATTTGGCAGTTACAAATTTAACTTTTTAAGAAATAGAAATTGTTATGAAGAATATATTTAAATTGTGATTATTTCATTGCCGATATTATTACAAATTTCTGCACTACAAATTCTTTATTGTTCTATCTGACAACATTTTAAGAAAGTAATTAAATTTGTTAGTATTGTTGAATTAAGCTAAAAAAGTTTTGAAATTTAATTTACACTTCAGTGCTATATTATAGTCAACTACTCTTGATTCAACTTGGGAGTTAGGCTGACTTGAATTTAAATATTCTAGTGCTTAACATATGAAAGCATGATCTATAGAAAATAACTATTACTAATTCGCAGAGAGTGGTAAAATACAAGTATAATATCCAAAGTATATTAATTGTAATAAAGTTGGCCAGCTACCATCTTAGATGTGTTGCACTCTTCACGCGATAATTATAATGCCTTCTACAAGGTGCATCTCAAGACGTGTAACTCTCTCTCTCGCTCGCTCTTGCTTCCCCGGTGCTGTCTCTCTCTGTGGCTGTTGAAATTGCCTGGGGTAGAGCAGTCCACGCTTAATTAAAAATCCAACAACTGGTCAACTGCGAAGTGGGCAACTGGAGACGCAATTCTCATTTGCGAGACTTCAATTTGAGTGACGTTCGGCTGGCCACCCCGAGCGACGCGGAGATCTCGATGCGGATTGTGGATGTGGATGAGGATGCATTGCGAGGTAGCCAAGTGCCAGTCACTGACAGTCACGCCCGTCAGCCGACGCCCAAAAACCCCAGAGAGAGACAGAGAGAGAGAGTGAGCCAGAGAAGAAGCTCTACAGAATCTCGATGAGTTTTCTGTTTTTGCTAATAGCGGAAGCGAGACGTCGACTGCAGAAGACGGCGTCGGCGCACCGCCTAATAATTAATAAATTAAAAAGAGGAGAGAACACACAGGCAAAGCAGAAGAGAAGAACACGCACGGGAGACGAGTGAAAACGAGTCCCGGGCAAATTAGCCAAAAGGAAGGATAATCAAATGCTGATTTATGGCAATTTCCAACTCGATGCGAGAGCGAGAAGGCCAAGGAGAGAAGGAGAGAGAGCGGAGCCTTGGCACATCACTTCCGGCGCCAGCTGTGTGAGGTCCTGACTGCGTCTAACCCTCATTTCAATCCCAATCCCAATCCCTATCCCAATTCCGATTCCCATACTCCCAGCCTCAAGCTGCCCATCATCATTGAGTGTGTTGTCTGTGAAAATTAGTAGCTAATTTGCGCTGTCATCATTATTGTGTGTTGTGCAAACATTTGTTTGACTCGACAACGAGCTGAGCCGAGTAGAGAAGAGTGGAGTAGAGAAGAGAAGAGATTAGCAGCGGGATCGGAGATGGAGATGGAGCCTCGTCGAGACATGCATATAAATGAGCATGACGACGCAACTGGCCAACGGATCCACAGCGACTTCTGTCGTGGATCCTCGTTCCTGCAGCGTCGAGTCGTTACAAAACAGCGCCCAGCAGCGATTTCGATACTCGCAGCACTCATCAGCCAATCTAATGGAGAATTCTCGATAGCGGGATACTTACAGGAGGAGCAGCGTGGAGAAAGATAGTTAAAAGATCGCTAGAGTTGCAATGATTATTAACTAGATAATGCAAAATGGAATTGAACAGTTTTTAGTGACCAAAGAAAATTTGGGAAAGACCAAAGAATCGCTTAAGATCAACTGTAAGTATAAACAAATTGATGTACGAAATTGAAATTTTCTATACAAAAATTATAGAAATTAATATAGTAATGTATATTAAAAAAAGATCGATAACTTTTTAACTAATGACAATGAAATTTAATTTGAATGTTGTATATTTCAATGGCAAAGGAAAAAAAGAGAAAAATTAAAGAAAAATTGCGCACATGAAGGTTTATTTCTAAGTTAGATAGTCAGGTAGTAAATAAAAAAAAAATAGTTACAGTATCAACAATGAATTGCTAAGTTTTGGGATTATGAATATTCCTTTTTTTAATGTAAAAATCAATTTAATCCATTTAATATTCCTAAAGAAAATATTGTAACAATAATATGTAGCATTAAACTGCAGTTCCCTTTCCCCTAAAATTACTTTGCTAACCACTCTATACTTTTAATTATTTTTAAAATAGTAATTTGGCAATCAATCAATTAGGTATTAAGTCAGTAAGTCAGTCAGTCAATCAGTTCTTTCAATTAGCAGTTCAGCTCGCAGCTGTTGAAGACAAAGAAATCAAATTACTAGTATAATACTAACAACAAGACAATTATTGTTAATACATTAGAACAAGGCACAAATTGAGTAAGACAGTCAGTCAGTCAGTCAGTCAGTCAGTCGACCAATCAATCATTGCGTTTTCTATTAGCGAAAAGCAGTTGAATCAATTGAAAATTACAAACAAGACATTCATTATTAATTTCTGCTAAATAACTAATAACAAGACAATTATTGCTGTTATATGGAATACATTAATATATATTCTTGAACATGAGCACAAATTAAAACGTGTTGCACAGTGTTCAACCTAATTAAAGTGTATGTTTAGAACGAGACACGCGCTCATCTTCAGTTCGCCCTCAAGCGATGTGGCCATATTTAAGAAGCTAACGATCTGACGAACACACAATTAATATATTATCAATATTGCATATTCATGATTGTTGTTCAGCTCGTTTCAATGATGCAACAAACTAGCCGCAACTTGTGCTGCCCACGCAGTTTGAATCTAAGCCAAAGCCAAAGTCAAAACCAAATTCAAAGCCAAACGAATCGAAACGAATTGTGAAAAAGGAATGAAACAATTTTCCAGTTAATGAGCTGGCCCCAGGGGCAAGCTGGACGGGGCGTGGCATTGCGTTCAAGACACTAATTAAAATTATGCAAATTGCGGAGATATCGAGAAATGGACATAGCTTATGATTAGGCAAAGCAGCAGCCTCCGCTGCTCCGCTGTGAGAAACGAAACGAAACGAAGCCAAACGAAAGACTCAGGCCACAAACTAGTTGCGAAAAGTGCCATAAATTAAATCATAATTCGCAATAAATGCTAATCAAATTAATTAATTAGTAGCCGCTGCCCAAAAGATTAATGAACGCAGCTTCGAGCTGGCCAAATTTGACAGCTGTTCGCTTAATTACCAGCGATCACTATAAACATACAAGTATATATGTTATAACCGAACACGACTCGATTTCCGTTTCTGTTTGCGCCAAGTTCAATGACAGCCCAACTTCGGAATCAATTTGAATCGATTCGCAGCGAATCGTAATTGAAATTGAAATCGAAAAACACAGAAAACGCTCTAATCAAATGTCTGACCCCTTCGAGGCGTCTTCGGCACTTTGGGTAATGCGCAAAATGAATGAATCTTAATCATATTAGGCCCAATTTCCCTGGCCGTCTACGTGATCTCGCTGATTCCCTTTATGCTTTCATGATCTGATCTTAACCGGCAACTCCTCCTCCCTGATTTCCGGCCACAACGAATTCCCGTCTCGAGAGACATTTTGCTGCTCCGAATTCAATTTTGGGACCGCAGAAATTGCAATCAGATTTCAAGAGAGGGCTGAGGCGTTGATTTAAAGCGTCCATTTACCAAAAAAACTTCAAGCAATTTATTCAATTAAAAGAAGTACTAAGAAATGGCAACCGTTGCATCTATGTTAATGCTACAAATAGTTTATTTTAATCGAATGTTTTTCTCAAATTAAGAAACTATTTTCCATTCCATCTTGAATCAAAATAAATATAAGCTGCCTAAAGTAAAAAAGGGTTAACGAAAATATTCCTAAAGTGGATTTTAATGCACTTTTCAAATTGGACTCGAGTTTTATAGATAAAAGCAGGAATTTCCATTTAATCTAAAGAAACTGAGATTTCTATGCAATTTACATCAAGTTTGGGCAATGAAATAATGACGATCATGCAGTGAAAGCTCATTAGCGAGCAGATTCGTCAACTTTATGACCGCATTATGAGTTTTAATCACATCTTTGCACCGCCCAGTGAAAGACTCGTGGCTCTCACTGTACATAAATAATAGTGATAAGCTAAACGAACCTCTCATTCCATCAGCAAATGCCAGGGTATGCGAAAGGCTGAACAAATGGCAAACACGTTCGACATTTATCGCTCGCCTGTTGACAGAGATTAAAAATTCGATGGCTTGGCATATCAATTGGCCCACAACAGCAACAGCAACAATAACAACAAACAACAAACAACAACACTGCACAACAAAGTGATGGACTGCACATGCCACAGGCAATGAAATCAAATTAAGTAACAACTGAAAAAAAACAAAACTGCAGCTGAAAATAGCAGCTGGCAAATGGTGGAGACGGAGACGGAGTTGGAGTTGGAGGTGTGGGCATTGCCACGCCCCCAGCAAACGCCCACGCCCACACGAGGAGGCGAGTGTTGCGAAAACGCTAATCAAATTTATTATAAAAACAGCAATAACAATAACAAAACGCCAGCTCAGAATGTGTGGAGCAAAACAAAGTTATTCAATTACTCACTTTGGGGTCGCATATGAATTCAAATTAAATTATGTAGCTGCAATTGCAACAACAACAATTACAACAACAATTTGCCATGGCAATTACAGCTAAAAAAGCGGCTTAAACACGAATCGCGTGCAAAAACAATTTAAAAAACAATCAAAAATCAGGCGAGAGCAGCGAGAGACGACGACGGCGGCCGAACCAGAGAAGAGACTCCCTGCTGCCCTACACTCGACGCTGCTCTGTTCTGTTTCAGTTACTATTTGGTTACACCCACACAAACACACACAAACACACACACACACATAGACATACAAGAGGAGGAAGTCAGAGGAGCGAACTTGCGACTTGAAGCAGCCGACCACTTTACACTTGCCCCCAAATGGTAAAAGTTAAAGTAAACAGAACTTGAGTGGCGCGCTCAAAGGCGAGAAGTGTACCCTACACTGGGTATAGAGTACATTAGTTTGCAAGTAAGAACACTCAACAAAAAAATACTCACTTGTAGGACAAGTTTTGATCTATTAGATTTTAAACTAAGGTACCAATAATAATGAAATCAAAGAAAGGCATCACAGTTTATACAATTTCATTGTCATGGAAACAAAAAGCAAAATATTAGTGAGCTGGTTAAGAAGCTTTTCAAAATAGAAAATAAATAAATAACCAAATCGGTCTAAAGGCCTTAAATGCTCTGGCTATACTTTGTCATCCAGAATTTATTTTAATTGACGAATAATAAGAAATATCATAAAAATTCGAGTAACCAAACGAGTTTTGGCTAACAATAAAATGTAGAATAATAGGAAAATAAATAGTTATCTTTTTAACAATTTAAGCTGAGTGCTCAGGAAATCAGAACCATTGCAAATAATAAATGTCGATGAAAGACGTAATATATTTTAAAAAAGAAAAGTATGCAATTACTTACTTTATTTTAAGCATGGGCATAATAACAATCCACTCACAGTTCCAAGGCTGGAAGAAAAACAAAGAAATTTGTTAACCGACTTTATAGACAAATAACATAATGTCCACAAATTATATTCTACAGAAATTAACTTAAAAAGAAATTTGATCTTATTGGCGAGCGTTTACTTTAACTTATTCCTAAAATTCTTTAATGTTCAGAAAACGCATTCAAACTGCTTTGAGATTAAAGTGTAATATTTTTGGACAGATCACATGGCGTATACTTTATGTAGCGCATACGTGAGTCGTCTATGCTTTAGCTATCTGCGTCTATTATACGTTTCATTTTGATTTCATGTAAATTGCCTGTCGACGACACAACACCAGCAACAACACCAACACCACGAGTCTCACACACGCAACACACTCACACACACACACTCTCACACGCAGCGACAGCAGCGTCGTTCACTCTTCAGTTCAGTCTTCGCCTTGCGCTGATTGGCTGGCAGCTCAGCGTCAGAGGGCGGCGCTTGAGCAAGAGAACAAAACAGAGAGTGTGAGAGAGTGAGAGAGAGAGAGAGAGCACGCTTGAGCTGTCAGGGCAGCAAGAGGGCAAGGCTGGGAAGGGAAGGGGAGGGCGGGGTGGACAGCCGAGGCAGGTGAGGTTAACTGAGGCAGGTGTCGCCACTGCAATTTGCTACTTAACTCGCCGAGACTCGATTTTAGGCTCGAAAATTAAATAAAGCGAATTTTGTGTGTGCAAAAATTGCCGATTAGAAGCAGAGAGAGACAGAAGAGGAGCGAGAAGAGAGAAGAGAAGTGCCGACGGCAAGGCAGCAGCAGCAGCAGCAGCAGCTTGAGGCTTGCAATAGGAAACCAATTAAAAGCTGCAGACGCTTAATAATATTAATTTAAAATATGCATTGGCTAAATGAGTGAGGCAAGACATGGTCCATACCGGGCTGGATACGATACTATCCATACCAAGTAGGTGACACCTCCTAAAAGCCTCAGTCCGAGTCCGATTCTCGAGTCCGAGTCTCGAGTCTCGAGTCCAACAGCAGCACGTTCTTCTTCGACAGAATTGACAATTGGCAACTTGTTGCCACGCAGTCGAGAGCAACGTCTTGAGCTGCTGCTGCCTCATGACTATTTTTGGGGCGAAGCGGTTGCCGTTGCGGTTGCCAGTTGCTGTGGCTGTTGCTGTGGCTGCTGTGGCTGTGGCTGCTGCTGTTGTTGGAGGATGGATGACAGGTCTGCATGCCAATCACGCGTCAATTGGAAAACAGACCTCGGGCTATTTACGAAACCCATCCACAGCCATAAAGGCCGCCTGTCAATGTTGATGAGTTGATTTTGTCGTTGACAACCGATCCTTATCCAGGAGCCAGTTCTGCCCTCGTCCCCCGCTGTTCTACGCCCAAAGTGTTAAGGATTCTCTAAGAATTAAATCATTATTCAAGCAAACAACTAGACGTAAAACCCAGAGATTTATGGCAGGCAAGTTTAGAGCGAGAAATTCGTTAATTTGCAGTAGCGTGAAAGCAAATAGTTTAAGCATTTCTTGAGGGTCAAAACGTCAGCTGGGACTAAGACAACAATGCAATAGATAATTATAATAATAATCAAGCATCTAAATATATTGATTGAATTTTTGGATGGAGAAGACGAGTTGAGAGATAAAAACATACAAAAATATTTTAAATCGTTTTTCGCAATTCGAAAGGGTTTGAGCGAAAGCTGTAATATGGCTAATAAATGTTAAATAAATAAAAATCTAAATAGAAATACTAGGCTTTTTTAAGGTTACAGTAATAACAATTTATATATATTACAATAGTACTCTATTGATTCTATATTGATATATTCGTTGCTGGGAAAATTGTACTTCAATCAAGATTATTTGTCCTAGTGTTTTTCGGTCAATTATTGATTTTATTTGTTGTGTAGTGACCTCGTCTTTAGATGATTGCCTAATTGTCGTAATGTCGCCGTTTCTCCTCCACCATCTATAATTTCAGGTGGAGCTCAACGACCATCTATCGGGCTGTGTGTGACTAATGCATAGAGTGTGCCTTGGACAGGTCCGCGGGGGCAAACGCCGCTTATCTGTGACCTCCCTGGCTGGCGTTGCTTTCGGGGTTCGGATTCCCTAGGTGGCTCTTGTCTTGTCTCTGGTTTTACGACGATCGCTCGAGTATTAGGCATGATATCTGTAAACTCCCAAAGCTGTGATAAAACCATTAACAATTTATTAGCGTGTTCGAACCAGTGTCAGGCATTTGTTCAGAGTTATGCGATCACGTGAGTCATGTTCACCAAGTGAGTCAGCTTAGCTCTCCCTCTCTCTCGCTCTCTCTCTCTGTCACTCTGTTTGTGATCTATCCTGTCAGTGATTCCAAGTTGTCACTCGGCGATTGTTTGCGGGGGCCTCTTATCAGCCTCCAATTCAATTAAGCGAACAATCAATTATGATTTGTCACGCGAGCTCCAAAAGAACCACAAGAAAAACAAAAACTTTAGCGATATGAAAAATACGCCCCCCTCTCAGGGCTGCAGCGCTCCCCTCGCCCAGTCGTGTGTTATCGGGGCTGCGCGGGCCTCTCGTTTTATGTTTGACATTTCTTAATTATTGATTCAATGTTTTCGCTACCTTTTGAAGATTGAAACATGTGTTCTCGGGGCCGCGGCTCCGCAACGGAAATGAAATTAATTGGAAAAGTGCGTAAGGCTAACAAGATATTTGGAAATTCTCCTCTAGGCGACATTGCAGATTGACGTCACAACATTCGATAAGCATTTCCACTTGTCGGTAACTTCTCTGTGCTATTGCCACATCTTAAGTGATCTTATTCTAATTAGTTCGCAATATTATGGTGTAGTTAGAGATAATAATAAATAACAATACAAGTAAGAAATATTAATAAGAAATTACAAACAACCGCAACTTCGGCAATTCAAAAATAAAATAAATACTATATATGAAAAGTTATTTGGATATCGATTTCAAAATTAGAACCACACAAATTTGTAGTTACACATAAATAATGAAATATGAATTAGAAAAAGCAATTAACATAAATAAAAACAGACTTCCAGCCTTTCCAACATGCCTAAAATAAAATAAATAAAAACTTGTATTAAATTGAAAATACAAATAAAGTGGAAAAACAATTTAAATTACAATTTAAAACAACTCGTTTTAAATTTAAAATATAATAGAAGAGAAAAACACAACACATAGATATAGTTAGAGAATAGAAATAAAATTTAAATAAAACACATCTAAACTATTGGCAATAATTGACAGAGAAATAAAGTTGAAAAATATGTTTGCCATGCCAACTAGATACGGATTTGAGGATTCTAAAGTAGAACTATAAATAATTTGTGAGTAGGCCAACGATCTAGCGTCCAGCTTTCACACATTTCCACATTCCCATTTGTAGTGTTTGTGGAGAGAGAGTCGGTGCTAACCAAAAAAACAAAAAATACCCATAGTATTGCTTATTTTCCGATTACACAAATACAGACAGTGACTTTTTGAATCGACATGTTTCGTTCGTATGTGCGCAACGCGGTCCACTCGAGTCGCTCCTGCGCCCGCTTCTACTCGAAGGACGTGCGCTTCGGGGCCGAGGCGAGGGCCAGGATGATTAGGGGCGTGGATCTGCTGGCCGATGCCGTGGCCGTGACCATGGGCCCCAAGGGGCGCAGCGTGATCCTGGAGCGGCCCTGGACGTCGCCGAAGATCACCAAGGACGGCGTCTCGGTGGCCCGCGCCATCGCCCTGCAGGATCAGCACATGCAGATGGGCGCCCGCCTCGTCCAGGACGTGGCCGACAACACGAATCAGACGGCAGGCGACGGCACCACCACAGCCACGGTGCTGGCCCGTTCCATTGCCAAGGAGGGCTTCAACCACATCACGCACGGCACAAACGCGGTGGAGATGCGACGCGGCGTCATGCTGGCCGTGGAGCAGGTGAAGCGGTCGCTCAAGGAGATGTCCCGGCCGGTGGAGACGCGCGAGGAGATCGAGCAGGTGGCCACGATCTCGGCGAATGGCGACGCGGAAATCGGGCGGCTGATTGGCGAGGCCACCGACCGCGTGGGACGGCGCGGCACCATCACCGTCAAGGAGGGCAAGCGGCTGAAGGACGAGCTGGAGGTGCTGCAGGGGCTGCAGTTCGACAGGGGCTACATCTCGCCGTTCTTCGTGAACGCCGCGAAGGGAGCCAAGGTAGAGTTCGCCAATGCCTTCGTCCTCATCACGCTGAAGAAGATTAAATCCCTCAAGCAGATCGTCGGCTCGCTGGAGATCTCGCTGCGCCAGCGTCGCCCCCTGCTCATCATTGCCGACGACCTCGATGGCGAAGCATTGAACGCTCTGGTGCTGAACCGCCTCAAGATGGGGCTGCAGGTGTGTGCGGTGAAGGCGCCCGCCTTTGGTGAGTATCGCAAGCAGCTGCTGGGCGACATTGCGGTGGCCACGGGCGCCACGATCTTCGGCGACGACGTCGACTACCTGAATATCGAGCAGGCCAAGGAACAGGACTTCGGGCAGGTGGGCGAGGCGAGCATCAGCAAGGATCACACCATGCTGCTGCAGGGCAAGTCCTCGGCCGAGACGCTGCAGCGCCGCATCAAGGAGCTGCAGGACGAGCTGGACGACCCCAACACCAAGCCCGAGCAGAAGGGTCGCCTGCGCCAGCGCATCTCCACGCTGACCAACGGCGTGGCCGTCATCCACATCGGCGGCACCAGCGAGGTGGAGGTGGGCGAGAAGAAGGATCGCGTCAACGACGCCCTGAACGCCACGCGCGCCGCCATCGAGGAGGGTATTGTACCGGGCGGCGGCACCGCCCTCCTGCGCTGCATTCCCGACCTTGACGGCCTGGAGCCGGACAACGAGGATCTGCAGCAGGGCGTCGACGTGGTGCGCAACGCCTTGCGCATTCCCTGCCTGACCATCGCCAAGAACGCGGGCGTCGACGGCGCCATGGTGGTGGCCAAGGTGCTGAACGGCAGCGACGACTTCGGCTACGACGCGATGCACGACGAGTTCGGGCCGCTGATCGACAGGGGCATCATCGACCCCACCAAGGTGGTGCGCACCGCCATCCAGGATGCCGCCGGCGTCGCCTCGCTGCTCAGCACCACCGAGGTGGTCATCACCGAGCAGCGCGCCAAGGACGTGCTGGGCGCCTTATCGGACGGCGGCGCTGATGCGCTCCAGGCTGCGCTCGGCGGCATGGACATGGGCGGCATGGGCGGCATGGAGGCGCTGGCTGCGCTTGGCGGCATGGGCATGGACGGAATGGGAATGGGCGGAATGGGCGGAATGGGAAATCCAAGCCCAGGCTCGGCGGCCGATCTGAACGAGGCGGTCAAGAGCATTCCCGGCATGGAGGACGTGGAAGTCCACGACATCGACAGCAGTCAGCTTTAAGATCGTCTCTCTCTCTCTTTATCTTTGTGTTGTGTTATTATATTTTGTTTTGCTGAGCGCCAAATTCCTGTTGTGTGTGTGTCCGAATAAAAAGAAATTGCTAAAGTGCTGCGAATGGAGACCTCAACTGTCAGCAAGGACACCGAACAAGCTGTGACCCAGTGAACCGCGCGTTTGTAATGCTATCAATAATTAAGTGCCGCCTGCCACCTCGTCGGACAACGGACAGCGGACAGGGACACCGGGGAGGGGCAGGGATCGCAAGTCCAGAGGAAGTCGCAGGAGACGTGGACATGGCCTGCTTAATAAGCGGCGGCTGCTGCATAAATTTCCACCCAAAAAACACGACAAACGCATCAAAAGTAGGCAACGCAGCACTCGAAATGCTCTTTGGATTCCAGTTTATCGAATATAAATAGAATTGTACTAAAGTTAATTGAGATACTTTTTCAACTTAAATTTATTCAAGCCATTTATTGCTGAGAAAATATTTTAGAAATTCTGCAGCAATTACAAAGAATTCTTATTAATTCTATTTAAAATCTATTTAATTATATTCCATTCAAATTTCATATTTTTATATAGAGTTGAAGATCGTATCTTCAATTAAGGACTCTACTGGCACATTTTTGAATTAATATTAAGAGACATATTGCGAAGAAATTATTTGAGAAATTCTTCTGTAAAACATTGAAGAAGATTCCTACCAAAAATATTTGAGGAATCTGTATCAAGTCCTAAAGAAAAATAAATTATTATAAATTATTTGTATACTTCTATGTAAATATGTAAATTTGTCAACAATTATTTCTCATTTATACTCTGATTCTAATATGAAAAGCTAGAAGGCGAAATAACTAAAATTATTAATATTAAATAATTATATTTTATATTAATTATGTATGCTTAAAAGAAAAAGTAGTATCAGTCGCTGATATAGAATACTTCAAAGTTGTCTCTTCTACATCTAGTAGATCACTTCCAAAATTCTAATTTTAACTTGATGCAATTTCTATATCTTCTTTAATGATCTTCTCTCATTTATTTGTGTGACAAACTAATCGATAATGTTGCCACTGCCCGGGCTAGAGTATTTGGGGGAAACGGAGTGTGTTGTTGTTGTTGCTGTTGTTTTCAATGCGCACGCAATGCAAAAATCTTGTTAAAAGTTGGCAACAGGCAATCGACGGCCCAGGCAACTAACTTGGCCAAAAGGAACATGTGCAAATGCGCATGCGTAATTATTGAAACAAGTTAATTACTGCGGAGGTGCCTCGCCTGGCCAACTGCCAACTCCAACTCCAATTCGGACTGAGACTTCAACTTCAACTCCAACTCCAACTTCGACTGCATCTTCGACTCGATCGATGGCGGCGGGGGCGAAATGGAGAGAGTGTGTGCTTAATATATGCATGGGGCATGGAACGCTGCCACATTCCAATCTGGTTGGGGGCATCCTTTTAAGGCGAAGCCAAAGCCAGGGCCTGGGTCCTGCTGCTGCAGCAGCTTTGCAGCTGCACAGTTCGATCACTTCGCAAGCGTGATCAAAGTGTGAAATGACTTGTTGCTGTCCGATCACCTGATGGCCGCATACAAATTGCTTGATGCCTTCGATAGCAATCACAACTTCCCCCCTTTGAGCTGCTGCAATCTATTGCCTGTCTTAATTAAGTTGTTCTCTGCTGGCTGAGTTCCCAGGAACTTTCCCCATTAAGCCATCGCTGGCATGCCGACGAACAACTAATGAAATTATGACTAAACTCGTCGCCTATCGAAATTGCTTCAAAATTGCTGTTCTAAACACACCAATCATATCCAATGAAATTCAATTTCTTTGGCTTATTTCACGCAACAGCCCAGCAACTAAATGCCTTCAAATGACCTCATTTCGATCGAAGTTGTGTCTGTCGATCGATAAGCATCGTCCATGTGGCAGATCCGATAACGAAACCAAAGCCATCATTGAAGAAGCACGCGCTCTGCGTATGGCAATCAAAGTACTGCAAAGTACAGCATTATGGGGATTTCAACCCAATTTGCTAATAGAATAGAGCTGATGGGGACGTCCCACAGGTAGATGATGATTGGGCTGCCCACTAATTGTTAAGTCTATCAATTAATAATCGACTCAGAACGCCCCGTGTTCTCCACGGTAGTTCCACATTATTTGCATTCTTAATTTGTTCCTAATTAAATATTCATCTTTTGTGCCTGGCCACAGCCTCAGGCTCTCGACTTTTGAGTATCTCACGCTGTGTCATTTTTATGGCACTTGATTTATTCGAATATCTCTGATTAATTGAAGCCGACTCGCGTCTAATTTTTTGGAGAAAGTCCACAGGCTAGACAGAGAGCAATCCAATAAGCGACCGAGAGAGAGAGAGCGACTCACATTAGGGCTCGTTAAAGGCAGCGCTCAGCTCTCAGCGCTCAGCTCTCAGTTTGGCTCTGGGGTCCGTCCTACATTTGCTACGGTTTATTTTTACGCTTGAGCCGCATAATTTAATAACCCAGACATTCATGTGGCATGTGCATAAGTCTCTGGCTTTTACAGTTTACCTTCTCCACACGGTCGCCGCAGCCCCCGCTCTCCTTGGCCGAAAGACAAATGGGTTTATTATATGATGTCTGAAATTTATGCGCGCTATTAAATTGTTTATTAAACGGCCGACTGGCGCAAATGGCGAAAATAAATCGCTTTTCACTTTGAAATTAATTCAACTAGCCCCTGCTCTCTCTCTCTGTCTCTCTCTCGCTCCACTCTCCTGCCTGAGCTGCTGATGAACTCATTTGTCAACGTCGACGAGCTGCAGCTTCCTGATGAGCCCTCGACCCATCTATTTAATTACCAACATTTTGCTTGCACATTTGCAAGAAATTGCATCGCCTGCGCCACGCCTCCACCGCCTTCATCGCCTCCCTCTTCCTGCTCAAACAAATGCAGTGCAACTTGGCTAAAACCAAACTAACACTAAGCCAAGTCAGCATATTTTAATTTATATTCATACATATTTTTGAGAGTACTCCGAATGGATAACATTTTTCAAAGCATTCTTTAATTTAATGTCTTTAGTCTTTTCAACTATTAAATGTTGTTCTGTTCAACTAAATAACAATAATGTCACTGTTTTCTGAATAATTAATTTCGTGCTATAAAATTGTTGCTCTAGAAATAACAATTAATAGAAATGCACCCTTCAAAAGAATTGTTTTTAATATATCCACAAACTAACATAAGAACATAGTAAAATCTTTTAAGAAATATTTGTAGCTAAAGAATTATGGCAACCTTAAGCATTTTTGATTTAATTACAATATTTCTCGAGTCTTTTCCCAACTTTGAATAAAAATGCAAAGCAATTTATTAAAAAAATTGTTAATTAAATTTCCACGATAAGTTTGATAAGTATGTTGTTGTACACAGCATTTTTACCTACTTCAGGATTAATTGAGGGTACATTTAATTAGCTTGTAACTCAGCTGCCTACAGGCGTTTTTAACACACGTAGTTAGTTCGCTTTTATGGGATTTTTACTGTGTTCGATGGCGTCGTGCGTCTCGCGGCTGCAAACGGAAGCCGAGCTTAGTGCGAAATTCAATTTGCGACCCGCTTGGGAAACTGGAAAACTCCAGCAACAGCAGCAGCAGCAGCAGCAGCCGCATAAATGACGAACTCTTTGGCTGACCGACGGACTGTCTGAGCGACTGTTTGCAAGAGGTTCAAGTATACAATTTACATTCATTAGCTCGTTATCAATCTTAATGCGGTCTATAGTCATCTTTAGGAACTTTTGACTCCCAACTTGCGGCTTGCCACATGCGGCCAGCTATAAAATTTGCAACTAATTACAAAAAGTAATTAATAGCGAGCTCAGCTCTTAATGCTGCGTCGGCGCCGAATCGACGCTCGACGTTCGACGTTGGACGCTCCGTCGTCGACGTAACCGGAGGCCGCCTCCAGCCCATTGAAATACTCATAAGCGTTTCGCAATGGCGGCGTGAAATCAATAAATTAATATACGACAAGATACAGCAGCTATTTTGAGACAAGCCGCAGGCAAAAATACACTGGCCCATTGATCAACATGGCTGATAAGAAGCCCAGTGTGAAGCCAATCACATCGACAAGTCTCAGGCGAGCTAACATTCTTATCGATACAGGAGACAGAAATTAGTAGATGCTAACTATAAATATCGAACTCAATTTCTGGCGCTAGAAAGCTAAAGTGATTCATATAAATAAAATAGTTATAATAATAGTATGAAAATAATTGAATTCAATTTGAATTTTTTAGGCTGCGTGTTTTTTTATAAATAACAAAATTTCCCCTACATTATTAAATTCCTTTTCAATTAATAACAAACACTTGAACACACACTTAAATTAGCAATATTTCTATATTTATAATATGCAAATGAATTTAAATTAAATTTAAATTTATTTCACTTAAAGGCAAGCACATAAGACATACATATTTATTAGGAAATTAATATTTCTTAATGCTAAATAGTAGCATAATTTATTCCTTTGCTTTTTAATTAAAAGATTAATTTTTAAATTGATAACCTAACTTCCCAAAATATGTCAAATAACTTAATTCAAATTTAATTTTGTCTAATGAATAATAAAGTTTAACTTAAACATTTCGTATTTCCTCAGAATAATTATCACCTTTCCCTTTTCCCTTCTGTGTCACTCCAAAACAATTCAATTATTGCCAATCACTTATTCGACACAGCGAGCAATTTATGTTGAAGGCCTCTCCAGTAAGAGTATTCGAATGCAAGAGTTACAAGAAGATGCATCAGGCAAGCCAATGGCAGTGAAATAGTCGTAAATTTAACTAGCGGTGACATCAGTAGCCAACGGACATGGACCTGGCCACGGACAAGGATGGGGAAGATGGGTATGGGTTATAGCATATCGGTTATGAAAATGAAAATAGACGGAAGCGGTGGACCATGCGAAGGGACGGACAGAGTGAACATCATTTACAAGTCAATAAAATCAATTTGGGTGCTGAGACCAAACAAATTGCCGACAGGCAAACGACGGACGACCATCGGCCAACGGCAAATAGGGATATTACTTAGGATAACACATGCCGCACCAGCAATTATAATTCTAACGATAGCCAAAGGATACCCGCTCCCCTCACAAAAGGCCGACCTCTAATTAATCAATTATAAAACAAACGAATTCGATGCGATGATAGCGACAGAGAAGCGACAGAGAGAGAGTGGGGATTGAGACAGAGTCACGCCAAAGGGATAAGCTAAGAGTGTGTGAGATACACAGACACACACACCTGGAACGTGGTCTCAACATCTGCTGAGCGAGCTGGAGATAACTGCAGGAGGAGGAGGAGAAGGGATTGAGGCTGTGCATCTGCAAGTCGCAGACTGGAGAAGCCTTCAAATGGACACTCGGAATATGCAAGCGGAAATCGAAATATGGGACATAATTCAACGACTTCCGCTATGTGAATTAAGAGATAATTTAAAGCCTTAAGAATAATAGATCAAATACGAATACCAATAGAAATTCATGAGTAAAACATAAACATATTAAATGGCAATTATTATAGCATACTCTAAACTAATGTTAGACTCTAATGAGTCCAAAGTATGTTTCCATAAATTGCAGAAAATTAAAATCATCGCAATTTATAAATAATAAAATAAAAATAATAATACTTTTTAAATAAATAGAAATATCTGATCTAATATTAACGTTAATAAGTGGAAATTTTTGGCTATTTCGACAATTATTATTTTCAGTATTATAAAATTTGCATATCTGAAGAGGATTACTATTAAAAATATTTCGCAATTGAAATAAATGCAGATACTGCAATTGCGTAGAAATATGATGCAATTATATTAATGATCGAATATATAAAAATAAATTTAAGAGCAGCACTTATTAATCATATATATATATATAGTTTTATAAATTTAACAAAATTACAATTGCCAGAGTTAGATATTCTATCTGACATTTAACTGAATGCTATCAATCGCATTGGCCAAGGGTATCGCAAATTTGAAATTGTTTATCAGCTGCGCAGAGCTATTGAAATCGGCTGTAATTCGAGCCGGTCATTGTACAACAAATTATATTTAATTTACTCAAAAACGTTGAATTTTCGGACGAGATAAACTTTAATAATTTTAATTGACGCACATTAAACTGAAATTACCAACGCAAACATTATAACATTAATTTGCAAAAACAAAAAGGCGCAAAATGAAAGCCGACAACAAAATAAAACGAAACGAAACGAAAACTGGAAAACTGAAGTTGGAACTGAAGCTGAAACTACCGAGTGGCAATTAAGCTGCCCCTGTCCCCCTCTCCCCCTCTCCCACCGGGTACACGCACTAATTACCAAAGCATTTTTCATTTTTTTCCATAGATGGATATTCGGTGTGTGTGTAAGCGATTGTGTGTGTACATTTTTATGTTTTCCACAATTAGATTTACGAACAAATGAAATTACCGCGCTTTCGTTTTAATTGTTGGCTGCTTATTGAGACGTCGGTTAATCGGGTAACTGCGGTAGTACCCCACTATATCATAATACCCAGCCGACACCACCCAACAGGGTAGCCGAAGCCATAACGAGGAGAAAACTGAATACTAAAGCACCCTAATGAGTTACTTAAAATGAAGAGCTTACCCAACTGGGTAGCAGAAAAAGTTTCCAATAAATAGAAGATATAACAAACAAAAATAATATATATTAATTAAAAAATGTTGGAGTTATAAATACCATTGAATAATTTAATAAGTAAATAATCAATATAAATAAGGTGACATCCGAAAAGGGATGAGGGAATAAATAATATAATACCCTAATAGCTGAATTATTATCTTATATGTGGCTGAAGCAATTCCCAAAAATATATTCAATTGAAAAAGTAAAGAAACATCCTCTGGATATGCTATAGATCTAATATCTAACAGCGTAAGAGTGATCAATAATTGAATAGGTACTTTTTGCAGTGCCAAATGGATTGAGAAATTTAAAACAGACAGGATTTATGGGGCAGTACCCTAAGAACCCAAAAACAAAAAAGAACTAAGAAAAAACAGCCAAGGATTAATGCGTTTAACGATCAGAGTAGTAATGGTTAGATGCGCAGGTGGGTAGCTCAACTTGTATTGCAATTGAAAATCAATACATCGCCCAAAATATAAATCGAAGTAAAGTATTCAAAATAATGCTCAACATAGTCAACTTGACTGGGCTCGACTCTGCAGCCGAGGTATGCTTTCAGTCGGGGTACTTTGGGTAGTGGAAAGTCGGGTAATCGACAGGCGGTTACCCACACCCGCTAGCTGCTTATCGGGGGCTGGGAATCTGGGCGATTATGGGTTGCATAAACCAGTTAATAACGCGCTTCCGCTTAAGTCAATTTGTTGCCCACGAAAATTGAGTGAAAATGCAGTTGTCGTTGTCGCTGGCGCTGGCGCTGGAAAATGTCGCCGTCGTAATGAAAGCAAGACAAATTGTCGTATCAAATTACCAAAAATTGTAGGCGGGGCCCAATGCCAAGGAAATTGTCTCTCTCTCTCTCTTAGTCGCCCCTTTGTGGCTTGGGGTGATTATGTCACACGCCTGCCTCATTTTGTCACAAACGCAACCATTTGTAATTGAATTAATGTTAGCCCGTTTGGGGCCGGCTCTTTGGATTGGTATGCTCGGAACACGACTTTTTTTGGGCCTCGCTCAAATGACAGGCAGCCGCGTTGCTTTATCGCCGCAATTTGATCGCGCGACTCCAGTAACCCTAACTAATCGCACGTAATTAAATATAATTTGGTATCGTTTACAGTTGCGTTGCGTTCCACGAACCGCTACGCAACTATTGTCTGGGCAGGGGACGACAACAGAGGCGGATGGTGGGGGGCGGTGACGGGACTCCTATGTAGGCCACACCAAGATTACGCCAACGCATCGTTCGCTCGCATAATTGACTAGCCTCCCCACGCCCCTACACCTGCAGTCCCTTGCCTTCCCCCCTCCAAGAAATTGTAGAGCCTAAGGAAGCAGACACTTGAGAGGCAGAAGTTGTGAGAACGCGCAGTATTAGAATTTTGATATTGCCTGGCAGGCTAATAAGATAGGCAGACACTTGAAATCAACTACACGATCGCCTGGCCGAACTAATGAAATAAATTATGAGCACCCTGGATTGCCAAAGTCCATAGGAAATAGCTGAACATACCCTTGAGCAAGCCAGGCGATAACATCAGAAATTACTTTTAGTATAGAACGCTGCAGATTTATTGTTCGAAATTATATTAATAAGCTGGGCGAAATAACTAGAATAATTTATGTACTCAAAGTTTTCCATTGAGCGCAAGTTTCCTATCTATTTGCTTATCTGATAGTTATTTGCGAAATTTAGCAAGTACTCATTTAATGCCAAACTCACCTTGTCGAAATCAATTATATGATATAATGTGTACACCAAGTTAAAGACAAGCAAGACCTGAAAAATAAATTAATTTGTACAATAAATAGAAGCACAATCTTCAATATCTTAGTATTGTTAATCAATAAAGTAATATTGCATGTAAATTAAATTTATTAAAATTATATTTTTCCCAATAATTTGTATTAAAATGTTAACAATATTTTCTAACTATCTATGAAGAGATAAATATGCTGCAATTCTTTGCTATTTAACATATTAATCTCTACAGAACTTCGCTAAAAAAGCAATCAAATTTAGCAGCTACGATAAATGGCATTAATTTTGAAATTCGCAAAAGAATTTTACATGTAAATTAAATTTATTAAAATTATATTTTTTCCAATAATTTGTTTTAAAATGTTAACAATATAATATGCTGCAATTCTTTCCAATTTAACATATTAATCTCTACAGAACTTCGCTAAAAAAGCAATCAAATTTAGCAGCTACGATAAATGGCATTAATTTTGAAATTCGCATAAGAAAACAAAAAGTTCTGTCCACAGCAAACGAATGATATAGAACTGCCTGCAATGCATTATAGTTGTATAATAAAGAGGACGCCTTGGACAGGCGATAAGGCACTGTGGATAGAGCTGCAATGCAATTTGTTTGCTATTGGCCTGGCGAGGCGATGCGTCTCTCAATTCAACTGGCACTTAACTGTGTGTGGACGGCGGGCAAGATGCAAAGGTGGGCAGAGGAAAACGCGCAGCAGAAATAAAATTATTTAATTGCGCAATTAAGTGCACATTTGTAACGTTTTGCGCGACATCTGTCCCAGACCGAAGCGCAGACGAAAGAGAGCCAGAGACGAGAGACAGGAGACCAGAGAACGGCGACCGGAAATTCAATTGTTGAGATAATAATTACATTAGGACGTGCGCGCATGCGCGACTTTAAAGCGGACTCGCTCGGAGAGCATATGGACTGACCGGCGAACAGAGACCGGGCTTCTACTTCGCTAAAAGAGAGTGCACACCTTGCGCGACGAGCTGATTGACACGGCCACATGGGGACGCTCAAGCCGAGCCAATAGCCAAGGCAGCCATCGAGGCAGATAGCGTCCCCAGACGAACGAACTGCTGTACATTGAACCCGAACCCGAACCCGAATCCCAACTCGAAACTGGAACCCGCCAAATGGTCGATGGCTGCGTCTTTTGTTTGCATTTCGACTGTAAATGAAGCGTGAAATTGGCCAAAGTGCAGCGAGTGCAGCGTCGCATTGTTTACTTCTTGTTACCGGGGCCCCGACAATGCGTAATATAATGTCCATATAATGGCAACACCAAACTGTTTGTATGCAATTGCCATTAACACTTTATTTATTGCCCTGCCAAACGAGTGGGCGCTGCAGAGGGGAGCGGGGGATGCTGAAGACTTGGCGCTGCATTTGGGGCCTAATGAAGCAGTTATCATTGAATGGAAATAAATGAGCTGCTAACACACAGAACGATCGTTTGGCTGTGGGCTTTATTTAGAAGAATTAATTGTTACTGCCATTAGTACTTTATTTATTTCATAATTACTTTTATTCCCAATAAGATTTTATTTACAATACAATAAATATTTACTTCGATTTCTAAATAGTCTGCAGAGCCTAGCTACACTTTTTATAGAACTGCATTAATAAGCATTAATTTAGCTCTAAGTACAATTTTATGCTTTTTTAATGCTTGTAGTTGCGAATTCTGCAAACGAGGTAGCAGTAGTAATAATGGTATTTGGAAATTTGTTATTAAAACTGCCATTTTTGTAAAGGTTATTCAGTTATGAAATAAGAATACTTGACACTTAAATGCCTGATAAGATAAGTTTAATAATATTCTCGAATCGAAACAATTAGTTTACTTTTATTGTTTCATGTTGAAAATTCTTTAAGAAATTATAGTTTTTTCTAAAGCTGATTTAAATGAGTATTTTATTGTCTGGAAGCGGCATTCGATTAGTTTACGACTGCGAATTCAAGTGCCCCAGGTTTTGTTGCACGTCATGTGTTGCAATTAAGAATCTTGACGGGCGAGTTGCCAAGTTGGATTCAATAAACCAACAAAGGCATTCGCGAGACCCTTTAACACTAAGCAGCAGCAGAAAGCGGAATGCCTAAATTATGTAATTTATGAGGCGCAACAGCAGCAGCGCAGAGAGGAGAGAGGAGAGCAGAGAGCAGAGAGAGAAGAGAGAGAGGCGAACGCATCTATGGCTAACAAATGGGAAAGCAAACAAAAGTCTGGGAAATAAATTTCCATTTTGCTAATCAAATTTATTGCACTTTGTGCGAGGCTTATTCAATTACGTGCCACTCCACAAACACACGCACACACACACCAGCACATACACATAGACAGAGCAAAGAGAGTGCTAACGAGAGAGAGAGAGCGAGTGGGAGAGAGAGCGCGTGCTGAGTTACAGCTGTCCGCCATTATTTGAGCGAGCGCCAATGCGACGTCGGCAGCGTGCGCTCTCTCGCTTGCACTGCAGGCAGCGAGAGCGAGAGAGGCGGAGCTGCTGCTGCTGTTGCTGTTGCTGCTGCTGCTGCTGCTGCTGCTCACCTGCCAACAACACAGACACCTGCAACGATCGCTTCGTTCGTGTTTTGCGCGATCGTCGCGCCTCGCCTCGCATCGCATCGCATCGCATCGCGCTCTCTCGCTCTGGCGCACAGAACGCCAACGCTTGCCAACAACCGGTTGATGTCGTTGTGTTGGTAGCGTTGCCGCTGGCCGCTGGAGCCGTGGCCCACCTGAGTTTTGAGTTTCGAGTTTCGACTTTTCGCCGGCCTCGCTGCCAGCCGCCTGCTCTTTGCGTAGTTCGCTTGCGGCACTGACGGAGTCCGGTCATCACAACGGCAACGGCATCACGTCGTCGCGCTCGAGACCCGCACAGAATGTTTCCCTGTTTCCACACGCCTCAACTGCACTTCTAATCTGCATCTGAATCTGAATCTGTGTGTGTGTGTGTGTGTGCCTGTGCCTGTGTGTGTGTTCAGTGCTCTAGTGTCAAACTATATCCGAAATATAAATATCCAAGGCATTCACGCTCGCGTTGTTGTCGCGCGCAGAAAGACCGTCGGCAAGTGCTCAGCACAACAGTTCCTTAACAGCCAGTGAAAAGATTGAAAATATCTGAAAACTATATTCAGCCGAGATCTCAGCGACGTCTCTACATTTCGGTACTAAAGCTCGAGTTGCTCAAAGTAGCGCAAGGTAAGTTTCTAATCATCGCAATCATGCGAAAAGATTTTCAGAATGGTGGCAAAAAAAAAAACCTTCTGAAGTTCACGAATTTTAATTTACTATATAAGCCATAACTTTCCTTCAAAAAGTCTGTCTTTAGAGAATATTTGAGTATCGTTCTTTCATAATTTCTGTATATGAAATAATTTGTAATCGAATTTCATACATTTCACAATTTATTCGATTTAATGGGATTTAATTTGAGCATCTTTGTAAGTCAAACAGAAAGGGGACAATATAATTCTAAATTCACTAACATCAACCATCATTTTCATATACGATACAATTTGTAATCTAATTTCATCATTCAATATATATTCGATTTCACGGGATGTCAACTCTCCACTCTAATTAAATGAAAATATCTAAAAGTCTTCCAATATTTTCAAGTATACACTTGTGAATAATATGATTCTGTCATTAATTTAATATATAAAAGAATCAGTAAACAAATTCCCGTCATATCGTATTGTACTCGATTCAAATAGTATCTCAAGTACTTGGTAAATTTCCAGAGAGCAACATCTCTTATCTATTTTCGATTCATTTCATAATTTTTAATTGTGCAGAATATCTTCTACCGGAAGACCTTTTCACAGCATATTGGTAATTATCACTCTTAACAGTATAATCAATATCTAATTCTACTTCCCCGTCACACCCAATTCAATGGTATTCAGTTCCCCACTTGACCCTATTTACCTGTCACAATATCAGAGTCTTCCTCAGCTGTTAGATCTGTCCATCACAATTCGTATCAGTTAGTATTCGAGATACGATCGCATTGTTCAGTGTTTGTCTTACAAATGACCTGGATCGCTCGGAATTACATTTCACAAGTCGAGTAATCGACAATGAGTCTATCTGCATCTGGAACTCAGCCCCCATTCTGACTGAATTAGCCAAGGAAATCAAAAAATTAAATATCATTAAATTTGATTAATTCACTCGGACATACTGCGTATCGATATCGCCAGTTGTACCGCCTCGAGACGCAATCGAGCAACAAAAATTTGATTAACCCAAGGTGTGAGTGCGAGTGTGAGTATGAGTATGAGTACTTATTTATAGGGTATGCCACATGCTGATAGGCCGATAGGTTTATCGCTGATTGGCTTTAATTAAACACCATTAAAAGCGTACAAAAATTGTCAGCAGCTGCCGAGTCGAAATACGAAATCACGTTTTGTCATTGTGATGTCTTTTCCAATGTTTCCTAATCGCAACAATGAAATTTATACAAAATATTATTATAAATGAAATTAACCGTGGGCCCCTCAACCCCATCACGATAATCATGTCAACCACAGCGACTCGAGTCGCAGTCGCAGAGTTAAGATATGCTACGGTCAGTCGATAAGCCCTATACACCGAGAGTCCCTATCAATGTCGCTCACTCGGCGCGGGTTCCGAACGAGAACGGGAACGGGAACTGAAACTGGAAGCGATAATAACTTTGCTCAACCACTTGCACATTGATTTAATTAATAATAATGCTCATGTGACTTGTCACTAACAATTCCGTATTGCTTGTGACGCAAATTGCGGCAACTATCTGTGAGGCAGCATCTGCAACAGATAGCACCCCAAGTGCCGCAGAGATCTGCACAGCTCGATTAGATTTGGGCCGCGACGAAAATTAAAATATGTTACACGCAGTGCTGGAATTGCCGAAAATGTTTGTCGATTCGCAGCCCAATTCAATTAGGCCGACACACAATTAAAACTTGTCAGCTAGATAGCGTCTTTCGGTCGTAGTTCGAGTTCGTATCTAGCAGATACAATGTGCAGTTATCTATCTGCTGTTCCGATAGCGCGTCCCATGTGCCATTGTATAGTACATTTCCCAATTAGAGTTGTCGCACTCGCCGCCTCGGAGGCGTTGACTATACTCCACACCCACGCCCAGCTCTCGGGATCGGATCGAGCTTCGGCTCTCGCTCCGTCTCTGCCACGATAACAGTTGGCGCCAATGGGAGCAATGGGGCTCTGCATATGCTTCATTAATTCCCCATTCCCCCTGCCCCCTGCCCCATCCGCCTGCAAATGGAACATGCAAACATGAAATATCAACCTCAGACACGTCCCCAAATTGCCCGTCGTCTCCGACTGCGTCTGCTGCTCTCTTATCAAAGCGTACAAGACAATGACAAAGGGCAGAGACACGGATGCATCTCGGACATTGTCTCGCTCAAAACTTGGCCAACAAAGCGGCCAGACAGCGCCAGGCGTCGAGCAACAGTTGTTCGCATACAGCTTCCCTCTCTCCCTCTCTCTCTCTCTCTCTCGGTCTCTTGGCCAGCTCCTTGGTCAGCGTTTTTAACATGCATTTTATGAGTAATTGGCCCCGCATCATCCACATCAACAGCTCGCAAGCAGCGAGCTACGCTCTGGACCTGACTCATGACTCGCACAACAGCAACAGCAACATCAACAGCATCGTCGACTACCTTTAGCTACCGTCAACAACTCTTCCATTAGGGTGGCCAGGGCGCAGCAGGCAAAACATGGAATAAAATGAAGGAAAGCAGCCGCAGCCACAACGAACCACAAATGCTCTAGCTAAATCTAGTTAGAAATGCTTTTCCTAAAGAGTATTTCAGTATGAGACGAATACTCTATTATTATTATTATTATTAGTTCATGAAAATATAAGCAACTATAATTTAAATTGCAGCGCATAGAAAGCTTCGTTGATATTAAATTTTACAGAAACATTTTTGCATTAGCTTTTTAGAGCACAGAATTATTTATATTTACTTTAAATTATTTTATCCAATGCGTATCATACGAAAATATATTTATGCATGTAAAATTTAGTGTTACAAATTAGATCATATTATATAACATATGTTAAAAATAATTATGTGAGATCAAATAGCTGTTATTGTATTCTAAATGGAAATGTGAGCCAAAAATATTTACTAGAATTGAATAAGGTGATCTTTAAGTCCACAAATATATCTACTTTAATATTTGATTTGAATGCACATGATATTATTAAATTATTTATACGGTTTAATTCACTAAGACGTTTTTGAATCAATTCGCAACATTTTTGTTAATTGAAAGTTCCCCAAAGTTGTTGATTTAATGCTCAGCATATGTTATTTATTACCATTAAATAATTTACATTTTTCATAAACACGCATGTTTAAATCGTAGCTCACTCAAGTTATTTATTATTATTAAATTATGTATGTTAATGAATTTAAATCGAAGCTCGCTAGCTAAATTTACTAAGAAGTTTCTAAGCGAGTGGAAGAGTAATCGTGAGTCGCAGTTGCAGTCGCTGATAGGCGGCAAATTGAATTAAGATTGCGCCATCAACAAATGAGGCTGCTGAGAGACAGAGGGCAGAAGAGAGAAGAGACTGCGACTTCGACTTCGACACACAGGATATGAATAAACTAATTATAATTGGGAGTGTGTATATGCATTAGAGGGCCATAATGTACCCGACTCGACTCGGAGTCGAGTTGAGCTGCTGCCGTTGGCCGGGTTGCCTTGGCGCCGGCTTTGGCCGCCAGGTGCGATAAGCTGGCATTCTTCTTGCGGCCAGAGGCGCCGCCAGCCAGCCAGCTCAGGTGCAGCCTCCGGCGAGAGCTGAGAGCCGAGGGAAAGAGGTCGCTATCATTTTTATGTGTTTTGGGTGACTCACGAAACTGTCGATTCGAAATTCATAATTGACCTTATCAAGTTGTGTCGTATGTAAAACAACAGACGACTCATGAGGCAGGTGGGCTCAGCCCGGCGACTCTCGGCTAATCCATCAACTTCATTTGCGTGGACCACCACAAATGAATGTTGCCATTATCATTACGATGATGGGCAGCGAACGAGCCACCCAAAATGTTTGCCATTATCGATGCCTGGGGGAGGGGGAGAGGGGGACAATGCTGATCATCAAAGTGTGACTAAAGTGGTTTAGCCTAATGTAAACCCATAAATAAAGCGAGTCAGATACCAAGACCAACTCCAAGTCGACCGGGCAGACGCATTAACAAAATGCCAGAAAAAGAGCTTCTGTTTTGCTGCTTCTCAGTGACTCTCGTTCTACCTGTCTCGACTGCGCTGCCCCCCACCCCCCGCCTGCCTGCCCCTGCTGGCCGGCTTGAATGAAATATGCCAGAGGAGTCTTCGTCCCAGTTTCAGTCGAGTCTCGGGAGTCGAGAACACAAAAGTGCAGCCATAAAAACGACACCAAGCTACACAGCAGGCTCAACAGCACTGCCAATGAGAGGGAGAGACAGAGGAGGGGCGAGGGGAGAAGCGAGGGTCAGTCAAATGATGCGAGAACAGGGCCAAAACATTGATGCTTATCGACATGACAGAGAAGAGCAGCGAGACAGCAAGTGTGTGCGAGAGAGAGAGAGACAGCGCAACACTGAGATCTGCGTGAAGTCGAAATTGTACTCGAAGTCGAATGCTTGTTGTTATTAGGAATTAATTTCTTAATTTCTGCACTGCCAAAGGGGGCCCAAAACCCACACGCAGCCAGTTGTTTCAACGGACTGGTGGCAAGTGGCAAGTGGCAAGTGGCAAGCAAGCTGCAACGCTGCTCTTAAATAATTTCCAGACACTAATGGAGCTTATCTCTAAACGAAACAAGCAACCGCAAACAAGTCTCGTCAGCCAGCGGAGCGAGGAGCGGACAGAGCGACCGCTGAGAACTGACAGACTGAATGACAGATTGACTGACTGACTGACTGACTGACTGACTGACTGACTGACTGACTGACTGACGGAGTGACTGAGACTGCAGACTGGCGCTTGACTTGATTAGCATGGGGGCCCTAAGCAACAAGCCGGCCGAAACGCAGTGCCAAACAGTTAGACACGATCTAACGTCTTGCGTATTGCCAATTGGCCATAGTGGGAACATCGCACTATCTGCAATTGGCCAGAGCAAGCGCAGCGCTAACTTGATTAGTCTCCGACTGCAGCTAAATGAAGCCATGAAAGCCTGACTTGAATTGGCTTCAGCTCAGCTCAGCTCAGCAGCAGTTGCTGTGTCGACGTCAAAAGTTGACAGTTTGACTGAAAAGTTTTTTAATTACCGCGCGCCTGAACCGAACGTCAATCACAGGCAAAAACACTTTGATGCGGCTGATCAACTCCCTCCTCCCGTCCGCCATAATAAAGTCGTAACGCGGATACAATTATAAGGCGGCCGAAGAACAAAGCCAAGCCAAGCAACACACATTCTGCACATAACTTCGGCTCTCTGACTTTGACTTTGTTTCGCCAGCAGAGACATCATAGGCAGTCTCTACTGTACGAATCAGTCTCTGCAAAACCATTTTCACAGTCCACATGCAATGAATTAATCAACGCTCTTTTACGATCTTCATGTTGCGAGATTATCCAAGGCAGCAGGGGAAGCGAAAGGTTTCTCATAATTGCAATTCGTACAGCTAATTTAATAATAATTTGCGGGGAGGCGACCGAAAGAAAGACGTGAGTTACACAAATTAAGTTTGTCAGCTGTCAATGCGCGGAATTTGTTAACAACATTGAAAACTGACAGTACGAATCATAATAAAAGTTATTAATGATGAGTCCAGCAATGAGTTATGAACTGATCGACAGCATGAAAACCAGAAAGCAAGACCTCAAAACCTTCCACAACGCACCACGATTACGCTTACAAGAAGTTCAAGGAATCGACATTATATCATAATCGATATTATAGCAATTGATGGTAATCACTTAATAAATGCTGCAGATATTTATCATAATTATTGATGCTAATTGCCTTAATTTGATATTAGATATCAACTACAAATATTCTGTTTTTGTAAATGTTATTTTGCTTAATTTTATTTGTGAAATTTTCATATTTTTTATTTTCAAAGAATAGCAACACCAGTTTGTAAATATTCTTCTAGAAAGAGTTTAAAATAATTGCAGTTGCTGTGATTTTCTTGCTATGAAATTTCTCATAATTTCCAAGCAAAATAATGGGGTAAACAATCTTAATCTCTCTTAATTCGGTTCTCAGCTTTCGTTGGGGTTTAAAATAACTTGATTTTATATTTATAATTGCATTATTGCTAGCAAAATGGGGAAAATAAAAAGCAAAGTTGCTGAATTGCATGAGAATAAAAAATATGTTTTTTATAATGAAGAGTATTGATGGAATGCTGTTTCAAGAAGCCATCGAGCATATTCATAAAAACCCCTCGCTCTCCCCCATATTTGTACACACCCCAATGACATGGTTGCCTGTCTGCCCGAAGACGATCATCGCGCAGCAGACGATGATGATGATGTTGTCTGCAACGCGTTGCAACTTCATCGTCTCGGCGCAAGAATGCAACTAAATCAATCAGAACCACACTAATTTGCCATTTAACAAGGTATTTGGACAATTTTGATATATGTATTCAGAGATGGTCGAGGCGAAATGTCAACGGTAGCTGAACACTGAACAGACAACAGAACAGAACAACGCCAACTTAAGGCAGAGGCCATCAATCAAGCAGCTTTTGGCCAAACCGGAATGGCACTGAAGGCAAGAACAAAAACCCAGCTCAGACTGCAAGACTTCAAAGCCAAAAGCAGAAGCTTGGCAGTTTTGTAGTTTTGGAGTTTTCGTTTTGGGCCAAAAGGGAATGCACATTCTGAGGTTGCATTTTGTGGTAGCGCATTTAATTGTCATTAAATCACATTGTATATTAATTAGCAAAACATGAAATTAACAAAATGTGGAAATTACCAAATTGATTGACTGACTGATTGACTGACTGACTAACTGACTGACTGACTGACAGCTGGCACCTGATAGCCTGCGTATACTCGCTTATGCACTTCTGATCTGATCGAGCCAGGAAACTTGCCTCCGTTTTGCGGTTGCCGTTGCTGTGTTGCAGCCGTTGATGATGATGAAAATGAAGTTGCCGCCCAATTTAATTAAAATTCCAAACGATCTGCACATGAAATGGCCAACAGCCAAAAGAGGCAACAACTAAATAAACGCAGCGCACAGCTCGTGCAAACGTGTTGATGAAAGATCAGCTGCGATGATGTGCTCAAAAAACATGCAGCTCCTCCGTCCGCTGCCCATCGATTTGCATTGACTCCGCGACTGCAGCGCGTTCTCTAGCCATGGCCATAAGGCACGCGGCCAGACCGCAACCCGCTAGTTCAACTGCCAGCAACACTGCACTACAAACGGCTTGGATCGAACTCTAGAACTTTAGAAAAGGCCTCAACAAATTGTAGCATTTAAACTGCTTTTCGATTGAGCTGAAACTTTAAGAAGCTTTAAGTGGCTATCAATATTCCTAGAAGCTAGTCAATGTACTTGCAACTTTTATCTGCAACATAGATATTTGAAATATTAAACTGGTCAACATATTTTAAATAAAGATCTGGCAAAAATATTTGAAATATTTAGCTGTTATTTAAGATTACCTGTCTAACAGATATTTTTGCAGCTTCATCTGCTGTAATTATTTGAAATATTTTATGGATATAAATTTGTATATAACTGAGTGATATTTTTTATGAACTTGCACCTTTCACTTGTCAAAAATATTTTAAATATTTTCCTAATTAACTAAGCGATCTTTTAAGTTGCTAGAAATATTTTAAAATTTAGCTGATATTAATATTCTGAAAAGGAACAATATTTGACAATGATTTTCGACATTTTTTGTTTAAAATATATTTTACTTAATTTGATCAATAAACTTTAAATTTACATTTGCTATATACAAATAATTTATCCGACTTTAAAACCATTTCTATTTCTTAGTCCCTGTGACAGCATTAAAATACATTAAACTAAACTTTTTGAAATTGTTTTTTTGGTGTTTCCTTGAAGATATTAAAGATACTGAGCGATAGCTTTTTAAATATACTTTACAAACAACTTTAAAAACTACACCTGTCTGCAGTTTGAAGTTGAAGTGGCTTGTAGGCAAGTGTTTTTAGCTGGCAACAAATTGCAACCGCAACCAAGCTCAAGTCGACTCGACTCTCGACTCTCGAGTCTAGGCTGGCTGGGGAGCCTTCATGGCTATTGAAAATTATAGAAATTGGTATAATAAAGTGCATGATAATTGCATGTTTAGCTTTGATTGAATTACGAGCTTCTAATGCGCGACTAATCGAATCAATGTGGCCGCGTCTTTCGCAGTTGAACGCCAGACATCGCCCGATTGCCGCCGCCTTCTCTTTTGGATTATGGGCATATCGGAGGAGGTCAAGCTGGAGGAACTACCGCAAGAAGCCAAGCTAGCACACCCACATCCGGATGCCGTGACCGACAGTCGCACAGTGGCATCAGCTTCAGCTTCAGCTTCAGTCGCAGCCCTGGCCTCGGCCGCAGCTTCTGGCGCGGTGCCGAGCGGCGCCAGCGGCGGCACCAACAGCCCCATCTCGGACCCCAACAGCGACTGCGAGGCGGACGAGTATGCGCCGAAGCGCAAGCAGCGGCGGTACCGCACCACGTTCACCAGCTTTCAGCTGGAGGAGCTGGAGAAGGCCTTCTCGCGCACCCATTACCCCGACGTGTTTACGAGGTGAGTGAGAACAATGTCCATGCGTATGGCATGGCACACACAATCATAATGACAAAAGATAAAATCAAATTAAACCAAAATTTACATAAATCGAACAAGCAGCGAGCCGACTTTACGGCTTTTCTTTCATGGAAACTGCGACCCCCCGCGAGCCCGCACAGCATTTTCATTTGCATGCGTTTTCGAATCGGTCTCGAATTACAAACCGATTTCCAAATTCTCTGTCCCCCCCTTCTGCTCTCGGGGCGAGTGGAGAAATCCAATTAACATGCAGCTATGCGATAGTTATGAACGAAATTGCAACAATAATTGCCATAAATTAGACAGAACCCGTCCCGGCCAGAACTGGCCAGAACAGACCTCAAGCAGGCAGTCCGCTAATTGGATTTGCACGAAAAATGCAAAGAGAGAAAAAACAGAGACACAGAGAGAGAGAGAACTACAATTAGAGCAACTTTTTGCATGGCATTCAAAGAGTTTTTTCCAGTTCATTTAAATGTTTAACCATCAATTAAGCGAATCAATTACAGCAACTTTGCACTTGCTTAACTTATTGACATGCGAATCGCCGCGAGCGGCGACATTGCGCATGCAGCTAATAATTGTAATGCGAATCGCCGAGAGAGGCGACCATCAATCATTCACTTTGAATGAGGCTGCAGATTATTGTGATTACGAGTGTATGGCAACTTAATCTGAATGTGACAAAAGGCAGATTATATTTAGTTTACTATCAAATAATCGTTGAACAGCTCATTTTATTGATTCATAACAAACTTCAAGTTATGCATATTTATTCGTTAATATAGATAAAGTTGTTCTGTTAACTGCATGGGATGGAGCTACGATCCGAGGCAAATTAACAATGCTTGCAAGATACAAACGATAATGTCCTTCAGAATATCCACTTCGAATACGATAAAGATAAATATGCAGTCTAAAATATTACTAATAATATAAATATTATTATTATAACATATGCATCGTTACAAAGATATAAATATAGATTTCTTTAATTCATTTCCCTACCCTAGCTAAAGCACTTTAATACGAAAAAATTAATTGTTTTACTGAGAAGAGTAAATCATTATTATTATATTATATGAGCATTCATAAATATATACTTCTGGGTATCTTGAATTAATTTCCTCACCCCAGTTTCAGTTTCAGCACCCTATTATATCAGTATTATTAGTTCCCTATTTTATTCTCTTGGAATACGATAAAGAGAATTTAGCTTTATTGGGAGGATTAAAATATTATAAATTATAATTGTTCGCAAACTGAAGCTAGCAAGTGAATATTTTTGTACTCCCTTTAATTAACGATCTGTGTTATAATTGTTTTTTCATTTCTTTGCCCATTGCAGAGAGGAGCTGGCGATGAAAATTGGATTAACCGAGGCGCGGATTCAGGTAACGACCGATAAGCGAAATTGGAATTAAGAAAAAAGTAGGGCCAAGGTGGGCCTTAGACGAATCGAATAGGGACTTTTGCGGTCGGTCGGTTGGCTGGAGAGTGCGATTCGCGTGCCTTAAGTGAAGTTAACAATGTTGAAAATTGAAAAATAATGGAGCATGTCGTGGCTAATGAAATCGCTACCAATTTTTTTAGTGCCAGTCATTAAGAGTAGTTGTGGCAGCTGATCCGATCCGGTTCGGATCTCTGTCGCTGGTCTGGTTTTTAATTACCGCCGCGCCATGCTAAACAACATTATTTGTTTACATAAATTTCTAGCGGTAATAGCAAAAGGGATCCAGATTCCAGCTCCAGTCTGCAATCAGGCTGCGACTGCGGAATTGTTATGTTAAAAACTAATTAAAGGGGCGTTCACGCTGGCCACGCCCCTCAATTGGCTGCAACATGAGGCAGGATGCGCACAGTAGCCTGCATCCAACACATAACTCATCCATCTCTCTCTGTGTCTCTCTCTCTTTGTGTGTGTGCAGGTCTGGTTCCAGAATCGACGCGCCAAGTGGCGCAAGCAGGAAAAGGTTGGACCCCAGTCGCATCCGTACAATCCGTATTTGCCCAGCGGCGCCGCGAGCATGCAAACAGTGGTGGGTGCCGCGCTGCCGCCCAATCCCTTCACCCACCTGGGCTTCCAGCTGCGCAAGCCCTTCGACACGCCCGCCAACCTGGCCGCCTTCCGCTACCCGCACTTGTCGGCAGCGCCCATGATACCCTCGGGCTACTTTAACCAGTTCCAACGGTAAGCCAACGCCACGCCACTCGTAATCCTCGCCAGCTCTAACTCCCCATCTCCCCGTCTTCGCAGTGCTCCGCCGCACATGCTGCCGCCGGGCATGGCCTCGATGTACTCGCCGTCGAGCTCCTTCCAGTCGCTGCTGGCCAACATGACGGCCGTGCCGCATCCCCGGCCGCCGCCCATGGGCCCCACGATGGCCGCCAAGCCGCCCATGCTGGTGGGCTCGCCGGACCTCCACTCGCCCAACAACCATCTGCTGGCCTCGCCGCCCCATTCGCCGCCCGTGCATCTGTCGCAGGCGCCGCCGCCGTCCTCCCAGCTGTCGCCGCAGCAGCTGGTCGGCATCTCGCTGACGCATCAGGCGCCGCCGCCGCTGCCGCCACAGCCGGCCGGATCGCCCAGCGGACAGACGCAGCCGGTGGCCCTGACCTTGGCGCACTCGCCGCAACGTCGCGCCGCCACGCCGCCCGAGGACCGACGCACTTCGTCGATCGCGGCGCTGCGCCTGAAGGCGCGCGAGCACGAGCTGAAGCTGGAGCTGCTGCGGCAGAATGGCCACAGCGGCGACGTCGTCAGCTAGCCAAGCAATCGCTGCTTTAGTCGTCGTAAGCCTCTTCTTCTCCTGCTCCTCCTTTTTACCTAAGTTATTGTTTTCGAAGCGGACCTTGCATTTGTATGTGTTATGTTATGTATGTAACTGAATCACGGAATTTCCAATCAATAAAACAACCACAAGCCCAAGCACAGACGTCAAACTGTTTGTGATATATACTATACACAGAGATCCCATTCATTTCATTGTTCTGCTCTGCTCCAGCTCTAGCTCTAGCCCTAACAAATGGCACCCGCCTAATGTGCGTAACAACACCTACTTAGGCCCAAAGCGCTAACAGGGCCAACAGCGGACCCAAACCCAGCAACTGATTCACAACCAAGTCAAAGTCGGAATCGAAGCTGGAGCTGAAGCCCAGGTTCAGGCTGCCATTAATCAGCGGCTGGCGCATAAATCAGCGAAAGGCCAAAAATAACAAGAGGCCGCGAGGGTGCTACAAATATAAATTTATGAATAAATTAGAAACAAATTAAGTATGTTAATGAGAGGCCAACGGAGGTTCTTCCCACCTCGCTCTCTCTCTCTCTCTCTCTCTCTCTGCTGAATATGGAGACGAAGCTCAAACGAATCTCGACCGAATCTCAAACGAAAATCGAACGAAATTGACGATGCCGACAACGACGCCGACGCCGCTTAGCGATTTCTCTCCGTGTGCCTTGTGAATTTATTTTTTTCCAATTTGATACACTCGACAAAAAGGTAACTTGAATTTGGCAGTGAGCAGAAAGAAATTAAGACAAATTCCAGCTGGAAATTAACTAAACAGAGTCAAGCAACTACATCTAAATTTAATTTTTACAGGCCCAAAAAAATTAAGTATAAATTAACCACAATAATATTTGTATGTGCAGAAAATATTTCAATGGCATTACGAATCACATGACTTGAGAAGATTTAGGTTAATATTTATTTTTGTTTGTTGTTTTCTATATTTACAATTACGATGCAAATAAATGACTTAAATTTTTTAAGATACTTTTAATATTAGCGAATAGAGCAAAGCTCACAAACTGTTCTCAATAAGCTGCAATTGAATTTGAATTGAAGTTTACTTTTCTATAAATTAAAATAGAAATTTTAAAATAAACGAAACTTCCAACAGTACATTTTGCAGAGTGTCATCATCAATTTTATTAAATTCAGCTCATTAGCTATTGTGTTTTCAAAGTGAGGGTATTAGGCATTCGTCACGGCTTAGCTAACAGTAATTTCTTGTTGTGTTTTCAACTTGAATTATGCGTGGTAATTAATAAAATGGAATATTTATGATAACATTTATAAAACACGAAGCTGCTTAATTCGATTACCAGATATTTCCTCCTCTCCGCTCCGCTCCTCTCTTATTTATTTTGTTGGCAACTCCTCCTCTATGTGTGTCGATCTCGCTCTTTGGGCTATCGCCGTCTCCGTCTCTGTCTGGTGGTGTGCGCCTGCAGCGGACCACATTGCATGGTAATTGGCATCATGAGGTGGAACTGTGATAATCATGTTTAAACAGAGACCCGCAGGGTCTTCTGCACTCTCGCGCTTCTCGCTGCGGTCCCTCCTCGATTTTTTGTTCACATGTGGCTACGTTTCATGCATTTTCAATGAGTTCGTCAAATGTAAAGCTACCAATTAATTTGCATAATAATCAAGTCGGGCCAGACGGCGACGGCGACGGCGACGGCGACAGAGCTTGAGATATGTGCGACAATATCGGGCAACAACCATATTAATAATCATTAATTAAGGCGACTAATTAACGCTGACATTAAAAGACTGCATTTTAATTACGCTTCTATGATCTCCCCCCCAGTCCCTCAATTTGTGTTAGAAGTTGTTGCTGTTCTCAGCAGTTTTTCCCTCTCGCGCCTAGCTGAACATCTCTATTTGAGACTGCATTTCATTTGCACAAACATTGATTCGATTAAAGTGTTTTTTAATTCAATTTAACTTGAACACAACTCGATTGTTTTTCATGAGCAGCAGCAGCAACAACAACGCCATAAGAAACGTGTGCAATGAGGACGGCAACTGCTGCCGTTTTTTACTTGATTTTATTTTGTTGTTGCTGGCATCTGTAATTGCATGTGAATGTGCACATGTATGTGTGCGTTTCGTGTGTCGGCGCAATTAACTTTGCGTTTAATTTGCAATTATCCAAACGACTCAAACTAATTAGCGCCACTTTGATTAAACTTTGCAAAAATTGAACAATTTTTTTAACAGCAGCCGCTAACACGAGGTGCAACAACAACAATAACCACACCACACCACAACCACACCGCAGCGCCAACAGCAGTCTCAGCAAAATATGTAATTACTTTTCATACATAATTTCATGATGGAAAAAGGCCAAAGAAATTACAATTTCTGTTATGAATGAATATCAATGAGTATTCATGCCGCTACTCACACTCATATTCACAAATTATCTAACCTATTGCCCAAGCCGCCAGGTGACAGGGCGGATCAGCGTCATCGATTGTGAGAAACTCACAGCTCAAAGCGGCTGAAATTAAAAATTCATTCACAGCAAAACAAAAGACTTAGGCAACGAACTTGACTTCCCAGCCCAAACGAAAGCAAGCAAAATGAGCACGCATCTAATCAGCTGCGCGTTGACAGACAGACTCTCGCTTTACTCCCCAAGTTCAACGATTTACAAAACTGTTTTATACTATGGTTGTACATAGATAAGGGTAAAAACCTATTAGAACCTCCCTTTCTTGCATTTTCTGAGCTTTCTATACAGCAATAAAGTTATTATTATTTAGTTTGTATTTATTCATAAATAAACCGATTATTTATTTGGCATTTATTCTTATGCAGTTATTATTTGTTAATTATTAATTTAATATTTTGCTGTGTTTTATTTCTTATTTATTTCATTATTTTTTATGTAGCATATTTTATTCGAATTCTTCATCAGTTCACATCAGGAAATAAAGTCTGCTACTGTTAATTAAAATCATTGCTCTCCCAAGCCTGTACACAACATTTACATTACATGTTGAATTAATTAAATATTTATTTATTATTTGATTGATATAAATTATCTACTCTATATTAGCTCGCACCAAAAAAGTATTGTTTGTCCATATAAATTCAGCGACTATTAATTGAACTCATTGCTCGGCCAAGTCTGTAAATAATTTATTGGCAAAGAAGCAAACAGTTTTAGGGCATGCAGTCAGCAGTGAATTATTGTGTCCGCTGGAATGCGGTTGGCTGCAACTGCCCCTATTTCGACCTGGCACACTTTCAACGCGATGCTGACCAAATCTGTGTTTGTTTCATGTAAAATGTAAAATGCCTTTCCTTTTGCTTGTATTTGGTTTTCGGCTGAAGTTGTGCAGTTGCTGCTTGGACTGTGCATAAATTAAATTAACACTGCACTCGGAGTCGAAGTCGGAGGCATGAAGAAGCTGTTGCAGTGGCAGTTGCAGTTGCAGCTGCAGGCGATGCCTTTGGGGTCCTCCTATGCGATCCATGTGGATCGTATTCGTAATTAACTTGTTGCCATAATTGCTCACTTTTGCATTTCTGTGTGTTGCATGTCACACGCTGTACGTGGCAAGAGGCAAGTGCAGAGTGTGGAGTGTAGAGTGTAGAGTTTGCTGCTACAAATGTTGTGTATCTGAAGTCATTACACACCTCTGCGCACTCTTAACTTTACAGCCACTCGCACAGGTAGACGGACGGAGAGAGACTGCGAGACTGACCCTTATAAGCGACACAACGGTAACGATGTGACTTTTATTATGCGCACGAGACAGCGAGCGGGCAGCGAGGAGGACGGGGGGGGGGGGGGGGGGGCAGAAACATTTGGCGCCGCAGCAATTAGTTATCGACGACTTCGCGCATTGACAAGCAAAAGTCAAAGCACTCTTCGTCGAACCACCCAGAGCAACAAATATGCATACGCGTATAATGCCAAGACAAGGGAAAGTTATATTCGATTCGATTTACACATAATAAAGCCATATACGACTCCATAAATGACTCATAGGGGCAGCACGATCGACGTTCGAAGTTACACACAGGTTTCTCTATATACTATATATAAACCTGCGACTCCTGTAAAGTGATGTTGCCCCTCGATGTCGCGTCGTCAGCTCGAGGCTGGCAAATATGGTTGACCAGTTGGATCAGGAATCCGGCAACGCCCCAAATCGTGGCAGCGTGTGCCAGCCAGCAGACAGAGAGGGCAACAGCGAGAGAGCGAGAAAGCGAGAGAGACACACACGATATTAAAACGTAGCCCAGCCAAACATTGATCCTTATCGACATGTCAGAGAAGTCAGCAGCTCCACACCACACATCCCAGTCACAGGCACATCTCTGCCCCTGCCCCTGCCCTGTCCCTTCCTTTACCCCTTGCCCCGTGCTGGCTGCAATTGGTAGCCAGAACAGCAGCAGCAACAACTTAACACGAGGCCAAAACAACACGCAACAACGCAACGCCAGCCAAGCCAGCAGATCAATGGACACGAGGAGTCGCGTACTCTTCAGCCACACACACCTGCATTGCAACCGAGTGTGTGTGTGTGTGCGAATGGGTGTGTGTTGCAGCTAAGTGCAACGTGTATATGCCTATGATTAACTTCATTTCAGACTTGACGCTCAAACTATCGATATTATCGTGATATGTCGGGGAGTGCATAAAGATGCTCCTATTCGAACTATTTTTAAATTATTATTAAAGTTTAAATTGAGTTTCAATATATCCATTCCATTCTGATTTACTATCTTAAGATTAAAGTTTTTGTAATATATATTCCATAGACCATGACAATATGACAGAACTATCCTTTGTCTTATCAATTTAATTGAATTAGAAATTAATTGTAAATCGTTAAGCTCAAAAACTATATTCATAAATACGTTTCAAAATAGTTGTAATGCCATTTAACATATTTACATTTTATAGCATTAGCTTATCATACTTTTGAGATTATTATTTTGTAGTTGTGTTGTTAAATAAATAATATTTATCCAAAAACTGCAGACGATTGCATAAATGAAGAATTATGATTGATATTTAAATATACCAAATTAAACTGTTTAATTAACACTATTTTTAATCACTTGTTATCATTGCACATAAGACTTTTTCAGCGATTATTAAAAATGAAAATGTAACTGTAAGGCCCACTTGTCAAATGGCTCTAAACATAATGCTACCAGAAACACAGGGATATCATTATTAAACAAATAAAAATTTCCATTCTGGCCAGAACTTTAGATTAATCTTTGAAAATGTAAAAGAATCGCCTGTGGTGCAGCATGATTTGGCAAATAGTCTTTGTTGTGTTTGGCCACAAGAGCAGTCTCAATAGAGACGATTGATAGTTTCACTCGATGGAAACAGATATTTGTTTAAGTGAGCAGTGTGATAAGCTCGCTTGGCTGTGGCTTTTATTATGGAATTTTGAGCAGTTATGAAGAGATTTCTAGTATGCATATCAGATCGGATCGAATCGGATCGAGACGGCAATCGAATGCTCGACTGACCGACTGTTTGAATACGCGACTGGCTTGAATGCATAATTTAAATAGAATATCAAACTAATTAAATAATCATAAAAATCTAGAGGGCATTATCTACGCCTCCTTAGCTTATCTCTCTACATGTGTTGGCTCTAAACTGTTGGCCATGTTCGCTGTTGTTGTCTTGCCTTGCCCATTTCGATGTGGCCCCTACGCAGCTGCTAATGAGCTGGCCAACAGTTTCTTCTTTTGTTTTGTTTTTCCCCCGAGCAGTTGTTGTTGGATGTGTAGGTGTTTAGCGTGTAAGATTAGATTAGGCTAATCAGGCAGCGAGATCTCAACTCAGCAGCCCCAACATCAAACGCAGCTCCGTCACAGCTTCAAATGCCGAGGCGTCTCTCTCCCTCCCCCCCCCTCCCCCCCTCTCTCTCTCTTTTCTTCACTTCTCTGCTCTCGGTTGTTAGATGCAGCTAACTACTTGGTATGGAGTACGAATAGAGAGCAGTTGCCGCTAATTGCCGATAATTAACTCGAGGCTCTCGACGGCATCGAAATGCGATTTATAATTTCTGCTCGCAACAAATTAAAATTACCAATGGAAGCATTTGTGGCATGCCGCAATCTGACAAGCGCAGAACAACATCATAAAAATATGTGCAGCAAACGCTGCAAATCGAGAGTACTCGACTAACTGATAACCTGCAAAGCATCGTGTGATAGAGGGTTGCATTAGAAAAAACATTCTGATAGAGTTCGAAAAAGGAATATCTCAAATATTCTTAGATAAATATCATGTCGAATTGCTGAATAATTAGTTTAAAATATAAAGTTGAAATGTAAATACTTAAAACCCAATGAATTGATTATGAAGTAGATAAGTATTCTTATTAGACTACAGAGAAACGAGCTGATAATTAATATCTTTCAATTATTGGCTTAAGAAATTTAACTATGTACAACAATTCTTTAAATGTTAACCTAATGATTTTCTTCTCTGTTGAGATATCTTATGTTAAGAAGTCGTACATTAATAATTTATCAACTCTACTTCTTCAAGAACAACTTGATCAAGACACAATCGAAGACAATGCTCTTTTTTTAAACCCTGCTCTTTTACAGGGTATAAATATGTGAAATGAAATAGGCCGCAGGCAGCAGCTGCTGTTCGGAAGACTGAAGAATGGATTGGAGACATTTTTAGGCGTGCCCAAAAAGGAGCAGAAAAGCAGGTCACTAATTTGCCATTTAGGCTGGCATTTGTGGCATTTGTGACAGGCCCAAAAGCCGCTGCAAAAGTTCCAACTTAATGGCTTAATGTGGCAGCCAGCTCAAGCCGAGTAAACAAACACAAACAGAGCAGAGCTGAGAGCTAAGAGCTGATAATTAACAATTTCAGGTGCCATTTTGAGGTTGAGTTTTGTGCTCTTCGAACTTGAAAAGATTTTCGCAGATTTTCAATCAAGAGCTGCAATTACTGATCCAGCCAGCGAGCCAAAGAAATCTTATTAAGTTTTGTTTGTTTTCATCATTATTTTCACGGCTGATCGCTGATCGCTGATCCGTTGATCCGTTGCCCATTTTCGGCCATTAAGAGCGAAAATCTTGTGTAAATCGAATTATTTGTAATTTATGGTGTGGCAGTTGTTGAATAAATGGAGGTTATTACCAGGCCAACAACGCTGGCAACGAGCCAGCTCTCCCCTGTCCCTGTCTCTCTCTCTCTCTCTCTCTCTCGCTCTTTCAGTTGGCCTAAACCAATAACCATTAAGCGTGCTAAAATCAATCGCCCCCCGCCTGACTCCCCCATCGTTCCCTAGCCGAAATCCTCCTCAAGAGCCAAATCCTCCTCTCAGTTAGCTTGTGGTTGCAATTTGCAGGCGATTTGCGGTTCATACTTTGCGGTTGTGTTTATATGTATATATGTATGTTTATATATCTGCTCAAGTCTGTATGTAACGAAGACACAATATGGCGGTTGGTGTGGCGTGGCATGAGGCATGAGGCATGATGCACAGTCCACAACTCGAGAGTCGAGAGCCAAACTGGTTCAAAGAGATTATCGATTTTCAATTACCAGGCGAGTGTGCGGCTAAGTAGTTTGGTTTTTGTTTGGTCTAGCAATTTTCGTAACTGCAGCTCGGCTCTGCTCCGACTCGGACTTGGACAGCAGTTATATCAACATACACCAGCTACAAGCAACTATTTAGCCTGGCACTGGGCAACAGGGAAGCGCACTTTGCCGGCAATTGAAATTGCAATTGCACTTCAACGAAAACTGACACTCGATTCGTTCGAGCGGAAGAGCTCAAAAATAAGCTGCCTTTTAGTGCAATGGATGTGTAATGAACGATTTACTCCTACAAACAATAAGTACTACGAATTTAATGTATTAAGAATTGCGTACTCACACATATAAATTATTTTGCACAAAGTGGTACTGCTGTCCATTTATCTGAAATTAAAAGAATTTCATTACATTACATATATTTATTATTATAAATTATTAAATTATATGATATATTATTATAAAGAAACCAAAGCGGATGCTGCATAATGTCGATAATTGCACACCCACATTTAACACAAAAAATAGACAATAGCAATGCAAATAAAAGTAATGCAATGGATATTCATATTCAAACTATAATTATGGAGTGCAATTTAAATTAGATGATTTTGTTGGTTTATTTTAATGTAAGAAGGATGAATTTTTGACATTTGACAGTCGCAACAATCAAACAATATTTTATTCTGAACTGATAAATTGTGCAACTCAAGAGTTAATGTGCATTTAATTTAAACATTTCAATACAAAAATTGATCATTCACTATTACATTAAAAAATATGCAAGAGACACAACAAACCTGATGCTTCAATAATGATGCAATAATTCAAAATGTGCATTAAGATAACTAATTTAACTGTATTTGGCGAGTTACATACAATTTTAGGCAATTATCTTGGATATGCAATTAAATGTATGTACAATTATTAAACATTATATGTTTACAGATAGCTAAGCACACGTTTAAAGAATTCATAAAATTTAAATTTAGCTCAAGTTTCAAGATAATGAAAGTGTTCATTTATACATATACTAAAAAGCTAATAAAAAACTATATTGCTTTACTCAATGTTGAGCCTGCAAAGCAGTTCTCGAAATAATAGTCAAATTTAATATGGCTACTAATTAAATACTTATTTAGCAAAAGCTGACAAAGCAGTTTGGTTTGGAAAGCTCTTAAAAAGTTTAAACGCTTAAAACTACAAATCTAAATCAATCTGGAGCTAAACGTGTTGGCAGGCACCAAGACTTAATTGAGCTTTAAAAGTAGATTAAAGCTCTAATGTAATTAAGCGCACTTAAATCTAGCTGCCCAAGTTGGCAGTACACCAAATTGGCAGGCGAGAAGTGCACAACATGGCTGCAAACCTGTTGGCCAGTGTAAGGCGATGCGATAAGAGAGCCAGCAGAAAAAACGTCAAGGAAATTAAACAAATTAAGTGCGACACTCGGCAGCGTGTTCCCAACGGCAACAGCAACAGCAACAACACACACACAAACAAACACAGACTAGAGACAGGTATATATCGCATATATGTATCTTATCTATCAAATCGTTTAACATTTATAACCCGTTTGCCGTTGTTGCTCTCGTTGGTGTCGCTTCTATCTATGAATGAAAGCGGTTTTTAGTGTGTGATGCGACGTAATCAGCGAGCTAATCCCAGAGGCGGACAGACTGTGAGAAGAGACGGACAGACGATGAAAGCGGAGGCAGCTGCTGTGCTGTGCTGTGCTGAGCTGTGGGCTATGCTAATCGCTTGACTTATAATTAATTAATTAACCAGTCAGATAGTCGGACAGATAGACAGTCGAAACGCGGCTGCATCTTGCACAGCACAACTCCGCAAGTTTGTTGCCTAAGTCTTTTGTGTTGTGCTCGAGCGTCAGAAATTTAATCAAAAAAAAGAGGGAACAAAATTTCATAAATGCAACGAACGAAAATTGCGCTTTTAATGACAATAATTTGCGTAATGGATTTTCATGTTTTCGTAATTGAATTTATTTTAATTTAAACCAAATTGCGCGACGCGAGAAGCTTCAGCTTCAGCGTCAGCTTCAACTTCAACTTGCTCGCCTGTATAATTTTATATATATGCGCTCACGCCGTCCGCCACGCTAATTGATTATAATTCTGTCAGTCGCCACCGTCGAGGATGCATTGGCCATGGACTTGCGAGTTGGACTCGATCCGCAGCCTGCAACCGGCAACGCCTCTGTCCATGACTGATCGAGCTGCTGCTCCACATTTCGCGCATTATTTTCGCGCTCGTTAGGCGACCCACCAAAGGGGGCAACGTGCAACATCAGCAACATCAGGTAGGCAGCGGCAGCAGCAGCATCATCAACATCTTTTTGATGCAACACTAGCTGGCAGGTGTTTTGGTATCGATCGCTCAGCCTGTTGATAAATACTTGTACGCTCCCCTCTCTCCCTCTCTGTTGCTGAGAGGTGTCTGTCGAATTGTTGATGCTTTCCATAATACACATGCATTATGCGAGACGATGACTTCCGTTGCAAGTGCCCCTTCAGGCAGTCGCTGTTGTTGCTAGTGTTGCTGTTGCCACAATTTACTTTTTATGAATGTCAATGGCTTTTTAATTAATTGCCAGCAATTGCAGCGCCCCTCTGCAGATTGCTATCGAAATCGAATTACTATCGAAATAGCTTATGGCTACAGAGAGCATCAATTTGTCGACTCCAAATTGTTGTACTTGCTTCAAGTCTCGCCTAGTTTATGCGACTTTTATGTCCGCAAATGCAAAAATGCGCTTTGAAAACGACTTTCGGCAACTGTGCGACTTCTTTTGGTCCCCATCTACATAAATCTCCAATTAATTATCGCCAATTAATAAAATCCACAGCGATCGTTAAATATGGCGACTTTTATGTGCCAATCAAATAATTTCGAAATTTAATTTTTAAAAACTCATTACGATACCCTGTTTATAAATGGTATTTTCAAATGGTTCAAATGTCAATAATAAAAAAATTATTTTTTTTATGGATTTAAAAAAAATATTAAATGTTTTATGATTTTACAGGGAATTAATTCCATTTATGAGGGCTTTCTTGCCTACTTTTCCCCTCAATATTAAGTTTCTTTAAATGAAATTCTTTATATTTTTTGATAAAGTAAAAAGATCTAAGATCTACATATGCTTACATTTGTCAACTAAAATTGACATTAGAAACTGAAGACAAGTAAAAATATTCGCTAACTATAAAATTGAATAATAATGACATGATACTGGAGAGTATATGCTAGTCTAACAGCTTTAAATAATGTCACAGAACAAATTGCTTAGCTGTCAACTTCAACTGCAAAGTTCCAAGTGACATTCACAGGGTAACTGGCAGTCGATCAACTGCCGCTGGAGTGCGAAATTCGTGGCATGCAGTTAACAGGACTACTTCGTTGCCACGCAGTTCATTAAAGGCGCTTAAATTGTATTTCATTGTGGGCACAAGGCGTGGTTAGCGTCGCTGCCCCGCCTGCCCCTTGTGCCAGGTGAAGTGATGCTGAGCGCCAGAAGCGCACAAATCCAATTTAAATGCAGCAAAAGCCACTGGAACGAAGACCGAAAGAGCGGGGAGAAGATGAAGCGAGTCGAAGACCGAAGACCGAAGATCGACCCCCTGTGCGTCTCATTGTCGTAAATCACACATTAAAATATTTATTTGTATTTTTACTTGTTTAAAAATTAGTTAAAAGCCCGCGGCGAGACGAAGAACCGCATTCAAGACTGGGATCGAGACCGAGACCGTGGACCATGGACTATGTCGGAGCATGGCCAGCGGCGAGAGCTGAGAGCTGAGAGCGGAGCGCTCAAAACTGCTGGAACTTAAGCTAAAGTTGAAGTTGGGCTTTTGTTATGTGAGTGAATTTTAATTTCCTTTTTATGATATTTTAATTTATTTGAGCGTAAATCAAAAGCGCCAACGAGCCCAGCTCCGCGGTCAGATTCGATCCCAGTTGCAGAGGCTGCACTTTTAATAAATTAGATTACGCAGCCCAAAAAGACAGCGAGAAAGAGAGGGAGGTAGAGAGGGAGATAGAGAGGGAGAGAGAGGGAGTATCTCGGCGGCGCTTGCTTAGCGCGAACTGCATAAATCTTGCCGGTTAAGCCTCGCAACTAAAACGTAGATCAGACTCTTTAACAGGCTGGAAAACACTCTTGGCCCGATCTCGACTCGACTCGACTCTGCTCTGCTCTGCTCTGGTCTGGTCTGGACCAAGATTGCTTTTTCACAGCTTGTGGTACGTCCGGCTGTTTATTAATTTGACGTTTGCAGTTGCAGCAGCAGCAGCAGCGGCAGGGCAAGAACAGCTTTTGCAGTTAACCCGCAACAATTTGTATACAATTTCAGTGCCTCTTGCCAGCTGGTAGCTCTTTTTAGTGAGGAGGGCGTGTCGCCAACTCCCACAGCCATTAAGCAACGATGCTGAATTTAAAATACGTTTGTTTGCCTTGCTTCTAATTAGATGCCGACGAACGGCAAAGCTCTGCGTGGCGCCATCTATTGCACAACAAGCGCACTAAAGCTACAACTGGCAGGCTAGTGCACTCGTTGGCCAACAGATGGCGGCCCACTCTTATACGCTGTAAAGTATGCAACACTTTTACCGCAATTACAGTTCGTTGCGAGTTGCAACGCAGCATGTTAAGCATGTTCGAGCCCCGCTTGGTCAAACGTGTTGCTGGAAGCGTTCATTTACACAGAGGGGTAAGTGTTAACAGCCACAGAATGAACTAACAGCCATGTAACAACTTGATGGGAAGTTAACAGTGCGCTGTTAGCGAAGGGTTAACAGAAATGTTAGGGCAGTCAATATGTTAAACAGCATTTGTTTAATATTGACACTAAGACAAAGCCAATTTCTAAACAAATTTAAAATTTAATAAAACAATTAAAGTTTGAAAAGTCCTCATTTTTAGTCGCTAAACTATGTAGAGAATACTATTTAATTATGATGTTGTTTAATTATAATTATATTATTCACAACATAAAGAAGAACTTTAAATTATTGAGAATATTAAAACAGTTGACTATGTATATTTAAGTGAATGCAACTTAAACTTTTGCCTGATAAATTTGCAATTATATTGCGCAAAGTCTCGCTGACAGAATCGTCCTCGCTGCTTCATGCGTGGAACGTGTAAGGGCGGAAAGGGGGCGGGGCAACTGTTGACAGTGAAAGCTTCAGAAGACTACGACGACGATGGCGATGGCGACGGATAAGTTAATGTAGAATCTCTGTTCGTTTTAAAAGCATATGAACCTATGTTGTTTTTATGCCTGAACACTTTCGACTGCAAGCCGCGCCGTTAAGGGAGTGGAGAGGGAGAGGGGAGAAGAGGGGGGCGTCAGCATTTGCATAAAACGAAGCAGATTTCGCTAACTAAGTAGTTAGCGGACTTGCAGCAGCATTTTCACTTGCATATGCACTGACGATAATGCGACACATGTCCTCCCCTCTGCCCCCCCCTCCCCTCCCCCTTGCTAACCACGTCCAGCCATGCTGTGGAGGAGGGGCAAGAGGTGAAGGGAGGGACGCCGCAATGTCATGGCTGTGTGCGTGTCTAAGTGAGCACATGAGTCCCAAGGAAATCCCGTCAACTGCGCGCTTCTAATACCATTCCATGCAATCCCGTTGCCCGTCTAAAATGAAGCTATTTTATTAGCTGGCTTATCACAGAGCTCTCGGGGGACTGAGGAACAAATATAAATAATATATTCCTCCATCAATGGAATATGTTATTTCTATTAGATTAGCGAATTTTTAATCAATGAGAAAGTATAAATAGTTGTATATACTTTATATTCAAATTATAAATCATTATAAATAATAAGCAAAATTCATATTTATGTATGAATCTTGTCGAATTAAATTACTTATTGAGATTTGTATGAAGTAGCTTAAAAGCTCTCAGCTTTTGTTTTTAAAAGCGAAAATAATAATAATAATTCTTAAAAGAATAAATTCAAATTGCTTGAATAATTGATAAGTCTGCAAATCAGTTAATTAAGTTTAAATAGTACATTTAATGACACTTTTAGTTAAAAGGTTAGTTAAAAGTTCGTTTGTTGTTTTAGTCAGTCAGAATAAAGAATTTTCCCGAGACAATTGCACAAATGAAAATAAATAAACTCCAAAAAGGAGTTTTTATTTTCAATTTATTTGCACAATTCATTTAATTACACATTTTGTTGTGTAACATATGGATGTGCATTTGTATACATTATAATGTATACAGTGAAAACTGTCCTCGTCGGAGTCGACGTAATTCCCGATAGTTGTCAATAAAATGCAATTTTATATAGAAATAGATATAGAAATATAGTTTATTTGGCAATTGATTGAATGTGACGCAGTTTCAATAGCGAGTATATTCGTGTTCGTAAGCATAACATAAAATCTAGTGAACATTTTCGATTGGGTTTCCCATTTAGATGCCTTCTCCATTGGTTTCTGGTGTTAATTCCTGTTCCTCAGGTTCATTTTTAGGATGTTCCTCGTTGGGGTGTTCTTCATTCGTAACCTGCTCGCTAACTTTTTCCTTAGCTTCCTCGCCCTTAAGGGTCTCCTCTTTGGCCTCCTCCTGCTGCGGACTTTGCTCCTTTGGCTCTCCCGGATAGGGTATCGCTCGCAGTCGTTGCACCATATCCTCCAACGATTCAACCTGCATTGTCGGCGCATCCGGGACCTGCTTTTCCTGCTCCACTGTGCTGCGCTTCTTGGCGGCATCGACGTGGCGCTGTGCCGCACAGAGCTGAGCCAACGGCTTCGAGTTTGAATTGGTCTTGGGAATGGCACCCGTGGACTGCTGCTGGATGGCCAGCTGACTGGCTGTGGTGGTGACTGTGACGCAGCAGGCGGCGGCATCGACTTCATGCTCGTCCACATTGCCCACAATGCAAGTGCTGGCAATATTGCTGCTTGTGGCCTCCTCGGTGGGCAGCGCCTGCTCCACCAGCTCCGCTTCCTGCCTGCGATTCGCCTCCCGCTCCGCAATGCGGTTAATCATCGCTGTGCCGCGCTCCGAAGTGTTGCTGAGGCGTGCGATTAATTCGTTGCCCTGCTGCTCTAGACGACGCAAGCGCTCGGCACGGTTGACCGAGACCCGCTCAATGTCCTCCAGCCGTTGCTCGACTGTCAACGAGATGCTGGCCACCGTTTCAGCTGTCGGTGGAGTAGTTTCCGTGACCTGAGGCTGCTGCTCGCTGTCATGTCGTTCATGCAGCATGTCCAGCCGATTGGCCAGACTCTCACCACGTTGCGTATTGCGCGATAGCTGTGTCAGCAGCTGCTGGCTCTCCTGCTCCAGGCGCTGCAGGCGAGCCGCTCGCCGGGATGTGTAGGCTTCCTCCTCGGCGGTGAGAGGCGACTGTGAGCTGGCGGGCTGCTCCTGCACGACTTCCTCCTTGGGCTCCTCCTCGGTGTTGCTCTCGAAGCTGGCCTCGCGACTCGGAGCACGGCGTATGCGATCCAGCGACTTCTTCAGGTAGTGTCCGCGGTCCGTGGTGCGCTTGATGCGCGACAGCAGCTGGCGCGACTCCTCCTCCAGGCGCCCCAGTCGCTCCGAGCGCTTGCGAGTGTACTCCTCCTCGCGAGGCGTCAGGCTGCCCGTCGCTGGCGCTGAGCTGGCACGCGTCATCCGCTCCAGGCGCTTGCGGTTGATGAACTCGTCCAGCGGCACCGCGTGCTGCGCGGGCGATATCTCGTCCTGGAAGCGGCAGAGCTGCACCTCGAGACGCTCGCGGTTGCCGGACGTCTCCAGCACCTGCTGGATGAGCGACTTGCACTGCTCCTCCAGCTTCTGTATGCGACTCGCGGTGCCTGCATCGCTGGCAGCGGAAGGAGAAGGAGATGTGGCGTCAAGCTGCTCCAGCTTGCCACGCTGCCTGCTGCGTGAGCTGTGCAGCGTTGCCTTGGGCACGGCGCCGCGAGAGGTTGAGGCCAGCTCCTCATCCACGGGCAGCACGTCATCCACTTCGAGTTCGAACTCACGCCAGCCACAAGTGGGCGGCGCGCTGTTCCAGCGCAGCACAATCTCCTCGCCGTCGTCGTCCTGTGCAGCCGCCTGACGTCCTGGGGATGTGCTCTGCATGCGCTTGATTTTGCGTGTGTGCTCGAATTGATCCCTCAAGTGCTTGCGTCGACAGTGGCCCGAGGAAGCGGGCTCCACAGCTGCTGCCACTTTAGCCCCGTCAGCAAGACGCGCGCTGTCCTCGTCGGACTGCGGTCCGGAGTCACTGTAGCCGCTCTCCGCCGAGTGATTGGCGTCCTCGAGCTTGCGACGCGCAAACTCGCGTCGCCAGTCGTTGCACAGCTCCTGGCTCTCGTCGTTCTTGGCCCGCGCCAAGGCCCACTTGCGTCGACAGTACTCGAGCTCGTCCTTCAGCTCGCTGAGCAGACGTCGCTTCTGCTGCAACTGGTAGCGCAGGATTTGCTCCTGGGTGTGCAGCTGTCGATGTTGTCGCTGCATTTTGCCCACCAGGTGCCAGGTCTTTGTCAGCTCTAAGCTGACCGCGCTCAAACGCTTCTCCTGCTCGTTCAGCCTGTTGTCCAGGTGACAGTTGAGCGTCTTCAGCCGGTTCGTCTCCTTCACCAGCGACTTTTTCTCCATTATCAGATCCTACGTGGAGCAAGTGCAAAAATTGGCATTAAAATGGGATTCATTTCATTAAATCAGGACAGCGGAGCTTGTTAGCAGTTTCTGCTTCCATACCAGCACTTTCAAGGCTTACGTATTCATTTGAGATGTTTGTGAGAATTCAAGATTAATGCGTTTCTTTTATAACTATCATGACTATTTTTTGCTAAAAAAAAAAAAAATTTTTCCGGCAGACGAAATAAAATAAAACAGACTTTCCTATGCGAAATTGTTGTCGTTTGAATCAAACTTTATGGAATTGCAACTAATTCTGCTTAATTTATAAGCTATTTAAAACAGCAGCTGCGGCGATTCTCTTTCTTTTTTCTACCGAATCTTGCGCAAATCATTCTATAAATGTTATTATTGTTTGAATTCAACTAAATAAAATGGAAATTAATTTATCAGAAGCACTTGGCTATTTGCAGCAATCTAAAGTTTTCACACTAAATAAATCCTGCTTAATTTAAAAGCTGCTTGGAATTGCAGTAGTTAAATTACACAGAATTCCATTAAATTTCAGCTGTAACTAAATTTTGTATAAATAAACAGCTTAGCACAGGAATTGTGCTTGAATATTAGCAGCCTTGCAGAGCTTAAGTCTGGTTAATTAGTTAATTTGCGAAGACAGCGCTGAGCGGAGTTTACTAGCTTATCAACCAGCCGACGACCGGAGTCGATGCATCGCTGCTAATCCGCAAGCCTAAAAGTATGCAACATGTTTTGTGCTTTGCCAACTGACCGACTAAATTCAATTATGCGCCCAACAACACTGCAAGGCTGCCGCCCACTTTCACCGCCGCCCATCAGGACGTCAGCAATAATGAAGCGACTGCTGCTGGTTAGCAGGTTAAAGTCCTGCAGGACTCCCGCTCTGCCTCCTCCTGCACTCCTGCCTGCCCGGCTGCTGCACTTCACTAAATAAAGCGCTTAAGTGAATAATGCAAAACTTTGCAACAGCCTCGGTTTCGCTGTCGCTGTCGCTGTCGGTCTCGGCCTCAGTTTCGGTGGCACGTTCAGCCAGAGGGAGACTGCTGCACTTCATCAGCAGCCAACCGGATGCGACAACTAACAAGCCCGATTGTCCGCAGCACTTGAGCGCAACAGCAGCAACAACTGGCAGTGCCCGAAAAACTCCGACTCACCTTCAGCTTGATGTAGGTCTTGCTGACGCTCAGCTCGCCGGCTTTGTTGACTGCTCCAGCAGCTCCCACTGCTGATGTTGATGACGGTGCCGATGCTGCCTCTGCTTCTGTTGTGGCTGCCACAGCTGCCGGCAGCTCTTCAAACTGCACGCGCTCGATTTTGTGGTGACTCAAGAGCTCCATCAACACTTTCCAAACTTTTGGCAAGTTGCCAATGATTTCTTGTGCCGTGGCAACTTTCCCCATAATTTCAGGCTCATGGCTTTTTAACGAAGCCGCAGCCACAGCTCCACCAGTTCCTGCACTTTGCCTTCTTCTGGGCTTCCTGACGCCTGCTTCTCGCTTGACACTGTCGGTGATGTCCTCCTCGCCTGCTTCTGGCGTTGACGTTGGCGTTGGCGTTGCACTGCGGCTTTTGTCCTCTTCCTGCCCGGACTTGGCCGCCTGCTCCACCAGCTCGAAGAGCAGCTTGGGCAGCGTGGCGCCATCGCTGCAGCTGCCCTCGGCCTGCGTCATTTCGTTGAGCAGATCGCGATTCTCCTCCAGCATTTGGGTCAGGCGATCAATATTCATGTTGTGCTTGCCATTGAAGCCCATGACCAGCTGGCTAAAGAGCTGTTAGAGGAGCATTGAAAGTGAATTGATATCCAAATTGAGTTGGTAAACCTCTCCTACCAAATTGACGGCGCTCACTTGCTCCTTGAGCAGCCGCTTCTCGAACTTGTGCTCGCCGCATTCCTCGCGCAGCTTGGCCAGCTCCTCGTTGGCCGTCTCCAGCTCCTTGTTGAGCAGCTGATTGCGCTCCTCGAAGCTCTTTGTTCTGCAAATTTAATTACACTTATTATTGAAGGAATGCTTTACTTTAGCTGTCACTTACTTCTCCTGCTCTGCGACCAGTTCGTCCTTTTTAATGGAGATTAGACGCTGCAGATTCTCGTATTCAGCCGCTGCCACTCTTTGGCGCTCCTCGTACAATTGTCGCAGCTGTCGAATGTTGACCAGCTGACGCTCGTACTCCTGCCGCAGATTGTTGGACATGATTTTCATTTCGCGCTCACTGAACGAGTTCTCGATCTCCTGCAGCTTCATCTTGAGCTAGATAAAGAGACTTATTAAAGTTAAGCTGCAAGTGCGAAACTCAACTAGCTGACTTACCTGTGCACACTGCTCCTCCTTGACGCTGAGCATCTGCTTGCAGCAGCAGATGACCTCCTTGAGGGTGCCCACCTGACGCTGCACAACTTCCACCTCGCCACGCAGCGACAGATTGTCCGCATTGGCCAGCTGCAGAGCCAGTTGCGCATTGGCCAGCTCGATGTTGGCATGTCGACTGCGACTGATCGGATTCTCATCGTCCTCATCCACAGTCACAGTCTCCAACTCCGACTCGGACTCCAATTGTGATTCCTTGGGTGGCTCTCCTGCTTTGTGGCGCAGTCGTTGGTTCTCCGCCTGCTCTGCTGCCAATTGCTGACGCAACTTGGCCATTTCCTCGCGCATATCCTTAACTGCCGAGAGTCGCGCCTGCCGCTTGCTCTCCAGCTGCTCCTTGAACTCCTCGAGTGTCTCAGTCTCCGCAGCAGCTTTGGTATCGGCTGCCTCCATTTCAGCTGTTGGCTTCTGCTCGGGCAGCTGCTGTAGAATCAGATTCTCGTGCTCGATCTCGGTCCAGCGCGGCTCGTCGTTCGCCGTTGGCGTTGCTGATTCATTCTGCGTTGTCTGCGTGGACTCGGCATTGCCCATTCTTGCCACAGAACAAAGAACAAACTGCTGGTATGTGAAATGCACTCGATTTATTGCACTTGTTGTTTACGTTGTGTTGCGTTGCGTTGCTCGTTCGCCTTTAATGCGACTTTTCTTTTAGTGGCCCCCAAAGAGGCAGAACAACAAAGAACTGCCAGCTGCCTTCTGCCTTCTTCTTGGTCTCGACGATCAGTTGATCCCGCCGCGGTTCGTTTTAAATTAAAACAAAAAAAAACACCAACACAATCTTGGCACTAACACACGCGATATAGAATTGGTACAATAATTCTATATATGTTCGATCACACGCGCGATTTCGCAATATTTATTGACTTTCACTTTTCCCAGCCGAGAGCCAAAAACTTGGCCACATTTCAAAGAAGTCGCCCCCAATTCACAACTCTGCGACTTCTCCAAAAGCAACTATAGCTATATATATGTATATCGAGTATAACTATAGGTATAGGAATAGGTAGAGGTCTCTAAGTAAATCTATAGTATACATATGATAATGTATATATATGTACGTTTGCGCGTCGTTGGAAAATTTTCAATTTTCGATCCGTCGTCGTCGTTTGTAGGAACTTTTCACACGGCCAGCTCGCAGAAAACTGAGCGCTCTTCTAATGTGCTTGGCTATTTTTAACCAACCAAGAAAATGTGACTCTCTCGGAAAATGCTTTTCTCCCTGCACTATCAACAAGATGCTTTCAATGCTTCCACTCATCGATCACGCTCATTTGGCGTATTTCATCAGGACCCTCTCAATTTATTCCTGAACTCCTTGAACTACGTGCCCAAGTCTAGTGCCTATGTTTTGCATTTTAATTAAATCAAACCCATAAGATGTCACATGCATAAAATATGTTTAAATTTAGATGGACACGTCAAGTCTATCTAGAATCATTCTGACTAACAGAGAAATAAAACAGTTGCCACATTTGATCAAAACAAAATAAGTTCTGAAGCGTGTCAGCATTTTTTTTCTGTTTTCATTACCTTGGCACTGAAATTTATGCAGAATGCTGCACAGATAGATTAAAGATCATCGCATTGAGAATACTAAATAAATATTATTATGATGCGAAAAGTTCTTGGAAAGATGTGTGAACTTGCTCTATTGAGAGTATCCATTAATGTTCTATCGGAAATCAGGCCATTGCATTTTTACATTTCTTTTTACTTTTCTTCGTCGTAAAGTCAAGAAAATAGATATATATACTTATAAGTATTTGTATTAATGTAATTAGTTGTTCAAATGGAGGATTCTATTATTAAATATTATTGAATATTAAGAAAAACTGAACGAAGAGAGTATCCATTAATACTCTATCGAAAGCCAGATAAATTTACATTGAATCCAAGTTAAATTTGTTGCGACTTTTCTTTATCGTAAATAGCACCGAATTATGTAAAATAATAAATTACTTATACTTATTAATATCAATTTAATAAGTATATCAAGAAGTTTTGAGCAGAGAGTAATACTCTTTACTAATGCAAATTAAATAGAATTACTCACCTGTATTTTTTCTTGGGATTCACCAATGAATCAGTTGCAGCTTTTAATTATAATCTGTAATGAAATGAAAACTATTTTAATAAATTATAATGGGCAAAAGTATATAACAGTAAAAGTAGTAGTATAAACACAATAAATTCACATTATTGTATTGAATTCTTAAGTTAGATGTGATGTGTATACAGTGTATTTTATGAGGAAAGTAAACACATTTTTAAAACATCAGGGGTTTCAGATAGCGATGAGTATAAAGGGTTTTTTTTTATTTCAGACAGACTGTGATTCAGCTGGTGTTGTTTGCTTTGTTTTTTCAGATGCGCTCGCACTAAAGTTTGGCAAAAGTTTCAAATGAAAATGCATTTTGCAACAGATTTTCCACTGGCAACGGCAATTTTTTTATTTCGGGGTAACTTGGCCATTGTCGACGGCATTTGGAAAAAGTGGGAAATACGCAGCAATGACTTTGAATGAGCCAAAGAGGGAGTGGGACACACATTTGCTAGGGTTTCCTGACGCTAAGTGTCGCCCCCGCGCAGCCCTACAGCCCTGCAGCCCACGCAGCATTGTGTTGCTGCCACCGGGAGGCGACACACGCAGAGAGCGAGCGAACGAGGGAGGGAAAAGAGACAAAAAGCAAAGGAGGAGACACTCGAGGAGACAGCTCAGGCTTGAAAATGAAAATCAACAATGCAATTTGCCATGTTGCCTCTTTGTTAGCCCAGCCAGAAAAAAACACAAGTAGGAGACGATTAAACCTTTGCTAATCGACTGAGATATACCCTAAATAATTTCTTTAAAAAATATAATACGAAACAAATGCTATATAATTCAAAAAGTAAATATATAATACTAAAATTAAGTGGTCAAAATAATTTGAAATAATCAATAATTTTTTTAAATGAATAAATATAAAAATATTCACTCTTTATTATCTCGGTTATGTAACTAATTACAACTTTTTAATCTTTTTTTCTCAAGATTAATCGGGAAACGGATTATTCGCACTACAAAAATGTTTTTTTTTTTTGTTGCAGCCAAAGGTTGTTATTATCGATGTGAAAATGTTCTCTCATATTATTGTATAAATACTACTAATATACCACTATTATTCAAGAATAGCTATTTATTCTTATAAATTTCTAAGTAGAAACCTTTACACTTCTACCCTTTCTCAAATGAAATACATTTTGATTTAAAATTCTTCTTTAAATAAAGTTAAAAGTGGTTGTTGTTGTTGTTGAATCTAATTTTTAAAAATTATCAATATGAAAATAAGACAATTTATCAAACATCAATTTATCCGGTTACAGACATAACGGCAAACTCGATAGACCCTTTTTAGATGCTAAAATAAAAATAAAATGTATGCGACCAAAAAACTTTGGAAAGTTGCTAACCAGCCACGCCCACCGCCCATCGCCCGTCTTGATGCCTTTATCATCAAGTTTGGCCGAGATTGTTGCACCAGGCAAATGTGCTGCAGCGAAAGTAACAACCAAAGGAGCAAGGACAACGCCTGCAAAAAGTTGACGCCACGCAGTGAGCGAAAAAGAAGAAGAGAGAGTAAGAAAGAGATGGCTTAAGAAAATGTGCATTGTGTTCATTATAATGGAATAATAAACCGAAGCGACGTCACAACAACAACTTGGCTTAAGTTTCTTTGGTATTTTTGGTATTTTTTTCTGCGACTGGCTGAAGTTAATAATAACTAGACGGCAGCTCTCAGCTGCAAAGAGAGACTCAAGTGTGGTTAATTAGAGCAGCTTTCAAACGAAAATCATTTGCAGCAATTGAACAATGTAAGCTAAAGGACTTCTCACACGCCAAGGAGTTATAAATAATGCAACAAACTTGCGCATATTTTGTGGCTGAACAACAAGACAACGAGCTGACTTCATTAAGGAGCAACACGTTGAAACTTCCGACTTTCGCTTCATTTCCGTTGCATACATTTTATATATTCATACAAATCGTTACAGGACTTACGTGCTTCTGTCGGCATCTGCAGCTCCATCTGGGCGACACTGCAACACTCACTTGAAAACACTTGCACATTTGCATAATAAGCACAATAAAATAAATTATAAAAAAAAACACACGCACTTCCCGCTTTAGCACTTTTACACGATTTTGGCGCGCACCTCGCACTTGTTGCATTTCTCGTTAGCAGAAGGTAACGGCCAAACTTTAAACCCAATTCGTACGTCACAATTGTCTAAAAGCATTGTTTGCTCACTCACACTTGTCAAGTGTGACGTCACTGCGCTGCGCTTGTTACGCCACCTTCTAAAGTTATGCATGCTTGCGCGAGACGAGTTGGCAGTTCAGTCGATAAATCCGACAAAGTTATCGATTTACTTGCACAGCACGTGCAACGGACAGAGCAGAAGTTTGATTTTTGTTTATGTTGTTTTCTCACATAAAGTACTGAGAAATGGACATGATGAAGGAATATCCGGAGCTAACAAATACACGACCCGTCTTCAAGCAAATACCCAAGACGCTGAACAAGGTAAAAAGCGCAAAGCGAAGCGCCGACTCTGAAGTAATCTCTCTTCTCCTCGACAGCATCTGGCGAACTTGGGAGCACCTCATGTGGACTCCTTCGATGAGATGTTGAGCGTTGGTCTGGCGCATCTGGCTAAGCACATGGTGCCAATGCAATTCCAGTCACCCGCCGGCGAGCGCATCAGTATGCATGTGGAGAGCATTTGGATAGCAAAGCCGGCGGTGCCGCAGGACGTGATTGATGTGCGCACGAAGGAAATATACCCGACAGATGCACGCCAGCTGCACGCCTCCTACTCGGGCACGTGCTCTATACGTCTGGGCTGGAGTGTCAATGGCCTGGAGAAGTCGCCCATCAACATGGATTTGGGTGAAGTGCCCATTATGCTGCGTTCCAGCGCCTGCAATCTGCATCAGGCCACACCCAAGGAGATGGTGAAGCACGGCGAGCATGACAGCGAATGGGGCGGCATCTTTGTGATACGCGGCAATGAGAAAATCGTACGCATGCTCATCATGACGCGACGCAATCATCCCATTTGTGTCAAGCGCTCCTCGTGGAAGGATCGTGGTCACAATTTCAGTGAGCTGGGCGTAATGGTGCAGACGGTGCGCGAGGATGAAATGTCGCTAACGAATGTGCTGCACTACCTCAACAATGGCACCGCACGCTTCATGTTCTCGCACGTCAAGCGTTTGTCCTATGTGCCAGTTTGCTTGATCCTCAAGTGCTTGATGGACTACACCGATGAGCAGATCTACAACCGGCTAGTGCAGGGCTATGAGTCGGATCAGTACTATCTGAGCTGTGTCCAGAGCATGTTGCGCGAGGTGCAGAACGAGGGCGTCTTCACCTCGGCTCAGTGTCGTTCTTTCATTGGCACGCTCTTCCGCTCGCGTTTCATGGAAGTGCCGGAGTGGCTGCCGGACGAGGCTGTCACGGATTTCATAATACGCGAACGCATCATGGTGCATCTCGACAGCAATGAGGAGAAGTTCCAAATGATTGTGTTCATGGTGCAGAAGCTCTTCCAGTGCGCACAGGGCAAATACAAAGTGGAGAACGTTGACTCGGCCATGATGCAAGAGGTGCTGCTGCCGGGGCATCTGTATCAGAAATATCTCGGCGAACGCATAGAAATGTGGTTGCTGCATCTGCGCAAGACTCTGCTGAAGAAGCTCAACACGCCGGACACGCTGATCAGCAGCAGCATCATGACGCAGTGCATGCGTCAGTCGGGCGGCGTTGGACGCTCCATTGAATCCTTTCTGGCCACGGGCAACGTGAGCTCACGCACTGGCCTTGGACTAATGCAGAACAGTGGCCTGGTCATCATGGCGGAGAACATCAATCGCATGCGTTACATGTCCCACTTCAGGGCCATTCATCGTGGCTCCTATTTCACCACCATGCGCACCACGGAGGCGCGTCAGCTGCTGCCCGATGCCTGGGGCTTCATCTGTCCAGTGCACACACCCGACGGCACGCCTTGTGGTCTGCTCAATCATCTAACGCTCACCTGTGAGCTGTCCAAGCGTCCCGATCCCAAGCTGGTGCAGGTGAGATACCATAATTTCCCTTTTTAAAGGAACAGAATATAACAAATAATCGATATAAATATGCGACTGCTTCCCTTACCGATTTAATCCCTATTCTCTATTCTTCCTCAGGCCATTCCCACCCGGCTCTTTGAGATGGGCATGCTGCCTCTAACACAGCACAACTATCCGGATGCCAAGCTGTATGTGGTGTTCCTGGATGGCAAACACTTGGGCCACATCTTCCAAACCGATGCCAGCAAAGTGGTTGAGGACTTGCGCTACGCCAAAATCACAGGCGCAGTGCCACAAATGATGGAGATTGGCTACATTCCGTTCAAGAAGAATGGCCAGTTCCCTGGACTATATCTGTCCACGGGTCCGGCGCGAATGATGCGTCCTGTGTGGAACATCAAGTTGAAGAAGGTCGAGTACATTGGCACTCTGGAGCAGCTGTACATGGAGATTGCCATCGATGAGAAGGAAATCTATCCAGAGTTCACCACACATCTGGAGCTCTCGAAGACGCACTTCATGAGCAATCTGGCCAATCTCATCCCCATGCCCGACTACAATCAGTCGCCACGTAACATGTACCAGTGTCAGATGGGCAAGCAAACGATGGGCACGCCCTGCCTCAACTGGCCCAAGCAGGCGGCCAACAAACTGTATCGACTGCAGACGCCAGCGACGCCGCTGTTCCGTCCGGTGCACTATGACAACATACAGCTGGATGACTTTGCCATGGGCACGAATGCCATTGTGGCCGTCATTTCCTACACGGGCTACGACATGGAGGATGCCATGATCATCAACAAGGCGGCCTACGAACGTGGCTTTGCCTATGGCAGCATCTACAAGTCCAAGTTCGTGGAGCTGTCCAAGAAACAGAGCTACTTTGCTCGCCATCCGCACATGCCGGAGCTGGTCAAGTATCTGGACACCGATGGACTGCCGCATCCTGGCACCAAGCTCAGCTATGGTTCGCCTCTTTACTGCTACTTTGATGGCGAGGTCTCCACGTTCAAGGTGGTCAAAATGGACGAGAAGGAGGATTGCATTGTGGACAGCATACGGCAGCTGGGCAGCTTTGAGTTGACGCCTCGCAAGACCGTCTGCATTACGCTTCGTGTGGCGCGTCCGGCGACCATTGGCGACAAGTTCGCCTCACGTGCCGGCCAAAAGGGCATCTGCTCGCAGAAATATCCCGCCGAGGATTTGCCCTTCACCGAGAGCGGTCTCATACCGGATATTGTGTTCAACCCTCATGGTTTCCCCTCGCGTATGACAATTGCTATGATGATTGAGACCATGGCGGGCAAGAGCGCAGCGCTCCATGGCGGCGTCTACGATGCGACGCCGTTCCGCTTCTCCGAGGACAACACAGCCATCGACTACTTTGGCAAGATGCTCGAGGCGGGTGGCTACAACTACTATGGCACAGAGCGTCTCTACTCTGGCGTGGATGGGCGTGAAATGACGGCAGACATCTTCTTTGGCGTTGTGCACTACCAGCGACTAAGGCACATGGTCTTCGACAAGTGGCAGGTGCGGTCCACGGGCGCAGTCGAGGCACGCACCAATCAGCCCATCAAGGGTAGAAAGCGCGGAGGCGGCGTTCGTTTCGGTGAAATGGAACGCGATGCGCTGATATCGCATGGTGCCGCCTTCTTGCTGCAGGATCGTCTGTTCCACAACTCGGACAAGACGCACACGCTGGTGTGCCACAAATGTGGCAGCATCTTGGCTCCTCTCCAGCAGATTGTCAAGCGCAATGAGACGGGCGGTCTGTCGTCCAAGCCGGAGACTTGTCGACTCTGTGGCGACAGCAGTGGAGTGTCTATGATCGAAATCCCATTCTCGTTCAAGTTTCTGGTCACGGAGCTGAGCTCGGTCAACATTAATGCCAGATTCAAGCTGAACGAGATCTAGAAATGGGCGGCTTTAGTTATCCAATTGTTGATATCCTTACTATTATATCCATTACACATTTATTTTTAATAAAGTTAACTTTTCTGATGAACTGTGAATTTTTGATTAATTGGTTTTTAAAGTAGGTCAATTTCTGCAAAGAGAATTTTGCCAAGGACAACAAAAAGGGTCTGAAATTAAAATATGATAAATATAAATCAATTAATATAACTTTTTGGATTGAAATTATACTTGAAAAAATGTATATAAAATCAAATAAATTAATTCAGGGTAAATTTTGATCATTTGAGGACATATTGCTGTTATAGTTTTGAATTATTTGTATTATTAACATATTTGGTTTTTAGATATCAATATTCATTTGATGAGGAATGGGAGTTATGTTATAGTTTGTTAATTTTTTTTCATATTTATTTGGATTATCATTTGGCATTTTCCAAGAAACGTCGAAGAATTAAATTAAAACTGTCGATGCGCGATTTTCTTTTATCATTTGAAATTTCGATAGATTTTATTTATTTAAATACATGTTTTATTAATTTTACAGTTAAATTCCTGCATTTGCTATATGTAGTTTGTTTCTGTTTTTGTTGTAGTTTTTTTTCAGTTAGTTTTATTTATTGTGGAATTCATTTAACAATTTAACTATTGCACCGTTTAGAAAATCAATTTTCCAATTTGCATGCAAATAATAGCTAGAAAAATGTCTTTGTATATTTTGTATATTTATTCAAGTTATTCACGAATATTATTCATATTTGAATTTGTTCTTTTCTGTTTTCTTTTGTTTAGTTTTTGTATTTGCTTGCAACATTGTATGGCGCTTCATTGGATGCACATTCGGGGGAATAGTTAATACTTGCTGATTGATATACATACATATTATGCATTAATTAATATGATTATGTCAAACAAAATTGCAATTTGAAATTGTATTCGAATTCGAATTTGAATTGATTTAAATTCCGAACAATATTCTCATATATAGTTGCTGTTTATGTTTTTTTACATACATGTAGTATCTGTATTTGTATAGTTTTTATCTATGGTACATATATACGAAATAATACATAGTACAATGCTCAGGATCAATCGAAAATTTTCACTATACGTATAATAATTTGTTTGTTGTAATGTTTTGTCCCTTTAATATATTATTACTTTAGTTTGTTCAAGTTCAACAATGTATAATGTCATATATGTATGTGTGTGTATGTGAGTGATTAATCCAAAAATTTGTATGCGATTTTCACCGTCTAATTATTTGTCTATCATTTAATGAGATTTTCTGCGCATCTGCTGCTACTTATTCGTTCTTCGTTCTTGCTTCTTCATCTTTTCTCCAATCTCACAATCAAAAACACTAAACACTGATTCCTTTTTTTTTGTTTTGCCATTATGCATTAATAATTTGTTTCTTGTTGGTTTTTTGTTGATAACATAACGAATTGTGTATTTATATAATAGTTATTATTTCATTCCATTTATAAATCGTTTACTGCTTTTCGCTTTTATTACAACAATATAGTGTGTGTGTGTTTGTATATACTAGGTATATATGTATGTACGTTCATATGAATCTGATCTATATATGTATATGTATGTATATGCATATATACATATATGTGTATATATATATATAGTAATATCCAACTGCTACTGCTTGTCATACAACATAATCTAATTATGTTTTTCTAATGAACTTTTTTTGAGCTTAACATTTACAAAAAATTATCTCTCGTTAGCAAATTACAAAAAATAATAATAATTATTATAGTATTGGAAAATGGGGAAAATGGAAATGGGGAAAAAATCAGACGCATTTTAACAACTAGCGCGACCAAAGAGAAAACAATGGTAAAAAAAAGAAAGAACATATGAGGGAGAAATACCTCGAAACTGCAGTGTGCTGAGAGATGCAGCTTATGGTGTATATGGTGTGTGTGTAAAGAGGTAAACATGTGTGGTAGAGGCGTAGGCGTGGGCTGTGGGCGTGTCACGGAGCACATCGAAAATTAAGTCGCATATATATACGCATATAGTACGAGAGTTCGAGGAAACATTATGTCATATACTTTGCTTGTTTTTCTTTTTTTTGTTTTTTGATATTTTCTCTAGGTGAATTTAAGATTGCGATCGTGGATTGTGCATTGTTGTGTTCAAATGGTTTCGCTGCAGTTGCTCCAGTAGACGTGTCTCCACATGCATAGAAAATGATTGCGCTTTTGCTTAGAACTGATCCGACAATAGGTCGCAGATTTCTCGAGTCACGGTTTCCTTGCTGGCGCGTATGGTTAATCGGAACATCTGCAATGCAATTCATTTAAAGATTTACTTGAGCACTCGGCGTAACTTGAGCAGTTGACTCACCTGTGCTTGCTTGTTGGGCTCCAGTCGCAGGAGGCAGCCGACTTGCTGCGATTGCGTGTGTATGATGCCCGCACAGACCATGTTGTCGGGATTTGGATCCACCTGATCCAGCAGCTGCATGCCAAAGCCCATCAGCTTGTTGCGTGCACCTGGCAGATCTAGTGGCTGTGACGCCTTGAACACCTTTTGCGCCCGCTGCTGCTCGCTGTGTAATCAATTAAATTATTAATAAAATATAATTACAAATAAATTATAGTTTTTGCAAACATTTATTTATAAACGTTAAGTTAATGGCTCTCAAAAAAAATGTGAGTTATTAAACTGGTTCATTGTACAAAAATATGTACAAAAACTGATTTAACACAGTTTTAAATCAATCATATCTGAAGTTATTTGATTCTGGACTGATTTAAAACCCTAGTAAATCAATCAAATATTTAACAAAGTCATGCTTACAAAAAAAGCATTCTATTAAAATAATTGATTTATAAGTTATCTCGGTTGACCTAATCCACTTTTAAATCTATTAAATCAATGGTTTTGAAACTTTGGCACCGAAATAAATAAGCTTTGACGCATATTCTTCATATACTGAATCTCAGGCAAATTAAAATTTGATAAATGCATCAAGATTAAAAATAGTAATCTGGACTTACCCGCTTAGGTTCTTCCATCGGGCAAAGAAGGACTCGGCATTCATTTCGGTTGGCTCAAAGAACTTGTTGACCGACAGCGGCAGCTTGATGCTGAACTTTTGCTGTGTGCCATTGTAGCGGAAGCTGATGTCAATGGTGGGAGCATCGGCATAGTCCTCGATGCACTCGGCCGTGAGCAGCTGTTGAATTTGTGCGCCCGCCTCAAGCGTCGGCTCCACGGCCTTCATTTGCACATTCAACTTGAGCCCCTCCTCGGCGTTCCACTGCAGCACAGGATTAAAGTTCTGCAAAGCGAATAAAACATAAATAATGAATTAACCTTTCTCAATATGAGAGACTTGTCAACTCACCGTCAGCGGCACTTGCGTCTTGTTGCCGTAGAAGAGCCCAAGACGACCCAGATTCTGTCGGAACTCGGACTTAACGCCGATCTGCAGCATTTCGTTCTCGAAGAGCACACCGTTGTTCTTGAACAGAAACTTCTTGGTGTTGTAGACGGCAGCGGCATTATTGTTGCCGTAGATGTCGCCAAGCACATCGATCAGCGACGAGTTGTTGGTGTTGTTGCTCAAGTTGTTGATGTTGTTGGCAGGCGGCGTGCTCAGGCCCAACAGATCGGCATTGGCATTGGCATTGTTCAGTTTGTTGCTATGATTCACATGCGTGTTGTTCTGCGTAATCGATGTGGGCGCCGGACTCTTGGATTCACGTATCTCATTCTCGGGCACACGGCCTGGCTTCTTCTTCTTGAGCACGGCCAGAATGGAACTCTCGCGCTCCGGGAATGAGGGCATCTCCTCCAGGACTGTGGCCAGCACATCTGTCGATGCCACAATGCTCAACTGCAGATATTCGCTGGCTCGCTGCTGCAGCTCCGCATCAGCGGACCGCAGATTGCTGTGCTGCCTGAACACCTCCTGGATGTTGGTGCGTATCTCGGGAAACAGATTGATGAACTTGATGTACGTGGAGAGCAGCAGAGCGCGCGTCATGGGCGAGCACAGATGGTACTTGGAATGCAGCAGCTTGAACTGCACCAGCGGCGCCGAGCGCGAATCGCCCGCAATCAGATTGCCGAACTCGCCCAGAATATAGCCGCCCACCTTGACCATGTTCTCATGGCAAGCGGGCGCCTGCAACGCTTCGAAGACCGTCTTGGCGGCATAGCCCTGCACCTCCTCGCGATTGATGACGATCTGGATGACGCGATACCAGACCTCCTCGGACACATAGTCGCCAGCAATGCGTATAAGATTGAGTATGACATCGACGTACCTACAAAAATCATTCAATTATCAATTCTGAGCGATTAATCGTGAGCTGTCTTACCAGGTGTAGTCCGTGGCGTACTTCTCGGCGAGAATGGCCACCTTCAGCACCATCTCCTCGCGTATGGAATAGTCGGCCGTCTCAAGATAGTTGAGCATCTCCTGCACAATCTCCTCAGCATTGCCGCGATCGCACATCGCATACAACAGATCAACGGCCATTTGACGCACCGACACATCCTTCTCCATCTTCATCGAGAGTATGACCACCTCCTGATGCTTCTTGACCTCCTCGTGCGAGAACTCTGACGTCGCCAGATGGCACATGGACTCCAGCGCCAAGTAGCGCAAGTTTGTCTCGCGATTGCTGAGAAACTGACCCAACTGATTGCAGGCGCGCACCAAAAGATTCGGCTCACTGTCGCTGTGAATGATCAGATTGATCGCCTCAAAGAGCACCGCATTCTTGGCATTCGAATGCTGCACCTTCTTGCTCTTCGGCGGCTCCTGCGCCTTATTCAGTATGGTCTCGAGTGTCTCATTGAGACGCGCTCGCACGCCAGCCTCCTCGGTCACCGGATTGTAGTTCTGCAGCAGACGCAACAGCTTCACCGACAGCCAGGGAGCTGGCACAAAGTAATACGTGTAATCCTGCAGATCCGTGTAGCTGGCAGTGACGATGCGCGACAGACGCGACACGGCCAGATTCACGCAACCCTTGTACTCATCCGGGTTGCGTTTGACGAGCGCATCGATCAACGAGGTGGCCGCCGTCACCACGCCCATATGCTGATCGTTGAGCAAGTGAATGATGCGTGAAGTCCACTCGCCGCCTGGAATGATGTCCGGCGAGGAGCGGAACAGACGCAGCAGACAGAGCGCTGCCGATTGCTTAACCACATCCATGGTGTCGCCGGAGACCAACAGCTTGGGAATCTCATTGGAGAAGGACTCGGCCATGTCGCGGCTGCCAATGTTGGCGATGCACTGCAGCGCCAGATTCACGTGCACCGGATTCCTCGACTGCAAGTCGTTCTTGATCGACTGGATGATCAAGCGAATCAGATCGCTGTTCGTATTCACCAGCACCGAGATGAATAGATAGCCCTGCAAATTAGATGGCGATTGATTATCATTACATTCCAATTGTATTGCGAGAACTACTTACGATCTGCTTCTCTGAGTATTTGTTGGAGGACAGCAGATTGACGGCCTCCATGTGGCCAAAGTCAATGTCGTGGCCCAGCAGGAATATGAAGAGCAGCTTACACACATATTTCTTCTTCTGATAGCCGTCTAATGTTTTATCTCCTTTAAATTTGCTCCGTATGTTGGCCAGTTCTTTATTTATGCGCTTCACCTCCGCCTCTTTACTTTTGCCTGTTTAATTCAAAGGAGATCAATTAATGAAGATCACTCAAGTCAAGTTCTTACTGTATTTTGGATATTTATTACGATTAAAATTATGTTGCAGTACTCATTTATGAACAAGAAACCATTTCAATAAGAGCGTATTTTAAGGAAATCCAGTTAATGTACAACTTACTTGAGTACTAAAAGTATAAATATATTGAACACAATTCAAAATAAAGACCGATTTTACAAATTTAAAATAGAAATTGGCAAGATCGGTTTAAGCTTGTCTACTTTATAACTTTTGTTGGATAGAGGTAAATTCTTAGATCTGTTTGAACAAATACAAAACGAAAGAAAGCTAACTTGCTGCCCACAATTAAAAATCGATTAGCGCTTTGATTTGATTCTTAAATAAGAGAAGTATTTTTTAAGCAAAAGATTGAAAATTTAAATTTGTATGGGAGATCCATTGTAGAGTTTTGACTAAATACTCAATTAAAATTTAAGATGTGTACAGTGGGAATTTGATGTCCAATTGGAAACGGATTTGTTAGTGTTTTGTTGTGAGTCAGAGGAACTGTTTAGCCGACGATCAGCCGGATGCCGCAACTCTCTTCCTCGCTCGCTCTCTCGCTTGCAGTACGCCCCCTCTCTCCCCTTGAGGCGTACCAGTCTCCGCTTGACGCTCGCGAGAGCGCGGCCACGCAATAGATATGCTGGGCTGGCGAGTAAACCAGTAATGTGGAATGGGCCGTTATGTATTGTATGATAATCGAATGGCAGAGCGAGAGTACAAACAATTTGCGCCACACACACGAATACATATAAACAAATACAGAGAGAAGCGTCGAGTTATGTGTATGAAAGCCGCCCCGCTTTGCGGTTGTTGTGTGGCTCTGCCCGTAATTGAAGAAGAAATGAAATGTCCGACATTGACGCCCCTATATCGCATAGGGAATATTTTCGTATGGGATAAGAAAGTGCAGATAAATTGAATTAACCATTTAAAACGCTCGACTTACAGCATTATATCTATATGCATACATGTATGTAGTTCACTTACAGTTTCTTATATCCGATATAAAGACGGCCAGGCCTCTCATGCCATCCCCCCGCACCGGCGCCATTGTAGTTAGCTTGTTAATTTTCGCTGGTTTTATGCAAACTCGGGGGGCGAAGAAAAGATCTGTTTCTGCTTCTGTGTTTTGGGAGCGCGCTTATCGCTCAGCAGCAACAACTATAATACAATAACGGAGACGACGACGACGACGACGACGACGTAACGACGATTTGGAGACGACTGCGCGACGTCGCCACTTGCTGCAAGCTTCTCGAGTGGACGCTGCGAATTTGATTTACAAGCTACAAATCGCAGCAGCTTCTTTCTGATTTATAACGACGCGCTCTCTCGTCTTCGCTCTCTCTCTCTCTCTCTCTCTTTTTATTGGAGACCTGTTGGGTAAATGATAAATCAATTGATATTGATATCGATAACAGCAATTAAAAAGAGCAAGGCAGAAAGCTCTTTGGCGCTATTTGAACTTTTGACATTTGGCAAGCGAGCATCGACGCCCCCGCCCCCGCCCCCTCCCACTTTGACATACGCCCCCACTTCGCTTTGTATATTTGGCAAACGCGAGTTGGCAGCAACTGCAACACACACACACACACACACACACAGCAGACACGGACACTCTCAGACGCACACACAGAAAACACTCTCACAACAACAACATTTGCAAGCCTGATAACATTTTGCTTGCGGCGACCTTAGCGCAAATTTTTATCGCACTTTTCACTTGTTTTTAAATGAAAATATTTTATAACGAGACCACGATCAGCACCGGCTTCAGTTGCCCTTTGTTGTTACTATTAGTGTTGTTGTTGTTGTTTGCTTTCATGTCACGTCTGCGTCTGCAGTCGCAGTCGGCGTCAGCAGCGACGTCAGCTTTTTTTCAGTGTTCCCAAGAACGGCCGCAAGATGACGAAGTCGTTTTATTTGCACACAGACCGCAGTTAATAATACAGCGAATGTTACAAGCAATATTTTCAGCTCTTACTTTTCCTCGATGCAATAAAACTAATTATTGGCAGAACGAAGTTTGCTGGAATTTGTGTCGTTGTCGTTGTCGTTTTTTTTTGTTGGCTTTCTCACGGTTGCGGTTTCGTTTGCCGTTTTTTGGGTTTTCTCTTGGGTGTTGGCTGCGGAATGTTGAAAGCCTGTATTTTGAATGTGTGCAGCACTCGGCGATTTATGTATGCGATTTGTTGCTGTTGCTCTATTTAATTGTACACTATCGCAAAACAACCAGAGCAGCCAGGCATTTCACGAAATGAAAATTTCTATTGATTTTTCCTCTACACTCCTCTCCAAGCAACAGCCATCTAGCGGACGCAGTGTTGCATAGCGTCACAAGGCCCCGCGCATTTCTGTCACCAGTGTTGCACAAGCTGCCTGTCCTGGAAGCAGTGTGACCGCAGCGCAATGAATTTATCTGCAAGCAAAACTGCAAAAATTGCTCGCTTATAAAATGCTAAGTTAATTTATGACTTAAAAACTAAATTTATAATAACGCTATTTACAATGTTATTGGTTAGCAATAAAATTAATTGAAAATAAATACTAGATATAAAGTTTCTCTCGGATATAGCCCAACACATCACAATGAGTATTATATACTAACAGCAAAGCAAATATACCGTCATGCTTCAATTATACTAACAGCTAGAAGATTCGCGCGCGTTGTCGAGCACTGTAGATTGCGACGCCGCCATTTTTACAGTGTGCCGAGTGTTCTTCGACTTATTTTGTGTGTGCAGAGTTCGCTAGCGAAATTATAAAATGCAAACGCGTTTTAAAGTCAACTAAAGCAAGCAAAAGCAGTTAACAATTGAGCTACGCATGTGTTACGCACAGCCAGCGGCGTGTTATCAACAGAATCAGCGCAGCCGCCACCAAAAAAAATCCACTGTGTGTTTTAATATTTTCTTGAGACCGCACCAAATAGGAATAAACACTGAAGGAAAGTGCAACTGCTGCTGCTGGGCGAGGGAGTAGCGGGCGTGTTAGTCAACATGAGTTTCTCCAGCGACGAGGTCAACTTTTTAGTTTTCCGATATCTTCAAGAGTCAGGTGAGTGCAGACCCTTGCCTCCTTCACCTTCTCTCTCTCCCACAACTAAATTCTTTTTTTTTCGACAGGTTTTTTGCACTCCGCTTATGTGTTCGGCATCGAGTCACACATCTCGCAGAGCAACATCAATGGCGCACTCGTGCCGCCGGCCGCGCTGCTTACCATTCTGCAGAAGGGTCTCCTCTACACAGAGGTCGAGTGGAGCGTGGGCGAGGATGGTGAAATGGCGCGTCCCATTGAGGGACTGAGTCTCATAGATGCTGTGATGCCCGAGGTGAAGCCACCCAAGCTCACAGTGAAAACAGAGCCGGGCAAGCCGGCGGTCGATACGAATACAGCTGGCGGCAACGCGAACAATGCGAACGCCAAGGCAGAGATTAAGATCGAGCCGGGCACCGGAAATTCGGCGGGCGGAGGAGCAGCGGGAGCAGGCGCTGCCAAGGGCGGCAGCAATACAAACGCGGGCAACAACACGCCCACCGCGGGCAGCAACAATAACAGCAGCAGCGGCAGCAACCAGAACAACAACAACGCGGGCAACGACAACAGCGAAGTGGACTCCAGCGGCACAGCGAACAATGCGAATGCGGCGCTCGCAGGCAACAACAATGGCGCTAGCGGCGCTGCAGCTGCGGCTGCCACAACTGCGTCGTCAGGCGGCGCAAATGCGGATACATCGGCGGCAAACGCAGCGGGCGGCAACAAAAAACCGGAACCGGGCACAACGAGCAGTTCCGCTGCGGCGGCGAATGCCAGCAGCACAGACGATGCCGCCTCCTCCACGTCCACCAACGGGAACAGCAGCAATGCCAGCAGCGTGGAACAGCCCTCGAGCGGCGTGACGCCAGCGCTGCCAGCAGGCGCAAGCGGAGACGCTGGCGCCGCGAACGCCGGCCAGGCGGCAGCGGGTGCCAAGGCGGCAGGTGGCGCGCCAGGCAACGCAGCAACGCGTGCGCCCAACAGCGTGCAGTCGTCGTGTCCGCCAGCGGCTCAGAGCGCTGTGCCCAGCAGCACCACAACGTCCGGTGGTCCGGGAGCTGGTGGCCTTGCTGGGCCGGCGGGCAGCGGTGCCGTCGAGGCCATGGACATTGATCAGAGCATAGAGATACCTGAGTCGAAGGCGCGCGTATTGCGCGGCCATGAGAGCGAAGTGTTCATTTGTGCCTGGAATCCCAGCCGGGATCTGTTGGCCAGTGGCTCGGGCGACAGCACAGCACGCATTTGGGACATGTCCGACGCGAATGCCAACTCCAACCAGCTGGTGCTGCGGCACTGCATCCAAAAGGGCGGCGCCGAGGTGCCCAGCAACAAGGATGTGACGTCGCTGGACTGGAATGTAAGTTGATTACCGGTTTAATTCCTGTCAGTATTTATAATTTGAATTGTTTTTGCAGTGCGATGGCTCGCTGTTGGCCACCGGCAGCTACGACGGCTATGCGCGCATCTGGCAGACCGATGGTCGCCTCGCCTCCACGCTCGGCCAGCACAAGGGACCCATTTTTGCGCTCAAGTGGAACAAGTCCGGCAAATACATTCTCTCAGCGGGTGTCGACAAGACCACCATCATCTGGGACGCCTCGACGGGACAGTGCACCCAGCAGTTTGCCTTCCATAGTGCGCCTGCTCTGGATGTGGACTGGCAGTCGAATCAATCGTTCGCCTCGTGCAGCACAGATCAACGCATCCACGTTTGCAGGCTGGGCATGAACGAACCGATCAAGACGTTTCGCGGTCATACCAACGAGGTGAATGCCATCAAATGGTGTCCGCAGGGACAGCTGTTGGCTTCGTGCTCGGACGACATGACGCTGAAGATTTGGAGCATGACGCGCGATCGCTGTTGTCACGACTTGCAGGCGCACTCCAAGGAGATTTACACCATCAAATGGTCACCCACCGGGCCGGGCACCAACAATCCCAACACGAATCTGATACTCGCCTCGGCGTCGTTCGATTCCACTGTGCGACTCTGGGATGTGGAGCGAGGCAGCTGCATACACACGCTGACGAAGCACACGGAACCCGTTTACTCGGTGGCCTTCAGCCCCGACGGCAAGCACTTGGCATCGGGCAGCTTCGACAAGTGCGTGCACATCTGGAGCACGCAGACGGGGCAGCTGGTGCACAGCTACAAGGGCACGGGCGGCATCTTTGAGGTCTGCTGGAACTCCAAGGGCACCAAGGTGGGCGCCAGTGCCTCCGATGGCAGCGTTTTTGTGTTGGATCTGCGAAAGTTCTGATCAGCAATGGCAACCACGTCGTCTGCCTCCTCCCAGCTTATATTAGGTTACGTGTATTGAATTGTAATTCCCCTCCTGCTTCACCCCTCACTGTCGAGTCAAGCATCTGTGTGGTGGGGGCGTGGCAAACCGAGTTTGCAAACGCCCTCGCGCACAGCCCGCGTATGATGAAAAGCGCTTTCAACTTAGTCATAAGCTCCATATGTTTCTAAGTATTCATTTTTTATACAGAACTCGTTTAAGTATAACTCCCTCTTAACTTAATGCATTTTCTGTTATGCTCCCCCTTAGAGACCCAACGCAAAAAAACACAAAATAAGTCTTAAACGAACATCCTTTTTTAATTAAAAACACTAGACCTTAAGCATATAAAACAAAATGCATGCAAATCAAGTGTAGTAAGCCGACAGCTCGGTTTCCTCGTCCGAGTTCGATTTCAAAACGATTCACGCATACATTCGTAACAGTGTAACTGCATCCCAACGTAGTGTGTAAACGAAACTAATTGTAAAGTTGTAAAGAACGGCGAAAAGAACGGCTACAAATTAATTAAAGCTCAACAAAACGACAACGTCTGGCTTTCTGGAGGGCAGAGAAGAGATTGACTATTTAGATAGAATCTTAGGAAATTTCCTGTGTCCAAATAGCTGTCTCCTAGCTCTTATCATACAGTTGAAATAATTTGACGGTTAAAATCATTAACTGGTTCGTGAATTGGTTAATCCTTGGCTGAAGTAAAGTTGGAATTTAGAGAAAATAATAATTATACATATATGTATATAGTATATATAATAGTGCATTTAATTAAATAGTTTTATAGAGTATTTTAAAGGCTAAAACTCGACGACATTGTCCAGATGACACTGTTTGAAGAAGCGGCATTCCTCGCGCTTCACCTCGCCCGTCTTCGTGGTGCCCTTGAAGAACTTGGTCAGCTTCGTCCCTGCATATTTCGGTTTCTCCGAGTCGGGCTCATCGAACTCCATATCGTAAGCCTTGTCGGCCAAAGCATTCTCCGCCGTGGACCAACTGAAGCGCACGAGTCGCGGGAAACCAAACACCAGATCGATGTGCTCGCTGAGGAAGCGTTTGGTGACCGGATCACCCGGATAACCGCTGCCAAAGGCATTGTCCTTGATGACCAAACCCTCTGGGAACTGCCAGACTTTGAGAGCATGATCTCTGGTCACCTTGGCGCAGATACTCGCTGCGGACACAATCGGATAGGTGGAGTCGGCTTTTTTGGCCACCGTTATCTTAAAGTTGGGAAAACGCTTGAGCAGCTTCTCCTGGTATTTCTCTGGCGGACCCACCGTGTCTACATAGACCTCGGCAATGTTGACGCCAGCATCGATGGCGTGCTGAATTAAACCAATGGCGGAGTCCATGGAGACCTCGTTCAAGGAGCACTTGGTGCGTCGATACATGCTAGTGCTGATGACATTGGGCGATATGATCTCCACCGCCCAGCCAATGCAGCTATTGGCATATTCCAGCGTATTCAGCTCATTGAAGATCAGGTCGCGCTTCTCCTCGGTCAGCTGCTTGGAATCCGCACAGCCCAGCTCCACGAGCGCCTTCTTGCTGTCCAGGGGGCAGTACGAGATGCCGTACACCATGGGGCCCAGCACCGGGCCACGCCCCGCCTCGTCTACTCCAAGCATGCAGGGCTGTTCCTTGCAAATCGCCGGCACATCGCTTAAGTAAACCGTGTTCTTGCTGTTCTCGCGCGCAGCTATAAAAGGGCCAAGTGACTTCAGTGAGGTGATTTTGTCAAGGTTCTCCTTGTTGTCCTCATCTTCAGTTACTTCGTCTTCAATAATTGTTTCATTTTCAGTCTTAATTTCTTTCTTAACGTCTGCCATTTTACGCGCGGTTTTTTCTTGTTTACCTTTGCGAAATGCTTATCGATAGACATTGTTTATGTTTGTATGCAGTGTTGGTAAACGCATAAGCACAGTCAACTTTGTGTTTTAAAATAATTTGCATGCGTGTTGCTTTCACACGTTAATTTGTATAATTTAGATAATTGAGTTTTTTCAGTTTACGCATTGTCAACCGATAGACCCCAATTCAGATTGGCGGCATTGTTTACGTTTTGCGTGCTGTGTTGGTAAATGCAGCGCATAGCATTTTTGTCAGTCACAACGAAATCGGACGCTGATAATACGCACAACCGCAGCCAACTTAACGATTTGCGTTCTTTCCGGTTTAGGATTTTGTCCAGTGTGCTTGTTCTCCTTCGAGCTAAGGCCGATTATTGAAAATATTAATTTTTGGCAACTTGCACCAAATATTAATTAAGCTTACAGTAACACAATGACCACTAAAGCTGAGCTCGCATGCGTCTACGCCTCCCTCATCCTGGTTGATGATGATGTCGCCGTCACCGTAAGTTTAAGAATGCTCGAAGACTCGAAAACAAATCTGCAAAAATAAACGCAATCAGCTGCATATTGTTGTCGACTGTTGCACGCAGACTTGGCTTGATGTCTAATTGACTGCACTGTGATTGTATTTAATTGTTGTCTTTGCTTGCAGGGTGAGAAAATCTCGACCATCTTGAAGGCCGCCAATGTTGATGTGGAGCCCTACTGGCCTGGTCTGTTCGCCAAGGCTTTGGAAGGCATCAACGTCAAGGACCTGATCAGCAACATTGGCTCCGGCGTCGGCGCTGCCCCAGCTGGCGGTGCTGCTGCTCCCGCTGCCGCCGACGCGCCCGCCGCCGAGGCCAAGAAGGAGGAGAAGAAGAAGGAGGAGGAGTCCGATGTGTCTGACGACGACATGGGCTTCGGTCTCTTCGATTAAGAAGCACGCACTGCAAACATACCTATGCAACAACAACATCCCCTGCGTATGTGAAGTGAAGTTTTATCTTTCTACAACTGTTTCGTACACGTTTTAATGTACAAGATGCGACGTGGAAATATAATTGTTTACTAAAAGTGACTCGATTTCAATCATGTTTTTATTATGGGATCTGTGTTTACTTAAAATACGCCTTGTGCCAGCCCTGGCAAGTCCAGTTGCTCCAGTCCTGGTCCTATTGAGTGTGGTATTTAAAATACGCCGAACTCCATCACTTTGGCGATCTGGCAGCTTCGCATGGGTGGTATTTAAAATACGCCTTGATCCAGCACCTTGGCGATCTCACGCAACCCTGGCGAATCCAGTTGCTTCAGCCCTAGTCCTATCATCAGTTCCGTGGGACACTTGTTGAGCGTCGTCTCGTTGACCAGAAACTGTATTCCGCCGCGTATCTCGTCCGAATCGGCGCCCATGCAGCAGTTCATCGTCACGGGCACCGAAACATGCAGCTCGGGGCTGTGAACGGGTCCGTGAAGCATAGGAATCACACGTTCGTCGCGTCCCACATCGAATTGCACGTTGTAGAGTGCCGGCAATTTACCCAGCTGTGTGATTAGCAGCATCCACTTGTTGTCGAAGACTTGGAACACGAATTCTGTGCTGATGCCATTGATGTCTATGGCGAATTGCTTCTTGAAACCGATTTCGCTGCTTTTGCTCATTTTATTTGTAAGTAATTTTGAAGTTTTCGATTTGTTTTGCCTTGTTTACAATGACGCGGCAAAAAAGCAGTGTGACCACATTTGATAGCTTTGGGCAGATGTATATATAAAATTGCCACCTGGTTACACTTTTTAAATAGTATATTTGTAAAGCGCATATAATACGCGATTTATTGTTAACCGGTGTGTAGGTAAAAACGTCCAATCGAAAGTTGGATATATAAAAATACAATTTATTGTCAGGGCTACTTGAACATTGGCAAGCAGTGCAAAGCAGTGCAAAGTATGCAAGGTGGTGCACTGTTCCGCTAGATGGCGCTGCAACGGCGCGCCTATTCAAAATTGGTTGCCAAGGCGCAAGAGCTTGTTGAATCGATAGTTGCATATTTAGACTTCAAGAATTGGCCATGTCGTGCATCTGTCTGGGTCCCAAGCGGGCGGGAAAAACGCATCTGCTCAAGGCGCTGCAGGAGCCGGACTCCATAGACGAGACCAGCTATTCCATGCCCACCATTGGCACCGGCATCTATCGCATTCACTTTCCCGAAAAGTCGTCCCATAGCGACAAGCCGCGTCCGCCCGCCGATGCAGCTGCCGCCCAAGCTGCGCCACTCAGCAAGCATGCGCCCAAGTTTATACAAGTCTTGGAGATTGGAGGCAGCATGGCACCGCTGTGGCGACAGAGTCAATACTTTGAGGATGTGAAGAAGCTCATCTACGTGGTGGATGCGTCCAATCTCTGCCAGATCTCAGCAGCGGGTATGTGGAGACCCAACTGAAGAGCATATTTTATTAGTATACCACTTAAAGGGGTGCTCTTCTACTCGATTCTGACGGAGCCGCGACTGCAGAAGGTCAAAATATTGCTGGTGCTGACCAAGATGGACTATTCGTATCGCCAGATGCGCAACGAGGCGCTGCTCATGCTGCAGATGTCCAAGCTGCAGAAGCAGATACGCCAGCAGCTCACCATCGCTGAGGCCAGCGCCGTCACCAAGGCGGGCCTCGACACCATTTACGAGTGGCTGAGGCGACCATGAGACGGATTTGGGGTTTATTTGAGTACTGGACAAGTGAGAAAAGCTTCAGTCTATTAGGGGTAATAACAAACAGACAGAGTGTGGCGAATGCTCTAAAAGTTTTTTATTAAATATGTTAACCAATCGATCGTTTTGAAATTTGTAGAAGCCTTTATCAATGTGGTGTCAAAGCTCGAGTCTCCTGGGGATTAGGACTGGGTTTTTTTTTGAGTACTTCAAAGGCAAGAAAAAATTTAACTTAATTTTAACAAATACAAAATACAAAGAGTTGATTTTGGCTGTAGAAAATTGTTTCGTAAAATGGGTCTTAAACCAATTTTATTTAAATACTCTACCAAGAATTGCAATATTCAAAATTGGACCCAAAGAAATGTTCCTTTCTAGACCGATTTTGTATTTGTAATTTTTTGATTTAAATTTCAAAGCATTTCAAGTCATAAAACTATTTTTTTTTATCTTATTTTCTTCAAAAATGAAATCCCAATTAATATTTCACAATTTATTTATTTAAATTAACATACAGGAGTTCCTTCTCAATTAATAAATCGTGGAATTAGTGCTTAATTAAGGGAAATAATTAAAATCGTTGCAGTCCCTCCTTTGGCCGATATCTAAAACAGCCTAGAGCTACGTAGGAACTATATAGGAAAAAATAAAGCGTTTGGCTGATCTAGCTACTTTAGTCTCTATGATTGGGGTATTTAAACCGACGGACAGACAGCCAGACGGACGGAAAATTCTCTACCCGATTACCGATTACCGATAAAGTGTTTAGTTTAGAGCTTGTAGTGCAGATCCATGTAGTGGAGATTGGCCACGATCTCGCTGCCCTCGGGCTGCACATCCTTGGCGGCATTGAGGTACGACTTGGCGCCCAGAATGTCGCCGCTGTGGGCGGCGAGCACCGCCAGGTTGTTGAGGGCGGCGCCGTCGCGGGCGTCGGAGGTGAGGCAGAGCTGCAGGCAGCGCTTGGCCAGGCCGAAGTCGCCAGAGGTCTAAGAAGACACGAGATAATGAATGTGGGAGCAACTGCAGCCAGTTGGGAATCAAACTTACGACCGCCACGAAGCTGAGGTTGTACCAGACGTCCGCCTTCTGCTCCGGCTGCGTGGCCATGAGCAGAGCGCGCTGGAAACAGGGCAGCACGAGGTCGATCTGTCCGCCGTACAGGCAGCACAGGGCGATGTTGCAGTAGAGCTCCGCGGTGTGCACGCCCAGCGAGAGGATGCGGCGATAGTACATCAGGGCCATCTCCGGGTTGTTGTCGTAGAAGTAGCCGACGGCGATGCTGGCCAGCGCCTCCACGTTGATGGGCTGCAGCTTGGCCGCCAGGCGGTACAGCTGCAGGGCATCCTCCTGCTGCTCCATAGCCGCATGAATGCGCGCCTGCTCCAGCCGATAGACCACATCGAAGGGCTGCTGTTCCAGCGCCTGTCCGATCAGCACCAGCGCTCGCTCCGCCTGCTTCAGTCGCTGGTAGAGCCGGGACAACAGAAGATACGTGTCCGGATGCGGAAAGGCAGCGAGCGACTGCTGCAGCGCGGGCTCCGCTCGCCGGGGATAGTGCAGGGCCAGGAGGCACCTGCCCAGCTGCTGCTGCCACCACCAGTCGAGCGATCCCTGCGCGGGTCGCTGGCGCTGCACGTCGGTCACCGCCTGGCACAGCGAGTAGGCCTTGGGCACGTCCGCCTCGTGGTAGTAGAGGAACTGGAACAGCGCCTTCACAATGGTCTCGCGCTCCGCGTAGATCGTGGGGTTGAGCCGCGAGGCCTGGTACAGCTTGGCGGTGGCGTCGCCCACGTTGAAGGCCGCCGCGGAGCTCGCTCGGACGCGGGACGCGGTGCCGCAGCGGGAGGCGGGACGGTTGCCCAGCGCCGAGCCGGGACGACTCAAGGCGGAGCCGGGACGGGCGCTGTTCAGGCGGCCGTCGCTGGAGCGCTGGCTGGTGCTGGGACGCGGCTGGAAGGCGGTCTTGATGCTGCTGCCGGGACGCGCCGCCGTCGCGATCCGCTCGAACTCCACCTCCTCATTGACTACCGTTAGGGGGGAAGGAGCGGGGAGTTAGTCTGCGAAGTTGTTTGCTTGCTTTTGCTCACCTCCCGCGTCTGCTTCGTCCACCTCGAGGTCGTCCAGGTAGATGCGCTGCGTCAGCGCGCGCATCTTCAGCTGCCACACGCTCTCCATCAGCCAGGTGGGCATGATGGAGCTGCTTCCGCCAGTTCCTGCCTCCAGCTCTCGACGACGTCGCTGCCTCGGGCCAATGCGCTGCAAGTGCTCCGTCTGCTGTTCCTGCTGCTGCTGCTGCTGCTGCTCGTCCTCTTCATCCTCCGCAGCCTTGGCGGCGCCGGCAAACATCTGCACGTGGTTCTCGTGGCCAGCTTGCAGCAGCGCGTTGCAAACGCCGACGCAGGGCTCGTAGCTGCGACGGCGATAGAGCGAGACGGCCTTGAAGTACTGCAGCTCCAAGGTGGCCAGCGGGGAAGTCATCTAAATGTAGTGGGAGGAGTTGAAGTAGAAATAGGAGCAATTAGAGGAATAGTCAGGGGAGTAGTTGGAGAACCAGCAGAGCAATCAGACTGAACTGTGGGAGGTGTAGGAATCGAGGGAGCAAACAAAGTAGCAGGAACAGGTATAGAAATCGGATAAACAATGGAATCGGAGCAACACTCAAAGAAATAGCTGAAGGAGCAACAGTCCGATCAGCAATTTTTGTCGTAGTCAAAACACTGCCAATTCTCTGAGTAGTCATCAGGATAATCTTTAGGACGATCAGGTGGATAAATCTTGGAAGCAAGCCAAGTAAAAGGAGCAGGAACAGTAATCGGAGGAGTAGTGAACGAGTATCGGGGGAATAGGAACAGTTACCAGAGAAGCTATCAACAGAGTAGCTCGAGGTGAAGCCGTTTGAGGAGTGTCTCTGCCTAAGTTGTATGTGAAGTTATTAAATCAGCTATCGAAGTTAAGGGAATAGTCAAAGGAGTAGCTGGAGAAGCGATAACTGAAAAGCTGTCCTTGTCTTAGTCGAAGCAGCTCTTGGATGAAGTTCTCTGCTCAGTTCACGAGTGCTCGAAATTCCGCAGTCTTCTCTCCATCCCCATCTCTCTCTCTCTGTCTCTCTGTCTCTCTGTTGGCCAACTGCTCTGGAATTTTCAAACCGGATGCGCGTCATTCCTTTGCCGCGTCCCGTCCCGTCCCGTCCAGCCCATGAATCTTCTGATGTGCTTCCTGCGCAGTTTTCTGCTGCCTGGCTTCTAATTTGTTCTATGCCCATCATTTGTACCTACCTTTTTTTTTTTGGTTTGTTCCTTTTGCCCGCCGCTTCTTGTTTTTTTTTTGTGGTTATTTCTCTATTTTTTGTTGTTTTGCTTTTTAATTTTCAAGATGAGGTTTAATTTGTGCAATCCTTTTGCGTTTTGCGTTTTGCGTTTGGCGTTTTGTTGTGGCCCTAGGTTGCCCACAGCGTTTTACCCTAGCTCGCCTAACTGCCCTTCCGGCTTCTGCGCCCCGTCTGTCCGTCCGTCCGTCCGGCTGTCCGGCTGTCTGTCTACTTGGAAATGCGGTTGCCATGACGGCTAATAAGGCCACAACAAATTAATAAACTGGCAGCTGACTCAGAGGCAGAGCCACAAACAGGCCCAAAACGATATGAAACGCAACCTTAACCCTAGCAACCAAACCGCAAGCAGACTATCGTGATTGACTCTGATTGAAGCTGCACTGATTGCGTTTTAATAGATCCACACTCATTATCTGTTGCTACTAATAAATTCATTTTATTTTTTAGGCTGCAAATCCAATTGTTCGAGCTGATTGCACTTGATTGATGTCGATTGATTGACTTTGAAAGCATAGTAAGTTTTGCTCAACTATTTCTGTACAAGTTTATGGTTAAATTGTAGACAGTTAAGAGACGAAGGCTTCGTTGATACGCGATTGGCACTAGTTAAAAATACATTCGAAAATTAGAGCAATGATTTGAAATACTATTTCACACTTGATTGATGGTTCTATAAAAGCGAGTGCTTGATGCAAATAAAAAAAATAAAGTAGCGTAAAAATAATTTCTTTAAAACTGTAATACTGATGTAACTTTTTGCATATTTTAAAAGCTGAGATGATTCAGGACACAATTAAGAGGCTTTTAACATAGTTCAAGCAAGCATGATTGATAGTGAATAAAATGTTGATGATAGCAACAAATAGGATTCCAGTGATACAAAGATTTGTCAGAAATTGTTATTGTGGTGAAACTTATTATATTTTTAAGGTCTAACTAAACAGAGTTCAAGCGAGAGCTTTTCTAAGCATGATTGATTGTGATCAAAATGTAAATGATATAAAATGAAATGGGTGAATGAAGAGAATTTGTCTGAAATGAGTTATAATAATTATAAATATAGACTAATGCAATAAATTAACTATTGAGAGTAGACGACCTTATAGCTCAGATCAAGCAGAGCTCAATCGAGGGGCTTTGAAAGAAGTTTTGTTTGAGCGTCTTCTCACTTTTTTGTTAACAATTTTGCAGTTCGCCCGACTCCACTTGATTTTGGCAATTAGCAGACAGAAAAATGCCTGCTGAGCAAACGTTATGCAAAATTTGACACAGAATTGAAGCTGAGTTTGAGGCGATGCAGGAGGAGAAAGGGAGTTCGAGAGGGGGTGAGAGTGGGAGTGTGAAGATGGAGATGGAGATGGAAGTAGAAGGGTGGGGCAAATCAGCGAGAGCAGAAGGCGGCTACCGGCGGAGCAAGCTGCTCAGACCGCTGCGACGCTGTTGTTGTTGTTGTTGATAAGCGCCAAATATTTGTTGATAAATGTTTGGAAATTAAATGAGCGGCAACAACAAGCAGCGACAACGAGCAGTTGACGTCGTCGCGACACGTTGAACTCATCGCGCTGGCATGCAAAAGCCAAATATTTATCAGCCTAGCAGCGAGGGTGCAGATACTCGTATATCTACTCGGATGTATCTGTATCTGTATCTGTGAGTATCTGAGTATCTCGGGTGGTCAGCTTACAACTTGAGTGCTCGATGCGATTTGAATTTGGCTCCCACGGCTGCCCGCGGCATGCTAATTAAAATTTGAATAATTCGTGAATAGAGATTTCAAGAACTGTTTCCTAGCAGGTTTTATTATTTTGTCATACTCGTATTTTTTGTGAATGATATACAAAACGATATGAATACGAAATGCGTTTGCAATTTTCGGGGCAAAACTTATGGCTCATTATCTCCTGACAAGATACATGTGTATCTTGTATCTTGTATCTCGCATCGAGTATCTCTTGTGTCGTATCTTGCGAGGCGAGTATTCGTTGCTTGTAGCGCGTATCTCTCGTAGTTCTCGCTGTGTCTCTGTTTCACTCTTAGCCAGTTAGCCAGTTTCCGTTGTCGTTGCCGTTGCCGGTGTCCTACAACTACTGCAGCGAGCTCTGCAAATAAATGCTCTAGTTGGGCATGCGCGACTAAAGAATGCCCTAAATTAATAGTTGCGACGGATGTAGAATTTGTGGACTTAGTGAAGGAACACAGACTGTAATGATTATAATTTGTATTAAAAAAATGCAAAACACATTTCGTAAAACAGTAATACATATTCTTTGATTTATATAAAAAAGTTAGATCGAAAATCGTTTTTGAATTTTTTATATATAACATTTAAATTGAGCTCAAATTTATTGTAGATCAGATAAAGTCAAACGCTTTAAACGTTTATTTAGAGTGTCTGCTTGGCTGCAATAATAAATAATTGTAATTAATTTATATTACTTTTAATAAATATTTTTCGTTATTTTGAATAACTCATGTTTAATATAAATTGCTGAAAATTCTTCACGTATTCTGATTTTTAAATATGATTCGAAATCTTTTATTGAGTATCTATTTAACTACATGAATTGTGCCTAGGAATTGTCGTCCGTTCTTTTCCTTTTTTTGCACACAGATTATTGAAATAAAGTAAAGTTTAAATTAATCAAAATTAATTGCTGCCTCTGCACTCAAATTGTTCATAGGGTATTCGCGTTTTGTGCTTCCATTTTCGTTTGTTATCAGTTGGCCAAAATGCGTCAGCATTCGCAATCATTCGGCCTTTATCAGCCAGCCAGCTTAGCCCGTCGGTCGATGACGCTAGCGACGAGTGTGACACACATAATCGTACTCTGCAGTTGAGGCTCTTTGGGCCTTTGACGTAGTGTTAATCATACGCCCCGTAGACAGCGTCGCACATTCCTCAAAGTGGTCGCCCAGTGACTCGTGTGGCGTGCTATGCGTCTTAACTCTCGGCTCTGCTCGACTGGGCTGGAGTCCCATTTCCATCAGCTGGAGCAGCTGTCAGCTGGCTGCTGGCTGCAGATTTGGGGGAAGCTGCAACTGCAACTGGCGCTAGGCGCGGCCATAAACCTGTCAAATGGCCAACGCTCGTAACGGATTCCTCGCCAAAACTATTTCGTTTTCGACACATGTGAGAAATGGGCACGTAAACATGGGAACTTTTCCCGGTACAACACACTTATTTCTCTCTCCCCCGCCTCCCTCCAAAAAGGCGTCTTTGGTTTCAGCAAACAGAATTGAGAACAGTTGAACCCTGATTTCGCGATAACAACGATGATATCATCTTAGGAATTACTTTATCATTATTATATTACAATCGAGAGTAGATTACAACGTTCCCCATCAAACAAAAAATACTTTTGACTATGCTGAAATAAAATATTGACAAATAATTGAAATTTTCATTTTCTACAGAGTTTTACCCAAATATGTTTCAAATTTAACAGAAGACTAAGGAACGCAATAGGTAAGTGCTATTATTCTATTAATTATTAAAGAATTTATTCAAAGTTAAAACAATACTAGCTTAAAATTAAGCTGGTAATACAAGTTTTTTTTTTAATGAAAAATCCTTAGTAATACGAACTTACTATATTTAAAAAGTAACTGAATTTTTAAATTAGTTTTTAAATTTTAAATAATTATTTGGTTTTTATTTCTATGTAAATCAATTTTATATTATACTTTAAAATTAATAATACAAAATATAAATAAATATTAAGACTTAATAATCGCATAGGAATATACTTTAAAATTTTTAACGAAATTCGAGAGAACATTTTCATAATATTTATGACTAACTGAAGTACACTAAAATGTATTTTGTCCTTGAAAAAATATGAATTATTTAGTTAACGTAGAGATCGACACAATTATTAGGTAAATAGCATAAACATTAATATTTAACCTTATAGTGCGACCCAAAATGTACATGAAAAGATATACGAAATTCTAGCCAACATTTTTGTTGCACTGTTAAATTAAGAATAATATTTACAACTAAATACCTCGATAGGAAAACGTTTCGATTTAATTAGAAATGTAAAGAAATTACTGAGTAAATATTAGCAATATTTTGGCATAACAAAGTGTCGCTTTTAGCCGTCGAACTAACCAAATAATACCCAAATAGTTTTGGAGTGGCTCAAAACAAGCGTCATAAGACGCTTTTGTTCACACATTTTACTAGCCCACGAACGATTCCGGCATAATGACGATAGTGATAATGATGATGATCATGAGATTGCCAACTACTATGATTATGATCACATAGGTTATTTACTCAAGTGTTTGTGGTTGAGAACGAAAAGGAATTTCGATATAAATTGAAGAGTTATGAATATGGCAACCACAACAACAGCGAAGTGAAGAAGAAGAGGAGGATGCTGGGATGCCAAGAGATCCCGAGGCCCCATGTGCAATATAAACGCTCATTAAAAGCATAAAAAAAACGCGGCAGCTACTGTACGGGAATTGGTTGATTTTGTCGATTTTTGCGAGAGAGAGAGCAGCTTGGAGTGCAGCGTGCGAGTGAGCGGGACAGCAGGCGGTGTGCTGGAAGCTGGAACGAGAGTAAGTAAGAATATGTGTGCAAGAAAGCTGCAAGCAGCCTGCAGCCTGCAAACAGGTAAACTGACAACAACAACAACAACAGCAACAACAACAACAGCACTCGCCAGACATCCGTTGAGACTGCGCACGCGCGACGTTGGCGTCGCAGTCGCTGTCGCAGCCAGCGCTCGCTTGGTCCCGTGCCGCATGTTCATTGTTGTTGCTGCCGTTGCCGCTGCTGCTGCTGCTGCTGCTGCTGCTGCTAAAGATTGCAATCGCGCTGCGCAGCGCAGCGCAGAATTTGTATCGCACATCTGCGCCCCCATCCCCAGCGGCGATGAGCGCGTGACACGACCAGGCACGACAGCAGCTCACGCTCGAATTAGAGCCGTGAATATGTATGTGTCAAACTATCGAAAGCGAAAAGGGATAAACGATGGCATAAGAGAATATCCTATTTGCTAAATTAAATTATCAATACCGATCAAATGAAAAGCATTATCGGTACTTGAACAAAAACACGCGCTCATATCTAATTGCAGCTTCGATTCGTTCGTTTCATTGGAATTTATTTAGAACACATTTCAGAAGAAGTTTTTTTTTTCGCTGCCGCGTTGTTGTTTTTGTTGGCTTATGGGCTTCGTAACAACAACAATAACAACAACAACAAGCACAACAGACACGCTGCATTCCAATGCCGAAAAAGGCAAATCCCCCAACACACAGCAGCGCAGAGCAGCGCAGCGCAGTCGAAATTGCATTTTAGTCAGCAGCTCACCTGCCAACCTCCCCCCTTCCTTCCTCCACCCACAAGCAGCTACAACAGCAACAACGGCGCCAGTTTGGAGCTTAGTTGTTGTTGTTGTTGTTGTGGCTACTGGCATGCGACTAGAGAAAAGTTCGGCTCGAATAAATTGAATTGAGCGAGATGCCGATGACTGGAATTGGAATTGGAGTGAAAGTAGGGTAGGCAGATTAGACGCCGTCTCTTCAGACGCTCTCTGCGCGAAGTGGACGCTGCACACACACACACACACACACACACACACACACACACACATTCCAATGCCAAGCGAGCAGCAAAATTGAAGAATTCTCGCAAATGTAAAGTTCAATATTTTAAGAGAACTTCATGTTTCATTAGCCCTAAATAATCGACAACTCAAGCAACAAATGTAGAGTAAAGTGGAGAGTGGAGAGTGGAGACGAGGAAGATGGAGTTGTATTCAGCATGCCATCTCTTTTATTTACATTTAACGGCAGCAGCAACAACAAAGCGCTTTGAATAGGAAGTAAGTTAGTGTAACAAAAGTCATAAAAATACCTTAAGCACTCAGAGAGCGACACGCACGAGAGAGAGCACGAGCAGTGAAGAGAGCGCAGTGCGAACGAAGAGAGGAATGTCCCCATGTCCGTTAACATTATCTTTGTGGTTGAGCGAGGGGATGGGGATGGGGATGGGGATGGGGGCATGACTGGTCAACAATATTCGGTCATAATAAAAACAAAATATGCGACAACGACGACGATGGCGGCAATGAAGCGTAACGACACACACACACACACACACACGCACACGCACACACACATTGGTGAGTAGCAGTTAAATCGACTCCTCCAAAAGTTGCAGTGCAGAACTTATGAATTAACTGAAGCTGTCAGTTTGAAAAGCTTGGCAAGTGGGCAACATCCGCATCCAGCTTGGAATTTCGAATAGAATTCCAGGCGCGACAGACTTGTGAAGGCATTCAACCAACAGAAATAAAAGAGTCCAGTCTGGCTGGTAACAATCACTGGAAATATGGCCAAGAGCCAAGAGCCAAGAGCTGCTGAGTTGGCCCTGTCAAATTGCGCGCCAATTCGGCCAAGATTCAGATTCAGGTCCCAAACACAAAAGCCACAAGGCAACAACAAAATCATAGAATGCTCGACTGTTAAACACCCGCTAACCACTTTCATATAGTACAATGCAAATATTTTGTATGAGTGACTTATAGCGGAATAATTAAATTAATTACTTTAATTTAATTAAAATGCATAAGTATGTGTTTATAAATATACATACATACATGTATATTACAGAAATTAAATAATACAAGTCTAATACCTATAAAAAACGTTATTAGCGTTTTTCACACAAATAACATTTTTAGGCATATATTATTTATTTATTGAAGTGTGTTGTCGTACCTTAACAGCACATTAATAACTAATTTGTTGGGTAAATAGACTACGTAGTAAAATGTATTACTTCTAGATGTCATTAACCAAAAAGAAATAGCTAAATACTTACGTTCTTACTGGCATCTTCTGCTGCCGGGCACCAATATATAATTATGGTTGGCAAAAACTTATAAATCGAAAAAGAAAATTGTTCTTTAAAAGTTTAACTTATTATTACATGCTGAATTAAAAAACTCAAGTTAAAGAAACAGAGACAATGCGTTTCTATTATTTTTCCAATTTGCATTTTCGAAATCATTTGCTATATTTATTTGTGGTAAATAATTATTACACTCAAATTTGTGCTTAAAAGTTAGACCATTGCTCTTAGTGTTTACTTGTAATTCCCTTCTCCCGGGTATGGGAAAAGCAACGACATCGAAAAATCGCCTTCAAGGAATTGCATAAAATATTTTTGTTTTGAAGACTCGGCCTCGACAGGCTCCAGCATCCAGAAACACACACACACACACACACACACACACACATTCACGCACACATGCCCACTGTTGTCCAAGAACGCAGCAGCAGCAGCAGCAGCAGCGAAAGCAACAACAACAACCGGTCTTAGAACTAAAGAACAGCAATGCGCATAGCAAATACACTCGAAGAAATCGAAGACCGCGCGCCAGGTTCCCACCGCAGCTCTCCCCTCCCCCTACCCCCCTCCCCACTCTCCACTCTCCACGGCCGCGCGGCCAACAAGTTATATGGCCATGGCGACCCCCGACCCGCGACCCGTCAAGAACATGGCTCCAGCTTCGTGTCTGGGTGCCTGCATGTGTGTGTGTGTGTTTGTGTGTGTGTGCCGCATATTTGAGCTTACAAAAAAAATCGGGAGGAAGAAAAAAACGGCAACAAAATAATTTCGAGTGTGCGTGCGTGCGTGCGAGTGAGCGAGACAGCAAGGGGTTTGAATAGATGGATGGATCGAACGAACGAACGTGAGTGGGAGCGGGAGCAAGAGAGCAAAAAGAATCCATCAAATCAAGCTCACATTATGCTGAGGAATGCGCCCAAGTGACGATATCGTAGCAGCAGAGAACGACGGCAGCGCAGACAGAGCTCTTACAAATGGCCAGCGGCCAGCAGCAACAGAAACAGCAAAGCAAAGCTCCCCCTCTCACTCCCTCTCCTGCAAGAAAAGTAACCATGGCTTTGCCTGCTCCCTGTGTGTGTATGTGTGTGTGTGTTTCTGTACATGTGCCTGTGTATTGGTATTTCTTTTGCGCGTTCTTCGCTGCTCAGCTTCTGCCTGGTGTCTCTGCCGCGGCCTTGCGTCGCGCTTTTCTCCTTTGCTTCGCTTTGCGGTGCGCTTGAAAAAGCGAGCACATCAGCTACATCAAACGCCTTTGGCGAAGGTCAGCAAAGCGACGGCTCATTTGATTAATCTGTACTCAATAAGCTATATTTTAATGCAATGATGAAATCATTTTTTTTGATAATATTAATATTTTTAATATAAAAGTAATAAAAATAAAAAAGATTTTTTATTACTCCTTTAATAGAGCATTTGATAGTCAACGGCGAACGTTCGTTTTGGAAATGTTCTTATTCGTTGGATTCGTGCTGGGCTCCAAATAGTTGTTGTTGCTGCTGCTGCTGCCGAGATAAAACATTGGAATTTCACTTACACACTGACATTTCAGTTAGCTACTGGGATTCTCCTTTGAAGTTTTTATTTATTTTGCTCAGTATATTTACCTTTCTCGTGTTGTTGTTGTTGTTGCTTTTGCTGTTGGTTTCTTTTGCTGCTGTTGTTGTTGTTGTTTTGCATCTTGAGCTGAGATTGGCAAATGCTTTAAATATAAGGGGCCTCAGGGAGGGAGGGGGGGGCATTAGCTAGCAAAGGTGTAGTCTGTGTGTGTGTGCTGTTCTATTGTATTGAGTCTGTTATTCTATTCTGCTTATAAGCCCAACAACAAAAGGCAGCATACCAGCGCAGCGTCAGCAGCGACGTCGCAGCCAAATTCTTTGCCAGCAGCAGCAGTTTTCAACCTTTCCGCTGAGCCGCCGCTGCTTCAGAAACAACTACACACACATACACTACGATCGACTGCTCTCTCCCGCTCTGACTCTCTCGCGATCTCTCTTTTGACAGATACACACACACGCACATAAAGTAGAGTGCTATCATGAACAAGGCGCATTCCAATCTTAAATCTCAGTGGGAGACACACACACAAGCAAAGCGAAGCACACACACACACATGCATGCAAGTAGTTGGGGTCTCATGCACATGCACAACATGCTCACGCTCACACAAATATCGTTCGCTCGCACGCTCTCATGCTGAAACTCTCTCGACTCGGACTTCAGTTTGATTTCTGTAGCTGGACGAAGCAGTTGTTGAACTACAGCAGCAGCAGCAGCAGCAGCAGGTTGCGCGTCGTGTTTACACACACACACAAACACACATCAACTGAATTCGTTCGCTCACACACGCACACACACTGTCAAAGACATTCGCAGTGCCAGCTCAGAGGCAAACGACGGCGTCGCGCGATCGCAACGACAACGACAACAACAACAACGTCAGCGACGACTGCGGCCCCATTGGAGGAGCTCCTCTGGAGATTGTCGCACAGTCGAAGTCGCATTCGCAGTGTGCGCGTTTCGTTAAGCGTCGGTCTCGTTTCGTTTCGTTTCGTTTAGTTTCGATTTTGGAATCGGATTCGAATTTAGATTCACATTCGGATTCAGCTTACAACAAAGTGCTCGCATTTAATTTCCATTGTGTTTTTTACAAGTGCTCTCTCTTCATTTCTCTGTGTGTGTGTGTGTGTGTGTGCATGTTTTCTATGTATTTGAAAACCAACAAAAATTCTGCAGCAGAGCAACAAGTTGCTGCTGGTCAAAACAAATAGCGCCACAGAAAGTTGCGACCCAGCAACAAAACGGCAACAACTACAACAACAACTACATCTACAACGACAACTCTACGACTACAACTACAACTACAACTACAACTACAAATACACCAGCAACCAAGCAAACGGCATTCTTTCGCGCAACAACAAAAAGCAGTTGCCAAAGAGAGCGCACACAGCACACGAATACAAATACAAATACAAATACAAATACACTAGCACTACACACACATCAGCATAAACGGCAGGCAGCGCTCTCTCTCCCTTGCTCTCGCTGTATTTGGGCTGTGTGCGTGTGCGTGTGTGTGTGCATGTGCAGCGACCCACAACAACAACAACAACAACAATTTTGATTAAATCGTATTTGTGCCGCGCTCCCCCTTCTCCTCCCCCAAAACTCCTTCGACGCGCGCGCTCTCTTTGCGTCTTTGCGCCCACACAATCACACAGTCAAGTGAGAGCCGCTGGAATGTGGCTCGTCGTCGCCGTCGACTGCGCAGTCGCAGCGCGTTGTTAGTGTTTGACGAAGAGGTCAGCAGCAGCAAAGCAAAGCAAAGCCAACAACAAAACAAATACAATTTAATTGATTGTCAGTGCAAAACAAAAAAAACCGAAAAAAAAACAAAAGAAAGTTTGCTAAAGATTTTCGTGCATAGAAATTCGTAAGCTACGCGATTACTTTTGGATTACGCGCTTAAGGCGCCGCTCCTGGCTACAAAACCACAACCACAACTACAACTTCAGCAGCCGACAATAACAACAACGATAATGCCGACAACTGCAGCGACCTTCGTTGACAGTGCATAAGGTAAGTCCCCACAAAAAAACAGAAGAGAGCGCAAGAGAAAATTGCCCAAAAATCGAGGTACATTTTTACAGTGATCGGTGGGCATTTCTTAGGAATTTTAATTGCCTACCCACAATACGGCAATGCAAAATGTCTTATCAGGAAAGAGAGAGAGAGAGAAGCGGCCATAAAATGGCTTGGCGAAAACTGTGTGTTTAAAGTGCGCGCAATCATTGTGCAATTAATCACAAAAGGCGGGCGGGGCGGAGCGGAGCGGTTGTGCAAATAGCAGGTGTCGTAAATAGCAAATGCTTGTGTGTGTGTGTGTGTGTGTGTGTGTCTGAGTACCGGGAATAGTAAGCAGGAGAGAGAGGCAACAACAACAAAAATGGCGACCACTGAAATCGAGCAGCTGATTTGCCACAACAATTAAATGGAAATGGGAGCTGGAAGGCAGTTGACTAATTGTAGGAGGGGTAAGGGGATGGGAGAGTAAATGATACGCGTGGTTTTGTGTTGCACAGAATGATAAACAAATGAGCAGAAACACACGTTAAACGCTAAAAACGATAAACGGCTTAAACGATTGCCACCGCAGAGATGCGATATCGATATCGGTTTTATTGTTGCGTTGTTGCTACGTGCTCTTGTCGCTGTTGTTTTTCTTGTTTAATATTTATTTTTGCGGTTGATGCGACAATCGCGAGTGCGGGGGCGGGGCCGGGGGGCAGCCAAGTCACACTTGACCTTAGCCAACAACAACAATAGCAGCCAGCGACCGCAATTGGAATTATTAAAAACCGACAAAAATTCCTGCACGCAATTGAAATGTTGAAATGACAGCTGGACAAGAAGAAGCAGCAGCTATGAGGCAGCGACGCTGACTGCGACGCCAGCAGCATAATTTATGCCTACGCCAAGCAAAGAAAACAAACCGAATATTTTCGCACGCCTTTTATTTAAGCATGCGACACACGTCGCTTGTTCTCATTACGACGACGACTCTGCTCGCTCGTCTATCGTTGTTGTTGTAGTCGAGTCTGCTTCCATCTGCTCTGCTTGCGGCTGCTCCTCTGCTCGCTCCTGCCTTCCCTGTCTAATAAGCTGACGTCGTAGTTGGCGTCTTTGATTCGCTCTTCCTATGCGAGAAGGGCCCAAAGAGAGCGGCACGTGTTATTTGAGAGCAGCTAATGGAATGTGGAAAACTTACTGTTCACACGTCCTGCTGCGAGAGCTACTCCACGCTGGTGTTGCTCCTCCAGCAACGCCATGTTAAATGGCGGCCATAACCACAAACCACCTGCGACAGGAGCACATGGTTGCTGCCAGGGCCAGGTCCAAAAAACGGGCACAAGATTCGGCCACTGGGGTGCTGATGATGGAGCTGCTGCTGCTGCTTGGTCCCCCATCTATTAAATTATACATTTAAAGTCCGTTGAATTAAATTAATTAAATGATTTCGCACTTACGCTTGGTTGAGAGTTGCTGTGAGTCGAGTGCTCTTTTGCAGTGTTGAAAAACGTATGGAAGCTAGAGATGGACGTGATCACATTTCCTATTCTATTGGTATATTTTTGATAATTGAAATACGGTCTACAGATCTGGCCAACAAATTAAATTTAGTAAATATCAAAAAATATCACCTCACAAATTATACAATATAAATGGAAAATAAATCCAGTATAATTGCCAACCTAATCTAGTATGAAATCCATATAAAAACTGAGGGACTAGGAAATATCGAATGTCTTCTTGTCGATTAATAATTTGAAAACAATTATGCACTCAAAAGATCGATAAGAGTATAAATTGAGTATGAAGCAAGAGGAGGTCAGGGCATGTCCACTTGATATGTCAGACCTCGCCTAGCATTTTTTGCGTTTACGTGAGTTTTGATTATTTTTGTGCTGCGTCTTCTTTTCTATTGCTGACAGGGACATTTCATTTTGCGCATGTGCAAAGACATTAAAATTGTTCGGCATAACTGGCACAACAACAACAACAACAACAACGTAGGGGGGAAGAAACAACAAGCCATCAATTTGCCGCTTTTGTTTTGTTTGGTTTTCTCCACATTTTCGATTTGTATTTGCCAACAAAACGCCAAGTTATTTATTTGACTGGAGACAACAACGACGACGACAACGACAACAGCTGGCGCGACTTCATAATCGGCATAATATTTTCAGAAATGTGCCGCGACTCTTCTGATGGTCAATCAGTTCCATTAGCATTAAAAATGCCTGACTTGGGCTCGAATTCGAATTGGAATTCGGGGTTTTTATTACAGCATGCCGGCCACGCCCCGAATCCGATGTCATTGGGGCAGCGCAGCGCACTTGTTAGGCTGTGACGCGCATCCGCTGAAAGTATCTGAAAGTATAACAACACAACTGTTCCGAGTTGGCTTAGCGTGTGAAAATGCCATCGCACTAAACTATTTCCCCCTCATTGACGTCGACGAATGCGCCAATTTGCCGTTTGCCGTTTGTCGTAATTAAAAAACCCAGACACACGTAGAAGCGCGTCAAGCGCTGTTCCAGCCAACTCATGAGCTAAAAATTCCACATCAAACGTCGTCATTCATTACCTCCAAGCTTCAGCATCAGCTTCAGATCGCGATCGCGATCGAACTGGAGGTGGTTGGAGAGTTGGAGATCGTGGTGAGCTGAGCTGAGAACGGCGCAACACTTTCAATATAACTCGAATCCAGTTTAAAAGCCACTCGGCATCAAAGACAAAGCACCACTCTTAGAATACCTCCAGTGGCTGCCTCTGTGTGTGTTTGTGTGAGACTTGGGTGCTTAAATACACTTGCATAGCTAAGAACTAGAGTTGATTAACTATCCGTAATACTCTAATATGGTACAGCTGAAAACAATTTATATATTTCTTAACAAAGATTACTTTTAGATGTTTTGGCGTATCAGTTGTAATCTAATTTATTTGCGATCATGTAAAATCTGTTCAGAGGCAAGGTTTTATTTTACTTTGGAATTTCTGTTATTCCTGAAAGTTTCCTGAGGAGATTTGTTTAATATAGAAATTGTGATTTCGGAATCCTTTTACTAACGATCATTTAATATGTGTTGCTACAAAATAATCAATCCCCAGAGAGATCAGCAACAATTTTTGAGCTTTTCTCTCGCATAAATCAGCTCTATAATAAAAATGAAAAAGCTGATCTTGCGGCCAGCAAACCAAGTCTTTTATGAGGGTCTAACTGGTTCGGTGTGATGCGATCGTTAGCGAGTTTTCCCCCCTCGAAGTTTATGATATTTCTAATGTTTATTGATCAAGCGCTGATCGAGCACTCGACGTACTCGATTATTCGCTTGCTCGGCTGATCAAGCGACCGCTGTTCGATCGATCGATCGCACATTCCAATTCCAATTGCAATTGCAATTCCAATTTGAAATTTATCCATAGATATTTCTATTTATCTGCGATTCTCGTTAGGCGCGATTCGATAAACGAACATTTATCACACGGCTTCCACCGCTTGCCACCGCTTTTGACCCCCGTCTTTTAGTGCGCAGCAGCAGCGGCAACATTGGCGACAACTCGAACTCACACACGCCCCGAATGAGCTCACTGCAATGGCATGCAGTTGACACAGCCCCAGAGTCGATTGGCGATTCGCGATTCGCTATTGGAGCCAGCGGGGAGCGGAGGGTGGACCAAGGAACTGAACTGCTGACGCTGCACAACGTGGCGTATGCGCAACATTGTTTATTTGATTTTGTTGCTTAGGCAGCACAATTTTGGCCCGCTGGCGCTTGCGGCATTTAATTGGCTGGCCCCTGGAGACCGTTCCCTTACCCCAGTTGCTCTCCTTCCCCTTTCGCCCAGCTTAGACATAAACAAATTATTTATTGCCATTTGTTAATTGCTGATTAGCGTGTCTCTCTGCACATTTAATTGCCCCTCACCTCGCCGCAGCTTCAGTTTCAAACTCAACCCGTCTCCCCTCTCTACAAACCCTCAGAGATTGCTTCCGTCTGCTGCACTCTTCGCTGTTGACTTTTATAATTAGCGTTCGTTTCGCTCTTGTTGTTGCTGTTATTGTTATTGTTAATGTTGTCGTTGTTGTTGCCGCCGCCCGCTCTCATTAGTCAATGGAATGTGGATAATTAGCCATGATTGAAATTGTTAAATGCTTTACATTAATTTGTTTGCATTTCAAATTAAAAAAATACATTAAAAACAAAATGAAAATAACTACGCGTAGCGCTCAGTCACCGGTTTTATCTCCTCTCTCTCTCTCTCTATTCATCTCCCTCTCGCTCTCGCTCTCTCTCTGAGTCATTTGCGAGCCCCCAAGCTGATCGCCTACTGCCTTACTTACTCGGCGATTATATAATGTCCAGTTACGAGAGAACCGAGAACTGACCTCGCATCAAACAATAAATGTCGCATGTCACATTAACTTCCAATTTCATATTGGCCAGTTGAGAATTAGCTAAAGATAAGATCAATTCAATTAAACTGTTCTTCGACAATAGAAATTTTTCGGCTTGGTGCTTAAGACATAGATTTCTAAACAGTATTTCCTTATGTTTCTTTTTTGAAATATATAATATATATATGTATAAATATATATCCTAAATATTTATACATATCAGAACGTTGTTGGGAGATTAATTATGTTTTGTAGTGGATATGAAAATAATTACAAAAAAACTAATTTAAAATCTTGAGCGTATTTAGTATGTTAATTTGTGTAGAGAGATTTTTTTCTGTAATTTCCTTTTTAATCTCTTTTTTCATTTTAATTAGTCTAAATTAAACTTTATTGTTTTTAGTCACATTTGATTCCTTTTTACTAAGACTACCGTGGGTTAATGCTTTCTGCTTTATTGGTATTTCAAAAGCGAGCTGCTATATCATTGTGCTTGGCCACATGGAACTGGAATGCCCGATTTGATATAAATTCCTTTAGATGCCGCATTTAAATAAATATCTTCTGGAGTTCCATTTTTGCTGGTTTCGTAAATCAATCCAGCTTTCTGTTTCGCTGCTGCTGCTGCTGCTGTTGTGTTTGTGGTCCGGTTTTGTTTCTCTTTCAGTGTCTGTTTCTCGGTCTGTTTCTGTTTCTATGTCTCTGTTTCTGTTGCTGTTGCTGTTTCAGTTTGTGTATCATGAAAATCGGCTTAGATACAATTGGTGTATGGAGTCTGGAGTGTAGAGTCTCATATACATATTCTTGGTTTCTAATTTATGTCAAATGCGCGCTTTGATTGATGATCAGCGCTCTGCCCCTGTATGGAGCGGGGTCTGAAGGCATGTGAACGGGGAGGGCGGCGTAGCGGAGGCTGATCATATTAATAAGTCTGGGCGGTTCCGCATGAATTGTGGCCCAAGTCACAGCTCGGGGTCGGTCGCGGGCTTTTGGGCTTCAGCGTTCCAGTAGACCATAGATAGACCTGATAGCAAAACACTCTCGGACTCTCTCAACTTGACTCTGAATAAATTTATTGGACGTTGAAATTTATTAGACGGCTGCGGCGCACAGAAATGCGCCAATATTGAAATTTATGCGGCCGCTGGTAGAAAACCGACGCCAGATTCCAACTCCGACTTGAAAGCAGACTCAAACTCGCACCCAAAAACTCGAAGTCGAAGCCGAAGTCGGAGTCGAAGTCCATTGAGAGCCAAGCAGCCAAGCACACACACACACAGTTGAGGCAAGAGTCCATAAGTTGATTTGATTCGATTTGATTTTAATTTATGCATAAAATGCTTTTCTTTCATCACGGGGCAAGTTTCAGTCTCCAAGCGTATGTGTGTGTGTGCATGGAACTTTCTTTAACTGAATTTTAATAATTTTATGCGCAACGCACGCACGCACAGCCGCCTAATCAAGTTTGTCGCCTAAGTCTTTCGTTATTGATTGGTGAAATTGTTGCCAGCCCCCAAAAAAAGCGCCCCGAAAACTAACTTTACTAAATATCCAAAAGACCAATTAATGAATTTCTCCAACGAATAATCCTTTTTTGAAAGTCTTTTGAGAAGTATTTTCTAGAGCAAAATTCAGTCAAATTCCACTTCATTTATATAGAATACTTTTTTTAATAGTGTAAATATTTCACAAGTGTGAGTGAATTAAAAATCAAGCGTTTATTGAATAATCTTAAAACACCTATACAGATTTTAGTAAAAAATCATAATATATACCACATTCAGATTAAATGAAATTTATACAACTTATAGTTGTAATTTAAATGAAGATGATATTGAATTGATATTAGATTGGCAATAATTTATTTGTAAGGAATGATTTTCCCTGAAATTTTTGTCTATGATTTAGAATGTTCTCTTAATATTGCCTCAGCTTAACTTTAAGCAAAATGATTAATACTTTATCTTTGTTTCTTCTATTGCAACAGCAACATATTTCGAACGCGCGCGCTGTATACGGAAAATGATGCAGCATGCGAGCATTTTGCACCGTCAGCGCGCCCCTGGAAGTATGCGCGTCCTCAGCCGAGCAACTGTCACCCGGCTCCCGATTCCTGGCACTGAGGTAAAGTTGTTTGTTGATTGCGCAAATGCGAATATTATGAGAGTACTATTGAATTTTCGATCACACTTGTTCTGCAGACTTCTGGGCCAACAACAGCCGAAAACTCTGTACTTCCTAGTCGATGCGAAGAGTCGAGTCCGAGAGGTTTACACGCAGACATGTCTGCACTTTGCCACGCAGGGCATGCAAGACACCGAGCTCTTTGGTCTGGCCGTGCTCATAGGTAAGTCCAGCCCTGCCCTGCCCCTTTCCCCCTTCTCAGTCCGTGTTGGAGATCTATTCACATGTCAATATATGGGTTTCTGGTACGCCCCAAAAAGATGTGGCCAGCTCGACAGTTGGACAGATGGGCAGCTGGATGGAATGGAGGATGGCTGCTTGCTGCTCGTTGCATGCTTTTGGTCGTGCCTTGCGATAAGGCATGAAAAATACAACTAATAAACATAAACCAGTCTTTTTAAAGGCTGCTCATCATCATCAGCACCAAGCAGCAACTCGCTCCTCCTCCTGCCCGCAAAACTTTGTGTTTTTTCTTTTTTTGCTGCTATGCCAAAACACATAAAAGTGCAACGGCAGCGTTGGCACAGCAGCTTGAAGCTGTGATACCCTAGAGTAGGCGATATTTAAAATTAGTGGAGCTATAAAGTGTCTAGAACTTATTTAGACTTGTTCAGCTGGCAAACGCTCAACAAGTAGCAAGAAATAAGTTCTTCAAGTGAACCCTTCAAATCAGAAATTGAAATTCAGCGCTTTACTTAAAAGTGCAGCTTAAACATTGTTTGTAGATCAGCAAAACGTTTTACTTAGATGAACTAAAGATCAGCAAAATGATGAAGTCTATATACCTTGCTGTGGGTCTGTCCGCAGGGTATGCGAAATACAACAACGGCAGCCAGGAACGCGTCGTCGTCGTCGTCTTCGTCGACGGCGAACAAACAATTTCAGGCAACGGGCAACAGACACAAGACACAAGACGCGTGTTCAGTAATTCAGGTAGCCGTCGCGCGTTGCATTAACACAAACGAATCGACGTCGACGACGACGACGACGACGATGATGGCGATGTGGCCCCAGCGGAGCCAACACAACACAGGGCACCAGAGAGCGGAGGGAAGAGGCAGAAGAAGCAGCAGCAGCAGCAGCAGCAGCAGGAGGCATAGGAGGAAACAGGCAACATCCCATCGCGAGTTGTGGAAGAGGCTCCAGCAGCGAAAACGTCTTTGGCTCTTGGCTCTTGGTTGCATGCGTCCTCCATAAACACACACACACACACAGACAGGCGGAGAGCGAGTGAGAGACAGAGAGGGGGAGAGCAGATGAGTGCGAGAAGAGGGGAGAATGTGTGGTCAGCACAAATAGCGAATACTCTCACTGCAACTGCATTGAATGAGTTTTTGACAGGAAACGCGCCAGGTTTGGTCGGAATGCGACTTTGGCAATGAATATCTATTAGCTAAAGGCAGTTGACAGCTTGGCCCAGGACAGGAATGTGTGACAGACTGCGTGACTAGCTGCCAGTGTCCAACAATGTGAGGGTAGAGTATACGGAGGGAAGCGCAGCAGCAGCAGCAGCAGCAGTAGAAAAAGTTGCTGCTCCCTAGAGGAGGCAAAACGAAGAGCGAAGAGCACAACACGTAAATTTCGAATCTGGTCGCCATGCAGCAATTTCGACGTTCAGACAGAGAGAGAGAGAGAGGGAGAACGAGAGCGAGGGAGAGGGAGAGAAGAAGGGGAAGTTGGGCCAAGAAGTTGCCACAACATCTTCAACGCAAGCGAAAGAATTTGGTATGCAGTTGGGGCATGCCAACGTCCTCGTCTCGATTCGTCGCATCTCTTTCGCTGCCCCTGCCCCTTGCCTCCTTTCCCCCAAGCAGCAGCAGTTGAGGCTGTTGCTAAGATTGCTGTTGTTGTTGTTGCTGTGATTCTGGCTCTGGGTTTTTGCTTGAGGACGTTCTTCAGTCGCAGCTATGAAATTGGCAGTTTGCATTTTGTGTTGTTGCTCGCAAGGATTTTTGCCAATGTCAGCGTGTTTATGTGTGTGTTTGTACGAGTGTGTGTGTGTGTGTGTGTGTGTGCGTGCTTGACTGGCATGCGGCTAAAGTTGCTGTTGCTGTTGAGCCTCGTCCATTGGCATCGTCGTCGTCGTCGTCGTCGTTGAATACTTTCGAGCATTTCACGCCGCGCTTTTCTTTCACTGCAGCCAAAATTGCCTTTAGTGGCAGTTGTTGTTGTTGTTTTATAGATAGCAATGCCAGTTTAGATGCTGCAACTGCAACACGCGCAACTTGCAACTTGCAGCCAACAAATACAAACACAAACACAAACACACACACACACACACTAAGAGTTCAAACACCGCTGCAGCGTGCAAGTTCGTCGCTTCAGTCTTTCGTTTATTTTTGTGTTTTGTTTTTTGTTTTTTTTTTTTGGCTGACCAAAGCAGCATCCGTTGCTGTCCTTTTTGGAAATGCGCTGTCCTCCCCTGTCCCTGTTCCTGTTCCTCTCCCGCTTGTCTTTGTTGTTGCTGTTGCTGTTGCTGTCTGCCTTTGTGTCGCAAATGAATTTCAATTTTATGGCCACGCAACGTCAATAAATTTCATCTTTATGCAAATTTTGTTGTTGCGCCTCTCCCGCTTCAGCTGCCGTTGCCGCTGTTCGCGTATTTTTTGTGGCAGCTGCCTGGCAATTTGGCAACATT